>CM065905.1:10010000-12510000 GCA_033439115.1 Firmiana major
AGGATGAGAGATCGATCTGGAAGAGCCAGAATACTCATATTTGGGCAATGGAATAGAGCAGATCGATCTCCAATGGGGCCAGATCGATCTCTTAAACATTCTGTAATGAAAAGATCGATCCTTAAGAATACAGATCAATCTCCTTAGCTCTCTGTTTGGAGCAGATCGATCTCGAGCTTCGACAGATCGATCTCAAGCTTGAAATGCTGTTAAAAATAGGAATCTAATGGGACCAAATCGATCTCCTCCTAGTGCAAATCGATCTCCTCAAGTTGAATCTATAAATATGGAGCAGTTGGATCTGCATTTCAGAGACAAAACCAATCTTTCCCATTTCCAACCTAAAACCTAGCTTTCTCACTCCTAAAACCACACATTTTCAGTAAGATTTGAGGGAAAGCTATTATCGACAAAGTTGTTCACATCAAAAAGAAGAACAACATAGTTTGGAGGCATTTCCCCATTTGTTGGATTGAAGGAAATAATGTGCATTTCCATTGGAGCAAAGAGAAAATCAAGCTAGGTAAGTTTCTAATGCAAATACTCAAGCACATTGTTTAGATATTGATTTTGGAGTTGATTAGTATGCATAGAAATGGTAGAAACTACCTAGAGTAGAATGAATCCACCATGACCTAGAAATGGTCTAGTGTGAGAAAATCAAAATGTATTGAAATAAATGATAAGTGTGTTATCTTGAGATGATAATAGTGTTATGGGTATGATTTTAAGATGTTGTTAGTGAATAAACTATGAGATTCACCCAAAAAGGGTAAAATGTGGATGAAGTCATTGTTAAATAAACGAATGAGTTACATTGACTAGTGAGGTTAAGACGTGAGTTAACAATATTAACTCAAGTGGTTTGGATGAATGAATCGCAGCTCCCGAGGATACACCGGAGCAAGGCGAGCCAAGAGTGCAAGAATCTAAGAGGAAGAGAGAGTCGCACTCAAGTAAATTGAGGTAAGGGAATTCTGTGGACTCTTAGAGATATTTGTGCGCAATTTGGGCGCTTAAATATTTTGCTAGAATGCATGAGATATTAGGAAATGATATTGGGTGATTGATGGGTAAAAAGTTGGGTCTTTGAGAAATGTACATGAAAACAAAGGCATACTGCTTTGGAAAATCATGTTTTACTGCTTTTTAGCAAGTGATTGGTAGGTTGGCTAACATTTGAAATGAATTGCAAAATAAATGACTTGTTTTGGTTTGTTAACCATACTTTGCAAAGAATTGAGCCACCTACATTGTTTTCATGAGAATGAAAGCGTGCTAGAGTATGACTCACACGAGATTTGATGTGTTTTATACTCATGAGTGATGGAGCTTAGCTCACACTAGTTTTCACATGGATTTCATACTGGTTTTGGCATGGTGCTGGGAGCATAGCTCGCATTAGATGCCCACCTTAATTGTTGTCGTGCTTGGAGCTTCTGGTAGACTTGGTGTCACACCGATTAAATAGGCTCGCACGTGCATTTTGAGATTTGACATGATTGATAGCTGTGTTAGGATTTTTGGATAGACAAGAGGTCGTACCAATTAAATAAGCTCACACGTGCGTTTTTGAGATGTGACGTGATATGATGTGTTGATGTGGGTCCACGGAGTACGTTGTACCGTGCAGGTAGCATAGAGTACGTTGTACCATGTTGAGATTTTGATATGCCATCTTCGGACGAGATCTGCTATGGATCGACGGGTTGGATTTGACCCACCTCCCGTACAGAAGCAGATAGTGGTAATATCCCGCACACCTGATCCGTGTAGTCGGTATCACAAGTTATGGCCATAGTCCTAGAGGTTATTACCCTTATTGAATTGCCTATCTCACATGTCTATTACTTTGTGAATAAATCCATGTTTGAAATGATTTGGGGGTCATGACAGTCTGAGAGAGGGGCTGAGACTTGACAAGTGTTGGATTTGGTTTGGGATGTTGATTTGTTAATGGTTTTTAAAGTGCACTGATGCATGATGATTAATGTCATGCTTTATTGTGAAAGATGCATGATGATTAATGCCATACTTTACTATGATATATGCATGGTGATTTATGTAATGCTTTGAATTGAAATGTGCACTGGATTTTAATAGCAAGAAATGCTTAAATACCATTAACACTAGCATGAACAGGTAGATAGTGCAGTATCTACCTGTTTGCATGATTGCCTTACTGAGCGTGTGGTTTGCTCACCCTCCTTATTTTCCCCTCTCTACAGAGATTTGAGTATAGATTGAGAGTGACTGGAGGCGTTACCTTTTGGTATCTGCTGCATCCCATCGCGCAAGGTATACACACTGATGAAATTTTGTATCTAAACTTATGATAGCACAGTAGCATTTTGTATGTAACTATTGGGGATGTAAGCAATGTAAACACATGTAAACAACAACTCTGATTTATTTTATACAAGTGTTTACTTATAAATATTATGCAATTTAAATTGGTATGATGGAATAAGATAGACATTGACACACAGCCCAATTGGTGTGAGTGTGGATGTTCAGATCGAGGTAAGTACAAATAGTAAACAATGCATGAAAATGCAAAAATACATATTTTGGTAAGTTGAGAGTCGTGACAGAAAGTGTAAGTGATTCTCATGAAGTGAAATCAGCTCCTTGACAAAAAGGTCAAGAAGAGAGGATATCGATAAGAGATTAGCCGATAACTCCTAGTTTTTGCTTCTATAAACTCTACTCTATTTACCTTACTTTGCTTAATTTTTATATTTGATCATTGTTGAATTGGGTAAATTGATTGGAAAAACTTTTAAATTAGTAAAGTTAGTTAAAAACAATTCACCTCTTTCTTGGTTGAGCTAACAATATGGAAAGTTATTGGTTATTGAAAGTGAAAAGATTATATGAAAAGTGCTTTATGCATTGTTATTGAAAACTGTATCATATTGTTATACGTGTTTCAGTATCGTTATGCGCATGTATTATATTTCAGTATCATGTATGTTATGTCACAACTCGAAGGTCGCGACGATTCCTTAACTTATAGCAAAAGTATGAAATTTTGGGCTAAATTTTTTTCACTTTTCATTTAACATTTGTTTGTCATGTGAGCATAGTCTTATAATATTTCTAGGTCATAAACTACGTAGCTCGATTTAAGGTATCAAACCTAAGGTCACAGTTCAATCTGACTTTAGGGCATCAATTAATTCTCCTTATATTGACTTACTAATTATTCCATTATTTCCTTGGTTTTACCCTTTGCATTAATATAAATTCATTTACATCTCAAAACCCAACAAATTACTTAAGTAAACATGCTTTGGCATAAAATACATCCCAACTCATGTATTGTGTAAGAACTATATGAAAATAAATACATTAACCGAATATAAATATACACTGAATATGAGCTGTGAGATCTCCGAAGTCAGAAACTTCGGTGCCAAATACTGAGAAGCTATAAAATCAAATCATGCTTTCACCTGTGATGGAAAATAAGGGGCTGAGGATGGGGAACTCAATAAGTTAACCACACAAGTGCATAATTAACCACATACAAGATATTGGGTTCTAAATAATACATGTGATGCTTAAGTCACATTTCATAATCTTTTACGAATCTTTCAGGGTGTCGAGATAAAATGCTATCTAGACGTTGTCAAAGTCATTAGGGAGAAGATGATTCTTTGAAGTACCTCAATTTTCCCTTTGGACTTGACCACAGAACAAACTAATCTCGTAGTAGACTTATACTCTTAATTACTAGCATACTCTAACATGACAAATGCAATTCATGTTAAGAATATGTGGTAAAATCAAACAATCTGGAAATCATTAAATTAATGCATATAAAACGAAGTCACATATGGAAAACATATTTCTGAACACAGTTTTCTTTATAAATCATTTACATGACCATCGTTGAGTATTGCAACTCGTCAGTAAAACCTTGGCTGACTATTAAAACCCTTCAACGGGACCATGGCTAACTATTAAAGCTCATTAGCAAGATATCGGGACCTTGGCTGACTATTATATCCCGTCAACGGGATCTCGAGACCTTGGCTAGTTATTAAAGCTCATCAGCGAGACATTGGCTGACTATAAAAGCCAATCAACAGGACCTTGGCTAAATGGTCATAGCTAACTATTGTAACATGTTAGTAGGGTGAAAACTCATGGCTATAAAAACATTTTGAATGCATGTTTTGAAATCTAATAATGGTATAGATTTAAAGCAAAATAAACTTAATCCAAAAATGTTAAATATCTGCAAAATAAGCATATGTTTCATAGCCTTTCAAAACATGCCTGAAGTAAGATTTCAATGCTTTCTTTCATCATCATCATTATCATCATCAGAGCCTTTATCCCAATACTGGGGTAGGCCATATTGAATCAATATACAAATTCACACTAAGTCGTCAGCATGAATTCTCCTCCTCCACTCATTCCTATCTAATGCAATATGTTCTTTCAACTCTCGTTCCACTATATTTTTTCGGATCACTTCCTTCTAAGTCTTTTCAGTCTTTCCCTAGCCTTGACCCTTTTTTGCATCATTCGTAGCCTCCACTCTTCTAACTGGAGCGTCTACAGGTCTACGTCGTATGTTTTCAAACCAACGTAAACGACTTTTACTCATCTTGTCTTCGATCGGTATCACTCCAACCTTTTTTGGAATGTCCTCATTCCTCATTCTATCTTTTTCTCTACATCCACATATCCATTACAGCATTCGCATTTTCGCTACACTCAACTTCTGTATATACACTCTTTTAGTTGCCCAAAATTCACTGCCACAGAGTAATATAGATCTAACAACTATCTTGTAAAACTTGTCTTTCAACCCTATAAGAATTCCTTTGTCACAACAATACATTTATAATGCTTCTCCACTTTCTCCAACTAGCCTGTATCCTATAGGTCAAATCACCATCAATCTCTCCATCCATCTGAACAATGGACCCCATATATTTAAAATGATCCCACTTAGGGATCGTCACCCCATCTAGTATAACTATGTTTCTATCTTCCTCTCTATTTAGATTGAATTTACACTTTATGTATTCAGTCTTTTCTCTGCTTAATTGACTCCAACATATGTCTCCACAATTCTAAATTAGTATTAACTTCCACTCCAACATCATTTGCAAACATCATACACCAAGATACATTATCCTGGATGGATTTTTTTCAGCTTGTACATTATTGTAGCGAACAAAAATGAACTTAACGTTGACGCTTGATGTAGTCATACTGTGATAGGAACTTCATTTGTTTGCCTTCCACACGTCCTTACATGTTTTCTTTCATCTTTATACATGTCTTTAATTATTTCAATATCTTTCACGGGGACTCTTTTCTTCATTAAAGAACACCATAACACCTCCCTACACACTTTATCATATGCTTTCTCCAAGTTTATAAAAACCATATGAACATGTCACGACCCAAAAATCAAAGTAAATTTTTCTTTTTTCTTTCATACTTACCTGTCCTCTGATCGTGACCACCACTCCACTAACAATTGGGTTGTGCGTCAATGCCAGTCCCACCATTCATTCACCATATAACTTAATTTCTTATTAAAGTAAAGGTAAACACATGAGTTTTTCACTAATTCTTTCTCATTCATTTACAAGTGTTTACAGTGTCTATCACCCTCGAAAGTTACAAACATGTTACTGTGCTATTCTTATTTAGATATAATATGTACAAGTGTATATATCTCAATTGATAGGCAGCAGTGGATTTCAGGAATGCAATACTCAGTCGCCTTAAAGTCTATTGGAAATGATCTGTGTGAGAAAATGAAAGGGGTGAGCACATCAAGTTCAGTAAAGCAATCCTACGAACAAGTAGGTAACCATACAACCTACATGAACGTAGTGCTATGCATAAACCACCCTTTCTCCACACATTTCAAAATAGAAGCTACAATTCATGATGTCATGTAAAACAAATTCACATATGGATTTCAAAGAGCATGGAAAACTCAATATGCAAATCCATTTAAATCATTTCATTCTCGTTAAAATTTCACAACACAGCCAAGACTCAACCCCTCCCTCGGGTGTTTCTGACTCACACAAAACCATGAAATCAAATGCTTTTCAAAGCAATAGTAACATGCAATACAATGAATGTCATGTAAAACCAGTTTACATCACGCATAGTTTTAAATAGCATGGAAATAACGTCATGCAAGTTTCAGTTTAAATTCCAGTTTCATTCTCATCAAAATCACATCTCAGTCAGGATCCAACCCCTCCCTCGGGTGATCCAGACTCACACAAAAGTCCACAAAACATTATTTTCAAAACATCAAGTAATAACATGCGAGACTTGATAATATATATATATATATATATATATCTCAAGCAAATAACCAGGACTATGGCCATATCCTCGTGATCCCACTGCTACAAAGATCCTGTGTGCGGGGTCTCACCATTATCGGGAACCAACTCAGGAGGTGGGTCAGTCCATCCCGTCGGTCCTGCCCGATTACTCGCATCCGAAGATGCCACATAATCAATCCCAGCATGGTACAGCGTACTCCATGCTACTTGCACGGTACAACGTACTCCGTGGACCCACATCTCATATCAATAATCGTGCCCGTCTTAAAACGTATGTCCGAGCATATTTAATCCGCATGACACATAGTCTACCCGATGCTCCAAGCACGGCTCATCGCATGTCTCATAAAATCTGTGCGAGCGATGCTCCAGCACTCTCATAAAATCAAGAAAAATCTTGTGCGAGCAAAGCTCCAGCACTCTGTCAAAATCATGTAAACCTAGTGCGAGCTAGGCTCCAGCATAGTGTCATAAAAAAACAAGTGAAAACCTGGTGCGAGTTAGACTCCAGCACCCTGTCACGAAAATCATATAAAAATCTAGTGCGAGTTAGACTCCAGCACCTATGCATGTAAAATTCTAGTGCAAGCCTTTGCTCCAGCACTAATGCATGTATCACATAAATCAAAACTCGTGCGAGCTGAGCTCTAGCACATCACATTTTCATAAAATCACGTAGGCGGCTATGTTATCTCAAAACAATTTCCACAAGAAATCACATTGTTGAAAATATGCAATGTTGTGCATTTTTTTTAAAAGTTATCCAGTCTACCCATGCACGTGTCAAAACACCTCAAAAACAAGTAGGAACCTCTTGTTCTTGCTCCTCCAAACTTTTCTTAATTTTTGAAATTTTACCCTTCACAGGGGTATTTTGGTCATTTGCCCATTCAGGCACAAAAAATTCTTATTTCAAATCTAGACCCTTCAGACAATTTTAGGGAATGTAAATGATGTCGAAATTGTGTAAAGTTACCTCTAGCGGTCCGTAAAATTCTCTTACCTAGAATTACGCGTGAGCTTCTCTTGTCTCGACCGTACCAGGTCTCTCAGTCTAATTCGCTCCAAACCAAGTCTACGGAGCTGCATATAACCACATCTTTAGGTCAATTCTAATATACTCATTAGTATTTCACTCTTACTGATTGAATCTAAAACACAATGCCCGTTTTACTTTACTGGGCCCGATTGCACATTAATGGGCCTTTACCCCTTTTTCAGCCCGTTTCCACTTATTAAATCCCTTCTTCAGGTCTATTGGGCTTATTTGGCTTACTAATATTCATTGGGCTTCATTCCAAACTCATTGATAGCTCGTATATCATTTACAACAATTTATTCAAAAATCTGAATTTAATCTATTTTATTGTGCAAATAAATCCGAAATCCGTAAAATAAATTTCAATTGTGCAATAATCATACAATTGTCGTAAATGAACTTTACTTACCCGAAATTATGCGATGGTCCGTAAATCGGAGTTCGATCGGGCTCACGTACGTGATTTATTGTCGAACTGCATAATTTTATATTTAATTTTGGGTTAATTTTCGATCAAATATAATTTTAAACTAAATTCTCGAAAATCAATTCGGCCAATCTGACGGCATATCGGCTTACCCGAATTTTTGAGGTATTCCCGGGGATTTTTCTGCCATTTTTCCTTTTTTTTCTTTTCTTTTCCTTCCTCTTTCCTCTCGGCCAAAACAGTGCCATTTCAGGGTCCTCACCGTCGCCGACGTTCCCGACCGTTTCGTCGGCCGCTACTGGTACCAACAGAACCTGCTCTTCCTCCCGATCACACTAGTACCCTCCGATCACACCTAGCTGCCGTGGATCGCCGGAATCGAGCCCCTTTTTCCCATCGGCTTTTCCTCCTCCGTTCGCCAGACTCCGGCGTCGGTGGCACACGTCGCTGGTGCCAGCAGGTTCGCCTGAAGCTCCTCTTCCTTCTCCGGCCCTTGTCTGGCCTCGTCGATAGCCGATGCTTCGTCGGGGTTCCGTCACGCGCTTGGCTTCCCTGTTTTCTGTTTCAATTTTTCCAGATTTCGAGACTTTCCCCTTTTTTGTCTTCTTTTTTTATTATTATATTTATAATTTATTTTATTATTATTTTAATCATTAAAATATTATAAAAATCCCAAAAATATCTTAAAAAGCTTATTTTATTCATTTAATCAATAAATAAATTTATCAGTCTTATTTCATCTTTTCGGTATATTTTTCCAATATTTTTGGGATAATTTTTTGATGTGAAAATTTTGATTAATTCCAATAAATTCATATATTGATCAATTAGACTCGAAATTCAATAGTTTCCTCGTGATCAAGATTTCTCAATTCCATATTTTTAATGAAATTTCCTTATCGAATTTATATCGGATTTTGGTCTTTTGATCGTTTTACCCTTCTACACGTTCGGGACCAATTTAGGCTGACTTTCCTTCTTGAACCCACTATAATTTCTCCTTTAAAATTCGTATCTTTGTCCGGACAATTCAAATCTCATAAATTTAATTTGAAATTCCTTAACTGTCCGTTTTCAGATTTTACGTACGTTCGACTACTTCATTCAATTTATGTGATCAAAATCATCCGTCTTATGATTCCATTAATATATAACAATATCCATACAATGTGTGAATCATAAGGAAATACGATAAAAATCGGATCTTACAAAACATCTTTTCCTTGTACTCGAGAACGCTCCACAAGTTGTTTAAGCAAGTGTATCGCTTCCATAGTTGACCGGCAAGACATAAATCCAAATTGGTTCTCCGATATCTTTATAGTCTTATTTAATCTTCGTTATAGTCTTATTTCTCATAATTTCATTGTGTGGCTCATTGGTTTTATGTCTCGATAATTGGAAAAAATTTGAATATATCCCTTATTCTTATGGAAAGGTATCAACGCACTCCTTCTTCAATCCTCAAGCATCTTGTTAATGCGCCAAATTTTATTAAAAGGATTTGTCGACCACCTAACTCCAAACTCTCCAATACATTTTCAAACTTCAATAGGAATGTCATCAAGCCCAACAACTTTCTCTTTCTTCATCCTCTTCAGTGCATCATTTACCTCTATCTCTTTGATTCATTGTGTAAAGCATCAGTTAAATCCTTGAGAGGCATCGAAATATTGTCCATAATTTGACTTTCTCCGTTATTGAATAGCTTGTTGAAATAATCATGTCAACTTTCTTTAGTATCATTGTCCTCCTCTCTCTTGCTTATGCCAATCTATACATCTCTTTATCTCCCTCCTTTATGTCTAACTTATTATAAATATCTTTCACAACCTTTTCCTTAGCTTCTGCCACCTTCCTCTTTGCCTCCTTCCTAGCTAACTTGTATTTTATAAAGCTCTCTTCGGTGTTATTTGTCTTCAAAGCCCCATAACAATCTCTCTTAATTTTTATAGCTTCCTTAACTGATTCAGTCCACCATATTGCATCCATTCCAGTCGGTGTTTTTCGTTTGATACTCTTGGTATCTCCTTAACCACCTCAAATGTGTTTTGTCATCTTGTCCCACACTGTATTCGGGTTCTCCTCTGTTGTCCAATCTTCTTTCTGGGTCAAACTGTTTCTACATACTTCATGACAATCTTATTTTAGCTTTCATCATTGAATCCTTGTAGCTCTTTATTTTTTGTTCTTATGATATCGTTTATGAATTTTTAGGTCTAGTACTAGTAGTCTATGTTGTGAGGTAACACTTTCACTTGGGACAACTTTACAGTCTAGATAACTACGTATATCCTTTCTCTTAGTCAAAAAAAGTCTATCTGACTTGCGTTCAAAACACCGTTAAAGGTTATAAGGTGAGATTCTTTCTTCCTAAATAATGTATTCACTAAGGCCATGTCATAAGATAAAGTAAAATCTATGATAGTATCTCTACTTTAATTTCTTACACCTAAACTAAAACCCCCATGTACACTCTTAAAACCCTCCTACCAGCACCTATATGGCCATTAAAGTCACCACTAAAATAAAGATTCTCTCCTATAGGCACTTCTTGTACTATCTTATCTAAATCCTTCGAAAACTATCTTTTACTAACATTATCAAGTCCTATCTGTGGTACATATGCGCTAATAGCATTCAAAACGTCCCCTCCTAGAACTAACTTACCTATAGGCACTTCATGTACTATATTATCAAAATCCTATGAAAACTGTCTTTTACTAAAATTATTAAGTCTTATCTGTGGTACATATGTGCTAATAGCATTCAAAACGTCCCCTTCTAGAAATAACTTAACCAAAATAATTCTATCCCCTTGTCTTTTAACCAGTATAATATCCTTTTGATATTCTTTGTCTCTAATGATACCTATACCATTTTGGTCCCTATCATTCTCTGTATACCAGAGCTTATATTGCTAAGATGCTATCTCCCTAGCTTTCTCCCTAACCCATTTGGTCTCCTAGAGACACAAGATATTAACCCTCGTCCTACATATAATCTCACAAATCTCCACTAACTTACCATTAAGCATACCTATATTCCAAGATCCTAACCTAAGCTTATGATTATGGACTAGTATCTTTACCCAGCCCGTCCATTATGGCGTGGGAACCTTTACCTATTAGGCACCACATCCAGGCGTTGATGTGACGTGTCGCTTTCGAGAGACCACTTAACAAACGTTGCACCTTTTTCACTACACTCGAGTTCTAATCTAGCGTATCACTGAGTATGGGATGCCTCAACGGATTTCATATATTGGTTCATCTCATGAAAATCAGACAAGTTTTAAGTGGCTGGTTGTCCAAACCTACCGCTAACCCTCCTCGTTTATTTGGGCTTGGGACCAACTATGTTCGACACAAGCATAGTTATTTTAAAGCTTTTTTTATGCAGATAAAATTGATGCAAGCTTATAAATCTCATAAACACTATGCTATGCAAAATGATGCAATGTAGTGCAGGAGTATAGTTCAAAAAACACATGAACTATCTGAAAACATGAGTGATGTATGACATGCTTTCCTATTCGTATACTTATAGCTTGTAAACTCCTTAAACCTTATTTGATCACTAATTAAACACTCGAATTCATCTCGTATGATGCTAACTTGTAACTTATGAGATTAACTTACGATAGCTACGAAACTTCTGCAATATGATCATGCAACAAAGTCTCATTACCTAGCCTGCAAAGTAGATTTGAAATACATTGTATCATAGTTTAAATCCCAACTCAATCAATTGTTAACATATTTATACATATAACTAGTTCAAATCTCATATATTGTTTAAGCATGCTTTTGAAATGTAAAAACATTCCCTACGAGATTAACTCGCAACTTATGTAATTAACTTACCTCATCTTTCACTGAATGTTCACTTATTGCACTATTATTCCAATAGCTTCTACACACCACAGCTTATTCTGAAAATCTTATTACCAAGCTTATGAGCGTATAGCAAATGCTTTTTTTTATTGGAGGCCTACAATCAATACCAAGAAGGTATATTTAACATTTTATACCTTTCAAATAATTCACAATTAAATTCTTATAAAATTACATCTTTGTGATCTTAATATTGTTTTCTTAAACCTTTCGTTTAAAGGTTTTATCTAAAATTCCATATTCTAAATTCATTTAGCATTCATACTGGTATGTCGTCAGGCTACCAAATAAATAACTCTTCAACCACTAACAGGTAGCTAGGGAAGTAGAGGTTGATCCTACAAGGACTGTAGCAAAAAGAATCGAGTTAATTAATAGTTCAAGAAAGCAAAAAACGTGGAGGGGTTTACACAAGAAATCTATTTTAACTATTTAAACTATTATGAAGAAATCAACAAAGAATAAAAAGAAGACAAAGAAAATGGTTTTGAAGACAAATATGCAAAAGACTTCAACTAACTTGCATCTTGACTATCTTAGATTTCATATTTATTAATCATTGAATTCCAAAAATCTCATTAAGTTAAGCATTCAATCATAGTATTGTAACAAAATCGTGCCAACTCCATCTTCCCTTACTACCTAGTTAATTATAAGAAATCTCTATAATTAATCTCTAACTACTTTAATCATTTAGCTGAGAACTCCCTAGATATATTTATGTAGCAGCATTAAAATCTATGAAAGAACTTGATTGAAATTAATCGATAAAAACAAGAATTTCAATTATCTAATTAAACTTAGATTTTCCTCTAACTCTTGTGAATTAAACTAGTAAGAACTTTATAATTTAACTGTAGCATTAGATCATTATATGTAATTAAATAATTTGCAACCTAGATAATTAAACTAACAATCATAAAAACATGCTATAGAAAATCTTAGATACTTAAACAATGATATGTAATTAGTTCTTATTTTCACAAGAAATAATCATCCAAGATTGATCAAGATTGCATACCAACTAAATTAAACTAACTACTCACTAGACATGCTTAAAACTAACATGAGTATCACGCAAAAGAATAAAACGAAACAAAGATCACTTTATTAAAGAAATCGACTCCTACCTAAAGTATGCAAATTTTGACAATCAATGTATTATAAAAGTCAAATCGACTAGCAACAATTATATTATACAATGACATAATTGTAAAAAGCAAGAGGACTATATAATTATATTATACAAGATCCAAGAAAACAGAAATTCCTAATATTATGCTAAGCATTCGGTTTTTAAGTTTTATTAAGCAAAAGATTTATTTAACATGCAAGATAAGAAATCTAGATGCAAAAGATCATAAATCCTAATCAAGAAAGCAAGTATGTAAACAAGAAAAAAAATCATGGAAGAAAGATGTAACATGTAAGATCTAAACAACTTAATATTACAGATTATATTAATCGGCAACCACCTTTTTTTACTATAGGAAATCAAAATTTTATATAATATTAAAGCTAGATGCCAACAACATATATGAATAAGATGAAAAGAATGCAAAACAATTGTAAAGAATAAGAAAAGAATCGGTTTTGCGTAACTTAATCAAGAAAGTCGACAAGCAAATATTAAGCAAGCAAAGTTGAAAAATTAATACTAAAGACTAGATGAAATCGAAAAGAAACTACATTAGCCAAGCAAGAATTAAATTTAAGAAGAAATTAAAAAGAAAAGAATTAAGAAGCAAATTGAAGGAATAATAAAAAAAAACTAATTTAAAAATAACACTAGGCTAATTGGTGTGTATAATGGCTATCCTAGCTCAAAGTCAGGAAGTTTGAGAATGGGCTCGGAAGTTACTGCCGCCTTGACCTTCTCAAACGCCTCTTGGCACTCGACAGTTTATTCCCAAAGTTTCTCCTTCTTCAACAAGTCCATGAGAGGGCTCACCATCTTTGAGAATCCCAAAATGAACCGTCTGTAGTAGTTCGCCAAGCCAAGGAACGATCTTAACTCTGACACCGACTTTGGGAAAGACAACTCAACAATGGCCTGAATCTTTCACTCATCCATCAGGATCTTACCCTTGCTAATCTTGTGTCCCAAAAGCAAGATCCCTTGTATCGCAAACTCGTACTTCTTCTTCTTGACATAAAGCGTGTTTTCCTGCAACTTTGCGAATACCTTTCGAAGGTGCTGCACATGCTTGTCAAGGGTCTCAATATAGACCACAATGTCATCCAAGTACACCACCACAAAGCTATCCAAGTACTCATATAGAACATCATTCATAAGGTTATAGAATGTAACACGGGCGTTAGTGAGATCGAAGGGCATCACAAGAAACTCGAACGACCCGTACCTCGTCACCATGATCGTCTTAGCCTCATCCCCCGGAGCTATTTAAACTTGCCCGTACCCAGATCGCAAGTCTAGCTTGGTGAAGTACGCTGCCCTGATCAGTTTATCAAATAGATCTGCCACATTCGAAATAGGGTATTTATTCTTGATCGTAACCTTGTTCAATGCTCTATAGTCTAAGCACATTCGAAGGAACCCATCCTGCTTCTTCTGGAATAGCACAGGGGCACCATATGGGGTCTTCAATGGTTGCACAAGACCCGCCTCAAACAAAGCATCAAGCTGCTTGCGTAGTTCTGCGAGCTTCTATGGGGCCATCCGATAAGGCGCTTTTGCTGGAGGTTTTGCGCCTGGTTCCAGGTCAATCATGTGGTCTACGTTCCGTCGCGAAGGCAACACATTGAGTAACTCAGATGGCATCACATCGCTAAATTCCTCGAGCACATTAGCGATGCAGTCAGGAACATCGATAACTTGGTCTGGCTTAATCTCCACCAAAGTCGCAAGCATCGTTGTCTCACCCCGCTTCACGCCTAACTTTACTTGTGAAGTTAATTGCATCAACGGCTTCTCTGCCACACGTCCCTCCTACTCAACTGGGATAAAACCTGGGTACTCCTCGTCACCTATCCATAGACCACAGAAATTGGGTAGAGATGCCACTTTGGCCTCTACAAAGAATTCCATCATGAGAATTAACTCAAAGTCATCGAGGGGCATGACCATGAAAGAGCACGATTTCTCCCAGTTACCCACCTTTAATGTTGTGGTCGTGATTTCTTGGATGGGCTGAGCACCGAAATTCACTGCTTTGATCCTGCTGGTGCTTTTAGACACGATCAATCCAAATGGATTCACCACTTGCTGAGAGATAAAATTATTGGTCGCTCCCATATCCAACATGGCTCACGTCGAGCATCCATTTACCAACATCGACAAGTACATAAGCCCTTGGTAGACAGTCTGCTTGTCTACTGTGATGTCATTCAGTAATCGCAACGGGTTAAGTCGAGGATTCATTTCCTCTAATTTTGTCTCCGAACAATCTTGAGTAATAAGCGCGGAAAGCTTCTCCCTGCGGGGATTATCTCTCGCATGGTGAGGGCCATCACAAAGGAAGCAACCCATGTTCCTCTTGCCTTGGGGTGGATCCGATCCCTTCGACTTCGACGTTTCACAATCTTTCCTCTTGTCCCACTTTCCTTTCTTTCCTTGCTTCTGGTTCTTTCTCCCCTTGTCATTGGCCTTCTTCTTGTCAGAGTTGGAGGAAGAAGCTCCAAACCTAAAATCATTAAGGCTGTCTGCTTTCGCAATTACAGACGCCAAGTCGCTCACCTTTAACCGTCTCAACTTCGTCTATGCCCAAGGCTAGAGACCTGACAAGAAATTAAAGACCCAATCCTCCTCAGTCATGTTGTTGATCTCCAACATTAAGGAACTAAACTCCTTAACGTAGTCTCGCACAAAACCCGTGTGCTTCAATTTCTTGAGGGACTCTCTTACTAGCCAAGCAGTGTTCATGGGAAGGAATTGGTCCCTCAATCCTTTTTCAACGCGTCCCACGTCTGAATGGGAGTCCGTCCAGAACTAGTGTTATCGTCCAACCAAGTATGCCACCAAGGTTTCGCATTTCCCCCAAGGTACATGCTAGCGATGGAAACTTCTTCGTTCTCTTCCACCCGAGCAGCTTTAAAATATTGCTGCATATCCCAAATGAAATTCTCGAGCTCCTTAGTATTTTGACTACCCTCAAACTGTTTTGGCTCGAGAACTTTCAACTTGGAAGGAGGTTTCTCCCCAGCACTCTCGTTAGGTGAACCAACAATGTCCACCTTCAGCAGATTGACATCCGTGTTAACATCGCCTACCCGATCTACCATCGACTGGATCTATTGCAGTAGATTGTTGGCGCGATCTATGAATTCCCTCTAACAATCACTCATCGCATGCTGAAGGTCAGCAATGGCCTGCGAATAGAACGCGACTTGCTCCGAGAGCGACGTAGCATCAAGTACGGGTGCACCAATCAATTGCTCAAGGATAGCAACACATTTACTCAATGTTTCTGCCATCGAAACACGAGCCCTGATACTTGAATGTCACAGGGCTAAACTCAACTATGAATTTTTCTTACCTCATGATGGCACTAAGCCGTCAACTTAGTTAGCCAACTAACCACACAACCGAACACCCAAGCAAGAATGATCAATCTGTAAGAAAATGTATAACTACAGGAAATCCTAACCTTTTTATTTACACGTAAAAAGGAGACAAGTCTACTGCAAGGACATAACAACGCACTCACTCTCGGAGGTCTGTATCTTACTGCCTTTCACGACTCAATATTTATAGGCAAGCTTGGCTGACACCTTCAGCCAAAAAGGAAAGCCCCCAAGTAAATGCACTAAATCCCAAAGATCATGGACCATGATTCTCTCCATATTTCGCCTCATATATGGCAAGTCCAAGGATTGTACGCGGATCACGTTGAATTCACCAAGATCCTCCTAAATCCTCACAATTGAGTCTTTCCATAAATAGGCCCTCGGTGTGCGCCTGGTCTCATGCCCGACGCCTATATATAGCGTACCTCTCTGCCTCTGGTTCTCATCGATTCCTTCGTTGCCTCTAGCGCATGATGTTCATATCACGCCGATCCAATAACAACCAATTATTGTCGTTTCCAAGCCCCAGTCCCGAGACCTGATGAATCTCGCCTTGTGCCAACTTACGCACGAGTGCGCGCTTAACTCACAAGGGTGTAACAGTTGTTATATTTGGTCTTTTCGTATTGATTGCTAACGCTAAATATGTTGAGATATACCACAAGGCTCTTTAGGAGGCTCTCCTTAGTGACAATTTTGGCTTCAATATGGAGAATGTTGCTGTCAAGGATCATGTCTATATTGACAATGTTGGGTTTAATGTTAAGAATGTTGGTATAGCAACAATTTTTTCACTTGGTGACAAGGCTTAGTATGATAAAATAACTATTGTTTCGGCTCTTAGTTTTATGGGAAAGTTGCAACAAGTTTCAGATTCTGACAAAGGTCTTTACCCACTGTTCGAGTGCTTCATGTCCATAGCATAGGCACTGCAATTTGTTCAATCTTTTGGTGTTAAAGCCATTTGAGTTAATCCATGCAATGTCATTTCTTGGTCATTTGGCCATGAGACATCACATGGGCTTGTGGTTTCTGAAACAGGTTTTGTTACTAATATTGGAGTAGAAAAGTTTATTAATTTCAAGCGTCGATAAGTGGTTTAACATCTCAATGTGCTATTGTGGTGGAAATAATGAGGACCTTGAAAATGTATGGTGCTGCCCGTGAAATTGTTGCTGAGAAGTGTCTTAACCATGCTTACTTAAAGGGGACTGCTCTTCTTATTGAAGTTGGTTATATGAGTTTGGCCGAGCACATTGTAATGATGAAGGTTTATGGTGTCCATGTTGCTATTACACAAGTTTTCATTGTTAGACCTTCAACACGAGTTAAGGAGAAACAAGCTTACTGTCACGCCCTCCTCCCACACGCGACTTTACCAAAAACCACGATAAATATTTTTACTTTTTTACTTACCTTTATCTCCTCAACAGTTGGGCTGTGAATAGGCATTAGTCTCCTCATCCATGCATACCTTACCATTCTTTTTCATATCATACATACATGACATTCATATCGTAAGTAAATTCATATACTTAAATATAATTACATCATTACATCCCCATATTAAAACGTGTACATCACTGTGTTTATGCATTGTTCAGATACAAAAGAGTACGCATGTGTATACCTTTCGCTAGATGGGGAGTGGCAGCGGATCAAAGGAATGCAATACCCTGGTCGACTCGATCTACTGACGAGAATCTGTAGAGATGGGGGGAAAATGAATGGGATGAGCTATCAACGCGCTCAGTAAGGAAATCAGGCAAGCAAGTAGACATCCATACTATCTATTGAAAATAGTGCTTTGCCTTTCCTTCTCTCACTTCAAAAGCATGTTTAAAATATATATAATATAGTATAGATTTAAAATCCCATGTACTAAACATATGCTGGTTTGTCAATCAGTGGCATTCGTGCAAAACAATGCATATTTAATCATTTAAGAATGCCTTTATATAAAATATGTCATTTACATTCAAAACACGGTAAATATGGCATTTCTCAT
Source organism: Firmiana major (assembly GCA_033439115.1). Classification (NCBI taxonomy): domain Eukaryota; kingdom Viridiplantae; phylum Streptophyta; class Magnoliopsida; order Malvales; family Malvaceae; genus Firmiana; species Firmiana major. The sequence continues at coordinate 10,028,239 of CM065905.1, forward strand.
CACAACACAAACAAATCGGGTTCCGACCCATCCCTCAGGTCTACCCGTATCATAAAACACATTTGATATATCATGCGAGACTCAGTGGCTAAATGCAATCTCTCTAGACTATGTAAGAGAGCCTCCCCGCCGAACAGAGCCTCCCCGCCTACTCTGGCTTAAGGATGTTCGGCTTAAGGATCTTACTGTAAGACAGCATCTCCGGACTATGTACATATCCTAACATGTGGTGAAATCCCAGGCAACACAATACTCGGTGTGCGGGTTATCACTGCTGTAACGGGAGGGGGGTCAGTCCATCACAACCTCCAGCTATCAACACTCTCCTCCACAACTCCACAACACAAAACACGGTACAGTGTACTCCATGCCACACGCACGGTACAACGTACACTCGTGGACCCATACATCATGGTCGGGGTGCCTGCCATAGGTCTTAGCCACTCATACCATGGAAATACATCATAGTGGGGTGCCTGCCATAGGTCTTAGCCATCATACTATGAAATCAATGCCACGTCTCTAAATCCACGTGAGAACATCTCAACGTGTGACACTCAGTCTACACAGAGGAAATCGTCACGATTTTTCTAACATGTGTATATATCATGAAAAACTACAGTGCGCGTCTTAAGTGTGACACACAATCAACACTCCGCCTCAAAACACTGTATATGCATGTCAAAATATCAACACTAGTGCGAGTAAACCTCTAGCACCAGGTCATGCATAGTTCTCATTACAAATCAAGTACGAGCAAATCGCTCAAGTACAATGTCATGTACAAATCATGAAAAATCGAGTACGAGCAACGCTCCAGCACTCTGTCATGCATCTCATGTAAAACTCGAGTACGAGTTAAACGCTCCAGCACTCTATCATGCACAAATCACATAAAAACTGAGTACGAGCAATGCTCCAGTACTCTATCATGCATGTCAAATAAATGCAGTGCGAGTCAACCTCTAGCACTTATGTATGTGAAAAACATCTGAAATCAAGTGCGAGTTGTGCTCTAGCACGATTGTTTCCACATAATTCGGAAGATGGCTCTTTAAAAATAGAGATGTTTAAAATCATTAAAATCAGCACTATAAAGTGTGCTTAGTTTACATCGACCTCAAAACATTAGCCCATCCACCTACTCTTCTGCTACACAGCAGTAAAAACCATTCAAAACATTATTTTCATGCTTTTTACAACTTTTCCCAAAGTTTCACTTTTTGCCTAACTAGGGGTAAAATCGTAATTTACCCAATCGGGTCCCTATAATATTATCGATTTTCTCTGACCCTCAAACAATTTCAGTGAATGTAAAATCCAAAGAAAATATGCACAGATATCTTTAGCTACTTGCAAGAGTCCCCTACCTCGGATCACGTCGTGTGACCTCTCTTCCTCTGTGCTGTCTATCTCAGAGTCCGGTCAACTCTCAATATGACTCTGGAGCTGCATTTAATCATTCACTGAGTTAATTACACTTTTCCTATTGTATTACACATTTAATACAGTTTATTTCACTTAAATGGGCCCGTTTACTCTCAATGGGCCTTAAACACGTTAATTGGGCCTTAATCCGTATTAAGCCCGTTTATCAGGGTCTATTGACTCATTGGGTTTATCAATACCCATTGGACTTTATTCCATGCTCTTTGGATAGCCCGTATATCATTTACGACATTTATTTCAATTTTTCGAATATAATTCGCTAAATTTGAAATTTAATCCGAAATGCGTAAATTAAATCTTAAATATGCATAAATCACTTAAATTGTCGTAAATGAGCTTTACTTACCCGAGATTGTGCGATGGTGCGCGAATCGAAGTTCGATCGGGCTTCCGTTCGGAATTAATCGTCGAACTGCACAATTTCGTATATTTAACTCTGGGTCAATTTCCAATTAAATATAATTTAAATAAATTTATCAAAAATTAAATTAGTCACTTTTGACCTCGTATCGACTTACCCGAAGTCCGCTGAAATCCCAAAAATTTTTCTTTTCCTTTTTCTTTCTTTTTCCTCTTTTTCCCCTTTTCTCCTTGGCTGAACCGGTCCGGTCCGGTTCAGCACAGTCACTTTCCACTGAACCGGCCGATCGGTTCAGGCTCCTTTCGCTGTTTCGGCGCCGTCCGACCGGTTCTCCGGTCGATTCCACCGCGAAATGGTTCGGCCTCGCCTCTAGAGGCTTCTTTTGGCCTAGGCTGGGGTAAATCGACGCCGGATTCAGCCAGATTTACCCTTCTCTCCCTCGGCTTCAACCTCGCCGATCTCCCCTTTCCGGCGCCGGTGAGTCGCGTTACCGGTGGCTGGGAGGTCGCAGTGCCTTCCTCTTCCTTTTCCGGCCGTTCGCTGGCCGCTGGGGTTGCCAGTGGTGGCTGGTCTGGCGAGTTCTTCCCCTCCGTCGATTTTGGTCTCTTCTCTCTCCCCGCGTTTTTCCAATCCGTTTTCTGTTCTGTTTTTTTTTCTTTATAATATATTTTTAATATTATTTTAATCCTTAAAATAATATTAAAAATCCTAAAATATCCCAAAAATATCCCAAAAATTCCTATTAAATTCATTTAGTCCGTAAATAAATTTATCAGTCCGATTTTATCTTTTCGGTATATTTTTCCACTATTTTCAGGCTCATTTTTCGAGATAAAAATTTTAAAAATATTAATTAAATTGATATCTCGATCAATCGGACTCGAAATTCAATATTTTCCTCGTTATTGATCAAGATCTCTCGATTTCATATTTTTAATGAAATTTTCTCATCGGATTTATATCGAATTTTGGTCATTTGACCATTTTACCCCTGCACTTGCTCGGGAATCACTTTAACCCTTATCTCGCTGTTATGTAGCTTACATGCATTTTTAATTTCTTAAATAGTCAATTGCATGTTAATAAATACTCTTCTTATGATTCAACTATGAAATATAACGTTCGTACACATAGGAATCATAAGGTACAAGCTACATACGTAAATCGAAAACTCGGGTCTGACAATCCTCCCCAACTAAAAGAATTTGATCCTCCAAATTAGAACCAAATCAATCCTCAAACAACTGGAGGTACTTCTCTCGCATCAAGCTCTCTAACTCCCAAGTAGCCTCCTCGGAAGTGTGATGCTGCCATAAAACCTTCACTAACCCGATAGTCTTTGACCTCAAAACCTTCTCCTTCCTATCCAGTATTCGAATCGGCCTCTCAACATATGATATGTCCTCACTGAGCTCCAAAGGCTCATAACTAATCACATGTGCCGGATCTGGGTGATACTTCCGAAGCATCGAAATGTGGAAGACGTTATGCACGCCTGACAAATCTGGTGGCAATGCCAACCTATAGGCCTTATCTCCCACTCGATCGAGTATCTCAAAGGGTCCAATGTAGCGAGGACTCAGCTTACCCCTCTTTCCAAACCTCGTTATACCCTTGGAAGGAGAAACCTTCAGAAACACGGACTCACCAACTGCGAACTCAAGTGGCCTACGTCTCCTGTCAGCATAACTTTTTTGTCTGCTCTGGGCTGTCCTTAGTCTCTCTACTATCAAGTGGACATCCTCAGATGCTTGTGTAACCATGTCAGGAGCGAAAATCTTACGGTCACCCACTTCGTTCCACCCAATAGGGGAACGACATCTACGGCCATACAAGGCCTCATACGGTGTCATCCCGATACGCGAATGATAACTGTTGTTGTAAGCGAACTCGGCTAGTGGCAAATGATCATCCCAGGAGCCTTTAAAATCCAGCACACATGCTCTCAACATATCCTCCAGAGTCTGTATCGTCCTCTCTGACTGACCATCTGTCTGAGGATGGAAAGCTGTGCTCAAACTCAACTGGGTTCCCATAGCTTCCTGAAAATGTTTCCAAAAGTGGGAAGTGAAGCGGGAATCCCTATCCGAGACAATGCTCACTGGAACACCATGCAACCTCACTACCTCGCGTACATACAACCCTGCCAATGTACTCAGAGTATCGGTAGCTCTCATAGCTAGGAAGTGGGCTGACTTCTCAGTCTATCAACGATCACCCATATAGCATCGTAATTTCTCCGGGTCCTTGGTAAACCCATCACAAAATCCATGGTGATATGCTCCCATTTCCATGTCGGTGTAGGTAGAGGCTGCAACAATCCTGCAGGTTTCTGATGCTCTACCTTCACCTGCTGACATACGAGACATCTCGCCACAAAATCTGCCACATCTCTCTTCATACCTGACCACTAGCACACCTTCCGGAGGTTCTGATACATCTTGCCACTCCCCGGATGCAACGTGTACCTCGATGAATGAGCTTCCGACAATATCAATCTCCTGAGCTCTGGGTCCTCGGGAACACACAATCTACCTCTGAACCTCAGTAGTCCATCAGGACTCAACTCAAAATCTGTCACTGTGCCTCTCTGCATCTGACCAAGCACATCGATGCACTGCAAATCTGTCTGCTGAGCCTGTCTGATCCTATCCAATAAATCTGGCTCTAAACGTAGACTCGCAATCATACAATCTGCATCCATGTCCGAAGGCACAACTCCCAAACTAAGGCTAGCAAACTGCTCTAGCAGCTTATGCTCTATGACCATCATATACGATACCATCCCAAGGCTCTTCCTACTCAAAGCATCTACTACAACATTAGCCTTACCCGGATGATAAAGTATCTCACAATCATAATCCTTCAGAAGCTCTAGCCATCTTCTCTGTCTCATGTTCAGCTCCTTCTGTGAGAACAGGTACTTGAGGCTCTTGTGGTCGGTAAATATCTGAAACTTCTCACCATACAAGTAGTGGCGCCATACCTTCAACGTAAACACTACTGCTGCTAACTCTAAATCGTAGGTCGGATAGTTCTTCTCATGGTCCTTCAGCTGTCTGGATCCATAAGCAACTACCCTCCCATCCTGCATCAACACACAGCCCAGTCCCTAATGCGAAGCATCGGTATATACTGAAAATCCTCCTGAGCTGGTAGGAATAGGGAGAATCGGAGCGGTGGTCAATCGACTCTTCAGCTCCTGAAAACTCCTCTCACAATCCTCGTCCCACACGAATGCAACACTCTTCCGAGTGAGACGTGTCAAAGGAGCAGCCATCTTCGAAAATCCCTCAACAAATCTTCTATAGTACCCTGCTAAACCCAGAAAACTCCTAATCTCGGTAACTGTCCTCGGCTGTTTCCACTGAACTACAGCCTCAATCTTGGATGGATCTACTGATACACCATCCCTCGACACTACATGCCCCAAAAATGAGATCTCTGTCAACCAAAAATCACACTTGCTGAGTTTAGCATACAACTGCTGCTCTCGTAGAGTCTGCAATACAATCCTAAGGTGCTCCTCATGCTCCTCCTCAGATCTCGAATATACTAATATGTCATCAATGAATACGATAACAAACTGATCCAAATATGGCTTGAATACATCATTCATCAAAGCCATGAAAGCTGCGGGAGCATTCGTCAGTCCGAATGGCATAACTAAGAACTCATAGTGGCCATATCAAGTCCTAAATGCTGTCTTGGGTACATCTCCACTCTGAACTCTCAACTGATGATACCCAGACCTCATATCAATCTTAGAAAAGACATGCGCTCCCCGAAGCTGATCTAGTAAGTCGTCAATGCGTGGAAGGGGATATCTATTCTTGATGGTAGCCTTATTCAACAATCTGTAGTCTATACACAATCAGAGGCTTCCATCCTTCTTCCTCACAAACAGAACTGGTGCTCCCCACGGTGAAACACTAGGTCTAATAAAACCCCTATCCAACAGCTCCTGCAATCGTCTCTTGAGCTCCTCCAGCTCAACTAAGGCCATGTGATACGGTGGTCTCGAAATAGGCTCAGTATCAGGCACCAAATCTATACAGAACTCCATCTCTCTGTCTGGTGGTAACCCTGGCAACTCATCCGGGAAAACATCTGGGTACTCACTGACCACAGGAATATCTACCAACTCCGGATGTACCTTATCCGTATCCACTACGTACGCAATGAAACCTTCAAGATATTTATCTCTCAGTCAGCAAAATATTTTTTTTATTTATTAACAACATATTTATTTCTTTCATTTCTTCCCATCAAACTTTACAATAATTTTCGTAGGGTTAGAAAACATAACTGTCTTAGCATAACAATCTAAAACAGCATGGTTTGCAAATAACCAATCCATACCTAATATTACATCAAAGTCACTCATACTTAGCAATATTAGATTGGCTGTCATATCCTTTTCCCCTACTCTTAACTTACAATCGTTATACACATGCTCAACTAGCTGACTGGAATCCATAGGCGTACTAATCAACATCATCATCTTTAAAGGAGTACGCTTTACATGCTTTTCTAACTTACATGCAAATGATGGCGATACAAATGAATGTGTGGCACCAGGATCAATTAAAACATATGCTTCTAAATCATAAATCAGCATGTTACCTCGAATCACATCCGCAGAAGCATCAGCTGTGTCCTGGTCCAAAGCATGTACTCGCCCTCGACCCATCACCTGCTTCCCCTTCTCCTCTACCGTCGCTCTACCTCTCTGAGCAGACGTACCAGCTGGAGCTCTATCATGCTCCCTGCCCTTCTGTGGGGCAGTCACATGTGTCTCTGGGCACTCTCTAGCAATATGCCCATGTTTCCCACATCGAAAACACACAACAGGGCTCAACGGACAAGGCCTACCGCCATGATGTCTACCACATCGGCTGCACTGATCAGTAGTAGGCCTCGATCCTCCAATCACAATGCCCTTCGCTGGAGCTATGGCCGGGTATGTAGGAGGTCTAACCGGTCGCTCTCGCACCTCCTCTATCTGTGGTCCCTTATCGAAGAGTCTCCTCTCTCCTCGATAATTGAACCCTCTATCTCTTACCGGCCTCTTCCTCTCTCTATCTCGACTCTGACTGAACTTTCCAAACTCAGAGGCATTTCTCTCGTAATCCTACTCATAAAGCTGCGCTCTGCGCACTGCCTCATCATATGTACCAATGTCTAGTGGTACCAATTTAGACTGCAACATCGATCTCAATCCGTCAATAAATCTGCGGACCTTCCTGGTCTCGCTGTACATGGTATCGGGATCATATCTCCCCAGGGCCAAAAATCTAGTCCCATACTCATCCACTGTGAGACTCCCCTGGCTCAATCGCAAAACTCAGCCTGCAGTCTATGCTGCGCAGTATTGGGAACAAACTGCCTCCTAAAGGCCTCTAGAAACATCTCCCAACTAATCTCAGCATGTCGGGCTCTCAATATCGACCTGGTGGACTTCCACCAATGCTCTGCCGTTCCCTTCAGTAGGAACGCAGCAAATGCGACTCTCTCAGAAGTCGTACACTCAAAGAAATCGTACAACTTCTCCATCTCGCTAATCCACTCCTCTGCACTAGCTAGGTCCTTGACCCCTCGAAAAGATGGAGGTCCAAGCTTCTAGAACTGTCGCAATCGATCAAGATCACACCCATATCCTCTACCAACCTGAACTGATGGGCGTGTAGGAGTATCAGTAGTCTGTGGCCTCTGTACAGGCTGCGCAAGTGTATCAAGTGCAACTGCCTCCCCTGTCGCAGTCTCTGCATCCTGCCTCTATCTACCTGGCAAAGTCTGTGCCAACAACCCTACTATCGCCTCCAGGCTACGCTCTATCCTCGTGAAGCATGCCTCAATACTCTCTGGTACCTCAATGGGACTCTACGTCACCAAATCAAATGAGGACTCATCTCGGCTCTCAGGCGTACCTCTAGGGCCTCTAGCCTTACCTCTCGCCCCTCTACTACGGCTGGTATTAGCCATAATGGCTAGATTCTTGCATTCACAAACATTAAGTTGTCCAACTCCCATCTTGTATACACCCTAATTACAAATGCCTAGACACATCAGACCAACTACGCTCTGATACCACTCTGTCACGCCCTCCTCTCACACGCGACTTTACCAAAAACCACAATAAATTTTTTTACTTTTTTACTTACCTTTATCTCCTCAACAGTTGGGCTGTGAATAGGCATTAGTCTCCTCATCCATGCATACCTTACCATTCTTTTTCGTATCATACATACATGACATTCATATCGTAAGTAAATTCATATACTTAAATATAATTACATCATTACATCCCTCATACTAAAACGTGTACATCACTGTGTTTATGCATTGTTCAGATACAAAAGAGTACGCATGTGTATACCTTTCGCTAGATGGGGAGTGGTAGCGGATCAAAGGAATGCAATACCCTGGTCGACTCGATCTACTGACGAGAATCTGTAGAGATGGGGGGAAAATGAATGGGATTAGCTATCAACGCGCTCAGTAAGGAAATCAGGCAAACAAGTAGACATCCATACTATCTACTGAAAATAGTGCTTTGCCTTTCCTTCTCTCATTTCAAAAGCATGTTTAAAATATATATAATATAGTATAGATTTAAAATCCCATGTACTAAACACATGCTGGTTTGTCAATCAGTGGCATTCGTGCAAAACAATGCATATTTAATCATTTAAGAATGCATTTATATAAAATATACCATTTACATTCAAAACACGGTAAATATGGCATTTCTCATCACAACACAAACAAATCGGGTTCCGACCCATGCCTCAGGTCTGCCCATATCATAAAACACATGTGATATATCATGCGAGACTTAGTGGCTAAATGCAATCTCTCTAGACTATGTAAGAGAGCCTCCCCGCCGAACAGAGCCTCCCCGCCTACTCTGGCTTAAGGATGTTCGGCTTAAGGATCTTACTGTAACAGAGCATCTCCGGACTATGTACATATCCTAACATGTGGTGAAATCCCAGGCAACACAGTACTCGGTGTGCGGGTTATCACTGCTGTAACGGGAGGAGGGTCAGTCCATCACAACCGCCAGCTATCAACACTCTCCTCCACAACTCCACAACACAAAACACGGTACAGTGTACTCTATGCCACACGCACGGTACAACGTACACTCGTGGACCCATACATCATGGTCGGGGTGCCTGCCATAGGTCTTAGCCGCTCATACCATGGAAATACATCATAGTGGGGTGCCTGCCATAGGTCTTAGCCCTCATACTATGGAATCAATGCCACGTCTCTAAATCCACGTGAGAACATCTCAACGTGTGACACTCAGTCTACACAGAGGAAATCGTCACGATTTTTCTAACATGTGTATATATCACGAAAAACTACAATGCGCGTCTTGAGTGTGACACACAGTCAACACTCCGCCTCAAAACACTGTATATGCATGTTAAAATATCAACACTAGTGCAAGTAAACCTCTAGCACCAGGTCATGCATAGTTCTCATTACAAATCAAGTACGAGCAAATCGCTCAAGTACAATGTCATGTACAAATCATGAAAAATCGAGTACGAGCAACGCTCCAGCACTCTGTCATGCATCTCATGTAAAACTCGAGTACGAGCTAAACGCTCCAGCACTCTATCATGCACAAATCACATAAAAACTGAGTACGAGCAATGCTCCAGTACTCTATCATGCAAGTCAAATAAATGCAGTGCGAGTCAACCTCTAGCACTTATGTATGTGAAAAACATCTGAAATCAAGTGCGAGTTGTGCTCTAGCATGATTGTTTCCACATAATTCGGTAGATGGCTCTTTAAAAATAGGGATGTTTAAAATCATTAAAATCAGCACTATAAAGTGTGCTTAGTTTACATCGACCTCAAAATATTAGCCCATCCACCTACTCTTCTGCTACACAGCAGTAAAAACCATTCAAAACATCATTTTCATGCTTTTTACAACTTTTCCCAAAGTTTCACTTTTTGCCTAACTGGGGGCAAAATCGTAATTTACCCATATCTAGTCCCTATAATATTATCGATTTTCTCTGACCCTCAAACAATTTCAGTAAATGTAAAATCCAACGAAAATATGCACAGGTATCTTTAGCTACTTGCAAGAGTCCCCTACCTTGGATCACGTCGTGTGACCTCTCTTCCTCTGTGCTGTCTATCTCGAAGTCCGGTCAACTCTCAATATGACTCTGGAGCTGCATTTAATCTTCACTGAGTTAATTACACTTTTCCTACTGTATTACACATTTAATACTGTTTATTAAATGGGCTCGTTTACTCTTAATGGGCCTTAAACACGTTAATTGGGCCTTAATCCGTATTAAGCTCGTTTATCAGGGTCTATTGACTCATTTGGTTTATCAATACCCATTGGGCTTTATTCCATGCTCTTTGGATAGCCCGTATATCATTTACGACATTTATTTCAATTTTTTGAATATAATTCGCTAAATCTGAAATTTAATCCGAAATGCGTAAATTAAATCTTAAATACGCATAAATCACTTAAATTGTCGTAAATGAGCTTTACTTACCCGAGATTGTGCGATGGTGCGCGAATCGGAGTTCGATCGGGCTTCCGTTCGAAATTAATCGTCGAACTGCATAATTTCGTATATTTAACTCCGGGCCAATTTCCAATTAAATATAATTTAAATAAATTTATCAAAAATTAAATTGGTCACTTTTGACCTCGTATCGACTTACCCAAAGTCCGGTGAAATCCCAAAAATTTTTCTTTTCCTTTTTCTTTCTTTTTCCTCTTTTTCCCCTTTTCTCCTTGGCTGAACCGGTCCGGTCCGGTTCAGCACAGTCACTTTCCACTGAACCGGCCGATCGGTTCAGGCTCCTTTCGTCGTTCTGACGCCGTCTGACCGGTTCTCCGGTCGATTCCACCGCGAAATGGTTCGGCCTCGCCTCTAGAGGCTTCTTTTGGCCTAGGCTGGGGTAAATCGACGCCGAATTCCGCCCGATTTACCCTTCTCTCCCGCGGCTTCAACCTCACCGATCTCCCCTTTCCGGCGTCGGTGAGTCGCGTTACCGGTGGCTGGGAGGTCGCAGTGCCTTCCTCTTCCTTTTTCGGCCGTTCGCTGGCCGCTGGGGTCGCCGGTGGTGGCTGGTCCGACGAGTTCTTCCCCTCCGTCGGTTTTGGTCTCTTCTCTCTCCCCGCGTTTTTCCAATCTGTTTTCTGTTCTGTTTTTTTTATTTCTTTATAATATATTTTTAATATTATTTTAATCCTTAAAATAATATTAAAAATCCAAAAATATCCCAAAAATTCCTATTAAATTCATTTAGTCCGTAAATAAATTTATCAGTCCGATTTTACCTTTTCGGTATATTTTTTCACTATTTTCAGGCTCATTTTTCGAGACAAAAATTCTAAAAATATTAATTAAATTCATATCTCGATCAATTGGACTCGAAATTCAATATTTTCCTCGTTATTGATCAAGATCTCTCGATTTCATATTTTTAATGAAATTTTCTCATCGGATTTATATCGAATTTTGGTCATTTGACCATTTTACCCCTGCACTTGCTCGGGAATCACTTTAACCCTTATCTCGCTGTTATGTAGTTTACATGCATTTTTAATTTCTTAAATAGTCAATTGCATGTTAATAAATACTCTTCTTATGATTCAACTATGAAATATAACGTTCGTACACATAGGAATCATAAGGTACAAGCTACATACGTAAATCGAAAACTCGGGTCTGACACTTACAAACCTTCATCCTTGAGGACAAGGATGTTTTAAAGGGAGAGGTATTGAGGCATGTCCAAATGGATGTCAAGACACTGTAGCTTTTTATTCTGATTAGGAATATGTTTTACTTATTTCAATATAGTAGTTAATAGTTAGTTAAATGTCACTTTAATAATTAGTTAGTGAGGAGTCCGAAAAGCAAGGAAAAGACAACCAATATGTAACATAACAGAGCAATATTGAAGGGTATTCAGAATATACAACAAATTCTTTAAATCTCTCTTACAAATTCTCTCTCTCATAACCCTTTGTCTCTCATCTCTACAAATTCTATCTTCTTTTCTTCCTCCTTTTCTCTCTACTTTTACTATTTTCAGATTGGTCTGTATCAATTTGAACAAAGATGAGAAAGGTTAAAGAAAAAAAACAAGAAAGAGAGAAGAATCGATGAAGATGGTGGTTTTGGCTTGTAATTTCCCAAAATCTACAAAGACACACTTAGAATGAAATTACCATTAACTAATTTCAAGCAACCCAAAAAATCGATTCTGCATCCACTACTCCAATATTTGATTCCTCCATCATGTAGAATGGAGCAATTCTGTGGAAACTTAATTCTATCCAAAATCGTGAGTTTGGAAATTGTTAGAATATCAATAATTATGCTAGAAAGAATCAACTTTCAACCAAACATGTTGTAAAAGAATTTGTGAATATCATATGATATGATCCTCAATACTAGATATGTTCATATGTCGAATTGGGTTAGACTTAAGTCAAGTATTAAGAGATTAGAAGTGGGCTCAATCCAATCCAATTTGATTTTTCGGATCTATTTTTTTCAAAATCATTTTTCATAAACGAATAAGTCCGAGCATACCCAAATCCGCCTAAACTCTATCACCTATTTTAAAAATAAAAAAAAAATCTAAAGCATAAAAAAATAATAATTAATAAGTATGACACAATAAATTCAAATAAATTATGACAAAAGACTGAGATAGCATTAAAATATAAATTAAAGCTTAAAAAACAACATAAGCTAAAATTAAATTACATAAAAAAATATAAAATGATTAAAAAATGGATTAATATATTTTCAAATAACTTTTTAATTGACATAATCTTTAAAACACAAACTTTTTAAAACCTATAAAATACAACATCCTACTTTAATAAAATATCAAATTAACTTAGTTACAAAAAATTGTAAACAAATTATAATTATTGGATCAAATCGATCAGAACTTGAGCTTTAAATGATAAGTTTAAAGCTAGCTCGATTTTTTATTAGATCTCGTTTACTACCTTAAATCTATCTAATGAACTTTATAATTTTATTAAAATCCGTTCGAAATCGTACAAATCTTTAGATTTGAGCGAGTCGTCCAAACCTAGACAAATCTACTCCAAACAAAAGTCTCTATATTTAATCCTCTCAATTAAATTTTTTTTTTTTATTATTAAGACATAATAAGGATAGTTCGAGGATTCAAGTTGAATTCTTTGAATTAGGGATATGTATGTATGTATGTATGTATGTATGTATGTATGTATTTTTCTTTCCTTTAAGAGACATACAAATTGATTTCCAACCTTTGAAAATAAAAATAGTCTAATTGGTAAAGAAAGGATTCAATGTCTTTGCATATATTTAGGTGATAACTAAAACATGAGTGATACCTATTACAATATATATATATATATATATTCGAAGTTTATTTAGGTGTGTATAAGTGTCAAATTCTTTCTTTGGTTGTGGAATTATTTAGAAACTACAGACCCTGTCACACTTCATTACTAAATGTGACGACCAAACATCAATTTTTCTAAGAAGCTTTAAAGTTGACGAAGACTTTGTTATAATTTTTCTAAGAAGACTTTGTTTAGTCTTCCTCGATATTTTCTGGGGGGCGTTTTGCGTTATTTTTACCAAGTCCGACAAATCACATAACATGATTACTGAAAAAAAAATAAAAATCAAATGTTAAAAAATTAAATTTTTAAAACTCCCGAAAAGATTTCAAGATTAAATAAAGGGTGTCATTACTTAAATAATGAAATGTTTACATTATATGAAAATGAACTTTATAAACTGATTTAATTCCAACTTCAAAAAGAAAATGAAATAGGTTAATGGTAATTCAAGGGTAGAAACTATTATTCAATTTATATATATATATATATATATATATATATATATATATATATATATAGGTATAATTTTAAAAAATTGAAAATTTGAATCCAACTTCTTAAAATAAAATATACATATGTTAATTATTATCCCAAATTCTTAAGTGTTTGATTGACTTTGTAACTGTCATATACGTTGCCAAAAGAAAAAAGGGTTAAAAAAAATACAAAAAGATTTAAGAGTAAAGAAGGGGGCATTGGCAAGACCTTTTTATTCTCTACTTTTTAAGAAATGTTAGGTGATGATCAGTGCATTATAAACCTGTTAGTATTCAATCTTTGATATTCATATATTCGAAGAACCTATGTATTCCATGAACAACTTGTAATATTTTCACCTTAATTTACCCCACCCCACACCCCCACCCCCTCCAAAAAAAAAAAAACATAGTGCTGTTATTTATCTTAGCACAATTTTTTCCATTTTCTTTATTTTTTTTTCTTGAATAAGTTGAAAAATGGATTCAGTTCATTTTTCAATTTCCATTTTCATTGCATGATACAGTGAAATAAACTTCCTTATAATATGAACCATCTCACATTTTTCTTTCCGACACTAATGGACCGACTTAGATTAGGTATAGACTATAGTTGTGAACACAAACGAAAGACGGATGCCGTTCACTGATTTATTTTAGTAAAAACTTATAAAAGAAGGTGTTCGGAAATCGGAAGAATTCTAGACCCACGTGACTTAATTGTGTACGGCGTCAGAGAAAATGGAAGGAAACTTTAGCACCAAGTCATTTGACATTTCATAACACTATATTAATGGGATTCTTGTATGTAATATCTTCTCATTCTTGTTCCTTCTTAGGTTTGTCGGTAACTTCACGATCTTTTCTTAGGCGTTGGACGAAATGAAGGTAATATTCTGTTTTGATGCAAAAAAATACTATATTATGTAAATTTTGTCGTTTGTGTTTATTAAATTATCAGTATTTAGTGCTAAATTCTTGTTTGTTTTGCTTGATGCATGTAACTATATATATGCAGCAAAAGGTGGTGCTAAAGGTGGCTATGAAGTGCCAAAAATGCCATGCTAAGGCCCTCAAAGTTGCTGCAAAACAAGAGGGTTAGTCATTTCTTGGTGTTGTTTTTGTTTAATCTGTTTGTTTCTGTGTTAAAACTTGATGAGAGATGAGATTAAGCAACCATGGAAAAACAGGTGTAAGCTTTGTTGGATTAGAAGGAGAACAGAAAGACAAAGTGGCAGTGATTGGAGATGGAGTTGATATTGTCAAGTTGACTTCCAGCTTAAGGAAGAAGCTTGGAGATGCCCAAATCATCAGTTTAGCAGAGCAGAAGTGATCAAATCCAGCTGATTGGTTTCCGGGAGTTACTTCCACAAACATCTTATCATAGGCCATATGGAGATAGCTTTGTTGTTGTTCTTGATCGCTTGTGTTTGTGTAGGTAAATTTCTCAACTTCCTTAGTTTCCCCTTTCTTTCAACCTTTGTGAAAAACTTGGGATCATATGCAGCTAAACTAAATTTGCAGACAAGGGATGTAATAAATGTTTTTCCAGTAGATAATAAGCAAAACATAGTGCATTTCGATCATCAGTCCTATATGAATTGAGGGCAATGCCCTGATTTACTTGCCATCTCACTATCTTTGGATATCCATTATTCCTTTTCCCTGCTTGTCCTTATAATCCCATAAACCATACACTTGGGGAAACCAAAAAAAAAAAGGAAGAAGAAGAAGACAATAACCAGTTCATGCATAATTCACAGGCCTCAAGTAAGCCAAGAAGTTCAGTAAGATTGTAAAATTGGCGGTAGGAAGTAGGAACTCCACCCATTGTGTAGTAAATTTCTAGTATTGATTTCAGGATATTTGCCTGTCGACTTGTTACATAATATTTGTCAAACATAAAAAAGACCAAATATTTATACTGTAGTACGAGATTGTAGCCTGAAAATGAAAAAGGTATTCGTCATAAACTTTAATTCAGCACTCAGGGATTGGTTGACACAGTGCAAAGGCACTACTTGAAACAATAAAAGAAGCTAACTGCGTCATTGAGCGATCGGATGAAGTCATCAACATCTTCTTTGGTATTGTAGAAATGAAGGCTGGCACGTGCACTTGCACCCACTCCTAGATGCTGATGGAGAGGCTGCGCACAATGGTGACCCGATCTGATAGCCACTCCATGCTGAGATTAGACAAAATAAGTAGCCATTCAATATGAAAACCCTTTTGAAATCTATTCTACGTAAACTACAGAGGTATAGCCAGTTACTGAATTTGCATTCCCAGAGGTTGGTTTGAGCCACAAATGCAATGCCGGGCTTAAAACTTTTAAACCATGCGGAGTTTGCGCCATTTAAGTGGTTCTCCATCACACTTTTGCAAATTATAATTATTCAATAATGGTAATCCAAACTAACCACAATGCCAATGCAAGCTTTGAGAAACTAGATAAGAGCAAAAAACTAAACAATACTGCACTGCTATACCTCATTTATCATCATACCTGTTGATCTAGAAAAGTTGCAAGATCTGTAGGAAGAATATTCGCAACATTGAAAGAACAGAGAGCAGCACGGTGAGTATTATCTGAAGGCCTTGGACCATAGATTCGAATATTGGGAACAGAACTGAGTTTGTCATATAAATATTTAGCCAGCTCCATCTGTAAAATCAAAATAGCATCATAAGAATAAAACAATTACAGCTTATCAGAAAGTAGATTCTAAATCCATCTAGCCCCTCCCAACCCAAAATAAATAAATTAGTTACCACTCAATCATATAATACAGCATGGCAATTCAATCCCATAATAATAACATTTCTTGGCAATTGTAAACTTTCTTGGAATCAGTACGAAGCAAGAGGAAAGATTCAAACGGGAGACACCAAAAAATTAGTCAACAAAAATCCCAAGGATAGATGAATAACCATAGCATGATTTAATAAATTACTTCCTTGAGTATTTCTAACCAAATAACTTATACCAAGATTTAAAAAAAAAAAATTGAAAGGCACCAAATATGGCTGGCAATTTATCTGTTCATGGTGCTTAAAAAATCAGGACCTTTATGACTAAAACATAAATTAATGGTTTGCACCTACAGAAAGGGCAAACAGCAGAAAATGCAACTCACCTCATAGTCATGAATCTTCTGCATGCCAATCCCAGACAAGTAATCAATTGCGGCCCCCAATCCAATTGCTTCCCCAATTGCAGGTGTTCCAGCCTCAAACCTAACCCATTTGAAGAGCAAGAACAGAATAATAAACAAAATACGGAATATTTAGACCAAAAGTTACTTGAATGACATGTGTCTTTAAAACAAACAAAGGGGAATTCTTTTCAGCAGACTAAAGGCTAGTTTAGATGAGCAATGAGGTGGTTCCAGTGATATTGAAAATAACGGTGGAGGTGAGATTAGTTACTATAGCGGTAAGACTAAAATCAATAAAGGGATGTGTGTTTGGATCCAATACAATAATGGCAATGAGGCGAAATGTAGTGAAAAGAAAAAATTATCATTAAGTACTTAGATAAAAATTGTATATAATGAAATTTACAGTTGACATTTGACG
This sequence comes from Firmiana major, assembly GCA_033439115.1. NCBI lineage: Eukaryota > Viridiplantae > Streptophyta > Magnoliopsida > Malvales > Malvaceae > Firmiana > Firmiana major. Next base: position 10,045,529 of record CM065905.1, read on the forward strand.
TTTTGTAAATTAAAAAATAATTATTAAAATTGTTTTATATCAAATATTATTTTTGTTATTAAATATATTTAAATACTATCATGTATATGTACACATGTAATATTCATTGACCATATAATAATAAAATTTTATATATTATATTAAATAAATAAATTTATTCTACGCATTTTGAAACAAAAAATTAAAATGAAAAAAAAAATTAAAAAACTAAATATAAAAATGTTTTTATCTAAAAGTATAATAGTACAATGCTGAAGTAAAGAAATAATAATAGGGATAAATTTGTAAAAGTCCCACCCTTGGGAAACAAATTTTCCACTGAACCCAAATGGGTCTAGTGGAACTAATGCTATGGCACGGAGAAAATCGCTCGCCATGCCATAGCTTTGAAACCCAAACAAAAGGGGCTGAATTGCACTGGACTGGAGGTCCAGTGCAATCCAAACACAGCCTATGTTCTAAATAGTCAATGGCCAAACTTGATTGCAATTAGACTTATGGTCAAATGAAGCAGAATATGTGCACCTGTATGTGTCTGCATGCATTATTATTAGCTGACAATAAAAGATTCAGAGTGACATCTCTTAAGACTGGTTAAATTCTACGGAGTTCTAATGATAAGAGTAACTTGACTATAAGAAGTGCTTAGAGGGTGATTAAAGTAAGTCAGATTGCTGTTCCTTGGTAAAAGATTCACATAAGCGCATAGTGGCCAGGCAAAGTTTCATCTTATACTTGCTTATTTTGGGAACCTTTGATATTGTGTAGAAAATGGCATTGAGCAGCAAAATGAATGTGAGTTCTGTTCAACAAGAGCTAAGAGCATTATAATAGTATTTGAAATGTAGCTATCCCAGATGAATTTGAATAAATATGATTCAGAGGAGCTGCATTTGCTAGGAAATTTTACAGTTGGCAGATGGTAAATAATCCAATCTAGCAACAAGACACTACCAAAGGTACCATTAGCAAAGTTCTTAAAACTGCTTTTGTAACAACAATATACAAAAGGAGCAATCAACAAGTAAAGGTAATTACTCTGCAATTCCACAGAGAACTATAGCTACTGTCCAGAAATATTGAGAATTCTAATTTGCAGACCTTTCTTTGACAACTAGCAAAAAAATGTGCAGTATACTACACATTGAGGCTCGCTACTATAACATTAGTTAACAGGGGTCAGATTCAAGTTGTTTGGGGATTTACAGATATACCTTTGTGCACAACCTTGTATAGTTGTTTTCCATTTGCTGGTTTTTTTTGTCTGTTGAGAGTCTTGCCTGTAGTTTCTTGTTCTTTCTCAGTTTGGATAAAATTATTTCAATTACAGGTATTTAGAAGGAAAAAAAAAAACAATTTCTGTGTCACTAGGAGTAGATAAATCGCAATGATTCAGTAAACAACAGATGACCCATGCTTTAGTTCTTCAACTTTAGGCAATTATATAGATATTGCTATTAGGACCTTTCAGTCTCTTAATAATATGGTACACTTCATTGATCACTTTTAAAATTACATGTCCAATTATCTGAATAAAGGGATTTTACCAGTTGGAGCCACCTAAAGAGGATCCATGACAATGTAAAAAGTACAGAAAAAAATTAAATTTCCATGCAGTTGAAAGAGAGATGAACCTGGACCTTGTACTTATAAGCATAAAAGCAGAGGTATATCCATGACCATTTATTGATCTTCCAGTATTTTTGGCCATGTTAAGTGGCCGTAAATGATGTAGCAGAGTAAACTACAACATTAAATGGAGTGTATTTTCATCTTTCTCATTTTGGGAAAATGGGGGGTTACAGGACTCAAATCTGCTATTCAAGAAGCAAGCTTAATCTTGCATACACAACTCAAATAATTTACAAAACTGCTACAGGTTCTCTTTTCCTCAAACTTCTTTGTAAAATGATACTATTAAGATGAAGATAAGATCACTAACCTGGACGGCGGTTCTGCATATGTCGAATGATCCAAAAATACATCAGAGATCATTTCTCCACCACCTAAAAGGATCAAAACCATTTCAGGATCAGCTTCAAACTACTTCCATGACTCTATTCCCATAGATACCGATACACAATTCTCGTAGGTAAGAATTGAACTTTGAAAAAGAAAATGAGAGCAATGGCATACCTAAGAATGGAGGCATGGCTGACAAGAGATTGCTCTTACCAAATAAGAATCCAATGCCTGTAGGCCCACTCATCTGAAGAATGTTTATTCCTTAACATTATATACTTGTTCATATGGCTTAGATCATACAAAAGTCAATGAACTAACCTTGTGAGAAGAAGCAACAAGAAAGTCAGCATCAAGATCTTGGACATCAACCACCATGTGTGGAACACTTTGACAAGCATCTACAAGCACTTTTGCCCCAACCTCATGAGCCCAAATCGCAATGTCTTTAATAGGAAGAACAGAGCCTACAAGAAAAGGAATGTTTGGTTGAATAGATAGGAGCAAGCTAAATACTCATCCCGTGCTTAGAAAACTCTTTATGAAAAGGAGATCATCAATCAAAAACTTTAGTAGAATATGATACGATCAGATGATGATAAAATTAGTCTACAATAATCCATTTTTTCTATTAAGTCCAATCTTTTTTCTATTTTGTCAAGGGTGGGGCAGCAAGATGGCATCATGTGGGTTATATTGGAATATTGGCCAATAAAAATTGATTAGATAGAAATCAGAAGCAATTCTAAATGACTGCATCATCATCATCTGATATTCCCAATAAACCAAAGACCACATTTCGCAACTAAAATCTATATCGACTTAATCTGATTTAGTGTGCTCAAACAGGAATGAGTTATAGAGAAATTTCAAGCGCTTGTGTTAATAAGGCTGGACTCCAATATAAAATTTAGCCAAGTTGAATTCACAAGGAAAATATAAATTAGTGTTAAACATGAAAACAAGATTAATGTGTCTTCTTTAAAAGTATTGACAAGCAAAACAGAAACAGGCAATGCAAGAGAAACTTACCAAGCACATTAGACACATGATGAACAACTACAAGTTCTGTCCTTGTAGAAATCATCTCTCTCAGCTTCTTTACATCCACAACCTCGTCCTGATCTAAACTTACAAATTTCAAAACAGCACCCGTTTTTTGGGACACAATTTGCCAAGGAACAATAGCACTATGATGTTCAGCAATTGTAAGTATAATCTACAAACACAAACATCATCATATAATCAGAATTCAATTAAAATCAACAACCATCCTACAAAATAAAAACAAGTGAATAAAAAAAAAAATCAACTAACAGACCTCGTCCCCAGGCTTTAAATTGGGTAAACCCCAAGAATGAGCAACTAAATTAATAGCCTCAGTAGCATTTCTAGTGAAAACAATCTCTTTAGAATCTGATGCATTGATAAAATCAGCCACTTTCTCCCGTGCCATCTCGTACTCATCAGTTGCCTTGGCACTGTATTTATAACCAAATAAAGCAAAAAGAAAAATAAAAATCTTGCTTTTTGCTCTTTGCTTTTGCTACCTATAATGTTAATAAAAAGCAACAATCGAACAGAGACAACAATTTCGAGTAAAATTACGAAGGGAGCACCTCAAGAAATGAATTCCTCTGTGAACATTCGCATTGTAAGCTTCGTAATAATCACGCAAAGCTTTTAACACTGCCGTTGGTTTTTGCGAGGTTGCCGCATTATCTAAGTAAACAAGTTTTGACCCAAACACTTCCTGCCAAATTTGATAAGAACTTAATGAACTTCAAATAAAAAAATAAAAAGAAGGGAAATTTAAGGACCTGATGGAGGATGGGGAAGTCGGGTCGCGTTGAGTGGCCTAATGAAACGGAGCCGTCTTTAACGGCGGAAAGCGAAGAAGAGAATCGGCGTAAGCCAAAGCGAAGAGTTGGCGAAGAAGGACATGGATAAATAGTAGGGTTTAAGAATGGAAAAGAAGGGAGCTTTAGAACTGCACCTTCCATTTTTCTCACCAAAAAACTTCAGGAGAGCTGCTAAATTACACTCCAACAATTTCTCTTTATAGAGAATTTCTAAATCTGTCCGTATACAATACGCTGAACATATCTCAAATTACATTTTTAATCTTATTTGATTGTTACTGAATTTATTGTACACAAGTGAACTTACGCTCCACGCGCAAGTGCACTTGCACGGCGGCGAGTTTCGAGCGCAACTTCACTTGCGCGGCTGCAAGCTTGGAAGGCAAGTTTACTTATTCGTATCACTTGGCTCTTTCCAAATTCGGACTGTGAGATTTACGGATTTCTTTTTATTTTTTTAAATGATTTTTTAAAACATTTTTCTTTTTTTATGTTTTTATATTCTTTATAACTAAATAAAATTTAAAATTTTTAAAAATAGTAAAAATCTATTAATATTGCTTTCTTTCTTTTTTCTATTATTCTTTAAACTTTACAATTTTACTCCAAAAATTGTGAAAAATTTAAAAAAATTAAATGAAAATAACTATTATGATAATTATAAAATTGAAACAAGAAAAAATATATTTTAAAAAAAAATATAAGAAAATTTGTAAATCTCGTAATCTGTGAAGTAAACTCAATAAAAGTATGATAAGATTAATAATAAAATTTACTTAATATGTTTTGATAGGAAATGTGTAGTATGTATGTAGTATATTAAATAAAACAAGGTGTAGATTTAAAAATTCTCCTCTATATACTTCACAATTTTCTTGAAGACAAAAATATTCTTAAAGTAAAAGAAAATTTTGACCAAGAAAAATCTCTGACCCTCCGCTTTATTCCTTTCTTTGTTTTCTTCTTCTGGTTCTTTATTCGTTTCCTAACTAAAAGAAAAAGGAAACTTATATTCAGTTCCATTCATCATTTTTCTTTCTGATCACAAGTGATATAAGTTTCATTACTTGCAAAAGATGGCAGAAACTAGGTTCAGTCGTACAGACATATATACAAATGCATTAAAAGATTTTATTTATCTTATAATTAACTATATCCAATCCTTTGGCTTTTGTCTTGCGCAAGCAAGCGCAAGCCGCCCAAGTAAGCTTGCTCAGGCACGCGCAAGCTTTCTTGCCCTGGGAAGCGTCAGCTGGCCGAGCAAGCTTGCGCGATGACGTGCAGAGGGTGATTCCTCCATGGAAGCTGGCATCGATTTGGTGGAAAATTGTTATGTTAGAGCTATTTTGGATTTGAACCAACACCCACATGATTGATCGAATTTGGTTTTATTTTTATTTTTTTTTTTAGTTTAAGGGTGAGGAAATGGGCGTTTAGGGATGAAGAAGACACCTCCAAGTGTGCCTCCTGCCTCGACAACAACAGAAAACAAAGCCATTTCTGAAATGTAGTGCTAGCCAACGAACAGTGGGACGCAGCGCATCAGCTAAACCCATTTGACGTGAGGTTCCTTTCTTCAAGGCCGATTTAGAAGGCATTTTTCCCTAGCCGACAATTCTGTCCACCCTCATGATCCTTAATTACATCCATCCTTCACAACCGCCTGAGAGTCATCACATGACGATAAATTTAGTAGAGATATAGATTGGTAATTTTAGAGGTATAAGTAGTAATTTCACTTTATACTACAAGTTTCTAAAGGCAAAAATTTCCATAAAGTAAAAGATAATTTTGACCGAAAAAAATCTCTGACCCTCTCCTTTATTCCTCTCTCTGTTTCTTCTTCTGGTTCTTTATTCGTTTCTTAATCCAGATTGCCTTTGTATTTTACATTTCTTCCCAGTGAAAGTGATGGCGGCTTTAAATTTCTAGACTTATCTATCCAAAGCCATTGGGCCTTGTAATGTATCTTCCTTTCTTCCCTTTTTTTTCTTCTACTTTGCTTCTCTAATAACGAGATATTGAAAACTTCAAATCCAAAAAAAAAAAATTGCCAAATGTCATTATATGTATCCTAATTAGAATATAATATAATATAATCAAAGATGATGCTATTTGTTTAAATTTGTTCAAAGATTTTATTTAGAGTTAAAGAGAGCAGCAATAAAAGATTGTTCAGTTTAGAATAGTCCGAGAAAGCCAAGTCGGAACCATTAAATGTAAAACTAAACCTTACAATTTTTGGACACTATTATGGCATGGAAAAATAACAAGAAAATTACAAATATTATAATTTAACAAAAATTGTATGAAAATTTAAAAAAAAAAAACTAAAAATATTTTTTGTTTAACATATCGATACAAATTTTCATATTTTAACACAATAATTTTTATATTTTATATGATATAAACTACCATGCATACATAAATTGCCGAAATCCACATAAAACCCGAACCATGAACATTGCGCAAAAGCAACAATATCCCTAACATAATTTAATTCACAAAAATTCAACAGGCACCCTTCCGGCCTTAACAACCGCAAAAGTAAGAATTGAATCAATTCCTAACTCGCCCACTTCACAAAAATTCATAGAAAAGTGAAACTTGAACACGTAAGCAGGGAAATACGAAACAGCAAGTTTCAAAGGCAAGACAGCACCGAACTTTGGCTGTCTTAAACCTCGGAGCAAAATTATGCAATGCCCTTTACAAAATTTGATGCCACAGCAATTCAGTAGGGCAGAGGAAGCATTGCAGCTTCTTTTGTCTGCTACTCAGGATGATTAAATTACACTTATCCAAAAAAATGAAGGCAACAATTTATTTCTTTCTAAAGGTAAAGATCTATCGGCGCTTTAGTGAAGGAAGCAAACAGTCATACACCCGAGCCATGCGAGCTGTCACTATTAGCTTGTATCCAGTTTGCAAACCAGGCTTTCCCAAATCAATTATATCCTGTTTCAAACTGTTTGTAACAGGTATATTACTGGTTAGTTGTTATCTGAGTTTAACTGCGTCATTCTACAACAAAAAGCTGAGACAGACCCGGATGTACTTAACATTAAATCATTTAGGAATCAGATGAATCAACTAACCATTGCCATTCACCAGTTGCCTCTGCATGTCTTCTGACAGCAAGGTATATACGATCTAGACAGTAAATCAACATCCCAAACATGCATCGTGCATCATTTTCCTGCAAAAGAGCATTAAATATATTATCTTTTTTTCATCCTTAGGAACAGAGATGCGAGTGATATTTAGTAGTGTGCAGTATCGGTAGTAGTTAAAGGAATTGTGGCTTACACAGTAGAGTTTTAAAAAATCAGTACAACAAGAACAAGCTAAAAACAAGTATTCTAAATCATCAAGAGGAGATGCTAAAAACAACACAAGTATATAAAGCTTTTGAACCTATGTGCTTCTTTACAAATCAAACTTCTTTCTAGCCACTAAGTTCAATCAACAATGAGCATATGAAATCATACTAGTTAATATGTGATAGTAAGAGAAGGATGGATGGGAAAGGGATGGAGGGTGATGCGCTTTCAGAAAATGAAAACAAAATAAACACGAAGCCAATGGCAATAAGAAAGCTGCTTCCAGTTCTCTCTCTTCAGTGCCACAGTAAGAGTAGAAAAGAAGAAGTCAACTCAATCTCTGACCATCTCTAGAGATGGCAAAACAAAAATAAAGAATGGTCACTTAAGTGATGTCATTATCAGTGCCAGCCTTAATATTACCTCAAGGCCATCAAAGCTACTTAGAACTTGCTCTCAATTGAGAAAGCAAATGAAGCACAAGATCTTAAGATTTCCTACAAATTTTTTCCTTCCATACACTAGTGAAACTATAATGAGCCAACAACTAGGAGAAACCCAGAATCAAAATTTTATCAAGGCCTAGACAGAAAAGGTAAGCCTTTGCTTTTCCAATAATGCTAAATAATAACAACAACAACTACAAGCATCCAAACACTAAATCAAATAGTAAGGTTATTACCAGCCCTTGGTCAACATAGGTTTGGTACTGCATAATTGTTTTCTCAACCTCCACAATAAGTAGCCTCCTTTGGATACGGGCAATTCTTCCCCTTCCTTCTGCTCTAGTATCCTAATTACAATAACAAAAACCAGATAATTAAGAGCATGGGAAACAAGCAAAAGGAAACAAAAATATGATCATTAGTAGGTACGTTTTGCTGCCCTGACCAAATATAATAAACAGCTACAGAAGGTATATTATATACACGTGTTGGAAGTTAAAGGTTGAATAGATAGTATGGCAATATAAATGTATAATCATCTAAGCAGTGCTATCAACTAAAACTAGCATATGGTCCCTTCCTACACTGATCAACAAGTGGAATTTACTTCAAGAAATTAATGATAACATAATGTAGTAAGTGCTCATACCTGTCTAAACCATGCTCGCACGACTACGATCAGCCCAAGAGATAGAAAGAATGCTGGCAAGGCAGCTAAGATTGCAAAGTTGATTTCATTAGCTCTGAGAATCTGATCCAGTTCCAGCATTGCCCTAACTCAATGAGCATTTTTAATAAGAACAAAGAGATAAACCAGAATGCCAGTAAAATTTAAGCATCTATGTAGGAATAAGCTGGTGTTGAACTCACATCTCAATATCCAGTTTCAACTTCTGAACCTGCAATGGCAAAAGCAAAAGGTTATACAACCAGAACTACATGCAGCAAATAAATAGTAAAAATAATGAGCATTACCTGGATGAGCAGAGCACGAGCAAGCTCTCCATTGAGAAGATTCTGGATAGGATGCATAAGTTCCTTTTCATATCTACATTAGAAATCCCAATGAATTATAGTTTCTCTCAAAGAAAAATTTGCCAAACTAAGAGATATACACCATACCATGGTAGTTCAGTTAAAGCAATATATCAGATTAGGAATCACAGGAACATATTTATTCTGGAATATTTTGAAAGTATCAAGAGGAAAACCAGTGTTATCAAGAATGCAACATTATTCCAGATATATTGGCATTTATAAAAACTTACTATCACTAGTACAAAAAGCAATTTTTGTACCTTCAGCAGCCATACAGATAAAATACCAAACAAAAGGTCAAGTTCAAATTTAACAAAGGTACACTACTATTTGCACTCAACTGAACATTGTCCATATGCCTATATATACTATTAATTGCTTCACCATATGTCTAACTTTGTCTCCACAGCCAAACACAAGAATATACAACATTAAAATATGAATGCATACACTTGCATGTGGAAAAACACAAAATTGTACACATGGGAATGATTCCATTTCTAAGTCTTTACTCACTTTTGGACTTGGATCTGTAAAGGGTTTAGGTCTAGATGTGTTTGAATCTAACATTAGGGTTGTTTAAAATGCTCATTTTACATTTCTACTTGCCCTTGCACATCTATATAGGTTAAAAGAACCAGCTTAAAGTACAGGTAACTCAGTGCTGAAGTCATAGAACTGCCTAGAAAAAACCATGTCTTTAAATTTTGTTACAGCCATGAAGCAGCAAAAATTAATATGAATCTATGGCAAGGTTACATATAGATAAGGAAATGGTAAATTCCTGAGATGGAAAACTCAAACATGGAAAACTTGAGCCAATATTTAAATGTGAAAATTCCATCCACTGCAATCTTGAAACTCTTATTTACACATACCTATCTTTTCACTATTGTTTCAGCACTGAACTCGGTACTCACATGCACTAATTAATAAGGCCTAATAGCCATATATATCTTCCACCTTTTGCACAAAATGGATCTAAACTTTCAACGTTTTATTACATGCAAATCAGCCCATAAACTTTTATTTTCTAGAATAAATCCCCCAACATTTCAAAATCATACAATTAAGTCTAAATCTGTTACATGACGCTAACTTCCGTTTATATTACACATATGGCATGCCACGTGGCAACCCACAAAGCTATCCACGTCAAATGCCACGTTGGATGACCAAACGACAATCATTTAACAAATTTGCACTTGATTGCATTATTTTGAAATGTTAGGGGTTTATTTACAAAAAATAAAAGTTTATTGATTCATTTGCATGCAATAAGACATTGATTACTTATATCCATTTTATGCAAAAGGTTAAAAATATATTTGGGTATTAAGCCCATTAATAAATATTGGGGTGATGAGAAATTTCGCCAATTATGTGTCCGTAAGTCATCAAGTGCTAACATGATTAGCATTACCATAATTATAGAAAGAAAATCACACCTTGACATAACTATCTCAAGCATTTCCTGATCTGATGCATTCTCGGGGAATTTTTCACCCTTTGTCTGCTCACTGAAGGCCAATAACATTCTGCAAACCATGAAAGCAGTTAAGTTTTGAAAAAGCACTTGATATGGATATCAAGAATATAGCAATTACTTAGAATGAATGAAAAGAATTTCATTACATCCAATCACCATAAGAAAGAAAGGGATCAAACAGTAAAGAGGGAGGACAAACTAGGTCAAATAAAACAACTACTAAGCAGCTTAAATTTCTAGAAGAATCCAAGTTCTTTTGTTTGGAAATCTCAAGAAAAGATTAGACTGATGTGAAAAGAAAAGATACAAATCCTTTTTGTATATATGCAAGCCCCTCAAGCCTTCGGCTACACAACTAGCCCTTCATCCCTCATGCCTCACCCTGAACCCCATTTTCCCAAGGTTTCAACACTTTCAAATAACATGGTTAGGCATATTCACAGAATTTATATCCTAAATTATAAAGCATCTAGCTGTCTAAAATTCATAACCGCGTAGTTTCGCAAAGGCCTGCTTCTTCATGCATAGGGAAATGAAAAAGTACCGAAGAAATCACATCCTGCAATTCTCTTGCTTGCTAATTTTAATTCAATATTCATGAATGCAGATTGGCAAAAAGAAAATTTAACCTGTGTAGAGAATTGGAAGTCAACTGCACTTCCTCCATATCCATCACTCCTTTCTGCCTTTTCTTAAATGTATCCAAAAGCTCATCTCTAATTGACAAAAGCTGAAATAAATTGAGTTCAACATCAATGAAACCAGTTGCATTCTCAAGTATTCATAAAAATGGCCAATACATGACTTGCAGGAGAGAGACATAAAAACAACTCGGCAATCAGATTAGCACAATGGAATGTACCGGTTGCTCAACATGGTCATTAAAGAAGCTAACTGTTGACTCCCTTGCTTCACGAATCCAATTGTCAATGTCAGAACTTCCCATTATACGGCTATGCCGTAGGAGCCAGAAAGAACAAACCGAAAAGCCAACAGCACCGCATGTATACCGGATCCAGTAACGAGTTAATTTCCTTGGTTTTTGGTGTTTGACTACCTAAGAGCAAGATAAGAAAATAAGCAACATATCCCAAAAATTAATAGACCATCAAATGCAAGAACCTTATATGAACACGCCAGTTAGTTAATACAATACTGTCTAGTTTTATAGCAACAAGGATTAAAGATAAAAAGATTCATTACCATGAGAGCTAAGTAAGAGTCCAGTTCCTGAAGATTCTTATAAGCCAAGTTGATAGCATCGCTAATTTCACAATCTGTCCATTGAGACTCTTCCTGATTGATTTCTGGCAATTTCTCAAATAGTAGGGGAACTGAATAGGTTCCGTCAACAGAAGAATCATTCTGCATAGTTTTTGTTCATGAAAATTAGAACCTTGAAGTTTTTAACAAGCTAATCCTAGCAGCAAGTCTGAATTGCTCTGCATAAAATTGAAAAGAGTGCAAAAGCAAGTGCAATTACAGAAATATATATTATTACCTGACGCAATGCATGAAGATGGCCAATTGAAGCCTCCAACTTAGAAAATAAGCCATTAAGAGTGACCTTTAGTGAGGAAAATGACTTCTGTGGATCATTTACTAACTCCTCTCCGCATTTTTCAACTTCCATATAAAACTAGTCAAACAAACAAGCAATGAATCATTGATTAATCATGCACGAGAAAAAAAAACAACAATGCCTATATGTTCAGTTATCAAGCCTACAGAACTACTACATACTTAATGTTAAGTCTATCTTTGGCTTTTAGATATTTGAGTTAAAAAATAAAATAAAATAAAATAAAAATTGCAAAGAGTGTCAGCAGATGATAGGCTTCCTTATCATGGTCAAAACACGACATGACAGTACAGAACTACAACAAGATGGAGCAAACCTCAGCCAAAAATGCAGCAAGTGAACACCTTAAGGCAGATAGGACAGCAATCCTTTCAGAGATGTATGCAGATGCAGAATGGGAAAGATGCTGCATTGCCGAACCATCAGTAACACTATCACGCATGAATTGAAACGATCCATCAACAAAAGCTCGTGGCCCTCTCTCGAAAATCATGAAGTAAACTTTCCTTGCATTAGATCCCTAAAATTTTTTTACAAAATTAGGATATATACTCGCAGAATTTCTTTTCCAAAAATAGGTACATTTTTTAAATTATTCAGAATTTCCATTTAGCCAAAAAAAATTAACGATCAAGCTAAGCCTTAGTAATTAGTATACAACATTACCTCGGCTCTAGATTGCCAAAAATGCAAATTATTTTGAATTTTATGCAAATTTAAAATGGAGCGATCCATTATATCATTTAGAACTTCGTAAACTCTGGATGCCTCTGGTCTCGTCCTGCATTTAAAAATCATTCCATAAATTCAAATATTATAATAAAACTATTATGAATAAGAGGTGGAGGTCGTACGGAGTTGAGTTGAATGAACTGGAAGGAAGTGGGAGAGGGAGACCAGCCCTGAGTTTGGTATAGATACGAAGAGGCGTTTGGCGGGACAGATTTGAGATTTTTTCGAGAAAATGGGAAGGGGAAGAAGGAAATAAAGTGGAGAGTCGGTTCCATAGATAGCTGGAGTAAAATGAAATTAGGGTTTTAACATTCCTCGATGGTTCGTCTCCACCAGGCGTAGCTTCCATACTTTTTTCTAACTTGTAATTGCGCAACGCAGAAGCTGCTTTTCAACCGGCCTACCGATTCAAACTTGACTACTCGTCCGCTCATTCAAAGCTGTCGATCACTGTTCCGGGACAAAAGAAATAACAGTTCAGTCTTTCCCATGAATTTATAGAGTTACCCTTCTTTTGCCTCAGTCTCAGCTGTCCATTGGGTTTTCTGGGCCTAATTCGAGGCCGAACCTGGAACAGCAAGCGCAGATTGCTTTTTTTTTTTTAATCTTAAAAAAACCTTTTATATTAATTTACAATTTTTTATAATGTATTTTGAATTAAATTTAAATTAAATAAACTAAAAGTATTGCTCTTTTATCTCTTACTTCTCCTTGGGTTTAAATTAGGGGTGCAATCGAGTCGATACAATGAGGTATTCGAGTTCGAGATCGACTCAAAAATTCGGTGTTCGATACTCGGCTCGAACTCGATCGAACCTTATTTTTTAAACTCGAGCTCGGCTCGAGATCGAGTTCGAACTACTCGAGCTCGTTCGATTAGGCTCGATTATATAAGTTCGATTTTTTTTCGAACTCGAGCTCAATTCTGAGACTCGACTCAAGCTCGAACTCGAGCTCGCTCTTAAACTTATTATAGAAATATTATTATATAATAATATATATTATTAAAATATATAAAATCTCGAGGCTCGATTAGGCTCGCGAGCTACTCGAGCCAGGTATTTAGGTGCTCGAATTCGACTCGCTCGAGTAGCTCGAGCTCGAGCTTGACTCGATTAAAATCGAGCCGAATTCGAGTTTTGCTCGAGTCAAGTCCGAGTAGCTTGCGAGCATCACTGTATCATTTACACCCCTATTTCAAATAAACGAGATGTCAGAAAAAAAAAATCAATTTTAATTATAGTGTAACGACCCTTGACCCTTGAAAATCGAGGAAATTTTTTTTTTTTGAATTTAATTTACCTACTTATTCCCTTATTCACTTAGGTTATATTCCTGTACAGTGTCAAAATACTTTTCCTTATTTTTTATTCGTAATTATAATTAATTTTCATACTTTAACTTATATGGCCGATAGAAATTTCGGCAGCATAATGGCTTACATATGAGCCTACCCACCTACAATTTCGTTGTTTTCGACAATCCTAGATATCCATAACTACCAAGCATGCTTTCCAACAATTCTAGATATCTACAACTATCAAGCATACTTTCTCAATCCCTTTTCACAACTAAATGTATCGATTTCGATTTAATACTATCCATCTCAAAATATAAACCCAAAATAATATCGTTTACATCGTTTTTCCTTACAAATTACATCCCAACAAAATATCCTCAATATATGTCTGTGCGTACAAATGTGTCTTGTAAAGGAATGTAATTGTATTCCTTGACTGCGTGTACAAAAAGTAGCCTAGGGTAACTCTTTTCCACCAGCCTACGTCGTGTACGCGGCAAATAACGTCTATAGATCTCTGCAAATAACCTGAAAGGTAGAGGGGTGAGCTTTCGGGAAAAAGCCCAGTAAGAAACGCATTTAAAATAATCATGGTGGCTAAATCATATTCAATGCATGATAAAACCAAGAGATACTTTTCTTTCCAAATATCACATAGCTTTCAAAAAGCGTATATATAGAACATAATCGATAGAAATATAATTTCGAAGAACAAATCTATTCAGTTACCTCACAAACTATCGAAACACACAGAACTCCAAATTATTTCAAAACCGATAGAACTTCAAAAGCATAATTGATGCATAAACATATATCGAAAGATCAAAATCATATAGTATAGTACATATCGGATGGAGACTAGGCCAACTTATAGAATTGTCATGCGGCAATAACAAAATCATCCTCCATGGAGGGAATTCAGAACCTATGCAGGCAAAGTTCAGACGCCACAAAGGCGAGCATGACAAAAATGCATTGACCGTATGACACTTTGCATCTGTAGGACTCAAGAGGTGGCCTCCACAATCACACAGACTGTGTGGCACTTTGCTCCCACAGAACCCAAGAGGTGGCCCTCACGATCGTATGTCTTTATGAACCGCGTGGCACTTTGCTCCCGTCGGACTCAAGAGGTGGCCCCCACGTTCGTATGTCTTTGTGATCCGTGTGGCACTTTGCTCCCGTCGGACTCAAGAGGTGGCCCCCACGTTCGCATGTCTTGTGACCCGTGTGGCACTTTGCTCCCGTCGGACTCAAAAGGTGGCCCCACGTTCGCATGTCTTTGTGACCCGTGTGACACTTTGCTTCCGTCGAACTCAAGAGGTGGCCCCCACGTTCACATGTCATTTGTAGAAATTGCGTGGCACTTTGCTCCGTCGGACTCAAGAGGTGGCTCCCACAATTCCACTATACGTTGCCCTTTCGTCTCAAAACAGAATTTTCAAAGTCTTTCTTGGGTTTTATAACCCATAAACTCGTACCGAGTAATAAAATCGAATTTCTTGTGAACTGAAAACTCTTTCATAAAACAGACAGACTGTGTGGTACTTTGTTCCCGTAAGACTCAAGAGGTGGCCCCCACAATCGCCTTTCGAAAACAAATTTCATTTCTCAAGCATAAGTTCACATACCAAATTTCATTTCATTCAGAAACATGAAATCAATCATACATAAGTCGAAAACATGACATTTATTCAAAAAGGATGCTTGAAACTATACATTAAATTTCATATGACATTTCTTTATCTCGAAAACATGATCAAATAAAACTTGGACTTAATAGGTGTTGGGTTTTGTTTTAAAATCAAGGGTTGAACGAGAAGGCTCAAAAACACATAGATAAATCGGAGTCTAAAGGTAGGGATATCATTACCATCTTAAATTACACCCCTTACCTCGATTTATCGAAATTTTTGAATTCGAGTGGTGACGCATTCTAGTAACTCCTTTAATTCCTTCTACGATCACCTACACCGAAGTTGTATACTTAGCACCCTATTCATGTGAATTGTCTGAATTGCGTTAAAATCGTAACCTATTCGTTACTACTGCGTGTGTACGTATTATTGTACGTACCCAAGTCGACACGCACGTTTATATATTTTCTTTGCTATTTATATATTTTGTACATACAAATATTAATCATACACATTTTCTATATACATTTACATGTATATGCACATAGACATATATATATATATATATATATATATATATATATATATACTCCTATATGTATATATATATATATATATCATCATTTGTTTTCATTTATCCTTATCACATGTATATATCTTTGTATGTAATATACTTAACATATCCATTAATTATATACACCTATATGTATATACTCAAATATATATATATATATTCACATAAATACACATTTATCCTATATATTCCCACATGTATATACACCAATATATATTTATATATACACATATATATATATATACATATATATTATTATTAGTTTCCATTATTCAATATCACAAATATATATATATATGTTTTAGCCTACTCCTCATCATTCCCATTTTTATCTAATTCAAACTATACTAACATGCATATATATATATACCACACATATATATTCATGTACATTAAATACACACACATATATATATATATATATATATATATATATATATATATATATATATATATATATTTTACATCTTTCTCTCTTCCCCCCTATATATTTTACCTCTTTCTCTCTCCCCCCCCCCCCCCCCCCCCCCCTTTTTTTTTTCATTTTCCAGCAACAAGCTACCTTCCTCTTATTCTGGCTCTTGGTCAAGACTTCCAATCATCATCCTCACCAACATCATTCAACCCCTGTTTCCTGCTTCACCGAGGCCTACACCTTCTACTCAAATTTTGTTCTGTTTTCGGGCTTCCAAATTTCCAGCCCTTCTCTCCCTTTTTTTTTCTTTTCTACAGTTCTCGGTTTTCTCCTCTCTACAGCTCTCGGTTCCAGCCTTCACTGCCCCCCACCGATCCCTTCAACTCTCGGGTCTCCTTTCACCATCGTCACCTGCTTTACTGCCTCCCGATCACCTTTCTTCCTTCACGGTCCTCCCTGCTCTGTTTCACGTTTTCTGCCTAGCTCCCCTTTCTGCTTTTCAGTCTCGGTTCCAACCCTCTTTCTCGGTTTGTCCTGCCTTTCACCCCCTTCGGTTTCCCTCTCTTCTCTACTGCCTCTCGGTTCAGCTTGCTATCTCCCTCTCGATTCCCAGCTTCAACTTGCTTCGTTCCTACTCTGTTTCTATTGTTACTATGCTTCAATGCGGTTATGCTCAGCTTGCTTCAGGTTTCCTTTACTGCTTTCCTCCCAGCCTCTTCTCCATTTCCCTCCTCGGTTTCACACGACTGCTTCACGTCTGAGCAAGCAAGAATGGCGCATGTTTTTCCTGCTTCATGCCTCTCGGTTACTTCCTGCTCCAACCCAATCTCGGTTCATTCCTTTGCCATTCTTCTTGTTTTTTGCTCAGCCCAAGATGGAGACTCTTGCCCCACGTCCCCTTTTTCTGTTTCTTCCCCCCTTCTCTTCTTCTTCTCCTTCCTTCTTTTTCTTTCTTTCTCCCCGATCAGTTTGCTTCAACCTCCGATCAGCCAGCTCTCTTTCTCTCCCTTTCCTTCTTCCTCCCTCTTCTCCTTTCTCTTTTCTTCCTCCTGGTCAGCCCCCTTCTTTCCTTTCTTTTCTTTTCTTCTCTTCTTTTCCCCAGCCGAGCAATCCTTTCAATTTTGTTTTCTGGTTTTCCCGCTTAGCAGAGATGTTCTGCTTTTCCAAATTCATCAAGTGCGGAATTGGCTTTATTTGAAAGCCAATTCCGTACAATAACATATAATATATATTATATTAATATATTAATATATATATATATATATATATTTACATTTATATATATATATATATTTACATTTGTTTGTTAGTTTATTTGTTTTGTTGTTTATTATTCTTTTTGTTTGTTTGTTATTTTGTTATTTTCATTTCATTTATTTTATTTCATTTATTTATTACTACCTATATAATACATACCACACCTTACAATATATATATATATATATATATATATATTTGTTATATATATATATATATATATCATTATTTATCCATATTAAATTTTTCCTAGTATATATATACATATGTATATACATATATACATTCCCCCCATTTTTTTTATTTACCCGAATGACAAAATGTTCATGCTTTCCATGAAATTTTCATTATTTCGTAAATGAAATATTATTGGTATTTCATCATTCCTCATAAATTCCCGATACAAGTCTTTACATCAAATATTATTTTCGGTCCCTCAATACTTGCATTTGCTCCATCACTTCTTGTATTTTTGGGTTCCTTGCCATTCACGGGCCTCTCGGCTCCTGTATTCTCCGAGCCCTATAATGAATATTCACACTTCCATTAAATCATGTTATTTTTATTCTTACATAGTCTAATTAAATATAGGAATTTTGTGGGGTTTACATATAGAAATCCATTTTTATATAGGATAAATATAGAAGTTGAATATAAGAATAAGATTATAAAAAATCTAAATTTTAAAATTTGTTTGTAGGATGATCCGGTGCGGTGGAGACTGAGAACCATTTTCCTAGATCTTCAATAGGAGCCCAAAAAACATAGACACTTCATCGAATGAATCATTAATAAAATGTGAAATAACATTATTCACCAACAATAGCCGTGCTTTAGTATTGCATTGCTATTTGAAATTGGTTCTAAGTGACATGAGAAAGCAAATGTATAAGAAGAGTTTGGGTTTTCTTCTTTTACTTCTTGCACTAAATCCCTAAGCTTGCTTGTTGTTTCAATTTCATCAAATGGAATTTATTTCATGGTTATCTCCTCGTAGAATATGTCCAAGATTATGTTTGAAAATAGATGGCTTTATGAAAGGTTAATCGGCTAGGACTTCAGAAGGTAATTTACTTCTATAAATGTGGAAACTTCAATTTCTAGAAGACAAAAGAAAAAAAATTGAATTTTCCAGATGTTTTTCAACATTTTAACATAATTGTTTTTCCATTTTTATGAATGTTTTGTAAGAAAACAATTATGACAGATTTATATATATATTGGAATAAATTTTCAAAAATAATAATACAATAATTATGTTGAAATAGTAAAAACAAAAATCAACGAGAGTGAATTAAGATTTGTGTATCACACAATTTCCTTAAAATAGATTCCCTCTCTTACTGCGAATACTTGACTAAATTATACATCTGTCTCTCAAGATACAACGGTAACCAGATAGAAAATGTGCACCATCAATTTGTTTTAATCGAACTTTTAACTCTATCACACTACGAATCTTAAAACTAGAGCTTAAAGAAAAAACAAATTATAGAGAGAAAAGCTAGAGAATTTTTTCTGTAAAACAAATGAAAGGAGATCCCCTTTTATAACCTTCTTCCAAAGGCATTTTCATCCTTCAAAAGTTTTGAATTAAATCCAAATTCAGCTATTTATTTCAATGTTAGTTACACATTTTAAATTTAAATCATTGCCAATTACAAATCGGAAATTTAATTGTGACATTTAATCTAATTGCAATTATAAATACAAAGGAAATTATAATAGGTGTCACCATGTACCTTTTTGTGTGTATAAACTTTCACTAACATATATTGAATTCTCACTCAAATTATAACTTCTAAATGCCTATTAAATGGCTTATTAAATGACCATTTTTCAACAATCCCCACATGAATGAATAATTGAAAGAAGACACTAGAATAACAAAACAAAAGTTTTGACATCAAAAGTTTCTGACCAAGCGACAGACTTCTAAGGTTGAAACCTGCATGATAAATAGGTATTACCCTTTGAATCTTCCTGTAAATACCGAAAATTTTAAATATACTTAGTGCTGTCTAAAAATAATAAATTAGGCAATTGAGATTAAATATGTGATTATGGGTGAATTAATTTATATAAATGATTGACTAACTTTATGTTTATATTACATAGTGAATTTAATTAAGTACGTAGACATACATATATATATAGGTAGGCAATATTTATTTATTCGCCAAGATTAATATATACAAATATATGCATATATGTTTATATATGTAGAGATGAATGTATACATGTAAATATGTATGTATACATATCTACATATATATAACAAGAGTAAATTATACACACACATATGTACAGGGCCGAGAGCCATTAGACAAAATAAAACACATGAGGATGATGAGATGATAGGAATGAAGCCGAAACAGGAAAGGAAATTGAGAAAAAAATCATGGAAGCCTCGGGACCGGGAGGCAAAAGCATAAGACTGAAGAGCCTGAACCCGAGGAGGGCCTACTATACTCTGATAATTGCAGTGCCTAGGCTGTCAAAAGAAATGGGGAAGAGCCAAGGAAACTGACAAAAAAAGAAGAAGTAAAAGCAATAAATTGAAGTGAAAGGGGATGGCAGTGTTGTCCTACTGTCAGGGCATGTGCACGGTGGAGTGGAATTGAAATGCGAAGAAAGTGAGACAGGGGCGGAACCACTCCCAATTTCTATTCACTCCCTCACGCCATCCTCTGCACTGAAAACTAAGTCTGAAAAAAAAATTTGAATAAGGAAGAAGAAACCGAAGGCAGCTACGGTTTCAGTTCGGTAGAAAAGAAATATAAAGATGATTACATATAGACAGATACGGGAAGAGGCAGCAAGGAACATAGGGTAGAAACTAAGGAAGATTGAGGTAGAGGGAGTCAAGCGGAGAGAAAGAGAAAGAACAAAGAAGCTGGAAAAAAAAAGAAGCAACAGCGTGAAACCAAGAAGAGAGCAAGAACAGGTGGCAATCGGGACTTTCGGCTGCTACATTGACAATCGAAAGAAAACTGAAGTAGGAAATCGAGAGGGAAGTAAAATAGGGTAGAGCAGAGGGTGCGAGAGGTGATGATGATGAGGGTGGTACTGGAACAGAATGGTGGAGATGATGATGGTGGTGGAGGTGATGGCTGAAGTGGCCGAGGGAAGTGAGGAAAATGGGGAACCGAAGCTTGCGGGAGGCGACGACGATGATGATGACATTGATGGGAATGACCGAAGCACATGGGAGCAGGGTCGACAAGCTGAGCTGGAGCAGTGGCGATGGAAGACGAGGAGGAGTCAGTAGCGATGAAGGAAGAGGGCCGAGGCATGGGAGTGATGCTGGTGATGATGAAAATCTGAGGAAGCGGAGGCGAGGATGAAGAGTATCTATCGAGGAAGAAATGAACAGAAAAAAAATGGAGGGCTTGGGGCCGACATGTTGGAGTTAGAAACGGGTGGCCGGAAAGGACATGACGGGAGGGACCATCAGCACCAAAAGAAACCGTCAACAGTAGAGGAGTGGCAGCTCCGATGGTCAGGAGAAAGATGATGAATAGTGACCTGCAAAATAGAAATGAAGAAAAGGCGGGAAAATTTGAAAGAAAAAAAATGAAATGAATGATGAATCGTGAAAAATGAACAGTAGCCAAGAGAAAAAAAATAAAAAAGGGGGATTTATATATATATATATATAATTATATATATATTTGGAATACAGGAAAGGACATAAAGAATGTGGAAACCCAAGGGAAAGGGGCTCCGACGAAATAACTCGAGTAGATCGGACTTGCTGACTCACTAAGTCGAAGCAATTAAGGACTACGGACAGACACCGAGGAGAATCGTACAAGAATTTAAGGAAGAATACGTGGAGGCGTCACTATTCGAACTGGTACTTTCGATAGATCAAAGTAAGGGGATATAATTTAAAACGGTAATAGTTACCTTCTGAACCTTGATAAAGAAAGCTTATAATGACATGAAGTATGATTTTCATGCATGTTTCTAAATTATATTTCTGATCAAGACTATGCTCTCTATATTTATGTTTTTGAACAATCGTATATAACTGAATTTGATTTTGAAATAAAATCATGTCTTCTGAATTAATCTTTCAAATAAGATGATTTTATTTCGATATTTTTCGAATATGAAAACTATAATATGTTTTGAGACTAAGGGCCATTATGTTGTGTGCTTACGCACGTCAACTTAGCCTGTGTGGTGTCTGAATTCGCCTGTGTGGCATTTGAACTCGCCGGTGTGGCACCCGTATTTCGCCTGTGTGGCGCCTGTATTTCGCCTGTGTGGCGCATGTATTTCGCCTATGTGGCGCATGTAATTCGCCTTCGTGGCGCCTGTATTTCGCCTGTGTGGCGCTTGTATTTCGCCTGTGTGGCGCCTGTATTTCGCCCTCGTGGCGCCTGTATTTCGCCTGTGTGGCGCCTGTAATTCGCCTTCGTGGCGCCTGTAATTCGCCTTCGTGGCATCTGTAATTCGCCTTCGTGGCGCCTATATTTCGCTTGTGTGGCGCCTGTATTTCGCCTTCGTGGCGCCTGTACTTCGCCTTTGTGGCGTCGGAAATTACCTTCGGGTCCTGAATTCCCTCTACGGAGGATCACCGGGTTATTTTGCCGCATGATTGATTTGTTATTGCCGCGTGATAAATTCGTTAGTGTCACATGATAATTATATGGCCGATGTAGTCTCAATTTGAAAATTTAACTCTGATTTCAGAAACGGATTTTGTAGTATGTGATTTGATATGTATTCCTGTTTGGAATTCTGAATGTATGACCAGTTTTACGTAATATCTGTTAAGTTTCACGTACTTAAACAATTATTGTCACGACCCAAATTACCTAAAAATCAGAGTAAATTTTTCGCTTTTTAATTTTCTCACCCGTCGTGAACAGTTACACTACTAAACAGTTGGGCTATGATTCAGTGTTAGTCACCTCTCACCTATTTACCATTCTATTTTCATATTTCATTTACATATCAATTTATTTGAACTAAATACATCCCCAATATTACATCCATATATAGTACTGTGCATCTATATGTTCAGATACGAAATTACACAAATGTGTATACCTGTTCTTGATAAGAAGCAGCGGATAACCGAGATGCGAGACTATTGTCGCTCTCTTCTACTGAATATACCCTGTGGGGTGAAAAATGAAAGGGTGAGCGAAACGTGCTCAGTAAGGCAATAATGTAAGCAGGTAGATAACTATACTATCTACGTGCTGATAATGTCATGA
Source organism: Firmiana major (assembly GCA_033439115.1). Lineage (NCBI taxonomy): Eukaryota > Viridiplantae > Streptophyta > Magnoliopsida > Malvales > Malvaceae > Firmiana > Firmiana major. Next base: position 10,068,380 of record CM065905.1, read on the forward strand.
TATAAAAATCGTTTACATTTGGAGCATGAGGTATGACTAAAACGATGCCACCTGTATGTATATATCATATAAGAGAAATCATGAAATCGGCATATAAAGCACACATGGAAAAATCATCATGTATGACATCTCATGCTCGTCACATTAAAAACTTATTAGTTTCATCATAAACTCTTCACTTTAAAACTTATTCGTTTAATCACAAAACTCATCACTTTAAAACTCATTTGTTTCATCATAAAACAACTTCAACAAGGTCAAACCCATCTCTCGGGAATACCTTGATTCATTAAATCACATCTCTTTTAAAAACATAAATCGGGACTACCCCTCCATCGGGCTTGTCCTGGTCTATCCAGACCGTATGATATCATGTGAGGCATGTAGGTTACTGTGTGAAAAATCGAGGACTATGGCCATACTTTGTCCCTGTGATCCCAGGCTACACGGATCCCGGTGAGCGGGGTATCACAACTGCAACAGGAGGTGGGGTCAAGTCCTACCCGCCAGAATAGCAAGTAACATCAGAGAGTCATCATGACTGCATGGTACAGCGTACTCCGTGTGACATACACGGTACATCGTACTCCGTGGACCCATATCATAGTCTGGGGGTGCCTGCCGTAGGTCTTATCCAACCCAATATTATGTCGATAACCAACTCATGTCTCAAAGTATACGTGCGAGCATCTCAACTCTCTGTGACACACAGTCTACAGGAGGCTTCCGCACGACTATATGCATGTCAACTCACGTCTAGTGCGAGCGAAGCTCCAGCACCACGCTATGCATATCATGATATCTAAAATCTCGTGCGAGCAAAGCTCCAGCACGGTTTTGTGCACACACAAATTTCTCGTACGAGCAATGCTCTAGTACGGCTTTTCATGAGAATAAATCAGTAAACTTGAGTGCGAGTAAGACTCTAGCACTCTTTTTACTTGTATAAATACGATAGGTGGCTAAATCTTGACAAAACATCTTTTAAAATAGTAACCGGTACAAACCGGTACCCTTTCATATATTTCACGAAATCAATAGCCAACCTATGTGCATATTTGCTTAAATCAAAGCAATATAATCATATAAAGCATTAAAACATGATAATCATGCAATTTATCTGCCTTACTACCCTTTTTGTAAATTTTTACTCTCAGGGGCAAAATCGTCATTTTTCCTTATTTACCTATGCCCCGATTTTTGCAAAATTATTATTTCATTTCTAGATAGTTTAAGAAATTCTAGACCCTGTAAATCCCCTCAAAAATACGTATAGGTATGTCACGACCCAACTATCCAAAAATCAGAGTGAATTTTTTTCGCGTTTTTGTTTATTTTCTTACTTAATTCTTACCTGTCCTCGAATCGTGACCAACACTCCACTACTAATTGGGCTGTGCGTCAATGCCAGTCCCACCATACATCTACCCTAGTACTTATTTCTTCTCCAGTCATTTATAATTGTTATATTATTTATACATCCCCTAAAGTTACTTACAATCATGTTACTGTGCTATGCTTATGTAGATACAATAAGTACAAGTGTATATACCTTATGTTGATGGGCAGCAGCGGATATCCAGAATGCAGTACTGAGTCGTCGCAACTTCAACTGGAGATTATCTGTGGGAGAAAATGAAAGGGGTGAGCACATCAAGCTCAGTAAGGCAATCCTACGAACAAGTAGGTAACCATACTACCTACATGAACGTAGTGCCATGCATAAACCACCCTTTCTCCACACATTTTAAAACAATGCTATGCATTATGATGATATGTAAAACACATTTGCACGGAAAATCAACATGCAATTATTATAAATTATTTCTTTCTCAATTAAGATTTTCGCAATAAAGTCAGGACTCGACCCCTCCTGCGGGTGATCCTGACTCACACAAAATCATGAAAACGTTTACATCACACGTGAGTTTTGAAAAGCATGGAAATACCATCATGCAATTTAGTTTTAAAACCCAGTTTAAATCATCATAAAAGTCATCAACATGCGAGACTAGGCAACGTCTGTATATAGGTAAATAACTAGGACTATGGCCACATCTGTCCTCGTGAGTTCCTCAGCTACACGGATCCTAGTGTGCGGGTTCTCACCATGATCGGGAACCGCCCGGGAGGTGGGTCAGTCCATCCCGTCAGTCTTATCCGATCCCCGGCATCCGAAGATGCTGCATCCGGAGATGCCGTATCCGAAGATACAACACGGTACATCGTACTCCATGCTACTTGCACGGTACATCGTACTCCATGAACCCATGTAATATCTCTAGGTACTCCGGCCCAATTGGCCTGCTTCCCACAGAGGTTTGTTTCTCAATACTCATGCCATGTCTCAAAACGCACGTGCGAGCCTATTAAATCGGTGACACACAGTCTACCCGATGCTCCAAGCACGGCTCATCGCATGTTCTCATAAAATCTGTGTGAGCGATGCTCAGCACTCTCATCAAAACACGTCAACTGGCAGAGCCCGCTTACATCCCCACAAGGCCGCCAACCTCATCCCTCACTCTCACCCCACCTAAGAGGTCTCTTGAGCCTGTTGGGCCTTTTGGCTGACTCCAAGGGCAGACAGCGGTACTCCACAAATCCGGTAAAACTAGTGCGAGCTAAGCTCAGCACTCTGTATATTATAAATCACATGAAAATTTTATAAATACTGGTGCGGGTTAAACTCCAGCACTCTGTCTCGAAAATCATGTAAAAATATGGTGCGAGTCAGACTCTAGCACCGTGTCACGAAAGAGCATGTGAAATCTGGTGCGAGTTATACTCTAGCACCTATGCATGTAAAACTCTAGTGCGAGCTCTCGCTCCAGCACTAATGCATGCATCACACAAATCGAAATTACCGTGCGAGCTGAGCTCTAGCACGTCATATGTCAATAAAACACGTAGGCGGCTCTATTTACTCAAAACAGTTTTCAAATCAATTTCACGTTGAAAGTATGCAATGCGGTGCACTTTCTTTCAAGGCGAGCCAGCCTACTCATGCATGCGTTGAAATATCTCCAGAACGAGCAGGAACCTCTTGTCCTTGCTCCTCCCAATTTTTCCTAGATTTTTAGAATTTTACCCTTAACAAGGGTATTTTAGTAATTTGCCCATTCGGGGCACTAAAATTATTATTTGACCTCTAGACCCTTCAGGATATTTTAAAGGACTGCATGTGAATTTAAAATTGCGTACTGTTACCTCTAGCAGTCCGCAGAATTCCCTTACCTCGATTCTCGTCGAGTCTGACCTTTTTCTTTTCCATTGTCGTCTCGTCGCGCAGTCCGATATGCTCCCAATCAAATGCCCGGAACTGCGTATTAATATTCCTCAGGTCAGATATTATGATTTAATTGTACTTAATCTTTTCTGGGCTTAATTTAAATCATTGGGCCCGTTTACCCCTATTGGGCCCGATTGCACCTTAATGGGCCTTAATCGGCCTTAAGCCCGTTTTTCACTTAATTTTCTCTTTATCGAGGCCTATTGGGCTCATTGGGCCCACCAATAATTTATCGGGCCTCGTTCTAATTCTCGAATATCTAAATTCACTATTTACGACAATTTATCTAAATTTCCATAAATTAATTCAAATAATTGCGGAAATTAAATCAATATCACGTAATACGAGGTAATTATCGTAAATAGGTATCACTTACCCGAGATTCCATGCTAGTCCGCAAATCGAGGCTGTCTCGAGCCCTCGGTGGATGCCAATCGTCGAGCTACACAATTAATTACATTTTTCGGGTAAATTTTTCGGTCGAAATTTAATTAAATAAAATATTCCAAATTTAAATCGGGTCATTTTGACCGCTTGTCGACTTACCCGAAGCTCGATTGCATCATAGAAATTTTCCCCAATTTTTCCTCTTTTTCTTTTTCCCTTTTTCTTCCTTTTTTCCCTTCTTTCTTGGCTGAACCGGTTCAGTCCGGTTCGGACCGGTTCAGACCGCCGGTTCACCCCGGTTCGACCGGTTCACCGCCGGTTCGTTACCTTGCCGGTCGGTTCTCTGCCGGCTTCCACCGCCAAACGCTCCGCTGGGTCGTCCGCATCTCGAATCTGGGCTCGGATTCGCCCAAGGCCGCCGAAATGCCGCCGGTCCGGCCTCTTCTCTCCTCGCCGTCGGACCCATTCTCTTCCCTTGGCCGTCCCCGCCGATTCCGGCCGTCTCGTTGAGTGCCACCGGTGCCAAAAGCACCGCCGTCGACTGGGCTCTCCAATTCGGGCCTTGGTTCTGGTCGGATCGCCGCCGTTCGCCGGGACCGAGCCCTCTCTTTCCCGCGGGCTTCTCCTCCGATTTCCGCCGGATTCCGGCGTCCCCACGGCGCGTCGTCGCCGCTGATAAGTTGCCTGAGGTCGGGCCATCCTCGCCGGCCCTCGCCTGGGGTCCCTGGCCGCCGGCAGCCCCTCGGTCGGCTGCTCCGTTCCCTTTCCGTTTTTCTGCTTTTCTATTTTCTGTTTCTTTCTTTCTCTCTCCCCGAGCCTCTCTTTTTTTTTTTTTTTTCAATTATTATCTTATTTAACAATTTATTTTTTATTTATTAAAATACACTAAAAATATCCAAATATCCCTTAAAATTATTATTTTATTCTTATTTAATTAATTTAATTTTATTTAATTTATTTATTATATTTTAACCTATTTTTCGGGTATAATTTCCCCGTATTTTCGGGATATTGTCCCGGGTGACCTTTCGGCATATTTTTCGATTATTTTCGGGATTATTTTTCCGAACTAAAAATCTCGATTAATCCCGATTAATTTTCATAAATTAATATCTTGATCAATTTAATCCGAAATAATTTTATTTCATCTTTATTGACCAAGATTTCTTAAATCCTTATTTTTAATTAAATTTTCTTATCGAATTTACTCCGGCTTTCGGTCCTTTGACCGTTTTGCCCTTACACGTGTTCGGGATTAATTTAACCCGACTTCCTTCATACTTCCTCTATCTTTTCTTATTTAGTTTTCGTATTTTTATTAAATTCGGGTCTTACAATTCTCCCCCACTTAAGGAATTTGGTCCTCCAAATTAGAACCAAGTCATATGAGTCCATATACAACTCCGGGTATATCGATCATATCATACTCTTAAAATTTATGCGACCTTCTTCGGAGTGTATTACTACCAAAGGACTTTAATTAGGGAGATTATCTTAAACCCCAATACTGTCTCTTTCCTGTTCAATGCCCGAATCAACTTCTTCAATATACTCATATTTTCATTAAACTGAACTTTTGGAGTTCATATCCTATCACCTCTGCTGGATCTGGATAGTAGTACCGAAGCATCATAAGCTGGGACACATTGTGGGTGCCTATTAATCCAAGTGATTAACAACAACCTACAGGTCTTATCTCCCACTTGTCCAATCTCTCAAGAATTCGATCCAGCTCAACTCAATTTACTTCTTCCAAAAGTTCCGCTATGTCCTTATTCTCTTAGGACGTGTAACTTTCAACCATAATAATTCACCAAGGGTGAATTCCAATATTTTTCTATCTGTTCTGAGGTGTTCTTAATCTCTCATCCTTAACTAAACATCCTCAGAGACTTATTATCCAAAGTCAGAAATAGTTTCTACCTGTCACCCACTCTTTCTTATCCAATTTGGGGAACAGCCCCTACAGCTATACACTGCCTCATATCTCGTTATCCCGATACTCAATTGCCAATTGTCGTTATTGGCGACTTCAATTAGAAATCAACTGATCATTCCAGGAGCTTATAAAATCAATGGCACACGCTTTCATCGGATCCTCCAGAACTTGTACAGTCCTCCCTGACTGACCATCTGTCTGAGGATGTAAAGCTGTGCTAATACTCAGTCGGGTTCCCATAGCTTCCTAAAAATATTCCCTGAGGTAGGAAGTGGAGCGGGAATCCCTATATGATACCATGCTCACTGGAACGCTACTTAATGTTCCACAATCTTTCTTATACCTGAATCCTCATACACACTCTGAGTATCTGGGGAGTTCATAACCAGAAGGTGGGTGGACTTAGTCACTCTATCGACTACCATCCAACTAGTCTCCTGATTTATCCGGGTCTCCTATAACCCATCACGACATTCATGGAGACTTACTCTCGTTTTTCGTGCCGTGTCGATATAGGTAGGTGCTGCAATAACTCTGCAGACTTTTAATACTCTACCTTACTCTGCTGACACACTAGGCACTTTTCTACAATCTCCACCAATATCTCTTTTCACATCTGACCACCCATACCCCTTTTGAGATTTTAATATATATTATTATTACCTTCCGCATGCACTGTATATCCCGAAGAGTGAGCTTCTGACAATATCACTATCTCATCAACTGTGGTCCTGGGGAGCACTCATACTGTCTCTGAATCCTCAGTAACTCATTATCACCCACTGTGAACTCTATCACTGTACCCTTCTGAATCAGACCCAAACTATCGACATCCGGTCGATCATCACGCTAAGCCTGGCAAATCCGGGCACTCTCATCCGGTACTAGTCATCAGGCTAGCTGTCACATAATCACTGTCATCCTCAGAAGGGATCACATCAATACTGAGGTCCACAACTGCATCTAGCAGCTCACGCTCCCTGACCATCATATGTGGTACCATCCCGAGGCTCTTTCTGCTCAAGGCATCAGTCATCACATTCGCCTTTCTTGGGTGGTACAATTCTCATAAATCAAAATCTCTCAGAAGCTCTAACCCAATATGTATTTTCATATTCGCCCCTTTCTGTGAAAACAGATACTCGGGCTCTATGATCAGTGCATATCCATAATTCCTCACCCTGTACATAATAGTACCATATCCTCGGTACAAATACTGTTGCCAACTTTAAATCATGGGTCAGATAGTTCATTTCGTGATCGAAGAGTTGTCTGACTCCAAAATTGATTATCTTCCCATTATACATCAATACACAGCTCCATCATAACCTTGAGGTATTCATACTCACTGAAAAACCTCTTGAGCTGTTGGGCATGGTGAAATTAATCATGGTGGTCAGTTCATACTTTATCACGCCAAATTCACGTCACATCAATCATCTTATTTTATTCATCTCATTCCAAGACCACGTTTCTTAGTTAAACGTGTCAACAGGGTATACCATTTTAAATCTCGCAATAATCCATCTGTAAAAGCTATCTTCCAATTGTTGCTTATAATTCGCCCTAGGCTTTAACTACTCCCAGCATATCACCGTTAATGATGATTACACTCGATCTAATCCTTGACTTATTTACGCAAGGCGTACAAGATCCTTCGAAATCGCTTACGTTTTCAGGTACTAACCTGCGTCATTTCCTTTTCTTATCTTAACGGCTCTTGTTAAATTTTTACTATGTTAACCTTTATGATTTGTCGAATTTTAATATTCTTATCGTCTTAGTAATGGTATCCTAATGCTAAAGGTATTTATTTCGACGATCGATTTCCCGTTACAGGTTATATATATATTTTTAGACGCTGTCAAGTCTTCAGGCGGGGAGGTATTTTGAAATACCTTTATTAGCCTTCAGACTTAACCACAACTACCGGTTATGGTTATACCCATCTTTGTCCTTGGTTATAATTTGTATTCGCTACTAATTGTTTAACCTCAATTACTTCGCATATTAAAGGTATTCCTTATCTAGCATATATCTCTACTCCAATACATCTTGTACTTAGGATCTATCTTATCTCGAAGATTTTCTCCTTTGCGTGTCAATTATAATGAAACTCTTGTCTTTATTCATTCTGTGAGTACATCCTTTACTCCTGTAATTTCAACCGTTACACCCCTGTTTATCAACTTAAAATCTCTATATCTATATTCCGTTAATTCATCCTCCTCTATTGGGGTACTCATTTACCCATATTGTAACCGATGACGTAGGCATTCATGCCTTTTACTCACTTATATGCGAATGAAGGCGGTATGAATAAATATGTGGCACCAGGATTAATGAACATATGTACTTCGTTATTCATAACAAGTGTGGTATCTTACACCACATCCATGAAACATCAATAGCATCCTGGTCCAAGACATCCACTCGCCTTCGTCCAATAGCCTACTTTCCTTTTTCTCTTCGGCTATGGCCTCCCTTTTCGTTTTCAGCTATAACAACGAAATTTTTCTCTGTCTCTTTACTTTTTTGTGGGGCGATTTCGCCCAACTCTGTGTAATCAAAATCAATGGTCCATCATACCACACTTAACGACCATTTTCATCTATACCGTGTAGGTATAAACCTTCCTTCCGTGGTATCCACCACACATCTCACAGTAATGACACTGCTACTCTGCTTCGTAGCAGGTCGGGGTCCTCCAATCACAATGCCCACAAGAGTGCCCAAAATTAGATGCACTAGGGCCTTACCAATTATCTTAGCCCATAACTCGTTACATCAGATCTTTTACCAATTACCAATTTTCCCATTTTTGACATCCTTGTCATTTCTCGCTTTTCTTTCTGTCTCTATCTCGGCCCTCACTACCTTTCCAAGTCTCAGAGGCGTGCAATTCATGTTCTTATTTACCCAACTGTAAATCTGTGCACTGCCTCGGTATAGGTAATATCTCACGGGCCAATCGGACTCTAATTGAAAATCTGAGCCCTTCCATAAACTTTTAGACATCTCGACTGTCACTTTTCATAGTGTCGAGGTAATATCTGCCCAGAATATAATCGAGTCTCCATACTCGTCAATAAATTAAATCCTCTGGGTCAGAGTAAGGACTTTAATCCAAAATTTCCTTTAAATAATGTCCGGGATGTTCTGTCACCGGAATACATCCAAGATATTTCTCATATCAGCTCTTAAGATGGGTCGAGCGGGTTTTCACCAATGCTCCGCTGCGCCCTCTGATCTCGTACATAATCTGAGTAATTAGCTCCTCAAAATAATCTCCACACTCCGCTCCAATCTCGCGAAGCGTGTCTCAATACTGTCCGATCTCTCTGTCGGACTCTGTGAGGCATGCTCAACATTCGCCTCTATTTCAATCTCATACTGATTTTCATAGCCAAACTCAGCACGACTTAGCAGACTCAGGTCTACCTCTACGACCTCTGCCTCGTGCACTATCTCATTTAGCGCGACTCATATTAGGCATTCCTGCATTCTCAACCATTTCTTAGTCAAGCCCATCTCGATATACACTATTGTATCTAACTAAGCACAGTAACACGGGGATGTAATTTCTTAACTTCTGACACTGACACACATCAGACCAATTACGCTCTGATACCACCTTTATATGTCACGACCCAACTATCCAAAAATCAGAGTGAATTTTTTTCGCGTTTTTGTTTATTTTCTTACTTAATTCTTACCTGTCCTCGAATCGTGACCAACACTCCACTACTAATTGGGCTGTGCGTCAATGCCAGTCCCACCATACATCTACCCTAGTACTTATTTCTTCTCCAGTCATTTATAATTGTTATATTATTTATACATCCCCTAAAGTTACTTACAATCATGTTACTGTGCTATGCTTATGTAGATACAATAAGTACAAGTGTATATACCTTATGTTGATGGGCAGCAGCGGATATCCAGAATGCAGTACTGAGTCGTCGCAACTTCAACTGGAGATTATCTGTGGGAGAAAATGAAAGGGGTGAGCACATCAAGCTCAGTAAGGCAATCCTACGAACAAGTAGGTAACCATACTACCTACATGAACGTAGTGCCATGCATAAACCACCCTTTCTCCACACATTTTAAAACAATGCTATGCATTATGATGATATGTAAAACACATTTGCACGGAAAATCAACATGCAATTATTATAAATTATTTCTTTCTCAATTAAGATTTTCGCAATAAAGTCAGGACTCGACCCCTCCTGCGGGTGATCCTGACTCACACAAAATCATGAAAACGTTTACATCACACGTGGGTTTTGAAAAGCATGGAAATACCATCATGCAATTTAGTTTTAAAACCCAGTTTAAATCATCATAAAAGTCATCAACATGCGAGACTAGGCAACGTCTGTATATAGGTAAATAACTAGGACTATGGCCACATCTGTCCTCGTGAGTTCCTCAGCTACACGGATCCTAGTGTGCGGGTTCTCACCATGATCGGGAACCGCCCGGGAGGTGGGTCAGTCCATCCCGTCAGTCTTATCCGATCCCCGGCATCCGAAGATGCTGCATCCGGAGATGCCGTATCCGAAGATACAACACGGTACATCGTACTCCATGCTACTTGCACGGTACATCGTACTCCATGAACCCATGTAATATCTCTAGGTACTCCGGCCCAATTGGCCTGCTTCCCACAGAGGTTTGTTTCTCAATACTCATGCCATGTCTCAAAACGCACGTGCGAGCCTATTAAATCGGTGACACACAGTCTACCCGATGCTCCAAGCACGGCTCATCGCATGTTCTCATAAAATCTGTGTGAGCGATGCTCAGCACTCTCATCAAAACACGTCAACTGGCAGAGCCCGCTTACATCCCCACAAGGCCGCCAACCTCATCCCTCACTCTCACCCCACCTAAGAGGTCTCTTGAGCCTGTTGGGCCTTTTGGCTGACTCCAAGGGCAGACAGCGGTACTCCACAAATCCGGTAAAACTAGTGCGAGCTAAGCTCAGCACTCTGTATATTATAAATCACATGAAAATTTTATAAATACTGGTGCGGGTTAAACTCCAGCACTCTGTCTCGAAAATCATGTAAAAATATGGTGCGAGTCAGACTCTAGCACCGTGTCACGAAAGAGCATGTGAAATCTGGTGCGAGTTATACTCTAGCACCTATGCATGTAAAACTCTAGTGCGAGCTCTCGCTCCAGCACTAATGCATGCATCACACAAATCGAAATTACCGTGCGAGCTGAGCTCTAGCACGTCATATGTCAATAAAACACGTAGGCGGCTCTATTTACTCAAAACAGTTTTCAAATCAATTTCACGTTGAAAGTATGCAATGCGGTGCACTTTCTTTCAAGGCGAGCCAGCCTACTCATGCATGCGTTGAAATATCTCCAGAACGAGCAGGAACCTCTTGTCCTTGCTCCTCCCAATTTTTCCTAGATTTTTAGAATTTTACCCTTAACAAGGGTATTTTAGTAATTTGCCCATTCGGGGCACTAAAATTATTATTTGACCTCTAGACCCTTCAGGATATTTTAAAGGACTGCATGTGAATTTAAAATTGCGTACTGTTACCTCTAGCAGTCCGCAGAATTCCCTTACCTCGATTCTCGTCGAGTCTGACCTTTTTCTTTTCCATTGTCGTCTCGTCGCGCAGTCCGATATGCTCCCAATCAAATGCCCGGAACTGCGTATTAATATTCCTCAGGTCAGATATTATGATTTAATTGTACTTAATCTTTTCTGGGCTTAATTTAAATCATTGGGCCCGTTTACCCCTATTGGGCCCGATTGCACCTTAATGGGCCTTAATCGGCCTTAAGCCCGTTTTTCACTTAATTTTCTCTTTATCGAGGCCTATTGGGCTCATTGGGCCCACCAATAATTTATCGGGCCTCGTTCTAATTCTCGAATATCTAAATTTACTATTTACGACAATTTATCTAAATTTCCATAAATTAATTCAAATAATTGCGGAAATTAAATCAATATCACGTAATACGAGGTAATTATCGTAAATAGGTGTCACTTACCCGAGATTCCATGCTAGTCCGCAAATCGAGGCTGTCTCGAGCCCTCGGTGGATGCCAATCGTCGAGCTACACAATTAATTACATTTTTCGGGTAAATTTTTCGGTCGAAATTTAATTAAATAAAATATTCCAAATTTAAATCGGGTCATTTTGACCGCTTGTCGACTTACCCGAAGCTCGATTGCATCACAGAAATTTTCCCCAATTTTTCCTCTTTTTCTTTTTCCCTTTTTCTTCCTTTTTTCCCTTCTTTCTTGGCTGAACCGGTTCAGTCCGGTTCGGACCGGTTCAGACCGCCGGTTCACCCCGGTTCGACCGGTTCACCGCCGGTTCGCCACCTTGCCGGCCGGTTCTCTGCCGGCTTCCACCGCCAAACGCTCCGCTGGGTCGTCCGCATCTCGAATCTGGGCTCGGATTCGCCCAAGGCCGCCGAAATGCCGCCGGTCCGGCCTCTTCTCTCCTCGCCGTCGGACCCATTCTCTTCCCTTGGCCGTCGCCGCCGATTCCGGCCGTCTCGTTGAGTGCCACCGGTGCCAAAAGCACCGCCGTCGACTGGGCTCTCCAATTCGGGCCTTGGTTCTGGTCGGATCGCCGCCGTTCGTCGGGACCGAGCCCTCTCTTTCCCGCGGGCTTCTCCTCCGATTTCCGCCGGATTCCGGCGTCCCCACGGCGCGTCGTCGCCGCTGATAAGTTGCCTGAGGTCGGGCCATCCTCGCCGGCCCTCGCCTGGGGTCCCTGGCCGCCGGCAGCCCCTCGGTCGGCTGCTCCGTTCCCTTTCCGTTTTTCTGCTTTTCTATTTTCTGTTTCTTTCTTTCTCTCTCCCCGAGCCTCTCTTTTTTTTTTTTTTTCAATTATTATCTTATTTAACAATTTATTTTTTATTTATTAAAATACACTAAAAATATCCAAATATCCCTTAAAATTATTATTTTATTCTTATTTAATTAATTTAATTTTATTTAATTTATTTATTATATTTTAACCTATTTTTCGGGTATAATTTCCCCGTATTTTCGGGATATTGTCCCGGGTGACCTTTCGGCATATTTTTCGATTATTTTCGGGATTATTTTTCCGAACTAAAAATCTCGATTAATCCCGATTAATTTTCATAAATTAATATCTTGATCAATTTAATCCGAAATAATTTTATTTCATCTTTATTGACCAAGATTTCTTAAATCCTTATTTTTAATTAAATTTTCTTATCGAATTTACTCCGACTTTCGGTCCTTTGACCGTTTTGCCCTTACACGTGTTCGGGATTAATTTAACCCGACTTCCTTCATACTTCCTCTATCTTTTCTTATTTAGTTTTCGTATTTTTATTAAATTCGGGTCTTACAAGGTATCTCTATATACCTACAAAATTCCCTTACCTGGAAATCGCGCGCAGACTTAGCCTGTCTCGATGATACCGAACCTCTCGGCCCAAGTGCGCGCCAACCAAAGGTACATAACTGCATATAACCACATAGTCGAGGTTAATTCAATTATCTTGATCAGTATATCGCATTTACTGACCAACTTTAAGGTATTGGGCCCTATCTACCTTATTTGGTCTCGGCCCGTTTCAGCCCTTTTTATATTTATTAATTTCCTTCTTTGGGTATACCGGGCTTATGCAGCTTTCTAATAATTATCGGGCTTCTATCCAAATTCATTGGATAGCTCGTATACCATTTACGGCAATTTATTACAACTTCGAATTAATATTCCTTTCTATGCGAAATTAATCCATAATTCCGTAAAATAATTAAAACTCGGTATTTAAAGAGCTCATATTGTCGAAATTAAACTGTACTTACCCGATACGATGCGGGGTAGAAAATCAGAGCTCAATCGGCTCTCGTTCGGTCTCTGTCGTAAAGCTGCACAATTAGGTAAATCCGGATTATTTTTCATTAAAATAATATTAAATTAAATTTTCGAAATTTACCCGTAGGTCAATCTCGACCCTCGGTCAACTTACCCAAATCTCGAGTCGTCCCCGATAAATTTCTTTCCTTTTTCCCCTTTTTCCTTTCTTTTCTTTCCTTTTCCTTTCTTTTCTTTTCCTCTTTCCCTCCTTTTCCCTCCTTTTCCTTCCCTTTCCTTTCGGCCAAACGGTGCCGTTTTACTGTCACTTGCCGTCGCCGGCGTTTTCGGCGGTCTCACCGGCCAAGACCGGTCTCAAAAGAATCGGCTTCTTCCCCTGAGTGCGTCGGTAGCCTCCATTCCGGCCCAGTCGCGGTGGTTCACCGGAAATCAGCCCGTTTCTCCCTCGATTTTCCTTTGCTCCGATCGGCTTGCTCCGGCCACCTGACGGCGTGATTTCGGTGCCCACGTGCTCGCCGGTCTCTCCTCTTCCTCTTGGTAGCTTCGTCGGAGCCTGTCGGTCGTCGGTGCGCTGGAATCGACGGTGGGGGTTCACGGGTCGCTTTCGGTTTCCTGGTTTCGGGTTTTCCCGATTTTCAGGCTTTTTGCTTTTTTTTTTGTATTCAGATTCTTTTTTTTATTATTATTATTTATTTAATTTTTACACTATTCATTAAAATACTCCATAAAATCCAAAATATCTACACTTATATTATTTTATTCCAACAATTTAATTTAATTTAATTTAATTTAATTTATTTTGTTTTTAATCATTTTTCCGGTATAATTTCTTAGTATTTTCGGGATATTGTCCCGGGTGACTTTTCGATATTTCTGAAAATTTCGAATCTTGATCAATTTGACTCAAAATTATATAATTTCCTCATTATTGATCAAGATATTCTAAATCCTTATTTTTAATTAAATTTTCTTATCGAATTTATCCCAGCTTTCGATCTTTTGATCGTTTTACCCTTCACGTGTTCGGGATTAATTTAACCCGACTTCCCTTCACGAATACTCACTCATTTCGTATTTTAAATCCTTATTTCCTGTCTGAATCCCATTTCATATAATTTGGGACTATTTTCAATTCTTCATACGAAATTACAATATAATTTTCGGGTCTTACAATTATGTTTTGAATCTCGATGTTTCTGATATTACTTAATCTTTGAATATCATTTATATTAGTTTTCAGAAAGTATCATTATACGTACTATCATGTTTTCTACATATTTGAATTGTTAGGATCGTTTTAAATACATCTTCTTACTGGATTTTTTCCCGAAAGCTCACCCTCTACCTCTCAGACTATTTGCAGTGATCCGTAGGTGCGACCTGCCGCGTACACGACGTAGGCTGTGGGAAAGAGCTACCCTAGGCTACTTTTGTTACACGCAGCAAAGGTATACAATTACATTACTCTACCAGAGATATTTGTATGCACAGACAACTATTGAAAGTAACGTGTCGGGATGAAACCTGTATAAGAATAAATGAAATGGAATAATTTTAAGGATTGACACTGAACAAGAATACAGCCTAAGTGAATAAGGGAATAAGGGAATAAATTAAGTTCAAAAAAAAAATCCCCCGATTTTTAAAGGTCAAAGGTCGTTACATTTAGTGGTATCAGAGCAAAGGCTGTCAAGTACTGTTAGTGTCAATAATAAGGGTAAGATTACATCCCAAATGTCTGTACTTGTCTGGTTGTAGAGTAAGTATACCTAATTAAGTTAAGACTTAATGTTGGGTTTACGTGAGGACTCAGATCATGGGCTAGAGGCCGCCGAGATAGGCCTGAGAATCATGTAGAGTGGTTATATGAGACTCGTAAATGATGTTGAGACTGAAACTGATGTTGAGCATGCTCCATCAGGTCCTGTAGAAAGGACAGAAGGTACTGAGATACACTTCGCTAAGATTGAGGAAACTACGAATGAAATTTATGCGTCTAGCACAAGGAAATCGATTTGTTAATGAGTATGAATTATGATTTAAATCCCTAGAAAGGTATGACCCAACATTATGAGCAGTGAAGTTAAGAAATATCTGTAAGTTCACTAACGGATAGAGACCGAGCTGTTTAGGAGGGTAGTATGCTATTACATACTAAAATCAAGAATCCAATGGTAATAGAAAACTGGAAAATTAAATTGGAAAACTTGGATGGATTCTTAGAGTATGACTGTGAGCTTAATAGACTGGGGGCAGTTTCGAGAGTTTAAGCCTCCATTTTTCAACAAGGTTAAGAATTCAGTGATTCGGAGTGTTGAATGAATGAGTAAGAAAAGCTTGATCATTTTAGAAGTAACTCTATCGAGAAAGTTGCTTTTGCAACTTTTGTATTAAAGGATTGGAGAAGCTACACTGATTTTCAGAGTGTGCTACTATAAAGAAAGTAACCTTTATAGCATCAGTATCGAAATGGAAAATCGAAACTTGGAGGGAAGTTCCCCGATTTAATTCGGGAGTCGACATCAGAAAAATTACATGGGATATATTCTGAAGGCCCTTAGGCGGCAGCACATTTTGGATGAAATAAAGTGACAATTATGGATGAAATGATTACAATCAAACATAAAGTAACAAGTGTATGGATGATTATGAAATTAAATGATAGTTATGGAAGAAGTGAATGAAAGGAAGACAATTGTTCTCGATGTGGTTAAACAAACTTTTGCGAAAGTACAATTAAATTGTGGGAAAATCGAGAACAGATTAGAGTAAGTAAAGGAGAGTTATATTGACTAAAGACGAAGATCCTTGGAAGTTCCAGTAGGAAATTCGGGGTTTCTGAAAGTTTCTCCTTTCGATGGCATAACAAGATTTGAAAAGAGAGGAAAACTGAGTCACCGATACATTGGACCTTTCAAGATCTTAAACCGAGTGGGAGACGAGCTAATAGATTTGCGTTGTCGCTAGAATTATTGAGTACCCAAGCGTTTTCCACGATTCAATGCTACGCAAGTGTCATCCGAATCTCATACAAGTGATAAAGTATGAACCATTAAAATTGAAGAAAGATATGACGTATGTGGAGAAATCAATTTGGATACTGCACAGAAAAGAGAAAGCGTCACGGTTTGAAATTATTTCTTTGATCAAGTTCTGTGGCAGTACCACATTTCGGAAGAGGCCACACGAGAATCAGAGAGGTTAATGTGAGAGAAATACCCACACTTGTTCAAGAAATAATGTACTTTTAAATTTGGGGACCAAATTTTTCAAGGTGGGGAGAATGTAAATACCGAAAATCTTCAATATACTTAGTGCTGTCTAAAAATAATAAATTAGGCAATTGAGATTAAATATGTGATTATGGGTGAATTAATTTATATAAATGATTGACTAACTTTATGTTTATATTACATAGTGAATTTAATTAAGTACGTAGACATACATATATATATATATATAGGTAGGCAATATTTATTTATTCGCCAAGATTAATATATACAAATATATGCATATATGTTTATATATGTAGAGATGAATGTATACATGTAAATATGTATGTATACATATATATATATATATATATATAACAAGAGTAAATTATACACACACATATGTATAGGGCCGAGAGCCATTAGACAAAATAAAATACATGAGGATGATGAGATGATAGGAATGAAGCCGAAACGGGAAAGGAAATTGAGAAAAAAAATCAAGGAAGCCTCGGGACCGGGAGGCAAAAGCATAAGACTGAAGAGCCTGAACTCGAGGAGGGCCTGCTATACTCTGATAATTTCAGTGCCTAGGCTGTCAAAAGAAATGGGGAAAAGCCAAGGAAACTGACAAAAAAAGAAAAGAAGTAAAAGCAATAAATTGAAGTGAAAGGGGATGGCAGTGTTGTCCTACTGTTAGGGCATGTGCATGGTAGAGTGGAATTGAAATGCGAAGAAAGTGAGACAGGGGTGGAACCACTCCCAATTTCTATTCACTCCCTCACGCCATCCTTTGCACTGAAAACTAAGTCTAAAAAAAAAATTTGAATAAGGAAGAAGAAATCGAAGGCAGCTACAGTTTCAGTTTGGTAGAAAAGAAATATAAAGATGATTACATATAGATAGATACGGGAAGAGGCAGCAAGGAACATAGGGTAGAAACTAAGGAAGATTGAGGTAGAGGGAGTCAAGCGGAGAGAAAGAGAAAAAACAAAGAAGCTGGAAAAAAAAAAGAAGCAGCAGTGTGAAATCGAGAAGAGAGTAAGAACAGGTGGCAATTGGGACTGTCGGCTACTACATTGATAATCGGAAGAAAACTGAAGTAGGAAACCGAGAGGGAAGTAAAATAGGGGAGAGCAGAGGGTGCGAGAGGTGATGATTATGAGGGTGGTACTGGAACAGAATGGTGGAGATGATGATAGTGGTGGAGGTGATGGTTGAAGTGGCCAAGGGAAGTGAGGAAAATGGGGAACCGAAGCTTGCGGGAGGCGACGACGATGATGATGACATTGATGGGATTGATCGAAGCACATGGGAGCAGGGTCGACAAGCTGAGCTGGAGCAGTGGAGATGGAAGACAAGGAGGAGTCAGTAGCGATGAAGGAAGATGGCCGAGGCATGGGAGTGATGCTGGTGATGATGGAAATCTGAGGAAGCGGAGGCGAGGATGAAGAGTATCTATCGAGGAAGAAATGAACAGAAAAAAAAATGGAGGGCTCGGGGCCGACATGTTGGTGCTAGAAACGGGTGGCCGGAAAGGACATGACCGGAGGGACCATTAGCACTGAAAGAAACCGTCAACAGTAGAGGAGTGGCAGCTCCGATGGTCAGGAGAAAGATGATGAATAGTGACCTGCAAAATAGAAATGAAGAAAAGAAGAAAAGGCGGGAAAATTTGAAAGAAAAAAATGAAATGAATGATGAATCGTGAAAAATGAATAGTAGCCGAGAGAAAAAAAATAAAAAAGGGGGATTTATATATATATATATATATAATTATATATATATTTGGAATACAGGAAAGGACATAAAGAATGTGGAAACCCAAGGGAAAAGGGGCTCCGACAGAAATAACTCGAGTAGATCGGACTTGCTGACTCATTAAGTCAAAGCAATTAAGGACTACGGACAGACACCGAGGAGAATCGTACAAGAATTTAAGGAAGAATACGTGGAGGCATCACTATTCAAACTGGTACTTTCGATAGATCGAGGTAAGGGGATATAATTTAAAACGGTA
The DNA here is from genome assembly GCA_033439115.1 of Firmiana major. Classification (NCBI taxonomy): domain Eukaryota; kingdom Viridiplantae; phylum Streptophyta; class Magnoliopsida; order Malvales; family Malvaceae; genus Firmiana; species Firmiana major. Next base: position 10,087,078 of record CM065905.1, read on the forward strand.
ATAGTTACCTTCTGAACCTTGATAAAGAAAGCTTATAATGACGTGAAGTATGATTTTCATGCATGTTTCTAAATTATATTTCTGATCAAGACTTTGCTCTCTATATTTATGTTTTTGAATAATCGTATATAACTGAATTTGATTTTGAAATAAAAACATGTCTTCTGAATTAATCTTTCAAATAAGATGATTTTATTTCGATGTTTTTCGAATATGAAAACTATAATATGTTTTGAGACTAAGGGCCATTTATGTTGTGTGCTTACGCACGTCAACTTCGCCTGTATGGTGTCTGAATTTGCCTGTGTGGCATTTGAACTCGCCTGTGTGGCGCATGTATTCGCCTGTGTGGCGCATGTATTTCGCCTGTGTGGCGCTTGTAATTCGCCTTCGTGGCGCCTGTATTTCGCCTGTGTGGCGCCTGTATTTCACCTTCGTGGCGCCTGTATTTCGCCTGTGTGGCGCCTATATTTCGCCCTCGTGGCGCCTGTATTTCGCCTGTGTGGCGCCAGTAATTCGCCTTCGTGGCGCTTGTAATTCGCCTTCGTGGCGCCTGTATTTCGCCTGTGTGGCGCCTGTATTTCGCCTTCGTGGCGCCTGTACTTCGCCTTTGTGGCGCTGGGAATTACCTTCGGGTCCTGAATTCCCTCTATGGAGGATAACCGGGTTATTTTGCCGCATGATTGATTTGTTATTGTCGCGTGATAAATTCGTTAGTGTTACATGATAATTATATGGCCGATGTAGTCTCAATTTGAAAATTTAACTCTGATTTCAGAAACGGATTTTGTAGTATGTGATTTGATATGTATTCCTGTTTGGAATTCTGAATGTACGACCAGTTTTACGTAATATCTGTTAAGTTTCACGTACTTAAAGAATTACATTTTGAATCTTAATGTTTCTGATATTACTTAATCTTTGAATATCATTTATATTAGTTTTCAGAAAGTATCATTATACGTACTATCATGTTTTCTACATATTTGAATTGTTGGGATCGTTTTAAATACATCTTCTTACTGGGCTTTTTCCTGAAAGCTCACCCCTCTACCTCTCAGACTATTTGCAGTGATCCGTGGTGCGACCTGCCGCGTACACGACGTAGGCTGTGGGAAAGAGCTACCCTAGGCTACTTTTTGTACACGCAGCAAAGGTATACAATTACATTACTCTACCAGAGATATTTGTATGCACAGACAACTATTGAAAGTAACGTGTCGGGATGAAACCTGTATAAGAATAAATGAAATGGAATAATTTTAAGGATTGACACTGAACAAGAATACAGCCTAAGTGAATAAGGGAATAAGGGGGTAAATTAAGTTCAAAAAAAAATCCCCCGATTTTTAAGGGTCAAGGGTCGTTACACTTCCCTTGTGAATTAATGTTTACTTTACTGATTGATCAGTAGTCGTGTTGACTTTGAACTATTCTATTGTTCGTGTAAACGATGACGTGTCATAAAGAACTCTTTCTTGACGAAATTCAATTCTCATTGTTATGTTCATTTTGGCCTTGAACATATGCAAAAGTTTTTAGAATATTGAGCCTCATTCATTATCCCTTAGAAGCGGCCCCTCTTCACTCTCACATAGCTAGTTTCTTAATTAAAAGTAACTTGTATTACTTTGCTCATATTTGATGCTTAAGAACCATTAAAAACATTGCTCATCCTTTACCCTATGACATTATTGTTCTATTATAGGAATGGATAGGAAGATGTCCTCCTTAGTGATCTAATTAAATTTATACAATTATGTTGTCCTTTTAAACCTCAAACTTAGGATATATAATCAGCTAGTTTGGGTCTCCTTTGTATCAACTTGTACTATTATGGACTTGGACTTTAGTCCCACTCCATTGATAATTTCTCAACCAACTTTCTATTTAACCCTTTGATTAGCGAATCTGTAATGTTATCCTTTGACTTCACATGATCAATGAGAGCAATTGGATAATGGTGTTATTTTTACGATGTATGTGTCTAGACTTACCATTTTACATATTGTCATATGCCCTTTCAATAATAGATTGACTATCACAATTTATACAAGCTGCTAGCATAAGCTCTGGTCATCTCGGATATCCTCTAAGAATTGACATAGCCACTCAGCTTCTTCTCCATATTTGTCTAAAGCAATGAACTCAGCTTACATAGTGACTCTAACTATTACTATTGTTTTAAGGATTTCCATGATGCTACTACAGCACCTAGTGTGAAAACATATCCACTAGTTGACTTCAAATATTTTATTTCAAATATATAATTTGCATCACAATATCCTTCTAGTATAGTTGTATATTTTGTATAATGTAGCCCATAACTACGAGTAAAACGTAAGTATCTTTATACTCTTATTATTCCTTTCTAATGGTCAGCTCTTGGATTACTCGTGTATCTATCAGTTTGCTAACTGCATATACTATGTCGTATACTATGTCAAGTCTTATATAACTCATTAAGTGTATTAGACTTCTTGTTACTCTAGAGTACTCTACTTGAGAAATACTCTTATCTTTATTTTTGGATAGATGCTGATTACATCTACTGGTGTCTTTACCACATCGGTATCATTATCATTAAAATTCTTAAGAATTCTGTTTTTATAATGTGACTGACTTAAAATAAGTCCACTAGATATTCTAGAGATTTTTATTTCCATTATAACATTTACTAGACCTATATTTTTCATGTCAAATTTAAAACTCAACATATTCTTGATAGATTTGACCATCTTATCATTACTACCCATAATAAGCATGACATCAACATAAGGATACAAAATTACAATCATTATGTCCTTGACATAGACACATTTGTCACACTTATTGGTTTTAAAACGATTTACTACCATAGTGTGGTCATGTCACGACCCTCTTCCCGTGACTTAACTTACAACTAACAGTTGGGCTGTGAGTCAACATCCATATCGACATCTCATGCATCTCATAATTTAAATTCATTATATATATATATATATATATACGGAAGCGTTTACGTCAATTTCTATTATATACATCCCTTGAGTACAAAAGATAGCTTTACTGTGCACTATTTTATAGGATACAAAAATTTTCTCATAAGTGTATACATCTATACTGCTGGAGAACTGGAGAACACAGTAGCAGGAACAACTGCAGTAAACTCACTACTGCGCAGAATCTGTGGAGGAGGAAATAAGGGGGTGAGCTAACATGCTCAGTAAGGAAAATACGAAAGTAGGTAAATAACTACACTATCTACATGCTTAAAATAAATACACATTCATTTTCCTTACAAAACATATGCATTCTTTGAAAATAACTTTCATCAATACAAAATCATTAATTCACTAGATGGGTATATGCATATTCTTTTTAAATCACATAGTGGCTTACTCATTTCAACCATCACATAGAATCACACAACATACTTTTTGAAAATGCTTTACATTTCGCAAAATCATTAGTAATTCAATATACCTGAGACATAGGATAGGATATCATATCACCAAGTATCACACAGCAGGGGACATATGTCACCTTACACAGTAGTGACAAAATGTCATATCACACAGAATAAGAACTTATGGCCATAGTCTGGATTCCAGGCAATCACTGATCAGGTGTGTGGGAATCCCATGCTTGGGGAGGTGGATAAACCATCCCTTCAGCCAACTAAGAGTCACTACGATATCATGGCACATCGTACTCCGTGGGTAACGTTCACGGTACAGCGTGCTCCCGTGGATCCTTTATCACCCATTGCTATTGTCTCAAAATCATGTACGAGCAGGTCTGTGCAAGATCACCCAGCAATACACGATGGCTACAGCACGATTTTACTCATCACATAGCAAAATCTTATAAAACATCGTGCGAGCAACTCAGCTTAAGATCACATAGCAATACCTAAGGCCTCTAGCACGATTTAGCTTATCACACAGTAAACATCATAAAACCACATGCGAGCAACTCAGCGTAAGATCACGCAGCATTACTTAAGGCCTCTAGCACCGTTCCACTTAAAATCACTTTAAGTCAAGGGGGTTACATGCGAGCATAGTCAGAGTAAGATCACTTAGCAATACTCCATGGCTCTAGCATGATTTCCCAAAATCTAGTGCGAGCTCTCGAGTAGATCACATAGCTTACACTCAGCTCCAGCACCATTTGTTTTCTAAAAATCCTTTTAAAATGATGTACGAACAAGATTGGTAAATCTACTGTTACTTCATTGGCTCTAGCACAAGTTCACACAGAAATCCGATAGACGGCTCCAATCAGGAGAAAATGGTATCCCTGACCGAATTCACTTCGACAAATCACAAAATATGAGTGAGAGAGGAATTTCCCTTCAATCACTCACTACACATTTTTCACTAGTAAAAACATGCATTTTATGGTAGTAGTTAAATCGGGAACCAGTCTATTATTATTTTTTCTCAAAAACACTTACAAAACATCTTTTTACAACAAAGACATTGAAGGCATTCAGTTTATGCACATAAGCTTCTTCTCATACTTAGTTTTCACTTAAATATTTCAATATCTAAATACTCTATAGTAGTCATTTGCACACATAAGTAATAAATATATGTATAGCTATCTCTAATAGCTCGCATAAATCTCTTACCTCGAATCATGCTCGAATCACTTTCCTTTGATTTCTAATGCTCGTGATCCGATTTAATCGACTCCAATTATATCTCCAGGAGTTGCAATTATTTACTAATCACATCGGTATACTTAAATATACTTTATTCTCACTTGCATGACATTCTAATCAATGCATTGGGCCATTTTACACAAATTTGGCATCGTTACGTCTTATTGGACTTTACTCTCTCTTAAGTCTATTTTGATTATACTATTCATTTCTCGAGAATCTTTTAGACTCATCAAGTCTACTGATTTGTATTGATCCAACATTAACCTCACAATGCCTTAAGTTCGTTAATCTCTTTCACTATGACATTTCCTCATACACCTCATATGCTTATTTTTAATCATTATCTATTCCAACATATGGGTTTCACATAAACATCTTAGAATCATGTATACATGCTTAAAAATATCAATTCGTGCTTAAATCATCATTATATCCATGCTTACTCAACTTTCTCTTGATTTATCACACTAAGTCCATTTTAGGTCACGAAGGATTAAGCATGTTCAAGGATGTTTTAGCCAACATTACATACACCAATCAACTCATCAAAATGTCTTACGTAGCTTGACTTTTCCTCTTTTTGCCAAATTTTGGGGAAAACCTCTTTGCTCCTTCAATTCAAAGTTTCAACTTCCAATCTTTGACTATGTCGTTCTCTTCCTTACTAGGAACAACTTTGCTTAAAGAAATCTCTCTCAAATCTGATTAGAAGGTGATGATTTTTAGAGTGAGAAAGCTAGGTTACTTTATTTTCAATGGAGGAGAATGAGCCGATTCGTGGAAGAAGAACTTAGCTGTTAGGTTTTATAGAATTGGCCTAATGAGATCGATCTCCAAGGGTGAGAGATCGATCTGCCCTTTGCTTGAACTCTTTGAGAATTCGATCTGCAGACTGTGGGATCGATCTGCCTTTTGAGGAAGGGATCGATCTGCTCATGGGTAGGGATCAATCTTAGCCAGGCAAAATCACTTAGAGATCGATCTGGCTTTGAGAAGGGATCGATCTTTGCTAGGCAGAGGCAATTAGAGATCGATCTGCCTTATGAGAAAAGATCAATCTTGTCCAGGCAGAGGCAATTTGAGATCGATCTTTACTAACCAGAATCCATCCGAGATTGATCTGCTTTGAATGAGGGATCGATCTCCCTTTTGTAGAATATTTTGACATTGCATTTCAAGGCAATGAGATCGATCTTCCCTTGCTCTGCAGCATTCCAGCTACAATTTTTCCAGTTTTTCAAGGGTAACTTTGCATTCACTTGCTTCAATATTCATTTTACATTTCATCCACACTTAGAGCTTAAAGATATCCATTTCCTATGATTTATATATAATGCAACTTGTCTGTACATCACAAAATCATAAAGAATACATAAAAATTTACGGGTCTTACATTCCTCCCCTCCTTCAAGAAATTTGGTCCTCCAAATTAGAACTAAGTCATTCTTTAAAAATTCGGGGGTACTTTTCCCCCGATCCCTTCCGTCCTTCTCGGCTCAACAACTCCGACACCACCATCACCACACTTCTATCCTCGTTTTCTCCCAACTTCTGGTTTCCTTTCCCTGCTCCCTTCTCCCTGTTCACCCCTGTCTCGGTCGGCCTTTGTCTCCCTTCGATCACGCCTCTGTCTCTACTCCTTGCTTCTGTTTCCAGTGCCGAGGGGCGACTGGACCCTGTGGTCGCATGTCTTGCTGCCTCCGGCTCCTGCAGTAACCCTTAGCAGCCCGTGCTTTGTGCCTCTTTCCTGTAACCAGCCGAGACCTGTCTCGGTGTAGTAACAAAGGAGTTCTCTGTTTCCCAACTCCCCTTCCGGTATCGAGCCCTCTGACCAGTCACCAGCCTCCACCTGCGTTCCACCTTCATCGTTCCTCTCCTCACAGTCTCGCCACCCCAGCCAGCTCTCAATTTTCTCGACTCTCTTTTCCTTTCTTGGTCACCTGCTTCCTTTCAATCGCCCTCTGTTTTCAGCTTTTTGTCACCTCCTCATGTTCCCGTCGTGTCTCAACCACCCTTACCATCATCTTTTCAGCCTCCACCCTTTATTGCTCCCTCACCTCTGTTGTAGTTTGTAGAGGTTAGAGCCTTTTGTTCTAGCTTCCCTAATCTCTCAGTTTTCTCGGGTTCCCTTCCTCCCTTATCTGTTTCTTTCTTTCCCACCCAGTCTCCCTTTCTCATCCTTTTATTTCGGTTTTCCAGTGGTGTACAAAACAGAGGCAGAGTGGGCGAACTGCAGACGTGTTGCTGGAGGGAAAATGAGAGCAAGTTTGACAGGAGACGGGCAGTGCAGTGGAGTTCTGTGTGCAGGAATCGGTGTGCAGAGTTGGTGTGTGTGCAAGAGGTTTCGTGTTTTCAATTTCGTCCTCTCTTTGTATATATATATATATATATATATTTAACTATAATTTTATTATTATAATAATTATTAATATATATATTTTGATTTATTTATTTATTTATTTATTAATCTATTTGTTTTATTTTATACCAAACATAAATTTTATTTCAACTAGTACGTTTTTACAAACAATTTATAGGGAAATTTCGAGGATTTACAAGTCAATTTTTTCATGCAATTGTTTTGGTGCCTACTTTAAGCCATATAAAGACTTCACCAATTATAGACTTTATTTTCTTGGCCTAAGACCTAAAAACCCTTAAGTTGTTTTATAGATTTCTTCATCTGAATCCCAATTTAGAAAAGTTGTCTTAAAATCCATTTGATGCACTTCAAGATTGTGCAAAGCTACAATTTCAAATATCATCCTAATAAAGCTTATTCTCGTCACAAGAGAATACATATAAAAATAATCAAGGCTTTCACATTGTTTGTAACCTTTAATTACAAGTCTTACCTTGTCAATTAATCCATCATTTTTCTTTTTCCTCATAAAAATCTAGTTGAATCTTAGAGGTTTACATCTTGGAGTAAGATCTATTATCTTCCAAGTATGATTTTTCATTATAGACTCGATTTCATTATTAATGGCCTCTTTCCACAAAGTACCTTTTCAAAGAATTTATAGCTTATTTAAAACTTTGAGTTTTTTTTTAGCAAAATCGTCAAAAAACTTGAATCGAAAGATTTTTCTGTCTTAGTTCTTTTGCTACGCCTTGGCTCAACCTCAAAATTATCATCTTGTTCATAGTTATGATCTTGACAATCCTTACTAATAGCCCCATAAGACCATGTAAATGAACTTGATACTTCATTGAATCTTCATGGAAATGTATCTTCAAAGAACAATGCATTTTTAGATTCCATTATTGTGTTTTTCTATATGTCGGGTATTTTTTAATCATAAACAAGAAACCAATAGGTAATATTGTTATACGCATATCTAATAAAGATGCAATCAACTATTTTTGAACCTATTTTCACCTTCTTTAGTGTAGGTACGACCACTTTGGCAAGACATCCCCACACTCAAAAATATTTGTAAAAAGGCATCTTACCTTTCCATAATTCATATGAAGTCTTTTCTTCTTTCTTGCGAGATATCTTATTCGAAAAAAATAATTCTTGACAAAATGACTTCTCCCCACATGTTGTGAGACAACTTAAAACTTATAAGCATTAAATTTATCATTTATTTCAAGGTATGATTTTTTCTCTTAGCAACACCATTTTGATAGGGCAATAAGGTGCTGAAGTTTGATGTATGATAGCATGTCATGCACATAGCTCAGCAAACGTTGCATCATACTCACCACCTCAATCACTTTTCAACACCTTAATTTTCTTGTTAAGTTCATTTTCAACTTCATTTTCTATACAAAACAAATTTCTATAAAACTGCGTCCTTACTTTTTAACAAATACACATAACAGTATTTTGTGCTATCATCGATGAAAGTAATAAAAAACTTATTGCCACCCATTATTTGTACAAAATTTAAATCACAAATATCACTTTGAATTAAATTCAAGGGTTCGATTTTCCTTTCAATTATTTGGAATGATAACCTTGTCAGTTTTGCCTCAATACAAGATTCACACTTATGTTTAGAATTAATATGATAAGTGAGTATGTGATTCATGTTAATCAACTTAACATGCCCTAATCTACCATGCCATAGATTAAACAACTCAAGAAAATAAGTACAAGAACTAACTTGAATAATGCTTGATTTAATCGTGGTTACATTTAGCATAAAAAGCCTATTGGATACATAACCTTCCCCAATATACATTTTAATCTTAGACAAAACAACTTTGTCTGACTTAAATATTATACGAAAACCATTTTTGTTCAATAATGAACCTAATGGAAGGTTATTGAAGATTTCTGGCACATACATTACATTATTCAAAGTCAACTCTTTTCCCAATTATCATTTTAATACCATTTTTCGATGACCATTGATCTCTGAGATAGCTAAATTTTCTATAAATAACTTTTCCTCATTAGCAATTGGTTTGAAGGTAGTGAAACTCGTTTTGTTCGAACAAACATGTTGGGTCACACTAGTGTCAATCCATCATTCTCTCATATTGGACTTGATAAAGTTTACCATGTTTATCTCTTTTCTGTTCTTTTTAGGCATCCTGCAATTAGATGCTTTATAACCCATTTTTGTCATAATTAAACCATTTACCTAAGAACTTTGTGTGCTTCTTAGAAACTTCACCTCTTAAGCCCAACTTAGATCCATTATTGTTAGATTTCTTATTCTTTCTAGTTTTAAAGGCATGTTCCACCACATTTGCCTTAGCTATAGGTGTGATGACACCTATCTTTTTAAAACCTTTGTTCTATTCTTCAATTTGAAGTCTAACAATTAATTCTTCAATATTCATATGCTTTCGCATGTGCCTATTGTAATTCTTGAAATCCTTCTATGCGGGAGGCAATTTCTCAATAATAGCACCATTTTGAAGGTTTAACTTAAATTCATCCCCTTAGTATGAATATTATGTAAGATCACTTAGATCTCTTAAACTTTAACTAATCATTGTATTGGAGTCGTCCATCTTATAATCTAGGAAGCAACCAATCACAAATTTCTTGGTTCTAACATCCTCAATTTTATATATTGTAACGCCCCAGAAGCGCGGTAATTGGGGTTTACTTTTTCTTTCTTTTATTTTGAACTTAATTTCTTACTTAGGTTGTATTCCTGTATAGTGTTGGCTACTTAGTTTCTTCCTTTTCTTACTCTTTTAATCGTTTAAGGTTTGCTAAAAATTTCGGCAACATAAGCTCTTATACCTTAATCTATCCTCCTGCAATAACAATAATTTATAATCGCAAACAGTTGTTTTTATCTTCTTAAACTTATCATTTACTGATTCGACATACTCCACAACTAAATCAGTCATATTCATACTCAACAAAATCAACACATTTCATTTGATTCGAAAACCACTTATTTGCAACTCCATAAAATTAGATTACATCCCCAAAGGTATTTACACATCAATATCTGTACAATATAACTATCTGGAAATAAATATCAGATGGCATACTTGCACGTGTATTAAAGATAGTCTAAAAGGCTCAAAATCCATCAGTCTACTCAAATACTCCGCAAGTAGCTGAGCAGTTTCTCACTGCAGGTAATCTGAAATGAAGAAAAAATGGAATGAGTTTGTGAAAAAGCTCAGTAAGGTAGACATTTAAAATAGTCCTGATAACCCCAACAATATAACAAAATTCATAGTTAACATATTTATTAAAAGCTTTCGTACTTTAAACAAATTTCATAAACTTACTTACTTATTTTAGCAAAACAATATTTACTTACTTACTTTGAAATACATACATACATACATACATACTTATGAAATCAAATCTACATATATACTTACTAAATAAAGCTTACTTACTTGTTTGCATAATTCGAAACTTTCATACATCAAAACATGGAGACTAAGCTAAATCCTTATAGCTATCACGCGGACAGAAATATCATCCTCCGTAGAAGGAATAAAATACATATGGCCATGGTAGGGATTGTAGACTGGATCAGGGTCGTACAACAAAAAAAACATAGTATCTGAATAACTAGCACACACCTAGAGCACGGGCACCAATCACACTCACCGTGTGGGCACGAGATACTACGAAACAGACACCATGTGTAGTGAGAACAAGCACCACAAAGGCACAAGCGAGCACTACATGGGCGAAATGAAACAGACACTACAAGTGGCGGAGCCGGGCACCACAAGTAGCGGGCATGACATGCATACAACATACACTATTGGGGTAGCTTCTAGTCTCGAAAAATCTTACTTTCTTACTTGTTTTCATACTTACTAAGAAATCATATAATTTCCATTATAAAATATTAATGTATCAAAGCTTATACAAAATAGATAAAAATGTTTGGTTTCAGAATTAAATCGGGGTTTTCGTTCATTTCGGGAATTAATACTAGAAAGTTCAAGTTTTCCCACACAAATTCCTTATGCACTAATCCAATCATTTCATGAAATATAAACAGATACAGGAAGTCATTACTACTTTAACTTGCATTCACTACCTAAACGAGGCTAGGACAACACTAAATCGTTGGGTATCGAGTTTACCTCGTTTTGTGTGCCAATACCTCGAGTTATCCCAAAACAGTTTCAAAACCATCAAATGATGCTCAAAACCATCTTAACATACTTAAACATGAATTATCTTGCATAAACTTCACTAAATTTGATCATTTCTGACAACTTCATTATTAGCTCGGTTTTACCGATAAATGTGTCGATTTAAGCTATTTCGATAGTTTCTCTTCTTCTAACGTTAATCTTACAAACCTAATAGCTTACACACTTATTCAAGTCCTTAGTTAACATACAACCATTCACCAAATCGTCAATTTCGACACTTTTATAGTTTTCCCCTAAACCGAGCTATAAACTAAGCTTTTTAGTATTAAACAAGTATTCTACAACATTCAATTCAACCAAACTTCATCTCTACCATGTCAAACAAGGGCTGGTTGAACCTACACATGCCTCTAGAAATTATTTCTTCGATTTCTGCTTAAAATCATTTAAATTCATCAAACAATAACATATCTAACTATCATCATCTTCCATCAACTTCTCACCTACTTTGACCAACTTTAACCACTCTGTCTTGCTCCAACAAAGGTTCTCAGCTGTAAATAAACATGTATACAACTTAAAATCATAAAAAACAAGCTCAAATACCAGCCAAGAGTTCATGAATTTAAGTTTTCTCTCACCTCTGAAACAGGGCAGATTCTACCCTTGTTTTTCTCACAATCTTTTCACATAGCAAACGAGCTTGTTTAAGGCTAAATTTTTTATATGTTGCAGAGGACTTAGGAAGGAAGATTTTATTCTTTTGAACGAATTCTAAAAGTGGTCGGAAGGTGACGGGAAAAATCACACAAGTTAAAATAGTCGGGACGTTTACGACAGAATGGGAAGGGTAAAGCTCTCAGGTTTTAGGTCGGTTGGGGATGGTTCTTACCTTTCCAAAAAGAACATCGAGTATATTTTTATTCTGGAGAAGCTCAGGTTCAAAGGCCTTCTATAAGGGTTTCAAATTGGGCTTTTTTGTTGGGCTAACAGATTGCTAGGTCTAGCAGCAACCCTGTTTCCATAAAATCCATAAAAATTATTTTCAGCCCATTTTCTTCAACTTTCCACTTCTCATGTGTTATACTAAGTCTCTAATATGTTCCATAAAAATTTGGGGCTCACTTATTAGAGAAACATTTCCCGCTTGAGCCTATTTTTCTCGATTTGGTCATTATTGATTGAGAATCCTTAAAGTTTTTGATTTACTTTAAAAATTAATTTGATCACCGAAACCTAGATTTCCACTCAATTTCGTAAGACTCGAAATTTTTTACCTTAGGAATTTATTTTGGAAATATGAAAAAAATATTTTCGAAAAAATAATAATAATAAATAAATATATTTCCAAAGAAATAGAAGGAGAATAACATGTACATATATATTGGTCGAAATAAATTAAATAATATATATGTACATGTGTGTGAAAATTAATGTATAAAATACATTATGATAATGTAATATTACTATAATAATATAAGATATTTTGGTATATAATTATTATAATAATATTATATTATATGATTTTTGTATTATATTATATTATATTAAAATATAATATAATATAATATATATAAAAAAACAAAATGAAAAAAAAAGAAAAGAAAAGAAACTGAGGGAAACGAAGCAGATAGGATCGAAAAACCGATCCCTCTCTTTGCCTCTCACCGACGACGACCGAGGAAGAGACGGCGTGAGGGGTGACCAGTGTAAACCCCACAAATTTTCATGTATCCGGTTTAAATAATAATGGGGAATGCGCTTATTGGTGGATAATTAATTTGAATTATAATATGATAAACTTGGACGAGGCTAAATTACTAAAATATTTTGATTTGAGGAATAAATAATTATGATGTGTAAAAATAAAATTTTTGAGCTAGATTTAATATGTGTATATTCCTCCGTACTAGATAAGTACTAATAATAGGCCGATTACGTTTTGAACATAATACATGGTGAAGTATAAAATAACTACTTAAAATTTACTAATAAACTAAATTAAATGAGTAAATAAATAAACAACTAAATAAATAAATAAAAACAAACAAACAAGATTATATCTTAATGTTAATACGAGAGACTCAGACTTAGACGAGGTTGATTTACAAATTTTATTTTACATATATATACATATATATACATGATGGAATATTAAATAATTACCTAGAATTGGTTAGTAAATAAATGAGAATTTATTTGAAATACATGGATGAGAATACACATGTATATATACATATATATACATTTATACGTGCCGTTATAGATATATATATATATATATACACACACACGCATACAAGATTTATGTGTACAAATGCAGTGTGAATAGGAGTCTGAAGATATATATATATATATATATATATATATATATAAATATAAATATATATGCAATGTTTAATTTATTTCTCAAGATTAAAAATACATGTGCAAGGGTATACAATTATACACAGATAATTATATATATAAGAATAAATGTACCCATGTATATAAATATATATATATATATATGAGTGTATGTATATATATAAGTATACATACATGTGAGCTGAGAGCTTTCTTCAGTATTATGTACAAGTTATATACATAAATACACGAGGGAGGAAATGTCACGGCAGGGAATGGAATCAGAGAAGGAAGGGGTGAAAGTATTAAGAAATATGTATGTACACAGTACATATAATGTAATGTTCCTGTCAGTGGAAGGTAAAGACATGAAAGGAAACGTGAAAGAAAAGAAAAAAATCTAGAGCAGGGGTAGGAACGAGTAGAATTCAGCCTGGTCTGCTGCTCCCATATTGCATTTGAGTAATGTAAGAACAAAATCAGAGTGACAGGAAGTAGAAGGAAGCACCTGTCAAGCCCATCCTTGTTCCCTCTCCACGCTTACGCTACCGACCTCTCACCAGTACGTCTTCTCTGCTGCGGTCCCGTACATTCATAAAAGTGAGAAACAAGCAATTGAGAGAGGAAAAGAAATAGTTAAGACAGTTTGCTTTAGACCAGCAAAACCCCGAGAGACGGAGATCAATCCCTGGAGTGAAAGGCTTCTTCATAGCCGATTGTGACTCAAGTAGAACCGAAGAGAAGAGTACAATCGTTAATTACTTGTAGGAAGGAATCGAAAAGCTAAAACGTAAACTGAAGCAGAAAATAGAGCCAAACCGTGAAGTAGATCGCCAACCGGTGCGTGAAGCTATTGTGTAACAGAGGATCGAGCTATGTGGATGCAGTAGCTGGGAGTTGTTGCTCAAAACAGAACTGAAAGCTTGAAGAAAGAAAATGGGACAAGGAACTTTAGGACCGAGGGCAGTACATTTTTATTTCAATTGCTGGAAACGACACCAAACAATATACAACACTTGTTCAGGGAGAAGTAAACTGAGGATGAAGACTTTGAAGGATACTGCTGGTGTCAGGATGAACATGATGTGGGAATAAATGAAGGATGGCAGAGCAGCAGCTCCTGTCCGGTGAAGGAGAAGAAGGAAGTCAGAACAGAACTGAAGAGGAAATCGACGACTGGTTTGGTAGATTGCGAAAGCAGGGAACGAAACAGAGTAAGGGACCGAGAGGAGGCAGAGGTGAAGAACGACGGAGGCTGGACGTGGGAGCTGGTAACGGAATGAATGGAGGGGGGGTCACCAATGTCGGACTGAAACCAGGAACGATGGAGGAGGAGATGGTAGCCAGTGATGCGTTGAAACGAGGCCAAAAATTTGGAAACAGGGAAGAAAGAAAGAAATGAATAGTGTCAACGTAGAAGAAAACCAAAGAAGAAAAAAAAAGAGGATGGCGGGAAAAGAAAAGAAAAAGATTTGAAACAAAAAGAGAAAAGAAAAGAATGATTAGTAACCGAGAAAAAAAAAGAAAAAAATAAATAATAATAATAAAAGGGGGATATATATATATATAATTAGATATATATTTGGAATAGAGGATAGACATAAAGAATTTGGAAACTCAAGGGAAAGGGGCTCCGACAGAAATAATCCGAGTAGACCGGACCCGTCGACTCACTGAGTCGAAGTAATCAAGAATTACGAACAGACATCGATGTAATAAATTTATACAAGTTTTAGAGATAATTGTATGTATTGTATAATTTCGAGTGTATTTTCCCTATGTAAACAACGTTACGATTTTAACGCATCGTATTTAATTCGATAAATAGGATACTAAGAAATACAATTTTTGTTGTAAGAGAATCGTAGAAGGATTTAAGGGAGATACTAGGAGGCGTCACCACTCGAATTCGGGATATCCAGTAAATCGAGGTAAGGGGTACTATTTAATTTAGTTCTGATAATGCATTCTTGTTTCACCGATAAATGATTTTATGAAAGAGCATATAATTTGAAGTGATTTATCAATGTTTTCATACTTGTGAAACTGTTTACGATGCATGTTTTGATTTATCGAAATATTTCCCGAGTACTTTCCATGTTGTAAAATGAATTTCCTTAGGTATGAAGCGTATGGATGTTTTACATTTATTTATGTTTTTATATCCATATCGTTAAAGAAACTTTTGAAAATTCCAAAAGTATGTAAGAAAAGAAATTTGTTTTCGAAAGGAGATTGCGGGGGTCACCTCTTAAGTCCTACGGGAACAAAGTGTCACACAGTCTTTCGATTTTATGAAAGAGTTTTCAGATTATAAGGAATTCGATTTTATTACTCGATATGAGTTCGTGGGTTATAAAACCCAAGAAAGATTTTGAAAACTCTGTTTTGAGACTATAGGCTTCATGCATGGTTACTTTTTGTGGTGTTCCGGCTACACCACTTGGGATGCCGGTACGTAGGCCCCTTTAGCACTTGACTCAACCTGTGTGGAAGATGTCGTGCTACTGGTGGTTTATGATAATGTATTGGTAGTATCTCGTGCCCACACAGCACTCATGAATGTTCCCCGCAGGTGAGTGTCACAGGTGCCTGTGCCCTAGCTATGTGCTAGTATATGATAAGAAATAAGAAGATACTACCCATTTTTATAATTATTATTGCTGTATGAACCTGATCCAGTCTACAGTCCCCGTTACCATGGCTATAGGTATGATGACTCTCCATGGAGAATGACACGTATCTCATGACTTAGTTATAGCCTAGTCTCCTCAATTTGATTATGAAAATCGACTATGATGAATGAATATGTGTTTTCATGATATATACGAAAAGTGGTTACGACCGATATGCTTCATGAAATGTTTATGAAACGATTACGAAATATTCATGAAATGTTTATGAAATGATTATGAAATATGCATGAAATGTTTACAAAATGATTATGAAATATTCATGAGATGTTTACGAAATGACTATGAAATATTCATGAAATGTTTACAAAATGATTTATGAAATGCTCAAGAAAGGTTTATGAAAAGTTGTAAAATGGTTAAGCATGTGATTTGTTTTAGAGACACGCATGCTTTATGACGACTATACATGAAATGGAAATTTATGTATTGCATTAAGTTTTGTTCTATGAATAACTTCAAATGTTTTTAATATATTAGAACTACTTTAAGAGCATTACCTTACTGGGCTTTTCCCCAAAAGCTCACCCCTCTACCTCTCAGATTTTTGCAGTGAATTACAGCTAATAAATGCTGCGTAGACGACGTAGGCTGGCGGATATGAGCTTCCTCGGACTACCTTTTGTATATGCGTGAGGTATACATTCTTATCTCTTTACCAGACTATTCGTATGTGTCACGACCCAAATTACCTAAAAATCAGAGTAAATTTTTCACTTTTTCATTTCCTTACCCGTCGTGAACAGTTACACTACTAAACAATTGGGCTATGATTCGGTGTTAGTCACCTCTCACTAATTTACCTTTCCATTTTCATATTTCATTTACATATCAATTTATTTAAACTAAATACATCCCTAATATTAAATCCATATACAGTACTGTGCATCTATATGTTCAGATACAAAATTATACAAATGTGTATACCTGGTCTTGATAAGAAGCAGCGGATAACCGAAATGCAAGACTACTGTTGTTCTCTTCTACTGAATGTACCCTGTGGGGTGGAAAATGAAAGGGTGAGCATAAACAGCTCAGTAAGGCAATAATGTAAGCAGGTAGATAACTATACTATCTACATGCTGATAATGTCATGATACAAAATCATTTACATTTGGAGCATGAGGTATGACTAAAACGATGCCACATGTATGTATATATCATATAAGAGAAATCATGAAATCGACATATAAATCAAACATGGAAAATCATCATGTATGACATCTCATGCTCGTCACATTAAAACTTATTTGTTTCATTACAAACTTATCACGTTAAAACTTATTTGTTTTATCATAAAACAACCTCATTAAGGTCAAACCCATCTCTCGGGAATACCTTGATTCATTAAATCACATCTCATTTAAAAACATAAATCGGGACATTACCCCTCTCTCGGGTTCGTCCTGGTCTATTCAGGCTGTATGATATCATGTGAGGCATGTAGGTTACTGTATGAAAATTGAGGACTATGGCCATACTTTGTCCCTGTGATCCCAGGCTATACGGATCCCTGTGTGCGGGGTATCACAACTGCAACGGGAGGTGGGGTCAAATCCTACCTACCAGAATATCAAGTAACATCATCGAGTCATCATGACTGCACGATACAGCATACTCCGTGTGACATACACGGTACATCGTACTCCGTGGACCCATATCATAGTCTGGGGGTGCCTGCCGTAGGTCTTATCCACCCCAATACTATGTTGATAACCAACCCATGTCTTAAAGTATATGTGCGAGCATCTCAACTCTCTATGACACACAGTCTACAGGAGGCTTCCGCACGACTATATGCATGTCAACTCACGTCTAGTGCGAGCGAAGCTCCAGCACCACGCTATGCATATCATGATATCTAAAATCTTGTGCGAGCGAAGCTCTAGCACGGGTTTATGCACACACAAATTTCTCGTATGAACAATGCTCCAATACGGATTTTCATGAGTAATAAATCAATAAACTTTAGTGCGAGTAAGACTCTACCACTCTTTTTACTCGTGTAAATATAATAGGTGGCTCAATCTTTATAAAACATCTTTTAAAATAGTAACCGGTATAAACTGGTACCCTTTCGTATAATTCATAAAATCA
Source organism: Firmiana major (assembly GCA_033439115.1). NCBI lineage: Eukaryota > Viridiplantae > Streptophyta > Magnoliopsida > Malvales > Malvaceae > Firmiana > Firmiana major. The sequence continues at coordinate 10,105,417 of CM065905.1, forward strand.
ACAGCCAACCTATGTGCATTTTTGCTTAAATCAAAACAATATATTCATATAAAACATTAAAACATGTTAATCATGCAATTTATCTGCCTTACTACCCTTTTTGTAAATTTTACTCTCAAGGGCAATATCATCTTTTTCCTTTATTCACCTATGCCCCGATTTTCGTAAAAATTATTATTTCATTTTCTAGATACTTAAAGAAATTCTAGGCCCTTTAAATCCCCTCAATAAATATGTATAGATATCTCTATGCACCTACAAAATTCCCTTACCTCGATTCACGCGCAAACTTATCTCGTCTGGATAATATCCGATCTCTCAGTCCAACTACGCGTCAACCAAATCTACAAAACTGCATATAACCACATATTTTGGGTTAATTCACTTATTTTTATCATATATCACATTTACTGATCGAATCTAACATACTGGACCCGTTTTACTTTATTGGGCCCAATTGCACTTTAATGGGCCTTGAGCCCGTTTTCAGCCCGTTTGTACTTATTAAATCCCTTTTTCGGGTTTACTGGGCTCATTCAGCTTACCAATAATCATCGGGCTTCGTTCCAAACTCAGTGGATAGCCCGTATACTATTTACAATAATTACGTTGCAATTTCGAATAATATTCCTTTTTATATAGAATTAATCCGTAAATTCCATAAAATAATCGAAATTCTGTATTAAAGGGCTTATATCATCATAATTAAAATATACTTATCCAATATGATGCGGGGTATGAAAATCGAAGCTCAATCGGCTCTCGTTCGAGCTTAATCGAAAAACTGCACAATTATATATTGAATCCCGGGTTACTTTCTGATTAAATATAATTTAAATAAATTTCTCAAAAATTAAATCGGTCACTTTTGACCTCTTACCGACTTACCCAAAGTCCGATGTATCCCCGAAAATTCTTTCCCTTTTTCCTTTTTCTCTTTTTCTCCTTTTTTCCATTCTTTCTTGGCTGAACCGGTTCAGTCCGGTTCAACCCGGTTTAGACCGGTTCGACCGGTTCGATGCCTTGCCAACCGGTTCTCTGCTGGTTTTCACAGCCAGCAGCTCCGCTGGGTTGTCTGATTCTCAAATCTAGCCTCGTTTTCGCCCAAGGCCGCCGAAAAGTGGCCGGTCCGGCTGTTCTCCCTCGACTGTCGGTACCCATTCCTCTTTTTCACCGTTTTCGACGCCGTTCGTCGGTTTCGACGGTTGTGGCCGCCACTAATTGAGTCGTCTGGGCCTCGGGGACATTTGGTGGTGGTCGGGTGGGGCTAGATCGGCGCTGTTCGTCGCCGTTCTTTGCTTCTCTCCCTCGTCGGTTTCTCTTTCCTTTTTCTCACTCGTCGGCCACGTTTCTTTGCCACTATCGGTGCCGGCGAGCTCGACTGCCCCTCATCCTGCTTCTTGGTCACCGGAGGTCATCGGTGATGGAGACCGATGGCCTTGGTCTGCCTCATTTCCGTTTTCCTCAAAAATCGTGAAACGCGATTTCCTTTTTTTATATTTATTTTATTAATTAATTTTATTAATATTTTAATCAATAAAATATATTAAAGAAATCAAAAATATCTACCAAAATTATTATTTTATTCAAATTAATTTATTTAATTTTATTTAATTTATTTATTATATTTTTAACCCTTTTTCGAGTATAATTTCTCCGTATTTTCGGGATATTGTCCCGAGCGAAAATTTCGATTAATTCCAGTAATTCATATCTTGATTAATTTAACCCAAAATTTAATTATTTCTTCGTTATGGATTAAGATTATCAAATCCATTATTTTTAATTAAATTTTCTTATCGAATTTATATCGATTTTTGGTCTTTTGACCGTTTTGCCCTTGCACGTGTTTAGGAATTTCATTTCAGTCCTTTTGCATTTTTAATTTCGTGTTTTAACTAAATTCAGGTCTTACAATCTCCCTCACTTAAGAAATTTGGTCCTCCAAATTAGAACCGAATTAATTGGGTCCATAAACAACTCCGGGTACGTCTATTGTATCATATACTGTCATTCTCAAGTGACTTTTTCCAGAGTGTAATACTACCAACATACTTTAATTAGGGAGATCATCTTAAACCTTAATACTTTCTCCTTCCATCTAATACCCAAATCAATTTTCCAATTAAACGTTATACTTTCATTGAGCTAAACTGTTGGAGCTCAAATCCGATTACATATGCTGGGTCCGGATAGTATTTTCGAAGCATCATAAGATAGGACACATTGTGGATGCCTGTTTATTCAAATGGTAACGTCAACCTATAGGTCTTGTCTCCTACTTTGTCCAATCTCTTTCCGAATCTCGTTACGTCCTTATGCTATGTCCTAAGAGCATGTAACTTCCAACAATACTAATTCACCCTCGGTGAATTCTAATGGTTTCTGTCTCTTGTCAACATAGCTTTTCTATCTGCTCTGAGGTGTTCTTAATCCTTCACAATTAATTGAACATCCTCAAAGGTTTGTCTTACCAATTCAGGAACAATTTTCTATCTGTCACCCACTTCTTCTTATCCAAATCGGGGAAACAACCCTTACGGCCATACAATGCCTCATCTGAAGTCATCCCAATACTCAAGTGACAACTGTCATCATTGGCGAATTCGATTAGTAACAACTAATCATCCCAGGAGCTTATCAGATAAATGACACACGCTCTCATCATATCCTCCAGAACCTGTACAGTCCTCTCTGACTGACCATCTGTCTGAGGATGGAAAGCTGTGCTAATACTCAATCGGGTTCCCATAGCTTCTTCAAAACGTTCCCAGAAATGGGAAGTGAAGCGGGAATCCCTATATGATACAATGCTCACTGGAAAAATACTTGGTGTTCCATAATTTTCCATACACATAAATTCGCCTACATATTCAGAGTATCTGGGAATTTCAAAACCAGAAGGTGGTAGACTTAGTTAATCTATCGACTATCACCTAGATAACCTCGTGATTCATCCGGGTACTCTGTAACCCATCACAAAATTCATGATAACTTGCTCCCATTTTTTGTGTTGATATAGGTAGAGATTGCAATAATCTTGCAAACTTCTATTGCTCTTGTAAGACCCGAATTTAATTAAAATATGAAATGAATGAGTATTCGTGAAGGGAAGTCGGGTTAAATTAATCCCGAACATGTGTAAGGGCAAAATGGTCAAAAGATCGAAAGTCGGTATAATTTCGATAAGGAAATTTAATTAAAAATATGGATTTGAGAAATTTTGGTCAATAAGGATGAAATAAATTTATTTTGGGTTAAATTGATCAAGATATTAATTTATGGGAATTAATCGGGATTAATCGAAATTTTTAGTACGAAAAAATAGCCCCGAAAATAATCAAAAATTATATCGGGAAGCCGAAATAATACCGAGAAATTAATTTATAGACTAAATGAATAAAATATAATTTTTTTAAGATATTTTGAATATTTTAGACTAATTTAATCAATTAAATAATATTAATAAAAATAAATAAATATATAAAACTAAATTAATGAATTGAAAAAAAAGGGGGAAATTGGGCATCGGGGAGAGAGAAAGAAAACTGAAAAAATTGAGCAAAACGGAGCCAAGAAACCGAGGCTCACTGACGAGACACCGGCCAGACTGAGGCGCCGACGAGGGTCGACGAAGGCAGCCCGACCCCGGACGACTTCACAGCGGCGACGACGCGCCGTGGGGAACGCCGGAGAACGGTGAATCGGCAGGAGAAAATCGCGGAAGAGAAAAGGAAATGGCGGCCGATCGGCATCGATTCGGCCCGACCGACGGCCACCGAACGTCCTCGAGGCGCAGCTGAGCCGATTGGTACCGAAAACAGCCACTGAAACAGGCGGACGACGCCGAAAACGACGGAAAGAGAAATGGGTTCCGACGCCGAAGAGGAGAACAGCCGGACCGACGACTTTTCGACGACCTCGTGTGAAACCAAGCCCAGATTAGTGATGCGGACGACCCAACGGAGGTGCTGGCGGTGGAAGCCGGTGGAGAACCGACCGGCAAGGCGATGAACCAGTCGAACCGGAGTGAACCGACGATCTGAATCGGTCCGAACCGGACTGAACCGGTTCAGCCAAAAAGAGAGGAAAAAAAGGAGAAAAAGGGGAAAAAGAAAAAAGAGAAAAAATTGGAGAAAATTTTAGTGATGCAATCGAGCTTCGGGTAAGTCGATAAGCGGTCAAATTGACCGATTTAAATTTTGGAGTATTTAATTTAATTAATTTTAGGCCGAAAACTTACCCGAAAAATTGTGGAATTGTGTAGCTCGACGATTGGCATCCAACGACAGCTCGAGACAGCCTTGAATTTTGTACTAGCATGGAATCTCGGGTAAGTGACCCTTATTTACGACAATTTACATCGTTATACGTGATATGAATTTAAATTTTGCATAAATTGAATTAAATTATGGAAATTTAGATAAATTGTCATAAATAATCGATTTAGTTATTCAAGAATTAGAACGAGGCTCAATAAATTATTAGAGGGCCCAATGAGCCCAATAGGCCTCGATAAAGCAAAAATTAAGTGGAAAACGGGCTTAAGGTCGATTAAGGCCGATTAAGGTGCAATCGGGCCCAATAGGGGTAAATGGGCCCAATGATTTAAATTAAGCCCAGAAAATAGGAAATATAATTAAATTGTATAATATCTGACCTGAGGAATATTGATACGCAGTTCCGGGCATTGGATTAAGAGCAGATCGGACTGCGAGACGTGACATCAGTGGAAAGGTCAGACTCGACAGGAAAATAAGGTAAGGGAATTCTACGGACTGCTAGAGGTAAACTTTACGAAATTTCAAGTTCATATACAGTCTTTAAAATTTATCTGAAGGGTCTAGAGGTCGAATAATAATTTTAGTGCCCCGAATGGGTAAATTACCAAAATACCCTTATTAAGGGTAGAACTTACAAATTTAGAAAAAATTGGGAGGAGCTAGGACAAGAGGTTCCTGCTTGTTTTGGAGGTATTTTAACACATGCATGAGTAGGCTGGCTCACTTTTAAAGAAAAATGCATAGCATTGCATACCTTAAACGATGTAATTTCTGTGAAAACTATTTGGAGATAACCGAGCCGCCTACGTGTTTTTATTTACATGTGACGTGCTAGAGCTTAGCTTGCACGATGTTTGATTTGTGTGATGCATGCATTAGTGCTGGAGCGAGAGCTCGCACTAGAGTTTTACATGCATAGGTGCTAGAGTATAACTCGCACCAGATTTCACATGCTTGTTTCGTGACACGGTGCTAGAGTCTAACTCGCACCAGATTTTACATGATTTTCGTGACAGGGTGCTGGAGTTTAACTCGCACAAGATTTTATAAGATTTTCAGGTGATTTATATATAGAGTGCTAGAGCCTAGCTCGTACTAGTTTTACTGGATTTGTGGAGTAGCGCTGTCTACCCTTGGAGTCAGCCAAAAGGCCCAACAGGCTCAAAAGACCTCTTAAGTAGGGTGAGAGTGAGGGATGAGGTTGGCGGCCTTGTGGGGATGTAAAGCAGGCTCTGCTGATTTTACTTGATTTGATGAGAGTGCTGAGCATCGCTCGCACTGATTTTATGAGAACATGCGATGAGCCGTGCTTGGAGCATCGGGTAGACTATGTGTCACCGATTTAATAGGCTTGCACGTGCGTTTGAGACGTGGCATGAGTATTGAGAAACAAAACCTCTCTGTGGGAAGCAGGCCATTTAGGCTGGAGTACCTAGAGTGATATGGGTCCATGGAGTACGATGTACCGTGCAAGTAGCATGGAGTACGATGTACCGTGGGGTATCTTCGGATACGGTATCTTTGTGATACGGGGTATCTTCGGATACGGTATCTTTGTGATACGGGGTATCTTCGGATACGACATCTCCGGATGCGTAGGATCGGATAAGACCGACGGGTTGGATTGACCCACCTCCCGGGCGGTTCTCGATCAGGGTGAGACCTCGCACACTGGGATCCGTGAAGCTAGAGGGACTCGCGAGGACACATATGGCCAGTCCTGGTTATTGCCGTTATACAGATATTGCCTCGTCTCGCATGTCGACGATTTCGATGATTTAAACTGGGTTTTAAATTAAATGTACATGATGCTATTTCCATGCTTTTTAAACCCATATGTGATGTAAACGGATTTTCATGATTTTGTGTGAGTCAGGATCACCCGAAAGAGGGGTCGAGTCCTGACTTTACTGTGAAATTTTAAACGAGAAAGATATGATTTTGAATATAATTGCATGTTGAATTTTTCGTGCAAATGTGTTTTACATAACATCATTACTCATACCATCTGTTTTAAAATGTGTGGAGAAAGGGTGGTTTATACATGGCACCACGTTCATGTAGGTAGTAAGGTTACCTACTTGTTCGTAGGATTGCCTTACTGAGCTTGATGTGCTCACCCCTTTCATTTTCTCCCACAAATAATCTCTAGTTGAAGTTGAGGTGACTCAGTACTGCATTCCGGATATCCGTTCCTGCCCATCAACATAAGGTATATACACTTGTACATATTGTATCTACATAAGCATAGCACAGTAACATGTTTGTAAGTAACTTTAGGGGATGTATAAATATTTTAAATAATTATAAACGACTGGAGAAGAAATAAGTAATATGGTAACTGTATGGTGGGACTGGCATTGACGCACAGCCCAATTTGTTAGTGGAGTGTGGTCACGATTCGAGGACAGGTAAGAATTTAAGTAAATAAACAAAACGTGAAAAATTAACTCTGATTTTTGGGTAGTTTGGGTCGTGACATATAAAGGTGGTATCAGAGCAGCAATTGGTCTGATGTGTGTCAGTGTCAGTAATTAGGAAATTACATCCCCGTGTTACTGTGCTTGATTAGATACAATAGTGTATATCGAGATGGGTTTTGACTAAGAAATGGTTGAGAATGCAGGAATGCCTAATATGAGTCGCGTTAGATGAGATAGTGCACGAGGCAGCGGTCGTAGAGGTAGACCTGAGTCTGCTAAATCGTGCTGAGTTGACCTATGAGAATCAGAATGAAATTGGAATAGAGGCGAATGTTGAGAATGCCTCACAAAGTCCGACAAAGAGATCGGACAGTATTGAGAGACGCTTCGCGAGATTAGAGCGGAGTGTGGAGATTATTTTGAGGAGCAAATTGCTCAGAGTAGACATAAGATCAGAGGGCGCAGCGAAACATTGGTGGAAACCCGCTCGACCCATCTTAAGTGTTAAACATCCATAGCTAAGATGAGAAATCTTATTGGATGTATTCCGGTGACAGGATATCCCGGACATGATTTAAAGGAAAAATTTCTTACACTGCCCAGGAATATTAAATTGATTATGAGTATGAAACTCAGTTATATTCTTTGGTAGATATTACCTCGACACTATGAACAAGTGACAGTCGAGATGTTTAAAAGTTCATGAAATGGCTCAACTTTTTAATTTGAGTCTGATTGGCCCGTGAGATACTACCTATACCGAGGCAGTGCGCAGATTTACAGTTGGGTAAATAAGAACATGAATTACACACCTCTGAGATTGGAAAAAGTAGTAAGAGCTGAAATAGAGACAGAAAAGAGAATCGAGAAATGACAGAGATGTTAAAAATGGGAAAATGGTAATTGGTAAAAGATTTAATTTGACGAGTCATGGAGTAAGATAATTGGTAAGGCCCCAGTGCATCCAATTTTGGCACTGTTGAGGGGCATTGTGATTGGAGGACCCCGACCTGCTACGAAGCAGTGTAGCAGTGTAAGCAGTGTGAGATGTGTAGTGGATACCACGGAAGGAGGGTCTATACCTACACTGTATTGATGAAAATGGCCGTTAAGTGTGGTAAGACGGACCATTGATTTTGATTGCGCAGAGTTGGGCGAGATCGCCCCGCAGAAAAGTAAAGAGACAGAGAAAAACTTTGTTGGTATAGCTGTAACGAAAAGGGAGGCCATAACCGAAAAGAAAAAAGGAAGTAGGCTGTTGGACGAAGGCGAGAGGATGTCTTAGACCAGGACACTATTGATGTTTCATGGATGTGGTGTAAGATACCACACTTGTTATGAATAATGAAGTACATATGTTCATTGATCCTGGTACCACACACTTATTCATACCGCCTTCATTCACATATAAGTGAGTAAAAGGCATGAATGCCTACATCATTGGGTACAATACTGATAAATGAGTACCCCAATAGAGGAGGATTAATTAACGGAATATGGATATAGAGATTTTAAGTTGAAAGCAGGGGTGAAAACATCACTGAAAAGTATATGTGGTTAAGTCTGAAGGTTAATAAAGGTATTTCAAAATACCTCCCCGCCTGAAGACTTGACAGCGTCTAAAAGTATGTATATATAACCTATAACGTGAAATCGATCGTCGTAATAAATACCTTTAGCATTAGGATACCTTTACTAAGACGATAAGAATATTAAAATTTGACAAATCATAAAGGTTAACATAGTAAAATTTAATAAGAGCCGTTAAGATAAGAAAAGGAAATGACGCAGGTTAGTACCTGAAAACGTAAGCGATTTTGAAGGATCTTATACGCTTATGCGTGAATAAGTCAAGGATTGGACCGATTTGTAATCATCATTATCGATGATATGTTGGGTGTAGTTAAAGTCTAGGGCAAATTGTAAGCAATAATTGGAAATTGCTTTTACAAATGGGTTGTTGCGAGTTCTCAATATGGTCTACTTGGTTGACACGTTTAACTAAGAAAACGTGGTCTTTGAATGAGATGATAAATAAGATGATAGATGTGACATGAATTTCGATGTAGTGAAGTATGAACTGACCACCGTGATTAATTTCACCATACCCAACAGCTCAAGAGGTTCTCAGTGAGTATGGATACCTCGACATAATGAAGGAGCTGTGTATTGATGTATAATGGGAAGATAGTCAATTATGGAGTCAGACAACTCCTTGATTACGAAATAAACTATCTGACCCATGATTTAAAGTTGACAACAGTATTTGTACCGAGGATATGGTACTATTATGTACACGATGAGGAATTGTGGATATGCACTGATCATAAAGCTCGAGTATCTGTTTTCACAGAAAGAGGCGAATATGAGAATACATAGTAGGATAGAGCTTCTGAGAGATTTTAATTGTGAAAATTGTACCACCTAGGAAAGGCTAATGTGATGGCTGATGCCTCGAGCAGAAAGAGCTTCGGGATGGTACCTCATATGATGGTCAGGGAGCGTGAGCTGCTAGAGCAGTTATGAGTCTCAATATTGATGTGATCCCTTCTGATGATGATAGTGATTGTGTGACAGCTAGCCTGAGACTAGAACCGGATGAGAGTGCCCGGATTTGACAGGCTTAGCGTGATGATCGGCATGATGTCGATGGTTTGGGTCAGATTCAGAAGGGTACAGTGACAGAGTTCACAGAGTATGATAATGATTTACAGAGAGGTTCAGAGACAGTATGAGTGCTCCCCAGGACCACAGTTGATGAGATAGTAATTTTGTCAGAAGCTCACTCTTCAGGATATACAGTGGATACGGAAGGTAATAAGAATATATTAAAATCTCGAAAAGGGTATTGGTGGTCAGATGTTAAAAGAGACATGATAGAGATTGTGGAAAAGTGCCTAGTATGTCAACAGAATAAGGTAGAGTATTAAAAGTCTGCAAAGTTATTACAGCACCTACCTATATCGACACAGCACGGAAAATGAGATCAAGTCTCCATGAATGTCGTGATGGGTTACAGAGGACCCAGATGAATTACGAGGCTATTCGGATGATAGTCGATAGAGTGACTAAGTCTACCCACCTTTTGGTTATGAAATCCCCAAATACTCAGAGTATATATGAGGATTTATGTGTAAGGAAGATTGTGGAACACTAAGTAACGTTCTAGTGAGCATGGTATCATATAGGGATTCCCGCTTCACTTCCCACCTCTGAGGATATTTTTAGGAAGCTATGGGAACCCGACTGAGTATTAGCACAGCTTTCCATCCTCAGACGGATGGTCAGTCAGAGAGGACTGTACAAGTTCTGAAGGATCCGATGAAAGCGTGTGCCATTGATTTTATAAGCTCCTGGAATGATCAGTTGATTTCTAATCGAATTAGCCAATAGTGACAGTTGTCACTTGAGTATCGGGATAACAAGATATGAGGCAGTGTATGGCTGTAGGGGTTGTTCCCCAAATTGGATAAGAAAAAGTGGGTGACAGATAGAATTATTTTCGACTATGGATAATAAGTCTCTGAGGATGTTTTAGTTAAGAGTGAGAGATTAAGAACACCTCAGAGCAGATAGACAAGTATTGGAATTCACCTTTGGTGAATTAGTATGGTTGAAAGTTACTTGTCCTAAGGGAATAAGGACATAGCGAGCTTTTGGAAGAAGGTAAATTGAGTTGCGCTGGATTGAATATTTTGAGAGATTGGACAAGGGGGAGATAAGACCTGTAGGTTGGTGTTATCACCTGAATTAACAGGCACCCACAATGTGTCTCAGCTTTTGATACTTCAAAAATACTATCCAGATCCAGCATAGGTAATAGAATATGAACTCCAAAAGTTCAGTTTAATGAAAATATAAGTATATTGATAAGTTGATTCGGGCATTAAACAGGAAAGAGAAAGTATTGAGGTTTAAGATGATCTCCCTAATTAAAATCCTTTGGTAGTGTTACACTCCGAAAAAAGGTCACATGAGAATTAAAGAAGTATGATACGATTAATGTACCCGGAGTAGTATATGGACTCATATGACTTGGTTCTAATTTGGAGGACCAAATTCTTTAAGTGGGGGAGAGTTGTAAGATCCGAATTTAATTAAAATATGAAATGAATGAGTATTCGTGAAGGGAAGTCGGGTTAAATTAATCCCGAACATGTGTAAGGGTAAAATGGTCAAAAGATCGAAAGTCGGTATAATTTCGATAAGAAAATTTAATTAAAAATATGGATTTGAGAAATTTTGGTCAATAAGGATGAAATAAATTTATTTTGGATTAAATTGATCAAGATATTAATTTATGGGAATTAATCGGGATTAATCAAAATTTTTAGTACGGAAAAATAGTCCCGAAAATAATCGAAAATTATACCGGGAAGCCGAAATAATACCGAGAAATTAATTTATAGACTAAATGAATAAAATATAATTTTTTTAAGATATTTTGAATATTTTAGACTAATTTAATCAATTAAATAATATTAATAAAAATAAATAAATATATAAAATTAAATTAATGAATTGAAAAAAAAAAGGGGAAATTGGGTATCGGGGAGAGAGAAAGAAAACTAAAAAAACTGAGGAAAACGGAGCCAAGAAACCGAGGCTCACTGACAAGACACAGGCCAGACTGAGGCGCCGACGAGGGTCGGCGAAGGCAGCTCGACCCCGGACGACTTCACAGCGGCGACGACGCGCCGTGGGGAACGCCGGAGAACGGTGAATCGGCAGGAGAAAACCGTGGAAGAGAAAAGGAAACGGCGGCCGATCGGCTTCGATTCAGGCCCGACCGACGGCCACCGAACGTCCTCGAGGCGCAGCTGAGCCGATTGGTACCGAAAACAGCCACTGAAACCGACGGACGGCGCCGGAAACGATGGAAAGAGAAATGGGTTCCGACGCCGAAGAGGAGAACAGCCGGACCGGTGACTTTTCGGTGACCTCGTGTGAAACCAAGCCCAGATTCGTGATGCGGACGACCCAACGGAGGTGCTGGCGGTGGAAGCCGGCGGAGAACCGACCGGCAAGGCGATGAACCGGTCGAACCGGAGTGAACCAGCGGTCTGAACTGGACTGAACCGGTTCAGCCAAAAATAGAGGAAAAAAGGAGAAAAGGGGAAAAAGAAAAAAGAGGAAAAATTGGGAAAAATTTTAGTGATGCAATCGAGCTTCGAGTAAGTTGATAAGCGGTCAAATTGACCGATTTAAATTTTGGAGTATTTAATTTAATTAATTTTGGGCCGAAAACTTACCCGAAAAATTGTGGAATTGTGTAGCTCGACGATTGGCATCCAACGACAGCTCGAGACAGCCTCGAATTTTGTACTAGCATGGAATCTCGGGTAAGTGACCCTTATTTACGACAATTTACATCGTTATGAATGATATGAATTTAAATTTCGCATAAATTGAATTAAATTATGAAAATTTAGATAAATTATCGTAAATAATCGATTTAGTTATTCAAGAATTAGAACGAGGCCCAATAAATTATTAGTGGGCCCAATGAGCCCAATAGGCCTTGATAAAGCAAAAATTAAGTGGAAAATGAGCTTAAGGCCGATTAAGGCCCATTAAGGTGCAATCGGGCCCAATAGGGGTAAATGGGCCCAATGATTTAAATTAAGCCCAGAAAATAGGAAATACAATTAAATTGTATAATATCTGACCTGAGGAATATTGATACGCAGTTTCGGGCATTGGATTGAGAGCAGATCGGACTGCGCGACGTGACATCAGTGGAAAGGTCAGACTCGACAGGAAAATAAGGTAAGGGAATTCTACGGACTGCTAGAGGTAAACTTTACGAAATTTCAAGTTCATATGCAGTCTTTAAAATTTATCTGAAGGGTCTAGAGGTCGAATAATAATTTTAGTGCCCCGAATGGGCAAATTATCAAAATACCCTTGTTAAGTGTAGAACTTACAAATTTAGGAAAAATTGGGAGGAGCAAGGACAAGAGGTTCCTGCTCGTTCTGGAGGTATTTTAACACATGCATGAGTAGGCTGGCTCACTTTTAAAGAAAAATGCATAGCATTGCATACCTTAAACGATGTAATTTCTGTGAAAACTATTTGGAGATAACCGAGCCGCCTACGTGTTTTTATTTACATGTGACGTGCTAGAGCTTAGCTCGCAAGATGTTTGATTTGTGTGATGCATGCATTAAAGCTGGAGCGAGAGCTCGCACTAGAGTTTTACATGCATAGGTGCTAGAGTATAACTCGCACCAGATTTCACATGCTTGTTTCGTGACACGGTGCTAGAGTCTAACTCGCACCAGATTTTACATGATTTTTGTGACAGGGTGCTGGAGTTTAACTCGCACCAGATTTTATAAGATTTTCAGGTGATTTATATATAGAGTGCTAGAGCCTAGCTCGCACTAGTTTTACTGGATTTGTGGAGTAGCGCTGTCTGCCCTTGGAGTCAGCCAAAAGGCCCAACAGGCTCAAAAGACCTCTTAAGTAGGGTGAGAGTGAGGGATGAGGTTGGCGGTCTTGTGGGGATGTAAAGCGGGCTCTGCTGATTTTACTTGATTTGATGAGAGTGCTGAGCATCGCTCGCACTGATTTTATGAGAACATGCGATGAGCCGTGCTTGGAGCATCGGGTAGACTATGTGTCACTGATTTAATAGGCTCGCACGTGCGTTTTGAGACGTGGCATGAGTATTGAGAAACAAAACCTCTCTGTGGGAAGCAGGCCATTTGGGCTGGAGTACCTAGAGTGATATGGGTCCATGGAGTACGATGTACCGTGCAAGTAGCATGGAGTACGATGTACCGTGGGGTATCTTCGGATACGGTATCTTTGTGATACGGGGTATCTTGGGATACGGCATCTCCGGATGTGTAGGATCAGATAAGACCGACGGGTTGGATTGACCCACCTCCCGGGCGGTTCCCGATCAGGGTGAGACCTCGCACACTGGGATCCGTGAAGCTAGAGGGACTCACGAGGACACATATGGCCAGTCCTGGTTATTGCCGTTATACAGATATTGCCTCGTCTCGCATGTCGACGATTTCGATGATTTAAACTGAGTTTTAAATTAAATGTGCATGATGCTATTTCCATGCTTTTTAAACCCATATGTGATGTAAACGGATTTTCATGATTTTGTGTGAGTCAGGATCACCCGAATGAGGGGTCGAGTCCTGACTTTACTGTGAAATTTTAAACGAGAAAGATATGATTTTGAATATAATTGCATGTTGAATTTTCCATGCAAATGTGTTTTACATAACATCATTACTCATACCATCTGTTTTAAAATGTGTGGAGAAAGGGTGGTTTATACATGGCACCACGTTCATGTAGGTAGTAAGGTTACCTACTTGTTCGTAGGATTGCCTTACTGAGCTTGATGTGCTCACCCCTTTCATTTTCTCCCACAGATAATCTCCAGTTGAAGTTGAGGCGACTCAGTACTGCATTCCGGATATCCGTTGCTGCCCATCAACATAAGGTATATACACTTGTACATATTGTATCTACATAAGCATAGCACAGTAACATGTTTGTAAGTAACTTTAGGGGATGTATAAATATTGTAAATAATTATAAACGACTGGAGAAGAAATAAGTAATATGGTAAATGTATGGTGGGACTGGCATTGACGCACAGCCCAATTTGTTAGTGGAGTGTGGTCACGATTCGAGGACAGGTAAGAATTTAAGTAAATAAACAAAACGCGAAAAATTAACTCTGATTTTTGGGTAGTTTGGGTCGTGACATATTTTGCTGATATATGAGACACTTTTTCATAATCTCCACAATATCTCTTTCCACATCTGACCACCAATATCCTTTTTTTGAGAATTCGATATATTTGTTACCTCTCGGATGCACTGTATATCCTGAAGAGTGAGCTTCTGACTATATCACTATCTCATCCTCAGAAGGGATCACATCACGACTGAGGCTCACAACTGCTCTAGCAGCTCACGCTCCTTGACCATCATATGTAATACCATCCCAAGGCTCTTTCTACTCAAAACATCAGCCATTTCATTAGTCTTTCCTGGGTGGTACAATTTTCACAATCATAATTTCTCAGAAGCTCTAACCCTCTTTATTCTCATATCCGACTCTTCCTATGAAAATAGATACTCAGGATTTTATGATCAGTGCATACGCAAATTTTTTTTTTTGTAAATAGTGGTGCGACATACTCAGTACAATCACAATCATTGCCAACTTTAAATAATGGGTCGGATAGTCCTTTCATGATCCTTGAGTTGTCTGGATTCATAATCGACTATCTTCCCCCTTTTTGCATCAATACACTACCTATTCATTATTTTGAGGTATCCATAGACTCATGAGAAACCTCTTAATTTGTTGGGTATGGTGAGAATAAATACAGTGGTCAGTTTATTACTTCAGTACACCAAAATTCCTGTCACGTCTATCATCCCATTCAAATATAACTTTTTCTAAGTTAAACGTGTCAACAAAGTCCATTTCGAGAACTCTCAACAAATCATCTGTAAAAATAATTTCCAATTGTTGATTATAATTTTCTCTGGACTGTAATTACACCCAAAATATCATCAATATGGATGATAACAAATCGATCCAGGTAAAGTTTAAATATCTCATCGTAGTTGAGTTCCACTAAATATTTCAACCACTCATATCCTTGACCTATATACGCATAAACGTATAATGTTCTTTCAAAATCGCTTACGTTCAAGCTACTAACCGCGTTATTTCCTTTTCTTATATTAACGACTTTTATAAAATTTTAAATAAATTTTTAAACCTTCACAATTAATCGAATTCTATATTTCTTTATTGTACCAGTAAAGGTACCCTAATTTTAAATGTATATATTGCGACTATCGCATTTCAATTTATAGGTTATGTATACTTTTAGACGCTGTCAAGTCTTCAGGCGAGGAGGTATTTTGAAATACCTTTATTAACCCTCAAACTTGACCACAATTACTTTACATATCAGTCCATATGGTCACAATTCATATTCGCTACTAATTGCTTTAATCCAAATTCCTTCACGCATTATAGATATTCTTACCTTACATACACTTCTTATTCCAATAGATTTTGTATTCAGGATCTATCACATCGGAAAGCTTATCTCTTTTCGTATATCACTTATAACAAAAACTCTATCATTACTCATTCCGTGAGTACAATCATTTGCTCCTTTAATTTCAATCGCTACACCCCTTTTATTACTCGTCAAAACTTACAGTACATTGTTCAGTGATGTTTTCACCCCTATTTTCAACTTATATTCTCTTAATAATTATTTTGTTAGTTAACCCTCCTCTATTGGGGTACTAACTATCAGCATTGTGCCCACGGATGTAGGCATTCACGTCTTTTACTATCTGATATACAAATGAAGGTGGTATGACTAAATAAGTGGCACCAGGATTAATTAAAATAATTACTTCACTATTCATAACTAGTGTGGTATCTTTCACCACATTATATGAAACATCAATAGTATCCTGGTCCAAGGCATACACTCGCTCTCATCCAACAGCCTATTTTCCCCTTCTCTTTGGCTGTGGCCTCCTTTTTCGGTGTAGGGATATCAATAGGGTTTTCTCAGTCTCTTTGCTCTTCTATAGGGCAGTCTTACCCAACTCTGAGCAATCATTAAATAATTGGTCTGTCTTACCACACTTAACGCCTATTTTAGTCAATAAAGTGTAGGTGTAGGCCCTACTTCCGTGGTATCTATCATACATCCTACACTGCTACACTGTTACACTGTTACACTGCTACACTGCTTACACTGTTACACTGCTTACACTGCTACGCTGCTTCATAGAAGGTCGGGGTTCTCCAATCACAATACCCCTCAAAAGTACTGAAATTGAATACACTGGGGCCTTATCAATCATCTTACCTCGTGACTCATCAGCTCTAATCTCTTACCAACTGGTCTTTTTCCTGCTATGACATCTCTGTCATTCTCTATTCTCTTCTGTCCCTATTTCGACCCTTACTACTTTTCCCAATCTCAGAGGCGTACAACACATGATATTATTCACACAACTATATTTTGCGCACTGCCTCGACATAGGTAGTGAGCCAATCGGACTCTAATCGACAATTTGAGCCATTCCATGAACTTTTGGGCTTTTTGACTCTCACTGCCCATAGTGTCGGGGTAATATCTGGGCAGGTATATAAACTGAGATTCATACTCATCAATCAACCAGTATCTTTGGGTCATTGTAAAGAATTTTTATCTGTAATTTCCTTTAAGTAGTGTCCAAAATATTCTGTCACCGGAATACATCCAAAAATATTTCTCATGTCGGCTCTGGATGTCTAACTCTTCAGATGAGTCGAGCGGACTTCCACCAATGCTCCTCCTTGACTCCAACATAAACGTATTTAAAAGTCACATTCTCAGTCGACATACATCGAAAGAATCCATACAACTTCGCTATCTTATTCACCGAGTCCCCAGCAACTATTTGTTTCTTTACTTCGCTATATACATGAGGGGTGTGAAAATCTCTATAGTCTGAGGCATCTGTTTAGGCTTTACCCTGCCTATCCTCAACTATCTGCATAGACTGAGTAAACAACTCTGAAATATTTTCTACACTCCACTCCATCCTCTCAGAGCGTGTCTCAATACTGTTTGGTCTCTTTATAGGACCTTGTGGAGTATGCTCAACATCAGCTTCCACCTCACTCTCATCTTGAGTCTCATGTGACGACTCATTCGACTCTCAGGTCTTGAGCATGTGTACTCGCCCCTCTATCACAGCTGCTATTAGTTATAAATACTATAATCTTACATTCGAAACTAAATTCTTAGCTGCACTTCCATCTTGATATACACAATTGTATCTAAACAATGCACAGTACATAAGGATGCAAATTTACTTAACCACTAACACCGACTCATATTAGGTCAACTCTGCTCTGATACCACCTTTTCTGTCACGACCCAAATTACCTAAAAATCAGAGTAAATTTTTCACTTTTTCATTTCCTTACCCGTCGTGAACAGTTACACTACTAAACAGTTGGGCTATGATTCAGTGTTAGTCACCTCTCACTTATTTACCTTTCCATTTTCATATTTCATTTACATATCAATTTATTTAAACTAAATACATCCCCAATATTAAATCCATATACAGTACTGTGCATCTATATGTTCAAATACAAAATTATACAAATGTGTATACCTGGTCTTGATAAGAAGCAGCGGATAATCGAAATGCAAGACTACTATCGTTCTCTTCTACTGAATGTACCTTGTGGGGTGAAAAATGAAAGGGTGAGCATAAACAGCTCAGTAAGGCAATAATGTAAGCAGGTAGATAACTATACTATCTACGTGCTGATAATGTCATGATATAAAATCGTTTACATTTGGAGCATGAGGTATGACTAAAACGATGCCACATGTATGTATATATCATATAAGAGAAATCATGAAATCGACATATAAATCAAACATGGAAAATCATCATGTATGACATCTCATGCTCGTCACATTAAAACTTATTTGTTTCATTACAAACTCATCACGTTAAAACTTATTTGTTTTATCATAAAACAACCTCATCAAGGTCAAACCCATCTCTTGGGAATACCTTGATTCATTAAATCGCATCTCATTTAAAAACATAAATCGGGACATTACCCCTCCCTCGGGTTCATCTTGATCTATTCAGACCGTATGATATCATGTGAGGCATGTAGGTTACTGTATGCAAATCGAGGACTATGGCCATACTTTGTCCCTGTGATCCCAGGCTACACGGATCCCGGTGTGCGGGGCATCACAACTGTAATGAGAGGTGGGGTCAAATCCTACCCGCCAGAATATCAAGTAACATCATTGAGTCATCATGACTACACGGTACAGCGTACTCCGTGTGACATACACGGTACATCGTACTCCGTGGACCTATATCATAGTCTGGGGGTGCCTGCCGTAGGTCTTATCCACCCCAATACTATGTCGATAACCAACCCATGTCTCAAAGTATACGTGCGAGCATCTCAACTCTTTGTGACACACAGTCTACAGGAGGCTTCCGCACAACTATATGCATGTCAACTCACGTCTAGTGCGAGCGAAGCTCCAGCACCACGCTATGCATATCATGATATCTAAAATCTCGTGCGAGCGAAGCTCCAGCATGGTTTTGTACACACACAAATTTCTCGTACGAGCAATGCTCCAGTACGGATTTTCATGAATAATAAATCAATAAACTTTAATGCGAGTAAGACTCTAGCACTCTTTTTACTCGTGTAAATATAATAGGTGGCTCAATCTTTATAAAACATCTTTTAAAATAGTAACCGATACAAACCGGTACCCTTTCGTATAATTCATAAAATCAACAGCCAACCTATGTGCATTTTTGCTTAAATCAAAACAATATATTCATATAAAACATTAAAACATGTTAATCATGCAATTTATCTGCCTTACTACCCTTTTTGTAAATTTTACTCTCAAGGGCAATATCGTCTTTTTCCTTTATTCACTTATGCCCCGGTTTTCGTAAAAATTATTATTTCATTTTCTAGATACTTCAAGAAATTCTAGGCCTTTTAAATCCCCTCAATAAATACGTATAGAAATCTCTATGCACCTACAAAATTCCCTTACCTCGATTCAAGCGCAAACTTATCTAGTCTGGATAATATCCGATCTCAGTCCAACTGCGTGTCAACAAAATCTACGAAACTGCATATAACCACATATTTTAGGTTAATTCACTTATTTTTATTAGTATATCACATTTACTGATCGAATCTAACGTACGGGCTCGTTTTACTTTATTGGGCCTAATTGCACTTTAATAGGCCTCGAGCCCGTTTTCAGCCCGTTTGTACTTATTAAATCCCTTTTTCTGGTTTATTGGGCTCATTCAGCTTACCAATAATCATCGGGCTTTGTTCCAAACTCAGTGGATAGCCTGTATACTATTTACGATAATTACGTTGCAATTCTAAATAATATTCCTTTTTATATAGAATTAATCCGTAAATTCCGTAAAATAATCAAAATTCTATATTAAAGGACTCATATCATTGTAATTAAAATATACTTACCCAATATGATGCGGTGTATGAAAATCGGAGCTCAATCGGCTCTCGTTCGGGCTTAATCGAAAAACTGCACAATTATATATTTAATCCCGGGTTACTTTCTGATTAAATATAATTTAAATAAATTTTCCAAAAATCAAATCAGTCACTTTTGACCTCTTACCGACTTACCCGAAGTCCGATGTATCCACAAAAATTCTTTCCCGTTTTTCTTTTTCTCTTTTTCTCCTTTTTTCCCTTCTTTCTTGGCTGAACCGGTTCAGTCCGGTTCAACCCAGTTCAGACCGTCGGTTCAGTCCGGTTCGATCGGTTCGATGCCTTGTTGGTCGGTTCTCCGTCGATTTTTGTGAGATCTGAGAATTTCAGACATATTTTATTGATGTAATAATAATTTGAAGTGTAATTTATTGAGCTAAGTGAATTGTGGGAATGATAATTGGAGATTTTTATGTTAAGTGTTGCAATAACTGTGAAACTATGAGGACAGATCGATCTGGGAGAAGGAGAGATCGATCTGGTGAGTTATAAACGACAAAGAAGGAGAAATTTAAGGAGCAGATCGATTTGGGAGAAGGAGAGATCGATCTGGTGAGTTAAAAATGACAAGGAAGGAGGAATTTAAGGAGCAGATCGATCTCCAATGGAAGAGGATCGATCTCCTTATGAATTTGTTTGAGAGAAGATCGATCTCATGAGGAAGAGATCGATCTCCAAATGATTCTATTTGGGAGAAGATCGATCTCCTTAGGAGCAGATCGATCTCATAAAGCCATAAAGAGATCGATCTCGCCCCTCGACAGATCGATCTCCTAGGCATAAAATTGCCCAGATCGTCCCCAAAATTCAAACGCAGATCGATCTCACCCCTCGACAGATCGATCTCCTACCTCCAGTCTATATAAGGAACCCGTGTTTTTCTCCTGCAAACTCACTTTCTCTCTCTTCCAAACCCATTTCCATCGAAAACCTAACTTTCTCACTCATCCAAAACATCCATTTTCGGTCAAATCAAGAGTTGTGGTAAGAAGGAAAGTTGTTCCTCATCAAAGGGAGAACAACATACTTGGAAATCGAAGGACGAATCGGATCGAGGCGTGGGTTGTGCGTCTCACAAGCTTTGGGTAATTTCTAAACCTCGATCTTGATATTTGAGATGATTTTGATGTTATTGGTGGTTGTCATTGCGTTGAAATAGTTGAAGAATGATTAGGGATTGATGAAATTGCAATGTAGTTGGAGTAATGTTGATATTTGGAAATTTTGGCAATTTTGAGAATTTATGCTATAAATGGAAATTTAGACAATGGGATGAATTAGCATAGATAACTGGCATGAGAAATGTAGGACGTTGAGATATTGTGAATGAGGTTGTAGTTTAGGGTTGAGTTATGAGAATCAAGAGATTTAAGGAGTTATGAGCAATTATGCTCGATTTTGAGAATTGAGGTTTATGAGATAATTGAGTATTGATGTTTTAACATCGTTTGGACAGCTCGGGAGTTCCAGAGTGGAATGCGAGGCTAGTCCGTGATACGGGGGAAACGATTGCACTATACGAGGTGCAAAGAGGTAAGGAAAATCTAAACCATTTGTGTATGTGAATTGTAAACTATTTTAGCATGAATTGTGGTTTATAAAACAAGCATGTTGGGTTTTGTGTTGAGATTTAATTGCACACGATTTTTATAGCCGGTTGGAGCTCAATGTTTTTATGAGTTTATAATTGGGCTCTACGTTAAGGCAATATCGAGATTTGGAAAATGTGTGCGTGTGCTTGCAGGTTGGAACTCGGTTTTATTACGTTTTGTGTTGAGTACAAAATGATTTTCAAATGAGTTTTATGAGAGAAAAACCACTATGAGTTCTACGTGAAGGCAAACCAGTCTTGTGTGATAAGACTTAGGTGTGTAATTGTGAGTACACACCGGGCATTGCTCTGGTAGCATGTAAGCCCAATTTCTTCTTCGTTCTGGTAACGTGAGAAACCCCATTGGTTGCCGTTGCCACGTGAGAACCCCAAATTGGTGGCCGTTGCCACGTTATACCCCATTGGTGGCCGTTGCCACGTTGAGAAACCCCATTGGTGGCCGTTGCCACGTTATACCCCATTGGTGGCCGTTGCCACGTTGAGAAACCCCATTGGTGGCCATTGCCACGTTATACCCCATTAGTGGCCGTTGCCACGTGAGAACCCCTAATTAGTGGCCGTTGCCACGTGAAACCCTATTCTGTGGCTGTGCCACATGTGAATTTAAATTAGTGGCTTTGCCACGTGAGATAGTGGCTATGCCACGTGTGAACTTAAATCAGTGGCTATGCCACGTGTGTTTAGTGGCTATGCCACGTGAGAATTTAAATCAGTGGCTATGCCACGTGTGTTTAGTGGCTGTGCCACGTGCATTACTATTCCATTGATTTTATCACGTATTTGAGAAAGCGTTTATCGCATTGTTTTCACATGCTTTGTTATTGCTCTAGAGTGAGCCTTTTTACTTCATGTTTTCACATGATTTGAGATATGATAATATCGTTTTGAGTACTTTCATGCTATGGTTTTCAAATGAGTTTCACATACAAATAAACATTGTGTGATGTGCATTTTGGTTTATAAACTGAGTTCCTCACCCCCCTTACTGAGCGATTTAGAAGCTCACCCTGTTTTCTTTTCCCCCCAGAGTTCTTTAAGTGAAAAAGGATCTCCCTGCGACGTACGGGGTAGTGGCTAGTGGAGGACTCGAGCTCCAGGCCATATACATATTGTATTTGAGGTATATTTTATCTTTTCATGTACCCAGACTATTATTGTAATTACAGACACTTGATGTATGACATTATATGGGATGTATTAGGATTAATTAACTTGGAATTGAGTATTTGTATACGGTACAATATACGCTATATTATGATGAGATCCTGAGGCATAATAATTATGATGATGTATGACACTGCACAGGAATGCACCTTTAATTGTGAATTAATGAGTAAAAAGTTTTAAATTTGCCCTATTTTCCGCATTTTCGGGGCGTGACAGAGTTTTCTTGGTATCAGAGCTTAGGGTGTCTAGTACTGTCAGTGTCGGTTAAGTGAAATAGAATACATCCCAAGTGTCTGTAATAGTCTGGTCATGAACTGAAATTGAGGATTGAGATTTCAATCGATTGTGATATGTACGCGCAGGAGACGAGTTGAGATAGAGAATGAGTAAACGACGAGGTCATTCGAGGAGGCAGGCAGAGTCCCCTCCGCCACCTGTCCCACAACCAGAGAGTCCTAACTCTCGATTTAATCGGATTGAGACCGATGTGAGGCAAGGTTTTGAGCAAATGGCAGCGTTATTCACGCAACACTTTGGAGTTAATGCCTCGGGTACTACTCCTACACCACCACAAGGACCTCCCATACCCCCAGTGTCTCCCGTCACCCAGCTTGAGGATAGAAGTATGGTCCGACTAAGGGATTTTCTGAAGATGAATCCACCCACATTTAAGGGAAAGAAGGATGCTACAGAGGCTGAGGAGTGGTTGACGGAATTAAGAATTATATTTGATTTCCTGGGGTGCACCGATGCTGAGAGGGTCAGTATGAGTGCCTATATGCTGAAGGGGAGAGCTCGAGATTGGTGGGGTACTACCCAAGGTATTTTGATGTCCCACCATGATGTGATTGGTTGGGAAGAGTTTCAGACAGCCTTTAGGGCCCAATATGTACCACGAGCCGCTCAGAGAAAGAAACAGGCCGAGTTTTTGAGTTTGGTACAGCGTGACATGTTTGTGGATGACTATGAGAGCCAATTCACAGCACTATTGAGATATGACCCAGAGACCTTCAAGAGTGAAGAGCTCCGCACAGAGAAGTTTGTGTATGGGTTGAAGCCCGTCATCAGAGATAGATTGATAGGGCTATGTATTACTGAGTTTGGAGATGCTTTGAGACGAGCACAAGAGATTGAAAGAGGAATTGAGATGGTACAATCCTAGAATGAGCTCAGAGCAGTGAATAGAGATAAGGGCAAGAGGCCAGCACTTTTCCAAACAGAGGCTCGGAGAGGTTCCTTCAGAAGAGGAAGGATTGAGGTGCAGAAGGGCAGATTAGAGAGACCCAGAGGTTACCCTAATATTAGAGAGACCCCTCGAGATGTCAGGCCTGAGACAAGGTTTTGCAGAGATTATGGTCGAATGCATGAGGGAAGTTGTACTGGGTCGATCCATGGATGTTTTAGATGTGGAGACATGGGTCACATGGTGAAGGATTGCCCTCAACCTCAGAAACCACATGTCTTGGAGCCCACTAGACAACAGCCTCAGAGAGTGGATCCCCAGAGACGGGCCACTGCGGCAGAAAAAGGGAAGAAACCTGTGGCACAGGGACGTGTGTTTGCCCTGGATAAGGAGACCGCAGACACTTCGACAGAAACTATAAGAGGTACACTCTCTGTCTGTAATCATAAGGCTCATGTGTTGATTGATTCAGGATCCACGCATTCCTTTATTTTTGAGCATTTTGCATGTAGATTAAACTTGAAGTTTGAACCTCTAGAATACATACTACATGTAAATACCCCTATGCGTGAATCCCAGAGAACTGAGTTAATCTGTAGAGGATGTGAGATAAAGGTGGGAGATAGAGTAATGTTAGCAGATCTAATCATGTTGAATATACATGGGTTTGATGTAATTCTGGGAATGGATTGGTTGGCGACCAATCGAGTGAGTTTAGACTGCTACACTAAGATTGTAACTTTCTCCCAACCTGAACCTTACAGCGTACGGTTGAGATGTTGAGGAAATGTATATGTGGAATTCTAGTAAGTAATTTGAGAATTTTGATATTATTTTGGAAAATATTAAATATGATTATTCATGTGAAGGTTATGAGACACTTATCTCAGACGATGAGCGGGAACATCCGAGGATTGAGGATATACCTGTGGTTTGTGAATTTTTGGATGTTTTCCCAGATGAATTGCCAGGTTTACCACCAGAGAGAGAGCTGGAGTTTACCATTGATTTGGTACCAGATACTCAGCCGATCTCTAAACCTCCTTACAGGATGGCATTAGTGGAACTTGAGGAATTGAAGAAACAACTACAGGAGTTATTGGATCAAGGGTTCATTAGGCCCAGTGTTTCACCGTGGGGAGCACCGGTTTTATTTGTCAAGAAGAAGGATGGTAGTCTCAGATTATGCGTAGACTATCGATTGTTGAATAAAGCCACGGTGAAGAACAAATACCCATTACCCAGGATTGATGATCTACTTGATCAGCTAAGAGGGGCATCAGTCTTTTCTAAGATTGATTTGAGATCGGGCTATCACCAATTGAGGATCAAGGAAGAAGATATTCCAAAGACGGCCTTCAGGACGAGGTATGGCCATTACGAATTTCTAGTGATGTCCTTTGGATTGACGAACGCCCCTGCAGCATTCATGAGATTGATGAACAAGGTGTTCAGAGACTATCTTGATAAATTTGTGATAGTCTTTATTGATGATATCCTGGTGTACTCTCGGTCGTATGAGGAGCATGCACAGCATTTGTGGTTAGTACTTCAGATATTTCGAGATAAGCAATTATACAGAAAGCTTAGTAAGTGTGAGTTTTGGCTGAACTGGATAGCTTTTCTTGGTCATATAGTCTCAGAGGAAGGAGTATCAGTGGATCCAAGTAAAGTAGCAGCTGTGCTTAATTGGGAGAGACCGAGGATAGCTACTGAGGTACGAAGCTTCCTTGGTTTGGCAGGGTATTACAGAAGATTTGTGGAAGGATTTTCAAGGATTGCCGCCCCTTTGACTAAGCTCACGCGCAAAGAGACTCCATTTATATGGATTGATCAATGTGCGCTCAGTTTTCAGGAATTAAAAAGGAGATTGACAACGGCACCTGTGTTAACTATTCCTGAGGGATCAGGAGGATTCACGGTGTATAGTGATGCATCTCACCAAGGATTGGGGAGTGTGCTGATACAGCACGGAAGAGTGGTCGCATATGGATCGCGACAGCTGAAAGACCATGAGCGAAATTACCCTACGCATGATTTGGAGTTAGCCGCTGTGGTATTTGCTTTGAAGATCTGGCGACACTACTTATATGGGGAAAGATTCTAGATCTTCACTGATCACAAGAGTTTGAGATATCTCTTTGATCAGAAAGAGTTAAACATGAGACAAAGGAGATGGATGGAACTCCTTAAAGATTATGACTGTGAGATTCTATATCATTCGGGTAAAGCGAATGTGGTTGCTGATGCCCTGAGCAGGAAAAGTATGATATCTGCTATGATGATCAGGGAATGGGATTTGTTAGAGCAGTTCGCCGAACTTCGGATCAGAGTTAAAGAGGTAGAGACTAGATTTTTGGCTAGCCTGCGGATAGAGCCCAAGATCATGGATCAGATTAGAACTGGGCAGCACAGTGATCAGAGATTGATAGATATGGTTAGCCAAGCTGAGCAGAGTTCGCAGTCGGATCTCACCATCAGTGAGGATGGATTGTTGAGATTCAGAGGACGGATTTGTGTACCGGACGATGATACCCTGAAGAGACAGATACTGAGAGAATCCCACTGCTCGCGATACACCATGCACCCAGGGAGTACTAAGATGTACCGAGACTTGAGAAAGGTGTATTGGTGGAGTGGTATGAAGCGAGATGTGGCAGAGTATGTGGCCAGGTGTTTAGTATGCCAGCAAGTGAAAGCTGAGCATCGGAAGCCCGGAGGACTACTACAGCCCTTACTTGTACCTACATGGAAATGGGAGCATGTCACTATGGACTTTATTATGGGTTTACCGAGGACCCGAAGAGGTCATGACGCTATATGGGTTATAGTGGATAGATTGACCAAGAGTGCCCACTTCCTTGCCATCAAGAGCATAGATACGGTGGATGCCTTAGCTGAGCTATATGTCAGCGAGATAGCTAGATTACATGGGGCTCCAGTGAGTATTACTTCTGATAGAGATTCCCGATTTACTTCTAGATTTTGGACCCAGTTTCAGGGGTCCATGGGATTTCGATTGAGTTTTAGTACCGCCTATCATCCTCAGACAGATGGTCAGTCAGAGAGGACTATCCAGACCCTGGAGGATATGTTGAGGGCGTGTACGATGGATTTTAAGGGATCATGGGATGATCACCTGCCCCTAGCGGAGTTTGCATATAATAACAGCTATCATGCGAGTATTGGAATGGCACCTTTTGAGGCTCTATATGGTAGGAGGTGTAGATCCCCTGTAGCTTGGGAAGAAGTTGGTGACAGAAAGATAAATGCCCCCGAACTTGTTGAGCAAGCCGTACAGAGTGTGAAACTTATATGTGAGAGGTTACGGGCTGCACAAAGTAGACAGAAAAGCTACGTGGATGTGCGTAGACAGCCACTTGAATTTGAGGTTGGTGATGCAGTATTTCTGAGAGTATCACCGAGCAAGGGTATCATGCGATTTGGGAAGAAAGGGAAATTGAGTCCTCGATACGTGGGACCATTCGAGATTCTTGAGAGAGTGGGAGAGGTAGCCTACAGATTGGCATTACCACCACAGATGTCCGGAATACACAATGTTTTTCATGTGTCTATGTTGAGGAAGAACCACCCGGACCCTTCTCATGTCATAGAGTATGACGAGATGGACATTCAAGAGGACATGAGCTACACGGAGGAACCCGTCCGGATTCTCGATAGAAAGGAGAAGGTACTGAGAACCAAGAGCATCCCATTAGTGAAAGTTTTGTGGAAACATCACTCAAGGGAAGAGGCAACGTGGGAACTAGAGAGTCTCATGAAGGAGAAATACCCCCATCTATTCGACTAGTTGAGTTGAATTTGGAGGACCAAATTCTTTTAAGGTGGGGAGGATGTGAGATCTGAGAATTTCAGACATATTTTATTGATGTAATAATAATTTGAAGTGTAATTTATTGAGCTAAGTGAATTGTGGGAATGATAATTGGAGATTTTTATGTTAAGTGTTGCAATAACTGTGAAACTATGAGGACAGATCGATCTGGGAGAAGGAGAGATCGATCTGGTGAGTTATAAACGACAAAGAAGGAGAAATTTAAGGAGCAGATCGATCTGGGAGAAGGAGAGATCGATCTGGTGAGTTAAAAATGATAAGGAAGGAGGAATTTAAGGAGCAGATCGATCTCCAATGGAAGAGGATCAATCTCCTTATGAATCTGTTTAAGAGAAGATCGATCTCATGAGGAAGAGATCGATCTCCAAATGATTCTGTTTGGGAGAAGATCGATCTCCTTAGGAGCAGATCGATCTCATAAAGCCATAAAGAGATCGATCTCACCCCTCGACAGATCGATCTCCTAGGCATAAAATTACCCAGATCGTCCCCAAAATTCAAACGCAGATCGATCTCACCCCTCGACAGATCGATCTCCTACCTCCAGTCTATATAAGGAACCCGTGTTTTTCTCCTGCAAACTCACTTTCTCTCTCTTCTAAACCCATTTCCACCGAAAACCTAACTTTCGCACTCATCCAAAACACCCATTTTCGGCCAAATCAAGAGTTGTGGTAAGAAGGAAAGTTGTTCCTCATCAAAGGGAGAACAACATACTTGGAAATCGAAGGACGAATCGGATCGAGGCGTGGGTTGTGCGTCTCACAAGCTTTGGGTAATTTCTAAACCTCGATCTTGATATTTAAGATGATTTTGATGTTATTGGTGGTTGTCATTGCTTTGAAATAGTTGAGGAATGATTAGGGATTGATGAAATTGCAATGTAGTTGGAGTAATGTTGATATTTGGAAATTTTGACAATTTTGAGAATTTATGCTATAAATGGAAATTTAGACAATGGGATGAATTAGCATAGATAACTGGCATGAGAAATGTAGGACGTTGAGATATTGTGAATGAGGTTGTAGTTTAGGGTTGAGTTACGAGAATCAAGAGATTTAAGGAGTTATGAGCAATTATGCTCGATTTTGAGAATTGAGGTTTATGAGATAATTGAGTATTGATGTTTTAACATCGTTTGGACAGCTCGGGAGTTCCAGAGTGGAATGCGAGGCTAGTCCGTGATACGGGGGAAACGATTGCACTATACAAGGTGCAAAGAGGTAAGGGAAATCTAAACCATTTGTGTATGTGAATTGTAAACTATTTTAGCATGAATTGTGGTTTATAAAACAAGCATGTTGGGTTTTGTGTTGAGATTTAATTGCACACGATTTTTATAGCCGGTTGGAGCTCAATGTTTTTATGAGTTTATAATTAGGCTCTACGTTAAGGCAATATCAAGATTTGGGAAATATGTGCGTGTGCTTGCCGGTTGGAACTCGGTTTTATTACGTTTTGTGTTGAGTACAAAATGATTTTCAAATGAGTTTTATGAGAGAAAAACCACTATGAGTTCTACGTGAAGGCAAACCAGTCTCGTATGATAAGACTTAGGTGTGTAATTGTGAGTACACACCGGGCATTGCTCTGGTAGCATGTAAGCCCGATTTCTTCTCCGTTCTGGTAACGTGAGAAACTCCATTGGTGGCCGTTGCCACGTGAGAACCCCAAATTGGTAGCCGTTGCCACGTTGAGAAACCCCATTGGTGGCCGTTGCCACGTTATACCCCATTGGTGGCCGTTGCCACGTTGAGAAACCCCATTGGTGGCCGTTGCCACGTTATACCCCATTGGTGGCCGTTGCCATGTGAGAACCCCTAATTAGTGGTCGTTGCCACGTGAAACCCTATTCTGTGGCTGTGCCACGTGTGAATTTAAATTAGTGGCTTTGCCACGTGAGATAATGGCTATGCCACATGTGAACTTAAATCAGTGGCTATGCCACGTGTGTTTAGTGGCTATGCCACGTGAGAATTTAAATCAGTGGCTATGCCACGTGTGTTTAGTGGCTATGCCACGTGCATTACTATTCCAGTGATTTTATCACGTATTTGAGAAAGCGTTTATCGCATTGTTTTCACATGCTTTGTTATTGCTCTAGAGTGAGCCTTTTTACTTCATGTTTTCACATGATTTGAGATATGAGAATATCGTTTTGAGTACTTTCATGCTATGGTTTTCAAATGAGTTTCACATACAAATAAACATTGTGTGATGTGCATTTTGGTTTATGAAATGAGTTCCTCACCCCCCTTACTGAGTGATTTAGAAGCTCACCCTGTTTTCTTTTCCCCCCAGAGTTCTTCAAGTGAAAAAGGATCTCCCTGCGACGTACGGAGTAGTGGCCAGTGGAGGACTCGAGCTCCAGGCCATATATATATTGTATTTGAGGTATATTTTATCTTTTCATGTACCCAGACTATTATTGTAATTACAGACACTTGATGTATGACATTATATGAGATGTATTAGGATTAATTAACTTGGAATTGAGTATTTGTATACGGTACAATATACGCTATATTATGATGAGATCCTGAGGCATAATAATTATGATGATGTATGACACTGCACAGGAATGCACCTTTAATTGTGAATTAATGAGTAAAAAGTTTTAAATTTGCCCTATTTTTCGCATTTTCGGGGCGTGACAATTTTCACAGCCAGCAACTCCGCTGGGTTGTCCGATTCTCGGATCTGGCCTCGTTTTCGCCTAAGGCCGTCGGAAAGTGGCCGGTCCGGCTGTTCTCCCTCGACCGTCAGTACCCATTCCTCTTTTTCACCTTTTTCGGCGCCATCCATCGATTTTGACGATTGTGGCTGCCACCAATCAAGTCGTCTGGGCCTCAGGGACATTCGACGGTGGTCAGGTGGGGCTAGATCGGCGCCGTTCGCCGCCATTCTTCGCTTCTCTCCCTCGTTGGTTTCTCTTTTCTTTTTCTCACTCACCGGTCGCGTTTCTCTGCCACTGCCTGTGCCGGTGAGCTTGACTGCCCCTCGTCCAGCTTCCTGGTCACCGGA
The DNA here is from genome assembly GCA_033439115.1 of Firmiana major. Classification (NCBI taxonomy): domain Eukaryota; kingdom Viridiplantae; phylum Streptophyta; class Magnoliopsida; order Malvales; family Malvaceae; genus Firmiana; species Firmiana major. Next base: position 10,136,080 of record CM065905.1, read on the forward strand.
GGTCATCGGTGATGGAGACCGATAGCCTCGGTCTGCCTCGTTTCCGTTTTCCTCAGAAATCGCGAAACGCGATTTCCTTTTTTTTATTTTATTTATTTTAGTAATTAATTTTATTAAAATTTTAATCAATAAAATATATTAAAGAAATCAAAAATATCTACCAAAATTATTATTTTATTCAAATTAATTAATTTAATTATATTTAGCTTATTTATTATATATTTAACCTTTTTTTGGGTATAATTTCTCCGTATTTTCGGGATATTGTACCGAGCGAAAATTTTGATTAATTCCAGTAATTCATATCTTGATCAATTTAACCTGAAATTTAATTATTTCTTCATTATTGATCAAGATTCTCAAATCCATTATTTTTAATTAATTTTTCTTATCGAATTTATACCGATTTTTGGTCTTTTCACCGTTTTACCCTTGCAAGTGTTCATGAATTTCATTTCAGTCCTTTTGCATTTTTAATTTCGTGTTTTAACTAAATTCGAGTCTTATAGTATGCATAGACATCTATTGAAAAAATGTGTCGGGATGAAATCTGTACAAGGATAAATGAAATGAAATATTTTTAAGGATTGACACTGAACAGGAATACAGCCTAAGTGAATAAGGGAATAAGTGAGTAAATTAAGTTCAAAAAAAAAATTTCTCTCGATTTTCAAGGGTCAAGGGTCGTTACAGTTTAAGTGGTATCAGAGCAAAGGCTGTCTAGTACTGTCATTGTCAATAATAAGGATATGATTACATCCCAAATGTCTGTACTTGTCTGGTTGTAGAGTAAGTATACCTAAATAAGTTAAGACTTAATGTTGGGTTTACGTGATGAATTAGATCACGAGCTAGAGGCTGCAGAGATAGGCCTGAGAATCATGCAGAGTCATCATATGAGACTCAAATGATACCGAGATTGAAACTGATGTTGAGTGTGCTCCATCAGGTCCTGTGGAAAGGACAGAGGGTATTAAGACACACTTTGCTAAGATTGAGTGGAGTATTGAACATATTATGAGAAATTAGGACACAGACTATGTTAGGTGATAGGGTAGACGGAAGAATAGACAGACAAATTACTCCCGATGCGTCGACACAGCCTGTAGAGATGTTTTAGAACTACAAATATGCATGCTCTAGTAGCTACACAGCAGAGCGATGATGACTTGGGTTAGGATGTAGGAGCTAAACTAGATGAGACAGTTCCAGAACTGCAGACTGCCATTATTAAATGGGATAAAGGATCCAATAGTTATAGAGAATTGAATGAATGAGATTAAGGAAACTACTAATGGAATTTATGGGTCTAGCACAAGGAAATTGATTGGTCTATGAGTATGAATTATGAATTATATCCCTGAAAATGTATGACCCAATGTTATGGGCAGTGAAGTCAAGAAATGTTTGTGTCAGACCCGAGTGTTCGATTTACGTATGTAGCTTGTACCTTATGATTCCTATGTGTACGGACGTTATATTTCATAGTTGAATCATAAGAAGAGTATTTACTATCTTGCAATCGATTTATTGAAAATTAAAAATGCATGTAAGCTACATAACAGCGAGATACGAGTTCAATTAATTTTCAAGTAAGTACAGGGGTAAAACGGTCAATTGACCAAAATTCGATATAAATCCGATGAGGAAATTTCATTAAAAATATGAAATCGAGAAATCTTGATCAATAACGAGGAAAATATTTATTTTTGAGTCTAATTGATCAAGATATGAATTTAATTAATATTTTTAAAATTTTTGTCTCGAAAAACGAGCCTAAAAATATTAAAAAAATATATAGAAAAAGTAAAATCAGATTGATAAATTCATTTACGGACTAAATGAATTTAATAGAAATTTTTGGGATATTTTTGAGATATTTTAGGATTTTTAATATTATTTTAAAGATTAAAATAATATTAAAAATATATTATAAAAAAATGAAATGAAAAAAAAAAACAAACAAAATCTAAAAACAGAAAACTGAAGAAACGAAACCCGCACGAAACCGACGAAGACGCGACCTGAGGGGAAATCTTCACCCACGACGAACCAGCAACCGACGGCGCGAGGAGTGCTGGGCAACGAAACGACCGGCACCGGGGGAGAGTTCGACGGCCACCACGCGCTTGGAATCGCCGCCGACGAGGAGATCGGAGACGTGGGAGGCCGCGGGAGAGAAGGGTAAATCGGGCGGAATCCGGCGTCGATTTACCCCTGCCCAGGCCAAAAGAAGCCTCTAGAGCAAGGCCGAACCATTTGGTGGTGGAATCGGCCGAAGAACCGATCGGACGGCGTCGGAACGACGAAAAGAGCCTGAACCGGTCGGCCGGTTCAGTGGAAAGTGACTGTGCTGAACCGGACCGGACCGGTTCAGCCAAGGAGAAAAAGGGAAAAAGATGAAAAAAAGAAAGAAAAAAGGAAAAGAAAAATTTTTGGGATTTCACCGGACTTCGGGTAAGTCGATACGAGGTCAAAAGTGACCAATTTAATTTTCGATAAATTTATTTAAATTATATTTAATCGAAAATTGACCCGGAGTTTAATATACGAAATTGTGCAGTTCGACGATTAATTTCGAACGGAAGCCCGATTGAACTCCGATTCGCTCACCATCACACAATCTCGGGTAAGTAAAGCTCATTTACGATAATTTAAGTGATTTATGCGTATTTAAGATTTAATTTACGCATTTCGGATTAAATTTCAGATTTAGTGAATTATATTCGAAAAATTGAAATAAATGTCGTAAATGATATACGGGCTATCCAAAGAGCTTGGAATAAAGCCCAATGGGTATTGATAAGCCCAATGACTCAATAGACCTTGATGAATAGGCTTAATACGGATTAAGGCCCGATTAACGTGATTAAGGCCCATTAAGCGTAAACGGGCCCATTTTAGTGAAATAAACTGTATTAAATGTGTAATACAGCAGGAAAAGTGTAATTAACTCAGTGAATGATTTAAATGCAGCTCCAGAGTCATATTGAGAGTTGACCGGACTGCGAGTTAGACAGCACAGAGGAAGAGAGGTCACACGACGTGATCCGAGGTAGGGGACTCTTGCAAGTAGCTAGAGATATCTGTGCATATTTTCGTTGGATTTTACATTCACTGAAATTGTTTGAGGGTCAGAGAAAATCTATAATAATTATAGGGACCCGATATGGGTAAATTACGATTTTACCCCTAGTTAGGTAAAAAAGTGAAACTTTGGGAAAAGTTGTAAAAAGCATGAAAATGATATTTTAAATGGTTTTTACTGTTGTGTAGAAGAAGAGTAGGTGGATGAGCTAATGTTTTGAGGTCGATGTAAACTAAGCACACTTTATAGTGCTGATTTTAATGATTTTAAACATCCCTATTTTCAAAGAGCCATCTACCGAATTATGTGGAAACAATCGTGCTAGAGCACAATTCGCATTTGATTTCAGATGTTTTTCACATACATTAGTGCTGGAGGTTTACTCGTACTACATTTATTTGACATGCATAATAGAGTACTAGCGTGTTGCTCGTACTCAGTTTTTATGTGATTTGTGCATGATAGAGTGTTGGAGCGATTAGCTCGTACTCGAGTTTCACATGAGATGCATGACAGAGTGCTGGAGCGTTGCTCGCACTCGATTTTTCATGATTTGTACATGACATTGTACTTGAGCGATTTGTTCGTACTTGATTTGTAATGAGAACTATGCATGACCTGGTGCTAGAGGTTTACTCGCACTAGTGTTGATATTTTGACATGCATATACAGTGTTTTGAGGCGGAGTGTTGACTGTGTGTCACACTCAAGACGCGCACTATAGTTTTTCGTGATATATACACATGTTAGAAAAACCGTGACGATTTCCTCCATGTAGACTGAGTGTCACACTGTTGAGATGTTCTCACGTGGATTTAGAGACGTGGCATTGATTCCATAGTATGAGGGCTAAGACCTATGGCAGGCACCCCGACTATGATGTATTTCCATGGTATGAGAGGCTAAGACATATGGCAGGCACCCCGACCATGATGTATGGGTCCACGAGTGTACGTTGTACCGTGCATGTGGCATGGAGTACATTGTACCGTGTTTTGTGTTGTGGAGTTGTGGAGGAGAGTGTTGATAGCTGGCGGTTGTGATGGACTGACCCCCCTCCCGTTACAGCAGTGATAACCCGCACACCGAGTACTGTGTTGCCTGGGATTTCACCTCATGTTAGGATATGTACATAGTCCAGAGATGTTCTCTTACGGTAAGATCCTTAAGCCCAACATCCTTAAGCCAGAGTGGGCGGGGAGGCTCTGTTCGGTGGGGAGGCTCTCTTACATAGTCTAGAGAGATTGCATTTAGCCACTGAGTCTCGCATGATATATCACATGTTTTTTATGATACGGGTAGACCTAAGGGATGGGTCGAAACCCAGTTTATTTGTGTTGTGATGAGAATTGCCATATTTACCGTGTTTTGAATGTAAATGGCATATTTTATATAAAGGCATTCTTAAATGATTAAATATGCACTGTTTTGCATGAATGCCTCTGATTGATAAACCAGCATGTGTTTAGTACATGGGATTTTAAATCTGTACTATATTATATATATTTTAAACATGCTTTTGAATTGAGAGAAGGAAAGGCAAAACACTATTTTCAAGTATATAGTATGGATGTCTACTTGCTTGCCTGATTTTCTTACTGAGCACGTTGATAGCTCATCCCATTCATTTTCCCCCCATCTCTATAGATTCTCGTCAGTAGATCGAGTCGACCAGGGTATTGCATTCTTTTGATCCGCTGCCACTCCCTATCTAGCGAAAGGTATACACATGCGTACTCTTTTGTATCTGAACAATGCATAAACACAGTGATGTACACGTTTTAATATGGGGGATGTAATGATGTAATTATATTTAAGTATATGAATTTACTTATGATATGAATGTCATGTATGTATGATACGAAAAAGAATGGTAAGGTATGTATGGATGAGGAGACTAATGCCTATTCACAGCCCAACTGTTGAGGAGATAAAGGTAAGTAAAAAGTGAAAAATTTATTGTAGTTTTTGGTAAAGTCGCATGTGGGAGGAGGGCGTGACAGTTTGTAAGTTCACTAACGGATAGAGACCGAACTGATTTCGGAGGATAGTATGCTATTACATACTGAAATCAAGAATCCAATGGTGATAGAAAACTGAAAAATTAAATTGGAAAACCTAGATGGATTCTTAGAGTATGACTATGAGCTTAATAGACTGGAGGCAGTTTCAAGAATTTAAGCATCCGTTTTTCAACAAGGTTAAGAATTCAGTGATTCAGAGTGTTGGATGAACGAGATAGAAAAGCTTGATAATTTTAGAAGTAACTCTACCGAGAAAGTTGCTTTTACAACTTTTGGGTTAAAGGATTGGAGAAGCTACACGGATTTTCAGAGTGTGCTACTATTAAGAAAGTAGCCTTTGTAGCATTAGTATCTAAATGGAAAGTCAAACTCGGAGGGAAGTTCCCCAATTTAATCCGAGATTCGACATCAGAAAATTACATGGGATATATTCTGAAGGCCCTCAGATGACAACATATTTCGAATGAAATAAAGTGACAATTATAGATGAAATGAGTGAATCGAACATAAGGAAACAAGTCCACGAAGGAATACGAGAGTAAATAGAATTGAAAGGAGAATAATCTGGATAAGTAGAGATGTGAAACAGAGGAAATCCAAGAAACTCATAGGAGGTACTGAGATCCTCAATCGAGTTAAGTTAGCTCAACTTGATGTTATTTTGAGAGAGCAGTGCGTAAGGCGCAACTATGAGAGTATGAGATATATACTCTCGAGATTTCTTAGAAAATGACAAGGTATAGAGAATGACCGGAAAGTGATGTACTAAGGAAGCAGTGAGCGTCATAGAGTAAAGTCACTGTATGAAATAAAGTGGCAATTATAGATGAAATGAGTGAATCGGACATAAGAAAACAAGTCCGCGAAGGAATACGAGAGTAAATAGAATTGAAAGGAGAATAATCTGGATAAGTAGAGATGGGAAACAGAGGAAATCCAAGAAACTCATAGGAGGTACTGAGATCCTCAATCGAGTTAAGTTAGCTCAACTTGATGTTATTATGAGAGAGCAGTGCGTAAGGCGCAACTATGAGAGTATGAGATATATACTCTCGCGATTTCTTAGAAAATGACAAGGTATAGAGAATGATCGAAAAGTGATGTACTAAGGAAGTAGTGAGCGTCATAGAGTAAAGTCACTGTAACGAAAAAAGGTGAATTACAAAACTAAAAGTATAAGTGAAGGTCACACTGCTTACAGGATTGAATTAAAATGCTGAGAAAATAATTATAAGGATTACATGAAAAGGAGATTATCGGACCAGGTGATTCACTTTGATGTGTACTAGCATTAATTGCTAAGGAGACCCGAAGTCGTTTTAGTCACGATATGTTAAGAACGGGTGTTAATTAGATTCCCAAGACAAGGATTATAAATCAGTGGGGAAAGATCCCAAACTCTTAAAGATGATTCAGAGTTTGAGATATATGGAGACTTGGGACTATGAATTACGTATCGAGTATAAAGATTGTGAATTACTCATACTTATGTTTCGAATGCGAGACTTAATTGGAATAAGGAAAGAGTTCTAATATAATTGATGTAAGAAATGAGGCAATTTTGAAATGTGATAGATTCTGAATACAGGTGATACTATGAACAAGAGATGTATATGATGTATGAATACTTCTGGTAAATTAAATTATTTTGATCAAGTGATATGAATAGAGAATGAGTGTGACTAAAGGATAAATTGAAAATGACAGTCGAAATATTTGTGTTTGAAGTCAAGAGAGCATTACTTGTACTGTGAAGAATGATGGAATTTTATTGATCATGAAGGTTAAGTATTAAATTTTACAAAAGCTGTCAAATACAAAAAAATTATGAATGACTCGAGTTAGTGCTTTGAGCAGAAGTGATTACGGGACGACGTTACGTATATTGGTCAAGGATATGAGTTATTGAAATATTTAGCGAACCTCAACTGGATGTGGTTCCTTTCTGATGCTGATACTTAAATCGTAGTAGCGAGCTTGAGAGTTGAAAACTGGACTTGATTTGAATGAATCGGGCAAACTCAGTGCAATGATAAACACTGTATTGATGTAGCTAATCAGACTCAGATGGGTGCTGCAATTAGCTTGAGTAATGGTACTGATAATTTGTTGAGATTTAAAACAGAATTATATATCAAATGATCTATAGTTAAAGGAAATTGATGTCGTCAGAGACTCATTTACAGAGACATACCCTACATTCGGAGAATAATAGAATTTATCAAATCCTATGCAGATATATTGGCAATCAGGGACAATAAGAGATATAATTAAAAGGGATAATAAGAGATATAATTGGAAGAGACTACGTGGGAATTAGAAAGTTTAATATGAGAGAAATACCCGCAATTGTTTAAAGGCTAATATAATATTAAATTTGGGGACCAAATTTCCTAAGGTGGGGAGAATGTAAACCCCATGAATTTTCATGTATCCGGTTTAAATAATAATGGGGAATGTGCTTATTGGTGGATAATTAATTTGAATTATAATATAAGAAACTTGGACGAGGCTAAATTACTGAAATATTTTGATTTGAGGAATAAATAATTATGAGGTGTAAAAATAAAATTTTTGAGCTAGATTTAATATGTGTATATTCCTTCGTACTAGATAAGTACTAATAATAGACCGATTACGTTTTGAACATAATACATGGTGAAGTATAAAATAACTACTTAAAATTTATTAATAAACTAAATTAAATGAGTAAATAACTAAACAACTAAATAAATAACTAAATAAAAACAAGATTATATCTTAATGTTAATACGAGAGACTCAGACTTAGACGAGGTTGATTTACGAATTTTCTTTTACATGTATATACATATATACATGATGGAATATTAAATAATTACCTAGAATTGGTTAGTAAATAAATGAGAATTTATTTGAAATACATGGATGAGAATACATATGTATATATACATATATATACATTTGTACGTGTCGTTGTAGATATATATATATACACACACGCATACAAGATTTATGTGTACAAATGCAGTGTGAATAGGAGTCTGAAGATAGGTAGCATATGTGAACGATACGTGTATATATACATGGAGAATTTAATCAAATACGTAGACATACATATATTTATATATATATATATATGCAATGTTTAATTTATTTCTCAAGATTAAAAATACATGTGCAAGGGTATACAATTATACACAGATAATTATATATATAAGAATAAATGTACCCATGTATATAAATGTATATATATATATATATACAAGTGTATGTATATATATAAGTATACATACATGTGAGCCGAGAGCTTTCTTCAGTATTATGTACAAGTTATATACATAAATACATGAGGGAGTAAATGTCAAGGCAGGGAATGGAATCAGAGAAGGAAGGGGTGAAAGTATTAAGAAATATGTATGTACACAGTACATATAATGTAATGTTCCTATCAGTGGAAGGTAAAGACATGAAAGGAAACGTGAAGGAAAAGAAAAAAATCTAGAGCAGGACTAGGAACGAGTAGAATTCAGCCTGGTCTGCTGCTCCCATATTGCATTTGAGTAATGTAAGAACAAAATCAGAGTGACAGGAAGCAGAAGGAAGCACCTGCCGTGCCAATCCTTGTTCCCTCTCCACGCTCACGCTACCGACCTCTCACCAGCACGTCTTCTCTGCTGCGGTCTCGTACATTCATAAAAGCGAGAAACGGGCAATTGAGAGAGGAAAAGAAATAGTTAAGACAGTTTGCTGAAGACCAGCAAAACCCCGAGAGACGGAGATCAATCCCTGGACTGAAAGGCTTCTTCTGTAAGACCCAGTTTTATCGTAAGGGCAAAAAGGGAATAAATAGAAATTTTTGAGTGCATTTAAAAATGCAAAAGGATTGAAATGGCATTCCCAAAAATGTGTAAGGGCAAAATGGTCAAAAGATCAAAATTCAGTATTAATTGGGACAAGAAAATTTAATTAAAAATAATGGCTTGAGAAATCTTGATCAATAACGAAGAAATAATTAAATTTCGGGCTAAATTGATCAAGATATGAATTTATTGGAATAAATCAAAATTTTTGTATCGAAAAATAATCCCAAAAATAATCGAAAAAATATACCGAAAAGGTAAAATCGGACTGAAAAATTTATTTACGGATTAAATGAATAAAATATAATTTTTTTAGATATTTTTGGGAATTTTATTATTATTATTTTATTGAATAAAATAATAATAAAATTTAATAATAAAATAAAAAAGAGAAAAAAAAGGGAAAATCTGGAAAAATGCGAAACAGAAAAGAAGAAGAAACGCGAAACGAAGTAGGAAGCCGAACCCGAGGAGATTTCCCTTCAGCCGACGGCCACCGGCGACCAGGGACCTAGGCGAGGGCGGCGAAGGAGGCCCGAAACCCGTGCAACCCACAGGCGACCGCGACGCGCGGCGAGGTGGCCGAAAAATGTTGAAAACGGAGGAGGAAGCCGCGGGGAAGAAACGTCGATTCGCCGACGATGGGGCCGATTCGAGCCACACCGAGGCCTGATTTAGGGAGCCCATGCGATGGCGAACCGAACGGCGGTGGAATCACGTCGAGAACTGATCGGACGGCACCAGAATGACCAAATGGTGACTGAACCGGCCGAATCGGACCGAGCTGAACCAGCGGTCTGAACCGGGTTGAACTGGACCGGACCGGTTCAGCCAAAAAGAGAGCGAAAAAAGGAAGAGAAAGGGAAAAAGGAAAAGAGAAAAAATTGAGAAAATTTCAGTGATGCAATCGAGCTTCGGGTAAGTCGGTAAACGGTCAAATTGATCGATTTAATTTTCAGAATATTTAATTTGATAAATAATCGACTGAAAGGTTACTCGAAAATATATTTAATTGTGTAGCTCGTCAATTGGCATCAACCGAGAGCTCGAGACAGTCTCGATTCACATACTATCATGGAATCTCGAGTAAGTAACCCTTATTTATGACAATTTTGCATCGTTATGCGTGATTGATATTTAACGCATAAATTATGTATTTAATTTTCGCATAAATGAATTAAATTCTGAAAAATTTGATAAATTATCGTAAATATTAAATTGAGATATCCAAAAATTTAGAACGAGACTAAATAAATACTGCTAGGCCCAATGAGCCCAATAGGCCTCGATAAAGTGTGGTAAACGGGCTTAAGGCTGATTAAGGCCCATTAAGGTGCAATTGGGCCCAATATGAGTAAACGGGCCCAATGATTTAAATTAAGCCCAGAAAGTATGAAATACAATTAAATTGTATTGTAATTGACTTGATGAATATGTATCCGCAGTTTCGAAGATTAGATTGGGAGCAAATCGGACTGCGTGACGAGTCATCAGTGGAAAGGTTAGACTGTACAGAAAAATGAGGTAAGGGAATTGTGTGAGTAGCTAGAGGTAACTACGCATATTTTAATAGTTTTCTGTACACTGAAATTGTATGTATACACTGATATTGTATAAAGGTCCTAAAAGTGGTTTAAATTATTTAAGGATCGAAATATGTGAAAAGACTATTTTACCCCTATTAAAGGAAGTTCACCTAAGGATGGTGAAAGCATGACATGCATGAAATGCATGATTTAAGGAATTTTATGATTAAGGAATTTTATTGGTTTTAATCAAAGCAAAGCGATAGATTGGCCAGTAATTGCATGAATTTCACATGATAACACTATGTAACTGTTATTTGTATTTAAATGGAAATTTCTTTGGAAAATGGGCTAACTATCAAGTTTATATGGAAACAGATAGTGCTGACACGTAGTTCGTACTATATCTACGTTTGTGAATGTGCATAAATGTGCTTGAGCGGTTGCTCGCACCGACTTGTGTAACATCATATGCATGAAATGTGCTAGATTATGGTGCTCGCACTGATTTTTATTATTGTGAAATGAGAGCTGCTGGAGCTTAGCTCGCACTCTGTTTTGACATGTTTTGATTTGTTTTGACGTGGTATGCATAAAATGGTGCTGGAGCGATTGCTCGCACTAGTTTTAATGATTTGACATGCATGAGAGATGCTGGAGCTTAGCTCGCATCCTGTTTTGATTTAATTATACATGAAGCCGTGCTGGAGTGTAACTCGCACGAGATTTGATTTATTTATGCATAAAGCCGTGCTGGAGTGTAACTCGCACGAGATTTGATTTACTTGAGCATTCATTTGTGCTGGAGCGTTGCTCGCACAAAGTTTTATATGGTTTTAATAATTCATTTGAATGTCGTACTGGAGTTTTTATCGTACGAAGTTTTCACTGAGTTTTTATACCTATCCGTACTAGAGCATTGCTCGTACGTGGATTTTACTTGAAATTATAATCAGTTTAAGTCGTACTGGAGCGCTGCTCGTACGCAGATTTTACTAATTTTTATGAAACCGTGCTAGAGCTTCGCTCGCACGAGGTTTTCTGATATCATGAATATGCATGGAGCTGTGCTAGAGCTTCGCTCGCACAGGGATTTATATTACATGCATATAGCTGTGTTGGAGCCTCCTGTAGACTGTGTGTCACAGTGAGATGATATGCTCACACGTGCATTCTGAGACAGAGATGGTATGGGTGGATAAGACCTATTACAGGCACCCCTGATTGAGCTTGGGTTCACAGAGTATGTTGTACCGTGTATGTCACGCGGAGTACGCTGTACCGTGGGGATTGTTGGAGTGGAGTGGCATTAGCCACGAGGCAGCAAGCCTTGCCCTCGCAATCCTGGTGTTATGCTGTTCTGGCGGGTAGGACGACCCACCTCCCGTTTCAGGTGTGATACCCCACACACTAGGCACCGTGTTGCCAGGGATCACTAGGATATGGCCATAGTCCTCGATGTTACTGATATAATCAGCTGTTTGTCTCACATGATATAACTTGTGGTCTGTTAGACCAGGGTAGACCCGAAGGAGGGGTTAGGCCCCCAATTTGACGATTTTATGATTTCATGATTTTATGATTTGTGACCCTGAAAGAATGGTGATTTTATAACTGAAGTTTTATAATGAATTTTTAATGAGTTGTTTTATGAGATGATTGACCCGGAAGGGTTAGTTTATACTGCAGTTTTAATGAATTGATTTAAATGCAGCAGCATGATGATGTTTTCCATGCTTTTATTCAAATTCATGATTTGTCTTACATGACATGAAAGAATGCATGATCTGGATTTGCTTCATGCTCATTATGATTTAATGATGTCACATGAAATGCCTTTGATGCATGAATTACATGATTTTTATATGCACAAATAGTTTTGAATAAACTATGTCATTGATATATGAACGATTGTGCTTGAGATTTTAATGAAAAGAAATGGATTTTTAGGGGCATGGCATTATGAGCATGTAGATAGTGGAGCTATCAACTTACTTGCATAATTGCCTTACTGAGCGTGTGGTTTGCTCACCCCCCTTATTTTCCCATCTTTTCAGAGTACTTGCAATAGTTATTAAGCGGCTGAGGACTTGCATGTTTGGTATTCGTTGCTTCCCATCGAGAGACAGGTATACACATTTGTATAGTTCTGTATCTAAATATGTAATGCACAGTACTGTAAACGGAAATGATGTCGGGGATGTAGAGTTAGAAATACCATTGAGTATGTATTTAATTAAAGCCAAAGATGGTAAACTCTGATATATAAATGTGATCATGGAAATGGAATTGGTAATAGTGTGCGGTGACTAACACCGAATCATAGCCCAACTGTTTGTAGGATGGTCACGATGAGAGAAAGGTAAGAATTAAATAATAAATGAAAAAGTGAAAAATTTACTCTGATTTTTAGGTAATTTGGGTCGTGACATCTTCATAGCCGATTGTGACTCAAGTAGAACCGGAGAGAAGAGTTCAATCGCTAATTACTTGTAGGAAGGAATCGAAAAGCTAAAACGTAAATTGAAGCAGAACATAGAGCCAAACCGTGAAGTAGATCACCAACCGGTGCGTGAAGCTATTGTGTAACAGAGGATCGAGCTATGTGGATGCAGTAGCTGGGAGTTGTTGCTCAAAACAGAACTGAAAGCTTGAAGAAAGAAAATGGGACAAGGAACTTTAGGACCGTGGGCAGTACATCTTTATTTCAATTGCTGGAAATGAGACCAAACAATATACAGCACTTGTTGAGGGAGAAGCAAACTGAGGAAGAAGAGTTTGAAGGATACTGTTGGTGTCAGGATGAACATGAAGCGGGAATAAATGAAGGATGGCAGAGCAACAGCTCCTGTCCGGTGAAGGAGAAGAAGGAAGTCAGAATAGAACTGAAAAGGAAACCGACGACTGGTTCGGTTGATGGCGAAAGCAGGGAACGAAACAGAGCAAGGGACCGAGAGGAGGCAGAGGTGAAGAACGACGGAGGACGGACGTGGCAGCTGGTAACAGAATGAATGGAGGGGGGTCACCAAAGCCGGACTGAAACCAGGAACAATGGAGGAGGAGATGGCAGCCGGTGATGCGGTGAAACGAGGCCAAAAATTTGGAAACAGGGAAGAAAGAAAGAAATAAACAGTGTCAACGTAGAAGAAAACCAAAGAAGAAAAAAAAAGGATGGCGGGAAAAAAAAAGAAAAAGATTTGAAAAAAAAGGAGAAAAGAAAAGAATGAATAGTAGCCGAGAAAAAAAAAAGAAAGAAAATAAATAATAATAAAAAGGGGATATATATATAATTATATATATATTTGGAATAGAGGATAGACACAAAGAATTTGGAAATTCAAGGGAAAGGGGCTCCGATAGAATTAATCTGAGTAGACCAGACCCGTCGACTCGCTGAGTCGAAGTAATCAAGAATTACGAACAGACATCGAGGTAATAAATTTATACAAGTTTTAGAGATAATTGTATGTATTGTATAATTTCGAGTGTATTTTCCCTAGGAAAGCAAGGTTACGATTTTGACGCATCGTAGTTAATTCGATAAATAGGATACTAAGAAATACAATTTTCGGTGTAGGAGAATCGTAGAAGGATTTAAGGGAGATACTAGGAGGCGTCACCACTCGAATTCGGGATATCCGGTTAATCGAGGTAATGGGTACTATTTAATTTAGTTTTGATAATATATTCTTGTTTCACCGATAAATGATTTTATGAAAGAGCATATGATTTGATGTAAGACCCGAATTTAATTAAAAATACGAAAATTAAATAAGAAAAGATGGGGGATGTATGAAGGAAGGTCAGGTAAAATTGATTTCCGAAACAAGAGCAGGGGTAAAATGGTAAAAAAATACCAAAACCCGGTATTAAGGCGATAAGAAAATTTTAATTAAAAATAAGGATGTAAGATATCTTGATCGATAATGAGGAAATTATACAATTTGGGTCAATTGATCAAGATTCAAAAATTTTAAAAATACCAAAAAATTACCGGAATGATATTTCGAAAAGCGCGAAGGAATAATATCGAAAATTTGGAAAAAAATATATTTAATAAATTAAATTTAAATTAAATAAATTAAATTAGAATAAAAATAATATAAGTGTAGATATTTTGGATTTTATGGAGTATTTTAATGAATAGTGAAATAATTAAAATAAATAATAATAATAAAAATAATATATAAAAATAAATTAAGGAAAAAAAAAGATCGAAAACGGAACGCAGAATCGCGAAAATCGCGATTTTGCCAAAACGAAGCCGACGATCGGACCGACGGCACCGACGGCCCAGGTGAAGGGGACCCATGCATCAGTGACCCACCACCGGCCCCATGGAGGCCCGAACGGCGGCAAACGGCTGTGAACGGAGCGAAAATCGAAACCGAGAGGGGGAGAGAGATTTTCGACGATCGGCGTCGATTCAGGCCCGATCGACCACCACCGAACGTTCCCCAGGCACCGGTGAGCCGATTGGTGGCAGCCACGACCAGCGAAGCTGCCGAAAAACGCAAAAACAGCGGAAGAAAAAAATGGGTTTCGACGGCAGAAAAGAGAACGGTCGGACCGGCGACCTTCTGGCGGTCTTGGGTGAAGCCGAGGCCAGATTCGAGCTGCGGACAACCTTGCGGAGCTGCTGGCGGTGGAAGCCGGCGGAGAACCGACCGGCAAGGCGGTGAACCGGTAGAACCGAAGTGAACCGGCGGTCTGAACCGGTCCGAACCGGACTGAATCGGTTCATCCAAAAAGAGAAGGAAAAAGGCAAAAAAAGGGAAAAAGAAAAAGAGAAAAAATTGGGGAAAATTCCTGTGATGCAATCGAGCTTCGAGTAAGTCGATAAGTGGCCAAATTGACCGATTTAAATTTTGAAATATTTTATTTAATTAATTTTGGACTGAAAACTTACCCGAAAAATTATGAAATTATGTAGCTCGACGATTGGCATCCACCGAGAGCTCGAGATAGCCTCAATTTGCATACTAGCATGGAATCTCGGGTAAGTGACCCTTATTTACGACAATTTACATCGTTATGCGTGATATGAATTTAAATTCCGCATAAATTGAATTAAATTATGGAAAATTTAGATAAATTGTCGTAAATATTAAATTTAGCTATTCGAGAGTTAGAACGAGGCCCAATAAATTATTGGTGGGCCCAATGAGCCCAATAGGCCTCGATAATGTGAAAATTAAGTGGAAAACGGGTTTAAGGCCGATTAAGGCCTATTAAGGTGCAATCGGGCCCAATAGGGGTAAATGGGCCCAATGATTTAAATTAAGCCCAGAAAATATTAAATACAATTAAATTGTATAATATCTGACCTGAGAAATATAAATATACAGTTTCGAGCATTTGATTGGGAGCATATCGGACTGCGCGACGAGACAACAGTGGAAAAGAAAAGGTCAGACTCAACAGGAAAATAAGGTAAGGGAATTCTACAGACTGCTAGAGGTAAACTTTACGAAATTTCAAGTTCATATGCAGTCTTTAAAATTTATCTGAAGGGTCTAGAGGTCGAATAATAATTTTAGTGCCCCGAATGGTCAAATTACTAAAATAGCCTTGTTAAAGGTAAAATTTACAAATTTAGAAAAAAATTGAGAGGAGAAAGAATAAGAGGGTTCTGCTCGTTTTGGAGATATTTTAATGCATGCATGAGTAGGCTGGCTAACCTTGAAAGAAAATGCACAGCATTGCATACTTTCAACGATATAACTGTTTTGGAAACTGTTTTGAGAAAACAGAGCCGCCTACGTGTTTTTATTTACATGTGACGTGCTAGAGCTCAGCTCGCACGATGTTTTGATTTGGGTGATGCATGCATTGGTGCTGGAGCGAGAGCTCGCACTAGAGTTTTACATGCATAGGTGCTAGAGTATAACTTGCACCAGATTTCACATGCTTTTTCGTGACACGGTGCTAGAGTCTAACTCGCACCAGATTTTATAAGATTTTCATGTGATTTATATATAAAGTGTTGAGCTTAGCTCGCACTAGATTTACTGGATTTGTGGAGTAGCACTGTCTGCCCTTGGAGTCAGCCAAAAGGCCCAACAGGCTCAAAAGACCTCTTAGGTGGGGTGAGAGTGAAGGATGAGGTTGGCGGCCTTATGGGGATGTAAAGCGGGCTCTGCCAATTTTACTTGATTGATGAGAGTGCTGAGCATCGCTCGCACTGATTTTATGAGAACATGCGATGAGCCGTGCTTGGAGCATCGGGTAGACTGTGTGTCACCGATTAAATAGGCCCGCACGTGCGTTTTGAGACATGGCATGAGTATAGAGATATTATATGGGTTCACGAAGTACGATGTACCGTGCAAGTAGCATGGAGTACGATGTACCGTGTGGTATCTTCGGATACGGCATCTCCGGATGCAGCATCTTCGGATGCTTGGGATCGGATAAGACTGACGGGATGGATTGACCCACCTCCTGGGCGGTTCCCGATCATGGTGAGAACCCGCACACTAGGATCCGTGTAGCTGAGGAACTCCCGAGGACACATATGGCCATAGTCCTGGTTATTGCCGATATACAGACGTTGCCTAGTCTCGCATGTTGATGATCTTGACGATGATTTAAACTGGGTTTTAAATTAAATTTGCATGATGATATTTTCATGCTTTTCAAACCCATGTGTGAATGTAAATCGATTTTTATGGTTTTGTGTGAGTCAGGATCACCCGAAGGAGGGGTCGAGTCTTGACTTTATTATGAAATTTTTAAATGAGAAAGATATGATTTTGAATATAATTGCATGTTGAATTTTCCATGCAAATGTGTTTTACATAACATCATAACTCATATCATTTGTTTTAAAATGTGTGGAGAAAGGGTGGTTTATGCATGGCACCACGTTCATGTAGGTAGTATGGTTACCTACTTGTTCGTAGGATTGCCTTACTGAGCTTGATGTGCTCACCCCTTTCATTTTCTCCCACAGATAATCTCCAGTAGATGTTGAGGCGACTCAGTACCGCATTCCGGATATCCGCTGCTGCCCATCATTTAAGGTATATACACTTGTACAAATTGTATCTAAATAAGCATAGCACAGTAACATGTTTGTAAGTGACTCTAGGGGATGTATAAATATTGTAAACATTTATAAATGACTGGAGAAGAAATAAGTACTATGGTAAATGTATGGTGGGACTGGCATTGACGCACAGCCCAATTTGTTAGTAGAGTGTGGTCACGATCAGAGGACAGGTAAGCAATGAAAGAAAATAATAAAACGCGAAAAATTAACTCTGATTTTTGGGTAGTTTGGGTCGTGACATTTGAAGTGATTTATCAATGCTTTCATACTTGTGAAACTGTTTATGATGCATGTTTTAATTTATCGAAATATTCCCCGAGTACTTTCCATGTTGTGAAATGAATTTCGTAAGGTATGAAGCGTATGGATGTTTTGCATTTATTTATGTTTTTATATCCATATCGTTAAAGAAACTTTTGACAATTTTAAAAGTATGTAAGAAAAGAAATTTGTTTTCGAAAGGGGACTGTGGGGGTCACCTCTTGAGTCCTACGGGAACAAAGTGCCACACAGTCTTTCGATTTTATGAAAGAGTTTTTAGATTACAAGGAATTCGATTTTATTACTCGATAAGAGTTCATGGGTTATAAAACCCAAGAAAGATTTTGAAAACTCTATTTTGAGACTATAGGCTTCATGCATGGTTACTTCTTGTGGTGTTCCAGCTACACCACTTGGGGTGCCGGTATGTAGGCCCTATTAGCACTTGACTCAACCTGTGTGGAAGATATCGTGCTACTGGTGGTTTATAATGATGTATTGGTAGTATCTCGTGGCCGCGCAGTACTCATGAATGCTCCCTGCACGGTGAGTGTCACAGGTACCCGTGCCCTAGCTATGTGCTAGTATATGATAAGAAATAAGAAGATACTACCCATGTTTATAATTATTATTGCTGTATGAACCTGATCCAGTCTACAGCCCCCCGTACCATGGCCATAGGTATGATGACTCTCCACGGAGAATGACACATATCGCATGACTTAGTTATAGCCTAGTCTCCTCAATTTGATTATGAAAATCGACTATGATGAATGAATATGTGTTTTCATGATATATACGAAAAGTGGTTATGACCTATATGCTTCACGAAATGTTTATGAAACGATTACGAAATATTCATGAAACGTTTATGAAATGATTATGAAATATGCATGAAATGTTTATGAAATGATTATGAAATATTCATGAGATGTTTACGAAATGACTATGAAATATTCATGAGATGTTTACGAAATGATTTATGAAATGTTCATGAAAGGTTCATGAAAAGTTATAAAATGGTTAAGCATGTGATTTGTTTTAAAGACACGCATGCTTTATGACGATTATGCATGAAATGGAAATTTATGTATTGCATTAAGTTTCGTTCTATGAACAACTTCAAATGTTTTTATATATCAAAACTACTTTAAGAGCATTACCTTACTGGACTTTTCCCCAAAAGCTCACCCCCTACCTCTCAGATTTTTGCAGTGAATTACAGCTAATAAATGCTGCGTAGACGACGTAGGCTGGCGGATATGAGCTTTCTCAGACTACCTTTTATATATGCGTGAGGTATACATTCTTATCTCTTTACCAGACTATTCGTATGCACAGACATCTATTGAAAATAATGTATCGGGATGAAATCTGTATAAGGATAAATGAAATGAAATATTTTTAAGGATTGACACTGAACAGGAATACAGCCTAAGTGAATAAGGGAATAAGTGGGTAAATTAAGTTCAAAAAAAAAATTCTCCCGATTTTCAAGGGTCAAGGTTCATTACAACTGGCGAAGGGTTGACCAGCACAGAGGGACTGTCTCAGCACCACCACGCGCCCCAGATCGTCGGCGGTGAGGAGATCATCGAGGGAGAAGCCAAAAGGGGGAGAAGGGAAGTTCGTCGGCGTTGGCATCGATTTGCCCTTCATCACCGCCAACCGAACACTCCCCAAGCCAAGGCGAGCCGATTGGTGGTCGAGGCTACTAGAGAACCGATCGAAAACGTTGGCAATGGCAAAACAGCCCTTGAACCGGTTCGGACCAATGCAGTGTGAAAAGGGGCTAAATCGGTCCAAATCGGTTTAACAGGAGAGAGAAAAAAGAGAGAGAAAAAAAGGGGAAAAAATTTGATGATGCCTCGGGTTTACGGATAAGCTGGTAAGCGGTCAAAATTGACCGATTTAACTTTCGAAAAATTTATTTGAAATTATATTTAACCGAAATTGATCTAGGTTAAATATATAAATGTGTAGCGCGATAATAGGCCACAAATGTGAATTCGGTCGAGCCTCAAATTTCGAGTCATCATGGAAACTCGGGTAAGTGAATCTTACTTACTATAACTTGTGTAGTTATACGAGTTAGGAATTAATAACATAAGTTGTGGATTTACTCCGTATAAAATGCTTCATGTTAGAAAATGCTTAAAATAACGTGATGAAAGTGTTAATGGGCCCCACAGATGACCCAATAATTGTTAATGAGCCTAAGGAGCCCAATAGACCATGACATAATAAATAGTAAAGTTGAAATGGGCTTAAAATAGAGTTGGGCTAAATAAGAGGCAATGAGACCCAATAAGAGCAATAGAGCCCATTTGATGAAATAGACAACATAGAACAGGATAAATGAGTTATCCGACTTAATTAATGTGATTGATAACTATTTGTAGCTCCAAGAGATATATTCAGAGCTGGATAGACTGATTTACAGAAAGTGAAAAAAAGGTGAAAAAAACATTTGACGGGATTCCAGGTAAGGGATCTATGTTAGCACTTAGAGATAGTTGTAAGTATTTTTATCATCGTTTGCATTCATTTAAATTCCGTATAGAGTATAGATATGAGATTTCTGGATAGTACCCAAATATGGGAAAATTACGAAAATGCCACGAGAATGGCGAAAATTTGAAAATGCATAAAGTGCATGATTTCAGCTGTTTTTGTCTGAAAAGAGGTTTTCTGAGTGTGAAATGATAGTCTGGCTCATGATTTTTACTATATGCATTAAATTACACATTTTTTGAAGTTTGATTTGATTTGACGAGTGATTGATGGGATGTTTCCATCTTACTCTACATAATACCGAGTTGCGCGCTGCACTCGGGTTTTGAGTATTGATTTTTCTGAAATGAGCCAACTGTCTATTTTGTGTGTATAAAATCATGCTGGAGCAATGATGAGATCTGTGAACTGTCCAGATCTACTTGCATTGATTTGGATCTGACATATGACCAGACGTGCTGAAGCAATGACAAAATTTGTGAGTTATCTGGACCCGCTCGCACTTGATTCTGCTCTGGTATATGAGTAAAAACCGTGTTGGAGCCCTCGTGTAGACTGTGTGTCACACTGACTTGCTCGCATTGGATTTTGAGACAGGCTATGGTTGATGATTTTTGGTGGTGATAAGTCCCTGACATTGGGCACCCTACAACCCTTCTGAATATTTGTTGTGGTTCACGGAGTACGATGTACCGTGTAAATAACACGGAGTATGCTATACCGTACCACTAGTCTTTGGACTTTCTGATTTGCATGCTTCTAGACACCCTTGCACACATGATCCGTGTTTTTTCTTGGGGTCACGAACTATGGCCATATGTCGTCTGAGTTACCATATATCCCTGCCTTATCTCTCTGACTAATTTGATTTTCTGAACTCTGATTTGATTTTGAAATCTAAATCTGATTTCTATTTTTTGAGTTGATTTTCTGGATTCTGATATGTTTTCTGAACTCTGATTTGTTTCTAAAGTCCGAATTTGATTTCTGTTTTCAGATCTGTTTATGATTTATTTGGTATTCTATTTTCGATCTGATTTCTGAAATGGTTTTGAACTGGCATCTGAACGGATCCTTAATGGTACGGATCTGCATGTTTTAATACATGACATGGCATCATTTGTAAGTATTTGGCAAAGCGATCATGTCCTTTTTGAAATCTGATAAGTGGAACACATTTTTTTTAAGAAATGATTGAGCTTCTATTGATTGATGACAAGCATATAGAATGCTTATGTTTTCAGAGAATGCATTTGTTTTATGAGATGATAAAACATGCATTATGAGCATCGTAGATAGTGTGGTTATCTACCTGCTTTCATATATTTCTTACTAAGCATGTTATGCTCATCCCTTTATTTTTCCCCCTCTACAGAGCATTTCAGTGGAGTTTGTTAACTGCGTCCGTCCTGCGATCTTTTAAACACAGCTATCCAGCAACATCGAGTTATATACACATACGTATTTTTGTATCTGAATAATAGTGTACAATGATGTAATCATGCTATAGGGGGATGTATATGTAAGGCAATGTAAATGAGTTTCTAATTATGAAATGATAACTTTATGAGCTTTCGCGATGTTAGTGCTTGGGACCAAAGCATTGCCTGATATGGATATATATATATATATATATATATATATATATATATATATATATATATATATATATATATATATATGAAATTGAGTGATGGATATTGACTCGTAGCCCAACAAGTGAAGTGTGATAAGTTCGCGAAAAATTTGTAGTGATTTTGAAAAAATGGGTCGCCACAAATTTTGATTCTCCAAGTCAAATATACCTTATGTTAATTTCCTATGGCCTCTGAATATTTTTTACAAATTTATAGAATTTATTTCGAATTTGTTTCACTTGCTAGGCTCAATTTTTCGGTTTAGTGTTAACTCAAGTTTTTACTAATTTTTTTGACTTCCAATACCTTAGTTTCACCTTCTAACCACCAAAGCATACTTATACATGCAATCTTTAAGCAATACATGAATTTGAAACCTTAGCTCAGTTTTCATGCCCCTCGAGCTTCATGCCACTAACCCGAGTGCTTCGGTCATTGTGAAACCTGATATTTTTCCATATTATGATTCTTATGAGAAGTAAATTATAGCTCAATGTAACGTTTTACAGGCCCGTAGACGATTAAAGCACTCGGTTGTAGTGTGAGACCTAATCTCACGCAAACTGAGGTAAGGTCCTAGATTCGAGAATTTCTCAAAAATGTCATGTTCATGCATGAAATGATGTGTAGAAGGGAAAACTAAGTGATTGGGAATGGAAAAGTGAGTCCAACTCGGGTTTTAAATTAAATCGAGAAAACGGACCTAATAAGGGAAATAAATTCGAATAAAATTCTAGAAATTCGTGAAAATTATTTTTAGATCATAGAAAATTAATATAAGGTGAAATTGACATGGGAAATAAAAATCATGAAGAAATATGGAGATTTAGGGTCCAAATGAATTTTTAAAGTGAATCGAAACCTTAATTCCATTTTGCTCTGTATGGGCTAAATCGCGCAAAATGAGTTCACTCATGAAATTTTTCTTAAACAAGTGACACGCCCTAAGAGTATTATCCGCAAGTGCATGGGTCGTAGAAGTAATAATGGGATTTGAGTCCCAGAATTATCGTCCCAGAGAGAAGTTGACTAGTCTAATTAAGTACCGGTTAATCTCACCCTAAGTATATTCTAGCGAATTATGAAATTAAAGTGGTGATCTACTAAGGCTAATTAAACGTACTGAAAACAAAAAACATTAAAAAAAATAAAGAAAATAAAACTGAACTAAGATTTGCTTACCAAACTCCGAGCAATTAAAGAAAATACCTACAAAAAAAATTAAAACAGTTAAAATGAATTAACGCAACTAAAATAAAATGCAAATATGAAAATAAAGCAATAAAATTAATTAAACTAAAATTTAAATAAACTTAAAATAAAAATGCATGTAATTAAAAAATTGCAAATTAAACTAACCTAAAATATAATAAAAATGAAAACTAAATTAAAATTGCATGAAACACATTTAATATAAATTGCAACTAAATGCATCTAAACTAAAATAAAATCCTAAAACATTTAATATAAAATTAACTCCTAACTAAAAATTAAATTAACAAATTAAAACACTAGAACTAATCTAAATTGACAACTAACAACTATCCTAAACTAACAACTAATTAAACTATACTAAAAATGCAAGAAAAATGGATTAATGCACGAGTTGAATGCCAAACAAAGCCTTAAGTTTAAATCATCCAATAAATCCATCCAAACACTGTTCATGTCTTCAATTTGCATTTTCTTTTCCAGGTGCTTCGGTCTATCCAGTCGTTAACGGGTTGCTTCTGCACCATACCTCTCGGTACGTTTTCTTCATGTTCGCCTGGTACCGTACCTTGCTAGCTCTCGCGTCCTGTTGTGTCCTGCTGCCAGGTCCTACTTTTGCACCATTTCCTGCTTCAGACTCCATTCTCGGTTCTGCTGTGTCCTGCTACCAGGTCTGTTCTCGGTTCCAAGCTTGCTGTCCGCGAGCTTCTGTCCAGCTGCTGTCTACTGTAGGTTTGTCCACTGGTGCTCGGTTCTATCTTGCTTCAGCTGCTGTTACCGCTTGTCATCTTGCATGCCAGCCTTGCTCTCCATTTCCAGGTGATGCACTGATCTCGGTTTGTCCTAGGCTTGTACCCAAGGCACTATCTGTACCAGCTTCATTCTCAGCATAGCAACAAAACATAATCCTGCAAGCATGTCCCGGACAGTTTTGCTGCACACTAAAGCACCTTTTATAATCCAATCCTGAACAAGCGTATGATGATTAGCAAGCAGCAGCAGATTTTATAGCAAAAATAATTTAACACCCTACTAATAAGTAAATATGAAATGAAACCAAACAATATCGAGGCAAGTTTAAATGTCGACAGAGGAGAAACTTACTGCAATGCAGTGATCATTTATCCTAAACCTTACTTTTAAGTGGAGATTTAAATGAATTAAAACAGAAAAACATAAGAGATGATGAACAGTATAAATATTCAAAAATAGAGGAGAGTAGAGTGGGATTTGTGGCTCTCGGTTCCTTGCAATATCATGCTACCTATGCTATATTCATAAAACATACATCTAATAAAAGCTTAGAGCTGCAAACAAAATGTGAAAGGCAACTTAAAGTGCAACCGAGAGGAAGATTGGAATCCTTTTAAAGCTAAAACCGAAACAAAAGAAATCAAGAACAGAAAAATAAGAAACTCCAATGATCTCGGGTTGTTTCGATTCCTCCTCCTTTTGCTGTGATCCCACATTGCCATTGATGTGGAAATAATACCTAGCACCCAACCCGCATCAAAACATCAGAATCAAAGGCAGTGATGGATGAAATCAATTAGCTCGAATGAACATTGAAGAACAAAACAGATGAACAAACCGAGAGCAAAAAAAAAAATTTAAATTGATTGCCATGAACAGTAAAAAAAACAAATTATTTGTTGGAAAAAGAAAACATTCGGAAATTTAAAACAAGGAAAGCTTTAAAATTAACCTAAAACTATTCTACCATAAATTAAAACTACTCCTAAATTTCTCTACACTACTCCTAACCTAGGCTACCCCCTTTTTCAATTGCCATCATATTCTATTTATACACACACTTAAGGGTACAATGGTAATTTTTTCATCCTAGATGAGTTGGCATTGTTTGGCCACTTGTCTTCACACCATTGGCTCCTTGAAAAATAATATTTCCATGTCATCTGTCTTTTTGTCTAATTAGATATGCTAGGCTCGTGTTGTCCACGTGATCCAATCTCGATTTTAGCTCAATTTCGGTCTATTTTCTACCGAAATATTCAAAATTCATCCGGATTTAATTTATCTGTAAACATGAGAATTTTAATTAAATAAAGGGGATAATTAACAAAATAAATTAGGGATTTAAATAATTAATTAGGAAATTAAGCACAAATAATTCTAAAAATATAGAATTATCACACCCCCAAACTTGAGCTTTTACTTGTCCTCAAGCAAAATAAAATAATTGTAGGAATGACAAGTACTAAACACAATAATTTTTCCAATATTATCCTCAAAGAAAAAGTACAGACTATGATCTTAAAGATTCACAATTACAAGTCCAACATTCAAAATTATTCAATCATAAGTCCTAACCCAAATTGGACTCCTCGTGAGTGTGTGAAAAATGTCAAAGTCACTTAATAGTACATTATTCGGATTAGATTATGCAAACACAGTAAATGCAAAGTCAATGACATGTGATCATTCCCATAAATTTGCTTTTCACTTCTCTCACTACTAATGTAGGCACACTTAACTAAAGATCAATAGGACTTCATTAAGCTTGTAATGTAGGGATGGGGCTAAGGTATGATAAAGTCAATTTAGGTTTACTTACCCCTTAACATGCATTACTTTCTAGGATCTTAATCTAAGAGCTCAAATTATTTCCCCCAAACTTATTTCTTTTGCTAAACATTTTATTCTATTTTTGTATTTTTCATCTTTCTTCTTTTTCTTTTTCTTTTTCTTTCATTTTCTTTTCTTTTTCTTCTTTCTTTTTTTTTTTTTTGAATTTTCACTATCACCAGATACCCAAATGTACAAAGCTCACAATATAGCCTAATGACTTCCATGCTTTCGGGGTAAGGGATAGGAAAAGAGTATTTAAGCTAAGAAAATTTTGCATGTGTATTTACAGAGAAAAGCTTATTTGGCCCAGATGGGTGACTAGGGGTAAAATATGTACAAGGAAGGCTAGAAAGGCTCAAACGATCCAAAGATGGCCTAAATCATCTCCATAATTAAGTGTGATCTAATATTTCGCCTCGAGATCAGATCAAACAAATTCTAGAATATGATGCACAAAATCATCTGAACAAATGTAATCCTAGGTCCTCATAAGCTTTCTCTAAATAAATATATAGATTCATGACATGACATGTGCGTAAGATGAGGAAATCACAATCAGAATCAAGACAAATTCAAGAATTCAACTTCATGCTTTTCCTATAATCATGCTTCTCATTCAATCACAATCAGACTTAATCATGGGGTCATATCATCGGAATATGGGAAAACTACATGCTAAGTACTAAATCATCCCAAAATCAAACAATTTAAGCTCAGATTTTTGAAAAAAATTTTGAAATTTTTTTCAATTTTGCCCAAATTTTTGAAAAATACTCAAGTGATATCCTTTCCCCTAAGCTTAAAGTGCACAATATCCTCAGTGTGCAGATAATATAAACAATTAAGCTCAAGAACAGAGTACTCCCCTATCTGATGTTGATGAACAACTGAAGCTTTTATTAAAAGCGTAAAACTTAGAAAATAAACCTGCAAAATAAATAAAGAAAGAAACAACAGAAAAGAAAAAGAAAAAGAACTATATACAAGGTGGAAAGAAAAACACAACCACTTCAAATGCAGCTGAAGAAAACAACACTCAGCAGCAAGGTGAAGAGTAGGAGGATTAGCCAGAATGGTGATAGAATGTTAACAGTTAAATCCTCCTTAGCTCTATCTACTTCCCTCATTCTTTCAGATTTCATGTGCTTAATCCTTATATCCTCATTAATCTCTATCTTAAAACACTCTTGAGAGTCATTAGGGAGCTTCAAAGGTTTGAAAAAATTAAACTTCACTTCCTGATCTTACACTCTCATAGTCAACTCCTCCTTTTGCACATCAATTATCGTCCTACCAGTAGCTAGGAAAGGTCTGCCTAAAATAATGGGGACTTCCTTGTCTTCCTCTATATCTAATACAATAAAATCTACAGGGAAAATAAACTTGTCCACCTTTACTAAGACATCCTCAATGACCCCCTTTGGATATTTAATGGATCGATCTGCGAGCTGAAGGGTCACTGTAGTGGGCTTGACATCCCCTATTCCTAACTTCTGATAGATAGACAAAGGCATTAGATTGATACTAGCTCCTAAATCACATAGGGCTCTACCAAAGAATAGATTTTCAATAGTGCAAGGTATGGTAAAACTCCCGGGATCCTTGAGCTTGAGGGTAATTTCCTCTAGATAATTGCACTACATTCCCCAGTTAAGGCCACCATCTCATAATCTTCCAATCTTCTCTTCCTTGAGAGGATATCCTTTAAAAACTTCACATAACTTGGCATTTGCTCTAAGGCATCTGCAAAAGGAATGTTGATATGAAGCTTCTTAAAACCTCAAGAAATTTAGCAAATTGTTGTTCCAGTTTTTGATTTTGGAACCTCTGAGGAAAAGGTACTGGTGGTTTAACTAGAGGCAATGTAGTGGGAACCTGTGTAGAATCAGAGGACGAGGAAGGTAATGAAGAAGAAGAAGGTATAGATGAAGAAGCACCTAACTTTGTTTCCTTTGCAGCCCGATCCTGACGTTCCTGCTCCTTTAGAGCTGCCTCTTTAGAACTTAAGGGTTTATCAACTATGGGTTGTTCAGGTGCAGACTTAACTTGTGGCTCATCTAGCTCTCTGCCACTCCTAAGGGTGATGGATCTAACATGTTCCTTACCCTCCCTTTGCTTAATAGGATTAACTTCAGTGTTACTAGGAAGGGTCCCTTGAGGACGTTGGCTAAGAGCACTAGCTATTTGTCTAACCTGAACTTCTAAGTTCTTAATTGAGGCAGCTTGATTTTGCAGGATAGTCGTGAACATTTCCTCAAGCGAGGGCTTCTTCTCAGCTGCTGGTGCATGGTAATGTTGGGGCTGCACGGGTTGTGGTGGTGGTGATGGATGATATTGAAATTGAGGTGGGGATGGATGATGTGGTGGATGGTATGGAAATTACGGTTGTGGTGGTACCTGAACCGGTGGAGCTTGAAAACCAGGGAGTCCTACAGGTCTAGAGCTAGAAGTTTGCCCTTGGTTTTGTCTCCAGGAGAAGTTAGGATGGTTCCTCCACCCTGGATTATAGGTGTTTGAAAAAGGGTTATTCTGTTGCGTTTGAGAAGGGGCAACATACTGAACCGATTCTAAGTTAAGTGGACACCTATGTACAGAGTGGGTACCACTACACAGCTCGCATGAAGGAAAGGACTTTAGACAGAATAAATCGGATTAGGACTGGTAGAAGGATTATGCTGAGTACTGAGCGACTCTACCTTCTTCGTAAGATTAGCGATTTGAAAGGTCAAGGTAGACAGTGTGTCGAGCTCATAAATACCCGCCGACTTCTTTGGTAATTGCCTCTCTGAGGACCATAAATAATTGTTAGCCGCCATCTTGTCTAAAAGCTCATGAGCTTCCTCCTTTGCTTTGCACATCAGGGCTCCACCCGCAGCAGCGTCAACAATGGTCCTATTTTGGCTTGTAAGTCTATTGTAGAAGGTCTGGACTTGCAATCACAAAGGTAGGCCATGGTGAGGGCACTTCCTAAGAAGCTCCTTATATCATTCCCATGCTTCATAAAGATATTCAGAGTCATACTGGACAAAGGAAGATATATTACTACGGAGTTGGGCCATTTTAGAGGGAGGAAAAAACTTAGAAAGAAATTGATGGGCTAACTCGTCCCATGTAGAAATGGATCCTGGAGGCAGGGAGGTTAACCAGTGTCTTACCATATCCCTAAGTGAGAAGGGGAATAATCTAAGCCTAAGCGCATCATCAGATAATCCATTATGTTTGAACGTGTTGCACAAGTCCAGGAATTGCCCAAGGTGAGCATGTGGGTCATTGTGTGGAAGCCCACTGAACTGTAAAGAAGTTTGGATCATCTGGAGGATTGCAGGCTTAATTTCGAAGTTGTTTGTAGGGACAGCTGGTGACCAAATGCCGGAATAATATCCTCTAATCGTTGGCATTGCATAATCTCCAATGATCCTAATTTCCCTATTTTCTGCCATCGTGTTTTGCAGCGGAGCTATAAATTTTCTAGAGTCCTTTCGAATTTTTCTAAGAGTGTGTTCAATTTCAGGATCTAGAGGAAAGCAATCAAAACTCCTGGCTCTACGCATGCAAACATCAGAAAGTCCTTAAATTTTTTTTTAAGTTTTTAATTTTTCAATTTTTTTAATTAAATGGAGAAAATTAACTAAACTAAGGACCTAAATATTTACAAGCTAGAATTACACCTAAGCATAATTTCACCGATATTAATTACTGACTAATTAAAACTTCCTCGGCAACAGCGCCAAAAACTTGACACGCCCTAAGATTATTGTCCACAAGTGCACGGGTCGTATAAGTAATAATGGGATTTGAGTCCCGAAATTATCGTCCCACAGAGAAATTGACTAGCCTAATTAAGTATCAGTTAATCTCACCCTAAGTATATTCTAGCGAATTATGAAATTAAAGTGGTGATCTACTAAGGCTAATTAAACGTACTGAAAACAATAAACATTAAAAAAAATAAAACAGAACAAGATTTGCTTACCGAACTCCGAGCAATTAAAGAAAATACCTACAAAAGAAATTAAAACAGTTAAAATGAATTAACGCAACTAAAATAAAATGCAAATATGAAAATAAAGCACTAAAATTAATTAAACTAAAATTTAAACAAACTTAAAATAAAAATGCATGTAATTAAACTAATAAAAATTGCAAATTAAACTAACCTAAAATCTAATAAAAATGAAAACTAAATTAAAATTGCATGAAACACATTTAATATAAATTGTAACTAAATGCATCTAAACTAAAATAAAATCCTAAAACATTTAATATAAAATTAACTCCTAACTAAAAATTAAGACTAAAAATTAAATTAACAAATTAAAACACTAGAACTAATCTAAATTGACAACTAACAACTATCCTAAACTAACAACTAATTAAACTATAGTAAAAATGCAAGAAAAATGGATTAATGCAAGAGTTGAATGCCAAACAAAGCCTTAAGTTTAAATCATCCAATAAATCCCTCCAAACACTGTTCACGTCTTCAATTTGCATTTTCTTTTCAAGGTGCTTTGGTCTGTCCAGGCGTTAACGGGTTGCTTCTGCACCATGCCTCTCGGTACGTTTTCTTCATGTTTACCTGGTACCGCACCCTGCTAGCTCTCGGGTCCTGTTGTGTCCTGCTGCCAGGTCCTGCTTCTGCACCATTTCCTGCTTCAGACTCCATTCTCGGTTCTGCTGTGTCCTGCTACCAGGTCTGTTCTCGGTTCCAAGCTTGTTGTCCGCAAGCTTCTGTCCAGCTGCTGTCTACTGCAGGTTTGTCCACTGGTGCTCGGTTCTATCATGCTTCAGCTGCTGTTACCGCTTGTCATCTTGCATGCCAGCCTTGCTCTCCATTTCCAGGTGCTGCTGGTGATGCACTGATCTCGGTTTGTCCTAGGCTTGTACCCAAGGCACTATTTGTACCAGCTTAATTCTTGGCATAGCAACAGAACATAATCCTGAAAGCATGTCCCAGACAGTTTTGCTACACACTAAAGCACCTTTTATAATCCAATCCTAAACAAGCGTATGATGATCAGCAAGCAGCAGCAGATTTTAGAGCAAAAATAATTTAACACCCTACTAATCAATAAATATGAAATGAAACCAAACAATACCGAGGCAAGTTTAAATGTCGACAGAGGAGAAACTTACTGAAATGCAGTGATCATTTATCCTAAACCTTACTTTTAAGTGGAGATATAAATGAATTAAAACAGAAAAACATAAGAGATGATGAACAGTACAAATATTCAAAAACAGAGGAGAGCAGAGTGGGATTTGTGGCTCTCGGTTCCTTGCAATATCATGCTACCTATGCTATATCCATAAAACATACATCTAATAAAAGCTTAGAGCTGCAAACAAAATGTGAAAGGCAACTTAAAGTGCAACCGAGAGGAAGATTGGAATCCTTTTAAAGCTAAAATCGAAACAAAAGAAATCAAGAACAGAAAAATAAGAAACTCCAATGATCTCGGATTGTTTCGATTCCTCCTCCTTCTGTTGTGATCCCACATTGCCATTGATGTGGAAATAATACCTAGCACCCAACCCGCATCAAAACGTCAGAATCAAAGGCAGTGATGGATGAAATCGATTAACTCGAATGAACATTGAAGTACAAAACGGATGAACAAACCAAGAGCAAAAAAAAAATTTTAATTGATTGCCATGAACAGTAAAAACAAATTATTTGTTGGAAAAAGAAAACATTCGAAAATTTAAACAAGGAAAGCTTTAAAATTAACCTAAAACTATTCTACCCTAAATTAAAACTACTTCTAAATTTCTCTACACTACTCCTAACCTAGGCTACCCCCTTTTTCAATTGCCATCATATTCTATTTATACACACACTTAGGGGTACAATGGTAATTTTTCCATCCTAGATGAGTTGGCATTGTTTGGCCACTTGTCTTCACACCATTGGCTCCTTGAAAAATAATATTTTCATGTCATCTGTCTTTTTGTCCAATTGGATGTGCTAGGCTCGTGTTGTCCGCGTGGTCCAATCTCGATTTTAGCTCAATTTCGATCCATTTTCTACCGAAATATTCAAAATTCATTCGAATTTAATTTATCTGCAAACATGAGAATTTTAATTAAATAAATGAGATAATTAACAAAATAAATTAGGGATTTAAATAATTAATTAGGAAATGATGCACAATTAATTCTAAAAATATAGAATTATCAACAAGTGACCCCCAAATTTTTATGGGACACACTATAAACATATTATAACAATGGAGAAGTAAAAGTTTGAAGAAATCTCATCAGAATTTTAAATGGGGAATTTTCTAAAATGAAGACTACAATCCCATGACTTTACACCACCAAACAACCCCTAACAAATAAATTATTTTAATCTCCTTATAGAACCTTTTCCTACCCACTTTCAGCCAACATTGAGCTAACACTTTTAGCTTCCAAAAGAAGCCAAATTTCCCTCTTCATTTCAGCCAAAACCCGAAAGCTTTAGTCATTGTCCCTGCTGCAGGCGTTGCTTACACATCTGTCTTGTGGAAATTTTTCAGCTAGCTTCCCATCATTTTTAGGCTTATGTCCAGTTAGAGAAAACACTCATATATATCTCCTATAACACATATAAAAATCCCAGAATTTTTAGAGACCATTTGATAGCTGAAAAACCCAAGCATTCCAGTCTTCTTCATTGTTGAAACGTGACTGTGTCTGGTAACTTGCTTAATTGTTTCAGCTACCTTCCACTCATTTTCAGACCTCGCTTTCTTCAGGTAAAACCTTCCTCTACCTCTCCTCTAATATATATAAAAATTTCAGATTTAATGGAGGTCATTTGATAGCTGAATCGGTAGAGAAATGAAAATAGAGCATAACTGTAACGTGATTTGGTCTGCTGACTTTCAGGATTTTTTCAGCAACCTTCCACTCATTTTCAGACCTCAGTCCAGTTAGAAAAAATCTTCATTTACCTCCCCTCTAACATATATAAAAATTTCAGATTTAATGGAGGTCATTTGATGCCTAAAACGGTAGAGAGAAGATTAAGGACAAAAGCTGTCCTGTTTTAGAGGTAAGTAAAGAATGAAGTTTAAATTGATGGGATGAATTTATGGATGATTTTCAATGATTCTAAGTTATAATTATATTGTGTTTCAACTTAGGAACAATTCTGGAAACTGAGATTGAAGTCAAGGTCAGTCAAAGGTGTGAGAAAGTTGAGTGAAAGTGTTGAATGATGATGAAATTTGATATATGTTGGCTTAGTGTGTTTGATGATTATTTTGAGGAATTAATGTAAGACCCGAATTTAATTAAAATATGAAAATTAAATAAGAAAAGATGGGAGATGTATGAAGGAAGGTCAGGTAAAATAAATTTTCGAAACAAGAGCAGGGGTAAAATGGTAAAAATACCAAAACCCGGTATTAAGGCGATAAGAAAATTTTAATTTAAAATAAGGATGTAAGATATCTTGATCGATAATGAGGAAATTATACAATTTGGGTCAATTGATCAAGATTCGAAAATTTTAAAAATATCGAAAAATTACCGAAACGATATCTCGAAAAGCGCGAAGGAATAATATCAAAAATTTGGAGAAAAAAATATTTAATAAATTAAATTTAAATTAAATAAATTAAATTAGAATAAAAATAATATAAGTGTAGATATTTTGGATTTTATGGAGTATTTTAATGAATAGTGAAATAATTAAATAAACTATAATAATAATAATAATAATAATAATAAAGAATCTGAAAAAAAAAGAGGAGAGAGAAAGGCTCGGGAGAACCCGAAACCAGGAAACTGAAAGTGACCCGCGACCCTCACCGTCGATTCCAGCACACCGGAGACCGACGGGCTCCGACGAAGCTACCAGGAGGAAGAGGAGAGACCGGCAAGCACGTGGGCACCGAAATCACGCCGCCAGGTGGCCGGAGCAGGCCGATCAGAGCGAAGGAAGACTGACGGAGAAACGGGCCGATTCTTGGCGAATCACCGCGTCTGGGCTGAAACGGAGGCTACCGACGCACTCAGGGGAAGAAGCCGGTTCTTTTGAGATCGGTCTTGGCCGGTGAGACCGCCGAAAACGCCGGCGACGGCAATTGGTAGTAAACGGCACCGTTTAGCCGAAAAGAAAGAAAAGAAAGGAAAAGGAAGGAAAGAGGAAAGAAAAGAAAGGAAAAGGAAGGAAAGAGAAAAGAAAAGAAAGGAAAAAGTGAAAAAGGAAAGAAATTTACCGGGGACGACTCGAGGTTCGGGTAAGTTGACCGAGGGTCGAAATTGACCTACGGGTAAATTTCGAAAATTTAATTTAATATTATTTTAATGAAAAATAATCCGGATTTACCTAATTGTGCAGCTTTACGGCAGAGACCGAACGAGAGTCGATCGAGCTCTGATTCTCGTACCTCGCATCGTATCGGGTAAGTACAGCTTAATTTCGGCAATCAGAGTTCTTTAAATACCGAGTTTTAATTATTTTACGGAATTATGGATTAATTTCGCGTAGGAAGGAATATTATTCGGAGTCGTAATATAATTGTCGTAAATGGTATACGGGCTATCCAATAAATTTGGATCGAAGCCCGATAATTATTAGAAAGCTGTATAAGCCCGGTATACCCGAAGAAGGGAATTAATAAATATAAAAAGGGCTGAAATGGGCCGAGACCCAATAAGGTAGATAAGGTCCAATACTTTAAAGTTGATCAGTAAATGCAATATACTGATCAGGATAATTGAATTAACCTCGACTATGTGGTTATATGCAGTTACGTGCTTTTGGTTGGCGCGCACTTGGGCCGAGAGGTTCGGTATCATCGAGACAGGTTTAGTCTGCGCGCGATTCCAGGTAAGGGAATTCTACGGACTGCTAGAGGTAAGCTTTACGCAATTTTAAATTCATATGCAGTCCTTAAAAATTATCTGAAGGGTCTAGAGGTCAAATAATAATTTTAGTGCCCCGAATGAGCAAATTACCAAAATACCATTGTTAAGGGTAAAATTTACGAATTTAGGAAAATTGGGAGGAGCAAGAACAAGAGGTTTCTGTTCGTTCTGGAGACATTTTAATGCATGCATGAGTAGGCTGGCTAACCTTGAAAGAAAATGCACAGCATTGCATACTTTCAACGATGAAATTGTTTTGAAAACTGTCTTGAGGAAACAGAGCCGCCTACGTATTTTTATTTACATGTGACGTGCTAGAGCTTAGCTCACACGATGTTTGATTTGTGTGATGCATGCATTAGTGCTGGAGCGAGAGCTCGCACTAGAGTTTTACATGCATAGGTGCTAGAGTATAACTCGCACCAGATTTCACATGCTTGTTCGTGACACGGTGCTAGAGTCTAACTCGCACCAGATTTTACATGATTCTCGTGACAGGGTGCTGGAGTTTAACTCGCACCAGATTTTATAAGATTTTCATGTGATTTATATATAGAGTGCTAGAGCCTAGCTCGCACTAGTTTTACTGGATTTGTGGAGTAGCGTTGTCTGCCCTTGGAGTCAGCTAAAAGCCCAACAGGCTCAAAAGACCTCTTAAGTGGGTGAGAGTGAGGGATGAGGTTGGCGGCCTTGTGGGGATGTAAAGCGGGCTCTGCCGATTTTACCTGATTTGATGAGAGTGCTGAGCATCGCTCGCACTGATTTTATGAGAACATGCGATGAGCCGTGCTTGGAGCATCGGGTAGACTGCGTGTCACCGATTTAATAGGCTCACACGTGCGTTTTGAGACATGGCATGAGTATTGAGAAACAAAACCTCTCTGTGGGAAGCAGGCCATTTGGGTTGGAGTACCTAGAGTGATATGGGTCCATGGAGTACGATGTACCGTGCAAGTAGCATGGAGTACGATATGTCACGACCCAATTTCATTCTCTTTAACCGAAATCACTGAAAATTTTTCACGTTTTACTGTTACCTTACCCAGTCGTGAACTAAGCTCACCACACACTGTTGGGCTGTGAGTCAATAATAAACACCACATCTCATTCATTCTCAATTAATTAAAACGATGTCATACATGTGCAATTAATCGTGTACTTATACGAATACATGATTTACTGACATCTACATCCCCCATAAGTACAACTCAAAAGAATACTGTGCTTTTACATTGTTTAGATACAAAAAGAATCACTGTGTATATACCTCTTAGCGATGGAGATGCAGCGGAGTCCAAAATAATACGCCTCAGTCCTCACTGGGCTACTATGCACGCTCTGTAGGGGGGAAAATAGAGTGGGATGAGCAACCACACGCTCAGTAAGGCAATAATGCAAGCATGGTAGATAACTACTCTATCTACATGCTGATAGTGTTATGCATAAATCGTTTATAGTAGGAGCATGAGGAATAAAACTATGCCATGTGAATATACATATATATCATGTATCAAATCATGTGCATTGGCATATAAAACATGGTAGAGACATCATGTATAAAACATCTCATGCTCAATCTCATTTAAATTCATAAAAGGGCAATTCATTTAGAAACTTCCTTTTTGAACCAACAACATAACACCACCAAATCAACTCACAAACCACAACCACGTTTACATTCCACAATTCACGCATGTGTATAAATCTAGGTCACTATATCAGAAGTGCCTATGTGAATCATTACATCATAAATCATCCCAGACCACACGCATCCAGGTGTGCGGGGTATCATGCTGGCACGAAGATGAATTATCCCTCGCCAGGCTTTCTCATCACATAACCATCATGCGGTACATCGTACTCCATGTGATATACATGGTACATCGTACTCCGCAACTCATATCATGATTGGGGGTGCCATTCCTAGGTCTTATCTACCCCATACCAAGAGTTTTCCATATTCCGTGAAGGAGAGCCTTCCTGCCGAACAGAGCCTCCCCGCCTAACAGAGCCTCCCTGCCTCCTCGGGCTTAAGGATGTTAGCTTAAGGATGTAGGGCTTAAGGGTCCTTTCCGTAAGAGAGCCTCCCCACCGAACAGAGCCTCCCCGCCTAACAGAGCCTCCCTGCCTCTTCGGGCTTAAGGATGTTAGCTTAAGGATGTAGGGCTTAAGGTTCTTACCTTCACCATACCCATGTAGGAGAGCCTCCCTGCCTAACAGAGCCTCCCCGCCTCTTTGGGCTTAAGGATGTTGGCTTAAGGATCCCACCGTAAGAGAGCCTCCCCACCAAACAGAGCCTCCCCGCCTAACAGAGCCTCCCTGCCTCCTCGGGCTTAAGGATGTTAGCTTAAGGATGTAAGGCTTAAGGATCTTACCCACTTTCACAACCCTATACGAATCCCATTGTACAAGCTTGTGCGAGTAAAACTCTAGCACGACTCATGCATCATGCATCTTCTCATAAAGAGGCGCGTACGAGCATAGCTCTAGTACGGTTATACTCATAAGATAACCATTCACAATCCACGTACGAGCAGAAGCTCCAGTACGGTTTATAAACATCATCACAATTCAATTTCAAAGTGCGAGCTAAGCTCAAGCACGTTTCACACAAGTGAAAACATAGAAATCTCGCGCGAGCGAGGCTCTAACGCGAATTATATCCCATACACGCGATAGGCGGCTTATGTGCATTCAAAACATCACATAATATGCTTAGTGCCTCATATGGGCTATTTCACAACATCATTCAAGTACCAGCCAGCCTATCCTTTTATTTGCTCAAATCAAAGCATTGTGTTTTGTAAAAGCATTCAAAACACATGATTTATGCAATTATTAGCCTTACTATCCCTTTTTCATAACATCCACTTCAAAACCAAAACCACGCATATACCCATCATCTTTCACAATTACCATCAACATTTATTTGAGCAATTCATGCATTTCATACAACACCCAATATTCACCCAGTTCAAAATACGAGCAGCTATCTCTATATACTCACAAAATTCCCTTACCTGGAATTGCGATGCGTGAGTCCACTTCCTTAAGCTGCTTACTCGTACGATTCGGTTCGCCTTCAACGAACTCTTCGGGACTGCACAAAATCGTATCCCGCATTATATTCGACCCATATATTGCAACCCTTGCGCTTGCTATAGTCAATTTAACCTATAGCCTCTATTAACGCTTATACGGCCTCGTTTCATTACTTTACCCATAACTCGAGTCTATGGATCTTTTGAGGCCTATTAACTTATTCAAAATCGATATCAAATCGATATTAAGCTCATAGTGTTCATACTTCATTAATTCCCTCACTATGGCATTTATCAAGTATATTCATACCCATTTCCACAATTCCTCCAAACTCACAATGTAATCTCATTTAACCATTTAAAATCATAAACATTACCCCAATAACAACTTTAGCATGCCATAAATGATAGGCTCATTCAATCCCACATATCCTCACATTATACCCATTTTAGATTTCTAGGTCACACCACTTCCACAACATTCCTAAGTAGTTTATCCATCAATACTCCTATCAATCAACTCCAAAATCAATTAAATAGCTAATACATTTGGATTGGAGGATTAGAATCTTACCAACGTGATTTCTCTCCTTGCTACAATTGGTAATGCCCTTAACTCCTTCAACTCCAAGAATGGAAAAATGCCCTCTCACTATGTTGTTCTTCTCTTTGATAGGAACAACTTTACCTCTAATGATCTCTCTCCAAATCTCACTGAAAATGGCTGATTTTAGAGAGGGAAAATTAGGTTTTTGGGGTTGAATTGTAAGGTTAAGTGTTTTCCGAGATTTCCAGATTTTTCAGCTCTCCTTATATAGAAATGACTTGAGGAGATCGATCTGGTCCAAGAGGAGATCGATCTGGTCCTTTAAAATCCCTCTTTTTCACGGCATTTTTAAGCCTGAGATCGATCTGTCGAAGTAATGAGATCGATCTGTTGAGGCATGAGATCGATCTGTCGAAGCATGAGATCGATCTGGTCCCAAACAGAGAGCTAAGGAGATCGATCTGGCTGCTTGAGGATCGATCTTTTCACTTACAGAATGCTTGGCAGATCGATCTGGCTCCATTGGAGATCGATCTGCTCTATTCGTTCACCCAAATAAGAGCATTCTGGCTCTTCCAGATCGATCTCTCATCCTAGGAGATCGATCTGGACCTCATGTTTGTCCAGATTTCCTGCAGTTTCATTGCTGCAACTCATACCAACACACCTTCAATCTATTGCCATGGCCATTTCCTCATCCATTCACCTCTATAGCTTGAAAATGGCATCCATTCATACCTTATGCACATTGAAACTTGTGTGCATTCATTGTATATTCAAAGGTATGCAACATAAAACCAAATGGAAGCATAACTCCATTCCATTTTACCACACTACTCATTTTGAGTCTCAATCACATCCATCACTTGCTAGAACACATTTCTCCGTATTCATACTCAATGAAACTTGTATGTACGTTACAACTTATATTACACATACATACATTGAATCCACGGACTTACATCAATCATATTTTACATCACAAGTCCATTCATATTATTTGATCCAAGTACACACATTACCCTTATACATATACGGGGTCTTACATTCTCCCC
This sequence comes from Firmiana major, assembly GCA_033439115.1. Lineage (NCBI taxonomy): Eukaryota > Viridiplantae > Streptophyta > Magnoliopsida > Malvales > Malvaceae > Firmiana > Firmiana major. The sequence goes on from CM065905.1 coordinate 10,175,331, forward strand.
TCCTTCAAGGAATTTGGTCCTCCAAATTAGAACCAAGTCACTCTTCAAACAGTTGGGGGTACTTCTCCCGTATCAAGTTCTCCAATTCCCACGTGGCCTCTTCCGCCGTGTGGTGTTGCCAGAGCACTTTCACCAAGGGAATTGTCTTATTCCGCAACACTTTCTCTTTTCTGTCCAATATCCGAACCGACTTCCCAACATACGTCATACTCTCATGGAGCTCCAACGGCTCATATCTTATCACGTGTGCCGGGTCCGGGTGATACTTCCGAAGCATCGAGACGTGGAAGACGTTGTGGACATTTGCCAAGTCCGGTGGCAATGCCAATCTATACGCCTTTTCTCCCACTCTCTCTAAAATCTCGAAGGGTTCGATATACCTAGGGCTCAGCTTGCCCTTCTTGCCAAATCTCATAATACCCTTCGATGGTGATACCCTCAGAAATACCGACTCACCCTCATCAAACTCCAGTGGTCTTCGTCTCTTGTCAGCATAACTCTTTTGCCGGCTCTGAGCTGTCCGTAATCTCTCACATATCAACTGGACGTCCTCAGATGCCTGCTGCACTAAGTCCGGAGCAAAAATCTGTCTGTCACCAACTTCTTCCCATCCAATGGGGGAACGGCATCTACGCCCTATAATGCCTCATAGGGTGCCATCCCGATACTAGCATGATAGCTATTATTATAAGCGAACTCGGCTAAATGCAGGTGGTCATCCCAGGAGCCTCTATAATCCAGTACACACGCTCTCAACATATCCTCGAGGGTCTGTATAGTCCTCTCTGACTGCCCATCTGTCTGAGGATGAAAAGCGGTGCTAAAACTCAGTCGGGTCCCCAGCGCTTCTTGAAAATGTTCCCAGAAATGGGAAGTGAAGCGGGCATCCCTATCAGAAACAACACTCACTGGTACACCATGTAGCCGTACTATCTCTCGGATATACAGGTTCGCCAACTGACTCAGTGTATCGGTAGCTCTCATAGCTAAGAAATGGGCGGACTTAGTCAACCGGTCCACAATAACCCATATGGCATCATGACCTCTACGGGTCCTCGGCAACCCCATCACAAAATCCATGGTGACATGCTCCCACTTCCATGTCGGTATCGGTAGAGGCTGTAATAATCCTGCAGGCTTCTGATGCTCTACCTTCACTTGCTGACAAACGAGACACTTAGCGACATATTCCGCAATGTCTCTTTTCATTCCAGACCACCAATAAACCTTCCGAAGGTTTTGATACATCTTGGTACTTCCCGGATGTATCGTATACTTCGATGAGTGAGCCTCTGATAAAATCGTTCTCCTGATCTCAGGATCCCTGGGAACGCATACTCTGCCTCTGAACCTCAATAAGCCATCAGCACTCTGCTCAAAATCAATACCCACACCTATCTGTATCTGCCTCAGCCAATCGATACACCGTCGATCGCTCTGCTGGGCTTGCCGAATACGGCCAATCAACTCTGGCTCTAGTCTCAAACTAGCCATGATCTCAAGTCTCTCAGATCCAGGTGGGGTTACATCCAAACTGAGGTTCGCAAAGTGTTCTAACAATTCATGTTCCCGTACCATCATATAAGACACCAACCCAAGGTTCTTTCTACTCAAAGCATTGGCAACTACATTTGCCTTACCCGGGTGGTACATGATTTCACAATCATAGTCTTTCAGGAGTTCGAGCCATCTCCTCTGTCTCATATTCAGCTCTTTCTGCGAGAACAGGTACTTAAGGCTCTTATGATCTGTGAACACCTGAAATTTCTCACCATAGAGATAGTGGCGCCATATTTTCAAAGCAAATACTACGGCCGCCAACTCTAAATCATGTGTCGGGTAGTTCCTCTCATGATCTTTCAACTGTCTAGATCCATAGGCAACTACCTTCCCATCCTGCATAAGCACACAGCCCAGTCCCTGGTGTGATGCATCCGTATACACCGAGAATCCTCCTGAGCTGGTAGGAATGGTGAGAACTGGAGCAGTCGTCAATCGACGCTTAAGCTCCTCAAAACTCCTCTCACATGCCTCATCCCATGTAAACTTAACATCTTTACGCGTGAGGCGTGTCAACGGAGCAGCTAGTCTGGAGAAACCCTCTACAAATCTCCGATAATATCCTGCCAATCCCAGGAAACTTCTGATCTCAGTTACTGTCTTGGGCTGTTCCCACTGCACAACTGCCTCTATCTTGGATGGATCCACTGATACCCCATCCTTAGACATAACATGCCCCAGAAATGAGATCTGTTCCAACCAAAAGTTACACTTGCTGAGTTTGGCATACAATTCTCTCTCTCGGAGGGTCTGCAGAACTATCCTCAAGTGCTCCTCATGATCTTCCCTGGACTTGGAATACACCAAAATGTCATCTATGAAAACAATCACAAACTTGTCCAGGTATGGCTTGAATATATCATTCATCAATGCCATAAATGCTGCGAGAGCATTCGTCAATCCGAATGGCATCACCAAAAACTCGTAGTGGCCATAACGGGTACGAAATGCTGTCTTGGGTATATCTCCACTCCTGATCCTCAATTGATGATACCCTGACCGCAGATCTATCTTAGAAAATACTTCGGCTCCCTGGAGCTGATCCAACAAATCATCGATTCTTGGAAGGGGGTACTTGTTCTTAATGGTGGCCTTATTCAACAACCGGTAATCTATACACAGTCGGAGGCTTCCATCCTTCTTCCTTACAAATAGAACCGGTGCTCCCCAAGGTGAGACACTCGGTCTAACAAACCCCTTCTCCAACAACTCTTGCAGTTGTTTCTTCAGCTCTTCCAACTCTATCGGAGCCATTCTATAGGGTGGCTTCGATATCGGCTCTGTACCAGGCACTAACTCATTGCAAAATTCCATTTCCCTTTCAGGTGGTAGTCCTGGTAATTCATCCGGAAAGACATCAGGGTAATCCGTAATTACGGGTATGTCCTTCAATTCCGGGGGTGCCTCATCTATATCGACCACATAGGCAATGAACCCTTCACAATATCCTCTCTTTCATTAGTAAAAATAAACCACCACTCCACATTCAATATTTATCACAATAAATGATTTATTTCTCAAGCATTATGCATTTAAAATCATACTCCTTTATTTACCACAAGTATACAAGTTTTCATATCATTTCTTTTCATCAAAATTTACAATAAGATTGTCTAGTCCTGAAAACATTAATGTTTTGGCATGACAATCCATCACAACACGATTGGTAGCCAACCAATCCATTCCCAAAATTACATCAAAATCATTCATATTTAATAAAATCAGATTGGCTATCATTTCCTTCCCCTCTATCTTTAATTTACAATCCCTACATACATGCTCAGTCAATTGGCTATCATTCATGGGTGTGGAAATCATCAACATTTTATCCAACAATGTTGGTTTCACATATTTCAACAATTTATGTGCAAAGGAAGGTGATATGAAAGAATGTGTGGCACCAGGATCAAATAATACCAATGCTTCTAAATCAAAGATTCGGATGGTACCTTTTATCACATCCGTCGAAGCATCTGCGGTGTCCTGATCCAGTGCATGAACTCTTCCTCTGCTCACACCCGCAATCTGTTTCCCTTTTTCCTCAGCTGTAGCCCTCCTCCTCGGGGCTGCTGTCTCAACTGGAGCTCCCTCAGGCTCCTTGCCCTTCTGTGGGGCAATCTCCATCTTCTCGGGATAATACTTAGCCATATGTCCTGGTCTCTCGCATCTAAAACACACCATAGGGGTCATCGGACAGGGCCTATTCCCATGGAATCTCCCACATCTCCTACACTGATCAGTAGTAGGTCGTGGTCCCCCAATAGTCATGCCCCTCGGCGCAGTCAAGGCTGGGTATACGGGAGGTCTAGCAGCTCTCTCCCGCACCTCCTCAATCTTTGGCCTCTTCTCGAAAAATCTTTGGCCATCTCTCTTGGCCACTCTTCCAAACCCGGATCTCTTCCGATCCTTGTCCTTTTTAACACTGACTCTCCCAAGCTCGGAGGCATTTCGCTCAAAGTCTTGTTCACATAACTGAGCCTTGTGTACCGCCTCCTCATAAGTCACAATATCGAAGGGAGCTAGCTTAGTCCGGATGGCCAATCTCAATCCATCCATGAACTTCTGAATCTTTCGGGTCTCACTACCCATCGTGTCCGGGTCATATCTCCCCAAGGACATAAACTTGGACTTATACTCGTCCACAGTACGGTTCCCCTGAACCAAATTCATAAATTCCATCCGCAGTCTCCTCTGTGCGGTAGCTGGGACATATTGTCTCCTGAAGGCCTCTAGAAATATCTCCCATGAGATCTCAGAGTGTCTGGCCCTCAAAATAACCTCGGTGGACCTCCACCAATGCTCGGCCTCGCCTTTCAGCATAAACACGGCAAAGGCAACCTTCTCACTTGAAGTGCATCGGAAAAACCTATACAGTTTCTCCATCTCATACACCCAATCCTCCGTAATCACTGGGTCCTTCACCCCTCTGAACACTGGGGGTTTCAGCGCTTGAAACTCTCGCAACCTGCTCAAGTCGCAGTCATAACCCACATCACTACCGCTCTGCTGTGGAGCGATAGGAGAATCTGTATCCTGGGCTGGAGGTGGTGTAACTGTAACTGTCTCAGCAGTCTGAGGTCTCTCCGTCTCTGCAGCTCCCTGTTCAGTAGTAGGCTGTGCCGCGGGACCTCGTCTGTCACCGGCGCCCAAGGCCTGCGTAACTATCTCCACCAGACTCTCAATACTCCGCTCTAATCTAGCGAAGCGAGCCTCAGTATCACCCGCTCTCTCAGCAGGATTCTGTGGAGCCTGCTCAGCTGTGGCTCCGCACGGCTCTCAGGCCTACCTCTACGGCCTCTAGCACGTGCTCTCGCCCCTCTACCTTTGCGTGTAACTGGCATAGTGCCTAACTCCCTGTATTATAATAATTTATTAAGCTCAATCCATCACAGTATACACAGTTATATCTAAACAAAAGCACAATACTATGGGGATGTACTTTCCTACATTTTATTAATGACTCACATCAGGCCAACACAGCTCTGATACCAATCTCTGTCACGACCCAATTTCATTCTCTTTAACCGAAATCACTGAAAATTTTTTGCGTTTTACTGTTACCTTACCCAGTCGTGAACTAAGCTCACCACACACTGTTGGGCTGTGAGTCAATAATAAACACCACATCTCATTCATTCTCAATTAATTAAAACGATGTCATACATGTGCAATTAATCGTGTACTTATACGAATACATGATTTACTGACATCTACATCCCCCATAAGTACAACTCAAAAGAATACTGTGCTTTTACATTGTTTAGATACAAAAAGAATCACTGTGTATATACCTCTTAGCGATGGAGATGCAGCGGAGTCCAAAATAATACGCCTCAGTCCTCACTGGGCTACTATGCACGCTCTGTAGGGGGGAAAATAGAGTGGGATGAGCAACCACACGCTCAGTAAGGCAATAATGCAAGCATGGTAGATAACTACTCTATCTACATGCTGATAGTGTTATGCATAAATCGTTTATAGTAGGAGCATGAGGAATAAAACTATGCCATGTGAATATACATATATATCATGTATCAAATCATGTGCATTGGCATATAAAACATGGTAGAGACATCATGTATAAAACATCTCATGCTCAATCTCATTTAAATTCATAAAAGGGCAATTCATTTAGAAACTTCCTTTTTGAACCAACAACATAACACCACCAAATCAACTCACAAACCACAACCACGTTTACATTCCACAATTCACGCATGTGTATAAATCTAGGTCACTATATCAGAAGTGCCTATGTGAATCATTACATCATAAATCATCCCAGACCACACGCATCCAGGTGTGCGGGGTATCATGCTGGCACGAAGATGAATTATCCCTCGCCAGGCTTTCTCATCACATAACCATCATGCGGTACATCGTACTCCATGTGATATACACGGTACATCGTACTCCGCAACTCATATCATGATTGGGGGTGCCATTCCTAGGTCTTATCTACCCCATACCAAGAGTTTTCCATATTCCGTGAAGGAGAGCCTTCCTGCCGAACAGAGCCTCCCCGCCTAACAGAGCCTCCCTGCCTCCTCGGGCTTAAGGATGTTAGCTTAAGGATGTAGGGCTTAAGGGTCCTTTCCGTAAGAGAGCCTCCCCACCGAACAGAGCCTCCCCGCCTAACAGAGCCTCCCTGCCTCTTCGGGCTTAAGGATGTTAGCTTAAGGATGTAGGGCTTAAGGTTCTTACCTTCACCATACCCATGTAGGAGAGCCTCCCTGCCTAACAGAGCCTCCCCGCCTCTTTGGGCTTAAGGATGTTGGCTTAAGGATCCCACCGTAAGAGAGCCTCCCCACCAAACAGAGCCTCCCCGCCTAACAGAGCCTCCCTGCCTCCTCGGGCTTAAGGATGTTAGCTTAAGGATGTGAGGCTTAAGGATCTTACCCACTTTCACAACCCTATACGAATCCCATTGTACAAGCTTGTGCGAGTAAAACTCTAGCACGACTCATGCATCATGCATCTTCTCATAAAGAGGCGCGTACGAGCATAGCTCTAGTACGGTTATACTCATAAGATAACCATTCACAATCCACGTACGAGCAGAAGCTCCAGTACGGTTTATAAACATCATCACAATTCAATTTCAAAGTGCGAGCTAAGCTCAAGCACGTTTCACACAAGTGAAAACATAGAAATCTCGCGCGAGCGAGGCTCTAACGCGAATTATATCCCATACACGCGATAGGCGGCTTATGTGCATTCAAAACATCACATAATATGCTTAGTGCCTCATATGGGCTATTTCACAACATCATTCAAGTACCAGCCAGCCTATCCTTTTATTTGCTCAAATCAAAGCATTGTGTTTTGTAAAAGCATTCAAAACACATGATTTATGCAATTATTAGCCTTACTATCCCTTTTTCATAACATCCACTTCAAAACCAAAACCACGCATATACCCATCATCTTTCACAATTACCATCAACATTTATTTGAGCAATTCATGCATTTCATACAACACCCAATATTCACCCAGTTCAAAATACGAGCAGCTATCTCTATATACTCACAAAATTCCCTTACCTGGAATTGCGATGCGTGAGTCCACTTCCTTAAGCTGCTTACTCGTACGATTCGGTTCGCCTTCAACGAACTCTTCGGGACTGCACAAAATCGTATCCCGCATTATATTCGACCCATATATTGCAACCCTTGCGCTTGCTATAGTCAATTTAACCTATAGCCTCTATTAACGCTTATACGGCCTCGTTTCATTACTTTACCCATAACTCGAGTCTATGGATCTTTTGAGGCCTATTAACTTATTCAAAATCGATATCAAATCGATATTAAGCTCATAGTGTTCATACTTCATTAATTCCCTCACTATGGCATTTATCAAGTATATTCATACCCATTTCCACAATTCCTCCAAACTCACAATGTAATCTCATTTAACCATTTAAAATCATAAACATTACCCCAATAACAACTTTAGCATGCCATAAATGATAGGCTCATTCAATCCCACATATCCTCACATTATACCCATTTTAGATTTCTAGGTCACACCACTTCCACAACATTCCTAAGTAGTTTATCCATCAATACTCCTATCAATCAACTCCAAAATCAATTAAATAGCTAATACATTTGGATTGGAGGATTAGAATCTTACCAACGTGATTTCTCTCCTTGCTACAATTGGTAATGCCCTTAACTCCTTCAACTCCAAGAATGGAAAAATGCCCTCTCACTATGTTGTTCTTCTCTTTGATAGGAACAACTTTACCTCTAATGATCTCTCTCCAAATCTCACTGAAAATGGCTGATTTTAGAGAGGGAAAATTAGGTTTTTGGGGTTGAATTGTAAGGTTAAGTGTTTTTCGAGATTTCCAGATTTTTCAGCTCTCCTTATATAGAAATGACTTGAGGAGATCGATCTGGTCCAAGAGGAGATCGATCTAGTCCTTTAAAATCCCTCTTTTTCACGGCATTTTTAAGCCTGAGATCGATCTGTCGAAGTAATGAGATCGATCTGTTGAGGCATGAGATCGATCTGTCGAAGCATGAGATCGATCTGGTCCCAAACAGAGAGCTAAGGAGATCGATCTGGCTGCTTGAGGATCGATCTTTTCACTTACAGAATGCTTGGCAGATCGATCTGGCTCCATTGGAGATCGATCTGCTCTATTCGTTCACCCAAATAAGAGCATTCTGGCTCTTCCAGATCGATCTCTCATCCTAGGAGATCGATCTGGACCTCATGTTTTTCCAGATTTCCTGCAGTTTCATTGCTGCAACTCATACCAACACACCTTCAATCTATTGCCATGGCCATTTCCTCATCCATTCACCTCTATAGCTTGAAAATGGCATCCATTCATACCTTATGCACATTGAAACTTGTGTGCATTCATTGTATATTCAAAGGTATGCAACATAAAACCAAATGGAAGCATAACTCCATTCCATTTTACCACACTACTCATTTTGAGTCTCAATCACATCCATCACTTGCTAGAACACATTTCTCCGTATTCATACTCAATGAAACTTGTATGTACGTTACAACTTATATTACACATACATACATTGAATCCACGGACTTACATCAATCATATTTTACATCACAAGTCCATTCATATTATTTGATCCAAGTACACACATTACCCTTATACATATACGGGGTCTTACATTCTCCCCTCCTTCAAGGAATTTGGTCCTCCAAATTAGAACCAAGTCACTCTTCAAACAGTTGGGGGTACTTCTCCCGTATCAAGTTCTCCAATTCCCACGTGGCCTCTTCCGCCGTGTGGTGTTGCCAGAGCACTTTCACCAAGGGAATTGTCTTATTCCGCAACACTTTCTCTTTTCTGTCCAATATCCGAACCAACTTCTCAACATACGTCATACTCTCATGGAGCTCCAACGGCTCATATCTTATCACGTGTGCCGGGTCCGGGTGATACTTCCGAAGCATCGAGACGTGGAAGACGTTGTGGACATTTGCCAAGTCCGGTGGCAATGCCAATCTATACGCCTTTTCTCCCACTCTCTCTAAAATCTCGAAGGGTCCGATATACCTAGGGCTCAGCTTGCCCTTCTTGCCAAATCTCATAATACCCTTCGATGGTGATACCCTCAGAAATACCGACTCACCCTCATCAAACTCCAGTGGTCTTCGTCTCTTGTCAGCATAACTCTTTTGCCGGCTCTGAGCTGTCCGTAATCTCTCACATATCAACTGGACGTCCTCAGATGCCTGCTGCACTAAGTCCGGAGCGAAAATCTGTCTGTCACCAACTTCTTCCCATCCAATGGGGGAACAGCATCTACGCCCTATAATGCCTCATAGGGTGCCATCCCGATACTAGCATGATAGCTATTATTATAAGCGAACTCGGCTAAATGCAGGTGGTCATCCCAGGAGCCTCTATAATCCAGTACACACGCTCTCAACATATCCTCGAGGGTCTGTATAGTCCTCTCTGACTGCCCATCTGTCTGAGGATGAAAAGCGGTGCTAAAACTCAGTCGGGTCCCCAGCGCTTCCTGAAAATGTTCCCAGAAATGGGAAGTGAAGCGGGCATCCCTATCAGAAACAACACTCACTGGTACACCATGTAGCCGTACTATCTCTCGGATATACAGGTTCGCCAACTGACTCAGTGTATCGGTAGCTCTCATAGCTAAGAAATGGGCGGACTTAGTCAACCGGTCCACAATAACCCATATGGCATCATGACCTCTACGGGTCCTCGGCAACCCCATCACAAAATCCATGGTGACATGCTCCCACTTCCATGTCGGTATCGGTAGAGGCTGTAATAATCCTGCAGGCTTCTGATGCTCTACCTTCACTTGCTGACAAACGAGACACTTAGCGACATATTCCGCAATGTCTCTTTTCATTCCAGACCACCAATAAACCTTCCGAAGGTTTTGATACATCTTGGTACTTCCCGGATGTATCGTATACTTCGATGAGTGAGCCTCTGATAAAATCGTTCTCCTGATCTCAGGATCCCTGGGAACGCATACTCTGCCTCTGAACCTCAATAAGCCATCAGCACTCTGCTCAAAATCAATACCCACACCTATCTGTATCTGCCTCAGCCAATCGATACACCGTCGATCGCTCTGCTGGGCTTGCCGAATACGGCCAATCAACTCTGGCTCTAGTCTCAAACTAGCCATGATCTCAAGTCTCTCAGATCCAGGTGGGGTTACATCCAAACTGAGGTTCGCAAAGTGTTCTAACAATTCATGTTCCCGTACCATCATATAAGACACCAACCCAAGGTTCTTTCTACTCAAAGCATTGGCAACTACATTTGCCTTACCCGGGTGGTACATGATTTCACAATCATAGTCTTTCAGGAGTTCGAGCCATCTCCTCTGTCTCATATTCAGCTCTTTCTGCGAGAACAGGTACTTAAGGCTCTTATGATCTGTGAACACCTGAAATTTCTCACCATAGAGATAGTGGCGCCATATTTTCAAAGCAAATACTACGGCCGCCAACTCTAAATCATGTGTCGGGTAGTTCCTCTCATGATCTTTCAACTGTCTAGATCCATAGGCAACTACCTTCCCATCCTGCATAAGCACACAGCCCAGTCCCTGGTGTGATGCATCCGTATACACCGAGAATCCTCCTGAGCTGGTAGGAATGGTGAGAACTGGAGCAGTCGTCAATCGACGCTTAAGCTCCTCAAAACTCCTCTCACATGCCTCATCCCATGTAAACTTAACATCTTTACGCGTGAGGCGTGTCAACGGAGCAGCTAGTCTGGAGAAACCCTCTACAAATCTCCGATAATATCCTGCCAATCCCAGGAAACTTCTGATCTCAGTTACTGTCTTGGGCTGTTCCCACTGCACAACTGCCTCTATCTTGGATGGATCCACTGATACCCCATCCTTAGACATAACATGCCCCAGAAATGAGATCTGTTCCAACCAAAAGTTACACTTGCTGAGTTTGGCATACAATTCTCTCTCTCGGAGGGTCTGCAGAACTATCCTCAAGTGCTCCTCATGATCTTCCCTGGACTTGGAATACACCAAAATGTCATCTATGAAAACAATCACAAACTTGTCCAGGTATGGCTTGAATATATCATTCATCAATGCCATAAATGCTGCGAGAGCATTCGTCAATCCGAATGGCATCACCAAAAACTCGTAGTGGCCATAACGGGTACGAAATGCTGTCTTGGGTATATCTCCACTCCTGATCCTCAATTGATGATACCCTGACCGCAGATCTATCTTAGAAAATACTTCGGCTCCCTGGAGCTGATCCAACAAATCATCGATTCTTGGAAGGGGGTACTTGTTCTTAATGGTGGCCTTATTCAACAACCGGTAATCTATACACAGTCGGAGGCTTCCATCCTTCTTCCTTACAAATAGAACCGGTGCTCCCCAAGGTGAGACACTCGGTCTAACAAACCCCTTCTCCAACAACTCTTGCAGTTGTTTCTTCAGCTCTTCCAACTCTATCGGAGCCATTCTATAGGGTGGCTTCGATATCGGCTCTGTACCAGGCACTAACTCATTGCAAAATTCCATTTCCCTTTCAGGTGGTAGTCCTGGTAATTCATCCGGAAAGACATCAGGGTAATCCGTAATTACGGGTATGTCCTTCAATTCCGGGGGTGCCTCATCTATATCGACCACATAGGCAATGAACCCTTCACAATATCCTCTCTTTCATTAGTAAAAATAAACCACCACTCCACATTCAATATTTATCACAATAAATGATTTATTTCTCAAGCATTATGCATTTAAAATCATACTCCTTTATTTACCACAAGTATACAAGTTTTCATATCATTTCTTTTCATCAAAATTTACAATAAGATTGTCTAGTCCTGAAAACATTAATGTTTTGGCATGACAATCCATCACAACACGATTGGTAGCCAACCAATCCATTCCCAAAATTACATCAAAATCATTCATATTTAATAAAATCAGATTGGCTATCATTTCCTTCCCCTCTATCTTTAATTTACAATCCCTACATACATGCTCAGTCAATTGGCTATCATTCATGGGTGTGGAAATCATCAACATTTTATCCAACAATGTTGGTTTCACATATTTCAACAATTTATGTGCAAAGGAAGGTGATATGAAAGAATGTGTGGCACCAGGATCAAATAATACCAATGCTTCTAAATCAAAGATTCGGATGGTACCTTTTATCACATCCGTCGAAGCATCTGCGGTGTCCTGATCCAGTGCATGAACTCTTCCTCTGCTCACACCCGCAATCTGTTTCCCTTTTTCCTCAGCTGTAGCCCTCCTCCTCGGGGCTGCTGTCTCAACTGGAGCTCCCTCAGGCTCCTTGCCCTTCTGTGGGGCAATCTCCATCTTCTCGGGATAATACTTAGCCATATGTCCTGGTCTCTCGCATCTAAAACACACCATAGGGGTCATCGGACAGGGCCTATTCCCATGGAATCTCCCACATCTCCTACACTGATCAGTAGTAGGTCGTGGTCCCCCAATAGTCATGCCCCTCGGCGCAGTCAAGGCTGGGTATACGGGAGGTCTAGCAGCTCTCTCCCGCACCTCCTCAATCTTTGGCCTCTTCTCGAAAAATCTTTGGCCATCTCTCTTGGCCACTCTTCCAAACCCGGATCTCTTCCGATCCTTGTCCTTTTTAACACTGACTCTCCCAAGCTCGGAGGCATTTCGCTCAAAGTCTTGTTCACATAACTGAGCCTTGTGTACCGCCTCCTCATAAGTCACAATATCGAAGGGAGCTAGCTTAGTCCGGATGGCCAATCTCAATCCATCCATGAACTTCTGAATCTTTCGGGTCTCACTACCCATCGTGTCCGGGTCATATCTCCCCAAGGACATAAACTTGGACTTATACTCGTCCACAGTACGGTTCCCCTGAACCAAATTCATAAATTCCATCCGCAGTCTCCTCTGTGCGGTAGCTGGGACATATTGTCTCCTGAAGGCCTCTAGAAATATCTCCCATGAGATCTCAGAGTGTCTGGCCCTCAAAATAACCTCGGTGGACCTCCACCAATGCTCGGCCTCGCCTTTCAGCATAAACACGGCAAAGGCAACCTTCTCACTTGAAGTGCATCGGAAAAACCTATACAGTTTCTCCATCTCATACACCCAATCCTCCGTAATCACTGGGTCCTTCACCCCTCTGAACACTGGGGGTTTCAGCGCTTGAAACTCTCGCAACCTGCTCAAGTCGCAGTCATAACCCACATCACTACCGCTCTGCTGTGGAGCGATAGGAGAATCTGTATCCTGGGCTGGAGGTGGTGTAACTGTAACTGTCTCAGCAGTCTGAGGTCTCTCCGTCTCTGCAGCTCCCTGTTCAGTAGTAGGCTGTGCCGCGGGACCTCGTCTGTCACCGGCGCCCAAGGCCTGCGTAACTATCTCCACCAGACTCTCAATACTCCGCTCTAATCTAGCGAAGCGAGCCTCAGTATCACCCGCTCTCTCAGCAGGATTCTGTGGAGCCTGCTCAGTCTGTGGCTCCGCACGGCTCTCAGGCCTACCTCTACGGCCTCTAGCACGTGCTCTCGCCCCTCTACCTTTGCGTGTAACTGGCATAGTGCCTAACTCCCTGTATTATAATAATTTATTAAGCTCAATCCATCACAGTATACACAGTTATATCTAAACAAAAGCACAGTACTATGGGGATGTACTTTCCTACATTTTATTAATGACTCACATCAGGCCAACACAGCTCTGATACCAATCTCTGTCACGACCCAATTTCATTCTCTTTAACCGAAATCACTGAAAATTTTTCGCGTTTTACTGTTACCTTACCCAGTCGTGAACTAAGCTCACCACACACTGTTGGGCTGTGAGTCAATAATAAACACCACATCTCATTCATTCTCAATTAATTAAAACGATGTCATACATGTGCAATTAATCGTGTACTTATACGAATACATGATTTACTGACATCTACATCCCCCATAAGTACAACTCAAAAGAATACTGTGCTTTTACATTGTTTAGATACAAAAAGAATCACTGTGTATATACCTCTTAGCGATGGAGATGCAGCGGAGTCCAAAATAATACGCCTCAGTCCTCACTGGGCTACTATGCATGCTCTGTAGGGGGGAAAATAGAGTGGGATGAGCAACCACACGCTCAGTAAGGCAATAATGCAAGCATGATAGATAACTACTCTATCTACATGCTGATAGTGTTATGCATAAATCGTTTATAGTAGGAGCATGAGGAATAAAACTATGCCATGTGAATATACATATATATCATGTATCAAATCATGTGCATTGGCATATAAAACATGGTAGAGACATCATGTATAAAACATCTCATGCTCAATCTCATTTAAATTCATAAAAGGGCAATTCATTTAGAAACTTCCTTTTTGAACCAACAACATAACACCACCAAATCAACTCACAAACCACAACCACGTTTACATTCCACAATTCACGCATGTGTATAAATCTAGGTCACTATATCAGAAGTGCCTATGTGAATCATTACATCATAAATCATCCCAGACCACACGCATCCAGGTGTGCGGGGTATCATGCTGGCACGAAGATGAATTATCCCTCGCCAGGCTTTCTCATCACATAACCATCATGCGGTACATCGTAGTCCATGTGATATACACGGTACATCGTACTCCGTAACTCATATCATGATTGGGGGTGCCATTCCTAGGTCTTATCTACCCCATACCAAGAGTTTTCCATATTCCGTGAAGGAGAGCCTTCCTGCCGAACAGAGCCTCCCCGCCTAACAGAGCCTCCCTGCCTCCTCGGGCTTAAGGATGTTAGCTTAAGGATGTAGGGCTTAAGGGTCCTTTCCGTAAGAGAGCCTCCCCACCGAACAGAGCCTCCCCGCCTAACAGAGCCTCCCTGCCTTTTCGGGCTTAAGGATGTTAGCTTAAGGATGTAGGGCTTAAGGTTCTTACCTTCACCATACCCATGTAGGAGAGCCTCCCTGCCTAACAGAGCCTCCCCGCCTCTTTGGGCTTAAGGATGTTGGCTTAAGGATCCCACCGTAAGAGAGCCTCCCCACCAAACAGAGCCTCCCCGCCTAACAGAGCCTCCCTGCCTCCTCGGGCTTAAGGATGTTAGCTTAAGGATGTAAGGCTTAAGGATCTTACCCACTTTCACAACCCTATACGAATCCCATTGTACAAGCTTGTGCGAGTAAAACTCTAGCACGACTCATGCATCATGCATCTTCTCATAAAGAGGCGCGTACGAGCATAGCTCTAGTACGGTTATACTCATAAGATAACCATTCACAATCCACGTACGAGCAGAAGCTCCAGTACGGTTTATAAACATCATCACAATTCAATTTCAAAGTGCGAGCTAAGCTCAAGCACGTTTCACACAAGTGAAAACATAGAAATCTCGCGCGAGCGAGGCTCTAACGCGAATTATATCCCATACACGCGATAGGCGGCTTATGTGCATTCAAAACATCACATAATATGCTTAGTGCCTCATATGGGCTATTTCACAACATCATTCAAGTACCAGCCAGCCTATCCTTTTATTTGCTCAAATCAAAGCATTGTGTTTTGTAAAAGCATTCAAAACACATGATTTATGCAATTATTAGCCTTACTATCCCTTTTTCATAACATCCACTTCAAAACCAAAACCACGCATATACCCATCATCTTTCACAATTACCATCAACATTTATTTGAGCAATTCATGCATTTCATACAACACCCAATATTCACCCAGTTCAAAATACGAGCAGCTATCTCTATATACTCACAAAATTCCCTTACCTGGAATTGCGATGCGTGAGTCCACTTCCTTAAGCTGCTTACTCGTACGATTCGGTTCGCCTTCAACGAACTCTTCGAGACTGCACAAAATCGTATCCCGCATTATATTCGACCCATATATTGCAACCCTTGCGC
The DNA here is from genome assembly GCA_033439115.1 of Firmiana major. Lineage (NCBI taxonomy): Eukaryota > Viridiplantae > Streptophyta > Magnoliopsida > Malvales > Malvaceae > Firmiana > Firmiana major. The sequence goes on from CM065905.1 coordinate 10,191,298, forward strand.
TTGCTATAGTCAATTTAACCTATAGCCTCTATTAACGCTTATACGGCCTCGTTTCATTACTTTACCCATAACTCGAGTCTATGGATCTTTTGAGGCCTATTAACTTATTCAAAATCGATATCAAATCGATATTAAGCTCATAGTGTTCATACTTCATTAATTCCCTCACTATGGCATTTATCAAGTATATTCATACCCATTTCCACAATTCCTCCAAACTCACAATGTAATCTCATTTAACCATTTAAAATCATAAACATTACCCCAATAACAACTTTAGCATGCCATAAATGATAGGCTCATTCAATCCCACATATCCTCACATTATACCCATTTTAGATTTCTAGGTCACACCACTTCCACAACATTCCTAAGTAGTTTATCCATCAATACTCCTATCAATCAACTCCAAAATCAATTAAATAGCTAATACATTTGGATTGGAGGATTAGAATCTTACCAACGTGATTTCTCTCCTTGCTACAATTGGTAATGCCCTTAACTCCTTCAACTCCAAGAATGGAAAAATGCCCTCTCACTATGTTGTTCTTCTCTTTGATAGGAACAACTTTACCTCTAATGATCTCTCTCCAAATCTCACTGAAAATGGCTGATTTTAGAGAGGGAAAATTAGGTTTTTGGGGTTGAATTGTAAGGTTAAGTGTTTTCCGAGATTTTCAGATTTTTCAGCTCTCCTTATATAGAAATGACTTGAGGAGATCGATCTGGTCCAAGAGGAGATCGATCTGGTCCTTTAAAATCCCTCTTTTTCACGGCATTTTTAAGCCTGAGATCGATCTGTCGAAGTAATGAGATCGATCTGTTGAGGCATGAGATCGATCTGTCGAAGCATGAGATCGATCTGGTCCCAAACAGAGAGCTAAGGAGATCGATCTGGCTGCTTGAGGATCGATCTTTTCACTTACAGAATGCTTGGCAGATCGATCTGGCTCCATTGGAGATCGATCTGCTCTATTCGTTCACCCAAATAAGAGCATTCTGGCTCTTCCAGATCGATCTCTCATCCTAGGAGATCGATCTGAACCTCATGTTTTTCCAGATTTCCTGCAGTTTCATTGCTGCAACTCATACCAACACACCTTCAATCTATTGCCATGGCCATTTCCTCATCCATTCACCTCTATAGCTTGAAAATGGCATCCATTCATACCTTATGCACATTGAAACTTGTGTGCATTCATTGTATATTCAAAGGTATGCAACATAAAACCAAATGGAAGCATAACTCCATTCCATTTTACCACACTACTCATTTTGAGTCTCAATCACATCCATCACTTGCTAGATCACATTTCTCCGTATTCATACTCAATGAAACTTGTATGTACGTTACAACTTATATTACACATACATACATTGAATCCACGGACTTACATCAATCATATTTTACATCACAAGTCCATTCATATTATTTGATCCAAGTACACACATTACCCTTATACATATACGGGGTCTTACACGATATACCGTGGGGTATCTTCGGATACGGTATCTTTGTGATACGGGTATCTTCGGATACGGTATCTTTGTGATACGGGGTATCTTCGGATACGACATCTTCGGATGCGTGGGATCGGATAAGACTGACGGGTTGGATTGACCCACCTCCCGGGCAGTTCCCGATCAGGGTGAGACCTCGCACACTAGGATCCGTGTAGCTAGAGGGACTCACGAGGACACACATGGCCATAGTCCGGGTTATTGCCGATATACAGATGTTGCCTAGTCTCGCATGTCGACGATTTTAATTAGATCAAATCGGGTTTTAAATTAAATGTGCATGATGGTTATTTCCATGCTTTTTAAACCCATATGTGATGTAAAGGGATTTTCATGATTTTGTGTGAGTCAGGATCACCCGAAGGAGGGGTCGAGTCCTGACTTTACTGTGAAATTTTAAACGAGAAAGATATGATTTGAATATAATTGCATGTTAAATTTTTCGTGCAAACTTGATTTACATAACATCATAACTCATATCATTTGTTTTAAAATGTGTGGAGAAAGGGTGGTTTATACATGGCACCACGTTCATGTAGGTTGTATGGTTACCTACTTGTTCGTAGGATTGCCTTACTGAGCTTGATGAGCTCACCCCTTTCATTTTCTCCCACAGATAATCTCCAGTTGAAGTTGAGGCGACTCAGTACTGCATTCCGGATATCCGCTACTGCCCATCAACATAAGGTATATACACTTGTACATATTGTATCTACATAAGCATAGCACAGTAACATGTTTATAAGTAACTTTAGGGGATGTATAAATATTGTAAATAATTATAAATGACTGGAGAAAAAAATAAGTACTATGGTAAATGTATGGTGGGACTGGCATTGACGTACAACCCAATTAGTTAGTGGAGTGTGGTCACGATCAGAAGACAAGTAAGAATTTAAGTAGGAAAATAAACAAAAGCAAAAAATTAACTCTGATTTTTTTTGGGTAATTTGGGTCGTGACAATTAAAAATGGCTGGTATAATTTTAATAGTTGAGTATAATTGCTGCCAGCATTTTAAGGTATCAGAATGATGGAAATGTGATGAAATGAGGTTGAAGTTACAGTTGAATTTAGACTATAAAAGCTCGATATAGTGTTGACTATGCGAGATTATCGAAATATGCAGGAATTGATAATGTAAGTGAAGTGTAAGAAGTGAAATTAATTGTTGAAAATGTTAAGCATGTTGTGGAGGCATTGAAAGTGAATTTAAAAGTGCCAAACAAGTTAAATACGATTAAAACGGGGCTTAAACGGGTAAAACAGAGCAAAAAGAGTAAAATCGATTAAAAGTCAACCTTTGGTCAACAAATTGCAAATGATCACATATTTGAATGTGTTAAAGTGATTTTGAGCTGTAAGTGATAAGTTGAACCTGTTTTGCAGCAGCTCGGTCTATCGACACATTTTACGAGGTAAACTCGAGCATCGAGGAAAATGCTCTACATCAGTCGCTAAGAGGAAAGGGGCATTTGGTTTGGGGGAAAAAAATTACCTTGGGAAAAAAAAATTACCTTTTATCCAGGAAAAAAATTTTAAGGGGTAAATTCTAGGGAAAAAAATATTACTTTAGATCTAAAAATTTTTTTTTGACTCAGGTAATCAAAAAATACCTCAGGATCTGAAGGTAATCATTTTACCCCAGATTTTTCCAAAATTGAGCACTGTAGGTAAAATAAAATGACTGACAAAGAGGAAAAGAATCGAACCAAACGGGGGAATCAAATGACGAAAAAAAAATTACGGGGGGAATTTTAAATTCCCCCCAACCAAACGCACCCTAAGGGATATAATTTAGAGTAGCGTTGGTACTCCGTCATCCTTATCAACTGTTTATATATGAGAATTGAATGAGATTTTACGAAATGGATTTCCAACTGTATTTAAACCGAAGCCAAAACCATTTCCCGAGTTTTCAGCATGTTTTATATATATGAGATATATTTTTACAGCATGCATGTTTATAAAAGTGATTTTTCACTTCTGAAATGAAAGCATAGTGTTTTCATGTGAGATTACGGGTTAAAGTCCCGATATGTTTTATGAAACCATGTTTTCATGATACAGGTTAAAGTCCTGAAACAGCTTTGAAACTATATTTTCACAGTACGGGTATGAGTCCCAAGAAATAACTATTATAACTATGCTTTCCATATTTACACAGGCTAGAGTCCCACAATGATTTATGAAAACTATGTTTTCTATGAGAAACGGGCTAGAGTCCCATAATGATTTATAAAAACTATGTTTTCTATGAAAAATGGGTTAAAGTCCCGTAACGATTTTGAGAATCGGGTTAGAGTCCCATAATGATTTTTAATTCACGGGTATGAGGCCGAAATTGATTTTGATAAAATGGGTAAGAGACCCAAAATGAATTTTTGTGGGGTAAAAAGGCATGATATGATGATAGTCAGAGGATCTGGGGTCGATCTCGCATACATAGGGTAGCGTATGGAGACGATCGAGGATCTACCTAGCCAACGATCAGAGAACAGGTAGGCTCTGACTTGATATGAGAAACGTGCATATAGTCCACACTTGGAGATGCACATGAGTTCGTGCGTATAGTCCCCATTTAGTGGTGCACGAGAGATAGGGCAGCGTACGTGTAAACTCCACGAATTTTTTGTCCTCGAATCTAATGATGTACAATAATTAGATAAATGGAATTGAGGGTGAGCACATTGGAGGAGAATTAATTGGAAATATATTTGAGGCATGAGAGGGATTTAGAAAAATTAATTTAATTAAATTATATTGATTCTAAGGAAGAATATCTATGGGAAATAGAGGTAAGATTTATATACATATGAGCTAGGAAATGTATATACATGTAATTTAAGTACAACTACTAGATTAAAGTCATTTTACATGTATATATATATATATATATATAAATAAATACTACAAGAAAAATTTACCAAGTGCACATATATATATATATATATATATATATATATATATATGGGAGCATGACCGAGAGCCTATTTAGGAAATATACATATGTATATGCTGCTGCTAACAGCAATAGAATGAGAAACCGAGGCATGAGAGTAATAATGAAGAGAGTTGACACTATAGGAAATGTGATGAACTATTGAGAAAAGTAAGAATAGTTGGTAGAATTCAGTTTCGAGAAAGGGAGTGGCATTGGTAAGGCAGCTAGAGTAGAAGAATGAAGAAATAGGGTAGCTGTCGGTAGAGGGAACGAAAGGAACCAGAAGATAAGAGGGGGAAATGTAGTTAGAAACAGAAGAGGATCCAAACCGAGCAGGTGATCTGTAGCAGAATACCCATGACCTATGCCAACAACTATAGCAGTTGGAACAAGTGAGAAGTCTAGTGTTGTAGGTCTTTGACGTGCACAAATCCATAGGAGCAGTGAGATGAAATTTAAATGGGACATACTAAGGAGATTGTGGGGAGCTACTAGGAACTGAAAGGGAAAGGAGAGGAGTTAACATGTGACTGCTGTGCAGCAGAGAAATGGCAGCGAGCAGCTTGAAACAAAAAAAAAAAGGGAAACCCGAGAGCAGTGCTGCAGTAAAATAACTGCAATAGAAAACGTGAAGGGATGGCATGGATGGGGGCATTCGGTAATGAAAAGAGTGTAAATGAGAAAAGCAGTTGGTGATAGTATGAAGGTTGAAATGATAGGCTAATATATATATATATATATTTATATACATATACATATATATGTATATATATATATATATGTATATATATACATATATATATATACATATATATATATATATATAATAGGATACATGATTGAAAACGGTAGCAGTGGACAAGGAAACGAAACTGAAATGATGCAGATTAGTCAGTTGAGGGCAATTGGCAAGATTGAAGAGAAAACTCAGAGATCTGGGAGTCGGCATAGCTACTGGAAACATGTACTGGAAACAGTAGCAACAATGTTTGATTTAAGGCTGAAATGGAAAATAAAATGAAGGGATGACAAGCTGTGAAAGGAGTAGAGGCGGACATGGGTGGCTGATCATTGGCGATTAGAAAATATGGGGTAGAGTAGGATGCCGAGAAGATGAAAAAAAAAAAAAGAAATGAGAGAGGCCAGCTGTTTGAAAGACTGAGAGTCATGGGACTGGAACGGGAAGAGAGGGACGACCGGTTGAATCAATAGGCAAGAACAGGGGATCGAGGCCGGAACCGAGAGAAGGGAGTGAGCTGGAATCGAGAGCTGGCTACAAGAAGAGGAAACCTCTTTACAGGAGCGGGTGATAAAAAAAACTGAGACTTGGATAGGGAATGTGACTGGAACTGAGACATAGGAGAAGATGATGATGGTGATGGGATGCTAACCGAACCGAGGGAGTGTTGGAATGATGGTAGGATCGGGAGGATGATGAATGTGAGAAATAATGGAAGAGAAGCTTGTGATGCCGAGAGGAAGGAGGTAGATGAGGAGAACAGAGGCAAAGCACAATGCTCTCGGTGATAATGGCGATGATGATGAATAGTGTCGAGGAGAGGAAATAGAGGAAGAAGAAGTGAAGGAATAGTAAAGAGTGAATAGTGATCAAAAAAGAAAAGAAAAAAGTAGGCGAGAAAATTCAAAGAAAAAGAAAAAAAGATGAGAAAATAAAAGGATGAATAGTAACAAAAAAAGAGGGGGAGAGGAAGAAAGTAATATATATATATATATTTATTAAATATATATATATATATTATTGAAAATAGAAGAAAAAATCGAGGAAGGAAAATAAGTGCACTAAATTTTGAAAATTCGGGGAAGAGCCCCGAGAAATTTACCGAGAGGACTGGACCTGTCGACTCGCCAAGTCGAAGTAATCAAGGATTATAGACAGACACCAAGGAGAATCGTATAAAGATCTAAGGGAGATACTAGGAGGCATCACTACTCGAATTTAAGATTTTCGTTAAATCTATGTAAGGGGTACTAATTAACTTAGTTCTGATAATGCATTCTTGTTTCACCAATAAATGATTTTATGAAAGAGCATATGATTTGAAGTGATTTATCAATGCTTTCATACTTGTGAAACTGTTTACGATGCATGTTTTAATTTATCGAAATATTTCCCGAGTACCTTCCATGTTGTGAAATGAATTTCCTAAGGTATGAAGCATATGGATGTTTTACATTTATTTATGTTTTTATATCCATATCGTTAAAGAAACTTTTAACAATTTCAAAAGTATGTAAGAAAAGAAACTTGTTTTCAAAAGGGGATTGTGGGAGCCACCTCTTGAGTCTTGCGGGAACAAAGTGCCACACAGTCTTTCGGTTTGATGAAATAGTTTTCAGATTACAAGGAATTCAATTTTATTACTCGATATGAGTTTATGAGTTTTAAAACCCAAGCAAGATTTTTGGAAACTCTGCTTTGAGACTATAGGCTTCATGCATGGTTACTTCTTGTGGTGTTTTGGCTACACCACTTGGGGTGTCGGTACGTTCGCCCCCTTAGCACTTGACTCAACCTGTGTGGAAGATGTCGTGTTACTGATGGTTTATGATGATGTATTGGTAGTATCTCGTGCCCGCGTAGCACTTATGAATGTTCCCCGCACGATGAGTGCCATAGGTGCCCGTGCCCTAGCTATGTGCTAGTATATGATAAGAAATAAGAAGATACTACCCATGTTTATAATTATTATTGCTGTACGAACCTGATCCAGTCTACAGCCCCCCTTACCATGGCCATAGGTATGATGACTCTCCACGGAGAATGACACATATCGCATGACTTAGTTATAGCCTAGTCTCCTCAATTTGATTATGAAAATCGACTATGATGAATGAATATGTGTTTTCATGATATGTACGAAAATTGGTTACGACCGATATGATTCATAAAATGTTTATGAAATGATTATGAAATATGCATGAAATGTTTATGAAATGATTATGAAATATGCAGGAAATGTTTACAAAATGATTATGAAATATTCATGAAGTGTTTACGAAATGATTCATGAAATGTTCATGAAAGGTTTATGAAAAGTTGTAAAATGGTTAAGCATGTTATTTGTTTTAAAGACATGCATGCTTTATGATGATTATGCATGAAATGGAAATTTATATATTGCATTAAGTTTCGTTCTATGAATAACTTCAAATGCTTTTATATATTAGAACTGCTTTAAGAGTATTATCTTACTGGGATTTTTCCCAAAAGCTCACCCCTCTACCTTCAGACCATTTACAGTGAATCTATAGGTGTTACCTGCCGCGTATATGACGTAGGCTGGTGGGAAAGAGCTACCTTAGGCTACTTTTTGTACACGCAGTAAAGGTATATAATTACATTCCTTTACCAAACATATTTGTATGCACAAACATCTATTGAAAGTAATGTGTTGGGATGAAACTTGAATAAGAATAAATGAAATGGAATATTTTTAAGGATTGACACTGAACAGGAATATAGCCTAAGTGAATAAGAGAATAATTGGGTAAATTAAGTTAAAAAAATCCCCCGATTTTCAAGGGTCAAGGGTCGTTAAATTTAGTGGTATCAGAGTCAAGGCTGTCTAGTACTGTCAGTGTCAATAATAAGGATAAGATTACATCCCAAATGTCTGTGTGTTGTCTGGTTATAGACTAAGTATACCTAATTAAGCTAAGACTTAATGTTTGGTTTACGTGAGGAATTAGATCACGGGCTAGAGGTCGCAGAGGTAGGCCTGAGAATCATACAGAGTTGTAATAAGAGACTCATAAATGATTCTGAGATTGAAACTGATGTTGAGCGTGCTTCATAGGTCCTATGGAAAGGACAGATGATACTGGGATACACTTTGCTAAGATTTAGCGGAGTATTAAACATATTATGGAAAATTAGGACACAGGCTATGTTAGGTGATGGGGTAGGCAAAAAAATAGACAGACAGATTACTCTCGATGTGCTCGCACAGCTTGTAGAGATGTTTCAGAATTACAAATATGTTTGCTCCAGTAGCTACACAACAAAATGATGATGACTTGAGTTAGGAGTATGAGCTACACTAGATAAGACCGTTTAAGAACTGTAGACCGCCATTGATAAATGGGATAAAGGACCCAGTAGTTATAGAGAACTGAATGAATGAGATTAAGGAAACTACAAATGGAATTTATGGGTCTAACACAAGGAAATTGATTTGTCTATGAGTATGAATTATGAATTATATCCCTGAAAATGTATGACCCAATGTTATGGGCAGTGAAGTCAAGAAATGTCTGTAAGTTCACTAACGGATAAAGACCGAGCTGATTTCGGAGGATAGTATGCTATTACTGTAAGACCCGAATTTAATTAAAATACGAAATGAATGAGTATTCGTGAAGGGAAGTCGGGTTAAATTAATCCCGAACATGTGTAAGGGCAAAATGGTCAAAAGATCGAAAGCCGGTGTAAATTCAAGAAGAAAAATTTAATTAAAAAAATAATAGATTGAGAAATCTTGATCAATAAAGGTGAAATAAATTTATTTCGGGTTAAATTGATCAAGATATTAATTTATTGGAATTAATCGAGATTAATCGAAATTTTTAGTACGAAAAAATAGTCCCGAAAATAATCAAAAATTATACCGGGAAGTCGAAATAATACCGAGAAATTAATTTATAGATTAAATGAATAAAATATAATTTTTTAAGATATTTTGAATATTTTAGACTAATTTAATCAATTAAATAATATTAATAAAAATAAATAAATATATAAAACTAAATTAATGAATTGAAAAAAGAAAAAGGAAATCTGAAAACCAAATCGGGGAGAGAGAAAGAGAAAGCAGAAACGAAAAACGAAAACCGAGGGTAGATTCGTGCTGCGGACGACCTTGCGGAGGTGCTGGCGGTGGAAGCCGGCGGAGAACCGACCGGCAAGGCGGTGAACAGGCTGAACCGGAGTGAACCAGGGTGAACCGACGGGTCTGAACCGGTCCGAACCGGACTGAACCGGTTCAGCCAAAAAGAGAGGAAAAAAGGGAGCAAAAGGGAAAAAGAAAAAGAGAAAAAATTGGGGAGAAATCCCGACGATGCAATCGAGCTACGGGTAAGTCAATAGTGGTCGAAATTGACCCGATTTAAATTTCGGAGTATTTAATTTAATTAATTTTGGGCTGAAAACTTACCCTAAAAAATTGTGGAATTGTGTAGCTCGATGATTGGCATCAAACGAGAGCTCGAGACAGCCTCAATTTACGTACTAGTATGGAATCTCGGGTAAGTGATCCTTATTTATGACAATTTACATCGTTATGCGTGATATAAATTTAAATTCCGCATAAATTGAATTAAATTATGGAAATTTAGATAAATTGTCGTAAATATTAAATTTAGCTATTCGAGAGTTAGAACGAGGCCCAATAAATTGTTGGAGGGACCAATGAGCCCAATAGGCCTCGATAAAGTGAAAATTAAGTGGAAAACGAGCTTAAGGCCGATTAAGGCCCATTAAGGTGCAATCGGGCCCAATAGGGGTAAACGGGCCCAATGATTTAAATTAAGCCCAGAAAATAGGAAATACAATTAAATTGTATGTTATCTGACCTGAGGAATATTGATAGGCAGTTCCGGGCATTGGATTGAGAGCAGATCGGACTGCGCGAGGTGACATCAGTGGAAAGGTCAGACTCGACAGGAAAATAAGGTAATGGAATTCTACGGACTGCTAGAGGTAAACTTTACGCAATTTTAAGTTCATTGCAGTCTTTAAAAATTATCTGAAGGGTCTAGATGTCAAATAATAATTTTAGTTCCCCGAATGGGCAAATTATCAAAATACCCTTGTTAAGGGTAAAATTTACGAATTTAGGGAAATTGGGAGGAGCAAGAACAAGAGGTTTCTGCTCATTCTGGAGGTGTTTTGATGCATGCATGAGTAGGCTGGCTAACCTTGAAAGAAAATGCACAGCATTGCATACCTTCAACAATATAATTGTTTTGAAAACTGTTTTGAGGAAATAGAGCCGCCTACGTGTTTTTATTGACATGTGACGTGCTGGAGCTCAGGCTCGCTCGATGTTTGATTTGTGTGATGCATGCATTAGTGCTGGAGTGAGAGCTCGCACTAGAGTTTTACATGCATAGCTGCTAGAGTATAACTCACACCAGATTTCACATGCTTGTTCGTGACACGGTGCTAGAGTCTAACTCGCACCAGATTTTACATGATTTTCATGACAGGGTGCTGGAGTTTAACTCGCACCAGATTTTATAAGATTTTCATGTGATTTATATATAGAGTGCTAGAGCCTAGCTCGCACTAGTTTTATTGGATTTGTGGAGTAGCGCTGTCTGCCCTTGGAGTCAGCCAAAAGGCTCAACAGGCTCAAAAGATCTCTTAAGTGGGGTGAGAGTGAGGGATGAGGTTGGCGGCCTTGTGGGGATGTAAAGCGGGCTCTGCCGATTTTACTTGATTTGATGAGAGTGCTGAGCATCGCTCGCACTGATTTTATGAGAACATGCGATGAGCCGTGCTTGGAGCATCGGGTAGACTGTGTGTCACCGATTTAATAGGCTTGCACGTGCGTTTTGAGACATGGCATGAGTATTGAGAAACAAACCTCTTTGTGGGAAGCAGGCCATTTGAGCTGGAGTACCTAGAGTGATATAGGTCCATGAAGTACGATGTACTGTGCAAGTAGCATGGAGTATGATGTACCGTGGGGTATCTTCGGATACGGTATCTTTGTGATACGGGGTATCTTCGGATACGGCATCTTCGGATGCGTGGGATCGGATAAGACTGACGGGTTGGATTGACCCACCTCCCGGGCGGTTCCCGATCAGGGTGAGACCTTACACACTAGGATCCGTGTAGCTAGAGGGACTCACAAGGACACACATGGCCATAGTCCTGGTTATTGCCGATATACAAATGTTGCCTAGTCTCGCATGTCGACGATTTTGATGAGATCAAACCGGGTTTTTAATTAAATGTGCATGATGGTTATTTTCATGCTTTTTAAACCCATGGGTGATGTAAACCGATTTTCATGGTTTTGTGTGAGTCAGGATCACCCGAAGGAGGGGTCGAGTCCTGACTTTATTGTGAAAATTTTAATTGAGAAAGGAATGATTTGAAATAATTGCATGTTGAATTTTTCGTGCAAACTTGATTTACATAACATCATAACTCATATCATCTATTTTAAAATGTGTGGAGAAAAGGTGGTTTATGCATGTCACTACGTTCATGTAGGTAGTATGGTTACCTACTTGTTCGTAGGATTGCCTTACTGAGCTTGATGTGCTCACCCCTTTCATTTTCTCCCACAGATAATCTCCAGTAGACGTTGAGACGACTCAGTACTGCATTCCGGATATCCGCTGCTACCCATCATTCAAAGTATATACACTTGTACAAATTGTATCTAAATAAGCATAGCACAGTAACATGTTTGTAAGTAACCTTAGGGGATGTATAATTAATGTAAACAATTATAAATGACTGAAGAAGAAATAAGTTAGATGGTAATTGAATGGTGGGACTGGCATTGACGCACAGCCCAATTATTAGTGGAGTGTGGTCACGATTCGAGGACAGGTAAGAATTTAAGTAAATAAACAAAACGCGAAAAATTAACTCTGATTTTTGGGTAGTTTGGGTCGTGACAATTACATACTGAAATCAAGAATCCAATGGTAATAGAAAACTGGAGAATTAAATTGGAAAACTTGGATGGATTCTTAGAGTATGACTGTAAGCTTAATAGACTGGGGGCAGTTTCAAGAGTTTAAGCCTTCATTTTTCAACAAAGTTAAGAATTCAGTGATTTAGAGTGTTGAATGAATGAGATAGAAAAGCTTGATGATTTTAGAAGTAACTCTACCGAGAAAGTTGCTTTTGAAACTTTTGTGTTAAAGGATTGGAGAAGCTACATGGATTTTTAGAGTATGCTACTATAAAGAAGTAACCTTTGTAGCAGTAATATTAAGATGGAAAGTTGAACTCGGAGGGAAGTTCCTCGATTTAATCCGAGAGTCGACATCAGTAAATTACATGGGATAAATTTCGAAGGCCTTTAGGCGACAACACATTCTGGATGAAACTAAGTGGCAATTATGAATGAAATGATTGCAATCAAACATGAAGTAACAAGTCTATGGATGATTATGAAATTAAAAAGGTAAAGTTCTGAAATTAATTTAGCAGTAGTATCGAATTAAATTATTTAGTCCACTGTACTGAATAGCTTTGATTAAATTAGAAATGCTAAAGAAGCAATTATAAGGATTACATGAAAATGAGATTATCGGACCAGGTGATTCACTTTGATGTGTACTGGCAATTAATTGTTAAGGAGACCCGGAGTCTTCTGGGTCACGATATGTCAAGAACAAGAGTTAATTGGATTCTCCCAAAACAGAGACTATGGATCGGTAGGAAAGACCGAAAACTCTTAAAGATGATTCAGAGATTGAAATACATGGAGACTTTGGAATATGAATTACGTATTGAGTTTAAGGATTGTGAATTGTTTATGCTTATGTTTTGAATGCGAGACTCAATTTGAGTAAGAAAATGATTTCGTTATAATTGATAAACGAAATGAGACAAGCATTGAGGTGTGATAAATTCTGAATGCAAGTTATATTGAAATAAGAGGTGTATACAAGGTAAGAATATCTTTGGAATGTGAAATGAATTCAGATTAAGTGATATGAACTGAAAATGAATTGCGACCAAAGATTAAATGTTAAATTACTCAAAGACCGTCTGATACAAGAAGAAATGAATGACTCAAGTTAGTGTTTTAAGCAGAAGTGATCACAAGATGACATTATGTATATTGTTCAATGACATTAGTTATTGAAATATTTAGTGAACCTCAACTGGATGTGGTTCCTTTCTGATACTTATATCGTAGTAGCGAGCCTGAGAGTTGAAAACTGGACTTGATTTGAATGAATCGAGCAGACTCAGTGCAATGATAAACACTGTATTGATGTAACTAATCAGACCCAGATGGGTGCTACAACTAGCTTGAGTATTGGTACTGATAATTTGTTAAGATTTAAAAACAGAATTGTATATCATATGATCTATAGTTAAAGGAAATTAATGTTGTCAAAGACTCATTTACAGAGACACACCTTACATTCGGAGAATAATAGAATTTATCAAATCTTCTGAAGATATATTGGCAATCAGGGGCAATAAGAGATATAATTGGAAGAGACTACGTGGGAATTGGGAAGCTTAATGCAAGCGAAATACCTACACTTATTTGAAAACTGAAGCAATTTTAAATTTGGGGACCAAATTTTTTAAGGTGGGGAGAATGTAAACTCCACGAATTTCTTGTCCTTGAATCTAATGATGTACAATAATTAGATAAATGGAATTGAGGGTGAGCACATTAGAGGAGAATTAATTGTAAATATATTTGAGGCATGAGAGGGATTTAGAAAAATTAATTTAATTAAATTATATTGATTCTAAGGAAGAATATCTATGGGAAATAGAGGTAAGATTTATATACATATGAGCTAGGAAATGTATATACATGTAATTTAAGTACAACTACTAGATTAAAGTCATTTTATATGTATATATATATATATATATATATAACTACTACAAGAAAAATTTACCAAGTGCACATATATATATATATGGGAGCATGAACGAGAGCCCATTTAGGAAATATATATATATATATGTATATGCTGCTGCTAGCAGCAATAGAATAAGAAACCGAGGCATGAGAGTAATAATGAAGAGAGTTGACACTATAGGAAATGTGATGAACTATTGGGAAAAGGAAAAATAAAAGAAAAGTAAGAATAGTTGGTAGAATTCAGTTTCGAGAAAGGGAGCGGCATTGGTAAGGTAGCTAGAGTAGAAGAATGAAGAAATAGGGTACCTATCGGTAAAGGGAACGAAAGGAACCAGAAGATAAGAGGGGGAAATGGAGTTGGAAACAGAAGAGGATCCAAACCGAGCAGGTGATCTGCAGTGGAATACCCGTGACCTCTGCCAACAACTATAGCAGTTGGAACAAGTGAGAAGTCTGGTGTTGCAGGTCTTTGACGTGCACAAATCCATAGGAGTAGTGAGATGAAATTTAAATGGGAAATACTAAGGAGATTGTGGGGAGCTACTAGGAACCGAAAGGGAAAGGAGAGGAGTTAACGTGTGACTGCTGTGCAGCAGAGAAATGGCAGGGAGCAACTTGAAATAACAAAAAAAAGGGAAACCCGAGAGCAGTGCTGCAGTAAAATAATTGCAGCAGAAAACGTGAAGGGATGGCATGGATGAGGGTATTCGGTAATGAAAAGAGTGTAAAAGAGAAAAGCAGTTGGTGATAGTATGAAGGTTGAAATGATAGGCTAATATATATATATATATATATATATAATAGGATACATGATTGAAAACAGTAGCAGTGGATAAGGAAACAAAATTGAAATGATACAGATTAATCAGTTGAGGGCAGTTGGCAAGATTGAAAAGAAAACTCAAAGAGCAGGGAGTCGGCATAGCTGCTGGAAACATGTACTGGAAACAACAGAAACAATGTTTGATTTAAGGCTGAAATGGAAAATAAAATGAAGGGATGACAAGCTGAGAAAGGAGTAGAGGCGAACATGGGTGGCTGATCATTGGGGACTGGAAAATATGGGGTAGAGTAGGATGCCGAGAAGATGGAAAAAAAAGAAATGAGAGAGGTCGGCTGTTTGAAGGACCGAGAGTCATGGGACTGGAACGGAAAGAGAGGGATGACCAACTGAATCAATAGGCAAGAACAGGGGATCGAGGCCAGAACCGAGAGAGGGGAGTGAGCTGGAACCGAGAGCTGGCTGCAAGGAGAAGAAGCCTCTTTACAGGAGCGGGTGATAAAAAAAATTGAGACTTGGATAGGGAATGTGACTGGAATCGAGACATAGGAGAAGATGATAATGGTGATGGGATGATAACCGAACCGAGGGAGTGTTGGAATGATGATAGGATCGGGAAGATGATGAATGTGAGAAACAGTGGAAGAGAAGCTTGTGATGCCGAGAGGAAGGAGGCAAATGAAGAGAACAGAGGCAAAACACAATGCTCTCGGTGATAATGGAGATGATGATGAATAGTGTCGAGGAGAGGAAACAGAGGAAGAAGTGAAGGAATTGTAAAGAGTGAATAGTGATCAAAAAAGAAAAGAAAAGAGTAGGCGAGAAAATTCAAAGAAAAAGAAAAAAAGGAGAAAAGAATAGGATGAATAGTAACTAAAAAAAGAGGGGGAGAGGAAGAAAGTAATATAAATATATATATTTATTAAATATATATATATATATTATTGAAAATAGAGGAAAAAATAAAGGAAGGAAAATAAGTGCACTAAATTTTGAAAATTTGGGGAAGAGCCCCGGGAAATTTACCAAAAGGACCAGACCCGTCGACTCGCCAAGTCGAAGTAATCAAGGATTATGGACAGACACCGAGGAGAATCGTATAAAGATCTAAGGGAGATACTCGGAGGCGTCACCACTCGAATTTAAGATTTTCGTTAAATCGAGGTAAGGGGTACTAATTAACTTAGTTCTGATAATGCATTCTTATTTCACCGATAAATGATTTTATGAAAGAGCATATGATTTGAAGTGATTTATCAATGCTTTCATACTTATGAAACTGTTTACAATGCATGTTTTAATTTATCGAAATATTTCCCTAGTACCTTCCATGTTGTGAAATGAATTTCCTAAGGTATGAAGCATATGGATGTTTTACATTTATTTATGTTTTTATATCCATATCGTTAAAGAAACTTTTGACAATTTCAAAAGTATGTAAGAAAAGAAACTTGTTTTCGAAAGGGGATTGTGGGGGCCACCTCTTGAGTCCTGCGGAACAAAGTGCCACACAGTCTTTCGGTTTGATGAAAGAGTTTTCAGATTACAAGGAATTCGATTTTATTACTCGATATGAGTTTATGAGTTATAAAACCCAAGAAAGATTTTTGGAAACTCTGTTTTGAGACTATAGGCTTCATGCATGGTTACTTCTTATGGTGTTCCGGCTACACCACTTGGGGTGTCGGTACGTTAGCCCCTTTAGCACTTGACTCAACCTGTGTGGAAGATGTCGTGCTACTGGTGGTTTATGATGATGTATTGGTAGTATCTCGTGCCCGCGCAGCACTCATGAATGTTCCCCACACGATGAGTGCCATAGGTGCCCATGCCTTAGCTATGTGCTAGTATATGATAAGGAATAAGAAGATACTACCCATGTTTATAATTATTATTATTGTACGAACCTGATCCAGTCTACAACCCCCCTTACCATGGCTATAGGTATGATGACTCTCCACGGAGAATGACACGTATCGCATGACTTAGTTATAGTCTAGTCTCCTCGATTTGATTATGAAAATCGACTATGATGAATGAATATGTGTTTTCATGATATGTACAAAAATTGGTTACGATCGATATGATTCATGAAATGTTTATAAAATGATTATGAAATATGCATGAAATGTTTACGAAATGATTATGAAATATGCATGAAATGTTTACGAAATAATTATGAAATATGCATGAAATGTTAACGAAATGATTATGAAATATTCATGAGATGTTTACGAAATGACTATGAAATATTCATGAAATGTTTACGAAATGATTCATGAAATGTTCATGAAAGGTTTATGAAAAGTTGTAAAATGGTTAAGCATGTGATTTGTTTTAAAGACACGCATGCTTTATAACGATTATGCATGAAATGGAAATTTATGTATTGCATTAAGTTTTGTTCTATGAACAACTTCAAATACTTTTATATATTAGAACTGCTTTAAGAGTATTATCTTACTGGGCTTTTCCCCAAAAGCTCACCCCTCTACCTTCAGACCATTTGCAGTGAATCTATAGTCGTTACCTACCGCGTATATGACGTAGGCTGGTAGGAAAGAGCTACCCTAGGCTACTTTTTGTACACGCAGCAAAGGTATACAATTACATTCCTTTACCAGACATATTTGTATGCACAGACATCTATTGAAAGTAATGTGTCGAGATGAAACCTATATAAGAATAAATGAAATGAAATATTTTTAAGGATTGACACTGAACAGGAATGCAGCCTAAGTGAATAAGAGAATAAGTGGGTAAATTAATTTAAAAAAAAATCCCCTGATTTTCAAGGGTCTTTACAGTACGACCCTGATCCAGTCCTACGGCTCCCCTGTACAATGGCCATATGTACCTATGATGAACGTCCTACGGGACCAGATGTATGATGTCCTTTGGGACTAGTATATGAGACGATTGCCTGACCCTACACAATGAATTGACAGAATGATATATATATATATATATATATGTTTTCGCACATTTCATGCTACCTGTTTTATGATTTTATTGAGCACAAATTTTCTATGATGACATTTTAAAGGTAGCCATGAGTATGTTTTACGAAATCTGCATACGATAATAAGATTTCATTTTCAAAGTGGTAAGTATGTTATGATATGTATAATTAAGTTTTGAGATGCTTTTTACTTGTTTACTTGACGTGATATGCATACTATATATGAGTTTTATCAAAGATGCATGATGTGTAAACTTATCATTTAAGCATGTTTTTACTGCTTTTATGAAATGTAAGCATCTCTACTCCAGTACATGTTTATGCTGATTTGTAAAACCATGAGTTTTACCAAGTTTTGAGTATTTAAAGCTATTTTAAATGTATCTCTTACTGAGTCTGAAAAACTCACCCCCCATCTCCATCTCCCAGATTATTTACAATGATACTACTGCACGCGAGCTACTGAGGTCGTAGACGGAGAAGTCTGATCCTTCCACAATACATTTTGTAGCTAAGAGGTATTGTCTTACTTTGTATTCCAGACATGATGCAATGCATGGACACTATTGTATATAACTTTTGGGATGTAATAGATGTAAATGATTGTATACAGAGTCTTAGTTACGCAGTATAAATGAATGAATATATTTAGTTGTTATATGATTCTAAGATATGAATGAAATGTATTGAGGATGTGGGTTAAATAATATAAATTGCGTTTCAAACTCTGCAGGTTGGGTTAAGTCATAATGCAACCGTTATGCTGCTGAAATTTTTAAAATAAAAGAGGTTTTAAATCTAGACATTGATAAGAAAACAACATAATTAATGGATAAAAAGTTTAAATTAGCCCAATTTTTCCGTGCTTCTGGGGCGTGACAGTCATTCTGGGCCTGCATAATATTATTTCGAGTATCTTAATTGTTTTCTAGTTTCCAAATAAATAATAAAATGAAAATTTTGGGTTTCACATTTGGTCCAAAGATTTCCATAGCACTTTGGTTGTTTTCTTTATATTATACACATTGTACAAAGAATCTGTCAACCTAGTCATAAATTATATCAAGACAAAAAGTCAGAATGTTGCTAAGCAACCACAACATTCATCATTTGGATATCATGCTTATCCTCATTGAGTTTAGGAGCATCCACAATCACTGTGGTATTGCCATCTTTTAATAAGTGCGGTCAATTAACCCTACTAATTTTTTTAATATAATAAAGGTTAGTATTTAAGATAAAAAAATTAGAGTTTTTTTTTCTATATTAACACCACTAAAATTTGTCAAAATTTGGTAAGAAAAAGGTTAAAAAATCATTTTCATTTTTACATTTATTTTAATTTGAAAACTATAGTAATTTTCTTTTTCTATGATAAATTTAACTTGTAAGATTGAAAACATTTTAGCTTTAGCTTGTATTTCTATTATTTCTTACTAATCATATTTTTGACCTTATTTTAATTTTAATTTTGATTTGTTACTTTGTTTCGAATGGAAATTCTCTCTTCATTTTGTTGTGATTACGCTTTTGGTTCTAGTTTTTTCTTTAATTACGTCTAGAATACTTGTTATATATGAATTTGATAAAATTTATAAATAATTATTTTTTATACTTGTTGCAATAATTATTTTATACATAATTATTCGATAGTATAAATGTAATATTATTATAAAAGAAAAAATTTTGTATCATCTACCTACTTGCATCATTTATAACCTTTATATTAGCATATAAGAAAAATGAAAAAAAAGAAAGGGTTTTGTGTAGCACCACTAATGTAACTATTGAGATAAATTTTTATTATGAATAGAATATAAGAAAATAGTTATTTTTTTAAAAACTATATTATGTTGTGAAATATTTTCTGTTATATTTAATTTTATTGATATTGTATTAAGTACAAAAAATGTTATATAAAAAATAGAATTACAATATTGACCATATTGACACAATTCTTAGCTGCGCCACTACACAGCTAAGAATCTTGTAAGATTCAAGGTGGTTCAATATAAAAACAAATTTTGCTACCACTTTTTGAAGTTTAAACCATTAAACTTATCTAGTTCCTCTTTGCGATTCTCAGTTACCAATTTAGTAGGGATCGAAACTTGAGCTGCCATAAGAGGGGTCTCAACATTAGTTTAAATTGTAATTTCCAAATATCACAATCAACTATCTCTCAATTTTCAGAATAACAATATATTTATAAATATAAATATCAAAATAACTAAAAAAATTTATTGTTTTTCCTTTCCCAACTAAGCTGTTGATCAACTAAATACTAGTCAAATAAAATTTCCTAGAAAAGGCTAAAGGGGTCACAAGCGGTTCCACTTAAACCCAATCTCTTTAGACAGAACTAACTAATTGGAATCATTCAGAGTTCAAGACCACACCTAAATTCCATTTTAAGATTGTAGGAAAACAGTAACATCATATATATATATATACTGAAATAAACCTTCAAAAATAATAAGACACTAATTATAATTGAAACAAAATAAGGTAAAAATACCTATAGAGTAAATAGACACTTATGTATTACACAGTTTTCGTAAAACAAATTCGCCCTCTTGTCGTGGGTGCTTGAGTAACTTAGACGTCTATCTCTCAAGATACAATGGTAACAAAGTGGCAAAGTGTAAGACCCACTTTTGGTGATGTATTCCTTATGATTTGTATGATGTACACACTTCCATATGTTAATTGAGTCATAAGAAGAACTTTTGCTTAAATGAAATTTCAAAGAGAATGAATGAATATTCATGAATTCAAGTAATGGTTAAATAAGGGCTGAAGTGGCCACTAACTAAACAAATGGAACCCAAAACCTTTAAACGTGAATTCTAAGTATCTTTTATGATTTCAAGCAGTACACACAAGTCACATTATATGTGAATCATAAGAAATGAACATTTCCATGCTCTAAGTGGAAATAGAATGCAAAATGAGTATTGAAACAAGTGAATGCAAAGTTACCCTTTAAAATCTAAGAAAATTGCAGCTGGAATGCTGCAGAGCAAGAGGAGGTCAATCTTAGTGCAAGGGGAGATCGATCTCATTGTGCTCGAAATGCAAAACCAAAGCATTCTGTAAAAGGGAGATCAATCCCTCATTTAAGCAGATTGATCTTGGTATACTTCTGCCTAACAAGGATCGATCTCATCCCTAAAAACATATCGATCTCTAAAGGATTCTGGCTAGCAAAGATCGATTTCTTCCCACAGCCATATCGATCTCTAAAGCCTTCTGCCAATAAAGGATCGATCCCTTCCATGAGCAGATCGATCCCATCCCATGAGCAGATCGATCCTACAACCTGCAAACTGAATATTGAGAGAGTTCAAACAAGGGGAGATCGATCTCTCACCCTTGGAGATCGATCTCATAAGGCCAATTCTATAAAAAGGGCCCGACATTCAAGTTTTCTTCCTTGAAACATCAAACATGCCTCCATTGTCACAAAGTAACCTAGTTTTCTCACTCTAGAATATCATCACCTTCCTGCCAGATTTGAGAAAAGTTGTATGAGGCAAAGTTGTTCATTAAGATGAAGAGAACAACATAGTTTGGAATCAACATTCAAGTTGTTGGATTGAAGGAGTAAAGTATTCCCTTATGATTTGGCCAAGTGAGGAAGTATAAGCTAAGTTTTCAAAATACACCAACTTTAAGTATGTTTATCTATGCATTGCTATGGGTTATTTAGTGTATATATTGTTGGTTAAAACTACCTAGAACATGATGAATCAACCATGACTTAAAAATGGGTTTAGTGTGAGAAAGTGAACTATGGTTGATTTAAATGATGAAGTGATTATACTATGGTGAAAGTGATGTTATATGCATGATTATGAGACAGTTTTGTGAAACTAGTTAATGGAATTGGATAAAGTTATGAAATGTACATATAAGGTGTTCATGAAAATGTATGAATGAATTGAAGTGTGAAGTAGAGGTATAATGAGTATCAGTTGATGATTTGACATTATTTTGAGAAGCTCGAGAATTTGACACATGAATCGAGGTTAGTCCGAGACCCGGGCATATTTCACCGCCTAAGGTGCAAGAGGTAAGGGATGCAACCGATTTGTGCATATGTGTTCTTTACTGATGAAAATGCTTTAGTAACATAAAATAATTTTATAACGAGCATATTTCTTGAGAAAAATGTTTAACTTGATATTTATTACTTGAGTGCATGTTTTGCCGGTTTGAGCTTGGTTTTATGCTTTGAATGTTTTGTGAACAACTATACTTTATATTTGAATGAGATTTATAAGGTAAAACTATTATGAGCTCTACGTAAAGGCGAAACTATTTTCAGCATAATAATGACATGTTTTTTAGACTAAGAACTCATCATGATATCTGCACATCGATACCTCTACTTTGGTAGCGTGAGATGTTTCCATTTTGGTAATGTGAAATGCCTCCGTTTTGGTAATGTGAAATGCCTTCGCTTTGGTAATGTGAGATGCCTTTGATGCCTCCGCTTTGGTAACGTGAGATGCCTCTGTTTTGGTAACGTGATGTCACGCCCTCCTTCCACACGCGACTTTACCAAAAACCACAACAAATTTTTCGCTTTTTACTTACCTTTATCTCCTCAACAGTTGGGCTGTGAATAGGCATTAGTCTCCTCATCCAGACATACCTTACCATTCTTTTTCGTATCATACATACATGACATTTATATCATAAGTAAATTCGTATACTTAAATATAATTACATCATTACATCCCCCATATTAAAACGTGTACATCACTGTGTTTATGCATTGTTCATATACAAAAGAGTACGCATGTGTATACCTTTCGCTAGATGGGGAGTGGCAGCGGATCAAAGAAATGCAATACCTCAGCCGACTCAATCTACTAACAAGAATCTGTAGAGATGGGGGGAAAATGAATGGGATGAGCTATCAACGCGCTCAGTAAGGAAATTAGGCAAGCAAGTAGACATCCATACTATCTACTGAAAGTAGTGCTTTGCCTTTCTTTCTCTCAATTCAAAAGCATGTTTAAAATATATATAATATAGTACAGATTTAAAATCCCATGTACTAAACACATGCTGGTTTATCAATCAGAGGCATTCATGTAAAACAGTGCATATTTAATCATTTAAGAATGCCTTTATATAAAATATGCCATTTACATTCAAAACACAGTAAATATGGCATTTCTCATCACAACATAAATAAACTGGGTTTCGACCCATCCCTTAGGTCTACCCGTATCATAAAACACATGTGATATATCATGCGAGACTCAGTGGCTAAATGAAATCTCTCTAGACTATGTAAGAGAGCTTCCCCGCCGAACAGAGCCTCCCTGCCCACTCTGGCTTAAGGATGTTGGGTTTAAGGATCTTACCGTAAGAGAGCATCTCCGGACTATGTACATATCCTAACATGTGGTGAAATCCCAGGCAACACAGCACTCGGTGTGCGGGTTATCACTGCTGTAACGGGAGGGGGGTCAGTCCATCACAACCACCAGCTATCAATACTCTCCTCCACAACTCCACAACACAAAACACGGTACAGTGTACTCCATGCCACATGCACAGTACAACGTACACTCGTGGACCCATACATCATGGTTGGGGTGCCTGTCATAGGTCTTAGCCTCTCATACCATGAAAATACATCATAGTCGGAGTGCCTGCCATAGGTCTTAGCCCTCATACTATGGAATCAATGCCACGTCTCTAAATCCACGTGAGAACATCTCAACAGTGTGACACTCAGTCTACACGGAGGAAATTGTCACAGTTTTTCTAACATGTGTATATATCACGAAAAACTACAGTGCGCGTCTTGAGTGTGACACACAGTCAACACTCCGCCTCAAAACACTGTATATGCATGTCAAAATATCAACACTAGTGCGAGTAAACCTCTAGCACCAGGTCATGCATAGTTCTCATTACAAATCAAGTATGAGCAAATCGCTCAAGTACAATGTCATGTACAAATCATGAAAAATCAAGTACGAGCAACGCTCCAGCACTCTATCATGCATCTCATGTAAAACTCGAGTACGAGCTAATCGCTCCGCACTCTATCATGCACAAATCACATAAAAACTGAGTACGAGCAACGCTCTAGTACTCTATCATGCATGTTAAATAAATGTAGTACGAGTAAACCTCCAGCACTAATGTATGTGAAAAACATCTGAAATCAAGTGCGAGTTGTGCTCTAGCACGATTGTTTCCACATAATTCGGTAGATGGCTCTTTGAAAAATAGGGATGTTTAAAATCATTAAAATTCGCACTATAAAGTGTGCTTAGTTTACATCGACCTCGAAACATTAGCCCATCCACCTACTCTTCTGCTACACAGCAGTAAAAATCATTCAAAACATCATTTTCATGCTTTTTACAACTTTTCCCAAAGTTTCACTTTTTGCCTAACTAGGGGTAAAATCATAATATACCCATATCAGGTCCCTATAATTATTATAGATTTTCTCTTACCCTCAAACAATTTCAGTGAATGTAAAATCCAACGAAAATATGCACAGATATCTCTAGCTACTTGCAAGAGTCCCCTACCTCGGATCACGTCGTGTGACCTCTCTTCCTCTGTGCTGTCTATCTCGCAGTCCGGTCAACTCTCAATATGACTCTGGAGCTGCATTTAATCATTCACTAAGTTAATTACACTTTTTCTACTGTATTACACATTTAATACAGTTCATTTCACTTAAATGGGCCCGTTTACTCTTAATGGGCCTTAAACACTTTTATTGGGCCTTAATCCGTATTAAGCCCGTTCATCAGGGTCTATCGACTCATTGGGCTTATCAATACCCATTGGGCTTTATTCCAAGCTCTTTGGATAGCCCATATATCATTTACGACATTTATTTCAATTTTTCGAATATAATTCACTAAATTTGAAACTTAATCCGAAATGCGTAAATTAAATCTCAAATACTAATAAATCACATAAATTGTCGTAAATGAGCTTTACTTACCCGAGATTGTGCGATGGTGCACGAATCGGAGTTCGATCTGGCTTCCGTTCGAAATTAATCGTCGAACTGCACAATTTCGTATATTTAACTCCGGGTCAATTTTTGATTAAATATAATTTAAATAAATTTATCGAAAATTAAATTGGTCACTTTTGACCTCGTATCGACTTACCCGAAGTCCGGTGAAATCCCAAAAATTTTTCTTTTCCTTTTTCTTTCTTTTTCCTTTTTTTCCCCTTTTCTCCTTGGCTGAACCGGTCCGGTCCGGTTCAGTTTAGAAGGTTCTGCCCTGAACCGTCGACCGGTTCAGGGGTGATTTAACCATTCCGGTGTCGTCCGACCGGTTCTCGGCGTGCCGCTGCCGCCGTTCGACACGTCTTAGGCAGGGTACCTCTCGGTTGGCCTCGATCGGAGCCAACTCCCGCCGGTGGCCGCCGAATGCCCTCTTCTCTCTGTGGCCTTCAACTCCGTCGATCTCCCTTTTTTGGCACCGGTGGGGCGCGTTACCGGTGGCTGGGAGGTCGCAGGGTTACGCGTTTCCTCTTCTGTTTCTCTCTCCCCGAAAACTCCCTTCTGATTTCAATTTCATTTTTTTTATTTCTTTATAATATATTTTTAATATTATTATAATCCTTAAAATAATATTAAAAATCCTAAAATATCCCAAAAATATCCCAAAAATTCTTAGTAAATTCATTTAGTCCGTAAATGAATTTATCAGTCCGATTTTACCTTTTCGGTATATTTTTCCATTATTTTTGGGCTCATTTTTCGAGATAAAAATTCTAAAAATATTAATTAAATTCATATCTCGATCAATTGGACTCAAAAATAAATATTTACCCCGTTATTGATCAAGATTTCTCGATTTCATATTTTTAATGAAATTTCCTCATCGGATTTATATCGAATTTTGGTCAATTGACCGTTTTACCCCTGTACTTACTTGAAAATTAATTGAACTCATATCTCGCTGTTATGTAGCTTACATGCAATTTTAACTCAATAAATCAATTGCATGATAGTAAATACTCTTCTTATGATTCAACCATGAAATATAACGTTCGTACACATAGGAATCATAAGGTACAAGCTACATACGTAAATCGAAAACTCGGGTCTGACAATCCTCCCCAACTAAAAGAATTTGGTCCTCCAAATTAGAACCAAATCAATCATCAAACAACTAGGGGTGTTTATCTCGCATCAAGCTCTCTAACTCCCAAGTAGCCTCCTCGGAAGTGTGATGCTGCCATAGTACCTTCACTAACCCGATAGTCTTCGATCTCAAAACCTTCTTCTTCCTATCCAGTATCTGAATCGGCCTCTCAATATATGACATGTCCTCACTGAGCTCCAAAGGCTCATAACTAATCACATGTGCCAGATCCGGGTGATACTTTCGAAGCATCGAAATGTGGAAGACGCTGTGCACGCTTGACAAATCTGGTGGCAATGCCAACCTATAAGCCTTATCTCCTACTCGATCAAGTATCTCGAAGGGTCCAATGTAGCAAGGACTCAGCTTACCCCTCTTCCCAAACCTCGCTATACCCTTGGAAGGAGAAACCTTCAGAAACATGGACTCACCAACTGCGAACTCAAGTGGCCTACGTCTCCTGTCAGCATAACTCTTCTGTCGACTCTGAGCTGTCCTCAATCTCTCAACTATCAATTGGACATCCTCAGAAGCCTGTGTAACCATATCAGGAGCAAAAATCTTATGGTCACCCACCTCTTCCCACCCAATAAGGGAACGACATCTACGGCCATACAAGGCCTTATACGATGCCATCCCGATACTCGAATGATAACTGTTGTTGTAGGCGAACTCAGCTAGTGGCAAATGATCATCCCAGGAGCCTCTAAAATCCAGCACACATGCTCTCAACATATTCTCCAGAGTCTATATCGTCCTCTCTGACTGACCATCTGTCTGAGGATGGAAAGCTGTGCTCAAACTCAACTGGGTTCCCATAGCTTCCTAAAAATGTTCCCAAAAGTGGGAAGTGAAGCGGGAATCCCTATCTGAGACAATGCTCACTGGAACACCATGCAACCTCACTACCTCGCGTACATACAACCCTACCAATGTACTCAGAGTATCGGTAGCTCTCATAGCTAGGAAGTGGGCTGACTTCGTCAGTCTATCAATGATCACCCATATAGCATCGTGATTCCTCCGGGTCCTCGGTAAACCCATCACGAAATCCATGATGATATGCTCCCATTTCCATGTCAGTATAGGTAGAGGCTGTAACAATCCTGCAGGTTTCTGATGCTCTACCTTCACCTGCTGACATACGAGACATCTCGCTACAAAATCTGCTATATCTCTCTTCATACCTGACCACCAGTACACCTTCCGGAGGTTCTGATACATCTTGCCACTCCCCAGATGCAACGTGTACCTCGATGAATGAGATTCTGACAATATCAATCTCCGGAGCTCTGGGTCCTCAGGAACACACAATCTACCTCTGAACCTCAGTAGTCCATCAGGACTCAACTCAAAATCTATCACTGTGCCTCTCTGCATCTGACCAATCACATCAATGCAATACGGATCAGTCTGTTGAGCCCGTCTGATCCTGTCCAACAGATCTGGCTCTAAGCTAGACTCGCAATCATACAATCTGCATCTCTGTCCGAAGGCACAACTCCCAAACTAAGGCTAGCAAACTGCTCTAGCAGCTCGTGCTCCCTGACCATCATATACGATACTATCCTAAGGCTCTTCCTACTCAAAGCATCTGCTACAACATTAGCCTTACCCGGATGATAAAGCATCTCACAATCATAATCCTTCAGAAGCTCTAGCCATCTTCTCTGTCTCATGTTCAGCTCCTTCTGTGAGAATAGGTACTTGAGGCTCTTGTGGTTGGTAAAAATCTGAAACTTCTCACCATACAAGTAGTGGCGCCATACCTTCAACGCAAACACTACTGCTGCTAACTCTAAATCGTGGGTCGGATAGTTCTTCTCATGGTCTTCAGCTGTCTGGATCCATAAGCAACTACCCTCCCATCCTACATCAACACACAGCCTAGTCCTTGATGCGAAGCATCGGTATATACTGAAAATCCTCCTGAGCTGGTAGGAATAGTGAGAATCGGAGCAGTGGTCAATCGACTCTCCAGCTTCTGAAAACTCCTCTCACAATCCTCGTCCCACACGAATGCAACACTCTTCCGAGTGAGACATGTCAACGGAGCAGCCATCTTCAAAAATCCCTCAACAAATCTTCGATAGTACCCTGCTAAACCCAGAAAACTTCTGATCTCGGTAACTGTCCTCGGCTGTTCCCACTGAACTACAGCCTCAATCTTGGATGGATCTACTGATACACCATCCCTCGACACTACATGTCCTAAAAATGAGATCTCTGTCAACCAAAAATCATACTTGCTGAGTTTAGCATACAACTGCTGCCCTCGTAGAGTCTGCAATACAATCTTGAGGTGCTCCTCATGCTCTTCCTCGGATCTCGAATATACTAATATGTCATCGATGAATACGATAACAAACTGATCCAAATATGGCTTGAATACATCGTTCATCAAAGCCATGAAAGCTGCGGGAGCATTCATCAGTCTGAATGGCATAACTAGGAACTCATAGTGGCCATATCAAGTCCTAAATGCTGTCTTGGGTACATCTCCACTCTGAACTCTCAACTGATGATACCCAGACCTCAGATCAATCTTAGAAAAGACCTGCGCTCCTCGAAGCTGATCCAGTAAGTCGTCAATGCATGGCAGGGGATATCTATTTTTGATGGTAGCCTTATTCAACAATCTATAGTCTAAACACAATCGGAGACTTCCATCCTTCTTCCTCACAAACAGAACCGGTGCTCCCCACGGTGAAACACTCGGTCTGATAAAACCCCTATCCAACAGCTCCTACAACTGTCTCTTGAGCTCCTCTAGCTCAACTAAGGCCATGCGATACGGTGGTCTCGAAATAGGCTTAGTACCAGGCACCAAATCTATATAGAACTCCATCTCTCTGTCTGGTGGTAACCCTGGCAACTCATCCGGGAAAACATCTGGGTACTCACTGACCACAGGAATATCTACCAACTCCGGATGTACCTTATCCATATCCACTACGTACGCAATGAAACCTTCAAGATATTTATCTCTCAGTCAGCAAAATATTTTTTATTTATTAACAACATATTTATTTCTTTCATTTCTTCCCATCAAACTTTACAATAACTTTCGTAGGGTTAGGAAACATAACTGTCTTAGCATAACAATCTAAAACAGCATGATTTGCAGATAACCAATCCATACCTAATATTACATCAAAGTCACTCATACTTAGCAATATTAGATTGGCTGTCATATCCTTTTTCCCTACTCTTAACTTACAATCGTTATACACATGCTCAACTAGCTAACTGGAATCCATAAGCGTACTAATCAACATCATCATCTTTAAAGGAGTACGCTTTACATGCTTTTCTAACTTACATGCAAATGATGGCGATACAAATGAATGTGTGGCACCAGGATCAATTAAAACATATGCTTCTAAATCATAAATCAGGATGTTACCTCGAATCACATTCGCAGCAGCATCAGCTGTGTCCTGGTCCAAAGCATGTACTCGCCCTCGACCCATCACCTGCTTTCCCTTCTCCTCTGTCGTCGCTCTACCTCTCTGAGCAGACGTACCAGCTGAAGCTCTATCATGCTCCCTGCCCTTCTGTGGGGCAGTCACATATGTCTCTGGGCACTCTTTAGCAATATGCCCCTATTTCCCACATCGAAAACACACAACAGGGCTCAACGAACAAGGTCTACCGCCATGATGTCTACCACATCGGCTGCACTGATCAGTAGTAGGCCTCGATCCTCCAATCACAATGCCCTTCATCGGAGCTATGGCCGAGTATGTAGGAGGTTTAACTGGTCGCTCTCGCACCTCCTCTATCCGTGGTCCCTTATCGAAGAGTCTCCTCCCTCCTCGATAACTGAACCCTCTATCTCTAGCCGGCCTCTTCCTCTCTCTATCTTGGCTCTGACCGAACTTCCCAAACTCAGAGACATTTCTCTCGTAATCTTGCTCACAAAGCTGCGCCCTACGCACTGCCTCATCATATGTACCAATGTCCAGTGGTACCAATCTAGACCGTAACACCGGTCTCAATCTGTCTACAAACCTGTAGACCTTCCTGGTCTCGTTATACATGGTATCGGGATCATATCTCCCCAGAGCTAAAAATCTAGTCTCGTACTCATCCACTGTAAGACTCCCCTGGCTCAATCCCAAAAACTCAACCTGCAGTCTACGCTGCGCAGTATCAGGAACAAACTGCCTCCTGAAGGCCTCTAGAAACATCTCCCAACTAATCTCAGCATGTCGGGCTCTCAATATCGGCCTGGTGGACTTCCACCAATGCTCTGCCGTTCCCTTCAGTAGGAACGCAGCAAATGCGACTCTTTCAGAAGTCGTACACTCAAAGAAATCGTACAACTTCTCCATCTCGCTAATCCACTCCTCTGCACTAGCTGGGTCCTTGACCCCTCGAAAGGATGGAGGTCCAAGCTTTTGGAACTGTCGCAACCGATCCAAATCACACCCATATCCTCTACCAACCTGAACTGGTGGGGGTGTAAGAGTATCAGTAGTCTGTGGCCTCTGTACAGGCTGTGCAGGTGTATTAGGTGCAACTGCCTCCCCTGTCGCAGTCTACGCATCCTGCCTCTGTCTACCTAGCAAAGTCTGTGCCAACAACCCTACTATCGCCTCCAGGCTACGTTCTATCCTCATGAAGCGTGCCTCAGTAGTATTCGATACCTCAGAAGTATCCGGTACCTCATCTCGGCTCTCAGGCCTACCTCTAGGGCCTCTAGCCCTACCTCTCGCCCCTCTACCACGGTGGATAATTGCCATAAAGGCTCAATTCCTGCATTCACAAACATTAAGTTGTCCAACTCCCATCTTGTATACACAATTGTAACTGAACAAAACATAGTGATATGGGGATGTACATTTTCCTAATTACAAATACCTAGACACATCAGACCAAACCTCGCTCTGATACCACTCTGTCACGCCCTCATCCCACATGCGACTTTACTAAAAGCCACAACAAATTTTTCACTTTTTACTTACCTTTATCTCCTCAACAGTTGGGCTGTGAATAGGCATTAGTCTCCTCATCCAGACATACCTTACCATTCTTTTTCGTATCATACATACATGACATTTATATCATAAGTAAATTCGTACACTTAAATATAATTACATCATTACATCTCCCATATTAAAATGTGTACATCACTGTGTTTATGCATTGTTCAGATACAAAAGAGTATGCATGTGTATACCTTTCGCTAGATGGGGAGTGGCAGCGGATCAAAGGAATGCAATACCAAAGCTGACTCAATCTACTGACGAGAATCTGTAGAGATGGGGGAAAATGAATGGGATGAGCTATCAACGCGCTCAGTAAAGAAATCAGGCAAGCAAGTAGACATCCATACTATCTACTGAAAATAGTGCTTTGCCTTTCTTTCTCTCAATTCAAAAACATGATTAAAATATATATAATATAGTACAGATTTAAAATCCCATGTACTAAACACATGCTGGTTTATCAATCAGAGGCATTCATGCAAAAGAGTGCATATTTAATTATTTAAGAATGCCTTTATATAAAATATGCCATTTACATTCAAAACACAGTAAATATGGCATTTCTCATCACAACACAAATAAACTGGGTTTCGACCCATCCCTTAGGTCTACCCGTATCATAAAACACATGTGATATATCATGCGAGACTCAGTGGCTAAATGAAATCTCTCTAGACTATGTAAGAGAGCCTCCTCACCGAACAGAGCCTCCCCACCCACTTTGGCTTAAGGATGTTGGGTTTAAGGATCTTACCGTAAGAGAGCATCTCTGGACTATGTACATATCCTAACATGTGGTGAAATTCCAAGCAACACAGTACTCGGTGTGTGGGTTATCACTGCTGTAACGGGAGGGGGGTCAGTCCATCACAACCGCCAGCTATCAACACTCTCCTCCACAACTCCATAACACAAAACACGGTACAGTGTACTCCATGCCACACGCACGGTACAACGTACACTCGTGGACCCATACATCATGGTCGGGGTGCCTGCCATAGGTCTTAGCCTCTCATACCATGGAAATACATCATAGTCGGGGTGCCTGCCATAAGTCTTAGCCCTCATACTATGGAATCACTGCCACGTCTCTAAATCCATGTGAGAACATCTCAACAGTGTGACACTCAGTCTACACGGAGGAAATCGTCACAGTTTTTCTAACATGTGTATATATCATGAAAAACTACAGTGCGCGTCTTGAGTGTGACATACAGTCAACACTCCGCCTCAAAAATCTGTATATGCATGTCAAAATATCAACACTAGTGCGAGTAAACCTCTAGCACCAGGTCATGCATAGTTCTCATTACAAATCAAGTACGAGCAAATCGCTCAAGTACAATGTCATGTACAAATCATGAAAAATCAAGTACGAGCAACGCTCCAGCACTCTGTCATGCATCTCATGTAAAACTCGAGTATGAGCTAATCGCTCCAGCACTCTATCATGCACAAATCACATAAAAACTGAGTACGAGCAATGCTCTAGTACTCTATCATTCATGTCAAATAAATATAGTGCGAGTAAACCTCCAGAACTAATGTATGTGAAAAACATCTGAAATCAAGTGCGAGTTGTGCTCTAGCACGATTGTTTCCACATAATTCGGTAGATGGCTCTTTGAAAAATAGGGATGTTTAAAATCATTAAAATCTGCACTATAAAGTGTGCTTAGTTTACATCGACCTCGAAACATTAGCTCATCCATGTAAGACCCCGTATATGTATAAGGGTAATGTGTGTAATTGGATCAAATAATATGAATGGACTTGTAATGTAAAGTATGATTGATGTAAGTCCATGGATTCAATGTATGTATGTGTAATATAAATTGTAACGTACATACAAGTTTCATTGAGTATGAATACGAAGAAATGAGTTATAGCAAGTGATGGATGTGATTGAGACTCAAGATGAGCAGTGTGGTAAAATGGAATGGAGTTATGCTTCCATTTGGATTTATGTAGCATACCTTTGAACATACAATGAATGCACACAAGTTTCAATGTGCATAAGGTATGAATGGATGCCATTTTTAAGTTATAAAGGTGGATGGATGAGAAAATGGCCATGGCAATATATTAAGGATGTGTTGGTGTGAGTTGCAGCAAAGAAACTGCAGGAAAGCTGGAAAAACATGAGGTCCAGATCGATCTCATAGGATGAGAGATCGATCTGGAAAAGCCAGAATGCTCTTATTTGGGCGAAAGAATAGAGCAGATCGATCTCCAATGGAGCCAGATCGATCTGCCAAGCATTCTGTAGTGGAAAGATCGATCCCCAAGCACCCAGATCGATCTCCTTAGCTCTCTGTTTGGGAGCAGATCGATCTCATGCTTTGACAGATCGATCTCATGCCTAGACAGATCGATCTCATTGCTTCGACAGATCGATCTCAGGCTAAAAAATACGGTGAAAAAGAGGGATTTTAAAGGACCAAATCGATCTCCTCTTGGACCAGATCGATCTCCTCAAGTCATTTCTATATAAGGAGAGCTGAAAAATCTGGAAATCTCGGAAAAACATTTAACCTTACAATCTCAACCCAAAAACCTAACTTTCCCTCTCTAAAATCAGCCATTTTCAGTGAGATTTGGAGAGAGATCATTAGAGGCAAAGTTGTTCCTATCAAAGAGGAGAATAACATAGTGAGAGGGCATTTTCCCATTTTTGGAATTGAAGGAGTTGAGGGCATTACCAATTGGAGCAAGAAGAGAAATCATATTGGTAAGATTCTAACACTTCAATCCAAATGCATTAGCTATTTAATTGATTTTGGAGTTGATTGATAGAAGTATTGATGGATAAACTACTTAGGAATGTTGTGAAATTGGTGTGACCTAGAAATCTAAAATGGGTATAATGTGAGGATATGTGAGATTGAATGAACTTATGGTATATGGCATGCTAAAGTTGTCATTGGGATAATGTTATGATTTTTAATGGTTAGATGGAATTACATGGTGGGTTGGAAGAAATGTGAAAATGGATATTTATGTGATGAATAAATGCCATAGTGAGGGGATTCATGGAATATGAACGCTATGAGCTTTACATCGATTTGATATCGATTTTGAATAAGTTAATAGGCCTAAGAAAATCCATAGACTCGAGTTATGGATAAAGTAATGAAACGAGGCCAAATAAGCTTTAATAGAGGCTATAGACTAAATTGACTATAGCAAGCACAAGGGTTGTAATATATGGGTCGAATATAATGCGGGATACGATTTTGTGCAGTCCCGGAGAGTTCGTTGAAGGCGAACCGAATCGTACGAGTAAGCAGCTTAAGGAAGTGGAATCACGCATCGCGATTCCAAGTAAGGAAATTTTGTGAGTATATAGAGATAGCTGCTCGTATTTTGAACTGGGTGAATATTGGGTGTTGTATGAAATGCATGAATTGCTCAAATAAATGATGGATGGTATTCGTGAATGATGACGAGTTTATGCGTGGTTTTGAATTTGAAGTGGGTTTTATGAAATGGGATAGTAAGGCTAATAATTGCATAAATCTAATGTTTTGATGTTTTTCCAAAACGAATTGCTTGGCTTTAAGCAAGCTCGTAGATAGGACGGCTAGTAATGTATGGTTGTTGTGGAAAAGCATTTGTGAGTGCTAAACCCGAATTGCCAGGATTGATGAATTGTATATGAGCCGCCTATCACACTTGTATGACGTAAATAGCGCTAGAGCCTCGCTCGCGCTGGATTTCTATGTTTTCATTTGTATGAAACGTGCTGGAGCCTAGCTCTCACCTTGATTTGGAAACTATGGTGATATTTATAAACCGTACTGGAGCTTCTGCTCGTACGTGGATTGTGAATGGTTGTCTTATGAGTATAACCGTACTAGAGCTATGCTCGTACGCGCCTCTTTATGAAAAGATGCATGATGCATGAGTCGTGCTAGAGCTTTGCTCGCACAAGTTTGCAAGAGGGGATACGTATAAGGTTGTGAAAGTGGGTAAGATCCTTAAGCCTTACATCCTTAAGCTAACATCCTTAAGCCCGAAGAGGCAGGGAGGCTCTGTTAGGCGGGGAGGCTCTGTTTGGTGGGGAGGCTCTCTTACGGTGGGATCCTTAAGTCGACATCCTTAAGCCCAAAGAGGCGGGGAGGCTCTGTTAGGCAGGGAGGCTCTCCTACATGGGTATGGTAAAGGTAAGATCCTTAAGCCCTACATCCTTAAGCTGACATCCTTAAGCCCGAAGAGGCAGGGAGGCTCTGTTAGGTGGGGAGGCTCTGTTCGGTGGGGAGGCTCTCTTACGGAAAGGACCCTTAAGCCCTACATCCTTAAGCTAACATCCTTAAGCCCGAGGAGGCAGGGAGGCTCTGTTAGGCGGGGAGGCTCTGTTCGGCCGGGAGGCTATCCTTCACGGAATATGGAAAACTCTTGGTATGGGGTAGATAAGACCTAGGAATGGCACCCCCGATCACGATATGAGTTGCGGAGTACGCTGTACCATGTATATCACATGGAGTACGATGTACCGCATGATGGTTATGTGATGAGAAAGTCTGGCGAGGGATAATCCACCTTCGTGCCAGCATGATACCCCGCACACCTGGATGCGTGTGGTCTGGGATGATTTATGATGTAATGATTCACATAGGCACTTTTGATATAGTGACCTAGATTTATACACATGCGTGAATTATTGAATGTAAATGTGGTTGTGGTTTGTGAGTTGATTTGGTGGTGTTATGGTGTTGGTTTAAAAAGGAAGTTTCTTAAAGAATTGCCCTTTAATGAATTTAAATGAGATTGAGCATGAGATGATTTATACATGATGTTTCTACCATGTTTTATATGCCAATTCACATGATTTGATACATGATATATATGTATATTCACATGGCATAGTTTTATTCCTCATGCTCCTACTATAAACGATTTATGCATAACACTATCAGCATGTAGATAGAGTAGTTATCTACCATGCTTGCATTATTGCCTTACTGAGCATGTGGTTGCTCATCCCACTCTATTTTTCCCCCTACAGAGCGTGCATAGTAGCCCAGTGAGGACTGAGGCGTATTATTTTGGACTCCGCTGCATCTCCATCGCTAAGAGGTATATACATAGTGATTCTTTTTGTATCTAAACAATGTAAAAGCACAGTATTCTTTTGAGTTGTACTTATGGGGGATGTAGATGTCAGTAAAACATGTATTCGTATAAGTACACGATTAAATGCACATGTATGACATCGTTTTAATTTATTGAGAATGAATGAGACGTGGTGTTTATTATTGGCTCACAGCCCAACAGTGTGTGGTGAGTTTAGTTCACGACAGGGTAAGGTAACAGTAAAACGCGAAAAAAATTTCAGTGATTTTCGGTTAAAGAGAATGGAATTGGGTCGTGACAGAGATTGGTATCAAAGCTGTGTTGGCCTGATGTGAGTCATTAATAAAATGTAGGAAAGTACATCCCCATAGTACTGTGCTTTTGTTTAGATATAACTATGTATACCGTGATGGATTGAGCTTAATGAATTATTATAATACAGGGAGTTAGGCACTATGCCAGTTACACGCAAAGGTAGAGGGGCGAGAGCACGTGCTAGAGGCCGTAGAGGTAGGCCTGAGAGCCGTGCGGAGCCACAGACTGAGCAGGCTCCACAGAACCCTGCTGAGAGAGCAGGTGATACTGAGGCTCGCTTCGCTAGATTAGAGCGGAGTATTGAGAGTCTGGTGGAGATAGTCACGCAGGCCTTGGGCGCCGGTGACAGACGAGGTCCCGCGGCACAGCCTACTACTGGACAGACAGCTGCAGAGGCGGAGAGACCTTAGACTGCTGAGACAGCTACTGTTACACCACCTTCGGCTCAGGATATAGCTTCTCCTATCGCTCCACAGCAGAGCGGTAGTGATTTGGGTTATGACTGCGATTTGAGCAGGCTGCGAGAGTTTCAAGCGCTAAAACCCCCAGTGTTTAGAGGGGTGAAGGACCCAGTGATTACGGAGGATTGGGTGTATGAGATGGAGAAACTGTATAGGTTTTTCCGATGTACTTCAAGTGAGAAGGTTGCCTTCGTCGTGTTTATGCTGAAAGGCGAGGCCGAGCATTGGTGGAGGTCCACCGAGGTTATTTTGAGGGCCAGACACTTTGAGATCTCATGGGAGATATTTCTAGAGGCCTTCAGGAGACAGTATATTCCAGCTACCGTACAGAGGAAATTACGGATGGAATTTATGAATTTGGTTCAGGGGAACCAGACTGTGGACGAGTATGAGTCCAAGTTTATGTCATTGGGAAGATATTACCCTGACACGATGGGTAGTGAGACCCGGAAGATTCAGAAGTTCATGGATGGATTGAGATTAGCCATCCGGACTAAGCTAGCTCCCTTCGATATTGTGACTTATGAGGAGGCGGTACATAAGGCTCAGTTATGTGAACAAGACTTTGAGCGAAATGCCTCCGAGCTTGGGAGAGTCAGTGTTAAAAAGGACAAGGATCGGAAGAGATCCGGGTTTGGAAGAGTGGCCAAGAGAGATGGCCAAAGATTTTTCGAGAAGAGGCCAAAGATTGAGGAGGTGCGGGAGAGAGCTGCTAGACCTCCCGTATACCCAGCCTTGACTGCTCCGAGGGGCATGACTATTGGGGGACCACGACCTACTACTGATCAGTGTAGGAGATGTGGGAGATTCCATGGGAATAGGCCCTGTCCGATGACCCCTATGGTGTGTTTTAGATGCGAGAGACCAGGACATATGGCTAAGTATTGTCCCGAGAAAATGGAGATTGCCCCACAGAAGGGCAAGGAGCCTGAGGGAGCTCCAGTTGAGACAGCAGCCCCGAGGAGGAGGGCTACAGCTGAGGAAAAAGGGAAACAGACTGCGGGTGTGAGCAGAGGAAGAGTACATGCACTGGATCAGGACACCGCAGATGCTTCGACAGATGTGATTAAAGGTACCATCCGAATCTTTGATTTAGAAGCATTGGTATTATTTGATCCTGGTGCCACGCATTCTTTCATATCACCTTCCTTTGCACATAAATTGTTGAAATATGTGAAACCAACATTATTGGATAAAATGTTGATGATTTCCACACCCATGAATGATAGTCAATTGACTGAGCATGCATGTAGGGATTGTAAATTAAAGATAGAGGGGAAGGAAATGATAGCCAATCTGATTTTATTGAATATGAATGATTTTGATGTAATTTTGGGAATGGATTGGTTGGCTACCAATCGTGTTGTGATCGATTGTCATGCCAAAACATTGATGTTTTCAGGATTAGACAATCTTATTGTAAACTTTGATGAAAAGAAATGATATGAAACTAGCATGGTTGTTGTAAATAAAAGGAGTATGATTTTAAATTCATATTGCTTGAGAGATGAATTTCTTGTTTATGATAAATATTGAATGTGGAGTGGTGGTTTATGTTACTAACGATGGAGAGGATATTGTGAAGGGTTCATTGCCTATGTGGTCGATATAGATGAGGCACACCCGAAATTGAAGGACATACCCGTAATTACGGATTACCCTAATGTCTTTTCGGATGAATTACCAGGACTACCACCTGAAAGGGAAATGGAATTTTGCATTGAGTTAGTGCCTGGTACAGAGCCGATATCGAAACCACCCTATAGAATGGCTCCGATAGAATTGGAAGAGCTGAAGAAACAGCTGCAAGAGTTATTGGAGAAGGGGTTTATTAGACCGAGTGTCTCACCTTAGGGAGCACCGGTTCTATTTGTAAGGAAGAAGGATGGAAGCCTCTGACTGTGTATAGATTACCGGTTGTTGAATAAGGCCACCATTAAGAACAAGTACCCCCTTCCAAGAATCGATGATTTGTTGGATCAGCTCCAGGGAGCCGAAGTATTTTCTAAGATAGATCTGCGGTCAGGGTATCATCAATTGAGGATCAGGAGTGGAGATATACCCAAGACAGCATTTCGTACCCGTTATGGCTACTACGAGTTTTTGGTGATGCCATTCGGATTGACGAATGCTCCCTCAGCATTTATGGCATTGATGAATGACATATTCAAGCCATACCTGGACAAGTTTGTGATTGTTTTCATAGATGATATTTTGGTGTATTCCAAGTCCAGGAAAGATCATGAGGAGCACTTGAGGATAGTTCTGCAGACCCTCCGAGAGAGAGAATTGCATGCCAAACTCAGCAAGTGTAACTTTTGGTTGGAACAGATCTCGTTTCTGGGGCATGTTGTGTCTAAGGATGGGGTATCAGTGGATCTATCCAAGATAGAGGCAGTTGTACAGTGGGAACAGCCCAAGACAGTAACTGAGATCAGGAGTTTCCTGGGATTAGCAGGATATTATCGGAGATTTGTAGAGGGTTTCTCCAGACTAGCTGCTCCGTTGACACGCCTCACGCGTAAAGATGTTAAGTTGACATGGGATGAGGCATGTGAGAGGAGTTTTGAGGAGCTTAAGCGTCGATTGACGACTGCTCCAGTTCTCACCATTCCTACCAGCTCAGGAGGATTCTCGGTGTATACGGATGCATCACACTAGGGACTGGGCTGTGTACTTATGCAGGATGGGAAGGTAGTTGCCTATGGATCTAGACAGTTGAAAGATCATGAGAGGAACTACCCGACACATGACTTAGAGTTGGCGGCAGTAGTATTTGCTTTGAAAATATGGCGCCACTATCTCTATAGTGAGAAATTTCAGGTGTTCACAGATCATAAGAGCCTTAAGTACCTGTTCTCGCAGAAAGAGCTGAATATGAGACAGAGGAGATGGCTCGAACTCCTGAAGGACTATGATTGTGAAATCATGTACCACCCGGGTAAGGCAAATGTAGTTGCCGATGCTTTGAGTAGAAAGAACCTTGGGTTGGTGTCTTATATGATGGTACGGGAACATGAATTGTTAGAACACTTTGCGAACCTCAGTTTGGATGTAACCCCACCTGGATCTGAGAGACTTGAGATCATGGCTAGTTTGAGACTAGAGCCAGAGTTGATTGGCCGTATTCGACAAGCCCAGCAGAGCGATCGACGGTGTATCGATTGGCTGAGGCAGGTACAGACAGGTGTGGGTATTGATTTTGAGCAGAGTGCTGATGGCTTATTGAGGTTCAGAGGCAGAGTATGCGTTCCCAGGGATCCTGAGATCAGGAGAATGATTTTATCAGAGGCTCACTCATCGAAGTATACGATACATCCGGGAAGTACCAAGATGTATCAAAACCTTCGGAAGGTTTATTGGTGGTCTGGAATGAAGAGAGACATTGCTAAATATGTCGCTAAGTGTCTCATTTGTCATCAAGTGAAGGTAGAGCATCAGAAGCCTGCAGGATTATTGCAGCCTCTACCGATACCGACATGGAAGTGGGAGCATGTCACCATGGATTTTATGATGGGGTTGCCGAGGACCCGTAGAGGTCATGATGCCATATGGGTTATTGTGGACCGATTGACTAAGTCCGCCCATTTCTTGGCTATGAGAGCTACCGATACACTGAGTCAGTTGGCGAACCTGTATATTTGAGAGATAGTACGGCTACATGGTGTACCAGTGAGCGTTGTTTCTGATAGGGATGCCCACTTCACTTCCCATTTCTGGGAACATTTTCAGGAAGCGCTGGGGACCCGATTGAGTTTTAGCACCGCTTTTCATCCTTAGATAGATGGGCAGTCAGAGAGGACTATACAGACCCTCGAGGATATGTTGAGAGCGTGTGTGCTGGATTTTAGAGGCTCCTGGGATGACCACCTGCAGTTAGCCGAGTTCGCTTATAATAATAGCTATCATGCTAGTATCGGGATGGCACCCTATGAGGCATTATACGGGCGTAGATGCCGTTCCCCTATTGGATGGGAAGAGGTTGGTGATAGACAGATTTTTGCTCCAGACTTAGTGCAGCAGGCATCTGAGGACGTCCAGTTGATATGTGAGAGATTACGGACAGCTCAGAGCCGGCAAAAGAGTTATGCTGACAAGAGACGAAGACCACTGGAGTTTGATGAGGGTGAGTCGGTGTTTCTGAGGGTATCACCATCGAAGGGTATTATGAGATTTGGTAAGAAGGGCAAGCTGAGCCCTAGATATATCGGACCCTTCGAGATTTTGGAGAGAGTGGGAGATAAGGCGTATAGATTGGCATTGCCACCGGACTTGGCAAATGTCCACAACGTCTTCCACGTCTCGATGCTTCGGAAGTATCACCCAGACCCGACACACGTGATAAGATATAAGCCGTTGGAGCTCCATGAGAGTATGACATACGTTGAGAAGCCGGTTCGGATATTGGACAGGAAAGAGAAAGTGTTGCGGAATAAGACAATTCCCTTGGTGAAAGTGCTTTGGCAACACCACACGGCGGAAGAGGCCACGTGGGAATTGGAGAACTTGATACGGGAGAAGTACCCCCAACTGTTTGAAGAGTGACTTGGTTCTAATTTGGAGGACCAAATTCCTTGAAGGAGGGGAGAATGTAAGACCCCGTATATGTATAAGGGTAATGTGTGTAATTGGATCAAATAATATGAATGGACTTATAATGTAAAGTATGATTGATGTAAGTCCATGGATTCAATGTATGTATGTGTAATATAAATTGTAACGTACATACAAGTTTCATTGAGTATGAATACGAAGAAATGAGTTATAGCAAGTGATGGATGTGATTGAGACTCAAGATGAGTAGTGTGGTAAAATGGAATGGAGTTATGCTTCCATTTGGATTTATGTAGCATACCTTTGAACATACAATGAATGCACACAAGTTTCAATGTGCATAAGGTATGAATGGATGCCATTTTTAAGTTATAAAGGTGGATGGATGAGAAAATGGCCATGGCAATATATTAAGGATGTGTTGGTGTGAGTTGCAGCAAAGAAACTGCAGGAAAGCTGGAAAAACATGAGGTCCAGATCGATCTCATAGGATGAGAGATCGATCTGGAAGAGCCAGAATGCTCTTATTTGGGCGAAAGAATAGAGCAGATCGATCTCCAATGGAGCCAGATCGATCTGCCAAGCATTCTGTAGTGGAAAGATCGATCCCCAAGCACCCAGATCGATCTCCTTAGCTCTCTGTTTGGGAGCAGATCGATCTCATGCTTCGACAGATCGATCTCATGCCTAGACAGATCGATCTCATTGCTTCGACAGATCGATCTCAGGCTTAAAAATGCCGTGAAAAAGAGGGATTTTAAAGGACCAGATCGATCTCCTCTTGGACCAGATCGATCTCCTCAAGTCATTTCTATATAAGGAGAGCTGAAAAATCTGGAAATCTCGGAAAAACATTTAACCTTACAATCTCAACCCAAAAACCTAACTTTCCCTCTCTAAAATCAGCCATTTTCAGTGAGATTTGGAGAGAGATCATTAGAGGCAAAGTTGTTCCTATCAAAGAGGAGAACAACATAGTGAGAGGGCATTTTCCCATTTTTGGAATTGAAGGAGTTGAGGGCATTACCAATTGGAGCAAGAAGAGAAATCATATTGGTAAGATTCTAACACTTCAATCCAAATGCATTAGCTATTTAATTGATTTTGGAGTTGATTGATAGAAGTATTGATGGATAAACTACTTAGGAATGTTGTGAAATTGGTGTGACCTAGAAATCTAAAATGGGTATAATGTGAGGATATGTGAGATTGAATGAACTTATGGTATATGGCATGCTAAAGTTGTCATTGGGATAATGTTATGATTTTTAATGGTTAGATGGAATTACATGGTGGGTTGGAAGAAATGTGAAAATGGATATTTATGTGATGAATAAATGCCATAGTGAGGGGATTCATGGAATATGAACGCTATGAGCTTTACATCGATTTCATATCGATTTTGAATAAGTTAATAGGCCTAAGAAAATCCATAGACTCGAGTTATGGATAAAGTAATGAAACGAGGCCAAATAAGCTTTAATAGAGGCTATAGA
The DNA here is from genome assembly GCA_033439115.1 of Firmiana major. Taxonomy (NCBI): domain Eukaryota; kingdom Viridiplantae; phylum Streptophyta; class Magnoliopsida; order Malvales; family Malvaceae; genus Firmiana; species Firmiana major. The sequence goes on from CM065905.1 coordinate 10,234,162, forward strand.
CTAAATTGACTATAGCAAGCACAAGGGTTGCAATATATGGGTCGAATATAATGCGGGATACGATTTTGTGCAGTCCCGGAGATTTCGTTGAAGGCGAACCGAATCGTACGAGTAAGCAGCTTAAGGAAGTGGAATCACGCATCGCGATTCCAGGTAAGGGAATTTTGTGAGTATATAGAGATAGCTGCTCGTATTTTGAACTGGGTGAATATTGGGTGTTGTATGAAATGCATGAATTGCTCAAATAAATGATGGATGGTATTCGTGAATGATGACGAGTTTATGCGTGGTTTTGGATTTGAAGTGGGTTTTATGAAATGGGATAGTAAGGCTAATAATTGCATAAATCTAATGTTTTGATGTTTTTCCAAAACGAATTGCTTGGCTTTAAGCAAGCTCGTAGATAGGACGGCTAGTAATGTATGGTTGTTGTGGAAAAGCATTTGTGAGTGCTAAACCCGAATTGCCAGGATTGATGAATTGTATATGATCCGCCTATCACACTTGTATGACGTAAATCGCACTAGAGCCTCGCTCGCGCTGGATTTCTATGTTTTCATTTGTATGAAACGTGCTGGAGCCTAGCTCTCACCTTGATTTGGAAACTATAGTGATATTTATAAACCGTACTGGAGCTTCTGCTCGTACGTGGATTGTGAATGGTTGTCTTATGAGTATAACCGTACTAGAGCTATGCTCGTACGCGCCTCTTTATGAGAAGATGCATGATGCATAAGTCATGCTAGAGCTTTGCTCGCACAAGTTTGCAAGAGGGGATACGTATAAGGTTGTGAAAGTGGGTAAGATCCTTAAGCCTTACATCCTTAAGCTAACATCCTTAAGCCCGAAGAGGCAGGGAGGCTCTGTTAGGCGGGGAGGCTCTGTTTGGTGGGGAGGCTCTCTTACGGTGGGATCCTTAAGTCGACATCCTTAAGCCCAAAGAGGCGGGGAGGCTCTGTTAGGCAGGGAGGCTCTCCTACATGGGTATGGTAAAGGTAAGATCCTTAAGCCCTACATCCTTAAGCTGACATCCTTAAGCCCGAAGAGGCAGGGAGGCTCTGTTAGGCGGGGAGGCTCTGTTCGGTGGGGAGGCTCTCTTACGGAAAGGACCCTTAAGCCCTACATCCTTAAGCTAACATCCTTAAGCCCGAGGAGGCAGGGAGGCTCTGTTAGGCGGGGAGGCTCTGTTCGGCCGGGAGGCTATCCTTCTCGGAATATGGAAAACTCTTGGTATGGGGTAGATAAGACCTAGGAATGGCACCCCCGATCACGATATGAGTTGCGGAGTACGCTGTACCGTGTATATCACATGGAGTACGATGTACCGCATGATGGTTATGTGATGAGAAAGTCTGGCGAGGGATAATCCATCTTCGTGCCAGCATGATACCCCGCACACCTGGATGCGTGTGGTCTGGGATGATTTATGATGTAATGATTCACATAGGCACTTTTGATATAGTGACCTAGATTTATACACATGCGTGAATTATGGAATGTAAATGTGGTTGTGGTTTGTGAGTTGATTTGGTGGTGTTATGGTGTTGGTTTAAAAAGGAAGTTTCTTAAAGAATTGCCCTTTAATGAATTTAAATGAGATTGAGCATGAGATGATTTATACATGATGTTTCTACCATGTTTTATATGCCAATTCACATGATTTGATACATGATATATATGTATATTCACATGGCATAGTTTTGTTCCTCATGCTCCTACTATAAACGATTTATGCATAACACTATCAGCATGTAGATAGAGTAGTTATCTACCATGCTTGCATTATTGCCTTACTGAGCATGTGGTTGCTCATCCCACTCTATTTTTCCCCCTACAGAGCGTGCATAGTAGCCCAGTGAGGACTGAGGCGTATTATTTTGGACTCCGCTGCATCTCCATCGCTAAGAGGTATATACATAGCGATTCTTTTTGTATCTAAACAATGTAAAAGCACAGTATTCTTTTGAGTTGTACTTATGGGGGATGTAGATGTCAGTAAAACATGTATTCGTATAAGTACACGATTAAATGCACATGTATGACATCGTTTTAATTTATTGAGAATGAATGAGACGTGGTGTTTATTATTGGCTCACAGCCCAACAGTGTGTGGTGAGTTTAGTTCACGACAGGGTAAGGTAACAGTAAAACGCGAAAAAAATTTCAGTGATTTTTTGTTAAAGAGAATGGAATTGGGTCGTGACAATCCACCTACTCTTCTGCTACACAGCAGTAAAAATCATTCAAAACATCATTTTCATGCTTTTTACAACTTTTCTCAAGGTTTCACTTTTTGCCTAACTAGGGGTAAAATCGTAATTTACCCATATCGGGTCCCTATAATTATTATAGATTTTCTCTGACCCTCAAACAATTTTAGTGAATGTAAAATCCAATGAAAATATGCACAGATATCTCGAGCTCCTTGCAAGAGTCCCCTACCTCGGATCACGTCGTGTGACCTCTCTTCCTCTGTGCTGTCTATCTCGCAATCCGGTCAACTCTCAATATGACTCTGGAGCTGTATTTAATCATTCACTAAGTTAATTACACTTTTCCTACTGTATTACACATTTAATACAGTTCATTTCACTTAAATGGGCCCGTTTACTCTTAATGGGCCTTAAACACTTTTATTGGGCCTTAATCCATATTAAGCCCGTTCATCAGGGTCTATCGACTCATTGGGCTTATCAATACCCATTGGGCTTTATTCCAAGCTCTTTGGATAGCCTGTATATCATTTACGACATTTATTTCAATTTTTCGAATATAATTCACTAAATCTGAAAATTAATCCGAAATGCGTAAATTAAATCTCAAATACTAATAAATCACATAAATTGTCGTAAATGAGCTTTACTTACCCGAGGTTGTGCGATGGTGCGCGAATCGGAGTTCGATCTAGCTTCCATTCGGAATTAATCGTCGAACTGCACAATTTTGTATATTTAACTCCGGGTCAATTTCTGATGAAATATAATTTAAATGAATTTATCAGAAATTAAATTGGTCACTTTTGACCTCGTATCGACTTACCCGAAGTCCGGTGAAATCCCAAAAATTTTTCTTTTCCTTTTTCTTTCTTTTTCCTCTTTTTCCCCTTTTCTCCTTGGCTGAACCGGTCTGGTCCGGTTCAGTTTAGAAGGTTCTGCCCTGAACCGCCGACCAGTTCAGGGCTGATTTAGCCGTTTCGACGTCGTCCGGCCGGTTCCCGACGTGCCGCTGCCGCCGTTCGATGCGTCTTGGACATGGTACCTCTTGGTTGGCCTCGATCGGAGCCAACTCCTGCCAGTGGCCGCCGAATGCCCTCTTTTCTTCGCGGCCTTCAATTCCATCGATCTCCTTTTTTCGACGCCGGTGAGGCGCGTTACCGGTGGCTAAGAGGTCGCAGGGTTACGCTCTTCCTTTTCCGACCGTTCGCTGGCTGCTGAGGTCGTCGAATGGTGGCCGTCCGGTGGTCTCTCCCTTTCGTCGGTTGGCTCGCGTTTCCTCTTCCGTTTCTCTCTCCCTGAAAACTCTCTTCTGATTTCAATTTCGTTTTTTATTTCTTTATAATATATTTTTAATATTATTTTAATCCTTAAAATAATATTAAAAATCCTAAAATATCCCAAAAATATCTCAAAATTTTTTATTAAATTCATTTAGTCCGTAAATGAATTTATCAGTCCGATTTTACCTTTTCGGTATATTTTTCCATGATTTTTGGGCTCATTTTTCCACATAAAAATTTCAAAAATATTAATGAAATTCATATCTCGATCAATTGGACTTAAAAATAAATATTTGCCCCGTTATTGATCAAGATTTCTCGATTTCATATTTTTAATGAAATTTTCTCATCGGATTTATACCGAATTTTGGTCAATTGACCATTTTACCCCTGTACTTACTTGAAAATTAATTGAACTCGTATCTTGCTGTTATGTAGCTTACATGCATTTTTAATTCTCAATAAATCAATTGCATGATAGTAAATACTCTTCTTATGATTCAACCATGAAATATAACGTTCGTACACATAGGAATCATAAGGTACAAGCTACATACGTAAATCGAAAACTCGGGTCTGACACGTGAGATGCCTTTGATGCCTCCGCTTTGGTAACGTGAGATGCCTCTGTTTTGGTAACGTGAGATGCCTCCGCTTTGGTAGTGTGAGATGCCTTCGTTTTGGTAATGTGATATGATTCCCTCATTTGAGGATGCCCTCGTTGAGGATGATGTGATGTGATGATTGCTTTCATGATACTTATATTATGCCTAGTCTCCATAACTGTTTTGAGAAATGACGTGTTGTGAAATTGAGATAATGATGCTTTGATGAATTGTGATTTTAATCATGTGTTTTCAATTATATGAAATTATGCTATATTTACACTTATGCTTTGATGATGATTTCTAAATCTCATATGCACTCCTTACTGAGCTAGTTAAAAGCTCACCCCCCTTCATTTCCTCCCCCACAGATTGTTTACAGTAAGAGCAAGTACCTGCTGTGTACGTGACATAGACTCGTGGATGAGACTCTCCCCAGGCTATTGCTTGTACACGCGTGAGATATAATTCAATTCATTTTGTATCCAAACTATTATGTAATACAGACATTTATATTTAAGTAACGTTGGGATGTATCCAGGATGATATATGTATATAAATTAGAAAAGTGGGTTTATTTTGATACCATGTTATTTAGTTAGGTAAATGTTGATGTTGAGAGATCCTTGGTTATGAGATTAACTGATACGGTACAGGAATGCACCTCGAATAGGAAGTGTAATTTAAGAAAAATTTTAAATTAGCTCTATTTTTCATCTTTCCGGGTTGTCACACAAAGGCACACAACCAATCTACTTCAATCGAACTTTCAATTACTCGAACTCAATCACACTAAGAATCCTAAAACTATGAGCTTGAAAAAAGAACAAATTTTAAAGAGAAAAGCTAGACAATATGCTTTTGATTTTTTTTTTTTTTTTGTACGTGCAAAACAAATGAGAGTAGGTCCTTTTTTATAGTCTTCATCCAATGGCATTTTGATCTTTTCAAAATTTTTGAATTAAATTAAAATATTATTCAACCATTTCTTATAATTACAATTACACATATTGAAGTTAAACTATTGGCAATTACATATCTGAAGTTAATTTAATTCAAACAATTTAATTCAATAGCAGTTACAAATCCAATGAAAGTACAATGGATATCAATTTTTCATTCAACAATAAATTTTTTAAAGTATAAACTTTTTACTAACACAAAGTGAATTCTCACTCAAATTGTAACTTTTAAATGGATTAAATGGCTCATGAATGACCATTTTCCAACATGTTTTATTTCTAATCTTAAGACTTCATTGTGCTAATTGAAATTTAATATCTTTTTCCCAAGAAAAAGACAATAGGATCAATATTCATGTTTCGGAGTTAAATATTGATTTAAATGATTATGTATGCTTCAACCCAGAATCTTCATTGCTTCTTAGACAGAAGTAGCTAATTGTAATAATTCAAAGTTTAACACCATACTTAGATTCTGTTTTGAAATAGTAAGAAAATAGTAACAACATTTATATACATACTAAAATAAATCTTCAAAAATAATAATACAATAATTATAACATAAACAGAATAAGGTAGAAATAAAAACAAAGTAAATCGAAACTTGTGTATTACACAATTTCCTTAAAATAGATTCTCTCTATTATTGTGGGTGCTTGAATAACTTCGGTACCTATCTCCCAGGATACAATGGTAACCAAGTAATAAAGGCATACTACCAATTTACTTCAATTGAACTTTCAAATACCTGAACTCTATCACACTAAGAATTTAAAATTAGAAACTTGAAGAAAGAACAAATTTTAAAGAGAAAAGCTATAGAATATGCTTTTTTTGTGTGTAAAACAAATGAAAGGAGATTCTTTTTTATAGCTTTCATCCAAAGGCATTTTGATCCTTTAAAATTTTTGAATTAAATTCAAAATTAATTCAACCATTTATTTCAATGATGTTACTCATTTTAAATTTAACCACAACCATTGGCAGTTATAAATTTGAAATTTATTTCTGACAATTTAATCCAACACCAATTACAATGGGTATCAATTTTTTATTTACTCATGCATTTTTCTGAGTGTAAAATTTTTAGTAACACAAAGTGAATTCCCACTTAAATTGTATCTTTTAAATGAATGGCTTATGAAAGGATCATTTTCCAATTTTTTTTACTTCTAACTTTAAGACTTCATTGTGCTCATTGAAATTTAATTTTCTTTTACCTAAGAAAAAAAATTAGTAAGATCAATATTCATGTTTAGCACTTAAAAATTGATTTAAATGATTATGCTCGCACTTCTCAAATATGAAAGTTTTATTGAAATTCAAGTCTTGACACCGTATCTCAACTTCTTCAACAAAAAATCTCCATTGCACCCATAGTCATTCATATTAATAAGTGGATGATTGTCTCATGGCATAAGAAGTACTTCTTTATGCATGGTAAATAAATGTTTACCTATATCATCTAATTATCTAATTAGTCTTTAATCTTTGAAAAAAAAATTGCTTTTGAGCATTTAATACAATATAGAATTAACATTTATGTATTATCTCTACTAAACAAGCATGAATCTCTTTTCCAAAAAAAAAAAAATCCATGAGAGTTTCAGTCTAATATGGGTATTCTCATTGTCCTTACTTAACACTTCAAGGGCTATTTAGATGCCCAATTAGCACCAATATGATACAACAGTGCACCTTTTTGGCCTTAACTACACCACATGTGTCCTTTGGATGGTGCCTATGTTGCAATCACAACTATCTCCCCCTCCAATTGAAATTAAAAAAATTTAATTGAAATGGTGATAGTCGTTACTTTGCAAAAGCGACAGGCTTACAGTGCATGCCTACTGCAAAATGAGGGTCAGACCAGTTCTAGCTTTGAAATTCTTGTATATAACAAATCTTTTCGAATAGCTCACTGCCCGAAATTCCTATACATGACAAATCTTTGAAAATTCTCTGCTATTAATGTGCAATGAATTATGTAACAACCCTTGACCTTGAAAATTCAGATGAAATTTTTTTTTGAAGTTTTAAATTCCTACTTATTCCTTCATTCACTTAGACTGTATTCCTGTTCAGTGTCGTTTCTTTTATCTTACCTATTCACCGATAATTATACTTAAATTAAATTTTACATCTAAATGGTCGATAGAAATTTTGGTAGCATAACGGCTTATATATAAGCCTACCCACCTGCAAATCAAACGCTTTAACAATCCTAGATATCCACAACTATCAAACATGTTTCCCAATTTGCATCATCAAACCAACATATATCTGTTCCAACTAAGATTAGTATTCCACGATTAGTTCTTAAAAGATATATTCTTTACGTTTGGTTTCTTACAAATTACATCCAAGTAAAATACTGTTCCAACTAAGATTAGTATTCCACGATTAGTTCTTAAAAGATATATTCTTTACGTTTGTTTTCTTACAAATTACATCCAAGTAAAATATTTTCACTATATGTCTGTGCTTACAAAATGTGTCTGGTAAAGGAATGCATTTGATACCTCTACGTGTACAAAAAGTAGCCTAAGGTAGCTCTTTCCACCAGCCTACATCGCGTATGCGGCAGGTAGCGTCTGTAGATCACTGCAAATAATCTGAAAGGTAGAGGGGTGAGCTTTCGAGAAAAAGCCCAGTAAGAAATGCATTTAAAATGATCATAGTGTTTAAAACATACAGAGTACATAATAATACCAAAAGGTGGCATTTCTTTACAAATATTGTATCACTTTTAAAACGCATATCACGAAAAACATATTTATTAGAAATATTGTTTCGAAATAAGAAAGCCTTAGCAGATCGATCATAATCTTTCATAATATGCAGAACTTCAAAAACATAGCTGAGCATGAAGCATGTATCAAAGGATCAAATATCATAAACAAAAATCATATCGAATGGAAATCAGAACCTTTCAGATCATACAGAACTTCAAAAGCATTCCTGTCACGACCCGAACTACCCAAAAATCAGAGTTAATTTTTCGCGTTTTGTTATTTTCTTTATTAAATTCTTATCTGTCCTCTGATCGTGACCACACTCCACTAACAAATTGGGCTGTGCGTCAATGCCAGTCCCACCATTCAATTACCATCTAACTTATTTCTTCTCCAGTCATTTATAATTGTTTACATTATTTATACATCCTCTAAAGTTACTTACAAACATGTTACTGTGCTATGCTTATGTAGATACAATATGTACAAGTGTATATACCTCGTGTTGATGGGCAGCAGCGGATATCCGGAATGCAGTACTGAGTCATCGCAACTTCAACTGGAGATTATCTGTGGGAGAAAATGAAAGGGGTGAGCACATCAAGCTCAGTAAGGCAATCCTACGAACAAGTAGGTAACCATACTACCTACATGAACGTAGTGCCATACATAAACCACCATTTCTCCACACATTTTAAAACAATGATATGCGTTATGATGTTATGTAAAACACATTTGCACGGAAAATCAACATGCAATAATATTCAAAATCATATATTTCTCATATAAAAATTTCACAATAAAGTCAGGACTCGACCCCTCCTTCGGGTGATCCTGACTCACACGAAACCATAAAAATCAATTTACATTCACACATGGGTTTGAAAAGCATGGAAATACCATCATGCAAATTTAGTTTAAAAACCCAGTTTAAATCATCGAAATCGTCGACATGCGAGACGAGGCAATATCTGTATAACGGCAATAACCAGGACTATGGCCATATCTGTCCTCGGGAGTTCCTCAGCTACACAGATCCTAGTGTGCGGGTTCTCACCATGATCGGGAACCGCTCGGGAGGTGGGTCACTCCATCTCGTCGGTCTTATCCGATCTCATGCATCCGAAGATGCGTTTTATTGTGACGGCCAACCCCTGCCCGGCCAACCCCTACCATCGGCCATGGCCACCCCTCTTGGGCCCACGCACAACGATGGTGGTCTAACAACGGGTGGTCCAACAACGTCAACAAGTTCAACGTATCACGAAGATACCACACGGTACATCGTACTCCATGCTACTTGTACGGTACATCGTACTCCGTGAACCCATATAATATCTCTATACTCATGCCATGTCTCAAAACGCACGTGCGGGCCAATTTAATCGGTGACACACAGTCTACCCGATGCTCCAAGCACGGCTTATCGTATGATCTCTGAAAAGTAGTGCGAGCGGTGCTCTAACACTGTCAGTAAATCAAATAAAACTAGTGCGAGCTAAGCTCAAGCACACTGTCACGAAAATCGTGTATAAAAATATGGTGCGAGTTATACTCCAGCACCCTGTCATGAAAATCATGAAAAACTGGTGCGAGTTAGACTCTAGCACCATGTCACGAAAAAGCATATGAAATCTAGTGCGAGTTATACTCTAGCACCTATGCATATAAACTCTAGTGCGAGCTCTCGCTCCAGCACTAATGTATGCATCACACAAATCAAACATCGTGCGAGCTGAGCTCTAGCACGTCACATGTAAATAAAAACACGTAGGCGGCTCAGTTATCCCCAAACAATTTTCACAGAAATCACATCGTTTAAGATATGCAATGCTATGCATTTTTCTTTAAAAGTGAGCCAGCCTACTCATGCATGATGTTGAAATACCTCCAGAACGAGCAGGAACATTTTGTTCTTGCTCCTCCCAATTTTTCCTAAATTTTTAGATTTTACCCTTAACAAGGGTATTTTAGTAATTTTGCCCATACGGGGCACTAAAATTATTATTCGACCTCTAGACCCTTCAGATAAATTTTAAAGACTGCATATGAATTTAAAATTTTGTAGAGTTTACCTCTAGCAGTCCGTAGAATTCCCTTACCTTATTTTCCTGTCGAGTCTGACCTTTTCTTTTCCACTGTTGTCACGTCGCGCAGTCCGTTATGCTCCCAATCAAATGCCCGGAACTGCGTATCAATATTTCTTAGGTCAGATATTATACAATTTAATTGTATTTAATCTTTTCCGGGCTTAATTTAAATCGTTGGGCCCAATTACCCCTATTGGGCCCGATTGCACCTTAATGGGCCTTAATCGGCCTTAAGCCCGTTTTCCACTTAATTTTTCACTTTATCGAGGCCTATTGGGCTCATTGGGCCCACCAATAATTTATTGGGCCTCGTTCTAGCTCTTGAATAACTAAATCGATTATTTACGACAATTTATCTAAATTTCCATAATTTAATTCAATTTATGCGGAAATTAAATCAATATCACGCATAACGAGGTAATTGTCATAAATAGGGATCACTTACCCGAGATTCCATGCTAGTCCGTAAATCGAGGCTGTCTCGAGCCCTCAGTGGATGCCAATCGTCGAGCTACACAATTAAATATATTTTTCGGGTAAACTTTCAGTCGATAATTAATTAAATAAAATATTTCAAATTTAAATCGGGTCAATTTGACCGCTTATCGACTTACCCGAAGCTCGATTGCATCATAGGAATTTTCCCCAATTTTTTTTCCTCTTTTTCTTTTTCCCTTTTTTCTTCCTTTTTTCCTCCTCTTTTTGGCTGAACCGGTTCAGTACGGTTCGAACCGGTTCAGACCGCCGGTTCACTCCGGTTCGGCCGGTTCACCGCCGGTTCACTGCCTTGTCGACCGGTTCTCCGCCGGCTTCCACCGCCATCAGCTCCGCTGGGTCGTCCGCAGCCCGAATCTACCCTCGGTTTGGGTCAAGCTCGCCGGAACGCCGCCGGTCCGGCTCTTCTCCCTCGGTCGTCGGACCCATTCTCCTCCTCTTGGCCGTCGCCGACGATTCCCGCCGTTTCGTCGGCTGCCAATGGGCTCAAAAGAACCGCCTCGGTCCGATGATCATTTGGCTAGGTCGAATCCGAGCTATGGCGCCGCCGTTCGCCGGAAATCGGGCCGTTTCTCCTCGGTTCTTTCCCCCCTCCGATCGACTTCCTCCGGCGACTACACGGCGCGATCCCGGTACCATCTTGCTCGTCGGCCTCTCCTCTTCCTCGTCGGCTCCTCGTCGGGGTCGTTGGTCCCCGGACGGCTCACCGGCCATCCTCTCTTCCTCGGTTCCGTTTCTTCCGTTTCTGTTTCTTTCTTTCTCTCTCCCCGACCCATTTTCTCTTTTTTTTTTTTCAATTCTTTAATTTATTTTATTTATTATTTATTTTTATTATTTATTCATTTTTAATTATTACTCTATTCATTAAAATACTCTATAAAAATCCAAAATATCCCTTAAAATTATTATTTAATTCTAAATTAATTAATTTAATTTAATTTAATTTATTTATTATATTTTAACCCTTTTTTCGGGTATAATTTCTTCGTATTTTCGGGATATTGTCCCGGGTGACTTTTTGGTATATTTTTCAATTATTTTTGGGATTATTTTTCCGAACTAAAAATTCCAATTAATCCCGATTAATTTCAGTAAATTAATATCTTGATCAATTTAATCCGAAATAAATTTATTTCACTTTTATTGACCAAGATTTCTTAAATCCATATTTTTAATTAAATTTTTCTCATCGAATTTATACCGGCTTCCGATCTTTTGACCATTTTGCCCTTACACGTGTTCGGGAATTAATTCAGTCAAACTTTCCTTCACGAACACTAATTCATTTCGTATTTTAATTAAATTCGGGTCTTACAACTCTCCCCAACTTAAGGAATTTGGTCCTCCAAATTAGAACCAAGTCATATAAGTCCCTATACAACTCCGGGTATATCGATCATATCATACTCTTAAATTCTTATGTGACCTTCTCCGGAGTGTATTACTACCAAAGGACTTTAATTAGGGAGATCATCTTAAACCTCAATACTTTCTCTTTCCTGTTTAATGCCCGAATCAACTTCTTCAATATACTTATATTTTCATTTAACTGGACTTTTGGAGTTCATATTCGATCACCTATGCTGGATCTGGATAGTATTTTCGAAGTATCAAAAGATGGGACACATTGTGGGTGCCTGTTGATTCAAGTGATAACACCAACCTACAGGTCTTATCTCCCACTTGTCCAATCTCTCAAAATATTCCATCCAGCGCAATTCAATTTAATTTCTTTCAAAAGTTCGCTATATCCTTATTCTCTTAGGACACGAAATATTTCAACCATACTAATTCACCAAGGGTGAATTTCAATACTTGTCTATCTGCTCTGAGGTATTCTTAATCTCTCACTCTTAATTAAACATCCTCAGAGACTTATTATCCAAAGTCAAAATTAATTCTGTTCTGTCACCCACTTTTTTTATCCAATTTGGGGAACAACCCCTACAGCCATACTCTGCCTCATATCTTGTTATCCCGATACTCAACTGCCAACTGTCGTTATTGGCGACTTTAATTAGAAATCAACTGATCATTCCAGGAGCTTATAAAATCAATGGCACACGCTTTCATCGGATCCTCCAGAACCTGTACAGTCCTCTCTGACTGACCATTTGTTTGAGGATGGAAAGCTGTGCTAATACTCAGTCGGGTTCCCATAGCTTCCTAAAAATATTCCCAGAGGTAGGAAGTGAAACGGGAATCCCTATATGATACCATGCTCACTGGAACGCTACTTAATGTTCCACAATCTGCCTTACGCATAAATCCTCATACACACTCTGAGTATCTGGGGAGTTCATAACTAGAAGGTGGGTGGACTTAGTCACTCTATCGACTATCATCCAAATAGCCTGGTTATTCACCTGGGTCCTCTGTAACCCATCACAACATTCATGGAGACTTGCTCTCATTTTCGTGCCGTGTCGATATAGGCAGAAGCTGCAATAACTCTGCAGACTTTTAATACTCTACCTTATCCTGCTGACATACCAGGCACTTTTCCACAATCTCCACCATATCTCTTTTCACACCTGACCACCAATACCCTTTTCGAGATTTCAATATATAATCATTTCTTTTCGTATGCACTGTATATCCCGAAAAGTGAGCTTCTGACAACATTACTAACTCATCAACTGTGGTCCTAGGGAGCACTCATACTGTCTCTGAATCCTCAGTAACTCATCATCACCCACTGTGAACTCTATCACTGTACCCTTTTGAATCAGACCCAAACTATCGACATTCGGTCGATCATCACGCTAAGCCTGGCAAATCCGGGCACTCTCATCCGGTTCTAATCATCAGGCTAGCTGTCACACAATCACTGTCATCATCAGAAGGGATCACATCTATACTGAGGCTCACAACTGCATCTAGCAGCTCACTCTCCCTGACCATCATATGTAGTACCATCCCGAGGCTATTTCTGCTCAAGGCATCAGTCATCACATTAGCCTTTCCTGGGTGGTACAATTTTCATAAATCACAATCTCTCAGAAGCTCTAACCCACTATGCATTCTCATATTCGTCTCTTTCTGTGAAAACAGATCTCGGGCTTTGTGATCAGTGCATATCCATAATTTCTCACCATATACATAATAGTACCATATCCTCGGTACAAATACTGTTGCTACCAACTTTAAATCATGGGTATCTTCCCATTATACATCAATACACAGCTCATTCATAATTTTGAGGTGTCCATACTCACTAAGAACCTATTGAGCAGTTGGGTATGGTGAAATTAATCACGGTGGTCAGTTCATACTTCACTGCACCGAAATTCATGTCACATCTATCATCTTATTTATCATCTCATCCAAAGACTACGTTTTCATAATTAAACGTGCCATCAAGGTATATCCTTTTAGAATTCGCAGCAACCCATTTGTAAAAGCCATTTCTAATTGTTGCTTATAAATGGCCCTAGACTTTAACTACATCCATCATATCATCAATAATGATGATTACAAATCGGTCCAGGTAAAGTTTAAATACTTTATTGTAGTCGAGCTCCACTACTTATTTCAGTCGTATATATCCTTGACTTATTTACGCCTAAGCGTATAAGATCCTTCTCAACCACTTACGTTTTCAGGTACTAACCTGCGTCATTTCCTTTTCTTATCTTAACGGCTCTTATTAAATTTTATTATGTTAACCTTCATGATGTGTCGAATTTTTAATATTCTTATCGTCTTAGTAAAGGTATCCTAATGCTAAAGGTATTTATTACGACGATCGGTTTCACGTTATAGGATATATATATATTTTTAGACGCTGTCAAGTCTTCAGGCGGGGAGATATTTTGAAATACCTTTATTAACCTTCAGACTTAACCACAACTACTGGTTTTGGTTATACCCATCTTTATCCTTGGTTATAATTTATATTCCTTACTAATTGCTTAATCCCAATTACTTCATATCGTAAGGATGTTCTTACCTAGCATACGCCTCTTACTCCGATACATCTTGTATTTAGGATCTATCTTATCTTAAAGATTATCTCCTTAGTGTATCAATCATGACGAAACTCTTGTTATTATTCATTCAGTGAGTACAATCCTTTACTCCTGAAATTTTCAACTGTCGCACCCCTTTTTATCACTTGTAGACACTTACCGTATACTTTTCAGTGATATTTTCACCCTTATTTTCAACTTAAAATCTCTATATCCATATTCCGTTAATTAATCCTCCTCTAATGGGGTACTCATTTATCAGTATTGTGCCCAATGATGTAGGCATTCATGCCTTTTACTCACTTATATGTGAATGAAGGCGGTACGAATAAATGTGTGGCACCAGGATCAATGAACATATGTACTTCATTATTCATAACAAGTGTGGTATCTTACACCACATCCATGAAACATCAATAGTGTCCTGGTCCAAGACGTCCTCTCGCCTTCGTCCAACAACCTACTTTCCCCTTTTTTTTTTCTTTTCAGCTATGGCCTCCCTTTTCGTTGCAGCTATACCAACGAAATTTTTCTCTGTCTCTTTACCTTTCTGTGGGGCGATCTCGCTCAACTCTGAGCAATCCTAAATCAATGGTCCGTCTTACCACATTTAACGGCCATTTTCATCAATACAGTGTAGATATAGACCCTCCTTCCGTGGTATCCACCACACATCTCACACTGCTTACAGTACTTACACTGCTACACCGCTTCGTAGCAGGTCGGGATTCTCCAATCACAATGCCCCTCAAGAGTGCCAAAATTAGTTGCACTGAGGCCTTACCAATTATCTTACTCCATGGCTCATCAAATTAGATCTTTTACCAATACCATTTTCCCAATTTAACATCTCTATCATTTCTCGATTCTCTTTTATGTCTCTATTTCGCCCTCATTAGCTTTCACAATCTCAGAGGCGTACAGTTCATGTTCTTATTTACCCAACTGCAAATCTGCGCACTGCCTCGGTATAAGTAATATCTCACGGGCCAATTGGACTCTAATTGAAAAGTTGAGTCATTTCATGAACCTTTAAACATCTCGACTGTCACTTGTTCATAGTGTCGAGGTAATATCTACCCAGAATGTAATCGAGTCTCCATACTCGTCAATAAATCAAATCCTCTGGTCAAAGCAAGGACTTTAATCCGAAATTTCCTTTAAATCATGTTCGGGATATCCTGTCACCGAAATATATCCAAGATATTTCTCATATCAGCTCTTAAGATGGGTCGAGCGGGTTTCCACCAATACTCCGCTGCGCCCTCTGATCTCATACATAATCTGAGCAATTTGCTCCTCAAAATAATCTCCACACTCCGCTCCAATCTCGCGAAGCGTGTCTCAATACTATCCGATCACTCTGTCGGACTCTGAGAGGCATGCTCAACATTCGCCTCAATTTTAATCTCATACTGATTCTCATAGTCAAACTCAGCACGACTTAGCAGACTCAGGTCTACCTCTACGACCTCTGCCTCGTGCACTATCTCATCTAACGCGACTCATATTAGGCATTCTTGCAATCTCAACCATTTCTTAGTCAAGCCCATCTCGATATACACTATTATATCTAACTAAGCACAGTAACACAGGGATGTAATTCCTAATTACTGACACTGACACACTTCAGACCAATTGCGCTCTGATACCACCTTTATATGTCACGACCCGAACTACCCAAAAATCAGAGTTAATTTTTCGCGTTTTGTTATTTTCTTTATTAAATTCTTATCTGTCCTCTGATCGTGACCACACTCCACTAACAAATTGGGCTGTGCGTCAATGCCAGTCCCACCATTCAATTACCATCTAACTTATTTCTTCTCCAGTCATTTATAATTGTTTACATTATTTATACATCCCCTAAAGTTACTTACAAACATGTTACTGTGCTATGCTTATGTAGATACAATATGTACAAGTGTATATACCTCGTGTTGATGGGCAGCAGCGGATATCCGGAATGCAGTACTGAGTCGTCACAACTTCAACTGGAGATTATCTGTGGGAGAAAATGAAAGGGGTGAGCACATCAAGCTCAGTAAGGCAATCCTACGAACAAGTAGGTAACCATACTACCTACATGAACGTAGTGCCATGCATAAACCACCCTTTCTCCACACATTTTAAAACAATGATATGCGTTATGATGTTATGTAAAACACATTTGCACGGAAAATCAACATGCAATAATATTCAAAATCATATATTTCTCATATAAAAATTTCACAATAAAGTCAGGACTCGACCCCTCCTTCGGGTGATCCTGACTCACACGAAACCATAAAAATCAATTTACATTCACACATGGGTTTGAAAAGCATGGAAATACCATCATGCAAATTTAGTTTAAGAACCCAGTTTAAATCATCGAAATCGTCGACATGCGAGACGAGGCAATATCTGTATAACGGCAATAACCAGGACTATGGCCATATCTGTCCTCGGGAGTTCCTCAGCTACACGGATCCTAGTGTGCGGGTTCTCACCATGATCGGGAACCGCTCGGGAGGTGGGTCACTCCATCTCGTCGGTCTTATCCGATCTCATGCATCCGAAGATGCATTTTATTGTGACGGCCAACCCCTGCCCGACCAACCCCTGCCATCGGCCATGGCCACCCCTCTTGGGCCCACGCACAACGATGGTGGTCTAACAACGGGTGGTCCAACAACGTCAACAAGTTCAATGTATCACGAAGATACCACACGGTACATCGTACTCCATGCTACTTGCACGGTACATCGTACTCCGTGAACCCATATAATATCTCTATACTCATGCCATGTCTCAAAACGCACGTGCGGGCCAATTTAATCGGTGACACACAGTCTACCCGATGCTCCAAGCACGGCTTATCGTATGATCTCTGAAAAGTAGTGCGAGCGGTGCTCTAACACTGTCAGTAAATCAAATAAAACTAGTGCGAGCTAAGCTCAAGCACTCTGTCACGAAAATCGTGTATAAAAATATGGTGCGAGTTATACTCCAGCACCCTGTCATGAAAATCATGAAAAACTGGTGCGAGTTAGACTCTAGCACCATGTCACGAAAAAGCATATGAAATCTGGTGCGAGTTATACTCTAGCACCTATGCATATAAACTCTAGTACGAGCTCTCGCTCCAGCACTAATGCATGCATCACACAAATCAAACATCGTGCGAGCTGAGCTCTAGCACGTCACATGTAAATAAAAACACGTAGGCGGCTCAGTTATCCCCAAACAATTTTCACAGAAATCACATCGTTTAAGATATGCAATGCTATGCATTTTTCTTTAAAAGTGAGCCAGCCTACTCATGCATGATGTTGAAATACCTCCAGAACGAGCAGGAACATTTTGTTCTTGCTCCTCCCAATTTTTCCTAAATTTTTAGATTTTACCCTTAACAAGGGTATTTTAGTAATTTTGCCCATACGAGGCACTAAAATTATTATTCGACCTCTAGACCCTTCAGATAAATTTTAAAGACTGCATATGAATTTAAAATTTTGTAGAGTTTACCTCTAGCAGTCCGTAGAATTCCCTTACCTTATTTTCCTGTCGAGTCTGACCTTTTCTTTTCCACTGTTGTCACGTCGCGCAGTCCGTTATGCTCCCAATCAAATGCCCGGAACTGCGTATCAATATTTCTTAGGTCAGATATTATACAATTTAATTGTATTTAATCTTTTCTGGGCTTAATTTAAATCGTTGGGCCCAATTACCCCTATTGGGCCCGATTGCACCTTAATGGGCCTTAATCGGCCTTAAGCCCGTTTTCCACTTAATTTTTCACTTTATCGAGGCCTATTGGGCTCATTGGGCCCACCAATAATTTATTGGGCCTCATTCTAGCTCTTGAATAACTAAATCGATTATTTACGACAATTTATCTAAATTTCCATAATTTAATTCAATTTATGCGGAAATTAAATCAATATCACGCATAACGAGGTAATTGTCGTAAATAGGGATCACTTACCCGAGATTCCATGCTAGTCCGTAAATCAAGGCTGTCTCGAGCCCTCGGTGGATGCCAATCGTCGAGCTACACAATTAAATATATTTTTCGGGTAAACTTTCAGTCGATAATTAATTAAATAAAATATTCCAAATTTAAATCGGGTCAATTTGACCGCTTATCGACTTACCCGAAGCTCGATTGCATCATAGAAATTTTCCCCAATTTTTTTTCCTCTTTTTCTTTTTCCCTTTTTTCTTCCTTTTTTCCTCCTCTTTTTGGCTGAACCGGTTCAGTCCGGTTCAAACCGGTTCAGACCGTCGGTTCACTCCGGTTCGGTCCGTTCACCGCCGGTTCACTGCCTTGCCGATCGGTTCTCCGCCGGCTTCCACCGCCATCAGCTCCGCTGGGTCGTCCGCAGCCCGAATCTACCCTCGGTTTGGGTCAAGCTCGCCGGAACGCCGCCGGTCCGGCTCTTCTCCCTCGATCGTCGGACCCATTCTCCTCCTCTTGGCCGTCGCCGGTGATTCCCGCCGTTTTGTCGGCTGCCAATGGGCTCAAAAGAACCGCCTCGATCCGGTGATCATTTGGCTAGGTCGAATCCGAGCTATGGCGCCGCCGTTCGCCGGAAATCGGGCCGTTTCTCCTCGGTTCTTTCCCCCCTCCGATCGACTTCCTCCGGCGACTACACGGCGCGATCCCGGTACCATCTTGCTCGTCGGCCTCTCCTCTTCCTCGTCGGCTCCTCGTCGGGGTCGTTGGTCGCCGGACGGCTCACCGGCCATCCTCTCTTCCTCGGTTCCGTTTCTTCCGTTTCTGTTTCTTTCTTTCTCTCTCCCCGACCCATTTCCTCTTTTTTTTTTCAATTCTTTAATTTATTTTATTTATTATTTATTTTTATTATTTATTCATTTTTAATTATTACACTATTCATTAAAATACTCTATAAAAATCCAAAATATCCCTTAAAATTATTATTTAATTCTAAATTAATTAATTTAATTTAATTTAATTTATTTATTATATTTTAACCCTTTTTTCGGGTATAATTTCTTCGTATTTTCGGGATATTATCCCGGGTGACTTTTTGGTATATTTTTCAATTATTTTTGGGATTATTTTTCCGAACTAAAAATTCCAATTAATCCCGATTAATTTCAGTAAATTAATATCTTGATCAATTTAATCTGAAATAAATTTATTTCACTTTTATTGACCAAGATTTCTTAAATCCATATTTTTAATTAAATTTTTCTCATCGAATTTATACCGGCTTCCGGTCTTTTGACCATTTTGCCCTTACACGTGTTCGGGAATTAATTCAGTCAAACTTTCCTTCACGAATACCAATTCATTTCGTATTTTAATTAAATTCGGGTCTTACAATTCCTAAGTAAATCACATATCAAAGAATCGACTCTTAAAACAGAGTTCGTTTTGGATGGAGACTAGGTTAGCTTATGCAATCGTCATGCGGAAATAACATATTCGTTCTTCGTAGAGGGAAATCATAAACATGGCCATGGCAAGGCTGTAGACGTGATCAGGGTCGTATAGCAAAACATACACACTTGGGCCCTTTGGCTACCTCGCCCCACTTAAGAGGTCTTTCTTATAAGACCCGATTTTATCATAAGGGCAAAAAGGGAATAAACAGAAATGTTTGAGTGCATTTAAAAATCAAAGGGATTGAAATGGTATTCCCGAATCCGTGTAAGGGTAAAACGATCAAAAGACCAAAATTTGGTATTAATCGGGACAAGAAAATTTAATTAAAAATATGAGATTTGAGAATCTTGATCAATAACGAAGAAATAATTAAATTTCGGATTAAATTGATCAAGATATGAATTTGTTGGAATAAATTAAAATTTTCATATCGAAAAATAATCCCGAAAATAATCAAAAAATATACCGAAAAGGTAAAATCGGACTGAGAAATTCATTTACAGATTAAATGAATAAAATAGTATTTTTTAGATATTTTAGATTTTTAATAATATTTTAATTGATTAAAATATTATTAAAAATAAAATAATATTAAAAATAAATAAAATAATAAAACAATTAAAAAAAAGAAGGAGAAATCTGAAACTTGCGAAAATAGAGAGGAAACAAAACAGAAAAGAAAAGAAGAAAAACGTGAAGGTTGACCGAGGAAGAGATTCGTTGGACGAGCCACCACCGGCGGCTAAGGACCCCAGGCGAGGACTTGCGAAGGGTGACAGACCTCGGGGCAACCACCGGCAGTCGCGACGCGCTGTGAAGTCGTCAGAAAACGTCGAAAAATGAAGGAGAGGCCGCGGGGAAGAAAAGTCGATCGGCGGCCATCGACGCCGATTCGAGCGACACCGAGGCCTGATTTAGGAATCCCATGCGATGGCACGCCAAACGGCGGTGGAATCATAACGGGAACCGACCGGACGACATCGAAACGAGGAAATGGTGACTAAACCGGACGAACCGGACTAAATCGACCGAACCGAACCGGACTGAACCGGCCGAACCGAACAGAGTTAAACTGGATCGGACCGGTTTAGCCAAAAAGAAAAGGAAAAAAAAGGAAGAAAAAGGGAAAAAGAAAAAGAGGAAAAATTGAGAAAAATTTTAGTGATGCAATCGAGCTACGGGTAAGTCGGTAAGCGGTCGAATTGATCCATTTAAATTTTAGAATATTTAATTTAATTAATATCCGACTAAAAGTTTACCCGAAAAATTATGTAAATTGTGTAGCTCAACGATTGACGTTAACCGAGAGCTCTAGACAGCCTCGATTTGTGTACGATCATGAAATCTCGAGTAAGTAACCCTTATTTACGACAATTTTGCATCGATATGCGTGTTAGAATTTATCGCATAAATTACGGATTTAATTTTCGCATAAATGAATTGAATTTTGGAAATTGGAATAAATTATCGTAAATACTAAATTGAGTTATCCGAGAGTTTAGAACGAGGCTCAATAAATATTGATGGGCCCAGTGAGCCCAATAGACCTCGATAAAGTGTGAAAAACGGGCTTAAGACCGATTAAGGCCCATTATGGTACAATCGGGCCCAATATGGGTAAATGGACCCAATGTTTAAATTAAGCCCAGAAAATATGAAATACAATTAAATTGTATTGTATTTGACCTGGTGAATGTGTATCCGCAATTTCGGAGATGTGATTGGAAGCAAATCGGACTACGTGACGAGTCATCAATGGAAAGGTCAGACTGTATAGAAAAAAAATGAGGTAAAGGAATTATGTGAGTAGTTAGAGGTAGTTACGCGTATTTTAATAGCTTTTCTGTACACTGAATATGTATGTATACACGGTTATTGTATAATGATCCTAAAAATGGTTTAAATGAATTTAAGGATCGAAATAGGTGAAAAGACTATTTTACCCCTATTGAGGGAAGTTCACCTAAGGATGGTGAAAGCATGACATGCATGATTTATGAATTTTCTGATTTAAGGGATTTTCGTGGTTTTAAGTAAAGCAAAACGGTAGTTTGGCCAATAATTGCATAAGTTTCCCAAAATAACACTACGTAAGTGTTATTGGTATTTAAATGAAATTTCCTTGGAAAATAGGCCAACTATCAAGTTTATATGGAAACAGATAGTGCCGACACGTAGTTCGTACTATATCTGCATTTGTGAATGTGCATAATGTGCTTGAGTGGTTGCTCGCACCGATTTGTGTGACATCATATGCATAAAATCTGCTAGAACTGTTGCTCGCACTGATTTTAGGATTTGAAATGCATGAGAAGTGCTGGAGCCTAGATCGCACTCTGTTTTGACATGTTTTGACTTGTTTTGATGTGGTATGCATAAAATGGTGCTGGAGCGATTGCTCGCACTAGTTTTAATGATTTGACATGCATGAGAGATGCTGGAGCTTAGCTCGCATCCTGTTTTGATATGTTATTGCATAAAAGCCGTGCTGGAGTGTAACTCGTATGAGATTTGATGTATTTATGTATAAAGCCATACTGGAGCATTGCTTGTACGAAGTTTTGATTTACTTGAGCATTCACTCGTGCTGGAGTATTGCTCGTACGAAGTTTTATATAGTTTTATAACTCATTTTAAAGTCATACTGGAGTTTTCTCGTACGAGGTTTTCACTAAGTTTTTATACATATCCGTACTAGAGCATTGCTCGTACGTGGATTTTACTTGAATTTATAATCAGCTTAAGTCGTACTGAGCACTGCTCGTACGCAGATTTCATTGATTTCTATGAAACCGTGCTAGAGCTTCGCTCGCATGAGATTTTTTGATATCATGAATATGCATGGAGCCGTGCTTGAGCTTCGCTCGCACAGGGATTTATATGACATGCATATAGCCGTGTTAGAGCCTCCTGTAGACTGTGTGTCACAGTGAGATGATATGCTCACACGTGCATACTGAGACAGAGATGATATGGGTGGATAAGACCTATTGCAGGCACCCCTGATTGAGCTTGGGTTCAAGGAGTATGTTGTACCGTGTATATCACGCGGAGTACACTGTACCATGGGGATTGTTGGAGTGGAGTGGCATTAGCCACGAGGCAGCAAGCCTTGCCCTCGCAATCCTGGTGTTATGCTGTTCTGGAGGTAGGACGACCCACCTCCCGTTTCATGTGTGATACCCCGCACACTAGGTACCGTGTTGCTCGGGATCACTAGGATATGGCCATGGTTCTTGATGTTATTGATATAATCAATTACATGTCTCACATGATATAACTATTGGTCGATAGACCAGGGTAGACCCGAGGGAGGGGTCAGGCCCCCGATTTTATGATTTTATGATATGTGACCCTGAAAGAAGGGTGATTTTATAACCGAAGTTTTATAAAGAAGTTTAATGAATTGTTTTATGAAATTGAAATTTACTTATAAGATAATTGACCTGGATGAGGTTATTTTATTCTGAGTTTTAATGAAATGATTTGAATGCAGTAGCATGATGGTGTTTTCCATGCTTTCATTTGAAACTCATGATTTGTCTTACATGACATGAAAGAATGCATGATCTTGTTTTACTTCATGCTAATTATGGTTTAAGGATGTCACATAAAATGATATTGATGCATGAATTACATGCTTTCTAGATGTACAAATAGTTTTGATAAACTATGTTATGGATATATTCTTGGTTTTATACTTGAGATTTTAATGAAAAGAAATAGATTTTAAGGGCATGGCATTATGAGCATGCAGATAGTGGAGCTATCTACTTACTTGCATAATTGCCTTACTAAGCATGTGGTTTGCTCACCCCCCTTATTTTCCCATCTTTTCAGAGCACTCGCAATAATTAGTAAACGGCTGGGGACTTGCATCTTGGTATCCGTTGATTCCCATCGAGAGACAGGTATACACACTTGTATGGTTTTGTATCTAAATATGTAATGCACAGTACTGTAAACAGATATGATGTCGGGGATGTAGAATTATAAATACCATTAGTTATGTATTTATTTAAAATTAAAAGATAGTAAACTCTGATATGTGAATGTGATTATGGAAATAGAATGGTAAATAGGTGAGAGGTGACTAACACCGAATCGTAGCCCAACTGTGTTGTAGGATGGTCACGATGAGAGAAACGTAAGAATTAAATAATATATGAAAAAGCGAAAAATTTACTCTGATTTTAGGTAATTTGGGTTTTGACATTTCTGGTTAGCTGGCCTTTTTGGCTACCTCACCCCACTTCAAGAGGTCTTTCTGGTTAGCTGGCCCTTTTGGCTACCTCACCCCACTTAAGAGGTCTTTCTGGTTAGCCTCATCTCAGGTGGCAATCATACATACCTGGGCCTTTTAGCTACCTCACCCCACTTAAGAGGTCTTTCTGGCTAGCCTCATTTCAGGTAGCAAACATATATGCCATGAAGGCGAGCATGACAATTATGCATTGACCGAGTGGTACTTTGCATCTGTAGGACCCAAGAGGTGGCCTCCACAGTCACACAGACTTGTGTGGCACTTTGCTTCCATAGAACCCCACGATCGCATATCATTAAACATTGCCTTTGTCTCAAAACAGAGTTTTCAAAATTTTTCTTGGGCTTCATAAACCTTGTGAGGGCCTAGGCCTTTTGACTACCTCACCTCACTTAAGAGGTCTTTCTGGCTAGTCTCATCCGAGTTGGGCCTCACTCACATATTAAAATTCATAAACTGAATTTCAAATCAACTCTCTTGCGATTGAAAACTGTCACGACCCAAATTACCTAAAAATCAGAGTAAAATTTTTTCGCTTTTCATTTATTATTTAATTCTTACCTTTCTCGCATCGTGACCATTCTACAAACAGTTGGGCTATGATTCGGTGTTAGTCACCTCACACTACTTACCAATTCCATTTTCATAATCACATTCACATATCAGAGTTTACTGTTCTTTGACTTTAAATAAATACATACCCAATAGTATTTATAACTTTACATCCCCGACATCATATCCGTTTACAGTATTGTGCATTACATATTTAGATACAAAACTATACAAATGTGTATACCTGTCTCTCGATGGGAAGCAGCGGATACCAAGCATGCAAGTCCTCAGCCGCTTACTAATTATTGTGAGTGCTCTGAAAAGATGGGAAAATAGGGGGGTAAGCAAACTACACGCTCAGTAAGGCAATTATGCAAGTAAGTAGATAGCTCCACTATCTACATGCTCATAATGCCATGCCCCTAAAAATCCATTTCTTTTCATTAAAATCTCAAGCACAATCGTTCATACATCAATGACATAGTTTATTCAAAACTATTTGTGCATATAAAAATCATGTAATTCATGCATCAAAGGCATTTCATGTGACATCATTAAATCATAATGAGCATAAAGCAAATCCAGATCATGCATTCGTTCATGTCATGTAAGACAAATCATAAATTTGAATAAAAGCATGGAAAACATCATCATGCTACTGCATTCAAATCATTTCTTTAAAACTGCAGTATAAACTAACCCTTCTGGGTCAATCATCTCATAAAACAATTCAGTGAAGTTCATTATAAAACTCCGGTTATAAACCCACCCTTCTTTCAGGGTCACAAATCATAAAATCATCTAAAACATATTTGAGCATAGTAGAAAATCATAAAATCATGAAATCATAAAATCGTCAAATCGGGGGCCTGACCCCTCCTTCGGGTCTACCCTAGTCTAACAGACCACAAGTTATATCATGTGAGACAATCAGGTAATTATCAATAACATCGAGGACTATGGCCATATCCTAGTGATCCCGAGCAACACGGTACCTAGTGTACGGGGTATCACACCTGAAACGAGAGGTGGGTCATCCTACCCGCCAAAACAGCATAACACCAGGATTGCGAGGGCAAGGCTTGCTGCCTCGTGGCTAATGCCACTCCACTCCAACAATGCCCACGGTACAACGTACTCCGTGAACCCAAGCTCAATCAGGGGTGCCTATAATAGGTCTTATCCACCCATATCATCTCTATCTCAAAATGCATGTGTGAGCATATCATCTCACTGTGACACACAGTCTACAGGAGGCTCCAACACGGCTATATGCATGTAATACAATTCCCTGTGCGAGCGAAGCTCAAGCACGGCTCCATGCATATTCATGATATCAGAAAACCTCGTGCAAGCGAAGCTCTAGCACGGTGTCATAGAAATCAATGAAATCTGTGTACGAGCAGCGGTCTAGTACGACTTAAACTGATTATAAATTCAAGTAAAATCCACGTACGAGCAATGCTCTAGTACGGATATGTATAAAAACTCACTGAAAACCTTGTACGAGAAAAACTCCAGTACGACATTCAAATGAATTAATAAAACCATATAAAACTTTGTGCGAGCAACGCTCCAGCACAAATGAATCCTCAAATAAATCAAATCTCGTGCGAGTTACACTCCAGCACGGTTTTATGCATAATTAAATCAAATCTCGTGCGAGTTACACTCCAGCATGGCTTCATGCATAATTAAATCAAAACAGGATGCGAGCTAAGCTCCAGCATCTCTCATGCATGTCAAA
The DNA here is from genome assembly GCA_033439115.1 of Firmiana major. Classification (NCBI taxonomy): domain Eukaryota; kingdom Viridiplantae; phylum Streptophyta; class Magnoliopsida; order Malvales; family Malvaceae; genus Firmiana; species Firmiana major. Next base: position 10,260,477 of record CM065905.1, read on the forward strand.
TCATTAAAACTAGTGCGAGCAACCGCTCCAGCACCATTTTATGCATACCACGTCAAAACAAATCAAAACATGTCAAAACAGAGTGCGAGATAGGCTCCAGCACTTCTCATGCATTTCATAGGAATAAAAATCAGTGCGAGTAACCGCTCTAGCACATGTCATGCATATGATGTCACAAGTCGGTGCGAGCAACCGCTCAAGCACATTTATGCACATTCACAAACGCAGATATAGTGCGAACTACGTGTCGGCACTATCTGTTTCCATATAAACTTGATAGTTGGCCCTTTTTCCAAATAATTTCATTTAAATACCAATAACACTTACGTAGTGTTATTTTAGGAAACTTATACAATTATTGGCCAATCTATCATTTTCCTTTTGTTTAAAAATCAATAAAGTTTCTTAATTCAGAAATTACTTAAATCATGCATTTCGTGCATGTCATGCTTTCACCCTCCTTAGGTGAACTTCCCTCAATAGGGGTAAAATAGTCTTTTCACCTAATTCGATCCTTAAAATCATTTAAACCACTTTTAGGATCATTATACAATATCAATGTATACATACATATTCAGTGTACAGAAAAGCTATCAAAATACGTGTAGCTACCTCTAGCTACTCACATAATTCCCTTATCTCATTTTTCTATACAGTCTGACCTTTCCACTGATGACTTGTCACGCAGTCTGATTTGTTCCGAATCCAATCTCCAGAACTACGGATACACATTCATCAGATCAAATACAATACAATTTAATGTATTTCATATTTTTCTGGGCTTAATTTAAATCATTAGGCCCGTTTACCCATATTGGGCTTGATTGCACCATAATGGGCCTTAATCGACCTTAAGCCCGTTTACTACACTTTATCGAGGCCTATTGGGCTCATTGGGCCCATCAGTAATCTATTTAGCCTCGTTCTAAATTCTCAGATATCTCAATTTAGTATTTACGACAATTTATTCAATTTTCCAGAATTTAATTCATTTATGCGAAAATTAAATCCGTAATTTATGCGTTAAATATCAATCACGCATAACGATATAAAATTGTCGTAAATAAGGGTTACTTACCCGTGATTCCATGATAGTACTCAAATCGAGGCTGTCTCGAGCACTCAGTGGATGCCAATTGTCGAGCTACACATTTAAATATATTTCCGGGTAAACTTTCAGTCGATTATTTATCAAATTAAATATTCTGAAAATTAAATCGATCAATTCGACCGCTTACCGACTTACCCGAAACTCGATTGCATCACTGGATTTTTTTCCAATTTTTCCTCTTTTTCTTTTTCCCTTTTCTTCCTTTTTTCCTCACTTTTTGGCTGAACCGGTCTGGTCCGGTTCGGCCGGTTCAGTCATCCTCTGGTCGTTCTGGCGCCGTCCGACCGGTTCTCCGGCCGATTCCACCGCCGTTCGGTTCGGCTGCACCTGAGCATCCAAAATCGGGCCTCGGCTGGAGTCGAAACGCAGCTATCGCCGACGAAACCAGGTTTCTCTCCCGCGGCCTCACTCCGTCGATCTGCCAATTCGACGACTCCACGGAGCGTCGCCGCCGCTGGTGGGTCGAGGTGTGGTCGGGCTCCTCTCTCGGTCATTACCCGCACCTCTGCTTCGCCGGTGGCTTGCTGGACGGAGGGAACCGACTCCCTCGGTTCTCTCTTCGCGTTTCGCCTTTCGCTTTCGTTTCTTCTCTGTTTCTTTCTCCAGAAATTCGCAAATTCAGTTTCATTTTTTTTCATCATTTTTTTTTTTCAATTTCATTTTATTTTATTTTATAATTAAATTTTATTATTATTTTATTCAATAAAATAATAATAAAATTCCCAAAAATATCTAAAAAATTATATTTTATTCATTTAATCCGTAAATAAATTTCTCAGACCGATTTTACCTTTTCGGTATATTTTTTGATTATTTCGGGATTATTTTTCGATACGAAAATTTTGGTTTATCCCAATAAATTCATATCTTGATCAATTTAACCCGAAATTTAATTATTTCTTATTGATCAAGATTTCTCAATCCCCTATTTTTAATTAAATTTTATTATCCCGATTAATATCAAATTTTGATCTTTTGACCTTTTTGCCCTTGCACGTGTTCGGGAATACCATTTCAATCCTTTTGCATTTTTAAATGCACTCAAAAATTTCTATTTATTCCCTTTTGCTCTTACCATAAAACCGGGTCTTACAAAAACTCTTTCATAAGATAGAGAAAATGTGCTCATATAACAGATTCCATTTCTTGCAAAGTATGTAACAAGTTCATGCATAAGTCAAAATCATATCATTTCGTTCAAGAAACAAAATCAGAAAACATGCTCACAGATTTGAAGACATGCTCAAAAATCATGTATTTAAATTCATAAATCTTTCTTTCAGTTTCAGAAACATGACAAGATAAAGCTGGGCTCAATAAAAATTAGGCTTGGTTTTGTTTAAATGTTAACTTGGACTAAAGAACGAACGCTTGGTATAAATTCTAATCATTTACTAAAATATTGTGTAACTCAAATATTTTCATAAATCCAAGTTTGAGGGAAAGGAGGATACTATTACCATTTTAAATTACACCACTTACCTCGATTTATCGGGAGTTCAAGGTTCGAGTAGTGACGCCTCCAAGTGTCTCCCTTTTAACCTTCTACGATTTTCCTACACCGAATTTGGTATTCTTAGTATCCTTATTTAAATCGAATAGCTTACAATGCTTCAAAATCGAAATCTTATTAGCCTAAGGAAAATACATTCGAAATTTAAATTCTAACTCCTTAAGATCGCATTAAACTATACATATTCAACCTTTAGAGCTCATCAATTTCCTCTTTTCTTCCAACTACTTGTAGAAATTTCTCTCCACTATAAACTTTATCATCACATTAATAAAATAAATAATCCCTATGTGTTATTTCTTTGTGTGTGTATACAATTGTACCAATGTAGCCGGACATTTAGTATTCATAAGCTCAAATACTAATACACACACATGTAAATAATCGTATAATTATGCAGTTTATCCATTTCATCATCTCATTTCATCCCAATTCTTGATAATCCTACTCATAATACTTAATTTCCTTGCCTAATTCTCAAAATCTCCAATTGTCCAATTAAACCTAATTTCCAAATTTCTTCACAACCAAAATTTAAATTAATTCATACAACAATCATGCTTTCATAATGCAATTTACACAGAAATTCAACTAAATAAATCTTGAATTTTTACCTAGGAGCCATTATGCAAAAATAGGGAAATATCAACTAGGTATTGTTTCCCAGTATATTTTTTTTGAACACTGTAGCGTCGGAACAGGGTGGCCAGACGGGGAAGGACATGGCAAGGGAGGTTGTCGGGGCTCGGGTTCGGTGGAGGGTCGATGTCGGGTCTCCTCCAATTTGCTGTAGTCCACGAAACAGAGGAAAAACTCCTCTGTTTCGTTTTTGTTTCCAGGCGAGGGGAGAAGAAGAAGGAAGGGAATGTGGATTTCGGTGGTCAGAGGGGAAGGGAAGCCGTCGGTTGGACTAACTCTCGATCCCCGGCATCCTGGCTAGGATTGGCAGAAACCAAAGGCGAAGAGAGAGATCGGGTTTCAGGCGAGCAAGAAGGAAGGGAGAAGGAAAGAGGGTCGTCGGTCGTCACTGGTCTGAGGTCTCGGTCAGCCGACAATTCAGGTGGTAATCGGCAAGCGAGCTGAACTGAGAGAGGGGGCTTCGGTCTGACGATCGGGGGAAAGAAGGAAGGTGTAATACCCGATTTTATCATAAGGGCAAAACGAGAATAAATAGAAATTTTTGAGTGCATTTAAAAATGCAAAAGGATCGAAATGAATTTTTTGAACACGTGCAAGGGTAAAATAGTCAAAAGACCTAAATTCGGTATTAATCGGGATAAGAAAATTTAATTAAAAATATAGGATTGAGAAATCTTGATCAATAACGAAGAAATAATTAAATTTTGGGTTAAATTGATAAAGATATGAATTTATTGGAATAAATCAAAATTTTGGTATAGAAAAATAATCCCGAAAATAATCGAAAAAATACCAAAAAGGCAAAATAGGACTGAGAAATTCATTTACAGATTAAATGAATAAAATAGTATTTTTTAAAGATATTTTGGCAATTTTAATATATTTTAATTGATTAAAATATTATAAAAAATCAAATAATAATAAAAATAAATGATAAATAAAAATAAATAAATAACGTAAAAAAATGAAATGAAAGGAATTCGTCAAAACAGAAGAAAAGAAACAGAAAAGCAAAAGGCGAAATGCGAAGAGAGAACCGAGGGAGTCGGTTCCCTCCGTCTGACAACCTACTGGCGAGTCGAAGGTGTGGGCAATGATCGAGAGAGGAGGCCGACCATCGGGAGACCCATCGGTAGCCTCGATACGCGTCGACGTCACCGAAATCGGGAGATCAACGGAGGGTAGGCCGAAAGAGAGAAGAGGCGATTGGCGGCCATCGGCGCCGAATCGCTCTACCCCTAGGGCCGAAGAATGACGCCCAGGCGCAGCGGAGCCGAACGGCACCAGAATCACATCAAGAACTGGCCGGACGACGTCGAAACGAGTAAATGTTGCCTGAACCGGTACGACCGGTTCAGCCCAGTAAGGGTATGCTGAACCGGACCGGATCGGTTTAGCCAAAAAGTAAAAGAAAAAGAAAAGAGAAAAAGGAAAAAAAAAGAAAAAAAGGAAAAATTGGAGAAAATTCCAGTGATGCAATCGAGTTTCGGGTAAGTCGGTAAGCGGTCGAATTGATCGATTTAATTTTTAAAATATTTAATTTGATTAATATTCGACTGAAAATTTACCCGAAAAATTATTTAAATGTGTAGCTCGACAATTGACATCAACCGAGAGCTCGAGACAGTCTTGATTTGTGTACTATCATGGAATCACAGGTAAGTAACCCTTATTTACGACAATTTTGCATAGTTATGCATGTTAGAATTTATCGCATAAATTACGGATTTAAATTTCCCATTTAATGAATTAAATTCTGAAAAATTGGATAAATTGTCGTAAATACTAAATTGAGATATCCGAGAAAATAGAACGAGGCTAAATAAATATTGATGGGCCTAATGAGCCCAATAGGCCTTGATAATGTGAATAGTAAGTGAAAAATGAGCTTAAGGCCAATTAAGGCCCATTATGGTACAATCGAGCCCAATATGGGTAAACGGGCCTAATGATTTAAATTAAGCCCAGAAAATATGAAATACAATTAATTGTAATGTAATTTGACCTCATGAATATTTATCCGTAGTTTCGGAGATTGGATTCGGAGCAAATCAGATTGCGTGACGAGTTATCAATGGAAAGGTCAGACTGTACAGAAAATAAGGTAAGGGAATTGTGTGAGTAGCTAGAGGTAGCTACGCGTATCTTAATAGTTTTTGTATACACCGATTTCGTATGTATACATAGTTATTGTATAATGATCCTAAAAGTGGTTTAAATGATTTTAAGGATCGAAATAGGTAAAAAGACTATTTTACCCCTATTGAGGGAAGTTCACCTAAGGATGGTGAAAGCATGACATGCATGAAATGCATGATTTAAGGAAATTTATGGTTTAAGGATTTTATTGGTTTTAATTAAAGCAAATCGATAGATTGGCCAGTAATTGCATGAATTTCACATGATAACACTACGTAAGTGTTATTGGTATTTAAATGGAAATTTCTTTGGAAAATAGGCCAACTATCAAGTTTATATGGAAACAGATAGTGCCGACACGTAGTTCGCACTATACCTGCGTTTGTGAATGTGCATAAATGTGCTTGAGCGGTTGCTCGCACCGATATGTGTGACATCATATGCATAAAATGTGCTAGAGCGGTTGCTCGCACTGATTTTATGATTTGATATGCATGAGAGCTGCTAGAGCCTAGCTCGCACTCTGTTTTGACATGTTTTGACTGTTCTGATTTGTTTGACTTGATATGCATAAAAAGGTGCTGGAGCGATTGCTCGCACTAGTTTTTATGATTTGACATGCATGAGAGATGATGGAGCTTAGCTCGCATCCTGTTTTGATATGATATTGCATAAAAGCCGTGCTAGAGTGTAACTCACACGAGATTTGATTTAATTATGCATAAAGCCGTGCTGGAGTGTAACTCATACGAGATTTGACTTGAGCATTCAATTGTGCTGGAGCGTTGCTCGCACAAAGTTTTATATGGTTTTATAATTCATTTGAATGTCGTACTGGAGTTTTTCTCGTACGAGGTTTTCACTGAGTTTTTATACATATCCGTACTAGAGCATTGCTCGTACATGGATTTTACTTGAATTTATAATTAGTTTAAGTCGTACTGGAGCGCTGCTCATACGCAAATTTCATTGATTTCTATGAAACCGTGCTATAGTTTTGCTCGCACGAGGTTTTCTGATATCATGAATATGCATGGAGTCGTGCTAGAGCTTCGCTCGCACAGAGATTTATATGACATGCATATAGTCGTGTTGGAACCTCCTGTAAACTGTGTGTCACAGTGAGATGATATGCTCACATGTGCATATTGAGACAGAGATGATATGGGTGGATAAGACCTATTACAGGCACCCCTGATTGAGCTTGGGTTCACAGAGTACGTTGTATCGTGTATGTCACGCGGAGTACGCTGTACCGTGGGGATTGTTGGAGTGGCATTAGCCACGAGGCAGCAAGCCTTGCCCTCGCAATCCTGGTGTCATGCTATTCTGGCAGGTAGGACGACCCACCTCCCGTTTCAGGTGTGATACCCCGCACACTAGGTACCGTGTTGCCAAGGATCACTAGGATATGGCCATAGTCCTCGATGTTACTGATATAATCAATTACATGTCTCACATGATATAAATATTGGTCGATAGACCAGGGTTGTAAGACCCGAATTTAATTAAAAATACGAAAATTAAATAAGAAAAGATGGGGGATGTATGAAGGAAGGTCAGGTAAAATTGATTTCCGAAACAAGAGCAGGGGTAAAATGGTAAAAATACCAAAACCCGGTATTAAGGCGATAAGAAAATTTTAATTTAAAATAAGGATGTAAGATATCTTGATCGATAATGAGGAAATTATACAATTTGGGTCAATTGATCAAGATTCGAAAATTTTAAAAATATCGAAAAATTACCGAAACGATATCTCGAAAAGCGCGAAGGAATAATATCGAAAAATTTGGAGAAAAATATATTTAATAAATTAAATTTAAATTAAATAAATTAAATTAGAATAAAAATAATATAAGTGTAGATATTTTAGATTTTATGGAGTATTTTAATGAATAGGAAAATAATTAAATAATAATAATAATAATAATAATAATAATAAAATCTGAAAAAAAATAAAAAAAAAATAGAAACGCGACAAACGCGAAAAAGAGGAAAACGGAAACGAGGCAGCCGACCGAGGAGCCACCGGCGGCCAGGCGACTAGGCTAGGCCGGCGAAGGAAAGCCCGACGAGGCCCGACCCACCACCGGCCCCATGGAGGCCCGAACGGCGGCAAACAGCGGTGAACGGAGCGAAAATCAAAATCGAGAGAAGAGAAGCCGATCCCGACGACCGGCTACGATTCGGCACCGATCGACCCCAGCCGAAGCTTCCCCAGGCACCGGTGAGTCGATTGGTGGTAGCCACGACCGGCGAAACTGCCGGCAAACGTCGAAAACGGCGGAAGAAGAAAATGGGTCCGACGACCGAAAGGAGAACGGCCGGACCGACGACCTTCCGGCGGTCTTGGGTGAAGCCGAGGCCAGATTCGAGCTGCGGACAACCTTTCGGAGCTGCTGGCGGTGGAAGCCGATGGAGAACCGACCGGCAAGGCGGTGAACCGACGGTGAACCGGCGGTGAACCGGTCGAACCGGAGAGAACCGACGTCTGAACCGGTCCGAACCGGACTGAACCGGTTCAACCAAAAAGAGAGGAAAAAAGGAGAAAAAGGGGAAAAAGAAAAAGAGGAAAAATTTAGGAAAATTCCAGCGATGCAATCGAGCTTCGGGTAAGTCGATAAGCGGTCAAATTGATCGATTTAAATTTTGAAATATTTTATTTAATTAAATTTCGACTGTAAATTTACCCGAAAAATTATGAAATTATGTAGCTCGACGATTGGCATCCAACGACAGCTCGAGACAGCCTCGAATTTCGTACTAGCATGAAATCTCGGGTAAGTGACCCTTATTTACGATAGTTTATATCGTTATGCGTGATATGAATTTAAATTCCGCATAAATTGAATTAAATTATAGAAATTTAGATAAATTGTCGTAAATATTAAATTTAGCTATTCGAGAGTTAGAACGAGGCCCAATAAATTGTTGGAGGGCCCAATGAGCCCAATAGTCCTCGATAAAGTGAAAATTAAGTGGAAAACAGGCTTAAGGCCGATTAAGGCCCATTAAGGTGCAATTGGGCCCAATGGGGGTAAACGGGCCCAATGATTTAAATTAAGCCCAGAAAATAGGAAATACAATTAAATTGTATAATATCTGACCTGATGAATATTGATACGTAGTTCCGGACATTTGATTGGGAGCAGATCGGACTGCGCGACGAGACAACAGTGGAAAAGAAAAAGGTCAGACTCGACAAGAAAATAAGGTAAGGGAATTCTACGGACTGCTAGAGGTAACTTTACGCAATTTTAAGTTCATTTGCAGTCTTTAAAAATTACCTGAAGGGTCTAGAGGTCAATTAATAATTTTAGTGCCTCGAATGGACAAATTACCAAAATACCCTTGTTAAGGGTAAAATTTACAAATTTAGGAAAAGTTGAGAGGAGCAAGAACAAGAGGTTCTTGCTCATTCTGGAGGTGTTTTGATGCATGCATTAGTAGGTTGGCTAACCTTGAAAGAAAATGCACAACATTGCATATTTTCAACGTGAAATTGTTTTGAACACTGTTTTGAGGAAACAGAGCCGCCTACGTGTTTTTTTGACATGTGACGTGCTAGAGCTCAGCTCGCACGATATTTTTGATTTGTGTGATGCACGCATTAGTGCTGGAGCGAGAGCTCGCGCTAGAGTTTTACATGCATAGGTGTCACGCCCCGAAAGCGCAGAAAAATGGGGCTAATTTAAACTTTTTATCCATTAACTATGTTGTTTTCCTGTCCATGTCTAGATTTAAAATCTTTTTCATTTTCCAGGATCTCATTACATTACATACATTCTGTATATATAAAATCATTTACAACTATTACATCCCGACTATTATATACAATTGTGTCTATTATGTATCACATGTCTGGAATATAAGTAAGACTGTACCTCAAGGTTACAAAAGTATCCGATGAAAGGTCGGACTACCTTGTCAACGACCATAGTCTCGTATGTGCAGTAGACTTGCTATAGATAATCTGGGAGATGGAAAGGAGGGGGTGAGTTTTTCAGACTCAGTAAGAGATACATTTAAAATAGCTTTAAATACTCAAAACATGGTAAAACGCATGGTTTTACAAATCAGCATAAACATGTACTGTAAGACCCAAATTTAATTAAAATACGGAAATTAAATAAGAAAAGATAGGGGACGTATGAAGGAAGTCGAGTTAAATTAATCCCGAACATGTGTAAGGGCAAAATGGTCAAAAGACCGAAAGCCGGTATAATTTCGATAAGGAAATTTAATTAAAAATATGGATTTGAGAAATCTTGGTCAATAAAGATGAAATAAATTTATTTTGGGTTAAATTGATCAAGATATTAATTTATTGGAATTAATCGGGATTAATCGGGATTTTTAGTTCGGAAAAATAATCCCAAAAATAATCGAAAAATATATCGAAAAGTCACCCGGGACAATATCCCAAAAATACGAAAAAATTATACCTGAAAAAAAAAGATTAAAACAAATTAAATAAAATTAAATTAAAGAATTTAGAATTAAATAATAATTTTTGTAGAGATAGTTGGGTATTTTTAATGTATTTTAATGATTATAATAATAATAATAATAATTGATAAAATAAACAAAAAAAATGAAATGAATCTGAAACAAAAAAAAAAGAGAAAAGGGTCGGGGAGAGAGAAAACCAAACGGAAGCCGATTAACCCAAGGAGCCCGACGAGCTGTCCGGCGGCGAGGGACCCCGACGAGGAGCCGGCGAGGAAGAGGAGAGGCCGACGACCTCAATGGTACCGGCGGTGCAGCCTACCGACGCCGGAGATCGCCGAACGGAGGAGGAGAAGATCGCGGGAAAAACGGAGTCGGTGCCGGCAATCCACGGCAGCTGGGGGCGAACGGCGGGTACCGGCGTGATCAGGAGGAGGAGCCGGTCCTTTTGAGACCGGTATTGGCCGACGAAACCGTCGAAATCTGTCGGATCGGGAGGAGACAGCCGCGGGGGGAGAAGAGGTGATTCGCCGGCTATGGCGGCGTTTCGGCACCAACCGAGGCCAGATTCTGAATGCCCATGTGAAGCCGAGCCAAACGGCACCGAAATCACACCGGGAACCGGCCAGACGGTGCCGGCACGACCAAAGGGAGCCTGGACCGGCCGAACCGGACAGAACTGGCCGAACCGGACCAGACCGAACCGGCTGTCCGAACCGGGTTGAACCGGACCGGACCGGTTCAGCCAAAAAGAGAGGAAAAAAGGAAGAAAAAAGGGAAAAAGAAAAAGAGAAAAAATTGGGGAAAATTCCTGTGGTGTAATCGAGCTTCGGGTAAGTCAGCGAGCGGTCAAATTGACCCAATTTAAATTTGAAATATTTTATTTAATTAAATTTCGACCGAAAAGTTTACCCGAAAATGTAATTAATTGTGTAGCTCGACGATTGGCATCCACCGAGGGCTCGAGACAGTCTCGATTTGAGGACTAGCATGGAATCTCGGGTAAGTGATCCCTATTTACGACAATTACCTCGTTATGCGTGATATTGATTTAATTTACGCATAAATTGAATTAATTTATGGAAATTTAGACTAATTGTCGTAAATATTGAATTTAGATATTCGAGAATTAGAACGAGGCTCCATAAATTATTGGTGGGTCCAATGAGCCCAATAGGCCTCGATAAAGAGAAAATTAAGTGAAAAACGGGCTTAAGCCGATTAAGGCCCATTAAGGTGCAATCGGGCCCAATAGGGGTAAATGGGCCCAATGATTTAAATTAAGCCCAGAAAAGATTAAGTACAATTAAATTATATGTTATCTGACCTGAGGAATGTTAATACGCAGTTTCGGGCATTTGATTGGGAGCATAACGGACTACGCGACGAGACGACAATGGAAAAGAAAAAGGTCAGACTCGACGAGAATCGAGGTAAGGGAATTCTGCGGACTGCTAGAGGTAACAGTACGCAATTTTAAATTCATTGGCAGTCCTTTAAAATAATCTGAAGGGTCTAGAGGTCGAAGAATAATGTTAGTGCCCCGAATGGGCAAATTACTAAAATACCCTTGTTAAGGGTAAAATCTAAAAATTTAGGAAAAATTGGGAGGAGCAAGGATAAGAGGTTCCTGCTCGTTCTGGAGGTATTTCAACGCATGCATGAGTAGGCTGGCTCACCTTGAAAGAAAATGCACCGCATTGCATACTTTCAACGTGAAATTGATTTGAAAACTGTTTTGAGTAAATAGAGCCGCCTACATGTTTTATTGACATATGACGTGCTAGAGCTCAGCTCGCACGGTATTTTCGATTTGTGTGATGCATGCATTAGTGCTGGAGCGAGAGCTCGCACTAGAGTTTTACATGCATAGGTGCTGGAGTCCAACTCGCACCAGATTTGTATACATATATATATGATTTTCGTGACAGGGTGCTAGAGTCTAACTCGCACCAGATTTTTATACGATTTGCATACAGAGTGCTGAGCTTAACTCGTACTAGTTTTACCGGATTTGTGGAGTACCGCTGTCTGCCCTTGGAGTCAGCCAAAAGGCCCAACAGGCTCAAGAGACCTCTTAGGTGGGGTGAGAGTGAGGGATGAGGTTGGCGGCCTGGTGGGGATGTAAGCGGGCTCTGCCAGTTTACTTGTTTTGATGAGAGTGCTAAGCATCGCTCGCACTGATTTATGAGAACATGCGATGAGCCGTGCTTGGAGCATCAGGTAGACTGTGTGTCACCGATTTAATAGGCTCGCACGTGCATTTTGAGACATGGCATGAGTATTGAGAAACAAAACCTCTGTGGGAAGCAGGCCAATTGGGCTGGAGTACCTAGAGATATTATATGGGTTCACGGAGTACGATGTACCGTGCAGGTAGCATGGAGTACGATGTACCGTGTGGTATCTTCGGATACGGCATCTCCGGATGCAGCATCTTCGGATGCCGAGGATCGGATAAGACTGACGGGATGGACTGACCCACCTCCCGGGCGGTTCCCGATCATGGTGAGAACCTGCACACTAGGATCCGTGTAGCTGAGGAACTCACGAGGACAAATGTGGCCATAGTCCTAGTTATTTACCTATATACAGATGTTGCCTAGTCTCGCATGTTGATGACTTTTATGATGATTTAAACTGGGTTTTAAAACTAAATTGCATGATGGTATTTCCATGCTTTTCAAAACCCACGTGTGATGTAAACGTTTTCATGATTTTATGTGAGTCAGGATCACCCGCAGGAGGGGTCGAATCCTGACTTTATTGTGAAAATCTTTATTGAGAAAGAAATGATTTATAATAATTGCATGTTGATTTTTCGTGCAAATGTGTTTTACATTTCATCATAATGCATAGCATTGTTTTAAAATGTGTGGAGAAAGGGCGGTTTATGCATGGCACTACGTTCATGTAGGTAGTATGGTTACCTACTTGTTCGTACGATTGCCTTACTGAGCTTGATGTGCTCACCCCTTTCATTTTCTCCCACAGATAATCTCCGGTTGAAGTTGCGACGACTCAGTACTGCATTTCGGGTATCCGCTGCTGCCCATCAACATAAGGTATATATACACTTGTACATATTGTATCTACATAAGCATAGCACAGTAACATGTTTGTAAGTAACTTCAGGGGATGTATAAATAATATAACAATTATAAATGACTGGAGAAGAAATAAGTACTAGGGTAGATGTATGGTGGGACTGGCATTGACGCACAGCCCAATTATTAGTGGAGTGTTGGTCACGATTCGAGGACAGGTGAGAATTTAAGTAAGAAAATAATAAAAACGCGAAAAATTAACTCTGATTTTTGGGTAGTTTGGGTCGTGACATATAAAAGGTGGTATCAGAGCACAATTGGTCTGATGTGTGTCAGTGTCAGTAATTAGGAAATTACATCCCCGTGTTACTGTGCTTAGTTAGATACAATAGTGTATATCGAGATGGGCTTGACTAAGAAATGGTTGAGAATGCAGGAATGCTTAATATGAGTCGCGTTAGATGAGATAGTGCACGAGGCAGAGGTCGTAGAGGTAGACCTGAATCTGCTAAGTCGTGCTGAGTTTGACTATGAGAATCATGATGAAATTGAAATGGAGGCTAATGTTGAGTATGCCCCACAGAGTCCGACAGAGTGATCGGACAGTATTGAGACACGCTTCGCGAGATTGGAGCGGAGTGTGGAGATTATTTTGAGAAGCAAATTGCTCAGATTTTGTATGAGATCAGAGGGCGCAGCGGAGCATTGGTGGAAACCCGCTCGACCCATCTTAAGTGTTAAACATTCAGAGCTAAGATGAGAAATATCTTGGATATATTCCGGTGACAGGATATCCCGGACATGATTTAAAGGAAATTTTGGATTAAAGTCCTTACTCTGGCCCAGAGGATTGGATTTAATTATGAGCATGGAGACTCGATTATATTCTAGGTAGATATTACCTCGACACTATGAACAAGTGACTGTCGAGATGTCTAAAAGTTTATGGAAGGGCTCAGATTTTCAATTAGAGTCCGATTGGCCCGTGAGATATTACCTATACCGAGGCAGTGCACAGATTTATAGTTGGGTAAATAAGAATATAAATTGCACGCCTCTGAGATTGGGAAAGGTAATGAGGGCTAAAATAGAGACAGAAAAGAGAATCGAGAAATGACAGAAATGTCAAAATGGGAAAATGGAAATTGGTAAAAGATTAGATTCGATGAGTTATGGGCTGAGATAATTGGTAAGGCCCTAGTGCATCCAATTTTGGCACTGTTGAGCGGCATTGTGATTGGCGGACCCCGACCTGCTACGAAGCAGTGTAGCAGTGTGAGCACTGTAAGCAGTGTGAGATGTGTGGTGGATACCACGGAAGGAAGGTTTATACCTACACGGTATAGATGAAAATGGCCGTTAAGTGTGATAAGACGGACCATTGATTTGATTGCACAGAATTGGGCGAGATCGTCCCACAGAAAAGTAAAGAGACAGAGAAAAACTTCGTTGGTATAGCTGCAACGAAAAGGGAGACCATAGCCGAAAAGAAAAAGAAGAAAGTAGGCTGTTGGACGAAGGCGAAAAGATGTTTTGGACCAGGACACTATTGATGTTTCATGGATGTGGTATAAGATACCACACTTGTTATGAATAATGAAGTACATATGTTTATTGATCCTGGTGCCACATATTTATTCATACCGCCTTCATTCGCATATAAGTGAGTAAAAGGCATGAATGCCTACATCATTGGGCACAATACTGATAAATGAGTACCCCAGTGGAGGAGGATTAATTAGCGGAATATGATTATCGAGATTTTAAGTTGAAAACAGGGGTGCAACAGTTGAAAATCAAAGGAGTCATTAGGATTAAAGCAATGAGTATACGAAGTAATAAGGATTAAGGCAATTAGTAGCGAATACAAATTATAACCAAGGACAAAGATGGGTATAACCATAACCAGTAGTTGTGGTTAAGTCTGAGGGCTAATAAAGGTATTTTAAAATACCTCCCCGCCTGAAGACTTGACAGCGTCTAGATATATATATAACCTATAACGTGAAATCGAGCGTCGTAATAGATAACTTTAGCATTAGGATACCTCTACTAAGACGATAAGAATATAAAAAATTCGACAATCATAAAGACTAACATAGAAAAATTTAGTAGGAGCCGTCAATATAAGAAAAGGAAATGACGCAGGTTAGTACCTGAAAACGTAAGCGCTTTTGAAGGATTTTATACGCTTATGCGTAAATAAGTCAAGGGTTGGACCGAATTGTAATCAGCAGTATCGGTGATATGTTGGGTGTAGTTAAAGTCTAGGGCGAATTATAAGCAACAATTAGAAATGGCTTTTACAAATGGGTTGCTGCGAGTTCAAAATGGATATACTTGGTTGACACGTTTAATTAAGAAACGTGGTCTTGGAATGAGATGATAAATAAGATGATTGATGTGACGTGAATTTGGCGTGATGAAGTATGAACTGACCACCGTGATTAATTTCACCATACCCAACAGCTCAAGAGGTTCTCAGTGAGTATGAATACCTCAAAATCATGAAGGAGCTGTGTATTGATGTATAATGGGTCAGGCAATTCCGTCAATTCATCGTGTAGGGTCAGGCAATTGTCTCATATACTAGTCCCGAAGGACATCATACATCTGGTCCCGTAGGACAAAATCATAGGTACTCATGGCCATAGCACAGGGAGCCGTAGGACTGGATCAGGGTTGTACGCTACCCTATCTCTCGTGCACCACTAAATGGGGACTATATGCACGAACTCACGTGCATCACCAAGTGTGGTCTATACGCACGTTTCTCATATCAAGTCAGAGCCTGCCCGTTCCCTGGCCGTCGGCTAGGTAGATCCTCGATCGTCTTCATACGAGATCGACCCTAGATCCTCTGACTTTCTTCATGTCATGCCTTTTTACCCCACAAAATCATTTTGGGCCTCTTACCCAATTTATCAAAATCATTTCGGGCCTCATACCCGTGTATTAAAATCGTTACGGGACTCTAACCCATTTTTCATAAATCGTTACGGGACTCTAGTCCGTTTCTCATAGAAAATATAGTTTTCATAAATCATTGCAGGACTCTAGCCCGTGTAAATATGGAAAGCATAGTTATCAAAGTCAATTCTTGGGACTCATACCCGTACCGTGAAAATATAGCTTAGAAGCTGTTTTGGGACTTTAACCCGTATCGTGAAAATATAGCTTAGAAGCTGTTTTGGGACTTTAACCCGTATCATGAAAACATGATTTCATAAAACATATCGGGACTTTAACCCGTAATCTCACATGAAAATACTATGCTTTCGTTTCAGAAGTGAAAAATCACTTTTATAAACAAATATGCTGTAAAATGTATCTCAATTATATAAAACATGTTGAAAACTCGAGAAATGGTTTTGGCTTTGGTTTAAATACCGTTGGAAATCCATTTCGTAAAATTTCATCCAATTCTCATACATAAACAGTTGGTAAGGACGTAGGAGTACTAACGCTACTCTAAATTATATCCCTTACATCTTAGCGACTGATGTAGAGCATTTTCCTCGATGCTCGAATTTACCTCGTAAAATGTGTCGATAGACCGAGCTACTGCAAAACAAGTTTAACTTATCACATATGGCTTAAATTCAGTTCAACATATCCAAATATGTGATTATATCGAAGTTTTGACCAAAAGTTGACTTTTAATCGATTTTACTCTTTTTGCTCGGTTTTATCGGTATAAACCTCGTTTTAAATCATATTTAATTCAATAAATATTTTCCTCATATTTATTACTGTCGAGTTAGCTAATTGGGCCAATTTCTCTCTTATTGGGCTAAATTGCACCTTAATGGGCCTTAATTCGTTTTAAGCCCGTTTCCACTTATTAATTCTTTCATCGAGACCTATTGGGCTCACTGGGCCCATCAGTACTTATTGGGCCTTTTCTAGACTCTTTGAATAGTCTGTATATCATTTACGACAATTTAATTAAAAATCTTGATTTAATCCACTAAATGCGTAATTTAATCCGTAACTCGTAAAATAAACTTTTAATGCGCAATAATTACATAGATTGTCGTAAATGAGCTTTACTTACCCGAGATTTTGCGATAGTGCGCAAATCAAAGTTCGATCAAGCTCACGTACATGATCTATCATCGAACTGCACAATTTATATATATTTAATTTCGGGTGAATTTTCAATCAAATATAATTTAAATAAATTTTTCAAAAATTAAATCGGTCACATTTGACCTCTTACCGACTTACCCGAAGTCCGGTGTATCCCCAAAAATTTTTCCTTTTTCTCTTTTTCTTTCCATTTTCTCCTTTTTCCCTCTCTTTTTTTGGCTGAACCAGTTCGGTCCGGTTCAGACCGTCGGTTCACCCCGGTTCGGACGGTTCGGCCTGTTCAGGGCCTCGCCGACCGGTTCTCCGACGGCTTCCGTCGCCAGCAGCTCCGCTGGGTCGTCCGATGCACAGATCTGGGGTTGGTTTCGTCCAAGGTCGCCGAAAAGTGGCCGGTTCGGCTCTTCTCTCCAGGCCGTCGGTGCTGTTTTCCTCTTTCCGCTGTTCACGGTGTTTCCGACCGTTTTGATGGCAGTTGTTACCCCGATCTAGCTCGCCAGCATCTGGGCTTTAGGAATCTGGCCTCGGTTTCGCCCGGATCGGCGTCGATGGCCGTCGATGGCCATTTCTTCCTCTCGGCTCAGTTTCGTTTTCCTTTGCCGCCGTTCGTCAGCTCCCATGTCGCCGGTGGGGCGTGCTGCATCGCCCGGCCTCCCTCGGTGCCGCGCCTGGGCCGTCGGTGCCGTCGGTGAACAGATGGGAGCTCGGCTCCCTTGCTGCCTCTGTTTTCTTCTCTGTCGCGTTCGCGCGACAGAGTTTCTCTTTTTTTTTTACTTTATTATTATTTTTTTATTATTATATTTATTATATTTTATTTTAATCAAATAAAATATAATAAATTGTACAAAATATCTCATATTATATTTTATTAATTAATTTATTTAATTAATTTAATTTATTTTAATTATTTCGGTGTATTTTTTGCATATTTTCGGGATAATGTCCCGAGCGAAAATTACGAAAATTTGTAATATCTTCGTATCTTGACCAATTGAACTCGGAATTCCATAATTTCTTCCTTATCGATCAAGATTTCCTAAATCCATATTTTTAATAAAATTTTCTTATCGAATTTACACCGAAATTAGGATCTTTGACCATTTTACCCTTCTACATGTTCGGGATTAATTTAGACCGATTTTCCTTCTCGGACTCACTATCTTTTCTCATTTAAATTTCGTATCTTTCGTCCAACGATTTAAATCCCTTTAATTTAAATTATGGTCCCAAATAATGAACAAAGTGGGAAAAATCCGGGTTTCATATTTCTCCCAACCTTTTAAGAATTCAGTCCTCTGAATTCTAGCTAGTCCATCAACTACGTAAGAGTGCTTCTCTTTCATTGAGCTCTCTAGTTCCCAAGTGACTTCTTCTGTCTTGTGGTGTTATCAAAGAACCTTTACTAGTAGAAAAATCTTAAATCGTAGCACTTCCTCTTTTTTTTTTTTGAAGTGTACTATACTCTTCATCAGTGACACCTTTACAATTACAGAGTCCCTAACCTGAAATTCAAGAGGATGTCTGCGCACATTGGAATAACTTTTCTGTGCGATCCTCGATCTGTTACGGATGAACTGAACACCCTTAGCTTCCTGTTCCACTAAATTGGAAGCAAGGTGAATCTAGGACAATGGGACTCCTTCACAATGCTCTGTCTCAAGGTGTCATCATGTGGCACACAGATACGGCCTTGGTACCTCAGTAATCCATCATCATTGACCGTAACTCAGACTGCGATCTCTCCTCTGCCTGGCTAACCATATCCAGTAATCTTTGATCGTTTCGCTATCCAGCTCTAATCTGGTCTAGTATACTTGGTTCAATCTGTAGGCTAACCATATATCCATGCTCAATCTCATCCATACTGATCCTGAGTTCGGCGAATTGTTTCAATAAGTCCCACTCTCTAATCATCATGTAGGACATCATACCCTTTTTGCTCAGGACATCAACTGCCACGTTCGCCTTACCAGGATGGTATAAAATCTCGTAGTCATAAACCTTAAGGAGTTCTATTCATCTCCGTTGTCTCATATTCAGCTCCTTCAAATCAAACAAGTACTTAAGACTCTAGTGGTCAGTGAAGATCTAAAATCTTTCTTCATATAGTTAATACCGCCATATCTTGAGTGCAAACACTACTACAGCTAACTCCAAGTCGTGAGTGGAATGATTACACTCGTGATCCTTTAACTGACGGGATCCATAAGCTACCACTCTACCCTGCTGTATAAGCACATAGCCGAGACCTTGGTGGGAAGCATCATTGTATACCACAAATCCCCCAGACCACTCGGAATGGTCAAGACTAGTGCTGTAGTTAACCGACATTTGAGCTCTTGAAAGCTCTGCTTACACTACTCAGGCCATATAAACTGAACTTCTTTAAGGGTCAGTCTGGTTAATGGAACTGTTATCTGTGAAAACCCTTCGACAATCCGTCGGGAATGCCATACTAATCCCAATAAGCTTCTGACCTCCATAACTGTCCTCAATCTTTTCCCATCTCAATACTGCATCTACCTTGGACAGATCTATTGGCACCCCGTCCTTAGATACTACATGTCCAAGGAATGCAATCTGTTCTAGCCAGAAAGCACAAGTACTAACTTTACCTTATAACTTCTTTTCACAGAGAGTTTGGAGCACAGTCCTCAAATGTGATTCGTGCTCTTCTCGGGATCTAAAATAATTCAAGATGTCATTGATGAATACTATCATCAATCTATTTAAGTATTCTCGGAAGACATCGTTCATAAGACTTATGAATACAGCTGGGGCATTAGTCAAGCCAAAAAGGCATAACTAGGAACTCGTAGTGCCCATATCGGGTCCGAAATGTTGTCTTCGGTATATCAGCCTCCTTAATCCTTAGCTGATGATAACTCGATCTCAAATCTATCCTTAAAACACTGAAGCCCTTCTCAACTGATCAAATAATTCGTCAGTCCTTGACAGGGGGTACTTATTCTCAACTGTTGCTTTATTCAAAAGCCTGTAGTTTATACATAGACAGAAACTACCATTCTTCTTTCTGATAAATAGTACTGGTGCACCGCATGGTGACACATTAGGCCTTATAAACCCCTTATCGAGTAGTCATTGCAACTGCTCCTTTAATTCTTTCAACTCTACCAATGCCATTTAGTAAGGTGTCTTGGAGATGGGTTGAGTATCTGATATTAGTTCAATGGCAAACTCAACTTCTCTCTCTATGATAATCCCATTAAGTCCTCTAGGAATACTTCGGGAAAACTTTCATGTAAATTATGGTGACACAAACAAGTGTGTAGAACTTGGGTCACATGGTACATGTGCTTTATAATTACACACAAGAAGAGTACCTCGAATAACATCGAAGGATGTATCTATTGTCTCTTGGTTATGGGTGTACACTCGGCCTTGGGAGATAGGCTTCTTGCCCTTGCCTATGGCTGTAGCTCTCCTCTATGGAGCCTGAGCCGATCTCTCTATCTGTCTAGGTGCCTCACGAGGTTCCTGAGATCTCATAAATGGACACTCTCATTATGTGCCCTACTTCATCGTATTTGTAGCAAGTAAATGTACCTATGCGACAAGGTCCAGTGTGAATATTGCCATATGTCCTACACCGTGGCACTCTTATCTCAGGGCCTCTAATCATACATACGGCACCAACTGGGGTCTTGGGCTTACCAACCCTTATCTGAGGTCCTTCCACCCTCTATCTCTTGGGTTGATCCCTTCTCAACTCATGTCGAGAAGCAACTACTCTCTTCCCTTAACTCTGATTGATCTCTTGAGACCATGCTCTGCTTGAGTAATATCCAAGCCCCTCTCTATCTCTTGGGCTCGTCTCAGAGCATAAATGAAATCTACGATATTTTGACTCAACAACTTATCTCCGATCCCAGATCTCAGTCCTGCCAGAAATCTCTGTCTGGCGCTCGAGATCTCTAACTGTCTCTGGATCGTTTCTCATCAGGGTTGTAAATATATTCTCATACTTGTCTACTATAGAACTTCCCTGTTACAGATCCAAAAACTCTGCATGCATCTTCTTTCAAGCGGCAAGCGGTACATACTGCTCTCGAAATGCGACTAAGAAAGCATTCCTTGTGATCTCTGAGGGATCCTTGACTAATATCGTCTGTGTGGATCTCCTCCAGAACTTAGCCTATCCCTTTATCATTTAACCTGCCATAGTCACTCTCTCCCTATCAGTACACCCCAAAACTGAAATATCGCCTCAATATCAACGATTCACTCCTCAGCCTTAACCGGGTCCTTAAGCCCTGTGAACTCTGAAGGATGCATACTCAAGAAATCTCGCACCCTTTTGAGTCTCTCTGTCATCCCTATGCTGGGGAACTGCTGGCTGAGGGTTGGGGCTACTGGAGAAACTGGTGGGGGAGGAGGATTAGGCATAAGAGTAGCTGTCTCTGTACTCGGTGTACGTACCCCAAATTGCTGGGTAAACATAGTGGTAAGAGCTGTAAGTCTTTCCCTCGTACCATGTACTGTCTCCTCGAGCCTCCTTATTCTATCAATAGGGCTTTCGGGTTGAGGGGAAGATGGTGGAGCGGGTTGAGCTCGTCTCTGTGAACGGTCTCGTCTACCACTCATGATTAGCGATCTACTATTTGCACAAAATCCATAAATCAAGTCATACTTTGACACGTAAGCTTACTTTATTACCAGACATGCATAGACACATTGGGATGTAATACACTCTTATTACTAGACACGACAGTACTACACAACATTTGCTCTGATACCAAAAAAACTGTCACGCCCCGGAAGCGCGAAAAAATGGGGCTAATTTAAACTTTTTATCCATTAACTATGTTGTTTTCCTGTCCATGTCTAGATTTAAAATCTTTTTCATTTTTCAGGATCTCATTACATTACATACATTCTGTATATATAAAATCATTTACAACTATTACATCCCGACTATTATATACAATAGTGTCTATTATGTATCACATGTCTGGAATATAAGTAAGACTGTACCTCAAGGTTACAAAAGTATCCGATGAAAGGTCGGACTACCTTGTCAACGACCATAGTCTCGTATGTGCAGTAGACTTGCTATAGATAATCTGGGAGATGGAAAGGAGGGGGTGAGTTTTTCAGACTCAGTAAGAGATACATTTAAAATAGCTTTAAATACTCAAAACATGGTAAAACGCATGGTTTTACAAATCAGCATAAACATGTACTGGAGTAGAGATGCTTACATTTCATAAAAGCAGTAAAAACATGCTTAAATCATAAGTTTACACACCATGCATCCTTTTAGTAAAACTCATATATAATATGCATATAACGTCGTGTAAACAAGTAAAAAGCATCTTAAAACTTAATCATGCATATCATAACATGCTTATCACTTTGGAAATGAAATTGTATTGTCATATGCACATCTCGTAAAACATACTCATGGCTACCTTTAAAATCTCATCATAAAAATATGTGCTCAATAAAATCATAAAACAGGTAGTATGAAATGTGCGAAAACATATATATATCGTTCCGTCAATTCATCGTGTAGGGTCAGGCAATTGTCTCATATACTAGTCCCGAAGGACATCATACATCTGGTCCCGTAGGACAAAATCATAGGTACTCATGGCCATAGCACAGGGAGCCGTAGGACTGGATCAGGGTCGTACGCTACCCTATCTCTCGTGCACCACTAAATGGGGACTATATGCACGAACTCACGTGCATCACCAAGTGTGGTCTATACGCACGTTTCTCATATCAAGTCAGAGCCTGCCCGTTCCCTGGCCGTCGGCTAGGTAGATCCTCGATCGTCTTCATACGAGATCGACCCCAGATCCTCTGACTTTCTTCATGTCATGCCTTTTTACCCCACAAAATCATTTTGGGCCTCTTACCCAATTTATCAAAATCATTTCGGGCCTCATACCCGTGTATTAAAATCGTTACGGGACTCTAACCCATTTTTCATAAATCGTTACGGGACTCTAGTCCGTTTCTCATAGAAAATATAGTTTTCATAAATCATTGCGGGACTCTAGCCCGTGTAAATATGGAAAGCATAGTTATCAAAGTCAATTCTTGGGACTCATACCCGTACCGTGAAAATATAGCTTAGAAGCTGTTTTGGGACTTTAACCCGTATCGTGAAAATATAGCTTAGAAGCTGTTTTGGGACTTTAACCCGTATCATGAAAACATGATTTCATAAAACATATCGGGACTTTAACCCGTAATCTCACATGAAAATACTATGCTTTCGTTTCAGAAGTGAAAAATCACTTTTATAAACAAATATGCTGTAAAATGTATCTCAATTATATAAAACATGCTGAAAACTCGGGAAATGGTTTTGGCTTTGGTTTAAATACCGTTGAAAATCCATTTCGTAAAATTTCATCCAATTCTCATACATAAACAGTTGGTAAGGACGTAGGAGTACTAACGCTACTCTAAATTATATCCCTTACATCTTAGCGACTGATGTAGAGCACTTTCCTCGATGCTCGAATTTACCTCGTAAAACGTGTCGATAGACCGAGCTACTGCAAAACAAGTTTAACTTATCACATATGGCTTAAATTCATTTCAACATATCCAAATATGTGATTATATCAAAGTTTTGACTAAAAGTTGACTTTTAATCGATTTTACTCTTTTTGCTCGGTTTTATCGGTATAAACCTCGTTTTAAATCGTATTTAATTCAATAAATATTTTCCTCATATTTATTACTGTCGAGTTAGCTAATTGGGCCAATTTCTCTCTTATTGGGCCAAATTGCACCTTAATGGGCCTTAATTCGTTTTAAGCTCGTTTCCACTTATTAATTCTTTCATCGAGACCTATTGGGCTCACTGGGCCCATCAGTACTTATTGGGCCTTTTCTAGACTCTTTGACAATTTAATTAAAAATCTTGATTTAATCCACTAAATGCGCAATTTAATCCGTAACTCGTAAAATAAACTTTTAATGCGCAATAATTACATAGATTGTCGTAAATGAGCTTTACTTACCTGAGATTTTGCGATAGTGCGCAAATCAAAGTTCGATCAAGCTCACGTACGTGATCTATCATCGAACTGCACAATTTATATATATTTAATTTCGGGTGAATTTTCAATCAAATATAATTTAAATAAATTTTTTGAAAATTAAATCGGTCACATTTGACCTCTTACCGACTTACCCGAAGTCCGGTGTATCCCCAAAAATTTTTCCTTTTTCCTTTTTCTCTTTTTCTTTCCTTTTTCTCCTTTTTCCCTCTCTTTTTTTGCTGAACCGGTTCGGTCCGGTTCAGACCGGTTCAGACCGCCGATTCACCCCGATTTGGCCGGTTCAGGGCCTCGCCGATCGGTTCTCCGCCGGCTTCCGTCGCCAGCAGCTCCGCTGGGTCGTCCGATGCACAGATCTGGGGTTGGTTTAGTCCAAAGCCGCTGAAAAGTGGCCGATTCGGCTCTTCTCTCCAGGCCGTCGGTGCCGTTTTCCTCTTTCTGCCGTTCACGGTGTTTTCGACCGTTTTGATGGCCGTTGTTACCCCGATCTAGCTCGCCAGTGTCTGGGCTTTCGGAATCTGGCCTCGGTTCCGCCCGGATCGACGCCGATGGCCGTCGATGGCCATTTCTTCCTCTTGGCTTAGTTTCGTTTTCCTTTGCCGCCGTTCGTCAGCTCCCATGTCGTCGGTGGGGCGTGCTGCATCGCCCGGCCTCCCTCGGTGCCGCGCCTGGGCCGCTAGTGCCTTCGGTGAACAGATGGGAGCTCGGCTCCCTTGCTGCCTCTGTTTTCTTCTCTGTCGCGTTCGCGCGACAGAGTTTCTCTTGTTCTTTTTTTTACTTTATTATTATTTTATTATTATTTTATTATTATTATATTTATTATATTTTATTTTAATCAAATAAAATATAATAAATTGTACAAAATATCTCATATTATATTTAATTAATTAATTAATTTAATTAATTTAATTTATTTTAATTATTTCGGTGTATTTCTCGCATATTTTCGGGATAATGTCCCGGGCGAAAATTACGAAAATTCGTAATATCTTCGTATCTTGATCAATTGAACTCGGAATTCCATAATTTCTCCCTTATCGATCAAGATTTCCTAAATCCATATTTTTAATGAAATTTTCTTATCGAATTTACACCGAAATTAGGATCTTTGACCATTTTACCCTTCTACACGTTCGGGATTAATTTAGACCGATTTTCCTTCTCGGACTCACTATCTTTTCTCATTTAAATTTCGTATCTTTCGTCCAACGATTTAAATCCCTTTAATTTAAATTATGGTCCCAAATAATGAACAAAGTGGGAAAAATCCGGGTTTCACAATAGGTGCTGGAGTCCAACTCGCACCAGATTCTTATATATATATGATTTTCGTGACAGGGTGCTATAGTCTAACTCGCACCATATTTTTATATGATTTTGAGACAGGGTGTTAGAGTTTCACTTGCACCGGATTTTTATACGGTTTGCATACAGAGTGCTAGAGCTTAGCTCGCACTAGATTTACTTGATTTGATGAGAGTGCTGAGCATTGCTCGCACCGATTTTCAGAGATCATACGATAAGCCGTGCTTGGAGCATCGGGTAGACTGTGTGTCACCGATTAAATAGGCCCGCACGTGCGTTTTGAGACATGGCATGTTAAAACAACCTGATGAGCCCGAACGAGGGATAAGGGTTAGAGAAACAACCTGATGAGCCCGAACGAGGGATAAGGGTTGGAGATCCACCTGATGAGCCCGAACGAGGGATAAGGGTTGGAGGACCAGCTGATGAGCCCGAACGAGGGATAAGGCTGGGGGTCCACGGAGTACGATGTACCGTGCAAGTAGCATGGAGTACGATGTACCGTGTGTTATCTTTGCATACGTTGGTATCTTTGTGATACTTGGTATCTTTGTGATACGTTAGCATCTTCAGATGCATGGGATCGGATAAGACTGACGGGTTGGATTGACCCACCCCCCGGGCGATTCCCGATCAGGGTGAGACCTCGCACACTAGGATCCGTGTAGCTAGAGGGACTCACGAGGACACATATGGCCATAGTCCTGGTTATTTACCGATATACAGACGTTGCCTAGTCTCGCATGTCGTCAATTTTGATGAAATCAAATTGGGTTTTAAACTAAATTTGCATGATGGTATTTCCATGCTTTTCAAACCCATGTGTGAATGTAAATAGATTTTCATGGTTTTGTGTGAGTCAGGATCACCCGCAGGAGGGGTCGAGTCTTGACTTTATTGTGAAAATTTTAATTGAGAAATAAATGATTTGTAATAATTGCATGTTGAATTTTTCGTGCAAACTTGATTTACATAACATCATAATTCATATCATTTGTTTTAAAATGTGTGGAGAAAGGGTGGTTTATACATGGCACCACGTTCATGTAGGTAGTATGGTTACCTACTTGTTCGTAGGATTGCCTTACTGAGCTTGATGTGCTCACCCCTTTCATTTTCTCCCACAGATAATCTCCAGTTGAAGTTGAGGCGACTCAGTACTGCATTCCGGATGTCCGCTGCTGCCCATCATTTAAGGTATATACACTTGTACATATTGTATCTACATAAGCATAGCACAGTAACATGTTTGTAAGTAACTTTAGGGGATGTATAATTAATGTAAACAATTATAAATGACTGGAGAAGAAATAAGTTAGATGGTAAATATATGGTGGGACTGGCATTGACGCACAGCCCAATTTGTTAGTGGAGTGTGGTCACGATCAGAAGACATGTAAGAATTTAAGTAAGAAAATAAACAAAAGCGAAAAATTAACTCTGATTTTTGGGTAGTTTGGGTCGTGACAGATTTTATGGTATCAGAGCAGCAATTGGTCTGATGTGTGTCAGTGTCGGTAATTAGAAATTACATCCCCGTGTTACTGTGCTTGGTTAGATACAATAGTGTATATCGAGATGGGTTTTGACTAAGAAATGGTTGAGAATGCAGGAATGCCTAATATGAGTCGCGTTAGATGAGATAGTGCACGAGGCAGAGGTCGTAGAGGTAGACCTGAGTCTACTAAGTCGTGCTGAGTTGACCTGTGAGAATCGAGATGAAATTGAAATGGAGGCTAATGTTGAGCATGCCCCACTGAGTCTGACAAAGAGATCGGACAGTATTGAGACACGCTTCGCGAGATTGGAGCGGAGTGTGGAGATTATTTTGAGGAGCAAATTGCTCAGAGTATACATAAGATCAGAGGGCGCAGCGGAACATTGGTGGAAACCCGCTCGACCCATCTTAAGTGTTAAACATCCATAGCTAAGATGAGAAATCTTATTGGACGTATTCCGGTGACAGGATATCCTGGACATGATTTAAAGGAAAAAATTTCTTACACTGCCCAGGAATACTAAATTGATTATGAGTATGAAACTCAGTTATATTCTTTGGCAGATATTACCTCGACATTATGAACAAGTGACAGATGAGATGTCTAAAAGTTCATGAAATGACTCAACTTTTCTATTAGAGTCCGATTGGCCCATGAGATATTACTTATATCGAGGCAGTGTGCAGATTTACAGTTAGGTAAATAAGAACATGAATTGCACGCCTCTGAGATTGGGAAAGGTAGTGAGAGCTGAAATAGAGACAGAAAAGAGAATCGAGAAATGACAAAGATGTTAAAATGGGAAAATGGTAATTGGTAAAAGATTTAATTTGACGAGTTATGGGCTAAGATAATTGGTAAGGCCCCAGTGCATCCAATTTTGGCACTCTTGAGGGACATTGTGATTGGAGGACCCCGACCTGCTACGAAGCAGTGTAGCAGTGTAAGCACTGTGAGCAGTGTAGGATGTGTGGTAGATACCACGGAAGGAGGGTTTACACCTACACTTTATTGATGAAAATGGTCGTTAAGTGTGATAAGACGGACCATTGATTTTGATTGCGCAGAGTTGGGTGAGATCACCCCACAGAAAAGTAAAGAGACAGAGAAAAGCTTCGTTGGCATAGCTGCAACGAAAAGGGAGGCAATAGCCGAAAAGAAAAGAAAAAAAAAAGGAAAGTAGGCTGTTGGACGAAGGCGAGAGGATGTCTTGGACCAGGATACTATTGATGTTTCATGGATGTGGTGTAAGATACCACACTTGTTATGAATAATGAAGTACATATGTTCATTGATTCGACTCCCTCGGTTTCCTGCTTTGTTTTCTTCTCGCGATTTTCGCGATTTTCATTTTTTATTTAATTAATTAATTTATTTATTTATAATTTATTTTTATTATTATTTTATTCATTAAAATATATTAAAAATCCACAAATATCTAAAAAAAATTATATTTTATTCATTTAACCAATTAAATGAATTTATCGATTTTATTTCGTATTTTTGGTATATTTTTCGATTATTTTCGGAATATTTTTTGAAGTGAAAATTTTGGTTTATTCCAATAAATTCATATCTTGATCAATTTAACCCGAAATTTAATTATTTCTTCGTTATTGATCAAGATTTCTCATTTCCATATTTCTAATTAAATTTTCTTCTCGAATTTATACCGGCTTTTAACTGTTTTACCCTTCAACGTGTTCGAAAATTCCATTTCAATCCTTTGTATTTTTTTAAATGCATTCGAAAATTTTTATTCATTCCCTTTGCTCTTACAAGAAAATCGGGTCTTACAATATTAAAGCTCAAATATTCAAAAAAATCACATAATAATAATTTCTCATTAGTTCACACGAAAATATATATATATATATATATATATATATATATCCTTAAATCGTGCTAATATTGATGTCATATTAAGACGATCTTAAGTGTTTCATCTCACAAAATTATAACTTTCATATCAATTTGTCACTTTCCATGATATGCCCTAATCATCTCTTATATTTACTCAAGGATTCAAATTCTAAAACATATCGTATGCAATTTCAATTCTACAAAAAGCTTTTCCATTAATAGAGCTTGAAGACCAAAGGATTATTCAAAATTCACATAGTTTTCAAAATCACCAAGTTTCCAGAAGTCCATATACCTTTCAAAATATACATGATCTAATTCATATTTCAAATTCATATAGAGATCAAGCCTTAACTCCTTTTTAAGGCATATAACCTAGGTCAACTTTCCTACCATACATGGTAGACATGTTCAAATAATAATCTCCTACTACTATTGTGGACGGGTACAAACTACTACTGGTTAAATCCAATAGACACAATCAAAATCACACCAAACGTTGGGACTCTGGAGGTGACTCCTACTATGTAGCACTTAGCCCTCCTATTCTGGCTAATACTATATTGAAGCTCATCAAGGATGTCCAATCCTTCAAAAAACTCAAGGTTTCTTAATTTACAATCATATTCCCCATTTCTACATATGTTTCAATAATTAATTAATCATTATTTTCACATATAGCTAAATTTCTTAACACAAGTATCATTGTTCATGATCAATTCTTCTATTTTTTCACTTATTATCTACATTTTCTCTTTGGTCCTCAATACAATTCAAAGTCATAAGTGTAAGACCCATAAATTTCTATATAATGTTTATGATTCCGGGATGTACAGACAAGTTAAATTATATATGAATCATAATAAATGGATATTTTTAAGTTCTAAGTGTGAATGAAATGCAAAACGAGTGTTGAAGTAATTGAGTATGAGTTTAACATTGAAAATCTGGGAAAATTTGCAGTTGGAATGCTGCAGATGCAGGGCAGATCGATCTTTTTGCAAGGGGAGATCGATCTCATTGCCTTGAAATACAAAGTCAAGCATTCTTCAAGAGGGAGATCGATCCCTCATTCAAAGCAGATCGATCTCAAGTTACTTCTGTTTGGACGAGATCGATCTCCTCCCATAAGGCAAATCGATCTCTAGTTGCCTCTAGTTAGCCAAGATCGATCTCCTCTTAAGGCTAGATCGATCTCTAAAGTCTTTTGCCTGACCAAGATCGATCTCATCCCATGAGCAAGGATCAATATCATTCCTTTTGAGCAGATCGATCTCATCAAAGAAGGCAGATCGATCCCCTAACCTGTAAGTCGAATTCTGAAAGAGTTTAATAAGGGCAAATCGATTTCTCACCCTATGAGATCGACCTGATGAGACAAATTTTATAAAACCTGACAGCTGAGTCCTGCATTTCATGAAAATAACTCATCTTCCTCCATTTTTAACAAGTGACCTAGCTTACTCACTCTAAAAGCATCACCTTCCAATCAATTTTGAGAGAAGTTCCTTTGAGCAAAGAGTTTAATAAGGGCAGATCGATCTCTCACCCTATGAGATCGATCTGATGAGATAAATTCTATAAAACCTGACAGCTGAGTCCTGCATTTCACAAAAACAACTCATCTTCCTCTATTTTTAACAAGTGACCTAGCTTTCTCACTCTAAAAGCATCACCTTCCAATCAGTTTTGAGAGAAGTTCCTTTGAGCAAAGTTATTTCTAGTAAGGAAGAGAACAACATAGTCAAAGATTGGAAACTGAAACCTTAGATTGAAGGAGAAAAGAGGTTTTTCCCTAATTTGGCAAAAAAGGGAAAAAGTCAAGCTAGGTAAGATTTTAATACACCATCTTCTAGTATGTTAATCTAGACATTTTGATGAGTTGATTGGTGTATATAATATTGGCTGAAATGTGCATTTACATGCTTAAACAACCATGACCTAGAATGGGCTTTAGTAAGAGAAAGTTGAAATGGCATGGAGTTAATGATGATTTGAGCATGTAGAGATGTTAATAAGCATGTATAGATGATTCTAAGATAACTTTGTGAAATCCATATGTTAGAATGGATGATGATTGAAAATTGGCATAAGAGGTGTTTGATAAAATGCCATAAAGAAAGAAAATGATGAACTCCAGGCATTATGAGAGTAATGTCAGTTCAGTGTGAATCAATAGACCTAAAGAGTCTAACAGATTCTCGAGAAACAAATAGAACGATCGAAATGGACTTAAGAGAGCGTAAAGTCCAATAAGATGTAACGAGGCCATATTGAGGTAAAATGGCCCAATGCATCGATTTGACATTCATGCAAGTGATAATTAAGTATATAAGTATACTAATGTGAGTAGGAAATGCTTGCAGCTCTTGGAGATAAAATTGGAGCCGATAAGACCAAATCACGAGCATTGAAAATCAAGGAAAGTGATTCAAGCGTGATTCGAGGTAATGGATTTATGCGAGTTATTAGCGATAGCTATACGTATGTTTCTTATCTGTTGTGTGCAAATAAATACGATAAAGTATATAGATATTGGAATATCTACGTGATAGCTAAGTGTAAGAAGAAGCTTATATGCATAAATTGCATGACATCAATGTTCTTATTGTAAAAAGATGTTTTGCAAGTGTTTTGAGAAAGAGTAATAATAGACTGGCTCCTGGTCTAGTATTTTACATGAAAAACTTTTAATGAGTGATTGAAGGGAGATTGTCCTCTCACTCACACTTAGTGAATGGAGCCATTTATTTCTTTTCTGTGTGAACCTATGCTAGAGCCAAAGTGGCAACGGTAGATTTACTAGCATTACATTTTAAAAAGGATTTTTGAGAAAATCAAAAGGTGCTAGAGCTTAGCGAAGCTGTGTGATCCACTCGAGAGCTCGCACTAGAATTTAGGAATCATGCTAGAGCCATCGAATACTGCTAAGTGATATTACTCTGACTATGCTCGCATGTGACCCCTGCGATTTAAAGTGATTATAAGCAAAACTGTGCTCGATGCCTCAGGTATGCTGTGTGATCTTACACTGAGTAGCTCGCATGAGGTTTTATAAGCTTTCTGTGTGATGAGCAAAATCGTGCTCGATGTGTCACGACCCAAATTACCTAAAATCAGAGTAAATTTTTCGCTTTTCATTTATTATTCAATTCTTACCTTTCTCTCATTGTGACCATCCTACAATACAGTTAGGCTATGATTTGGTGTTAGTCACCTCTCACCTATTTACCATTCCATTTTCATAATCACATTCATTTATCAGAGTTTACTATCTTTTGACTTTAACTAAATACGTACACAATGGTATTTACATAACCTTACATCCTCAACATCATATACGTTTACAGTACTGTGCATTACATATTTAGATACAAAACTATACAAATGTGTATATATGTCTCTCGAAGGGAAGCAGCGGATACTAATACAAGCAAGTCCTCAACCGCTCAATAACTATTGCGAGTGCTCTGAAAAGATGGGAAAATAAGGGGGGTGAGCAAACCACACGCTCAGTAAGACAATTGTGCAAGTAAGTAGATAGCTCCACTATCTACATGCTCATAATGCCATGCCCTTAAAATCCATTTCTTTTCATTAAAATCTCAAGCACAAAATCACGTATTTCTTCAATGACTTAATTTATAAAACTGTTTGTGCATATATCATTCATACTACTTATGCATCAATGACATTTTAAGTGACATCAGTAAATCATACTTAGCATGAATTTAATCAAAATCATGCATTCTTTCATGTCATGTAAGACAAATCATAAATTTGAAATGAAAGCATGGAAAACATCATCATGCTACTGCATTCAAATCATTTTATTAAAATGCAGAATAAAATAACCCCATCCGGGTCAATTATCTTATAAGTAAATCTCAAATTCATAAAACAACTTATTAAAATTCATTATAAAGTTTCGGTTATAAAACCACCCTTCTTTCAGGGTCACATATCATAAAATCATAAAATCGTAAAATCGGGGGCCTGACGCCTCCCTCGGATCTACCCTGGTCTATCAGACCACAAGTTATATCATGTGAGACAAGTATGTGATTATCAGTAACAACATAGGACTATGGCCATAACCTTGTGATCCCTGGCAACATGGTACCTAGTGTGCGGGGCATCACACCTGAAACATGAGGTGGGTCGTCCTACCCGCCAGAACAGCATAACACCATGATTGCGAGGGCAAGGCTTCCTGCCTCGTGGCTAATGCCACTCCGCTCCAACAATCCCTACGGTATAGCGTACTCTGCGTGACATACACGGTACAACGTACTCCGTGAACCCAATCTCAGTCAAGGGTGACTACAATAGGTCTTATCCACCCATATCATCTCTGTCTCAATGTGCACGTGTGAGCATATCATCTCACTGTGACACACAGTCTACAGGAGGCTCCAACACGGCTATATGCATGTCATATAAATCCCTGTGCGAGCGAAGCTCAAGCACGGCTCCATGCATATTCATGATATCAGAAAATCTCGTGCGAGTGAAGCTCTAGCACAGTGTCATAAAAATTAATGAATTCTGCGTACGAGCAGCGCTCCAGTACGACTTAAGATAATTATAAATTCAAGTAAAATCCACGTACGAGCAATGCACTAGTACGGATATTTATAAAAACTCAGTGAAAATCTCGTACGAGAAAAACTCCAGTACAGCTTTAAAAAGAGTTATAAATTCATATAAAACTTCGTGCGAGCAAGCTCCAGCACGAATGAATGCTCAAGTAAATCAAATCTCGTGCGGGTTACACTTCAGCCCGGCTTTATGCATAATACACTCCAGCACGGCTTTATGCATAATTAAATCAAATCTCGTGTGAGTTACACTCCAGCACGGCTTTTATGCAATTATCGTATCAAAATAGGATGCGAGCTAGGCTCCAGCATCTCTCTTGCATGTCAAATCATTAAAACTAGTGCGAGCAATCGCTCCAGCACCTTTTTTATGCATATCAAGTCAAAACAAGTCAAAACAGAGTGCGAGCTAGGCTCTAGCACTTCTCATGCATTTCACAAGATTAAAAATCAGTGCGAGCAACTGCTCTAGCACATTTCATGCATATGATGTCACACAAGTCGGTGCGAGCAACCGCTCAAGCACATTTATGCACATTCACAAACTCAGATATAGTGCGAGCTATGTGCCGGCACTATCGGTTTCCATATAAACTTGATAGTTGGCCCTTTTTCCAAAGAAATTTCATTTAAATTTTAATAACACTTACGTAGTGTTATCCTGTGAAATTTATACAATTTCTGGCCAATCTATCGATTTGTTTTGATTAAAACCAATAAAATTTCTTAATTCGAAAAATTCCTTAAATCATGCATTTCATACATGTCATTCTTTTACCACCCTTAGGTGAACTTCCCTCAATAGGGGTAAAATAGTCTTTTCACCTATTTCGATCCTTAAAATCATTTAAACCACTTTTAGGATCATTATACAATAACAGTGTATACATACATAATCAATGTATACAAAAACTATTAAAATACGCGTAGCTACCTCTAGCTACTCACACAATTCTCTTACCTCATTTTATGTACAGTCTGACCTTTCCACTGATGACTCGTCGCGCAGTCCGATTTCCTCCCAATCCAAATCAAATTTTCGGCACTGCGAATAAATATTCATCAGGTCAAATACAATATATGTAATTGTATTTCATATTTTCTAGGCTTAATTTAAATCATTGGGCCCGTTTACCCATATTGGGCCCGATTATACCATAATGGACCTTAATCGGCCTTAAGCCCATTTTCCATTGACTATTCACATTATCGAGGCCTATTGGGCTCATTGGGCCCATCAGTATTTATTGAGACTCGTTCTAAACTCTGGAATAACTTAATTTAGTATTTACGACAATTTATCCAAATTTTCATAATTTAATTCGTTAAATGCGAAATTAAAATTCGTAATTTATGCGATAAATATCAATCACGCATAACGATGTAAAATTTTCATAAATAAGGGTTACTTACCCGTGATTCCATGATAGTACGCAAATCAAGGCTGTCTCGAGCTCTCGTTCTATGTCAATTGTCAAGCTACACAATTTAATATTTTTTTGGGTAAATTTCCAGTCGAATATTAATCAAATTAAATATTTTGAAATTTAAATCGGTAAATTCGATCGCTTACCGACTTACCCGTAGCTTGATTGCACCACTGAAATTTTTTCCTAATTTTTCCTCTTTTTCTTTTTTTATTTTCTTTCTTTTCTTTTCTTTTTTTTTGGCTGAACCGGTTCGGTCCGGTTCAGCAGACCCTCACTGCGCTGAACCGGCCATACCGATTCAAGCCCCATTTCAACTTTTTGGCACTGTCTGGCCGGTTCCCAGTGCCTCACCACCGCCGTTCGACGCGTCTCTGGTCGAGGGATGATCGGTTGGCCTCGATCGGGACCAACTCACAGTTGGTGGCCGCCGTTCCTCTTCTCTTCTCCGCAGCTTCAATCTCGTCGATCTGCCTTTTCCTACGCCTTTAGAGCGCGTTTCCGATGGCAGAAGGATCACACGGTACCGGGCTTCCTTTTTCGGTCGCATGCCTGCCCGTGGGGTCGTCGGTGGTGGCCGTCCGGTGGATTCCTCTTTCCTCGGGTTCGGCTTCCGTTTTTCTTCTTTCTTTTTTTTCGCGTTTGTTTTCCAGATTTCCTTTCCCTTTCTTTTTCATTTTCATTTTTATTATTATTTTATTATTAAAAATCCAAAATATCTTTACAAATTATTATTTTATTCATTTAAATAATAATAAAAATCTAAAAAATACATATTAAATTCATTTAATCCGTAAATGAATTTCTCAGTCCGATTTTACCTTTTCGGTATATTTTTTGATTATTTTCGAGATCGTTTTTCGAGGAAAAATTTTGATTAATTCCAATAAATTCATATCTTGATCAATTTAACCCGAAATTTAATTATTTCTTCGTTATTAATCAAGATTTCTCAATCTCATATTTTTAATTAAATTTTCTTGTCCCGATTAATATCAAATTTTGGTCTTTTGACCGTTTTACCCTTGTACTTGTTTGAAAATTCCATTTCAATCCTTTTGCATTTTTAAATGCACTCGAAATTTCTATTCATTCCCTTTTACTCTTACTATAAAAAAATTCGGGTCTTAGAATCTCCCCCACTTGAGAAATTTGGTCCTCCAAATTAGAACCAAGTCAAAAGGGTCCATACACAACTCCGAGTATGTCTATCGCATCATACTCTTTAATTCTCATGTGACTTTTTTCGGAATGTAATACTACCAACATACTTAACTAGGGAGATCGTCTCAAACCTTAACACTTTCTCCTTCCGTCTAATACCCGAGTCAATTTTCCAATCATACGTTATACTTTCATTGAGCTAAACTGTTGGAGCTCATATCCAATCACATATGTTGGGTCCATATAATATTTTTGAAACATCATAAGATAGGACATATTGTGGATGTCTGCTTATTTCAAGTGGTAACGCCAACCTACAGGTCTTATCTCCCACTTGTCCAATATCTCTATCCGAATCTCATTACGTCCTTAGGACATGTAACTGCCAACAATAATGATTCACCCTCGGTGAATTTTCAATAGTTTTTGTCTCTTGTCAACATAGCTTTTCTGTCAGCTCTGAGGTGTTCTTAATCTCTCACAAATCAACTGAACATCCTCAGAGGTTTATCTTACAAATTCGGGAACAATTTTCTATCTGTCACCCACTTCTTCTTATCTAAGTCAGGGAAACAATTCCCTACGGCAATACAATGTCTCATAAAATGTTATCCCGATACTCGAGTGATAGCAGTCATTATTGGCGAATGTGATTAGTAACAACTGATCATCCCATTAGCTTATAAAATCAAAGGTACATGCTCTCATCATATCCTCCAGAACCTGTACAGTCCTCTCTGACTGACCATCTGTCTGAGGACGAAAAGCTATGCTAACTCTCAATCGGGTTCCCATAGCTTTAAAAAAAATATTCCCAGAAGTGGGAAGTGAAGCGGGAATCCCTATCTGATATCAAGCTCTCTGGAACACTATATAATATTTCACAATCTTCCATACACATAAATTCGCCTACGCACTTAGAGTATCTGGGGATTTCCATAGCCAAAAGGTGGGTAAACTAAATCAATCTATCGACTATCACCCAGATAGCCTCGTGATTCATTCGGGTCCTCTATAACCCATCACAAAAATCATGGCAACTTGTTCCCATTTTCGTGTCAATATAGGTAGAGGCTGCAATAACCCTGCAACTTCTAGTACTCTACCTTAATCTGCTGACATACGAGACACTTTTCCACAACTCTACAATATCTCTTTTCATATCTGACCACCAATACCCTTTTCAAAAATTATGATATATTTATTACTTCTCGGATACATTGTTTATCCAAAAGAGTGAGCTTCTGTCAATAGCACTATCTCAGCAACTATGGTCCTGGAGAGCACTTACATTGTCTCTAAACCTCTGTAAGTCATCATCACTCACTGTGAACTCTGTCACTATACATTTCTGAATCTGACTCACACTATTGACACCATGCCGAACATCACGCTAAGCCTGGCAAATCCGATCACTCAAATCCGGTTCTAACCTCAGGCTAGCTATCACAAAATCACCATCATCATCAGAAGGGATCACATCACTACTGAGGCTCACAACTGCTCTAGCAGCTTACACTCCCTGACCATCATATGTGATACCATCCCGAGGCTCTTTCTGTTCACGGCATCAGCCATTACATTAGACTTTCTTGGGTGGTACAATGTTCACAATCATAATCCTTAGAAGCTCTAACCCTCTTAGTTATCTCATATTCTACTCTTTCTGTAAAAACAGATACTCGGGGCTTTTTTTTTACGATCAGTGCATATCCAAAATTTCTTACCATTTAAGTGGTGGCATCATACTTTTAGTGTGAACTCTACGGCTGTCAACTCTAAATCATGGGTCGGATAGTTTCTCTCATGGTCCTTGAACTATCTGGATCCATAAACGACTATCTTCCTATTTTACATCGATACACAGCCCAATCCTTATTTTGAGGTATCCATACACACTAAAACCTCTTGAGCTGTTGGTTATTGTGAGAATAATTACGGTCGTCAGTTTATTACTTCAATATACCATAACTCACAGAAGCCATTTTCATACTTGTCATCCTACTCATATGAAATCTTTTTTCGAATGAGATATGTCAACTGAGAAGCCAATTTCAAATAACTCACAACATCTCGTCTGTAAGATAGTTTCCTGTTGCTACTCATGCTCTTCCCTGTACTTCGAATACATCAAAATATCATCGCTAAAGATGACAACCAATCGGTCCAGGTAAGCTTTAAATACTTCATCGTAGTTGAGTTCCACTAAATATTTCAATCACCCATATCCTTGACTTATGTACTCATAAACGTATAATGTCATTTTGAAATCGCTTCCGTTCAAGATACTAACCCACGTCATTTCCTTTTTCTTATATTAACGATTTTTATAAAAAAATTTAATTTTCAAAACCTTCATGATTAATCAAATTCTATATTTCTTTATCGTACAAGTAAAGGTACCCAAATTTTAAATATATATATTACGATTGTTGATTTCAATTTATAGGTTATGTGTGCGCTTCTAGACACTGTCAAGTTTTCAGGCAATGAGATATTTTGAAATACCTTTATTTAACCCTCAGACTTGACCACAGAGAGTGGTCATGGATATATCCTCCTCTTATCCTTGGTCGCACTTCATATTCACTACATATCGCTTAATCCAAATTACTTTATATATTAAAGATATTCTTACCTTGCATACGACTCTTATTCCAATATATCTCGTATGCATGATCTATCACATCTCAAAGCTTATCTCCTTTCATATATCACTTATAACAACTCTTTCATTACGTACTAAACTTACAGTATACTTTTCAGTGATGTTTTCACCCATATTTTCAACTTACAATCCTTATACCCATATTCAGTTAGTGATAATCATCTAACCATCATCATCTTGCTTAAGGGTATAGGTTTCACATTTTTCACTTGCTTATAAGCAAATAAAGGCGGTATGAATAAATACGTGGCACCAGGATCAATTAACATAATTACTTCATTATTTACAACCAGTGTGGTATCTTCCACCACATCTGATGAAACATCAATAGTGTCATGGTCCAAGGCATACACTCGCCCTCGTCCAACATCTTATTTTCATGGTATTTACCACACATTCTGCACTGTTTACACTTCTACGGATCATGTTGGAGTCCTCCAATCTCAATACCCCTCAAAAGTATTGAAATTGAATACATTGGGGCTTTACCAATCATCTTACCTCGTGACTCATCAGCTCTAATCTTTTACCAAACTACTTTTTTCCCTTTCTGACATCTCTATCATTCTCTATTCTCTTTTTGTCTCAATTTCGGCCCCTACAACCTTTTTCCAATCTCAGAGGCGTGCAACTCATGATCTTATTCATACAACTGTAGTCTACGCACTGCCTCGGCATAGGTAGTGATATCTAACGGGCTAATCGGACTCTAATTGACCATCTGAGACCTTCCATGAACTTTCAGACATCTCGACTCTCACTGTTCATAGTGTCGGAGACATATCTGCCCAGGAATATACTGAATTTCATACTCGTTAATCTACATGTTCCTCTGGGTCAGAGTAAAGAATTTTATCAGTAATTTCCTTTAAACAGTGTCCGAGATATTCTGTCACCGAAATACATCTAGAATTATTTTCTCATGTCCATTCTGGATGTTTAACTCTTAAGGTATGTCGAGCGGACTTCCACCAATGCTCCGACTCGCCCTCAAATCTCATGTATACTTGAAGCAAATAGCTCAAAAAATATTCTCCACACTCCGCTCCAACCTCGCGAAGCGTGTCTCAATACTGTCTGGTCTCTCTGTCGGACTCTGTGAGGCATGCTCAATACTAGCCTCCACTTCAATCTCATCTTGAGTCTCATATGGTGACTCAATACGGCTCTCAGGCCTACCACCACGGCCTCGAGCTCGTGTACTCGCCCTTCTACCATAGCGGCTATCAGTTAATGAGCCTATTCTTGCATTCAAAACTCAATTCTTAGCTGCACTTCCATCTCAATATACACAATTGTATGTAAACAATGCACAGTACATAGAGATGTAAACTTCCTTAACCACTAACACCGACACATATCAGGCCAACTCAGCTCTGATACCATAACTCTTGTCACGACCCAAATTACCTAAAATCAAAGTAAATTTTTCGCTTTTCATTTATTATTTAATTCTTACCTTTCTCTCATCGTGACCATCCTACAACACAGTTGGGCTATGATTCGGTGTTAGTCACCTCTCACCTATTTACCATTTCATTTTCATAATCACATTCATTTATCAAAGTTTACTATCTTTTGATTTTAACTAAATACATACACAATGGTATTTACAAAACCTTACATCCCCGACATCATATACGTTTACAGTACTGTGCATTACATATTTAGATACAAAACTATACAAATGTGTATACCTGTCTCTCGATGGAAAGCAGCGGATACCAATACATGCAAGTCCTCAGCCGCTCAATAACTATTGCGATTGCTCTGAAAAGATGGGAAAATAAGGGAGGTGAGCAAACCACACGCTCAGTAAGGCAATTATGCAAGTAAGTAGATAGCTCCACTATCTACATGCTCATAATGCCATGCCCTTAAAATCCATTTCTTTTCATTAAAATCTCAAGCACAAAATCATGCATTTCATCAATGACATAGTTTATAAAACTGTTTGTGCATATATCATTCATACTACTTATGCATCAATGACATTTTATGTGACATCAGTAAATCATACTTAGCATGAATTTAATCAAAATCATGCATTCTTTCATGTCATGTAAGACAAATCATAAATTTGAAATGAAAGCATGGAAAACATCATCATGCTACTGCATTCAAATCATTTTATTAAAATGCATAATAAAATAACCTCATCCAGGTCAATTATCTCATAAGTAAATCTCAAATTCATAAAACAAGTCATTAAAATTCATTATAAAGTTTCGATTATAAAACCACCCTTCTTTCAGGGTAACATATCATAAAATCATAAAATCGTAAAATCGAGGGCCTGACCCCTCCCTCGGGTCTACTCTTGTCTATTAGACCACAAGTTATATCATGTGAGACAAGTAGGTGATTATCAATAACAACATAGGACTATGGCCATAGCCTCGTGATCCCTGGCAACATGGTACCTAGTGTACGGGGTATCACACCTGAAACGGGAGGTGGGTAATGCCACCAGGATTGCGAGGGCAAGGCTTGCTACCTCGTGGCTAATGCCACTCCACTCCAACAATCCCCATGGTACAGCGTACTCAGTGTGACATACACGGTACAACATACTCCGTGAACCCAAGCTCAGTCAGGGGTGTCTGCAATAGGTCTTATCCACCCATATCATCTCTGTCTCAATGTGCACGTGTGAGCATATCATCTCACTGTGACACACAGTCTACAGGAAGCTCCAACATGGCTATATGCATGTCATATAAATCCCTGTACGAGCGAAGCTTAAGCACGGCTCCATGCATATTCATGATATCAAAAAATCTCGTGCGAGCAAAGCTCTAGCACGGTGTCACAAAAATCAATGAATTCTGCGTACGAGCAGCGCTCTAGTACGACTTAAAATAATTATAAATTCAAGTAAAATCCACCTACGAGCAATGCTCTAGTACGGATATGTATAAAAACTCAGTGAGAACCTCGTACGAGAAAAACTCCAGTACGACTTTAAAATGAGTTAAAAATTCATATAAAACTTCGTGCGAGCAAGCTCCAGCACGAATGAATGCTCAAGTAAATCAAATCTCGTGCGAGTTACACTCCAACATGGCTTTATGCATAATTAAATCAAATCTCATGCAAGTTACACTCCAGCACGGCTTTATGTATAATTAAATCAAATCTCGTGCGAGTTACACTCCAGCACGGCTTTTATGCAATTATCATATCAAAACAGGATGCGAGCTAGGCTCCAGCATCTCTCATGCATGTCAAATCATTAAAACTAGTGCGAGCAATCGCTCCAGCACCTTTTTATGCATATCAAGTCAAAACAAGTTAAAACAAGTCAAAACAGAGTGCGAGCTAGGCTCCAGCACTTCTCATGCATTTCACAAGATTAAAAATCAGTGCGAGCAACCACTCTAGCATATTTCATGCATATGTGTCACACAAGTCGGTGCGAGAAACCGCTCAAACACATTTATGCACATTCACAAACTCAGATATAGTGCGAGCTATGT
This sequence comes from Firmiana major, assembly GCA_033439115.1. Taxonomy (NCBI): domain Eukaryota; kingdom Viridiplantae; phylum Streptophyta; class Magnoliopsida; order Malvales; family Malvaceae; genus Firmiana; species Firmiana major. Next base: position 10,302,516 of record CM065905.1, read on the forward strand.
GTCGGCACTATCGGTTTCCATATAAACTTGATAGTTGGCCCTTTTTCCAAATAAATTTCATTTAAGTCTAAATAACACTTGCGTAGTGTTATCTTGTGAAATTTATACAATTTCTGACCAATCTACCAATTTACTTTGATTAAAACTAATAAAATTTCTTAATTCAGAAAATTTCTTAAATCATGCATTTCATGCATATCATGCTTTCACCATCTTTAGGTGAACTTCCCTCAATAGGGGTAAAATAGTCTTTTCACCTATTTCGATCCTTAAAATCATTTAAACCACTTTTAGGATCATTATACAATAACAGTGTATACATACATAATCAATGTATACAAAAACTATTAAAACACGCGTAGCTACCTCTAGTACTCACACAATTCCCTTACCTCATTTTCTATACAGTCTGACCTTTCCACTGATCACTCGTTGCGCAGTCCGATTTGCTTCCAATCCAAATCAAATCTCCGTGCTCGATGTGTCACGACCCAAATTACCTAAAATCAGAGTAAATTTTTCGCTTTCCATTTATTTTTTAATTCCTACCTTTCTCTCATCGTGACCATCCTACAACACAGTTGGGCTATGATTCGGTGTTAGTCACCTCTCACCTATTTACCATTCCATTTTCATAATCACATTCATTTATCAGAGTTTACTATCTTTTGACTTTAACTAAATACATACACAATGGTATTTACATAACTTACATCCCCGACATCATATACATTTACAGTACTGTGCATTACATATTTAGATACAAAACTATACAAATGTGTATACCTGTCTCTCGATGGGAAGCAGCGGATACCAATACATGCAAGTCCTCAGCCGCTCAATAACTATTGCGAGTGCTCTGAAAAGATGGGAAAATAAGGGAGGTGAGCAAACCACACGCTCAGTAAGGCAATTATGCAAGTAAGTAGATAGCTCGACTATCTACATGCTCATAATGCCATGCCCTTAAAATCCATTTCTTTTCATTAAAATCTCAAGCACAAAATCATGCATTTCATCAATGACATAGTTTATAAAACTGTTTGTGCATATATCATTCATACTACTTATGCATCAATGACATTTTATGTGACATCAGTAAATCATACTTAGCATGAATTTAATCAAAATCATGCATTCTTTCATGTCATGTAAGACAAATCATAAATTTGTAATGAAAGCATGGAAAACATCATCATGCTATTGCATTCAAATCATTTTATTAAAATGCAGAATAAAATAACCCCATTCGGGTCAATTATCTCATAAGTAAATCTAAAATTCATAAAACAAGTCATTAAAATTCATTATAAAGTTTCGGTTATAAAACCACCCTTCTTTCAGGGTCACATTTCATAAAATCATAAAATCGTAAAATCGGGGGCCTGACCCCTCCCTCGGGTCTACCCTGGTCTATCAGACCACAAGTTATATAATGTGAGACAAGTAGGTGATTATCAGTAACAACATAGGACTATAGCCATAATCTCGTGATCCCTGGCAACACGGTACCTAGTGTGTGGGGCATCACACCTGAAACGTGAGGTGGGTCGTCCTACCCGCCAGAACAGCATAACACTAGGATTGCGAGGGCAAGACTTGCTGCCTCGTGGCTAATGCCACTCCACTCCAACAATCCCCATGGTACAGCGTACTCTGCGTGACATACACGGTACAACGTACTCCGTGAACCCAAGCTCAGTCAGGGGTGCCTGCAATAGGTCTTATCCACCCATATCATCTCTGTCTCAATGTGCACGTGTGAGCATATCATCTCACTGTGACACACAGTCTACAGAAGGCTCCAACACGGCTATATGCATGTCATATAAATCCCTGTGCGAGCGAAGCTCAAGCACGGCTCCATGCATATTCATGATATCAGAAAATCTCGTGCGAGCGAAGCTCTAGCACGATGTCATAAAAATTAATGAATCCTGCGTACGAGCAGCGCTCCAGTACGACTTAAGATAATTATAAATTCAAGTGAAATCAACGTACGAGCAATGCTCTAATACGGATATGTATAAAAACTCAGTGAAAACCTCGTACGAGAAAAACTCTAGTACGGCTTTAAAATGAGTTATAAATTCATATAAAACTTCGTGCGAGCAAGCTCTAGCACGAATGAATGCTCAAGTAAATCAAATCTCATGCGAGTTACACTCCAGCACGGCTTTATGCATAATTAAATCAAATCTCGTGCGAGTTACACTCCAGCACGACCTTATGCATAATTAAATCAAATCTCGTGCGAGTTACACTCTAGCACGGCTTTTATGCAATTATCATATCAAAATAGGATGCGAGCTAGGCTCCAGCATCTCTCATGCATGTCAAATCATTAAAACTAGTGCGAGCAATCGCTCCAGCACCTTTTTATACATATCAAGTCAAAACAAGTCAAAACAGAGTACGAGCTAGGCTCCAGCACTTCTCATGCATTTCACAAGATTAAAAATCAGTGCGAGCAACCGCTCTAGCACATTTCATGCATATGATGTCACACAAGTCTGTGCGAGCAACCGCTCAAGCACATTTATGCACATTCACAAACTCAGTTATAGTGCGAGCTATGTGCCGGCACTATCAGTTTCCATATAAACTTGATAGTTGGCCCTTTTTCCAAAGAAATTTCATTTAAATCTAAATAACATTTACGTAGTGTTATCTCGTGAAATTTATACAATTTCTAGCCAATCTACCGATTTGCTTTGATTAAAACCAATAAAATTTCTTAATTCGGAAAATTCCTTAAATCATGCATTTCATGCATGTCATGCTTTCACCATCCTTAGGTGAACTTCCCTCAATAGGGGTAAAATAGTCTTTTCACCTATTTCGATCCTTAAAATCATTTAAACCACTTTTAGGATCATTATACAATAACAGTGTATACATACATAATCAATGTATACAAAAACTATTAAAATACGCGTAGCTACCTCTAACTACTCACACAATTCCCTTACCTCATTTTCTGTACAGTCTGACCTTTCCACTGATGACTCGTCACGCAATCGATTTGCTCCCAATCCAAATCAAATCTTCGACACTGCGGATAAATATTCATTAGGTCAAATACAATATATGTAATTGTATTTCATATTTTCTTGGTTTAATTTAATTCATTGGGCCCGTTTACCCATATTGGGCCCGATTGTACCATAATGGACCTTAATCGGCCTTAAGCCCTTTTTCCATTGACTATTCACATTATCGAGGCCTATTGGGCTCATTGGGCCCATCAGTATTTATTGAGCCTCGTTCTAAACTCTGGAATAACTTAATTTAGTATTTATGACAATTTATCCAAATTTTCAAAATTTAATTCCTTAAATGCGAAATTTAAATCCGTAATTTATGCGATAAATATCAATCACGCATAACGATGTAAAATTGTCATAAATAAGGGTTACTTACCCGTGATTCCATGATATTACGCAAATCGAGGCTATCTCGAGTTCTCGTTCTACGTCAATTGTCGAGCTACACAATTTAATATTTTTTCGGGTAAATTTTCAGTCGAATATTAATCATATTAAATATTTCAAAATTTAAATCAGTAAATTCGACCGCTTACCGACTTACCCGTAGCTCGATTGCATTACTGGAATTTTTTCCCAATTTTTCCTCTTTTTCTTTTTTTATTTTCTTTCTTTTCTTTTCTTTTTTTTTTGGCTGAACCGGTTTGGTCTGGTTCAGCAGACCCTTACTGCGCTGAACCGGTCATACTGGTTCAGGCCCCATTTCATCTTTTCGGTGCCGTTCGGCAGATTACCGGTGCCTCACCACCGCCGTTCGACGTGACTCTGGCCGAAGGATGTTAGTTGGCCTCGATCGGGACCAACTCACCGCCGGTGGCCCCCGTTCCTCTTATCTTCTCGCGGCTTCAATCTCACTGATCTGCCGTTTTCGATGCCGTTGGAGAGCATTGCCGGTGGCAGAAGGATCGCACGGACCGGGCTTTCTTTTTCGGTCGCGTGCCTGCCCGTGGGGTCGCCGGTGGTGGTCGTCCGGTGGATTCCTCTTTTCTCGAGTTCGTCTTCCGTTTTTCTTCTTTTTTTTTTCGCGTTTGTTTTCCAGATTTCGTTTCCCTTTTTTTTTTTCATTTTCATTTTTTTTACTATTATTTATAAATTATTTTTATTATTATTTTATTATTAAAAATCCAAAATATCTTTACAAATTATTATTTTATTCATTTAAATAATAATAAAAATCTCAAAAATTTATATTAAATTCATTTAATCAGTAAATGAATTTCTCAGTCCGATTTTTCCTTTTCGGTATATTTTTCGATTATTTTCGAGATCGTTTTTCGAGGCGAAAATTTTGATTAATTTCAATAAATTCATATCTTGATCAATTTAACCCGAAATTTAATTATTTCTTCGTTATTAATCAAGATTTCTCAATCTCATATTTTTAATTAAATTTTCTTGTCCCAATTAATACCGAATTTTGGTCTTTTCACCGTTTTACCCTTGCACTTGTTTGAAAATTCTATTTCAATCCTTTTGCATTTTTAAATGCACTCGAAAATTTCTATTCATTCCCTTTTTCTCTTACTATAAAAAAATTCGGGTCTTACACGATGCCTCAGGTATGTTGTGTGATCTTATGCTGAGTTGCTCGCACGTGATTTTATGATGTTTGCTGTGTGATTAGTAAAACTGTGCTAGAGCCGTCGTGTATTTTTGAGTGATCTTGCAAAAACCTGCTCGCACGTGATTTTAAGACAATGAAAATGGGTGATAAGGATCCACGGGAGCACGTTGTACCGTAAGCGTTAGCCATGGAGTACGATATGTAGTGATATCTTAATGATTCTGTGTGGGCTGAAGGGATAGTTGATCTGCCTTCCCAAGCATGGGATTCTCGCACACCTGATTAGTGTTGCTTGGAATCCGGACTATGGTCATAAGTCTTTTATCTGTGTGATATGACATTTTGTCACTACTGTGTGAGGTGACATATGTCCCCCCTTGCTGTGTGATACAGGGTGATATGATATCTCATACTATGTCTCATTTAAATTGATTTACTAAGTAATTTGCTAAGTACAAAGAGATTTATAAGTGTCTATGAAGCTGTGTGGTTTTTAAAGATTGAGCTGTGTGATTCTGTGTGAATTTATGATGTATATGCATATACACATCTAGCGAATTAATGGTTTCGCATCGATGGAAGCTATTTTCAAAGAAATGCATATGTTTTACAAGGAAAATAAATGTTTATATTTTAAGTATGTAGATAGTGTAGTTATCTACCTGCTTTCATATTTTCCTTACTGAGCGTATTAGCTCACCCCCTTATTTCCTCCTCCACAGATTCTACGTAGTAGTAAGTTACTACAGTTGTTCCTGCTATGGTGTTCTCCAATTCTCCAGCTGTTCAGAGGTATACACTTATGAGAGAAAAATTTTGTTTCCTGTAAATTAGTGCACAGTAAAGTTATCTTTTGTACGAAAGGGATATATATAATAAAAACTGATGTAAATACTTCCGCATATATATAAAAGTACATTTTCTATTTTCATTTAATGAACTTAAATTATAAAATGGATGAGGTGTGATATGGATGTTGACTCACAGCCCAACTGTTAGTAGTAAGGTAAGTCACGGGAAGAGGCTCGTGACAATAAGTGATGTTCTTGAAGGTTGAAACATATATTCTCTACTATCAACATCAACTCATCATATTTCCTCAAGGGTACTTAAGAGATATATTACTTATAACTTTAATACAATATGATACTAACATTAAATTTATATAAATCACTTACGATAACATCATATCAACTATATCTACATTCTTAAATCCATGATTAGTCACAATATTCAAAACAACATTATTAAATATAATTCAACCTTATGCATTGCATCTTATCCTCATTTTCTCTATAAAACCTCCAACTTCATTCCAATGGTCTTGCAGTAACGAAATTGACATTACTATAATTTCTTTTATTGAATTTCTTAACTCATATACAGTCTCCAATTTATTTACTTTAACCTAGTATTTTGCTATTAATCATTGGTCCAATATTGGAAACTTATAACCACTTTATCCTTCTATCACGTATTCAAGCCCTTAATTCCAATATAACCTCAAAATATGTCACGACCCTCAACTTACCAAAATACGTACAAATTTTTCGCATTTTCATGCGTCAATCTTTAATCATCCTTCCTCGACCGTAAACAACCACACTCATAACAGTTGGGCTGTGTGTCGACGTCTAACTCACTCCACCATACCAATTCAATTTGAAACATTATTTATGAGTAAACACTTGTATAAATGTATATATATCAGAGTTGTTACATGTGTTTACATTGTTTTACATCCCCAGTAGTTACATACAAAATGCTACTGTGCTATGTCTAGTTTAGATACAAAATAATCCAAGTGTGTATACCTTTAGCGATGGGATGCAGTGGATTACCAAAAGGGAAACGCCTCCAGTCACGCTCAATCTATACTCAACACTCTGTAGAGATGGGGAAAATAAGGGGGGTGAGCAAACCACACGCTCAGTAAGGTAATCATGTGAACAGGTAGATACTGCACTATCTACGTGATCGTGATGGCATGCTCAAAAGCATTCAATTCATTATTTATCTCAAAACATGAGTGTATGACTGTGTTAATGGTATGTAAAGCATTCATGCTATTAAAATCAAGTGCACCTTTCAACTCAAAGCATGGTATAAATCATCATGCATAATTCACAATAAAGCATGGCATTAAACATCATGCATCCGTGCACTTTAAAAACCATTAACAAATCAATTTCAACATTAGTCAGGTCTCGGCCCATCCCTCGGGCTTTCCTGACCCACAAATCATTTCAAACATGGATTTATTCTCAAATAGCAGTAGACATGTGAGATAGGCAGTTCAACAATAGGTAATAACCTCAAGGCCTATGTACATAAGCTGTGATACCGGCTACACGGATCAGGCGTGCGGGATATCACCACTATCTGCTTCCACACGGGAGGTGGGTCAAATCCTACCCGTCGGTCCATAGCAGATCTCGTCCGAAGACGACACATCACAACTCAACACGATACAATGTACCCCATGCTACATGCACGGTACAACGTACTCCGTGGACCCAATCAACACATCATATCACGCCACATCTCAAACGCACGTGTGAGCCTATTTAATCGGTACGACCTCTTGTCTACCCGAAGCTCCTAACACGGCTAATTAATCATGTCAAAACAATGCATGTGTGAGCCTATTTAATCGATGTGACACCCAGTCTACTCGAAGCTCCAAACACGGCAACATGCAAGGTGGGCATCCAGTGCGAGACAAACTCGAAGCACAATGCCAAAACAATTATGAAATCCATGTGAAAACTAGTGCCTCTTGCACTCATGTGTATAAAACACGTCAAATCTCATGCTAGTCATACTCTAGCACGCTTTCATACTCACGAAATCATGTAGGTGGCTCAAAACTTTGCAAAGTATGGTTAACAAAACCAAAACACACTCATTTCTTTTGTAAATCATTTCAATGTTAGCCAACCTACCAATCATTTGCTAAAAAGCAATAAAACATGATTTTCAAAGCAATATGCTTTTGTTTTCATGCACATTTCTCAAACTCCCAACTTTTACCCTTCAATCACCCAACATCATTTCCTAATCTCATGCATTCTAGCAAAACATTTAAGCGCCCAAATTGCGCACAGATATCTCTAGGAGTCCACACAATTCCCTTACCTCGATTTACTTGGTGTGACTCCTTTCCTTTTAGCTTCTCACGCTCTTGGCTCAACTCGCCTCGGCGTATCCTCGGAAGCTGCGATTCATTCATTAAATCAATTGAGTTAATGTATTTAACCCATAATTGACCTCACTAGTCAATATTATTCACTTATGCATTTTACAAATGCCTTAATCCACATTTTACCTCTTTTAGGTAAATCTCACAATTTATCCACTAATCACACCTTAAAATCATACCACAACACTATTAATAACTTCTACATATCACATTCATCATTAATCTCCATACATTCCACTTTCTCACTCTAGACCATTTCTAGGTCATAATCATTCCAATGTATTTAGATAGTTTCTAACCATCCATACTCATGCCAACAACTCCAAAATCAATTATATAAATAATGTACCATAGTTGGAGTGTTAGAATCTTACCCAATTTGATTTCTCTTCTTGCTCCAAATGGCAATGCCCTTAACTCCTTCAATACCAACAATGGAAAAATGCCTTCCAACTATGTTGTTCTTCTCTTTGATAGGAACAACTTTGCCTCTAATGGTCTCTCTTCAAACCTCACTGAAAATGGCTGATTTTAGAGAGAGAAAGTTAGGTTTTTTGGGTTGAAAGTGGAAGGTTTGTGTTTTTCCCGAAATTTTCTGATTTTCAGCACTCCTTATATAGAAATAGCTTGAGGAGATCGATCTGGTCCAAGAGGAGATCGATCTGGTCCCCTTAAATCCCTCTTTTTCACGGCATTTTAAGCATGAGATCGATCTGTCGAAGCATGAGATCGATCTGCTTCCAAACATAGAGCTAAGGAGATCGATCTGGGTGCTTGGGGATCGATCTTTTCACTACAGAATGCTTAGGAGATCGATCTGACTCCATTGGAGATCGATCTGCTCTATTCCTTTGCCCAAATAAGAGCATTCTGGCTCTTCCAGATCGATCTCTCATCCCATGAGATCGATCTGCCCTTCACAATTTCTAGATTTTCTGCAGTTCTTCTGCAGCAACACTTACCAAACATCCTTAATTTGCTACCATGATCCTTTTCTCATCCATTCATCTTTGAGACTTGAAAATGGCATCCATCCTCACTTCATACACATTAAAACTTGTGTAGAAGTGCACATCTTATGCAATTCTACTTCCATTTTACCAAACTACTCATAATCCATTCTACACACATTCTCCACATGTTTAAGTCCATTTTTTCACATTCATACTTAATGTAACTTGTATGTACAATTACCACTCTCATTACAAGTGTGTACATTACTTATGGACTTACATCACATATACTTCACTCATGAATTCATAGTACAACTCTATTTACATTTCTATGTACATATATACCCTTATACATATACGGGGTCTCACAAAATATCTAACTAATTCTCATAATATTCCCCCCATAAACAAAACAACTTATCCATATCAAATTTTAAATCTTCCGATTTCCATTTCATGCCTTGACTTTGAGTATGTACCATAAAAATATATTCTTACTTCAATAACAGTTTATAAGAAAATTACATGTCAAACTCTTTTAAATCATAAAAAATCAAGGCTTCTTTCCATAAGTTCTCCAAATTATGATTATGAAGTCAAGTGAAGTGATTCTTCAATCCTCGCGCAACTATTCCCTGTAAATATCCGACATAATTCACAAATCAAGATTGGTGTTCATGTAATCTCTTCTTCTGGTCCAAAGTTTTTCCTTGACCACTAATCCATACTCATAACAAATCATGTTTCCAACAGATCATCTTGCACGCTAAAATCTTTAATCCAAAAGGAATTTCCCTATTAGACTCAAGGAGTATCTCGAAACTTCATATAATCTTTGATCCCTCACCAATACCCCTCTCATTTTTTATTCAAGGATTTAATGTAACTCCATCAAATTCATATAAACTTAATAATATCAAATAAACTCTTACGCTCTTATCATCTACTTTTAACAAGCGCAACTCATTCACATGGCTGAAACATGCTGATAACATACAGTCATTCTGACATCACGCCCATTTCATGCAATCCTCTCTTTACTACTGTATCCCCTCAAAATCATCCAAAATCTCTAAATATTCATAATTTAGTCTCGAATCCATAATAATTTCACCAATTGGAAATCGCCTCATCACCACATCTCATGTGATTGATGTTGACTCTAAATGGTATCTACGTGTAAGTATACATGGTTTACAAGTAATACGGAGGTGAATCCTGATATCATTCCCACGAGAATTAATTAGAATTATTATAGTCAAGTACTAAAATTAGTCACCTTAGGTTTATTCAAACAAGCAAAAATTTTCTAAGGCTAAATTAACTACTACATGAAAAAAAATAAAAAATACTTAAAACTTAAAATTAAAATAATTATACTAAATACTTAATACTGCCAAATATTTAGACAACTAAATTACTAAACTAAAAGTTAACTAATAAAATAAATTATTGTACCAAAAACTCATATAAATAAATAATAAAATAAAATAACTATTAAAATATTAAACTAAAACAAATGAGATAAACCCTTGCTTTCCGGCTGGCCATGCGTCCCTGCCTCCAATTCCAACAAGCCTTGCACCATGCCACCTCCTGCTTATGCTCCTTTCCTTTATCCTTCAGTGTCACGACCCAAATTACCTAAAAATCAGAGTAAATTTTTCGCTTTTTCATTTATTATTTAATTCTTACCTTTCTCTTATCGTGACCATCCTATAACACAGTTGGGCTATGATTCGGTGTTAGTCACCTCTCACCTATTACCATTCCATTTCCATAATCACATTCATATATCAGAGTTTACTATCTTTTGACTTTAATTAAATACATACCCAATGGTATTTACATAACCTTACATCCCCGACATCATATCCATTTACAGTACTGTGCATTACATATTTAGATATAAGACCATACAAATGTGTATACCTGTCTCTCGATGGGAAGCACCAAGCATGCAAGTCCTCAGCCGCTTACTAATTTCTGTGAGTGCTCTGAAAAGATGGGAAAATAAGAGGGGTGAGCAAACCACACGCTCAGTAAGGCAATTATGCAAGTAAGTAGATAGCTCCACTATCTACATGCTCATAATGCCATGCCCTTAAATCCATTTCTTTTCATTTAAAATTTCACGCACAAAGTCATGCATATTCAATGCCATAGTTTATCCAAAACTATTTGTGCATATATAAATCATGTAATTCATGCATTCCAAGCATTTTATGTGACATCATTAAATCATAATAAGCATGAAGTAACTGAAAAGATCATGCATTCGTTTGTGTCATGTAAGACAAATCATGAATTTGAATTAAAAACATGGAAAACAACATCATGCTTCTGCATTTAAATCAATTCATTTAAAATTGCAGTATAAACTAACCCTTCCGGGTTAATAATCTCATTAAAACAATTCAGTAAAGTTCATTATAAAACTCCAGTTATAAAACCACCCTTCTTTCAGGGTCACATATCATAAAATCATCTGAAATCTCATATCACAGTATAAAATCATAAAATCAGGGGCCTGACCCCTCCCTCGGATCTACCCTAGTCTATCGACCAATAGTTATATCATGTGAGAGATGTAATTGATTATATCAGTAACATCGAGGACTATGGCCATATCCTAGTGATCCCTGGCAACACGGTACCTAGTGTGCGGGGTATCACACCTGAAACAGGAGATGGGTCGTCCTACCCGCCAGAACAGCATAACACCAGGATTGCGAGGGCAAGGCTTGCTGCCTCGTGTCTAATGCCACTCCACTCCAACAATCCCCACGGTACAGCGTACTCCACGTGATATACATGGTATAACGTACTCCGTGAACCCAAGCTCAATCAGGGGTGCCTGTAATAGGTCTTATCCACCCATATCATCTATGTCTCAGAATGCACGTGTGAGCATATCATCTCACTGTGACACATAGTCTACAGGAGGCTCCAACATGGCTATATGCATGTAATACAATTCCCTGTGCGAGCGAAGCTCAAGCACGGCTCCATGCATATTCATGATATCAGAAAACCTCGTGCGAGCGAAGCTCTAGCACGGTGTCATAAAAATCAATGAACTCTGCGTACGAGCAGTGCTCTAGTACGACTTAAACTGATTATAAATTCAAGTAAAATCCACGTACGAGCAATGCTCTAGTACGGATATGTATAAAAATTCAATGAAAATCTCGTACAAGAAAAACTCCAGTACGACATTCAAATGAATTATGAAAACCATATAAAACTTTGTGCGAGCAACGCTCCAGCACAAATGAATGCTCAAGTAAATCAAATCTCGTGCGAGTTACACTCCAGCACGGCTTTATGCATAATTAAATCAAATCTCGTGCGAGTTACACTCCAGCACGGCTTCATGCATAATTAAATCAAAACAGGATGCGAGCTAAGCTCCAGCATCTCTCATGCATGTCAAATCATTAAAACTAGTGCAAGCAATCGCTCCAGCACCTCTTTATGCATACTACGTCAAAACAAATCAAAACATGTCAAAACAGAGTGCGAGCTAGGCTCTAGCACTTCTCATGCATTTCATAGGAATAAAAATCAGTGCGAGCAACCGCTCTAGCACATGTCATGCATATGATGTCACAAGTCGACGCGAGCAACCGCTCAAGCACATTTATACACATTCACAAATGCAGATATAGCGCAAACTACGTGTCGGCACTATCTGTTTCCATATAAACTTGATAGTTGGCCCTTTTTCCAAATAATTTCATTTAAATACCAATAACACTTACGTAGTGTTATTTTAGGAAACTTATAAAATTATTGGCCAATCTATCATTTTCTTTTTGTTTAAAAATCAATAAAGTTTCTTAATTCAGAAATTACTTAAATCATGCATTTCGTGCATGTCATGCTTTCACCCTCTTTAGGTGAACTTCCCTCAATAGGGGTAAAATAGACATTTCACCTATTTCGATCCTTAAAATCATTTAAACTATTTTTAGGGTCATTATACAGTATCAATGTATACATACATATTCAGTGTACAGAAAAGCTATCAAAATACGTGTAGCTACCTCCAGCTACTCACATAATTTCCTTACCTCATTTTTTTGTACAATCTGACCTTCCCACTGATGACTCGTCACGCAGTCCGATTTGCTCCGAATCCAATCTCCGAAACTGCGGATACACATTCATCAGGTTAAATACAATACAATTTAATGTATTTCATATTTTTTTGGGCTTAATTTAAATCATTGGGCCCGTTTACCCATATTGGGCCCGATTGCACCTTAATAGGCCTTAAGCCTGTTTACCACACTTTATCGAGGCCTATTGGGCTCATTGGGCCTAGCAGTACTTATTTAGCCTCGTTCTAAATTCTCAGATGTTTCAATTTAGTATTTACGACAATTTATCCAATTTTTCGAAATTTAATTCATTTATGCGGAAATTAAATCCGTAATTTATGCGTTAAATATCAATCACGCATAACGATGTAAATTGTCGTAAATAAGGGTTACTTACCCGTGATTCCATGATAGTACTCAAATCGAGGCTGTCTTGAGCTCTCGGTTGATGCCAATTGTCGAGCTACACAATTAAATATATTTTCGAATAAACTTTCAGTCGATTATTTATCAAATTAAATATTCTAAAAATTAAATCGGTCAATTCGACCGCTTACCGACTTACCCGAAGCTCGATTGCATCACTAAAATTTTTCTCAATTTTTCCTTTTTTCTTTTTCCCTTTTTCTTCCTTTTTCCTTCTCTTTTTGGCTGAACAGGTTCGGTCCGGTTCAGACCGGTCCGATCCAGCGGTTCAGTCCGGTTCGGTCCAGCGGTTCAGACCGCCATTTGGTCGTTCCGATGCCGTCCGACCTGTTCTCCAGTCGATTCCACCGCCGTTCGGTGCGCCATCACATGGGCTTCCTCAGTGTCGCTCGAATCGACGCCGATGGCCTCCGATCGACGTTTCTTCCCCGCGGCCTCTCCTTCATTTTTCGACGTTTTTCGACGATTTCCACGGCGCATCTTGGCCGCTGGTGGTTCGCCCGAGGTCGGGCTACCTTCGTCGACCCTCGCCGGCCCCTCAGCCCCACCGGTGGTGGCTTGTCTGACGATTACTCCTCGGTCTCGACTTGTTTCTGCTTCTCTCCGTTTCGTTTCTGTTTCCCCTTCAGAAAATCGCAAAACGCGATTTTCTGTTGTTTTTTTTTTTACATTTTATTTATTTATTTATAATTTATTTTTAATATTATTTTATTCATTAAAATAATATTAAAATCCACAAATATCTTAAAAAATTTATATTTTATTCATTTAATCCATAAATAAATTTATCAGTCCGATTTTACCTTTTCGGTATTTTTTTCGATTATTTTCGAGATTATTTTTCGATACGAAAATTTCGGCTTATTCCAATAAATTCATATCTTGATCAATTTAATCCGAAATTTATTTATTTCTTCCATATTGATAAAGATTTCTCATTCTCATATTTTTAATTAATTTTTCTTGTCCTGATTAATACCGAATTTCAGTCTTTTGATCGTTTTACCCTTGCACGTGTTCGGGAATGCCATTTCAATCCTTTTGCATTTTTAAATGCACTCGAAAATATCGGGTCTTACATTCAGCCATGTCCTTCTTGGAAAACTTCAGCTGCATCTGCCTCGCATCCCTGCACAGCAGCCTTGCATCAGATTCCATACCACGCACTAACTCATAGACCAATAAACTTCCAGTCCAGCGCAAGCTCGTACCACAGCAACTCGCTTGCCCCTGTTTTCATGTTGCAATAACAGCTACGTTCAGGCAAATAACCAGGGCAATGCAGACCGCTCAGTAGCTGTTTAAGGGAACTAGCAACGTGCAAACAATGGAACAGAAAAAGAAATTCAGCAAGGTAGAAAATGTTAAGTGAAAACTGAAGCAGAGACCAAAAGATAGAAACAGAGTCAGACCTTAAACAGAATCAAAACATCCTTGCCCCACAACCGCACCATCAAACGACGGCCTTGTTTCATAAATATAGGTAGGGCTTCATTCTTAATGTCGTGTCCTTGTCAGTAGCTCCCTTTAGTTGCCAAGTTTAATACAAAAGCGACCCCATTTTGTTTCTTTCCTCCCAAATCTTCATTAAATTGGTTTAGGATAGTTTAATGGTGAGTCATGGGTTGGCATGGGATTTCATGGGCTCTCGGGTTTTGGGTTGATGTGGCTTTCGGGTTTAAAGTTTTCGGGACTATCCCGGATGCATGAAATTTGATGTGGGATGGGTTTTTAAGGTAGGGTTTAAGGCTTTGGGGAATCTTCAAGGTTAAGGTGGTAGAAATAGGGTGTAGGGTTTGGAAATAGATAAGCTAAGAGATTTTAGGAGTAAGGTTAGGGTTAAAGTTTAAACACCAAATTCGATCACTTTTCCTTGATTTTCATGTCATTTTCTCAATTTCTTCATTATTCTTGAATTTCTTACACATGAAGAAAAATCTAATTAATATGGAAGGAAATCAAATAAAAATTTCAAAATCAACTCAAAATTCATATAATAAAGTATTCTAAAATTAGAAATTTTAGAAACTTATTAATCAAACAACTTCTTAAGTTTCATGACCTATGCCTGATGTTGTAGGGTCTTAAGTTCCCTTAAAACAAGTGATTGCATCTACTGAAACCGCTTTAAATGCGCTAGGTTGCAGTCTACTATAGATATCTCAGTTTCATCTCGGTTGCTCCAAGCTTTTTGATCAAAGGGAGAAGTAAGACTCTCGAAACCCTGATCTACTCAATTCAATCAAGAGCGAGTACTTTACCGTCGAGGCTTTGGGCTCGATTCTTTAGGGTTAAAACCCCAACCCTAGCTAAGAGTTTGCCTCATTATTATACCTTCTCATTAAAGTAAAATTTAGAAGTAGCTCACATAATTCAAAATAATTTATGTACCATATTGATAAACTGAGATTTAAGACTGACATCGACTTATCTAACACTTAATCTCACGGGACAAACCATACTCTGGTACTAACTAACTTGTCACAACCTGATACCAATACATACACGCATGTGCAGAAGACTTATCTTATTTAATCATACTTATCTCATTTGTCACGGGTTAGATAGGTAGTAAATTCAAAATAAATAAATCCACTTAATCATGAGCATCTATAATTTAAATTACAACCCAATATGACACGTCTTATATCTCATATAAAGTCTACTGAAAAAGAATACAAAAACTTTTTAAAATCACCTCTGAGTGTGGCTGATAAATTGTATGAGAGTGATACTCCATTACTCCTCGAAGGTAGGCATAGTAATGAGCTAACGCATTAAAATGGATTAATGAGCTAACGCATAGTAAGCAAGTAATACAAGTACACAAGATTAGTGCCATAGACAGGCAGATAGGAATTTAAATCAAAAGTTATTTAAAAACCAAATTCGAGTGTAAAAGCATCATGACACAAAGTATTTTAAAAACGAATGATTAACATGGCAGTATGTATTTATAAACCAAAACATGTAAATTTTTGTTATGATATTGGTGCATATATACGAAAACCTTAAGAAAACAAAAAGTACACATGCCATGGTTAATTTCAAAACACGAATACAAAATCTCATCTTAAAGCCTTAAAACGAAATCATTGATATGAAAACAAAATACGAAAAATCATGATCTTGTTAATAGTGGGTGAGAAGTGGGCTAATGATCTCCTAGAACTATTGTGGTAGGTCATGAAACCTGTTATTGATTTGGTAGCGGTCCTCACATCCTCATGGAACATACACACCTACTCTAATTACTATTCATGTGTTATTGTTGTCACACAAACATTCTAGTAACATGTTCTCTGTTGAGAACACAAAACAATAATATGGTAGGCCCAACCCATGCTCCAAGATTGGGTACTCCACCACCCGCAAATGCCTCGGTCGATCCTCATTTTTATGGGTACGACCTATAAATCAACTCGATATCAATCAATAATCGATACACAAAAAGACTTTGTGGGGGTGCATCCCAGTCGTCAGTCACGAAGTCCTACTTAGTCTTAATTGAGAGCCTAGATCTCCAAAAACAAAACACTATGTTCCTGAAGAGACCTAGAATTCATAAAAAAATCTAATTTCACAAAATAGCAAGCAAGGATCATCATTATTGCAAAACATATATATATAAAAAAACAAGTGAGTAAGCATATAGGGTCTTAGTACTTACGTATAAAACATGTTAAAAGTAATTAATCAAATCACTATAAAAGCAGGTCATAAACGCAGTTTTCATTTAAAGTAGGCCTTATACATTTATTCAGAATTATACAAATAAGGATTTAATGGCACTAATGAACAAAGACTCGATTAGAATACTTACAAACTCTTAGCACAATTACCAATTCCCGAGTAACACCTCGATTTGCATGCAGTTACGATCAACGTGTGTTTACAAAAGTCAAAACTTCAAAATTTTAACTGTCGGACCAACTATATCATAATCTCGTTTAACTCTAATTAGTTTCATGATATCTCTTATTAGTCAACCCGATTGGACTTTTTAATCAAAGTCAACCTTCTGGTCCAAGTCAAACTTTAAAGTTTGAATTGATCAAACATTAAGTTGACTTTTACCGGAGCTTACTTAAACCCTTATTTTATCATTGGGACCCTCAAACCGCGTTTCGAACTTCATTTTAACTTGAGTTAAATCATTTTTCTTAAAAGTCAAACCTTAAATCAAAAAGTCAATCTTTTAACTTTTAGGTCTGACTCTCCCCCAAATGGTCCCAAATGTTTTCTAATCCCTTATTATACCTATTTATGATTTTTTTTTTTAACTATTAAATTGACTTTTTAAGTCAATAATTTGGGGTTTGGCTAAACCAAACCTTTATGAAACCCCAAATGACCAATTTTGCATTTTTAAACTTCTTAACCCCAAATTGCCCAATTTTCCTTTTTGAACAAGCCCAAAACAGTTTCTAAACTATTGCTAATGTCCCCAATTCAGCAAAAATTAATTCCCTAAATTATTTTTTACAAAATCCAACTTTAATTCCTAATACTGAAATCTTTCAATTTTTCCTTAATTCCTTAAAATAAAATAAGCAATTTTTCTCACAAAATTAATCAACCCAACTCGTTATGTTCCATATTCTAAATCACTAAACAGCACAAAACCCCAAAAAATATGTCTCGGCCAAATGCCTCGGCTGCCAATAATGCCAACTTTAACCATTTTGTTTTACAATCAAGTATGTTATCATCATGTAAATAAAAACCTATTTACATAATATCACTTACTTTAATGTACTAGTGATAGCCCAATCACCATACGTACGTGTAAGACCCACTTTTTATTACTTGTTGATATATTTCCTTATGATTCATGTGATGTTCATTTTCACATATTAATTGAATCATAAGAAGAGCTTTGACTGAAATACATTTGTAAATAGAATAAAATGAAATATCGGTGGATGTACGAAGTAGCTAAATACGGGCCAAGATGGCCACAGGTCAAACGAAAAGGATTGAAATGAAGTTAACCGAAAATACAAATTTAAAATAATAAAAGATAGTGGGTATATGAAGGAAAGTCGGGTTAAATTGATTCTGAAACAAGTGCAGGGGGAAAACGGTCAAAAGATCGAAATCTGGTATAAATTCGATAAGAAAATTTAATTAAAAATAAGGATTTAGGATATCTTGATCGATAATGAGGAAATTATACAATTTCGAGTCCAATTGATCAAGATTCGAATTTTTTTAGAAATACCGAAAAGTCACTCGAGACAATATCTCGCAAATATGTAGAAATTATACCAAAAAATGGTTAAAATATAATAAATTAATTAAATAAAATTAAATAAATTAATTTGGAATAAAATAATAAATTAGTAGATATTTTTTAGAATTGTTTAGAATATTTTAATCATTATTATAATAAAAAAATAATTTATAAATAATAATAATAATAATAATAATAATAATAAAAAGAAAAAAAAGAGAAATCTGAAATCGGGAAGAACCCGAAAACAGAAACTAGAAAGAAACCGAGGAAGACCCGAGGAGCGACCCACGCCATCGGCGATCGACGATCCCCGACGAAGACCCGAGAAGGAAGAGGAGAGGCCGACGAACTCTACGGCACCGGAGACGCGCCGTCTAGAGGTCAGAAATCGACGAACGGAGGAAGTGAAAATCGTGAGGAAAAATGACCCGATCCCAGCGATCCACGGCAGCTGGGCTCGAACGGTGGGCACTGGCATGATCGAGAGGAGGAGACGGTCCTTTTGAGACCAGTAGCGGCCGACGAAACCACCGAAAATGTCGACGACTGCAAAGGGCAGAAATGACACTGTTTGGCTGAAAGGAAAAGGAAGGAAAAGGAAGGAAAAGGAAGGAAAAGGAAGGAAAAAGGGAAGGAAAGGAAAAGAAAAGAAAAGAAAGAAAAGGGGAAAAAGGAAAGAAAAATTACTGGGGACGACTCGAGATTCGGGTAAGTTGACCGAGGGTCGAGATTAACCTACGGGTCAATTTCAAAAATTTATTTAATATTATATTTAATGAAAAATAACCCGGATTTACCTAATTGTGCAGTGTTACGACAGAACCCGAACGAGAGTCTATTGAGCTCCGATTTTCGTACCCCGCATCATATTGGGTAAGTATACTTTAATTACGATAATATGAATCCTTTAATACAGAGTTTCAATTATTTTACGAAATTTACGTATTAATTCTGTATAAAAAGGAATATTATTTAGAATTGTAACGTAATTACCGTAAATAGTATACGGGCTATCCAATGAGTTTGGAATGAAACCCGATAATTATTGGTAAGCTGAATGAGCCCAATAAACCCGAAGAAGGGATTTAATAAGTATAAACGGGCTGAAAATGGGTCGAGGCCCATTAAGGTGCAATTGGGCCCAATAAAGTAAAACGGGCCCAGTACTTTAGATTGATCAGTGAATGTGACATACTGATAAAAATAAGTGAATTGACCCAAATATGTGGTTATATGCAGTTCTGTAGACTTGGTTGGCGCGCATTTGGACTAAAAGATCTGGTATTATCGAGACGGGATAAGTTTGCGCGTGATTCCAGGTAAGGGAATTTTACGAACTGCTAGAGATAGCTTTACGCAATTTCGACGTCATTTACAGTCTCTTAAATCGTTTGAAGGGTCTAGATTTCAGATAAAAATTTTAGTGCCCCGGATGGACAAATTACCAAAATACCCTTGTTAAGGGTAAAATTTTCAATTTTAGGAAAATTTGAGAGGAGCAAGGACAAGATGTTCCTACTCGTTCTTGAAGTATTCTGACACGTGCATGAGTAGGCTAGCTAGCTTTTAAATAAAAAAAAATGTAGAGCATTGCATATTTTCAACAATGTGATTTTCTCTGAAATTGATTTGAGAAATATAGCCGCCTATGTGATTTTATGAAAATGTGACGTGCTAGAGCTCAACTCGCATGAGTATTGATTTCTGTGAAGCATGCATTAGTGCTGGAGCGAGAGCTTGCACTAGAGTTTTACATGCATTGGTGCTAGAGTCTAACTCGCACCAGATTGTTTCATGATTTTTCGTGATACGGTGCTGGAGTCTAACTCGCACCAGATTTTTACATGATTTTCATGACACGGTGCTAAAGTCTAACTTGCACCAGATTTTCACATGAATTGTATACAAAGTGCTAGAGCTTAGCTCGCACTAGTTTTACTTGATTTTATGAGAGTGCTGGAGCATCGCTCACACTAGTTTTCTGAGAACATACGATGAGCCGTGCTTGGAGCGTCGGATAGACTGTGTGTCACTCCAATTAAATAGGCTCGCACGTGCGTTTTGAGACAGGGCATGAGTATGGATATGATATATGGGTCCACGGAGTACGTTGTACCATGCAAGTAGCATGGAGTACGCTGTACCGTGCTGGGATTGATTATGTGGCATTTTCGGATGCGTGGCATCTTCAGATGCATGGTATCCTCAGATACGACTGGCATCTTCGGATGCGAGAGATCGGGCAGGACCGACGGGCTGGACTGACCCACCTCTCGAGGCGATTCCCGATCGTGGTGAGACCCAGCACACTAGGATCCATGTAGCATTGGTAATCACGAGGACACATGGCCATAGTCCTAGTTATCTGCCTGAGATATACATATATTGCTTAGTCTCGCATGTCAATGATTTTGAGAAACACATTTTGTGGATTTTTGTGTGAGTCTGGATCACCTGAGGGAAGGGTGAATCCTGACTGAGATATGATTGTGATGGAAATTAAAACTGGGATTTAAACTTTTACATGTTACCATTGCTTTGAAAAGCATTTTATTTCATGATTTTATGTGAGTCAGGAACCCCGAGGGATGGGTTAAGTCCTGATTGTGTTGTGAAATTTTAACGAGAACGAAATGTTTTAAATGGATTTGCATGTCGAGTTTTCCATGCTTTTGAAATCCATATGTGAATTTGTTTTACATGTAATCATGACATCACGAATATTAGTAATTGTTTTGAAACGTGTGGAGAAAGGGTGGTTTATGCACGGCACTACGTTCATGTACGTTGTATGGTTATCTACTTGTTCGTAGGATTGCCTTACTAAGCTTAATGTGCTCACCCCTTTCTTTTTCTCACACAGATTTCTTTCAGTAGACCTTGAGGAGATTGAGTACTGCATTCCAGACATCCGCTGCTGCCCATCTTTTGAGGTATATACACATTGTATAAATATTGTATCTAAATAACATAAGCACGGTATTATATTTTGTATTGACACTGGGACGTATAGATTGGGTACATATTGTAAGGAAATGAAAAGAAATTAGTGCGTAACGTATGAGTTAATATTTTAATTTAAATTATGCACTATCTGTAAAATGTATGGTGATGATATGGGTATTGACACACAGCCCAATTATTGGTTGTGGTTGATCGCGATCAGAGGTCACGTAAGTATAAAAGAAAAACGAAAAATTTACTCTGATTTTTGGGTAGTTTTGGGTCATGACAAAAGGTGGTATCAGAGCGAAATTGGTATGATGTGTGTCAGTGTCAGTAATTAGAAAATTACATCCCCGTGTTGTTATGCTTTGTTAGATAGAATCGTGTATATTGAGATGGGTTTTAACTAAGAAATGGTTGTGAATGCAGGAATATAGGCATTATGCCTGTTACCCGTAGCGATAGAGGAGGTTGAGCACGAGGCAGAGGCCGTAGAGGTAGGCCTGTGCCTGTTGGACGTGCCGAGTTGCCTCACGAGACTCAGGAGGAGGCTGAGGTAGAGACCGGGGTTGAGCATGCCTAACAGGGTCCTGCAGAGAGGGATATTGCAGAGAAACCTGCTGAGACTACCGAGGAGCGTTTCGCTAGGATAGAGCGGAGCCTCGAGATGATTATGGAGTTGTTTGCGCAGTCGATGCAGGGAATTAGAGGTGGACAGGGTGATGTTGGATAGGTAGCTGCTCCTGATATGCCTGCTCAGCCAGTTCAGGATACGGATACTCCTACACCCCCACCAGTCCAGGACACGGATTCTTCTGTTGCCCCACAGCAGAGTATTAGAGATTGTGGTTATAGTTGTGACATGGACAGACTGCGATAGTTTCAGAAGTTCAGACCGCCGACATTTAGTGGGGCGAAGGACCCAGTGGTAGCTGAGGATTAGTTGAGTGAGATGGAGAAGCTATACGGGTTCTTCGAATGTACCCCTACTGAGATGGTAGCGTTCGGTACATTTATGTTTAGGGGATCGACGGAACATTGGTGGAATTCCACCAGATAGATTCTTAGAGCCAGACATACAGTGATTAGCTGGGAGGTATTTCTGGAGGCCTTTCGGAGGTAGTACGTCCCGGATACAGCGCGACGAAAGCTGCAGACTAAGTTTTTGAGTTTGACCCAGGGGAGTAGATCGGTAGATGAGTATGAGACAAGGTTCATCTCCCTAGGAAGATATTATCCGGACACTATGGGTAGTGAGGTTAAGAAGGTCCAGAGATTTATTGATGGATTGATGCCAGCGATCAAATCTAGATTGGTCCCTTTGGCTGTCCTGACTTACGAGGAGGCAGTGAGCAGGGCGCAGTTGATAGAGTAGGATTTTGAGAGGACTGCCTCAGAGTTCGGGAAGGCTGGCAAAGTTAGAGAGAGGAAAAAACCAATATGAGACAGAGGGTCTGGTTATAGAGGGGGCAGACGGTTGACTTGGAAGAGGCCGAGGATAGAGGAGATTCGAGAGAGGCCAGCTTGACCTCCAGTTTATCTGGCCATTACTTCTGCAGCACAAAAGGGTATTGTGATAGGGGGCCACGCTCTACGACTGAGAGATGCAGTAGGTGTGGTAGATATCACGATGATAGACCCTGTTTGGTACCACAGTGGTATGTTATAGATGCGGGAAGCCCAAACATGTGGCCAGAGATTGTCCCGAGATAGTTGAGAGTGGCCCTCAGAAGGGCCAGGGTTCAGAGAGGGCTTCCGGTGAGACATCTGCATCGTGGAGGAAAGCGATAGCGGCAGAGAAGGGGAAGCAGGTGATTGGTACAGGACGAGTGCATGCTCTAGACCAGGATACAGCAGATCAGTCGTCAGATGTAGTGAAAGGTACTATTTTAATCTATGATTTAGAGCATATGTGTTAATAGATCCTGGTTCTACGCATTCATTTGTATCGCCTTTGTTTGCATTTAAATTGTGAAATTATGTAAAACCTACCCCTCTGAGTAGAAAGTTGTCGATAATGACACCCATGAACACTAGTCAATTGGTGGAGTATGTATTGAGGACTTGTGAGCTGAAATTAGGTGGCAGAGTGATGACTGCCGATCTAATCTTGATGCACATGAGAGACTTTGATGTAATCCTAGGAATGGATTGGATGGCTGCTAATCGAGTTGTTTTAGATTGTTTTGCTAAGACAATCACATTTCATACTCCAGAAAAATGTATTGTGCAATTTCCTTGAAGTTAATAAGAATGAGAATTTTGTAAAAGTATGAATGAATGAATGATGTACTAATAGAGTGAATAATGTTTTGAAGGTTATATTGTGTACGTGGTAGATATGGCTAAGGCACGTCCGGAATTGATAGACATTCTAGTAGTCAGAGAATTTTCAGATGTCTTTCCGGATGAGTTACCAGGGTTACCGCCAGTGAGGGAGACTGAGTTCAGTATTGATTTGACACCTCGTACAGAGTCGATATCTAGACCACCGTACAGGATGGCTCCGGTTGAGTTGGAGGAGCTGAGGAAACAGTTGCAAGAATTATTAGAGAAGGGGTTCATCAGATCGAGTGTGTCACCATGAGGAGCATCGATTCTATTTGTGAGGAAGAAGGATAGGAGCCTTCGATTGTGTATCGACTACCGATTGTTGAACAAGGCTACTATCAAGAACAAGTATCCCCTTCTAAGGATTGATGATTTACTTGATCAGCAACGGGGAGCACAGGTCTTTTCTAAGATTGATCTGAGATCTGGGTACCATCAGTTGAGAGTTCGGGATGGAGATGTACCCAAGACAGCTTTTCGCACCTGTTATGGTCACTTTGAGTTTATGGTTATGCCATTTGGGTTGATGAACGCACCCGCAGCTTTTATGTTATTGATGAATGAGGTGTTTCGGCCTTATTTGGATCGATTTGTGATAGCGTTCATCAATGACATCCTGGTTTATTCGAGATCCAAAGAGAAGCATGAGCAGCACCTGAGGATTGTATTACAGACCCTTCGTGAGAGCATTTGTATGCTAAACTCAGTAAGTGTGACTTTTGGCTTGAGCATATCTCCTTTTTGGGACATATTGTGTCGAGGGATGGTGTGTCAGTAGACCCATCCAAGATAGAGGCAGTAGTTCAGTGGCAGAGGCCTCAGACAGTTACGGAGATCAGGAGCTTTCTGGGTTTAGCTGGATATTATAGACAGCTTGTGCAGGGGTTTTCGAGGTTGGCTGCTCCGTTGACACGTCTCATTCGGAAGAGTGTTGCATTTGACTGGGACGACATATGTGAGGAGAGTTTTCAGGAGCTGAAGCATCGATTGACCACTGCTCCAATTCTCACCATTCCTACCAGCTCATGAGGTTTTTTTGTTTACACAGATACTTCATACCAAGGACTGAGTTGTGTATTGATGCAGGATGGGAAGGTAGTCGCTTATGGATATAAGCAACTGAAGGATCATGAGAGGAACTACCCAACCCATGACTTAGAGTTGGCGGTCGTAGTGTTTACATTGAAGATATGGCGCCTGTCATACCCCGCTTTTGGGAACCCTTCTATCCATACATTCTCTACTACGGTTGGGCTGTGAGAAGATGCAATTACTAAAATTTCATTCATTTACAGCGGAATATTTAAAGCTTTAATTCACACTCCCAGGTGTGTGTGTAAATACACAAAATTAATTGTATAAATACCATGTGCTTACATATCATCCCCATAATACTGTTTACAATTCCAAGATATAACTGTGCGATACAATATATTAGATACAAAATACTCGTATATACAAATCTTATACCTTTGCGGATTGTGGGAGCTGTTTAACACAAAAGATCTAGAGATCACCGTTCTCTTACTTCTCAGTACCTGGAGGGAAAAAATAGTGGGATGAGCAAACCACGGCTCAGTAAGGAAATGTATGCTAGCAGGTAGATATCGTACTACCTACATAGCCCATGCATGCATAAACCAAAACCATGTTTTCGTTATAAATGGAAATATCATACGAAAAATGCATTTAAACATATATTTCTCAATAGCATTTTCGTGTAAATCAAATGTCAAACTTCCATTTAAAACATGCTCATAAATAGTGCCCTCATGGCACAAATGTGAAATCAAAGATTTATCAAAAGCACGAAATCTCTTTCGTTTCTCAAATCACTCTTTTTCTGCAAATCTCTTTCTTTTCTGAGATTGTCTCTGTTTCTCGAATCTCTGAGACAGGCATGGAATTTTTGGCAATCAAATATCCACGACTTATGGCCATAGTCAGTGATCCCAGGCCTCACTGATCAAGTGTGCATAGGGTATCACTTCGCCTGAAGGGGGATGGGTCAGTCCTACCCTCCGGCTCATCTCAATCCACCTCATCTCCTCGTATACTCACGGTGAAGATACGTCGTGTGTCATCTACGCGATACTCATACTCACGTGCACCCAGCACGGTACATAGTATACCAACGGGTGACTACACTGTTCTACGTACGACCGTGGACCCAAGTCCATACTCCAACTCCGATGGACTTTTTATCCTAAACCATGTCTCATATACCAGGCGAGCAAGCAGCGTGACACACAGTCAACGCAAAGCTCCAGCGCGGTACGATCTATCGTTAAGGCCCAGCCCGTTCAATTGGCCATCGGCTGGTATCCCCTTGGGTCCCAGACCCCCAGGTTTACCTTAACTCAATAAAACAGGTGCGAGCAAAGTTCCCGCACTTTCTCAAAACCCTCGTGCGAGTTAAAACTCCCGCACGGTACATCAAGGCATTAAAACGGGTGTAAGCTAGCGCTTCAACACCAAATCACATCTCAAAACTGATAGATGGCTATTTTCTCTTTTTAAAATTTAAAACATGTTTATTCATACAGCATGCCTCTTCATGCTAAAACATGTAAAATTAGCCAACCTATCATCAACGTTTCTCAATCCTCAAGATTAATATATAATAGAGAAAAACATTGAAAACATGCATATCATGCTATTTCCTTACCCTATCCCATTTCTCAATACATATATACATCCTAGTACTTTTCATGCTTCCATATCATTTCATAGAATTGTAATATCGTACTAGTTCTAGCAATATATCTACGAAATTGCCGTAAAATACGTACGAACATCTCTATAGCTAACACACAGTCCCTTACCTCGTTTTACTTGTGTGCAACTATCCGCCTTTATGCTTCTTGCGTTCTCATCTCGACTTGCTCCGGCGTATCATCCGAAACTGAAATTCATCCATCAAACACTCGAGTTAACGTTTCTAACTCTTGCTCGACTAATCATTTATCCAATGCCTTAAATACATATCTTACCCTTTGTGGTAAATCTCACAATTTTATCCCAATATCAACATGTCCAAACCATTCCCACAACATAATCATCCACTCAAAATATCTCATTTATCATAAACACTTCCACACTCCACTTTCTCACACTTGACTATTTCTAAGTTATATTCATTTCATACCATTCTAGGTAGTTCTATCCACAATATGCACACCTAAATATCTTTATAATCATTAACTAAACCAATGTACTTGGATTTGTGCATTAGAACTTACCTCATTGGATTTCCTCTTGCTCCAATTAGGATTGCCCTTTATTTCTTCAATCCATCAAATGGGGAAATGCCTCTAGACTGTGTTGTTCTTCTTTTTGTTGTGAACAAATTTGTCTCTAATAGACTCTCCTTAAATCTCACTGAAAATGGCTAGATTTAGGAGTGAGAAAGCTAGTTTTCTTTGAGTTGAAGTGAGAGGAAATGGTTTATCCCGGAATTTTGATGATCCAACTGCTCCCATTTATAGTTTTGACTTGATGAGATCGATCTTCCTTGGGTGGAGATCGATCTGTTGCTCTAAAATTCCTCTTTTCTAAGACATTTTAAAGGCAGGAGATCGATCTGTCGAGGCTAGAGATCGATCTGCTGTCAAACAGAAGCTTAAGGAGATCGATCTGGTCTTATGGGAGATCGATCTGCTTCCAACCCGAGAGCTAAAGAGATCGATCTGCTTCCTTTGGAGATCGATCTGTTCCCTTCCATTTCTCACATAAGAGCATTCTGGCTCTCCCAGATCGATCTCTCATCCTATGAGATCGATCTGGCCTTCACAAATTCCAGATTTCTTGCAGTTTTTCTGCAACAACCCTTACCAAACACCCTTAATTTGTTACCATGATCATTTCCTCATTCATTCATCTTTGAGACTTGAAAATGGGATCCATCCTCACTACATACACATTAAAACTTGTGTAGAATCTTTGTATGACCAAATATATACGATATTACTCGAATGGAAATATACACTTATGTAAATCTTTCCTTCCATTTTACTATACTACTCATATCCCATTTCGATCACATTCTTCTCGTGTTCAAGTTTATTTCTTCCTACTCATTCATAATGCAACTTGTACGTATAATCACAATTCTTACTACAAGTGCGTACATAATCTTATAAACTTACATTGCATATACTTCACATTACAATACATTATCTTACTTATGATTTTATTTACATTCCCATGTTCCTATATACAGCTATACATGTACGGGGTCTCACATTCTCCCCCACTTAGAGAATTTGGTCCTCCAAATTAGAACCAATTCAATCCGTGAATAACTCGAGATACTTTTCCCGCATCAAACTTTCCAGTTCCCATGTGGCCTCTTCCACAGTGTGATGTTGCCATAAAACCTTAACCAATGAAATCGTCTTGTTTCGTAACACCTTCTCTTTCCTCTCCAACACCCTGATCGGTCTCTCGACATACGACATATCTTTCTTGAGCTCCAACGGCTCATAACTAATTACATGTGTCGGATCCGGGTAGTACTTTCGAAGCATAGAAACGTGGAAGACATTGTGGACTTCTGCTAGCTCAGGTGGTAAGGCTAGCCTATATGCTCATTCTCCCACTCTATCCAAAATCTCGAAGGGACCAATGTAACGAGGACTTAATTTTCCTTTCTTCCCAAACCTCATTATTCCCTTAGAAGGAGATACTTTCAAAAATACAGACTCGCCAACATCAAACTCAAGTGGTCTCCGTCTCCTGTCAGCGTAGCTCTTTCGTCGACTTTGAGCTGTTCGCAGCCTCTCGCATATTATCTGAACATCCTCGGAGGCTTGCTTAACCAAATCGGGAGCGAGCAATTGTCTGTCACCAACTTCTTCCCAACCAATGGGCGATCGGCATCTACGACCATATAGTGCCTCATAAGGGGCCATACCAATACTTGAGTGATGACTGTTATTGTAGACGAACTCAATCAATGGCAAGTGATCGTCCCATGAGCCTCTAAAATCCAGCACACACTCTCTCAACATATCCTTCAGGGTCTGTATAGTCCTCTCTGACTGACCATCTGTCTGAGGATGAAAAGCGGTGCTAAAACTCAATTGGGTCCCCATCGCTTCCTGAAAATGTCCCCAAAAGTGGGAAGTGAAGCGGGCATCCCGATCAGAAACAACACTCACTGGGACTCCATGCAATCTCACTATTTCTCGCACATACAGGTTCGCCAGTGCACTCAATGTATCTGTAGATCTCATGGCTAAGAAATGTGCCGATTTCGTTAACCGATCTACTATCACCCATATCGCATCATGGTTCTTACGGGTTCTCGGTAACCCCATCACAAAATCCATGGTGACATGCTTCCACTTCCATGTTGGTATCGATAGAGGTTGTAATAATCCTCCTGGTTTCTGATGTTCGACTTTTACTTGTTGACAAATGAGACATCTAGCGACATACTCAGCTATGTCTCTCTTCATTCCAGACCACCAATATGCTTTTCGGAGATTTTGATACATCTTACTACTCCCCGGGTGTATCGTGTATCTCGACGAGTGTGCCTCTGATAAGATCAGCTTTCTCAGCTCTAAATCCTTAGGAACACATATTCTATCTCTAAACCTTAGTATTCCATCTGGACTCAATATAAAATCGGCACCCTTCCCTTTTCGGATTTGGCTAACCATGACAATACACCATTGATCAATTTGCTGAGCTTGTCGGATTCTCTCAATCAACTTCGGTTCTAATCATAAGCTAGCAATAATCCCATAGCTGCCAATCTCAGGTAGGGTCATATCCAGACTAAGGTTCGTGAATTGTTCCAACAACTCGTGCTCTCTAACCATCATATGAGATACCAACCCGAGACTCTTCCGACTCAATGCATCGGCAACCACATTTGCCTTCCCCGGGTGGTATAAGATCTCACAACCATAGTCCTTGAGGAGTTCCAACCACCTTCTCTGTCTCATGTTTAACTCCTTTTGTGAGAATAGATATTTCAGACTCTTATGATCCATAAAGATCTGAAATCTCTCACCATATAAGTAGTGGCGCCATATCTTCAACGCAAACACTACGGCCGCTAACTCCAAATCTTGAGTGGGGTAGTTCTTCTCATGATCTTTCAACTGCCTAGATCCATAAGCTACTACCCTTCCATCTTGCATCAAAACACAGCCTAGTCCTTGATGCGAAGCATCTGTATACACCGAGTAATTCCCTGAACTGTTAGGGATGACAAGAACTGGCGCGGTAGTTAATCTGCGCTTAAGTTCCTGAAAACTCCTCTCACAAGCTTCATCCCATGAAAACTCCACACTCTTCCTCGTAAGACGTGTCAATGGAGCAGCTAATCTAGAGAAACCTTCTACAAATCTTCTGTAGTAACCAACCAAACCCAAAAAACTTCTGATCTCTGTGACTGTCCTAGGTTGTTCCCACTGAACAACTGCCTCAATCTTGGATGGGTCTACTGACACCCCATCCTTCGATATAACATGGCCTAGAAAAGAAATATGTTCTAGCCAAAAGTCACATTTGTTAAGCTTGGCATATAACCTTTTCTCTCGGAGGGTCTGCAAAATAATCCTTAAGTGCTGCTCATGCTCTTCTCTGGACCTTGAATACACCAATATATCATCAATGAAAATAATTACGAATTGGTCCAGGTATGGCTTGAATACTTCGTTCATTAGAGCCATAAAAGCGGCCAGCGCATTAGTCAACCCAAAAGGCATCACTAAGAATTCGTAATGGCCATAGCGGGTACGAAATGCTGTATTGGGCACATCCTCCTTCCGAATCTTCAATTGATGATACCCAGACCTCAGATCTATCTTGGAGAAGATCTGTGCTCCCCGAAGCTGATCCAATAAATCGTCAATGCGTGGCAAGGGGTACTTATTCTTGATGGTAGCCTTGTTCAACATCCGATAGTCAATGCACAACCTGAGGCTCCCATCTCTCTTCTTCACAAATAATACCGGGGCTCCCCATGGTGAGACGCTCGGTCTTATGATGTCACACCCCGTTTCCACATTTAAATCATTATTATTCATTATTACACACACATAACGGAGCAGACAACATACGGATGGTTGGGCACACGAGCCGATATTGACCTTATACACTTAATTATAAACCGTACATGATAATTTATATTTCTTTATTCATATACGTATTTACATACGTACGTCTACATCCCCGTAATTCTTAATATACATAACTGTGCCTTACAAGTTTAGATACAAAAGCGAAATAAGTGTATACCTTTACGCACAATGGAGTGTGGGTTGTCAACTGCTCAAGACTACCGCAGCTCTCAAGACTTAGGTAACTCTGTGGAGTGGAGGGAAAAAAGGGGTGAGCTAACACGCTCAGTAAGAAATCACGCAAGCAGGTAGATAACTATACTACCCACATGCATGTCATGCAGAAAATCTTTACTTTCTCAATTCCAACTGAATCACAAAACCACACACGTATGCTTTCTCAAAGTCATGTCATATCACAAACGAATTTCTCAAAACAGATGTTCTCATAAAGCTGATTTAAATCAAATAGGAGATAAATCAAAATCTCAGAATTTAAATCAGAAATCATATAAATATGGAGACAAAGCAGAGCATATGGAAACGAATAGACATATGGCCATAGTCATGGACTCCATGCAATCACGGATCAGGTGTGCATGAATGTCCCCGGATGGCTGATGATAGCGGGGTCAGTCTACCATCAGACACAAACAAACAACACGGTACGTCGTACTCCATGTGCGTCCACACTGTACATTGTACTCCGTGGACCCCAATATCTGAAATCAGCGAGATTAGGAGTGCCCGTCCAACGGGTCTTATCATCCCATCTCCAGCTATATCAATACTGAGTCTCCAAAAATACACGTGTGGGCATATCAATCAGTGTGACACACAGTCTACACGAGGCTCCAGCACGGCTTTATCAAATCACGTGCGAGGATCAGTGCAAGCTTACACAGCCTACACGACGTCTCCAAACACGATTTTATGCACATCACAAAATCGAAGTCCCGTGCGAGCAAAGCTCCAACACGGTATCATGCACAAATATGTAAAGTCTAGTGCGAGCAACGCTCTAGCACGACTTTAATCTCAAAACAGATAGATGGCTCGATGCACATAAGGGGCGTACAAACCAACCTCAACCACGGAAGGTAGTACCCACTTGAGTGAGAGAAAACATTTTCTATCAAATCACTCAGCAAACACTTTTTATTCTGAAAACATTGCAATTTAATGCAGATAATCAAATTCAGAGCCATTCTATCACCACTTATTCACAAAACATGCTTATTCATGTAAAACACATCAAAATAGGCCATTTCGGCCATTTTTATATTTTTCGTACCTAGGGGCATTTTCGTAATTTTCTCATATTTGGGTACTATCCAGATATTTCATATTCATATTCTATACGAAAATTTAGGTGTACGTAAACGACGATAAAATACGTACAGCTATCTCTAAGAGCTTACGAAATCCCTTACCTCGAAATGAGTCGACTGCGAATTTTAATTCTTTATCTCTCCAGATCACGCAGTCTAATTGGCTCCGGACGTATTCTCGGAAGCCAAATCTTTCCTTGGTGGCATGTAAATCGAGATCCACTCGAACTCGTACATGTCGCCTACTGTTTTCGCTACACAGCAATATATATTTAAACCGGTTAATTCTGGTCTAATATAAATTCAAATTAATTATCCGAAAAATAATTCAATTGATTTTCGACCACTTACCGGTCTACTGCTGTGCCGGGATTACACTGAATTTTTTTTTTCCAAATTTTTTTTTCTCTCTCCTCTTTCTCTCTCCTGCTGAACCGGTTCGGACCGGTTCAGCCCCTTTCACACTGAACCGGTCCGAACCGGTTCAGGTGGACTTTTCGCCGTTCAGGGCGATTCCGGCCGGTTCTCAGGCAGCCTCTGGTGCCTTTCGACGCGCCTCGGCCTGGGTAACCTTCGGCTGGAAGGGTTCGGCCCAAATCGGCGCCGGTGGCCGCCGTTCTTCCCTTCTCTCCCGCGGGTGTCTCCCTCGCCGATCTCCTCACCGCCGGCGATCTGGGGCGCGTCGTTGCTGTCGGAAGCTTCCTCTGGGCCGGTCGTCCTTTCGCCGGCCGTCTCGCGCTCTCCGTCGCCGTCGTTGCTCGCCGGAGGAAGGAGGCAGAGGACGTCGGGTTCCTCGCGTTTTTCAGTTCCTTTCTTTTTTTTTTTTTTTCGTTTTCTTTCTTTTTTTTTTTATTCCTTTTTTTTTTCATTTATATATAATATAATATATTACACAATAATATATTATAAAATATATAAATATCTTATAAAATACATAAAATATTATAAAAATATCTTAAAAATTAAAATATTATTATAATAATAAAAATACTAAAAATAAAGTATTTAATATTATCATAATAATATTTTATCCTCATAGTGTATTTTATACGCTAAAATTTATACACTCTTGTACATATATTTTGTTTAATTTAATTTCACAAAAATATATGCACATTCCATTTCATTTTATTGCATTTATTTATCCTTCCGAAAATATATTTCTTGATATTTTCGGGATAAATTGTCAAATTGAGAAATTTTCGGTTTATCGTTTTCGGACAAATTTTCCTTCTTGGACTCTCTATATTTTCGCGTTCTGAATCCATATTTGCGATCGGTTTAACCTAATTTCATTCGGTTTATTTTGAATTTATCCAAACTCTTATTTCGGTACTTTAAAATTTATCGGTACCCACTTTAATTATTTATACTTGAAATTGTATAATTTCTTCTTTATTGCCCGATATATCATAATTACATATTTAACATGATATATTTTCAAAGAAAAATATGAAATTCGGGTCTTACATATGAACCCCTTCTCTAGCAACTCTTGCAGCTGTTTCCTTAATTCCTCTAACTCAACTGGAGCCATCCTATATGGTGACTTCGATATTGGGTCGGTTCCAGGCGTCAAGTCTATACCGAATTTCGTTTCTCTATCAGGTGGCAATCCTGGTAGATCATCTGGAAAGACATCAGGGAATTCTCTGACCACTGAGATGTCCTCCATATCCGGATGTACTTTGTTCAAATCCACCACATAAGCAACAAAACCTTCAAAACAACACTCAAGCCATTTATACCAAAGTACTTTACTTAATACAAAATTTAAGATTTCATTTCTTCTCTTAAAATCTTACAACACATTCTTCAGGTAGAGAAAACTTAATGGACTTAGAATGACAGTCTATGACAGCATGATTGGCGGCTAACCAATCCATTCCCAAAATTACATCAATGTCATACATATTCAACAAAATCAAGTTGGCTGTCATGCACTTATCTCCTACCCTCACTTTACAATCTTTATACACTTGTTCAACTAATTGGCTAACTCTCATTGGAGTACTTATTAGTAAAGTCCTACTCAAGTATGTGGGTTCTACAAAACCTTTTAACTTAGATGCACATGCAGGTGATATGAAGGAATGCGTAGCACCAGAATCAAACAAAGCTATAACCTCTAGATTGAAAATCAAGATTGTACCTTTTATCACTTCAGAAGAGGTATCGCCGATGCCTGGTCTATCGCATACACCCTGCCTTGACCCACAACTTGTTTTCCTTTTTCTTCAGCCGAGGCTTTCTTTCTTGCAAGAGGTGCAACTGTAGGAACCCTCTCTGGCTCTTTACCCCTCTGTGGAATTGCCTCAACTATCTCCAGGCACTCTCTGGCATAATGTCCAAATTTACCACATCTGAAGCATCGGGTACCCTGAAGATGACATGGCCTACCACCATGGTATCGACCGCATAACCTACACTGATCTGTAGTTGGTCGGGGTCCACCAATCACTATACCCCTGGCTAGTATCTGAGTCGGAGGCATAAAAGGTCTAACAACCTTTTTCTGGAACTCATCTACCTCTCTTCGACGTTTACTCATGAATTTTCGACCAAATTTGGCACTCTTGCCATCTCCCGGCTTTCTCGGTCCCTTGTCCTTACCCCAACTAAACTCAAAAATCTGCAAGTCATAATCTTGCTCACATAACTGGGCCCGTCGCACAGCCTCTCTATATGTAGCGACATCAAATGGGGCCAACTTCGCTCGGATCGAAGGCTTCAGTCCATCTACAAATCTACGGACTCTGATAGCCTCACTCCTGATCGAGTCCGGATCATATCTACCCAGTGAAGTGAATCGTGACTCGTACTCATCAACTGTTCGATTCCCTTGAGTTAGATTCAGAAATTCCATCTGTAGTCTCCGTCGAGCAGTATCTGGGATGTATTGCTCTCTGAAAACGCCTAAGAACATATCCCAAGTGATAACCATTCCTTGAGCTCTTGACATCGGCCTAGTGGACTTCCACCAGTGCTCTGCTTCGCCTCTCAATACAAAGGCCGCAAGCGCTACTCTCTCCGTAGCTGAACATCTACAGAAGTCGAATAACTTCTCCATTTGACTTATCCAGTCCTCAGCCATTGTCAGATCCTTTACCCCGCTAAACGAAGGAGGCTTAAAGTCCATAAAATGCCTCAATCTTTCCATGTCACAATCATATCCATACCCCAAATCATCATCATGCTGATGTGGGGCTACCGGAGGAGGTACCGATCGAATATGAGGTTCCTATGGCCTAGCCGGTTTAGCTTGCGCAGGTGCAACATTCTCAGGTTCAGGTGCAGCTGCAGGGGGATTCGGTGCAGCCTGTCCCGCTGTACCAGGTGTACCCTCAAACCTAGCCATGATCTGACCCATCATGGTCATCATCGTGCGCATGTCTTCCTCCAATCGAGTTATTCGAGGATCAGAAGCCTCTATCTGTTCCTGGGGCTCATGACTAGAGGATGATCTACTGTGCCTCTCAGTCCTGTCATTTTGCCCTCGAGCTCTCGAGCTCTCTCCCCTCTTGCGGTGTCTCTCAGGCATAACTCACTAGCCTGATAACTTTCCTGCGTTATAACAAATATTTAATTCACTACCAGCTCCGTACACACATTTGTATCTAAATATCGCACAGTAACTTGGGGATGTATGTTTTCTTAGTCCTAAACATCAACTCACATCAGACCAACCAGGCTCTGATACCAAGCCTGTCATACCCCGCTTTTGGGAACCCTTCTATCCATACATTCTCTACTACGGTTGGGCTGTGAGAAGATGCAATTACTAAAATTTCATTCATTTACAGCGGAATATTTAAAGCTTTAATTCACACTCCCAGGTGTGTGTGTAAATACACAAAATTAATTGTATAAATACCATGTGCTTACATATCATCCCCATAATACTGTTTACAATTCCAAGATATGACTGTGCGATACAATATATTAGATACAAAATACTCGTGTATACAAATCTTATACCTTTGCGGATTGTGGGAGCTGTTTAACACAAAAGATCTAGAGATCACCGCTCTCTTACTTCTCAGTACCTGGAGGGGAAAAATAGTGGGATGAGCAAACCACGGCTCAGTAAGGAAATGTATGCTAGCAGGTAGATATCGTACTACCTACATAGCCCATGCATGCATAAACCAAAACCATGTTTTCATTATAAATGGAAATATCATACGAAAAATGCATTTAAACATATATTTCTCAATAGCATTTTCGTGTAAATCAAATGTCAAACTTCCATTTAAAACATGCGCATAAATAGTGCCCTCATGGCACAAATGTGAAATCAGAGATTTATCAAAAACACGAAATCTCTTTCGTTTCTCAAATCACTCTTTTTCTGCAAATCTCTTTCTTTTCTGAGATTGTCTCTGTTTCTCGAATCTCTGAGACAGGCATGGAATTTTTGACAATCAAATATCCACGACTTATGGCCATGGTCAGTGATCCTAGGCCTCACTGATCAAGTGTGCATAGGGTATCACTTCGCCTGACGGGGGATGGGTCAGTCCTACCCTCCGGCTCATCTCAATCCACCTCATCTCCTCGTATACTCACGGTGAAGATACGTCGTGTGCCATCTATGCGATACTCGTACTCACGTGCACCCAGCACGGTACATAGTATACCAACGGGTGACTACACTGTTCTACGTACGACCGTGGACCCAAGTCCATACTCCAACTCCGATGGACTTTTTATCCTAAACCATGTCTCATATACCAGGCGAGCAAGCAGCGTGACACACAGTCAACGCAAAGCTCCAGCGCGGTACGATCTATCGTTAAGGCCCAGCCCGTTCAATTGGCCGTCGGCTGGTATCCCCTTGGGTCTCAGACCCCCAGGTTTACCTTAACTCAATAAAACAGGTGCGAGCAAAGTTCCCGCACTTTCTCAAAACCCTCGTGCGAGTTAAAACTCTCGCACGGTACATCAAGGCATTAAAACGGGTGTAAGCTAGCGCTTCAACACCAAATCACATCTCAAAACTGATAGATGGCTATTTTCTCTTTTTAAAATTCAAAACATGTTTATTCATACAGCATGCCTCTTCATGCTAAAACATGTAAAATTAGCCAACCTATCATCAACGTTTCTCAATCCTCAAGATTAATATATAATAGAGAAAAACATTGAAAACATGCATATCATGCTATTTCCTTATCCTATCCCATTTCTCAATACATATATACATCCTAGTACTTTTCATGCTTCCATATCATTTCATAGAATTGTAATATCGTACTAGTTCTAGCAATATATCTACGAAATTACCGTAAAATACGTACGAACATCTCTATAGCTAACACACAGTCACTTACCTCATTTTACTTGTGTGCAACTATCCGCCTTTATGCTTCTTGCGTTCTCATCTCGACTTTCTCCAGCGTATCATCCGAAACTGAAATTCATCCATCAAACACTCGAGTTAACGTTTCTAACTCTTGCTCGACTAATCATTTATCCAATGCCTTAAATACATATCTTACCCTTTGTGGTAAATCTCACAATTTTATCCCAATATCAACATGTCCAAACCATTCCCACAACATAATCATCCACTCAAGATATCTCATTTATCATAAACACTTCCACACTCCACTTTCTCACACTTGACTATTTCTAAGTTATATTCATTTCATACCATTCTAGGTAGTTCTATCCACAATATGCACACCCAAATATCTTTATAATCATTAACTAAACCAATGTACTTGGATTTGTGCATTAGAACTTACCTCATTGGATTTTCTCTTGCTCCAATTAGGATTGCCCTTTATTTCTTCAATCCATCAAATGGGGAAATGCCTCTAGACTGTGTTGTTCTTCTTTTTGTTGTGAACAACTTTGTCTCTAATAGACTCTCCTTAAATCTCACTGAAAATGACTGGATTTATGAGTGAGAAAGCTAGTTTTCTTTGAGTTGAAGTGAGAGGAAATGGTTTATCCCAGAATTCTGATGATCCAACTGCTCCCATTTATAGTTTTGACTTGATGAGATCGATCTTCCTTGGGTGGAGATCGATCTGTTCCTCTAAAATCTCTCTTTTCTAAGACATTTTAAAGGCAGGAGATCGATCTGTCGAGGCTAGAGATCGATCTGCTGTCAAACAGAAGCTTAAGGAGATCGATCTGGTCTTATGGGAGATCGATCTGCTTCCAACCCGAGAGCTAAAGAGATCGATCTGCTTCCTTTGGAGATCGATTTGTTCCCTTCCATTTCTCACATAAGAGCATTTTGGCTCTCCTAGATCGATCTCTCATCCTATGAGATCGATCTGGCCTTCACAAATTCTAGATTTTTTACAGTTTTTCTGCAACAACCCTTACCAAACACCCTTAATTTGCTACCATGATCATTTCCTCATTCATTCATCTTTAAGACTTGAAAATGGGATCCATCCTCACTACATACACATTAAAACTTGTGTAGAATCTTTGTATGACCAAATATATACGATATTACTCGAATGGAAATATACACTTATGTAAATCTTTCCTTCCATTTTACTATACTACTCATATCCCATTTCGATCACATTCTTCTCGTGTTCAAGTTTATTTCTTCCTACTCATTCATAATGCAACTTGTACGTATAATCACAATTCTTACTACAAGTGCGTACATAATCTTATAAACTTACATTGCATATACTTCACATTACAATACATCATCTTACTTATGATTTTATTTACATTCCCATGTTCCTATATACAGCTATACATGTACGGGGTCTCACAGCGCCACTATCTGTATGGTGAGAAATTTCAGATATTTACCGATCACAAAAGTCTCAAGTATCTGTTCTCGCAAAAGGAATTGAACATGAGACAGAGAATGTGGCTTGAGCTTCTGAAAGATTACGATTGTGAGATTCTATATCACCAAGGTAAGGCGAATGTAGTGGCTGATGCGTTGAGCAGGAAGCATCTCAGGTTGGTTTCTTATATGATGGTAGGGAACACGAGTTGTTAGAGCAGTTTGCGAGCCTCAGTTTGAATGTGACCCCACCTGATGCTGATAGTGGTTATATGATTACTAGCCTGCGATTAGAGCCGAATTTGATGGAACAGGTCTGACAGGCTTAGCGTGATGATCAGCAGTGTATTGAGATAGTCAGGCAGATGCAAAGGGGTATTGAGACTGAGTTTGAGTTGAGTTCGGATGGATTACTGAGGTTTCAAAACAGGATATGTGATCCTGAGGATTCTGAGATCAGGAGGTTGATCTTGACAGAGGCTCGTTCGTCGAGGTATACCTTACATCCGGGTAGTACAAAGATGTATCAGAATCTCTGGAAGGTATACTTGTAAGACCCGATTTTAGTTAAAACACGAAATGAGTATGTTCGTGAAAGGAAGGATTGAAATGGTCCCAAATTAAACGAACGGGATTCGGACTGGAGATAAGGATCCAAAATACAAAATTAAAAATAAAAAAGGACTGAAATGAAATTCTCGAATACGTGCTAGGGCAAAACGGTCAAAAGATCGAAAGCCGAAATAAATTTGATAAAAAAATTAATTAAAAATAATGGATTTGAGAATCTTGATCAATAACGAAGAAATAATTAAATTTCGAGTCCAATTGATCAAAATCCGAAATTTTTAAAAATACCAAAAAGTCATTCGGGACAATATCCCAAAAATACGGAGAAAATATACTGAAAAAATGAATTAAAATACAATAAATAAATTAAATAAGTTAATTTGAATAAATTAAAAAATTTTAAGGATATTTGGGATTTTTTCAGAATATTTTAATGAATATAATAATAATAATAAAATAAATTATAAATAATAATAATAATAATAATAATAATAATAATAATAATAATAATAATAATAATAATAATAGAATTTATAAAAACAGAAAAGAAAAAAAAGAAGGAAAAAACGTGAAATCGCGATGTGGAAAAACGGAAGCTGAGCCCGACTTCTGTGGCACCGTCGGAGGACACCGACGGTAAGTTCGGACCCGATGCGGCCATCAGCAGCAGCCCAGTCGAGCCACCGGCACCAACGAAGCGGTGAACGGTGACAAACGGCGTGAGAAAGGGGGGAAGAGAGAATCGAGAGGGAGAAAGCCATTTCCCAACGACCGACGTCGAACTGGGCCCGGCCACCCCAGCCGAGGGACCCTCACGTGATGCCGAGTCGATTGGTGGAGGAAACGACCGACGAAACCGACGAACGGCGTCGAAAACGGTGAAAAAGAAAATGGGTACCGACGCTAAGCGAGAACAGGCCGGACCGGCCACTTTTAGGCCACCTCGGACGAAACCGAGACCAGATCCGAGCTGCGGACGACCTCACGGAGCTGCTGGCGGTAAAAACCGACAGAGAATCGACCGGTGAGGCCTTCAACCGGTTGAACCAGAGTGAACTGAGCCGAACCGATTCGGTCTGAACCGGACTGAACCGGTTCAGCCAAGAAAGAGAGGAAAAAAAGAGAAAAAGGAAAAAGGGGAAGAATTTTTGGGGATACACCAAACTTCGGGTAAATCGATACGAGGTCAAAAGTGATCGATTTGATTTTTGATAAATTTATTAAATTATAATTGATCGAAAATTAACTCGAAATTAAATATAAAATTGTGCAATTTTACGACAGAGCCCGAACGAGAGCCAATTGAGCTCCGATTTTTGTACCTCACATAGCATTGGGTAAATACATTTTAAATTCGATAATTAGAGTCCTCAATGCAGAGTTAAGATTATTTTATGGATTAATTCTGTATAAAAAGGAATATTATTCGAAATTGTAATGTAATTATCGTAAATAGTATACGGGCTATCTAATGAGTTTGGAACGAAGCCCGATGATTTTTAGTAAGCTGAATGAGCCCAGTAAACCCGAAGAAGGGATTTAATAAGTAGAAACGGGTTGAAAATGGGTCGAGACCCATTAAGGTGCGATCGAGCCCAATAAGAGTAAATTGACCCAATTAGTTAAATCGACTATAGTAAACGCGAGAATTATATTTATTGGGTTAAATTGATATGATAAATAATTATCTGCAACCCCAGAGACTGGATTAGCAGCAAATCGGATTGGACGAGCCTCCGACATTGGAATTTAGATACGCGCTCGACGTGATTCGAGGTAAGGGAATTTTGTAGGTGCATAGAGATTTCTATATGTATTTTTGAGGGGATTTACAGGGCCTAGAATTTCTTAAAGTATCTAGAAATGAAATAATAATTTTTACGAAAACCCGGGGTATGGGTGAATAAAGAAAAAGATGATATTGCCCCTGAGAGTAAAATTTACAAAAAGGGTAGTAAGGCAGATAAATTGCATGATTATCATGTTTTAATGTTTTATATGAATGTATTGCTTTGATTTAAGCAAATATGCACATAGGTTGGCTGTTGATTTTATGAATTATACGAAAGAATACCGGTTTGTACCGGTTACAATTTTAAAAAATATTTTTATCAAGATTGAGCCACCTATCATATTTACACGAGTAAAAAGAGTGCTAGAGTCTTACTTGCACTAAATTTTACTAATTAATTACTCATAAAAAGTCGTACTGGAGCATTGCTTGTACGAGAAATTTGTGTGTGCACAAAACCGTGCTGGAGCTTCGCTCGCACGAGATTTTAGATATCATGATATGCATAGCGTTGTGCTGGAGCTTCACTCGCACTAGACGTGAGTTGACATGCATATAGTCGTACGGAAGCCTCCTATAGACTGTGTGTCGCAGAGAGTTGATATGCTCGCACGTATACTTTGAGACATGGGCTGATTATCGACATAATATTGGGGTGGATAAGACCTACGGCAGGCACCCCCAGACTATGATATGGGTTCACGGAGTACGTTGTACAGTGTATGTCACACGGAGTATGTTGTACCATGCAGTCATGATGACTCGATGATGTTACTTGATATTCTGGCAGATAGGATTTGACCCCACCTCCCGTTGCAGTTGTGATGCCCCACACACTGGGATCCGTGTAACCTGGTATCACAGAGACATAATATGGCCATAGTCCTCGATTTTTCATACAGTAACCTACATGCCTCACATGATATCATACGGTCTGAATAGACCAGGACAAACCCGAAGGAGGGGTAATGTCCCGATTTATGTTTTTAAATGAGATGCGATTTAATGAATCAAGGTATTCCCAAGTGATGGGTTTAGCCTTGATGTGATTGTTTTATGATGAAACAAATAAGTTTTAACGTGATGAGTTTATGATTAAACAAATAAGTTTTTAAGTGTTGAGTTTATGATGAAACAAATAAGTTTTAATGTGACGAGCATGAGATGTCATACATGATGATTTTTCCATGTTTGATTTATATGTCGATTTCATGATTTCTCTTATATGATATATACATACATGTGGCATCGTTTTAGTCATACCTCATGCTCCAAATGTAAACAATTTTATATCATGACATTATCAGCACGTAGATAGTATAGTTATCTACCTGCCTTACATTATTGCCTTACTGAGCAAGTTTCGCTCACCCTTTCATTTTCCACCCCACAGGGTACATTCAGTAGAAGAGAACGACAGTAGTCTTACATTTCGGTTATCCGTTGCTTCTTATCAAGACCAGGTATACACATTTGTATAATTTTTGTATCTGAACATATAGAGGCACAGTATTGTACACGGATGTAATATTGGGGATGTATTTGGTTAAAATAAATTGATATGGAAATGAAATATGGAAATGGAATGGTAAATAGATGAGAGGTGACTAATACCGAATCATAGCCCAACTGTTTAGTAGTGTAACTATTCATGACGGGTAAGGAAATGAAAAAGCAAAAAATTTACTCTGATTTTTAGGTAATTTGGGTCGTGACAATACTGGTGGTCGAGGATGAAGAGAGACATAGCTGAGTTTGTTGCGAGATGTCTCGTCTGTCAGCAGGTGAAGGTAGAGCATCAGAAATCTGAAAGGTTATTGCAGCCTCTACCTATACCGACTTGAAAATGGGAGCATGTCACCATAGACTTTGTGATGGGTTTACCGAGGACTCGCAGAGGGAATGATGCCATATGAGTGATAGTTGACAGATTGACGGAGTCGGCACATTTCCTAGCTATGAGAGTCACCGATACTCTGAGTAGATTGGCGGAGCTATATGTGCTTGAGATTGTGAGAATGCATGGTGTCCTAGTGAGTATTGTGTCGGATAGGGATTCCCGCTTCACTTCCCATTTCTAGGAACACATTTAGGAAGCTATGGGGACCCAGTTGAGATTCAGTACAGCTTTTCATCCTCAAACAGATGGGCAGTTAGAGAGGACGATACAGACCCTTGAGGATATGTTGAGAGCTTGTGTACTTGATTTTAGAGGCTCCTGGGATGATCACCTACCACTCGCGGAGTTTGCCTATAATAACAGTTATCATTCGAGTATCGGGATGGCACCATATGAGGCCTTGTATGGCCATAGATGTCATTCTCCTGTAGGATGGGAGGAGGTTGGTGACAGGTAGATATTCGCTCTCGATTTGATACGTCAGGCCTCTGAGGATGTCCAGTTAATTTGTGAGAGGTTGAGGATAGCTTAGAGTCGACAGAAGAGTTATGCTGACAAGAGACGTAGACCGTTGGAGTTTACAGCAGGGGAGTCAGTATTCTTGAAAGTTTCTCCTTCCAAGAGTATTACGAGATTCAAAAAGAGAGGGAAGCTGAGCCCTCGCTTTATAGGACCTTTTGAGATACTCGAGAGAGTGGGAGATCGAGCTTACAGGCTAGCATTGCCATCAGAGCTAGCAAATGTCCATAATGTCTTCCACGTCTCCATGCTTCAGAAGTATCAGTTGGATCTGTCGCATGTGATCAAATACGAGCCACTGAAGCTCAGTGAGAGTATGTCCTATGTTGAGAGATCGATCCAGATTGTGGATAGGAAGGAGAAGGTGTTGAGATCGAAGACGATTCCCCTGGTGAAAGTACTGTGGCAACATCACACTCCGGAGGAAGCGACTTGGGAGTTAGAGTTTGATGAAAGAGAAGTACCGAGAGTTGTTCAGAGACTGATTTAGTTCCAATTTGGAGGACCAAATTCTTTTAGTGGGGGAGATTATGTAAGACCCACTTTTTATTACTTGTTGATACATTTCCTTATGATTCATGTGATGT
This sequence comes from Firmiana major, assembly GCA_033439115.1. Lineage (NCBI taxonomy): Eukaryota > Viridiplantae > Streptophyta > Magnoliopsida > Malvales > Malvaceae > Firmiana > Firmiana major. The sequence goes on from CM065905.1 coordinate 10,346,880, forward strand.
ACATTTTCACATATTAATTGAATCATAAGAAGAGTTTTGACTGAAATACATTTGCAAATAGAATAAAACGAAATATCGGTGGATGTACGAAGTAGCCAAATACGGGCCGAGATGGCCACAGGCCAAACGAAAAGGATCGAAATGAAGTTAACCGAAAATACGAATTTAAAATAAGAAAAGATAGTGGGTGTATGAAGGAAAGTAGGGTTAAATTGATTTCGAAACAAGTGCAGGGGTAAAACGGTCAAAAGATCGAAATCCGGTATAAAATCAATAAGAAAATTTAATTAAAAATAAGGATTTATGATATCTTGATTAATAATGAGGAAATTATACAATTTCGAGTCCAATTGATCAAGATCCGAATTTTTTTAGAAATACCGAAAAGTCACTCAGGACAATATCCCGAAAATACGTAGAAATTATACCGAAAAAAAGTTAAAAATATAATAAATAAATTAAATAAAATTAAATTAAATTAATTAATTTGAAATAAAATAATAAATTAGTAGATATTTTTATAATAGTTTAGAATATTTTAATGATTATTATAATAATAAAATAATTTATAAATAATAATAATAATAATAATAATAATAATAATAATAATAAAGAGAGAAATCTGAAATTGGGAAGAACCCGAAAACAGAAATCGGAAAGAAACCGAGGAAGACCTGAGGAGCGACCCACGCCACCGGCGATCGACGATCCCCGACGAAGACCTGAGAAGGAAGAAGATAGGTCGGTGAACTCCATGGCACCGGAGACGCGCCGTCTAGAGGTCGGAAACCGGCGAACGGAGGAAGAGAAAATCGCGAGGAAAAACGACCCGATCCCGGCGATCCACGGCAGCTGGGCTTGAACGGTGGGCACCGACATGATCGGGAGGAGGAGACGATCCTTTTGAGATCAGTAGCGGCCGACGAAACTGTCGAAAATGCCAACGACGGCAAAAGGCAGAAACGACACCGTTTGGCTGAAAGGAAAAGGAAGGAAAAGGAAGAAAAAAGAAGGAAAAAAGGGAAGGAAAGGAAAAGAAAAGAAAAGAAAAGAAAGGGGAAAAAAGGAAAGAAAAATTACTGGGGACGACTCGAAATTCGGGTAAGTTGACCGAGGGTCGAGATTGACCTATGGGTAAATTTCAAAAAAAAATTTAATATTATATTTAATGAAAAATAACCCGGATTTACCTAATTGTGTAATATTATGACAAAACCCGAACGAGAGCTGATTGAGCTCCGATTTTCGTACCCCGCATCATATTGGGTAAGTATACTTTAATTACGATAATATGAGTCCTTTAATACAGAGTTTCGATTATTTTACGAAATTTACGGATTAATTCTGTATAAAAATGTATATTATTTGGAATTGTAACGTAATTACCGTAAATAGTATATGGGTTATCCAATGAGTTTGGAATGAAGCTCGATGATTATTTGTAAGCTGAATGAGTCCAGTAAACCCAAAGAAGGGATTTAATAAGTATAAACGGGCTGAAAAAGGGTCGAGGCCCATTAAGGTGCAATTGGGTCCAATAAAGTAAAATGGGCCCAATACTTTAGATTGATCAGTGAATATGACATACTGATAAACACAAATGAATTGACCCAAATATGTGGTTATATGCAGTTTCGTAGACTTGGTTGGCGCGCATTTGGACTAAAAGATCTGGTATTATCGAGACGGAATAAGTTTGCGCGTGATTCCAGGTAAGGGAATTTTACGAACTGCTAGAGATAGTTTTACACAATTTCGACGGCATTTACAGTCTCTTAAATCGTTTGAACGGTCTAGATTTCAGATAAAAATTTTAGTGCCCTGGATGGGTAAATTACCAAAATACCCTTGTTAAGGGTAAAAATTTCAATTTTAGAAAAATTTGAGAGGAGCAAGGACAAGATGTTCCTGCTCGTTCCTGAAGTGTTCTGACACGTGCATGAGTAGGCTATCTAGCTTTTAAATAAAAAAAATGCAGAGCATTGCATATTTTCAACAATGTGATTTTCTCTGAAACTGATTTGAGAAATATAGCCGCCTACGTGATTTTATGAAAATGTGATGTGCTAGAGCTCAGCTCGCACGAGTATTGATTTGTGTGATGCATGCATTAGTGCTGGAGCGAGAGCTTGCACTAGAGTTTTACATGCATTGGTGCTGGAGTCTAACTCGCACCAGATTTTTACATGATTTTTCGTGATACGGTGCTGGAGTCTAACTCGCACCAGATTTTTACATGATTTTCATGACACGGTGCTGGAGTCTAACTCGCACCAGATTTTCACGTGAATTGTATACAGAGTGCTAGAGCTTAGCTCGCACTAGTTTTACTTGATTTTATGAGAGTGCTGGAGTATCGCTCGCACTAGTTTTCTAAGAACATGCGATGAGCCGTGCTTGGAGCGTCGGGTAGACTGTGTCACGCCAATTAAATAGGCTCGCACGTGCGTTTTGAGACAGGGCATGAGTATGGATATGATATATGGGTCCACGAAATACGTTGTACCGTGCAAGTAGCATGGAGTACGCTGTACCGTGCTAGGATTGATTATGTGGCATTTTCGGATGCGTGGCATCTTCGGATGCGTGGTATCCTCGGATACGAGTGGCATCTTCGGATGAGAGGGATCGGGCAGGACCGACGGGCTGGACTGACCTACCTCCCGGGGCAATTCCCGATCGTGGTGAGACCCCGTACACTAGGATCCATGTAGCAGTGGGAATCACGAGGACACATGGCCATAGTCCTGGTTATTTGCCTGAGATATACATATATTGCCTAATCTCGCATGTTGATGATTTTGAGAAACACATTTTGTGGATTTTTGTATGAGTCTGGATCACCCGAGGGAGGGGTAAGTCCTGACTGAGATGTGATTGTGATGAAAATTAAAACTGGGATTTAAACTTTTACATGTTACCATTACTTTGAAAAGCATTTTATTTCATGATTTTATATGAGTCAGGAACACCCGAGGAATGGGTTAAGTCCTGACTGTGTTGTGAAATTTTAACGAGAACGAAATGTTTTAAATGGATTTGCATGTCGAGTTTTCCATGCTTTTGAAATTCATATGTGAATTTTACATGACATCATGACATCACGAATATTAGTAACTGTTTTGAAACGTGTGGAGAAAGGGTGGTTTATGCACGGCACTACGTTCATGTAGGTTGTATGGTTATCTACTTGTTCGTAGGATTGCCTTACTGAACTTGATGTGCTCACCCCTTTCTTTTTCTCACACAGATTTCTTTCAGCAGACCTTGAGAAGTTTGAGTACTGCATTCCAGACATCCGCTGCTACCCATCTTTTGAGGTATATACACGTTGTATAAATATTGTATCTAAATAACATAAGCACGGTATTATATTTTGTATTGACACTGGGATGTATAGACTGGGTACATATTGTAAAGAAATGAAAAGAAATTAGTGCGTAACGTATGAGTTAATATTTTAATTTAAATTATGCACTGTCTGTAAAATGTATGGTGATGATATGGGTCACACACAGCCCAATTATTGGTTGTAGTTGATCACGATCAAAGGTCAGGTAAGTATAAAAGAAAAATGAAAAATTTACTCTGATTTTTGGGTAGTTTTGGGTCGTGATAGTACATACTAAAGCAAATAACTTCTAATCCATGCAAAGGCTTTGCACTACAATCAGTCATCACACACAAGCTTAAAATCATCACTTAAGACATATATGTTAAAATTATAAGGTAAGAATCATTTCTTACCCTTGAAGAACTCATTAAGACAGATTGTCACACACCAATTTCTTCTTTCCAATATGTAATGAACCAAAACACATGTTAGTATCATCAAACAACCAATTACACCATGTTTAAGCTAAATTAATAATTCCTTACCCTTGAAATAACCTTGGCCGAAACTTAGTGGGAAATCCCTTCAAATTTTCCTAACATGCAAGTACTCCTTCAAGATCTAGCTATGAAATCTCACTCACCAATCTCACCATAAATAAAAAATGCTCTTTCATGTTGTCTCTCCCACCATGGCCGAATTGTCCTAAGCTTTCTCTCAAGGATTTCTTCCCTAGCCTCACTTTTCCTTGCATCCTATGCTAAAACCGAACCCTTCTCTTTTCACCCTCCCCAATTCCTCTTCCTTTTTCCTTTTAATTTTCTTAAGCTTAACCTCTTTCTTACTCTATTCCTCCATGGCCGAGAGCTTCCAAGCTCTTGGTCTTGCTTTGTATTTTTTTTTTTTTTTTAAACACTTATCTCATAAATGAAGAAACAAGGGCTTTTACACCACTAATCGGTTAAGGTTGGTGAGTCACCACAATAAGTGTCAATTGCATGCTTTAATCTTACCACTTGTCGTCCTACTCTAATTATAATGCTAATATCCTTCGTAATATTGTTTAGTTTAATTAATGACTTAGTATAGGCCCACGGTTTTTAATCTTCCCATTTCACATTGTTTCTTAAATTCGGATGATAACAAGGCAATGGGATAACACTATCAAGGCCACACGTTAAACCTCCATGACGCTGTGGCTTCTTATTAATAATTTCCCTTTTATTTTGTTTAACTTGTGTAGTTAATAATTATGTAAATATCTCCTACATAAATCCACTTAACATTTTTTTTCTCTCATAATTTTTTCACCACATGCCATGACTCATCACCATGCCTTAGAATTCAACTTGCTTATAAATCACACTTGCAAATGCGTATCTATTATGTAATTTACAATATAATTTGTAAATGATAAATTTTATATATCTAATTTTGACAATTAATAAAGTATAAATATTTTAGTATTAAAAATACATATTAAAATTAAAATTAAATATTTATAGAAATAATTATTTAATATGATTTAAGTTATGAAAAAAGGCATCCGCAAAGGGGGCATAATTCTTATTTAAATTGAAAATGATTTAAATGTCTAATTAGGAATGTCAATGAGTGGAGTAGCTGATAATTTTGCAACATCTATATCCAAATCTAATTATTTTCGTAATACTCAAACCCAATCAATTACCTAATTATTTTTATTTGTGTTACTTTAATCATACCCATACAATATAAAAAATATTCATTAATTATCCAAACTCATTAAATTAAAGTTTAGCTTTTAAATTTAATTTTTTTAAAAATAAATTAATAAATTTAATTTAACTTATAAGGATAAAATAAAATTAAAAATCATAATTAGAATACTTAATTAAGGGTTACATTAATAATAAATAATTTTTAATTAAAAATTATAAATATTATATTAAAAATTTATTATTAATAATGAAATTCGAGTAATCTATCCAAACTCATAAAAAGTAAAAAATTTACTGTTTGAGCCTAATTATATAATGAATAATTATCATATATATATATATATATTAGTATTGAAGTTTAAAAATTATAGAAATAAAATTAAAAAAATAATAACATAAATTTTAATTTATTCGCCACTATGTCTAATCTTAAAATGCCACGAATCCAAAAATGAACGCTCCTAGGAAATGGCCTAACCAAACCTGACCCACGTAATTTCCACGTCTTGCCTGTTTCGGCACCTTCATAACGATCCAAATTTTTTTACGACTTTTAAGCCTTAAGCCAAGTAGATTCTTGGGAAATCCATGGGCCAACGCTCACTGGATAACGTCTTCTAGATATACACAACACATGCACGATGCATTTGACTTTCAGAAGGCTTACGCGTTAAGGAATCAAGAATCAAGATCCTGTTGAGTTTGGCTACCCTGCTTTCAATTTCAACATATTTTCTCTGCGCCCTCTCCTTCTGCCAATCCTATAACTCCACAGAACAAGAGAAAGGGTGATTCGAATGGAAGCAATTGCAAGTGCAACCAAAAGAAGCAAAAAAAAAAAAAAAAAGGCCAAAGATATATTTTTTTTTTTTGGTTACAACCACAATTTTCTTCTAACGCGTGGAAATCGTGAATCTGATTACGTGTCCAATTCTTCCGATGGGAAATAAGCTTTATAAAAATCTTATTTTTGTCTTTTCTCACTCCTGATTTTCTATAAAAACACAAACAATCGGACGTCTGAATTACAGAAAAAAAGAAAAAAAAAATCATATCATCATTCGAAAAAAAAAAAGAGAGAGTGAAATGGCAAAAGTGGGTGGAATTAGCGATGTTGAAGGAAACGCCAATAGTCTGGAGACGGAAAACCTCGCTCGTTTTGCTGTTGACGAGCACAACAAGAAGGAGGTTTTTTTTTTTTGGCTCTTTTTTAATTACAATTTTACTTCTCAATTCGAATAAAATTATTGTCAAATACCGGGTCTTTTAATTTGTTTTGGGTTAAAAATGTAGAATGCAATGCTGGAGTTTAAGAAAGTGGTGAAGGTAAAGGAGCAGGTGGTTACTGGGATTATGTACTACATAACATTGGAGGCAGCGGATGGTGACAAGGTGAAAATTTATGAGGCCAAGGTCTGGGTTAAGCCTTGGATGGATTTTAAGGAGTTGCAGGATTTCAAGCTTATTGGCGATGCCCCTGCCGTTTGCACTGCTTCCGCTTAGGGTAAGGCCAACGCATTTCTTAACTTTGTTTCCATTTCTTACCCTCAAAGGATTAAAAAAATAATATAAAAATCATGGGTTATCTTTTTTTGGACCACTAAAATTGTATACAAACATAAAATCTCATTTGTTCATGGGTGCGAGTGACCCTGGTATATCATCCATTTACGAAGTAACAATGGTGGGAAAGCGAATTGATTCTTGGTTGTCTTGGTTCACCAAAATTTGGGTTTTGACTGGTGGATGGAGACCAAGTTTTTATTGGAATTTATTTGATTTAATCCCTCTCATTCTTCCTTTGTTTGCGGTTGCATTTGATATTTGCTCGTGGGCCAACTACTTTTCTAATTTCTAACAGTATAAACTAAACAAAAGGGATTGAATTTTGATCATTAGGATCATTTTTTCAATGTTTGTTCCTGTTAACACAAAGTCTAACCTTCTATTCTATGTTTATCTTATAAGGGTGGCTTTGTGTTGACTGTAATAATGGATAAGATGGGATGAGATTTGGGGGGACCAATAATGGAGGCTTAGTGAGTTTGGGTAATGGAAAAAGTACGCAAGAAACTGATATACCGGGAGATAGAAGAAGGATGAACTTGGTTAACTGTGGTTTGGGGAGAATAACTATGTAACTGTTTGGGCAATAAATAGGAATTACTAACCTAAAACGATTGGAAAATAAGTGAATCGAAGGGCTTGGAGGGTTCATGATTTTGTTTGAGTAACAAATAGAAATGTTTGGGCAAATAAAAGGAATGGCCAATCTTGGTAGACTATTACCATTTCATCTGAAGATTTAAACCAAAGAGCATCGTAAAATCTATTTAGCGGGCTGTCTCTTTGGGGAAATTTGTGGTAGCTGTTACTATCAAGACTGCTGTAACTAGCAGTTCTGTTCTGTTACTTCTTTCTTTTATGCAATATTACCTCACTTCTTGCTTCTCTGTTTTTCCTTCTGTACTCGGGAAATCCGGTGACTGCTCTCTTGTTTTATTAGTAATCCTATCGTCATCGTTTCAATTCAGGTGACTGGAGATCAGAGGTGAAAGGATATCAGGATACCAAAGGCTTGTCTATTCCTTAAATAAATGCATCTTTGTATTAAATTGATTTGGAATAAACCTGTACTAAATTCTATGGTGTTAACCTTATCTAGAACAAAATAAATTAATGTAAAGAATGTAATTTACTTATGTATTCTCCCTCTTGCCTCTCAAGTATTTCTTACGGGTAAATTAAATTTAATATGATTCCACTGTGTGAAGTTAATCTCCATAATGGAAAGCTCCCCTCATAGGAAAGTTAATCTCCATGACTACCTTTCTGGATGTCTAAACTCAACCAATTTGATTCCACTGTACCTTCATATGCAGAATTTGTACCTATTGGTTGAGTTACCATAACATCTTTACCACCTGCTCTGCATCTCCAGCCTGGGAACTCTTCCTATTTTTTTTAGATCGATGTAACCTTAAGAGATATTTCGCAGAACAATATATAAAGGTCCTCTTAGCTTGCAAGAGAAAGGAATAGAAAGAACAGTTTGTTCTTGAACGCTAGCAGGAAATTCCTCAGTTACATCAATAAAATAGCTTTATATAGCATAAAAAACTTACTAAGATTAGACCTTAGTCCTCTAAATAAGACAAATTTAACCCATCCAATTTAACTTATAGTCTGAAATGACAAACATATTTAAAATGGAATAAACTATAATAACACGAATAGAAGCAACAACACTCTGCACCACGCTACTGCTACGTGCTCGAACAGGTTTTTTTTTTTTGTTCATTTTTTAAATAGATTTTTGCTCCTTAGCCATCTGAGAACTCGAGGAATTGAAAACTGCTGTTGATTAGTTTTAATATGGTGTTAATTGTAAACATATATTAAACGCTCGTAATAAAAAAAAGCTACAAGTATCAGACTAATCTATAATGTACCTCTACTTCCTATGCTTCCTACCAGCTTAAAATCTACCCTACTCTATATCAGAAAACAACTGCACATGTACCAGAGAGGCAACTATAATACCACACGTTAAAGCAGAGATATTGAGTCGCTAAGCCTTCTACTTCAATCTTCATAGTCTTCCTCGTCTATGCCTTTATTCAAATTAGACAGAACAATAGGATCAATGGCCATCTTATCAATTTCAGAGGGTGACCAACCAGGGCATTCCTCATCCTTTTCAGGTATGTTGTCTGTGTTTGGACAAGCGGAAGCAACGAATATGGTTGAATCCCCATTGTCATTCAAGTCAACATTAAGGTCAAAGTCTCGAACTGGGGCTTCAATGTTGCCAGCTGGATTATAATAACTCAACTGATCATACTCTACACCATCATCGAGTCTGTTACAGCTTAAAGTATGCTTTGCTTGAAAATGAGAAATGTCTGGATCATCTTCAAAATTTTCACAGCATGCAGCTCTCTCTCTCTCTGCTATTCGACCCCCTCTTCCACGACCTCTACCTCCACCCCTTCCCCTTCCTCTACCACAGCTACTAACACGGCCAATCTCATGCTAAAAAAAAAAAAAAAGGGGCAGTGAATACAATTTTCAGGTTGTCATGTTTCATCTCATTATTTTATTTTACAAAACTTCTAGCATGGATTATAATTATAATTGCTAGCAAGACTTAAGGATTGCTGGTCAATAAATGAAGCAAATTAGTTTTTCTAGCTTCCAAGAACATTCTCACTTCTTATAGCTCTACTCATTTTAGGTACTTCTCCACCCTCAACTCTTTGATATCTGTGATAAGTATCAAAGAAATTAAATCACTTACCTTTCTGCTCTTCGACTGATCATCACGAGCATTGTCTTTATTGTCAACCACTTTCCTGGTCAACAAAAATGTATTAGAAAAATTATAAATAACCTACTTACTTGTGTATTCGTCTAAAAACAAAACTCTTTCTAACCTTCTTTTCGAAACAGAGCGATCCTCGCCAGCAGCGTCAGAACCACCTAGGTCAGGAACCTCAACAATTTCTCTGAGAAAATCGAAAACATCAAAGCCCAGAACACACTGCTTTCTGCAGGTTCAAAACAAAAAAAAGTAGGATCAACATAAGGGAACAAAAAAAGAGAGGGAATATATAGAAAGTAAAAAATCTTCAATCAAAAAAATGGATTAAGGAAAAAGTTTTCACTGACAGATGCAAAGAATTCACAGTCTTGGCACCTCTCATCAAAGTTATTGCATATGTTCGGTCACATAAATCTTGTAAAAATAATTCCAATGCTTTAGCTGCAAACATTAATTATCATAAATGATAAATTAGTTTTCTATTCAAGTACATAAGAAAAGCCCATTAAACTCAAACTAAAATATAAGGGGAAATAAATAATTCTCTTCCATGACATAAACCCCAATCTCTACCTAAGATTCGAAACTGAAACTTTCAAGTTCTAGCCATTGGGAAGTCTCCTTTTCGGACAAAACATAAATTAATTTGATAATATGCTTGTATTAACAATGGATAAAACTTATGAGGAAAAACAATCAAAAGAACTTACAAACAAGCAGAGGAACTGCCATAGCAATTTTTCCAACATCCTCATCAGCTTGCATAATTTTCTTTATTCGAGCCTGTTGAATAATTAACATAAATCAAATTAACATAAACAAATTTCAAAACACACTTGGTAAAAATAAACGTTAATTATGTAAATTAACCCAAAAAAATAGAAAAAGAAAAAAAAATTAAAAAAAACTTACCGCTGGGAAACGAGTGTCGAGCTTTCTCTTCATGCTTTGTTAAAATCCCGAAAAAAAAATAAGAAAAATTCCAAAAAACCCTAGAGAGACACGAACGAAGGAAACCACAAAAAAAAAAAAAAAAAGCCGCAAAAACCTTGATTCAAGTTCAAAACTTAGTGAAGTCGGACTCTCTTCTGGGAGTGTTATTTTCGGGTCAACGGCTACGCCTCTCGCTTTTCTTTTATAACTACTTTTTTTCTTCCTCCAAAATTTTGACTTTCTGTTAAAGCCAAATTAATGTTTATCCTGTTTCTGCATTATCTTTTTTGCCATGTCAGCTATTTCCTTTCATGCCAACACGTCAGCAATTTTTATTTTTTTTTACTTATTTTTGTTTTGTAATTTTCTAGAAATTTATGACGAGGCCTGAAAAGAGTTCAATTAATTTTATATTTTACGAAATATATTTTATCATTATTTTTTATTATTTTTAATTAAATTAAAAGAATTATCCTAAATAAAAATAAATATTAAGCATACTGCTATCCTTTTGTCCGAACGATACTCTGTTTTTGAATTTGGATTGGGTTAGTATGTTAATTTTTTCTTAACATTACCGAATTTTTGAACACAACACCCCGGCAATTCTTCCCATTCTTTTGAATCATTCTTCATTTATCGTTCTTTGCACTTATAAGGTAAATACCTAGCTATGCCATATTATTTTTTATTATACACTGATAAACGATTTATAAATCCCGTCACAACATGTCCCTGCCAAATTTAACAGACATTGTCTACCAAACCATGCTACCGATCTTGAGGTTTTGGTACCCCATCAACAAAAAATCTAAAAAGCTCATTACATATGCAGCAGCAGCAACAACAACAACGCATTCTCATGGGGTTAGAAAAAAATATATGCAGTTGATAACCAACTTCAACCAGGAGATCTTGCATTTTTCTGAAGACGAATGCTACAAGATTCATTGTCCTCATCCATCGCAACAATTCCTGAACTGATTCTTGGAAAATTAGTGGCTTTTTAATAATTTGTATCTATTAAGCAACTCTCTCTGCTAAATATTTAGAACAAAACGTTGTAAGCTATTATGTTTATGCTACATGTGTGAACTTATCTTTAATTTCATTTGTGTGTTTTCTAGCTTTACCTTAACATAATCCTATCCCTACTTGTCCCAGAAGGGGGGAAAAAAAAAAAAACCCTTGCTTCTTAATATTGAGGTGCCCATGAGTCGGCCAGAGTAGCCCTAGACTATTAATTAATTATATATAATTCCGAACTCGATTGAGCCTAATTATTCGAGCTTGATTTTTAGTTCAAATTTATTTTAAATTTTATTATATAAGTTTGGATCTGACTTTTTTTGACATTTTAATTTTTGTTTTGTTTTTTATTATTTTATTCTCTTTAAAATTTAATTTGATTTGTCAAATTTTACATATCAATTTTCATATTAAAAATAAATAATATTTATTAATTAATAATATTTTAAATAATATAATTACATTATATTTAGGAATATATATAATTAATATTGGCCGAGCTAGAGCTAAATCTTTATGGGTAAAGTTCGAATTGGCTCGAAAATTCATTATGCTTTTTCTTTTTTTTTTTATCCAAGCCTACTATAGAATTGACTAACTTTTGGATTTTTAATGGACTGTCCAACCTTTGAATATGTTCATTGCCTAATCATAAAATGCAAACAAAAGTTCAAAGCGAAGCACTGGAAATGTTCTAATATACATATAAAAGCTCCTTCAAGAAAGCATGAGCCCAGAAATTAGTCAAGAAGTTATTTTTAGATGAAATATTCATGATTCCAATTAGAATTATCAAAATTTTTAAAAGTTTTATTCAAGTTTTAGTCTAGTTTGTCAACTTTAAGAAGTTCCAAATTTTCAATAAAATATTAAAATTTTATTAAAATATTAATGTGTTAATATTTTAAATATATAATTGAATTAAAATTGGATTAAAATATTTTATCAATAATTTAATATTCCATGTCGAACTGGACCAAATCTAAACTTAAAAATCTGTCCCAGGTTTTGCTCAAATTAAGTAGTTAGAAAAATATCTTTCATGAAAAGTCATGTGATCTGTTCAAAAATTTTAAAATTTTTAACTTTGATGATCATAATTCAATTTATGATGATTCTAAAAAAAAAAAAAAAAAGAAAATCCATTCTCATATTTAGTTCAATTTTCCAAGAGAGAAAAATAAATTAGTGCTGACTTTTTTGTCAATAGCTGTGGAACTTTTTGTGACTAGTTGTCTCATTCTCCTCATTTGTTTTTTCATACACGTCGGTTTTTATATCAAAACATAGTAACATTAGATGGGGGCGATGATATATAAGAGGGATGATTTTTGATATTTGAGATCGATCATACAGATGGATGGAGAAATTAATGCTGGTGTGACCTATAAGATTTATGCTGAATGAAGCAAGTGCAGAAGCTATAGTTGTGTTGTGCAATAAAAGAATTTCGAAATGGTTTAAAGGCAAATTCTAAAAGATAATTGTTAGACCAATATTGCTATATGGTAGTGAATGTTAGGTGTCTGAGAGACAACATACATAGAATATGAGTATAAAAAAATATAAATGTTGTGGTGGATGTGTATATATACAAGAAAAGATAAAATAAAACATGAAGATATCAATAGGAATGTTGGAGTGTAGTATCCCTTAAAGATAAAATGAGTTAAAGTAATTTATGTTGATTTGACGACATAGGCTTGTAGATGCTTCAGTAACTCAGTTAGGAGAATGTAGGTCATGAATAATAAAAATGGTCAAGACTAGAAGAAGATTGAAAAAAAAAAAACTAAAAAGGAAGACATTCAAAAAAAGATATGACTGAATTAGAATTTAAAAAACATATTACCTTTGATAGGAACGAGTGAAGAAAAATAATTCATATTGACAACTTAATGTGAGTTCATATATTATTTCATGTAACATTTTAATCTATTGATATAAAGGTTTTGATGATGATGCACATTAGTCTTTATGGTTACAGGATTAGGATGGGAGCATAGCAAGAATATGGTTGATGCCGACACAAAATGGTAGGATGAAAGACTAAAGATTAGCATTCAATTTAATAAATACATGTTAAAGTCTTTATTTGATTTTTTTTAACTTAAATGGTGAAAATAACATAGGTTTATCTTAAAGTTGTAAAGTTTCATGAGGGTGGATTAGAGTATATTAGACTGATGGAAATCATGTTCTCTAAGACTGTGTTACAACCAAATTTTCATGGACCCCATACTTGCGTTATGCCACCTCAAACTAATATGGATGAGAAAATGCAAGGAATTTGGATCTTGATAGTGATTCAAAGGAAAACATTAATATTAACTTTAATCTTACAATTTTGACAATTAAGTCTCACTTAATAGGTACTCATGAAAGAAAGAAAAAATGTCGTTGATGATCAAATAATGGAACAATTGAAAGTAAAAAAATATAACGACCCGAATTACAAACATTTTGGTTGGGTTACAAGTCGATATTATGTCAAAACAATACTCAGTTTGATTTATTTTTTTCTTTTTTAGTAACAATTTAAACAAATATGCTTACATTCCCCACACACATCTCGTATGCATTACTATATTTATAAAAATTTTAGATACAAAAGAATTTCTTATAACTGGGTATACCTTCGATGCAGAAATATGCTCCGCGAAATCATAACTATGCGGAATGTCTTACTAACGGAAGCGATCTCAGCTACAGGGGGACTCTGTGGAGGAAAGTAAGGGGGTGAGTTCAACATGCTCAGTAAGAAAAACACGTGGCAGGTAGATAAATACACTACCTATATACTTATGCTACAAATAAATTTCTCGCAAATCATACTGAAAAATTTCAGTTCAGAAATGAAAATCAACAAATAGTATATTCACAGTTTACCGCACAGATTTTATAATTTCGAAATTCAAGCAGTGAAACACAAAATTTCAAATCACAACACAATTTCACATTTTCATTTCAGTAATTTTAGATAGACGAGACAAGACAATTCATACTATATCAGATATCAGAAGTGACAATTAGTCAATGTTGGTGACTCCGTGCAATTCACGGGCCAGGTGTGCCAAAATGTTAGGCGTTGTGGGAGTGGTCAGCTACCCAAACGGCTTACACAGTATACTATTTTTCAATAACACGGTACATTGTACACACATGCACACAGCATGGTACATCATACTCAATGGACCTCGGCATCATTCACCATTCTTTATTTGCTTCAATTATTGCAACCAAATGGTTGCCCTTGGGATTGGCTTCATTTTAGAAGCCAATCCTCGGTTGGTACATATATGTATATGTATGGATACATATATGTATATATACATATATGGGTATTTTTACACATATACATTTACTTATATACTTACATATCAGGCTAGAATATTGAGTATAATATTATTTATATTTATTAGTCTATGTTTCTATATACTTAATAAATTTTCTTCATGTAGTATTAAAATAGATTTAATCTAACATTTGAACTTACTATTCGTAGATTAGTATTCCATGTATAAATCCGTAACGCCCGGAAGCGCGAAAAATAGGACAATTTTTTTTCTCTCTACTTAGGTTGTATTCCTTTACAGTGTAGGATATTTCTTTCTTTCCTTATTTATTTTCTAGTTTTCGTATATTCCAACCACCTCATGCGTTAAATAATAAGTAACATCTACATATTAATTGTTTCTTGAACGTTTAAATACTAATCCATAAAAACAGTGATTACATCTCGTAATAATTATATACCCACATATCTGTACATTATACATGTCTGAAAATAAACATCTGTTATTATACCTGAACAAGTACTTCGTAGATAGCTGCGTAACACTTACTGCAGGATATCTGAGATGGAGAAAAAATGAGTGAACTTCTGGGGAAAAGCTCCGTAAGGAATACGTTTAGAATAATTCTTTTTTATTAAAAAACATGTGAAAATCATGCAAGTATACTTTCATACTTTACTTCTGAAAATCAAATCATAAACTTACTTGAAAAATAATCATTCAATTGTACGTATAAATTCTATTTCGTACGTAAAACATTAATACAGAAAAATATCATAAATGCGTATACTTTCCTTTTTAATACCATGAATGTCTTTTCATCTGAAAACATAAAGCTTGTTTTCTTTCACTAAATCATCATGTAAATCTTTATCTGAAAGCATAAATCATACTTTCTTTCATGAAAACATCATCATGCATAGTTTTCTTTCATGAAATATTCATCATACATAATTCATTTCGTAAAATTATCATATAGATCCTTTCATCTGAAAACGTAAAACATGTTTTCTTTCATGAAAACATCATCATACTTTCTTTCATAAGAATATCATCATTCTTTCTTTCATAATCATCATCATACTTTATTTCATAAAGACTCATCATCAAAACATGGAGACTAGGCTATATCTGAGTCATGCAATATACGTCATCCTCCGTAGAGGGTCATAATCATACCGATGGCCATGGTGGGGGCTGTAGACTGGATCAGAGTCGTACATCAATCATAATCATAAACATGAGTAGTATCTTCTCATTCTTATCATATACTAGCACATAGCTAGGGCACAGGCACCAATGACGCTCGCCGTGCGGAAAACATTCTGCTTGTTGCGCGGGCACGAGATACTACCAGAAATCATTATCATAGACCACGAGTAGCGAGTCAACCACCACACAGGTGAAGACAAGCGCTATAAGGGTCCTACGTATCGGCATCTCAAGTGACGGAGCCGGAGCGCCACGAGTAGTTGCCATGCATATAAATAACCTTCTAGTCTCAAAATCTCTTTTTCTTTTCTTAAATACTTTCGAAAAACATCAAAATTTTCGTTGAAACATGAATATAAAGTCATATTGAGAACTATAAAATATTCATGTGTTTCATACTTTATAAATCATTTCATAAAACGAAACATACTTCATCAAATCATTTCATGAGCATAAATATGCTTTGTAAATCATTCATAAATCTGAATATGCTTCATAAATCATTTCATAAATATAATTATGCTTTATAAATCATTTCATGAACATAATTATATTTTATAAATCATTTCATGAACGTAAATAGGTTAGAATTAAGCTAAATAACACCCCATACCTCGTAAACCTTAGGGTAGTGCAAAATCGTCGGGTCTCGAGATTACCTCGATTTACGTGTCAAATTCCCGAGCTGCCCAAAACGATACCAATTCATCATATATTGATCAATTTCATCTTAACATACTCAATTTTAATTTATCTTATCGAAATTTGATCAATTTTGACTTTTCGGTCAACTTTTCAATTTTCTCGGTTTTACCGATTTAAGTCTCGTTTTTGGCCAATTTCATTATTTTAATTTTTCATTTCATTACTTCATTAACCTTATGACTCATTTAAATCCATAAATCATGTTGGTCACTTTGCCAAATTTTCAATTCTTTCACTTTTCGATTTTACACTGAGTTAAGCTATAAATCGGGCTTTCTCGGTATAAATTTAACCGTTAACAACCTTAGATCCATCAAATTTTTCACATAAACACCTCAACACCTTGCTGTCCAGACCTCAAATCATTTTTAGAAGTTAAATCATCCAAATCCACTTAACTAAAAATCTTTCAACAACACCAAATAACAACATATATAAAACTTTATCATCATCCATCAACTTTACCTCGGGTTTGACCAAGGTTGACCACATTTTTGATTCTCCCAATTGATCCTCAACTGTTATTTAACATGTATAGAGCTTAGAATCATCAAAAACTACAAGAAAACTCAGCCAAAGAATAAAAAATTTCAAGTTCTTCACTTACCAAAAACAAGGCAGATTCGTCGACATTTTTTCTTTTAAGTTTTTCATCTAGCAAATGAATTTTTTTGTGGCTTAATTTTTTATATGGTATAGATAACTGGATGAGAAAGATTTTATCCTTCTTGTCCGACACCTGAATCTGGCCGGAAGGTGGCCGGAAAAATATCACAAGGAGGGTAAAGGGAGGACGCCTGTGGGAATGAAAGGAGGGGGATATCTCTCGGCCTAGAAGTCCTTTGGGGTTCATTTTTTTGCCCATTTAAAGCTCTATAAGTATACTTTCAGACTTGAAAAACTTGCCTCAAATTAAATACCGAAAGGTCTTCAAATTTGACAAAGAAGAGGGTTAGGTCGGCAGCCTGAAGGGGACAAATTTTTGTCCTCTTCTAGAAAAATTCAGAAAAAATTATTCTAGTCCAATTTTCTCCAAATTTCCACTTCTCAAGTGTTATACTATTTCTCTAGTATGTTTCATAAAAATTTGGGGGTCACTTGTTTAAGAAAAATTTTTCGATTGAGCCCATTTTGCGCGATTTAGTCAATACCGAGCAAAATGGCTTAAAGTTTTCAATTTACCTTAAAAATTAATTTGATCCCCGAAACCTCCATATTTCCACTTAATTTTGATTTCTCAAGTAAATTTCACCTTATATTAATTTTATATGATTTCGGAATAATTTTCGTGAATTTTATGAATTTAATCCAAATTTATTTCTAATTCTGAGCCCATTTGCTCGGTTTAGTGTAAAACCCGAATCTTACTAATTTTTTCACTTCCAATACCTTAGTTTTCATTTCTAAACATCATTTCATGATCATACATGAAATTATTAAGAAATTTTCGGGTTTCACAAAATCAAACTCATTAAAATCATTAATATTATTTTTACACCCCATAATTATTTATTCTTCAAATCAAAATATTTTCAATTAATTGAATTCATCCAAGTCTCTCTATTTAAAATATATATTTGGTTAATTTCTTACAAAAAGTACACTTTTAATCTTAATGTTTTAAATTATTATTTATTGACAAAACCACGTATATAAAATTTTTTGGTGTTTACACTAAATAATGGAGGTAAGAAGGCGAAACTTGGGATTTCCATATATATACAAAAAAAACAACGAAACGTTTAAAGCAGTTGAGAGTTTTAACTCAACAACCACAGTGGCATAAAGAAATGAATGATTTCATTAAGTGTAACGTTTCCAATTATTTGGATATATTGGAGATTAGTCTTAAGATTGAGCTTGCTATTAAATTATACATGTTAGGAACTTTTTTTGTTTATTTAACGAGAATATAGAGAGACGTTTATTTCTTTGAGGAGAGCTTATGTTCAACTTGCTTGGCATAAGTAGGAATTAGAAAGAGAGAATAGGAATATACTTCCCATCATTAGGATTCATTTTATGGTTTTGTAATGTTTGAGATTTTTTTCAATTATTTCGTTATTTTTTTGAACATGTTACTATTATTTGTTTCAAGGATGCTTTCAGGTGTTTTAATTTTATGCAATTGTTTGTTAAATAAAACTATCATAATTGTTATTTATTTATTTTTAAACTTTATAAGATGAGTTTGAAGGAATAAGATATTAATGAGATAGCTGAAGAAATTATATTTAATGAAGAAGAGTTGATACTTAAAAGGTGTAAATTTTACTTGGTGCCTTTGTTATTGGAATACGCAACTATTATTTAAAATATTTGTCGAAAGAAGATATCAAGACTTAAAACTTTTGAGATGAAGGTTGGTGCTAAAAACTTTAAATACTTTGAGAGAATGGTATAAAATATTTATAATAGAGTCACAATTGGTGAAGGTTTGGCTTAGTTACTAAAAAATTATTATAGTTTACTTTTGTTGAAAAAGGTATTTGAATAGAAGAGTTCGTTCACATGTTATCATGGACGTGTGAATAAACAATTTAACCGTATGTCTAAGATCATTTCAGTTGTCGTTCACCAGAAACTATGAACAAAAAAAAAAAAAAAAAAAATTGAAGAGGTTCTTGATTCTTCATTTAGATTTTTAGTTGATGTTTTAAAGCACCAATTTTTTTTATTCAAACTAAATAAGATTATAATGATTGTAGATATCGACCTTTTTTCAAAGGATGCATTGTTGCTATAGATGGTATACATATTTTTATTGTTGTACTTGTAAAAAGACACAATACCATACATAAATCGAAAAGAATATTCAATACAAAATATAAGGATGGTATGTTATATTAATATGTTGTTTACGATCATTTTACTGGTTGACCTTGATCTACACATAACACACATATTTTTACTAAAAAAACCATAATAAATTTATATTGTCACGAACCTACATTTTTTAAGAACATTTATTTTACATCTTTACTAATATTTTTTTTTATTTGAAGCAAGTTGTACCCGTCGAAGATGTAATACCACACTTAGGTCAAAAAGGATATCCAACACAATATAATGATGGTATGTAATATTGATATGTTGTTCACATTCGTCTTTGTCGATTGGCCTGGATTTATACATAACACATTTTTACTAGAAAATTATAAGGATACTTTTTACATCCTCTCGAAGGAATATTTTTTTTAAATGTTTATTTTAGATATTTACTAGTTTTTTATTTAAAGAAATATATACTAATATGTACAATGATAAATGTACACTTGACAAGGTGTTTAGTTAAATATTGTGCTATTGATATTGGTTATCCTAACATGAAAGAGTGTCTAACACCATATAAAAGAGAAATGTATCTTTTTCTTGATTTTAGATTGAGAGACAACTAATTAGTTATTAAGAGGTATTCAACTATGCACATTCTTCTGGTAAGAATGTAATTAAGAACATTTGGTTTGGGAAAAAATAGACACAGAATATGGCTTAACATGCCAACCTATCCATTAACAAAATTTTGCTTGTGGCTGATTCTTATAAACTTGACAATTATATTAGGAAACATTCAAATAGAGACGAGGAAATTGATAAATATAATCAAGACCCTAACTACATGCTTTATGTTGAAAGAGAAAATAATAATATAAATAAATATGAAAGAGAAGATTCATCATTTGCTTCAGTTAATGCATTAGATGATGGTCACAATTGACATGGACAATACTTGTGATCAAACGGATGGTGCGACGCAAATAACTTTTTTATATATACAAACCTTTTTTTTTAGTACTACTCTAATTTTTTTTTTTCAATTTTAAAACTTTTACCTTGGGTTTAAATAGATTATATTTTTGAGTTTTTTTAATTGCACATGCTTATAAATACAGGTGTTTATGAATCGAACCTAAATTATATATTAATAAATTATATATATATATATATATATATATATATATATATATATACAAATTCAATCCGGCTTAATTATTCAAATTTAAATTTTAATTTAAGTTTATTTTAAATTTTATTATATAAGCCCGAGACTAGTTTAATTTTTTTTTCTTTTTTTTGCCTTTTAATTTGTTGTTTCTTTTTTTTTTAATTCCTTTTAAAAGTTTAATTTAGTTTGCCAATAATGGTGGACCTCAACCATAAAGAAAGTTCATCCATATATAATGCACTTATTAAATAGTTTATTCACTCTTTCATATTTATTTTTGTTCGATCAAAATATAATTTTAGTTTATTTATATATACTTTTAAGTTTAAATTTTTGAACAAAATAATTAAGAAAGTTCATCCATATAAAATTCACTCGTTTTTTTGAAGATTTTAATTTTTTAAGAAGTATAGCCCATAAGTCACAATTTTAGATGAAATTATAATTTATTTATTGTACTTGTTTTTCTATACTTTTATTTATAAATTGATAAAATTTATAATTTTATAAATTTATTATTTTTTATAATTAGTATACTACTTGCATAAGCGATTTATATTACTAAAATATATTAAAATAACTCGAATAAAAATATTGATATAAATTTAAATTTTTAGTTTGCTTTTTCAAACTTAAATATCAAGATTCACAATTATCTGCTAAACTTTGCATCTCAATTTTCATATTTAATATATATATATATATATATATATATATATATAGTATTTGTTAATCAACAATTTTAAATACATATAATTACATTATATTTAATAAAATATATAAAAAATTTTACTATTAATTATATTCAGACCAGACTTAGGTTTCCAAGAGTAAAACTTGAGTCCGGTTGAAAATTTAGGAAGTTTATTTTTTGTTCAATCTCATATTTTTTTATCTAAACTCACTAAAAAATCGATTTAACTTTCAAGTTTTAACTAGTTGTTTGACCTTTGGATAAACCTACTTATAATTTATATGTGTGTAAATTTATAATTATGTTTGTGAATTTTCCTGGAGGATGATAAGTTTTATTATATAATAAATTTATGCTTTCATAATTTTAATAAAAATTGACTGTAATGAATATATCCCCGTTAATAAATCAATTAAATATAAATTTAATAAAAATAATATGGATAAAAATTCTTTAACAAATGTTTTTTTTAATTTTAATATTTCACCGTTTTTCTCTAGTATTATTACTAAGCAACTTTCCATATTCCACTATACTTTTGTGTTAATTTTGCTTAATACTATTTTAACTTCATACTTTCAAATCAGTTCCACTCGAACTTAAAAAAACTTCAACAAGACCAAACAGTAATACAAACAAAACTGGATACCAAAATAATATATATATATATATATATATATATATATATATATATAAAATAAAATTGGTGATGATAATAAAAATAAAAGAAAAAGGAACGAAAAAAAGGGGAGAAGGGCCAGGTATAAATGGGTTCCGTTATAAACGCGAGTGAATTTTGGTCATTATGAAATCTCTTATTTCTCTTTTTCTGTTGTTTAAAACACAAAACCAAACAAAACCCTAATTCTATCGATTCAGTTTGGGCCTCGAAACATCTCTCTCTCCCTTTTGTCTCTTCGCATCCAACTCTCTCAACCATCAATCCTTCAATCTTGATCGTCCGATCCATCTCCCCTTCCGTTCAACTCAGGTATCCCATTTTCCTTTTCTCATCTGATTTATTACTTTCATCTCCTTTTCCTTTTAAAACTCGTTTGGAAATTATTGTTTGTATGTAGGAAAGTTTGTTTGATTGATCATGTGGGTGAATCCTTCATTTTTTTTTCTAAAAAGTTACCATTGAATCTGCGTTTCTCTGTTGAAAGAATCGTGAATTTCTTAAAAAGGATTGTTTTGGTAATTTCCCGATCGAATTGGCTCGTTCAAATCTTGTTCTTGGAATAATGAAAAAAAATACTTTGTTCAAATATGATTTTATGATGCATGCATTATTGATTTAGGAGAATGAAAAAGCGAAATTTGGGATTGCTAGAAATATGTTTTTTTTTTTTGAAAAGTTTGGCGTCTGTTATAGTCTCTTTTCTTCCGAATTTGGCTGTGGCGAAATAGGTTTCTTTGTGATCAGAATTCTGAAAGCGCGAGGCGTTTGTCTGCAATTGATATCATCTATGAATTCCTTCTTGATCTCTTGCAATTTTACTTCGCAGTCTAAAACTTGTTTATGGAAGAATTCACAACCGTCTTTAGGCAAACTTCGTAATGATAATTGATTCATATGGCTGCGTTCCGATATCTCCTTTAAGCAATTGCCGAAGTGAGAAACTCGGGAAACTATGTTTGGAGAAACTAGAGAAGAAGCAGGTTTTTTTTTTTTTTTTTTTTTTTTTTTGTGTGTGTGTGTGTGTTAGGATTTAATTAGTCTGGAAAATAGTTAGTAGGATCACATTGAATGATAGGGGATCAAACTTGTTTACACTCTTTTTGTAAAATATAAAAAAGGGGCAGGGAAAAGATCCAAAGAAGCTGGACTTGCCTGCAACAGTTTTGTTCTCCTGTTTCTTGTTTGTTCATTATAAGTTTCCAGTCCTCTCATGGCTTCAAAATGGAAGCTTTTATAATGAGACTGTTTTTCGTGATTCTCAATGGATAACCACATTGTGGTCAAAGAATGAAGCCTGGAACTCATTAAATTAGATTAATGAGGTTTTATTTATTTTATTTTTCTAGATCATGTATCAGTCCGAGATGCAAGAGGTAGGCACTAATTGTAACCTTTAACTGTGGTGGAAGGAATTTGAGAATCAGTTCATTATTATTATTATTATTATTATTATTATTTTAAATGGAGATTAACATTATGCCAAAACAATGAATTTTCAAATTTCTTAAATGAAGACCAAGGATAAAAAACTTTCATATAAGTACATAAATAACTGAGTTTCAAGTTTTTTGGTCCGTAGGTGGAATATTGATTTATGATGAGAGGAATAAATTATTTATGTAGGCTGCAGCTATTATCAGAATGCATCCATATGTTTGAAGGGCTTCTGAAAGATCCTTTGAAATAGAAATTGTTATTTCAAATTTTGTATCGTACTTTTGATGGATTATAAAAAATAGTTTTTATCATGTTCTAGGAAGCATATTTTTGTATAGAAGATTGTCTTGGCAGTTTGATGCTCTGTTAATATAGTGTATTTGAATTAATTATTTGATTGTATGTCTTTTGTTATTTTCTGGTCTTCCTTTTTAAAATTCTTCTCAAGAGCATTGATCTTTTTGCTTTGATGGGGAATATCTGCTAGATAAATTAGGGATACCGGCCGATGATAAAAAAAAAACATCCTTGCTGTAATTTGAGAACTTCAGATGCTGTTATTGGGTTGTAACTTTTTGCATGTTGAGCAGGAAACGTGTTTATAGTTCTTGGGTTTTATTTTGATATGCTTTCTTTAACTGGATACCAGTTATATACTTGAGGTCCATGCACAAGATTTAATTTTTGCTCACAGCAGGCTAGTGTCCTTGAAGCAATGTATCAGTTGGAGCCTTTTGGATTACAACGCATATTATTTATCGTAAAAACAATCTGGTTTGTGTATTGCATAAACATTTTTGTCAATTGTGAGACGTAAGCTCTTTGTTTCTTCTTTCCATTGATTTTGGCTTTCTTCACTTTAGGCCTATTTAAGTGACATGCTAGAAAAAAAAAATGAGAAATGACCATCGCTCATGCCGTTGCTGAGCATTGATTGCTTGAGCCTTAAACATTTCAGGACTATATTTGGCCACAAAGATGTCTCCTGCATCCAAGTCTAAGTCCAAGGATAAAAAAGCTGGCAAGGACTCTCAGAAGGCTTCTTCAAAGCCTTCAGGACCTGCTAATGCAGGTAGTGGTGTTGCAGCTAGTGCATATAATCCAGTTTTGGGGACATTCCATACTATTGAAACAGTGCCATCGTCCTCCTCTTCGCCCCTTCAAAACAATGGTCGTTTCCGAAACATAGATGAGACAGATGAGCATTTGGGGGGCTCACTTGGAGCTGGGGTTGAGTATGATTCTGTATCTAATAATGGTAGCTGGTCTGGCGAATCAGAAGATCACAAAGAGAAAACATCTATTCCTCCCGTCCGACAAGAAGTAATACCAGGAGCTGACAATGATAAGCGAGAGAAAATTCGCCAAAAGAATGAGAGGAAACATCAGCGTCAGAAGGAGAGGCGGGCTCAGGAGTTGCATGAGAAATGCAGTGGCTATCTCATGTCAAGAAAGCTTGAAGCACTTGCTCAGCAGCTTGTAGCAATGGGATTTTCGCATGATCGAGCAACAATGGCTCTTATATTGAATGAAGGCAAAGTGGAGGAATCTGTGGCATGGCTTTTTGAAGGAGGTGAAGAAGCAGTTAAGCATAAGGACTCAACTGTTGGTGGTAGGAACTTGAAAATTGACATATCAGAAGAGCTTGCACGAATTGCTGATATGGAAATTAGATACAAGTTTACAAAGCAGGAGGTTGAAAGAGCCGTTGTTGCTGCTGAAGGTGATCTTTATAAAGCAGCGGAAAGTTTAAGAAGTATGAAGCAGGACCCACCTGCTCCAACAAAGCCAGAAGAAACTTGTGATCCCCAGAGTGCTTGTACCGATAAGGTATCAGTTTCGGCTAGTCAAAACTTATCAGTAAGGCCACAACCAAAACCTAATCTATCTCCTGCAACACAGCAAAGGAGGGATGAGAAGGATTTTAACTATACAAAAGCAGCAGTTACAGCGGGAGTTTCTTCAGAATCCGTGAGTAAAAGTTTCCAGTCTTTGAAGAGAATACAACCAAAGTTGGAATGGGCAAAACCCCTACAGAGTGCAGTTTCGGATGAGAAAAGGTGGCCTAGCTCTGGATTAAATCCTTCTGTTTCTTATTCCTTGGCATCGCCTTTGCAGGCCTCACAGCCACCAGCTGCAAAGACTGAAAGTCATAATATGACTGTTGGAAGTGATTTTAAGAACCTTCAGCCATCAATTAGGGAACCAGTTATAATGATGCAGCGACCTCAATCTGTAAATACAAAGCAGGTTCCAGCTACAAGTATAAGCTCATCTCCTCCTGGAACAACCTCCTTTGTGTATCCAACCAGTAGTGTTGAAATTACAAAGTCTAATGGTTTTATGCCCCAAATTCCTGGTGCAAGAAGCCTTAGTTCCAACAATTTGAGTTCAAATCAGATGCATCACCAGCATTTTTATCCACAACAGCAACACTTCACATCCAGCAGTTGTCCAGGAGATTCTCCAGGAACAAGCCGAGGAAATGGTTTATGGAGTAGAACGGGCGCTTCACCAGGGCTTGCAGCTGCATCTTCACTTGGACTTTTCACCGGTTTGGGTTCTACAATTTCATCAGGAGCCTCTTCTCCCGTTGACTGGAGCAGTGGTAGCTCGATGGCACAATTGGACTATACCAATATTGATTGGAGCTTGGATCGGGGGTTGTCTTCTCCAAGGCCTGGTGGAATTTGGCTGGGACCGACATCTCCAATGAAAAGCGCTCACATGTATTATCCCAACACAAATGGATTGAGTGCAAAACCAGCAATGAGATTGACAGATTCTAATGGGAAGGGTGTACCCTTTGCGGGGTTGCAGGATGGTGGAGTGGCCCCTGCCGAAACTTCAACTGCAGGCTCGCATGAGTGGACTTCGCCATTTGAAGGGAAAGATCTTTTTAGCTTACCTAGGCAGTTTGTTTCTTCTCCCTCGCTCTAGGGTGGGGGAAAAGATTTTATGAAATAAAATGAAAGAAGGAAAAGACGAAAATGTGCTTGGATTTGGTGTTAGTGTTGCATGTTGTGATGCTAAAGTGTTGATTGCTGGTGAATATCATTTTAGTGAAAAAAAGCATCTGCAGTACTCTTTTTCTTTTTTCTCTGCCTGCATTCATGCATCGCATACACTGTTATTGGGTTCAAAAGGGGACACAAACAACATTCTTATTATATGATACAAGTAAATCATACAAGCTAAAATTCAGTTCCTCGACAGCTCCGGGGGCTGACAAGCAGTGGTTGGAGTTGGAGTAAGTTGTCTGTACCACTCTTTTTCCTCC
This sequence comes from Firmiana major, assembly GCA_033439115.1. Classification (NCBI taxonomy): domain Eukaryota; kingdom Viridiplantae; phylum Streptophyta; class Magnoliopsida; order Malvales; family Malvaceae; genus Firmiana; species Firmiana major. The sequence goes on from CM065905.1 coordinate 10,373,452, forward strand.
CGGTTAATAAAATTGGCCTCTGCTTTTACAAGAAAACATCCATCCATCAGCCCATGCAAGTGCAACCATTTTAAAACCATATAATACAACAGAGCATTCACCCTCCTCGTCACATCATTTGACAAAATAAAGTTTGTAATCCTCAAACAACATAGTACATATTTTGTATGAACAAAAGATAATGGAATCATCTTCACTTTTAACTAGGACCTTCCATCATTTGGATGGAAAAGAAAGGACTCCTAATCTAAATAATTGAGAAATATATACCTATTATACAATGTAAAGAATTTAAAGAGTCTTACCTCTTTTTTGACTTTTGTATCAAAATTAAATCCAAGACTAAGATTAAAATATTATCAATCTCAAAAAAAAAAAAAAAAATAATAATAATAAAATAAAATATTATTTTGATCAAAAAGATTTCTTCTTTCTGTTTCTCCTTCCTTTTTTTATCCTATTACAATTCTCATCTTCCTCAATTAACTCTCTCCTCTCACAAATCTGAACTTGTAATTAAATTCTCCTTGACTCTCACCTCTTACCTTCCTCTTATCAATGATTTACTCTTTCATTTCTTTTTTTGTAAATTTCCATGCAAATTTTTTTAAACACTAATCAAAATGTAGTAGACCCAAAATTAATTCCTATACTATGCGAATTCAAAGCAACATTGTCTGCACCTTCTGACACAACTGCAATCCAAGGAGTCTAACTCAAATTAAGCTTCCAAAATCACACAAGCAGATACTATAGGTACATAAAGAAGACGAAACCCAGTCACTCATTCACAACAAGATGGAGATAACTGACCAGAAAGCTCTAGATATTGTTATATTTTTTGCCCATTCCATTTAAATCCAGAAAATGAGTTGTAATTTTAAGGATAATTCAATTTCATTGAACGAAGAAATAGTAAATAAAATCTAAGTGCAGCTTGACTGTCACGGATGGGAAGAGATTATCTAGAAGGAAGAAGTAAAAAGGAGTTACATAGGGAAGACTGATGAAGAAAGTTTTGCACTAAGAAAATCCAAATAGGTGGTAGTCAATTGATTCGTTCAGTGGTGGTTCTAAACACTGAAAAGAACAAAATTTTCGTTGGAGAAGAAATAGAGACAAAAGAGAGAGAGAGAGAGAGAGAGAGAGAGAGAGAGAGAGAGAGAGAGAGAGGGCAAGAGAAGTAATAAAAAATGTTTTCATCTTAGCCGTGGATTTAATTTTTATTGAAGGGTAAATAGTTTAAGTAGATCCCTCCCATATATATAAATATACATATTAATATAACTATTACAGCAATTATGCTAAAAGAATGATGAAGCAGAGGTCATCAAACTTGAACAAAGTCCAAACATCAAACTTTCTATTCTTTATAATTAGTGAAAGGCTTAAGGCTTGAGAAATATACTGAGATAAATGAGTACTCAAATAAATAACTTGCAACTTGCCTGAAAAAAATACATCATGATAATCATCCTCATCATAAACAAATTGTGGAGGATCAGGCGAACCGATTCCAACAATGGTGCTTCCACTGCATTATGTATGTTGAAAACAGCAATTAATTTTCTCTTTGCAGCAGTTAAGATTGTCAAAAAAATATGTTCAGTCAGGCAGCCAAATAGTATACTAGCAGATATGTCAAATCAACATAGAAAGAAATAAACAGCGAAGATGACTCGAACAATTTGAAACTGAACATTTTTTTCCTTTTGTTATTCTTTAATAATGGTATTTGAAATAACACTCAACATGAAGGTTTGCAACTAGCAGCTCATTTGTTATTATGGCATTTGAATCTTTTGATGGGTTCAAAGACTCATCCACGCATTTTCCCTATCTACTCTGTTTAAGCACAAAATATCAGGTCTCATTGAGTCTAAGCAGAACAATTTACTGTAACTGCTGGAATAGACATCAAAATTTAAAGAAATGCTACAAAATATTACACCTGCCAGACATAAAAACAGCATCGTATTGTCCATGGCCAGCGGCAGTTATACGCTGCTTCAGCCGTTTAAGAGATGGTAGTACTTCAAAGGCAGGAGATTCTGCAAAAAAATATATAGAGATTCATGTAAGGCAAGACATCTCTAATTCTAGTTATTAGCATGGCCTATTTTGACTTCCACTATGAATAGGTGTATTTATAAACTAAATGTAAATTGACTTCAAAATTTGGAGCAAAGCTGTGAAGAAGGAATAATTTATTGCATAAAGTTGTGACAATAATGTATGCCATATTTCACCAAAAATGGTCATCTCACGAAGTCAAGTCAAATCATCAGCTGAAATAAACTTCGCATAATTTTATATGCAACAAGAGCAGGTTTCCAATTACGACTAAATGCCAAAGAAAGAAAAGGGGAATAGAAGATGTAGTTGATTCTTTGTGTATTCATACCCAAATCATTAATACAAACATCTTGAGATATTCCATTCCTTGAAATCTTCTCCAGCAATGTCAAGGGATCAACCTTACTAGTTTGATCTAGTCGAAGACGCTGACAAATCAGAACTTCTCTTAGCAATAAAATACTGCAAGCAATAAAAGTATTACAGAATTTTGTTCAGCAGTGCCCCAGTACATTACCTTGTAAACTTCAGCTGTGGAACAAGCCTCCTTAGGCTTTATAAGAACCATTGGAATGTCAAATGGAAGAGGTGGTGATACATCTTGAACAACCTTGGCATATCCGCATAGAGTTCATTAATCACACTAGTACAACGCAAGTGCAGCAAAAGAGTACAAATTCATTCCAAGTGAATGAGATTGCATCATGAACATGTGCAAACTCATAAAAACTACAATCAGAAGACAGATCTAGAAACAAAATTGTGCTCAAAACTATAAATACACAAATATCCAGAAAGTCTGAGAGTTCCACTGCAGGTCCTAACAAAATATTCTGACAAATTCAGGTGCTACAAAGGAAGCTTTAGTTCCAGTTATCAGCTGTGTAATCTGTTGGTAGAGTGTTAGAATTTTAGTTTCACTAACCACGGTTCAATCCCTGGCAGCCTCAACCACCAAAAACAAGAAACTTTAGTTATCCACACAATGATTTTTTCATCTTTATGTTTCCACTCACAAGAAAAGCCATGCAGTAAATATGCATTAGAGTTTATCAAATTCACAATTTAGAATAGAGAACTAGAAAAGTCAGAAGTGAAACTTAAAATGATACTAATTTTGATATCAGTGAAACGAGAAAAGGCAGCAAAAAAACTGAAGTTATCATCAGAGAAGGATTCTAAAACTGGCCTCATTCCCTAACAAATAAAACAGTCAAAATATTCCTGACAATTTGGCAATCAAAGAACAAGCTGGAACATAAAAGGAAACAAATTAACATCTCCAGGTCATAATTTAGGTGTGATATTATCATACCTCACCTCGACCAGTACAATATGCAGCTCCCTGTGAGAAAAAGAATGGAATATCCGAACCAATCTCACTCGACCAGTCCTGGAGCTCCTTCTTAGTTGCAACACAACCATTGAACTGATTAGCGGCCCAAAGTGCAGTAGCAGCATTGCTGCTTCCACCACCAAGCCCTGCCCCAGTAGGCACCTTTTTATCAAGATGAACCTGCCCATGTCATTAAAATTTAAAAAATAAGCAAAAAGGCTTTCAAGATAAACTCTAATTTCCCAGAACACATACGTTAAACTAAAATGTATAAATTCAAAGCTTATCTTTAATCTCACATCTTACCCAAAAGAAGTTGTTACTGCCAGTTTTTTTCCGGTAGAGGTTAAGTGCTTTAATAATCTACAACAAGGAACAATCGATTTAGGACAAAGGAGAAAAAAAGGGGGCCTAAGGTGGGGGCATCAAAAGAATTTCTGTAATTTAAAAACCTGACCAAGTTTCTATCATCAAGGGGGACACCAGAGACATTGGTTGACAAACGATCCTTGGTTTTGGATGGTGACAAAGAAAACTTAATTATATCCCCCAGGCTAACTGTCTGGATCCACAAACCAGTGTAAGGGTCAAAAGGGACGAACTTCACTGCAAAACTGAAACTGAATCCAACATAGCAAAATAATATATCACAAATATAAAAATTACAAGCTTACATGAAAGAGAGATGCTAAATCATGATACCCATCTTCTCTTTTGTTGGTTATTCTCAAGAAAACATTAATCTATACCAGAAAAAGGCTATAGGATGTTACAATTCAAAACATAAAATTGATAAAAGTAATGCAACAGAAATTTTCAAGTCAAGTCAAAGCGAAGGGAATAGATTACCTTACAAGGTGAGAACAAAGTAAGCCTTGAAAACGGAGCTTCCCTGTCCACTTCATCTGCTAACTTGTTTAGCCTCTCATCAGGGTCATATACAATCTAAACAAAATAAAAGTAAACTAAACCCATAAAAACAACTGAAAACTTTAATCTTTTAACTTAAAAACCGAAGCAGGACAAAGAAAGAGTAAATGAAAGAAGAACCTCTAGCTGTTTCTTAGATGCTTCGACAAATGGGTTTCTTAGAAATTGAAGTTTTGGTCGGGGAGTAATTAACCAGTGACCCTTTTTGGATGAAGGAGGGAAGAAAAGATTGTTGTTACAGAGCAAATGAGATGGAGCCATGGGATTTTAAAGGTTAAGTTTCATAATCCCATAGTGCAAGGAGAAATTGTCCTAATAATTGAATTTGATAAATACTAACTGCAATTTGGAGTTCAGCCGAATGAGTCTTAAGGCTTTAAGCAGAGAAACGGAATAGAAGTCTGTTTTTTTACCCGACGATAGGATAAAAATTAAAATTATATAAAATAAAAATAAAATAAAAATAAAACTATAAGATTATATTATCTCATCTCCCTTTAAAAAACTTCAGACAGATTTCTTTTTATTCTTTTTAAAAAAGGAAGTCATTTGTGAAAATTTTAAAAATTTCACTAATAATAAATAAAATAATAATTTAAAATCATATATAAATTGATAAAAATTAAAAGAATTAGTTCTGTATATATTAAGTACATAAATAATTAAGTTTACTTTTTTTATAAAAAATTATTTTAGTTTTTTATCTTAAAAAATATTTAATAATTAAAAATATTTAAATACAAACTTAAAATTTTATAAAACATCATAATTTTTTTTTTAATCATTCACTCAAAAAGTATAATTGATAACAATATTTTTTAGTTTTTACTTACTCGGGTCTTTCTTTCTCTTGTGGTAGGCAGTTGATAAACCATATATTCCGACTCCCAACCATTACTGAACAAACCAGAAACAGAAATATTAATATTATAGTTGAAAATTTTATATTTGATGTAATGTTTGCCTTTGTCGAACAAACCTTCTTATATTTTATATAAATATATATATATATATATATATAAACTGCTAATGTTATTTGTCACCATTTCCAGGTATATTCTAGGAACATTGTCTTCTGCAGACTAAAATTCTCTTCCCCTAAATCAGTTTTGTAATGTTTTTGATGTTTTGCGTTGGAAATAAGCGTGACAAGCTTTTATTGGTTAATTCTAATTCCAATTTATTAATACTAGATAATTTATCGGGCTTCCCTCAAGTTATTTTTTATTAATATAAATTAATAATAAATGTTTACAAAATTAATAAATTTTATTCAATTATTTTTTAGTATCAAAATCAAAATACGAGATAGCTTATTTTATTATTTTTTGTAAAAATAATAAAAAATTAAAAATATAACGATAATACCACTAAAAGATAACTATTATTCATTATATTTATCTGCATCTTAATAATTTAATTAAACGATAACCTCTAACATGAATTATTTAATTAATTAATTAATTGATTTCAGAGAATTTAATGTAATTATAATACTAATAATTTTTAATATCAATATAATAAAATGTTTGAAAGACTCAGAATTTAAATTAAACATTTAGATCCACCCAATTCACCTCACCTTCCCCCCACTCTCTCTCTTCCCCGCACTGACCCTTTTTTTTTTTTATATATATTATATAATAATATCTTTAAATAAGAAAGAGAAAAAAATCTTCCAAAAATCAATCATAAAAAAACACTTATCAATCAATTAAAAATATTAGAATTATTTTAAACAGTGATATTTGCCTTCAATTTTTTATATATATATATATATATATTGATTACCATTTTTTCTTGCCTTTTTCTTTATTATTATTCTTTTTTGGGCTAATTTTGGATGTGGCCAATAGTCCATGATTTGCTTGGTCACATGATTTGCCTGGTCAAGTGTTGAAGTAGGAAAATGAGATGAGACAGAAATAGGAGGAAAATGAGATAGAAATGAATCAAAAGCAAAGGGAGAAGAAAATCTCAACTAAAAGTCTTAAAATATTTATAAATTAATCTTTAAACTTTCATATTATTTTTTTAGGAGTTCATTTTTACCAAAAAAAATAGTTTAGATGAAGGCATGCAATTAAGATTTAATTTGAACTTATAAAAAAAATTGTTTATAAAAAAAGTCGAATTTAAATTTTATAAACGAAAACTCAAATGAACTATTACTTTATTTAAATTAAATAAATTAATAAATAAGTAGATTAAATTTAATCTTGAGATTTTGATAAGTAAAGGATTTTGATCCTAACACATGTAGGAGGACATTATTTTCTCGAGATCAGAGTTAGACACTTGGTTTTGCAGCTTTGATTTGTAACTGTAAATATGTAAAAAATAAAATAAAATAAAATTCAAGAGCAGAGCAGAAGGTCAGTTCTGAGTAGTTTACATTTTTGGCAAGCTAGAGCAACTGAATACACACTCCTTTAGTACATTTTACTCCCATAGTTTAGAACATTTTGCTTTTCTTTGAGCTTGAATGCATACAAAAATCAATGCAAAATCCATTCTTAAAGGTGGGTCAAAGAGAGGTGAAAGACATGGTATCCCAGTGCCATGGCCCACGTTATCATGAGCGAACCGTCATTGTTTGGTTGAAAAGTTGAACCATGTTTATGGTACTGGCAAATGTTTAGACAGAGTCGTCGACGACGTTGCATTGCCTCTTCCCCAGTCCCCTCCTGGTGTTCCTTATCCATGCTAGGCCAGGCAAGTGACTAAGCTAAGCAGAGTTGAAGTCGGGGGTGAAAAACCAAAAATGTCGGTCTCCACTCCATTGCAAACGCCAACTTCTCTAATGTCTCGCACAAGGCCTCAACGACTCTTGCACAATTACTTTCCTTATTATAACCAAAAGTACTTGCGCCCAAAAGCACTGCCGAGAAAGAGAGACCATCATCTTCATCAGTTTCCTACCCCTTTGAGAACCTTCAAATGCTCCTCCCAGAGACAGTCTGCTGATGATCAGGCCCAAGAGTATGAGTTCGAGAGGCTCTTTTCAAACCTCAACCAAGCCACGCTTAAGAGAGAACCCGGTATATATATTTTTATACATAGACGAATTGCTTTATTCTTGGTTTAATTTGAGTTCTATGATCCCTTCCAGCAAGTTTATCCAGTGCAATATTCCTGGTGGCGGGTACTACGGTATGCCCTTAATTAATCTCAGCTCTGCTGTCCATTGTTTGATTTTCTTTTTGAACTTTTTTTTATTTATGTATTTGAGATGTTCCTTTGCCTGTTGGTGGTTATTTCTGCAGGTGGGTGCAGGGATCCTGGCCATTCCTGCAGTGACACAAGAATCTGGGTTTTTGGCCTCTGCAGTTGCTTGTATCCTTTGTTGGATTTTCATGGTAATTTTGTAACAGTCTTTCTTTGCATAAGAATTCTTTTTCTGTTCATCATTTCTATACTTGTTTACGATTAAGGAAATTACTTAATCACTCCGGTGATTAAAAAACTGGGGCAGGTTGCTACTGGGCTGCTCATTGCTGAAGTAAATGTCAACACAATGTGTGAACTGGGTTCCGGCGGTGTTTCTCTGGTATGTAACTATGTATCACAATCATCCCTAGAATTCAATTCTGCTAGTCACACATTGTGGGAAGCCTTTGCAGTAACAAAAAACTATTTTTTAAAAGAAAACGAATTACCATGGTTTGAATTAATTAAATTTATCATTGATTTCTTTGTTTTATAGTTTATACTAACATATATGAACTCCTACTTTATCCAAAAATATGGGTTCTTAACTTTGAACAAACCAGATTCATGCCTCTCGTGCACAAGTAGAAGAAAAGGAATTTGCTTGGATGAAAACATATAGGGCTTTACAATATATTGTTATTGTCCAAATAGGACTAATTAGCAAAAGCTATGATAGCTAAATTAGAGGAAGCGGTCACCTTTCTGGAGCATAGGAAGTGTGAATAGAGCTTTGTGTACGTGGGGTTAGTTGATTTTCATGTCATTTTGACAAAATAAATGCATATAAATATTGCAAAAATAAGCATTTTGTCAAACTAACCTGGCAGATTGACTAAGAGACAGTTGCAAGATAAGTGTAAAAAAGAGAGTAGAAACTAACTTTACTATTTTAAGACTATTTGTTTACTAATCTAACGAAACTCTTAGTCTTGGTAGTTAGCTTTTGTCATTTGCATGTTGGCATCAAAATCTAAGTTTCAAGGCTAGTTACCTACTGATATTTCCCACAGTTCTTGCGAATTGATACTTAGTTCTCGTTATAGATAATTAATATAGTTCTACTTCATCACGGTTTGTTTCAGGTATCTATGGCCAGGAGAACTCTTGGACCTGTTGGAGTTCAAATTGCTTGGTAGGCTGAGAAGTCATGAATTGTATTTTTGTACCATACAATGTCATTATATGTGAACATGCAACTTAATCAGTTTTCGTCTATTATGGATGAATGTTTGTTTGTCCTTTCCCCCTTCTTTTGATGGAGTATTTCTTTGATTTTCTCGCTGTTGAGGAATTGTACGAAATACATCTGAGACTGGCAATTGTTTGCTTTATGTCCATAAAAGCTTAAAAGTTGAAATTATTTCGTTAGTTGTGGTGAAAATATAGTGACTTCATGATTACTAGAAACAATTAAATCTCATGGAGGCTGATCTTGTCTCAGGTTTCTTGTATCATTTTGTTTGTTTGTCCAATACCTTATAAAAGTTTTAACTGCAATATATCATGCTACATTTTAAGCTTAAGCATTCATAACTGTTAGTGCCTTTATCTGATGCTAACCCTATGTGTGTTCTGGATTATATTGTCAAACTGAGTTATTTTTGTTGTCTACTTGTCTTGCAGTTGGTCATACATATTTATACATTACACCCTTCTTGTTGCCTATGTGGCTCGTTCTTCAGATATTTTGACGAATTATCTTGGCATTCCATTGTATGAGCCTGAACACTTTACATTTCTAACCAGAATCTCTTGATTTTTTTTTTTGGATTAATGTATCAAAGAGGAGTTGTATTTTTTAGGTATTGATTGACAGCCCTTAATTGCAGATGGGAAAGTGCAACATTGTTCTCATTGGTCTTCGGAGGCATATGCTACTTTGGAAGGTTTGTGTTGCTTTACACTCTTCTCATTGGTTGTTGCTGTTGCTGCTGTTGTTATTATTATTATTATCTTGAGCACTTGAATGATGTTCTGAGTTAGATCAGTCTCTTAGCACTAGAGGGAACAAAGTTGCATCAACCCTATTTGTCTGCATAAACAAAAGTTTGTTTTCTCCTTTTCCGTTTAGAATTTTCTCTCAATGAATGTAATTTAACTAGCTAATGTTGTTGTTGAATTATTATTATTATTATTATTATTATTATTATTATTATTATTATTATTACCATCTTGAACACTTGAATGATGTTCCAAGTTAGATCAGTCTCTTAGCACTGGAGGGAACATAAAGTTGCATCAACCCTATTTGGCCGCATAAACAAAAGTTTGTTTTCGCCTTTTCCATTTAGAATTTTCCCTCAATGAACATAATTGAACTAGCTAAATCTCCAGATGAGCTTTCAGGATCTGTTGGCATAGTAATTGCCTCATACCTAATTTCCACTTGAGAAATAAAAGCTTTTAACTGTTACTTGTGAACTTGTGATTACACTGTTGATGATTCCTTTTCATTCTTTTAACATGCATTAGTATATACTTTTTCTGTTCTTTTTTATTAGAATGAGCAAATTAAGATTGATTTGGACTTTTCTTCTACTGTAGCCAGCGCTTTATTGGTGCTGTTAACGGGGTTCTTGTATTTGGAATCATTGCTTCTTTCACTGCTCTTGTGGTAATTTGCTGACTTTATCAAATTTTACTGTTTTTTTCACTTCTTTCATTGTTTAAATTTCATTATTTAGAGCTAAATAAGGTCCTCTCTCAAAGTTGCGAACAAAAATTTTATTTCCTATTAGTAATATATTATTTGTTTTTTGTTTTTTTTAGTCTTTTTTTTTTTTTTTTTATCGCGAATCAACCTTTCTCCTTTGATTCTCTTTCCCCTTTTAGCCTCTGTGATGTAAGACTCTGGGGCACGTAAAAACATTTCATTGTATTAGCCAGGAACAATTCCTTTTTCCAAGAGGATGAACTCTTGGAAGGAGAAATTGATATAAGAAGATATGTGAAGATGTTAAAACCCTTCTTCAACTTCCCTTGAGAGATGAACAAATGATGCACCTGAGCATTTGGCTCAATGGTAGGTGCATGTGTTCTCTGTTCGAAGAGGTGGGTTGGAATCTCATCCCTCAAATCAAAAATGGAAAAAGAAAAAGAAAAAAAAAATTATATGAATTTGAGAACTTTAGATGTTAAGACTTGTTTATTTTACTGAGTTTGCTCTGTAAATATGTCAATTCTTATGCATTAGACCACTAAGAAATGATGTTCTTTCCTGTCAAATGCATTTCTTTTGATATTGCCAATTTATTTTTCTTAGGCAGTTGCAAGTGGAGGCCTAGAGTGGGATGCTCTTCTGAAAGCCAACTTTGAAGCTGTTCCTATGAGTATACCAATAATTGCACTCTCGTTTGTTTACCAGGTAACATCTGTAAGCTGTAGTAATTTAACATTTAATTTAGTTGTTGTAACACATTATATCTACTTTGTTCAGAACATAGTCCCTGTTCTCTGTACAAATCTTGAAGGAAACATGTCAAAAGTAAGGTGACAGATCTTATCATTGTATGCTTTCTGTTTTTTTCATTTATTCCCTTCCCCTCCATTTCTCTTTTTTCAGAGTCAAATTTTATTAAATTGTTAATCTCTTGAATCTAATGATCAAATTTCTATCACCGGGCAAAACATTTTTGTCATTTTTTTTCGGTTTTATTCTATAATTAGTATTATACTGCCAATACTAGTTTTGATCGTGAACAATCTGAATGATGAAAATTTTAAGGCAATGGATGAGACTAGTTACTCCAAGTATTTCCAGAGCGGCAGAACCCACTCTCTTTGCTTCAGCGATCATTGCATCCTTATGTTTGCTCCCTCTGATAAAATCCTGTTTCTGCAGGACTGCTATTGTCCTAGGCACAGCTATACCACTTGGTTTATTTCTTGTCTGGAATGCTGTTATTCTAGGATCTATTTCAAATCTTGAAATGGGCTCAGATAAGATGATAGACCCACTGCAACAATTGCGATCTAGTAATGGAGTTGTTGGGGTAAGTTCTTATTTTTTCGTAAATATTTTGAGGCAAACTTCAGGGTGAAAGGGAGCAATTTGAGTTTTAAAGTGACACCACTGTTGTTTTTGAAATGAATTTGCAGCCAATAATTGAGGTGTTCTCACTTCTTGCAATTGCAACATCTTATATTGGATTCATTTTGGGCCTTTCCGATTTCCTGGCTGATTGTGAGTTTTCCCCCAATTTTGTCTAGCATGTAGATTTAGTTACAGTTCTACTTCCTGAGGCCATTAACTGAAAACCGAAGAGCAAATGCGCTACTTGCATTCTAGTGCTTGTGTATGTTATTAATAATGGAATTTCTTACTTTCAGCATACCATATCTCATTGTTATACTGCACAAATTTTCTGCTTTGGGATCACGATGAAAATGTTTATTTTTCTCAATATTCCAATTATTTCAGTGCTGAAAATTCCAACTGGTGAGAATAGGCCACAACCCTATCTCTTGACTTTGATTCCTCCTCTCGGACTTGCTTTGCTTGATCCAGAGATATTTTTTAAAGCCTTGGATTTTGCTGGAACATATGGAGGTAATTCTCTTATGCATTTTTGCACCTTTTTTCCTCACTCCCAAAATGAACCAATTTAAGTGTATACTGATAAATTTTCTTTTCCACTTCTAATTTTCATATTTTTTGGCAGTGTTGGTATTGTTCGGAATTCTTCCTGCTGCAATGTCTTGGTCAGATCGGTATTCCACCAGTTCATCCACATCGTTTAAACTACCTGAGCTTGTTCCTGGAGGTAGGCTTACCCTTACTCTGGTAATGGGATGCGCAGGATGTGTCATTCTTACTGAAATACTTGAGAACCTTGGGCAGCCGTGATTATCAACAATACTTGTCTTTTTTCTTTTTTGAGAAATCAACAATATTTGTCTTGTATACTGAAGTAAATGTAGTATTATATTTCACACCGAGCTTATAATTATACAAACAATTGTATTATTTTTACCAGGGACAACCCATTGCTCGTTGAAACCTTAAATCATGGTGATTTTAAAAATATATTATACTTCTAGAGTCCTCTAAAATACAGTAAGATGTAAATATTCTCACGTAGGGTGTTCGGATAATTTGGTATTTTAAAAAAAAAAAAACTTTTACTTCATATTATTTAGACTTTTACCTTTTTATTTAATTATTTTTTAGCATTTAATATGTACTTGAAAACTAGTATTTTAACTTATCTAAACTTACTTCTCATCTTCTAAGCTCTCTCAGTGTCACGGGGCCAAACTTGAATTATGATTTTTCGCCTCGTAATAACACTAAGTCGCTCATTTAGTCAGTCAATCCAACCACTTAACATCATCCTAGCAACTCGCAAGAAGGCACACAAATACAGGAAAATCTTCAATTTTTTTATTTACACTTAAAAATGAATATAAGTCTGTTACAAGAACAGAATAACACACTCTCTTTGGAGGTCTGTGTCTTTTGCCTTTCACGACTCTTCTATATATAGGCGAATGTGGTTGACATCCTCAGCCATCAAGGGAATCACACGAATAAATGCCTCAAATCTCATAAATCTCGACTTACTGATTGCGTCCATGCGATTCGCTCCGCAAATGGCAAGTCTTACGCCAATCGTGGAATTACTCGCATGGAGCAAGGGATTCACCTAGATCCCCCACGGATCAAGCGATTTACTCGGATCCTCAGGATCCTAGATCCCCTGTGGATCACGTATCTCCTATCCTCGCGCAGTGCGCTTGTCCCGCGCGCACATATATATGCCTAGCGCATGCCTCCTTCTCTTGTGCACATGATTTCCTTTGTTGGCTCTAGTGCATGACGTCCACGTCACAGCAACTCAACAACCAACTGTAGTCGTGCCAAGTCCCCTTCCCTAGACCTGGCGTATTAAGGCTCATCCCAGCTTGCGCACGAGCGAGCACCCAGCTCACAAGGGTGTGACATGCTACTTCTTTATTAGTTTTTTCTTCTCTGGACCGTCTTTGAAGAGCCTATTAAATTTTAGGGATTACACTTGTTGGTGAAATAATCCTTAAGGGTCGGAATGGAAAATGTCAACATCAACATTGCTTCTGCTATGACTCTATCTTCAAAAACCCTAATATTTCTATTTTTTATTTGTGTCACTTTTTATATTGTATCACTTATCATATTTAGGATTATCCAATTTTTTTATTCATAGTAAGATAGAATAGAGTTGTTAGATATAGTTCTAGAAACGGAAAACAAGATTACTACCATGAGTATGAAATAATTTCAAATGATATATTTTATTAGTACTTATGTTCCTAATTTGATTTTGAAGTTAGGGTCATGTTCTTAATTTTATTTTCTTCTATATCTTCTATTTCTTCTTCTCGTCCAAGTTCTGACAGTCTACATTCATCTATACTTTTTTTTCTCTATTTCTCCTTAGCAGAGGAGTGAAAATAATAAAAAAGCTATGGATGGAAACAGACTTAGAACTCAAAACAGAAAGTGAGATCGCTGATCTCTAAGCCATTTCTACCTTCAAAGAATCAATTGCTCTTATGTTACAGGCCAAAAACAGAAGAAATAGAAACGTAGTCATTTGTGTTAAGTCATCAATTAGAATTAATAACTAGCTAATCTTTAGGGACAGTTAGTTACAAAACTTAGTATATAAAATGTAAAAAACTGAACATTGACAGAATGAGAAATATCAAAATAGAATTACAACTCTCTCACCTATCTCTCTATCTTCCTCCTTTTTCTCTTCTTTTTATCATAATTTCTAAAATTTCTTCTCTTATTTTTTAGATCTCAGTTGGCCTGTAACATTGGTATTAGAGCCAATGATTCTCGACAATTTTCGAAGATGGCGGAAGTTGTGACATCATGGTTGGAAGGAGTTCCTTTAAGTTCGAAAGAGCAGTGTGGTAGGCAAATTTTCAAACCGATTTGGATTACACTCGCAAACGAATGACCCAATTAATGGATGAAATGCTGGTCAGAATAGATGGGACAGCCAATGATTTTAAGACTAGTATAAGATCTATGAAAACTAGAGTTAGAGTTATTTTGGATGCCATTGAAGATGAAAAAGAAGAAAACAATGGATCTACTAAGTCTATGTTTGTGTTAGAGTTGGTGAATCTCAAGCAACTATAGGCAATTGAGGAATATCAAGAAGATTCAAGTATGAAAACAATTGATTACATTGTTTCTAAATCAATTACTGTGGTTGTTTTAATAACTGAATGGTGTAATGTGCACAAACTTGATGAAATGCCTTGTGAAATGGTTATTAGAGATGCTAGCTACTCCATTGTTGGTTCTCTTATGCTTAAAAATGTGAAGTATGTTATTATTAATGATAGGTTTGATTATTTTGGGTTTGCAGCTAAGGGGAATTCTGTTGGGAAGGTTATGACATCGGTAGAAAGTTTGGAAGAGTTGTTTCAATGGTGTGTGTGTTGGGGAATAAGCTGGTTACGCTTATTGATGTAGGCTTTTGGTAATGGATTGGAGGAACAATTATGTCAATCTTTATATAATGGGAAGAAGTAAGGGTGCTGTTGCTACAACATCCTTAAGCAGTCCAATTTGAAATGGCAATGATGTTCAATAGCAGTTACTTTTGTTGGATTCTGTTGGATTATCGATTAAGCAAACAATTATTATCTTGAAAATGAAGATCCATGGAATTCACCTACCGTAAATTGGTAAGTTAGTGGATAATAAGATTTCATGGAGAGGGGGCTCGAGTTTTAAGTATGAAAGTGAAGTGAAGTTGGATCTTTCCAAGGGAATGTATAATGCACGGGATCACATGAAAATTTGTTTTCCATTGACATTTGTTGTTATAGTGTTACCATGTCCTATCTTGGAGTTTGGAGACCAGATTGAGGCAGTGCATCAACTAGAAATGGCTAAAGAATACATTCTAGAGATAGAGGTTACAGTCAAATCTACTGTTGCGATGGTTTCAGTATTTCTGATGATCAAAGATGCTGGTGTTAATGTTCACTATCTTGAGGATGAGTCTGCGCTGACAAGAATTTATGTTGTTTGTGTGGTAAGTGGTATGTTTGCTGTTTCTTTGCTTACTATCGCTTGTGCAAGGTTTGAAGAGCTTCACATGGATTCTTTTTGGAGGTGTATGAGTCAAAGGTAAGGGGCAGTCTGGATTGGTGATAATTCAGCAAACTATGATCACCTTGAAGTTTCAATCACAATGATTTTGACACTTGGTCTTATTAAAATTTCATTATCTGGTGCTAATGTTGGTGAATTTTTTGGCAATCCTAAGGTTGAGCTATTAGTGCGTTGGTATCAACTTGGTGCTTACTATCCTTTCTTTGAAGGCAACATCTATCATGACTTAAAAAAAAAGAGAGCGTTGGCTGTCCAGTGAACGGAATATTGCAAAACCTATGAGAGATGCCATATGTGTTTGTTACATGTTGCTTCCACACTTTTTGACATTATTCAGGGAAGCAATTATTAGTAGTGTTCTTGTTATATGCCCATTATGGATAGAGTTCTCATTCGACGATACTACTTTCAATAGTGATGAAGCTTTCATGGTTGGAAATAGTCTTTTTGGTACATAGGGATCTATAATAAAAGGACTAAATATGCATCAGTATAATTGCCTGGGAAAGAACCCTAGTATGGCCTTAGAACAGGTACTGCACATAAGGTGGGAAAAAATCCATAAGCTTGAATTAATGAAATTACAATTGAATTTCATCAAGCAGTGGAACAAAGAGTAGGCATTAATGAAATTGCAGAAAACATGAGGGCTTCTAACACCAACTGTAAAGGTATTAGCCTTTTGGGTGTCTATGCTGTTGCCAAGCTTAATTTCTTGGATGATTTTATGCTATTATATTTAGACAAGACATCATTAAGTTTGCAATTCATCTGAATCATTTGATATCTGCAACAATCTTTGGTGTTAAATGCTGTTTACGATTCCCTGGCGAGCTGAACTCTGATCTTAGGAAACTGGTTGTGAATCTCATCCTACTTCCTTGGCTTCACTTTTTCATGATAGGTTTTGCTCCACTCACTTCAAGAGGATCCTAATAGTACCGAGCTTTAACAATTCCTAAACTCACTCACAAATGTGGGATGTAAAGAACATAATGTGTGCAGTTGATCCACAACTTGGCCGTTGCTTGACTGCATCAGCCATAATCCGTGGTAAAATGAGCACCAAGGAAGTGGATGAGCAGATGTTTAATGCCAAAACAAGAATTCCTCCTACTTTGATGAGTGGATTCCTAACAAGGTGAAGTCAACAATTTGTGACATCACAACCACTGACTCAATATGACATCAACATTTATTGGCAATTCAACATCCATGCGAATGTTTAGGCATGTTAGCGAGGAATTTATATCTATGTTTAGGAGGAAGGCCTTCTTTCATTGGTATACAAGGAAAGGCATGGATAAGATAGAGTTCATTGAGGCAGAGAGCAACATGATTGATCTGGTCTTTGAGTATCAGTAATACCAAGATGCAATAGATGATGATGTTGGTAAATGTGCTGTTGTGAGCTATACATCAACCATGGGCAATCCGATCTTAAAAAAAGTCTTTTATGTGATTGTTGAACTAGCAAATTTTTTGGTGTGGGGGTTGAAGGTTTTGGTCACTGATAGATATGTAAGCTTTTATCCTTGAGGACAAGGATGCTTTGAAGGAGTGTGTATTGTAGCAGGCCAAAAACAGAAGAAATAAAAACGTAGTCGTTTTTGTTAAGTCGTCAATTAGAATTAATCACTAGCTAATCTTTAAGGACAATTAGTTACAAAACTTAGTATATAAAATGTAAAAAACTGAACATTGCTAGAATGAGAATTATCATAACAAAATTACAACTCTCTTGCTGTCTCTCTATCTTCCTTACTTTTCTCCTTTTCCTCTCCTATTTTTTGGATCTCAGTTGGCCTGTAACATCTCAAACTCAAGGAGAAAGGTAACGAGTTTGTGAGAAAGGGCAAAAAGCATTACCAAGAAGCCATTGACTATTACAGTAGCGCCATCAACCAAAAAGCTCTAAATGACTAAGATACCTTTGTTTTACTCTCAAATAAAGCTCATGTAAATTTACTCCTAAGAAATTTTCGCCATGCTCTCTCTGACTCTCCAGAGGCTATTAAGCTCTCCCTTATAAATGTTAAGGGGTTAATGCTAGCATGAATACACATTTAAAGATAGAGACATGGATGTGGTCGAGGGCAGGGTCGCTAATTGGCCTTTTGCAATTTGCAGTGGTAGATGTTAGCACGGTGGTTCTTTTACTAAGAAGTGACGTTAGATAATTAGCTACTACTTTCAGGCGCAACTTTAAGCATAAATGGAATTAGCTTGAAGAAGACTCTTCTACTACATCTAAGTAAACCTTTTTCTTTACTATGTTTGGTTTTTGTCCTTCTACTTTTATGCTCAAAGTAGTAATTACTTTAAAAAAAAAAAATTTTGAAGGCTTTGGTATGAATTATAAAAGCTAAAGTAAACTTTGACTTCGACTTTTGTATGATTAAAAAAAAAAATTTGATGGGTCTTTAGAATGATTGGTTTTAAGCTTTGTGAGCTTTTAGATTTGTTAAGTTACATCGTATAAAACTTGCATGTTGATTGTTTAATCTTGATTTAAAACTGTTTTCTTTCTTTAATCATTTACAAGTGTTAGTGTAAGACCCGAAATTAAATCGTAAATTTTATGAGGTAGAAAAATGCTCACAAATTTAAAGGAATGGGATTCGGACTGAAAATAAGAATTCAAATCATAAAATGAATGAGTGTTCGTGAAGGAAAGTTTGATTAAATTAATCCCGAACACGCGCAAGGGCAAAACGGTCAAAAGACCGAAAGTCGGGATAAATTCGATAAAAAAATTTAATTTAAAATAAGGATTTAGAATATCTTGATCAATAATGAGGAAATTATATAATTTTGAGTCAAACTGATCAAGATCCGAAATTTTTAGAAATACCGAAAAGTTACCCGGGACAATGTCCCGAAAATACGGAGAAATTATACCCGAAAAATTGTTAAAAATATAATAAATAAAATAAATTAAATTAAGTTAAATTGTTTGGAATAAAATATTAATTTTGTAGATATTTTCAGATTTTTTAGACTATTTTAATGAATATTTTAATAATAAAATAAATTGTTAAATAAAATAATAATTGAAAAAAAAACAGAAAAATGAAAACTATCGGGGAGAGAGAAGAACCAAGGAAAACGGAGAGGGAGACGCGCGTGGCTCGTCCGACCGACGGCCACCGGGCACCGACGGCCTCCGACGAAGGGCCGAACAGCAAGAGGAGAGGCCGGTGAATCCATTGGCACCGGTGACGCGCGCCGACAATGGCCGTGTCCGACGAACGGAGGACGAGAAGGCCGCGAGGAAAACGGAGTCGGTACCGACGATCCACGGCAGCTGGGGGCGAACGGCGGGTACCAGCGTGATCAGGAGGAGGAGCCGGTCCTTTTGAGACCAGTACCGGTCGGCGAAACCGCCGAAATCCGTCGGATCGGGAGGAGACAGCCGCGGGGGACAAGGAGGAATTCGCCGACGATGGTCGCGTTTCGACCCCAACCGAGGCCCGATTCTGAATGCCCAGGTGTAGCCGAGCCGAACGGCACCGGAATCGCACCGGGAACCGGTCGGACGGCGTCGGAATGAGCAAATGGGGATTGAACCGGTCGAACCGGCCTGAACCGGCCAAAACTGAACCGAACCGGACCGAGCTGAACCGGCGGTCTGAACCGGACTGAACCGGTTCAGCCAAAAAGAGAGGAAAAAAGGAGAAAAAGAGGAAAAGGAAAAAGGGAAAGGATTTTCGGGGATACACCGGACTTCGGGTAAGTCAATATGAGGTCAAAAGTGACCGAATTGATTTTCGAGAAATTTATTTAAATTATATTTAATCGAAGAGTAACCCGGGATTAAATATAATAATTGTGCAGTTCGACGATAAAGCCCGAACGAGAGCCGATTGAGCTCCGATTTTTGTATCCCGCATCGTATCGGGTAAGTACATTTTAATTCCGACAATTAGAGTCCTTTAATACAGAGTTTCAATTATTTTACAGAATTTACGGATTAATTCTGTATAAAAGGAATATTAATCGGAATTACAACGTAATTACCGTAAATGGTATACGGGCTATCCAATGAGTTTGGAACGAAGCCCGATAATTATTGGTAAGCTGAATGAGCCCAGTAAACCCGAAGAAGGGATTTAAACAGTATAAACGGGCTGAAAATGGGTCGAGGCCCATTAAAGTGCAATCGGGCCCAATAGGGATAAATGGGCCCAATGATTTAAATTAAGCCCAGAAAGTATTAAATACAATTAAGTTGTATAATATCTGACCTGGAGAATATTGATACGCAGTTTCGGGTATTTGATTGAGAGCAGATCGGACTGCGCGACGTGATATCAGTGGAAAGGTCAGACTCGACGAGAATCGAGGTAAGGGAATTTTGTAGGTGCATAGAGATAATTATGCGTATTTTGAGAGGGGATTTACAGGGTTTAGAAATTTCTTAAAGCATCTAGAAATGAAGTAATAATTTTTACGAAAACCGGGGCTTAAATAAATAAAGGAAAATGACTATTTTGCCCCAGTTAGGAAAATTTCAAAAAGGGTAGTAAGGCTATGAAATTGCATGAATTTCATGATTTTAAAGTTTTATATGATTATATTGCTTTGATTTAAGCAAATATACACATAGGTGGGCTGTTGATTTCGTGAATTTTACGAAAGGGTACCGGTTTGTACCGGTTACTATTTTAAAAGATGTTTTATTAAAAGTGAGCCACCTATCGTATTTACGTGACTAAAAGAGTGCTAGAGTCTTTCTCGCACTCAAGTTTACTGAATTATTTCTCATGAAAAGCCGTACTGGAGCATTGCTCGTACGAGAAATTTGTGTGTGCACAAAACCGTGCTGAAGCTTCGCTCGCACGAGATTTTAGATATCATGATATGCATAGCGTGGTGCTGGAGCTCCGTAAGCCTGTGACCTGGTGTGGGGCGGGCAGCAGGATGCTCACATAAACGCACTAGACGCGAGTTGACATGCATATAGTCGTGCGGAAGCCTCCTGTAGACTGTGTGCACAGAGAGTTGAGATGCTCGCACATATACTTTGAGACATGGGTTGGTTATCGACATAGTATTGGGCTGGATAAGACCTACGGCAGGCACCCCCAGACTATGATATGGGTCCACGGAGTACGATGTATCGTGTATGTCACACGGAGTACGCTGTACCGTGCAGTCATGATGACTCTACGATGTTACTCGATATTCTGGCGGGTAGGACTTGACCCCACCTCCCGTTGCAGTTGTGATACCCCGCACACCGGGATCCGTGTGCCTGGGATCACAGGGACATAGTATGGCCATAGTCCTCGATTTTTCATACAGTAACCTACATGCCTCACATGATATCATACGGTCTGGATAGACCAGGACAAACCCGATGGAGGGGTAGTCCCGATTTGTGTTTTTAAAAGAGATGTGATTTGATGAATCAAGGTATTCCCGAGAGATGGGTTTGACCTTGATGAAGTTGTTTTATAATGAAACAAATGAGTTTTAAATGTGATGAATTTATGATGAAACAAATAAGTTTCAAAGTGATGAGTTTTGTGATTAAATAAATGAGTTTTAAAGGGAAGAGTTTATGATGAAATAAATGAGTTTTAATGTGACGAGCATGAGATGTCATACATGATGATTTTCCATGTGTGCTTGATATGTCGATTTCATGATTTCTTGTATATGATATATACATACATGTGGCATTGTTTTAATCTTACCTCATGCTCCGAAAGTAAACGATTTTTACATCATGACATTATCAGCACGTAGATAGTATAGTTATCTACCTGCTTACATTATTGCCTTACTGAGCACGTTTCGCTCACCCTTTCATTTTCCACCCCACAGGGTATATTCAGTAGAAGAGAGCGACAATAGTCTCGCATCTCGGTTATCCGCTGCTTCTTATTAAGATCAGGTATACACATTTATATAATTTTTGTATCTGAACAATATGCACAGTACTGTATAAGGATTTAATATTGGGGATGTATTTTGTTTAAATAAATTGATATGTGAATGTGAATATGAAAATGGAATGGTAAATAGGTGAGAGGTTACTAACACCGAATCATAGCCCAACTGTTTAGAAGTGTAACTGTTCACGATGGGTGAGAAAATGAAAATGCGAAAAATTTGTAAGGATTTTTAGGTAATTTGGGTCGTGACAAATTTAATGGTATCAGAGCAGAGTTGGCCTGATATGATGTCGGTGTTAGTGGTTAAGTAAATTTACATCCCCTTGTACTGTGCATTGTTTGGATACAATTGTTTATATCAAGATGGAATTGCAGCTAAGAATTTTGTTTCGAATGCAAGAATATAGTTTTTATAACTGATAGCCGCTATGGTAGAGTGGCGAGTACACATGCTCGAGACCGTAGAGATCGGTCTGAGAATCAAATGAGTCATGATATGAGACTCAAGATGAGATAGTGCACGGGGCAGAGGTCGTAGAGGTAGACCTGAGTCTGCTAAGTCGTGCTGAGCTGACCCATGAGAATCGGGATGAGATTGAAATAGAGGTTAATGTTGAGCATACCTCTCAGAGTCCGACAGAGTGATCGGATAGTATTGAGACACGCTTCGTGAGGTTGGAGCGGAGTGTGGAGATTATTTTGAGGAGCAAATTGCTCAGAGTAGACATAAGATCAGAGGGCGCAGCGGAGCATTGATTGAAACCCGCTCGACCCAACTTAAGAGTTAGACATCCGGAGTCGACATGAGAAATATTTCTGGATGTATTCTGGTGACTGAATATTTCGGGCACTACTTAAAGGAATTTATTGATAAAGTTTCTTACACTGCCCATAGTCATTGGTTGATTGATGAGTATGAATCTCAGATTTCATCCCTGGGCAAGTATGAACCCGATATTGTGGACAGTGAGAGTCGAAAAAACTCAAAAGTTCATGGAAATGACTCAAATTGTCGATTAGAGTCTGATTGGCTCACTACCTATGTCGAGGCAGTGCACAGAATACCGTTGCATGAATAACGTCATGTGTTGCACGCCTATGAGATTGGGAAAGGTAGTAAGGGTCGAAATAGAGACAGAAGAGAATAGAGAATGACAGAGATGTCAGAGCAGGAAAGAGACCAGTTGGTAAGAGATTGGAGTTGACGAGATATGGAGTAAGATAATTGGTAAAGCCCCAGTGCATCCAATTTTGGCACTCTTGAGGGGCATTGTGATTGGAAAACCCCGACCTGCTACGAGGCAGTGTAGCAGTGTAAGCAGAGTAGCAGTGTGATCACTGTAGAATGTGTGGTGGATACCACGGAAGGAGGGTCTATACCTACACGGTATCGATGAAAATAGTCGTTAAGTACGGTAAGATGGACCATTAATTTTGGTTGCACAGAGTTGGGCAAGATCGCCCCACAGAAAGGTAAAGAGACAGAGAAAAATTTCGTTGGTATAGCTGCAACGAAAAGGGAGGCGATAGCCAAAAAGAAAAAGGAAAATAGGCTGTTGGACGAAGGCGAGAGGATGTCTTGGACCAGGACACTATTGATGTTTCATGGATGTGGTGTAAGATACCACGCTTGTTACGAATAATGAAGTACATATGTTCATTGATCTTGATGCCACACATTTATTAATACCGCCTTCATTCGTATATAAGTGATGTAAAAGGCATGAATGCCTACATAATTGGGCATAATACTGATAAAGGAGTACCCCAATAGAGAATGATTAATTAACGAATTATGGATATACAGATTTTAAGTTAAAAACAGGGGTGAAAACATCACTGAAAAGTATATTGTAAGTGTTGACAAGTGATAAAAAGGGGTGCAACGGTTGAAATTACAGGAGTAAAGGATTGTACTCACGGAATGAATAATGGCAAGAGTTTTCTCATGATTGATACACTAAGGAGATAATCTTTGAGATATGTATACAAGATGTATTGGAGTAAGAGACGTATGCTAGGTAGGAACATCTTTATATATGGAGTCATTAGGATTAAAGCAATTAGTAGCGAATATAAATTGTGACCACAGAGACTGAGATATAACGTAGTTGTGGTTAAGTCTGAAGGTTAATAAAGGTATTTCAAAATACCTCCCCGCCTGAAGACTTGACAGCGTCTAAAAGTATATATATATAATCTATAACAGGAAATCGATCATCGTAATAACTACCTTTAGCATTAGAATACCTTTACTAAGACGATAAGAATATAAAAAAATTCGACAATCATAAAGACTAACATAGAAAAATTTAATAAGAGCCGTTAAGATAAGAAAAGGAAATGACGCAGGTTAGTACCTGAAAACGTAAGCGATTTTGAAGGATCTTATACGCTTATGCGTAAATAAGTCAAGGATTGGATCGAGTTGTAATCATCATTTTCGATGATAGGTTGGGT
This sequence comes from Firmiana major, assembly GCA_033439115.1. NCBI lineage: Eukaryota > Viridiplantae > Streptophyta > Magnoliopsida > Malvales > Malvaceae > Firmiana > Firmiana major. Next base: position 10,397,489 of record CM065905.1, read on the forward strand.
GTAGTTAAAGTCTAAGGCAAATTATAAGCAACAATTGGAAGATTGCTTTTACAAATGGGTTGTTGCGAGTTCTCAAATGGTCTACTTGGTTGACACATTTAATTAAGAAAACGTGGTCTTAGAATGAGATGATAAATAAGATGAGAGATGTGACATGGATTTCGGTGTAGTGAAGTATGAACTGACCACCGTGATTAATTTCGTCATACCCAACAGCTCAAGAGGTTCTCAGTGAGTATGGATACCTCGAAATAATGAAGGAGCTGTGTATTGATGTATAATGGGAAGATAGTCAATTATGGAGTCAGACAACTCCTTGATCACGAAATAAACTATCTGACCCATGATTTTAAGTTGGCAACGGTAGTATTTGTACCGAGGATATGGTACTATCATGTACACGGTGAGAAATTATGGATATGCACTGATTTTGAAAGTCTCAAGTATCTGTTTTCACAGAAAGAGGCGAATATGAGAAATACATAGTGGGTTAGAGCTTCTGAGAGATTTTGATTTGTGAAAATTGTACCACCCAGGAAAGGCTGATGCTTTGAGTAGAAAGAGCCTTGGGATGATATTGCATATGATGGTCAGGGAGCGTGAGCTGCTAGAGCAGTTATGAGCCTCAGTATTGATGTAATCCCTTCTGATGATGACAGTGATTGTGTGACAGCTAGCCTGAGACTAGAACCGGATGAGAGTGCCCGGATTTGACAGGCTTAGCATGATGATCGGCAGGATGTCGATAGTTTGGGTCAGATTCAGAAGGGTACAGTGATAGAGATCACAAAGAGTGTGATAATGATTTACAGAGAGGTTCAGAGACAGTATAAGTGCTCCCCAGGACTACAGTTGATGAGATAGTGATGTTGTCAGAAGCTCACTCTCCGGGATATACAGTGCATACGAAAAGTAACGATTATATATATGAAAATCTCGAAAAGGGTATGGGTGGTCAGATGTGAAAAGAGATATTGTGGAGATTATGGAGAAGTGCCTAGTATGTCAACAGAATAAAGTAGAGTATTAAAAGCCTGCAGAGTTATTGCAGCACCTACCTATATTGACACGGCACGAAAACGAGAGCAAGTCTCCATGAATGTCGTGATGGGTTATAGAGGACCCGGATAAATCAGGAGACTATTTGGATGATAATCGGTAGAGTAACTAAGTCTACCCACCTTCTGGGTTATGAAATCCCAAAATACTCAGAGTGTATATGAGGATTTATGTATAAGGAAGATTGTGGAACATTATGTAACGTTCCAGTGAGCATTGTATTATAAAGGGATTCCCGCTCCACTTCCTACCTCTGAGGATATTTAAGGAAGCTATGGGAACCCGACTGAGTATTAGCACAGCTTTTCGTTCTCAGACAGATGGTCAGTCAGAGAGGACTGTACAAGTTCTGGAGGATTCGATGAAAGCGTGTGCCATTGATTTTATAAGCTCTTGGAATGATCAGTTGATTTCTAATTGAAGTCGTCAATAGTGACAGTTGTCACTTGAGTATCGGGATAACAAGATATGAGGCAGTGTATGGCTGTAGGGGTTGTTCCCCAAATTAGATAAGAAAAAGTGGGTGACAGATAGAATTATTTTCGACCGTGAATAATAAGTCTCTGATGAGGTTTTAGTTAAGGATGAGAGATTAAGAACACCTCAGAGCAGATAGACAAGTATTGGAATTCACAGGGGGTGAATTAGTATGGTTGAAACATTCTTGTCCTAAGAGAATAAGGACATAGCGAACTTTTGGAAGAAGGTAAATTGAGTTGTGCTAGATGAAATATTTTGAGAGATCGGACGAGTGGGAGATAAGACCTGTAAGTTGGTGTTATCACCTGAATTAACAGGCACCCACAATATGTCTCAGCTTTTGATGCTTCGACAATACTATCCGGATCCAGCATAAGTGATCGAATATGAATTTCAAAAGTTCAGTTTAATGAAAATATAAGTATATTGATAAGTTGATTCGGGCATTAAACAGGAAAGAGAAAGTATTGAGGTTTAAGATGATCTCCCTAATTAAAGTCCTTGGTAGTAATACACTCCGGAGAAGGTCACATAAGAATTTAAGAGTATGATACGATCGATGTACCTGGAGTTGTATATGGACTCATATGACTTGGTTCTAATTTGGAGGACCAAATTCCTTAAGTGGGGGAGATTTGTAAGACCCGAAATTAAATCGTAAATTTTATGAGGTAGAAAAATGCTCACAAATTTAAAGGAATGGGATTCGGACTGAAAATAAGAATTCAAATCATAAAATGAATGAGTGTTCGTGAAGGAAAGTTTGATTAAATTAATCCCGAACACGCGCAAGGGCAAAACGGTCAAAAGACCGAAAGTCGGGATAAATTCGATAAGAAAATTTAATTTAAAATAAGGATTTAGAATATCTTGATCAATAATGAGGAAATTATATAATTTTGAGTCAAACTGATCAAGATCCGAAATTTTTAGAAATACCGAAAAGTCACCCGGGACAATGTCCCGAAAATACGGAGAAATTATACCCGAAAAATGGTTAAAAATATAATAAATAAAATAAATTAAATTAAGTTAAATTGTTTGGAATAAAATATTAATTTTGTAGATATTTTCAGATTTTTTAGACTATTTTAATGAATATTTTAATAATAAAATAAATTGTTAAATAAAATAATAATTGAAAAAAAAAAACAAAAAAATGAAAACTATCGGGGAGAGAGAAGAACCAAGGAAAACGGAGAGGGAGACGCGCGTGGCTCGTCCGACCGACGGCCACCGGGCACCGACGGCCTCCGACGAAGGGCCGAACAGCAAGAGGAGAGGCCGGTGAATCCATTGGCACCGGTGACGCGCGCCGACAATGGCCGTGTCCGGCGAACGGAGGACGAGAAGGCCGCGAGGAAAACGGAGTCGGTACCGACGATCCACGGCAGCTGGGGGCGAACGGCGGGTACCAGCATGATCAAGAGGAGGAGCCGGTCCTTTTGAGACCAGTACCGGTCGGCGAAACAGCCGAAATCCGTCGGATCTGGAGGAGACAGCCGCGGGGGAGAAGGAGGAATTCGCCGACGATGGTCGCGTTTCGACCCCAACCGAGGCCCGATTCTGAATGCCCAGGTGTAGCCGAGCCGAACGGCACCGGAATCGCATCGGGAATCGGTCGGACGGCGTCGGAATGAGCAAATGGGGATTGAACCGGTCGAACCGGCCTGAACCGGCCAAAACTGAACCTAACCGGACCGAGCTGAACCGGCGGTCTGAACCGGACTGAACCGGTTCAGCCAAAAAGAGAGGAAAAAAGGAGAAAAAGAGGAAAAGGAAAAAGGGAAAGGATTTTCGGGGATACACCGGACTTCGGGTAAGTCAATATGAGGTCAAAAGTGACCAAATTGATTTCCGAGAAATTTATTTAAATTATATTTAATCGAAGAGTAACCCGGGATTAAATATAATAATTGTGCAGTTCGACGATAAAGCCCGAACGAGAGCCGATTGAGCTCCGATTTTCGTATCCCGCATCGTATCGGGTAAGTACATTTTAATTCCGACAATTAGAGTCCTTTAATACAGAGTTTCAATTATTTTACAGAATTTACGGATTAATTCTGTATAAAAGGAATATTAATCGGAATTACAACGTAATTACCGTAAATGGTATACGGGCTATCCAATGAGTTTGGAACGAAGCCCGATAATTATTGGTAAGCTGAATGAGCCCAGTAAACCCGAAGAAGGGATTTAAACAGTATAAACGGGCTGAAAATGGGTCGAGGCCCATTAAAGTGCAATCGGACCCAATAGGGATAAATGGGCCCAATGATTTAAATTAAGCCCAGAAAGTATTAAATACAATTAAGTTGTATAATATCTGACCTGGAGAATATTGATACGCAGTTTCGGGTATTTGATTGAGAGCAGATCGGACTGCGCGACGTGATATCAGTGGAAAGGTCAGACTCGACGAGAATCGAGGTAAGGGAATTTTGTAGGTGCATAGAGATAATTATGCGTATTTTGAGAGGGGATTTACAGGGTTTAGAAATTTCTTAAAGCATCTAGAAATGAAGTAATAATTTTTACGAAAACCGGGGCTTAAATAAATAAAGGAAAATGACTATTTTGCCCCAGTTAGGAAAATTTCAAAAAGGGTAGTAAGGCTATGAAATTGCATGAATTTCATGATTTTAAAGTTTTATATGATTATATTGCTTTGATTTAAGCAAATATACACATAGGTGGGCTGTTGATTTCGTGAATTTTACGAAAGGGTACCGGTTTGTACCGGTTACTATTTTAAAAGATGTTTTATTAAAAGTGAGCCACCTATCGTATTTACGTGACTAAAAGAGTGCTAGAGTCTTTCTCGCACTCAAGTTTACTGAATTATTTCTCATGAAAAGCCGTACTGGAGCATTGCTCGTACGAGAAATTTGTGTGTGCACAAAACCGTGCTGAAGCTTCGCTCGCACGAGATTTTAGATATCATGATATGCATAGCGTGGTGCTGGAGCTCCGTAAGCCTGTGACCTGGTATGGGGCGGGCAGCAGGATGCTCACATAAACGCACTAGACGCGAGTTGACATGCATATAGTCGTGCGGAAGCCTCCTGTAGACTGTGTGTCCCAGAGAGTTGAGATACTCGCACATATACTTTGAGACATGGGTTGGTTATCGACATAGTATTGGGCTGGATAAGACCTACGGCAAGCACCCCCAGACTATGATATGGGTCCACGGAGTACGATGTACCGTGTATGTCACACGGAGTACGCTGTACCGTGCAGTCATGATGACTCTACGATGTTACTCGATATTCTGGCGGGTAGGACTTGACCCCACCTCCCGTTGCAGTTGTGATACCCCGCACACCGGGATCCGTGTGCCTGGGATCACAGGGACATAGTATGGCCATAGTCCTCGATTTTTCATACAGTAACCTACATGCCTCACATGATATCATACGGTCTGGATAGACCAGGACAAACCCGATGGAGGGGTAGTCCCGATTTGTGTTTTTAAAAGAGATGTGATTTGATGAATCAAGGTATTCCCGAGAGATGGGTTTGACCTTGATGAAGTTGTTTTATAATGAAACAAATGAGTTTTAAATGTGATGAATTTATGATGAAACAAATAAGTTTCAAAGTGATGAGTTTTGTGATTAAATAAATGAGTTTTAAAGGGAAGAGTTTATGATGAAATAAATGAGTTTTAATGTGACGAGCATGAGATGTCATACATGATGATTTTCCATGTGTGCTTGATATGTCGATTTCATGATTTCTTGTATATGATATATACATACATGTGGCATTGTTTTAATCTTACCTCATGCTCCGAAAGTAAACGATTTTTACATCATGACATTATCAGCACGTAGATAGTATAGTTATCTACCTGCTTACATTATTGCCTTACTGAGCACGTTTCGCTCACCCTTTCATTTTCCACCCCACATGGTATATTCAGTAGAAGAGAGCGACAATAGTCTCGCATCTCGGTTATCCGCTGCTTCTTATTAAGATCAGGTATACACATTTATATAATTTTTGTATCTGAACAAATAGATGCACAGTAATGTATAAGGATTTAATATTGGGGATGTATTTTGTTTAAATAAATTGATATGTGAATGTGAATATGAAAATGGAATGGTAAATAGGTGAGAGGTTACTAACACCGAATCATAGCCCAACTGTTTAGAAGTGTAACTGTTCACGATGGGTGAGAAAATGAAAATGCGAAAAATTTGTAAGGATTTTTAGGTAATTTGGGTCGTGACAGTTAGCTTAATCTTTTCTTGCTTTATACCTATATTAAAATAAATGAATGAAAATTTTGATAAATTAATTCAGTTTCAATGGATTGTTGAGAATGATTTTTGAAAGATGACAAGGTAACTAAGGTGAGAAAAAATTGAAGACAAATGGCTCTTCTAATTTTAATTTTGGTAGTAATATAATTGTCCTTTTTCGATCAATAGTTGTCTTTGATTTGAATCTATGTTAGTGTTAGTATCTAACATTCTTTGTGTTTTATATTAGTTTGATGAAGCCTTTCTTTAATGCGAGCTATTGGCCATTCGTTTAATATAGTAATAATTAAACATCAAGAGTTGTGTGCTTTTCGGTGGTGTGATGATTAATTTAATTCTTTTGATTTTTTCAATTTTCGGTTATGACACTTTGTCATTGATAATCTTAATATTCATAAGTGATCTGAAAAGCTTCATATACTATGCCTATGTTGTTGAAGTAGCTGACACAACTAATTTTTACCAACACTACGATGCTGTTAAATTTAACTCATATGGACTACTAGTTTGTAAGATTTATATGCTTGTGAATGCTTGGCTTATATTGTTAGACTATGAAATTAAAATTTTAATCTATCTAATGTGTTGAAAATGAGTGATTTATAATTGGTTGTCGACGAGGTACAAATACTGGAGTTGTTTTGATATTTTACGAAGTACAACTTATAAACAAAATGATGTTATGCTTATATTTTTTCATTTAATAATATAAGAAATTATATGCAATGATGATATTGGTGCCATATAAAATTATTTCGTTGATGGGTAAGAAATATATATGTATAGAGTGTTGATAAATGGCAATATGTCCTTGATCTTATGCATGAGAATTTTGATTTATGCTATATGAAGGATGATATGATTAAGAAAAATTATGGACTCATGGATGAGTATGATTTAATAAAGTAATGTGATTTCACATGTGATGATGATGAGTGGTCCATGAGGTGTTAGTTATGCCCTTGTGTAAAGGATAATATATTAAGTTGCAGATATTGCCATATTGATACCTGTGTGGTTTAAATATAATAAAAATTTATATTCAATGTGAATGTGTAGATAGTGGACTAGCTTGGACTACATTAGTTAGACTCATGAGATTATTGAGAGGTACCATGAACTATGATATTTCTCGTTAAATTGGAAGGATAAGTGATGCTAACTGGGTTTCAGATTCAAATGAGACAAATCTACTAGTGGTTATGTTTTTACCATTGGCGGGGGTGCTATTGCATGCATATCAACCAAACAGATTATTATAGTTAAATCCATAATGGACTCAGAATTTGTAGCTTTGGAATTAGCTAGTAATGAGGCTGAGTGGTTGAGAAACCTCTTAGCTAATATGCTGTTGGGTTTAAAACCAACATCTTTTATGTCTATGCAATGTCATTGCCAGACGATAATAACTATTGCAAATAACAAAACTTTCAATGGTAAAAATAGACACATTAATTTGAGACATGATGTCATTAAGCAGCTGCTGAATGATGAAATTATATCAATTAATTATGTGAAGTTAGAAGTGAATTTGGCCGATTCTTTGACTAAACCTTTAGGGAGAAAGTTAATCTCTGAAACATCGATGAGAATAGGAATTAAGCTAATTTGAGATTAATGGTGATACCAACCCAACTTTTGTGATTAGAAATCCCATAAATAAGGTTCATATGGGTAATAACAAGTCACTATTATTCCTATTATCACTAAAAAATTTGTCCATTCATATGATGTGTGTAAGTGCTAGATTGCATGAATTTGAGATAATGAGGTAAAGCTCTTAATGTTTTTCATATACCTTACAGGTGATGTATATCATTGCAATATACACTTTGTCACAACCCAAATTACCTAAAAATCAGAGTAAATTTTTCGCTTTTTTCATTTCTTTACCCGTCGTGAATAGTTACACCACTAAACAGTTGGGCTATGATTCGGTGTTAGTCACCTCTCATCTATTTCCCATTCCATTTTCATATTTCATTTACATATCAATTTATTTAAGCTAAATACATCCCCAATATTACATCCATATACAGTACTGTGCCTCTATATGTTCAGATACAAAAATTATACAAATGTGTATACCTGGTCTTGATAAGAAGCAGCGGATATGACTACTGTCGTTCTCTTCTATTGAATATACCCTGTGGGGTGAAAAATGAAAGGGTGAGCATAAACAGCTCAGTAAGGCAATAATGTAAACAGGTAGATAACTATACTATTTACGTGCTGATAATGTCATGATATTAAATCGTTTATATTTGGAGCATGAGGTAAGACTAAAACGATGCCACATGTATGTATATATAATATAAGAGAAATCATGAAATCGACATATAAATCAAACATGGAAAAACATCATGTATGACATCTCATGCTCGTCACATTAAAAACTTATTTGTTTCATCATAAAACAACATTATCAAGGTCAAACCCATCTCTCGGGAATACCTTTATTCATTAAATCGCATCTCATTTAAAAACATAAATCGGGACATTACCCATCCTTCGGGTTTGTCCTGGTCTATCCGGACCGTATGATATCATGTAAGGCATGTAGGTTACTGTATGAAAAATCGAGGACTATGGCCATACTTTGTCCATGTGATCCCAGGCTACACGGATCCCGATGTGTGGGGTATCACAACTGCAACGGGAGGTGGGGTCAATTCCTACCCGCCAGAATATCAAGTAACATCATCGAGTCATCATGACTGCACGGTACATCGTACTCCGTGTGACATACACGGTACATCATACTCCGTGGACCCATATCATAGTCTGGGGGTACCTGCCGTAGGTCTTATCCACCCCAATACTATGTCGATAACCAACCCATGTCTCAAAGTATACGTGCGAGCATCTCAACTCTTTGTGACACACAGTCTACAGGACGCTTCCGCACGACTAAATGTATGTTAACTCACGTCTAGTGCGAGCGAAGGTCCAGCACCATGCTATGCATATCATGATATCTAAAATCTCGTGCGAGCGAAGCTCCAGCACGATTTTGTGCACACACAAATTTCTCGTATTAGCAATGCTCCAGTACGGCTTTTCATGAGTAATAAATCAGTAAACTTTAGTGCGAGTAATACTCTAGCACTCTTTTTACTCGTGTAAATATGATAGGTGGCTCAATCTTGCTAAAACATCTTTTAAAATCATAACCGGTATAAACCGGTATCCTTTCGTATAATTCACGAAATCAACAGCCAACCTATTTGCATAATTGCTTAAATTAAAGCAATACATTCATATAAAACATTAAAAACATGAAATCATGCAATTTATCTGCCTTATTACCTTTTTTGTAAATTTGACTCTCAGGGACAATATCGTCTTTTTCTTTATTCACCTAAGCCTTGGTTTTCGCAAAAATTGTTATTTCGTTTCTAGATACTTTTAAGGAATTCTAAGCCCTTTAAATCCCCTCAATAAATACGTATAGAAATCTCTATGCACCTCCAAAATTCTTTTACCTCGATTTACGTGCAAACCTATCTCGTCTCGATAATATCTGATCTTTCAGTCCAACTGCAAGTCAACCAAGTCTACGAAACTGCATATAATCACATATTTTGGGTTAATTCACTTATTTTTATCAGTATATCACATTTACTGATCGAATCTAACGTATTGGGCCCGTTTTACTTTATTTGACCCGATTGCACCTTAATGGGCCTCGACCCACTTTCAGCCCATTTTTACTTATTAAATCCCTTCTTCGGGTTTACTGGGCTCATTCAGCTTACCAATAATCATCGGGCTTCGTTCCAAATTCATTGGATAGCCTGTACACTATTTACGGTAATTACGTTGCAATTCCGATAAATATTCATTTTCATACAGAATTAATCCATAAATTTCGTAAAATAATCGAAACTCTGTATTAAAGGACTCATATTATCGAAATTAAAATATACTTACCCAATATGATGCGGGATACGAAAATCGGAGCTCAATCGGCTCTCATTCGGGTTTTTTTGTAAAACTGCACAATTAATATTTAATTTCGGGTTAATTTTCGATTAAATATAATTTAAATAAATTTCTCAAAATTCAAATCGGTCACTTTTGACCTCGTATCGACTTACCCGAAGTCCGGTGTATCCCCGAAAATTCTTCACCTTTTTCCTTTTTCTCTTTTTTGTCCTTTTTTTCCCTTCTTTCTTGGCTGAACCGGTTCGGTCCGGTTCAACCCGATTTAGACCGGTCTGGTTCAACCGGTTCAGTCCGGTTCGACCGGTTCATCGCCTTGTCGGCTGGTTCTCCGTCGGCTTCTGTCGCCAGTAGCTCCGCAGGGTCGTCCGCAGCTCGAATCTGTCCTCGGTTTCGTCCAAGGCCGCCGGAAAGTCGTCGGTCCGGCCTGTTCTCTCCACCGTCGGTACCCATTTTCTCTTTCCGCTGTTTTCGGCGCCGTCCGCTGGTTTCGACGACTGCCACCACCACCAATCTGCTCATCTTGGCTTCGGGGATGTTCGGTGGTGGTCGGGTGGGGCTAGATCGGCGCCGTTCGCCGTCGATCTCCTTTTCTCCCTCGGTTTCTCCGTTTTCTCATTTCCTCATCGTCGACCGTCGTTTTTCGTTAGCTATCGGTGCCGGTGAGCTCAGCAGCCTCGCCTGGTCGGCTTCCCGGTGACGTCTGGTGGTGAGGTCGACGGCTGGCTCTTGGCTTCATCCCGTTTTTCGTTTTCTCTCCTCTTTCTCTCTCCCCGATTTTCAATTTCTGTTTTTTTTTTTACACTTAATTCTCTTATTTTTTTATTTATTATTTAATTTTATTAATATTTTAATCAATAAAATATATTAAAGAATAAAAAATATCTACCAAAATTATTATTTTATTCAAATTAATTTATTATATTTTTAATCCTTTTTTGGGTATAATTTCTCCGTATTTTCGGGATATTATCCCGAGTGACTTTTAGGTATTTTTAAAATTTTCGGATCTTGATCAATTGGACTCGAAATTTAATTATTTCTTCGTTATTGATCAAGATTCTCAAATTCATTATTTTTAATTAAATTATCTTATCGAATTTATACCGAGTTTCGATCTTTTGACCGTTTGCCCTTCACGTGTTTGAAAATTTCATTTCCGTCATTTTGCATTTTTAATTTCGCATTTTTGAATCCTTAGCTCCAGTCTGAATCCTGTTCGTTTAATTTGGGACCATTTCAATCATTCCTTTCATGAATATACTCATTTCGTGTTTTAACTAAATTCGGGTCTTACACACTTGATAAGAACACCCATGTGAGCGTGGAGTAGGGCTGCTCCTATGAAATTGTGACAGAATTTCTAGAGCACTCATGAAATTTCCCGATGCATACATGGCTTATTCGTGTAAAATGACATTGAACATCAAAGAATTGTGGGGGTACAGTGTGATTAATAAGATCTCTATTTTATAATAAAGAGTCATTGGTTCAAAAAGCTAAAACCTTCACCAATTACTCTGAAAAATAAGTTTTATTATTCTAGGTTTGGTTCATAGTCCCAAAAACACTAGATACAAAGCATTATACTCATAATTAATTCAGCAAAATATTTTCTTTTCTTTCAAAAGTCTTTTTTAAATATGTAAGGGATTGTTGGATAATTTGATATTTCTCAAAAGACTTTTATCCCACCTTACTTAGACTTTTACTTTTTTATTTATTTATTTTTTAGTATTTAATCCTTTCTTAAAAACTAGTGTTTTAACTTATCTAAATTTTTCAAACCAGATTTACTCTTGATTTAACCCGATGTTCACTTTCTGATTTTCTGATATTCTCTCATGATTGTTTCTTATTCTTTGCATTATTTTCCCCATAAATATAGGGCTACAAATAGCGTCTTCACTTCTCATCCTTTAAGTTCTCCCTACTTCTTTATTGATTTTCTTGTTGGGTTTATTCTTTGTTTTTTTTTCCTGTTGTTCTTGTTCCTTGGACAATCCTAAAAAAGTCTGTTGAATCTTGGGGGATTACTTCTATTGGTGAAATAATCCTTCAAGTAGTGCGATTGCAGCACGCCTTAGGTTGTTTTTGCTTACTGATTTTTCTTTCTATTGCAACAGTTCAACTATGAGCTATTGCCTTGCCTCAGGAACCAACATGCTCAGCTAATAACATACTCAGCTAATAACATACTTTAACCAACAACAAAAGGTTATGGCTATAGCTTCCATGATAACCATAAATAAATCATGGGATCACTTCTATTGTAAGGATAAGAGAGTAAGGGTATTGGGATTAGGAAGCAAAAGTCAAGCTTGGCACTATTTATGCAATACATTAAATTAAATTATGAAAAAATAAGAAACGTATTGCAAGCAATTAAGATCAATATTGCTTAAATCAATTAAAACCATTCATTAGTAGATAATTCCATCAACCCATTAAATATAAACCCATTGGTATAAATCATCGTAATCATTAATAGAACATGTACTTCACGAATTTACCCACACATTTTTACAAAAGAAATCGTACCTTTAACATGGTTTTATTGGTTGGCTTCATCTAAAAATACTAATAAGCGATCAAATTGAATTACTTAGTAAAAAAGGATCATATCGAACCAACAGAATTGTACTATTGAAACTATTGTACAGTAATAAGTCAATTTAGTTTGACTTGGTTTGGATAAGAACCAAGATTTTGAACATGTATATTTTTTCTGGTTTTCAATTTGGTTAAAAAATATATTTAATTATTTATATTATATAATATCCAACTTAATTATACTATTGAAACTATTGTACAGTAATAAGTCAATTTAGTTTGAATAAAAACCAAGCTTTTGAACATGTATATTTTTTTCTGTTTTTCAATTTGGTTAAAAAATATATTTAATTATTTATATTATATAATATAATATATTCAAAAAGAGGATCGATTAATCCAATTATTTGGTTAATAACTTTAGATAAAAAAATCAATTGAGTTAATTGATTAAAATCAATTTTAAGTATCAATCTAAATCGAAATCAGTTCAATCAAACCGACTTAACCCGAAAACCAATCAATTCGATCAAATTAAGCGGTCTGAATCAACAAAGCTTACCCCTATATATGCATATCCTTTGGTTGGTAAAAGAAACATAAGAAGGTTGTGCCAACGACATAAAGCAGAGATAATCTCCCTTTTATTTAATACTTGAAGAGAATCTCTTAAGATTCACCAACTAAAACTACTAATTATTAATCCCACCATTTAATTCTTTCATTTTCCTTATTTTGATTTTGAGTTACTTTTAATCTTTGATTGAAGGATGATGAATGAGTAAGTATGGATAGAGATGTGAAATGGATTAAAGCCCGTGGGGTGATTCGTTCAATTGATGAATTTTCTTAACATTGGTTTTTATTTTTAGCTCGTTTAAAAAATTGTTTAAACGGGCTTGGTTTGACGGATTGGTTCACGGACCAAGGCCAATCACCAATTTCGCAGCCCATGCTTCCAAGCAAAGCAAGCAGGCCAGCTAGCCAAGACCAAAGTAAAGGCCTAAAGTGCAGCTATGCCCAAGCAAGTCGTGGACCCTTTCTCACTCTGAAGCCCAGCTTTTAGATGCGAATCCCTATTCCCCCTAATTAGTCTCGACCTTAATCAGTAATCAATTCCCCTCCCAATTCTCATCTTCTTCCAATTCCTATTGTCATATACACGTTCAGAGTTAATGCCACCTAACCTTCACTAGTTTTTGACCCTTTCAGCCTCTCTCTCAATCTCATTCACTCAATTCAAGGATTATCCCCCCTCTCTCACTTACCCTTTCACTTTGTCCCTATAAATGCCTCAAAGATTTTAACAGTAAGTAAATTATATCCATTTTTTTTTTACTACCAATTTAATAGTAATCACATTCATTTGTTCTTTTTTTTTTTCTTTTGTTACAAAAGAGATTACAGCTTCATTTATCAAAGGATTTTATTATTTATTTTTTGTCTTTTGCTATTTATTTTAATTTGTTGAAAAATAAAAAATAAAAGTTTTTATCAAACAGTGCCTAAATTATTTTTCTTTATTTAATTTATTTTTGATTATTAATATTTGCTGTTGCAAATTTCAGATTTACACAACAATGCACAAATAATGATCCTTCGAAAAGGTTAGACTTTACTGTTGTCATTAGAACTTTTGAAAAAACTCCCATTGGTATGAGATGAATCTTAGTTTTTTTTTTTTTTTTTTTTGAATAATCTTCATTGAGAGAAAACATCTTCATTCAGTAGATAGATGCTTTTTACTAGAAAGTAGGATGGAAACTTTCTAAGCTGTTTGGCCTTGAAATTTTATATTATGAAAATGCGAATTCAATTAGTTCATAAGCTTTAAAATTTAATATTACAAGACTTTCTAATGTTTCTGTTAGTTTTAGATGCTTTGGTTAATTTGTTGTGTTGTGTGTCATGTTAATTGAAATGTTTTTTTTTGTTATGCGTTGTTGATAGTATTGATCTTAATATGGCATCTCAAACTCAGCATAGTCATAATATTGTTAATGATGATGATGTTAATGTAGTTGAACTTGAATGAGGTTGAAAATGAAACAACTGATAATCAATTAAAAAAAGTGCTAAGAAGAATACTTCAAAAGTGTCACAATTGTTCAAAGATCTTGTTCCGTGTAATGATATGATAAATCACATACTAAATGTAAAAGGTGTGGGGGAAAATATGTGGTGGGTGGTACTAAATATGGAACGTCAATTCTAAACCGTCATTTGTTAAAATGTAAGGGATAACACTTTTAAGGCCAAAAAAAAAAAAAAAAAAAAAACCTGACATGATGATTTACCATCATGGAAAAGTGAGAAGCAGAACAATTGGTCAAAATTTTGTTCAAGAGTTAGTAGCTATGACAATATATAGTAAGGCATTACCTCCCTTTCTCATATGTTGATTATGATGGAGTTGGGAATGTGTGAAAGTATTTAAACTCTAAGTTGAAATTTATTTCTAAGATTGCTGCTGGTTTCTATGTTTGAAAATTTTATTTGAAAAATAAAGTGAAATTGAAAGAATGCTTGGTTCAAATTCAGGATAGAATATATCTCACTTGTGATCTATGGACTGCTTGCACTGATGAGATATATCTTTGCTTAACTGCTTATTGTGTTGATTTAGATTGAAAGCTAAATAGTAAGATTCTTGCTTTTGAGCAATGTAACATCTACGTTCGGGGCCATGAATTATCTAAAATAATAATAATAATAATTTTAAATAATTGGCTGATAGAGAAGAATATATTTTCTAGTACTTTGGATAATACTTCTGCTAATGATAACATGCAACTTAATTTAAAAGATGTGCTTTGCTTGCAAGAGAGCTTGTTCTGTCATGTTGAATGTCATAAAGTATCAAGTTCAAGAAAACCTAATAGTTAGACATGATTTTATGGAGTCGTCATCAACTATTCTAACTTAAGCGTGACTGGTCACTAATTTAAAATATGGATAAGGAGTGGTCTATATGTCAAAGTTATAGGTTCGAGAGCACGATTACCTGTAAGGAAGGATTAACCCCCTCACAACCCCTTTCTTAAGATGGTACTACCTGTAAGGAAGGATTAACCCCCTCACAACCCCTTTCTTAAGATGGTACTATCTTAATCATAAATTATTCTAAAAATAACCTTAATCTAAGTATTTTTGTATTCTTTTTAATTTCAAAATTTGTTTAATTTTATTTAAATATTTAAATACTGAAAATTTTTGAAGTGTCCTTCAACGCTTCGAGTGAACACTTAAATAACTTTTCAAGAGCATTCAAAGAACACATTCGTTTCCGTCGGATTATTTTTAATATTTTAATTTTATTTAAACTTTAAGGATAGGTGAGAAATTTTTAATCTTGGAATTATCTCTTTCTAAATTTCTCAACTCTTTGATTAAATTTAAAAAAAGATAATTCCTCACATAGAAATTTCCTAAATTTTTCTTGCTCGCAAAATTAGGAATTTCATTATCAGTTAGACTTAATGAATTTAAATTATTTTTTATTTTTTACATTGAATTTATTTATATTCATTTTATTAATATTTAACATTTACATCTATATATTTTATTTTAAATGAATAAAAATTCTAAATAAGAAATTTTCTACATCCTTCAACACTCTGATCGAATGATAATTCTATATTTTTTAAAATTATTTGTGCTTAATTTTCTAATTAATTATTTAAATCCCCAATTTATTTTGTTAATTATCCTCTTTATTTAATTAAAATTCTCATGTTTGCAGATAAATTAAATCCGGATGAATTTTGAATATTTCGGTAGAAAATGAACCGGAATTGAGCTAAAATCGAGATTGAGCCACGCGGACAACACGAGTCATGCCACCTAGCACATCCAATTGGACAAGAAGACCGATGACATGGAAATATCTTTTCAAGAAGCCAATGGTGTGAAGACAAGTGGCAAAAAAAAGCCAACTTATCAAGGATGTAGAAATTACCATTTTACCCCTAGTGTGTTTATAAATAGGAAATGATGGCAATTGAAAGAGTGTGTAATTTTTAGGAGTAGGAGTAGTGTAATGTAATGTAGTTTAGAGTAGTTTTTAGATTTTTTTTCCCTTTCTAGTTTATTTTTATTTTCCTATTTGTTTTTCTTTGCAATTTCTGTTAGCTTCCATTTCATTCCATGTTTATGCTCTTCATCTTCTAGGATATTTAATATTTCATAGCAAATAATGCATCATTTTGAGTTGCTCTTCTCGGTTTGGTTATAATGAGCTCTTTTATTCTTCAAGTATTATTATTTCTTACATAGCATGATATTCCTAGTGTAATTCTCGATTGTGCCAATGAATAGCTTAAGCTTTAGTTGATAAACTTTCATTTCTCCTAATGTAGCTCTCGGTTCCCTTGCATCTCATTTTTTTCTATTTGCTCATTTTATTTTCTAGTAATTTCTCTGCATTTAAGTTAAGCATTATCTAGTGTCTTTGTTATCACACCTTGTTCATCCTACCCGAGAGAGAAGCAGCAGTAGCATGATTTCTATCCTCTGTTCTTCCCTGAAACTGAGGTGCTGACCAGGACGTGGTTTGCTATTAGTTTGTCTGTGTTGCTGCCTGAACTTAGGTGCTTTGTTTGCTGGGATCATGTGAAGCATTCCAGTGAACAGACATGAAGCAGCAGTAGCATGATTTTTATCCTTTGTTCTCCCCTGAAACTGAGGTGTTGAGCAGGACGTGGTCGATGGCACAAGCAACGCAAGCCAGAAGCAAGCATGGTGAATCAGTAGCAGCAGACATTGTGGTTTTTCCCTGATGCAGAAGTGGATGGGAGCATATTGTACTGGAAGCACAATGGACAGAAAGCAGCTGGACAAGGACGTGTGCATAATTGCAGTGAGTTGTGCAGAACAAGCTGGTGGCGTGCGACGCTAACTGGGCAGGCGAGGAATGTGCGCGATCTACTACTGATTCCCATGTAGCAGAGCAGGAGCTAAGTAGAAAGACAGGCAGTTGGCAGCCTGAAGCATGGGCAGAAATGAAGGAAGCACATGAACCCGAGGCAGGGTTGGTGAGAGCCAGAAACCGAGGCAGAGTTGGTAGCAAACAGCAGCACGCCTGGCAAAACCGAGACCACCTGGAAACCAAAAAATGAAGACATGAAGGATGAATAGTGTTTGGAGGGAATGGTTTAAATTTACATAAGGCTTTGTTTGGCTAGTTCATTTTAGTTAATTAATTCATTTTCATACATTGTTAGTAGTTTAATTTCAATTTAATTTGTTAAGCTTAGTTTAGAGTCTTTAATTAAATTGCATGTTAGTATTCTTACATAGTAGTATAAAACTTAGTTTTAATTAGGATGATAGTTAATTAAGTGTTCATTTAGAATTAGATTAGGGGTAAATTTATTTCATTAAATCTTAGGTTAGTTTAAATTGCATTTTGATTAAGTAGTTTAATTGCATTTTAGGTTTGTCAAATTTAGTTTAATTTATATTGCTTTGTTATTTTCATAATTGCATTTTATTTTAATTGCGTTAATTAGTTTTAACTGTTTTAATTTCTTTTGTAGGTTTTTTATTTTAATTGAGTGGAGCACTGTAAGTAATTTTGCTCGGTTTTAATTTCTCTATTTTATAGCTTTTATTATTTTATTACTTTCAGTATTTTTAATTCTAGCTATGTAGATCACTCCCTTTAATTTCATAATTTGCTAGGATATACTTAAGGTAAGATTAACCGATAGTTAATTAGACTAGTCAACTTCTCTGTGGGACGATAACTCGGGACTCAAATCCCGTTATTAGTTGTACGACTCGTGCACTTGCGGACATTACCTTTAGGGCATGTCATCGAACATAAAAAAATTCTCATTGTTGGCTCTACCGAGAGGGGGGTGAATCGGTTTTCTAACGTTAATAGCAAATTTTAATTTAACCCTATTATAGTCAGCAAATCAAAATGAACAATATAATAAAATTAAGCAATTTAATGCAAGATAGGGAAGAGAGAAACAAACACAATCGTTTATAGAGGTTCGGCCAAACTCTTGCCTACGTCCTTTCTCCTTGACCTTCTTGTCAAGTGCTTTCTTACTCTCCTTCAACAGAAGTTACAATGTTCCTTTTACAGGTTAAGGAATAACCTCTCTACCCTTTGCAATATAAAAATGTATTCACCCTCTTACAAGTTTATCTCACTGAGGAACAATCCTCTTCTCTCTCAAGATAAGGATGAATACAAAATGAAGCTTTAATATAGGTAGGACAAATACAGCTTTTGCACTTAAGCTTATACAATAAATCTCAATAAATGAGGAATGAAGACATGAGGAATGAAAGTGTTTAAAGCTTGAGAATGTAGAAAATGTGCAGCAATAATGTCTCACTTCTCATTGTCTTCAATGCTTGGTTAAATACTGAAGGATTGGTAGTTGGAGCATTAAATGCTGTTTTTCCCGTTGAGATTTTGCAGAAACTAGCCATTGGGTACCTCCAATAGAGTGCCAGATCGATCTGCCATCTCGGCCAGATCGATCTCTTAGTTATAAACCCTGCAAGATCAAAGCACAATAACACAAGGAGATCGATCTGTCGAATAGGCAGATCGATCTGTTAATTTGAAAATGAAAGGGGAGATCGATCTTTCGAATAGGCAGATCGATCTTCCAATCTCTCTGTTTAAGGCAAGATCGATCTACAGATCGATCTGCCATGCAATCTCGTAGTGGGGAGATCGATCTCTCAATACCACAGATCGATCTCCTTAGCTCTCTGACTTTGAGGAGATCGATCTCTTCCTTACCAGATCGATCTCACAAGCTCTCTGTTTGAGTGTGGATCGATCTATAGATCGATCTACAGTCTATGCTTTAAGGGAGATCGATCTCTTCCTAGATCAGATCGATCCCTCAACTCTAGTATTAGGCAGATCGATCTCTTA
The DNA here is from genome assembly GCA_033439115.1 of Firmiana major. Taxonomy (NCBI): domain Eukaryota; kingdom Viridiplantae; phylum Streptophyta; class Magnoliopsida; order Malvales; family Malvaceae; genus Firmiana; species Firmiana major. Next base: position 10,416,710 of record CM065905.1, read on the forward strand.
ACCCTTACAGATCGATCTCACTCTTCCTTAATCCCTCTGTACAGGTTCAAAACTTGGCAGATCGATCTCATGTCTTCCTGAGATCGATCTCTCATCTAAGATACACCCAGGAGATCGATCTCTCATAAGCCAGATCTATCTCTCATCTATAGAAAACCCAGGAGATCGATCTCTCATAAGCCAGATCGATCTCTCATCAACAGAACTCTAAGTTCTGGTACTGATAACCTCTAAACATGTTTTTATATCATCTTTATATTATTGAATTTACTTGTTTTGTCATTTCAAAATACATTAACTCAACAATCTCCCCCTTTTTGATATGACAAAACTTATTCAATCAACATGTTTAGTTAATTTGCAGAAACTCCCCCTTTTTGTGAGCTCCCCCTTTCTTTTAGCTTTTGACCTTGTTACTATCTTAACTCCCCCTCATTTTGATCATTCTTTTAAAACTTTAAAGAGGTTTCTTAAAGCCATTTACACATCTTTTAATTAACCACATGTACATGTTCTCTTTTCTTCTCCCCCTTTTTGTCATATCAATGGCAAGAAAGAAATAACATTCATGTCATTTCAAAATTAACATTTTCATTAAAACTTTAGTCAATCAACAAGACAAATGGCAGTTCATTCAAGCAAATGCATTTCAAAACAACAAGCAGTAATGAAAAACATATAACTAAACTGGATCTAGCAACTAAGTCCTATGATGGAGGAGGAACGCGATCCAGGAGATCCTTAATGTGTGTGCGAGCGACCTGAAGCTCATCATACATCGCCTCCTGAGTCTCGTGAAGATTCGCAAAGCCCTCATCCACTTTGCGGTTTAGCTCCTCGAACATCCGCTGTTGAGATGCATGAAGGTTTGCAAAACCTTCATCGATCTTCTGGTTGAGCTCACCCATCATCGTCATAATGAACTCCATACTAGCAGGGGAGGGTACAGGTGCTGAGGGCTGAGCAGGTGGAGATGGTGGACGTGCAGTCGATGCAGCTGGTGGAGCCACAGGCTCATCGAGGGGATCTTCCTCCATAGCTGCTGCAGAAGGCTGTTCCCGCTTCTTCTTCCAGTCGCCCCGGAAGTCTTTGTAGTAGCCCATGTGATGGAGTGTCCCAATGTTGAGGACGCTCTTCGGAGAGGGCATTTCGCAGGTTTCGCAACTACTGTCTATTCCGAGTCGTTGGAGGAAGTACGCTAGTGGTTGTGGAAACACGATCGTTGTGGCTTGACCTCGGACGATCTTCAACCAGTCTTGATAAATAAAGTGAATGAGGTTGGGTTTTTGACTGGTGGAATGAATGTGGTGAAGCCAGAACTTATCTAACCGTCTAACAGTGGAGTGACGGGTACCAAACGGACGAAGGTTCCAAGAGATGATGAGGTGGAGTAACCGGGGATGCATTGGAAGGTCACTCGCCTTATCCCCGGGAATATCAAACTCCAAAGGGACTTCCTCATCTTTGTTTGTCAAGCCTTCATCGCGTATGTCAAACGCTTTGACAAGAACTTCAGTGTCGACGACAATGGATTTACCCATGACAAACGTAGTAAATCCTAGAATGTTACAAGTGTCGTTGGGATCATAGTTAAGTTCGGCATTGGAAAAGAATGCGCGGACGATATTTGGAGGGACTGGGGTATTGATTCTTAGAAAAGACATCCAACCAAAATCGTCAAATTTAGAAAAATACGGAAAATCAATTCGATTGAGGAAAGAGAAATCGATTGTGCGCCAATGTTTAATTGGCATGGTTGAAAAGTATTCTTCATATCGCTTCCTTTTGGCAGGTGTTTTAAAACACCTGTTGAAGGTAGCGGCTGAAGAGGGAGGAATGGATTGGGAGGATGACCCGATTTCTACATTGGATCGGGGAGGTTTTTGTCCTACTCTCTTAAGCCAAGGCATGGTTCTAGACACTAGATTTACGCTAAGACAGTTTTACAAACAAAAAATCAATGGAACAGTGACTAGATTTGCCCTAGGGTGAAATTTAACAAAAACGAAATAAATTTTGGAAGAAAAATTTACCAATGTAGGTTACTGGACTTGGATTGATGAGTGATTCGTACCGAAGATCGATCTGGAGGAAGAATTGAGAGAGGATGTGCGACAGAGCTTTAGGGATTTGGGATTTGGAGTTTTGAAATTTGGGGATTTTTTGCCAAAATTTATAGTCCAGGGCACAGGAGATCGATCTGTCGAGACGACAGATCAATCTGTCATTTCCAGAAGCCCAAGCAGATCGATCTGTCGTATGCACAGATCGATCTGTTGTCGAACAGAGGCTAGAGGAGATCGATCTGCCAGATGCATAGATCGATCTTCAGAGGACAGAGGCTTGAGGAGATCGATCTGTCGTATGCACAGATCGATCTTAGGATACAGAGGCTAGAGTAGATCGATCTTATGGATAGAAGATCGATCTGCCTAGCGTAACCTTAATGCTTTAGGCTTATTTAAGGTATGGAGATCGATCTATATGAATAGGAGATCGATCTCTCATACTTGTTGCCCATAAAACTCATTTGAAAATCACTTTTAAGTCAATTTGAAATCAAGATTTTGAAGCACACACATCTTAGGGAATATTCATAAGTCCTAATTCACCTCTAAGAATGCAAAACCTATCTCTATCAAGGGGTTTGGTGAATATATCAGCTATTTGATGTAACGTGTCAATGTATTCTAGAATTATATCCCCCTTTTGCACATGGTCTCTAAGGAAGTGATGCCTAATTTCTATGTGCTTGGTTCTAGAGTGTTGAATAGGATTTTTAGATAGATTAATGGCACTGGTGTTATCACATTTAATAGAGACTTGTTTCATGTCAATACCATAATCTTTCATTTGTTGTTTAATCCACAACACTTGAGCACTACAACTACCTGCTGCTATGTATTCAGCTTCAGTTGTGGACTGAGCCACACTGTTTTGTTTCTTGGAGAACCAAGAGATTAACCTATTTCCTAAGAATTGGCAAGTACCTGAAGTACTTTTCCTATCTATTTTGCATCCCCCAAAATCTGCATCTGAAAATGCATGAAGTGCAAAGGTAGAGTCCTTGGGGTACCAAAGTCCTAGATAGGGAGTGTCCTTAAGGTATCTAAAGATCCTTTTAGTGGCTAATAAATGTGATTCCCTAGGAGAGGATTGAAATCTAGCACAAAGGCATACACTCAACAAAATATCTGGTCTACTTGCAATTAAATAAAGCAATGAGTCAATCATAGACCTATAGAGTTTAGTATCTACACACTTACCTCTCTCATCTTTATTAAGCTTGATGTTGGTGCCCATAGGAGTTGCTTGAGGTTTGCAATTGTCCATTCCAAATCGCTTGAGCAAATCCTTACTATACTTTGCTTGATTGATGAAGGTTCCATCTTTTGTTTGCTTTACTTGAAGTCCCAAGAAGAATGTGAGTTCTCCCATCATGCTCATTTCAAACTCACCTTGCATGATCTTAGCAAACTCTTGACATAAAGACTCATTAGTTGATCTAAAAATAATATCATCTACATACACTTGTACAACTAATAAATCCTTATTTTTATTTTTGATGAACAAAGTGGTATCCACTTTTCCTCTTGAAAATCCCTTTTCTATTAAAAATTTTGACAACCTTTCATACCAAGCTCTAGGAGCTTGTTTCAATCCATAGAGTGCCTTAGACAATTTAAAAACATGTTCAGGAAATTCATGATTTTCAAAGCCGGGAGGTTACTCAACATAGACTTCTTCATTAATGAAACCATTTAAGAATGCACTCTTTACATCCATTTGATACAATTTGAAGTTTTTATAACATGCAAAGGCAAGTAACATTCTTATTGCCTCTAGTCTAGCTACCGGTGCATAGGTTACATCATAATCTATTCCTTCTTCTTGTCTATAGCCTTGTGCAACTAATCTAGCCTTATTCCTTATGATCACACTATTTTCATCCATCTTATTCTTGAATATCCATTTAGTTCCAATTATAGAGTGATCTCTAGGCCTAGGAACTAGTTTCCATACTTTACTTCTCTCAAATTGATTTAATTCTTCTTGCATTACTAGGAACCAATTATTGTCATCTAAAGCTTCATTGACATTCCTAGGTTCTATTTGAGATACAAAGGCTATATATTGACACATATTCCTTAGAGATGATCTAGTTCTAACTCCAAGAGTTGGATCTCCCACTATTTCACAATCTTTTACATATCCTAACTCCCTTGGTGCTCTAGATTCTCTATCCAATATCTCTATTTCATCTTTATCTTCTTTATTCAAGTCAAGTTTTTCTAATAAGTCATCTTCTAATTTTGAGTTTTCCTCCAAGTTTTCATCAAATATTCCAACGTCCTCATTATTTGTTGAATCTTTAGATAAATTATTTGACTCATCAAATATCACATGAATTGATTCTTCAACCATCAATGTTCTTTTGTTGTATACTCTATAAGCCTTTGAATTCAAAGCATATCCTAGAAAGATTCCCTCATCACTTTTGGCATCAAATTTTCCTAAATTATCTTTCCCATTATTTAAGACAAAACATTTGCAGCCAAAGGGATGGAAGTAGCTAATGTTAGGCTTTTTACCCTTGTAGAGCTCATAAGGAGTTTTCTTAAGCATGGGTCTAATCATAGCTCTATTAATTATATAGCAAGATGTGTTTATAGCTTCAGCCCAAAAATACTTTGGCAAATTATTCTCACACAACATGGTTCTAGCCATTTCTTTCAAAGTTCTATTTCTTCTTTCTACTACTCCATTTTGTTGTGGTGTCCTAGGGGCTGAGAAGTTATGACTAATTCCTTGATCATTACAATACTCATCAAATCCTATGTTTTCAAATTCCTTGCCATGATCACTTCTAATGCTAGTTATTGTATACCCTTTTTCATTTTGAGTAATTTTTGTATAGGCTATGAATTTTTTCAAGGCTTCATTTTTTACTCTTAAAAAGAACACCCATGTGAACCTAGTGTAATCATCAACTATTACAAATCCATAGTGTTTCCCACCTAGGCTAGTTGTTCTAGTTGGTCCAAATAAATCTAAGTGAAGTAATTGAAGAGGCCTAGTGGTGGATACAATATTCTTAGGCTTAAATGTTGTCCTTTTGTGTTTTCCTTTAACACAAGCTTCACATATTTCTTCATGATCAAAGGATAGCTTGGGTAAACCTATGACTAGATCCTTTCTAGCTAACTTAGATAGCACATGCATGCTAGCATGACCTAGTCTTCTATGCCATAACCAAGATTCCTTTTTACTATCTACCATTAGGCATATATTTTCATTTTTGAGTTCATTAAGATAGACAATATATATATTACCTTGCCTATGGCCTAGAAAGAGAGCTTTGTTAGTCTTAGGATCTACCACATTACATTTCATGCAATCAAAGATTACCTTGTAACCTTTGTCACAAAGTTGACTTATGCTTAGTAAGTTATGCTTTAGACCCCTAACAAGTAATACTTTTTCTAAAGAGAAGTAATCATTACCTATTGAGCCACTTCCTTCTACTTGGCCTTTGGAGTTGGCCCCAAATGTGACCTCTCCACCAACCTTTGATTTAAAAGAGTTGAAGTGGCTTCTGTCTCCCGTCATGTGCCTTGAGCATCCGCTATCCAAGTACCATGCTTCCTTTGTTTTAGCTGTGTGGCCATGCTCAATCACCTACAAGAAGATTTAAACTCAAGTCTTAGGTACCCAAATTTTCTTGGGTCCTTTGAGGTTAGTGAATGCAATTCTTGATCCCTTTGGGATCCATTTTGCTAATGCATTACAATCCTTGGAGTGAATTACTTCTTTTGGAATCCATATCCATTTTACTATTTTTCCTTTTAAAGTTCTCATCTTTATATTGCAATTATGTGATGCATGTCCCATTTTTGTCAAAGAATGCCCTTTGGGTCTCTAGCATGCTATCTAACTTTTGTTGACCCATGTGGAACCTATTAAATGAATTATGTAGATTGCTATTTTTCTCTTTAAGGTCACAAATTTCTAGATTTGAAATTTCTAGTTTCTTTTCACATTCTAATTTATCCATTTGCATTATCTCATTTTCTTTTCTCAATTTGGATATTATCTTTTTATATTTCATACTCATAGATTCATACTCTAATGCAAGATCATCAAAGGCATCTTGCAATTCATCAAAAGAATATTCATTGAGGCTTGAAGTTACCTTTTCATCCTCAATAGCCATGAAGCACAAGTTGGCAATGTCCTCATTTGATTCATCATCGGAGCAGTCACTGTCGCTCCATGTTGCCACCATTGCCTTCTTTTTATGGAACCTATCATTGGACCTTTTAAGAAGAGGGCAGTTAAATTTTGTGTGTCTTGGTTTTTTACACTCATAACACACAATTGAGTCTTTTCTACCTACTTCTTCTTGATCTCTCTTATTGTTTCTCCTATTACTACCACTAGCTCTCATCCTCATGAACTTGTTAAATCTTTTGGCAAACATTGCCATCTCAAAGTCCTCTTCACTACCACTCTCATTCTTAATCTCCTCTTGAGCAGTGGATTTTAGAGCAACTCTCACTTTCTTGGGTGGCTCTTCATTTGTTTTTAATTTCATCTCATAAGTGAGTAGAGATCCTATTAATTCATCTAAAGACAATGTGTGAGGATCCTTAGATTCCTCAATTGCAGTCACTTTAGCTTCCCATGATTTAGGTAAGCTATTTAATATTTTCTTGACCATTTCAATATTAGAATATATTTTTCCTAAGGACTTTAGTCCATTAATTACATCTGTGAATCTAATGAACATATCACTAATTGATTCTCCTTCCTTCATCCTAAAGAGCTCATAATCATGTGTGAGCATTCCTACTTTAGTCTCCTTCACTTGGGTTGTACCCTCATGAGTTATTTCCAATTTGTCCCAAATTTGTTTGGCATTATCACACCCGGAGACTCTATTATATTCATTTGGACCTAAGGCACAAAATAATGTGTGCATAGTTTTAGCATTTAGCTGAGCACATTTAATATCATTTGAATCCCATTCATCTTCTTCTTTAGGGATATCTCTTCCCTCTATTCTCTTTGTAGGCATTTGAGGTCCTTTAATTATAATTCTCCACACTTCATAATCATTTGCTTGAATGAACAACATCATCCTAGTCTTCCAATATGCATAATGTTCTCCATTGAACATAGGAGGTCTAACCGTAGAGTGCCCCTCTCCTACCAAACTAGTTGCTACATTGTTATGAGCCATTTGATCGTTTCTAACTCTTAGGAAGTTGTTCCTATGTGATTAAAGAGTCCTCGCTTTGATACCAATTGTTGGCTCTACCGAGAGGGGGGGTGAATCAGTTTTCTAACGTTAATAGCAAATTTTAATTTAATCCTATTATAGTCAGCAAATGAAAATGAACAATATAATAAAATTAAACAATTTAATGCAAGATAGATAGGGAAGAGAGAAACAAACACAATCGTTTATAGAGGTTCGGCCAAACTCTTGCCTACGTCCTCTCTCATTGACCTTCTTGTCAAGTGCTTTCTTACTCTCCTTCAACAGAAGTTACAATGTTCCTTTTACAGGTTAAGGAATAACCTCTCTACCCTTTGCAATATAAAAATGTATTCACCCTCTTACAAGTTTATCTCACTGAGGAACAATCCTCTTCTCTCTCAAGATAAGGATGAATACAAAATGAAGCTTTAATATAGGTAGGACAAATACAGCTTTTGCACTTAAGCTTATACAATAAATCTCAATAAATGAGGAATGAAGACACAAGGAATGAAAGTGTTTAAAGCTTGAGAATGTAGAAAATGTGCAGCAATAATGTCTCACTTCTCATTGTCTTCAATGCTTGGTTAAATACTGAAGGATTGGTAGTTGGAGCATTAAATGCTGTTTTTCCAGTTGAGATTTTGCAGAAACTAGCCGTTGGGTACCTCCAGTAGAGTGCCAGATCGATCTGCCATCTCGGCCAGATCGATCTCTTAGTTATAAACCCTGCAAGATCAAAGCACAATAACACAAGGAGATCGATCTGTCGAATAGGCAGATCGATCTGTTAATTTGAAAATGAAAGGGGAGATCGATCTGTCGAATAGGCAGATCGATCTTCCAATCTCTCTGTTTAAGGCAAGATCGATCTACAGATCGATCTGCCATGCAATCTCGTAGTGGGGAGATCGATCTCTCAATACCACAGATCGATCTCCTTAGCTCTCTGACTTTGAGGAGATCGATCTCTTCCTTACCAGATCGATCTCACAAGCTCTCTGTTTGAGTGTGGATCGATCCATAGATCGATCTACAGTCTATGCTTTAAGGGAGATCGATCTCTTCCTAGATCAGATCGATCCCTCAACTCTAGTATTAGGCAGATCGATCTCTTAACCCTTACAGATCGATCTCACTCTTCCTTAATCCCTCTGTACAGGTTCAAAACTTGGCAGATCGATCTCATGTCTTCCTGAGATCGATCTCTCATCCAAGATACACCCAGGAGATCGATCTCTCATAAGCCAGATCGATCTCTCATCTATAGAAAACCCAGGAGATCGATCTCTCATAAGCCAGATCGATCTCTCATCAATAGAACTCTAAGTTCTGGTACTGATAACCTCTAAACATGTTTTTATATCATCTTTATATTATTGAATTTACTTGTTTTGTCATTTCAAAATACATTAACTTAACACTCATAATCTAAAAATTTCTAAGATTATTATCTGCTCGCAATTTTCTTAAACATTCATGATTGATCAAATCTCGATTTATCCAAAATTTTATTTAATGATTTATGTAGTTATTAATATTTTTTTTATAACTATAAGTAATGATTTTTTTAAAAATTTTATTTATTAATTTATTTCCTATTTAATTATCTTCTAATTTAACTCAAAATTTTATTAAGTTTTACCCATTTAATTTACAAATAACGAATTTATATGTATAATTTACCAATTCTAATTTATTTTAATTTATAAATTTAAATTAATTATATCTAACTTACAAACCCAAACTTAAACCAATCATATCTAATGTAATTATCTCCTAATCTTTCATTTAATTTCCTAATTCTTAATTTAATCCCACAAAATATATAACTAATATAAATGTAAATGAATAAATTAATAAAATGTACCTAGATATTGGGTCAAGCTCGACACTTCCTTTCTCCCTTAGCTTCTCTTTCTTTCTCTGTTCCACGTTACCAACAGCAGAGACGTTCTCTTTCCTTCTCACTTTCTGTTCACATTACAGCAATGGTGCAGAAACAAGCAAGAAGCAATTTACGTAATGGAGCTTCGCTGGATGCAGGAATAAAACAGAGTGGAGTAGGACGGTACAGGATAGTAACGAGTGGTGAAAGCAGGGAACGATGATGGACCGTGGACGGCTAATGAGAACCAGGAATTATGCAAGGGACGACGCAGTGATGGTACTGCAGGGGTGCAGTGAAGCAAGCAGCACAATGTAAAAGCTGAACAGCTTGATAGTAACACAACAATATGAAGCAGTTTTGGTGATGGCTCGGTGCAAGGCAGTGGCTGTGTAGATGCGGCACAGGCAATGCGAAACGATTCTGGTGCAGTGGCGATACAGGAAAGATGTAAGTGCAAGAAGGCTTCGGGTAGTGCAGGGAACGACGCAGGGATCGATGAGGCCAAGCCAGGGACAGCACGATGGTAGAGATGCAGAGCAAGAATGGAGATGTTGTAGGGCTTCAGCCTATAATTTTGAAACTGTAGTAGTAGCTTACACGCGAGAGAAGCAGGAAACCACGGCAGTGGGGAAACAGTGGCGTGTAGGAGCAACACGATTTTTTATTTTATTTTATTCTATCCTTTATTTCTCTCAATCTCTCTACTTTTCTTTTTTTCTCTATTTTTTTCCCAGATTTTCTCCCCCTCTCTCTGTGTGCTCTCTTTCCTCTATTTAATGTGTATGCCTCAACTCTTTTGGGCAACTTCTACTTGAGGAAAGAACTAATTTCCTCTCATTTCGGTCCCATAATAGTGGGATTCTCCTATTATTATTTTTTTGTCAAATGTTAGATTTATTTCCTTTATTTTTCTTTTTCCTTTTTTTTTTGATTTCACAATACTGATTTTCTTTTTTCATTTATTCTTTCCTTTTATTTTTATTTGGCAACAAATCCTTTGGTCAATGCTTAGGCTTAGTTTTTGGTGTAGTGGGTTGTAAGGTTTTGACATGGTGCATGGGGTTTCATGGGATTTGCATGGGAAGGATTTAGGGTCTGCATGGAATAAGATTTACGTTGGAAAGGGTTTAAGGGTTTAGGTGGTTTGAGGTTTGAAATAGGCTTGACCAAAGTTGACTTATTTCCAAATTTTTATTTTTTTAATATTTTAATTTTTTCTTAAAAGTTGTTTGAACAAAATTAAGTGTTTACAATGAATTTTATCAAATTTGGTGTTGTGCCTACGTTTACATCATATTGTTCAAGAATGTTTCAAAATAGCTTCTACTGCTAATGAGAAAATTAGAAAAAGTATTCAATATATGAATGGGTTAGAGGCTAGAATGAGGAGTTTTGAAGAGTGTGTAATGTTTCAATTTCTATTAGTTCATATTTGGTTTTGGATGTGCTAATTATATGGAACTCTACTTACTTACAAGTTCATGTTAGAGAGTGCTTTGAAATTTAAACATGCTTTTGCCATGCTTGCATTAAGTGACGGAAATTATAAGCATTAGCCATCAAGTGAAGAGTATAACATAGAGGAGAAAACGTGTGAATTTTAAAAACCATTCTATGACATCACAAACTTGTTTTCAGGAACTAGTTAGCCAATTGCCTATTTGTATATTGCCTAAGTTTAAGAAATTGAGATGCTTTTAATGGAATACATGCACGAAGATGATGGGATGTTATTAGGCATGGCTTCCAATTTGAAGCAAATATTTGACAAGTATTGGAGTGAGTATAATATTCTACTTGCAATGACGATGATTGTTAATCTACGTGTAAAGTTCACGATGTTGAAGCGATACTTTTTGAAAATTGATCATCAAGGTTTTCAAGAGAAGTTGGATGTGGTGAAAGGGATAGTATTTATGCTTTATGAAGAATATAAAAAGAATGCGTTCTAGCTCATTACATGATTAAGGCCAACAAAACCAAATTTCTCTCATATCTTCAACTCTATGAATTCTATCTCAAATTTAGATGTAAGTATAAACACGTAGACTTTAAATGCTTAATTTATCTCAATGTGAACTTCAATTTGTCATTCATAACTTTTTATTCTTTGTTAATTGCATTTCCATGAAGTGCCTCACTAGTTATGGATGGGTTTGGCAGATGATGAAGATGATGTCCCAAGTTTCAAATCTCAATTGGAAGTATATTTGGATTTGCCAAAACGTGATCTTTCTCCGAATAAAGATTGGATATCTTACAATGGTGGAATGATCATAATATTTGTAACAACCTCAAATTTCATATTTGGACATTTATAAGACCTAATTAGGAAATTATGAGATCAAGTAAACTAAAACAAATTGCTAAATAATGATTTTTCGATTTTTAGGTTGAAAGGGGCAGCTCACGTAAGGAAAGGCTTGTGAGCCCCACGAGAGTACGCACCCACCTAGAAATATCTGAATCATCATAAAATGATGATATATGACCTCGAGTAAACCATTCGGATCCATAAAATTACGATTACAACTTATCTCGAAGAACGCACAATAAATGTAAAAATGACGATTATGTCCATATATCAAATTTCTACATTGGACACCGTGGATCGATTTAAGGGTATTAAAGGAATTATATCTAGCCATTAAATTGATATGCTCGAAAAATAATACGATAGTACCGAAAAAGATCGAAATAGGTTAAGGTAAATTTCATTCAGAAAAATATCCTGACTTGTCTCCTTTGGTCACTTTCACCTATGATATATTAGTTTCATTTGATATACACGAAGATAGTGGAAAGTTCTATATGAAAAATAAATGGACCAATAGATATAAGATTAGTAGAATATTATGATAACGTAAGATATTTAGAAAAGTTTTTAGTATTTTAATTATTAACCTTATAAAGTGGCACTTGATGTAAGACCAGTAAATTTTTATGTAATGTTTATGATTTCAGAATGTACAGACAAGTTACATTACATATGAATCTCAAGAAATGAATGTTTTTAAGTGCTAAGTATGGATAGAATGTTAAATGAGTAGTGAAGCAAATGAATGCAACAATTCCCTTGAAATCCTGGGAAAAACTGTAGTAGGAAGCCTATAGATGAAGGCCAAATCGATCTCATGTCACGACCACCCCTCCTGTGACCTACCAAATTCACCACAAATTTTTCACATTTTACTTACCTCTCCTTTTGTCATAACTCAACACCAACAGTTGGGCTGTGATTCGATATTAGTTACCTCAACCACATTCATTCCATAACATACATACATATCAATACAATTATTTATTATATGTAAGTACTCTTTTCTTAAATGTAAACTCATTACATTATAATAAAATATTTGTACATATACATCCCCGACCGTACATTCATTTACATAACTGTGCTTTTACATTGTTCAGTACAAAATGTTCGAATGTGTATACCTCTCGTAAGATGGATGTACAACGGATCAAGGAATACCAGTCCTTAACCGTGCCAAACTACTGTGAACGCTCTGTAGAGAGGGGAAATAAAAAGGGGGTGAGTTCACAGCTCAGTAAGGAAATCTGACAAGCAAGTAGATAACCACACTATCTACAAAATACAATACTCATGCCTTGAAATCATTTCCTTCTTGATTCATATCTAAAGCATGCATCTTGCTTGAAACTTTTATGCAATATATTCATATAAATATAAATCATCATTTACAAACTGAAATCCTACTGGTTTAATAAACCTCAGCAATTTATGCAAAATATTGCATTTCTCATGTAATTTTATATAATTCACATTTATCATGCCATTCAATTAAATCAAAATAATATAGCATATCATCATGTTCAAAAACATGAAAATCTGGGCCTCACCCATCCCTCGAGTTACCCTTTATCACACACAAATTCACATGTTCAAATTATAAAACCATGTGATAAGTCATTCAAGAATATCAATTTGCACGAAAGGAGATAGGCGACTACATGTTCCGAGATTATGATCATAACTCATTTTTTGTGATCCCAGGCTACACAGTACTCGGTGTGCGGGGTCTCACATTTGCTGTAACGGGAGGTGGGTCAAATCCTCTACCGTCAGCTCACAACTCACTCATATCGTGTACTTATGGTACAACGTACTCCATGTGACATACATGATACACAGTACTCCATGGACCCAATCTCAAGGTCGGGATGCTTGCCATAAGTCTTAGTCCTCATACCTTGGATATACTTCATAGTCGGGATACTTGCCATAAGTCTTAGTCCTCAGGATGCTTGCCATAAGTCTTAGTCCTCATACTATGGATAATATTTTCGATAGCCCTCAGCCATAACTTAAAATATTGCATGTGTGAGCATATAATCGGTGCGACACACAGTCAGCACAGGTCTCAATACGGCTGTTTCATGCTTTCTCTTTTAAAATTGGTATGTGCGAGTAAACTCCCAGCACAACCATACACAAGTGACATAAATCTAGCGTGAGAAATGCTCCCAGCACTATGTCATGTAAAAACTGAGTATGAGCATTGCTCCCAATACTTTATAATGCATCAATTAATGAAAACTGAGTACGAGTAATGCTCCCAGTACTCTATCATGTAAAACTGAGTATGACCAATGCTCCCAATACTCCATAATGCATAAATCGCATTTAAGATTTTGTACCAGAATATACTCAAGTACTATGTGATGCATATCTCATAAAATATAGTGCGAGTATTCTCTAGCACTAATGGTTTACACAAAAACCCGATAGATGGCTTATTTTAAATCACAATTCACCCAAGTAAATCAAATCGGCACTAAAATGTGCATGTTTTCGCATATACATGAAAATATTTGCCATTCTATCCATATACATTTAAAATATGTTGAATTTAATCAATCACATGCTTCCTAAGCTTTTTAACTCATTGGATCCTACCATAACATTTCTATTCACGAGAATTCATATAGAATATAGTTATTGAAATTCTATTCGAAATACGTGTAGCTATCTCTAGCTATTCACGAAATCCTCTTACCTCGGATCACGTCACGTGACCTCACTTCCTCGGTGCTGCTCACTCTTGTAGTCCGATCAGCTTCCAATATCAACTTCGAAGCTGTAAATAGTCATTCACATCAGTATACCTTAATATACTTTGTTTTCACTTGCATGACTCTAAATCAATGTATTTAACTCCTCTCAACACCTTAATCATTATGGTATTTTACCATATATATCATATATCTATATTCATTTCTCATATATTCCAATTCATGTATTTCACAAAACTACCTTACAATCTTCCATACACGCTTATTCCATTATTTAATCCATGTTTACTCAACTTCCTCATCATTTTCTCAATCTTATGTCAATATCTAGGTCATGGATATTTTTCATGATCCATTTGTTTTCAGCAATTTAAACATATACCAATTAACTCACTAAGACACCTAGATTATCATATATGAACTTGGTGTATTAAATCTTTCCTAGCTTGAACTTTCCTCTTTTTCACCAAAATTGGCAATCTTCTCCTTGTTCCTCCAATATTTGATTTCAACTTCTTGTTTTCAAGTATGTTGTTCTCCTTTTTACTAAGAACAACTTTGCTGAACTGAATCTCACTCAAAACTACTTGCAAGATGAAGATTTCTAATGTAGAAATGTTAGGTTTTCACTTTGGTTTTAATGAGGTTTAGTGTTCTTGGGAAAACAGAGGTTGCAGAGCCTTTTATTTATAGAATTGCTTTTGGAGATCGATCTACCAATGGTGAGGGATCGATCTGTCCTGCATTTTCTCTTCAAAAACTAACTTTCCAAGCTTAGGGGATCGATTTGCTCTCAAGCATGAGATCGATCTGCTTTACGCAGAACCTTAAGGAGATCGATCTGACCCTTACATGAGATTAATCTGTTCTGCCCAGAACCTCTTCAAGATCGATCTGCATTGAATGTGAGATCGATCTGCTCCTCTTCAGAAGCAGTTCTGCTGTAATTTCTTCCCAAAATTCACTGTTACATTCATATTAACTTTGCTTAATTACCCGTTTTACAATTCATAGACATTGGCAACTTAAGAATATTCATTTTTTATGATTTATATAAATTGTGACTTGTCCATATATCACAAAATCATAAAGAGTACATATTATGTTATGGGCTTTACATCTCATGTGGTGACAGGATCGATCTTGCAATTACGGAATGAAAACACCAAGGTTTTTAGGCAAGAAGATCGATCCTTTATTCAAGCCAGATCTATCCTTGATGAAGAGTAGATCGTTCTCCTCCCCAAGAAGATCGATCCCAAAGTGGCTCTGCTTGGAAGAGATCTATCCCTTTCTTGGGAAAACGATCTCAATTTGTCTCGACCAGGAGCAGATCGATCTCATCCCTATGATAGATCGATCTTTAAAGCATTCTGCCTGAACCAGATCAATCTCATGCTATAAGCAGATCGATCTCCTGCCTGCAATTATCGAGATTTTGGAGGATTTTAAGCAAGGGGAGATCGATCTCCACCCTTTGGAGATCGATGTCGTAATTTGAAATCTATATAAAGCCCGACCATTTGAGCCTTCTTCCCTAGAACACTGAAAACCTTCCATGTTTGAGTAATAACCTAGCTTTCTCACTCTAGATTTTTAACACCTTCCAAAGAGATTTGAGAAAAATGCATTTGAGCAAAGTTGTTGCTTAAGAGGAGGAGAGCAATATAGTTGAAAACTAGAGGTTGAATCAAAGGATTGAAGGAGAAAAAGAATCTCTCCTCACATTTGGCAAAAAGGAGAAAAGTCAAGATAGGTAAGATTTCAATGTACCAACTTCTAGTATGATAATCTAGACATTTAGATAAGTTGATTTGGTATATACATTGTTGGCTTAAATGTTCATGTACATGCTTAAGTAACCATGACCTAGAATGAGCTTAGTGAGAGAAAGTTGAAATGGCATGGAGTTAATGATGATTTAAGTATGTAGAAATGTTGATAAGCATGTATAGATGATTTTAAAATACTTTTGTGAAATCCATATGTTGGATTAGATGATGATTGAAATGGGTATAAGAAGTGTCTGATGAAATGCCATAGAGAACGAAAATGATGAATTTGAGGTATTGCAAGGCTAATGTCGGTTCAATATGAATCGATAGACTCGAGGAGTCTGAAGGACTCTCGAGAAACGAATAGAACCATTGAAATGGACTTAAGAGGATATGAGGTCCAAAAGATGTAAAAAGGCCAAATTTGGTGTAAAATGGCCCCATGCATTGAATTGAAATTCATGCAAATGAGAATTGAGTATATTGAAATACACTAATGTGAGTAGCAAATGCTTGTAGCTCCTGAAGATTGAGTTTGAGTTGATAAAGCCGGATCACGAGCATTGGAAAATAAAGGGAAGTGATTCACACGTGATTCGAGGTAAGGGATGCAACCTTTTGTGCATGTGTATTTCTTTACTAATGAAAATGCTTTGATAGCATAAAATGAGTTTACAAATGAGCATACTTATTAAGAAAAGTGTTTGATTTGAGATTTATCACTTGAGTGCATGTTTTGCCGGTTTGAGCTCGGTTTTGTGATTTGAGTTATTTATGAGCAAATATATATCTTTTTATTTAAAAGAAATTTATAAGCAAAACTATCTTGAGCTCTACGTAAAGGCAAAATTATTTTTTGCATAATAATGGGATGTTTTAATTTGAGACTAAAGGCTTGTCATGAAACTTACACATCGGTGGATACCTCCACTTCGGTTGACGCTGAGGCTTTCCTAGGCCCGGGTCTTACCATGCCTCTATTTTGGTAACGTGAGATGCCTCCATTTTGGTAACGTGAGATGATGTCCCTCATTTGAGATGTCCTTGTTGAGGATGATGTGATGTGATGATTGTATTCATGACTTTTATATTATGCCTAGTCTCCATAACTATTCGAGAAATAACGTATTGTGAAAATGTGATAATGATGTTTTGATGAATTGTGATTTAAGTCACGTGTTTATAAATTATGTGAAATTATGCCATTATTACACTATGTTTTGATATGATTGTGAAACTGCATATGCACTCCTTACTGAGCGAAGTTGAAAGCTCACCCCCTCTTTTCCTCCCTCCACAGATTACTTACAGTGAGTGATAGTACCTGCCGCGTACGTGATATAGGTTGGTGGACGTGACTCTCCCCAGGCTATTGCGTATGCACATGAGAGGTATAATTTAATTCATTTTGTAACCCAGACAATTATGTAATACAAACACTTCTATTTAAGTGATGTTGGGATGTAATCAGAATGGTATGTGTATAACAAGTGGATTTCTTTTGATATAATATTAATTGGTTAAGAGATTGTGGATGTTTGAATGATCCTCGAGATATTTGGTTGAAGAGGTTGACTGACATTGTACAGAAATGTACCTTGTGTAGGAAGTTTGGTTTAAGAAAAAATTTAAATTAGCCATATTTTTTACCTTTCCGACTGTCACAGATTTAGTGGTATCAGAGCAAAGGTTGCCTAGTACTGTTAGTGTTGATTAAGTAAAAATAGATTACATCCCAAGTGTCTGTAATTGTCTGGTTATGAATCGAATTTAATGGTTAAAATTATAACCGATGTTTAATGTGTACGCGCAGGTACGTAAGAGATAAGATATGAGGGGAAAATGATGTTGTCCCCGGAGGCAGGCACAACCACCTTTACCACCTGAACCACAGCCGGAGAGTTCTAACTCTCGAATTAATCGGCTTGAGCAGGATGTATGGTAGGGGTTTAAGCAGATGGCGGCGCTATTTGCGAACATTTCGGGCCTAATGCCTCAGGTACCACACCTACCCCGGCTCCTACACCACCACAGGATTCGCCCCCACCTCTTATATAGACTGACCCAATGCCACCTGTCGCTCAGCCTCTGGCACAAACCAAGCCCGATGATATAGGTAAGGGTTGGTTGAAGGATTTTCTCAAGATGAATCCGTCGAAATTTAAAGCGGTGAAGGGACCAGCTGAGGCAGAGGAGTGGCTAACAGAGATGAGGATGATCTTTGACTTTCTTGGATGCACTGATGCAGATAGGGTTAGTATGGGCACCTACATCCTTAAGGAACAAGCCCGATGTTGGTGGAATACCACCCAGAGTATATTGACTGTCATCCATCCAGTGATTAGTTAGGAGACTTTTCAGTCGGCCTTCAAGACCAGTATATCCCTCGAGTTGCCCAAAGAAGTTACAAGCAGATTTTTTGAATCTAGTACAGGATAGCATGATAGTCGACGAATATGAGAATCGGTTCACTGCTTTGTTGAGATATGATCCGGATACTGTCAAGGATGAGGAAAGCCGAACAGAGTGATTTGTTACTGAGTTTAATGATACTCGCAGACGAGCACAGGAAGTTGAGAGGGGACTAGAGTTGATACAGTCCCAGTCTCAGTCCTGAGTGATAACTAGGGATAAGGGTAAGAGACCTGCAGCTTCCCACACCAACTTTAGGAGGGGTTCTTTTAAGAGACAAATGTTTGAGGGACCTAAAGGGAGAGTTAATAGACCAGAGTTCCTCCCATTACTATGAAGACCCCTCAAGGTGCCATACTAAGATCTGCAGAGATTGTGGTTGGTTGCATGAGGGTACTTGTTTCTGAATACTACGAGGATGTTTCAGGTGCGGGGACATGGGTCACAGGGTGAAGGACTGCCCACAGCCACAAAAACCACATCTTCAAGAGCCTCCTCGATAATAGCCGCAAAGAGTGATCCCCCAGAGACGGGCTATGGCTGCTGGTAAGGGAAAGAAGCCTATCACTGAGGGGCATGTATTTGCTTTAGATAAGGAGACTGCAGACACTTCATCCGAGGCTATACGAGGTACACTTCTTCTCTGTAATCATGAGGCTCATGTGTTATTTGACCTAGGGTCCACGCATTCTTTTATTTCTATATACTTTGCATGTAAGTTGAATTTAGAGCCTGAACCCCTAACTCATATTTTACATGTAAGTACACCTATGCGTGAGTTGCAAAGAGCTGATATGGTATGTAGAAAGTGTGAGATTAAGGTGGGAGATAAAGTGATGTTAGCAGATCTAGCTTTACTCAATATGTGTGGTTTTGATGTGATTCTAGGGATGGATTGGTTAGTGACCAACTGCGTGAGTCTAGATTGCTACACTAAAACTGTAACTTTCTATCTACTTCAAAAATTTAGTGTACGTTTGAATGTTAAGGAATGAAAATGTGTGAAGATTATTGTGAGGAATCTTATTGATGTAATTATGATTTCCTGAAAACATTGATTAGATTACTGATGTGAAGGTTACATCGCACTCATCTCTTATATCAGTCGAAACCTCCGAGGATAGAGGATGTACTGATAGTATGCGAGTTTTCGGATGTGTTCCCAGATGAGTTACTGGGTTTACCACTGGAGAGAGAGTTGGAGTTCACTATCGATTTAGTGCCAGATACCCAGCCAATCTTTATACCTCCCTATAGGATGACATTGGTTGAATTAGAGGAGTTAAAGAAACAGTTGCAAGAGCTGCTTGACCAGAGTTTTATTAGACCTAGTGTGTCACCTTGGGGAGCTCTAGTTTTGTTTGTGAGGAAGAAGGATGGTAGCCTCAGATTGTGTATAGACTACAGACTACTGAACAAGGTTACGGTGAAGAACAAATACCCCTGTCAAGGATAGACGATTTGTTTGATCAGTTGAGAGGGGCTTCTATATTTTCTAAGATTGACTTAAGATCGGGCTATCACCAGTTAAGAATCAGGAAAAAGGATATTCCAAAAATGGCCTTCAGAAGTAGATATGACCACTACAAATTCTTATTGATGCCCTTTGGTTTGATGAATGCCCCTGCTGCTTTCATGAGTTTGATGAATGAGGTATTTCGAGACTATCTAGATCAGTTTGTGATAGTCTTCATTGATGATATCCTTATATATTCTCGATCCCATAAGGAACACACACAACATTTGAGGATTATGCTTCAGATACTCCGAGATAAGTAGTTGTATGGAAAGCTCAGTAAAAGTGAGTTTTGGCTGGATCAGATAGCTTTCCTTGATCATATTGTATCTATGGACGGGATATCAGTTGATCCGTCCAAAGTAGAAGTTGTACTTAATTGAGAGAAACTGAGGATAGTTAAAGAGATTCAGAGTTTTCTGGGACTTGCAAGATATTACAGGTGGTTTGTTAAGGGATTCTCTAAGATCCCAGCTCTTCTGACTAAGCTTACATGCAAGGACATTCCGTTTATATGGTCGGATCGGTGTGATCAAAGTTTCCAAGGGCTTAAACGACGATTGACTAAAGCACCCATTTTAAGGATTCCGAGTGGATCTGGAGGTTTCGCAGTGTATAATGATGCTTCCTATCTGGGTTTGGGGTGCGTACTCATGAAGCACGAAAGAGTAGTCGCTTATGGATCACGTTAGTTGAAGGACCATGAGCGGAACTACCCTACGCATAATTTAGAGTTAACTGCAGTGGTGTTTGAGTTGAAGATATGACGACATTACCTGTATGGGGAAAGGTTTCAGATTTTCACTGACCATAAGAGTCTGAAGTATATCTTCGATCAAAAGGAGCTTAATATGAGACAAAGACGATGGATGGAGCTCCTTAAGGACTATGAATGTGAGATTTTGTATCATCCGGGGAAAGCGAATGTAGTTGCGGATGCCCTGAGTAGAAAGAGCATGGTTTCTATTATGATGAGTAGGGAATGAGATTTATTGAAACAGTTCGTCGGACTCAGGATAAGAGTTGAGGAAGCAGAGGTCGAATTTATGGCTAGCCTAAAAATAGAGCCGGGTATTTTGGATCAGATTAGAACTGGACAGAGAAGTGATCAGAAGCTACTGGATTTGGTTAGCCAAGTTGAGAAGACCCTGTAGTCAGATTTTGTGGTCAATGATGATGGATTGTTAAGGTTTAAGGGCCATATTTGTATCCCAAGCAATGATACCTTGAAGCAACAAATATTGATGGAGCCTCACTGTTCCCGTTACACCATACACCCAGGTAGTACCAAGATGTATCAGGATCTGCGTAAGGTGTATTGGCGGAGTGGTATGAAATGGGAAGTGACAAAATTTGTGGCTAAGTGTTTGGCGTGTCAACAAGTGAAAGTTGAACACTAAAAGCTTGGAGGAATACTTATGTCCTTGCCAGTACCTAAGTGGAAATGAGAGCATATCACCATGGACTTTATCATGGGATTACCGAGGACCCGAAGAGGTCATGATGCAATCTGGGTAATAGTAGACAGATTAACTAAGAGTGCCCACTTCCTTGCCATCAAGAGTACAGATACCTTGAGTGCCTTAGTTGAACTATATGTCAGAGAGATAGCTCGATTGCATAGAGCCCCAGTGAGTATAACATCTGTCACGACCCAATTCCATTCTCTTTAATCAAAAATCACTAAAATTTTTTCGCGTTTTACTGTTACCTTACCCGGTCGTGAACTAACTCACCACACACTGTTGGGTTGTGAGTCAATAATAAACTCCACATCTCATTCATTCTCAGTGAAATAAAACGATGTCATACATTTGCATTTAAATCTTGTACTTATACAAAAGCATGTTTTACTGACATCTACATCCCCCATAATTACAATTCAAAGAATACTGTGCTTTTACATTGTTTAGATACAAAAAGAATCACTGTGTATATACCTTTAAGCGATGGAGATGCAGCGGAGTCCAAAATACCACGCCTCATTCCTCACTGGGCTACTATGCACGCTCTGTAGGGGAAAATAGAGAGGGATGAGCAACCACACGCTCAGTAAGGCAATAATGCAAGCATGGTAGATAACTACTCTATCTACATGCTGATAGTGTTATGCATAAATCACTTATGGTAGGAGCATGAGGAATAAAACTATGCCATATGAGTATACATATATATCATGTATTAAAATCATGTACATTGGCATATAAAACATGGTAAAACATCATGTATAAATCATCTCATGCTCAATCTCATTCAAATTTATAAAAAAGGGCAATTCATTAAGAAACCTCCTTTTTTAAACCAACATCATAAACCTCTTTCTCAACACATAAATACCACCAAATCAATTCACAATCACAATCACATTTTCATTTCACAATTTACGCATGTTTATAAAAACTAGGTCACTATATCAAAAGTGCCTATGTGGACCACTACATCATAAATCATCCCAGACCACACGCATCCAGGTGTGCGGGGTATCATGCTGGCACGAAGATGGATTATCCCTCGCCAGACTTTCTCATCATTTAACCATCATGCGGTATATCATACTCCATGTGATATACACGGTACAGCGTACTCCGCAGACTCATATCGTGATTGGGGGTGCCATTCCTAGGTCTTACCTACCCCATACTAAGAGTTTTTCATATCCGTGAAGGAGAGCCTCCCTGCCGAACAGAGCCTCCCCGCCTAACAGAGCCTCCCTGCCTCCTTGGGCTTAAGGATGTTAGCTTAAGGATGTAAGGCTTAAGGATCCTTCCGTAAGAGAGCCTCCCCGCCTAACAGAGCCTCCCCGCCTCTTTGGGCTTAAGGATGTTGGCTTAAGGATGTAGGGCTTAAGGATCTTACCATACCCATGTAGGAGAGCCTCCCTACCTAACAGAGCCTCCCCGCCCCTCCAGGGCTTAAGGATGTTGGCTTAAGGATCCTACCGTAAGAGAGCCTCCCCACCGAACATAGCCTCCCCGCCTAACAGAGCCTCCCCGCCTCTTTGAGCTTAAGGATATTGGCTTAAGGATGTAAGGCTTAAGGATCTTACCAACTTTCACAACCTTATACGAATCACCATGTGCAAACTTGTGCGAGCAAAGCTCTAGCACGAATCATGCATCCTCTCATGAAGAGACGCGTACGAGGATAGCTCTAGTACGGTTATACTCTTAAGACAACCCACTCAAAAGCCATCTACGAGCAGAAGCTCCAGTACGGTTTATAAACATCATCATAGTTTCCAAATCAAGGTGCGAGCTAAGCTCTAGCACGTTTCATACAAATGAAAACATCAATACCCGGTGCGAGCTAGGCTCTATCACGGTTTAATTCACATAAACATGATAGGCGGCTCATAAGCTTTTAAAGCTATCTTAAAACATATTTGGCACTTCACATGTGCTACAAATATCAAACCACAATAGCCAACCTATTTATCAATTCATTTAAAACCAAATACATGTTTTGTGAAAGCATTCAAAACACTTGATTTATGCAATTATTAGCCTTACTATCCCTTTTTATACATCCATGTAAAACCAAATCATCCAATATTCACAACTATTTTCACATACCAAACAACCCATTTCTCAAACGTTCATGCATTTCATAAACACCCTATATTCCCATAAATTACGAGCAGCTACCTCTATATACTTACAGAATTCCCTTACCTGGAATCGCGATGCGTGATTCCACTTCCTTAAAGCTGCTACTCGTACCACTCGATTCGTTTCCAACGAACTCTTCGGGACTGCAAAAAATTGTATCCCGCATTATATTCGATCCATATAATATGACATCGTGTGTTCACTATAGTCAATTCGACCTATAGTTTTCTATTAACGCTTGTGAGGCCTCGTTTCATTACTTTATCCATAACTCGAGTCTATGGATCTTCTTAGGCCTATTAACTTATTCAAAATCGATATTAAATCGACATTAAGCTCATAGTGTTCATATTTCATGAATTCCCTCACTATGGCATTTATCAAGCATATACATACCCATTTTCACATTCCTCCAAACTCACAATGTAATTCCATTTAACCATCTAAAATCATAAATATTACCTCAATAACAAATTTAGCATGCCCATAAATCATAAACTCATTCAACCCATATATTCTCACATTATACCCATTCTAGGTTTTCTAGGTCACACCAATTCCACCACATCCCTAGATAATTTATCCATCAATACTCATGCCAAACAACTCCAAAATCAATTAAATAGACAATGCACTCGGATTGGAGTGTTAGAATCTTACTAAATATGATTTTTCTTCTTGCTCCAAATGTCAATGCCCTTTTCTCCTTCAATACCAACAATGGGAAAATGCCTACCCACTATGTTGTTCTTCTCTTTGATAGGAACAACTTTTCCTCTAATGGTCTCTCTTCAAATCTCACTGAAAAGGGCTGATTTTAGAGAGGGAAAGTTAGGTTTTTAGGTTGAAAGTGGAAGGTTAATGTTTTTCCCTAGATTTCCTGATTTTCAGCCTTCCTTATATAGAAATAACTTGAGGAGATCGATCTGGTTCAAGAGGAGATCGATCTGGTCCCCCATGACATTTTTAAGCATGAGATCGATCTGTCGAAGCATGTGATCGATCTGGTCCCAAACAGAGAGCTAAGGAGATCGATCTGGGTGCTTGAGGATCGATCTTTTCATCACAGAATGCTTAGGAGATCGATCTGGCCCTATTGGAGATCGATCTGCTCAATTCCATTGCCCAAATAAGAGCATTCTGGCTCTTCTAGATCGATCTCTCATCCTATGAGATCGATCTGGCCTTCATGTTTTCAGATTTCCTGCAGTTTCCTTTCTGCAACTCACACCAACACATCCTTAATCTGTTGCCATGGCCATTTTCTCATCCATCCACCTTTATAACTTGAAAATGGCACCCATTCATACCTTATGCACATTGAAACTTGTGTGCATTCATTGTATGTCCAAAGGTATGCTATATAAAACCAAATGGAAGCATAACTTCATTCCCTTTTACCACACTACTCATTTTGAGTTTCAATCACATCCATCACTTATAAGAATTCATTTCTTCATATTCATACTCAATGGAACTTGTATGTACGTTACAAATCATATTACACATACGTACATTGAATCCATGGACTTACATCAATCATACTTTACATTACAAGTCCATTCATATTTATTACACATTACAACTTTACATATACGGGGTCTCACATTCTTCCCTTCTTCAAGGAATTTGGTCCTCCAAATTAGAACTAAGTCACTCTACAAAAAGTTAGGGGTACTTCTCCCGTATTAAGTTCTCCAATTCCCATGTGGCCTCTTCCGCCGTGTGATGTTGCCAAAGAACTTTCACCAAGGGAATTGTCTTATTCCTTAACACTTTCTCTTTTCTGTCCAATATTCGAACCGGCTTCTCAACATACGTCATACTCTCATGGAGCTCCAACAGCTCATATCTTATCACGTGTGCCGGGTCCGGGTGATACTTCCAAAGCATCGAGACGTGGAAGACGTTGTGGACATTTGCCAAGTCCGGTGGCAATGCCAACCTATACGCCTTATCTCCCACTCTCTCCAAAATCTCGAAGGGTCCGATATATCTAGGGCTCAGCTTGCCCTTCTTACCAAATCTCATAATACCCTTCGATGGTGATACCCTCAGAAACACCGACTCACCCTCATCAAACTCTAGTGGTCTTCGTCTTTTGTCAGCATAACTCTTTTGTTGGCTCTGAGCTGTCCGTAATCTCTCACATATCAACTGGACGTCCTCAGATGCCTGCTGCACTAAGTTCGGAGCAAAAATCTGTCTGTCACCAACCTCTTCCCATTCAATAGGGGAACGGCATCTACGCCCGTATAATGCCTCATAGGGTGCCATCCCGATACTAGCATGATAGCTATTATTATAAGCGAACTCGGCTAACTGCAGGTGGTCATCCCAAGAGCCTCTAAAATCCAGTACACACGCTCTCAACATATCCTCGAGGGTCTGTATAGTCCTCTCTGACTGCCCATCTGTCTGAGGATGAAAAGCGGTGCTAAAACTCAGTCGAGTCCCCAGCACTTCCTGAAAATGTTCCCAAAAATGGGAAGTGAAACGGGCATCCCTATCAGAAACAACGCTCACTGGTACACCATGTAGCCGTACTATCTCTCGAATATACAGGTTCGCCAACTGACTCAGTGTATCAGTAGCTCTCATAGCCAAAAAATGGGCGGACTTAGTCAACCGGTCCACAATAACCCATATGGCATCATGACCTCTGCGGGTCCTCGGTAACCCCATCACAAAATCCATGGTGACATGCTCCCACTTCCATGTCGGTATCGGTAGAGGCTGTAATAATCCTGCAGGCTTCTGATGCTCTACCTTCACTTGCTGACAAACGAGACACTTAGCGACATATTCAGCAATGTCTCTCTTCATTCCAGACCACCAATAAACCTTCCGAAGGTTTTGATACATCTTGGTACTTCCTGGATGTATCGTATACTTTGATGAGTGAGCCTCTGATAAAATCATTCTCCTGATCTCAAGATCCTTGGGAACGCATACTCTGCCTTTGAACCTCAATAACCCATCAGCACTCTGCTCAAAATCACTACCCACACTCGTCTGTATCTGCCTCAGCCAATCGATGCATCGTCGATCGCTCTGCTGGGCTTGCCGAATACGGCCAATCAATTCTGGCTCCAGTCTTAAACTAGCCATGATTTCAAGTCTCTCAGATCTAGGTGGGGTTACATCCAAACTGAGGTTCGCAAAGTGTTCTAACAATTCATGTTCTCGTACCATCATATAAGATACCAACCCAAGGTTCTTTCTACTCAAAGCATCGGCAACTACATTTGCCTTACTTGGGTGGTACATGATTTCACAATCATAGTCCTTCAGGAGTTCGAGCCATCTCCTCTGTCTCATATTCAGCTCTTTCTGTGAGAACAGGTACTTAAGGCTCTTATGATCTGTGAACACCTGAAATTTCTCACCATAGAGATAGTGGCGCCATATTTTCAAAGCAAATACTACAGCCGCCAACTCCAAATCATGTGTCGGGTAGTTCCTCTCATGATCTTTCAACTGTCTAGATCCATAGGCAACTACCTTCCCATCCTGCATAAGCATACAGCCCAGTCCCTGGTGTGATGCATCCGTATACACCAAGAATCCTCCTGAGCTAGTAGGAATGGTGAGAACTGGAGCAGTAGTCAATCGACACTTAAGCTCCTCAAAACTCCTCTCACATGCCTCATCCCACACAAACTTAACATCTTTTCACGTGAGGCGTGTCAATGGAGCAGCTAGTCTAGAGAAACCCTCTACAAATCTCCGATAATATCCTGCCAATCCCAAAAAACTCCTGATCTCAGTTACTGTCTTGGGCTGTTCCCACTGTACCACTGCCTCTATCTTGGATGGATCCACCGATACCCCATCCTTTGACACAACATGCCCCAGAAATGAGATCTGTTCCAACCAAAAGTTACACTTGCTGAGTTTGGCATACAATTCTCTCTCTCGGAGGGTCTGCAGAACTATCCTCAAGTGCTCCTCATGATCTTCCCTGGACTTGGAATACACCAAAATGTCATCAATGAACACTATTACAAACTTGTCCAGGTATGGCTTGAATATATCATTCATCAATGCCATAAATGCTGCGGGAGCATTCGTCAATCCGAATGGCATCACCAAAAACTCGTAGTGGCCATAACGGGTACGAAATGCTATCTTGGGTATATCTCCACTCCTGATCCTCAACTGATGGTACCCTGACCGCAGATCTATCTTAGAAAATACTTCGACTCCCTGGAGCTGATCCAACAAATCATCGATTCTTGGAAGGGGGTACTTGTTCTTAATGGTGGCCTTATTCAACAACCGGTAATCTATACACAGTCGGAGGCTTCCATCCTTCTTCCTTACAAATAGAACCGGTGCTCCCCAAGGAGAGATACTTGGTCTAATAAACCCCTTCTCCAGCAACTCTTGCAGCTGCTTCTTTAGCTCTTCTAACTCTATCGGAGCCATTCTTTAGGGTGGTTTCGATATCGGCTCTGTACCAGGCACTAGCTCAATGCAAAATTCCATTTCCCTTACAGGTGGTAGCCCTGGTAATTCATCTGGAAAGACATCAGGGTAATTCGTAATTACGATTATGTCCCTCAATTTCGGGTGTGCCTCATCTATATCAACCATGTATGCAATGAACCCTTCACATTATCCTCTCCATCGTTAGTAACATAACCATCACTCCACATTCAACATTTATCAAAAACAATAATTTATCTCTTAAGCAATATGCATTTAAAATCATACTCCTTTATTTACAACAACATGCTATTTTCATATCATTTCTTTTCATCAAAGTTTACAATAAGATTGTCTAATCCTGAAAACATCAATGTTTTGGTATGACAATCCATCACAACACGATTGGTAGCCAACCAATCCATTCCCAAAATTACATCAAAATCATTCATATTCAATAAAATCAGATTGGCTATCATTTCCTTCCCCTCTATCTTTAACTTACAATCTCTACATACATGCTCGTCAATTGACTATCATTCATGGGTGTGGAAATCATCAACATTTTATCCAGCAATGTTGGTTTCACATGTTTCAACAATTTATGTGCAAAGGAAGGTGATATGAAAGAATGCATGGCACCAGGATCAAATAATACCAATGCTTCTAAATCAAAGATTCGGATGGTACATTTAATCACATCCGTTGATGCGTTTGCAGTGTCCTGGTCCAGCGCGTGCACCCTTCCTCTGCTCACACCCACAGCCTGTTTCCCTTTTTCCTCAGCTGTAGCCCTCCTCCTCGGGGCTGCTGTCTCAACTGGAGCTCCCTCAGGCTCCTTGCCCTTTTGTGGGGTAATCTCCATCTTCTCGGGACAATGCTTAGCCATATGTCCTGGTCTCTCGCATCTAAAACACACTATAGGGGTCATCAGACAGGGCCTATTCCCATGAAACGTCCCACATCTCCTACACTGGTCAGTAGTAGGCCGTGGTCCTCCAATAGTCATGCCCCTCAGCGCAGTCAAGGCTGGGTATACGGGAGGTCTAGCAGCTCTCTCCCGCACCTCCTCAATCTTTGGCCTCTTCTCGAAAAATCTTTGGCCATCTCTCTTAGCCACTCTTCCAAACCCGGATCTCTTTCGGTCTCTGTCCTTCTTGACACTAATCCTCCCAAGCTCGGAGGTATTTCGCTCAAAGTCTTGCTCACACAACTGAGCCTTATGTACAGCCTCCTCATAAGTCAAAATGTCGAAGGGAACTAGCTTAGTCCGGATGGCCAATCTCAATCCATCCATGAACTTCTGTATCTTTCGGGTCTCACTACCCATCGTGTCAGGGTCATATCTCCCCAATGACATAAACTTGGACTCATACTCGTCCATAGTCTGGTTCCCCTGAACCAAATTCATAAATTCCATCCGCAATTTCCTCTGTGCGGTAGCTGAAATATATTGTCTCCTGAAGGCCTCTAGAAATATCTCCCATGAGATCTCAGAGTGTCTGGCCCTCAAAATAACCTCGGTGGACCTCCACCAATGCTCGACCTCGCCTTTCAACATAAACACGGCAAAGGCTACCTTTTCAGCTGAAGTGCATCAGAAAAACCTATATAGTTTCTCCATCTCATACACCCAATCCTCCGTAACCACTAGGTCCTTCACCCCTCTAAACACTGGGGGTTTCAGCGCTTGAAACTCTCGCAACCTGCTCAAGTCGCAGTCATAACCCAAATCACTACCACTCTGCTGTGGAGCGATAGGAGAATCTGTATCCTGGGCTGGAGGTGCTGTAACTGTAGCTGTCTCAGCAGCATGAGGTCTCTCCGACTCTGCAACTGCCTATTCAGTAGTAGGCTGTGCTGCGGGACCTCGTCTATCACCGGCGCCCAAGGCCTGCGTGACTATCTCCACCAAATTCTCAATACTCCTCTCTAACCTAGCGAAGCGAGCCTCAGTATCCTCTGCTCGACCAGCAGGGTTCTGTGGAGCCTGCTCAGTCTGTGGCTCCGCACGGCTCTCAGGCCTACCTCTACGGCCTCTAGCACGTGCTCTCGCCCCCTACCATTGCGTGTAACTGGCATAGTGCCTAACTTCCTGTATTATAATAATTCATTAAGCTCAATCCATCATGGTATACACAGTTATATCTAAACAAAAGCACAGTACTATGGGGATGTACTTTCCTACGTTTTATTAATGACTCACATCAGGCCAACACAGCTCTGATACCAATCTCTGTCACGACCCAATTCCATTCTCTTTAATCAAAAATCACTAAAAATCTTTCGCGTTTTACTGTTACCTTACCCGGTCGTGAACTAACTCACCACACACTATTGGGCTGTGAGTCAATAATAAACTCCACATCTCATTCATTCTCAGTGAAATAAAACGATGTCATACATTTGCATTTAAATCTTGTACTTATACAAAAGCATGTTTTACTGACATCTACATCCCCCATAATTACAATTCAAAGAATACTGTGCTTTTACATTGTTTAGATACAAAAAGAATCACTGTGTATATACCTTTAAGCGATGGAGATGCAGCAGAGTCCAAAATACCACGCCTCAGTCCTCACTGGGCTACTATGCACGCTCTGTAGGGGAAAAATAGAGAGGGATGAGCAACCACACGCTCAGTAAGGCAATAATGCAAGCATGGTAGATAACTACTCTATCTACATGCTGATAGTGTTATGCATAAATCACTTATGGTAGGAGCATGAGGAATAAAACTATGCCATATGAGTATACATATATATCATGTATTAAAATCATGTACATTGGCATATAAAACATGGTAAAACATCATGTATAAATCATCTCATGCTCAATCTCATTCAAATTTATAAAAAGGGCAATTCATTAAGAAACCTCCTTTTTTAAACCAACATCATAAACCTCTTTCTCAACACATAAATACCACCAAATCAATTCACAATCACAACCACATTTTCATTTCACAATTTACGCATGTGTATAAAAACTAGGTCACTATATCAAAAGTGCCTATGTGGACCACTACATCATAAATCATCCCAGACCACACGCATCCAAGTGTGCGGGGTATCATGCTGGCACGAAGATGGATTATCCCTCGCCAGACTTTCTCATCACATAACCATCATGCGGTACATCGTACTCCATGTGATATACACGGTACAGCGTACTCCGCAGACTCATATCGTGATTGGGGGTGCCATTCCTAGGTCTTACCTACCCCATACTAAGAGTTTTTCATATCCGTGAAGGAGAGCCTCCCTGCCGAACAGAGCCTTCCCGCCTAACAGAGCCTCCCTGCCTCCTCGGGCTTAAGGATGTTAGCTTAAGGATGTAGGGCTTAAGGATCCTTCCGTAAGAGAGCCTCCCTGCCTCCTCAGGCTTAAGGATGTTAGCTTAAGGATGTAAGGCTTAAGGATCCTTCCGTAAGAGAGCCTCCCCACCAAACAGAGCCTCCCCGCCTAACAGAGCCTCCCCGCCTCTTTGGGCTTAAGGATGTTGGCTTAAGGATGTAGGGCTTAAGGATCTTACCATACCCATGTAGGAGAGCCTCCTTGCCTAACAGAGCCTCCTCGCCCCTCCAGGGCTTAAGGATGTTGGCTTAAGGATCCCACCGTAAGAGAGCCTCCCCATCGAACAGAGCCTCCCCGCCTAACAGAGCCTCCCCGCCTCTTTGAGCTTAAGGATGTTGGCTTAAGGATGTAAGGCTTAAGGATCTTACCAACTTTCACAACCTTATACGTATCACCATGTGCAAACTTGTGCGAGCAAAGCTCTAGCACGACTCATGCATCCTCTCATGAAGAGACGCGTACGAGGATAGCTCTAGTACGGTTATACGCTTAAGACAACCCACTCAAAAGCCATCTACGAGCAGAAGCTCCAGTACGGTTTATAAACATCATCATAGTTTTCAAATCAAGGTGCGACCTAAGCTCCAGCATGTTTCATACAAATGAAAACATCAATACCCGGTGTGAGCTAGGCTCTAGCACTGTTTAATTCACATAAACATGATAGGCGGCTCATAAGCTTTTAAAGCTATCTTAAAACATATTTGGCACTTCACATGTGCTACAAATATCAAACCACAATAGCCAACCTATTTATCAATTCATTTAAAACAAAATACATGTTTTGTGAAAGCATTCAAAACACTTGATTTATGCAATTATTAGCCTTACTATCCCTTTTTATACATCCATGTAAAACCAAATCATCCAATATTCACAACTATTTTCACATACCAAACAACCCATTTCTCAAACGTTCATGCATTTCATAAACACCCTATATTCCCACAAATTACGAGCAGCTACCTCTATATACTTACAGAATTCCCTTACTTGGAATCGCGATGCGTGATTCCACTTCCTTAAAGTTGCTACTCGTACCACTCGATTCGTTTCCAACGAACTCTTCGGGACTGCACAAAATTGTATCCCGCATTATATTCGATCCATATAATATGACATCGTGTGTTCACTATAGTCAATTCGAGCTATAGTTTTCTATTAACGCTTGTGAGGCCTCGTTTCATTACTTTATCCATAACTCGAGTCTATGGATCTTCTTAGGCCTATTAACTTATTCAAAATCGATATTAAATCGACATTAAGCTCATAGTGTTCATATTTCATGAATTCCCTCACTATGGCATTTATCAAGCATATACATACCCATTTTCACAATTCCTCAAAACTCACAATGTAATTCCATTTAACCATCTAAAATCATAAACATTACCTCAATAACAACTTTAGCATGCCCATAAATCATAAACTCATTCAACCCATATATTCTCACATTATACCCATTCTAGGGTTTCTAGGTCACACCAATTCCACCACATCCCTAGATAATTTATCCATCAATACTCATGCCAAACAACTCCAAAATCAATTAAATAGACAATGCACTCGGATTGGAGTGTTAGAATCTTACTAAATATGATTTTTCTTCTTGCTCCAAATGTCAATGCCCTTTTCTCCTTCAATACCAACAATAGGAAAATGCCTACCCACTATGTTGTTCTTCTCTTTGATAGGAACAACTTTGCCTCTAATGGTCTCTCTTCAAATCTCACTGAAAAGGGCTGATTTTAGAGAGGGAAAGTTAGGTTTTTGGGTTGAAAGTGGAAGGTTAATGTTTTTCCCGAGATTTCCTGATTTTCAGCCCTCCTTATATAGAAATAGCTTGAGGAGATCGATTTGGTTCAAGAGGAGAT
The DNA here is from genome assembly GCA_033439115.1 of Firmiana major. Lineage (NCBI taxonomy): Eukaryota > Viridiplantae > Streptophyta > Magnoliopsida > Malvales > Malvaceae > Firmiana > Firmiana major. The sequence continues at coordinate 10,449,883 of CM065905.1, forward strand.
CGATCTGGTCCCCTTAAATCCCTCTTTTTCATGACATTTTTAAGCATGAGATCGATCTGTCGAAGCATGTGATCAATCTGGTCCCAAACAGAGAGCTAAAGAGATCGATCTGGGTGCTTGAGGATCGATCTTTTCATCACAGAATGCTTAGGAGATTGATCTGGCCCCATTGGAGATCGATCTGCTCTATTCCATTGCCCAAATAAGAGCATTTTGGCTCTTCCAGATCGATCTCTCATCCTATGAGATCGATCTGGCCTTCATGTTTTTCAGATTTCTTACAGTTTCCTTGCTGCAACTCAGACCAACACATCCTTAATCTGTTGCCATGGCCATTTTCTCATCCATCCACCTTTATAACTTGAAAATGGCACCCATTCATACCTTATGCACATTGAAACTTGTGTGCATTCATTGTATGTCCAAAGGTATGCTATATAAAACCAAATGGAAGTATAACTTCATTCCCTTTTACCACACTACTCATTTTGAGTTTCAATCACATCCATCACTTATAAGAATTCATTTCTTCATATTCATACTCAATGGAACTTGTATGTACGTTACAAATCATATTACACATACGTACATTGAATCCATGGGCTTACATCAATCATACTTTACATTACAAGTCCATTCATATTTATTACACATTACAACTTTACATATACGGGGTCTCACAACATCTTATAGAGATTCTAGGTTTACCTCTATATTTTGGACTCATTTTCAGGAAGCCATGAGACCTCGGTTGAATTTTAGTACCGTTTATCATCCTCAGACTGATGGTCAGTTCGAGGGGACTATACAGACCTTGGAGGATATGTTACGGACGTGTACGATGGATTTTGAGGGATCATGGGATGATCATCTGCCCCTTGCTGAGTTTGCATACAACAATAGTTATCATGCGAGTATTGGTATGGAACATTATGAGGCTTTGTATAGTAGGAGGTGTAGATCCCCCATAGCTTGGGAAGAAGTGGGTGACAGAAAGGTAATTGCTCCTGACCTCGTTGAGCAGGCAGTTCAGAATGTAAAGATTATTTGTGATAAATTACGGGCTGCTCAGAGTCAACAGAAGAGTTACGCTGATGTGCGTAGATGGCCACTTGAGTTTTAAACTGAGATTTTGTGTTTCTTAAGGTGTCTCCAAGTAAAGGTATCATGCGCTTCGGGAAGAAGGGAAAGCTAAGCCCCCGTTTTATTGGTCCGTTTGAGGTGTTAGAAAGAGTGAGAGATCATTGCAAATAATCTGTAAGAGTAGAGAAATGGGTGAGCTTTTTGAAAAGCCCAGTAAGAAATATATTTAAAAACAATCTTGGTATCAAACATACAGAAAAACAGAATGCTTTTAAAATGTAATTTATACTTAAACCACTTTCAAATATTTTAGTACAAAATTTCAATAGAACGAACATATATCACATATCACATAACTTATCATATTACTTTTGAAATCATACAGAATATCATGGAGACTAGGCAAAATCCATATAGCTAGCATAAGTCATGATCATACGAACTCAACCTCCGAAGAGGGAAGCAAACGAACAAACAGAGTACTAATGGCCATGGTAAGGAGATTATAGACTAGATCAGGGTTGTATAGCGCCCTGTGCCACTAAGGACTAAAACGAATAATGCACAAAGTGGCGAAAATCAAGCATCGAGTGGGTATAATATACACGATATGGTTAAACATGCACCACAAAGGGCCAGACATGCAAGATGTGGTGTGAGGCATGTACCACGAAGGACCAAGCTCCACATGGGCCATGCATGACAAATATCATAGACTACTAGATGCCTTTTTGTCTGAAATCGAAGCTTAAAAATTCCTTTTTGAGCTTATTAACCCACATACTAATAAAATCGAGCTTATGTCAAAATTTCATATTTCTTAAGCATATTCATAAAATACATTTTCACATCAAAACTTACTTTTCCAAAACATTTTACAGATGTAAAGAAAACACACTTGAAGGTTTTGGTAACATTGGTTTTTCTCTCGATTTCGTTTTATACGAAATAATATTTTTCGGAGATTAAACACTTTTCAATAACCTCAATAATACTTCAAGCATTTCTATATTTTTTTAAAAGTAAGGTAACGGGATACTATTATGACTTTAAATTACATCTCTTACCTATCGAATCTTGGGGCTGCACAGAATCGTCGGGTATTATGCTTACCTCGATTTGTGTGCCAGCATCTTATGCTGCCTAAGATAATTTTAAAACCATAAAAAATGTTTAAATTCATCTTAATATACCTAATTTGACAACTTTGTCATTTACTCGATTTTACCAATAAACGTGCCGGTTTAAGCTATTTCGATAATTTCTTTTCTTTTAATTTCAAACTTATCAACTTAATGGCTTAGACACTTATTTAAGTCCCTAGCCAACGCATTACAACTTATCAAATTGTCAATTTCTACACTTTTATAGTTTTCCATTAAATCGAGCTATAAACCTAACTTTTCGGTATTAAACTAACATTCCACAACACCTAACGCAATCAAATTTCATCTTCTCCATATCAAACAAAGGCTGGCCAAATTTCAAGCGTAGTCTAGAAATTGTTTCATCAATTTCTTCTTTAGTTAAAATCTTCTAAAATCATTAAACAACAAGATATATCACTATCATCATCTTTCATAAACTTTCTCACATTGTTGACCAACTTTGACCACTCTTTCGTTCTCCAAAAATATTTCTCAACTGTAGATATACATGTATACAACATAGAATCATCCTAAACAAGCTTAAAAACTAGCCAAGAAAAAAAAAATCCAAAGTTTCTCTTACCTCTCAAATAGGGTAGATTGGGCCCATGTTCTTCTCTCTAGCTTTTCACCCACCAAATCAACTTATTTGTGGCTGAATTTTTATTATGTGTTATAGGAATTAAGAAGGAATATTTAGTTCTTCTTGGATGACTTCTAAAAGTGGTTGAAACGTAACGACCCGAATTATACACATTTTCGTTTAGATCATAACAGTGTTTAGTCTGATTAATTTGTTTTCTTTCTTAGTAACAAATTTAAACAAAATATGCTCACATTCCCCATACACATCTTGTATACATTACTGTACTTATAAAAATTTTAGATATAAAAGAATTTCTTACAACTGGGTATATCTTCAACGCAAAAAAAATTCCTCAGAACCATAGCTGTACGACATGCCTTACTAACTGAAGCGTCCAAGTTATGCTAGAACTCTGTGGAGGAAAGTAGGGAGTGAGCTTACACGCTCAGTAAGGAAAATATGTAAGCAGTAGACAACCATACTATCTACATGCTTATGATGCCATATCATGCAGTAAAATATTCATTTTCAATTAAAATAGTATTAGTAAAATCATCATTCAATCTTTGCCATATATATATATAAAACTCATTCAGTAAAAACCATATTCGGTTCAGTACAGTAAAATTCGTTCAGTTCAGTAAACAGCATAACAAATTTGTTTCAGTTCAGTACATTCAAAATAGTTTAGTACAGTCAAAACGGTTCAGTAAACAATGCGGTTCAGTATGGTAAAACAGTGCAGTTCAGTATGGTAAAACAGTTCAGTTCAATAGGGTAATTCACTCAATTCAGTTCAATCAAAACACGGTCGTCAAATATCAGTAAACAATATCAATAGAGACTAGGCAATGAATTCGGTAACAGTAGGATTCAGTCAATAACAGTATAGTCGACATATGGCCATAGTCAGTGACCCCGCGCCTCACGAGCCAGGTGTGCGCTAGTGTCATATGCCTCAGGGGGGATGGGTCAGTCTAGCTCGTCGACCAATCAATACAGTACAGTTCAGTTCAGCTCAATTCAGTAGTCTGAAAACTTATACACGATACAACGTACTCCATGTGTTTTCACACGGTACAATGTACTCCATGGACCCTAGTACAGTACAGTATATCTGGGAGTGCCTGGATTAGCCAAGGATTTGCCACCTCAGAATCAGTCTTCAACCAGTGCCATGTCTCAAAATCTGGTGCGAGCCTTGAGTGCAACACTCAGTCAACACTCCGCTTAAGCACGATTTTCTCATAAAACCGATAGGTGGCTCCGTAATGTTGAAAACGGTTTGAAAATCAAAATTTTGTATACAAAACGGTGAAAAATAGAAGGTGTGCTGGAACTTCCTAGGGGGTCACCCATCTACGGAATTTCCCCCAACTAAGCATGCATAACTTTGAAACGTGTGCTAATTTATGCAGTCAATAAAAATCTGAGCCAGCCTATCCTAATACAGTTATAAACAATGGTAGACGATAAATCTTTGAAAGCATGCAAATCATGCAATGATATGCTGTATATGGAATTTACAGTCTAACTTAGTCAGTATAGAGTGGTCAGTATAGTTGGATTCAAAAATACTGATAATACTATATCTACGTATCCTACAGTATATATCTAAATATGAAAAATTAATTAGGTGTACGTACAGCTATCTTTATAGCTTACAGAAGTCCCTTACTTGGGTATGTGTCGATAGCGCTATTATCCCAGTACTTCTAGTAAATCAATCCATTGAGCCCCTATTCAGTCCTTTGGAGCTGCAATTAATCACCAATCACTTATTGTTATTTCTTATAAACACGTACGTAGTGTAATTTCACTTCAGATACAATTTTGGACCCAATTATTTTTAATGGGCCTTATAGTCCCTTAATGGGCCTAACTCTATCCTAAGCCCGTTTCAACTTCCTTATTCAATCCTTAAAATCCATTTAACTATTTAGACTCAATTACACTTTATGGGCCGTCTATTACGCCATTAACGAGTTTGGGTCGATTGTTACACAAGCTGGGTCCATTTTAGACGTTTGGCCGACTACTTGGCCTAATATCACCATCATGCCATTTTAAACCTTTTCTAATTTCTTTGGATAGTTCATAATATCAAATGCGATAGTCGATTTTCTAATTCCAATAATAACGCAATTTATACAAAATTAATATGAAATTTATGCGATTAATTTCTAACTCATATAATTATACAAGTGGTAGGTAGTGAGATTCGCTTACCCGAGATTTCGTGATGGCACACTAATCGAGATTGTATCGATCTCTCGTTTATCAACCATTCTCGTGCCACACATATATATTCAAATTGGGTTAATCTTGATCAAATATAAATTTAAATAATTTTTTTAAAATTTAAACAGTCAATTTCAACTACTTACTAGTCTACCGTTAAACCGAAGCAACTCAGAAAATTTTCTCCTTCTTTTTCCCTTTTTTTTCCTTTTTTTTCCCTTGGCTGAACCGTTCGGACTGGTTCAGCTTCAACCAGCTGGTTTCTGGCTCTGACGGCTGGTTCTTCATCAGCTTCCACGTCTAGCTGCTCCGCAGGACCTCGCGGTACTTGTTGTTGGCTGGGGCAAGACTGGCATGGCTGGAAGGTTGCCGGTTCGACCATTTCCTTCTTCAACGTCACTGCCCCATTTATGTTTCGTCGATCTGCTTCTTTCCTCATGTCGTCGGTGACCGTTCGGCCTCCCTCTGGCCGACGATGACACGGACTCACCCCCTCCAGCTACTGCTTCCTCTCCTCTCTTTTCTCCTCTTTCCTCTCTCGATTTCGCCATCTCTCTCTCTCTCTTTTGTTTCTCTCGCCGACCATTGTTTCCTTGCCGGGTTCCAGTTGGGTTAGCCTCGACGGTGGTCTTCGCCTCTTTCGGCCTCTCGCTTTGTCTCCTCTCTGGTGGCTTCTGCTTCCCCTCTCTCTATCTTTTCTTCTCTTGGGATTCCCTTCCTCAGTGTCGCGCTAAACAAAATCGCGCGACACATTTTTTTTGCTTTTTGTTTCTTTGTTTATATAATATATATATATATATATTATATAATATACCATATATTATATTTAAGAAAATATATTTTAATATAATATTATTATAACAATATCAATATGAAAAATATCTCATGTTATTAAAATAATATTATATTGTCATAGTGTATTTTATACATTAATATACATACAATATACCTGTATATTTTATTTAATTTATTTTTAAAAATATACATGCACTTCATATTTAATTCTTTAATTTCTCAGAATATTTTTTTCCATAATTCTGAGATAAATTCCTGAAGTGGAGAAAATTTTGGGTCTTACATTTCCTCCCCCTTAAAGAGTTTAGTCCTCAAAATGGAAATCAAGTCAATTCTTGAATGGTTGGGGGTACCATTCACACATCAGGCTCTTCAATTCCTATAAGAAACAACACGCGTTGGGACACCATATAACCTCATTATCTCCCGTATATACCATTCCACCAATGCACTCCAAATATCTGTCAATTTCCTATCCAGGAAGTGAGCTAACTTGGTCAATCTATCAACGACCACCCATATTGCATCATGGTTCCTTTGGTGTTCTCGGTAAGCCCATGATGAAATCTATGGTGATGTGCTCTCATTTCCTATATCGGTATAGGTAGAGGCTGTAATAATTCCGCAGGCCTCTATTATTCTACATTAACCTATTGACACATAAGACATTTCACAATAACTCAACGATGTCTTTATTTATACTTAACCACCAATACACTTTCCAAAGATTCTGATGCATCCTACTATTTGTCAGATGCAACGTGTATCTCGATGAATGAGCCTGTCAAAATCAATCTTCTCAATTTCGGATCATCGAGAACACACACTCTGCCTCTGAACCTCAGTAAACCATCAACACTCACTTTAAAATCAGTAACTATACCCATCTGGATCTGACCAATCATATTGATACAATATCGATCACTATGTTAAGCCTGTCGGAGCCTATTCATCACATTCGGTCCGGTTTCAATCACATGCTAGCAATCATACAATAAGTGTCAGTATCAGAAGGGATCACATCAAAACTGAGGTTCACAAATCGCTATAACAGTTCATGTTCCCGAACTATTATGTATGATACCATCCCGAGACTCTTTCTGCTCAAGGCATCAGTTACAAATCATTCGCCTTGCTCGGGTGGTACAGGATCTCACTATCATAGTCCTTCAGGAGTTCTAGTCATCTTCCCTGTTTCATATTTAGTTCCTTTTGCAAGAACAGATACTTGAAACTTTTGTGATCATTAAAAATTTTGAAATTTCTCACTATATACATAATAGCACCTTAACCTCTGTGCAATTACTACGTCTGCCAATTTCAAATCATAGGTTGAGTAGTTTATCTCATGGTCCCTAAGTTGTCTAGATCCATAAGCAACTACCTTCCCATTCTATATCAATACACAGCTCAGTCCTTGTCTAGACGCATCGATATGCACAGGGAAACCTCTTAAGCTGATAGGTATGGTGAGAATCAGTGTGGTGATCAGGCAGTGCTTTAACTCTTGGAAACTTCTTTAACAAGCATCGTCCCACTCAAATGCAACATTCTTTCGAGAGAGACGAGTCAGTGGAGCAGCTAGTTTCGAAAAACCCTCTACAAAACTCCTATAATATCTAACTAAACCCAGAAAGCTCCGAATTCTAGTAACTGTCCTGTGGTTCCCATTGAATCACTGCTTCTATCCTGGACAGATCTACTGACACCCCTCCTTTGATACATATCCCGAAAATGATATCTGTTCTAACGAGAAATCACACTTACTGGGCTTGGCATACGACTGCTTCTTCCTGAGGGTCTGTAGGACAATCCTCAAATGCTGCTCATACTCTTCTCTGGACTTCTAATATACCAAATATCAATAATAAAAACTATCACAACTTTATCCAGGTACGGCTTAAACACATCATTCATTAATGCCATGGGCACATCATCACTCTGGATTCTCAACTGATGGTACCCAGATCTCATATCTATCTTAGAAAAGATTTGTGCTTCCCCAGTTCAACTGAAGCCATCCAGTACGGTGGTTTGGATATCGGCTCAGTACCCGACACCAAATTTATATAAAACTCCATCTCCCTATCTAGTGCAATCCTGGTAGATCATTCGGAAGACATCAGAAAACTCCCTAACCATGGGAACGTTTGTCAATTCCGGACGTGCTTTATCTATGTCAACCACATGCAATAAAATCTTCAGAAATATTTCCATATCATTGGTACAATATTTTACTCTCTCAGTTACAATAACTATGTTTTTCATTACTTTTCAAGAAAACCTTATAATGGATTTCTCAAGCAGGGAAAACATTATTTTATTAGAATTGCAATCTAAGACAGCACGATGTGCAGCCAACCAATCCATTTTTAATATTACATCGAGATCATTCAACAGGATAAGGTTGGCTATCATATTCTTATCTCTTACTCTCTATTTACAATTCCCATACACTTGAGCGGACTTACTGGCTACTCTCATTGGCGTGTTAATCAGCCAGGCTCTTTAATTGCTTTTGATGAAACATCTGCGGTGCCCTGATCTATCGCATACACTCTACCATGGCCTACAGGCTGCTTCCTTTTCTCTTCAGCCGTGGCCCTCCTACTCGGAGTAGGAGCAATAGCTAGAGCTCTCTTCTGTTCTTTTCCCTTCTGTAAGGCTGTTTCTATAATCTCTAGATAATCTCTCACTAGATACCCTATCCTACCACACATAAAACATGCTCTAGTCAATAAATAATATGGCCTGTTATCGTGGAATCTGTCATAAGTCCCGTACTGTTCCGTAGTGAGTCGGGGTCTATCAATCACAATACCCCATGTTAGAGATGATATCAGATAGGCAGGTGGCTTAACAGCCTTGTCACATGACTCATTAGTACTACTCTATAGTTTTCCCGTCGTTCTCTTACTATCTCTAGCACTTTCGTCATCCACTATCCTCTTTCGTCCCTGCCTCTGCCTTCACTAACTTCTCCAACTCTATAACATGAATCTCATAATCTTACTCACACAATTGAGCCCGTCGTACTACCTCTCGATAAATAGTAATATTGGACGGGACCAATCGAGCTCTAGTGGAAAGTATCAGCCCAACCATGAATTTCGAACCTTCATAACCTTACTATTTATGGTATTTGGGTCGTATCGTCTAGCGATATGAATTCTCAACTCGTATTCATCCACTGCTCAATTCCCCTGAATCAAATTCAAGAATTCCACCTATAGTTTCCATTGGGTCGTATTCGAAATATATTGTCTCCAGAAAGCATCCAGAAATATCTCACATGTGGTCACTATATGCTAAGCTCTCAATATGGATCCGGTGGTCTTCCACCAGTGCTTTGCCTCACCCTTAAGTACGAAGGCAACTAATTCGACTTTCTCTATCGTCGAATATCTGAAAAACCCAAACAATTTCTTCGTTTCGTTGATCTAATCCTCGACTACTACCGGATCCTTTACCATACTGAAAGACAGAGGCTTAAAAGTCCTGGAACTGCCTCAATCTATCAAGTTCACATGCATACTCTAAGAATCCAAGAAAGTTTTCCAATTTAATTTTTTTTCCAGCTTTCCATTACAATGGGATTCTCGACTCCAGTATATAATAATGCAATATTTTTTGAAATTATCTCAGTCTTGCTCTCAGCCACACTTCAATCGTTACTATTATCACGGGGCCACTATCACTTGACCTGGCAATATCATCATTACTTCCATGTCCCACTTAATTTTTACAAGCGGACTCCAAAATTTTTTTCAGTCAAACTATAAGGTGTTCACTCGGACAAGGGTTCACTAGACCTCTTGGACTTATCTCTACGGCCTCGAGGAATAGTTTATTTCCATTTTCCAATAGGGCTGTAATACCAATAAGCTATACCTATCAGTTTCCCTCTCGTCTACTTGTATGGTTATAATACCTACCAGGCATATCTATTAGTTTCTCTTCATTCAATGACATAATTTTTAATAAAGCAGTCACGTATACCTGTTTGTATCTAAACAATGTACAATAGTGCTGGGGATGTGAAGCTTTCAAAAATTTTCTTACTTCTAATATCGACTCGTATCAAGCTAACCTTACTTTGATACCACTTCTGTAACGACCCGAATTATACACATTTTGGTTGGGCTATAAGTCGATATTAGGTCAGAACAGTGTTCAGTCTGATTAATTTTTTTCTTTCTTAGTAACAAATTTTAAAAAAAATATGCTCACATTCCCCATACACATCTTGTATACATTACTGTACTTATAAAAAATTTAGATACAAGAGAATTTCTTACAACTGGGTATATCTTCAACGCAGAAAAATATTCCTCAAAACCATAGCTGTACGACATGTCTTACTAACGGAAGCGTCCAAGTTACTGCTAGAACACTATGGAGGAAAGTAGGGAGTGAGCTTACACGCTCAGTAAGGAAAATATGTAAGCAGTAGACAACCATACTATCTACATACTTATGATGCCATATCATGCAGTAAAATATTCATTTTCAATTAAAATAGTATCAGTAAAATTGACATTCAATCTGTGCCATATATATATACAACTCATTCAGTAAAAACCATATTCAGTTCAGTACGGTAAAATTCGTTCAGTTCAATAAACAACATAGCAAATTTGTTTCAGTTCAGTACAGTCAAAACAGTTTAGTACAGTCAAAACAATTCAGTAAACAATGCAGTTCAGTACGGTAAAATAGTTCAGTTCAGTACGGTAATTCACTCAGTTCAATTCAATCAAAATACGGTCGTCAAATATCAGTAAACAATATCAATAGAGACTAGGCAGGTGAATTCAGTAACCGTAGGATTGAGTCAAAAACAATACAGTCAACATATGACCATAGTCAATGACCCCGCACCTCACGAGCCAGGTGTGCGCGAGTGTCATATGCCTCAGGGGGATAGGTCAGTCCAGCACGTCAGCCAATCAATACAGTACAGTTCAGTTTAGTTCAGTTCAGTAGTCTGGAGACTTATACACGGTACAACGTACTCCATGTGTTTCCACACGGTACAACGTACTCTATGGACCCCAGTACAGTACAGTATATCTGAGAGTGCCTGGGTTAGCTAGGGATTTGCCACCCCAAAATGAGTTATCAACTAGTGTCATGTCTTAAAATCTGGTGCGAGCCTTGAGTGCAATACTCAGTCAATATCCCGCTCAAGCACGATTTTCTCGTAAAATCGATAGGTGGCTCCGTAATGTTGAAAACGGTTTGAAAATCAAAATTTTGTATACAAAATGATGAAAAACAAAAAGTGTGGTGGAACTTCTCAAGGGGTCACCCATCAATAGAATTTTCCCCACCTGAGCACGCTTAACTTTGAAACGCGTGCCAATTTATGCTATCAATAAAAATCTGAGACAGCCTATCCTAATACAGTTATAAACAATGGTAGACGATAAATCTTTGAAACCATGCAAATCATGCAATGATATGCTGTATATGGAATTTGCAGTCTAACTTACTCTGTATAGGGTGGTCAGTATAATTAGATTAAAAAATACTGATATTACTATATCTATGTATCCTATAGTATATATCTAACTGCGAAAAATTAATTAGGTGTACGTACAACTATCTCTATAGCTTACAGAAGTCCTTTACTTGGGTATGTGTCGATATCGCTATTATCCCAGTACTTCTAGTAAATCAATACACTGAGTCCCTATTCATCGCCATTAACGAGTTTGGGCCGATTGTTACATAAACTGGGCCCATTTTAGACGTTTGGCCAACCACTTGGCCTAATATCACCATCACGCCATTTTAAACCTTTTCTAATTTCTTTGGATAGTTCATAATATCAAATGCGATAGTCGATTTTCCAATTTCAATCATAATACAATTTATATGGAATTAATCCGAAATTTATCCGATTAATTTTTAACTCGTATAATTATACAAGTGGTAGCAGGTGAGATTCGCTTACCCGAGATTTCGTGATGGCACACAAATCGAGACTGTATCGATCTCTCGTTCATCACCCATTATAGTGCTACACATATATATATATTCAAATCGGGTTAATCTCAGTCAAATATAAATTTAAATAATTTCGATCGCTTATCGGTCTACCGTTAAATCGAAGCATCTCCAAAAATTTTCTCCTTCTTTTTCCCCTCTTTTTTTCTTTTTCTTTTATTTTTTTCCTTGGCTGAACCAGTTCGGACTGGTTCAGCTTCAACCCACCAGTTTCTGGCTCTGACAGTCGGTTCTTCATCGGCTTCCACGTCCAGCTGCTCCGCGAAACCTCGCGGTGCTTGTGGTTGGTTGGGGTAAGACTGGCTTGGCCGGAAGGTTGTCGGTTCGACCATTTCCTTCTTCGACGTCACTGCCCCATTTCTGTTTCGTTGATCTGCTTCTTTCCTCACGTCATCGACGACCGTTCGACCTCCCTCTGGCAGGCGACGACAAGGACTCACCCCTTCCAGCCGCTGCTTCCTCTCCTTTCCTCACTTTTCTCCTATTTCCTCTCTCGATTTCGCCATCTCTTTCTCTCTCTTTTCTATTTCTCTTGTCAGCCATCGTTTCCTTGCCGGGTTCCAGCTGGGTCGACGTCGGTAGTGGTCTTCGCCTCTCTTGGCCTCTCGCTTTGTCTCCTCTCTGGTGGCTTTTGCTTCCCCTCTCACTATCTTTTCTTCTCTCGGTAAGGGAAGTGTCGCTCGAAACATAATCGCGCGACACTTTTTTTTTTGACTTTTTGTTTCTTTGTTTATATATAATATGTATACTATATAATATACCATATATTATATTACAATACAATATAATAAATATATATTTTAGAAAATATCTTTTAATATAATAATATTATAATAATATCAATATGACAAAATATCTCATGTTATTAAAATAATATTATATTGTCATAGTGTATTTTATACATTAATATACATACAAATATACTTGTATATTTTGTTTAATTTGTTTGTAAAAATATACATGCACTTCATATTTAATTCTTTAATTTCTCAGAATATTTTTTTCCATAATTCTAAGATAAATTCCTGAAGTGGAGAAAATTTCGGGTCTTACAAGAAAGGTGGCTGAAAAATTTCCACAAGCAAAAGCAGAGGAAGACGCTTGCGGCAACTTGAAGGGGATGGTTCTCTTTGGTTTTAAGTTGGTTCTGGATGGTTTTTGGCTTTCCAACAAGGGCTTTAAATATAATTCAAGAGGAAAAAAAATCAGGTTCAAAGGCCTTCTGGAACCCCTTCAAATTAGACTTTCTTGTTAGGTCTACAATGTGCTGGGCCTGGGCAGCAGCAGCCCTGTTTTCAGAAAAATCCTAGAAATGATTTCCAATCCATTTTCTTCCAAATTTCTACTTCTCATGTGTTATAATAAGTCCCCAGTATGTTCCATAAAAAATTTTGGCCCACTTGTTTGAGAAAAATTTCCCGTTTGGGCCAATTTTACCTAATTTAGTCATTACCGATAAAAATTCCTTAAGGTTTTTGATTTACTTCAAAAATTAATTAAACCACTGAAACCTCAAGATTTCCATTCAAATTTAATTCTCCAAGTCAAATATACCTTATATTAATTTCCTATGGTCTCAGAATAATTTTTACGAATTTAAGAAATTTATTCCGTAGTTATTTCAATTACTAGGCTCAATTTCTCGGTTTAGTGCTAATTCGAGTTTGTACTAATTTTTTCACTTCTGATGCTTTATTTTTACCTTCTAACCCCCAAAGCATACTTATAAACGTAATCTTTTGAGAAATACTTTAATTTAAAATCTCACCTCGAGTTTCGTGCCCCGAGCTTCGTGCCGCTAATCCGAGTGCTTCGGTTATTTTGGGCCCTGCATAATATTATTTCGAGTCTCTTAATTGCTTTCTAGTTTTCAAAATAAATAATAAAACAAAAATTTTGGGTTTCACATAGGGGTTTCGAATTCGAAACCTAGTTGAATGCAGAAAATCAAAGTTTAATGCAATTCACATTCATCCTTAAGATACAACCATTCTCGAAATCATATCACATAATTTGAATCATATCACATCGAACCAAAGAGAACCATCCCCTTATTTAAAACATAACTTGTATTCAAAACTTATCACACATTGAACTTATCTTATTTCGAAACATAATCTATATCGAAACATCTTTCTTATTCGGAACAGCTCTCGCATCCGAAACATATTCACATCCAAAATATATTCCTTATTCGAAACACATTTCATATTCGAAGCATATTTCTTATCCGAAATATATCACATCAAAATATATTCATATATTCAAAACATATTTCATACTTTCTTTGCTAACTATTCTAACCCTTTAGCAGGGACACTACTGACTATTATATCCCGTCAGCTGGGGCTACATCACTAACTATTATTATCCCCGTTTGTCACGACCCGAACTACCCAAAAATCAGAGTTAATTTTTCGCGTTTTGTTATTTCTATTTCATACTTACCTTTCCTCTGATAGTGACCACACTCCACTAACAAATTGGGCTGTGCGTCAATGCCAGTCCCACCATACATTTACCATGTAACTTATTTCTTCTCCAGTCATTTATAATTGTTTACAATATTTATACATCCCCTAAAGTTACTTACAAACATGCTACTGTGCTATGCTTATTTAGATACAATATGTACAAGTGTATATACCTTAAATGATGGGTAGCAGCGGATATCCGGAATGCAGTACTGATTCGCCACAACTTCAACTGGAGATTATCTGTGGGAGAAAATGAAAGGGGTGAGCACATCAAACTCAGTAAGGCAATCCTACGAACAAGTAGGTAACCATACTACCTACATGAACGTGGTACCATGCATAAACCACCCTTTCTCCACACATTTTAAAACAGATGATATGATTTATGATGTTATGTAAATCAAGTTTGCACGAAAAATTCAACATGCAATTATTTCAAATCATTTCTTTCTCATTTAAAAATTTCACAATAAAGTCAGGACTCGACCCCTCCTTCGGGTGATCCTGACTCACACAAAACCATGAAAGTCGGTTTACATCACACATGGGTTTAAAAGCATGGAAATAGCATCATGCACACTTAATTTAAAACCCAGTTTGATCTCATCAAAATCGTCGACATGCGAGACTAGGCAACATCTGTATATCGGCAATAACCGGGACTATGGCCATATGTGTCCTCGTGAGCCTCTCTGCTACACGGATCCTAGTGTGCGGGGTCTCACCCTGATCGGGAACCGTCCGGGAGGTGGGTCACTCCATCTCGTCGGTTTTATCCGATCCCATGCATCCGAAGATGCCAACGTATCACAAAGATACCAACGTATCACAAAGATACCACACGGTACATCGTACTCCATGCTACTTGCACGGTACATTGTACTCCGTGGACCCCCAGCCTTATCCCTCGTTCGGGCTCATCAGCTGGTCCTCCAACCCTTATCCCTCGTTCGGGCTCATCAGGTGGATCTCCAACCCTTATCCCTCGTTCGGGCTCATCAGGTTGTTTCTCTAACCCTTATCCCTCGTTCGGGCTCATCAGGTTGTTTCTCTAACCCTTATCCCTCGTTCGGGCTCATCAGGTTGTTTCTCTAACCCTTATCCCTCGTTCGGGCTCATCAGGTTGTTTTAACATGCCATGTCTCAAAACGCACATGCGAGCCTATTTAATCGGTGACACACAGTCTACCCGATGCTCCAAGCACGGCTCATTGCATATTCTCACAAAAATCAGTGCGAGCGATGCTCAGCACTCTCATCAAATCAAGTAAAACTAGTGCGAGCTAAGCTCTAGCACTCTGTATGCAAACCATATGAAAAGCTGGTGCGAGCGAAGCTCCAACACCCTGTCTCAAAAATCACATAAAAATATGGTGCGAGTTAGACTCTAGCACCCTGTCACGAAAATCATATATATATGTATACAAATCTGGTGCGAGTTAGACTCCAGCACCTATGCATGTAAAACTCTAGTGCGAGCTCTCGCTCCAGCACTAATGCATGCATCACACAAGTAAAACATCGTGCGAGCTAAGCTCTAGCACGTCACATGTAAATAAAAACACGTAGGCGGCTCTGTTTCCTCAAAACAGTTTTCAAAACAATTTCATCGTTGAAAGTATGCAATGCTGTGCATTTTCTTTCAAGGTTAGCCAGCCTACTCATGCATGCATTAAAATGTCTCCAGAACGAGCAGAAACCTCTTGTTCTTGCTCCTCCCAATTTTTTTAAATTTGTAAATTTTACCCTTAACAAGGGTATTTTGTCCATTCGGGGCACTAAAATTATTATTTGACCTCTAGACCCTTCAGATAATTTTTAAAGACTGCAATGAACTTAAAATTGAGTAAAGTTTACCTCTAGCAGTCCGTAGAATTCCCTTACCTTATTTTCCTGTCGAGTCTGACCTTTCCACTGATGTCACGTTGCGCAGTCCGATCTGCTCTCAATCCAATGCCCGGAACTGCGTATCAATATTCCTCAGGTCAGATAATATACAATTTAATTGTATTTCCTATTTTCTGGGCTTAATTTAAATCATTGGGCCCGTTTACCCCTATTGGGCTCGATTGCACCTTAATGGGCCTTAATCGGCCTTAAGCCAGTTTTCCACTTAATTTTCACTTTATCGAGGCCTATTGGGCTCATTGGGCCCACCAACCATTTATTGGGCCTCGTTTTAACTCTCGAATAGCTAAATTCATTATTTACGACAATTTATCTAAATTTCCATAATTTAATTCAATTTATACGGAATTTAAATTCATATCACGCATAACGATGTAAATTATCGTAAATAAGGGTCACTTACCCGAGATTCCATGCTAGTACGTAAATTGAGGCTGTCTCGAGCTCTCGTTTGATGCCAATCGTCGAGCTACACAATTCCATAATTTTTTCGGGTAAGTTTTCAGCCCAAAATTAATTAAATTAAATACTTCAAAATTTAAATCGGTCAATTTTGACCACTTATCGACTTACCCGAAGCTCGATTGCATCACTGGAATTTTCCTCAATTTTTTTCTCTTTTTCTTTTTCCCTTTTTCTCCCATTTTCCTCCTCTTTTTGGCTGAACCGGTTCAGTCCGGTTCAGACCGTCGGTTCACTCCGATTTGGTCGGTTCACCGTCGGTTCAAGGTCTTGCCGGCCGGTTCTCCGCCGACTTCCACCGCCAGCAGCTCCGTGGTGTCGTCCGCAGCTCGAATATGGTCTCAATTTCACACGAGGTCGCCGAAAAGTTGTCGGTCCGACTGTTCTCCTCTTCGCCGTCGGTACCGTTCCCTTTTTCCGCCGTTTTTGACGTTTACCGATAGTTTCAGTGGCTGTTTTCGGTACCAATCGGCTCACCGTCGCCTGGGCTTCCAAAATCGAGCCTTGGTGGGGCTCAAATCGGCGCCGATCGTCGAAAAAATCTCTCCTCTCCCCGTCGATTTCTCTCCCTTGATCCGTCAGATTCCGGCGGTTTCGCCGGCCAATACTGGTCTCAAAAGAATCGGCTCCTCCTCCTGAACTCGTCAGTACCCACCGTTCGTGCCCAGCTGCCGTGGATCACCGGGATCAACCCCGTTTTCCCCGCGATCTTCTCTTTCTCCGTTCGCCGGACACGGCCATCGTCGGCGAGCGTCATCGGTGCCCAAAGCTTCGCCGGTCTCTCCTCTTCCTGCTCGGCCCTTCGTCGGAGTCGCTCGGCCGTCGGTGGCCGTGGATCGATCGGCCACGCGCGGGTCTCCTTCTCCGTTTTCCATTCTTCTTCTCTCTCCCCGATAAACTTTCAGATTTCTCTATTTTTTTTTAATCATTCAAATACCTTAAAAATACCCAAATATCCCTTAAAATTATTATTTTATTCCAAATTAATTAATTTAATTTAATTTAATTTATTTATTATATTTTAATCCTTTTTCGGGTATAATTTCTTTGTATTTTCGGGATATTGTCCCGATTATATTTTTCATTATATTTTTCGATTATGACTTTTCAGTATATTTTTCGATTATTTTCGGGATTTTTTTTCGAACTAAAAATCTCGATTAATTCCCATAAATTAATATCTTGATCAATTTAACCCAAAATAAATTTATTTCACCTTTATTGACCAAGATTTCTCAATCCATTATTTTTAATTAAATTTTTCTTCTCGAATTTATACCGGCTTTCGGTCTTTTGACCATTCTACCCTTGCACGTGTTCGGGATTAATTTAACCCAACTTTCTTTCACGAATACTCATTCATTTCGTATTTTAAATAAATTCGGGTCTTACAACTCTCCCCCACTTAAGGAATTTGGTCCTCCAAATTAGAACCACTTCATATGAGTCCATAGACTACTCCGGGTACATCGATTGTATCATACTCTTAAATTCTTATGTGACCTTTTTCGGAGTGTAACACTACCAAAAGACTTTAATTAGAGAGATCATCTTAAACCTCATTACTTTCTCTTTCCTGTTTAATGCCCGAATCAACTTATCAGTATACTTATATTTTCATTAAACTGAACTTTTGGAGTTCATATTCGATCACCTATGCTGGATCTGGATAGTATTTTCGAAGCATCAAAAGATGGGACACATTGCGGGTGCCTGTTAATTCAGGTGATAACACCAACCTACAGGTCTTATCTCCCACTTGTCCAATCTCTCAAAAGATTTAATCCAGCGAAACTCAATTTACTTTCTTCCAAAAGTTCGCTATGTCCTTATTCTCTTAGGACAAGAAACATTTCGACCATACTAATTCACCAAGGGTGAATTCCAATACTTTTCTATCTGCTCTGAGGTGTTCTTAATCTCTCACTCTTAACTAAAACATCCTCAGAGACTTATTATCCAAGGTCGAAAATAATTCTATCTGTCACCCACTTTTCTTATCCAATTTGGGAAAAACCCCTACAGCCATACACTGCCTCATATCTTGTTATCCCGATACTCAAGTGACAACTGTCACTATTGGCTAATTCGATTAGAAATCAACTGATCATTCCAGGAGCTTATAAAATCAATGGAACACGCTTTCATCGGATCCTTCAGAACTTGTACAGTCCTCTCTGACTGACTATCCATCTGAGGACGAAAAGCTGTGCTAATACTCAGTCGGGTTCCCATAGCTTCCTGAAAAATATCCTCAAAGGTGGGAAGTGAAGCGGGAATCCCTATATGATACCATGCTCACTGGAACGCTACTTAATGTTCCACAATCTTCCTTATACATAAATTCTCATACACACTCTGAGTATCTGGGGAGTTCATGACCAGAAGGTGGGTAGACTTAATTACTCTATCGACTATCATCCAAATAGCCTCGTAATTCACCTGGGTTCTCTGTAACCCATCACGAAATTGATGGAGACTTGCTCTCATTTTCCCGTGCCGTGTCTATATAGGTAGAGGCTGCAATAACTCTGCAGACTTTTAATACTCTACCTTACTCTGCTGACATACTAGGCATTTTTCCACAATCTCTACCATATCTCCTTTCACATCTGACCACCCATACCCTTTTCAGAGATTTTCATATATATATATATATATTCGTTACTTTCCGTATGCACCATATATCCTGAAGAGTGAGCTTCTGACAATATTACTATTTCATCAACTGTGGTCCTGGGGAGCACTCATACTGTCTCGGAATCCTCAGTAACTCATCACACTCTGTGAACTCTATCACTGTACCCTTCTGAATCTGACCCCAAACTATCGACATCATGCCGATCATCACGCTAAGCCTGGCAAATCCAGGCACTCTCATCCGGTTCTAATCATCAGGCTAGCTATCACACAATCACTGTCATCATCAGAAGGGATCACATCAATACTGAGGCTCATAACTGCTCTAGCAGCTCACGCTCCCTGACCATCATATGTAGTACCATCCCGAGGCTCTTTCTGCTCAAAGCATCAGCCATCACATTAGCCTTTCCTGGGTGGTACAATTTTCATAATCAAAGTCTCTCAGAAGCTCTAACCCACTATGTATTCTCATATTCGCCTCTTTCTGTGAAAACAGATACTCGGGTTTTATGATCAGTGCATATCCACAATTCCTCACCATGTACATAATAGTACCATATCCTCGGTACAAACACTACCATTGCCAACTTAAAATCATGAGTCAGATAGTTTATTTCATGATCAATGAGTTGTCTGACTCCATAATTGACTATCTTCCCATTATACATCAATACACAGCTCCTTCATTATTTTGAGGTATCCATACTCACTGAGAACCTCTTGAGCTGTTGGGTATGGTGAAAATAATCACGGTGGTCAGTTCATACTTCACTACACCGAAATTCATGTCACATCTATCATCTTATTTATCATCTCATTCAAAGACCACGTTTTCTTAGTTAAACGTGTCAACCAAGTAGACCATATTGAGAACTCGCAACAACCCATTTGTAAAAGTCACTTTCCAATTATTGCTTACAATTTGCCCTAGACTTTAACTACACCCAACATATCATCAATAATGATGATTAAAAATCGGTCCCATCCTTGACTTATTTACGCATAAGCGTATAAGATCCTCTAAAATCGCTTACGTTTTCAGGTACTAACCTGCGTCATTTCCTTTTCTTATCTTAACGGCTCTTATTAAATTTTTACTATGATAACCTTTATGAATTGTCAAATTTTAATATTCTTATCGTCTTAATAAAGGTATCCTAATGCTAAAGGTATTTATTACGACAATCGATTTCACGTTATAGGATATATATACTTTTAGACGCTGTCAAGTCTTCAGGTGGGGAGGTATTTTGAAATACCTTTATTAACCTTCAGACTTAACCACAATTACTTTATATACCAGTCCATGTGGTTACAATTTGTATTCGCTACTAATTGCTTTAATCCTAATGACTTCATATCGTAAAGATGTTCTTACCTAGCATACGCCTCTTACTCCGATACATCTTGTATTTAGGATCTATCTTATCTTAAAGATTATCTCATTTCGTATATCCCTCATGACAAAACTCTTTCATTATTCATTCCGTGAGTACAATCCTTTACTCCTTTAATTTCAACTGTTGCACCCCTTTTTATCACTTGTCAACACTTACTGAATACTTTTCAGTGATGTTTTCGCCCTTGTTTTCAACTTAAAATCTCTCTATCCATATTCCGTTAATTAATCCTCCTCTATTGGGGTACTCATTATCAGTATTGTGCCCGATGATGTAGGCATTCATGCTTTTTACTCACTTATATGCGAATGAAGGCGATATGAATAAATGTGTGGCACCAGGATCAATGAACATATGTCCTTCATTATTCATAACAAGTGTGGTATCTTACACCACATCCCTGAAACATCAATAGTGTCCTGGTCCAAGACATCCTCTCGCCTTCGTCCAACAGCCTACTTTCCTTTTTCTTTTCGGCTATGGCCTGCCTTTGGTTGCAGCTATACCAACGAAGTTTTTTCTGTCTCTTTACTTTTCTGTGGGGTGATCTCGCTCAACTCTGTGCAATCAAAATCAATGGTCCGTCTTACCACACTTAATGGTTATTTTCATCAATACAGTGTAAGTATAGATCCTCCTTCCGTGGTATCCACCACACATTCTACAGTGATCACACTGCTACTCTGCTTACACTGCTGCACTGCTTCGTAGCAGGTCGGGGTCCTCCAATCACAATGCCCCTCAAGAGTGCCAAAATTGGATGCATTGGGGCCTTACCAATTATCTTACTCCATGACTCGTCAAATTAAATCTTTTACCAATTACCATTTTTTCCATTTTAACATCTTTGTCATTTCTCGATTCTCTTTCTGTCTCTATTTCAGCCCTCACTACCTTTCCAAATTTCAGAGGCATGCAATTCATGTTCTTATTTACCCAACTGTAAATCTGCGCACTGCCTCGGTATAGGTAATATCTCACGGGCCAATTTGGACTCAAATTGAAAAATTGAGCCATTTCCATAAAATTTTAGACATCTCGACTGTAAGACCCGAATTTAATTAAAATACAAAAATTAAATAAGAAAAGATGGGGGATGTATGAAGGAAGGTCAGGTAAAATTGATTTTCGAAACAAGAGCAGGGGTAAAATGGTAAAAATACCAAAACCCGGTATTAAGGCGATAAGAAAATTTTAATTAAAAATACGGATGTAAGATATCTTGATCGATAATGAGGAAATTATACAATTTGGGTCAATTGATCAAGATTCAGAAATTTTAAAAATATCAAAAAATTACCGGAACGATATCTCGAAAAGCGTGAAGGAATAATATCAAAAATTTGGAGAAAAATATATTTAATAAATTAAATTTAAATTAAATAAATTAAATTAGAATAAAAATAATATAAGTGTAGATATTTTGAATTTTATGGAGTATTTTAATGAATAGTAAAAAAATAAATAAATATATAAAATAAATTAAAGAATTGAAAAAAAAATCAGAAGTTGAAAACGAAAATCGGGGAGAGAGAAACCCGAAAATGGAAGCAGCTGACCGAGGGAGACCGGCGAGCCGTCCGGCGGCCAACGGCCAGGCCAAGGGTCGAAAAAGAAAGAGGAGAGGCCGGCGGTCTTCAGGCCACCGGTGACGCGCGCCAAGGACGTCGGAATTCGACGAAAAACGGAGGAGAAAGTCGCGGGAAAGAAAGGGTCACCGGCGGCGAACGGCGGCGATTCGGGCGGAACTAAGGCCCGATTCTGAAAGCCCAGGCGACGGTGGTTCTTTCTGTACCAGTAGCAGCCGACGAGACGGCGGGAATCGCCGGCGACGACGAAGAGAAAGAAATGGGTCCGACGGTCGGGGAGAAGAGGCCGAACCGACGGCGTTCCGACGACCCCGACCGAAACCGAGGGTAGATTCGTGCTGCGGACGACCTTGCGGAGGTGCTGGCGGTGGAAGCCGGCGGAGAACCGACCGGCAAGGCGGTGAACCGACGGTTTGAACCGGTTCGAACCGGACTGAACCGGTTCAGCCAAAAAGAGAGGGAAAAAAAGGAGAAAAAGGGGAAAAAGAAAAAGAGGAAAAATTGGGGAAAATTTTAGTGATGCAATTGAGCTTCGGGTAAGTCAATAAACGGTCAAATTGACCGATTTAAATTTTGGAATATTTTATTTAATTAATTTTCGACTGGAAATTTACCCAAAAAATTATGAAATTATGTAGCTCGACGATTGGCATCCACCGAGAGCTCGAGATAGCCTCGATTTACATACTAGCATGGAATCTCGGGTAAGTGATCCTTATTTACGATAATTTACATCGTTATACGTGATATGAATTTAAATTTCGCATAAATTGAATTAAATTATGGAAATTTAGATAAATTGTCGTAAATATTAAATTTAGCTATTCGTGTGAGATCTGAGAATTTCAGACATATTTAATGATGTAATAATAAATTGAAGTGTAATTTATTGAGCTAAGTGAATTGTGGGAATTATAATTGGAGATTTATGTGTTAAGTATGTAAAATAAGCTTGATCCATGAGGACAGATCGATCTAGGAGAAGGAGAGATCGATCTGGTGAATTAAACATGACGAGGAAGGGGAAATTTGAGGAGCAGATCGATCTCCAATGGAAGAGATCGATCTCCTTATGAATCTGTTTGAGAAGGGATCGATCTCATGAGGAAGAGATCGATCTCCAAATGCTTCTGTTTGGGAGAAGATCGATCTCCTCAAGGCACAGATCGATCTCATAAAGCCATAAAGAGATCGATCTCACCCCTCGACAGATCGATCTCCTAGGCATAAAATTGCCCAGATCGTCCCCAAAAATTCAAACGCAGATCGATCTCCCCAGGAGACAGATCGATCTCCTACCTCCAGTCTATATAAGGGACCCGTGTTTTCTCCTGAAATCTTACTTTCTCTCTCTTCCAAACCTCCATTTTTTCGAAAACCTAGTTTCTCACTCCTCCAAATCTCCCATTTCCAGCCGAATCAGCTATTGTGGTAAGAAGGAAAGTTGTTCCTCATCAAAGGGAGAACAACATACTTGGAAATCGAAGGACGGATCGGATCGAGGCGTGAGTTGTGCGTCTCACAAGCTTTGGGTAATTTCTAAACCTCGATCTTGATATTTGAGTTGATTTTGATGTTATTGGTGGTTGAATTTATGTTGAAATGGCTGAAAGATGACTAGGGATTGATTAAATTTCAATGTGGTAGGAGTGATATGCATATTGAGAATTTTGGTGAATTTGGGAAATTGTGAGCTATAAATGGAAAATTAGACAATGAGGAGAATTAGCGTAGATAATTGGTATTAGAGATATCGAACATTGGGATATTGTGAATAGAGTTGTAGTTTAGGGTTGAGTTACGAGAAATCAAGAGAATTGAGGTGTTATGAGCAATTATGCTCGATTTTAAGAATTGAGGCTTATGTGATGTGGAGTATTGATGTTTTAACATCGTTTGGACAGCTCGGGAGTTCCAGAGTGGAATGCGAGACTAGTCCGTGATACGGGGGAAACGATTGCACTATACGAGGTGCAAAGAGGTAAGGGAAATCTAAACCATTTGTGTATGTGAATTGCAAACTGTTTTAGCATGATTTATGATTTATAAACAAGCATGTTGAGTGTTTTGTGTTGAGATTAAACTGCACACGATTTTATAGCCGGTTGGAGCCCAATGTTTTATGAGTTTATAACTGGGCTCTACGTTAAGGCAATATTGTGATTTGAGAAATGTGTGCGTGTGCTTTGCCGGTTGGAACTCGGTTTTACTACGTTTTGTGTTGAGTACAAAACGATTTCAAATGAGTTTTATGAGAGAAAACCATTACGAGTTCTACGTGAAGGCAACCTGTCTTATGTGATAAGACTTGGGTGTGTAGTTGTGAGTACACACCGGGCATTGCTCTGGTAGCATGTAAGCTCGAATTCTTCTCCGTTCTGGTAACGTTGAGAAACCCATTGGTGGCTGTGCCACGTATACCCCATTGGTGGCTGTGCCACGTATACCCCATTGGTGGCTGTGCCACGTTGAGAAACCCATTGGTGGCTGTGCCACGTATACCCCATCGGTGGCTGTGCCACGTATACCCCATTGGTGGCTGTGCCACGTTGAGAAACCCATTGGTGGCTGTGCCACGTATACCCCATCGGTGGCTGTGCCACGTATACCCCATCGGTGGCTGTGCCACGTATACCCCATTGGTGGCTGTGCCACGTTGAGAAACCCCATTGGTGGCAGTGCCACGTTGAGAAACCCTATTTTGTGGCTATGCCACGTGAGAAAATAATTCAGTGGCTTTGCCACGTATGTTTTGTGGCTATGCCACGTGAGAAAATAATTCAGTGGCTATGCCACGTGAGAAAATAATTCAGTGGCTTTGCCACGTGTGTATTGTGGCTATGCCACGTGTGATTTTAAATCAGTGGCTATGCCACGTTATTTGAGAAAGCGTTTAACGCGTATTTTCACATGCTTTGTTTTGCTCTAGAGTGAGCCTTTTTACTTCATGTTTTCACATGACTTGACACATGAGAGTGTCGTTTTGAGTATTTTCATGCTATGGTTTTCAAATGAGTTTCACATATAAATAAATGCTTTGTGATGTGCATTTTGGTTTATGAAATGAGTCCCCTACCCCCCTTACTGAGCGATTTAGAAGCTCACCCTGTTTTTCTTTCCCCCCAGAGTTCTTCAAGTGAATAAGGACTTCCCTGCGACGTACGGAGTGGTGGCTAGTGGAGGATTCAAGCTCCAGGCTATATAATTTGTACTTTGAGGTATATTTATCTTTTCATGTACCCAGACTATTAATGTATTTGCAGACACTTGATGTATGACATTATATGGGATGTATTAGGATTAATTAACTTGAAATTGAGTATTTGTATACGGTACAATATACGTTATATGATGTTGAGATCCTGAGGCATGATAATTATGATGATGTATGACACTGCACAGGAATGCACTCTTAATTGTGAATTAATGAGTAAAAAGTTTTAAATTTGCCCTATTTTCCGCATATTCGGGGCGTGACAATTCGAGAGTTAGAATGAGGCCCAATAAATTGTTGGAGGGCCCAATGAACCCAATAGGCCTCGATAAAGTGAAAATTAAGTGGAAAATGGGCTTAAGGCCGATTAAGGCCCATTGAGGTGCAATCGGGCCCAATAGGGGTAAATGGGCCCAACAATTTAAATTAAGCCCAGAAAATAGGAAATACAATTAAATTGTACAATATCTGACCTGAGGAATAATTATACGCAGTTCCGGGCATTTGATTGGGAGCATAACGGACTGCGCGACGAGACAACAGTGGAAAAGAAAAGGTCAGACTCGACAGGAAAATAAGGTAAGGGAATTCTACGGACTGCTAGGGGTAAACTTTACGCAATTTTAAATTCATATGCAGTCCTTAAAAATGTTCTGAAGGGTCTAGAGGTCGAAGAATAATTTTAATGCCCCGTATGAGTAAAATTACCGAAATACCCTTGTTAAGGGTAAATGTTTCCAACTTTAGGAAAAATTGGGAGGAGCAAGGACAAGAGGTTCCTGCTCGTTCTGGAGGTATTTTAACACATGCATGAGTAGGCTGGCTCACTTTTAAAGAAAAATGCATAGCATTGCATACCTTAAACGGTGTAATTTCTGTGAAAACTATTTGGAGATAACCGAGCCGCCTACGTGTTTTTATTTACATGTGACGTACTAGAGCTCAGCTCGCACGATGTTTGATTTGTGTGATGCATGCATTAGTGCTGGAGTGAGAGCTCACACTAGAGTTTTACATGCATAGGTGCTAGAGTATAACTTGCACCAGATTTCACATGCTTGTTCGTGACACGGTGCTAGAGTCTAACTCGCACCAGATTTTACATGATTTTCGTGACAGGGTGCTGGAGTTTAACTCGCACCAGATTTTATAAGATTTTCATGTGATTTATATATATAGAGTGCTAGAGCTTAGCTCAAACTAGTTTTACTAGATTTGTGGAGTAGCGCTGTCTGCCCTTGGAGTCAGCCAAAAGGCCCAACAGGCTCAAAACACCTTGTAAGTGGGGTGAGAGTGAGGGATGAGGTTGGCGGCCTTGTGGGGATGTAAAGCGGGCTCTGCCGATTTTACTTGATTTGATGAGAGTGCTGAGCATCGCTCGCACTGATTTTATGAGAACATGCGATGAGCCGTGCTTGGAGCATCGGGTAGACTGTGTGTCATCGATTTAATAGGCTCGCACGTGCGTTTTGAGACATGGCATGAGTATTGAGAAACAAAATCTCTCTATGGGAAGTAGGCCATTTGGGCTAGAGTACCTAGAGTGATATGGGTCCATGGAGTACGATGTACCGTGCAAGTAGCATGGAGTACGATGTACCGTGGGGTATCTTCAGATACGATATCTTTGTGATACGGGGTATCTTCGGATACGATATCTTTGTGATATGGGGTATCTTCAGATACGACATCTTCGGATGCGTGAGATCGGATAAGACTGACGGGTTGGATTGACCCACCTCCCGAGCGGTTCTCGATCAGGGTGAGACCTCGCACACTGGGATCCGTGAAGCTAGAGGGACTCACGAGGACACATATTGGCCAGTCCTGGTTATTGTCGATATACAGATGTTGCCTAGTCTCGCATGTCGACGATTTTGATGAGATCAAATCGGGTTTTAAATTAAATGTGCATGATGCTATTTCCATGCTTTTTAAACCCATGTGTGATGTATACCAATTTTCATGGTTTTGTGTGAGTAAGGATCACCTGAAGAGGGGTCGAGTCCTGACTTTATTGTGAAAATTTTAATTGAGAAAGAAATGATTTGAAATAATTGCATGTTGAATTTTCTGTGCAAACTCGATTTACATAACATCATAACTTTCATATCATCTGTTTTAAATGAGTGGAGAAAGGGTGGTTTATGCATGACACCACGTTCATGTAGGTAGTATGGTTACCTACTTGTTCGTAGGATTGCCTTACTGAGCTTGATGTGCTCACCCCTTTCATTTTCTCTCACAGATAATCTCCAGTTGAAGTTGAGGCAACTCAGTACTGCATTCCGGATGTCCGCTGTTGCCCATCATTTAAGGTATATACACTTGTACATATTGTATCTACATAAGTATAGCACAGTAACATGTTTGTAAGTAACTTTAGGGGATGTATAAATATTGTAAATAATTATAAACGACTGGAGAAGAAATAAGTAATATGGTAAATGTATGGTGGGACTGGCATTGACGCACAGCCTAATTTGTTAGTGGAGTGTGGTCACGATTCGAGGACAGGTAAGAATTTAAGTAAATAAACAAAACACGAAAAATTAACTCTGATTTTTGGGTAGTTTGGGTCGTGACATATAAAGGTGGTATCAGAGCACAATTGGTCTGATGTGTGTCAGTGTCAGTAATTAGGAAATTACATCCCCGTGTTACTGTGCTTGGTTAGATACAATAGTGTATATCGAGATGGGTTTTAACTAAGAAATGGTTGAGAATGCAGGAATGCCTAATATGAGTCGCGTTAGATGAGATAGCGCACGAGGCAGAGGTCGTAGAGGCAGACCTGAGTCTGCTAAGTTGTGCTGAGTTGACTTATGAAAACTAGGATGAAATTAAAATGGAGGCTAATGTTGAGCATGCCTCTCAGAGTCCGACAGAATGATCAGATAGTATTGAGACACGCTTTGCGAGATTGGAGCGGAGTGTGGAGAATATTTTGAGGAGCTAATTGCTCAGATTATCAATAAGATAAGAGGGCGCAGCAGATACATTGGGGAATTCCGCTCGACCCATCTTAAGAGCTGATATGGGAAATATCTTGGATATATTTCGGTGACAGGATATCCCGGACATGATTTAAAGGAAATTTCGGATTAAAAGTCCTTACTCTGACCCAGAGGATTTGATTTATTGATGAGTATGATTTATGAGTATGAAACTCAGTTATATTCTTAGACAGATATTACCTCGACACTATGAACAAGTGACAGTCGAGATGTTTAAAAGTTTATGAAATGGCTCGACTTTTCAGTTAGAGTCGGATTAGCCCGTGAGATATTACTTATACCGAGGCAGTGCACAGATTTACAGTTGGGTAAATAAGAACATGAATTGCATGCCTCTGAGATTGGGAAAGGTAGTGAGGGCCGAAATAGAGACAGAAAAGAGAATCGAGAAATGACAAAGATGTTAAATGGAAAATGATAATTGGTAAAAGATTTAATTTGACGAGTCATGGAGTAACATAATTGGTAAGGCCCCAGTGCATCCAATTTTGGCACTCTTGAGGGGCATTGTGATTGGAGGACCCCAACCTGCTACGAAGCAGAGTAGCGGTGTGATCACTGTAAGCAGTGTGAGATGTGTGGTGGATATCACGGAAGGAGGGTCTATACCTATACTGTATTGATGAAAATGGCCGTTAAGTGTGGTAAGACGGACCATTGATTTTGATTGCATAGAGTTGGGCGAGATAGCCCCACAGAAAAGTAAAGAGACAGAGAAAAACTTCGTTGGCATAGCTGCAATGAAAAGGGGGGCCATAGCCGAAAAGAAAAAGGAAAGTAGGCTGTTGGACGAAGGCGAGAGGATGTCTTGGACCAGGACACTATTGATGTTTCATGGATGTGGTGTAAGATACCACACTTGTTATGAATAATGAAGTACATATGTTCATTGATCCTGGTGCCACACATTTATTCATACCGCCTTCATTCACATATAAGTGAGTAAAAGGCATGAATGCCTACATCATCAGGCACAATATTGATAAATGAGTACCCCAATAGAGGAGGATTAATTAACGAAATATGGATATAGAGATTTTAAATGACAAAAAGGGGTGTAACAGTTGAAATTAAAGGAGTAAAGGATTGTACTCACGGAATGAATAATGAAAGAGTTTTGTCATGATTGATATACGAAAGGAGATAATCTTTAAGATAAGATAGATCCTAAATACAAGATGTATTGGAGTAAGAGGCGTATGCAAGGTGAGGACATCCTTACGATATGAAGTCATTAGGATTAAAGCAATTAGTAGCGAATACAAATTGTAACCACATGGACTGGTATATAAAGTATATGTGGTTAAGTCTGAAGGTTAATAAAGGTATTTCAAAATACCTCCCCGCCTGAAGACTTGACAGCGTCTAAAAGTATATATATAACCTATAACGTGAAATCGATCGTCGTAATAGATAACTTTAGCGTTAGGATACCTTTACTAAGACGATAAGAATATTAAAATTCGACAAATCATAAAGGTTAACATAGTAAAAAAAAAAAAATTTAATAGGAGCCGTTAAGATAAGAAAAGGAAATGACGCAGGTTAGTACCCGAAAACGTAAGCGATTTTGAAGGATCTTATACGCTTATGCGTAAATAAGTCAAGGATTGGACCGATTTGTAATCATCATTATCGATGATATGTTGGGTGTAGTTAAAGTCTAGGGCAAATTATAGGCAACAATTAGGAAATGGCTCTTACAAATGGGTTGTTGCGAGTTCTCAGTATGGTCTACTTGGTTGGCACGTTTAACTATGGAAAACGTGGTCTTTGAATAAGATGATAAATAAGATGATAGATGTGACATGAATCTTGGTGCAGTGAAGTATGAACTGACCACCGTGATTAATTTCACCATACCCAACAGCTCAAGAGGTTCTCAGTGAGTATGGATACCTCAAAATTATGAAGGAGCTGTGTATTGATGTATAATGGGAAGATAGTCAATTTTGGAGTTAGACAACTCCTTGATCACGAAATAAACTATCTGACCCATGATTTAAAGTTGGCAACAGTATTTGTACCAAGGATATGGTACTATTATGTACACGATGAGGAATTGTGGATATGCACTGATCATAAAAGTCCCCAGTATCTGTTTTCACAGAAAGAGGCGAATATGAGAATACATAGTGGGTTAGAGCTTCTGAGGGATTTTGATTTGTGAAAATTGTACCACCCAGGAAAGGCTAATGTGATGACTGATGCTTTCAGCAGAAAGAGCCTCGGGATGGTACTATATATGATGGTCAGGGAGCATGAGCTGCTAGAGCAGTTATGAGCCTCAGTATTGATGTGATCCCTTCTGATGATGACAGTGATTGTGTGACAGCTAGCCTGAGACTAGAACCGGATGAGAGTGCCCGGATTTAACAGGCTTAGCGTGATGATCGGCAGGGTGTCGATAGTGTGGGTCAGATTCAGAAGGGTACAGTGATAGAGTTCACAGAGTATGATAATGATTTACAGAGGTTCAGAGACAATATAAGTGCTCCCCAGGACCACAGTTGATGAGATAATAATATTGTCAGAAGCTCACTCTTCGGGATATACAGTGCATACGAAAGTAAAGAATATATCGAAATCTCGAAAAGGGTATTGGTGGTCAGATGTGAAAAGAAATATGGTAGAGTATTAAAAGTCTGCAGAGTTATTGCAGCCTCTACCTATATAGACACGGCACGGGAAAATGAGAGCAAGTCTCCATAAATTTCGTGATGGGTTACAGAGAACCCAGGTGAATTACGAGGCTATTTGGATGATAGTCGATAGAGTAATTAAGTCTACCCACCTTCTGGTCATGAACTCCCCAGATACTCAGAGTGTGTATGAGAATTTATGTATAAGGAAGATTGTGGAACATTAAGTAGCGTTCCAGTGAGCATGGTATCATATAGGGATTCCCGCTTCACTTCCCACCTTTGCGGATATTTTTCAGGAAGCTATGGGAACCCGACTGAGTATTAGCACAGCTTTTCGTCCTCAGATGGATAGTCAGTCAGAGAGGACTGTACAAGTTCTGAAGGATCCGATGAAAGCGTGTTCCATTGATTTTATAAGCTCCTGGAATGATCAGTTGATTTCTAATCGAATTAGCCAATAGTGACAGTTGTCACTTGAGTATCGGGATAACAAGATATGAGGCAGTGTATGGCTGTAGGGGTTGTTCCCCAAATTGGATAAAAAAAAGTGGGTGACAGATAGAATTATTTTCGACCTTGGATAATAAGTCTCTGAGGATGTTTAGTTAAGGATGAGAGATTAAGAATACCTCAGAGCAGATAGAAAAGTATTGGAATTCACCCTTGGTGAATTAGTATGGTTGAAAGTTACTCGTCCTAAGAGAATAAGGACATAACGAGCTTTTTGGAAGAAGGTAAATTGAGTTTCGCTGGATTGAATATTTTGAGAGATTGGACAAGTGGGAGATAAGACTTGTAGGTTGGTGTTATCACCTGAATTAACAGGCACCCACAATGTGTCCCATCTTTTGATGCTTCAAAAATACTATCCGGATCCAGCATAGGTGATCGAATATGAATTCCAAAAGTTCAGTTTAATGAAAATATAAGTATATTGAAGAAGTTGATTCGGGCATTAAACAGGAAAAAGGAAGTATTGAGGTTTAAGAGGATCTCCCTAATTAAAGCCCTTTGGTAGTAATACACTCCGGAGAGGTCACATAAGAATTTAAGAGTATGATACGATCGATGTACCCGGAATTGTATATGGACTCATATGACTTGGTTCTAATTTGGAGGACCAAATTCCTTAAGTGGGGGAGAGTTGTAAGACCCGAATTTAATTAAAATACGAAAATTAAATAAGAAAAGATGGGGGATGTATGAAGGAAGGTCAGGTAAAATTGATTTCCGAAACAAGAGCAGGGGTAAAATGGTAAAAATACCAAAACCCGGTATTAAGGCGATAAGAAAATTTTAATTAAAAATAAGGATGTAAGATATCTTGATCGATAATGAGGAAATTATACAATTTGGGTCAATTGATCAAGATTCAGAAATTTTAAAAATATAAAAAAATTATCGAAACGATATCTCGAAAAGCGCGAAGGAATAATATCGAAAATTTGGAGAAAAATATATTTAATAAATTAAATTAGAATAAAAATAATATAAGTGTAGATATTTTGGATTTTATGGAGTATTTTAATGAATAGTGAAAAAAATAAATAAATATATAAAATAAATTAAAGAATTGAAAAAAAAAAGAAATCAGAAGTTGAAAACGGAAATCGGGGAGAGAGAAACCCGAAAACGGAAGCAGCTGACCGAGGGAGACCGGCGAGCCGTCCGGCTACCAATGGCCAGGCTAAGGGTCGAAAAAGAAAGAGGAGAGGCCAGCGGTCTTCAGGCCACCGGTGACGCGCGCTAAGGACGCCGAAATTCGACGAAAAACGGAGGAGAAAGTCGCGGGAAAGAAAGGGTCACCGGCGGCGAACGGCGACGATTCGGGCGGAACTAAGGCCCGATTCTGAAAGCCCAGGCGACGACGGTTCTTTCTGCACCAGTAGCAGCCGACGAGACGGCGGGAATCGCCGACGACGACGAAGAGAAAGAAATGGGTCCGACGACCGGGGAGAAGAGGTCGAACCAGCGACGTTCTGGCGACCCCGAACGAAACCGAGGGTAGATTCGTGCTGCGGACGACCTTGCGGAGGTGCTGGCGGTGGAAGCCGGCGGAGAATCGGCCAGCAAGGCGGTGAACCGGCGGTGAACCGGCCGAACCGGAGTGAACCGACGGTCTGAACCGGTCCGAACCGGACTGAACCGGTTCAGCCAAAAAGAGAGGGAAAAAAAGGAGAAAAAGGGGAAAAAGAAAAAGAGAAAAAATTGGGGAAAATTTTAGTGATGCAATCGAGCTTCGGGTAAGTCGATAAACGGTCAAATTGACCGATTTAAATTTTGGAATATTTTATTTAATTAATTTTCGACTGGAAATTTACTCGAAAAATTATGAAATTATGTAGCTCGACGATTGGCATCCACCGAGAGCTCGAGATAGCCTCGATTTACGTACTAGCATGGAATCTCGGGTAAGTGATCCTTATTTACGACAATTTACATCGTTATGCATGATATGAATTTAAATTCCGCATAAATTGAATTAAATTATGGAAATTTAGATAAATTGTCGTAAATATTAAATTTAGCTATTCTAGAGTTAGAATGAGGCCCAATAAATTGTTGGAGGGCCCAATGAGCCCAATAGGCCTCGATAAAGTGAAAATTAAGTGAAAAACAGGCTTAAGGCCGATTAAGGCCCATTGAGGTGCAATCGGGCCCAATAGGGGTAAATGGGCCCAACGATTTAAATTAAGCCCAGAAAATAGGAAATACAATTAAATTGTACAATATCTGACCTGAGGAATAATTATACGCAGTTCAGGGCATTTGATTGGGAGCATAACGGACTGCGCGACGAGACAACAGTGGAAAAGAAAAGGTCAGACTCGACAGGAAAATAAGGTAAGGGAATTCTACGGACTGCTAGGGGTAAACTTTACGTAATTTTAAATTCATATGCAGTCCTTAAAAATGTTCTGGAGGGTCTAGAGGTCGAAGAATAATTTTAATGCCCCGTATGGGTAAAATTACCGAAATACCCTTGTTAAGGGTAAATGTTTCCAACTTTAGGAAAAATTGGGAGGAGCAAGGACAAGAGGTTCCTGCTCGTTCTGGAGGTATTTTAACACATGCATGAGTAGGCTGGCTCACTTTTAAAGAAAAATGCATAGCATTGCATACCTTAAACGATGTAATTTCTGTGAAAACTATTTGGAGATAACCGAGCCGCCTACGTGTTTTTATTTACATATGACGTGCTAGAGCTCAGCTCGCATGATGTTTGATTTGTGTGATATGTGCATTAGTGCTGGAGCGAGAGCTCGCACTAGAGTTTTACATGCATAGGTGCTAGAGTATAACTTGCACCAGATTTCACATGCTTGTTCGTGACACGGTGCTAGAGTCTAACTTGCACCAGATTTTACATGATTTTTGTGACAGGGTGCTGGAGTTTAACTCGCACCAGATTTTATAAGATTTTCATGTGATTTATATATATAGAGTGCTAGAGCTTAGCTCGCACTAGTTTTACTGGATTTGTGGAGTAGCGCTGTCTGCCCTTGGAGTCAGCCAAAAGGCCCAACAGGCTCAAAACACCTTGTAAGTGGGGTGAGAGTGAGGGATGAGGTTAGCGACCTTGTGGGGATGTAAAGCGGGCTCTGCCGATTTTACTTGATTTGATGAGAGTGCTGAGCATCGCTCGCACTGATTTTATGAGAACATGCGATGAGCCGTGCTTGGAGCATCGGGTAGACTGTGTGTCACCGATTTAATAGGCTCGCACGTGCGTTTTGAGACATGGCATGAGTATTGAGAAACAAAACCTCTCTGTGGGAAGCAGGCCATTTGGGCTGGAGTACCTAGAGTGATATGGGTCCATGGAGTACGATGTACCGTGCAAGTAGCATGGAGTACGATGTACCGTGGGGTATCTTCGGATACGGTATCTTTGTGATACGGGGTATCTTCGGATACGGTATCTTTGTGATACGGGGTATCTTCGAATACGGCATCTCCGGATGCGTGAGATCGGATAAGACTGACGGGTTGGATTGACCCACCTCCCTGACGGTTCCCGATCAGGGTGAGACCTTGCACACTGGGATCTGTGAAGCTAGAGGGACTCACGAGGACACATATTGGCCAGTCCTGGTTATTGCCGATATACAGATGTTGCCTAGTCTCGCATGTCGACGATTTTGATGAGATCAAATCGGGTTTTAAATTAAATGTGCATGATGCTATTTCCATGCTTTTTAAACCCATGTGTGATGTATACCGATTTTTATGGTTTTGTGTGAGTCAGGATCACCCGAAGGAGGGGTCGAGTCCTGACTTTATTGTGAAAATTTTAATTGAGAAAGAAATGATTTGAAATAATTGCATGTTGAATTTTCTGTGCAAACTCGATTTACATAACATCATAACTTTCATATCATCTGTTTTAAATGAGTGGAGAAAGGGTGGTTTATGCATGGCACCACGTTCATGTAGGTAGTATGGTTACCTACTTGTTCGTAGGATTGCCTTACTGAGCTTGATGTGCTCACCCTTTCATTTTCTCCGACAGATAATCTCCAGTTGAAGTTGAGGCGACTCAGTACTGCATTCCGGATGTCTGCTGCTGCCCATCATTTAAGGTATATACACTTGTACATATTGTATCTACATAAGTATAGCACAGTAACATGTTTGCAAGTAACTTTAGGGGATGTATAAATATTGTAAATAATTATAAACGACTGGAGAAGAAATAAGTAATATGGTAAATGTATGGTGGGACTGGCATTGACGCACATCCCAATTTGTTAGTGGAGTGTGGTCACGATTCGAGGACAGGTAAGAATTTAACTAAATAAACAAAACGCGAAAAATTAACTCTGATTTTTGGGTAGTTTGGGTCGTGACATCGACTGTCACTGTTCATAGTGTCGAGGTAATATCTGCCCAAGAATATAACCGAGTTTCATACTCATAAATTATACTCATCAATAAATCAATTTCTCTGGGTCAGAGTAAGGATTTTATCTATCATTCCCTTTAAACAGTGTTCGGGATATTCTATCACCGGAATACATCCATAAACATTTCTCACGTCAGCTCTAGATGTTTAACACTTAAGATGGGTCGAGTGGGTTTCCACCACGCTTCCGCTGCGCCCTCGAATCTCATTCATAATTTGAGCGATTAGCTTCTCACAATAATCTCCACACTCCGCTCCAATCTCGCGAAGCGTGTCTCAATACTATCCGATCACTCTGTCGGACTCTGAGAGGCATGCTCAACATTAACCTCTATTTCAATCTCATCCTGATTCTCACAGGTCAACTCAGCACGACTTAGCAGACTCAAGTCTACCTCTACGACCTCTGCCTCGTGCACTATCTCATCTAACGCGACTCATATTAGGCATTCCTGCATTCTCAACCATTTCTTAGTCAAAACCCATCTCGATATACACTATTGTATCTAACCAAGCACAGTAACACGGGGATGTAATTCCTAATTACTGACACTGACACACATCAGACCAATTTCGGCTCTGATACCGTTAACATGGGTCATAATATATTTATTTCATATCAATATGATATGTTCTGTAAATCATACTCATGTTTGTAAAACATTTTTGAAAACATATTTCATACTTAAAAAACATTTTTCGCATTTCAAAACACAGTTCACATTTCAAAACACATTTCATTGCACATTTCAAAATTCAAAACACGTTTCCTATGTCACTTTTTAAGTCGTGATCGAAAAAATATCAAAATTTTGAGATACATGACCATTGCTAACTATTATAACCCATTAGCTGGGCTTGAAATTGCCAACTATTATATACCCCGTCAGCACAGGCTGAAACATTGTTAACTATTATATACCCCATTAACAAGGGCCAAAATATTGCTATCTATATCGCCAATAGCAAGCTACATCATTACTAATTATCATGTACCCCGTTAGCAAGAGCCGAAATATTGTTAACTATTATATACACCATTAGCAAGAACCGAAACATTGCTAACTATTATATCCCGTCAGCAATGGCTGAAACATTACTTACTATTACATCCCTTCAGGAAGTGCCGAAACATTGCTATTTATATCACCAATAGCATGCTGCATCATTGCTAACTATTATATGCCTCGCTAGCAGAGGCTGAAAATGGTCATGGCTAACTATTATCGCCTGTCAGCTAAGGCAAAACATTTAGTTGTAAAAGCTATCAGAATGCATGTTTTGAAATCACTTCTAATCACAATGTGGAAAAAAGTAGAGTTAGTTAAATCCAAAACACAGAGACATATGTCTCACATACTTTTAAAACATGTCATAAGTGAGATTTTAAAGCTTCTTTAATGCAGGTATAAAGCAATGCAAACTTTCTAAATCCCACAAAATCATAATATACAACATATTTCTTAAATCGAATACTTGCATCAAAATACATTTCACTACACATATACTTTCACAAGGTTCAATAAATCGAATCAAAGACGTATGGTTCGATAAAATTCGTATAATGTTCATATATCAGAAAACAATTTCAAAACCATTTAGTTCAATATATTATTCACAAAGTTTGATGATTGGATCATACGAATATAGGCAAAGTCAACAAGTATATCTCAATAAAGACTTTCCCACAGTAGCTATCATGGGCCGAAACTGTAAATCCTCAAAATTTCCTTGTAAATTTGTTCGTAAAAACGTACAAGTGGAAATAAAAATGTACGTTTGATATAAAATAAAACAACTAGATAAATAAATAAATAAATGAATAAATAAAAGAAATAATAATAATAATAATAAATAAACAAACAAATAAATAAGTATATATATATATAAATATATGTAGTACATATATATATAACATATATATAATATTAATAATTGTCATAATAATAATAAAAATAAATAAAATAAATATGATGATGATGGGAGCAGATATAGACGTTGAAACGTGAAAGGAGAAAGAAAACTGGAAACACGAAAACTGCCCAACAGCCCTCTGCACACCGAACCCCTGCCGCAGCCAGACCCCTCTCTTTCATCAACCCCTATCACCCACCCATTCCTGACACAAAATACAAGTAATAGAAGCAACCGGGTAAAAGAAATCTTGGTTGAAAACAACACTATAATCAGACAAGAGTAGAGACAGAAACAGGAGGAAAAGGGAAGAGAGTAAGGTCAGCAGTGAAGAAAAATCGAGAAGCCTGAACTATTGGAGCAAATCGATGAGACCATGAAAGCAGTGATCAGACCCCTTGGGTTTCCCATTTGGCTGCAAAAACGGAGGTTGAAGAACAGATGCCTTCCTCGGCTTCGGGAGAAACTGGAGTAAGGCGCGACTGAGGAAGGAAATGGAAACAGCGAGACTGCCTAGACAACTGGAGAACAGAGGGAACTGAGGCTTGGGTGTGGAGGCTGGAAATGGTGGACTTCACTGATTAACGAGGAGACTGGAAAATAGAGAACTCTTGCTCTGTTCACTACACTGAAGGGGAGACACGACTTGTTGCAGGGAAAGGGCGCAAACATGGGCTGCCAAGGGGGCCACTGTCAGAGCTAGGGGCAGCTGGATGCACGACCACTATGTCTGGACACCCTTGGTACAGGAAACAGATGCGAGAAGTAGGGGCAAAGGCGAGGTCGGGGGAAGACTGAGGCTGACTGAGATATAGGGGTGAACGAGGGAGAAGGGAGCAAGGAAAGGAAAATCAGGAGTTGGAGGAAACAAGGATTGAAGTGTGATGATGACAGTGCCAGTGTTGCTGAGCCAAGAAGGACGGAAAGAGATCGGGAACAGTAGCTCGACTGTGAAGAAGAAGAAAGGAGAGGAGGAAGGCGCGGGAAATTCAAACCCGAGCGAAGAAGAAAAAGTATATATATTTTTATATATTTATATATATATATATATATAAATATAAAAATATTTAGAGATAGGAGAGGAGGTGCGGAGAAATTCGGAAACACGAGGAAGGAGCTCCGGGGAAATTAACCAAGCAGACCAGACCGACGGATTTCAGTTCCTAAAGACATTTCGGATTGCGAGCTGACACCGAGGTAAGGAAAATTCTCATTGCTGCTAGAGATAAATATGTGTAATTTCTGTATATTTGTAGATATAAAATTTAAGTTAAATTTCACAGTACCGAAATTACCGAAAAGATTAGGTCGAATTTTATGACTTTGAAAATTAGAGATTTTAGCTTAGTTGAACAATCAAATTTTACGAATTGAATTTAAATGGTTTGAATAAATTATGATATGGTTTGAATTATGTTTTAAATATCGAAAATCCTGAATTTTGAATTTTCATAGACTGTTTTTTGGGATTTTTTTTCGAAAAGGGCTTGTCAGCATGTTTTTGAACGGTTTCACAAAATAATTAAATTTATATGTGATTTAAGGAAAAATGATCTGTTATAAAGTTATTCTAATGATATGTGCTTGAACGCGTACTAATTGTGTGTCGTACGGTCCGTCTCGCACTGATTTTAAGACAAAGACGTTGGTGAGATCATATTGCACTTCTGTCTGTTCTGTATCTGTATTTGTATCTGTATCTGTATATGTGGTCTAGGAGTACGATGTACCGTGTTTCTGATTTTGTTTCTGGTCTTCGGACATTCTGATCTGTGAGCCGTTTGGGTAGCTGACTATTCCTACCGTGATTGACTTCCCGATACACCTGGCCCGTAAATTACCCGGAGTCACCAACATTGATCAATAGTCATTTCTGATATCTGATATAACATGCATGCCTTGTCTTGTCTATTTGAAATATTTTTCTGATTTTGTCTGCTTGAATTAAGGTATCTGAAAGTCTGTTTGTTTTGCTACTGGAAAACTTTGAACCTCTGGATTTACAATAGTAGCTATATTTATTCTCGATACATGTTCTATTTTTTGAAAATCTATCTTGATATTAGTATTTCTGTCGTACTATTTACGAATTCTGTAAAATATTTCGGAATCGACGAATATACATATATATATATATCTTAGGTAGTGTTTTTATCTACCTGCCATGGGGTTTTTTTTATTGAGCATATTAGCTCACCCCCTTACTCTCCTTCACAGATTCGCATCAGTAGTGGAATCGACTCTCTAAGTCAAGGTATTTTGCACAGCTACTCTTCAGAAAGAAATCACTTGAGTTAGAGGTATACCCAATAAGGATAGTTGTTTTGTATCTAAGAATTTTTTTTGTAAGTACAGTAATGTATGCAAGTTATGTCTGGGGAATGTGATTGATACTATTTTGTATGAGAACAAAAGTGCTAATTTGATGAAATAGTATTGTTACTGTTTTCGTTTTAAACTATTACAAAGAGGATTTAAATTAAATAGGCGAATTTATGGATTTTGATCTATTATCGAGTTATAGCCCAATCAAAATATCTGTAAATTTGGGTCGTTACATAAGTTGGTATCAGAGTAAGGTTGACATGATACGAGTCGATATTAAAAGTGAACAAAACTTAGAAAGTTCACATCCTCAGCATTACTGTACATTATTTAGATACAAATGGGTATACGTGGCTGTGTTATGCTAAAAAATTACTACTGAATGCAGGAAGCCGATTAGTTATGACGGGTGGGCGAAGTGGTCGACCGAAGGGATGAGGGGGCAGGTCATTTCGAGATCGGGAGGAGAGGCTTGAAGGATCGGGTGGCCTCACTGCGGAACAGCCCTCTCGTAACCCTATTGAGAGCTTTGAGGCCATAATTACTATTCTGGAACGGAGCGTGGAGTCCATACTGAATCAGATTTGGCAAGTGCTGGCCAGGCTGAACAACCCAGCGGGCACTACGGCTCAAACTGCACCTACTACTCCCACAGTTGCATCAAACACACCTATGCCAGCCCAGACAGAGCCAGTACCTCCAGCGGAAGAACCTTCTACTACACTGCCACAGACCCCACCTGTACCACAATCACTGGCACCAGTGGCCCCATAACAACATAGTAATGATATGGGATAGGAGTGTGAGTTGGACAGGCTGAGGCACTTTCAGGAATTCAAGCCTCCGTCTTTTACTGGGGTTAAGGATCTAGTGGTTACAGAGGATTGGATTAATGAGATGGAGAAGCTTTATGGGTTTTTTTGGTGTAACTCTACTGACAAAGTTACTTTTGTAGCTTTTGTACTAAAAGGAGAAGCTAAACACTAGTGGAAGTCCACTCGACTGATTTTAGGAAACAGGCATGAGGTAATCACTTGAGATCTATTTCTTGATGTCTTCTGGAGGAAGTACATCCGAAATACTGCTCAGAGGAGACTACAGTCGGAGTTCTCGAACTTGACTCAGGGGAATAGATCTGTGGATGAGTATGAGTTAAAGTTCACCTCATTGGGAAGATATGATCTGGACACTATGGACTATGAGGCGAAGAAAGTCTGAAAATTTATGGATGGTGTTGGCTCAACCGAGAAGGGGGTGAATCGATTTTTCTAGCAATTTACTAAATTTAAACTTTCTTAACTCAAATTGCACTTAACCAATTAAATGATAACAATAAGCAATAGAGTAAATATGCAGTAAAAAAAAGATAAAGACGGAGAGTAGCAAACACAGTAATTTATAGAGGTTTGACCAAATCTCTTGCCTACATCCTCTCTTTTTGACCTTTTTGTCAAGGAGTCTCTTTCACTAATCAAGGTGATCTTTACAGCTTCCTTTTCAAGGTTAAGGAATAACCTCTCTGCCCCTCAGCCAATGAAGCTACCCAAATACTTTCATAAAAGCATTCACTAAGAGGAACACTTCCCCTCTTCTTTACAATAAAGAATGAATACAAACAAAGGCTTCCTCACAAAGTAGTTGATGAATTGATATGAATTAAATACGACTCAATCACTTTGGACACAAAGAATGTTTCTAAAGAATGTTCAGAGTTTTTCTGCTTTCTTTCTTCTTATCTCCAATGTCTTTATGGCTTGTATTTATACACCCAATTGGTTGGTGAAGCATTTAATGCATTTTCTCCCGTTGAAAACCTGCAAAAGTAGCCTTTGGAGTTCTGCAGAAGAGTTCCAGATCGATCTCATTTATTTGAGGAGATCGATCTCTTAGTTCCTAAACCTACAACACAAAGGAACTCTACGAATGGAAGATCAATCTTATTTATCGAGGGATTGATCTTCTTGTTAGTTTTTATACAAGGGAGATCTATCTCTTGTTAAAGAGGAGATCGATCTCTGCTTTGAAATATTACTGTCACTTATAGGAGATCGATCTCATAACCCCATGAGATCGATCTTACAATGTCGCGACCTTGAGGAGATCGATCTCACAATACCTTGACATCGATTTTGCAAAGCCTCTGCCTTGAGGAGATCAATCTCACAATTCCTTGAGATCGATCTTACAAAGCCTCTGCCTTCAGGAGATCGATCTCACCATTCCTTGAGATCGATCTTACAAAGCCTCTGCCTTGAGGAGATCGATCTCATCATTCCTTGAGATCGATCCTGCAAGGCTTTTGCTTAATGGAGATCGATCCTGCAAACTCTTAGATCGATTTCTTTAGCTTGATTTTTAGTTTCCCGTCAAAGTTTAGTTTTATAAAGATTTGTAGTTTGACAATATTTCTAAGTGAACATTGATGCAATATGATTTCAAGATAATTACTTAAAAATAGTTTCTTATAAATGATTTGAAAATAAGTTCATTGAGATTAATGTTTTGTCATTTCAAAATACATCATTCAAAGTTAACAATCTCTCCCTTTTTGATATGACAAAACTTAATTCAATCATTTAAGATTTTGGTTCCTAAAATATGTCCAATCATTTGTATGTAAAATTTGCCCCCTTAATATATGCTCTCCCTTAAGATATGCTCTCTTTCTCCCTATTTTTGTCATATCAAGAAGGCAAGCATGATCCATTCAAACTAAGCAATGAAGAACATTCATTAAATGATAAGTAACATAATTAAGTAAACACAATATAGTAAATGCCATTTCAAAATAGAGGTAAGTATATCAACGTATATCACAACCAAATATTCAACATAATATTTAAGAAGGAAGAGGAAAATGATCAAAGAGCGCGTCAACACGGGTACGTGTGGTCTACACTTCATCAAACATTGCCTGTTGAGTCTCTTGAAGGATTACAACTTGAGACTCAATAGTTGCAGCTTTAGAGTCAATATTTACAACTTGAGAATC
Organism: Firmiana major; assembly: GCA_033439115.1. Classification (NCBI taxonomy): domain Eukaryota; kingdom Viridiplantae; phylum Streptophyta; class Magnoliopsida; order Malvales; family Malvaceae; genus Firmiana; species Firmiana major. Next base: position 10,493,240 of record CM065905.1, read on the forward strand.
AATATTTGCAAAGCGCTGATCCATGGTCTGACAAAGGTCCATGATCATGGTCGCAATGGAGTCCAAGGTGACTGATGATGAAGCAACAGGTGTGGGTTCCGTAGTAGGAGGTGCTGAAGGCTCAGCTGGAGCATCTGTCTCTATCTTTGTATCGTGCGTGGGAAGTCCATCCTCTTGCTCCAAGGTCCATCGTTATTTGTATAATATCCGGCATGGTGAAGTGTGTTGATGTTGATAACACTTTTCTGTGATGTTATTTAATTAGCTTCAATCGTGCAGTCAACACCAAGGTGCTGAAGAAGAAAGGCAAGTGGTTGCGGATAGACAATGGTGTTGGCTTGCCCCCTAATAACCATAAGCCAATCTTCAAAAATGAAGTGGATCAAGTTTGGCTTTCGACCGGAAGGAGAATGAATGTTATAGACCCAAAACCGATCGAGTTTCCTAATGGTCGAGTGACGCGTGCCAAAAGGATAGAGGTTCCATGAGATAATAAGATGAAGGAGGCGAGGATGCATGGGTAATTCACTAGCATGGTCATTGGTGATGGGAAAATCTAGCGTTACCTCATCATCTTCATTGGTAAGACCCGAATCCGGTATACCAAAGACTCACGCTAGCAGTTATTTGTCAATATAGAGAGATTTGGCCATGACAAAAGTGTTAAATCCTATAGTTTGACAGGGATTATTAGGAGCGGTGACAAGTTCAGTATTTGAAAAAAAGGCGCGTACGATATTGGGAGGAACAAGAGCATTGATTTTGAGAAACGAAAGCCACTGGTATTCTTAGAATTTTGTGAGATAGGGAAAATTAATGCGATTCAAAAAAGAGAAATCAATGGTGTGCCAATGTTTAATGGTAATGTGGAGAAATGTTCATCAAATCATTTACGTTTGGCCAGGGTTTGAAAGCATCGGCTAAACGTAGTGGGTGATGTGTTTACAGGAGATAGTCATGGTGCTCTAGATGCTACGATTTTAGTACGAGGCATTGTGTTTTAAGGCTGTTAGGGAATATGGAAATTGTGTTGGATTTAAGGGTTTCTAATCCTGCACAAAGAAATCTAAACTAGACAGATAATTATCCAAATCAAACTAGCCTATAAAACATACAAAATATGAATTCACTAATACCTAACAAGATTCAAGATGGGTTCACTAAGAATTTAAATAGTAAAGTGACAGGAACGAATAACAGAGGAGAACAGATCGATCTATGGAGGAACAGTAAAATTTTTGAAAAACAAATGTTGGGTCAAAGGAACTAAACAGAACAGAACTGAACTCAAACGAGAAAATCTTACCAAAAGAGTGATCCCGAGGTGAGAGACAGAGAGGAAGAGAGGCGTTTGTCGCTAGGGTTTTGGAGATTTTGGATTTAAGTTTCTGAAAATTTAGGAATTGGGTGACACTTTAAATAGCTAAGGGCTAAGAAGATCGATCTGTCGAGGTAAGAGATCGATCTCAGTTATCCAGTGTCTTAAGGAGATTGATCTGCTAGAGGTAGAGATTGATCTCTATTTCCCAGAGATTTAAGGAGATCGATCTGTAAGATTGTGAAGATCGATCCCAATTAAACAGAATATTAAGGAGATCAATCTTAATGTATATAAGATCGATCTCAGTTATACAGAATCTTAAGGAGATTGATCTCAATGAATAGAAGATCGATCTCCTAGTCATGACCTAAATGCTGTAGGCTATTCTGAGTAAGCAAGATCGATCTATAATGAACAGAGATCGATCTTTCTTACCAATTTGCCCAAAAAATGTTTGAAAATAAAGTTGAAAAGAATTTGTAAAAGCAAACTTAAATCAAACACATCAAAGAGCATTCATTAGTCCTAATTTACCTCCAAGAACATAAAATCTTTCTTTGTCAAGGGATTTGGTGAAAATATCAGCTACTTGATGCATTGTATCAATATATTATAGAACTATATGCCCTTTATTCACATGATCTCTAAGGAAGTGGTGTCTAATTTCAATATGTTTAGTTCTAGAATGTTGAATTGGATTTTTGGAGAGATTAATTGCACTGGTATTTCACATTTTATGGGAATTTGTTGCATGTGTATACCATAGTCTGTCATTTGTTGCTTAATCCACAATACTTGGGCACTACAACTTCCAGCTGCTATGTATTCTGCCTCAGTTGTGGATTGTGCTACACTATTTTGTTTCTTTGAGAACCATGAGATTAATCTATTCCCTAAAAATTGATAAGTACCTGAAGTGCTTTTCCTATCTGTTTTGCATCCTCCAAAGTCTGCATCAGAATAAGCATGAAGAGCAAATGTAGAATCTCTAGGGTACCATAATCCTAGTAAATGTGTGTCTTTGAGATACCTAAAAATTCTTTTTGTAGCTAGTAAATGAGATTCTCTAGGTGAGAATTGAAATCTAGCACACAAACACACACTAAACATAATATCAGGTCTACTTGCAGTAAGATAAAGCAATGAGCCAATTATAGACCTATATAGTTTAGTGTCTACACACTTACCACTTTTATCCTTATCAAGCTTCATGCAAGTGCCCATTGGAGTTGCTTGAGGTTTGCAATTATTCATTCCAAATCTTTTGAGCAAGTCATTGGTGTACTTAGCTTGGTTGATGAAGATCCTATCTTTAGTTTACTTTACTTAAAGCCCCAAGAAGTATGTGAGTTCTCCCATCATGCTCATTTCAAATTCACTTTGCATAATCTTAGCAAACTCTTGACATAAGGATTCATTGGTTAATCCAAATATAATATCATCTACATAAACTTGAACTACTAATAAATCTTTATCCTTAGTTTTGATAAATGACACGCCCTGAAGGTATTTTTCGCAAGTGCACGGGTCGTACAAGTAATAATGGGATTTGAGCCCCATGTTATCATCCCTCAGAGAAGTTGGTTAGCCTAATTAACTTCCGATTAATCTTACCCTAAGTATATTCTAGCAAATTATGAAATTGAAGGTGGGTGATCTACTAAGTATAAAATTAAAATTATTGGAAAGCAATAAAATAATAAAAACTAAGTAAAACTGAGAAAAATTACTTACAGTGCTCCACGCAATTAAAATAAAAAACCTACAAAAATAATTAAAACAGTTAAAACTAATTAACGCAATTAAAATAAAATGCAATTATGAAAATAACAAAGCAAGATTAATTAAAATAAAATTAACAAACCTAAAATGCAATTAAACTACTTAATCAAAATGCAATTTAAACTAACTTAAGATTTAATGAAATAAATTTACCCCTAATCTAATTCTAAATGAACACTTAATTAACTATCAACCTAATTAAAACTAAGTTATATACCACTAAGCAAGAATACTAACATGTAATTTAATTAAAGACTCTAAACTAAGCTAATAAATTAAATTGAAATTAAACTATACTAAAAATGCATGAAAATGAATTAATTAGCTACTATGCACTAGCCAAACAAAGCCTTAGATTTAAATTAGCCAAGAATCCCTCCATTCACTGTTCACGTCTTCAATAATTTCATTTTCTGGTTTGGTCTGTCCAGGCGTGTCCAGCTGCATGTTCTCGGGTCTGTCCTCTCACCAACTCTGCTCGGTTTCATATGTAGCTTCAATTCCTGCAACAACCCAGCACAGCACGTTTCATTCATCAGCAAACCAAGCTCCACACGCCAGCCTGCCCAGACCTGCTCTACACGTCCAGCTCCTGCTCTCGGTCTGTCCTCTGCTATCTGCTACCTGTTCGTGCACTGGATTGCTAACCCAACTATTCATGTTTCATTTCCAGGTGCAGCGAATGGTTACTGCTGGATGGTGCTGCTTCTAGTCCTTGCTCAATGTCTCAGCTTGCACATCTCACTACACCAGGACTCATCTTCAGCATGCTGTTGTACCATTTATTTTCCAGCCAAGGTTTGCACAATAGCTGCTGTTCTTCTCCACTTCCAGCTATTGTCCAGGTCTATAACTCTCACTTACTATTTGTCCAGGCTTGCAGGATCTGTCTACCTTGCAACAGAATAGGGTGCACACAGTACAGGGGAAATATCATCATGGACAGTAATGGAAACATATAACAGGGGAGAATAGAGGAAAGCTCTCGGTCTGTCCAGCTTTGCTCTCGGTTCATGGTCTGCTGCCAGGATCTCGGGTTTCTTTCTTATCTCATGAGATCAATTCAGCTCACCATAACCTTGAGACATGGAACCTTGGATCAAAGCAAACCGAGAGCTTACATTGAACGATTACAAAATAACAAACAACTATCAATAGGAATCAAAACCGAGAGCTATATAAGAAAAGATAAAGATTCTTCAAATAAAAACACAAGCAAATTTTTTTTGAAGTCGAGAGCTACACTAGGAGTTAAGCTATTTAAAACTTGAAAAATAAAAGACTAGATTTAACATAACCGAGAAGATGAAACGATACATTGTTTGCTATGAAATAGAAAATATCTAAGTCTAGAAGATGAAGAGCATAAACATGGAATGAACATTAAAAGTAAATGGAAGCTAACGGAAATTGTAAAGTAAAACAAACGGGAAAGTAAAAAAAAAAAAAATACTAGAAAGGAAATAACTCTAAAAACTATTCTACCTACACTACTCCTACTCCTAAATTACATTACATTACATTTGTAAGACCTGGTATTTTCGAGTGCATTTAAAAATGCAAAAGGACTTAAATGGTATTCCCGAACACGTACAAGGGTAAAATGGTCAAAAGATCAAAATTCGGTATTAATCGGGACAAGAAAATTTAATTAAAAATATGAGAATGAGAAATCTTGATCAATGATGAAGAAATAATTAAATTTCGGATTAAATTGATCAAGATATGAATTTATTGGAATAAATCGGAATTTTCGTATTGAAAAATAATCCCGAAAATAATCGAAAAATATACCGAAAAGTCGAAATAATACCAAGAAATTCATTTATTGATTAACTGAATTAAATATTAATTTTTGAAGATATTTTTGACAAAATATTATTATTTTATTGATTAAAATAATAATAAAATTAAATAAAAAAAAGAAAACAAAAAATCGCGAAAACACGATTTTCTGAGGAAGCCGAAACAGAGGGAGCCCCCCTTCTGCCTCATCGATCACCGGCGATCGGCAGAAGCCCAGACCAGAGGCGAGGCCAGCCGAGCCACCAGCACCCCGAACGGTCTGACGGACGGCGGCAAACGACGGACGAATAGGGAAGAAAGAAAGGAAGCCGAGACCGAGAAAGAAGAGACCGTCGACTCCGACGCAACCACCGGCGAACGACGCGAGGAGACGGTCGGCGAAGGTCGATCGGCACCCCAGGAAGTCGACCCGCACACCCACGCGCCCCGAAGTCACCAAAAAACACAAGATCGATGGAAGAGGGCCACGGGAGAGAAGCTTCGATTCGTCGGCGATGGCAGCGATTCGACCCCAGCTGAGGCCCGATTTAGGGAGCCCATGCCAGGGCGCGTCGAACGGCACCGGAATCGCACCGGGAACCGGTCGGACGGCGCCGAAAAAGTAAAATGATGGGTGAATCAGACTGAACTGGCGGTTTGAGCCGAATCGGACCGAGCTGAACCGGCGGTCCGAACCGGGTTGAACCGGACCGGACCGGTTCAGCCAAAAAGAGAGGGAAAAAAGGAAGAAAAAGGGAAAAAGAAAAAGAAAAAGAGAAAAAATTGGGAAAAATTTCAGTGATGCAATCGAGCTTCGGGTAAGTCGGTAAGCGGTCGAATTGACCGATTTAATTTTTGAAATATTTAATTTGATAAATAATCAACTGAAAGTTTACCCGAAAATATATTTAATTGTGTAGCTCGACAATTGGCATCAACCGAGAGCTCGAGACAGCCTCGATTTGAGTACTATCATGGAATCTCGAGTAAGTAACCCTTATTTACGATAATTTTGCATCGTTATGCGTGATTGATAATTAACGCATAAATTATGGATTTAATTTTCGCATAAATGAATTAAATTCTGAAAATTGGATAAATTGTCGTAAATAATTCATAAGCTGTCTGAGAATTTAGAACGAGGCTAAATAAATATTGATGGGCCCAATGAGCCCAATAGGCCTCGATAAAGTGTGGTAAACGGGCTTAAGGCCGATTAAGGCCCATTATGGTGCAATCGGGCCCAATATGGGTAAACGGGCCCAATGATTTAAATTAAGCCCAGAAAATTGTGAAATACAATTAATTGTATTGTATTTGACCTGATGAATGTGTATCCGCAGTGCCGGAGATTTGATTTAGATTCGGAGCAAATCGGACTGCGTGACGAGACATCAGTGGGAAAGGTCAGACTGTACAGAAAATGAGGTAAGGGAATTGTGTGAGTAGCTAGAGGTAGCTACGCATATTTTAATAGTTTTTCTGTACACTGAGTATGTATGTATACATGGACATTGTATAATGATCCTAAAAATGGTTTGAATGATTTTAAGGATCGAAATAGGTGAAATGTCTATTTTACCCCTATTGAGGGAAGTTCACCTAAGGATGGTGAAAGCATGACATGCATGAAATGCATGATTTAAGGATTTTTGATGATTAAGGAATTTTATTGGTTTTAATCAAAGCAAAGCGATAGATTGGCCAGAAATTGTTTAATTTCACAAAATAACACTACGTAGGTGTTATTAATATTTAAATGAAATTTCTTTAGAAAAGAGGCCAACTATCAAGTTTATATGGAAACAAATAGTGCCGACACGTAGTTCGCACTATATCTGCGTTTGTGAATGTGCATAAATGTGCTTGAGCAGTTGCTCGCACCGACTTGTGTGACATCATATGCATGAAATGTGCTAGAGCATGGTGCTCGCACTGATTTTTATTATTGTGAAATGAGAGCTGCTGGAGCCTAGCTCGCACTCTGTTTTGACATGTTTTGATTTGTTTTAACGTGGTATGCATAAAATAGTGCTGGAGCGATTGCTCGCACTAGTTTTAATGATTTGACATGCATGAGAGATGCTGGAGCTTAGCTCGCATCCTGTTTTGATTTGATATTGCATAAAGCCGTGCTGGAGTGAATCTCGCACGAGATTTGATTTAATTATGCATAAAGCCGTGCTGGAGTGTAACTCGCACGAGATTTGATTTACTTGAGGATTCATTTGTGCTGGAGCATTGCTCGCACAAAGTTTTACGTAGTTTTCATAATTCATTTGAATATCGTACTGGAGTTTTTCTCGTACGAGGTTTTCAGTGAGTTTTTATACATATCCGTACTAGAGCGTTGCTCGTACGTGGATTTTAATTGAAATTATAATCAGTTTAAGTCGTACTGGAGCGCTGCTCGTACGCAGATTTTACTGATTTCTATGAAACCGTGCTAGAGCTTCGCTCGCACGAGGTTTTCAGATATCATGAATATGCATGGAGCCGTGCTTCATAAAGCCGTGCTGGGGTGTAACTCGCACGAGATTTGATTTACTTGAGGATTCATTTGTGCTGGAGCATTGCTCGCACAAAGTTTTACGTAGTTTTCATAATTCATTTGAATATCGTACTGGAGTTTTTCTCGTACGAGGTTTTCAGTGAGTTTTTATACATATCCGTACTAGAGCGTTGCTCGTACGTGGATTTTAATTGAAATTATAATCAGTTTAAGTCGTACTGGAGCGCTGCTCGTACACAGATTTTACTGATTTCTATGAAACCGTGCTAGAGCTTCGCTCGCACGAGGTTTTCAGATATCATGAATATGCATGGAGCCGTGCTTGAGCTTCGCTGGCACAGGGATTTATATTACATGCATATAGCCGTGTTGGAGCCTCTTGTAGACTGTGTGTCACAGTGAGATGATATGCTCACACGTGCATTCTGAGACAGAGATGATATGGGTGGATAAGACCTATTACAGGCACCCCTGACTGAGCTTGGGTTCACGGAGTACTTTGTACCGTGTATGTCACGCGGAGTACGCTGTACCGTGGGGATTGTTGGAGTGGAGTGGCATTAGCCACGAGGCAGCAAGCCTTGCCCTCGCAATCCTGGTGTTATGCTGTTCTGGCGGGTAGGACGACCCACCTCCCGTTTCAGGTGTGATACCCCGCACACTAGGTACCGTGTTGCCAGGGATCACTAGGATATGGCCATAGTCCTCGATGTTACTGATAATTGCCTGATTGTCTCACATGATATAAGTTGTGGTCTGTTAGACCAGGCTAGACCCGAAGGAGGGGTCAGGCCCCCGATTTCATGATTTTATGATTTGTGACCCTGAAAGAAGGGTGGTTTTATAACTGAAGTTTTATAATGAAATTTATTGAATTGTTTTATGAGTTGATTGACCCGAAAGGGTTAGTTTTTACTGCAGTTTTAATGAATTGATTTAAATGCAGTGGCATGATGTGTTTTTCCATGCTTTCAATTGAAATCCATGATTTGTCTTACATGACATGAAAGACTGCATGATCTTGATTAAATTCATGCTTAATATGATTTAATGATGTCACATAAAATGCTTTGAATGCATGAGTTACATGATTTATATATGCACAAATAGTTTTGGATAAACTATGGCATGGAATATGCATGACTTTGTGCGTGAAATTTTAAATGAAAAGAAATGGATTTAAGGGCATGGCATTATGAGCATGTAGATAGTGGAGCTATCTACTTACTTGCATAATTGCCTTACTGAGCGTGTGGTTTGCTCACCCCCCTTATTTTCCATCTTTTCAGAGCACTTGAAATAGTTATTGAGCGGCTGAGGACTTGCATACTTGATATCCGCTGCTTGCTGCTTCCCATCGAGAGACAGGTATACACATTTGTATGGTTTTGTATCTAAATATGTAATGCACAGTACTGTAAATGGATATTGATGTCGGGGTTGTAGAGTTATAAATACCATTGAGTATGTATTTAATTAAAGTCAAAGATGGTAAACTTTGATGTATAAATGTGATTATGGAAATGGGATTGGTAATAGTGTGAGGTGACTAACACCGAATCATAGCCCAACTGTGTTGTAGGATGGTCACGACGAGAGAAAGGTAAGAATTAAATAATAAATGAAAAAGTAAAAAAAAAAATTTACTCTGATTTTTAGGTAATTTGGGTCGTGACAGGTTTAATGGTATCAGAGCTGAGTTGGCCTGATATGAGTCGGTGTTAGTGGTTAAGGAAGTTTACATCCCCATGTACTGTGCATTATTTAGATACAATTGTGTATATCGAGATGGAAGTGCAGCTAAGAATTTAGTTTTGAATGCAAGAATAGACTCATTAAATGATAGTCGCTATGGTTGAGATGCAAGTACACGAACTCGAGGCCGTTGAAGTAGGCCCGAGAGTTGTACTGAGTCGCCACATGAGACTCGAGATGAGATTGACGTGGAGGCTGATGTTGAGCATGCCCCACAGAGTCTGATAGAGAGATCGGATAGAGTCTGACAGAGAGATCAAATAGTATTGAGATGCGCTTCGCGAGGTTGGAGCGGGGTGTGGAGAATATTTTGCGAGCTAATTGCTCAGGGTATATATGATATTTGAGGGCGAGTCAGAACATTGATGGAAGTTCGCTCGACCCATTTGAAGAGTTAGACGTCCAGATTGGACATGAAGAAATAATTCATGATGTATTCCGGAGACAGAATATCCCGGACATTGTTTAAAGGAAATAACAGATGATACTCTTTACTCTGACCCAGAGGAACATGTTGATTGACGAGTATGAAACTCAATTTATATTCCTGGGCAGATATGACTCGGACACGACGAACAGTGAGAGTCGAGATGTCTGAAAGTTCATGGAAGGGCTCAGATTGTCAATTAGAGTCCGATTAGCCCGTTAGATATCACTACCTGTGTCAAGGCAGTGCACACACTACAGTTGTGTGAATAAGATTATGAGTTGCACGCCTCTGAGATTGAGAAAGGTAGTAAGGGCCAAATAGAGATAAAAAGAGAATAAAGAATGACAAAGATGTCAGAACAGAAAAAGGTAGTTTGGTAAAAGCTTAGAGTTGATGAGTCACGGGGTAAGATGATTGGAGGCCCCAGTGTATTTAATTTCAATACTTTTGAGGGGTAATATGATTTGAGGACCCCGACCTGCTACGTAACAGTATGACAGAGTAGCAGTGTGAACAGTGTAAGATGTGTGGTAGTTACCACGGAAATAAGATGTTGGACGAGGGCGAGTGTATGCCTTGGACCAGGACACTATTGATGTTTCATAGGATGTGGTGGAAGATACCACACTGGTTAAGAATAATGAAATAATTATTTTAATTAATCCTGGTGCCACGCATTTATTCATATCGCATTCAATTGCTTATAAGCTAGTGAAAAAATGTGAAGCCTGTACCCTTAGGCATGAGGATGATGGTTAACTGATTTTCACTAACTGAATATGGGTATAGGGATTATAAGTTTGACAAATAATGAAAGAGTTTGTTATAAGTGATATATTAAAGGAGATATATTGGAATAAGAAATGTATGCAAAGTAAGGATTAAGCAATATGTAGTGTATATGGATTGTGACCAAGATAATGGGTAGATATATCTACACCCAGTCGGTATGTAGTCAAATCTGAGGGTTAATAAAGGTATTTCAAAATACTTTTCTGCCTAAAGATTTGACAGTGTCGATAAGCGCACACATAACTTATAAACTGAAATCGACAGTCGTAATATATACATTTAAAATTTGGGTACCTTTGTTGGTACGATAAAGAGATATACAAATTCATTAATAATGAAGGTTTAAAAATTAAAATTTTATAAAAGCCGTTAATATAAGAAAAAGGATATGACGTGAGTTAGTATCCCGAACAGAAGCGATTTCGAAATGACGTTATACGTTTATGCGTACATAGGTCAAGGACAAAGGTGATTGAAATGTTGAGTGGAACTCAACTATGATAAGGTATTTAAACCTTACCTGGACCAATTGGTTATCATCTACAATGATGATATTATGATGTATTCGAAGTCCAGGGAAGAGCTTGAGTAGCAACAGGAAACTGTCGTACGGACGAGTTGTTATGAGTTTCTTGAAATGGGCTGCTCAGTTGACACATCTCAATTGGAAAAAAAAAAAGATTTCATACAAGTGGTATGATAAGTATGTAAATGGCTTCGATGAGTTTTAGTATATTGAGGTATGAACTGACCACCGTAAGTATTCTCACCATAACCGACAGCTCAAGAGGTTTCAGTGTGTATGGATACCTCAAAATAAGGATTGGGCTGTGTATTGATGTAAAATGGGAAGATAATCGTTTTATGGATCCAGTTAGTTCAAGGATCATGAGAGAAACTATCTGACCCATGATTTAGAGTGGCAGTCGTAGCGTTATACTAAAAGTATGGCGCCACCACTTATACGGTGAGACATTTCGGATATGCACTGATCGTAAAAGCCCCGAGTATCTGTGTTCACAGAAAGATTAGAATATGAGATAACCAAGAGGGTTAGAGCTTCTAAGGATTATGAGTGTGAACATTGTACCACCCAGGAAAGGCTAATGTAATGGCTGATGCCTTGAACAGAAAGAGCCTTGGGATGGTATCACATATGATGGTCAGGGAGCGAGAGCTGCTAGAGCAGTTGTGAACCTCAGTAGTGATGTGGATCCCTTCTGATGATGACGGTGATTGTGTGACAGCTAGCCTGAGGTTAGAACCGAATTTGTGTGACCGGATTTGCCAGGCTTAGCGTGATTTCGGCATGGTGTCGATAGTGTGGGTCAGATTCAGAAGGGTACAGTGACAGAGGTCACAGAGAGTGACGATGACTGACAGAGGTTCAGAGACAGTATAAGTGCTCCCGAGGACCACAGTTGATGATATAGTGTTATTGACAGAAGCTCACTCTTCGGGATATACAGTGCATCCGAGAAGTAATAAAGATATCAGAATCTTTGAAAAAGGTATTGGTGGTCAGGTATGAACAGTGATATTGCAGAGATTGTGGAAGAAGTGTCTCCTATGTTAGCAGAGTAAGGTAGAGTAATAGATGTATGCAGAGTCATTGCAGTCTCTACCTATATTGACACGGAAATGGGAACAAGTTACCATGAATTTCGTGATGGGTTACAGAGGACCCGAATAATCATGAGGCTATCTGGGTGATAGTCAATGGATCGATTAAATCTACCCACATTCTGTTTATGGAATTCCCCAGATACTCTGAGTGTGTAGGTGGATTTTTATGTGTATGGAAAATTGTGGAACAATATGTAGCGTTCCAGGGAGCATGATATCAGATGGGGATTCCCACTTCACTTCCCACTTCTGGGAATATTGTTTTTGAAAGTTATGGGAACCCGATTATGTGTTAGCACAGCTTCCATCCTCAGACAGATGGTCAGTCAGAGAGGACTGTACAAGTTCTTGAGGTTGTGATGAGAGCGTGTGCCATTGATTTATGAGCTCCTGGGATGATCAGTTGCTACTAATCAAATTTGTCAATGATGACAGTTGTCAGTTGAGTATCGGGATAACATTTTATATGAGGCAGTGTATAGCCGTAGGGAGTTGTTCCCTGACTGGGATAAGAAAAAGTGGGTGACAGATAGAGAGTTGTTCCCGAATTGGTAAGACAAACCTCTGAGGATGTTCAGTTGATTTATGAGAGATTAAGAACACCTCAGAGCAGATAGAAAAGCTATGCTGACAAGAGACAGAAAATCCTTGAAAATTTACCAAGGGTGAATCAGTATTGTAGCAGTTACATGTCTTAAGGACATAACGAGATTCAGATAGAGAGATTGGACAAGTGGAAGGTAAGGCCTGTAAGTTGACGTTACCACTTGAATAGACAGGCATCCACAATGTGTCCTATCTTAAGATGTTTCGAAAATAATATCCGAACCCAGTATTTGTGATCAGATATGAGCTTCAACAGTTTAGCTCAATGAAAGTGTAACGTATGATTGGAAAATCGATTTGGGCATTAGACGAAAAGAGAAAGTGTTGAGGTTTAAGATGATCTCCCTAGTTAAGTATGATGGTAGTATTATACTCCGGAGAAAGTCACTTGAGGATGACAATATATGATGCGATAGACATACCCGGAGTTGTTATGGACTCATTAGACTTGGTTCTAATTTGGAGGACCAAATTTCTTAAGTGGGGAGATTGTAAGACCTGGTATTTTCGAGTGCATTTAAAAATGCAAAAGGACTTAAATGGTATTCTCGAACACGTACAAGGGTAAAATGGTCAAAAGATCAAAATTCGGTATTAATCGGGACAAGAAAATTTAATTAAAAATATGAGAATGAGAAATCTTGATCAATGATGAAGAAATAATTAAATTTCGGATTAAATTGATCAAGATATGAATTTATTGGAATAAATCGGAATTTTCGTATTGAAAAATAATCCCGAAAATAATCGAAAAATATACCGAAAAGTCAAAATAATACCGAGAAATTCATTTATTGATTAACTGAATTAAATATTAATTTTTGAAGATATTTTTGACAAAATATTATTATTTTATTGATTAAAATAATAATAAAATTAAATAAAAAAAAGAAAACAGAAAATCGCGAAAACACGATTTTCTGAGGAAACCGAAACAGAGGGAGCCCCCCTTCTGCCTCACCGATCACCGGCGATCGGCAGAGGCCCAGACCAGAGGCGAGGCCAGCCGAGCCACCAGCACCCCGAACGGTCTGACGGACGGCAGCAAACGACGGACGAATGGGGAAGAAAGAAAGGAAGCCGAGACCGAGAAAGAAGAGACCGTCGGCTCCGACGCAACCACCGGCGAACGACGCGAGGAGAGGGCCGGCGAAGGTCGATCGGCACCCCAGGAAGTAAACCCGCACACCCACGCGCCCCGAAGTCACCGAAAAACGCCAGATCAATGGAAGAGGGCCGCGGGAGAGAAGCTTCGATTCGCCGGCGATGGTCGCGATTCGACCCCAGCCGAGGCCCGATTTAGGGAGCCCATGCCATGGCGCGCCGAACGGCACCGAAATTGCACCGGGAACCGGTCGGACGGCACCGGAACGACAAAATGATGGGTGAACCGGACTGAACCGGCGGTTTGAGCCGAACCGGACTGAGCTGAACTGGCGGTCTGAACCGGGTTGAACCGGACCGGACCGGTTCAGCCAAAAAGAGAGGGAAAAAAGGAAGAAAAAGGGAAAAAGAAAAAGAGAAAAAATTGAGAAAAATTTCAGTGATGCAATCGAGCTTCGGGTAAGTCGGTAAGCGGTCGAATTGACCGATTTAATTTTTGGAATATTTAATTTGATAAATAATCAACTGAAAATTTACCCGAAAATATATTTAATTGTGTAGCTCGACAATTGGCATCAACCGAGAGCTCGAGACAGCCTCGATTTGAGTACTATCATGGAATCTCGGGTAAGTAACCCTTATTTACGACAATTTTGCATCGTTATGCGTGATTGATATTTAACGCATAAATTATGGATTTAATTGCCGCATAAATGAATTAAATTCTGTAAATTGGATAAATTGTCGTAAATAATTCATAAGCTGTCTGAGAATTTAGAACGAGGCTAAATAAATATTGATGGGCCCAATGAGCCCAATAGGCCTCGATAAAGTGTGGTAAACGGGCTTAAGGCCGATTAGGGCCCATTATGGTGCAATCGGGCCCAATATGGGTAAACGGGCTCAATGATTTAAATTAAGCCCAGAAAATTGTGAAATACAATTAATTGTATTGTATTTGACCTGATGAATGTGTATCCGTAGTGCCGGAGATTTGATTTGGATTCGGAGCAAATCGGACTGCGTGACGAGACATCAGTGGGAAAGGTCAGACTGTACAGAAAATGAGGTAAGGGAATTGTGTGAGTAGCTAGAGGTAGCTACGCATATTTTAATAGTTTTTCTATACACTGAGTATGTATGTATACATGGATATTGTATAATGATCCTAAAAATGGTTTGAATGATTTTAAGGATCGAAATAGGTGAAATGTCTATTTTACCCCTATTGAGGGAAGTTCACCTAAGGATGGTGAAAGCATGACATGCATGAAATGCATGATTTAAGGATTTTTGATGATTAAGGAATTTTATTGGTTTAATCAAAGCAAAGCGATAGATTGGCCAGAAATTGTTTAATTTCACAAAATAACACTACGTAGGTGTTATTAATATTTAAATGAAATTTCTTTAGAAAAGAGGCCAACTATCAAGTTTATATGGAAACAAATAGTGCCGACACGTAGTTCGCACTATATCTGTATTTGTGAATGTGCATAAATGTGCTTGAGCAGTTGCTCGCACCGACTTGTGTGACATCATATGCATGAAATGTGCTAGAGCATGGTGCTCGCACTGATTTTTATTATTGTGAAATGAGAGCTGCTGGAGCCTAGCTCGCACTCTGTTTTGACATGTTTTGATTTGTTTTAACGTGGTATGCATAAAATAGTGCTGGAGCGATTGCTCGCACTAGTTTTAATGATTTGACATGCATGAGAGATGCTGGAGCTTAGCTCGCATCCTGTTTTGATTTGATATTGCATAAAGCCGTGCTGTAGTGAATCTCGCACGAGATTTGATTTAATTATGCATAAAGTCGTGCTGGAGTGTAACTCGCACGAGATTTGATTTACTTGAGCATTCATTTGTGCTGGAGCATTGCTCGCACAAAGTTTTACGTAGTTTTCATAATTCATTTGAATATCGTACTGGAGTTTTTCTCGTACGAGGTTTTCAGTGAGTTTTTATACATATCCGTACTAGAGCGTTGCTCGTACGTGGATTTTAATTGAAATTATAATCAGTTTAAGTCGTACTGGAGCGCTGCTCGTACGCAGATTTTACTGATTTCTATGAAACCGTGCTAGAGCTTCGCTCGCACGAGGTTTTCAGATATCATGAATATGCATGGAGCCGTGCTTGAGCTTCGCTCGCACAGGGATTTATGTTACATGCATATAGCCGTGTTGGAGCCTCCTGTAGACTGTGTGTCACAGTGAGATGATATGCTCACACGTGCATTCTGAGACAGAGATGATATGGGTGGATAAGACCTATTGTAGGCACCCCTAACTGAGCTTGGGTTCACGGAGTACTTTGTACCGTGTATGTCACGCGGAGTACGCTGTACCGTGGGGATTGTTGGAGTGGAGTGGCATTAGCCACGAGGCAGCAAGCCTTGCCCTCGTAATCCTGGTGTTATGCTGTTCTAGCGGGTAGGACGACCCACCTCCTGTTTCAGGTGTGATACCCCGCACACTAGGTACCGTGTTGCCAGGGATCACTAGGATATGGCCATAGTCCTCGATGTTACTGATAATTACCTGATTGTCTCACATGATATAAGTTGTGGTCTGTTAGACCAGGCTAGACCCGAAGGAGGGGTCAAGCCCCCGATTTCATGATTTTATGATTTGTGACCCTGAAAGAAGGGTGGTTTTATAACTGAAGTTTTATAATGAAATTTATTGAATTGTTTTATGAGTTGATTGACCCGAAAGGGTTAGTTTTTACTGCAGTTTTAATGAATTGATTTAAATGCAGTGGCATGATGTGTTTTTCCATGCTTTCAATTGAAATCCATGATTTGTCTTACATGACATGAAAGACTGCATGATCTTGATTAAATTCATGCTTAATATGATTTAATGATGTCACATAAAATGCTTTGAATGCATGAGTTACATGATTTATATATGCACAAATAGTTTTGGATAAACTATGGCATGGAATATGCATGACTTTGTGCGTGAAATTTTAAATGAAAAGAAATGGATTTAAGGGCATGGCATTATGAGCATGTAGATAGTGGAGCTATCTACTTACTTGCATAATTGCCTTACTGAGCATGTGGTTTGCTCACCCCCCTTATTTTCCATCTTTTCAGAGCACTTGAAATAGTTATTGAGCGGCTGAGGACTTGCATACTTGATATCCGCTGCTTGCTGCTTCCCATCGAGAGACAGGTATACACATTTGTATGGTTTTGTATCTAAATATGTAATGCACAGTACTGTAAACGGATATTGATGTCAGGGATGTAGAGTTATAAATACCATTGAGTATGTATTTAATTAAAGTCAAAGATGGTAAACTTTGATGTATAAATGTGATTATGGAAATGGGATTGGTAATAGTGTGAGGTGACTAACACCGAATCATAGCCCAACTGTGTTGTAGGATGGTCACGACGAGAGAAAGGTAAGAATTAAATAATAAATGAAAAAGTAAAAAAAAAATTTACTCTGATTTTTAGGTAATTTGGGTCGTGACAACATTCCCTACTCCTACTTTCACTAACTTCCATTTCAATTGCCATCCTTTCCTATTTATACACACACTAGGGGTAAAATTGTAATTTTTCCATCCTAGATGAGTTGGCATTTTTTTGGCCACTTGTCTTCACACCATTGGCTCCTTGAAAAGATATTTCCATGTCATATGTCTTCTTGTCCAATTGGATGTGCTAGGTGGCATAGCTCGTGTTGTCCGTGTGGTCCAATCTCGATTTTAGCCCAATTTCGGTCCATTTTCTACCGAAATATTCAAAATTCATCCGAATTCGATTTATCTGCAAACATGAGAATTTTAATTAAATAAAGGGGATAATTAACAAAATAAATTGGGGATTTAAATAATTGATTAGGAAATTAAGCACAAATAATTCTAAAAAATATAGAATTATCACACCTCCAAACTTGAGCTTTTGTTTGTCCTCAAGCAAAACAAAATAATTGTAGGAATGACAAGTACAAAACCTAATAATTTCCTCAATATCATCCTCAAAGAAAAAGTATAGACTATGGTATCAAAGATTCACAATTACAAGTCCAACATTCAGAATCATTCAATCATGAGTCGTCACCCAAATTGGACTCCTCGTGTCACGACCCAAATTACCTAAAAATCCCTACAAATTTTTCGCTTTTTCATTTCCTTACTCGTCGTGAACCTTTACACTACAAAACAGTTGGGCTATGATTCGGTGTTAGTCACCTCTCCCCTATTTACCATTCAATTTATTTAAACTGAATACATCCCCAATATTACATCATATATAGTACTGTGCATCTATATGTTCAGATACGAAATTATACAAATGTGTATACCTAATATTGATAAGAAACAGCGGATAACCGAATTGCGAAGCTATTGTCGCTCTCTTCTACTGAATATACCCTGTGGGGTGGAAAATGAAAGGGTGAGCGAAACGTGCTCAGTAAGGCAATAATGTAAGCAGGTAGATAACTATACTATCTACGTGCTGATAATGTCATGATGTAAAAATCGTTTACTTTCGGAGCATGAGGTACGATTAAAACAATGCCACATGAATGTATATATCATATACAAGAAATCATGAAATCGACATATAAAGCACACATGGAAAATCATCATGTATGACATCTCATGCTCGTCACATTAAAACTCATTTATTTCATCATAAACTCTTCCCTTTAAAACTCATTTGTTTAATCGCAAAACTCATCACTTTGAAACTTATTTGTTTCATCATAAATTCATCACATTTAAAACTCATTTGTTTCATTATAAAACAACTTCATCAAGGTCAAACCCATCTCTCGGGAATACCTTGATTCATCAAATCACATCTCTTTTAAAAAAACATAAATCGGGACTACCCCTCCATCGGGTTTGTCCTGGTCTATCCAGACCGTATGATATCATGTGAGGCATGTAGGTTACTGTATGAAAAATCGAGGATTATGGCCATACTATGTCCCTGTGATCCCAGGCACACGGATCCCGGTGTGCGGGGTATCACAACTGCAACGGGAGGTGGGGTCAAGTCCTACCCGCCAGAATATCGAGTAACATCGTAGAGTCATCATGACTGCACGGTACAGCGTACTCCGTGTGACATACACGGTACATCGTACTCCGTGGACCCATATCATAGTCTGGGGGTGCCTGCCGTAGGTCTTATCCAGCCCAATACTATGTCGATAACCAACCCATGTCTCAAAGTATATGTGCGAGCATCTCAACTCTCTGTGACACACAGTCTACAGGAGGCTTCCGCACGACTATATGCATGTCAACTCGCGTCTAGTGCGTTTATGTGAGCATCCTGCTGCCCGCCCCACACCAGGTCACAGGCTTACGGAGCTCCAGCACCACGCTATGCATATCATGATATCTAAAATCTCGTGCAAGCGAAGCTTCAGCACGGTTTTGTGCACACACAAATTTCTCGTACGAGCAATGCTCCAGTACGGCTTTTCATGAAAATAAATCAGTAAACTTGAGTGCGAGTAAGACTCTAGCACTCCTTTTTACTTGTATAAATACGATAGGTGGCTAAGTCTTTGCAAAACATCTTTTAAAAATAGTAACCGGTACAAACCGGTACCCTTTCGTATAATTCACGAAATCAATAGCCAACCTATGTTCATATTTGCTTAAATCACAGCAGTCTATTCATATTAAATATCAAAGCATGAAAATCATATAATTTATATGCCTTACTACCCTTTTTGTAAATTGTACTCCTAGGGGCAAAATCGTCATTTTTCTTTTATTTATCTAAGCCCCGATTTTCTTAAAAATTATTACTTTATTTCTAGATGCTTTAAGAAATTTCTAAGCCCTGTAAATCCCCTCTCAAAATACGCATAATTATCTCTATGCACCTACAAAATTCCCTTACCTCGATTCTCGTCGAGTCTGACCTTTCCTTTTCCACTGTTGTCACGTCGCGCAGTCCGATCTGCTCCCAATCAAACCTCTGGAACTGCGTAATAATATTCCTCAGGTCAGATATTATACAACTTAATTGTATTTAATACTTTCTGGGCTTAATTTAAATCATTGGGCCCATTTATCCCTATTGGGCCCGATTGCACTTTAATGGGCCTCGACCCATTTTCAGCCCGTTTATACTGTTTAAATCCCTTCTTCGGGTTTACTGGGCTCATTCAGCTTACCAATAATTATCGGGCTTCGTTCCAAACTCATTGGATAGCCCGTATACCATTTACGGTAATTACGTTGTAATTCCGATTAATATTCCTTTTATATAGAATTAATCCGTAAATTCTGTAAAATAATTGAAACTCTGTATTAAAGGACTCTAATTGCCGGAATTAAACTGTACTTACCCGATACGATGCGGGATACGAAAATCGGAGCTCAATCGGCTCTCGTTCGGGCTTTATCGTCGAACTGCACAATTATTATATTTAATCCCGGGTTACTCTTCGATTAAATATAATTTAAATAAATTTCTCGAAAATCAATTCGGTCACTTTTGACCTCATATTGACTTACCCGAAGTCCGGTGTATCCCCGAAAATCCTTTCCATTTTTCCTTTTCCTCTTTTTCTCTTTTTTTCCTCTCTTTTTGGCTGAACCGGTTCAGTCCGGTTCAGACCGGTTCAGACCGCCGGTTCAGCTCGGTCCGGTTCGGTTCAGTTTTGGGCGGTTCAGGCCGGTTCGACCGGTTCAATCCCCATTTGCTCATTTCGACGCCGTCCGGCCGGTTCCCGGTGCGATTTCGGTGCCGTTCGGCTCGGCTACACCTGGGTATTCAGAATCGGGCCTCGGTTGGGGTCGAAACGCAGCCATCGTCGGTGAATTCCTCCTTCTCCCCCGCGGCTGTCTCCTCCCGATCCGGCGGATTCCGGCCGTTTCGCCGGCCGGTACTGGTCTCAAAAGGACCGGCTCCTCCTCCTGATCACGCTGGTACCCGCTGTTCGCCCCCAGCTGCCGTGGATCGCCGGCACCGACTCCATTTTCCCCGTGGTCTTCTCCTCCTCCGTTCGGCGATTTCCGGCCTCCTGACGGCGCGTCACCGGTGCCATTGGCTTCGCCGGCCTCTCCTCTTGCTGCTCGGCCCTTTGTCGGAGGCCGTCGGTGCCCGGTGGCCGTCGATCGGACGAGCCACGCGCGGTCTCCCCTCTCCGTTTCCCTTTTCTGCTTCACTTTCTCTCTCCCCGATAACGTTTTCCAATTCTTTTTTTTTTCAATTATTATTTTTATTTAACAATTTATTTTATTATTAAAATATTCATTAAAATAGTCTAAAAAATCTGAAAATATCTACAAAATTAATATTTTATTCCAAACAATTTAACTTAATTTAATTTATTTTATTTATTATATTTTTAACCATTTTTCGGGTATAATTTCTCCGTATTTTCGGGATATTGTCCCTGGGTGACTTTTAGGTATTTCTAAAAATTCCAGATCTTGATCAATTGGACTCGAAATTATATAATTTCCTCATTATTGATCAAAATATCCTAAATCCTTATTTTAAATTAAATTTTCTTATCGAATTTATCCCGGCTTTCGGTCTTTTGACCGTTTTGCCCTTCACGTGTTCGGGATTTATTTAGCCCGACTTCCCTTCACGAATACTCACTCATTTCGCATTTTAAATCCTTATTTCCTATCCGAATCCCATTTTATATAATTTGGGAACATTTTTCTACCTCATAAAATTTACGATTTAATTTCGGGTCTTACAATTCTCCCCCACTTAAGGAATTTGGTCCTCCAAATTAGAACCAAGTCATATGAGTCTAGATACAACTCCGGGTACATCGATCGTATCATACTCTTAAATTCTTATGTGACCTTCTTCGGAGTGTATTACTACCGAAGGACTTTAATTAGGGAGATCATCTTAAACCTTAATATTTTCTCTTTCCTGTTTAATGCCCGAATCAACTTCTTCAATATACTTATACTTGCATTAAGCTGAACTGTTGGATCTCATATCCCATCATCTATGCTGGATCTGGATAGTATTTTCGAAGCATCAAAAAGTTGAGACACATTGTGGGTGCCTGTTAATTCAGGTGATAACGCAAACCTACAGGTCTTATCTCCCACTTGTCCAATCTCTCAAAATATTCTATCCAGCACAACTCAATTTACCTTCTTCCAAAAGTTCGCTATGTCCTTATTCTCTTAGGACAAGAAACATTTCAACCATACTAATTCACCAAGGGTGAATTCCAATACTTGTCTATCTGCTCTGAGGTGTTCTTAATCTCTCTTAACTAAACATCCTCAAAGACTTATTATCCAAAGTCGAAAATAATTCTATCTGTCACCCACCTATTTTATCCAATTTGGGGAAACAACCTCTACGACCATACACTGTCTCATATTTGTTATCCCGATACTCAAGTGACAACTATCGTTATGGACGGATTCGATTTGTAATAACTGATCATCCCAGGAGCATAAAAATCAAAGGCACACGCTTTCATCGGATCTTCCGAAACTTGTACAGTCCATCTCTGACTGACCATCTGTTTGAGGACGGAAAGCCGTGCTAATACTCAGTCAGGTTTCCATAGCTTCCTAAAATATCCTCAAAGGTGGTAAGTGAAGCGGGAATCCCTATATGATACCATGCTCACTGGAACGCTACTTAATATTCCACAATCTTCCTTATACCTGAATCCTCATACACACTCCGAGTATCTGGGGATTTCATAATCAGAAGGTGGGTAGACTTAGTCACTCTATCGACTATCATCCGAATAGCCTCGTAATTCACCTGGGTCCTCTGTAACCCATCACGACATTCATGGAGACTTACTCTCATTTTTTGTGCCGTGTCGATATAGGTAGGTGCTGCAATAACTCTGCAGACTTTTAATACTCTACCTTACTCTGCTGACACACTAGGCACTTTTCTACAATCTCTACCATGTCTCTTTTCACATCTGACCACCCATACCCCTTTTCAGATTTCATATATATAAACGTTACTTTCCGTATGCACTGTATATCCCGAAGAGCGAGCTTCTGACAATATTACTATCTCATCAACTGTGGTCCTAGGGAGCACTTATACTGTCTCTGAGCCTCTCTGTAAATCATTATCATACTCTGTGAACTCTGTCACTGTACCCTTCTGAATCTGACCCATACTATCGACACCATGTCGATCATCACGCTAAGCCTGGCAAATCCGGGAACTCTCATCCGGTTCTAGTCATCAGGCTAGCTGTCACACAATCACTGTCATCATCAGAAGGGATCACATCAATACTGAGGCTCATAACTGCTCAAGCAGTTCACGCTCCCTGACCATCATATGCGGTACCATCCCTAGGCTTTTTCTACTCAAAGCATCAGCCGTCACATTAGCCTTTCCTGGGTGGTACAATTTTCACAATCAAAATCTCTCAGAAGCTCTAACCCACTATGTATTCTCATATTTGCATCTTTCTATGAAAACAGATACTTGAGACTTTATGATCAGTGCATATCCAAAATTCTTCATCGTGTACCTAATAGTACAATATCCTCGGTACAAATACTATTGTCAACTTTAAAATCATGGGTCAGATAGTTTATTTCATGATTAAGGAGTTATCTGACTCCAAACTTGACTATCTTCCCATTATACATCAATACACAGCTCCATCATGATTTCGAGGTGTCCATACTCACTGAGAACCTCTTGAGCTGTTGGGTATGGTGAAATTAATCATGGTGGTCAATTCATACTTCATTACACCAAAATTTATGTCACATCTATCATCTCATTTATCATCTCATTCTAAGACCACGTTTTCATAATTAAACGTGTCAACCAAGTAGACCATATTGAGAACTCGCAACAATCCATCTGTAAAAGCCATCTTCCAATTGTTGCTTATAAATCGCCCTAGACTTTAACTTCACCCAACATAT
Source organism: Firmiana major (assembly GCA_033439115.1). Taxonomy (NCBI): domain Eukaryota; kingdom Viridiplantae; phylum Streptophyta; class Magnoliopsida; order Malvales; family Malvaceae; genus Firmiana; species Firmiana major. The sequence continues at coordinate 10,516,856 of CM065905.1, forward strand.
CATCAATAATGATGATTACGAATCGGTCCAGGTCAAGTTTAAATATCTCATCGTAATTGAGCTCCACTGCATAATTCAATCGCCTATATCCTTGACTTATGTACGCATAAGCGTATCAGATCCTTCAAAATCGCTTACGTTTTCAGGTACTAACCTGCGTCATTTCCTTTTCTTATCGTACCGGCTCTTATTAGATTTTTACTACGTTAACCTTTACGATTTGTCGAATTTTAATATTCCTATCGTCTTCGTGAAGGTATCCTAATGCATGAAGGTATTTATTATGACGATCGATTTCACGTTATAGGTTATATATATACTTTTAGACGCTGTCAAGTCTTCAGGCGGGGAGGTATTTTGAAATACCTTTATTAACCTTCAGACTTAACCACAACTACGTTATATCTCAGTTTCTGTGGTCACAATTTATATTCGCTACGACTTGCTTTAATCCTAATGACTCCATATATTAAGGATGTTCCTTACCTAGCATATGTCTCTTATTCCAATACATCTTGTATTTAGGATCTATCTTATCTCAAAGATTATCTCCTTAGTGTATCACTCATGACAAAACTCTTGCCATTATTCATTCCGTGAGTACAATCCTTTACTCCTGTAATTTCAACCGTTGCACCCCTTTTTATCACTTGTCAACACTTACAGTATACTTCTCAGTGATGTTTTCACCACCTGTTTTCAACTTAAAATCTCTATATCCATATTCCGTTTATTAATCCTCCTCTATTGGGATACTCATTTATCAGTATTGTGCCCAATGATGAAGGCATTCATGCCTTTTACTCACTTATATGCAAATGAAGGCGGTATGAATAAATGTGTGACACCAGGATCAATGAACATATGTACTTCATTATTCGTAACAAGTGTGGTATCTTACACCACATCCATGAAACATCAATAGTGTCCTGGTCCAAGACATCCTCTCGCCTTCGTCCAACAACCTACTTTCCTTTTTCTTTTCGGCTATGGCCTCCCTTTTTACGTTGCAGCTATTCCAACGAAGTTTTTCTCTGTCTCTTTACTTTTCTGGGGGGGGGCAATCTCTCCCAAATATGTGCAATCAACATCAATGGTCCGTCTTACCACACTTAACGGCCATTTTCATCAATACAGTGTAGGTATAGACCTTACTTCCTGTGGTATCTACCACACATCCTACACTGCTTACACTGCTCACTCTACTTACACTGCTACACTACTTCGTAGCAGGTCGAGGTTTTCCAATCACAATGCCCCTCAAGAGTGCCAAAATTGGATGCACTGGGGCTTTACCAATTATCTTACTCCATAACTCGTCAACTCTAATCTCTTACCAACTGGTCTCTTTCCTGCTCTGACATCTCTGTCATTCTCTATTCTCTTCTGTCTCTATTTCAGCCCTCACTACCTTTCCCAATCTCAGAGGCGTGCAATTTATGTTCTTATCTACCCAACTGTAAATCTGCGCACTGCCTCGATATAGGTAATATCTCATGGGCCAATCAGACTCAAATTGAAAAGTTGAGCCATTTCATGAACTTTTAGACATCTCGACTGTCACCTGTTCATAGTGTCGAGGTAATATCTGCCCAAGAATATAATTGAGTTTCATACTCATAAATCATATTCATCAATCAACCAATGACTATGGGCAGTGTAAGAAGTTTTACCTGTAATTTCCCTTTAAGTAGTGCCCGAAATATTCAGTCACCAGAATACATCCAGAATATTTCTCATATCAACTCTTAAGATGGGTCAAGCGATTTCCACCAAAGCTCCGCTGCGCCCTCATATCTCATACATAATCTGAGCAATTAGCTCTTCACAATAATCTCCACACTCTGCTCTAATCTCGCGAAGCGTGTCTCAATACTATCCGATCACTCTGTCGGACTCTGAGAGGTATGCTCAACATTAGCCTCTATTTCAATCTCATCCCGATTCTTATGGGTCAACTCAGCACGACTTAGCAGACTCAGGTCTACCTCTACGACCTCTGCCTCGTGCACTATCTCATCTTGAGTCTCATATCATGACTCATTCGATTTTCAGACCGATCTCTACGGTCTCGAGTATGTGTATTCGCCACTCTACCATAGCGGCTATCAGTTATAAAAACTATATTCTTGTATTCGAAACTAAAATCTTAGCTGCTATTCCATCGTGATATACACAATTGTATCTAAACAATGCACAGTACATGGGGATGTAATTTTACTTAACTACTAACACCGACTCATATCAGGCCAACTCAGCTCTGATACCATTAAATTTGTCACGACCCAAATTACCTAAAAATCCCTACAAATTTTTCGCTTTTTCATTTCCTTACTCGTCGTGAACCTTTACACTACTAAACAGTCGGGCTATGATTCGGTGTTAGTCACCTCTCCCCTATTTACCATTCAATTTATTTAAACTGAATACATCCCCAATATTACATCATATATAGTACTGTGCATCTATATGTTCAGATACGAAATTATACAAATGTGTATACCTGATATTGATAAGAAACAGCGGATAACCGAATTGCGAAGCTATTGTCGCTCTCTTCTACTGAATATACCCTGTGGGGTGGAAAATGAAAGGGTGAGCGAAACGTGCTCAGTAAGGCAATAATGTAAGCAGGTAGATAACTATACTATCTACGTGCTGATAATGTCATGATGTAAAAATCGTTTACTTTCGGAGCATGAGGTACGATTAAAACAATGCCACATGAATGTATATATCAAATACAAGAAATCATGAAATCGACATATAAAGCACACATGGAAAATCATCATGTATGACATCTCATGCTCGTCACATTAAAACTCATTTATTTCATCATAAACTCTTCCCTTTAAAACTCATTTGTTTAATCGCAAAACTCATCACTTTGAAACTTATTTGTTTCATCATAAATTCATCACATTTAAAACTCATTTGTTTCATTATAAAACAACTTCATCAAGGTCAAACCCATCTCTCGGGAATACCTTGATTCATCAAATCACATCTCTTTTAAAAAAACATAAATCGGGACTACCCCTCCATCGGGTTTGTCCTGGTCTATCCAGACCGTATGATATCATGTGAGGCATGTAGGTTACTGTATGAAAAATCGAGGACTATGGCCATACTATGTCCCTGTGATCCCAGGCACACGGATCCCGGTGTGCGGGGTATCACAACTGCAACGGGAGGTGGGGTCAAGTCCTACCCGCCAGAATATCGAGTAACATCGTAGAGTCATCATGACTGCACGGTACAGCGTACTCCGTGTGACATACACGGTACATCGTACTCCGTGGACCCATATCATAGTCTGGGGGTGCCTGTCGTAGGTCTTATCCAGCCCAATACTATGTCGATAACCAACCCATATCTCAAAGTATATGTGCGAGCATCTCAACTCTCTGTGACACACAGTCTACAGGAGGCTTCCGCACGACTATATGCATGTCAACTCGCGTCTAGTGCGTTTATGTGAGCATCCTGCTGCCCGCCCCACACCAGGTCACAGGCTTACGGAGCTCCAGCACCACGCTATGCATATCATGATATCTAAAATCTCGTGCAAGCGAAGCTTCAGCACGGTTTTGTGCACACACAAATTTCTCGTACGAGCAATGCTCCAGTACGGCTTTTCATGAAAATAAATCAGTAAACTTGAGTGCGAGTAAGACTCTAGCACTCCTTTTTACTTGTATAAATACGATAGGTGGCTAAGTCTTTGCAAAACATCTTTTAAAAATAGTAACCGGTACAAACCGGTACCCTTTCGTATAATTCACGAAATCAATAGCCAACCTATGTTCATATTTGCTTAAATCACAGCAGTCTATTCATATTAAATATCAAAGCATGAAAATCATATAATTTATATGCCTTACTACCCTTTTTGTAAATTGTACTCCTAGGGGCAAAATCGTCATTTTTCTTTTATTTATCTAAGCCCCGATTTTCTTAAAAATTATTACTTTATTTCTAGATGCTTTAAGAAATTTCTAAGCCCTGTAAATCCCCTCTCAAAATACGCATAATTATCTCTATGCACCTACAAAATTCCCTTACCTCGATTCTCGTCGAGTCTGACCTTTCCTTTTCCACTGTTGTCACGTCGCGCAGTCCGATCTGCTCCCAATCAAACCTCCGGAACTGCGTAATAATATTCCTCAGGTCAGATATTATACAACTTAATTGTATTTAATACTTTCTGGGCTTAATTTAAATCATTGGGCCCATTTATCCCTATTGGGCCCGATTGCACTTTAATGGGCCTCGACCCATTTTCAGCCCGTTTATACTGTTTAAATCCCTTCTTCGGGTTTACTGGGCTCATTCAGCTTACCAATAATTATCGGGCTTCGTTCCAAACTCATTGGATAGCCCGTATACCATTTACGGTAATTACGTTGTAATTCCGATTAATATTCCTTTTATACAGAATTAATCCGTAAATTCTGTAAAATAATTGAAACTCTGTATTAAAGGACTCTAATTGCCGAAATTAAACTGTACTTACCCGATACGATGCGGGATACGAAAATCGGAGCTCAATCGGCTCTCGTTCGGGCTTTATCGTCGAACTGCACAATTATTATATTTAATCCCGGGTTGCTCTTCGATTAAATATAATTTAAATAAATTTCTCGGAAATCAATTCGGTCACTTTTGACCTCATATTGACTTACCCGAAGTTCGGTGTATCCCCGAAAATCCTTTCCCTTTTTCCTTTTCCTCTTTTTCTCCTTTTTTCCTCTCTTTTTGGCTGAACCGGTTCAGTCCGGTTCAGACCGGTTCAGACCGTCGGTTCAGCTCGGTCCGGTTCGGTTCAGTTTTGGCCGGTTCAGGCCGGTTCGACCGGTTCAATCCCCATTTGCTCATTCCGACGCCGTCCGACCGGTTCCCGATGCGATTTCGGTACCGTTCGGCTCGGCTACACCTGGGTATTCAGAATCGGGCCTCGGTTGGGGTCGAAACGCAGCCATCGTCGACGAATTCCTCCTTCTCCCCCGCGGCTGTCTCCTCCCGATCCGGTTGATTCCGGCGGTTTCGTCGGCCGGTACTGGTCTCAAAAGGACCGGCTCCTCCTCCTGATCACGCTGGTACCCGCTGTTCGCCCCCAGCTGCCGTGGATCGCCGGCACCGACTCCATTTTCCCCGCGATCTTCTCCTCCTCCGTTCGGCTATCTCCGGCCTCCTGACGGCGTGTCACCGGTGCCATTGGCTTCGTCGGCCTCTCCTCTTGCTGCTCGGCCCTTTGTCGGAGGCCGTCGGTGCCCGGTGGCCGTCGATCGGACGAGCCACGCGCGGTCTCCCCTCTCCATTTCCCTTTTCTGCTTCACTTTCTCTCTCCCCGATAACGTTTTCCAATTCTTTTTTTTTCAATTATTATTTTTATTTAACAATTTATTTTATTATTAAAATATTCATTAAAATAGTCTAAAAAATCTGAAAATATCTACAAAATTAATATTTTATTCCAAACAATTTAACTTAATTTAATTTATTTTATTTATTATATTTTTAACCATTTTTCGGGTATAATTTCTCCGTATTTTCGGGATATTGTCCCTGGGTGACTTTTAGGTATTTCTAAAAATTCCAGATCTTGATCAATTGGACTCGAAATTATATAATTTCCTCATTATTGATCAAGATATCCTAAATCCTTATTTTAAATTAAATTTTCTTATCGAATTTATCCCGGCTTTCGGTCTTTTGACCGTTTTGCCCTTCACGTGTTCGGGATTTATTTAGCCCGACTTCCCTTCACGAATACTCACTCATTTCGCATTTTAAATCCTTATTTCCTATCCGAATCCCATTTTATATAATTTGAGAACATTTTTCTACCTCATAAAATTTACGATTTAATTTCGGGTCTTACACCTCGTGAGTGTGTGAAAAATGTCTAAGTCACTTCTCAGTACATTATCCGGATCAGATTATGCAAACACAGTGAATGCAAAGTCAATGACATGTGATCATTCCCATAAGTTTGCTTTTCACTTCTCTCTCCACTAATGTAGTCACACTTAACCAAAGATCAATAGGACTTCATTAAGCTTGTAATGTAAGGCTGAGGCTAAGGTATGATAAAGTCGATTTAGGTTTAATTACCCCTTGACATGCATTACTTCTAGGATCTTTATGTAAGAGCTCAAATCATTTCCCCCAAACTTATTTATTTCACTAAAGTTTTTATTATATTTTTGTATTTTTCTTCTTTCTTCTTTTCTTTTTCTTTTTCTTTCTTTTTCATTTTTTAGAGCATACTCCTTCACTATCACTTAATACCCATATAGCTCACAATATATCCCAATGACTTTTAATGCTTTCGGGGTAAGCGATAGGAACAGAGTATTTAAGCTAAGGAAAAAAATAAGCAGGTGTACTTACAGAGAAAAGCTTATTTGGCCCAGATGGGTGACTAGGGGTAGCATATGTACAAGGAAGGCTAGAAAGGCTCAAACGATCCAAAGATGGCCTAAATCATCTCCCTAATTAAGTGTGATCTAATATTTCGCCTCGAGATTAGATCAAACAAATTCTAGAATATGATGCACAAAATCAATTGAACAAATGCAATCTTATGTCCACATAAGCTTTCTGTAAATAAATATACAGATTCATGACATGACATGTGCATAAGATAAGGCAATCACAATTAGAATTAAGACAAATTCAAGAATTCAACTTCATGCTTTTCCTATAACCATGCTTCTTAATTAATCAAAGTCAGACTCAATCATGGGGTCATATCATTGGAATATGGGAAAACTACATGCTAAGCACTAATTCATCCCAAAATCAAACAATTTAAGCTCATATTATCAAAAAAAATTTATAAATTCTATCTCAGATTTTTGAAAAAAATTTGAAATTTTTTTCAATTTTTCACAAAATTGCTTCAGTGATATCCCATCTCCCAAACTTAAAGTGCACAGTGTCCTCAATGTGCAGATAATATAAGAATTTAAGCTCAAGAATAGAGTACTCCCCTTTCTGATGATGATAAACAATTGAAACTTGATTGAAAGCATAATACTGGAAAAGAAATCTGCAACATAAACAAAGAAAGAAACAACAGAAAAGAAGAAGAAAAAGAACTATATACAAAGTGAAAATAAAAACACAGCCACTTCAAATGCAGCTGAAGAAAACAACACTCAGCAGTAGGGCGAAGAGTATGAGGATTAGCCAAAATGGTGACAGAATGTTAACAGTTAACTCCTCTTTAGCTCTATCTACTTCCCTCATTCTTTCAGATTTCTTATGCCTAAGCCTTAAATCCTCCCCAATCTCCATCTTAAAACACTATTGAGAGTCATCAGGGAGTTTCAACGGTTTGAAAACATTAAACTTTACTTCCTGATCTTAGACTCTCATCGTTAACTCCCTCTTTTGTACATCAATTAAAGTTCTACTAGTCGCTAGGAAAGGTCTGCCTAGTATAATGGGGACTTCCCTGTCTTCCTCCATATCCAAAACAATAAAATCTGCAGGGAAAATAAATTTGTCCACCTTTACTAATACATCCTCAATGACCTCCTTCGAATATTTAATTGATCGATCAACCAACTGGAGGGTCACTGTGGTGGGCTTAGCATCCCGTATTCCTAACTTCTGATAGATAGACAAAGGCATCAAATTTATACTAGCTCTTAAATCACATAAGGCTCTACCAAAGAATGAATTTTTAATAGTGCATGCTATGGTAAAACTCCTGAGATCCTTGAGCTTGGGGGGTAATGTTCTCTGGATAATGGTACTACATTCCTCAGTTAAGGCCACTGTCTCATAATCTTCCAATCTTCTTTTCCTAGAGAGGATATCCTTCAAAAACTTCACATAACTTAGCATTTGCTCTAAAGCATCTGCAAAAGGAATGTTGATGTGAAGTTTCTTAAAAACCTCAAGAAATTTAGCAAATTATTATTCCAGTTTTTATTTATTTATTTTGGAACCTCTGAGGAAAAGGTATTGGTGGTCTAACCAAAGGGGATATAGTGGTCACATGTGTAGCATTAGAGAACGAGGAAGGCTGTGAAGTAGAAGAAGGTAAAGATGAAGAAGCGCCTACTTTAGATTCCTTTGCAGCCTGATCATTTGGTTCCTGCTCTTTCTGAGCTGCTTCGTTAGAACTTATGGGTTTTTCAACTGTGTTGTTCAGGTCTAGACTTAACTTGTGGTTCATCTAGCTCTCAGCCGCTCCCAAGGGTGATGACTTTAACATGTTCCTTACCCTCTATTTGCCTAATAGGATTGGCTTCAGTGTTACTAGGAAGGGTCCCTTGAGGACGCTGACTAAGAGCATTCACTATTTGTCATACCTGAACCTCTAAGTTCTTAATTGAAGCTGCTTGATTTTACAGGATCGTTGAGAACATCTCCTCAAGTAAGGGCTTCTTCTTAGCTGCTGGTGTATGGTAAAGTTGTGGCTGCATAGGTTGTGGTGGTAGGGATGGTTGATGGAAGTGAGGTGGATGATTCTGAAATTGAGGTAGGGATGGTTGATGAGGCGGGTGATAAGGAAATTGCGGCTGTGGTGGTACATGAACCAGTGGAGCTTGAAAACTAAGGGGTCCTATAAGTCTAGAATTAGAAGTTTACCCTTAGTTTTGGCTCCAGGAAAAGTTAGGATGGTTCCTCCACCTTGGGTTGTAGGTGTTTGACAAGGGGTTATTCTGTTGCTTCTGAAGTGGAGCAACATACTAAACCGATTCTAAGTTGAGCGGGCACCTATATACAGAGTGGGTACCACTACACAGCTCGCAGAAAAGAAAAGGACTTTGGACAGAATAAACAGGATTAGGACTGGTAGAAGGATTATGCTGGGTACTGAGCGACTCTACCTTCTTCGTAAGATTAGCGATTTGAGAGGTTAAGGTAGACAGTGTGTCGAGCTCATAAATACCCATCGGCTTCTTTGGCAATTGCCTTTCCGAGGACCATAGATATTTGTTAGCAGCCATCTTGTCTAAGAGCTCGTAAGCTTCCTCCTCTGTTTTACACATTAGCGCTCCACCCGTAGCAGCGTCAACAATGATCCTATTTTGGCTTGTAAGTCCGTTGTAGAATGTCCAGATTTGCAGCCACAAAGGTAGGCCATGGTGAGGGCACTTCCTAAGAAGCTCCTTATATCGTTCCTATGCTTCGTAAAGATTTTTCGAATCGAACTGGGCAAAGGAAGATATATCACTATGGAGTCTGACAATTTTAGAGGGAGGGGAAAACTTAGCTAGAAATTGATGAGCTAACTCGTCCCATGTAGAAATAGATCCTAGAGGCAAGGAGGTTAACCAGTGTCACGCCCTATCCCTAAGTGAGAAGGGGAATAATCTAAGCCTAAGCGCATCATCAGATAATCCATTGTGTTTGAACGTGTTGCACAAGTCTAGGAATTGCCCAAGGTGAGCATGTGGGTCATCGTGTGGAAGCCCACTGAAGTGTAAAGAAGTCTAGATCATCTGAAGGATTGCAGGCTTAATTTCAAAATTATTTGCAGGGACAGCTGGTGGCCTAATGCCGAAATAATATCCTCCAATCGTTGGCACGCATAATCTCCAACGGTCCTAATTTGTCTATTTTCTGCCATAGTGTATTGCAGCGGAGCTAATAATTTCCTAGAATCCTTTCGAATTTTCCTAAGGGTTCTTTCAATTTCAAGATCTCGAGGAAAACTATCATAACTCCTGGCTCTACGCATGCAAGCATCTAAAAGTCCTTAGAAATTTTTTTAAGTTTTTTAATTTTTTAATTTTTTTAATTAATTATGAGAAAATTAACTAAAGTAAACTAAGGATCTAAATATTTACAACTTAAATATTTACAAGCTAGAATTACACCTAAGCATAATTTTCACCGATATTAACTAATGGCTAATTAAGACTTCCCCGACAACGGCGTGAAAAACTTCTCTCTCCATTAATGTAGTCTAAAAACTACTAGAAAGGAAATAACTCTAAAAACTGCTCTACCTACACTACTCCTACTCCTAAATTACATTACATTACATTACATTCCATACTCCTACTTACACTAACTTCCATTTCAATTGCCATCCTTTCCTATTTATACACACACTAGGGGTAAAATTGTAATTTTTTCATCCTAGATGAGTTGGTATTTTTTTGGCCACTTGTCTTCACACCATTGGCTCCTTGAAAAGATATTTCCATGTCATTTGTCTTCTTGTCCAATTGGATGTGCTAGGTGGCATAACTCGTGTTGTCCGTGTGGTCCAATCTCGATTTTAGCCCAATTTCGATCCATTTTCTACCGAAATATTCAAAATTCATCTGGATTTGATTTATCTGCAAACATGAGAATTTTAATTGAATAAAGGGGATAATTAACAAAATAAATTGGATATTTAAATAATAAATTAGGAAATTAAGCACAAATAATTCTAAAAAATATAGAATTATCAATAAGCAAAGTTGTATAAACTTTTCCTCTTGAAAATCATTTTTCAATTAAAAACTTTGAAAGTCTCTCATACCAAGCTCTAGGAGCTTGTTTCAAACCATATAGCACCTTTGAGAGTTTGTAAACATGATTGGGATAATTAGGATCCTCAAAACCAAGAGGTTGTTCCACGTAAACTTCTTCACTTATAAAACCATTCAAGAATGCACTTTTACATCCATTTGATATAGTTTGAAGTTCTTATAACATGCAAAAGCAAGCAACATTCTAATGGCTTCTAGTCTAGCTACCAGAGCATAGGTTTCATCATAATCTGAACCTTCCTCTTGTTTATAACCTTGAGCAACCAATCGAGCTTTGTTTCTTATAATAACACTGTTTTCATTCATCTTATTTTTAAATATCCATTTAGTTCCAATGATAGGGTAATCACTGGGTCTAGGAACTAAATTCCATACTTTGCTCCTCTCAAATTGATTTAATTCTTCTTGCATAGCTAAAAACCAATTGTCATCATGTAAAGCTTCATTGACATTTTTTTGTTCAATTTGTGATACAAAAGCTATATATCGACATACATTTCTAAGTGATGATCTTGTTTTAACTCCTAGATTTGGATCACCAACTATTTCACAATCTTTAACGTATTTAAGTTTTGTTGAACATTTAGGTTATCTCTACAATTTCTTGCTCAATTATCTCTTCTCTTTTTGCTAATATCATGATCCTCTAAACTATTAATATTATATTTCATGCTTGAGGATTCTTCTAAGGCTTCATTAAATATTTCTACATCCTCATCATTATTAAGGTTTCTAGTTGTGGCATTTGATTCATCAAATATTACATGAATTGACTCTTCCACCATTAATGTCCTTTTGTTGTAAACTCTATAGGATTTAGAATTTAATGAATATCCTAAGAAAATTCCTTCATCACTTTTAGCATCAAATTTTCCTAAATAATCTTTTCCATTATTTAAGACAAAACATTTGCAACCAAAATGATGAAAATAACTGATATTTGGTTTCTTTCCCTTGTAAAGTTCATATGGAGTTTTCTTTAAAATTGGTCTAACCATTACTCTATTTATGATATAACATGAGGTATTAATAGCTTCAGCCCAAAAATACTTAGGTAAATTATTTTCACAAAGCATTGTTCTAGCCATTTCCTCTAAAGTTCTATTTCTCCTCTCAACAACCCCATTTTGTTGTGGTGTCCTAGGAGCTGAAAAATTATGGCTAATTCCTTGATCATTGCAATATTCATCAAAACCAAGATTTTTGAATTCTTTGCCATGATCACTTCTAATACTAGTTATGGTATACCCTTTTTCATTTTGAGATATTTTTGAATAAGTAACAAATTTTTCTAAAGCTTTATTTTTCATATTTAAGAAAAATACTAATGTAAATCTAGTGTAATCATCTACAATTACAAACCCATAGTGCTTACCCCCAAGACTTGTGGTTCTAGTTGGACCAAAAAGATCTAAGTGAAGTAGTTGAAGTGGTCTAGAGGTTGACACACATTTTTTAGGTTTAAACGATATTCTTTTATGTTTTCCCTTGACACAAGCTTGACAAATTTTATCATTTTCATAGGACAACTTAGATAAACCTACAACAAGATCTCTTCTAGCTAGTTTAGATAGCACATGCATGCTAGCATGACCTAGGCTCTTATGCCACAACCAAGGTTCATTTTCTTTACCAACCATAAAACATACATTTTCATTCCTAAGTTTATTCAAATATATAATATATATGTTACCTTGTCTGTATCTTAAGAAAAGAACTTTATTTGATTTAGCATCAATCACATGGCAATTTAAGCAATCAAAAACTACTTTGTAACCTTTGTCACAAAGTTGACTAATGCTAAGAAAATTATATTTTAGTCCTCTAACAGGTAACACATTTTCTATAGAGAAAGAATCATTACCAATAGAGTCACTTCCCTCAATTTGGCTTTTGCAGTTATCCACAAAAGTGACTTCTCCACCAGCCTTTGATTTTAAGATATTAAAATGGCTTCTATCACCGGTCATGTGCTTTGAGCATCCATTGTCCAAGTACCAAGCTTCATTTGTCTTTGCCTTGTAACAATGCTCAAGTTCCTACAATTATCATTAAACTTTTGTTTTAGGTACCCAAATTTTCTTGGGTCCTTTGGAGTTAGTAGGCAAAAGATTTAATCCTTTTGGAATCCATTTCATTATTAAATCAATGTCTTTTGAATTTACAACATTCTTTGTCACCCAAACCTTTCTAACTACTTTTCCTCTAAGAGTAGTTTTTCTAACCTTGCATTCTTTTGATAAATGTCCTATTTTGTTACATAGTGAGCAAGTATGAAATAGATTATGTTTATTATGTTTACTTACTAAGAAGTTCTTCAAATGATTTTCTTTAATCTTACCATTATATCCTAAACCATTTTTATCAAGGAAGGCTCTTTGTGTTTCTAACATATGATCTAATTTTTGTTGTCCCATATAGAATCTAGAGAAAGAATTATGCAGGTTATTATTCTTTTCTTTTAAATCATTGATTTCTAGATTTGCACTTTCTAATTTCTTTTCCCATTCTATTTTGTCATTTATTAACTTTTCATTTTCTCTCTTTAGTTTAGATATTATCTTTTTATATTTCAAGTTCATGCTCTCAAATTCCATAGCAAGATTATCAAAGGCATCTTGTAACTTATCAAAAGAGTATTCATTAGATATAGATAATACCTTATCATCTTCTAAAGCCATGAAGCAAAGATTAGCTACTTCTTCTCCTCAATCATCATTGAAGTTATCGCTATCACTCCATGTTGCCATCATTACCTTCTTTTTTGGTTTCCTATCATTCGATTTCTTTAGCAAAGGACAATCAAATTTAATATGACCTGGTTTTTTACATTCATAACATACAATAGTATCTTTCCTACTTGGCTCTCCTCTATTTTGTTCTCTCTTATGGGTTCTCCTAATACCACAATTTCCTCTCATTCTCATAAATTTATTGAATCTTTTGGAAAACACTGTCATTTCAAAATCCTCTTCATCACCACTCTCATTTTTGTCCTCTTTTAATTCCTCATGAGTGGTAGATTTTATAGCTACTTCTACTTTCTTATGAGGCTCTTCATTTCTTTTCAGCTTCATTTCATAAGTGAGTAATGACTTTATCAATTCATCTAATGATAGTGAGTGAGGGTCCTTAGACTCCTCAATAGCGGTTACCTTGGCTTCCCAAGATTTTGGTAAGCTATTTAGGATTTTCTTCACCATCTCTATGTTGGAATACGTTTTGCCTAATGATTTGAGTCCATTAATTATATCAGTAAATCTTGTAAACATGTCACTAATTGACTCATCTTGTTTCATCCTAAATAATTCATAATCATGAGTAAGCATACCTACTTTAGTCTCCTTGACTTGAGTTGTACCTTCATGTGTGATTACCAACTTATCCCAAACTTGTTTGGCATTTTCACAAATGGAGACTCTATTATATTCATTAGGTCTTAATGCAGAAAATAAGGTGTGCATAGCCTTTGCATTCAATTGGGTAGATTTCATGTCATTGAAATCCCACTCATCTTCCTCTTTTGGAAATCTTTTCCTTCAACTTTCTTAGTAGGAATTTATGGGCCTTTGACAATAATCCTCCACAGTTTATAATCATTAGCTTGAATAAATAACATCATTCTAGTCTTCCAATAAGCATAGTTTTCACCATTAAACATGGGAGGTCTAATAGTGGAGTGTCCTTCTCCTACTAGGCTAGTTGCTACACTATTATGAGCCATAGGATCGTTCTAAACTCTAAAGAATTTACTCCTTTTTAATCAAAGAGTCCAAGCTCTGATACCAACTGTTGGCTCAACCGAGAAGGGGGTAAATCAATTTTTCTAGCAATTTACTAAATTTAAACTTTCTTAACTCAAGTTGCACTTAACCAATTAAATGATAGCAATAAGCAATAGAGTAATATGCAGTAAAAAAGAAGATAAAGAGGAAGAGTAGCAAACACAATAATTTATAGAGGTTCGAGTAAATCTCTTGCTTATGTCTTCTCTTCTTGACCTTCTTGTCAAGGAGTCTCTTTCACTAATCAAGGTGATCTTTACAACTTCCTTTTCAAGGTTAAGGAATAACGTCTCTACCCCTCAGCCAATGAAGCTACCCAAACTCTTTCACAAAAGCTTTCACTTAGAGGAACAGCTTCCCCTCTTCTTTATAATAGAGAATGAATACAAACAGAGGCTTCCTCACAAGGTAGTTGATGAATTGAAATGAATTAAATATAGCTTAATCACTTTGGACACAAAGATTGTTTATCAAGAATGTTCAGAGTTTTCCTGTTTTCTTTCTTCTTGTCTCCAATGTCTTTATGGCTTATATTTATACAGCCAATTGGTTTGTGAAGCATTTAATGCATTTTCTCCCATTGAAAACCTGTAAAAGTAGCCGTTGAAGTTCTACAGAAGAGTTCCAGATTGATCTCATTTATCTGAGGAGATCGATCTCTTAGTTCCTGAACCTGCAACACAAAGGAACTCTACGAATGGAAGATCGATCTTATTTATTAAAGGATCGATCTTCTTGTTAGTTTTTATATAAGGGAGATCGATCTTTGTTAAAGAGGAGATCGATCTCTGCTTTGAAATATTCTTGTCGCTTATAAGAGATTGATCTCATAACTCTATGAGATCGATCTTACAATGTCTCGACCTTGAGGAGATCGATCTCATAATACCTTGAGATCAATTTTGTAAAGCCTCTGCCTTGGGGGATCGATCTCACAATTCTTTGAGATCGATCTTGCAAAGCCTTTGCCTTCAGGAGATCGATCTCACCATTCCTTGAGATCGATCTTGCAAAGCCTCTGCCTTGAGGAGATCGATCTCATCATTCCTTGAGATCGATCCTGCAAGGCTTTTGCTTAATGGAGATCGATCCTGCAAACACTTAGACCGATTTCTTTAGCTTGATTTTTAGTTTCCTGCCAAAGTTTAGTTTTATAAAGATTTGTAATTTGACAATATTTCTGAGTGAACATTGATGCAATATGATTTCAAGATAATTACTTAGAAATAGTTTCTTACAAATGATTTAAAAATATGTTCATTGAGATTAATGTTTTGTCATTTCAAAATACATCATTTAAAGTTAACAGACGGGCTAAGGCCCCCGATTCGAGCCTGACTGGCCCCATTTGATATTAGTACATATGAAGAGGCAGTTCGTAGTGCCTAGTTGTGCGAACAAGATTACGAGATGCATACCTCTGAGTCTAACAAAGTAGGCAAGGGTAAGGAGCAGGATCGAAAGAGGCCAGCTGGGGATAGGAGTGGCAAAGATGGTATGAGGCCATTGTTTAAACGATAGAGGCACTATGAAGAGCTGCGGAGTAAGACTATCAGGCTTTTTATCTATCAGGGTTCAACACCTACCAAAGGGATTGTAATCAGAGGACCCTGACCTAATGTAGAGATGTGTAGACACTGTGGGGGAAATCACGGTAACAGGCCCTGCTATAGGATAATGGGGGTTTGTTTCAGATGTGGTAGGACATGGCACATGGTCAGAGACTATCCTGAAGGTGTCGACACGGCCCCCCAGAGGTATACAAAACAGAATATAGTACCTGCTACTAACTCCACACCAAGGAGGAAGGCGACAGTGGAAGAAAAGGGTAAGCGGGTTATAGGATAGGGCGAGTGTACGCTCTAGAGCGGGAGGCGACGAAAATTGATGCACCAGTTGAAGCATTTAAAGGTACTATTCTAATTTTTGATATTAAGGTAATAATTTTATTTGATTCTGGTGTAACTCATTCATTTATTTCACCCATGTTTGCATGTAAATTGATTCCATATGTACAACCCAAACCACTAGGAAGGGTACTAATGATTAGAACACCAATGAAAGATAGTCAAATGACAGAGCAACTATATAAAGATTGTAGACTCAAAATAGGAGACAGGAACATGTTAGGAAACCTGATTCTACTAGATATGCATGATTTTGATGTGATATTGGGCATGGACTGGTTAGTAACAAATCAAGCTATTCTTAATTGTCATAATAGGACAGTGACATTTATTCCCGAAAAATATGTTGTAAAATTTCTTGATAAGTAATGGAAAAAAAATTTATTGCTAAATGACATGGTCTTATTAATAATATGGATAATAATATTTTTGAAGGTTACATTGCATATGTAATTGATACAGATAAGGCAAACCCGGATCTGAGCGATATTTTCATAGTCAGAGAGTTTCCCAACGTGTTCCTGGATAATCTACCAGGGCTACCTCCGGATAGGGAGATAGAGTTCTGTATCGATTTGATGCCTGGTACTGAGCCAATATCCAAGCCTCCATATCAAATGGCCCTTATAGAGTTGAGGAAGTAACTACAAGAATTACTAGATAAAGGGTTCATCAGGCCGAGTGTTTCACCATGGGGTGTGCCGATATTATTTATGAAAAATAAAGATGAGAGTCTCAGACTGTGTATTGATTACAGATTGCTCAACAAGGCAACTATCAAGAACAAATATCCCTTACCCCGTATTGATGATTTGTTGGACCAACTGCGAGGAACACAGATTTTTTCCAAGATTAATCTGAGGTCAGGGTACCACTAGTAGAAGATCAGGAGTGAAGATGTACCCAAGACTGCCTTCAGAACTCGATATGGCCATTATGAGTTTTTGGTCATGCCTTTTGGGTTGACGAATGCTCCTGCAGGTTTCATGGTGCTGATGAACGAAGCACTCAAGCCGTACCTAGATAGATTTGTCATAGTTTTCATTGATGATATTTTGGTGTATTCCAAGTCCAGAGAAGAACACGGGCAACATGTGAGAATGGTTCTTCAAACCCTTAGGGAAACGAAGTTGTATGCCAAGCTCAGCAAGTGTGACTTTTGGTTATATCATATTGCATTTTTGGGTCACATTGTGTCTAAAGATGGGGTAGCTGTAGACCCATCTAAGATCGAGGCAGTGGTGAAATGGGAAAGACCTAAGACTGTCACTAAGATCCAAAGTTTTCTGGGTTTGGTCAAATATTACAGAAGATTTGTAGAGGGTTTCTCTAAGTTAGCTGCTCCTCGAGCACAGCTTACAAGGAAAAATGTTAAGTTTGAATGGAGTGACGCATGTGAAAGGAGGTTCTAGGAGTTGAAGCACCGACTGACCACCACACCTATATTGACTATCCCCTCTAGTTTGAGAGACTTCTCAGTGTATACGGATGCATCTGGTCAAGGTCTGAGATGTGTATTGATGCAAAATGGGAGGGTAGTGGCTTATGGTTCCCGTCAGTTAAAAGACCATTAGGGGAACTACCCGACCCATGATTTAGAATTGACAGTTGTAGTGTTTGCACTAAAAATATAGCGTCGTTACCTGTATGGAGAGAAGTTCAAGATCTTCACAGATCATAAAAGCCTCAAGTATTTATTTTCTCAGAAAGAGTTGAATATGAGGCAAAGGAGGTGGATAGAGCTTCTGGAATACTATGACTATGAGATCTTATACCACACAGGAAAGGAAAATGTGGTAGTAGATGCCTTAAGCAAAAAGAATATGGGGTTGATATCTTATATGATGATTCGGGAACATGAACTGTTGGAACAGTTTACGAACCTCAATTTGAATATTGAACCCCCCGACATTACTGGTTGTGGTGTGATAGCTAGCCTGAGGATAAAGCTAGACTTGATTGACAGAATCTGATAGGCTCAGCGTACTGATAAGTACTATGTGGATATGGCCGGTCAGATCGAATTGGGCACTGTGGCAGATTTTGAACTTAGCCCCGATGGTTTATTGAGGTTCAAGAGTAGAATTTGTATTCCCGATGATGCACAGTTGAGAAAATTGATATTAACAGAAGCTCATTCCTCGAGGTATACCTTACATCCGGGAAGTAATAAGATGTACCAGAATTTGTGGAAGGTGTACTAGTGGTCAGGGATGAAAAAGGATGTGGTCGAATTTGTGGCCCGATGTCTTGTGTGTCAGCAAATCAAGGTAGAACATTAGCTACCCACATGGAAATGGGAGCATGTTACCATGGATTTCATTATGGGGTTGCCAAGAACCTGGAGGAACCATGACGCGATTTGGGTAATTGTGGATAGACTGACAAAGTCTGCCCACTTCTTAGCTATGAAGTCCACTGATACTTTGAGTGCACTAGTAGGTCTATATGTACGAGAGATAGTAAGACTACATGACGCACCCGTGAGCATTGTATCTGACAAGGATTCCCAATTTACTTCACACTTCTGGGAACATTTCAAGAAGCCATGGGACCCAACTGAATTTTAGCACAACGTTCCACCCTCAAACAGATAGGCAGTCAGAGAGAACCATTCAGACATTAGAGGATATGTTGAGGGCTTGTGCTCAAGATTTTAAAGGCTCATGGGATGACCATTTACTGCTAGCGGAGTTTGCATACAATAATAGTTATCATTCAAGTATTAGAATGGTGTCTTATGAAACACTGTATGGTCGAATGTGTTAGTCGCCAATTAGATGGGAAGAAGTGGGTCAAAGGAAGATATTTGCTCCCGATCTAGTTAAGCAAGCTTCTAAAGATGTCCAACTGATTTGTGAGAGGTTGAAAGCAGCTCAAAACAGGCAAAAGAGTTATGTTGACGAAAGATGCAAGCCCTTGGAATTTTTAGCAGGAGATTCAGTATTTCTGAAAGTTTTTCCATCCAAGGGTATAATGAGATTCAGGAAGAAAGGAAAGTTGAGTCCTCGTTATATAGGACCTTTAGAGATCATAGATTGAGTGGGAGACAAAGCTTATAGATTGGCGTTACCTCTTGATTTATCGAGCATTCATAATGTCTTCCATGTCTCGATGCTTCGAAAGTATCATCCGGATCCAACACATGTGATTCAGTATGAACCGTTGGAGTTAAAAGAGGATATGACGTATGTGGAGAAACCGGTTCGGATACTGGATAGGAAAGAGAAGGTATCACGGCCTAAGACGATTCCTCTAGTCAAGGTTTTATGGCAGTATCGCACTTCAGAAGAGGCCATGTGGGAAGTAGAGAGTCTAATGCGAGAAAAGTACCCATACCTGTTTATAAATTGATGTACTCTTAAATTTAGGGACCAAATTTCCTAAGGTGGGGAGAATGTAAATCCGCAGAATTTCCCTATAAATTTGTTCGTAAAAATGTACAAGTGGAAATAAAAATGTAAGTTTGATATAAAAGAAAACAACTAGATAAATAAATAAATAAATAAATAAAAGAAATAATAATAAATAAACAAATAAATAAATAAGTATATATATAGTACATATATATAACATATATATAATATTAATAATTATCATAATAATAATAAAAATAAATAAAATAAATAAATATGATGATGATGGGAGCGGATATAAACGTTGAAACGTGAAAGGAGAAAGAAAACTGGAAACACGAAAACTGCCCAACAACCCTCTGCACACCGAACCCCTGCCACAGCCAGACCCCTCTCCTTCATCAACCCCTATCATCCACCCACTCCTGACACAAAATACAAGCAGTAGAAGCAACCGGGTAAAAGAAATCTTAGCTGAAAATAACAATATAATCAAACAAGAGTAGAGGCAAAAACGAGAAGAAAATGGAAGAGAGTGAGGTCGGCAGTGAAGAAAAATCGAGAGGGCTGAACTATTGAACCAAATCGATGAGACCAGGAAAGCAGTGATCAGACCCTTCAGCTTTCCCATTTGGCTGCAAAACGGAGGTCGAAGAACAGAGGCCTTCCTTGGCCTCAGGAGAAATTAGAGTAAGGCGCGGCTGAGGAAGGAAATGGAAACAGCGAGACTACCCAGACAACTGGAGAACAGAGGGAACTGAGGCTCAGGTGTGGAGGTTGGAAACAGTGGCCTTCACTGATCGACGAGGAGACTGGAAAATAGAGAACTCTTGCTCTGTTCACAGCACTGGAGGGGAGACACGGTTGGTTGCAGGGAAGGGGCACAACCACGGCCTGCCAAGGGGGCCACTATCAGAGCTAGGGGCAACTGGATGCACGACCACTGTGTTCGGACGCCCTCGAAACAGGAAACAGAAGTGAGGAGTAGGGGCAAAGGTGTGGTCGGGGGAAGACTGAGGCCGACCGAGACATGGGTGAATGGGGAATATGGGAGCAAGGAAAGGAAAATCGCGTGTTGGGGGAAAGAAGGATTGAAGTGTGATGATGACAGTGTCGGTGTTGCTGAGCTAAGAAGTGTAAGACCCTTAAATTTATATGTAATACCCTTAATTTGTGTAAACTCTCATTTAATTATGTAAGGTGTATATTGGATTGTGAAATGAATACACACAAATTTTAAAGTGTATAGCGAGTGTTGAAGGATATTTCTATGAAGGGAATGTGAATATATTGAGTTTTGAGTGGTGTGGTAAAATGGAATGAAGTTGCATGAGTTGTATAAATCTTTGTACTTCTATTTGGTTTTGTATTGTATACCTTTGGTTATACAATAAATGCATACAAGTTTTAATGTATATAAAGTATGAATGGATGACATTTTTAAGCCTTAAAGGTGACTGGATGAGAAAATGACTATGGCAGCAAAATTTAAGACGTTTTGTGTGAGTTACCGCAGAAAACTGCAGCAAAATCTGAAAAATATGATTTGCTAGATCGATCTCATTAAAGGAAAGATCGATCTGGAAGAGCAAAAAATGCTCTTATTTGAGCAATGTAACAAGCCAGATCGATCTCCAATGAGGCCAGATCGATCTGCTAAGCATTATGTGTAGAAAGAATCGATCCCCTGAAAGGCCAGATCAATCTCCAAATGCTACTGACTTGGAGAGATCGATCTCACCCTTAGAGCAGATTGATCTCCTTAAGCTACTGCTTGGAACAGATCGATCTCATGCTTAGAGGCAGATTGATCTCATTAGGTTTGAAAGGTCAATTTCAAGAGGAAAAATGTAGGGCAGATCGATCTCATTTGGAGAGCAGATCGATCTCATAGAGACAATTCTATAAATACTAGGTTCTGCATTTCAGTTTTCATGATAGAAACTATTTCATTCAAGAACAAAAGCTAAACCTAACATTTCAACACTAGGAAACTTTAGTTCGCAACCAGTTTTGAGTGAGATATAGTTGAGCGAAGTTGTTCTTAGCAAAGAGGAGAATAACATACTTGGAAACAAGAGATTAAAATCAAGGATTTCAAGAGCAAGGAGGATTTGTACCAATTTGGTGAAAAAGGAAGGAAATCTCAGCTAGGTAAGATTTAATGCACCAAGTTGATATATGCTAAACTAGGTGTGTTGATGAGTTTATTGGTATATATATGAATTGTTGGAAATGAAAGAATCATGAAAAATGAGCATAACCTATCTATTGGTGTGAAAATGGGAAAATGATGAGGAAATGGTGTTAACATGAATTTGATGATGGGATATGCATGCATGGAAGATTATAAAGTAATCTTATGAAATGCATAAATTGGAAATGAGGAGAAATGAATATAACTATAAGGAAAATATGGTATAACACTAAAATGGGAGAAAGTGATGAGGTTTGTGTATTAAATTGAGATTTAGAAAATGAAACGAATATATTATGATATACTAACATAAATACGTTTAACAGCTTCAGAGAATCACATTGAAGCTGATCGGACTACAAGAGTGAGTAGAACCGAGGAAGAGAGGTCACTTGACGTGATCCAAGGTAATGGAATTTCGTGAGTAGCTAGAGGTAGCTACACGTATTTTGAATAGCATTTTGATATTATATGCTATATGAATTCCCTTGAATATGCATGATATTATGATAGAGATTAATCAGGATAAGTGTGTTTTATCCAAAAATAGGGTGAAAATACCTTAGAAGCCTATTGTGACTAAGATTCATGATTTTGCATGATAGAATGGCAATTGTTTTCATGAATATGTGAAAACAGCATATGTTAGTGCGGATTTGATTTACTTGGGTGAATTATGATTTGAATATGCCATCTATCTGGTTTTCTGTGAAAACCATAAGGGCTAGAGATTACTCGCACTATATTTTGAGATATGCATCACATAGTACTTAAGAGTATTCTCGTACAACATTTTAATGCGATTTATGCATGTTAGAGTACTGGAAGTATTGCTCGTACTCAGATTGTGATTGATGCATTATAGAGTATTGGGAGCTATGCTCATACTCAGTTTTACATGATAGAGTACAGAGAGCTTAGCTCGTACTCAGTTTTCATATATTATACATTATAGAGTATTGGGAGCTTTGCTCATACTCGTATTTTTATATGACCTAGTGCTGGGAGCATTGCTCGCACTAGAGATTATGATATTGTGATATAGTCGTGTTGGGAGTTTTACTCGGACGTACCAAAATTTGAAAAGAGCATGAAACAACCGTGTTGGGAGCCTGTGTTGACTGTGTGTCGCACTTATATATATAAATGCTCACACGTGTATTATTTTGAGATAAGGCCGATGGCTATCGAAATAACCCATGGTATGAGGACTAAGACTCATGGTGAGCATCCCGACTATGAGGTATATCCAAGGTATGAGGACTAAGACTCACGGCGAGCATCCCACCTTGAGATAGGGTTCATAGAGTACTGTATATCGTGTATGTCACATGCAGTACGTTGTACCGTGAGTACTTGATTTACTTGGATAAGACTTGTTAGCAGTAGGAATGAGATCTAGTGGGATCTGGTCTGCTTCGGGATTCGGTCCTCAGATTGAGAGCTGACTATAGAGATTTGACCCACCTCCCGTTATAACAATTGTGAGTCCCCGCACACCGAGTACTGTGTAGCCTGGGATCACGAAAAATAAGTTATGATCATACAGTCGGAACATGTAGTCGCCTATCTCCGTTTTCTTTTCATACTATGTATATTGAGATTTCTTGAATGAATTACCACATGGTTTTATGATATAAACACGTGAGTTTGTGAATTGTGAAACGGGTAACCTAAGGGATTGGTGAAGCCCAAATTTCCATGTTTTGAAACATGATGAATGCCATATGATTTTGATTTAAATGAATGGCATGATAAATGTGATTTGTGTGAAATTACATGAGAAATGTAATATTGTGCATAAAATGCTGAGATTGTTAAACCAGTATATTTCTAGTTTTATAACTGATGTTTTGTATCTATACATATATATTGCATAAAAGCTTTGAGAGAGATGCATGCTTTAGATACGGATAGGGTAAGGAAATGATTTTGAGGCATAAGCATGGTATTTTGTAGATAGTGTGGTTATCTACTTGCTTGCCTAATTTTCTTACTGAGCTATGAGCTCACCCCCTTATTATTTCTCTCTTTTCAGAGCATCCACAGTAGGTGGACACGGCTGAGGACTGATATTTCCTGATCCGCTACATATCCATCTTGTGAGATGTATATACACTCGAACATTTTGTACTGAACATTGTATAAGCACAGTTATGTAAACTAATGTACGGTCAGGATGTATATGTACAAATAATTGTATTTATGTTCGATAGTTATATTATAGAAAAGAATCTTAAATTCTATATGTGTTGTGAATAAATGTGAATGGGTGACTAATATTGAATCACAGCCTAACTAAATTGTGTGAAGTGATTGCAAAAGAAGAGGTAAGTGAAATGTGAAAAAATTTGTGGTGATTTTAGTAGGTCGCATGTGGGAGAAGGGCGTGACAGAAATGGTATTAGAGTAGTGTTGGTCTGATGTGAATCGTTATTAGTAATTAGGAAAGTATACATCCCCATAGTACTGTGCTTTGTTCAGTTACAATTGTGTATACGAGATGGAATTCAGACTAATTAATGATTATAAATGCAGAGATTTAGCCATTATGGTTAATACTCACTGTGGTAGAGGGGCTAGAGATAGGGCTCGAGGCTGTAGAGGTAGGCCAGGGACCAGAGATGAGACTATTGGTCCCACTGAGGTACCTGAGAGTACCGAGGCACGTTTGGAGAGATTAGAGCGTCGCCTAGAGACCATAGTGGAGATACTAGTACAGACGATGCAAGGAGGACAGGAATAGGATGCAGAGACTGCGCTTGGAGAGGCAGCTATACCTGATACACCTACACCTCTGCTAGTTCAGGATACACCGTCGCATGTTGCTCCACAACAAGGTGGTAATGTTTTAGGGTATGGTTGTGATTTGGATAGACTCTGACAATTTTAGAAACTTGGACCTCCAACTTTTCGTAGGATTAAGGACCCAGTGTTAGCGGAGGAGTGGATAAGAGAAACGGAGAAGTTGTATGGATTATTTGAGTGTACGACTTCAAAGATGGTCGCATTTGCTACGTTCCTACTGAAGGGGACTGCAAAACATTAGTGGAAGTCCACCCGACCTATTTTCAGAGCCCGACATACAGAGATTAGTTGGGAGATATTTCTGGATGCCTTCAGGAGGTAGTTTGTTCCAGATATGGCTCAGTAGAGGCTGCAGGTCGAATTTTTAAGGTTAAGCCAGTGAAGTCATTCCGTAGATGAGTACGAGACCAGATTTTTATCCCTGGGGAGGTACGACCCTAACACCATGAGTAGCGAGACTAGGAAAGTCCACAGGTTTATCGATGGATTGAGACCAGTATTGCGGTCTAAACTAGTTCCATTTGATATTTCTACCTACGATGGGTAGTACGCAGGGCATAACTTTGTGAACAAGATTATGAGAGGAATGTCTCAGAGTATAGAAAAGTTGGAAAAGGTAGAGATAAAGATAGAAAGAGGCCGGTGAGTGATAGTGCTCGAGGTTTCGGATATCGAGGAGGAAAGAGACTCTTCGATAAGAGATCAAGGATCGAGGAAGTACAAGAGAGGACTGTTAGATCTCCTGCATACCCGGTTATAGCTCCAGCTAGAGAAGTAGTAATTGGAGGATCGAGGCCTACTACTGAGCAGTGCAGTAGATGTGGTAGATTCCATGGAGGAAGACTTTATCCTGTTTCTAGTGGTTTGTGCTACAGATGTAGGAAGCTAGAACACATGGCAAGAGTTTGCCAAGAGATTATAGATACTACCCACAGAAGGGTAAGGAGCCTGAGAGAGCTCCAGTTGATACGTCTACTCCGAGGAGGAAAGCGACTGCGGAAGAGAAGGGAAAGCAAGTTATGGGACGAGGGAGAGTGTATGCCTTGGACTAGGGGACAGCCGATACTTCTTCGGATGTGATTAGAGGTAACATCCTGATATATGATTTTAGAAGCACATGTTTTAATTAATCCTGGTGCCACGCATTTATTTGCATGTAAAATAGAAAAGCATATAGAGCGTACACCTCTGAGTAGGATGATGTTGATTAGTATGCCTATGGATAATAGTCAGCTAGTGGAACATGTATTAAATGATTGTAAGCTAAGAGTAGGGGAAAAGGATATGACAGCCAATATAATACTGCTAAGCATGAGTGATTTTGATGTAATCTTAGGAAAGGATTGGTTATCATCAAACCATGTTGTTTTAGATTGCTATGCTAAGACAATTATGTTTCCTAACCCTACGAAATATGTTGTAAAGCTAAACAAAAAGAAATAAAAGTAGTAGTTATGATTGTAATTGATAATCGACTATGCTGACTGAGAAATAAATATGTTGAAGGTTTTATTGCGTACGTGGTTGATACAAATGAGGTATATCCAGAGTTGGTAGATATTCTTATGGTTAGTGAGTTCCCAGATATTTTTTCGGATAAATTACTAGGGTTGTCACCAGATAGAGAGATGGAGTTCTGCATAGACTTAGTGCCTGATACTGAACCTATATCGAAACCACTGTATCGTATGGCTTTAGTTGAGCTGAAGGAGCTCAAGAAACAATTACAGGAGTTGTTGGACAGGGGTTTTATCAGACCAAGTATTTCACCGTGGGGAGCACTAGTTTTGTTTATAAATAAGAAGGATGAAAGCCTCCGATTATGTAGAGACTACAGATTGTTGAATAAGGCAACCATTAAGAATAGATATCCCCTTCCACGCATTGATGATTTATTAGATCAACTCTGAGGATGGCAGGTCTTTTCTATGATTGATCTGAGGTCTGGGTATCATCAGTTGAGAGTAAGGAGTGGAGATGTGCCCAAGACAGTATTTAGGACCCGATATGGCCATTATGAGTTCTTGGTTATGCCATTCGAATTGACGAATGCTCCTGCAGCTTTCATGGTTTTAATGAATGATGTGTTCAAGCCATATTTGGATCAATTTGTTATCATCTTCATAGATGATATCTTGGTATATTCTAAATCCGAGGAAGAGCATGAGAAACACCTTAAGATTGTATTGCAGACTTTACGAGAGTAGAAGTTGTATGCTAAACTAAATAAGTGTGATTTTTGGTTATCACAGATTTCATTTTTGGGACATGTTGTATCGAAGGATGGTGTATCAGTGAATCCATCCAAGATTGAGGCTGTAGTTCAGTGGGAACAACCGAGGACAGTCACCGAGATTAGAAGTTTCTTGGGTTTAGCAGGATACTATCGAAGATTTGTAGAAGGATTTTTGAAGTTAGCTGCTCCATTGACACGTCTTACTCGGAAGGGTGTAGCATTCGTATAGAATGAGGATTGTCAGAAGAGTTTTCAGGAGTTGAAGAGTCGATTGACCACCGCTCCGATTCTCACTATCCCTACCAGCTCAGGAGGCTTTTCATTATATAATAATACTTCGCCTCAGGGACTGGGCTGTGTATTAATGAAGGATGGGAAGGTAGTTGCTTATGGATCCAGATAGCTGAAGGACTATGAAAAGAACTATCCAACCCATGATTTAGAGTTAGCAGTAGTAGTGTTTGCGTTGAAGGTATGGTGTCACTACTTGTTTGGAGAGAAATTTTAGATATTTACCGACCACAAGAGTCTTAAGTATCTGTTCTCACAGAAAGAATTGAACATGAGATAGAGAATATGGCTAGAGCTTCTGAAAGACTATGATTGTGAGATACTGTGTCATCCAGGTAAGGCTAATGTTGTAGCAGATGCATTGAGCAGAAAGAGCCTAGGGATGGTATTGTATATGATGGTCAGGAAACATGAGTTACTAGAGCAATTTGCTAGCCTCAGTTTGGGAGATATGCTTTCTGACATGGATACGGACTGTGTGATTGGTAGTCTATGCTTAGAGCCAGATCTGTTGGACAAGATCAAACAGGCTCAACAGACTGATCCGTATTGCATTGATGTGACTGGTCAGATACAGAAAGGCACAGTGACTGATTTTGAGTTGAGTTCTGATGGACTTCTGAGGTTTAGAGGCAGATTGTGTGTTCCTAAGGACCCAGAGCTTAGGAGACTTATATTGATGAAAGCTCATTCGTTGAGGTACGCGTTACATCCGAGGAGTAATAAGATGTATCAGAATCTTCAGAAGGTGTACTAGTGGTCGGTATGAAAAGAGATGTGGCAAAATTCGTGGCGAGATGTCTCGTATGTCAGCAAGTAAAGGTAGAGCATCAAAAACCTGCAGGGTTATTGCAACCTCTACCTATACCGACATGAAAATAGGAGCATATCTCTATGGATTTCGTGATGGGTTTACCGAGGACTCGGAGGAATCACGATACTATATGGGTGATAGTTGATAGACTGACGAAGTCAGCCCACTTTTTAGCTATGAGAGCTACCGATACTCTGAGTTCATTGGCAGAGTTGTATGTACATGAGATAGTGAGGTTTCATGGTATTCCAGTGAGCATTATTTCGAATAGAGATTCCCGCTTCACTTCTCACTTTTGAGAACATTTTCAGGAAGCTATGGGCACCCAGTTGAGTTTGAGCATCGCTTATCATCATCAGACATATGGTCAGTCAGAGAGGACTATACAGACTCTAAAGGATATGTTGAGGGCATGTGTGCTGGATTTTAGAGGCTCCTAGGATGATCATTTGCCACTAGCCAAATTTGCTAACAACAACAGTTATCATGAGAGTATCAAGATGGCACCATATGAAGCTTTGTATGGTCGTAGATGTCGTTCCCCTATCAGTTGGGAAGAAGTGGGTGACAGAAAGATTTTTGCTCCTGACTTGGTTACACAAGCCTTTGAGGATGTCTAGTTAATAGTTGAGAGATTAAGGATAGCTCAGAGTAAACAGAAAAGCTATGCTGACAAGAGACGAAGACCACTTGAATTCGCAGTCGGTGATTCAGTATTTTTGAAGGTTTCACCTTCCAAGGGTATAACGAGATTTGGGAAGAGAGGTAAATTGAGTCCTCGCTACATTGGACCCTTTGAGATACTAGACAAAGTGGGAGGTAAGGCATATAGATTGGCATTGCCACCAGAATTATCGAGAGTGCATAATGTCTTTCACATTTCGATGTTAAGGAAGTATCATCCAGATCCAAATCATGTGATTCGGTATGAGCCATTGGAGCTCAAAGATGATTTGACATATGTAGAGAGACTGATTCGGATACTGAATAGAAAGGAGAAAGTCTTAAGGAATAAGACTATCGGGTTAGTGAAGATTCTCTGGTAGCATCACACTTCAGAGGAAGCTACTTGGGAGCTAAAGAGTCTGATGCGAGAGAGATATCCCCAATTGTTTGTAGAGTAACTTGGTTCTAATTTGGAGGACCAAATTTCTTAAGGTGGGGAGGATTGTAAGACCCTTAAATTCATATGTAATACCCTTAATTTGTGTAAACTGCCATTTAATTATGTAAGGTGTCTATTGGATTGTGAAATGAATACACGCAAATTTTAAAGTGTATAACAAGTGTAAGAAGGATATTTCCATGAAAGGAATGTGAATATATTGAGTTTTGAGTGGTGTGGTAAAATGGAATGAAGTTGCATGAGTTGCATAAATCTTTGTTCTTCCATTTGGTTTTGTATTGTATACCTTTGATTATACAATGAATGCACACAAGTTTTAATGTATATAAAGTATGAATGGATGTCATTTTTGAGCCTTAAAGGTGATTGCATGAGAAAATGATTATGGCAGCAAAATTTAGGATGTTTTGTGTAAGTTACTGCAAAAATCTATAGCAAAATCTGAAAAATATGAATGCGAGATCAATCTCATTGAAGGAAATATCGATCTAGAAGAGCAAAAAATGCTCTTATTTGAGTAATGGAACAAGGCAGATCGATCTCCAATGGGGCCAGATCGATCTACTAAGCATTCTGTGTAGAAGGAATCGATCCCCTGAAGGGCCAAATCGATCTCCAAATGCTACTGACATGGAGAGATCGATCTCACCCTTGGAGCAGATCGATCTCCTTAAGCTACTGCCTGGAACAGATCAATCTCATGCTTAGAGGTAGATCGATCTCATTAGGCCTGAAAGGTCGATTTTGAGAGGAAAAATGCAGGGTAGATCGATCTCATTTGGAGAGCAGATCGATCTCATAGAGACAATTCTATAAATAATGGGTTCTACATTTCAGTTTTCACGAGAGAAACTATTTCATTCAAGAACAAAAGCTAAACCTAACATTTCAACACTAGGAAACTTCAGTTTGCAACCAGTTTTGAGTAAGATATAGTTGAGCAAAGTTGTTCTTAGCAAAGAGGAGAACAACATACTTGGAAACAAGAGATTGAAATCAAGGATTTCAATAGCAAGGAGGATTTGTACCAATTTGGTGAAAAAGGAAGGAAATCTCAGCTAGGTAAGATTTAATGCTCCAGGTTGATATATGTTAAACTAGGTGTGTTGATGAGTTTATTGGTATATGCATGAATTGTTGAAAATGAAAGAATCATGAAAAATGAGCATGACCTAGCTATTGGTGTGAAAATGGGAAAATGATGAGGAAATGGTGTTAACATGAATTTGATGATGAAATATGCATGTATGGAAGATTATAAGGTAAGCTTATGAAATGCATAAATTGGAAATGAGGAGAAATGAATTAGCTATAAGGAAAATATGGTATAACACTAAAATGAGAGAAAAGTGTTGAGATTTGTGTATTAAATTGAGATTTGGCAAATGAAACGAGTATATTATGATATACTAACATAAATACATATAACAGCTTCAGAGATTCACATTGAAGCCGATCGGACTGCAAGAGTGAGCAGAATCGAGAAAGAGAGGTCACTTAACGTGATCTAAGGTAAGGGAATTTCGTGAGTAGCTAGAGGTAGCTACACGTATTTTGAATAGTATTTTGATATTATATGCTATATGAATTCCCTTGAATAGGCATGATATTATGATAGAGATTAATCAAGATAAGCGTATTTTATCCAAAAATATGGTGAAAATACCTTAGAAGCCTATTGTGACTAAGATTCATGATTTTGCATGATAGAATGATAATTGTTTTCATGAATATGCGAAAACGGCACATGTTAGTGTGGATTTGATTTACTTGGGTGAATTGTGATTTGAATATGCCATCTATCTGGTTTTGTGTGAAAACCATAAGTGCTAGAGATTACTCGCACTATATTATGAAATATGCATCACATAGTACTTGAGGGTATTCTCATACTACATTTTAATGTGATTTATGCATGTTAGAGTACTGGGAGCATTGTTGTACTCGGATTGTGATTGATGCATTATAGAGTATTGGGAACTATGCTCATACTCAATTTTACATGATAGAGTACTGGGAGCTTAGCTCGTACTCAGTTTTCATATATTATACATTATAGAGTATTTGAAGCTTTACTCATACTCGTATTTTTATATGACCTAGTGCTGGGAGCATTGCTCATACTAGAGATTATGATATTGTGATATGGTCATGTTGGGAGTTTTACTCGCATGTACCGAAATTTGAAAAGAGCATGAAACAGTCGTGTTGGGAGCCTGTGCTGACTGTGTGTCGCATCGATATATATATATGCTCACACGTGCATTATTTTGAGATAAGGGTGAGGGCTATGGAAATAACCCATGGTATGAGGACTAAAACTCATGGCGAGCATCCCGACTATGAGGTATATCCAAGGTATGAGGACTAAGACTCATGACGAGCATCCCACCTTGAGAATGGGTTCATAGAGTACTGTGTACCATGTATGTCACATGGAGTACGTTGTATCGTGAGTACTTGATGTACTTGGATAGGACTGGTAAGTAGTGGGAGCGGGATCTTGTGGGATCTGGTGTGCTCCGAGATCAGGTCCTCAGATTGAGAGCTGACGGTAGAGATTTGACCCACCTCCCGTTACAACAATTGTGAGTCCCTGCACACCGAGTACTGTGTAGTCTGGAATCACGAAAAATGAGTTATGATCATACACTCAGAACATGTAGTCGCCTATCTCCGTTTTCTTTTCATGTTATGTACATTGAGATTTCTTGAATGAATTACCACTTGATTGTATGATATAAACATGTGAGTTTGTGAATTTTGAAAAGGGTAACCCGAGGGATGGGTGAGGCCCAGATTTCCATGTTTTGAAACATGATGAATACCATATGATTTTGATTTAAATGAATGGCATGATAAATGTGATTTGTGTGAAATTATATGAGAAATGTAATATTGTGCATAAAATGCTGAGATTGTTAAACCAGTATATTTCCAGTTTTATAACTGATGCTTTGTATCTATAAATATATATTGCATAAAAGTTTTGAGAGAGATGCATGCTTTAGATACAGATAGGGTAAGGAAATGATTTTAAGGCATAAACATGGTATTTTGTAGATAGTGTGGTTATCTACTTTCTTGCCTGATTTTCTTGCTGAGCTGTGAGCTCACCCCCTTATTATTTCCCTCTTTTCAGAGCATCCACAATAGGTGGACACGGCTGAGGACTGATATTTCTTGATCCGCTGCATATCCATCTTGTGAGAGGTATACACACTCGAACATTTTGTACTGAACATTGTATAAGCACAGTTATGTAAACTAACGTACGGTAGGGATGTATATGTACAAATAATTGTATTTATGTACGAGAGTTATATTATAGAAATGAATCTTAAATTCTATATGTGTTGTGAATAAATGTGAATGGGTGACTAATATCGAATCACAACCCAACTAAATTGTATGGAGTGATGACAGAAGAAGAGGTAAGTGAAATGTGAAAAAAGTTATAGTGATTTTGGTAGGTCGCGTGTGGGAGAAGGGCGTGACAATAAGGACGGGAAGAGATCGGGGAGCAGTAGCCCAACTGTGAAGAAGAAGAAAGGAGAGGAGGAAGGCGCGGGAAATTCAAACCCGCTCGAAGAAGAAAAAAAGTATACATATATATATATATTTGGAGATAGAAGAGGAGGTTCGGAGAAATTTGAAAACACAAGGAAGGGGCTTTGGGGAAATTAACCAAGCAAACCAGACCCACAGATTTCAGTTCCTAAAGACATTTCGGACTGCAGGCTGACACCGAGGTAAGAAAAATTCTCGTCGCTTCTAGAGATAAATATTCGTATTTTTCGTATATTTGTAAATATAAAATTTAGGTTGAATTTCACAGTACCGAAATTACCGAAAAGACTAAGTTGAATTTTATGACTCTGAAAATTAGAGATTTTAGCTTAGTTGAATAATCAAATTTTACAAATTGAATTTAAATGGTTTGAATAAATTATGATATGACTTGAATTCTGTTTTAAATATCGAAAATCCTGAATTTTGAATTTTCATAGACTGTTTTCTGAGATTTTTTTCGAAAAAAGGCTCGTCAGCTTGTTTTTGAACAGTTTCACAAAACAATTGAATTTATATGTGATTTATGGAAAAATGATCTGTTACAAAGTTATTCTGATGTTATGTGCTTGAGCGTGTACTGACTGTGTGTCGTACGGTCCGTCTTGCACTAATTTTAAGACAAAGGCGTTAGTGAGATCATACTGCACTTCTGTTTATTCTGTATATGTATCTGTATCTGTATCTATATCTGTATATGTATTTGTGGTCCACGAGTATGATGTACCGTGTTTCTGATTCTGTTTCTGGTCTTCGAACATTCTGTTCTGTGAACTGTTTGGGTAGCTGACCACTCTCACGGCGATTGAAATCCCAGCACACCTGGCCCGTGAATTGCCTGGAGTCACCGACATTGGCCAATAGTCATTTCTGATATTTGATATAGCATGCATGCCTTGTCTCGCCTATTTGAAATATTTTTATGATTTTGTCTGCTTGAATTAAGGTATCTGAAAGTCTGTTTGTTTTACTACTGGAAAACTTTGAACTTTGGATTTACAACAGTAGCTAAATTTATTCTCGATACATATTTTGTTTTCTGAAAATCTGATTTGATATTAGTATTTCTGTCGTACTATTTAAGAATTCTATAAAATATTTCGAAATCGACAAATATATAAATATATATATATATATATCTTAGGTAGTGTATTTATCTACCTGCCATGGGATTTTTCTTACTGAGCATGTTTAGCTCACCCCCTTACTCTCCTCCATAGATTCGCATTAGTAGTGGAATCGACTCTCTAAGTCAAGGCATTTTGCACAGCTTCGCTTCAGAAAGAAATCACCTGAGTTAGAGGTATACCCAATAAGGATAATTGTTTTGTATCTAAGAATTTTTTTTTTGTAAGTACAGTAATGTATGCAAGTTATGTTTGGGGAATGTGATTGATACTATTTTGTATGAGAACAAAAGTGTCGATTTGATGAAATAGTATTACTGTTTTCGTTTTAAACTATTACAAAGAGGATTTAAATTAAATAGGGGAATTTATGGATTTTAATCTGTTATCGACTTGTAGCCCAACCGAAATATCAGTAAATTCGGGTCGTTACAGAAACTACCTCGGAGACTAGGGTGTTACCTATGGCCATAGATCCAATAGTCTCCAGTCTTAGTGATCAGTCAGAACTGGAACCTGTCACAATAATGTCGGACAAGCCAAATTGACAGTATTAGAGTCGTAAACTCAAGGCAGTCTCCATATGCTCTAGAGGGAATAACATAGCTAGAATGCCCATAAACGATAAAACATTCAAAAATCACGTTTCTAAAAGTCATATAACTATTGAGACAAAAAACAATTTATACTTAAATCCAAGAGCACTAAACATAAGCTAAATAAGTCATATGCTCCAATTAGTCCAAAACAAATTCAAAATGAGATTATAAAGCAATATATATATCCAGATAAAAATATGTGCAAGCTTTTAAATCTCTCACACAATGCCATGCAATGATTTTAATGTATAAAAATCATCACAAGGTTCAAAACATGTAAAAAGAAATCGAAATCACATTTTCAATAGCATAAGGGCTTTAGCTCGAAACGTATAGACAATTTACAAAATTTTTGCAATAAGACTGGGTAACAATTGCTCATTACCCAACCTACAAAGTAGAGAAAAATTTATAATCCTAATAAAGAGGTTCACATACTTGTTCGAAAAGTTCAAACAAGGCATTTATGATAATCAAAGGTTCGACTCCAAACACAAAGTAATTGATACGGGGTTAACCCCCAGCTTATGCAATTGAACTTATCGCGTATGCCAATATAGGTTGTATCAAATGAGGTTCAGTTACCCGAGATACCATGATGGCATGTAAATCGAGGCTTGATCGAACTTGTGTTGGTCGCCTATTATCGCACTACATGTTTATATATTTAAATTGGGTTAGTTTCGGTCAAATATAAATTCAGATAAATTTTTAAAATATTATAACGGTCAAATCCGATCGCTTGCTGGTTTATCCTTAAACTAAGGTATCACAAAATTTTCTCCCTTTTCTTTCTTTTCCTTCCTTTTTTTCTGGTTGAATCGGTCTGAACTGGTTCAGCCTCTATTCTCGTTGATTTGGGCCCCATCTCTTATTAGCGGCATCGTACGATGAAGGGAAAGCTTCGATCAGCTTAGGTTAGGGAGATCAGTGGCGGTTCTGCCCCTTTTTCCTCTTCTCTCCTTTCGCCTATTTCACTCTCTTTCTTTGGCTTTTGCTTCTTGGGTCGATGCCAACCAGTTCCTCTCCTCTCACCGGTGACTTTGTAGTGCCCTCTTGATCGTCCTCCCCTCTGTCGCAGCCCTTTCCCTTTCTTTTCTCTTTCATCTTTCTCCTCTATTTTTTAGGGGAGGATTGGGCTTTCCCAATCCTTCCCTTTTTTTTTAATATATAATATATTAATATAAAAAAATTGTTGAGTTAATATATTTTGAAATGACAAAACAAGTAAATTCAATAATATAAAGATGATATAAAAACATGTTTAGAGGTTATCAGTACCAGAACTTAAGTTTCTGGAGATGAGAGATCATATGGGACATGAGAGATCGATCTCCTAGGTTTTCTAGGATGAGAGATCGATCTCATGAAGACATGAGATCAATTTGCTAAGGTTTGAACCTTTACAAAGGTATTGAGGAAGCTGAGATCGATCTATAAGAGTTATAAGATCGATCTATCTAAATACATGATGTTGAGGAGATCGATCTGGTATAGGAAGAGATCGATCTCCCTTAAGACAAAAGGTAAAGGCAGTAGATCGATCTGTTAGATCGATCTGTATGCAAATAGAGAGTTCATGAGATCGATCTGGTATAGGAAGAGATCGATCTCCTCAAAGTCAGAGAGCTAAGGAGATCGATCTGGGTTGATAAGAGATCGATCTCCTCACTACGAGAATACTTGGCAGATCGATCTATAGATCGATCCTGCCTCAATCAGAGAGATTGGAAGATCGATCTGCCTATTCAATAGATCGATCTGCTCTAACATTTTCAAATTGTGAGATCGATCTGCTCATATATGAGATCGATCTCCTTGCTTCATTTTGGTTTGATCTTGCAGGAATTATAACTAAGAGATCGATCTGATCAAGATGGCAGATCGATCTGGCATTCTACTGGAGGTACCCAACGGCTATTTCTGCAAAAATCTCAACAGGAAAAATAGCATTAAATGCTCCAACTACCAATCCTTCAGTATATAATAAAGCATTGAAGACACTGAGAAGTGAGATACTATTGCTGCACATTCTATACATTCTCAAGAGTTTAATTCCTCCATACCATTGGTCTTCAATCTTCATTTATTGAGTTTGTTGTATAAGCTTGTGTGCAAAAGCTGTATTTGTCCTACCCATATAAAAAGCTTGATATTGTATTCATCCTTGCTTTAAGAGAGAAGAGGATTGTTCCTCAATGAGATAAACTTTGTAAAAGGGTGAATACATCTTTGTATAAAAAGGGTGAGAGGTTATTCCTTAACCTAAAAAAGGGAGTGTGTAACTTTCGTTGAAAGTGAGAAAGAAAGCTCTTGACAAGAAGGTCAAGGAGAGAGGACGTAGGTAAGAGATTGGCCGAACCTCTATAAACGACTGTGTTTGATATTCTCTTCCTTATCTTGCTTTAATTTGTTTCATTACATTATATTGCTTATTCATTATTTGTTAATTAACTTCAAATTTGCCATTAACATTAGAAAACCGATTCACCCCCCCTCTCGGTAGAGCCAACAATTGGTATCAGAGCAAGGACTCTTTGATCACATAGGAATAACTTCCTAAGAGTTAGAAATGATCTAATGGCTTACAACAATGTAGCAACTAGTTTAGTAGGAGAGGAGCATTCTACTGTTAGGCCTCCTATGTTCAATGGGGAACATTATGCTTATTGGAAAACTAGGATGATGTTATTCATTCAAGCAAATGATTATGAGGTATGGAGGATTATCACTAAAGGACCTCAAATCCCTACAAAAAGAATAGAGGGAAGAGATATCCCTAAAGAAGAAGATGAATGGGATTCAAATGATGTTAAAAGTGCTCAGCTTAATGCTAAGGCCATGCACACCCTATCTTGTGCTTTAGGGCCAAATGAATACAATAAAGTCTCCGGTTGTGACAATGCCAAACAAATTTGGGACAAATTGGCAATAACTCATGAAGGTACAACCCAAGTAAAGGAGACTAAGGTAGGAATGCTCACACATGACTATGAGCTATTTAGGATGAAAGATGGAGAGTCAATCAGTGATATGTTCACTAGATTCACTGATGTAATTAATGGATTAAAATCGTTAGGAAAAATATACTCTAATATAGAAATGGTGAAGAAAATATTAAATAGTCTACCTAAATCATGGGAAGCTAAAGTGACTGCAATTGAGGAATCCAAGGACCCTCTCACATTGTCACTAGATGAATTAATAGGATCACTGCTCACATATGAGATGAAGTTGAGAAGAAATGAAGAGCCCCCCAAGAAAGTGGGAGTTGCTCTAAAATCTACTACTCAAGAGGAAAATAAAAATGAGAGTGGTAGTGAAGAAGATCTTGATATGGCAATGTTTGCCAAAAGATTTAACAAATTCATGAGAATGAGAGCAAGTTGTAGTAATAGTAGAAACCACAAGAAAGATCAAGAAGAGGTAGGTAGAAAAGATACAATTGTGTGTTATGAATGTAAAAAACAAGGACACATTAAGTTTAACTGCCTTTTTCTTAAAAGGTCCAATGATAGGTTCCACAAAAAGAAGGCAATGGTGGCTACTTGGAGCGACAGTGACTGCTTCGATGATGATTCAAATAAGGACAATGCCAACTTGTGCTTCATGGCTATTGAGGATGAAAATGTAACTTCAAACCTCAATGAATACTCTTTTGATGAATTGTAAGATGCCTTTGATGATCTTGCATTGGAATATGAATGCATGAGTATGAAATATAAAAAGATAATATCTAAATTGAAGAAAGAAAATGAATTAATGCTAGAGGACAAATTAGAATGTGAAAAGAAACTAGAAATTACAAATCTTGAAATTTGTGACCTAAAAGAAAAAAATAGTAACTTACATAATTCTTTTAATAGGTTCTATATGGGTCAACAAAAGTTAGATAACATGCTAGAAACTCAAAGGGAATTCTTTGATAAAAATGGGTTAGGATATAATGCAAAAAGTAGAGAGACTCA
Source organism: Firmiana major (assembly GCA_033439115.1). Classification (NCBI taxonomy): domain Eukaryota; kingdom Viridiplantae; phylum Streptophyta; class Magnoliopsida; order Malvales; family Malvaceae; genus Firmiana; species Firmiana major. The sequence goes on from CM065905.1 coordinate 10,555,151, forward strand.
TCTCAAAAGCTTCATTACTAGAAAAAGCATGAATAAACCTTCAACTATTTGTTCATATTGTAATAAAAGGGGACATGCATCACATAATTGCAATATGAAGAAGACCACTCTTAAGGGAAAAATAATAAAAAGAATTTGGGTTTCAAAAGAAGTAATAAACTCAAAAGATTTTAATGCATTGGTAAAATGGATCCCAAAGGGATCAAGAATTGCATTCACTAACCTCAAAAGACCTAAGAGAATTTGGGTACCTAAGACATGAGTTTAAATTGTAGGAGATTGAGCATTGCCACAAAGCTAAAACAAATGAAGCTTGGTACTTGGACAGTGGATGCTCAAGGCACATGACGGGTGATAGAAGCCACTTCAACTCATTTAAATCAAAGGTTAGTGGAGAAGTCACATTTGGGGACAACTCCAAAGGCCAAGTTGAAGGAAATGGTTCAATAGGTAATGACTACTTTTCATTAGAAAAAGTATTACTTGTTAGGGGTCTAAAGCATAACTTACTAAACATTAGTCAACTTTGTGACAAAGGTTACAAAGTAATTTTTGATTGCTTGAAATGTCATGTTATAGATCCTAAATCAAATAAAGTTATTTTCCTAGGTCATAGGCAAGGTAATATATACATTGTCTATCTTAATGAACTTAAAAATGAAAACATATGCCTAATGGTAGACAAAGAAAAAGAACCTTGGTTGTGGCATAGAAGACTAGGTCATGCTAGCATGCATGTGTTATCCAAGTTAGCTAGAAAAAATCTAGTTATAGGATTATCTAAGTTGTCCTTTGACAATGACAAAATATGTGAAGCTTGTGTTAAAGGAAAACATAAAAGGACAACATTTAAGCCTAAGAATAGTGTATCTACCACTAGGCCTCTTCAATTACTCCACCTAGATCTATTTGGACCAACTAGAACAACAAGCCTAGGTGGGAAACATTATGGATTTGCAATAGTTGATGATTACACTAGGTTCACTTGGGTGTTCTTTTTTAGAGTGAAAAATGAAGCTTTAGAAAAATTCATAGCTTATACAAAAGTGACTCAAAATGAAAAAGGATACACAATAACTAGTATTAGAAGTGATCATGGCAAGGAGTTTGAAAATATAGGATTTGATGAGTATTGCAAAGATCAAGGAATTAGCCATAATTTTTCAGCCTCTAGGACACCACAACAAAATGGAGTAGTGGAGATAAGAAATAGAACATTGGAAGAAATGGCTAGAACCATGTTGTGTGAAAATAATTTACCTAAATATTTTTGGGCTGAAGCTATAAATACATCTTGCTATATCATTAATAGAGCCATGATTAGACCAATTTTAAAGAAAACTCCTTATGAGCTTTACAAGGGTAAGAAGCCTAACATTAGCTACTTTCATCCCTTTGGCTGCAAATGTTTTGTCTTAAATAATGGGAAAGACAATTTAGGAAAATTTCATGCCAAAAGTGATGGGGTAATTTTTTTAGGATATTCTTTAAATTCAAATGCTTATAGAGTATATAACAAAAGAACATTGATGGTTGAAGAATCAATTCATGTAATATTTGATGAGTCAAATGATTTATCTAAAGATTCAACCAATGATGAGGATGTTGGAATATTTGATGAAAACTTGGAGGAAATTCCAAACTTAGAAAATGATCTATTAGAAAAACTTGACATAAATAAAGAAGATGAAGAAGAAATAGAGATATTAGAGAGAGAGTCTAGAGCACCAAGAGAATTAGGATATATAAAAGATTGTGAAATAGTAGGAGATCCAACTCTTGGAGTTAGAACTAGATCATCTCTAAGGAATGTGTATCAATATATAACCTTTGTGTCATAAATAGAACCTAGAAATGTCAATGAAGCCTTAGATGACAATAATTGGTTCTTAGCAATGCAAGAAGAATTAAATCAATATGAGAGAAGCAAAGTGTGGAAACTAGTTCCTAAGCCTAGTGATCACTCTATAATTGGAACTAAATGGATTTTCAAGAACAAGATGGATGAAAATAGCGTGATCATAAGAAACAAGGCTAGGTTAGTTGCACAAGGCTATAGACAAGAAGAAGGAATAGACTATGATGAAACTTATGCACCGGTAGCTAGATTAGAAGCAATTAGAATGCTACTTACCTTTGCATGTTATAAAAACTTCAAATTATATCAAATGGGTGTAAAAAGTGCATTCTTGAATGGTTTCATTAATGAAGAAGTGTATGTAGAGCAACCTCTCGGCTTCGAAAATCATGAATTTCTTGAACATGTTTTCAAACTATCTAAGGCACTCTATGGTTTGAAACAAGCTCCTAGAGCATGGTATGAAAGGTTGTCAAAATTCTTAATAGAAAAAGGATTTTCAAGAGGAAAAGTTGATACCACTTTATTTATCAAAAATAAAAATAAGGATTTACTAGTTGTTCAAGTGTATGTAGATGATATAATTTTTGGATCAACTAATGAATCTTTATGCCAAGAGTTTGCTAAGATCATGCAAGGTGAATTTAAAATGAGCATGATGGGAGAGCTCACTTTCTTCTTGGGACTTCAAGTAAAGCAAACAAAGGATGGAACCTTCATCAATCAAGCAAAGTATACTAAGGAATTGCTCAAACGATTTGGAATGGATAATTGCAAACCTCAAGCAACTCCAATGGGCACCAACGTCAAACTTGATAAAGATGAAAGTGGTAAGTGTGTAGACACTAAACTCTATAGGTCCATGATTGGTTCATTACTTTATTTAACTGCAAGTAGACCAGACATTTTGTTTAGTGTATGCCTTTGTGCTAGATTTCAATCCTCTCCTAGGGAATCACATTTATTAGCAACTAAAAGGATCTTTAGATACCTTAAAGACACTCCCTCTCTAGGACTTTGGTACCCCAAGGACTCAACTTTTACACTTCATGCATTTTTTGATGCAGACTTTGGGGACTGTAAAATAGATAGGAAAAGCACTTCAGGTACATGTCAATTCTTAGGGAATAGATTAATCTCATGGTTCTCTAAGAAACAAAATAGTGTGGCTCAATCCACAACTGAAGCTGAATACATAGCAGCAGGTAGTTGTAGTGCTCAAGTGTTGTGGATTAAACAAAAAATGAAAGACTATGGTATTGACATGAAACAAGTCTCAATTAAATGTGATAATACCAGTGCCATCAATCTATCTAAAAATCTTATTCAACACTCTAGAACTAAGCACATTGAGATTAGGCACCATTTCTTTAGAGACCATGTTCAAAAGGGAGATATAATCTTAGAGTACATTGACACTTTACATTAAATAGCTGATATATTCACCAAACCTCTTGATAGAGATAGGTTTTGTGTCCTTAGAGGTGAATTAGGAATCATGAATGTTCCTTAAGATTTATATGCTTCAAAACCTTGATCTCAAGTTGTTTTTAAAAGAGTTTTTCAATGATTTTTTTGGGCAAAAAGTAAGAGAGATCGATCTCCTATCAATATAGATCGATCTCCATAATTCAATTGAGCCTAAAGCATAAAGGTTAAGCTAGGCAGATCGATCTTCTCACCCATAAGATTGATCTTCCTAAGCCTCTGTTAAACAGCAGATCGATCTGAGCATTTGGCAGATCGATCTTCTTAAGCCTCTGTCAAATAACAGATCGATCTGGGCCCTTAACAGATCGATCTCATTAAGCTTCTATATTCTGAGGATCGATCTTATGGTATAACAGATCGATCTCTTCGAGCTTCTGGAAATGATAGATCGATCTGTCGCCTAGATAGATCGATCTTCTGTGCCCTGGACTATAAAAACTGTTCAAAATCCACAAAATTCAGAAAAACCCAAATCTTCAAAACCCTAACCCCTGTCGCACCTCAGCCCTCGATTCTCCCTCTCAGATCGATCTTCGGTAAGAAATTTACCTATTTTTTTCATAATTCTTGGTCTAGTAACCTATATTGCTAAATTTTTCTTCAAAACTTTATCTATTTTTTGCTGTAATCTCAATTAAGGCAATTTTTACACTGTTCTATTGGGTAGGTTTTTAGAGAACTAGTTTTAAGATTGTTTCCAGTGTCTAGAACAATGCCAAGACTTAAGAGAGTAGGCCAAAAACCTCCTAGACCAAGTGTAGATCAAGGGTCCTCCTCACAACCACCCTCTGGTTCTTCTGTCACTACCTTTAACGGTGTTTTCAAATACCTGCCAAAAGGATACGATATGAAGAATATTTCAACCATGCCAATTAAACATTGGCGAACCATTGATTTTTCATTCCACAACCGTATTGATTTTCCTTACCTATCCAAATTCAAAAAATTTGGGTGGCTTCCTTTCCTCAAAATCAATACCCCCGTACCCCCAAACATCATCAGGGCATTCTTTTCTAATATCGAACTCATCTATGATCCTGATGATACCTGCAAAATCCTCAGTTTTAAAACATTTGCCATGTCTAAAACCTTGTCAATAAACCCAATCATTCTAGCTCGAGTATTTGAGATAAGGGATGAGGGGTTAACCGAGGAAGAAACTGAAGTCTCGTTAGAATTCGATCTTCCCGGGGATAAGGGGAGTGACCTACCGATGCACGCAAGGTTACTCCACCTTATTATCTCGTGGAATCTCCATCCCTTCGGTACCCATCATTCCACAGTTAGGAGGTTAGATCACTTCTAACTCCACCACATTCACTCCATAAGTCAAAAACCCAATCTTGTCTATTTCATCTATGAAGATTGGTTGAAGATCGTACGCGGGCAAGCTTCCACGATTGTTTTTTCGTAACTGTTAGCGTATCTTCTACAATGACTTGGAGTGGATTGCAGCTGTGAAACGGGTGAAGTGCCCTCCCCAAAGAGCGTCTTAAACATTGGGACACTTCACCACATGGGGTATTACAAGGACTTTCAAGGGGATTGGAAGAAAAAATGAGAACAGCAGCCAGAAGCAACCATGGATGAAGACTCATCTGCTGAGCCCACTGCTCCACCTGCTGCACCTACTAAGGGTCTATCTTCTTCATCTGCTCAGCCTACTGCACCTGCCCCATCACCCGCTGGCATGGAGTCAATTGTGACAATGATCATGGAGCTAAACCAGAAGATAGATGAAGGTTTTACAAACCTTCATGCCACACAGCAGGAGATGTATGATGAGCTGCAGGTCACTCGCGCTCATGTTGAGGAACTAATGGACCGCTTCCCTCCTCCACCTTAGGACTTGTTTGATAGGACTATGTTGGCTAATGTTTTGAAATTACTAGTTGTTGTTTGAGAACCACATTTGCTTGAATGGAAAATATGTTAGTTATTGTTGCAATGTGCTAAAATGACTTACTATTTTGAAATGAAAAGTGTGTTGAACGTTAGATTGCTCTGTTTAAACCTTTAGTGCCATTGATATGACAAAAAGGGGGAGAAGAATAAGAAAACATGTTTAAATGGCTTTAAATGCATTAAAGAAACATGTCTAATGGTTTATAGGAATGATTAAAATGAGGGGGAGTTAAGAAAGTTAAGAGGTCAAAAGCCAAAAGAAAGGGGGAGCTTACAAAAAGGGGGAGTTTGTACACAATGCAAATATGTAACTAAACATGTTTATTGAATAGGTTTTGTCATATCAAAAAGGGGGAGATTATTGAGTTAATATATTTTGAAATAACAAAACAAGTAAATTCAATAATATAAAGATGATATAAAAACAAGTTTAGAGGTTATCAGTACCAGAACTTAAGCTCCTAGAGATGAGAGATCGATCTGGGATATGAGAGATCGATCTTCTGGGTTTTCTAGGATGAGAGATCGATCTCATGAAGACATGAGATCGATCTGCTAAGGTTTGAACCTGTACAAAGGTATTGAGGAAGCTGAGATCGATCTATAAGGGTTATAAGATCGATCTGTCTAAATACAGGATGTTGAGGAGATCGATCTGGCATAGGAAGAGATCGATCTCCCCTAAGACAAAAGGTAAAGGCAGTAGATCGATCTGTTAGATCGATCTGTACTCAAACAAAGAGTTCATGAGATCGATCTGGTATAGGAAGAGATCGATCTCCTCAAAGTCAGAGAGCTAAGGAGATCGATCTGGGTTGATAAGAGATCGATCTCCTCACTACGAGAATACTTGGCAGATCGATCTATAGATCGATCCTACCTCAATCAGAGAGATTGGAAAATCGATCTGCCTATTCGACAGATCGATCTACTCTAACATTTTTAAATTGTGAGATCGATCTGCTCATATATGAGATCGATCTCCTTGCTTCATTTTGCCTTGATCTTGCAGGAATTATAACTAAGAGATCGATCTGATTAAGATGGCAGATCGATCTGGCATTCTACTGGAGGTACCCAACGGCTATTTCTGCAAAAATCTCAACGGGAAAAACAGCATTAAATGCTCCAACTACCAATCCTTCAGTATATAATAAAGCATTGAAGACACTGAGAAGTGAGACACTATTGCTGCACATTCTGTACATTCTCATGAGTTTAATTCCTACATTCCATTGGTCTTCAATCTTCATTTATTGAGTTTGTTGTATAAGCTTGTGTGCAAAAGTTATATTTGTCCTACCCACATAAAAGCCTTGATATTGTATTCATCCTTGCTTTAAGAGAGAAGAAGATTGTTCCTCAGTGAGATAAACTTTGTAAAAGGGTGAATACATCTTTGTATAAAAAGGGCAGAGAGGTTATTCCTTAACCTGAAAAAGGGAGTGTGTAACTTTCGTTGAAAGTGAGAAAGAAAGCTCTTGACAAGAAGGTCAAGGAGAGAGGACGTAGGCAAGAGATTGGTCGAACCTCTATAAACGACTGTGTTTGATATTCTCTTCCTTATCTTGCTTTAATTTGTTTCATTACATTATATTGCTTATTCATTATTTGTTAATTAAGTTCAAATTAGTTTAAATTTGCCATTAACATTAGAAAACCGATTCAACCCCCTCTCGGTAGAGCCTACAAAAAAATATATATAATTTATTTTTATAATATATTATATATAAATATCTATCTATATATTTTATTTTATTTTATTTATATATATTTAATTATTATTATTATTTTGTAAATATTATCCCTTATTCTCGGGATAAATTCCCAAATTGAAAAATTTTTGGGTCATCACAGTGATGGCCCTGCTGACGTGTAATAATAGTTAGCAATGACCCTGCTGACGGGTAATAAAAGTTAATGATGACCCTACTGACGGGTAATAATAATTAATGATGACCTTGCTGACTGTTTATAATAGTTAGTGATGATTATATTGCCCTGCTAGCAAATTAGAATAGTTAACAATGGTCATGTGAATGAGATTTTTTATACGGGTTATGGTAGTGGTGATATAAAATAAAGAACATTGTTTATAAGAAATATGTTTTCCATATATGATTTTCGAATTACAGGCATCGATTTGAAAGAACCATTGTTATCGATTTACCAAGCATTTATAACATGACGTACCTTATCTTGTTAAAATATATATGCATCAGGAAATTAGAATTCAGGATTTGAGTTTTGCGGTCAGGTCAGAAGGGAACTCGAGGTTTGATTGTTATATGAAATCATGTGTTATAAGTATACATTAGAATACAGTATCTTATATGTTATTACATCCGTACTTGTGTGATTTACTTACTGAACTTCCTAATACTCATCCTCTAATGTGTTCCATCACAGGTTAAGTTCAGAAGAGTGATATTATCAATTTCAGTATTTGACTTCGAAGTTTCAGCTTTGGAGATCTAATAGCTCATTTTCAATATACCTTTATACCATATAAATGTGTTTATTTTCAGAAAGTATTCAGTCGTACATGAGTTGAGATGTGTATTAAGTGTAATTAAGATTATATTATGAGATATTCGGGTTATTGGGGTAATGAACTGTTTTTGACAAAATGTCAAAAACAATAAAAATAAGGTATCATTTCAATATGCAATATTTCTGAGGACTAGATGAACTCCAAAAATATTGTGAGAGATAGGTATATGAATGCTACAATGAACTGCATAGTTTATTTTGAGGTTAGATTGTCAATGAATTTTTTTTGGCTTATTGTTTGAGTTATTGTTCGCAGGGGGAAACTCTCTTTTAAGCAGAATTCTGCCTGAATTTAATTAAAAAAGGAATTTAGATATTGATAGACTAAGACCTTAGATTTGATACCTTAAATCGAGTTAGGTGAATGGTAACCTAACAATACTGTATAGGGCTACTCACATGACAAACCAATGTTAAAGGAAAAGTGAAAATTTAGCCAAGATTTTCGTACTTCCACTATAAGTTAAGAAATCACCACCGCCTTCGGGTCGTGACAGTATTAAATTTCTCATTTTAGCAAATATGGTTTGTGATTTGATGAGTATACCCGTAATTAATACGGCTTTTAAATAAGCTTTTAGCATTGGAAGACATCTTTCAAACAAGTATAAGTCATCTTCTTCCTAAATTGTTTTAAGCTCTTACTTGCACATGTAGTTGGTTTCATGGTTTCATATCAAGTGACAATTTTTTTCCTTGAATAACATGATTTCTGCATGTGATAATATTGTTTTGGAGATTTAAAATTGTAATAATTTATCTCATAGGCTGAAAAGGTGATAAAGAAAACAAAAATGACTTGGTGAAAACAAATAAATAATTCAAATCATTTGAATATCGAAAAAAAAATTTTGAGAAATTTGATGAATATTTATGCATTTTCAAATTTGTAATTTTTTATTTCCAAAACATTTTAGGTTTATAGCATTTGTATTGGATTTTAATGTATAATTTTTAAATTTTCATTTTTAATAAATAAAAAAAGTGAATTGGCCCGTGGACTAGTCTGATCCTTCCCGTTCGTTTTTCATTCCTAAGGATGATTAATTTGAAATTTTAACATATATGTATCTCAATTAAACCTAATCATGGGCTGGGTTCGAGTCAGTTCTGAATAATATATTAATATACTTTATGTATGCCCAAACTCAGCTTGACCTAATTTCGGGGCTTGAATTTTTCTATTCAAGCCCAACAAAAAAAAAAAACTAGGCCTGCACAAAATAAATCAATTTTTTGAAAGAATTATTTTGATTTTATTATGAGGTTGGTTTTTTAATTGAGTAGTTTAATATGAGTTGTTTAATTATTAATTGTAAGACTCGTAAATTTCTATGTAATTTATATCATTTCAGAATGTACAGATAAGTTACATTATATATGAATCATAAGAAATGGATGTTTTTAAGCTCTAAGTGTGAATGAAATGTAAAATGAGTATAGAAGCAAATGAATGGAAATTTAACTTTGGAAATCTAGGAAAACTACAACTGGAATGCTGCAGAATGCAGGGTAGATCAATCTCATTGCAAGGGGAGATCGATCTCATCTGCTTGAAATGCCATGCTAAGACATTCTGCAAGAGGGAGATCGATCCCTCACTCAAGCAGATCGATCTCAAGTTGTTTCTGTATGAACCAAATCGATCTCCTCCCATAAGGCAGATCGATCTCTAGTTGCCTCTGGATAAGCCAGATCGATCTTCTTAAGGCCAAATCGATCTCTGAAGCCTTCTGCCTGAACCAGATCGATCCTACCCTATGAACAAAGATTGACCCTATTCCCTTCAGCAGATCGATCTCATGCTAATAGGCAGATTGATCTCCTGCCTGCATTGTCAAAATTTTGAAGGAGTTTAAGCAAGGGGAGATCGATCTACACCCCTTGAAGATTGATCTTATAATGTGAATTCTATAAAAAGCCCGATAATTCGTGCCTTCTTCCTCAGACATTCACATCCTTTCCTTTTTAAGTAAAGAAAAACCTAGTTTCTCACTCTAGACTACCACCCTTGCCAAAAAGGTTGGAGGAAAAGATATTTAAGCAAATTTGTTGCTTAAGAGGAGGAGAGCAACATAATCGAAAACTAGAAGTGGAGTTGATCGATTGAAGGAGAAAAAGGATTTTTCCCCAAATTTGACAAAAGAGGAAAAAGTCAAGTTAGGTAAGATTTCAAAACACCATCTTCTAGTATGTTAATCTAAACATTTAGATGAGTTGATTGGTATATATAATGTTGGTTGAAATATTAATGTACATGCTTAAACAACCATGACCTAGAATGGGTTTAGTGAGAGAAAGTTGAAATGGCATGGAGTTAATGATGATTTAAACATGTGGAGATGTTATTAAACATGCATAGAGGATTCTAAGATAACTTTGTGAAGTCCATATGTTGAAATGGATGATGATTGAAAATGGGCATAAGAAGTATTTGATAAAAGGCCATAGAGAAAGAAAATGATTAATTTGAGGCATTTAGAGGCTAATTGTGAGATCTGAGAATTTTTGATATATTTTAATGATGTAATAAGAACTTGAAGTGTAATTTATTGAGCTAAGTGAATTGTGGAAATTATATTTGGAGATTTATGTGTAAGTGTTTAACATAAGTGTGAAACTAAGAGGTCAGATCGATCTTGGGGAATGGAGATCGATCTGGTAAGTTAAAAACGACAAGGAAGGAGAATTTAAGGAGCAGATCGATCTCCAATGGAAGAGGATCAATCTCCTTATGATTCTGTTTGAGAGAAGATCGATTTCATGAGGAAGGGATCGATCTCCAAATGATTCTGTTTGGGAGAAGATCAATCTCCTCAAGGAGCAGATCGATCTCATAAAGCCATAAAGAGATCGATCTCACCCCTCGACAGATCGATCTCCTAGGCATAAAATTACCCCAAATCGTCCCCAAATTCAAATGCAGATCGATCTCACCAAGAGCCAGATCGATCTCCTACCCTCAGTCTATATAAGGAACCCCTGCTTTCTCCTGTAATTTCACTTTCTCTCTCTTTTAACCCCCATTTTCACCGAGCCCTAGCTTTCTCACTCATCCAAAGTGCCCATTTCCGTCCAAATCAAAGGCTGTGGCAAGAAGGAAAGTTGTTCCTCGTCAAAGGGAGAACAACATACTTGAAAATCGAAAGACGGATTGAACCGAGGCAAGAGATAAGCTCTCCATAAGTTTTGGGTAATTTCTAAACCCCGATCTTGATATTTGAGATGATTTTGGTGATAATGGTCGTTGGCATTATGTTGAAGTAGCTGGAAAATGATTAGGGATTGATGAAATTACAATGTAGTTGGAATAATAATGATATTTAGCAATTTTGGTAATTTTGGGAATTTTGAGCTATAAATGGAAATTTAGACAATGTGGTGAATTAGCATAGATAATTTGGCGTGAGAAATGTAGGACGTTGAGATGTTGTGAATGAGATTGTAGTTTTGGGTAGAGTTACGAGAATCAAGAGATAGGAGGTATTATGAGCAATTATGCTCGATTTTGAGAATTGAGGTTACAGTGATGATGAATATTGATGTTTTAACATTGTTTGGACAGCTCGGGAGTTCCAGAGTGGAGTGCGAGACTAGTCCGTAACAAGGGGGAAACAATTGTACTATACGAGGTGCAAGGAGGTAAGGGAAACTAAACCAATTGTGTATGTGATTTTGAACTATATAACATGATTTGTGATTTATGAAATAAGCATGTTTGATGTGTTGTGTTTTGATGAGAATGCACACGATTTTTATAGCCGGTTGGAGCCCAATGTTTTTATGAGTATATAATTGGGCTCTACGTTAAGACAATATCGAGATTTGAGAAATATGTGCATGCTTTGCCGGTTGGAACTCGGTTTTAATATGTTTTGTGTTGAGTACAAAACGGTTTTCAAATGAGTTTTATGAGAGAAAAACCACTATGAGTTCTACGTGAAGGCAAACCAGTCTTATGTGATAAGACTTAGGTGTGTAATTGTGAGTACACTGAGCATTGGTCTGGTAGCATGTAAGCCCGATTCTTTTCCGTTCTGGTAATGTGAGATCCCCCATTCAGTGGCCGTTGTCACGTGAGAACCCTATTTGGTGGCCGTTGCCACGTGAGAACCCTATTTGGTGGCCGTTGCCACATGAGAACCCTATTTGGTGGCCGTTGCCATGTGAGAACCCTATTGGTGGTCGTTGCCATGTGAAAACCCTAATTGGTGGCCGTTGCAACGTGAGATCCCCCATTCAGTGGCTATGCCACGTATATTTGGTGGCCGTTGCCACGTGAAACCCTATCCTGTGGCTGTGCCACGTGTGAATTTAAATCAGTGGCTATGCCACATGTGTTTAGTGGTTGTGCCACGTGTGAATTTAAATCAGTGGCTATGCCACGTGTGTTTAGTGGCTGCGCCACGTGCATTATTATCATAGTGATTTTATCACGTTTACTGAGAAAGCGATTATCGCATTATTTTCACATGCTTTGTTACTGCTCTATACTGAGCATTTTACTTCATGTTTTCACATGATTTGAGATATGAGAATGTCGTTTTGAGTACTTTCATGCTATGGTTTTCAAAAGAGTATAATTAGTTTCACATACAAATAAATATCTTGTGATGTGCATTGTGGTTTATATAACGAGTCCCTTACCCCCTTACTGAGCGATTTAGAAGCTCACCCTGTTTTCTTTCCCCCTAGATTTCTTCAAGTGAAAAAGGGTTTCCCTGCGACGTACGGAGTAGTGGCTAGTGGAGGATTTGAGCTCCAGGCCATATATATTGTATTTTGAGGTATCTTTTATCTTTTCATATACCTAGACAATTATTGTAATTACAGACACTTGATGTATAACATTGTATGGGATGTATTAGGATTAATTAACTTAATATTGAGTAATGTATATGATACGATACATGTTATCCAGTGACGAGATCCTAAGGTATAATATATGTGATGATGTGTGAGATCTGAGAATTTCAGACATATTTAATGATGTAATAATAAATTGAAGTGTAATTTATTGAGCTAAGTGAATTGTAGGAATTATAATTGGAGATTTATATGTTAAGTGTGTAAAATGAGCATGAAGCATGAGGACAGATCGATCTGGGAGAAGGAGAGATCGATCTGGTGAGTTAAAAATGATGAGGAAGGGAAAATTTGAAGAGCAGATCGATCTCCAATGGAAGAGATCGATCTCCTTATGAATCTGTTTGAGAAGGGATCGATCTCATGAGGAAGAGATCGATCTCCAAATGAATCTGTTTGAGGAGGGATCGATCTCATGAGGAAGAGATCGATCTCCAAATGATTCTGTTTGGGGAGAAGATCGATCTCCTTAGGAGCAGATCGATCTCATAAAGCCATAAAGAGATCGATCTCACCCCTCGACAGATCGATCTCCTAGGCATAAAATTGCCCAGATCGTCCCCAAATTTCAAACACAGATCGATCTCATCAAGAGGAAGATCGATCTCCTACCTCCAGTCTATATAAGGAACCCGTGTTTTCTCCTGAAATCTCACTTTCTCTCTCTTCCAAACCTCCATTTTTCCAAAAACCTAGTTTCTCACTCCTCCAAATCCCCCATTTTCGGCCGAATCAGCTATTGTGGTAAGAAGGAAAGTTGTTCCTCATCAAAGGGAGAACAACATACTTGAAAATCGAAGGACGAATCGGATCGAGGCGTGAGTTGTGCGTCTCACAAGCTTTGGGTAATTTCTAAACCTCGATCTTGATATTTGAGCTGATTTTGATGTTATTGGTGGTTGTAATTGTGTTGAAATAGTTGAGAAATGATTAGGGATTGATGAATTTCAATGTGGATAGGGTGACAATGATATTTAGCGATTTTGGTGAATTTAGGAAATTGTGAGCTATAAATGGAAAATTGGACAATGTGGTGAATTAGCATAGACGATTTAACTTGAGAAATGTAGGACGTTGAGATATTGTGAATGAGGTTGTAGTTTAGGGTAGAGTGACGAGAATTGAGAAAATTGAGGTGTTATGAGCGATGATGCTCGATTTTTGAGAATTGAGATTTATGAGATAATTGAGTATTGATGTTTAACATCGTTTGGACAGCTCGGGAGTTCCAGAGTGGAATGCGAGACTAGTCCGTGATACGGGGGAAACGATTGCACTATACGAGGTGCAAAGAGGTAAGGGAAAACTAAACCATTTTGTGTATGTATTTTGTTGAATTGTTAGAATGAACCATGATTTGAGAATACAAGCATGTTTTGTGTTGTGATGTAATTGCACACGGTTTTATAGCCGGTTGGAGCCCATTATTTTATGAGTTTATAAGCTGAGTGTGAAATTGCTTTATAAACCTTTGAGTTGCGTGAAAAGTAAATTGGGCTCTACGTTAAGGCGATATTGAGATTTGAGAAAATGTGTGCGTGTTTTGCCGGTTGGAACTCGATTTTAATATGTTTTGTGTTGAGTACACAAATGTTTTAAATGAGTTTTAAGAGAAAACCATTATGAGTTCTACGTGAAGGCATAATGTTTTATAAGATAATGGCTAATGATTGAGACTTAGGCGTGTCATGTTGAATACACATCGGGCCTTGCTCTGGTAGCATGTAAGACCGAGAGAGTGGGCCGCCTGGGAACCGACCCAGGGACCACAGGCCTTGTTTTGGTAACATATAAGTCCGATTATTCCTCCGCTCTGGTAGCGTTGGGAGGCATTGCTCTGGTAGCATGTAAGACCGGGAGAGTGGGCCGCCTGGGAACCGACCCAGGGACCACGTGTCAGTGTGCATTAGGCGAGGCATTGCTCTGGTAGCAAGTAAGGCCGGGCCTTGTTCTGGTAACATTTAAGTCCAATATACTTTGCATACGACCATATTGTCGACGTTCCCTCTATACGAGGATGCCTGGGATGCGCACCCAGAGGAGATACATATTTGATGTGCCATGACGAGTTTTAATTGAGTTTTATTGCCTAGTCTCGTTTTACACATGAGTTGTGTTTTGTGACCTTGTCACGTGTGATTTACTGAGGTGATTTTTATCACGTATTTGAGAACAGCCATTATTGCATATATTTACACATGCTTGTGAGTGCTCGATGTTGAGCCTTTTATCTTCATGTTTTCACATGATTTAACGAGTTATGAGATGATGTTTTGAGAACTTTCATGCTACGATTTCAAATGAGCTTTATAAACAAATACATATTTGTGATATGTGAAATGGTTTATATAACTGAGTTCCTTTACCCCCCTTACTGAGCGATTTAGAAGCTCACCCTGTTTTCCTCTCCCCCCAGAGTTCTTCAAGTGAAAAAGGATCTCCCTGCGGCTTACGGAGTAGTGGCTAGTGGAGGACTTGAGCTCCAGGCCCTATATATTGTATTTGAGGTATATTTTATCTTTTCATGTACCTAGACTATTAATGTGATTACAGACACTTGATGTATATCATTATATGGGATGTATTAGGATTAATTAACTTGGAATTGAGTAATGTATATGATTCAATATACACTATGTCGTGATGAGATCCTGAGGCATGATAATTATGATGATGTATGACACTGCACAGGAATGCACCTTTAATTGTGAATTAACGAGTAAAAAGTTTTAAATTTACCCTATTTTTTGCAAACTTTCGGGGCGTGACAGAGTTTTCTTGGTATCAGAGCTTAGGGTGTCTAGTACTGTCAGTGTCGGTTAAGTGAAATAGAATACATCCCAAGTGTCTGTAATAGTCTGGTCATGAACTGAAATTGAGGATTGAGATTTCAATCGATTGTGATATGTACGCGCAGGAGATGAGTTGAGATTGAGAATGAGTAAACGACGAGGTCGTTCGAGGAGGCAGGCAGAGTCCCCTCCACCACCTGTCCCACAACCAGAGAGTCCTAACTCTCGATTTAATCTGATTGAGACCGATGTGAGGCAAGGTTTTGAGCAGATGGCGGCGCTATTCGCGCAACACTTTGGAGTTAATGCCTCGGATACTACCCCTACACCACCACCAGGACCTCCCATACCCCCAGTGCCTCCCGTCACTCAGCCTGAGGACAGAAGTAAGGTCCGACTAAAGGAATTTCTGAAGATGAATCCACCCGCATTTAGGGGAAAGAAGGATCCTACAGAGGCTGAGGAGTGGTTGACGGAGTTGAGAGTTATATTTGATTTACTGGGGTGCACCGATGCTGAGAGAGTCAGTATGAGTGCCTATATGCTGAAGGGGAGAGCTCGAGATTGGTGGAGTACTACCCAGGGTATCTTGATGTCCCGCCAGGATGTGATTGGTTGGGAAGAGTTCCAGACAGCTTTTAGAACCCAATATGTACCATGAACCGCCCAGAGAAGGAAACAGGCCGAGTTTTTGAGTTTGGTACAAGGTGACATGTCGGTGGATGACTATGAGAGCCAGTTCACCGCACTACTGAGATATGACCCAGAGACCTTCAAGAGTGAAGAGCTCCGCACAGAGAAGTTTGTGTATGGGTTGAAGCCCGTCATTAGAGATAGATTGATGGGGCTATGTATTACTGAGTTTGGAGATGCTCTGAGACGAGCACAAGAGATTGAAAGAGGGATTGAGATGGTACAATCCCAGAATGATCTCAGAACAGTGAATAGAGATAAGGGCAAGAGGCCAGCGATTTTCCAAACAGAGGCTCGGAGAGGTTCCTTCAGAAGAGGAAGGATTGAGGTACAGAAGGACAGATTGGAGAGACCCAGAGCCTATCCTATTATCAAGGAGACCCCTCGATATGTCAGGCCTGAGACAAGGTTTTGTAGAGACTGTGGCCGATCACATGAGGGAAGTTGTACTGGGTCGATCCATGGATGTTTTAGATGTGGTGACATGGGTCACAGAGTGAAAGACTGTCCCCAACCTCAGATACCACATGCTCCGGAGCCCATTAGACAACAGCCTCAGAGAGTGGATCCCCGGAGACGGGCCACTGCGGCAGAGAAAGGGAAGAAACCTGTGGCACAGGGATGAGTGTTTGCCATGGATAAGGAGACCGCAGACGCTTCGACAGAAACTATAAGAGGTACACTCTCTATCTGTAATTATGAGGCTCATGTGTTGATTGATTCAGGATCCACGCATTCGTTTATTTCTGAGCATTTTGCATGTAGATTAAACTTGAAGTTTGAACCTCTAGAATATATACTACATGTAAATACCCCTATGCGTGAATCCTAGAGAACTGAGTTAATCTGTAGAGGGTGTGAAATTAAGGTGGGAGATAGAGTGATGTTAGCAGATCTAATCATGTTGAGTATACATGGGTTTGATGTAATTCTGGGAATGGATTGGTTGGCGACCAATCGAGTGAGTTTAGACTGCTACACTAAGATTGTAACTTTCTCCCTACCTGAACCTTACAGTGTACGGTTGAGATATTGAGGAAATGATTATGTGGAATTCTAGTAAGTCATTTGAGAATTTTAACATTATTTTGGAGAGTATTAAATATGATTATTTATGTGAAGGTTATGAGACACTCATCTCAGACGATGAGCGGGAACATCCGAGGATTGAGGATATACCTGTGGTTTGCGAATTTCTGGATGTTTTCCCAGATGAATTGCCAGGTTTACCACCAGAGAGAGAGCTGGAGTTTACCATTGATTTGGTACCGGATACTCAGCCGATCTCTAAACCTCCCTACAGGATGGCATTAGTGGAACTTGAGGAATTGAAGAAACAACTACAGGAGTTATTGGATCAAGGGTTTATTAGACCCAGTGTTTCATCGTGGGGAGCGCCAGTACTGTTTGTTAAGAAGAAGGATGGTAGTCTCAGATTATGTGTGGACTACCAGCTATTGAATAAAGCCACGGTGAAGAATAAATATCCGCTGCCCAGGATTGACGATCTACTTGATCAGCTAAGAGGGGCATCAGTCTTTTCTAAGATTGATTTGAGATCAGGCTATCACCAATTAAGGATCAAGGAGGAAGATATTCCAAAGACGGCCTTTAGGACAAGATATGGCCATTACGAATTTCTGGTGATGTCCTTTGGATTGACGAACGCCCCTGCAGCATTTATGAGATTAATGAACGAGGTGTTCAGAGACTATCTGGATAAGTTTGTGATAGTCTTTATCGATGATATCCTAGTGTACTCTCGGTCGTATGAAGAGCATGCACAGCATTTGTGGTTAGTACTTCAGATACTCCGAGATAAGCAATTGTACGGAAAGCTTAGTAAGTGTGAGTTTTGGCTGAACCGGATAGCTTTCCTTGGGCATGTAGTCTCAGAGGAAGGAGTATCAGTGGATCCGAGTAAAATAGCAGCTGTGCTTAATTGGGAGAGACCGAGGACAGTGACTGAGATACGAAGCTTCCTTAGTTTGGCAGGGTATTACAGGAGATTTGTGGAAGGATTTTCGAGGATTGCCGCTCCTCTGACTAAGCTCACGCGTAAGGAGACTCCGTTCATATGGACTGATCAATGTGAGCTCAGTTTTCAAGAGTTAAAGAGGAGATTGACAGCGGCACCTGTGTTAACTATCCCTGAGGGATCAGGAGGATTCTCGGTGTATAGTGATGCATCTCATCAAGGATTGGGGTGTGTGCTTATGCAGCATGGGAGAGTGGTCGCATATGGATCGCGTCAGCTGAAAGACCATGAGCGGAATTACCCCACGCATGATTTGGAGTTAGCCGCTGTGGTATTTGCTTTGAAGATCTGGCGCCACTACTTATATGGGGAAAGATTCCAGATCTTCACTGATCACAAGAGTTTGAGATATCTCTTTGATCAGAAAGAGTTAAACATGAGACAAAGGAGATAGATGGAACTCCTTAAGGATTATGACTGCGAGATTCTATATCCTCCGGGTAAGGCGAATGTGGTTGCTGATGCCCTGAGCAGGAAGAGTATGATATCTGCTATGATGATCAGGGAATGGGATTTGTTAGAGCAGTTTGCCGAACTTCGGATCAGAGTTAAAGAGGTAGAGACTGGATTTTTGGCTAGCCTGCAGATAGAGCCCAGGATCATGGATCAGATTAGAACTGGGCAGCGCAGTGATCAGAGATTGATAAACATGGTTAGCCAAGCTGAGCAAAGTTCGCAGTCAGATCTCACCATCAGTGAGGATGGATTATTGAGGTTCAGAGGACGGATTTGTGTACCGGACGATGACACCCTAAAGAGACAGATACTGAGAGAATCCCACTGCTCGCGATACACCATGCACCCAGGGAGTACTAAGATGTACCGAGACTTGAGAAAGGTGTATTAGTGGAGTGGTATGAAGCGAGACGTGGCAGAGTATGTGGCCAGGTGTTTAGTATGCCAGCAAGTGAAAGCTGAGCATCGGAAGCCCGGAGGACTACTACAGCCCTTACCTGTACCTACATGGAAATGGGAGCATGTCACTATGGACTTTATTATGGGTTTACCGAGGACCCGAAGAGGTCGTGACGCGATATGGGTCATTGTGGATAGATTGACCAAGAGTGCCCACTTCCTTGCCATCAAGAGCATAGATACTGTGGATGCCTTAGCTGAGCTATATGTCAGCGAGATAGCTAGATTACATGGGGCTCTAGTGAGTATTACTTCTGATAGAGATTCCCGATTTACTTCCAGATTCTGGACCCAGTTTCAGGAGTCCATGGGATCTCGATTGAGTTTTAGTACCGCCTATCATCCTTAGACCGATGGTCAGTCAGAGAGGACTATTCAGACCTTGGAGGATATGTTGAGGGCGTGTACGATGGATTTTAAGGGATCATGGGATGATCACCTGCCCCTAGCAGAGTTTGCGTACAATAACAGCTATCATGCGAGTATTGGAATGGCACCTTTTGAGGCTCTATATGGTAGGAGGTGTAGATCCCCTGTAGCCTGGGAAGAAGTCGGTGACAGAAAGATAAATGCTCCCGAGCTTATTGAGCAAGCCGTACAGAGTGTGAAACTCATATGTGAGAGGTTACGAGCTGCACAGAGTAGACAGAAAAGCTACGCGGATGCGCGTAGACGGCCACTTGAATTTGATGTTGGTGATGCAGTATTTCTGAGAGTATCACCGAGCAAGGGTATCATGCGATTTGGGAAGAAAGGAAAATTGAGTCCTCGATACATAGGACCATTCGAGATTCTTGAGAGAGTAGGAGAGGTAGCCTACAGATTGGCATTACCCCCATAGATGTCCGGAATACATAACTTTTTTCATGTGTCTATGTTGCGGAAGTACCACCCGGACCCTTCTCATGTCATAGAGTATGACGAGATGGACATACAAGAGGACATGAGCTACACTGAGGAACCCATCCGGATTCTCGATAGAAAGGAGAAGGTACTGAGAACCAAGAGCATCCCATTAGTGAAAGTCTTGTGGAAGCATCACTCAAGGGAAGAGGCGATGTGGGAACTAGAGAGTCTCATGAAGGAGAGATACCCCCCATCTATTTTGACTAGTTGAGTTGAATTTGGAGGACCAAATTCTTTTTAAGGTGGGGAGGATGTGAGATCTGAGAATTTCAGACATATTTAATGATGTAATAATAAATTGAAGTGTAATTTATTGAGCTAAGTGAATTGTAGGAATTATAATTGGAGATTTATATGTTAAGTGTGTAAAATGAGCATGAAGCATGAGGACAGATCGATCTGGGAGAAGGAGAGATCGATCTGGTGAGTTAAAAATGACGAGGAAGGGGAAATTTGAAGAGCAGATCGATCTCCAATGGAAGAGATCGATCTCCTTATGAATCTGTTTGAGAAGGGATCGATCTCATGAGGAAGAGATCGATCTCCAAATGAATCTGTTTGAGGAGGGATCGATCTCATGAGGAAGAGATCGATCTCCAAATGATTCTGTTTGGGGAGAAGATCGATCTCCTTAGGAGCAGATCGATCTCATAAAGCCATAAAGAGATCGATCTCACCCCTCGACAGATCGATCTCCTAGGCATAAAATTGCCCAGATCGTCCCCAAATTTCAAACACAGATCGATCTCATCAAGAGGAAGATCGATCTCCTACCTCCAGTCTATATAAGGAACCCGTGTTTTCTCCTGAAATCTCACTTTCTCTCTCTTCCAAACCTCCATTTTTCCAAAAACCTAGTTTCTCACTCCTCCAAATCCCCCATTTTCGGCCGAATCAGCTATTGTGGTAAGAAGGAAAGTTGTTCCTCATCAAAGGGAGAACAACATACTTGGAAATCGAAGGACGAATCGGATCGAGGCGTGAGTTGTGCGTCTCACAAGCTTTAGGTAATTTCTAAACCTCGATCTTGATATTTGAGCTGATTTTGATGTTATTGGTGGTTGTAATTGTGTTGAAATAGTTGAGAAATGATTAGGGATTGATGAATTTCAATGTGGATAGGGTGACAATGATATTTAGCGATTTTGGTGAATTTAGGAAATTGTGAGCTATAAATGGAAAATTGGACAATGTGGTGAATTAGCGTAGACGATTTAACTTGAGAAATGTAGGACGTTGAGATATTGTGAATGAGGTTGTAGTTTAGGGTAGAGTGACGAGAATTGAGAAAATTGAGGTGTTATGAGCGATGATGCTCGATTTTTGAGAATTGAGATTTATGAGATAATTGAGTATTGATGTTTAACATCGTTTGGACAGCTCGGGAGTTCCAGAGTGGAATGCGAGACTAGTCCGTGATACGGGGGAAACGATTGCACTATATGAGGTGCAAAGAGGTAAGGGAAAACTAAACCATTTTGTGTATGTATTTTGTTGAATTGTTAGCATGAACCATGATTTGAGAATACAAGCATGTTTTGTGTTGTGATGTAATTGCACACGGTTTTATAGCCGGTTGGAGCCCATTATTTTATGAGTTTATAAGCTGAGTGTGAAATTGCTTTATAAACCTTTGAGTTGCGTGAAAAGTAAATTGGGCTCTACGTTAAGGCGATATTGAGATTTGAGAAAATGTGTGCGTGTTTTGCCGATTGGAACTCGGTTTTAATATGTTTTGTGTTGAGTACACAAATGTTTTAAATGAGTTTTAAGAGAAAACCATTATGAGTTCTACGTGAAGGCATAACGTTTTATAAGATAATGGCTAATGATTGAGACTTAGACGTGTCATGTTGAATACACATCGGGCCTTGCTCTGGTAGCATGTAAGACCGAGAGAGTGGGCCGCCTGGGAACCGACCCAGGGACCACAGGCCTTGTTCTGGTAACATATAAGTCCGATTATTCCTCTGCTCTGGTAGCGTTGGGAGGCATTGCTCTGGTAGCATGTAAGACCGAGAGAGTGGGCCGCCTGGGAACCGACCCAGGGACCACGTGTCAGTGTGCATTAGGCGAGGCATTGCTCTGGTAGCAAGTAAGGTCGGGCCTTGTTCTGGTAACATATAAGTCCAATATACTTTGCATACGACCATATTGTCGACGTTCCCTCTATGGGAGGCATTGTACGATGGATTTTAAGGGATCATGGGATGATTACCTGCCCCTAGCAGATTTTGAATACAATAACAGCTATCATGCGAGTATTGGAATGGCAACTTTTGAGGCTCTATATGGTAGGAGGTGTAGATCCCCTGTAGCTTGGGAAGAAGTCAGTGACAGAAAGATAAATGCTCCCGAGCTTGTTGAGCAAGCTGTACAGAATGTAAAACTCATATGTGAGAGATTACGGGCTACACAGAATAGACAGAAAAGCTATGCAGATGTGCGTAGACGGCCACTCGAGTTTAATATTGGTGATGCAGTATTTCTCAAAATATCACCGAGTAAGGGTATCATGCGATTTGGGAAGAAAAGGAAATTGAGTCCTCGATACATAGGACCATTCGAGATTCTTGAGAGAGTGGGAGAGGTAGCTTATAGATTAGCATTACCCCCACAGATGTCCAGAATACACAATATTTTTCATGTGTCTATGTTGAGGAAGTACCACCTGGACCCTTCTCATGTCATAGAGTATGATGAGATGGACATTCAAGAGGATATGAGCTATACTGAGGAACCTGTCCGGATTCTCGATAGAAAGGAGAAGGTACTGAGAACTAAGAGCATCCCATTAGTGAAAGTTTTGTGGAAACATCACTCAATGGAAGAGGCAACGTGGGAACCAGAGAATCTTAAGAAAGAGAAATACCCCTATCTATTTGACTAGTTGAGTTGAATTTGGAGGACCAAATTCTTTTTAAGGTGGGAAGGATGTGAGATTTGAGAATTTTAGATATATTTTAATGATGTAATAAGAACTTGAAGTGTAATTTATTGAGCTAAGTGAATTGTGGAAATTATATTTGGAGATTTATGTGTAAGTGTTTAACATAAGTGTGAAACTAAGAGGTCAGATCGATCTTGGGGAAGAGAGATCGATCTGGTGAGTTAAAAACGACAAGGAAGGAGAATTTAAGGAGCAGATCGATATCCAATGGAAGAGGATCGATCTCCTTATGATTCTGTTTGAGAGAAGATCGATTTCATAAGGAAGGGATCGATCTCCAAATGATTCTGTTTGGGAGAAGATCGATCTCCTCACGGAGCAGATCGATCTCATAAAGCCATAAAGAGATCGATCTCACCCCTCGACAGATTGATATCCTAGGCATAAAATTACCCTAAATCGTCCCCAAATTCAAATGCAGATCGATCTCACTAAGAGCCAGATCTATCTCCTACCCTCAGTCTATATAAGGAACCCCTGCTTTCTCCTGTAATTTCACTTTCTCTCTCTTCTAACCCCCATTTTCACCGAGCCCTAGCTTTCTCACTCATCCAAAGCAGCCATTTTCGTCCAAATCAGAGGCTGTGGCAAGAAGGAAAGTTGTTCCTCATCAAAGGGAGAACAACATACTTGGAAATCAAAAGACAGATTGAATCGAGGCAAGAGATAAGCTCTCCATAAGTTTTGGGTAATTTCTAAACCCCGATCTTGATATTTGAGATGATTTTGGTGATAATGGTTGTTGGCATTGTGTTGAAGTAGCTGGAAAATGATTAGGGATTGATGAAATTACAATGCAGTTGGAGTAATGATGATATTTAGCAATTTTGGTAATTTTGGGAATTTTGAGCTATAAATGGAAATTTAGACAATGTGGTGAATTAGCATAGATAATTTGGCGTGAGAAATGTAGGACGTTGAGATGTTGTGAATGAGATTGTAGTTTGGGGTAGAGCTACGAGAATCAAGATATTGGAGGTGTTACGAGCAATTATGCTCAATTTGAGAATTGAGGTTACTGTGATGATGAATATTGATATTTTAACATCGTTTGGACAGCTCGGGAGTTCCAAAGTGAAGTGCGAGACTAGTCCGTGACAAGGGGAAACAATTGCACGATACGAGGTGCAAGGAGGTAAGGGAAACTAAACCAATTGTGTATGTGATTTTGAACTATATAGCATGATTTGTGATTTATAAAACAAGCATGTTTGATGTGTTGTGTTTTGATGAGAATGCATACGATTTTTATAGCCAGTTGGAGCCCAATGTTTTTATGAGTATATAATTGGGCTCTACGTTAAGACAATATCGAGATTTGAGAAATGTGTGCGTGCTTTGCCGGTTGGAACTCGATTTTAATATGTTTTGTGTTGAGTACAAAACAATTTTCAAATGAGTTTTATGAGAGAAAAACCACTATGAGTTCTACGTGAAGGCAAACCAGTCTTATGTGATAAGACTTAGGTGTGTAATTGTGAGTACACACCGGGCATTGCTCTGGTAGCATGTAAGCCCGATTCTTCTCCGTTTTGGTAACGTGAGATCCCTCATTCAGTGGCCGTTGCCACGTGAGAACCCTATTTGGTGGTCGTTGCCACGTAAGATCCCCTATTCAGTGGCTATGCCACGTATATTTGGTGGCCGTTGCCACGTGAAACCCTATCCTGTGGCTGTGCCACATGTGAATTTAAATCAGTGGCTATGCCACGTGTGCTTAGTGGCTGTGCCACGTGTGAATTTAAATCAGTGGCTATGCCACGTGTGCTTAGTGGCTGTGCCACGTGTGAATTTAAATCAGTGGCTATGCCACGTGTGTTTAGTGGTTGCGCCACGTGCATTATTATCACAGTGATTTTATCACGTTTACTGAGAAAGCGATTATCGCATTATTTTCACATGCTTTGTTACTGCTCTATACTGAGCATTTTACTTCATGTTTTCACATGATTTGAGATATGAGAATGTCGTTTTGAGTACTTTCATGCTATGATTTTCAAAAGAGTATAATGAGTTTCACATACAAATAAATATCTTGTGATGTGCATTGTGGTTTATATAACGAGTCCCTTACCCCCTTACTGAGCGATTTAGAAGTTCACCCTGTTTTCTTTCCCCCCAGATTTCTTCAAGTGAAAAAGGGTTTCCCTGCGACGTACGGAGTAGTGGCTAGTAGAGGATTTGAGCTCCAGGGCATATATATTGTATTTTGAGGTATCTTTTATCTTTTCATGTACCTAGACAATTATTGTAATTGCAGACACTTGATGTATAACATTGTATGGGATGTATTAGGATTAATTAACTTAATATTGAGTAATGTATATGATACGATACATGTTATCTAGTGACGAGATCCTGAGGTATGATATATGTGATGATGTATGACACTGCACAGGAATGCACTCTTAATTGTGAATTAATGAGTAAAAAGTTTTTAAATTTGCCCTATTTTCTGCGTTTTCGGGGCGTGACACTAATGCCGGTTCAATATGAATCGGTAGACTCGATGAGTCTAAAGGACTCTTGAGAAACGAATAGAACAATCAAAATGGACTTAAGAGGATATAAGGTCCAAAAGATGTAACAAAGCCAAATTTGGTGTAAAATGGCTCCATGCATTGAATTGAAAATTCATGCAAATTAGGATTGAGTATATTAAAGTATACTAATGCGAGTAGCAAATGCTTGCAGCTCATGAAGATTGAATTAGAGTCGATAAAGCTGGATCACGAGCATTGAAAAATGAAGAAAAGTGATTCGCGTGTGATTCAAGGTAAGGGATTCAACTGTTTTGTGCATATGTATTCCTTACGGATGAAAATGCTTTGATAGCATGAAAATATTTTATTAATGAGCATGTGTTTTGAGAAAAGCGTTTAACTTGAGATTTATTACTTGAGTGCATGTTTTGTCGGTTTGAGCTCAGTTTTGTGATTTGAATTGTTGTGAACAAATATACTTTATGATTGAATGAGATTTATAAAGCAAAACTAATATGAGCTCTACGTGAAGACGAAACTATTTTCAGCATAATAATGACATGTTTTTTAGACTAAGGACTCGTCATGATATCTGCACATCGATGCCTCCGCTTTGGTAGCGTGAGATGCCTCCACTTTGGTAGCATGAGATGCCTCCGTTTTGGTAACGAGAGAGGCCTCCGCTCTGATAGTGTGAGATGCCTCCATTTTGGTAACGTGAGATGATTTCCCTCGTTTGAGGATGCCCTCATTGAGGATGATATGATGTGATGATTGTTTTTGTAAACACCTGTAAGACCCACTTTTTATTACTTGTTGATGCAATTCCTTATGATTCATGTGATGTACACTTCCACATATTGATTGAATCATAAGAAGAGCTTTGACTGAATTAAATTTGCAAATAGAATAAAACGAAATATCGGTGAATGTATGCAGTAGCCAAAAATGGGCCGAGATGGCCATAGGTCAAACGAAAGGGATCGAAATTAAGTTGATGAAAAATACGAATTTAAAATAAGAAAAGAGAGTGAATGTATGAAGGAAAATCGGGTTAAATTGGTTCCGAGACAAGTGTAGGGGTAAAACGGTCAAAAGATCGAAATCCGGTATAAATTCGATAAGAGAATTTTAATTAAAAATAAGGATTTAGGACATCTTGATCAATAATGAGGAAATTATACAATTTTGAGTCCAATTAATCAAGATCCGAAATTTTTAGAAATACCGAAAAGTCACTCGGGACAATATCTCGAAAATACAGAGAAATTATACCGGAAAAGGGTTAAAAATATAATAAATTAATTAAATAAAAATTACATAAATTAATTTGGAATAAAATAATAGATTTTGTAGATATTTTTAGAATATGTTTGAATATTTTAATGATTATTATAATAATAAAATAATTTATAAATAATAACAATAAAAAAAGGCTGAAATTGAATCAGGAAAACCCGAAAACGAAACTGTCGAAAACCAAGGGAACCCGAGACCCACAACCTACGCCACTAATGATCGATGACGTCGACGAAGACCTGAAGAGGAAGAAGAGAGGCTGACGAGCTTGTTGACTCCGGAGACGTGCCGTTTGGAGACCGAAAACCACCGATCGGAGGAAAGGAAAAATCAAGGAAAAACAGCCCAATTCCTGATGAACCACAGTAGCTGGGCATGAACGGAGGCCACCGACGTGATCGAGAGGAGGAGGCGGTCCTTTTGAGACCGGTAGCGATCAGTAAAATAGCCGAAAACGCCGGCGACGGCAAAGGGCAAAAACGGCATCGTTTGGCTGAAAGGAAAAGGAAGGAAAAATGGAAGGAAAGGAAAAGAAAAGAAAAGAAAGAAAAGGGGAAAAAGGAAAGAAAAAATTACAGGGGACGACTCGAGATTCGGGTAAGTTGACCGAGGGTCGAGATTGACCTATAGGTAAATTTCAAAAATTTATTTAATATAATATTTAATGGAAAATAACCCGGATTTACCTAATTGTGCAGTTTTACGACAAAGCCCAAACGAGAGCCGATTGAGCTTCGATTTTTGTACCTCGCATAACATTGGGTAAGTATATTTTAATTCCGACAAAATGAGTCCTTTAATACAAAGTTTCGATTATTTTACGAAATTTACGTATTAATTCTGTATAAAAAGGAATATTATTCAAAATTGTAACGTAATTACCGTAAATAGTATACGGGCTATCCAATGAGTTTGGAACGATGCCCGATGATTATTGGTAAGCTGAATGAGCCCAGTAAACCCGAAGAAGGGATTTAATAAGTATAAATGGGCTGAAAATGGGTCGAGGCTCATTAAGGTGCAATTGGGCCCAATAAAGTAAAATAGACCTAGTACTTTAGATTGATCAGTGAATGTGACATATTGATAAAGATAAGTGAATTGACCCAAATATATAGTTATATGCAGTTCCGTAGACTTGGTTGGCACGCATTTGGACTGAGAGATCGGGTATTATCGAGACGGGATAAGTTTGCGCGTGATTCCAGGTAAGGGAATTTTTTAGGTGCATAGAGATATCTATACGTATTTTGAGGGGATTTACAGGGCCTAGAATTTCTTAAAGTATCTAGAAATGAAATAATAATTTTTACGAAAATCGGGGCATGGATGAATAAATAAAAAGACGATATTGCCCTTGGGAGTAAAATTTACAAAAAGGGTAGTAAGACAAATAAATTGCATGATTATCATGTTTTGATGTTTTATATGAATGTATTGCTTTGGTTTAAGCAAATTTACACATAGGTTGGCTGTTGATTTTATGAATTATACAAAAGGGTACAAGTTTGTACCGGTTACGATTTTAAAGATGTTTTATCAAGATTGAGCCACCTATCATATTTATACGAGTAAAAAGAGTGCTAGAGTCTTACTCGCACTAAATTTTACTGATTTATTACTCATAAAAAGTCGTACTGGAGCATTGCTCGTACGAGAAATTTTGTGTGTGTACAAAAATCATACTGGAGCTTCGCTCGCATGCGATTTTAGATATCATGATATGCATAGCGTCGTGCTGGATCTTCGCTCACACTAGACGTGAGGTGACATGCATATAGTCGTGCGAAAACTTCTTGTAGACTGTGTGTCGCAGAGAGTTGATATGCTCGCACATATACTTTGAGACATGGGTTGGTTATTGACATAGTATTGGGGTGGATAAGACCTACGGCAAGCACCCCAAGCTATGATATGTGTCCACAGAGTAGTTATACCGTGTATGTCACACGGAGTACACTGTATCGTGCAGTCATGATGACTCGATGATGTTACTTGATATTCTGACGGGTAGGATTTTACCCCACCTCTCGTAATAGTTGTGATGCCCCACACACCGGGATCCGTGTAGCCTGGGATCACAGGGACATAATATGGCCATAGTCCTCGATTTTTCATACAGTAACCTACATGTCTCACATGATATCATACAGTCTGAAGAGACCAGGGCAGACCCGAAGGAGGGGTAATGTCCCGAATTATGTTTTTAAACGAGATGCGATTTAATGAATCAAGGTATTTTCGAGGGATGGGTTTAGCCTTGATGTGGTCGTTTTATGATGAAACAAATAAGTTTTAACGTGACGAGCATAAGATGTCATACATGATGATTTTTCCATGTTTCTTTTATATGTTGATTTCATGATTTCTCTTATATGATATATATATACATGTGGCATCGTTTAGTCTTACCTCAAGCTCCAAATGTAAACAATTTTATATCATGACATTATCAGCACGTAGATAGTATAGTTATCTACTTGCTTACATTATTGTCTTACTGAGCTAGTTATGCTCACCCTTTCAATTTTTACCATCCACAGAGCATCTACAGTAGTTGAGAGCGGGTAGAGACTACATTCCTGGTTGTCCGCTGCTTCCCATCGCAAATCAGGTATACACATTGTACAGTTTTGTATCTAAACATAAAATAGCACAGTTTTGTAACGAATATAATTATGGGGGATGTAAATATATGAAAACATATGTATATACAATTTTATAATATATGTACTTATTATTATTATATTGTTTGAAATTCTAACATTATTACCATAGTAAGAATGATATGGTCAAATGGGATAAGAGTTGGGATTATTACTGGCTCATAGCCCAACTCGTTAAAAATGGAATTTTGTCACAAGGAGGTGAGAAGTATAGAAAAAGCGAAAAATTTGTAGTGATTTTGGTAGAACGGGTCGTGACAACACCACAAAATTCCTATATTTAATTAGACTATATAAGAATAAAAGTAATATATTTTAATGGAAGTGTGAATATTCGTTGTAGGGCTCGAGGAGTATGGGAACCGAGAAGCCCGTGAATGACAGGGAACCCGAAAATACAGGAAGTGATAAAGCAAATGCAAGCATGAAGGGATCGAAAATAATATTTGATGTAAAAACTTATATCGGGGACTTATGAGGAATGATGAAATTCCAAGAATATTTCATTTCCGAAATAATGAAAATTTCATGAAGAGATGAATATTGTGTCATTGAATAATTTTCTAAGAAGAAAATGTATGTATATGTATGTATATATATATATATATATATATATACTAGGAAAAATTTTAAACGGATAAATGATGATATATATATATATATAACAAATATATATTTATATATGTAATGTATAATATAATATATATAAGTATTATTAAATAATAATAATAATAATAATAATAATAAAGCATGAGACAAATAAAATTAAAATGAAATGAAATGGAAACAAAACAAATAAAATAACAATAACAATAACAATAAAGCAAACATATAAATATAATATATATATATATTCTTTTTTAAGCTAATTCCCGCACCAGTTAGCTGTTCAAAAAAAAGGGAGGGAGATCGAAACAGAGGGGTCCTCTGTTGTGAAGAGAAGAGAAAAGAGAAATGAGAAGAGGAAGAAGAAGGAAGGGAGGAGAAAGACTGATCGGCCGGGAGAGGGAGAAAGGAAAGGAAGGGAAAGAAGGGATAAAGAAGATAAGAGGAAGAAGAAAGGAGGCTAGCCGAACAGGGAGAAGAAACCGAGAGGCTGCAGGGGAAAAGAAATTGAAGCAGGCTGAAGCAGAACCGGGGGCTGAAAATCGAAGAAGACCGAGGGGCTGAAGAGGAGAGTGATCAAAGGAGGGTGATGATTGTGGAAGGCTAGAACCGAGACTGAAAAAAAAGGGAGAAGAATTTAAAGCAGACCTCGAGAGGAAGATAGCAAGTAGACCTGAGATCGAAGGGAGGCTGAAACCGAGAATGTGCAGGGGAGATTTCGTTGGGGCAACAAAAGGAGTTCAAGGGAAGGAGGCTAACTCCAATCAGGGGAAGTTGGGGGCTAAAACCAAGAGATAGAGGGAGGTGTGAGAGTTGTCTTTCCAGACCAAAACAAGGGTCTTCACACTCGGCACACAGCAGAGGAAAAGAGTGGAAGCCGAGAGCTGCAGCAAAACGGCAGCAGGGGCTGCTACCTTCACCTCTCAGTTGGAAACAGAGTCTGTGAGATCTGAGAATTTTAGATATATTTGAATTATGTAATATGAACTTGAAGTGTAACTTATTGAGCTAAGTGAATTGGGGAATGACAATTGGAGATTTATATGTTAAGTGTTTAAAATAAGTGTGAAGTTATGAGGACAGATCGATCTGGGAGAAGGATAGATCGATCTGGTGAGTTATAAATGACAAAGAAAGAGAAATTTAAGGAGCAGATCGATCTGGGAGAGGGAGAGATCGATCTGGTGAGTTGAAAATGACAAGGAAGGAGGAATTTGAGGAGCAGATCGATCTCCAATGGAAGAGGATCGATCTCCTTATGATTCTGTTTGAGAGAAGATCGATCTCATGAGGAAGAGATCGATCTCCAAATGATTCTGTTTGGGAGAAGATCGATCTCCTCAAGGAGCAGATCAATCTCATAAAGCTATAAAGAGATCGATCTTACCCCTCGACAGATCGATCTCCTAGGCATAAATTGCCCCAAATCGTCCCAAAAATTCAAACGCAGATCGATCTCATCAAGAGCCAGATCGATCTCCTACCCTCAGCCTATATAAGGAACCCCTGTTTTTCTCCTGCAATCTCACTTTCTCTCTCTTCCAACCCCTATTTTTGTCGAAACCTAACTTTCTCACTCATCCAAAGCACCCATTTTCGTCCAAATCAGAAGTTGTGGCAAGAAGGAAAGTTGTTCCTCATCAAAGGGAGAACAACATACTTGGAAATCGAATGACGAATCAAATCGAGGCGTGGGTCGTGCGTCTCACAAACTTTGGGTAATTTCTAAACCTCGATCTTGATATTTGAGCTGATTTTGATGATAATGGTTGTTGACATTGTGTTGAAATAGCTGGAAAATGATTAGAGATTGATGAAATTACAATGTGGTTGGAGTGATAATGATATTTAGCAATTTTGGAAATTTGAGCTATAAATAGAAATTTAGACAATGTGGTGAGTTAGCGTAGATGATTGGCATGAGAAATGTAGAACGTCGAGATGTTGTGAATGAGAGTGTAGTTTGGGGTAGAGTTAAGAGAATCAAGAGATTTGAGGTGTTATGAGCAATTATGCTCGATTTTTGAGAATTGAGGTTTATGAGATAATTGAATATTGATGTTTTAACATCGTTTGGATAGCTCGGGAGTTCCAGAGTGGAATGCGAGGCTAGTCCGTGATACGGGGGAAACGATTGCACTATACGAGGTGCAAAGAGGTAAGGAAAATCTAAGCCATTTGTGTATGTGATTTGTAAACTATTATAGCATGATTTGTGGTTTATAAAACAAGCATGTTGAGTGTTGTGTTGAGTTATAATTGCACACGATTTTTATAGCCGGTTGGAGCCCATTATTTTATGCGTTTATAAGCTGAGTGTGAAATTGCTTTATAAACTGTCGAATTTGTGTGAGTAATGAATTGGGCTCTACGTTAAGGCAATATCGAGATTTGAGAAATGTGTGTGTGCTTTGCTGGTTGGAACTCAATTTTATTATGTTTTGTGTTGAGTACAAAACGGTTTTCAAATGAGTTTTATGAGAGAAAAACCATTATGAGTTCTATTTGAAGGCAAACCAGTCTTGTGTGATAAGACTTAGGTGTGTAATTCTGAGTACACACCGGGCATTGCTCTGGTAGCATGTAAGCCCGATTC
This sequence comes from Firmiana major, assembly GCA_033439115.1. Lineage (NCBI taxonomy): Eukaryota > Viridiplantae > Streptophyta > Magnoliopsida > Malvales > Malvaceae > Firmiana > Firmiana major. The sequence continues at coordinate 10,587,768 of CM065905.1, forward strand.
TTCTCCGTTCTGGTAACGTGAGAATAACCCATTCTGTGGCTATGCCACGTATACTTGGTGGTCGTTGCCACGTGAGAAACCCCATTTGGTGGCTGTTGCCACGTGAGAAACCCCATTTGGTGGCCGTTACCACGTGTGAAACCCCATTTGGTGGCCGTTGCCACGTGAGAAACCCTATTTGGTGGTTGTTGCCACGTGAAACCCCATTTGGTGGCCGTTGCCACGTGAGAAACCCCATTTGGTGGCCGTTGCCACGTGAGAAACCCTATTTGGTGGCCGTTGCCACGTGAGAACCCCTAATTAGTGGCCGTTGCCACGTGAAACCCTATCCTGTGGCTGTGCCACGTGTGAATTTAACTCGGTGGCTATGCCACGTGTGTTTAGTGGCTATGCCACGTGTGAATTTAAATCAGTGGCTATGCCACGTGTGTTTAGTGGCTGTGCCACGTGCATTATTTTTACAGTGATTTTATCACGTTAATTGAGAAAGCGTTTATCGCATTATTTTCACATGCTTTGTTATTGCTCTAGACTGAGCCTTTTTACTTCATGTTTTCACATGATTTGAGACATGAGAATGTCGTTTTGAGTACTTTCATGCTATGGTTTTCAAATGAGATTAATGAGTTTCACATACAAATAAATATTTTGTGATGTGCATCTTGGTTTATGAAATGAGTCCCTTACCCCCTTTAGTGAGCGATTTAGAAGCTCACCCTGTTTTCTTCCCCCCAGATTTCTTCAAGTGAAAAGGGTTTTCCTGCGACGTACGGAGTAGTGGCTAGTGGAGGACTTGAGCTCCAGGCCATATATTGTATTTTGAGGTATCTTTTATCTTTTCATGTACCCAGACAATTACTGTAATTGCAGACACTTGATGTATATCATTGTATGGGATGTATTAGGATTAATTAACTTGGTATTGAGTAATGTATATGATACAATATACACTATATTATGATGAGATCCTGAGGCATGATAACTATGATGATGTATGACACTGCACAGGAATGCACCCTTAATTGTGAATTAATGAGTAAAAAGTTTTAAATTAGCCCTATTTTTCGCACTTCCGGGGCGTGACAGAGTTTTCTTGGTATCAGAGCTTAGGGTGTCTAGTACTGTCAGTGTCGGTTAAGTGAAATAGAATACATCCCAAGTGTCTGTAATAGTCTGGTCATGAACTGAAATTGAGGATTGAGATTTCAATCGATTTTGATATGTACGCGCAGGAGACGAGTTAAGATAGAGAATGAGTAAACGACGAGGTCGTTCGAGGAGGCAGGCAGAGTCCCCTCCGCCACCTGTCCCACAACCAGAGAGTCCTAACTCTCGATTTAATCGGATTGAGACCGATATGAGGCAAGGTTTTAAGCAGATGGCAGCGTTATTCGCGCAACACTTTGGAGTTAATGCCTCGGATACTACCCCTACACCACCACAAGGATCTCCCATACCCCCAGTGCCTCCCGTCACTCAGCCTGAGGATAGAAGTATGGTCCGACTAAAGGATTTTCTGAAGATGAATCCACCCGCATTTAAGGGAAAGAAGGATCCTACAGAGGCTGAGGAGTGGTTGACAGAATTGAGAATTATATTTGATTTTCTGGGGTGCACTGATGCTGAGAGGGTCAGTATGAGTGCCTATATGCTGAAGGGGAGAGCTCGAGATTGGTGGGGTACTACCCAGGGTATTTTGATGTCCCGCCATGATGTGATTGGTTGGGAAGAGTTTCAGACAGCCTTTAGGACCCAATATGTACCACGAGCCGCCCAGAGAAAGAAACAAGCTGAGTTTTTGAGTTTGGTACAGGGTGACATGTCTGTGGATGACTATGAGAGCCAATTCACAGCGCTATTGAGATATGACCCAGAGACCTTCAAGAGTGAAGAGCTCCACACAGAGAAGTTTGTGTATGGATTGAAGCCCATCATCAGAGATAGATTGATAGGGCTATGTATTACTGAGTTGGGAGATGCTCTGAGACGAGCACAAGAGATTGAAAGAGAAATTGAAATGGTACAATCCTAGAATGAGCTCAGAGCGGTGAATAGAGATAAGGGCAAGAGGCCAGCGATTTTCCAAACAGAGGCTCGGAGAGGTTCCTTCAGAAGAGGAAGGATTGAGGAACAGAAGGGCAGATTAGAGAGACCCAGAGGGTACCCTAACATTAGAGAGACCCCTCGAGATGTCAGGCCAGAGACAAGGTTTTACAGAAATTGTGGCCGAATGCATGAGGGAAGTTATACTGGGTCGATCCATGGATGTTTTAGATGTGGATACATGGGTCACATGGTGAAGGATTGCCCTCAACCTCAGAAACCACATGTCTTGGAGTCCACTAGACAACAGCCTCAGAGAGTGAATCCCCCGAGACGGGCCACTGCTGCAGAGAAAGGAAAGAGACCTGTTACCCAGGGACGTGTGTTTGCCCTAGATAAGGAGACTGCTGACGCTTCTGCAGAAACTATAAGTGGTACACTCTCTGTCTGTAATCATAAGGCTCATGTGTTGATTGATTCAGGATCCACGCATTCGTTTATTTCTGAGCACTTTGCATGTAGATTAAACTTGAAGTTTGAAACTCTAGAATATATACTACATGTAAATACCCCTATGCGTGAATCCCAGAGAACTGAGTTAATCTGTAGAGGATGTAAGATAAAGGTGGGAGATAGAGTGATGTTAGCAGATCTAATCATGTTGAATATACATGGATTTGATGTAATTTTGGGAATGGATTGGTTGGCAGCCAATCGAGTGAGTTTAGATTGCTACAATAAGGTTGTAACTTTCTCCCTACCTGAACCTTACAGTGTACGATTGAGATATTGAGGAAATGAATATGTGGAATTCTAGTAAGTAATTTGAGAATTTTGATATTATTTTGGAGAATATTAAATATGATTGTTCATGTGAAGGTTATGAGACACTCATCTCAGACGATGAGCGGGAACATCCGAGGATTGAGGATATACCTGTGGTGTGTGAATTTCTGGATGTTTTCCCAGATGAATTACCAGGTTTACCACCAGAGAGAGAGCTGGAGTTTACCATTGATTTGGTACCAGATACTCAGCCGATCTCTAAACCTCCCTACAGGATGGCATTAGTGGAACTTGAGGAATTGAAGAAACAACTACAGGAGTTGTTGGATCAAGGGTTCATTAGGCCCAGTGTTTCACCGTGGGGAGCACCGGTTTTATTTGTCAAGAAGAAGGATGGTAGTCTCAGATTATGCGTAGACTATCGGTTGTTGAATAAAGTCACGGTGAAGAATAAATACCCATTGCCCAGGATTGATGATCTACTTGATCAGCTGAGAGGGGCATCAGTCTTTTCTAAGATTGATTTGAGATCGGGCTATCACCAATTGAGGATCAAGGAAGAAGATATTCCAAAGACGGCCTTCAGGACGAGGTATGGCCATTATGAATTTCTGGTGATGTCCTTTGGATTGACGAACGCCCCTGCAGCATTTATGAGACTGATGAACGAGATGTTAAGCGACTATCTAGATAAATTTATGATAGTCTTTATTGATGATATCCTGGTATACTCTCAGTCGTATGAGGAGCATGCACAGCATTTATGGTTAGTACTACAGATACTCCGAGTTAAGCAATTATATGGAAAGCTTAGTAAGTGTGAGTTTTGGCTGAACCGGATAGCTTTCCTTAGTCATATAGTCTCAGAGGAAGGAGTATCAGTGGACCCAAGCAAGGTGGAGGCTGTGCTTAATTGGGAGAGACCGAGGACAGTTACTGAGGTACGAAGCTTCCTTGGTTTAGCAGGGTATTACAGAAGATTTGTGGAAGGATCTTCCCGGATTGCCGCCCCTTTGACTAAGCTCACGCATAAAGAAACTCCATTTATATGGACTGATCAATGTGAGCTCAGTTTTCAAGAATTAAAGAGGAGGTTGACAGCGGCACCTGTGTTAACTATTCCTGAGGGGTCAGGAGGATTTTCGGTGTATAGTGATGCATCTCATCAAGGATTGAGGTGTGTGCTTATGCAGCACGGAAGAGTGGTCGTATATGGATCGCGATAGTTGAAAGACCATGAGCGGAATTACCCCACGCATGATTTGGAGTTAGCCGCTGTGGTATTTGCTTTGAAGATCTGGCTACACTACTTATATGGGGAAAGATTTCAGATCTTCACTGATCACAAGAGTTTGAGATTTCTCTTTGATCAGAAAGAGTTAAACATGAGACAAAGGAGATGGATGGAACTCCTTAAGGATTATGACTGCGAGATTCTATATCATCCGGGCAAGGCGAATGTGGTTGCTGATGCCCTGAGCAGGAAGAGTATGATATCTGCTATGATGATCAGGGAATGGGATTTACTGGAGCAGTTCGTCGAACTTTAGATCAGAGTTAAAGAGATAGAGACTGGATTTGTGGCTAGCTTGCGAATAGAGCCCAGGATCATGGATCAGATTAGAACTGGGCAGCGCAGTGATCAGAGATTGATAGATATGGTTAGCCAAGCTGAACAGAGTTCGCAGTCGGATCTCACAGTCAGTGAGGATGGATTGTTGAGATTCAGAGAACGGATTTGTGTACCGGACGATGATACCCTAAAGAGACTGATACTGAGAGAATCCCACTGCTCGCGATACACCATGCACCCTGGGAGTACTAAGATGTACCGAGACTTGAGAAAGGTGTATTGGTGGAGTGGTATGAAGCGAGACGTGGCAGAGTATGTGGCCAGGTGTTTAGTATGCCAGCAAGTGAAAGCTGAGCATCGAAAGCCTGGAGGACTACTACAGCCCTTACCTGTACCTACATGAAAATGGGAGCATGTCACTATGGACTTTATTATGGGTTTACCGAGAACCCAAAGAGGTCGTGACGCTATATGGGTTATAGTGGATAAACTGACCAAGAGTACCCACTTCCTTGCCATCAAGAGCATAGATACTGTGGATGCCTTAGCTGAGCTGTATGTCAGCGAGATTGCTAGATTACATGGGGCTCCAGTGAGTATTACTTCTGATAGAAATTCTCGGTTTTCTTCCAGATTTTGGACCCAGTTTCAAGAGTCCATGGGATCTTGATTAAGTTTCAGTACCGCCTATCATCCTCAGACAGATGGTCAGTCAGAGAGGACTATTCAGACCCTGGAGGATATGTTGAGGGCGTGTACGATGGATTTTAAGGGATCATGGGATGATCACCTGCCCCTAGCAGAGTTTGCATACAATAACAGCTACCATGCGAGTATTAGAATGACACCTTTTGAGGCTCTATATGGTAGGAGGTGTAGATCCCCTGTAGCTTAGGAAGAAGTCGGTGACAGAAAGATAAATGCTTCCGAACTTGTTGAGCAAGCCGTACATAGTGTGAAACTCATATGTGAGAGGTTACGGGCTGCACAAAGTAGACAGAAAAGCTACGCGGATGTGCGTAGACGGCCACTTGAGTTTGACGTTGGTGATGCAGTGTTTCTGAAAATATCACCGAGTAAGGGTATCATGCGATTTGGGAAGAAAGGGAAATTGAGTCCTCGATACGTTGGACCATTCGAGATTCTTGAGAGAGTGGGAGAGGTAGCTTACAGATTGGCATTACCCCCACAGATGTCCGGAATACACAATGTTTTTCATGTGTCTATGTTGAGGAAGTACCACCCGGACCCTTCTCATGTCATAGAGTATGACGAGATGGACATTCAAGAGGATATGAGCTACACTGAGGAACCCGTCCGGATTCTCGATAGAAAGGAGAAGGTACTGAGAACTAAGAGCATCCCATTAGTGAAAGTTTTGTGGAAACATCACTCAAGGGAAAAGGCAACGTGGGAACTAGAGAACCTCATGAAGGAGAGATACCCCCATCTATTCGACTAGTTGAGTTTAATTTGGAGGACCAAATTCTTTTAAGGTGGGGAGGATGTGAGATCTGAGAATTTTAGATATATTTGAATTATGTAATATGAACTTGAAGTGTAACTTATTGAGCTAAGTGAATTGGGGAATGATAATTGGAGATTTATATGTTAAGTGTTTAAAATAAGTGTGAAGTTATAAGGACAGATCGATCTGGGAGAAGGAGAGATCGATCTGGTGAGTTATAAATGACAAAGAAAGAGGAATTTAAGGAGCAGATCGATCTAGGAGAAGGAGAGATCGATCTGGTGAGTTAAAAATGACAAGGAAGGAGGAATTTGAGGAGCAGATCGATCTCCAATGGAAGAGGATCGATCTCCTTATGATTCTGTTTGAGAGAAGATCGATCTCATGAGGAAGAGATCGATCTCCAAATGATTCTGTTTGGGAGAAGATCGATCTCCTCAAGGAGCAGATCGATCTCATAAAGCCATAAAGAGATCGATCTTACCCCTCGACAGATCGATCTCCTAGGCATAAATTACCCCAAATCGTCCTAAAAATTCAAACGCAGATCGATCTCATCAAGAGCCAGATCGATCTCCTACCCTCAGCCTATATAAGGAACCCCTGTTTTTCTCCTGCAATCTCACTTTCTCTCTCTTCCAACCCCTATTTTCGCCGAAACCTAGCTTTCTCACTCATCCAAAGCACCCATTTCCGTCAAAATCAGAAGTTGTGGCAAGAAGGAAAGTTGTTCCTCATCAAAGGGAGAACAACATACTTGGAAATCGAAGGACGAATCGAATCGAGGCGTGGGTCGTGCGTCTCACAAGCTTTGGGTAATTTCTAAACCTCGATCTTGATATTTGAGATGATTTTAATGATAATGGTTGTTGACATTGTGTTGAAATAGCTGGAAAATGATTAGGGATTGATGAAATTGCAATGTGGTTGGAGTGATATTGATATTTAGCAATTTTGGAAATTTGAGATATAAATAGAAATTTAGACAATGTGGTGAGTTAGCGTAGATGATTGGCATGAGAAACGTAGAACGTCGAGATGTTGTGAATGAGAGTATAGTTTGGGGTAGAGTTACGAGAATTAAGAGATTTGAGGTGTTATGAGCAATTATGCTCGATTTTTGAGAATTGAGGTTTATGAGATAATTGAGTATTGATGTTTTAACATCGTTTGGACAGCTCGGGAGTTCCAGAGTGGAATGCGAGGCTAGTCCGTGATACGGGGGAAACGATTACACTATACGAGGTGCAAAGAGGTAAGGGAAATCTAAACCATTTGTGTATGTGATTTGTAAACTATTATAGCATGATTTGTGGTTTATAAAACAAGCATGTTGAGTTTTGTGTTGAGTTATAATTGCACATGATTTTTATAGCCGGTTGGAGCCCATTATTTTATGCGTTTATAAGCTGAGTGTGAAATTGCTTTATAAACCGTCGAATTTTTTTGAGTAATGAATTGGGCTCTACGTTAAGGCAATATCGAGATTTGAGAAATGTGTGTGTGCTTTACCGGTTGAAACTCGATTTTATTATGTTTTGTGTTGAGTACAAAACGGTTTTCAAATTAGTTTTATGAGAGAAAAATCATTATGAGTTCTACGTGAAGGCAAACCAGTCTTGTGTGATAAGACTTAGGTGTGTAATTCTGAGTACACACCGGGCATTGCTCTGGTAGTATGTAAGCCCGATTCTTCTCCGTTCTGGTAACGTGAGAATAACCCATTCTGTGGCTATACCACGTATACTTGGTGGCCGTTGCCACGCGACAAATCCCATTTGGTGGCCGTTACCACGTGAGAAACCCCATTTGGTGGCCGTTGCCACGTGAGAAACCCTATTTGGTGGCCGTTGCCACGTGAAACCCCATTTGGTGGCCGTTGCCACGTGAGAAACCCCATTTGGTGGCCGTTGCCACGTGAGAAACCCTATTTGGTGGCCGTTGCCACGTGAGAACCCCTAATTAGTGGCCGTTGCCACGTGAAACCCTATCCTGTGGCTATGCCACATGTGAATTTAACTCGGTGGCTATGCCACGTGTGTTTAGTGGCTATGCCACGTGTGAATTTAAATCAGTGGCTATGCCACATGTGTTTAGTGGTTGTGCCACGTGCATTATTTTTACAGTGATTTTATCACGTTAATTGAGAAAGCGTTTATCGCATTATTTTTACATGCTTTGTTATTGCTTTAGACTGAGCCTTTTTACTTCATGTTTTCACATGATTTGAGACATGAGAATGTCGTTTTGAGTACTTTCATGCTATGGTTTTCAAATGAGATTAATGAGTTTCACATACAAATAAATATTTTGTGATGTGCATTTTGGTTTATGAAATGAGTCCCTTACCCCCTTTACTGAGCGATTTAGAAGCTCACCCTGTTTTCTTTCCCCCCAGATTTCTTCAAGTGAAAAGGGTTTTCCTGCGACGTACGGAGTAGTGGCTAGTGGAGGACTTGAGCTCCAGGTCATATATTATATTTTGAGGTATCTTTTATCTTTTCATGTACCCAGACAATTACTGTAATTGCAGACACTTGATGTATATCATTGTATGGGATGTATTAGGATTAATTAACTTGGTATTGAGTAATGTATATGATACAATATACACTATATTATGATGAGATCCTGAGGCATGATAACTATGATGATGTATGACACTGCACAAGAATGCACCCTTAATTGTGAATTAATGAGTAAAAAGTTTTAAATTAGCCCTATTTTTCGCACTTTCGGGGCGTGACAGAGTCATAACAGGGGAAGATGGACTCAGCAACCTTGGGGAATATAGGCTTGCTGGAAATGGAGATTGATGGTTGAATAGGAAAGCAAACGTCAACAAAGTCCTGAACAAAGTCAGGGACATATTCGGTTATCACAAGAACCAGGGGTGAGACCATCTTTTTACCTTGAGATTAATGCATGTGTTAAAGAATAATTATAGAAGTTATAAGATGATTATAGTTGGCTGGAAATTTGGAAGAGACAAAGGTAAAATTTATATATGTAAATTTAATGTACATATGTATATATATATATATATATATATATGTTTGAGATATAAGTATGTTAGTGTGAATTAAGGTGTATGTGAAATAACAATGGAAGAGATGAGAAATAGACAATATATATATATATGATGATGAATAAGGAAATTAAATGATAAAATAAATATGTGTATATACTTAGGTGTATATACATATAGGTGTATAAGATAAATGTGTATGTTAGTATATGTACATACAAAGAATATATATATATATATAGTAATAAAAATATATAAACGTGCGTGTTGGCCTAGGTATGTACAATAATACATACACACGAAGTAGTAACGAATAGGATATGATTTTAACGCAATTCGGACGATTCGCACGAACATGGTGCTAAGTATACAATTTCGATGTAGGTGATCGTAGAAGGAATTAAAGGAGGTACTAGGAGGCGTCACCACTCGAATTTGGAATTTCTAATAAATCGAGGTAAAAGGTGTAATTTAAGATGGTAATGATATCCCTACCTTAGACTCCGATTTATTTATGTGTTTTCGAGCCTTCTCGTGCAACACTTGATTGTAAAGCAAAATCCGACACCTATTAAGCCCAAGTTTTATTTGATCATGTTTTCGAAATAAAGAAATGGCATATAAAATTAAATGCATAGTTTCAAGCATGATTTCTAAATAAAGGTTACTGCTTTGACTTATGTATGAATTGATTTCATGTTTTTGAAAGAAATGAAATTTGGTATGTGAACATATGTTTAAGAAATGAAATTTGTTTTCGAAAGGTGATTGTGGGGGCCACCTCTTAAGTCCTACAGAAACAAAGTGCCACACAGTCTTTCTGTTTTATGAAAGAGTTTTCAGATCACAAGAAATTTGATTTTATTACTCGGTATGAGTTTACGGGATTATAAAACCCAAGAAAGACTTTGAAAACTCTGTTTTGAGATGAAAAGGTAATGTATAGTGGAATTGTGTGGGCCACCTCTTGAGTCCGACGGGAGCAAAGTGCCACGTAATTTTCACAATGACATGTGAACGTGGGGGGCCACCTCTTGAGTCCGATGGGAGCAAAGTGCCACGCGGTTCATAATGATATGCGATCGTGGGGGCCACCTCTTGGGTTCTGTGGGAGCAAAGTGCCACACAGTCTGTGTGACTGTGGGGGCCACCTCTTAGGTCCTACAGATGCAAAGTGCCACACGGTCAATACATTTTGTCATGCGCGCCTTCGTGGCGTCTGAACTTCGCCTGTGTGGCGTCTGAACTTCGCCTGTGTGGCGTCTGAACTTCGCCTTCGGGTGTCTGAACGCTGTATGACCTTGATCCTGTCTACAGCCTTACCATGGCCATAGGTTCTGAATTCCCTCTACGGAGGATGATTTTGTTATTGCCGCATGATGATTGTGTTATTTGCCGCATGATAAGTATATGGGCCAATGTAGTCTCTATTTAAATTAAACTCTGTTTTCAGAATTTGATTTTGTGACATGTGATTTTACATGTATTCATGTTTTTGGAATTCTGAATATACGAAAAGGCTATGTGATATCTGTTAAGTACAAGTACGTAAAAAATTACGTTTTGAACCATGATGTTTCTGATTTTCCTATTTTTGAAAGTCCTTCATATTAGTTTTCAGAGAATAGTCATTATACGTATATTTATGTTTTTCTACATATTTGAATCACTAAGACTGTTTTAAATGCATTCTTCTTACTAGGCTTTTTCCCGAAAGCTCACCCTTCTACCTCTCAGACTATATTGCAGTGATCCGTAGGCGCGACCTGCCGCGTACACGACGTAGGCTGTGGGAAAGAACTACCCTAGGCTACTTTTTGTACACGCAGCAAGGGTATACAATTACATTCCTTTACCAGACATATTTGTACGCACAGACATATATATTGAAAATATTTTGTTGGGATCTAATTTGTAAGAAAAACGATGTAAAGAATATTATTTTTGGGATTAGGTTTTAAGGTGATTGGTATTTAATCGAAATGGATGTATTGAGTTGTAAATGTGGATTTGGAAAGTATGCTTGGTAGTTGTGGATATCTAAGATTGTTGGAAAGCATGCTTGGTAGTTGTGGATATCTAGGATTGTCAAAACAATTAAATTGCAGGTGGGTAGGCTCATATATAAGCCGTTATGCTGCCGAAATTTCTGTTGGCTATATAAGTCAAAGTATGAAGTTTAAATATAAATTCAGATATAGAATTAAGAAAGGTGATTTGACACTGAACAGGAATACAACCTAAGTGAATAAGGGAATAAGTGGGTAAATTAAATATATATAGTTCAAGAAAAAAAATTCTCCCGATTTTTAAGGGTCAAGGGTCGTTACAGTTTTCATGACAACTATGATATGTCTAGTCTCTATAACTGTTTTGAGATAATGATGTTTTGATGAAGTGTGATTTTATCATGTGTTTATAATTATGTGAAATTATGCCATTATTACACCTATGCTTTGATAATGATGGCGAAATCTCATATGACTCCTTACTGAGCGAGTTGAAAGTTCACCCCCTCATTTTCCTCCTCTCACAAATTGGTTACAGTGAGTGATAGTACCTATTGCGTACGTGATATAGGCTTTGGACGAGATTCTCCTCAGGCTATTGCTTGTACACACGAGAGGTATAATTTAATTCATTTTGTGTAAGACCCGATTTTAGTTAAAACACGAAATTAAAAATGCAAAAGGATTGAAATGGAATTCTCGAACACGTTGAAGGGCAAAATGATCAAAAGACCGAAAGCCGGTGTAAATTCGATAAGAAAATTTAATTAAAAATATGGGATTGAGAAATCTTGATCAATAACGAAGAAATAAATTTATTTCGGGTTAAATCGATCAAGATATGAATTTACTGGAAATTAATCAAAATTTTCGCTCGGAACAATATCCCAAAAATACAGAGAAAATATACCGAAAATGGTTAAAATAAACTAAATAAATTAAATAAAATTAAATAAATGAATTTAGAATTAAATAATAATTTTTAGGATATTTTAAGAGATATTTGGGTATTTTAATGTATTTTATTAATTAAAATAATAATAAAAATAATTGATAAAAAAAAGAGAAGAATTGAAAAAAAAAGGGGAATCGAAAAATAGATCGGGGAGAGAGAAAGAAGAAAACGGAAATGACGAAGCCGAAATCGAGGAAGATCGACGAGCCATCGTCCGGCGACCAACGGCCAGGCGAAGGGCCGAAAAAGGAAGAGGGCGTCGGCGCGACCTCCCTGGTACCGGCGACGAGCCACACCAACGCCGGAGGAGGCCGAAAACGGAGGGAGAAGCCGCGGAGAGAGGAAGCAAAATCAGCGGCCACCGGCGCAGATTTGACCCCGACCACCGCCAACCGAAGCTTCCCCACTTAATGCCGAGCCGATTGATGCCGAAAATGACCTGCGAAACTGCCAGCAAACGCCAGAAACGGCGGAAAGAGGAATGGGTACCGACGGTGGAGAGAACAGGCCGGACCGGTGACTTTCCAGCGACCTCGATCGAAGCCGACCCCAGATCTGAGATGCGGACGACCCAGCGGAGACACTGGCGGCGGAAGCCGACGGAGAATCAGCCGGTAAGGCCCTGAACCGGAGTAAACCGGGGTGAACCAGCGGTCCGAACCGGGTTGAACCGGACCAAACCGGTTCAGCCAAGAAAGAAAGGAAAAAAGGAGAAAAAGGGAAAAAGAAAAAGAGAAAAAATTGGAAAAAAACTCCCGACGATGTAATCGAGCTACGGGTAAGTCAGTAGCGGTCGAAATTGACCGATTTGAATTTGGAATATTTTATTTAATTAATTTTCGACTGAAAATTTACCTGAAAATTTATGAAATTGTGTAGCTCGACAATTGGCATCCAATGAGAGATCGAGACAGCCTCGATTTGCGTACTAGCATGGAATCTCAAGTAAGTAACCCTTATTTACGACAAACTACATCGTTATGCGTGCTTCGGATTTAATTTTCGCATAAAATAAAATTAAATTATGAAAATTTAGATAAATTGCCGTAAATAATAAATTGAGCTATTCAAGATTTAGAACGAGGCCCAATAAAATGTTGGTGGGCCCAATGAGCCCAATAGGCCTCGATAATGTGAAAATTAAGTGGAAAACGAGCTTAAGGCCGATTAAGGCCCATTAAGGTGCAATCGGGCCCAATAGGGGTAAATGGGCCCAATGATTTAAATTAAGCCCAGAAAATAGGAAATACAATTAAATTGTATAATATCTGACCTGAGGAATAATTATACGCAGTTTCGGACATTGGATTGGGAGCAGATCGGACTGCGTGACGAGACAGCAGTGAAAAAGGAAAGGTCAGACTCTACAGAAAAATAAGGTAAGGGAATTCTACGGACTGCTGGAGGTAACTTTACAAAATTTCAAAGTCATATGCAGTCTTTTAAATTATCTGAAGGGTCTAGAAGTAAGCTAATAATTTTAGTGCCCCGAATGGGTAAATTACCAAAATACCCTTGTTAAGGGTAAAATTTACAATTTTAGGAAAAATTGGGAGGAGCAAGAACAAGAGGTTCCTGCTCGTTCTGGAGGTGTTTTGATGCATGCATGAGTAGGCTGGCTAACCTTGAAAGAAAAATGCACAGCATTGTATATTTTCAATGATGAAATTATTGTGAAAACTGTTTTAAGGAAACAGAGCCGCCTACGCGTTTTTATTGACATGTGACGTGCTAGAACTCAGCTCGCACGATGTTTTGATTCGTGTGATGCATGCATTAGTGCTGGAGCGAGAGCTCACACTAGAGTTTTACATGCACGGTGCTAGAGTCTAACTCCCACCAGATTTTACATGATTTTCGTGACAGGGTGCTAGAGTCTAACTCGCAGCAGATTCTTTATATATATATAATTTTCGTGACAGGGTGCTAGAGTCTAACTCGCACCAGATTTTCCACATGATTTGATGAGAATGCTAGAGCTTAGCTCGCACTGATTTTATGAGAACATGCGATGAGCCGTGCTTGGAGCATCGGGTAGACTGTGTGTCACCGATTAAATAGGCTCGCACGTGCGTTTGGAGACATAGCATGAGTATGCAGATATGATATGGGTCCACGGAGTACGTTGTACCGTGCAAGTAGCATGGAGTACGCTGTACCGTGTGGCATCTTCGGATGCATGGTATCTTCGGATACATGTGGCATCTTCGGATACGTGGTATCTTCGGATACATGTGGCATCTTCGGATGCGTGGTATCTTCGGATACGTGTGGCATCTACGGATGCGTAGGGTCGGATAAGACCAACGGGATGGAGTGACCCACCTCCCGGGCGGTTCCCGATCAAGGTGAGACCCCGCACACTAGGATCCGTGTAGCAAAGGGGCTCACGAGGACACACGGCCATAGTCCTGGTTATTACCGATATACAGATGTTGCCTAGTCTCGCATGTTGATGATCTTGACGATGATTAAAACTGGGTTTTAAACTAAATTTGCATGATGCTATTTCCATGCTTTTTAAACCCATGTGTGATGTAAACTGATTTTCATAGTTTTGTGTGAGTCAGGACCACCCAAGGGATGGGTTGAGTCCTGGATTTATTGTGAAATTTTTAAATGAGAAAGAAATGATTTAAAAAGAGTTGCATGTTGAACTTTTCGTGCGATCGTGTTTTACATGACATCATGAATCATTGCATCAGTTTTACAATGTGTGGAGGAAGGGTGGTTTATACATGGCACCACGTTCATGTAGGTAGTATGGTTACCTACTTGTTCGTAGGATTACCTTACTGAGCTTGATGTGCTCACCCCTTTCATTTACTCACACAGATAATCTCCAGTAGATGTTGAGGCGACTAAGTACTGTATTTCAGATATCCGCTGCTGCCCATCATTTAAGGTATATACACTTGTACATATTGTATCTAAATAAGCATAGCACAGTAACATGTTTGTAAGTAACTTTAGGGGATGTATAAATATTTTAAACATTTATAAATGACTGAGAAAGAATTAATTTGGTGGGACTGGCATTGACGCACAGCCTAATTGTTAGTGGAGTGTGGTCACGATCAGAGAACAGGTAAGCATGAAAGAAAATAATAAAACGTGAAAAATTTACTCTAATTTTTGGGTAGTTTTGGGTCGTGACATATAAAAGGTGGTATCAGAGCAGAAATTGGTCTGATGTGTGTCAGTGTCAGTAATTAGGAAATTATATCTCCGTGTTATTGTGCTTGGTTAGATACAATAGTGTATATCGAGATGGGTTTTAACTAAGAAATGGTTGAGAATGCAGGAATGCCTAATATTAGTCGCGATAAAGAAGGTAGAGCACGAGGCAGAGGTCGTAGAGGTAGACCTGAGCCTGCTAATCGTGCTGATTTGACCTATGAGAATCAGGATGAGATTGAAATAGAGGCTAATGTTGAGCATGCCTCACAGAGTCCGACAGAGTGATCAGACAATATTAAGACACGCTTCGCGAGGTTTGAGCGCAGTGTGGAGAATATTTTGGGAGCTAATTGCTCAGAGTATGCAAGGGATGTGAGGGCGAGACGGAGCATTGATGGAAGTCCGCTCGACCCAACTTAAGAGTTAGACATCCAAAGTTGACAAGAGAAATATTTCTGAATGTATTTCGGTGATAGAATATCACGGACACTGTTTAAAAGGAATGATAGATAAAATCCTTACTCTGACCCAGAGGAATTGATTTATTGATGAGTATGAATTATGAATATGAAACTCAGTTTATATCACTGGGCAGATATTACCTCGACATTATGAACAGTGACAGTCGAGATGTCTAAAAGTTTATGGAAGGGCTCAGATTGTCAATTAGAGTCTGATTGGCCCCGTTAGATATCACTACCTATACCGAGGCAGTACGCAGAATATAGTTGTGTGAATAAGATCGAGTGTTGCACGCTTCTGAGATTGGGAAAGGTAGTAAGGGCCGAAAGAGAGACAGAAAGAGAATCGAGAATGATAGAGATGGCAGAACGAGAAAAAGGGGTGGTTTGGTAAAAGATTTGATTTGATGAAATATGGGCTAAGATGATTGGTAAGGCCAAGTTATCCGATTGTAGCACTTTTGAGGGGTATTGTGATTAGAGAACCCCGATCTGCTACAGATCACTGTAGAATGTATGGTAAATACCACGAAAGTAGGGCTTATACTTACATATTATTGGTGAAAATGGCCGTTAAGTGTGGTAAGACGGACCATTTATTATGATTGCTCGGAGTTGGGCGAGATTGCCCGACAGAAAGGTAAAGAGATAGAGAAAATCCTGTTGAGATAGCTGCATTGAAAAGGGAGGCCGCAGCCGAAGAGAAAAGGAAAGTAGGATGTTGGACGAAGGTGAGTGTATGTCTTGGACCAGGACACTATTGATGTTTCACAGGATGTGGTGAAAGATACCACACTGCTTATGAATAAAGAAGTAATTGTGTTAATTGATCCTAGTACCACGTATTTCTTCATACCGCCTTCATTCGCATGTAAATGAGTAAAGACATGAATGCCTACACTCTTGGGCACGATGTTGATAAATGAGTACCCCAATAGAGGAAGGTTAACTAATGGAATAATTATGAAGAGATTTTAAGTTGAAAACGGGAGAAGAAGTATAAGTCAGCCGATTTTATTCAATGGACTATGAATAATTTAAAGTAATATTTGAGAATAAAGTAGTCGGCTGCATATTATGATGTTCGAATTTCTATCCTAAGATAGTGATATGGTTACCCCTAAAAAGTATACTGTAAGTTTTGATAAGTAATAAAAAGGGGTTCAACGGTTGAAATTAAAGGAGCAAATGATGGTACTCACGAAATGAATATTGACAGATTTCGTTATAACTGATACACTATGGAGATAATCTTTGAGATATGCTTGATTTTGAATACAAGATGTATTGGAATAAGAGGAGTATGTAAGGTAAGAATATCTATGATACGTGAAGTAATTAGGATTAAAGCAATTAGTAGCGAATATGAATTGTGACCACAGGGACTGATATGTAAAGTAATTGTGGTTAAGTCTAAGGGTTAATAAAGATATTTCAAAATACCTCCCCGCCTGAAGACTTGACAGCGTCTAGAAATATATATATAATCTATGACTTGAAATCGACCGTGGTAAGATATAAATTTAAAATTTGGATACTTTTACTAGTACGATAAAGAACTATAAAATTTGATTAATTATGAAGGTTAAAATATTAAAATTTAATAAAAACCGTTAATATAAAAAAAAAAAAAGGGAAAAGGGAAATGACGCGGGTTAGTATCGTAAATAGAAGCAATTTTGAAGTGATTATACGCTTATGCGTACATAGGTCAAGGATATGGGCGATTAAAATATGTAATGGAGCTCAACTACAATGAGTTAATTAAACTTTACCTGGACCGATTTGTCATCATCCTTATTGATGATATGTTGGGTGTAGTTAAAGTCCAGGGCAAATTATAAGCAACAATTAGAAATTTGCTTTTACAGATGGTGGTTGCAAATTCTAAAAAGGGTATACTTTGTTGGCACGTTTACTAAGAAAGCGTGGTATTTGAATGAGATGATAAGTGAGATGATAGATGTGACATGAATTTTGGTGTAGTGAAGTATGAGCTGACCACCGTGATTATTTTCACCATACCCAACAGCTCAAGAGGTTCTCCGTGTGTATGAATAACTCAAAATAATGAATGAGCTGTGTATTGATGCAAAAAGGGAAGATAGTCGATTATGGATCCAGACAACTCAATGATCATAAAATAAACTATCTGACCCATGATTTAAAGTCGACTGCGATAGTATTTGTACGATATAGTACTATTATGTACATGGTGAGAAATTTTGGGTATGCACTGATCATAAAGCCCCAAGTATATGTTTTCACAGAAAGATGCGAATATGAGAATACATAGTGGGTTAGAGCTTTTGAGAGATTTTGATTGTGGAAAATTGTACCACCCAGGAAAGGCTAATGTGACGACTGATGCCTTGAGCAGAAAGAGTCTCGGGATGGTATTACATATGATGGTCAGGGAGCGTGAGCTGCTAGAGCAGTTGTGAGCCTCAGTATTGATGTGATCCCTTCTGATGATGACAGTGATTGTGTGACAGCTAGCCTGAGACTAGAACCGGATGAGAGTGCCCGGATTTAACAGGCTTAGCGTGATGATCGGCATGGTGTCGATAGTTTGGGTCAGATTCAGAAGGGTACAGTGACAGAGTTCACAGAGAGTGTCGATGATTTACAGAGAGGTTCAGAGACAGTATAAGTGCTCCCCAGGACCACAGTTGATGAGATAGTAATATTGTCAGAAGCTTACTCTTCGGGATATACAGTGCATACGAAAAGTAACGAATATATATATAAAATCTCTGAAAAGAGTATTGGGGGTCAGATGTGAAAAGAGATATGGTAGAGATTGTGGAAAAGTGCCTAGTATGTCAGCAGAATAAGGTAGAGTATTAAAAGTCTGCAGAGTTATTGCAGCCTCTACCTATATCGACACGGCACGAAAATGGGAGCAAGTCTCCATGAATTTCGTGATGGGTTATAGAAGACTCAGATGAATCACGAGGCTATTTAGATGATAGTCGCTAAGTTGACTAAGTCTACCCACTTTCTGGTTATGAAATCCCCAGATACTCAAAGTGTGCATGAGAATTCAGGTATAAGGAAGATTATGGAACATTATGTAGCGTTCCAGTGAGCATGGTATCATATAGAGATTCCCGCTTTACTTCCCACCTCTGAGAATATTTTTCAGGAAGCTATGGGAACCCGATTTAGTATTTGCACAGCTTTCCATCCTCAGACAGATGGTCAGTTAGAGAGGACTATACAGGTTCTAGAGGATACGATGAAAGCGTGTGCCATTGATTTTATAAGCTCCTGGGATGATCAGTTATTACAAATTGGATCTGTCAATAATGACAGTTGTCACTTGAGTATCGGGATAACAATTATGAGGCAGTGTATGGCTGTAGAGGTTGTTCCCTGACTCAGACAAGAAAAAGTGGGTGACAGATAGAAATTTATTCCGAATTAGTATAATAAGTCTCTGAGGATGTTCAGTTGAGTGAGAGATTAAGAACACCTCAGAGCAGACAAAAAGCATTGGAATTCACCGAGGGTGGATCTGTATTGTTAAAGTTATTTGTCCTAAGGGAATAAAGACATAACGAAAGTCGAGAAGAAGGAAAATTGAGTTTTACTGAATGAAATTTTTGAGAGATTGGATAAGTGGGAGATAAGACCTGTAGGTTGGCATTATCACCTGAATAAACAGGCATCCACAATGTGTCACATCTTTTGATATTTCGGCAATACTATCCAGATCCAGCATAGGTGATCGGATATGAACTCCAACAGTTCAGCTCAATGCAAATATAAGTATATTGAAAAAGTTGATTCGGGCATTAGACAGGAATGAGAAAGTATTGAGGTTTAAGATGATCTCCCTAATTAAAGTTCATGAGAAGAAATACACTTCGGAAAAGTCACAGAAGAATTTAAGAGTATGATATGAGAAAACGTACCCGGAGTAGTCTATGGACTCATATGACTTGGTTCTAATTTGGAGGACCAAATTCCTTAAGTGGGGGAGATTATGTAAGACCCGATTTTAGTTAAAACACGAAATTAAAAATGTAAAAGGATTGAAATGGAATTCTCGAACACGTTGAAGGGTAAAATGGTCAAAAGATCGAAAGCCGGTGTAAATTCGATAAGGAAATTTAATTAAAAATATGGGATTGAGAAATCTTGATCAATAACGAAGAAATAAATTTATTTCGGGTTAAATCGATCAAGATATGAATTTACTGAAAATTAATCGAAATTTTCGCTCTGGACAATATCCCGAAAATACAGAGAAAATATACCGAAAATGGTTAAAATAAAATAAATAAATTAAATAAAATTAAATAAATGAATTTAGAATTAAATAATAAATTTTAGGATATTTTAAGAGATATTTGGGTATTTTAATGTATTTTATTAATTAAAATAATAATAAAAATAATTGATAAAAAAAAGAGAAGAATTGAAAAAAAAAAAGGGAATCAGAAAATGGATCGGGGAGAGAGAAAGAAGAAAACGGAAATGACGAAGCCGAAACCGAGGAAGACCGACGAGCCACCGTCCGGCGACCAACGGCCAGGCGAAGGGCCGGAAAAGGAAGAGGGCGTCGGCGCGACCTCCCTAGTACCGGCGACGAGCCACACGGACGCCGGAGGAGGCCAAAAACGAAGGGAGAAGCCGCGGAGAGAGGAAGCAAAATCGACGGCCACCGGCGCAGATTTGACCCCCACCACTGCCAACCGAAGCTTCCCCACTTAATGCCGAGCCGATTGATGCCGAAAATGACCGACGAAACTGCCGACAAACGCCGAAAACGGCGAAAAGAGGAATGGGTACCGACGATGGAGAGAACAGGCCGGACCGATGACTTTCCGGCGACCTCGACCAAAGCCGACCCCAAATCTGAGATGCGGACGACCCAGCGGAGACACTGGCAGCGGATGCAGGCAGAGAACCAGTCGGCAAGGCCCTGAACTGGAGTGAACTGGGGTGAACCGGCGATCCGAATCTGGTTGAACCGGACCGAACCGGTTCAGCCAAGAAAGAAAGGAAAAAAGGAGAAAAAGGGAAAAACAAAAAGAGGAAAAATTGGAAAAAATTTCCGACGATGTAATCGAGCTACGGGTAAGTCAGTAGCGGTCGAAATTGACCGATTTGAATTTGAAATATTTTATTTAATTAATTTTCGACTGAAAATTTACCCAAAAATTTATGAAATTATGTAGCTCGACAATTGGCATCCAACGAGAGCTCGAGACAGTCTCGATTTGCGTACTAGCATGGAATCTCAGGTAAGTAACCTTTATTTACGACAAACTACATCGTTATGCGTGCTTCGAATTTAATTTCCGCATAAAATAAAATTAAATTATGAAAATTTAGATAAATTGCCGTAAATAATAAATTGAGCTATTCAAGATTTAGAACGAGGCCCAATAAAATGTTGGTGGGCCCAATGAGCCCAATAGGCCTCGATAATGTGAAAATTAAGTGGAAAACGAGCTTAAGGCCGATTAAGGCCCATTAAGGTGCAATCGGGCCCAATAGGGGTAAATGGGCCCAATGATTTAAATTAAGCCCAGAAAATAGGAAATACAATTAAATTGTATAATATCTGACCTGAGGAATAATTATACGCAGTTTCGGACATTGGATTGGGAGCAGATCGGACTGCGTGACGAGACAGCAGTGAAAAAGGAAAGGTCAGACTCTACAGAAAAATAAGGTAAGGGAATTCTACGGACTGCTGGAGGTAACTTTACAAAATTTCAAAGTCATATGCAGTCTTTTAAATTATCTGAAGGGTCTAGAAGTAAGCTAATAATTTTAGTGCCCCGAATGGGTAAATTACCAAAATACCCTTGTTAAGGGTAAAATTTACAATTTTAGGAAAAATTGGGAGGAGCAAGAACAAGAGGTTCCTGCTCGTTCTGGAGGTGTTTTGATGCATGCATGAGTAGGCTGGCTAACCTTGAAAGAAAAATGCACAGCATTGCATATTTTCAATGATGAAATTGTTGTGAAAACTGTTTTAAGGAAACAGAGCCGCCTACGCGTTTTTATTGACATGTGACGTGCTAGAGCTCAGCTCGCACGATGTTTTTATTCGTGTGATGCATGCATTAGTGCTGGAGCGAGAGCTCACACTAGAGTTTTACATGCACGGTGCTAGAGTCTAACTCCCACCAGATTTTACATGATTTTCGTGACAGGGTGCTAGAGTCTAACTCGCAGCAGATTCTTTATATATATATAATTTTCATGACAGGGTGCTAGAGTCTAACTCGCACCAGATTTTCCACATGATTTGATGAGAGTGCTAGAGCTTAGCTCGCACTGATTTTATGAGAACATGCGATGAGCCGTGCTTGGAGCATCGGGTAGACTGTGTGTCACCGATTAAATAGGCTCGCACGTGCGTTTGGAGACATGGCATGAGTATGCAGATATGATATGGGTCCACGGAGTACGTTGTACCGTGTAAGTAGCATGGAGTACGCTGTACCGTGTGGCATCTTCGGATGCGTGGTATCTTCGGATACGTGTGGCATCTACGGATGCGTAGGGTCGGATAAGACCTACGGGATGGAGTGACCCACCTCCCGGGCAGTTCCCGATCAGGGTGAGACCCCGCACACTAGGATCCGTGTAGCAGAGGGGCTCACGAGGACACACGACCATAGTCTTGGTTATTACCGATATACAGATGTTGCCTAGTTTCGCATGTTGATGATCTTGACGATGATTGAAACAGGGTTTTAAACTAAATTTGCATGATGCTATTTCCATGCTTTTTAAACCCATGTGTGATGTAAACTGATTTTCATGATTTTGTGTGAGTCAGGACCACCCAAGGGATGGGTTGAGTCCTGGATTTGTTGTGAAATTTTTAAATGAGAAAGAAATGATTTAAAAAGAGTTGCATGTTGAATTTTTCGTGCGATCGTGTTTTACATGACATCATGAATCATTGCATCAGTTTTAAAATGTGTGGAGGAAGGGTGGTTTATACATGGCACTACGTTCATGTAGGTAGTATGGTTACCTACTTGTTCGTAGGATTGCCTTACTGAGCTTGATGTGCTCACCCAATTCATTTTCTCACACAGATAATCTCCAGTAGATGTTGAGGTGACTGAGTACTGCATTCCGGATATCCGATGCTGCCCATCATTTAAGGTATATACACTTGTACATATTATATCTAAATAAGCATAGCACAGTAACATGTTTGTAAGTAACTTTAGGGGATGTATAAATATTGTAAACATTTATAAATGACTGAGAAAGAATTAATTTGGTGGGACTGGCATTGACGCACAGCCCAATTGTTAGTGGAGTGTGGTCACGATCAGAGAACAGGTAAGCATGGAAGAAAATAATAAAACGCGAAAAATTTACTCTGATTTTTGGGTAGTTTTAGGTCGTGACATTTTGTATCTGGACAATTATGTAACACAGACACTTATATTTAAGTAACGTTGGGATGTGATCAGTATGATATATGTATGATAAGTATATTTCTTTTGATATCATATTATTTGGTTAAGAGATTGTGAATGTTTGAATGATCCTCGGGATATTTGGTTGAAGAGATTAACTGACACTGTACAGAAATGCACCTCGAGTAGGAAGTTTAATTTAAGAAAATTTTAAATTAGTTATATTTTTTGCGCTTTCGGGCTGTCACATTAATGGGTTGACATATTTTATAAGTTTAATGGATTTTATTAATTGAACTCAATTTTATTGGATTTAAATGGTATAAGGCATATTTGGGATACTTATATAGATATGTATATATATACATATATTGGCGAGCTAGGTCGAGCTTAGACTTTTAAAAGTGAGACCAAGACTTTGCTCGAATTTTGATCAAGCCTATTTTGTTCGCCTAAACCGATTTTAATGGATTTAATATTTTATCCAAACCCGACAAAATATCAAGCAAATTTTTGGGCTTGGGCGAGTAACCCAACCCTTGAGCATGTCTAATGGCCACTGGGTTTGAGCAGGTCTGATTAATGGATAGGTTTTTTTTCAAGGTCTAAACATTAAAAAAAGGGTTTTTTTAGTACTTTTTTTTTCGTTTTTGTCTAGTTTAATAGTGGAAAAAAGAAAATAAGATTTTTTTTTTCAAAACTACAGAGGAGCTGAATTTTAAGGATTTTTCCTTTGTTATAACTTGAATGGGGCTTTAGTTTTTTAAGACTTAAGGCTTTTAGTACATGTTTGATCTAATTTATGAAAGAATTTACTTGTAGTCAATGTTTGGCTCTTAAAATTTTAAAAGTTTTTAGTTCATGCACAAAGTAGATCTGAGCTAGTCGATGAAGTATATATCAAAACTTTTTCTAAGAAGTACTAATTTTAATAACTTGTATTTAGTGAAATTTTTTACATTTTTATTTGATTCTTCAATAATTTTAAAAATTATAAAGAAAATTAGTTTGTAACTCGTACGATGCACATTTTAATTTTATTTATTTCAATTTTTATTCGTTGGTTGAATACAATTTACGTATTGTGCAGTAAAAAAATTTGAAGAGGAATTCACTTATACCTGTTAAAAATTAATTTAGTTTTGAACAATTTTATATTTTTTATACGATTTATATCTTTGAATCAGGTTATTCAATTATATATTATATTTACGTACAACATGCACGTCGAATTTGAAGTTAATTGAATATGTCTAACTGTTTGTTTCATAATAATAAAGTTTCAACCGTTAATATATTGAAAAATTTTTATTCTAGATTGACATGATAGGATTATCAAATCAACTCAAAAATTTACATACATGATAAATACAAGTAGGTTGTTAAATCTAACGGTTGATTTGCAAAAATATTAATCCTACATGAAGTTATAAAAAGTGTATAGAACAATTTGTTTTTTAAAGGTGTAAGTTGATGTACTAAATAGTAAGTGAAATAAATATGTTTCATTTTTGTTAAATTATTTCACATTTTATTCATAGATTTTTTTTAGTGAATTTTCTAAAATCTTTTAATCAATATTTCTAAAAACTCACAATTCAAAATTTAATTGATTTAATATTAAACATTTATTTTTAAATTATTGAATATATTGAAATGTTTATTATTAAAAAATTAACATGATAATTATTTTAAGTATTTTAGTAAATGCTTAATTTTTAAGAAGTAACGGTACATTAAATTAAATATAACGGAGCAAAAGTTGACAAATAAAAATAAAGTTGACAAATGAAATAGATTAATTGATTTAATATATTTTTAAATTTATTTAACATGTTTATTTTTTAAATATTAAGTTAATAATTATTGGTAAGGCATGACACCAATAATTTAAAAACTTTACCAGTTTGTTTATATATATATATATATATATATATATATGTATATATATATTAATCTATTTAATATATATACACATATGATTATATTATTTCACATTAATTTATTTATTTTGTTTAATTTTTATATTAATTAATAAATTATTTTATTTTTATTTATTTATTTAAGTTAAAAACTTGCATTACGTAAGACCCGATTTTATTTAAAACACGAAATGAGAAAAAATCAAAAGAAGGATTGAAATGGTAGTCCCGAATACGTGCAAGGGTAAAACGATCAAAAGATAAAAATTCGGTATTAATCGTGACAAGAAAATTTAATTAAAAATATGGGATTGAGAAATCTTGATCAATAACGAAGAAATAATTAAATTTCAGATTAAATTGATCAAGATATGAATTTATTGGAATTAATCAAAAATTTCACATCGAAAAATTATCCCGAAAGTATTCGAAAAATTATTCCGAAAGACGAAATAATACCGATAAATTCATTTATAGATTAAATGAATAAAATATAATTTTTTTTAGATATTTGTGGATTTTTAATATATTTTAATGAATAAAATAATAATAAAAATAAATTATAAATAATAAAAAAACAAAACTGAAAATTTTCGCGAAAACAAAGAAGAAACGGCGAAAGCAAGGGCAAGAAACCGAGCGAACGGTTTCCCTCGACTCCGACGAAACCACTGGCGGACGAGACGAGAAGGTAGACGGCAAAGGGCGATCGTCACCCCAGGAAGCCGACCCGCACACCCACGCGCGGTGGGATGGCCGGAGAACGTCGGACCAAGAGGAGCTTGCCGCAGGAGAGAAGGCTGGATTGGCGGCCATCGGCGCCCATTTGATCCAACCCGAGGCCCGATGAAGAACGCCTAGACGATAGCGCGCCGATTGGTGCCAGAATCGCACCGAGAACTGGCCAGACGACGTCGAAACAGAAAAATGAGGCCTGAACCGGTATAGTCGGTTCAGCGCAGTGAGGGTATGCTGAATCGAACCGGACCGGTTCAGCCAAAAAGAAAAGAAAAGAAAAAACAAAGGAAAGGAAAGAAAAAGAGAAAAAATTGAAGAAAAATCTCAGTGATGCAATTGAGCTACGGGTAAGTCAGTAAGCGGTCGAAATTGACCGATTTAAATTTTGAAATATTTAATTTGATTAATATCCGACTGAAAATTTACCCGAAAAATTATGTAATTGTGTAGCTCGACAATTGACGTCAAACGAGAGCTCGAGACAGCCTTTATTTACTTATTATCATGGAATCTCGGGTAAGTAACTCTTATTTACGATAATATTACATCGTTATGCGTGTTAAAAATTATCGCATAAATTAGAGATTTAATTTTCGCATAAAATGAATTATATTATGAAATTAGAGATAAATTATCGTAAATAATTAATTGAGCTATCCGAGAGTTTAGAACGATGCTCAATAAATATTAATGAGCCCAGTGAGCCCAATGGGTCTCGATAATGTGCATAGTAAGTGAAAAACGGGTTTAAGGTCGATTAAGGCCCATTATGGTACAATCGAGCCCAATATGGGTAAACAGGCCCAATGATTTAAATTAAGCCCAGAAAATATGAAATACAATTAATTGTATTGAATTTGACCTAATGTATATTTATACGCAGTTCCAGAGATTTGATTGAGAGAAAATTGGACTGCGTGATGAAACATCAGTGGAAAGGTCAGACTGTACAGAAAAATGAGGTAAGAAAATTGTGTGAGTAGCTAGAGGTAGTTATGCGTATTTTAATAGTTTTTGTATACAATGAATATGTATGTATACACTGAATATGTATAAAGGCCCTAGAAATAAATTAATGATTTTAAGGACTCTAAATAAGAAAAGGTTATTTTACCCCTATTGAAGGAAATTCATCTAAGGATGGTGAAAGCATGACATGCATGAAATGCATGATTTAAGAAATTTTTTGATTTAAGGAATTTTCTTGGTTTTTAAGCAAAGCAAATCGATAGATTGGCTAATAATTGCATAAATTTCACAATATAACACTACGTAAGTGTTATTAAGATTTAAATGAAATTTCTTTGGAAAACGGACTAACAATCAAGTTTATATGGAAACAGATAGTGCTGGCGCATAGCCCTTACTATATATGAGTTTGTGAGTATGCATAAAAGGTGCTTGAGCGATTGCTCGTACCGACTTGTGTGACATCATATGCATGAAATGTGCTAAAGCGGTTGCTCACACTAGTTTTTATTATTGTGAAATGCATGAGAGGTGTTGGAGCCTAGTTCGCACTCTGTTTTGACTTGATATGCATAAAAAGGAGCTGGAGCGATTGCTCGCACTAGTTTTAATGATTTGACATGCATGAGAGATGCTGGAACTTAGCTCGCATCCTATTTTGATATGATAATTGCATAAAAGTCGTGCTGGAGTGTAACTCGCACGAGATTTGATGTATTTATGCATAAAACCATACTAGAACGTTGCTCGTACGAAATTTTGAATTACTTAAGCATTCATTTGTGCTGGAGTGTAACTCGCACGAGATTTGATTTATTTATGCATAAAGTCGTGCTAGAGTGTAACTCGCACGAGATTTGATTTATTGATGCATAACATCGTGCTGGAGCATTGCTCGCACGTGATTTTATATTGATTTATAACTCATTTTAAAGTCGTACTGGAGTGTTACTCGTATGCAGATTTTACTGATTTTTATGACACCGTGCTAGAGCTTCGCTCGCACGAGATTTTCTGATATCATGAATATGCATGGAGCCGTGGTAGAGTTTCGCTCGCACAGGGATTTATATGACATGCATATAGCCGTGTTGGAGCCTCATGTAGACTGTGTGTCATAGTGAGATGATATGCCACACGTGCATACTGAGACAGAGATGGTATGGGTGGATAAGACCTATTGCAAGCACCCCTGATTGAGCTTGAGTTCACGGAGTACGATGTACCGTGTATATCACATGGAGTACGCTGTACCGTGGGAATTGTTGGAGTGGAGTGGCAATAGCCACGAGGCAACAAGTCTTGCCCTCACAATCCTGATGTTATACTATTCTGGCGGGTAGGACCGACCCACCTCCTGTTTCAGGTGTCATACCCCGCACACTAGATACCGTGTAGCCAGGGATCAATAGGTTATGGCCATAGTCCTCGTTGTTATTGATATAGTCACCTACATATCTCACATAATATAACTTGTGGTCTCGATAGACCAAGGTAGACCCGAGGGAGGGGTCAGGTCCCCGATTTTGTGATTTTCTACTATGATGTTAAATTTTTCAATGAATTTTATAATGAATTTTTAAGAGATTGATTTCTAAGATGCTTAGCTCCTTCGGGTTATTTTATACTGCAATTTTAATAAAGTGATTTAAATGCAGTAGCATGATGAGTTTTCCATGCGTTAATGATAAATTCATGAAAATAATTGTTTCTCATGATTTGTTTTACATGACATGATCTTGATTTACCTCATGCTAAGTATGATTTAATGATGTTACATAAAATGCCTTTGATGCATGAATTACATGATTTCTATATGCACAAATAGTTTTGATAAACTATGGCATTGAAATATGCATGATTTTGTGTGTAAGCTTTTAACGAAAAGAAATGAATTTTAAGGGTATGGCATTATGAGCATGTAAATAGTGAAGCTATTTACTTACTTGCATATTTGCCTTACTGAGCGTGTGATTTGCTCACTCCCTTATTTTCTCATCTTTTCAGAGTACTCGCAGTAGTTAGTGAGCGGCTAAGGACTTGCAATCTTGGTATCCGCTGCTTCCCATCGAGAGTTGGGTATACACATTTGTATAGTTTTGTATCTAAATATGTAATGCACAGTACTGTAAACGTATTTGATGTCGGGGATGTAGAGTTATGTATACCATTGTATATGAATTTTGTAAAATCAAAAGATAGTAAATCATAATATGTTAATGTGATTACAGAAATGGATTGATAAATAGTGTGAGGTGACTAACACTGAATCATAGTCCAACTGTTTGTAGGATGGTCACGATGAGAGAAAGATAAGAATTAAATAATAAATAATAAATGAAAAATGAAAAATTTACTTTGATTTTTAGGTAATTTGGGTCATGACACATTAAATAGAATTCAAAATTTACTTTTATAAAAAAAAATTCGAATGTTAATTTAATTTTTTGATAGTCTTTTAAAGCAACTTTACTTTTTATATAAATTTGGCTAAGTAAAACAATATCTTGAAAAAAGAAAAAAATTCTATAAGAATTTAAAGTCGATTAAACAAACCTTTAAAAAGGAAGAAATAAAAAAAAGGACAAGGAATAAATATGGGTTTGCATAAAAAAGCAGAAATATAGCAGAAATATATGATTTATTAAGTGACTTTTTTTTTCTTTGAAGGTATTTGAAATTATCTCTTATATTGGAAAGTATCAAAACAGATCACTATAAGAATCAATTTTAAAACAATTTATCTCGAGACAAACAATCTTACCAATTAAATCCATTTGTTATTTGTGAATTAATTGAGTTTTGTCATACATACTAATTTAGGCATTAATTAAGTAGACTTTACATATTTTGATATAAGAAGGCTAAGATGAGAACGAAAATTGATGAATTTATCGAAGCTTAATTTTAAAATTAAGCATGAACTATAATATATACTTTAGTGTTAATTTCCACATATTATATGTGTATCAAATAATAGAAAAAAGAGCCAAGAATATTTTTGTTTTTTACAATATTAAAATGTCAAACTACACATAAGTTTAAATTCTCATGTATTTGGTTATACATATTGGACATATAATATATATACTTTAGTGTTAATTTCCACGTATTATATGTGTATTCAATAATAGAAAAAAGAGCAAAGAATATTTTTGTTTTTTGCAATATTAAAATGTCAAACTACACATATGAAGTTTAAATTCTCATGTATTTGGTTATATATATATTTGACAGATACGACCTTTTTCCATACCCTTAAAGAGAATTAATTAACTAATAACCAGTAACTTCAGGAAATATGAAAAAAAAAAAAAAACAAGATTTCTTTATTAATGACAATAAGAAAATATTAATTTTGGTTGAATAACTCCATTTTCCTCTATCACCCGCGTTACGATCTCAGAATTATATACTGATATAAATACTTTATGTTTGTATAAAATTAAAGGCATGAGAAAATGAAACAAATTAAGCAATTTAACACAACTTTTCATAATTACCAGTTTAAATAATATAATATGCTCATTTTAATTATTGTAATTTTTAATAAAAATGTACAACTCAAAAAAAAAAAAAAAAAAAAAAAAAACCTCGCTGAATTTGATTAGTAATACCTAATTGTAAAGAAAATCTGACAAATCTTATTGAAGGACACTACCGAGAAGTTTGCCACCAATTAGATCATGCCAAAGTTCAGCAGTATTACTGTCACAGCTTCATGAACTATATACATCTAATAATTTCAGTTATATTCAACCAACATTCTTCAAATCATCAGTTCAATAGATAGAAAGACTATTTCATTGTTGAAAATAAGGAGACAACAATGTAAAATGGCAACAACTGCTAGATAAAGGAAAAAAAAAAGAAACAAGGGCTTCACACAGAAATTTCAGTAGATAAAACTAAAGGATAGATAGAAATTAAGAACAAACATCACTTGCTGAGCCTGAGATCTAAAACTATAAAATGCGAACGCCAGCTGAAACACTGAAATTAGTTCATAAATCAGATTGGCTTGATCTAATTTCCTGTAGCCTCATCATCCAGAGCCACATAAGGTTCATTCAGATCAAAATCTAGTAGTTTGGGGGAACAAACCTGACTGCCTTCAGCTGCCTGCACACTAGCTGTTTTCAGGAATTGTGTTTTGGAATATGGGTGTTTGCCCTCTGCCGCTGTTTCATTCAATGGAGCTTCAAACAGTCCTCCACTAGGGTTTTTAGGGTAAAAACCAGGTGTTTGGCTACTTGGGAAGATCTTGCCTCTATAACAACCTTCCATGGTCGATGGATCAACCTCTTCCTCATCAGGCTTCACTGGGAACTTCTGAAATTGATCAACCCACCTGATTTTGGCTTCAGCATAATTCACTTTCATCTTATTTTCCCTTACCATCGCTTTCCTATTCACAATTTTATCGCAATCCAGCTCTTTCGCCAATAACTCCTCAATCTTGTTTTCTTCATCAGGCCTGTATGAATCTCCCCGTTTGCATTCGGAAGGCACTCTCTCTTGATTAGACTCAGTTTTCAACTTAGCCTTTCCTTTCCCCTCCAGAATTATCCTTCTTTTTTTCTCCTCTGAAGCTTTATTTGCCAAGCCCCAAGATCTAGTTTCATCTATCGTCAGCTTATCTGCCGATGAATATTTTCTTTGGTACCAATCACTTGCCTGCCCCAAATCAAAAGAATCTCCTCTTGCAAGCCTCATAAGGCAATAGGCAGCCTCAGGTATCTCATTCTCATCAGAGGCGAATTTCCCGCATCGTTTGGCAGTGTAAGTCCATTTCGGAAGAGACTTTAACAGATCCGAACCTGTCACCAAGCATTTTTCCGTTGCACAACTAATCTGATCAACTTCGGGAGCTTCATCGTTTTCGGATACACTCGAACAACAGCTGTTTTTGTCAGAAGGAGGTGGCCTAATCCCTCTCCAACCCCTATCAGGATGGTTCCTCATGTGCCCAAACAAAGATTTCATGGACCTGAAATCCTTGTTACAAATGCAGCAACTGACTTTCTCTTCTTGATTATTCAAGGGCAGATCTCCAGCTCCATCCGTAGCTTTTGACGAAACGATCTGTTTCTTAGTCTTTGCACGATGAATGTTTCTTGGCTGAAGCTTGGAAATTTTTCTATGGCGACCGCTTTTGTTTTTCATGTGAATCCTTATATGACCTCCCAACGCCTTCCCTGAGGTAAACCCTTTGCTGCAAACGGGGCAGATATGTCGGCCACAACGTTTCAAGGTTTCGGTGATCTTGAGCTTGAGAGAGAGATTGTTTGGCTTTGAGGATGCTAAATCTAATGTTTCAATCGAAACAGACTCTTTTTCCATGTTGTTAGTCACTTGATCAGAAGCCTGATCATCCATCAAAACAAAACAAAAATCAGGGAAACTGAAAAGATTGCTATAAACAAAATGGAACCGAAGGGGATTGGAAAGGGACAAGAGTAATGGTGGGGTTAATTAAATTTTTAGGGTAAAGAAAGAGGTTTGGAAAAGAAAAAAGTGCTATATTGTAGGTAAAAAAGAATGAAAATATGAGAAAAATCAATGACTTTTGTTCTATTATTTTGGATATACACAACATATTGCGAAAATCTCTCACAAATATTATGTGTAATAATGACGGACTTCGATGAATTTCTAATACATTACAGATTTCGACAGCCATTTTAAATTTCAATAATATTTAATTGATAGTATTTAATTGAAAGAATTTCTGGTATCTTTTTTATTTATTTTCCATATATATATATATATACATATAAAAGTTATTTCAGAATTTCCAATTTAACCAAAAAAAAAAAAACACAATATATAGTCTAGTAGGTCCCAAAAGATTAGATTGTAGAGTTTGAAGATTTTATTTGGAAGATTTCTAGTTTGAATTTCGTGATAAATAAAATGATAATTACTGAGGGAGAAAATTATTTTTCTTAGTGTGAAATTCAATATTTATTTTATTTAAAAATATACATTTTTTGATTAAACAATTTCAAAATTGGAGATTCATTATCTAACTGTTAAGAGTATCATCAAAGATAATCATGTCAGGCTTCTTTTATAGGCCAAGAAAGATAGTTAAAAAAAAAAATGAAAAGATTTAGTTGAAATAAAAAAAATTCCCACTTAAATCTTTATTTTGGAATGAAAAACTCAAGATTACAAAATAAATAAATTGAACTGCAAATCCCAATGGACATTTACGTCATAAATATTTTTTAAGAATAAAAATAATTATTATCAAACTGATCATATGCGAAAAGATGATCTGAATAGCTTATATAAGGGGGAGATCAAAATGTAAGTGGGAAACCTTACAAATTGGGAATAAGAGACGAGAGAAAGATAGATGTTTAGGTTTACAAGACAACTTCTTAAAAGACTGATAAAACTATTCCAAATACAATAATCAAAGTGAGAGAAATTCTAAATATATTACAATATTTTATCTTTACACACTATTATTAACCACACCCTCTTTAAAAAAAATACTCTTCACACCTTTCAAAATTACTATCCTAACCATAAACTGAATACACTACTATTATAGACCCTCTCACTTCTCCATCTTCATCTATCACTGTCAAACCCTTCCGTGCTCAGTAATTGATTTATTTTGGAGATTTCCCATCTTCCGACTTGCAAACCATGGGAGCCTTTTTTACCATAAAAATTACCCCCAACCAAACTATTAGTATTTTGATATTTGCATCCTTCAATCAACACTCAGGGAAATGGAAGACATCAACAAAAAAAATTCTATAAACAACGGCATTTTTGGGAACATGGTTCAATCCACAATTTTTCTACTTAGGGTAGGCTGACTGCATATATGAATTCACTACATAGAGAAAAGTCACAGTAATACTTTCAAGACTTGCAGAATAATATTGAAGAAAATTCCTCTACTTTTGTTCAATCTTCATCGTCATTAGGCAGAGATTCAAGAAACTTATCATAATGTGAAAATTCCATTACAGAATTAGATTTCGGCAAAACAATTGGCTTGTTCACCAGAAAATATGAATCTTAAAAAAAAAAAAAACAAACTACATAATATTGGATAACAGAACTTTAAAATCTATGCCAGCCGTAGATTGAAAAGAAATTTCTGTAGAAACCAATCAACGATTTAATCGAATAGACTGAAACCCATCTCATCATTGGATTCTTCTTTCTCCTCAACTTTCTCTTCCTTCTTGGTCTCAGCTGCTGTTGGAGAAGCTGCAGCAGCATCAGCAGCAGCAGCTCCGGTGCCGCAACGGCAACAGCCACACTACCTCTACCACAAGGAACAGAGGCAAGCTTCTCCCTCCAAATGCAATAAGCTTTGTTGTATCTTTTCCCTTAACCTTAGATGAAAGAAGTTGAATACTTTCATCTTCAGCTTCAGCTCCAACAGAGTCAAGAATGTTATTAATATCATCAGCTGAAGGGGAAGTGTTACCTCCAATACCGCCAACAAATATGCAGCAATTACCTTCATTTTCTCTTTTTTTTTTTTTTTTTTTCCAGTAAATATGGAGACTATGCACTTACCCACCCGCGCAGGCATGCCTGCGCGTGAAGCACTCATCTGCTCATGCATGCCTGCACAGGAAGCACTAACCTGTGCTAGCATGCCTGCACATGAGCATTGAAGCCATACTTGGCGTAAGATTTTGTAATTTTTCTTAAGGTTAAAATTGCCTCTTTATGTAAGGATATTTTTGTCACCAGAATTGTGAAGTATGACGAGCAATAATCTTGGTGCATTTAGAAATCCTCTTATGGTGCATCTAGATGATGAATTTTGAAATTTTTTAAAATGTATATATTTAAAATATTATTATTTATAATTATCTTATTTTGATAAATATTTTAAAAAATATATTTTTTTTTAATATTAAAATTTGATGAAATAAAAAATAATTATATTATATATGAGAAAAAGAAAAAATCAAGAAATATAATATGGGTATTATTAGATTTGTAAAAATGTGTAGATATTTTTAATAATATAAAAAGTAAAAAATATGTATTATATTAACTAAAATAATATATTTTTTTTTGATATTATATTTAGTATTGAGTTATATGTTAGAGAAATTTTGAAAAGTCTTCTCTTGAGGTGGAGTTTGAAGAAAAAATTTGTGCATCTCAAATTCCATCTTAAAAATCCTCCTAAATTTTGAAATTTTTCAAAAAACTTTACCAAACAAAATAATCGAGTTTTGAATTTTTGAATATGCTAATTAAAATGAATTCACTCATTAAAATTCGTCATCCAAATACACCTTCAAATTAAAAACAAAATGTGTTTACTTCTTGAAATGTTATTTTATCTCATGTCAATAATATATTTTTAGTTTTATTGGTAAAGTATTGGGTTATTAATTTTGATTATCAGAATTCAATATTTGACAACTTCAAGCACCAAAAAGTTAAATATATTATTTATTCAAATTATGACACTAATTATTTTCAAAAGTATTTCAACGCATCATATATATATATATATATATATAATGACAAAAAGTTAGAGACGCATAAAGACTTAAAACATATTTAATAATTCACATGAATTGAACGTAAGCTTTTCAAGTTAAAAGGTACGAAATTTAACTAATAATTAAATGTCCCATTGAGTGCTAAAAGTGTGAAATTATGACTTTGTAAAGAAAGAAAGAAAGTGTCCAAGTACTTGCAACAATTAATTTCGTTGCTCATTAACATTTTATGCTATCTATTTATGAGTGTTTGTACAAATATACAATGATATACATACATACATACATATATATATATATATATATATATATATATATATATATATTATTTCGGGAAATGTGATTGGAGATTCATTGAGCAGTGAGATACATAGGGGAAATTTTACAATAAAATCAATTGTAGGGTAATGTAAAAATACATAATTAAATGTAAATTTGGTATAAATAAACGTAAAATATAAATATATTAAATTTATGAAAATAAACATAAAATTAATATCAATAATCTTAAATATATGATAATTTGGCTATAAAATATATTTATATTAATTATTATGTATTTGTGATATTTTTAACATATTTTATGTCTATTTATACTAGATTTATGTTTAATTATGTGTTTTTACGGTGATTTTATAATAAAGTAAAAAATTGTAGTATTTCCCAATATAGATGCGCTTAATTACGAGATACCATTGACTAATATGTTCGAGTGCTTGAGTAGAGTACCAGAATTTGAAAAGGGATAATTTGATAAAATTAATAATAGAAATGCCAATAACTTGTATATATCTATAGATTATTAAAGAAAGAAGAAATGAAATGAAGGAAGATCAGTGATACGTATCCTAATCCTATGTATATCTTGCTTCGAAATTATCTATAATTAATTGAAAAGGAAGAATTTGGAAGGGTACGTACATGTATCTCTCCAAAACCCTTCATCTTTTTTCCTGACTCTCCAAAATAGGGGAATGTTTCAAGGAGTGTTATTCCTCTTTTTTTTTTTTTTTTTAACTATATACCGCTTAGTATATTGCTACAAAATGTTTCTTCCAAATCATATATATATTGGAATAATTTTCTTATTAATTATAATATTTTATTTTTAAATTTTATTGATTGTATGTTGGATAATTATCTTTAATTATATTATCTTTTCTATTATTTGTTTACTGTGGCTTCATTGTATTTAATTTCAATTTTATTTTTACCATCACTCTTACCCTTTGTTTCCTTGTTTATTTATTTTAACTCGCCGGCCAGTTTTGCTTATCTTTGATTTATTCTCAAACCTCAGAAATTTTATTTGGTTTGATATCTTTTTTGTGTCAACCGATCTTACTATCACATGTTTCCTAGAGTTTCTCATAACTCATTTTATTTCGAATTTGTAATTTGCTTCGTGCAAGTTTTTTTTTTTTTTTTTAAATGTCACTTAGATATGTTAGTTAGATCAAGCTTGTTTCGTGCATTAGAATAAATATCTACAATAAAAGAAGATTCAAAATAAAAGAAATTAGGGCCCAAAAACTAAAAAACAAATAAGGTCAATATTAACTAATAATGTTTTTTTTTTAAATTATTTTTAATGATAAGATTTATTCAATATCGAGTACTTTTTTTATTGGATTAAAAAAATAATATATTATAATATTTGAATTCGAAATTAAATAATTTTATTTTTTATTTTTGATTATTAAAAAAATATTAAAGACATTATCGACTAACTTTTTATTATTCAAATTCAAAATTACTCTTGATATCCGAACTTCCAATCTTACTAGACCTTTTACCCGGACTTTGCTGCTGGTAGGTGTTTTTGATCAAACTGAAACCCGTGTCGAATAACATGTGCAAATTTCATGGATGTTAAAAAATCAATGGTAAAGATTGTTTACTTTAGGATAAAAGGGAAGCTTAATATGTTGGGCGATGACACGTGTCGTAAATATTAAAAATAAATATTTTAATTTTAATAATTTATAATTAGGGTAGTAGAGATTAATTTACAGGATAAATACGTAATGGAAACTCAATTCCAACCACAAATGACGAGGAAGAGGATCGGTCAAAAATCCTCCACATCACTGAACCTAACCTAGTTCAGGTCCTGGCGAGTTATCTTCCATGATGACTACACTTGCGGTGCATAAAAAAAATCTTGTATGTTTACCTGGGATCCAACCCCTTAATAAAATATCATCTTAAGTAGTTAAGCCACTGCAGTTCTTTCCTTCTAGTGTAAGCTTTAGGCCGCATTATCAGGGATCACTTAAATATTAATACAAAAATTATAGTCTAACTTTAAAGAAAACATAAAAGGGGATTTTATAGAGAAATCGTTTTTGAAAGAAAAATTAAATAAATTAATTAAGCAAAACAAAAGAATCAAATTTAACAATTTAAAGAAAGCTTTGGTTAGCATACATCTTAATTATCTTGGATTTATTTTGTTGATCATTGAATTTTAAAGATAAATTAAGCATTCAATCGTATGCATTAACAAATAGTGTTAACACTATCTTCCTTTTTTCTTAGTTAATTACAAGAGAACTCCGTAATTAATTCTTAATTACTTAAATCATTTAGAAATAACTCTCTAGATATATTCATATAATATTATTAGAATCTGTGAAAGATATTAATTGAAATTAAGTCAGGAACACATAAGCTTGATTAATCTAATTAAACTTAAATTTTCATTTATCTCTATATGAATTAAAAAAATTAAGAATTTAAGTTTTAAATTTAGCAAGAAATTATTAAATTTAACTAAATAGTTTGCAGTTATCAAATTAAACTAACAATCATGAAAAGATTACTATAGAAAATCTTAGATACTTAATTAATGATATATTATATTTTCATGCTTACAATTGTTGTTGTACTGAACAACAATGATTGAATGATGCTCACGTAATCTCCTTTCTTGTCTTCTCCACGTGTACTTAAGATTCTGCAAAAACAGTAAAGATTAGAGAGACGCAGAGATCTGTCCATACGCGCGCACTCTGATGCTTAAGTCAGAAAAAGCGTTTAAGCAGAGTTTTTGTGAAAAAGTAGAACTTAGCTTTTTTTTACTCATACCTGGGGGTATTTATAGATGTTTTTGGTCTGGCTTTCCATTTTCTTAGGGCTTATGAATATTTGGGCCCAAGACTATATCGTTTTGGGCAGTCTGAGTCTGAGGCACAAGCGCGCGTCTGGGCAGGCGACAAAGTTCTTAGACACTCTGTTGCAGGAATCAAAAGTCCGCCGCTGTGCGGATGAGTACCTTCAGGCAATGGAGGTCGAAGACCTTTGCCCTATGCTTAAGGGCGCAGAGGTCTGTCGCAGGGCAAACTCTGCCGCAAGACCTCTGCAGCGTTTAAGCAGAGTTTTTGTGAAAAAGTAGAACTTAGCTTTTTTTTTACTCATACCTAGAGGTATTTATAGATGTTTTTGGTCTGACTTTCCATTTTCTTAGGGCTTCTGAATATTTAGGCCCAAGACTATATTGTTTTGGGCAGTCTGAGTCTGAGGCACAAGCGCGTGTCTGGGCAGGCGACAAAGTTCTTAGACACTCTGTTGCAGGAATCAAAAGTCTGCCGCTGTGCGGATGAGTACCTTCAGGCAATGGAGGTCGAAGACCTCTGCCCTATGCTTAAGGGCGCAGAGGTCTGTCGCAGGGCAAACTCTGCCGCAAGACCTCTGCCGTTAGACTTATGGGCTCAAAGGTCGTCGCAGAGCACACTCTGCCGCAAGACTTAAGGCGCAGAACTCTGTCGCAGGTATATTCTGTCGCGTGGTCTTACCTCTGTCGTCAAGAGTACTCTATCGCATGATCGTACCTCTATCGCCAAGCATACCATGCCGCGTGGGTTATGACTTTTCAGTGATTGCCACGTGGCACGCCACGTGGGCCTACGACCTAACCGTTACTGCCCTTTATTGGTCGATGTTTGCCTATGTGAACTTGATGTATATGACCTCTATCAACAACAAATAATCATTCAAGATTATTCAAAGATACATGCTAATCAAATTGAAAAACTACTCACTAAACATTATTATATATATCGAAAATAACATGAAATATTAAAAGAAATCGTCACCTAGTAGTAAATATAAAGAAATCGACAATAGTTTAAAAAGAAAGAAGGATTTCGACAATATATTAAAAAGAGAAGAAAATAATTTGGCAAACTTTATAAAATAAAATAAATAAATCAGCAAACTATTAAAAATATTAAAAAAAAAAGCTATCAACCCAAAAATTTTATAAATATAAAAAGAAACTTTACAAAATAGCAGAAGAGTTTTATAACTTTATATAACAAAAACTAGGCCAATTGATGAATTAATTAGCCCTCCAAGGTCCCTTTATATAGTGAGGATTTGATACAAATCCTACTTGTAGTCAAACTCTTATTACAATTTTCAAAAATTTATCTAAAAATAATCTTCAATCATCTTGGAGTGTTAGATAGCTTTAACAATTCTTCAAGGCTCTTCTCTCTCCTTGCAATTATCTCTTCCAAAAAGGCTTAATTTAAATAGTAAATTATCCTTGTAGCAATTCCACTTCTACTATGATCAAGATTCCTAGTTTTTTGTGCTAACTTTTGCAAAGACTTTTAACCCATCAAACAAACTCCGATTTGAATGATCTTAGACATTTCAGAAAGCTTGAGAAGTATTCTACAACTTTAGTGAATATCATTTTTTCCTAAAAATTCGGACATAGGCAAAATTATCAAAATACCTCTACTGGTCAGAAATAGCAAAAAGTGTCATTTTACCTCAATTTCTTCCAAAAGCTTATTTTTGTTACCGAAAACATCAAATGAACATTAAAAAGCACATTTAAGCAAAAAAAATGTAGCTATAATAATATCCTTAAACAATATAAATATATCAAATTAAACACTTGTCAAATTCTCCCACACTTAAACTGTGAGATCTGAGAATTTTACACATATCAAATTATGTAATGAGAACATGAAGTGTAATTGATTGAACTAAATATGATGTACTCATATATTGAGGTGGTATGGAATGAAATTTTAAGTGATGAATGTGTCACAACCTAAATTACCTAAAAATCAGAGTAAAGTTTTCATTTTTTCATTTATTATTTAATTCTTACATTTTCTCTCATCGTGACCATCTTACCAAACATTGGGCTATGATTCGGTGTTAGTCACCTCACACTATTATCAATCCATTTCCATATTCACATTCATATATCAGAGTTTACTATCTTTTGACTTTAATTAAATACATATACATTGGTATTTATAACTCTACATCCCCGACGTCATATCCATTTACAATACTGTGCATTACATATTTAGATACAAAATTATACAAATGTGTATACCTGTCTCTCGATGGGAAGCAGCGGATACCAAGATGCAAGTCTCCAGCCGCTCATTATCTATTGTGAGTACTATGAAAAGATGGGAAAATAAGGGGGTGAGCAAACCACACGCTCAGTAAAGCAATTATGCAAGTAAGTAGATAGCTCCACTATCTACATGCTCATAATGCCATGCCCTTAAAATCTATTTCTTTTCATTAAAATCATCAAACACAAAGTCATGCAAACATCAATGACTTAGTTTATCAAAACTATTTGTGCATATAGAAATCATGTAATTCATGCATCAAATGCATTTTATGTGACATCATTAAATCATAATGAGCATGAAGTAAATCCAGATCATACATTCTTTCATGTCATGTAAGACAAATCATGAATTTGAAATGAAAGCATGGAAAACATCATCATGCTACTGCATTCAATTCATTTCATTAAAACTGCAGTAAAAACTAACCCTTCCGGGTTAATCATCTCATAAAATAATTCATTAAAATTCATTATAAAACTTTGGTTATAAAAATTATGTTAAAAAGCACATCTCAGTAAAAATCATAAAATCGGGGGCCTGACCCCTCCCTCGAGTCTACCCTGGTCTATCGACCAATAATTATATCATGTGAGACAAGCAGGTGATTGTATCAGTAACATCAAGGACTATGGCCATAACCTTGTGATCCTTGACAACACGGTACCTAGTATGCGGGGTATCACACCTGAAACGGGAGGTGGGTCGTCATACTTGCCAGAACAGCATAACACCGGGATTGCGAGGGCAAGGCTTGCTGCCTCGTGGCTAATACCACTCCACTCCAACAATCCTCACGGTACAGCGTACTCCGCGTGACATACACGGTACAACGTACTCCATGAACCCAAGCTCAATCAGGGGTGCCTGTAATAAGTCTTATCCACCCATATCATCTCTGTCTCAGTATGCACATGTGAGCATATCATCTCACTGTGACACACAGTCTACAAGAGGCTCCAACACGGCTATATGCATGTAATATAAATCCCTGTGCGAGCGAAGCTCTAACACGGCTCCATGCATATTCATGATATCTGAAAATCTAGTGCGAGCGAAGCTCTAGCACGGTTTCATAGAAATCAATGAAATCTGCGTACGAGCAGCACTTCAGTACGACTTAAACTGATTATAAATTCAAGTAAAATCCACGTATGAACAATGCTCTAGTACGGATATGTAAAACAACTCAGTGAAAACCTCGTACGAGAAAAACTCCAGTACGACTTTAAAATGAGTTATAAAACCATATAAAACTTCGTGCGAGCAAGCTCCAACACAAATAAATGCTCAAGTAAATCAAATCTCATATTTTATGCACATTCACAAATGCAGATATAGTGCGAACTATATGCCAACACTATCTGTTCCCATATAAACTTGATAATTGGCCCGTTTTTCAAAGAAATTCCATTTAATTATTAATAACACCTACGTAGTGTTATCTTATGAAATTTATGCAATTACTGGCCAATCTATCGATTTGTTTTGATTAAAACCAATAAAATTCCTTAATTCAAAAAATTTCTTAAATCATGCATTTCATGCATGTCATGCTTTCACCATCCTTAGGTGAACTTCCCTCAATAGGGGTAAAATAGTCTTTTCACCTATTTCGATCCTTAAAATCATTTAAACCACTTTTAGGATCATTATATAATAACAGTGTATACATACGTAATCAATGTATACAAAAACTATTAAATACGCGTAGCTACCTCTAGCTACTCACACAATTCCCTTACCTCATTTTCTATACAGTCTGACCTTTCCACTGATGACTTGTCACGCAATTCGATTTGCTTCAAATCCAATCTCTGGCACTGCTGATACATATTTATCAGGTCAAATACAATACAATTAATTGTATTTCATATTTTTTCTGGGCTTAATTTAAATCATTGGGACCGTTTACCCATATTGGGCCCGATTAAACCATAATGGGCCTTAATCGGCCTTAAGCCCGTTTTTCACACTTTATCGAGGCCTATTGGGCTCATTGGGTTAATCAATATTTATTTAGCCTCGTTCTAAATTCTCGGATATCTCAATGAATTATATACGATAATTTATCTCTAATTTCAGAATTTAATTCATTTAATACGAAAATTAAATCCGTAATTTATCTAACACGCATAACGATACAAAATTGTCACAAATAAGGGTTACTTACTCAAGATTCCATGATAGTATGCAAATCGAGGCTGTCTCGAGCTCTCGATTGATGCCAATTGTCGAGCTACACAATTTAATATTTTTCTAGGTAAATTTCCAATCGAATATTAATCAAATTAAATATTTCAAAATTTAAATCGATCAATTCGACTGCTTATCGACTTACCCGTAGCTCGATTGCATCACTGAAATTTTTTCCAATTTTTCCTCTTTTTCTTTTTTCCTTTTTTTCTCTTTTTTCCTTTTCTTTTTGGCTGAACCGATTCGGTCCGGTTTAGACTGTCGGTTCAGTCTGGTTCGGTCGATTCAGTGGCTCGCCGACCAGTTCTCCATCGGTTTTTGCCGCCAGTGGCTCCGCTGGGCCGTCCAATGCACGGATCTAGGGTTGGTTTCGTTCAAGGCCGCCGAAAAGTGGCAGGTCCGGCCTGTTCTCTCCTGGCCGTCGGTACCCATTTTCTTTTCCATCGTTTTCGGCGTCGTCCATCGGTTTTGCCGGTCATGGCCACCACCGATCGCGTCGCCTGCCCCTGGGGAAGCCTCGGCTGGGGTCGGTTGGGGCTAGATCGACGCCAGTCGCCAGGGATTTCCTTTCTCTTCTCTCAGTTTTCTTTCTTCCATTTCGCCGGCCGTCGTTCGCCTCTTCTTCGGGCCTTGGTGCCGGTGGATGGCTCGGCTGCCTCGCCTCTGGTCTAGGCCTCCGTCGATCGCCAGTGATCAGTGAGGCAGAAGGGAAGCATCGGCTTCCTTTTTCGTTTTCCAGCTCGCGTTTCGCGAGTTTTTTGTTTTTTTAATTATTTTATTTTTATTTATTATTTATTATTTATTTTTATTATTATTTTAATCAATATTATATTATTATCTTTGCCAAAATATCTAAAAAATATATATTTAATTCATTTAATCCATAAATGAATTTCTTAGTTCAATTTTACCTTTTCGGTATAATTTTTTATTATTTTTGAGATTATTTTTCGATACGAAAATTTCGGTTTATTCCAATAAATTCATATCTTGATCAATTTAATCCGAAATTTAATTATTTCTTCGTTATTGATCAAGATTTCTCAATCTCATATTTTTAATTAAATTTTCTTGTCACTATAAATATCGAATTTTGATCTTTTGATCATTTTACCCTTACACGTGTTCAAGAATACCATTTAAATCCTTTTGCATTTTTAAATGCAGTCAAAAATTTCTATTCATTCCCTTTGCTCTTACGATAAAAATCGGGTCTTACAGAATGAGTTATAAATGAGATTTTATGTTAAAGTGTGAAACTATGAGGCCAGATCGATATTGGAGAAGAGAGGATCGATCTGGTAGGTCAAAAATGACAAGGAAGGAGGAATTTAAGTGAGCATATCGTCTCCAATGGAAGAGGATCAATCCCCTTATGATTCTGTAATGAAGAGATCGATCTCATGAGGAAGGAATCGATCTCAAAATGTTTTTGTTAAGGAGAAGATCGATCTCCCCAAGGAGCAGATCGATCTCATGAAACATTCTGTAAACTAGAGATCGATCTCATAATTGGAGCAGATCGATCTCATAAAGCCATTAAGAGATCGATCTTACCCCATAACAGATCGATCTCCTAGGCATAAAATTACCCTAAATCGTCCCCAAATTCAAATGCAGATCGATCTCATCAAGAGCTAGATCAATCTCCTACCTTCAATCTATATAAAGACCCCTTTGTTTTTCCTAGAAATGGATCTATCTCTCTCCCAAACCTCCAGTTCAACCGAACCCTAGCTTTCTCTCTCTTCCAAAGTCCCCATTTTCATCCAAATCAAGGGTTGTGGCAAGAAGGAAAGTTGTTCCTCATCCAAAGGAGAACAACATACTTGAAAATTGAAAGACGAATCGAATCGAGGTGTGAGTTGAGTACTCCACAAGTTTGGCTAATCTCTAAACTTCAATCTTGAATTTTGAAGTGATTTTTGGTGATTGTGAATATGAGCATTGTGGTGAAATAGTTAGGAACGAATTAGAGTTGACAAAAATTGTGATTTTATTGGAGTGATGATGATATTAAGTAAATTGTGGTAAATTGGGATTTTTATCTATAAATTAAAAATTTAGGCAATGAAGTGATTTTGGCATGGGTATTATGTATGCAAAATGTAGAAGGTTGAAATGTAG
Source organism: Firmiana major (assembly GCA_033439115.1). Taxonomy (NCBI): domain Eukaryota; kingdom Viridiplantae; phylum Streptophyta; class Magnoliopsida; order Malvales; family Malvaceae; genus Firmiana; species Firmiana major. Next base: position 10,632,526 of record CM065905.1, read on the forward strand.
TGGATGAGACTATGAATTTGATAGAGTCATGAGAAATGGGATAATTGAGGTATTTAATAAGAATATGGGCAATATGCTCGATGTAGAGATTTGGAGGTTATGTGATAATGAGTTTTGATGTTTTTACATCGTTTGGACAGCTCGGGAGTTTCAAAGAAGAATACGAGACTAGTCCGTGATACGGGGAAACGATTGCACTGTACGAGGTGCAAAGAGGTAAGGGAAACTTAAACTCGTTTGTGTATGTGAATTGTGAAATGTTGTAGCATGAATTGTGATTGAGAAAACAAGCATGTTTTATGTTATGTGAATGAGAGATTGCACACGATTTTATAGCCGGTTGGGGCCCAATTGTTTTATGAGTTGTAAACTATGTGTGAAAATATTTTACAACCGTTTTGTGTTTAAAAAGTGAAAAAGAGATTTGGGCTCTACGTTAAGGCATACTGAGATTGAGAAATGTGTGTGTGGTTTTGCCTGTTAGAACTCGGTTTTAACATGTTTTGTGTTGAGTACACAAATGTTTTAAATGAGATTTATGAAAGAAAACCATTATAAGTTCTACGTGAAGGCAAAACGTTTTATATGATAATGGCTAATGATTGAGACTTAGGCATGTTATGTTGAATACACATCGAGCCTTGCTCTGGTAGTATGTAAGTCTGATATTCCTCTGTTTTGGTAACGAGAGATGCCTCCGTTTTGGTAACGTGAGATGACCCCCGTTCTGGTAACGCTGGGTGGCTTTGCTTTGGTAGCATGTAAGACCGATAGAGTGGCCCGCCTGGGAACCGACCCAGGGACCACATGATAGTGTGCATGAGGAGAGGCATTGCTCTAGTAGCATGTAAGGCCGGGCTTTGTTCTGGTAACGCGTAAGTCCAATATACCATGTACACGACCACATGTTGAAGTTCCCTCTTATGAGGATGCTTGGGATGCGCACCTAGAGGTGATATATTATTGATGTGCCATGACAAGTTTTATATGAGTTTTATTGCCTAGTCTCCTTTTTATACACATGAGTTGTGTTTTGTGGTTGTGCCACGTGCATTTTATTGCGGTGATTTTTATCACGTTTTAATGAGAAAAGCCATTATCGCATCTTGATTTTCACATGCTTGTAACTGTGGTTTATACTGAGTTATGTACTCTCATGTTTTCACATGATTTTAGAGAATGAGATGAGAATGATGTTTTATTAAGTCATGTTACATTTTCTAACGAGTTTTCAACTATGAGTTAAAATGATTGTGCTGTGCAAATGATTGTTTTATTGATGAGTCTCTTACCCCTTACTGAGCGATTTAGAAGCTCACCTTGTTTTCTCTTCCCCCAGATTTCTTCAAGTGAAGAGAGTTTTTCTTGTGACGTACGGAGTAGTGGCTAGTGGAGGACTTGAGCTCCAGGCCATATTTTATATTGAGATATAATTTATCTTTTCATGTACCCAGACTAAAGTTGTAATTACAGACACTTGTTGTACAATGATATATGGGATGTATTAGGATTAATTAACTCGAAACTGAGTAATGTATATGATATGATATATACTATTTTATAATGAGATCTTGAGGCAGGATAAGTATGATGATGTATGATACTGCACAGGAATGCACCCTTAATTGTGATTTGATGAGTAAAAAGTTTTAAATTTATCATATTTTTCGTATTTCTGGACGTCACAGAGTTTTCTTTGTATCAGAGCTTAGGGTGTTTAGTACTGTCAGTGTCGGTTAAGTGAATTAGAATACATCTCAAGTGTCTGTATAAGTCTGGTCATGAACTGAAATTGAGGATTGAGAGTTCAATCGATTTTGATATGTACGCGCAGGAAACGAGTTGAGATTGAGAATGAGTGGACGGAGAGGTCGTTCGAGGAGGCAGGCAGAGCCACCTTCGCCACCTGCCCCACAACCTGAGAGTCATAACTCTCGATTTAACCGTATTGAAACCGATGTGAGAAAGAGATTTGAGCAAATGGCAGCGCTATTCGCGTAACATTTTGGAGTTAATGCCTCGGGTGCTATTCTTACACCACCACAGGGACCTTCCATACCCCCAATACAGATGGACCAGTGCCTCCCATCACTTAGCCTGATGACAGAAGTATGGTCCAACTGAATGACTTTTTAAAAATGAATCCACCAACATTTAAGGGAAAAAATGATCCTACAGAGGCTAAGGAGTGGCTGACGGAGTTGAGAGTTATATTTAACTATCTAGGGTGCACAGATGCTGAGAGGATCAATATGAGTGCCTATATGTTGAAAGGGAGAGCTCAAGATTGGTGGGGTACTACCTAGGGTATTCTGATGTCCCACCAGGATGTGATTGGTTGGGAAGAGTTTCAGACAGCCTTCAAAGCCCAATACGTACCACGAGCTGCCCAGAGAAGGAGGCAAGTAGAGTTTTTGAGTTTGGTATAAGGCGACATGTTTGTGGATGATTACGAGAGTCGATTTACCGCTCTGCTGAGTTATGACCCAAAGACTTTCAAGAATGAAGAGCTCCGTACTGAGAGATTTGTATATGGATTGAAGCCCATCATCAGAGATCGATTGATAGGGTTATGTATTACTGAGTTTGGAGATGCTCAGAGACGAGCACAAGAGATTGAGAGGGGAATTGAAATTGTACAATCCCAGAATGAGTTCGAAGTAATGATTAGGGATAAGTGCAAGAGGCCAGCGATGTCCCAGACAGATGTTCAGAGAGGTTCCTTCAGAAGAGGAAGGATTGAGGTATACAAGGGCAGATTGGAGAGACCTAGAGCTTATCCTATTATCAAGGAAACCCCTCGATATGTTAGGCCTAAGACGAGGGTTTGCAGAGATTGTGGCCGACTGCATGAGGGGAGTTGTACTAGGTTGATCCGTGGATGTTTTAGATGTGGTGACATTGGTCACAATGTGAAGGACTGTCCTCAACCTCAGATACCACATGCTTCAGAGTCTACTAGACAACAGCCTCAGAGAGTGAATCCCCAGAGACGGGCCACTGCTGCAGAGAAAAGGAAGAAGCCTGTTACACAGGGACGTGAGTTTGCCCTGGATAAGGAAACTACAGACACTTCTGCAAAAACTATAAAAGGTACACTCTCTGTCTGTAATCATAAGGCTCATGTGTTGATTGATTCAGGGTCCACGCATTCGTTTATTTCTAAGTATTTTGCATGTAGATTAAATTTGAAGTTTGAACCTCTAGAGTATATACTACATGTAAATACCCCTATGCGTGAATCCTAGAGAATTGATTTGATCTGTAGAGGATGTGAAATAAAGGTGGGAGATAGAGTAATGTTAGCAGATCTAATAATGTTAAATATACATGGGTTTGATGTAATTTTGAGAATGGATTAGCTAGCAACCAATCAAGTGAGTTTAAACTGCTACACTAAGGTTGTAACTTTCTCCCTACTTGAACCTTACAGTGTACGTTTGAAATATTGAGTAAATAGATGTATGAAATTTTATAAGCAAATTAAAATTATGATGTTGCTTTTGAGAGTACTAAATATGATTATTTATGCTAAGGTTATGAAACACTCATCTTAGATGATGATCAGAAACATTCGAGGATTGAGGATATACCTGTGGTGTGTGAATTTTTGGATGTTTTTCCAGATGAGTTACCAGGTTTACCACCAGAGAGAAAGCTGGAGTTTACCATTGATTTGGTACCAGATACTCAGTCGATCTCTAGACCTCTATACAGGATGGCATTAGTAGAACTTGAGGAATTGAAGAAACAACTACATGAGTTATTGGATCAAGGGTTTATTAGACCCAGTGTTTCACCATGGGAAGTACCAGTTTTATTTGTTAAGAAGAAGGATGGTAGTCTCAGATTATGCGTAGACTACCGATTGTTGAATAAAGCCATGGTGAAGAATAAATATCCATTGCCCAAGATTGATGATCTACTCGATTAGCTGAGAGGGGCCTCAGTCTTTTCTAAGATTGATTTGAGATCGGGCTATCACCAATTGAGGATTAAGGAAGAAGATATTCCGAAGACGGCCTTCAAGACAAGGTATGGCCATTATGAATTTTTAGTGATGTCATTTGGATTGACGAACGCCCCTGCAGCCTTTATGAGGTTAATGAACGAGGTGTTCAGGGACTATCTAGATAATTTTGTGATAGTCTTTATTGATGATATCTTGGTATACTCTCAGTCATATAAGGAGCATGCACAACATTTGTGGTTAGTACTTCAGATACTCCGAGATAAACAATTATATGGAAAGCTTAGTAAGTGTGAGTTTTGGCTGGATTGGATAGCTTTCCTTGGTCATATAGTCTCAGAGGAAGGAATATCAGTGGATCCAAGTAAAGTAGAGGCTGTGCTTAATTGGGAAAGACCGAGGATAGTTACAAAAGTACGAAGCTTCCTTGGTTTGGCAAGGTATTACAGAAGATTTGTGGAAGGATTTTCCAGGATTGTCGCTCCTTTGACTAAGCTCACGCGCAAGGAGACTCCATTTATATGGACTGATCAATGTGAGCTTAATTTTTAGGAGTTAAAGAGGAGATTAACAGCAGCACCTATGTTAACTATCCCTGAGGGATCAGGAGGATTTTCGGTGTATAATGATGCTTCTCATCAAGGATTGGGGTGTGTGCTCATGCAGCATGGAAGAGTGATCACTTATGGATCGCGACAATTGAAAGATCATGAGCGAAATTACCCCACGCATGATCTGGAGTTAGCAGCTGTGGTATTTGCCTTGAAGATCTGGCGACACTACTTATATGGGGAAAGATTCCAGATCTTCACTGATCACAAGAGTTTGAGGTATCTCTTTGATCAGAAGGAGTTAAACATGAGATAAAGGAGATGGATGGAACTCCTTAAAGATTATGACTGTGAGATTCTATACCATCCGGGTAAGGCGAATGTAGTTGCTAATGCTCTGAGCAGGAAGAGTATGATATCTACTATGATGATTAGGGAATGGGATTTGTTGGAGCAGTTCGTTGAACTTCGGATCAGAGTTAAAGAAGTAGAGACTAGATTTTTGGCTAGCCTGCGAATAGAGCCCAAGATCATGGATCAGGTTAGAACTGGACAGCATAATGATCAGAGGTTGATATATATGGTTAGCCAAGCTGAGCAGACTTCGCAGTCGGATCTCACAATCAGTGAGGATGGACTATTGAGGTTCAGAAGATGAATCTGTGTACCAAATGATGATACCCTGAAGAGACAGATACTGAGAGAATCTCACTGCTCGTGATACACCATACACTCAGGGAGTACTAAAATGTACCGAGATTTGAGAAAGGTGTACTGGTGGAGTGGTATGAAGCAAGACATGGCAGAGTATGTGGCCAGATGTTCAGTATGCCAATAAGTGAAAGCTGAGCATCGGAAGCCTGGAAGACTACTACAGCCTTTACTTGTACCTATGTGGAAATGGGATCATGTCACCACGGACTTTATTATGGGTTTACCGAGGACTCGAAGGGGTCGTGATGCGATATGGGTCATAGTGGATAGACTGACCAAGAGTGCCCACTTCCTTGCCATCAAGAGCACAGGTACTGTGGATGCCTTAGCTGAGTTGTATGTTAGCGAGATAGCTAGATTACATGGGGCTCCAATGAGTATTACTTCTGACAGAGATTCTTGATTTACTTCTAGATTTTGGACCTAGTTTCAGGAGTCTATAAGATCTCGATTGAGTTTTATTATCGTCTATCATCCTCAGACAGATGGTCAGTCAGAGATGACTATTCAGGCCTTAGAGGATATGTTGAGGGCATGAACGATGGATTTTAAGGGATCATGGGATGATCACCTACCCCTAGTAGAGTTTGCGTACAATAACAGCTATCATGCGAGTATTGGAATGACACCTTTTGAGGCTCTATATGGTAGGAGGTGTAGATCCTCTCTAGCTTAGGAAGAAGTCGGTGACAGAAAGATAAATGCTCCTGAGCTTGTTGAGCAAGCTCTACAGAGTGTGAAACTCATATGTGAGAGATTACGGGCTGTACAAAGTAGACAGAAAAGCTACACAGATGTGTATAGATGACCACTTGAGTTTGATGTTGGTGATGCAGTATTTCTAAGGATATCACCGAGTAAGGGTATCATGAGATTTGGAAAGAAATGAAAATTGAGTCCTCGATACAAAAGAACATTCGAGATCCTTGAGAGAGTGGGAGAGGTAGCCTACAGGTTGGCATTACCCCCACAGATGTCTGGAACACACAATGTCTTTCATGTGTCTATGTTGAGGAAGTATCACCCGGACCCTTCTCATGTCATAGAGTATGACGAGATGGACATACAAGAGGACATGAGCTACACTGAAGAACCTGTCCGGATCCTTAATAGGAAAGAGAAAGTGCTGCGGACTAAAAGCATCTCCTTAGTGAAAGTTTTATGGAAACATCACTTAATGGAAGAGGCAACGTGGGAATTGGAATATCTCATGAAGGAGAAATACCCTCATCTATTTGACGGGTTGAGTTGAATTTGGAGGACCAAATTCTTTTTGAGGTGGTGAGGATGTGAGATCTGAGAATTTTACACATATCAAATTATGTAATGAGAACATGAAGTGTAATTGATTGAACTAAATATGATGTACTCATATATTGAGGTGGTATGGAATGAAATTTTAAGTGATGAATGAGTTATAAATGAGATTTTATATTAAAGTGTGAAACTATAGGGCCAGATCGATCTTGGAGAAGAGAGGATCGATCTGGTAGGTCAAAAATGACAAGGAATGAGAAATTTAAGCGAGCAGATCGATCTCCAATGGAAGAGGATCGATCCCCTTATGATTCTGTACTGAAAAGATCGATCTCATGAAGCATTCTGTAAACTAGAGATCGATCTCATAAAGCCATTAAGAAATCAATCTTACCCCACGACAGATCGATCTCTTAGGCATAAAATTACCCCAAATCGTCCCCAAATTCAAATGCAGATCGATCTCCTACCCTTAGTCTATATAAAGACCCATTTGTTTTTCCTGGAAATGGATCTCTCTCTCTCCCAAACCTCCATTTTAGCCGAACCCTTGCTTTCTCTCTCTTCTAAAGTCCCCATTTTTGTCCAAATCAAGGGTTGTGACAAGAAGGAAAGTTGTTCCTCATCCAAAGGAGAACAACATACTTGAAAATCGAAAGACGAATCGAATCGAGGTGTAAGTTGAGCACTCCACAAGTTTGGCTAATCTCTAAACTTCATTCTTGGATTTTGAAGTGATTTTTGGTGATTGTGAATATGGGCATTGTGGTGAAATAGTTAGGAAAGGATTAGAGTTGACAAAAATTGTGATTTTATTGGAGTGATGATGATATTAAGTAAATTGTGGTAAATTTGGATTTTTGTTTATAAATTAAAAATTTAGGCAATGAAGTGATTTTGGCATGGGTATTATGCATGAGAAATGTAGAAGTTTGGAATGTAGTGGATGAGATTATGAATTTAATAGAGTCATGAGAAATGGGATAATTGAGGTATTTAATGAGAATATAGGCAATATGCTCGATGTAGAGATTTGGAGGTTATGTGATAATGCGTTTTGATGTTTTTACATTGTTTGGACAGCTCGGGAGTTCCAGAGAGGAATACGAGACTAGTCCGTGATACGGGGGAACGATTGCATTATACGAGGTGCAAAGAGGTAAGGGAAACTTAAAATCGTTTGTGTATGTGAATTGTGAAATGTTGTAGCATGAATTGTGATTGAGAAAACAAGCATGTTTTATGTTGTGTGAATGAGAGATTGCACACGATTTTATAACCGGTTGGGGCCCAATTTTTTTATGAGTTGTAAACTATGTGTGAAAATGTTTTACAACCGTTTTGTGTTTAAAACGTGAAAAAGAGATTTGGGCTCTACGTTAAGGCATACAGAGATTGAGAAATGTGTACGTGGTTTTGCCGGTTGGAACTCGATTTTAACATGTTTTGTGTAGAGTACACAAATGTTTTAAATGGGATTTATGAAAGAAAACCATTATGAGTTCTACGTGAAGGCAAAACGTTTTATATGATAATAGCTAATGATTGAGACTTAGGCGTGTCATGTTGAATACACATCGAGCCTTCCTCTGGTAGCATGTAAGTCCGGGCCTTGCTTTGGTAGCATCTAAGTCCGATATTCCTCCGTTTTGGTAATGAGAGATGCTTCCGTTCTGGTAACATGAGATGACTCCCGTTATGGTAATGCTGGGTGGCTTTGCTTTGGTAGCATGTAAGTCTGGGCCTTACTTTGGTAGCATGTAAGACCGATAGAGTGGGTCGCCTGAGAACTGACCCAGTGACCACATGATAGTGTGCATAAAGATAGGTATTGCTCTGGTAGGACGTAAGGCCGGGCCTTGTTCTGGTAACGCGTAAGTCCAATATACCATGTACACGACCATATATTGACGTTCCCTCTTATGAGGATGCCTGGGATGCGCACCTAGAGGTGATATATTATTGATGTGTCATGACAAGTTTTATATGAGTTTTATTGCCTAGTCTCCTTTTTATACACATGAGTTGTGTTTTGTGGCTGTGCCACGTGCATTTTATTGCGGTGATTTTTATCACGTTTTAATAAGAAAAGCCATATCGCATCATGATTTTCACATGCTTGTAACTGTGGTTTATACTGAGTTATGTACTTTCATGTTTTCACATGATTTTAGAGAATGAGATGAGAATGATGTTTTATTAAGTCATGCTACATTTTCTAACGAGTTTTCAACTATGAGTTAAAATGATTGTGTTGTGCAAATCATTGTTTTATTGATGAGTCCCTTATCGCCTTACTGAGCGATTTAGAAGCTCACCCTGTTTTCTCTTCCGCCCAGATTTCTTCAAGTGAAGAGAGTTTTTCCTGCGACGTACGGAGTAGTGGCTAGTAGAGGACTTGAGCTCCAGGCCATATATTGTATTGAGGTATAATTTATCTTTTCATGTACCCAAATTAAAGTCGTAATTGCAGACACTTGTCGTACAATGATGTATGAGATGTATTAGGATTAATTAACTCGGAACTGAGTAATGTATATGATATGATATATACTATTTTATGATGAGATCCTGAGGCAGGATAAGTATGATGATGTATGACACTGCACAGGAATGCACCCTTAATTGTGATTTGATGAGTAAAAAGTTTTAAATTTTCCTTATTTTTCACGTTTTCAGGGCATCACATAAACTTTGTTAATCCTTTAGCAAATCCTAACACATCTTCCTAAATCTAAATCCTAAATCTCAACTTCTAACACACTTTCGTTGTAGCCACGATTGCATTTAACCTATGCAACAAGCCTTTAAACCCCTAGATACCCCTAGTGGATGAGTTGTGTCTCGTGAGGGCTTTTAGGAGATATACTGTCACGACCCAAAGGACACAAATTTTCAATAATTTATCGCGGAAGTATAAAAATTTGGGTTAAAATTTTCATTTCTTTTAACACTTGTTTGTCGTGTAAGTGCAGTCTTACAATGTTTCTAGGTCTCAAACTACCCAGCTTAGTTTAAGGTTTTGAACCTAAGGTCCCAGTCTAATTTCTTACTAACTTTCATAATCATTTATTAACTCAAAACAAATCCCGACACATTCACTGAAGGATAACTGTATGAAATTAAATACAATTAAACAATATAAGTAAATATACAAATATAAGTTGTGCGATCTTGAAGTGTTTACTTCGAAGCTGATACTGACATCGATGCCAATGCATCTCAGTCTGAGCCTGTGATGGAAAATAGAGCTTTGGAGAAAGCTCAGTAAGCAAACCACACAAGTACAGAGGTAATAACATGCAAGATACTAAATTTCTAATGCATGTCTAACACATTCCTATTCGATCATTCTTTCTTATCACTTATCCGAATCACATTTTGAAACTTATCGAAAGTTACACTCTTCCTGGGTTTATGGACTCTAATATTATCTAAACAATATCAAGTTTTTTAGGTAGAGAAATATTTTGAAATACCTTAATTGGCCATCAAACCTGATCACCCGAACTAAATATACCTATAAGGGTTCAAAATTCGAAACATAGTTGAATGCAAAAAACCAAAGTTTAATGCAACCCAAGCATGTAAACTATTTCCTCTTGAATTTCTTACATCTACATTCATCCTTAAAACATAACCATCTTTTCGAGATCACATCATACAATCCGAAAACATATCATATATCGAAATATATTTATATATCAGAAATGTCTCTTATTCAAAACATAACTTGTATTCGAAACTTATCACATCGAACGTATCTTATATTGAAACATAATCTATATCAAAACATCTTCCTTATTCGGAACAAGTCTCGCATCCAAAACATATTCACATTCGAAATATATTATTTATCCAGAACACATTTCATAATCGAAGTATATTTCTAATTTGAAATATATCACATCAAAATATATTCATATATTCGAAATATATTTCATATTCCAAAACCGTTTTTTTAAAGTTCGAAATGCAGTTCTTATTTCAAAACATACTTCACAATTCGAAACGTATTTCATACTTTCTTTGCTAACTATTTTAACCTGTTAGCAGTGACACTACTGACTATTATATCCCGTCAACTGGGGCTACATCACTAACTTTTATCATTTCTGTTAGTAGGGGCCATAACATATTTATTTCATATCGCTAGGATATGTTCTGTGAACTATGCTTATGTTTGTAAAACATTTTCGAAAACATATTTCATACTTCAAAACATTTTTCACATTTCAAAATACATTTCACATTGCAAAACACATTTCAACGCATATTTCAAAATGCGAAACACAATTTACATTATCACTATTTTAACTCATGATCGGGAAAATTTCAGAAACTCGAAATACATGATCATTGCTAACTATTATAACCCATTAGCAGGGCTCGAAATTGTCAACTATTATATACCCCGTTAGTAAGAGCTGAATGTAAGACCCGAATTTAATTAAAATACGAAAAATTAAATAAGAAAAGATGGGGAAAGTATGAAGGAAGCCGAGTTAAATTAATCCCGAACACGTGTAAGGGCAAAACGGTCAAAAGACCGAAAGCCGGAGTAAATTCGATAAGGAAATTTAATTAAAAATAAGGATTTAAGAAATCTTGGTCAATAAAGATGAAATAAATTTATTTTGGGTTAAATTGATCAAGATATTAATTTATTGAAATTAATCGGGATTAATCGAGATTTTTAGTTCGAAAAAATAATCCCGAAAATAATCGAAAAATATATCGAAAAGTCACCCGGGACAATATCCCAAAAATACGGGGAAATTATACCCGAAAAAGAGGTTAAAATATAATAAATAAATTAAATAAAATTAAATTGATAAATTTAGAATTTAATAATAATTTTAAGAGATAGTTGGGTAATTTTAATGTATTTTAAGGAATAGTAAAATAATTAAAATAAATAAAAATAATAATAAAATTAATAAAAATAAATTAATGAAAAAAAAAGGGCTGAAAACGCGAAAAATCGCGAAAATGAGAAACGGAAAATGAAGCCCGAAACCGAGGAGAGGCCCGACCACCGTCCGGGGCCAACGGCCCGAGCAAGGGTCGAAAAAGAAAGAGGGGAGGCCGGTGATCTCAATGGTACCGACGGTGCAGCCTACCGACGCCGGAGGAAGCCGATCGGAGGAGAGAAAGGCCGCGGGAAAGAAGCGGCCACCGGCGACGAACGGCGGCGATCCGGCCGAAAACGAGGCCCGATTTCGAGAGCCCAGGCGACGGCGGTGCATTTGAGACCGATAGCACCCGACGAGGCGGCGGGAATCGCCGGCGACGGCCAAAAGAGGGAGACGGGTCCGACGGCGAAGAGGAGAACAGCCGGACCGGCGGCATTCCGGCGACGTTGAGGCGAACCGAGGCCAGATTCGAGCTGCGGACGGCCTTGCGGAGCGATTGGCGGTGGAAGCCGGCGGAGAACCGGCCGGCAAGGTGGTGAATCGGCTGTGAACCGGCCAAACCGGGGTGAACCGGCGGTCTGAACCGGTCCGAACCGGACTGAACCGGTTCAGCCAAAAAGAGGAGAAAAAGGGAGAAAAAGGGAAAAGGAAAAAGAGAAAAAAATTGAGGAAAATTTCGGTGATGCAATCGAGCTTCGGGTAAGTCGATAAGCGGTCAAATTGACCCGATTTAAATTTGGAATATTTTATTTAATTAAATTTCAACCGAAAAGTTTACCCGAAAATGTAATTAATTGTGTAGCTCGACGATTGGCATCCACCGAGGACTCGAGACAGCCTCGATTTACGGACTAGCATGGAATCTCGGGTAAGTGACCCCTATTTACGACAATTTTCTCGTTATGCGTGATATTGATTTAATTTCCGCATAAATTGAATTGAATTATGGAAAATTAGTTAAATTGTCGTAAATATTAAATTTACCTATTCGAGAATTAGAACGAGGCCCAATAAATTATTGGAGGGCCCAATGAGCCCAATAGGCCTCGATAGAGTGAGAATTAAGTGGAAAACGGGCTTAAGGCCGATTAAGGCCCATTAAGGTGCAATCGGGCCCAATAGGGGTAAACGGGCCCAATGATTTAAATTAAGCCCAGAAAGTATTAAATACGAGTAAATTACATAATATCTGACCTGAGGAATATTAAATACGCAGTTCCGGGCATTTGATTTGGGAGCATAACGGACTGCGCGACGAGACAACATTGGGAAAGAAAAGGTCAGACTCGACAAGAATCGAGGTAAGGGAATTCTGCGGACTGCTAGAGGTAACTTTACGTAATTTTAAATTCATATGCAGTCCTTTAAAATTAACTGAAGGGTCTAGAGGTCGAAGAACAATTTTAGTGCCCCGAATGGGCAAAATTACTAAAATACCCTTGTTAAGGGTAGAATCTAAAAATTTAGGAAAAATTGGGAGGAGCAAGGACAAAAGGTTCCTGCTCGTTCTGGAGGTATTTCAACGCATGCATGAGTAGGCTGGCTCACTTTTAAAGAAAAATGCATAGCATTGCATATCTTAATTGTTGTGATTTCTGTGAAAACTATTTGGAAATAACCGAGCCGCCTACATGTTTTTATTTACATGTGACGTGCTAGAGCTCAGGTCGCACGATGTTTGATTTGTGTGATGCATGCATTAGTACTGGAGCGAGAGCTCGCACTAGAGTTTTACATGCATAGGTGCTAGAGTATAACTCGCACCAGATTTCACATGCTTTTGCGTGACACGGTGCTAGAGTCTAACTCGCACCAGATTTTATAAGATTTTCATACAATTTATATACAGAGTGCTGAGCATAGCTCGCACTAGTTTTACTGGATTTGTGGAGTAGCGCTGTCTGCCCTTGGAGTCAGCCAAAAGGCCCAACAGGCTCAAAAGACCTCTTAAGTAGGGTGAGAGTGAGGGATGAGGTTGGCGGCCTTGTGGAGATGTAAAGCGGGCTCTGCCAAGTTTACTTGATTTGATGAGAGTGCTGAGCATCGCTCGCACTGATTTTTATGAGAACATACGATGAGCCGTGCTTGGAGCATCGGGTAGACTGTGTGTCACCGATTTAATAGGCTCGCACGTGCGTTTTGAGACATGGCAACGAGTATTGAGTTATGAAAACCTCTGTGGGAAGCAGGCCATTTGGGCTGGAGTACCTAGAGTGATATGGGTCCATGGAGTACGATGTACCGTGCAAGTAGCATGGAGTACGATGTACCGTGGGGTATCTTCGGATACGGTATCTTTGTGATACAGGGTATCTTCGGATACGGTATCTTTGTGATACGGGGTATCTTTGTGATACGGTATCTTTGTGATACGGGGTATCTTTGGATACGGCATCTTCGGATGCGTGAGATCGGATAAGACTGACGGGTTGGATTGACCCACCTCCCGGGCAGTTCTCGATCAGGGTGAGACCTCGCACACTGGGATCCGTGAAGCTAGAGGGACTCACGAGGACATATTGGCCAGTCCTGGTTATTACCGATATATAGTATTGCCTAGTCTCGTATCTTGTATATATATATACGTATGTTTTCGATATCGATGCTTTTGAGAGACTCAATTTCCATGGTTTTGTGTGAGTCAGGATCACCCGAAGGAGGGGTCGAGTCCTGACTTCATTGTGAAATTTTAAATGGGAAAGAAATGATTTAAAATGAATTGCATGTTGAATTTTCCGTGCAACTTGATTTACATAACATCATGACGCATATCATTTGTTTTAAAATGTGTGGAGAAAGGGTGGTTTATGCATGGCACCACGTTCATGTAGGTAGTATGGTTACCTACTTGTTCGTAGGATTGCCTTACTGAGCTTGATGTGCTCACCCCTTTCATTTTCTCCCACAGATAATCTCCAGTTGAAGTCACGACGACTCAGTACTGCATTCCGGATATCCGCTGCTACCCATCGACATAAGGTATATATACACTTGAACATATTGTATCTACATAAGCATAGCACAGTAACATGTTTGTAAGTAACTTTAGGGGATGTATAAATAATATAAACAATTATAAATGACTGGAGAATAAATAAGTTAGATGGTAATTGAATGGTGGGACTGGCATTGACGCACAGCCCAATTTTTAGTGGAGTGTTGGTCACGATTCGAGAACAGGTAAGAATTTAAGTAATGAAATAAATAAAACGCGAAAAATTCACTCTGATTTTTGGGTAGTTTGGGTCGTGACATATAAAGGTGGTATCAGAGCACAATTGGTCTGATGTGTGTCAGTGTCAGTAATTAGGAAATTACATCCCCGTGTTACTGTGCTTAGTTAGATACAATAGTGTATATCGAGATGGGCTTGACTAAGAAATGGTTGAGAATGCAGGAATGCTTAATATGAGTCGCGTTAGATGAGATAGTGCACGAGGCAGAGGTCGTAGAGGTAGACCTGAGTCTGCTAAGTCGTGCTGAGTTTGACTTATGAGAATCAGTATGAGATTGAGATAGAGGCTAATGTTGAGAATGCCTCACAGAGTCCGACAGAGAGATCGGACAGTATTGAGACACACTTCGCGAGATTGGAGCGGAGTGTGGAGATTATTTTGAGGAGCTAATTGCTCGGATTATGTATGAGATCAGAGGGCGCAGCGGAGCATTGGTGGAAACCCGCTCGACCCATCTTAAGAGTTGAGATGAGAAATATCTTAGATATGTTCCGGTGACAGGATATCCCGGACATGATTTAAAGGAAATTTCGAATTAAAGTCCTTACTCTGACCCAGAGGATTTAATTTATTGACGAGTATGGAGACTCGGTTATATTCTGGGCAGATATTACCTCGACACTATGAAAAGTGACAGTCGAGATGTCTAAAAGTTTATGGAAGGGCTCAACTTTTCAATTTGAGTCTAATTGGCCCGCGAGATATTACCTATACCGAGGCAGTGCGCAGATTTACAGTTGGATAAATAAAAATATGAATTGCACGCCTCTGAGATACGGAGAGGTAGTGAGGGCTGAAATAGAGACAGAAAAGAGAATCGAGAAATGACAAAGATGTTGAATGAGAAAATGGTAATTGGTTAAAGATTAGATTTGATGAGTTATGGGCTGAGATAATTGGTAAGGCCCTAGTGCATCCAATTTTGGCACTGTTGAGGGGCATTGTGATTGGCGGACCCCGACCTGCTACGAAGCAGTGTAGCAGTGTGAGCACTGTAAGCAGTGTGAGATGTGTGGTGGATACCACGGAAGGAAGGTTTATACCTACACGGTATAGATGAAAATGGCCGTTAAGTGTGATAAGACGGACCATTGATTTGATTGCACAGAATTGGGCGAGATCGTCCCACAGAAAAGTAAAGAGACAAAACAACTTCGTTGGTATAGCTGCAACGAAAAGAGAGGCCCTAGCCGAAAAGAAAAAGGAAAGTAGGTTGTTGGACGAAGGCGAGAGGATGTCTTGGACCAGGGCACTATTGATGTTTCATGGATGTGGTGTGAGATACCACACTTGTTATGAATAATAAAGTACATATGTTTATTAATCCTGGTGCCACATATTTATTTATACCGCCTTCATTCGCATATAAGTGAGTAAAAAGGCATGAATGCCTACATCATTGGGGACAATTCTGATAAATGAGTACCCCAATAGAGGAGGATTAATTAACGGAATATGGCTATAGAGATTTTAAGTTGAAAACAGGGGTGCAACAGTTGAAAATTACAGGAGTAAAGGATTGTACTCACGGAATCAATAATGAAAGAGTTTTGTCGTGATTGATACACCAAGGAGATAATCTTAGAGATAAGATAGATCCTAAATATAAGATGTATTGGAGTAAGAGATATATGCTAGGTAAGGAATACCCTTATTATGCGAAGTAATTGAGGTTAAGCGATTAGTAACGAATATAAATTGTGACCGCATAGACTGAGATATTACGTAGTTGTGGTTAAGTCTGAAGGTCAATAAAGGTATTTCAAAATACCTCCCCGCCTGAAGACTTGACAGCGTCTAGATATATATATAACCTATAACGTGAAATCGAGCGTCGTAATAGATAACTTTAGCATTAGGATACCTCTACTAAGACGATAAGAATATAAAAACTCGACAAATCATGAAGGTTAACATAGTAAATTTAATAGGTGCCGTTAAGGTAAGGAAAAGGAAATGGCGCAGGTTAGTACCTGAAAACGTAAGCGGTTGAGAAGGATCTTATACGCTTATGCGTAAATAAGTCAAGGTTTAGATCGAGTTGTAATCATCATTATCGATGATATATTGGGTGTAGTTAAAGTCTAGGGCGATTTATAAGCAACAATTGGAGAAATTGCTTTTGCAATGGGTTACTGCAAGTTCTAAAAGGATTTACCTTGTTGACACGTTTAACTAAGAAACGTGGTCTCAGAAAGAGATGATAAATAAGATTATTGTTGTGACGTGAATTTGGCGTGATGAAGTATGAACTGACCACCGTGATTAATTTCACCATACCCAACAGCTCAAGAGGTTCTCAGTGAGTATGAATACCTCGAAATAATGAATGAGCTGTGTATTGATGTATAATGGGAAGATAGTTAATTTTGGAGTCAGACAACTCCTTGATCACGAAATAAACTATCTGACCCATGATTTAAAGTTGGCAACAGTAGTTGTACCGATAATATAGTACTATTAAGTACATGGTGAGAAATTGTGGATATGTCTGTTTTCACAGAAAGAGGTGTACATGAGAATACGTACTGGGTTAGAGCTTCTGAAAAATTTTGATTGGGAAAATTGTACCACCCAAGGAAAGGCTGATGCTTTGAGCAGAAAGAGCCTCGAAATGGTATTACGTTATGATGGTCAGGGAGCGTGAGCTGCTAGATACAGTTGTGAGCATCAGTATTGATGTGATCCCTTCTGATGATGACAGTGATTGTGTGACAGCTAGCCTGATGATTAGAACCGGATGAGAGTGCCCGGATTTGCCAGGCTTAGCGTGATGATCGACCGGATGTCGATAGTTTGGGTCTGATTCAGAAGGGTACAGTGATAGAGTTCACAGTGGGTGATGATGAGTTACTGAGGATTCAGAGATAGTATAAGTGCTCCCCAGGACCACAGATGATGAGATAGTAATGTTGTCAGAAGCTCACTCTTCGGGATATACAGTGCATACGGAAAGTAAAGAAATATATCGAAATCTCAAAAAGGGTATGGGTGGTCAGATGTGAAAAGAGATATTGGTGGAGATTGTAGAAAAGTGCCTAGTATGTCAGCAGAATAAGGTAGAGTATTAAAAGTCTGCAGAGTTATTGCAGCACCTACCTATATCGACACGGCACGAAAAATGAGAGCAAGTCTCCATGAATGTCGTGATGGGTTACAGAGAACCCAGGTGAATTACGAGGCTATTTGGATGATAGCCGACAGAATGACTAAGCCCACCCACCTTCTGGTTATGAAATCCCCAAATACTCAAAGTGTGTATGAGGATTCAGGTATAAGAAAGATTGTGGAACATTAAGTAGCGTTCCAGTGAGCCTGGTATCATATAGGGATTCCCGCTTCACTTCCTACCTCTGAGGATAGTTTCAGGAAGCTATGGGAAACCCGACTGAGTATTAGCACAGCTTTTCATCCTCAGACAGATGGTCAGTCAGAGAAGACTGTACAAGTTCTGAAGGATCCGATGAAAGCGTGTGCCATTGATTTTATAAGCTCCTGGAATGATCAGTTGATTTCTAATTGAAGTTGCCAATAACGATAGTTGGCAGTTGAGTATCGGGATAACAAGATATGAGGCAGTGTATGGCTGTAGGGGTTGTTCCCCAAATTGGATAAGAAAAGTGGGTGACAGAACAGAATTAATTTCGACTTTGGATAATAAGTCTCTGAGGATGTTTAGTTAAGGATGAAAGATTAAGAACACCTCAGAGCAGATAGACAAGTATTGGAATTCACCCTTGGTGAATTAATATGATTGAAATATTCCTTGTCCTAAGAGAAAAAGGACATAGCGAACTTTTGGAAGAAGGTAAATTAAGTTACGCTGGATGGAATATTTTGGGAGATTAGACAAGTGGGAGATAAGACCTGACGGTTGGTGTTATCACCTGAAGTAACAGGCACCCACAATGTGTCTCAGGTTTTGATGCTTCGGCAATACTATCCAGATCCAGCAGAGGTGATCGAATATGAACTCCAAAAGTTCAATTTAATGAAAATATAAATATATTAAAGAAGTTGATTCGGGCATTAAACAGGAAAGAGAAAGTATTGAGGTATAAGATGATCTCCCTAATTAAAGTTCTTTGGTAGTAATACACTCCGGAGAAGGTCACATAAGAATTTAAGAGTATGAGACGATCGATGTACCCGGAGTTGTATATGGACTCATATGAATTGGTTCTAATTTGGAGGACCAAATTCCTTAAGTGGGGGAGAGTTGTAAGACCCGAATTTAATTAAAATACGAAAAATTAAATAAGAAAAGGTGGGGAAAGTATGAAGGAAGCCGAGTTAAATTAATCTCGAACACGTGTAAGGGCAAAACGGTCAAAAGACCGAAAGCCGGAGTAAATTCGATAAGGAAATTTAATTAAAAATAAGGATTTAAGAAATCTTGGTCAATAAAGATGAAATAAATTTATTTTGGGTTAAATTGATCAAGATATTAATTTATTGGAATTAATCGGGATTAATCGAGATTTTTAGTTCGAAAAAATAATCCCGAAAATAATCGAAAAATATATCGAAAAGTCACCCGAGACAATATCCCGAAAATACGGGGAAATTATACCCGAAAAAGAGGTTAAAATATAATAAATAAATTAAATAAAATTAAATTGATAAATTTAGAATTTAATAATAATTTTAAGAGATAGTTGGGTAATTTTAATGTATTTTAAGGAATAGTAAAATAATTAAAATAAATAAAAATAATAATAAAATTAATAAAAATAAATTAATGAAAAAAAAAGGGCTGAAAACGCGAAAAATCGCGAAAATGAGAAACGAAAAACGAAGCCCGAAACCGAGGAGAGGCCCGACCACCGTCCGGCGGCCAACGGCCCGACCAAGGGCCGAAAAAGAAAGAGGGGAGGCCGGTGATCTCAATGGTACCGACGGTGCAGCCTACCGACGCCGGAGGAAGCCGATCGGAGGAGAGAAAGGCCGCGGGAAAGAAGCGGCCACCGGCGGCGAACGGCGGCGATCCGGCCGAAAACGAGGCCGATTTCGAGAGCCCAGGCGACGGCGGTGCTTTTGAGACCGATAGCACCCGACGAGGCGGCGGGAATCCCCGGCGACAGCCAAAAGAGGGAGACGGGTCCGACGGCGAAGAGGAGAACAGCCGGACCAACGGCATTCCTGCGACGTTGAGGCGAACCGAGGCCAGATTCGAGCTGCGGACGGCCTTGCGGAGCGATTGGCGGTGGAAGCCGGTGGAGAACCGACCGGCAAGGTGGCTAACCGACGGTGAACCGACCAAACCGGGGTGAACCGGCGGTCTGAACCGGACTGAACCGGTTGAGCCAAAAAGAGGAGAAAAAGGGAGAAAAAGGGAAAAGGAAAAAGAGAAAAAAATTGGAGAAAATTTCGGTGATGCAATCGAGCTTCGGGTAAGTCGATAAGCGGTCAAATTGACCCGATTTAAATTTGGAATATTTTATTTAATTAAATTTCGACCAAAAAGTTTACCCGAAAATGTAATTAATTGTGTAGCTCGACGATTGGCATCCACCGAGGGCTCGAGACAGTCTCGATTTACGGACTAGCATGGAATCTCGGGTAAGTGACCCCTATTTACGATAATTTTCTCGTTATGCGTGATATTGATTTAATTTCCGCATAAATTGAATTGAATTATGGAAAATTAGTTAAATTGTCGTAAATATTAAATTTAGCTATTCGAGAATTAGAACGAGGCCCAATAAATTATTGGAGGGCCCAATGAGCCCAATAGGCCTCGATAGAGTGAGAATTAAGTGAAAAACGGGCTTAAGGCCGATTAAGGCCCATTAAGGTGCAATCGGGCCCAATAGGGGTAAACGGGCCCAATGATTTAAATTAAGCCCAGAAAGTATTAAATACGGGTAAATTACATAATATTTGACCTGAGGAATATTAAATACGCAGTTCCGGGCATTTGATTTGGGAGCATAACGGACTGCGCGACGAGACAACATTGGGAAAGAAAAGGTCAGACTCGACAAGAATCGAGGTAAGGGAATTCTGCGGATTGCTAGAGGTAACTTTACGCAATTTTAAATCATATGCAGTCCTTTAAAATTAACTGAAGGGTCTAGAGGTCGAAGAACAATTTTAGTGCCCCGAATGGGCAAAATTACTAAAATATCCTTGTTAAGGGTAGAATCTAAAAATTTAGGAAAAATTGGGAGGAGCAAGGACAAGAGGTTCCTGGTCGTTCTGGAGGTATTTCAACGCATGCATGAGTAGGCTGGCTCACTTTTAAAGAAAAATGCATAGCATTGCATATCTTAATTGTTGTGATTTCTGTGAAAACTATTTGGAAATAACCGAGCCGCCTACATGTTTTTATTTACATGTGACGTGCTAGAGCTCAGCTCGCACGATGTTTGATTTGTGTGATACATGCATTAGTGCTGGAGCGAGAGCTCGCACTAGAGTTTTACATGCATAGGTGCTAGAGTATAACTCGCACCAGATTTCACATGCTTTTGCGTGACACGGTGCTAGAGTCTAACTCGCACCAGATTTTATAAGATTTTCATACAATTTATATACAGAGTGCTGAGCATAGCTCGCATTAGTTTTACTGGATTTGTGGAGTAGCGTTGTCTGCCCTTGGAGTCAGCCAAAAGGCCCAACAGGCTCAAAAGACCTCTTAAGTAGGGTGAGAGTGAGGGATGAGGTTGGCGGCCTTGTGGAGATGTAAAGCGGGCTCTGCCAAGTTTACTTGATTTGATGAGAGTGCTGAGCATCGCTCGCACTGATTTTTATGAGAACATACGATGAGCCGTGCTTGGAGCATCGGGTAGACTGTGTGTCACCGATTTAATAGGCTCGCACGTGCGTTTTGAGACATGGCAACGAGTATTGAGTTATGAAAACCTCTGTGGGAAGCAGGCCATTTGGGCTGGAGTACCTAGAGTGATATGGGTCCATGGAGTACGATGTACCGTGCAAGTAGCATGGAGTACGATGTACCGTGGGGTATCTTCGGATACGGTATCTTTGTGATACAGGGTATCTTCGGATACGGTATCTTTGTGATACGGTATCTTTGTGATACGGGGTATCTTTGGATACGGCATCTTCGGATGCGTGAGATCGGATAAGACTGACGGGTTGGATTGACCCACCTCCCGGGCAGTTCCCGATCAGGGTGAGACCTCGCACACTGGGATCCGTGAAGCTAGAGGGACTCACGAGGACATATTGGCCAGTCCTGGTTATTACCGATATACAGTATTGCCTAGTCTCGTATCTTGTATATATATATACGTATGTTTTCGATATCGATGCTTTTGAGAGACTCAATTTCCATGGTTTTGTGTGAGTCAGGATCACCCGAAGGAGGGGTCGAGTCCTGACTTCATTGTGAAATTTTAAATGGGAAAGAAATGATTTAAAATGAATTGCATGTTGAATTTTTCGTGCAACTTGATTTACATAACATCATGACGCATATCATTTGTTTTAAAATGTGTGGAGAAAGGGTGGTTTATGCATGGCACCACGTTCATGTAGGTAGTATGGTTACCTACTTGTTCGTAGGATTGCCTTACTGAGCTTGATGTGCTCACCCCTTTCATTTTCTCCCACAGATAATCTCCAGTTGAAGTCGCGACGACTCAGTACTGCATTCCGGATATCCGCTGCTACCCATCGACATAAGGTATATATACACTTGAACATATTGTATCTACATAAGCATAGCACAGTAACATGTTTGTAAGTAACTTTAGGGGATGTATAAATAATATAAACAATTATAAATGACTGGAGAATAAATAAGTTAGATGGTAATTGAATGGTGGGACTGGCATTGACGCACAGCCCAATTTTTAGTGGAGTGTTGGTCACGATTCGAGAACAGGTAAGAATTTAAGTAATGAAATAAATAAAACGTGAAAAATTCACTCTGATTTTTGGGTAGTTTGGGTCGTGACACTGAAACATTGATAACTATTATATACCTCGTTAGTAAGGACCGAAATATTGCTAATTATTATATACCTCATGAGTAAGGGCCGAAATATTGCTAACTACTATATACCCTGTTAGTAAGGGCCGAAACATTGCTAACCATTATATCCCGTCAACAAGGGTTGAAACCTTGCTTAGTATTATATACCTTGTTAGTAAGAGCCGAAACATTGCTAACTATTTGTCACAACCTCCCCTCCCGTGACCTACCAAAATCACCACAAATTTTTCGCATTTTACTTACCTCTCCTTTTGTCATCACTCAACATCAAACCGTTAGGTTGTGATTCGATATTAGTTACCTCACCCATATTCATTCATAACATGTAAACAAGTCAATATTCTTTTCTATATTGTAAACTCTTAAACATTAATACAAATACTGGTACATATACATCCCCGACCGTACATTCGTTTACATAACTGTGCTTTTACATTGTTCAGTACAAAACGTTTCAAATGTGTATACTTCTCGTAAGATGGATATGCAGCGGATCAGGGAATACCAGTCCTCAGCCGTGCTCGACTACAGTGAACGCTCTGTAGAGAGGAAAAATAAAAAGGGGGTGAGCTCATAGTTCAGTAAGAAAATCAGGCAAGCAAGTAGATAACCACATTATCTACAAAATATAATGCTCATGCCTTGAAATCATTTCCTTATCAATTCATATCTAAGGCATGCATCTTACTTGAAACTTTTATGCAATATATACATATTGATATAAATTGTCATGCTGGTTTAACAACCTCAGCAGTTTATGCAAAACATTGCATTTCTCATGTAATTCATAATTTTCACATTTTTCATGCCATCCAATTAAATCAAAAATAATATGGCGTATCATCATGTTTAAAAACATGGAAATCTAGACCTCACCCATCCCTCGGGTTACCCGTTATCACACACACAAATTCACATGTTCAGATTATAAAACCATGTGATAAGTTATTCAAGAAATCTAAATTTATATTGCATGAAAGGAGATAGGCGACTACATGTTCCGAGATTATGATCATAACTCTTTTTTCGTGATCCCAGGCTACACAGTACTCGGTGTGTGGGGTCTCACATTTGCTGTAACGGGAGGTGGGTCAAATCTCTACCGTCAGCTGACAACTCAATCACATAGTGTACTCACGGTACAACATACTCCATGTGACATACAGGGCACAAAGTACTCCATGGACCCAATCTCAAGGTCGGGATGTTTACCATAAGTCTTAGTCCTCATACCTTAGATATTGTCACGACCCTCAACTTATCAAAATACGTATAAATTTTTCGCATTTTCATGCATCAATTGTTAATCATCCTTCCTCGATCGTGAACAACCACACTCTTAACAGTTGGGTTGTGTGTCGACGTCTAACTCATTCCACCATACTCATTCAATTTGAACATTATTTATACTACACTTATATAAATGAATATATATCAGAGTCGTTACATGTGTTTATATTGCTTTACATCCCCAATAGTTACATATAAAATGCTACTGTGCTATGTCTAGTTTAGATACAAAATAATCCAAGTGTGTATACCTTTAGCGATGGGATGCAGCGGATTACCAAAAGGGAAACGCCTCCAGTCACGCTCAATCTATACTCAACACTCTGTAGAGAGGGGGAAAATAAAAGGGGTGAGCAAACCACACGCTCAGTAAGGCAATCATGCGAACAGGTAGATACTGCACTATCTACGTGATCGTGATGCCATGCTCAAAAGTATTTAATTCATCATTTATCTTGAAACATGAGTGTATGATTGGGTTAATGGTATGTAAAGCATTCATGCTATTAAAATCCAGTGCACATTTCAACTCAAAGCATGGTATAAATCATCATGCATAATTCACAATAAAAGCATGGCATTACCCATCATGCATTTTCACAATAAAGCATGGCATTAAACATCATGCATTTTCACAATAAAGCATGGCATTAAACATCATGCATCCGTGCACTTTAAAAACCATTAACAAATCAATCCAACACTGGTTAGGTCTCAGCCCACCCTTGGACTTTCCTGACCCACAAATCATTTCAAACATGGATTTATTCTCAAAGCAATAGACATGTGAGATAGGCAGTTCAACAATAGGTAATAACCTCAAGGCCTATGTACATAACCTGTGATACCGGATACACGGATCAGGTGTGCGGGATATCACCACTATCTGCTTCCACACGGGAGGTGGGTCAAATCCTACCCGTCGGTCCATAGCAGATCTCGTCCGAAGACGGCACATCACAACTCAACACGGTACAACGTACTCCATGCTACATGCACTGTACAACGTACTCCGTGGACCCAATCAACACATCATATCACGCCACATCTCAAACGCACGTGTGAGCCTATTTAATCGGTACGACTTCTTGTCTACCCGAAGCTCCTAACATGACTAATTAATCATGTCAAAACAATGCACGTGTGAGCCTATTTAATCGATGTGACACCCAGTTTACTCGAATCTCCAAACACGGTAACATGCAAGGTGGGCATCCAGTGCGAGACAAACTCCAAGCACAATGCCAAAACAAATATGAAATCCATGTGAAAACTAGTGCCTCTAGCACTCATGTGTATAAAACACGTCAAATCTCGTGCAAGTCATACTCTAGCACGCTTTCATACTCACGAAATCATATAGGTGGCTCAAAACTTTGCAAAATATGGTTAACAAAACCAAAACACACTCATTTCTTTTGCAAATCATTTCAATGTTAGCCAACCTACCAATCATTTGCTAAAAAGCAATAAAACATGATTTTCAAAGCAATATGCTTTTGTTTTCATGCACATTTTTTTCAAACTCCCAACTTTTGCCCTTCAATCACCCAACATCATTTCCTAATGTCTCATGCATTCTAGCAAAGCATTTAATGCGCCTAAGTTGCGCACAGATATCTCTAAGAGTCCACACAATTTCCTTACCTCGATTTACTTGGTGTGACTCCTTTCCTTTTAGCTTCTCACGCTCTTGGCTCAACTCGCCTCGGCGTATCCTCGGAAGCTGCGATTCATTCATTCAACCAATTGAGTTAATGTTTTTAACCCATAATTGACCTCACTAGTCAATATTATTCACTTATGCATTTTACAAATGCCTTAATCCACATTTTACCTCTTTTAGGTAAATCTCACAATTTATCCACTAACCACATCTTAAAATCATACCATAACACTATTAATAACTTCTACATATCTCATTCATCATTAATCTCCATACATTCCACTTTCTCACTCTAGACCATTTCTAGGTCATAATCATTTCAATGCATTTTTGATAGTTTCTAACCATCTATACTCATGCCAAACAACTCCAAAATCAATTATATAGACAATGTACCATAGTTAGAGTGTTAGAATCTTACCCAATTTGATTTCTCTTCTTGCTCCAAATGACAATGCCCTTAGCTCCTTCAATACCAACAATGAGAAAATTCCAACTATGTTGTTCTCCTCTTTGATAGGAACAACTTTGCCTCTAATGGTCTCTCTTCAAATATTACTGAAAATGGCTGATTTTAGAGAGAGAAACTTAGGTTTTTGGGTTGAAAGTGGAAGGTTAGTGTTTTTCCCGAAATTTTTAGATTTTCAACACTCCTTATATAGAAATAGCTTGACGAGATCGATCTAGTCCAAGAGGAGATCGATCTGGTCCCCTTAAATCCCTCTTTTTCACGACATTTTAAGCATGAGATCGATCTGTCGAAGCATGAGATCGATCTGCTCCCAAACAGAGAGCTAAGGAGATCGATCTGGGTGCTTGAGGATCGACCTTTTCATTACAGAATGCTTAGGAGATTGATCTGGCTCTATTGGAGATCGATCTGCTCTATTCCATTGCCCAAATAAGAGCATTCTGGCTCTTCCAGATCATCTCTCATCCCATGAGATCAATCTGCCCTTCATAGTTTCCAGTTTTTCTGCAGTTCTTCTGCAGCAACTCATACTCAAACATCCTTAATTTGCTACCATGATCATTTTCTCATTCATTCATCTTTGAGGCTTGACAATGGCCTCCATTCATACCTTATACCTATTGAGACTTGTGTGGAATCTTTGTATAACCAAAGATACTTAATATTAACCAAATGGGAGTGCATACTCATGCAACTCTTCATTCCATTTACCACACTACTCATATTCCATTCTACTCATATTCCTCACATGTTTAAGTCCATTTCCTCTTATTCATACATAATGTAACTTGTATGTACAATCACAACTCTTATTGCAAGTGTGTACATTAACTTATGGACTTACATCACATATACATCACTTAATTTACATTTCTATGTACATATATACTATTATACATATACGGGGTCTCACAGATATACCTCATAGTCGGGATGCTTGCCATAAGTCTTAGTACTCATACTACGAATAATATTTTCGATAGCCCTCGGCCATATCTCAAAATATGCACGTGTAAGCATGTAATCAATGTGACACACAGTCACACAGGCTCCCAACACGGCTGTTTCATGCTTTCTTTCAAAATTCGATACGTGCGAGTAAACTCCCAACACGACCATAACACAGTGATATAAATCTAGTGCGAGCAATGCTCCCAGCACTATGTCATGTAAAAACCTGAGTATGAGCAATGCTCCCAATACTCTATAATGCATCAATAAATGAAAACTGAGTAGAGCAACGCTCCTAGTACTCTATCATTCATAAATCGCATTTAAAATTTAGTACAAGAATATACTTAAGTACTATGTGATGCATATCTTATAAAATATAGTGCGAGTATTCTCTAGCACTAATGGTTTACACACAAATCCCGATAGATGGCTTAATTAAATTGAATTTCACCCAATCAAATCAAATCGGCACTCAAATGTGTTGTTTTCGCATATACATGAAAACATTAGTCATTCTATCATGCAACTATGAATATTAGTCACAAACATGCTCCTACGGCTTTTTACCCTATATTTGGATAAAACCACGATTTATCTCGCCGATTCCTATCACAACATTCCTATTCACGGGAATTCATATAGAATATAATTATTGAAATTCTATTCCAAATACGTGTAGCTATCTCTAGCTACTCACAAAATTCCCTTACCTCAGATCACGTTTCGTGACCTCACTTCCTCGGTGCTGCTCACTCTCGCAGTCTGGCAGCTTCCAATATCAACTTATGAAGCTGTTAATAATCATCCACATCAGTATATCTTAATATACTTGTTTTCACTTGCATGACTCTAAATCAATGCATTTAACTCCTCTCAATGCTTCAATTTCATCACATTTCTCCCATTATGGTGTTATACCATATATCTCATACACTTATCTTCATTTCTCATCTATTCCAATTTATGTATTTCATAAAACTACCTTAGAATCTACCATAGATACTTATTTCATCATTTAATCCATGTTTACTTAACTTCCTCATCGTTTTCTCAATCTCATACAAATATCTAGGTCATGGATATTTTTCATGATCAATTTGTTTTCAACAATTTAAACATACATCATTCAACTCACCAAGACACCTAGATTAACATATATGAACATGGTGTATTGAATCTTACCTAGCTTGAACTTTCTCTTTTTCACCAAATTTGGTAAAATCCGCCTTGTTCCTTCAATCCTTGATTCCAACTTCTAGTTTTCCAACTATGTTGTTCTCTTCTTTGCTAAGATCAACTTTGCTGAACTGAATCTCTCTCAAAATTGATTAAAAGATGAAGATTTCTTGAGTAGAAAGGTTAGGTTTAACTCTGGTTTTCAATAGGGTTTGATGTTCTCAGGAAACAGAGGTTTGCAGAACCATGTATTTATAAAATTGAAATTGGGGATCGATCTGCTAACTAAGTGAGATCGATCTGTCCTATATATTTCCCTTCAGGAACTGACCTTTTGAGTTTAGGGGATCGATTTGCTCTTGAGCACAAGATCAATCTGCTTTGCACAAAACCTTAAGGAGATCGATATGCTCCTTTCATGAGATCGATCTATTCTACCCAGAACCTATCAAAGATCGATCTGCATTGAATGAGAGATTGATCTGGTTCTCTTCTAAAGCAGTTCTGCTGCAATATTTCCCAAAATTCACAGTTACATTCATATTTGATTTACTTAACTACCCATTTTGCATTTCATACACATTGGCAACTTAAAAACATTAATTCCTTATGATTTATATCATTTGTGACTTGTTCATACATCATAAAATCATAAAGAATACATATTAAATTACGGGTCTTACAATCCTCCCCACTTTAAGAAATTTGGTCCTTCAAATTAGAACCAAGTTACTCTTCAAACAACTGGGGGTATCTCTCTCGCATCAGACTCTTTAGCTCCCAAGTAGCTTCCTCTGAAGTGTAATGCTGCAAAGAATCTTCACTAACCCGATAGTCTTATTTCTCAAGACTTTCTCCTTTCTATCCAGTATCCGGATCGATTTCTCTACATATGTCAAATCATCCTTAAGCTCCAACGGCTCATACCGAATCACATGGTTTGGATTTGGATGATACCTCCTTGGTATTGAAATGTGGAAGACATTATGCACTCCCGATAAATCTAGTGGTAAAGCTAACCTATATGCCTTATCGGCCACTCGATCAAGTATCTCAAAGGATCCAATATAGCGAGGACTCAACTTACCTCTCTTCTCAAATCTCGTTGTACCTTTGGAAGGAGAAACCTTTAGAAATACTTACTCACCAACTGCAAATTCAAGTTGTCTTCGTCTCTTATCAGCATAGTTTTTCTGTCTACTCTAAGCTATCCTTAATCTCTCAATAATCAACCGGACATCCTCAAAGGCTTGTGTAACCAAATTAGGAGCAAAAATCTTTCTGTCACCCACTTCTTCCCAATCGATAGGAGAATGACATCTATGGCCATACAAAGCCTCAAACAGTGCCATCTCGATACTCGTATGATAACTGTTGTTGTAGACAAATTCGGCTAGTGGCAAATGATCATCCCAGGAGCCTCTAAAATCCAGCACACATGCTCTCAACATATCCTCCAGAGCCTGTATAGTCCTCTCTGACTGACCATTTGTCTGAGGATGAAAAGCGGTGCTCAAACTCAACTGGGTTCCACTGGTTTCCTGAAAATGTTCCCAAAATTGGAAAGTGAAGCGGGAATCCCTATCTGAGATACTGCTCATTGGAACACCATGTAACCTCACTACCTTGCGTACATACAACTCTGCTAATGAACTTAGAGTATCGGTAGCTCTCATAGCTAAGAAGTGGGCTGACTTTGTCAGTCTATCAACTATCACCCATATTGCATCGTGATTCCTCTGGGTCCTCAGTAAACCCATCACGAAATTCATGGTGATATACTCTCATTTTCATGTCGGTATTGGTAGAGGCTGCAATAACCCTGTAGGTTTCTAATACTCTACCTTCACCTGCTGACATATGAGATATCTTGCCACAAACTCTGCCACATCTCTCTTCATACCCGACCATCAGTACACCTTCTAGAGGTTTTGATACATCTTGTTACTCCCCAGATGTAGTGTATACCTCGACAAATGAGCTTCAGACAAAATCAACTTTCAAAGTTCTGGGTCCTCGAGAACACACAATCTGCCTCTGAACCTCAGAAGTCCATTTGAACTTATCTTAAAATCCGTCACTGTGCCACTCTGTATCTGACTAATCATGTCAATGCAATACAGATCAGTCTGCTGAGCCTGTCTGATCCTATCCAACAGATCTGGCTCCAAGCGTAGACTAGCAATCATACAGTCCGTATCCATGTAAGAAGGCAGGACTCCCAAATTGAGGCTAGCAAATTGCTCTAGCAACTCATGTTCCCTGACCATCATATACGATACCATCCCAAGGCTTTTCCTACTCAAAGCATCAACTACAACTTTAGCCTTACCCAGATGATAAAGTATCTCACAATCATAGTCCTTCAAAAGCTTTAACCATCTTCTCTATCTCATGTTCAATTCTTTCTGTGAGAACAGATACTTGAGGCTCTTGTGGTCCGTGAATATCTGGAAATTCTCACCATACAAGTAGTGGCGCCATACCTTCAACGGAAACACTACTGCTGCTAACTCCAAATCATGGGTCGAATAGTTCTTCTCATGATCCTTTAGCTGTCTGGATCCATAAGCAACTACCTTCCCATTCTGCATCAATACACAACCCAGTCCCTGATGTGAAGCATCGATATACACTGAAAATCCTCCTGAGCTGGTAGGGATAGTGAGAATCGGAGTAGTGGTCAATCGACTTTTCAGCTCCTAAAAACTCCTCTCACAATCCTCATCCCATACAAAAGCTACACTTTTTCGAGTGAGACGTGTCAACGGAGCAGCTAACTTTAAAAATCCCTCAACGAATCTCTGAAAATATCCTGCTAAACCCAAAAAAACTCCTAATCTCGGTAACTGTCTACAGCCTCAATCTTGGATGGATCCACTGATACACCATCCCTCGACACAAAGTGTCCCAAAAATGAGATCTGTGACAACCAAAAATCACACTTACTGAGTTTAGCATACAGCTTCTGCTCTCGTAGGGTATGCAATACAATCTTGAGGTGCTTCTCATGCTTTTCCTAAGATTTTGAGTATACTAATATGTCATCGATGAAGACGATAACAAACTGATCCAAATATGGCTTGAATACATCGTTCATCAAAGCCATAAAAGCTGCGGGAGTATTCGTCAATTCAAATGGCATAACCAAAAACTCATAATGGCCATATCGAGTCCTAAATGTTGTCTTGGGCACATCTCCACTCTGAACTCTCAATTGATGATACCCAGACCTTATATCAATCTTAGAAAAGACCTGTGCTCCCCGGAGCTGATCCAATAAATCGTCGATAAGTGGAAGGGGATACCTATTCTTGATGGTAGCCTTATTCAGCAATCTGTAATCTATACACAATCGAATGCTTCCATCCTTCTTCCTTACAAACAAAATCTGTGCTCCTCAAGGCAAAACACTCGGTCTGATGAAACCCCTATCCAACAACTCTTGTAATTTTCTCTTGAGCTCCTTCAGCTCAACTAAGGCCATACAATACGGTGGTTTCGATATAAGTTCAGTATCAGGCACCAAATCTATACAGAACTCTATCTTTCTGTCCGATGGTAACCCTGGCAATTCATCCGAAAAGACATATAGGAATTCACTGACCACAGGAATATCGGTCAACTCTGAATGTACCTTATCCGTATCAACCACATACGTAATAAAACCTTCAATATATTCATTTCTCAGTCAGCATAGTATATTTTCTATTGAAACTATAACTACTACTTTCATTTCTTTTCATCAAACTTTACAACATATTTTTCAGGGTTAGGAAACATAACTGTCTTATCATAACAATCTAACACAGCATGGTTTAACGATAACCAATCCATTCCTAAGATTACATCAAAATCACTCACACTTAACAATATTAGATTGGCTGTCATGTCCTTTTCCCCTACTCTTAACTTACAATCATTTAACACATATTCAACTAACTGACTATTATCCATAGGCGTACTAATCAACATCATCCTACTTAAAGGTGTACGTTCTACATGTGTTGCTAACTTACATGCATATGAAGGCGATACAAATGAATGCGTGACACCAAGATCAATTAAAACATGTGCTTCTAAATCATACATCAGGATGTTAACTTTAATCACATCCGACAAAGCATCGGCTGTACCCTGGTCCATGGCATGTACTCGTCCTCGTCCAATGACCTGCTTCCATTTCTCCTCTACTGTCGCTTTCCTCCTCGACGCAGAGATATCAGTTGAAACTCTCTCCGGCTCCTTGGCCTTCTGTGGGGTAATATAATTAACCTCTGGGTAAACTCTAGCCATATGCCCTGGTTTCCCACATCTGAAGCACAATCCGTTAGAAACAGGACAAGGTCTACTTCCATGGAATCTACCACATCTATTGCACTGCTTTGTGGTAGGTCTCGGTCCTCCAATCACTACTCCTCTAGTTGGAGCTATAGCTGAATATGCAGGAGATCAAACGGTCTTCTCCTGTACTTCCTCGATCCTTGGCCTCTTACCAAAAAGTCTCTTCCCTCCTCGATATCCAAAACCTCAAGCATAGTCACTCATCGGCCTCTTTCTATCCCTGTCTCTACCCTTGCCAACTGTCCTGAACTTAGAGACATTCCTCTCATAATCTTGATCACATAGTTACGCCCTACGCACTACCTCATCATAGGTAGAGATGTCAAACGGAACCAATTTAGACTGTAATATTGGTCTCCGTCCATCAATGAATCTGTGGACCTTTCTGGTCTCGCTACTCATGGTGTCAGGGTCATACCTCCCCAAAGATAGAAATCTGGTCTCATACACGTCTACTGAATGACTCCCCAAGCTCAACCCCAAAAACTCAGCCTGCAACCTCCGCTGGGTCGTATCTAGAACAAATTGCCTCTTGAAGGCATCCAGGAATATCTCCCCAACTGATCTCTGTATGTCAGGCTCTCAATATGGGTCAGGTGGACTTCCACCAATTCTTTGTCATCCCCTTCAGTAGGAACGCAGTAAATGCGACCATCTCTGAAGTCGTACACTCAAAGAATCCGTACAACTTCTCCATCTCTCATATCCACTCCTTAGCCAAAACTGGATCCTTAATCCCTCAAAAAGACCTCTTTAAATTGTCAGAGTCTGTCAAGATCACAACCATACCCCAAAACATTATCGCCTTGTCGTGGAGTAACATAAGACGGTGTATCCTGAACTGGTGGAGGTGTAGGTGTATCCGTAGTCTGTGGTACATGAGCTGGCTGTGTAGGCATACCAGGTGTAACTGCCTCTCTAGACGCAGTCCCTACATCCTGCCCCTGTCCTTCAAGCATAATTTGTGCCAGTAACCCCACTATGGTCTCAAGGCAACGCTCTAGTCTCGCGAAGCATGCCTCGATACTCTTTGGTACCTTAGTAGGACCTGTCGTCTCATCTCAGGTCTCTGGCCGACCTCTACGACCTTGAGCCCTACCTCTAGCCCCTCTACCACGGTAGGTATTAGCCATAATAGCTAAATTCCTGCATTTATAACCATTAATTAGTCTGATTCCCATCTCGTATACACAATTGTAACTGAACAAAGCATAGTACTATGGGGATGTATACTTTCCTAATTACTAATGTCGACTCACATCAGACTAACACAAGCTCTGATACCATATTGTCACAAACTCCCATCCCGTGACCTACCAAAATCACCATAAATTTTTCGCATTTTACTTATCTCTCCTTTTGTCATCACTCAACATCAAACCGTTTGACTGTGATTCGATATTAGTTACCTCACCTGTATTCATTCATAACATGTAAACAAGTCAATATTCATTTGTATAATGTAAACTCTTATACATTAATACAAATACTGGTACATATACATCCCCGACCATACATTCGTTTACATAACTATGCTTTTACACTGTTCAGTACAAAACGTTTCAAATGTGTATACCTCTCGTAAGATGGATATGCAGCGGATCAGGAAATACCAGTCCTCAGCCGTGCTCGACTACTGTGAACGCTCTGCAGAGAGGAGAAATAAAAAAAGGTGAGCTTACAGCTCAGTAAGGAAATCAGGCAAGCAAGTAGATAACCACACTATCTACAAAATACAATGTTCATGCCTTGAAATCATTTCCTTATCGATTCATATCTAAGGCATGCGTCTTACTTGAAACTTTTATGCAGTATATATATAGATATAAATTGTCATGCTGGTTTAACAACCTTAGCAGTTTATGCAAAGCATTGCATTTCTCATATAATTCATAATTTTCACATTTATCATGCCATCCAATAAAATCAAAATAATATGGCATATCATCATGTTTAAAAATATGGAAATCTGGGCCTCACCCATCCCTCGGGTTACCCTTTATCACATACAAAAATTCACATGTTCAGATTATAAAAACATGTGATAAGTTATTCAAGAAATCTCAATTTATATTGCATGAAAGGAGATAGGTGACTACATGTTCCGAGATTATGATCATAACTCATTTTTCGCGATCCCAAGCTACACAGTACTCGGTGTGTGGGGTCTCACATTTGCTGTAATGGGAGGTGGGTCAAATCTCTACCGTCAGCTCACAACTCAATCACATAGTGTACTCACGGTACAACGTACTCCATGTGACATACACGGTATAAAGTACTCCATGGACCTAATCTCAAGGTCGAGATGCTTACCATAAGTCTTAGTCCTCATACCTTCAATATACCTCTTAGTCGGGATGTTTACCATAAGTCTTAGTCCTCAAACTATGGATAATATTTTCGATAACCCTCGGCCATATCTCAAAATATGCACGTGTGAGCATATAATCAGTGCGACACACAGTCAGCACAAGCTCCCAACACGACTGTTTCATGCTTTCTTTCAAAATTCCGTACGTGCGAGTAAACTCCCAACACGACCATAACACAAGTGATATAAATCTAGTGCGAGCAATGCTCCCAGAACTATGTCATGTAAAAACCTGAGTATGAGCAATGCTCACAATACTCTATAATGCATCAATAAATGAAAACTGAGTACGAACAATGCTCCCAGTACTCTATCATTCATAAATCACATTTAAAATTTAATACGAGAATATACTCAAGTACTATGTGATGTATATCTTATAAAGTATTATGCAAGTATTCTCTAGCACTAATGGTTTACACACAAATTCTGATAAATGGCTTAATTAAATTGAATTTCACCTAATCAAATCAAGTTGGCACTCAAATGTGTTGTTTTCGCATATACATGAAAACAGTAGTCATTTTATCATACGACTGTGAATATTAGTCACAAACATGCTCCTACGGCTTTTTACCCTATATTTGGATAAAACCACAATTTATCTCATCTGCTCCTATCACAACATTCCTATTCACAGGAATTCATATAGAATATAATTATTGAAATTCTATTCGAAATACGTGTAGCTATCTCTAGCTACTCACGAAATTCCCTTACCTCGGATCACGTTGCGTGACCTTACTTCCTCGGTGCTGCTCACTCTCGTAGTCCGACATCTTCCAATATCAACTTCTGAAGCTGTTAATAATTATCCACATCAGTATATCTTAATATACTTGTTTTCACTTGCATGACTCTAAATCAATGCATTTAACTCCTCTCAATGCTTCAATTTCATCATATTTCTCCCATTATGGTGTTATACCATATATCTCATACACTTATCTTCATTTCTCATCTATTCCAATTTATGTATTTCATAAAACCACCTTACAATCTTCCATATGTACTTATTTCATCATTTAATCCATGTTTACTTAACTTCCTCATTGTTTTCTCAATCTCATACCAATATCTAAGTCATGGATATTTTTCATGATCAATTTGTTTTCAACAATTTAAACATACATCATTCAACTCACCAAGACACCTAGATTAACATATATGAACATGGTGTATTGAATCTTACCTAGCTTGAACATTTATCTTTTTCACCAACTTTGGCAAAATCCACTTGTTCCTTCAATCTTTGATTCTTATTTCTAGTTTTCCAACTATGTTTTCTCCTCTTTGCTAAGAACAACTTTGTTGAACTGAATCTCTCTCAAAACTAATTGAAAGATGAAGATTTCTTGAGTAGAAAGGTTAGGTTCAACTTTGGTTTTCAATGGGTTTGATGTTCTCGGGAAACAGAGGTTTGCAGAACCATGTATTTATAGAATTGAAATTGGGGATCGATCTGCTAACTAAATGAGATCGATCTGTCCTGTATATTTCCCTTCAAGAATCGACCTTTTGAGCTTAGGGGATCGATCTGCTCTTGAGCACAAGATCGATCTACTTTACACAGAACCTTAAGGAGATCGATCTGCTCCTTTCATGAGATTGATCTATTCTACCCAAAACCTATTAAAGATCGATTTACATTGAATGAGAGATCGATCTGCTCCTCTTCTGAAGCAGTTCTGCTACAATTTTTCTCAAAATTCACTATTACATTCATATTTGATTTACTTACACATTGGCAACTTAAAAACATTCATTCCTTATGATTTATATCAATTGCGACTTGTTCATATATCACAAAATCATAAAGAATACATATTAAATTACGGGTCTTACACTATTATATCCCGTCAGTAATGACTGAAATATTGCTAACTATTATATACCCTATTAGCAAGGGCCGAAGCATTCTAATTATTATATCCCGTCATCAAGGGTTGAAACATTGCTAACTATTATATACCTTGTTAGTAAGGACCGAAACATTGCTAACTATTATATCCCATTAGCAAGGGTGAAACATTGCTAACTATTATGTACCCCGTTAGTAAGGGCCGAAACATTGCTATTTATATGGCCAATAGCAGGCTACATCATTGCTAATTACTATATACTCCACTAGCAGGGGCCGAAAATGGTCATGACTAACTATTATCGTCTGTCAGCTAAGGCAAAACATTTAGTTGTAAAAGCTATCAGAATGCATGTTTTGAAATCACTTCTAATCACAATGTGGATAAAAGCAGAGTTAGCTTGAATCCAAAACACAGAGACATATGTCTCACATACTTTCAAAACATACTATAAATGAGATTTTAAAGCTTCTTTAATGCATGTATAAACTAATGCAAGCTTTCTAAATCCCACAAAATCATAATATGCATCGAGATACAAGTGTAATACAAAACAAAGTTTGAATAGGAACATATCATTTTCGATAATCTTAACGCCGATATTTTTCACATACTTGTAATACTTAGAATCCTTAGACATAATTTGATTCTTGTCCTAAGACCCAATTTAATCTGTTCGATGCTATCTCGCATCAAAGGGATTAATTTGTATCATGTTCATATATCAAAAAACAATTTTGAAACCATATAGTTCGATATATTATTCACAAGGTTCGATAATTGGATCATACGAATATAGGCGAAGTCCACAAGTATATCCCGATAAAGGCTTTCCCACTGTGACTATCAGTGAGCTAAAACTATCTCGAAAACTAGAGTGTTACCCAAGACCACTAATCCAAGTCTCCAGTCTTAGCGATTAGTTAGAACCGCTAATCTCCAAACTGCCCGTATAAGAGTCGTAAGTTCAGGGCTATCTCCATATGCTCTGTCAGGAATAACATAACTAAAATGCCCATAAACGATAAAACATTTGAAAAACACGTTTCTAAAAGTCATATAATTGAGGTGGAAATCAATTTATGCGTAAATCCAAAAAAACTAAGCATAAGCTAAATAAGCTCTATGCTCCAATTAGTCCAAACAAATTCAAAATGAGATTATAAAGTAATACATGCATGATAGATAAAAAAAATATGCAAGCTTTTAAATCTCCCACACAATCTGATTTTAATGTGTGAAAATCATCGCAAGGTTCGAAACATGTCAAAACAAATTAAAATCACGTTTTTGATAACACAAGGTCTTAGTTCGAAACATATAGACAATTTAAGAAATTTTTGCAATAAGATCGGGTAACAATTGCTCATTACTCAGCCTACAAGATTGAGAGCAATTTATATCCCCAATTCAATTGATTTAATATATTTCATATTTCAAATTGATCAAAAGGTTCACATGCTTATTCGAAAAGTTCAAACAAAGCATTTAAGATAGTCAAACGTTCGATTCAAAACATAAAGCAATTTGTACGAGGTTAACCCACAACTTATGCAATTAAACTTACCTCGTATGCCAATACAAGTTGTATTAAGCGAGGTTCACTTACCCGAGATACCGTGATGACACGCAGATCAAGGCTTGATCGAACTCGCGTTTGTCGCCTATTATCGCGCTACACGTTTATATATTTGAACCGAGTCAATTTCAATCAAATATAAATTCAAATAAATTTTCAAAAAATTAAAACAGTCGAATTCAACCGCTTATCGGTTTATCCTTAAACAGAGACAGCACAAAATTTTCTCTGTTGTTTTTTGTTGAACTGATTTGGACCGATTCAGCCTATTTCCTTTCTACTGAACAGGGTCGAACTAGTTTTGCCTCTATCTTTGCTGATCGAGCCTCGCCGATCGGTTCTCGACCAGTTTCTGCTTTCAACAGCACCAGGCCATGCAGAGGAACCTTCGATCAGGACAATGGAAGCAGATCGGTGGTGGTGATGGCTTCCTCTTTCCCTCTTCTCTCTTTCGCCCGTTTCTCTCTCTCTTTCGTCAATCTTCCTCGCCGATCTTCCATTTCCTGCATCGCTCGCAGTCACTGCCTCTTTCCCTTGGCTGGCTGATGTCGGTACTCTCCTCCCTTGGCTCGGTCTCGCCTTCGTCTTTCTCTGTTTTCCTTGTTTCACCGTTTTATCTTCTGTTACAGAGGGGAAAATGAGAGAGAGGGATCGGGTTTCTTGATCTTTCTCTTTCTTTTTTTCTTTTTCTTATATATATATATATATATACATATTAATATATATTATATATCTTAACATAGTATATTATATAAATAAATATCTAAATATATAATATGTTTTTTATAATATATTATATATATAAATATCTATACATATATATTATTTTATATATTTCTATATATATTTATTTAATATATATATATATAGATATTTTTTTGAAATATTATCATGTATATCTGAGATAAATTTCCAATGTGGAAAAATTTCGAGTCATCACATATACCCACAAAATCTTATACTTAGACTTAATCCTAAAAATTTATATACTTTCAAGATCAAGATCATGAAAAATTTTTCAATCTTCTAATTTTTAATTCATAACTTAACAAAATCAAATAATCAAGTCAATCACATCTCAATCATTACTCTCATATCCATACATACCTCTAAATAAGTCAATATAAATAAAATACATAACTAACATAAATTGAAACATGTAACATGAGCACGTGACTACCTATCTCCATTACTATAAGCATTAGCAATAAACCAAGATTTCATTATCTTTTCATGTTTTTGAGGTTATACAATGGCTTCTCTAAGTACTCGTAGAACAAGTCAGTTTTTGTATTTATAGTGCTTTGAATACTCATCTTTCAAGTCGTTAAATACATTTTATCTTATGCAGACTTATGTGACTCAAAACATTGGAGTAGCTTTTTAACCTCTTTTCTTTTTCTTCTCATCATCTTTTTCTTTCTTTCTTTTTTTCCTACTTCTTTTTCTTAAGGATATCCTTATTTACTTGAACCTTGCTTAGACTAATATCAATGGGTAAAATCACAATATCAACATTACATGAACAATTATATCAAATTATGAATTCACATAAACTCTTTAGAAAGTACTCACTTTAATAATCATAACAATCAAAATACTTTCAACTCTTTTGTATAACATTGTTTAAGTTTAGAATTAATTATCAAAAGAGAAAAATGTCATGATTTTTTTTTTTTTACTTAAAACTTGACATCTACAATATTAAACATCCTAAAATCGAAAACTACTTTTTTAATATTATGAAAATCGACATCTTCATATTATCTATATAAAACGATATCCTAAAAAGATAAAAACCTAATATTAAAAATTTCGACTAACAAAAAAAACTAATATAAAATTTTGAATAAAAAAAATCCTAATATAAAATCGACTAACAAAAAAAATTCTAATATTAATATGAAATTTCAACAAACAAACAATTCCTGATATTAAAAAACGTTTAAAAAATTTATTAAATTTTTAACTTTTCCTAGATTAAAATCTTCTCCCCTACACTTAACTCTTACTTTGCCCTCAAAGTAAGTTTATCATGCAGAAAAAGAAATATATTGACTCAAAATTAATAAGAATAAAAGAAAAATGATAAGAAATACTCCTTAATTGTAACGACCCTTGACCCTTGAAAATTGGAGGAATTTTTTTTTGAACTTAATTTACTCACTTATTCCCTTATTCACTTAGGTTGTATTCTTGTTCAGTGTCAATCCTTAAAAATATTTCATTTAATTTATCCTTATACAGATTTCATCCCGACACATTATTTTCAATAGATGTCTGTGCATACAAATAGTCTGGTAAAGAGATAAGAATGTATACCTCACGCATATACAAAAGGTAGTCTGGGGAAGCCCATATCCGCCAGCCTACGTTGTCTACGCAGCATTTATTAGCTGTAATTCACTGCAAAAATCTAAGAGGTAGAGGGGTGAGCTTTTGGGGAAAAGCCCAGTAAGACAGTACTATTAAAACAGTTCTGACATATAAAAGTATTTGAAATTGTTCATGGAATGAAACTTAGTGTTATACCGAAATTTCCATTTCATGCATAAACGTCATAAAGCATGCGTGTCAATAAAACCATTAACATGTTTAACCATTTTACAACTTTTCATAAACATTTTGTAAATCATATCGTAAACATTTCATGCATATTTCATAATCATTTCGTAAACATTTCATGAATATTTCATAATCGTTTCGTAAACATTTCATGCATATTTCATAATCGTTTCGTAAACATTTCATGCATATTTCATAATAGTTTCGTAAACATTTCATGCATATTTCATAATCATTTTGTAAACATCTCATGAATATTTCGTAATCATGAAAACACATATTCATTCATCATAGTCGATTTTTCATAATCAAATCGATGAGACTATGCTATAACTAAGTCATGCGATACGTGTCATTCTCCGTGGAGAGTCATCATACCTATGGCCATGGTAAGGGGGGCTGTAGAATGGATCAGGTTCGTACAGCAATAATAATTATAAACATGGGTAGTATCTTCTTATTTCTTATCATATACTAGCACATAGCTAGGGCACGAGCACCTGTGGCACTCACCGTGCGGGGAACATTAATGCGTACTGCACGGGCACGAGATACTACCAAAACATCATCGTAAATCACCAGTAGCACGACATCTTCCACAAAGGTTGAGTCAAGTGCTAAAAGGGCCAACGTACCGGCACCCCAAGTGGTGTAGCCGGAACACCACAAGTAGTAACCATGCATGAAGCCTATAGTCTCAAAACAGAGTTTCAAAATCTTTCTTGGGTTTAATAACCCATAAACTCATATCGAGTAATAACATCGAATTTCCTTGAAATCTGAAAACTCTTTCATAAAATCGAAAGACTGTGTGGCA
Source organism: Firmiana major (assembly GCA_033439115.1). NCBI lineage: Eukaryota > Viridiplantae > Streptophyta > Magnoliopsida > Malvales > Malvaceae > Firmiana > Firmiana major. The sequence goes on from CM065905.1 coordinate 10,674,235, forward strand.
CTTTGTTCTCATAGGACTCAAGAGGTGGCCCCCACAATCTCCTTTCGAAAACAATTTTTTTTCTTAAATACTTTTGAAATTGTCGAAGTTTCTTTAACAGTATGGATATAAAAACATAAATAAATGTAAAACATCCATACACTTCATATCTTTGAAAATTCATTTCACAACATGGAAACTATTCGGGAAATATTTCAATAAATTAAAACATGCATCGTAAATAGTTTCTCAAGTATAAAAGCATGATAAATCACTTCAAACCATATGCTCTTTCATAAAATCATTTATAAATGAAACAAAGATGCATTATCAGAACTAAGTTAAATAATACCCCTTACCTCAATTTATCGGATATCCCGAATTTGAATGGTGACGTCTTCTAGTACCTCCTTTAATTCTTTCTATGATTCACCTACACCGAAATTCTATACTTAGCACTCTATTCATGCGAATTAACTACGATGCATCAAAATCGTAACCTTGCTTACCTAGGAAAAATACACTCGATGTCTGTCTGTAATCCTTGATTACTTCGACTTAGCGAGTCGACGGGTCCAGTCCTCTCGGTAAATTTTTCAAGGCTCTTTCTCGAATTTTCAAAATTTTATACACTTATTTTCCTTTCTCGATTTTTTTCTTCTATTTTCAATAATATATATATATATTACTTTCTTCCTCTCCCCTTTTTTTTCCAATATATATATATATATATATATATATATATAATTATTATTATAATTATATATATATATATTACTTCTTTCTTTTCTTTTTTTTTCTTTTCTTTTTTTTCTTTTTTTTTCTTTTCTTTCTTTTCGAATTTCCTTTCTTCTTCCCGCCATATATATTTTCTTCTTCATTTTCCTTCTACACTGTTGCTCACCCGAGAGCCCTGTTGCCGGTCTTCCTCTTCAGCGTTGCTTCCTTCTGCTGTCATCAACATCTCTCAGGCCTCTCATCACCGCCAGATGCCAGCAACTAGCTTCCACCACCTCTTTCATATCCACAGTTTTCGCCATTCTTATCACCATCCCGCTTCTGCCTGCCGGTGTTTTCCTGCCACCTCTGTTTCCAGCGCATGCTTAACAACATCCTCGCACCAAATTTTTTTGACATCCTTCGGATACCCTGTATGGCACAACAGTTAGCGGTTCACCAACAACATTTTTTTTTGCACCACTTCCATCTGCAGTCCATGCACAACACAGCGACATAGGCTTCCTCCAGTGCCGGACGCAACAAAATAGAGAGAAACATTCTGTTTCCTAGTCTCCAATTTTCGTTGTTCTCTCCAAATCACTCTTCATTGCCACACTACAATAATTCAACACTATCTGTTAATTCCCCTGATCAATGCCTTCTTTCCATCTCCAATAATCATAAGACTCCAGTAATGCCCGAGAGCTCCCTGTTGCGTTCTGTTTTCCAAACGAAACCAAAACTCAGCCTATGACTTCTATTCACATCTCTTGGCTCTATCATTATACTTCCAGGCCATACTCACCTTTCCTTTTTTTTATGTATATGCAGAGTGGGAGCAGAGAAGACGTGAAGGTGAGAACTTGGTGGCGTGTGCGTGAAAGGAAGCAGGGATGAGATTGATTACAGAGTTGGTGCAAGATGGCCAGGTATGGTCGATGATAGCAGGATGATGGTGAAGATCATCAGCTTGGAAGAAGAAAAATGGTGGCCGGCAATGACACAGAATGGTTGGGAATGAAAGGTGATAAAGGTGGTTTTGGGCAGGGATTTAAATTGCGGTCAAGGCCTCGTTTTCGGTTGCATTGCGTTTGCCGCGGTTGCGGATATAACGGAGACCATCGCGGTCATTGCGGCTATCGCGGTCGTAATTTTTTTTTTAATTCACACAACTTCATCCAAAACATATTATTTACAATTATAATCATAATTAGTCTTATTTTGTAATTTTAAAAGTAATTTATGATAATTACTAAATATTTAAGATAATTACTAAATATTTAAGATAATTACTGAACATTTTTTAAAATAATTAGTAAAAATATACTTACAAAATTATTAATTAATACTAACTTTTTTAAAATATATATTAAAATTATATTAATTAAAAATTATACTAATTGAAAAAATTAACTACTAAAAAATTATATTAATTACAAGAATAACTACTAAAAAATTATATTAATTATACTAATTAAAAAAACTAACTACAAACAAATTATACTAATTAAAAAACTATATTAATTTAATTATTAAATATTTATTTAATCTCTATGCCTAACCAAACCCACCAACCCACCCACCCGACACCTTCCCCCCACCCTCTCTCCAACACAGTCACCTAATTTCTGATTTTTACTTCGATTTCATTCAGAGCCCCCCCTCTTCCCCCAACGCCCACTGAAATCTGAGGGAAGGAAGTGACATGGTTTTTTACAAGTAAGGGGTCTGCTTTGTCCATCTTAGCCCATCCATCGATATGGGAGCATACCATAGCGAAAAGAGATCCTCAAAGGCCACTGAAACGAAGAAAGAAAAAATCATGGTAGAAGATCGAGCCAAGAGCACTGCCTTTCCCTTCTTGGTCAGTTCTTTCCCAGCTCTACTCTTTGCTCTCTGGTTCGATTAGTGATTACCTTTGATTTTCTCTGATTCACACTCGTTTTTTCATAAAAAACGGTGGCGGCTACAGCCGAAACCGCTAAATAGCGGCCGCGACTCTGTGTCGCGGCCGCTATTTGGAACCCTGGTTTTGGGTTCATATGGCCGGCTGTACCAAGGATGATGTTGAAGCTTAGTGCAAAAACTAAAAGAATGCTATTTTCAACAGTGAACCAGGACTGATGATGGATGATAGATGGGAGTGACAGTGATAAGTATGCTGACTTTCAGTTCTGTCAGCTCCCTCAACACGCTTCTCTTCATCTGCTGAAATTGTAGACTTAATACTGTCCTTGATATATATATATATATATATATATATATATATATATATATATATATATAATTTATACACTAGCCCTATCACTTCACCCGACTTTCACTGCTGTAATTAAATTAGCCTCTCTTTCATTTGACTTCTGCCCCTATTTTATTTTCTTTTCCCAAACAGTTGAGGCATTCATTTTTTTTCTTATTCTATTATGTTTCCTCTACTAACCACCCCTCATCACCATCTTTCTGCCTTACCGAAGCTATCGCCCTTCACGTTTCTTCATCACGTTTCCTGTATCATATTTCTGTTTCCAGTTTCCCATGCCTCACATTTCCTGTTCATGTCTCCTGTTTAGCGTTTTCCTGCTTCTTCTACTGATGGGAGCTTTCGGCCACGTGAATGTATATTGTTTATGTACATATATATCTATTGTACCGTATATGAAGAATACCTATAACAGCACATGTAATTATATATTTATATACACACCTATGTGCACATTCATGTACTTAATTAAATTCTTATTTATTTATTCATTTAATTTATTTTATTAATAAATTTTAAGTAGTTATTTTATACTTTACCATGTATTATGTTCAAAGCGTAATCGGCCTATTATTAGTACTTATCTAGTACGGAGGAATATACACATATTAAATCTAGCTCAAAATTTTTATTTTTACACCTCATAATTATTTATTCCTCAAATCAAAATATTTTAGTAATTTAGCCTCGTCCAAGTTTCTCATATTATAATTCAAATTAATTATCCACCAATAAGCGCATTCTCCATTATTATTTAAACTGGATACATGAAAATTCGTGGGGTTTACATTCTCCCTACCTTAGGAAATTTGATCTTCAAATTTATTATTGCATTAGCTTTTAAACAATTGCGGGTATTTCTCTCATATTAAACTTTCTAATTCCTGCGTAGTCTCTTCCAATTATATCTCTTATTATCCCTTTCAATTATATCTCTTATTGTCCCTGATTGTCAATATATTTTCAGAAGATTTGATAAATTCTATTATTCTCCGAATGTAGGGTATGTCTCTATAAATGAGTCTCTGACGACATCAATTTCCTTTAACTATAGATCATTTGGTACACCATTTCATTTTAAAATCTCCATAAATCATCAGTATCAATACCAATTCTTGTCGTAGCACCCATATGGGTTTGATTAGCTATGTCAACACAGTATTTATCATTGCACTGAGTCTGTCTGATTCGTTTAAATCAAGCTCAGTTTTTAACTTCCGACTCACTACTATGACATAAGTGTCAGTATCAGAAAGGAACCATATCTAGTTGGGGTTCACTAAATATTTTCATACTCATGTCCTTGACCAATATACATAACGTCATCCCGTAATCACTTCTGCTAAAAGCACTAACTCGAGTCATTCATCATTTTTTTTTTGTATTTGACAGCTTTTGTAAAATTTAATACTTAACCTTCATGATCAATAGAATTCCATCATTCTTCACAGTACAAGTAATGGTATCCTAACTTCAAACACAAATATTTCGACTGCCAATTTCAATTTATTCTTTAGTCACACTTATTCTCTGTTCATATCACTTGATCTGAATAATTTAAATTACCAGAAGTATTCATACATCATACATATCTCTTGTTCATAGTATTACCTGTATTCAAAATCTATCACATTTCAAACTTGCCTTATTTCGTACATCAATTATATTAGAACTCTTTCCTTATTCCAATTAAGTCTCGCATTCGAAACATAAGCATGAGCAATTCACAATCTTTATACTCGATACATAATTCATAGTCCAAATTCTCCATATATCTCAAACTCTGAATCATCTTTAAGAGTTTTGGGTCTTTCCCCACTGATTTATAATCCTTATCTTAGGAATCCAATTAACACCCGTTTTTTAACATATCGTGTCCAAAACGACTCCGGGTCTCCTTAACAATTAATGCTAGTACACATCAAAGTGAATCACCTGGTCCGATAATCCCCTTTTCATGTAATCCTTATAATTGTTTTCTCAGCATTTTAATTCAATCCTATAAGCAGCGTGACCTTCACTTATACTTTTAATTCTGTAATTCATCCTTTTAATTACAGTGAGTTTCCTCTATCACTCTCACTGCTTCTTTAGTACATCACTTTTTGTCACTTTCTTCACCTTTTCATGTCCTTAATAACCTTGAAAGTATATATCTCATATTCTCATAGTTGCGCCTTACGTATTGCTCTCTCAAAATAACATCAAGTTGAGTTAACTTAGCTCGATTGAGGATCTCAGTACCTCCTATGAGTTTTCTAGATTTTCTCTGTTTCACATCTCTACTTATCCAGATCATTCTTTTTCCAATGCTATAAATTTAATTTCATATTCATCCATAGACTTGTTACTTCATGTTCGATTGCAATCATTTCATTCATAATTGCCACTTTATTTCATCCGAAATGTGATGCCGCCTAAGGGCCTTCAGAATATATCCCATGTAATTTACTGATGTCGGCTCTCGGATTAAATCGGGGAACTTCCCTCTGAGTTCGACTTTTCATCTCGATATTAATGCTACAAAGGCTACCCCTTTTGTTATTTTTTTTTATAGTAGCACCCTCTGAAAATCTGTGTAGCTTCTCCAATTCTTTAACACAAAAGTTACAAAAGCATCTTTCTTGGTAGAGTTACTTCTAAAATCATCAAGCTTTTATATCTCATTCATTCAACACTTTGAACCGCTGAATTCTTAACCTTGTTGAAAAATGAAGGCTTAAACTCTTGAAACTGCCCCCAGTCTATTAAGCTCACAGTCATACTCTAAGAATCCATCCAAGTTTTCCAATTTAATTCTCCAGTTTTCTACTACCATTGGATTCTCGATTTCAGTATGTAATAGCATACTATCCTCCGAAATCAGCTTGGTCTCTATCCGTTAGTGAACTTACATACATTTCTTAACTTATTGCTCACAATGTTGGGTCACACCTTTTCAGGGATATAAATCATAATTCATAATCATTAACAGGTCGATTTCCTTGTGCTAGACCCCTAAATTCCATTCGTAGTTTCCTTAATCTCATTCATTCAATTTTCTATAACTACCGGGTCTTTTATCCCATTTGACAATGGTGGTCTGCAGTTCTTAAACTGTCTCATCTAGTGTAGCTCCGACTCCTACTCAAGTCATCATCATTCTACTGTGGGGTTACAGGAGCATGCATATTTGTAGTTCTGAAACATCTCTACAGGTTATGTCGACGCATCGGGAGTAATCTATCTATCCATTCTTCCGTCTACCCCATCAGTTAACATAACATGTGTCCTAATTTCCCATAATATGTTCAATACGCCACTCAACCTTAGCAGAGTGTATCTCAGTACCTTCTGTCCTTTCTACATGACCTGATGGAGCATGCTCAACATCAGTTTCAATCTCAGTATCATTTATGAGTCTCATATGATGACTCTGCATGATTCTCAGGCCTATCTCTGCGGCCTCTAGCTCGTGATCTAATTCATCACGTAAACCCAACATTAAGTCTTAACTTAATTAGGTATACTTACTCTATAACTAGACAAGCACAGACATTTGAAATGTAATCATATCCTTATTATTGACACTGACAGTACTAGACAGCCTTTGCTCTGATATCACTAAATGTAACGACCCTTGACCCTTGAAAATTGGAGGAATTTTTTTTTTTAACTTAATTTACTCACTTATTCCCTTATTCACTTAAGCTGTATTCCTGTTCAGTGTCAATCCTTAAAAATATTTCATTTAATTTATCCTTATACAGATTTCATCCCGACACATTATTTTCAATAGATGTCTGTGCATACAAATAGTCTGGTAAAGAGATAAGAATGTACACCTCACGCATATACAAAAGGTAGTCAGGGGAAACCCATGTCCGCCAGCCTACGTCGTCTACGCAGCATTTATTAGTTGTAATTCACTGCAAAAATCTGAGAGGTAGAGGGGTGAGCTTTTGGGAAAAAGTCCAGTAAGATAGTACTATTAAAACAATTCTAACATATAAAAGTATTTGAAATTGTTCATGGAACGAAACTTAATGTAATACCAAAATTTTCATTTCATGCATAAACGTCATAAAGCATGCGTGTCAATAAAACCATTAACATGCTTAACCATTTTACAACTTTTCATAAACATTTCGTAAATCATATCGTAAACATTTCATGCATATTTCATAATCATTTCGTACACATTTCATGAATATTTCATAATCGTTTCGTAAACATTTCATGCATATTTCATAATCGTTTCGTAAACATTTCATGCATATTTCATAATCGTTTCGTAAACATTTCATGCATATTTCATAATCGTTTCGTAAACATTTCATGCATATTTCATAATCATTTCGTAAACATTTCATGCATATTTCATAATCATTTCGTAAACATCTCATGAATATTTCATAATCATGAAAACACATATTCATTCATCATAGTCGATTTTTCATAATCAAATCGAGGAAACTAGACTATAACTAAGTCATGCGATACGTGTCATTCTCCGTGGAGAGTCATCATACCTATGGCCATGGTAAGGGGGGCTGTAGAATGAATCAGGTTCGTACAGCAATAATAATTATAAACATGGGTAGTATCTTCTTATTTCTTATCATATACTAGCACATAGCTAAGGCACGGGCACCTGTGGCACTCATCGTGCGGGGAACATTAATGCGTGCTGCGCGGGCACGAGATACTACCAAAACATCATCGTAAACCACCAGTAGCATTACATCTTCCACAAAGGTTGAGTCAAGTGCTAAAGGGGCCAACGTACCGACACCCCAAGTGGTGTAGCCGGAACACCACAAGTAGTAACCATGCATGAAGCCTATAGTCTCAAAATAGAGTTTCAAAATCTTTCTTAGGTTTTATAACCCATAAACTCATATCGAGTAATAACATCGAATTTCCTTGAAATCTGAAAACTCTTTCATAAAATCGAAAGACTATGTGGCACTTTGTTCCCGTAGAACTCAAGAGGTGGCCCCCACAATCCCCTTTCGAAAATAATTTCTTTTCTTAAATACTTTTGAAATTGTTGAAGTTTCTTTAACAGTATGGATATAAAAACATAAATAAATGTAAAACATACATACACTTCATACATTAGGAAATTCATTTCACAATATGGAAAGTACTCGGGAAATATTTCAATAAATTAAAACATGAATCGCAAATAGTTTCTCAAGTATAAAAGCATTGATAAATGACTTCAAACCAAACGCTCTTTTATAAAATCATTTATAACTGAAAAAAGGATGTATTATCAGAACTAAGTTAAATAATACCCCTTACCTCGATTTATCGGATATCCCGAATTCGAATGGTGACGTCTTCTAGTACCTCCTTTAATTCTTTCTATGATTCACCTACACCGAAATTGTATACTTAGCACTCTATTCATGCGAATTAACTACGATGCATCAAAATCGTAACCTTGCTTACCTAGGAAAAATACACTCGATGTCTGTCTGTAATCCTTGATTACTTCGACTTAACGAGTCGACGGGTCCAGTCCTCTCGGTAAATTTTCAGAGGCTCTTCCTCGAATTTTTAAAATTTTGTACACTTATTTTCCTTTCCCGATTTTTTTCCTCTATTTTCAATAATATATATATATATTACTTTCTTCCTCTCCCCCTTTTTTTCCAATATATATATATATAATTATTATTATAATTTTATATATATATATATATATTTATATATATATATATATACTACTACTTCTTTCTTTTCTTTTTTCTTTTTTTTTTTCTTTTCTTTCTTTTTGAATTTCCTTTCTTCTTCCCGCCATTTCTATTTTCTTCTTCATTTTCCTTCTACACTGTTGCTCACCCGAGAGCTCTGTTGCCGGTCTTCCTCTTCAGCGTTGCTTCCTTCAGCTGTCATCAACATCTCTCATGCCTCTCGTCATCGCCCGACACCAGCAACTAGCTTCCACTACCTCTTTCATATCCACAGTTTTCACCATTCTTATCACCATCCCGCTTTTGCCTGCCGGTGTTTTCCTACCACCTCTATTTCCAGCGCATGTTCAACAACATCCTCGCACCAATTTTTTTTGACATCCTTCGCATACCCTGTACGGCACAACAGTTAGCAGTTCACCGACAACTTTTTTTTTTGCGCGTCTTCCATCTGCAGTCCATGCACAACACAGCGACAAAAGCTTCCTCCAGTGCCAGACACAACAAAATAGAGAGAAACACTCTGTTTCCTAGTCTCCAGTTTTCGTTGTTCTCTCCAAATCACTCTTCATTGCCACGCTACAATAATTCAACACTATCTGTTAATCCCCATGATCAATGCCTTCTTTTCATCTCTAATAATCATAAGACCCCAGCAATGCCCGAGAGCTCCCTCCTGCTTTCTGTTTTCCAAACGAAACCAAAACTCAGCCCATGACTTCTATTCACAACTCTCGGCTCTATCATTATACTTCCAGGCCATACTCACCTTTCCCTTTTTTATGTATATACAGAGTGGGAGCAGAAAAGATGTGAAGGTGAGAACTTGGTGGCGTGTGCGTGAAAGGAAGCAGGGATGAGATTGGATACAGAGATGGTGCAAGATGGCCAGGTATGGTCGATGATAGTAGGATGATGGTTAAGATCGTCAGCTTGGAAGAAGAAAAATGGTGGCCGGTAATGACACGAAATGGTTGGGAATGAAAGGTGATAAAGGTGGTTTTGGGTTTATATGGCCGGCTATACCGAGGATAATGTTGAAGCTTGGTGCAAAAACTAAAAGAATGCTGTTTTCAACAGTGAACCGGGATTGATGATGGGGTGATATACCAAAATATAAGCTGCTGCTATGGTTATTAAGAGTGTGCCACTGCTGCGTGAGCTACTAGGATGTTGATCCAACAGTTTATTCCTTCCTTTAGCTTACCTTGAATTCTGTGTAATTAGTTACTAATGGTTAGCTAGAAATTAGCTAGGATTAGTTAGTTATATTAGAACAAACCAAATACTTAGTTGGTTAATCACTGTGTATATAAACATAAGTTTGTACAGTTATTCAGTAAGGAAAATGAATCATTTCCTCTACAAACCAATTTTCTACATGGTATCAGAGCTCGCATTTCTTTCCTTCATTTTCTCTTTTTTTCTCTCGTTTTCTTCTTGACGACCAATTCATTGACCAACCACCATGGATCAACCAGCTGTGCGACCTAAGGACGTTGCTTCAAACCCATATTTCTTACATCCAAATGAAAATCCAGCTTTAACGCTGGTCACTACACCTCTCACAGGATCTAATTATCAATCATGGTATAGACCTATGAAAATGGCGCTTATGTCTAAGAATAAACTCCAGTTTGTGGATGGCTCAATCAAACCTCCTGCGAAAATAGATCCATTGTTTCCAGCCTAGGAACGATGCAATAATATGGTGTTATCCTGGTTGTTGCACTCTGTTTCTCCTACAATCGCACAAAGTGTTATCTGGTTGGATCGTGCTTTTGAAGTGTGGAACGATCTTCATGATCATTTTTCACAGGGAGATGCCTTTCGCCTTTCTGAATTGCAAAAAGAAATCTATTCACTTCAACAAGGCATTTTGTCGGTAACTGACTATTTTACCAAACTTAAAATGTTGTGGGATGAGATCATGAATCTTAGAGCCATTCCTGATTGTAAATGTGATCCACGATGCTCCTGTGGTGCACTAGATGCAGCTCGCAAGTTTCAAGAGAATGATTATGTCATTTGATTCGTTCAAGGTCTTAATGATTCATTTGCCACTGTTAAATCGCAAATAATGTTAATGGAGCCTTTACCTTCTGTTAACAGAGCATTTGCTCTCGTGGTTCAACAAGAACGACAACTCAATACTATTTTTAACTCTTCTCTTGAAACTCGTGCTTTTGCAAACAAGGTGTCAGGACATGTTGTTGCTCCTTTCAAGCGACATAATCAGACCGGTAGAAGGCCACTCTGTTCTTATTGCAAAATTATAGGTCATACTATAGAAAAGTGCTACAAAAAGCATGGTTATCCTCCTGGTTACAGATCAAAAGGTAGAGGTGGATCACTTACTAGATTTGCAAATCATGTTAAAACTGGTATAGTTTCTTCAGAACATACACCAGCTAGTATATTTGTTGAATCTGCTGGTCCTTTTCAACGGGCTCTCACCGATGATCAGTATTAGCGTTTGCTTGCAATGTTTCAATCTATTGAAATAGCTAATGCTCAGAACACTCATGTAGTTGCTACAGCCAACAATGTCACTCAACCTATTTCCACATCTTCAGGTACACCTCAATTTTCTTCTCATTCTTTAGAATACATTCTTGATACAGGAGCATCAAATCATATTGTTTGTTCTCTTGATGCTTTTGACTCCTATAAACCTATTTCTCAGTCATTTGTCAAATTACCAAATGGTCATTGCGTTTCAGTCACTCATATTGGTAATGTCAAGCTTACTCCACATCTCTGGCTTATAGATGCACTATATGTTCCTGATTTCTCTTTCAATTTAGTTTCAGTGAGTAAGCTAACACAAACACTTCAATGTTTTCTAATTTTTACACATCAATTCTGTGTTGTCCAGGATGCCAAGACTTTGATGATGATTGGGTTAGCTAGGCAGAAACTTGGTTTATATCAGTTAGACGTCTCTTTCGATTCTTGTTCTCTTAATACTTCAATATCAGTTTCAACTCTGTCACTAGTTCTGCCAAGAATATTTGGCATCATCATTTTGGTCATGCTTCTAATAAACGAATTCAACTGTTGCAACATATAGACTCTTCCATTTCAGTCTCTTCACAAGAGCCTTGTGATGTTTGCCATTTTGCTAAACAAAGGAGACTTCCTTTTCCCCTTAGTGCATCTTGTTCGAACAGTTGTTTCGATCTTATTCATGTTGACATTTAGGGTCCTTATCCCATAGCTTCTTTGTATGGAAATCTTTATTTTTTAACAATAGTTGATGATTTTAGTAGATATACTTGGTTATATTTGATAAAGACTAAGGCTGAAGCTAGAACATTGTTACAAAGTTTTTGTACTTTTGTTGAGACTCAATTCTTAATCAAAATTAAGCATATTAGAACAGATAATGGTCAAGAGTTTAACATGCCACAATTTTATACCTCCAAAGGCATCATTCACCAATCTTCATGTGTTCAAACACCTCAACAAAATAGCATAGTGGAAAGGAAGCATCAGCATATACTTAATATCGCTCGTTCCTTAAAATTTCAAGCTGGTCTTCCTAGCAAGTTTTGGGCAGATTGTGTCAATCATTCTGTTTATCTTATAAATTGCCTACCCTCACCAATTATTCACAATAAAACACCATATCAGATTCTATTCCAAAAAGACCCAAATTTTTCCAATCTTAAAGTTTTTGGATGTCTCTGTTATGCTTTAACCTTAAAGCATCCTCGATCTAAGTTTGATTTGAGAGCATTGAAATGTGTTTTCATAGGATTTGTTCATGGGGTTAAGGGTTACAGATTATATAATATTGATACTGGTGAAGTCTTTATTTCTCGAGATGTCCACTTTTATGAAACTGTTTTTCCCTTCTCTTCAAGCCAAGACAAAAACATCACACATTTTTTAGCTAATGACACATTTTCTCCTCTGTCATCTTCTCCTATACATTATGATCTTTCAGTTTCTCCACCGACTGTACAATCTGAATATACCGATAGTTCTTCATATGATTCAGAACACTCTTCTTATTCTTCTAATAATTCTCAATCTTCTTCTCCTATTATAGTTCTACGATCGTCTAGAACTAGAACAACTCCTTCCTATTTACAAGACTATCATTGCTACTTAGCTACATCAATCATTGTCATTCTGCACATGCTGCATCCACAGATGATGTTGTAAACTTTTCTAAATATTTTAGTGTCTTATATCCTTTATCTTCTGTTCTTGACTATTCTCATTGCTCATCTCTTCATAAAGCCTTTGTTGTGAATATAGCTACTCTGACAGAACCTCAAACTTACAATAAAGCAATTAAATATAAACACTGGCGGTAAGCTATGAAGGTTGAGCTTGAAGCATTGCAGGCAAACCATACATGGGTTATCACTGAGTTACCCGCTGGAAAATAACCAATCAGTTGTAAGTGGATGTATAAGATCAAGTTTAAAGCCAATGGTGTGAGACCCCGTATATGTATAGCTGTATATAGGAACATAGAAATATAAATGAAATCATGAGTATGATAATACATTCGTAATGCAAAGTATATGTAATGTAAGTTCATAAGATTATGTACGCACTTGTAATAAGAGTCGTGATTGTACGTACAAGTTGCGTTATGAATGAGTATGAAGAAATGAACTTAAATACGAGAAGAATGTGATTGAAATGGAATAAGAGTAGTGTGGTAAAATGGAAGGAAAGATTTACATAAGTGTATATTTCCATTCAGGTAATATCATGTATATTTGGGTATACAAAGATTTTCCCACAAGTTTTAATATGTACTAAGTGTGATTGGATGACATTTTTAAGTCTCAAGGAGGGATGAATGAGGAAAGGACTATGGAGGAAGTTTTGAATGAAGTTGTTGCAGAAAAACTGCAGAAAATCTGAAAATATGGATGCCAGATCGATCTCATAGGATGAGAGATCGATCTAGAAGAGCCAGAATGCTCTTATGTGAGTAATGGAATGGAGCAGATCGATCTCCAAGGGAATCAGATCGATCTCCTTAGCTCTCGGGTTGGAAGCAGATCGATCTCCCCTAAGACCAGATCGATCTCCTTAAGCTTCTGTTTGACAGCAGATCGATCTCAAGCCTCGACAGATTGATCTCCTGCTTTTAAAATGTCTTAGGAAAGAGGAATTTTTAGAGGACCAGATCGATCTCCACCCAAGGAAGATCGATCTCATCAAGTTAAAACTATAAATAGGAGCAGTTGGATCTGCAGATTTTCGGGATAAACCATTTCTTTCCACTTCAACTCAAAAACCTAACTTTCTCACTCCTAAATCCAGCCATTTTCAGTAAGATTTGAGGAAAAGCTATTAGAGACAAAGTCGTTCACGTCTAAGAGAAGAACAACATAGTCTAGACGCATTTCCCCATTTGTCGGATTGAAGGAATAAAGGGCATTTCTAATTGGAGCAAAGAGGAAATCCAATGAGGTAAGTTCTAGTGCACAAATCCAAGTACATTGGTCTAGTTAATGATTATGAAGTTAATTGGGTGTGCACCTTGTGGGTAGAACTACCTAGAATGGCATGAAATGAATATAACTTAGAAATGGTCTAGTGTGAGAAAGTGGAATGTAAAAGTGTTAATGATGATTGAGATATCTTGAGAGGATGATTATGTTGTGGGCATGGTTTGGGTATGTTGATATTGGGATAAAAATTATGAGATTTACCACAAGGGGGTAAAATGTATATTTAAGGCATTGGATAAATGCTTAGTTGAACAAGAGTTAGAAACGTTAACTCGAGTGTTTGATGGATGAATTTCAGTTTCGGATGATACGCCGGAGCAAGTCGAGAGGAGAACGCGAGAAGCATAAAGGCGGATAGTTGCACACAAGTAGAGCGAGGTAAGGGACTGTGTGTTAGCTATAGAGATGTTCGTGTGTATTTTATAGCAATTTCGTAGATATATTGCTAGAACTAGTACGATATTATAATTCTATGAAATGATATGGAAGCATGAAAAGTACTATGATGTATATATGTATTGAGAAATGGGATAGGGTAAGGAAATGGCATGATATGCATGTTTTCAATGTTTTTCTCTAATTTACATTGATCTTGATGATTGAGAAATGTTGATGATAGGTTGGCTAATTTTACATGTTTTAGCATGAAGAGGCATGCTGAATGAATAAACATGTTTTGAGTTTTAAAAAGAGAAAAATAGCCATCTATCAGTTTTGAGATGAGATTTGGTGTTGAAGCGCTAGCTCACACCCGTTTTAATGCCTTTGATGTACCGTGATGGAGTTTTAACTCGCGCGAGGGTTTTGAGAAAGTGCGGGAACTTTGCTCGCACCTGTTTTATTGAATTGAGGTAAACATAGGGGTTTGGGACCCAAGGGGATACCAGTCGACGACCATTTGAACGGGCTGGGCCTTAACGATAGATCGTACCGCGCTAAAGCCTTGCGATGACTGTGTGTCACGCTGCTTGCTCGCCTGGTATATGAGACATGGTTTAGGATGAAAAGTCCATCGGAGTTGGAGTATGCACTTGGGTCTACGGTCGTACGTAGAACAGTGTAGTTATCCGTTGGTATACTATGTACCGTACTGGGTGCTCGTGAGTACGAGTATCGCGTAGATGACACACGGCGTATTCTTACCGTGAGTATACGAGGAGATGTGGTTGATTGAGATGAGTCGAAAGGCAAGAATGATCCATTCCCCTTCAGGCGAAGTAATGCCCTGTGCACACCTGATCAGTGAGGCTCGGGATCACTGACTATGGCCATATGTCGTGGATATTGGATTGCTGAAAATTCCATGCCTGTCTCAGAGATTCGAGAAACAGATATAATCTCAGAAAAGAAAGAGATTTATAGAAAAAGTGAATTAAGGGAAGAAAGAGATTTTGTGTTTTTGATATATCTCCGATTTCACATTTATGCCGTGAGGGCACTATTTATGAGCATGTTTTAAATGGAAGCTTGATATTTGATTTACACGAAAATGCTATCGAGAAATATATCATTAAATGCATTTTTCGTATGGTATTTCCATTTGTACTGAAAACATGGTTTTGGTTTATACATGCATGGGCTATGTAGGTAGTACGATATCTACCTGCTAGCATACATTTCCTTACTGAGCTGTGGTTTGCTCATCCCACTATTTTCTCCCTCTAGGTACTGAGAAGTAAGAGAGCGGTGGTCTCTAGGTCTTTTTTGTTGAACAGCTCCCACAATTCCGTAAAGGTATAAGATTTGTATACATGAGTATTTTGTATCTAATTTATCGTATCGCACAATTATATCTTGGAATTGTAAACAGTATTATGGGGATGATATGTAAGCACATGGTATTTATACGATTGATTTTGTATATCTACACACATACCTGAGAGTGTGAATTAAAGATTTAAATCTTCCACTGTAAATGAATGAATTTTAGTAATTGCATCTTCTCACAGCCTAACCGTAGTAGAGAATGTATGGATAGAAGGGTTCCCAGAAGTGGGGTGTGACAAATGGTGAAGTTGAGCGTTTTAAAGCCAGATTAGTGGCTAAAGGTTTTACACAACAAAATGGCATTGATTTTATTGAGACTTTCTCTCCAGTGGCTAAGATGGACACAATTTGAACTCTTCTAGCTGTAGCTGCTGCTAAGAACTGGTTTTTACACCAGTTGGATATAAATAATGCCTTTTTTGCATGGCAATTTAACAGAAGAAGTTTATATGCAGATCCCACCTGGTCTTCCTCATACTAAACCAGGCCAAGTTTGTAAACTCATGAAGTCTTTGTATAGACTGAAACAAGCAAGTCGCCAGTGGTACTCTAAGTTGACTACTGCTCTTATTAGCCAAGGATTCCAACAAGCCAATTCTGATCATTCTCTGTTCTTCAAGACCGTTGGTTCCTCTTTTATTGCTTTGCTGATATATGTTGATGATTTAATTCTTGCTAGTGATACTGAACTTCTTATTCAAGATGTCAAGGTTTTTCTTGATACCTCCTTCAAGATTAAAGATTTGGGGTTGCTGAAGTATTTTCTTGGTTTAGAAGTTGCCAGGACTGCTGTTGGGATAAATCTTTGTCAACGAAAATATATTCTTGATCTCTTGCAAGATACAGGTTTTCTTGCTTGTAAACCTGTTAACACACCAATATTACCTTCATCTAAGCTCTCTCAGGACTCAGGTAATCTTTTGCCAGACCTATTTTCTTATCGACGGCTAGTTGGACGATTGCTATATTTAACATCCACCAGACCCGATCTATCCTTTGCAGTGCAGCAATTATCTCAGTTCATGGACAAACCTACTGATATTCACTTAGTTGCTGCACACAGGGTTCTACGTTATCTTAAAGGAAATCCAGGGCAGGGTCTTTTCTTTCCTGCGAAATCCAACTTACAACTCAAAGAATTTTGTGATGCAGATTGGGCTACATGTCCTGACACAAGGAAATCCATCACTGGCTATTTTATTTTTCTTAGTGATGCTCTTATTTCCTGGAAATCCAAGAAGCAACAAACCATTTCTCGCTCTTCTTCTGAAGCAGAATACCGATCTCTTGCCACTCTTACTTGTAAGTTGCAGTGGTTATTGTATTTGTAGCCTGAGCTACAAAGTCCTCATCCTTTACCAGCTCTCTTATATTGTGATAATAAATCTGCCATTGCTATTGCTGAAAACCCAGTGTTCCATGAGCGAACCAAACATATTGAGATCGATTGTCATCTCGTCCGCCATAAATTACAAGCTGGTGTCATTCGTTTGTTTCATGTCTCTTCTTCAGCTCAACTGGCCGATTTGTTTACCAAAGCACATACAGCTCGACAGTTTCATTTCTTTCTCTCCAAGCTTGGAGTTCATAATATATTCACTCCAGCTTGAGGGGGGCTACCAAAATATAAGCTGCTGCTATGGTTATTAAGAGTGTGCCACTGCTGCGTGAGCTACTAGGATGTTGATCCAACAGTTTATTCCTTCCTTTAGCTTACCTTGAATTCTATGTAATTAGTTACTAATGGTTAGCTAGAAATTAGCTAGGATTAGTTAGTTATATTAGAACAAACCAAATACTTAGCTGGTTAATCACTGTGTATATAAACATAAGTCTGTACAGTTATTCAGTAAGGAAAATAAATCATTTCCTCTACAAACCAGTTTTCTACATGATAGATGGGAGTGACAGTGATAAGTATGCTGACTTTCAGTTCTGTCAGCTCCCTCAACATGCTTCTCTTCCTCTGATGAAATTGTAGACTTAATATTGTCCTTGATATTTATATATATATATATATATATATATATATATATATATATATATATATATATATATATATATATACGCTAGCCCCATCACTTCACCCGACTTTCACTGCTATAATTAAATTAGCCTCTCTTTCATTTCACTTCTGCCCCTATTTTATTTTCTTTTCCCAAACAGTTGAAGCATTCATTTTTTTCTTATTCTATTATGTTTCCTCTACTAACCACCCCTCATCACCATCTTCCTACCTTACCGAAGCTATCGCCCTTCACTTTTCTTCATCACATTTCCTATATCATGTTTCTGTTTCCAATTTCCCATGCCTCACATTTCCTGTTCATATCTCCTGTTTAGCGTTTTCTTGCTTCTTCTGCTGATGGGAGCTCTCGGCCACGTGAATGTATATTGTTTATATACATATATATCTATTGTACCATATATGAAGAATACCTATAACAGCACATGTAATTATATATTTATATACACACCTATGTGCACATTCATATACTCAATTAAATTCTTATTTATTTATTCATTTAATTTATTTTATTAATAAATTTTAAGTAGTTATTTTATACTTCACCATGTATTATGTTCAAAGCATAATCGGCCTATTATTAGTACTTATCTAGTACGGAGGAATATACACAGATTAAATCTAGCTCAAAAATTTTATCTTTACACCTCATAATTATTTATTCCTCAAATCAAAATATTTTAGTAATTTAGCCTCGTCCAAGTTTCTCATATTATAATTTAAATTAATTATCCACCAATAAGCGTATTCTCTATTATTATTTAAACCGGATACATGAAAATTCGTGGGGTTTACATTAATTTTCATCCTTGGGTTGCCTCCCAAGTAGTGTATTTGTTTAATGTTGTTTGCTCGACTCCATCACCTTTTTTTTTCATCCAATTCCAACCCTTAATTTTTTCTTTAGGTCATAAGTTCTTCTATAAAACCCCGAATTTTCATTGTACAAGCCTATTTATATATTGAATAAGTTGATTTTATGATGAATGAATATTATGGTTTATTGGACATAACTGTAAAAGTTATGGATGTCTTGTGAATAAATGTCTTACGATGATTGTGGATTGAGATGACTTATATTTATTTAACTTTGTGTGTTTGAGGTATTAAGTATAAGTTATGGATTCGGATGTTATAAGATGTGTGAATATATTATTGACGGTTTAAATGTGTTTATAGGTATATTGAGAATTGATTTTGAGTTGTAGGATGATTTGTATGAGTTTAGGAGGTTAAAGTTGGGTGTTTTTGAGGTTAGAACATCAAAATATGCAGACTTGGGCTAATGCCCTATGGTAAGCTTATCTACGTCTCAAGTCCCTAGTTATCCATCGATAACATTCATAGAACCTTTAATTTCAATAACTTTTTTGGTAGAGTGTATTCAGAAATATTGATTTATTTACACCTTATCTAGTGTATGTTTCTCGTTCCAAGAGTCCATTTATCTAATTTACCTCCTAATAGGTAATAATGCCGAAAAACTACTTAAACAATGAATCGTTTACTTATTAAAAATATTACTCCAAAATATACTTTTACTATTTTTTTTGTAGGATGTATCTGGCAATACTGATTTGTTTACAACTCGAAAGGTATATTTTTCTCAATTTGAATATTCATTTGCGTAATATACATCGCAGTAGACATTACTACCAAAAAACTACCTAAAAGTGTACTTGTATGCTTGACCAAAAATTTTTCC
Source organism: Firmiana major (assembly GCA_033439115.1). Taxonomy (NCBI): domain Eukaryota; kingdom Viridiplantae; phylum Streptophyta; class Magnoliopsida; order Malvales; family Malvaceae; genus Firmiana; species Firmiana major. The sequence goes on from CM065905.1 coordinate 10,693,862, forward strand.
TTGCATAAATTCCAATTATTTATCAGTAATGACAATTTCGACAGAAATAATTTGTTTACATACCAAAAATAGATTGTTTTTCATTTTTAAGGCATATTCACCTAAATAAGCTCTCAAGGTACATTACTACCTAAAAATTGCTTAAATAGCAATTCATTTATTTATCGAAAATATTCCCACAGTCAGCTTAGACAAGTCCTCATGGCATCAAAATATCACCATTAAATCTTATAATATTAAAGACATCATACTTGTTCAATTCAATCATATAACTCTCAAAGTATTATCATTTCATAAATTCCATCATATAATTCCATAAGACACTCTAATATCACAATCCCATCACAATATCATCATAATAGCTAAATGCAATATAATAGGTTTACCATGTATAATTTCATACTTAACAAAATGATTCTTATAATCATTTATATATATATATATATATATATATATATATCACTTACCGATTGTCACGCCCTTCTCCCACACATGACCTTACCAAAAAGCACAATAATTTTTTTTTTCTTACTTACCTTTCTCTCCTCAATAGTTGGGCTGTGATTAGGCATTAGTCTCCTCATCCATACATATCTTACCATTCTTTCACGTATCATACATACATGGCATTCATATCATAAATAAGTTCATATACTTAAATATAATTACATCATTACATTTACATCCCCAACATTAAAACCGTGTACATCACTGTGTTTATGCATTGTTCAGATATAAAAGAGTGCGCTTGTATATACCTTTCACTAGATGGGGAGTGGCAGCGGATCAAAGGAATGCAATACCCTGGCCGACTCGATCTACTGACGAGAATCTGTAGAGATGAGAGAAAATGAATGGGATGAGTTATCAACGTGCTCAGTAAGGAAATCAGACAAGCAAGTAGACATCCATACTATCTACTGAAAATAGTGCTTTGCCTTTCCTTCTCTCAATTCAAAAGCATGTTTAAAATATATATAATAATAGTACAGATTTAAAATCCCATGTACTAAACACATGCTGGTTTATCAATCAGAGGCATTCATGCAAAACAATGCATATTTAATCATTTAAGAATGCCTTTATATAAAATATGTCATTTACATTCAGAACACAGTAAATATGGCATTTCTCATCACAACACAAACAAATCGGGTTCCGACCCATCCCTCAGTTCTACTCGTATCATAAAACACATGTGATATATCATGCGAGACTCAGTGGCTAAATGCAATAACTCTGGACTATGGCCATATCCTAACATGTGGTGAAATCCCAGGCAACACAGTACTCGGTGTGTGGGTTATCACTGCTGTAACGGGAGGGGGGTCAGTCCATCACAACCACCAGCTATCAACAACTCTGCTCCACAACTCCATAACAAAACACGGTACAGTGTACTCCATGCCACATGCATAGTATAACGTACGCCCGTGGACCCTACATCATGGTCGGGGTGCCTGCCATAGGTCTTAGCCTCTAATACCATGGAAATACATCATAGTGGGGTGCCTGCCATAGGTCTTAGCCCTAATACTATGGAATAAATGCCACGTCTCTAAATCCACGTGAGAACATCTCAACAGTGTGACACTGTCAGAGCCCACTTTACATCCCCACAAGGCCGCTATCCTCACCCTCACTACCTCACTGGTAGACTTTTGGGCCTGTTGGATAACTCCAAGGGTAGACAGCACTACTCCACAACATCCACGTATTGTCCACTTTGGCCCATTGGACCTCACGGCTTTGTTTCATTCGGGTACTCCAGCCCACATGGCCTGCTTCCCCTTAGAACGCGTCCTCGGAGGCTCGAACTCGGGACAACACCCTTGTTCTTGCACTCCTGATGCCAATTGAGCCGGGCTCAAGGAGTGCAAGAACAAGGGTGTTGTCCCGAGTTCGAGCCTTCAAGGACGCGTTCTGAGGGGAAGCAGGCCATGTGGGCTGGAGTACCCGAATGAAACAAAGCCGTGAGGTCTAATGGGCCAAAGCGGACAATACGTGGATGTTGTGGAGTAGCGCTGTCTACCCTTGGAGTTATCCAACAGGCCCAAAAGTCTACCAGTGAGGTAGTGAGGGTGAGGATAGCGGCCTTGTGGGGATGTAAAGCGGGCTCTGACAGACACTCAGTCTACACGGAGGAAATCATCACGATTTTTTTAACATGTTTATATATCACATAAAATACAGTGCGCGTCTTGAGTATGACTCACAGTCAACGCTCCGCCTCAAAACACTGTATATGCATGTCAAAATATCAACACTAGTGTGAGTAAACCTCCAGCACTAGGTCATGCATAGTTCTCATTCAAATCAAATACGAGCAAATCGCTCAAGTACTATGTCATGTACAAATCATGAAGAATTGAGTACGAGCAATGCTCCAGCACTCTGTCATGCATCTCATGTAAAACTCGAGTACGAGCTAATCGCTCCAGCACTCTATCATGCACAAATCACATAAAACTGAGTACGAGCAATGCTTCAGTACTCTATCATGCATGTCAAGTAAATGTAGTGATGTATGTGAAAAACATCTGAAATCAAGTGTGAGCTGTGCTCTAGCACAATTGTTTCCATATAATTTGGTAGATGGCTCTTTAAAAACAGGGATGTTTAAAATCACTAAAATCAGCACTATAAAGTGTGCTTAGTTTACATCGACCTCAAAACATTAGCACATCCACCTACTCTTCTGCTACACACAAGTAAAAACCACTCAAAACATCATTTCCACGCTTTTTACAGCTTTTCCCAAAATTTGACTTTTTTTGCCTAACTAGGGGCAAAATCATAATTTACCCATATCAGGTCCCTATAATATTATCGATTTTCTCTGACCCTCAAACAATTTCAGTGAATGTAAAATCCAACAAAAATATGCACAGATATCTCTAACTACTTACAGTAGTGTGACCTCTCTTCCTTTGTGCTGTCTAGTCTCGCAGTCCGGTCACCTCTCAATATGACTCTGGAGCTGCATTAACCATTAACTGGATTAATTTTACGTTTTCTACTGTATTACACACTTAATACAGTTCATTTCACTTAAATGGACCCGTTTACACTTAATGGGCCTTAAACACTTTAAATTGGGTCTTAATCCGTATTAAGCTCATTTTTCACGTATAATTTCCCTTCATCAGGGTCTATCAACTCATTGGGCCTATCAATACTCATTGGGCTTTATTCCAAGCTCTTTGGATAGCCCGTATATCATTTACGACAGTCAATTTGAAATTTCGAATATAATTCACTAAATGCGAAATTTAATCCGAAATGCGAAAAATAAATCTTAAATACGCTATAATCACATAAATTGTCGTAAATGAGCTTTATTTACCCAAGATTATGTGATGGTACGCAAATCGAAGTTCGATCGGGCTTTCGTTCGAAATTAATTGTCAAACTGCACAATTTCGAATATTTAACTTCGGGTCAATTTTTGATTAAATATAATTTAAATAAATTTATCGAAAATCAAATCGGCCACTTTTGACCTCGTATCGACTTACCCGAAATCCGGTGAAATCTTGAAAATTTTCCTTTTTCTTTTTCTTTCTTTTTTCTTCTTTTTCCCCTTTTCTCCTTGGCTGAATCAATTCGCTCCGGTTCAGTTTAGAAAGTTCTTCCCTGAACCACCGATCGGCCCAGGGATGTTTTGATCGTGCTAGCGTCGTCCGGCCGGTTCTCCGGGTGCCGCTGCCACCGTTCGGTGCGCCATAGCCTGGGGACCTCTCGGCTGGCCTCGATCGGAGCCAAGCACCGCCGGTGGCCGTCGAATTCCTCTCTCTTCCTCCGCGGCTTCAACCTCGTCGATCTCCTCGCCGGCATCGATTCACGACGCGTGGTGACCGTCGAGCTCTCCCCCGGTGCTAGTCGTTTCGTTGCCCATTACTCCTCGCCCCGTCAGTCGCTGGTTCATCGCCGATGACTCCTTCTCCCTCGGGTCGGCTTACTCGGTTTCTCTCTTATATTTTTCTCTCTCCCCGCTTTTCAAATTTCAGATTTCATTTTTTTCTTTTATTTATAATATATTTTTATTATTATTTTATTCCTTAAAATAATAATAAAAATCCCAAAAATATCTAAAAATATCCTATTAAATTCATTTAGTTCATTAATGAATTTATCAGTCTGATTTTACCTTTTCGATATATTTTTCTCCTATTTTTGGGCTCATTTTTCGAGGCAAAAATTCTGAAACTATTAAATAAATTCATATCTTGATCAATTGGACTCGAAATTCAATATTTTCCTCGTTATTGACCAAGATTTCTCAATTTCATATTTTTAATGAAATTTTCGCATCGAATTTATACCAGATTTTGATCATTTGACCGTTTTACCCCTGCACTTGTTCGGAATTCAATTTAACCCTTTTCTCGCTATTATGTAGCTTACATGCATTTTTAATTCTTTAATAGTCGATTGCATGATAGTAAATACTCTTCTTATGATTCAACTATGTAAATATAGTGTTCGTACACATAGGAATCATAAGGTACAAGCTACATACGTAAATCGAAAACACGGGTTTGACACCGATACTCTAAAGCATTTAGCATTCAATCCCACAATGCCTTGATCGTGAGCTTTCACAAAGATTTCCTTATGCTTTGTTACATGAAATCATACAAACACTAGTCAATTATCAAGTTCACATCAATAGTTTAGTAAAACACATTACATCTTATGCACTTTTCCTTAGTTCATAATTATGGTTAAGTGACAAAACTTATCTTTTGAAGGTTTTCTCTTTAAACTAAAGCCAACAAACACATTAACACTTGAACACATATAACATATCCTAAGATCTCATCCAAACAACTTCCATTTCATAGTCCCTTTCACCTTGACTGGATGCATAAGCTAGGGTTCCATAGTGTTTTCATGCAACTTAATGTCATATCTTTTCTTAGTAACCTTGTATACTTTACATATGTTAAATTCAAAACAACCAATCACATTACCCCATAAACCCTAGGTGGCCAAATCTATACATCAATGTTCCGTTTAGTTTTCTTTCATTCTAACACCATATAATCACTTTGCTAACATCAATCAACACTTATATATCAAAATCAAAGCTTGGAAACACTTCCTCACATTATATCGTCATTATGGCTGAATGCTTCCTATGTCTCTCCACAAAGTTTTACTTCAAAATAACATCATACAAAACCTTAGAATGATCATATATACATCATATATAAGAATTAAGGCTCGAAAACAATCCTTACCCATTAAATTTCATCATGGTTGAAAGTTACTCACACTTTCTCTCTAAGGCTTTTCTTCATGAGATCTCAACTTAACAAGCTTAAAGAGAAGTTTTCTAAGTTAGGGATGATAAGAAATCATGTTATAAGGCTAGGGCTTGTTTTTCTTCTTCTTTTTCCTTCTTTCTTTTTCCTTCTTTCTTTTTCCTCACGGTTTTAGCCTTTCTTTTTCTTACCTAAGCTTTCGGTTTCTTCCTCTTGTTTTTTCAATTTTGCCGAGCAGTACACACACTTAACAGATATTTTGTCTTCCAACAATGCTTAATGACTAAGTAATATGGGCAAATTCAAAGGAAGACCATCTGTCAAATATCCCACGGTATTTATCTTATAATTTCCATAAATTTACTAATTTCCATATTTTTCAATGGCTAAGATTTAATCCATTTGCATGGCTAAGATTTAGTCTTCATTTTATGCGTGGAAGACAACTTAAGCATTAACTTTTCCAATGGGGGCCCAACCATGCACAATCACATTAGAGGTTTTTACACATTTTCACTTATTTCAGTATTATTTCTTCCATTTTGGTTTTTAATTTGGCTAATATTGATTTAGGGTTTGACCAATAACTTTTAGGATTTGAATAACCCTATATAAAAGTCAAAAGTAAAATCATATTGTTCATTTTGTCAAAGGAATTCAATGATCTACGGACACAATAGTCATTTTTCGATTTGTTGCACATTTTCTGAAATAAGTTGTAATTGTAATTAAATGAGCTCAATAGGCTTATTCAAGGCCATATATGATTAATATATGCCGATTCCATGAATCTTGGGTGGGTGTTTTCAACCGTGGGGCTCGCAAACTGTAAGACCCGTAATTTAATATGTACTCTTTATGATTTTGTGATGTACGGACAAGTCACAATTGATATAAATCATAAGGAATGAATGTTTTTAAGTTGCAAATGTGTATGAAATGCAAAACGGGTAGTTAAGGAAATCGAAAATGAATGTAACAGTGAATTTTGGGAAAAATTACAGCAAAATTGCTCCAGAAGAGGAGTAGATCGATCTCTCATTCAATGCAAATCGATCTTGGATAGGTTCTGTAACGACCCGTAACCTATTAAAATTCAAGAAATTTTTTTTTTTAAAACTCCGGCTTGCAACTTAATCCTTTTATTCACTTAGGTTGTATTCTTCCTCAATGTCAATTCATTTCCTTACTTCTTTATCCGTAATTATAATTAAGTTTCACATTTTAATTTATATGACCGTTATAAATTTCGGTAGCATAATGGCTGGTATATAAGCCTACCCACCTGAAATTTTCTCACAATATCAACCCTAGCTATCCACAACTATCAGACTTGCTTCCCAAGTTATATTATCAAATCATTCTACATATTCCAAAACATGTCTAATTACTCCCAAAAATCAATCCTTAAAAATATTTCATTTATCCTTATACAGATTACATCCCGACACATTACTTTCAATAAATATCTGTGCATACTACTGGTCTGGTAAAGAGATAGAAATGTATACCTCACGCATGTACAAAAGGTAGCCTGGGGAAACTCATATCAGTTAGCCTACGTCGTCTACGTAGCAATTATCCAGTAAGAAATCATTTAAAATGATCATAGTGTTTAAAACATACAGAGTACATAATAATACCAAAAGGTGGCATTTCTTTACAAATATTGCATCACTTTCAAAACGCATATCACGGAAAACACATTTAACAGAAACATTATTTCGAAATAAGAAAACCTTAGCAGACCGATCAGAATCTTTCATGATATACAGAACTTCAAAAACATAGCTGAGCATGAAGCATGTATCGAAAGATCAAATATCCTAAACAAAAATCATATCAAATGAAAATCAGAACCTTTCAGATCATACAGAACTTCAAAAGCATTGCTGAGTAAATCACATATCAAATAATCAAATCTTAAAACAAAGTTCGTTTCCAATGGAGACTAGGCTAGCTCATGTAATCGTCATGCGGAAATAACATATTCATCCTCCGTAGAGGGAAAATCATAAACATGGCCATGGCAAGGCTGTAGACATGATCAGGGTCATACAGCAAAACATACACACCTGGGTCCTTTGGCTACCTCACCCCACTCAAGAGGTCTTTCTAGCTAGCTGGGCCTTTTGGCTACATCACCCCACTTAAGAGGTCTTTCTGGTTAGTTGGGCCTTTTGGCTACCCACTCCACTTAAGAGGTCTTTCTGGCTAGCCTCATCTCAGGTGGCAATCATACACGCCTGGGCCTTTTGGCTACCTCACCCCACTTAAGAGGTCTTTCTGGCTAGCCTCATCCCAGGTAGCAAACATATACGCCACGAAGGCGAGCATGACAATTATGCATTGACTGTGTGGCACTTTGCATCTATAAGACCCAAGAGGTGGCCCCCATAGTCACACAGACTTGTGTGGCACTTTGCTCCCACAGAACCCCACAATCGCATATCATTAAACATTCTCTTTGTCTCAAAACAGAGTTTTCAAAATCTTTCTTAGGCTTCATAAGCCTTGTGAGGGCCTAGGCCTTTTGACTACCTCACCCCACTTAAGAGATCTTTCTGGCTAGTCTCATCCCAAGCGGGCCTCACTCACGTATTTAAAATTCATAAATCGAATTTCAAATCAACTCTCTTTTGCGGTTGAAAACTCTTTCATAAAACAGAAAACTGTACTCATATAACAGATTCCATTTCTCGTAAAACATGTAACAAGTTCATGCATAAGTCAAAATCATATCATTTAGTTCAAGAAACAAAATCAAAAAACATGCTAACAGATTTGAAGACATACCCAAAGCTCATGTATTTAAATTCATAAATCTGTCTTTCCGTTTCAGAAACATGACAAGATAAAGCTGGGGCTCAATAAAAGTTAGGCTTGGTTTTGTTTAAATGTTAACTTGGACTAAAGAACGAACGCTGGGTATAAATTCTGATTATTTACTAAAATATTACTAACTCAAATGTTTTCATAAATCCAAGTTTGAGGGAAATGAGGATACTATTACCATTTTAAATTACACCCCTTACCTCGATTTATCAAAAATTTCAAGTTCGAGTAGTGACGCCTCCAAGTATCTCCCTTAAATCCTTCTACGATTCTCCTACACCGAAATTTGTATTCTTAGTATCCTATTTATTCGAATTACCTACGATGCGTCAAAATCGTAACCTTGCTTATCTAGGGAAAATACACTTGAAATCATAAAATATGTACAGTTATCTCTAAAACTTGCATAAATTCTTTACCTCGATATTTGTCCGTAATCCTTGATTGCTCTGACTTAGTGAGTCGGTGAGCTCGGCACTTCCAACTTATTTTCACTAAAAAGTTTGAACAAATATTTTCGATCATTTTTCCCTTGAGTTTTCTCGATTTCCTTGATACCTTTTATTTTATTTTCATGTGGTTTTATTTACATATATATATATATATATATATATATATATATATATATGTAAATATATCCAAAAATAACCTCCTTTTTCTTTTCTTTCTTTTTTTTACTGTTCATTCTTTCTTTTTTTTACTATTCCTTCTCTTCCCGCCAAAACCGATTTTCTTCTTTGTTTCTTCTTCTTTTTCCAGTACACTATTCATTCCACTCTTCTTTCCTTGTTTCCTCTTTTTTTTTTCGGCCTCACCATCCCCTCATGTTGTTTCTTCCTCTGTTTTCCTTCTATCATCGTCAACAACCACCTTGCCCTGGCATCACCGGCATCTGCCGCCTCCTTCCTCGCTGATCATCCCTTTAAAATTCCTTAATGCTAAGCCTTCCCCTCATTTTCCTTTTTTTGAAACAGCCTCTGTTTTACCAGTTGGGTTTTCAACATTTTTCGACCTGCTTCAGTATCTCGCTTTGCTTCCATTTCAGCTCCTTTCATGCTCAGTTCCTCCTTTTTCAACTGCTGGCCGAGAGTTTTCAGCCTTCCTCTCCTCCTTCTCACATCTCGGTCACTTGCCACCTACAGCTTCTTCTTCTTTCAGTCACCTCTGGTTGCCACTGTATCTTCAGTGGTCCACATTCACTGCTCTCCCCATCCTCTCGGGTTGCAAGAATTCAGGGGCCAAGCTCTCTTTGTTTCCAGTCCCGAACCGGCCCCTCTTCTCCTCCTTTCTTTTTGTTTTCAGGCTATCCTTCTCGGTCTCCTGCTCGTGGCTATTTTCAGCCTTTCCTCTCTGCTCGAAATCGATCTTCTACTTTCCTGCTTCACTGCTTCGTTTCCTTCCTTGTTTTATTTCCTTCTTTCCCACTTTATTCCAGCAGGCCTACTCAAATAGCCTTTGTTTGTTTCGGTTTTTCAGTCACCTACACACATTTCCTCTATTCTATTTTTAACTCGTTTCCAGTTGCTATATTGTCAATTTCACACCATTCCCTCGACAGAATACTCATCAAACATTAAAACATTGCTGCTTCAATTATTATTATTATTATTATTTTTGACATCTTCCCTGTAGCCAAAGCACTGCCATGCCTCATTTTCGTGTTTCAGCCTACCTTCAGCGACTCTACATTATTCTATTTATTTCATCAAATCAGTGGAGTTTTCAGCAGGTATCATGCCTTTCTATCATTTCATTTCCTTTTCTATTTTCAGGTTCCCTGCTTTCCTGTTTCCAGTTTCATCTCTTTCTTTAATATATATTTTTTTTTTCAACCCACGATGAACTGTCCCATTTCCCTCTTTCAATTTATCAGCCATTTTTAACTACCCTATCTCCTCATCATTTTTTTTCTTCTCTTTTCCTATCATTGTTCAGACTCTTCATGTCCTTTCGGTTCTGCTTCTGGTGTAGTTTCGATAATTTATGTATTATTTATGTATATATATCTCATTCAACTGCTCTGCCAGCCTTCAATTAGTTATTGTCCATACTTTAATCTCAAATTTCCATTTTCCCTGCTGCAATCCATGCAATGTCATCATCCTTTTACTTACCATTTTTAGTGTCCCACTGCCCCATACCCGATATTGCAGGAGAAGTACTCAGTAAACATCCATGGACTTGCTTTCTCGGTAAATGTCTCCATATAGCAAGTGACCTCCTTTGTCATTTTTCCCACCGAAAACATCATCACAAGCAATTGCATAAAATGGCTTCGATTGGCTTAAAAATAAAGCCAATCTTTACTCTTTAAATTCATAAAAAATCTAATAATAATAATACTATATAATCTAATAGATTTTAATATCATTAGCATTATGCTCCACTTGATATAATGTCATTTTTGTACTCATTATACTTCAAGATAACATATATATATATATATATATATATATATATATATATATATATATATATATATATATATATATATATATATATTAAATTAAATTCAACTAAGTCTCTCATGTAAAAATGTAATTTAATTAATTATCCATCAATAATCACATTTTCAATCTCAATTGTTTACTTCGCTACTCATAATCGAAACCGAATACAAGAAAATTCATGGAGTTTACAGGTTCTGGGTAGAACAGATCGATCTCATAGCAAGGCCAAATCGATCTTCTTAAGGTTCTGTGTAAAGCAGATCGATCCCCTAGGCTTAAAAGTCATTTTCTGAAGGAAATAATGCAGGGGAGATCGATCTGTCACTGTTAGCATATCGATCCCCTAGAGCAATTCTATAAATACATGACTCTGCAACTTCAGTTTTCTCGAGAGAAGTCATTTCCATTGTAAAACCAAAGTGTAACCTAACCTTTCTACTCCAAAAATCTTCATCTTTCAAGTATTTTTTAGTGAGATTCAATTCAACAAAATTGTTCTTAGTAAAGAGGAGAACAACATAGTTGAAAACTAGAAGTTGGAATCAAATATTGAAGGACCAAAGTGGATTTTGCCAAATTTGGTGAAAAAGAGGAAAGATCAAGCTAGGTAAGATTCAAATACACCAACTTCATATATGTTAATCTAGATGATTTGGTGAGTTGATTGGTATATGTTTAAATTGCTGAAAACAAATGGATCATTAAAAATATCCATGACCTAGCTATTGGTATGAAATTTAGAAAATGATGAGGAAGTTGAGTAAACATGGATTTAAGGATGAAATAAGTATGTATGGAAGATTTTAAGGTATATGAAATACATAAATTGGAATAGATGAGAAATGAAAATAGGTATATGAGAATTATGGTGAAATGTCATAATGGGAACAAGTGATGAGATTGAGGTATTGAGAGGAGTTAAATGCATTGATTTAGAGTCATGCAAGTGAAAACAAGTATATTAAAGTATACTGATGTGGATAATTATTAACAGCTTTGAAGTTGATATTGGAAGCTGATCAAACTGTAAGAGTGAGCAGCACCGAGGAAGTGAGGTCACGTGACGTGTCATGACCCAAAAATCAGAGTAAATTTTTTTCGTTTTTCTTTCATTTTTCGTTTGTTATTTAGTTCTTACCTTTCTCTCATCGTGACCATCCTACCAACAGTTGGGCTATGATTCGGTGTTAGTCCCCTCACACTACTTACCATTCTATTTCCATGTTACATTTACACATTAGGATTTTTTTATCCTTGACTTTAACTAATACGTTCACAATTTCATTTACATAACCTTACATCCCCGATGTCATATACGTTTACAATACTGTGCATTTACATATTTAGATACAAAATCATACAAGTGTGTATAGCTTTTCTCGATTAGAAACAACGGATAACAGGAATGCACAATCACTGTCGCTTTCTATCCACTAAAAGTACTCTGTAGAGGGGGAAAATAAGAGGGGTGAGCAACCACACACTCAGTAAGGTAATTATGCAAGTAAGTAGATAGCTCCACTATCTACATGCTCATAATGTCATGCCCTTAAATCCATTTCTTTTCGTTTAAAGCTCACGCACGAAATCATGCACACATCAATGCCATAATTTATAAAAGCTGTTCGTGCTTATGTAAATCATGCAACTCATGCCTCAATGGCATCTCATGTAAAATCATAAAACGCATGAATTAAATCAAAATCATGCATTTGCAATTAAAGCATGGATAACCTCCTCATGCTAAAACATTTCATTACATAAATTATAAACAAGTATGAAAAATACATCATGCTGAGTTTCCACAAAACCTTAGAAAACACTTAATTCATTTCAAAAATCCACATCCATCACACTCATCAGGACTCAACCCCTTCCTCGGGTAATCTTGATCCACATAAAATCATTTATTTTCAATTATTTCCAAGTATTTTCAAAAACATTGAAATTTTCATTTATTCACAACAAAACCAATATCATCAGTCAGGATCCAACCCCTCCCTCGGGTGATCCAGACTCACACAAAATCCACACATTCTCAAGATTTCAAAACATCAGATAGTAACATGCGAGACTAGGCAATGTATCATGGAAATAACTAGGACAAGGCCATATCCTCGTGATCCCAGGCTACACGGATCAGGTGTGCGGGGTATCACCATTATCGGAAATCGCCACGGGAGGTGGGTCAAATCCAACTCGTCGATCCAACTCGATCACTTGCATCCGAAGACGCCACATAAATATAATATATCATAACACGATACAACGTACTCCATGCGACAAGCACAGTACATCGTACTCCGTGGACCCATATCTCATATCAATACTCGTGTCATGTCTCAAAACGCACGTGCGAGTATGTTTAATCGGTGTGACACACAGTCTACCCGAAGCTCCAAGCACGACTTATAGCATGTCTCAAATCAAAATGCACGTGCGAGCCTATTTAATCGATGTAATCACACAATATACCCTAAGCTCCAAACATAGCTGTAATTTCCTCATAAAACCAATGCGAGCTATACTCCAGTGCTCTATCATAAAATCAAGTAAAACTAGTGCGAGCTAAGCTCCAACCACTGTAACAAAAATCATGTGAAAATCTGGTACGAGCTAAGCTCCAGCACCCTGTCACGAAAATCATGTGAAAATCTGGTGCGAGCTAGGCTCCAGCACCCTTTCACGAAAATCATGTGAAAATCTGGTGCGAGTTAGGCTCCAGCACCTCTCATGCATTTCACAATAATAAAAGTCAGTGCAAGCAACCACTCTAGCACATTTCATGCATATGATGTCACACAAATCGGTGCGAGTAACCGCTCCAGCACATTTTATGCACACTCACAAACTCAGATATAGTGCGAGCAAGGCTCCAGCACCATCTGTTTCCATATAAACTTGATAGTTTGTCCAATTTCCAAAGAAATTTTATTTAAATCTAAATAACACTTACGTAGTGTTATCTTGTGAAATTTATGCAAATACCGGCCAATCTACCAAGTTGCTTTGCTAAAAAGTCACGAAAATTCCTCAAATCATACATTACATGCATGTCATGCTTTCACCATCCTTAGGTGAATTTTTCTCAATAGGGTTAAAATAGTCTTTTACCTATCCCGAGTCTTTAAAAATTTTAATCCATTTCTAGGACCTTTATACATTTTCAGTGTATACAAAAGCTATTAAAAATACGCGTAGCTACCTCTAGCTGCTCACAAAATTTCCTTACCTCATTTTTCTGTATAGTCTGACCTTTCCACTAATGTCTCGTCACGCAGTCCGATTTGCTCCTAGTCCAATCTTCGGAACTGCATATAAATATTTATCATGTCAAATACAACATAATTAATTGTATTTCGTATTTTCTGAGCTTAATTTAAATCATTGAGCCCATTTACTCATATTGGACCCGATTGTACCATAATAGGCCTTAATCAACCTTAAGCTCATTTTTCACTTAATATTCACATCATCGAGACCTATTGGGCTCATTGGGCCCACCAACAATTTATTGGGCCTCGTTCTCAACTCTTGGATAACTCAAATAATTATTTACCACAATTTATCTCCAATTTCAGAATATAATTCATTTTATGTGAAAATTAAATCCATAATTTATACGGTAAATTTCTAATACGCATAACGATGCAAATTGTCATAAATAAGGGTTACTTACCCGAGATTCCGTGATAGTACGCAAATTGAGGCTGACTCGAGCTCTCGTTTGGCGCCAATTGTCGAGCTACACAATTACATATTTTTTTGGGTAAATTTTCAATCGCATATTAATCAAATTAAATATTCTGAAATTTAAATAGGTCAATTTCGACCGCTTACCGACTTACTCGTAACTCGATTGCATCACCGAATTTTTTTCTCAATTTTTCCTCTTTTTCTTTTTCTTTTTTTTTTTTGCCTAAACCGGTCCGGTCTGGTTCAACACAATTTTCTTTTCATTGAACCAACCGTACCGATTTAGTCCTCAATTCATCGTTCACGATGTTTTCGGTCGGTTCCCAGCTCCCTCCTGCCACCATTCGACTCGTCTTTGGCTGGGGAGAGTTCGGCTGGCCTTGGATCGAATTGATCGGCGCTGGTGTCCACCAGATTTGTCTTTCCTTCCTCGGCAATTTCATTGCCAATCTACCGATTTCGGCGTCGTCGGCGCGCGTATTGGCGCCTGGTGGTTCTCACGGGGTCGGGCTTCCTTCGCCGGCCCTTGCCTGCCCTTCTCTCTCGTCGGTGGCTCGTCGATGAGGGAAATTGATTCCCTCTGTTTTGTCTTCAGGCTTTCCTTTTCCAGAATCACGTTTTTAACGATTCTGCCTTTTTTTTCTTTACTTTCTCTTTTTTTATTTATTATTTATAATTTATAATTTATTATTATTTAATTAAAATAAAATATATTATTTTTGCTAAAATATCCCCAAAAATTATATTTTATTCATTTAACCAATTAATGTATTTATCTGTCTTATTTTATCTTTCCAGTATATTTTTTCGTATTTTTGAGATAATTTTTCGAAGTGAAAATTTTGGTTAATTTCGATAAATTCATATCTTGACCAATTTAACCTTAAATTTAATTATTGCTCCTTTATTGATCAAGATTCCCTGAATCCATGTTTACAGTGTCAATTTCTTATCGAATTGACATCGAATTTTGGGTCTTTTGACTATTTTACCCTTCAACGTGTTCGAGAACAAACCAATCCAACTTCCCTTCACAAATCCTTTCTCATTTCATGTTTTAAATCCTTATCTCCAATTGCGAATGGTCTGAATCTCATTCATTTAATCTGTGGCCATTTCAATCCTTCATTTGATCTTTAAATGCATTCGAGAATTTTTATTCATTCCATTTGCATTTTGCATTCACGTACAACTCTTCTTATGATTCAATTTACATCCAACCATGTTTACATCATATGAATCATAAGGAATTTCGATAAAAAAATCGGATCTTACATGACGTGATCTAAGGTAAGGGAATTTCGTGAGTAGCTAGAGATAGCTACACGTATTTCGAATAAAATTTCAATAACTATATTCTATAGTGACATTTGATAGGATCCGATAAGTTAAAAAGCTTAGGAAGCATTTGGGTGATTAAATTCAACATGTTTTGAATGTGTATGGATAGAATGGCTAATATTTTCATGTATATGCGAAAACAACAGATTTAAATGCCGATTTGATTTGATTGGGTGAAATTCAATTTAAATAAGTCATCTATCGGGTTTGTGTGTAAACCATTAGTACTAGAGAATACTCGTACTATATTTTATGAGATATGCATCACATAGTACTTGAGTATATTCTCCTACTTAATTTTAAATGCGATTTATGTATTATGGAGTATTGGGAGTATTGTTCATACTCAGTTTTATATGATAGAGTACTGGGTGCATTGCTCGTACCCAGTTTTCATTGATTGATGCATTATAGAGTATTGGGAGCATTGCTCATACTCGGTTTTTACATGACATAGTGCTGGGAGCATTGCTCGCACTAGATTTATATCACTTGTATTATGGTCTGCTGGGAGTTTACTCGCACATACCAGTTTTAAAAGAGAAAGCATGAAACAGCCGTGCTGGGAGCCTGTGTTGACTGTGTGTCGCACCGATTATATGCTCGCACGTGCATATTTTGAGATATGGTCGAGGGCAATCGAAATTATTATCCATAGTATAAGGGCAAAGACTTATGGTAAGCACCCAACTATGAGGTATATCTAAGGTGTGAGGGCTAAAACTTATGGCAAGCACCCTGACCTTGAGATTGGGTCCATGAAGTACTTTGTATCGTGTATGTCACATGGAGTATGTTGTACCATGAGTACACAATGTGTAACGACTGTGTGGCACTTTGCTCCCGCAAGATTCAAGAGGTGGCCCCCACAGTCTTACTGATACGTACTGTCCGCTTTGACAGCCCCACAGGCCCTATCATTTGTGTAAGAACAACGACTTTAAGGTCTTGGGTTCGAACCTCTGAGGACGCGAATTGGGGTATTTACCTCCATAAAGCCGTGAGGGGCCTGTGGGGCTGCCAAAGCGGACAGTACGTATGAGTAAGATTGTGGGGGCCACCTCTTGAATCCTGCGGGAGCAAAGTGCCACACAGTCGTTACAAAAAAAAAACCACTTAAACTGTAATGACCCTTGACCCTTGAAAATCGGGGAAAAATTTTTTTTTTTTGAATTTAATTTATCCACTTATTCCCTTATTCACTTAGGTTGTATTCCTATGCAGTGTCAAAAACCCTTTTCCTAATTCTTTACTCATAGTTATAATTAATTTCCATACTTTAACTTATATGGCCGATAGAAATTTTGACAGCATAACGACTTATATATGAGCCTACCCACCTACAATTCAGTTATTTTTTTACAATCCTAGATATCCACAACTACCAAGCATACTTTTACAACTCAATATATTGATTTCGATTTAATACTAGCCAACTTAAAATATAAACCCAAAATAATATTGTTTACATCGTTTTCCTTACAAAATTACATCCCAACAAAAGTATTCACAATATACGTGTTTGTGCGTACAGATATGTCTGATACAGGAATGTAAATGTATACCTTTCTGCGTGTACAAAAAGTAGCCTAGGGTAGCTCTCCCTACCAGCCTACGTCGTGTATGCAGCAGGTAGCGCCTACGGATCACTGCAATTAATCTGAGAGGTAAAGGGTTGAGCTTTCGGGAAAAAGCTCAGTAAGAAGATGTATTTAAAACGATACTAGCAATTCAAATATGTATAAAACATAATAGTACGTATAAAGATTACTTTCTGAAAACTAATATAAAGAACATTCAAAGATTAAGGAACATCAGAAACATCATGATTCAAAACATAATTCTTTAAGTACATGAACTTAACAGATATTACGTAAACTTTTCGTATAATCAGAATTTCAAAACAGGAATATATGTCAAATCACATAATATAAAATCACATTCTGAAAACAGAGTTTAATTTTCAAATAGAGACTACATCTGCCCATATAATTATCACGCGGCAAATAACCAAGTCATCCTCCGTAGAGGGAATTCAGAACCTATGGCCACGGCAAGACAGAACCCAAAGGTGAAATTCAGAACCTATGGCCATGGCGAGACAGAACCCGAAGGTGAAATTTAGAACCTATGGCCACGGCGAGACAGAACCCGAAGGTGAAATTCAGAACCTATGGCCATGGCGAGGCTGTAGACGAAATCAAGGTCATACAGCGTTTCAGAACCACAAGGGCGAAGTTCAGACGCCACACAAGCGAAGTTCAGACGCCACATAGGCGAAGTTGACATGCGTTAGCATACAACATAAATGGCCTTTAGTCTCAAAACATACTATATTTCTCATATGCGAAAACATCGAATTAAAAATCATCTTGTTCGAAAGATTATTTCAGAAGACATGATCTTATTTCAAAAGCACAAATACAGAAAGCATAGTCTTGATCAGAAATATAATTTAGAAACATGCATGAAAATCATACTTCATGTCTTTGTAAGCTTTCCTTAATCAAAGTTTAGAAAGTATCTATTACCGTTTTAAATTATTTCCCCTTACCTCGATTTATCGAAACTTTCGAATTCGAGTGGTGACGCTTTCTAGTAACTCCTTTAATTCCTTCTACAATCACCTACACCGAAGTTGTATACTTAGCACCCTATTCATACGAATTGTCCTAATTGCGTTAAAATCGTAACCTATCGTTACTACTGCGTGTGTACGTATTATTGTATATACCTAGGCCAACACGCACGTTTATATATCTTCTCTTACCAATTATTATTTTGCATGTACAATTATTGACATACACCTTATTATATACCTCTACATGTATATACACACACACACATATATATATATATACACTCCTATATGTATATATATTTTTTATTTGTTTCCATTCTTTTCCTTATCACATATACATACATATTCTTTTATGAACATATACTAACATACCCTTTCATTATATACACCTATATGTATATACCCAAATATATATACACACACTCATTTTATCATTTAATTTCCTTATTCATCATCACATATATATATATATATATATATATATATTTGTCTATTTCACATCTCTCCCATTTTTATTTTTATTTCACATCTAATTTAATTTACCTTATCATACTTATACACAACCACATATATATACATGTACAATTAAATATACATATATACATATAGATTTTTACCTCTTTTCCCTTCATTTTCATTTCACACACCTTAATACATACCAAACCTATATCTCAAGCATGTATACATATATATTCATACATGTATACATGTACATTAAATTTACCTTTTCTCCCCCTTTTTTTTTGTCTCTACAAATCTACACTAACATGCTTATGTATTCAACACATATATATATATATATGTACATTAAATATACATATATACATTTTACCTTTTTCTTTCCTAAATTTCCAGCTCCTATTGGCAACAAAAGACCTGACTTTGGCCCTTGGAAACGTCCGTCACAGCCACTCGGTTTCAGCTCTCGGCATGCTCTTCTTCTTCCTTTTCCCCTGCCTCGGTTCCAGCCTTTCAATTTTCCTTCCTCGAGTTCACGTTTCCAGCCCTGTTTCTGTTTTGTTTCAGCCCTCGGTTTGCATTAATACAAGCCTCGATTCTCTCTCCCCTCGGGTCGGCTCCAGCTCCAGCCTCAGTCTTCTTCTTCTTGTCGGTCTCCCTCTCCTTCAACCTCGGTTTGTCCAGCTTCCTTCCAGCCTTGCCTCTTGGTTTCTCCTTATTCCTCAACCTCCCCTGCTATATTTCACGTTTCCAGGGACTGCTTCTGCTTCACTTTACTGATTTATTTTTTTTCTCGGTTTGCTGTTGTATTGCAGTTTCGGTCTTCTTCAATTTCCTTTTCCTTAATCTCCCCTACACACTCTCTCGGTTTCAGCTCTCCCGATCAGCCCCTTCCTTCTTCTCCCTTTTTTTTTTCTTCCTCTTTTTTCCTTTCCTCCCTCGGCTGGATAGCTTCCCTTTTTCTTTCTTTCCTTTCTCTTCCGGCCGACAGCCTTCTCTCTTCCCCATTTCCTTCTTCTTCCTCTTCTTTTCTTTTCTGGTTTTGCTTTTCTTCCTTGCTGTTTCTCGCCCAGCAGAGGCTGTCTCTGCTTTCCTTTGAATTAGCAGAAGAGGGAATTGGCTTTCTTTGAAAGCCAATTCCGTACAACTTATTATATATATAATATTAATATATATATTATATTAACATATATAATTATTATTAATAATTAATAATATATATTATTTAATATATGTTATATTAGTAGGTAGATAGATATTTGTTTCTTTGTATTATTATTATTAATATTTTTCTTTTTTTTTGTTTTGTGTCCATTTAGAAATTCTTGTCTCATGCTTTATTTATTATTTATTAATACTTATATATTAAATAATATACATTACATAATATATATATATATATATATATTATTACCTATCTATTTAAATGTCATGTATATTTATACATACATGTACGCCTATGTATATATATATATATATCTATATATACACATTTTCTTGTAAAATTATCCAAGGACATAATATACATGCCTTCCATGAAATTCTCATTATTTCGAAAATGAAATACTATCGGGATTCCATCATTCTTCATAAATTCTCGATACAAGTGTTTACATCAACTATTTTCAACTAACAAATTAAAATTTTCCAATCCTTCCGTACTTGCATTCGCTTTATCACTTCCATTAAATCATGTTATTTTTATTCTTACATAGTCTAATTAAATATATGAATTTTGTGGGGTTTACATTCTCCCCACCTTTAAAAAATTTGGTCCTCCAAATTCCTCTTGGTCCTTCAGAATAGATGAGGGTACCTCTAGACGCCGCCAAGTCTCTCGGGCCGTGAGGTATTTTTAAAAACCTTTATTGGTCGTCAGACTTGACCACGTAAACCGATTATGGAATACAAGTATTCATGATTCAATTTCAATAAGGAAATAGGTTACCAAACTTATCACAATGTCACATTTATCCTTAGTGAGAATTTATTCTCAATTCATATCACTTGATCCGAATCATTTCACATACCAGATATATTCGTACCTTACATACATCTCTCATTCCAATATGACTCGTATATTCAAGATTTTTCATCAATAGACAAAATCATAAAATTTATTCCTTAACTGCAAGGCATACAACAAACTTACTAGGTAAGGAGAAGGTTACAGTCTTAGAGTAGCTGTCTAAACTTACACGGTTGGTGGCTAGCCAATCCATACCCAAAATTACATCAAAGCCATACATACCCAACAAAATTAGATCTGCTAATATGATCCTATCTCCTACCTTGATTTCATAATTTCTACACACCATATTGGTCCAAGGCAAAGACCCTCCCATGAGTGACAGGCTTCTTGCCTTTCTCTACTGCGGTAGCTCGTCTCTGTGGGACTTGTCTCTAGGGAGCTTGCCTTTCAGGTTGTCATGGTAGCTCTGGGGGCTGTGGAACCTTATTCAGTGGGCAATCTTTAATCAGGTGTTCCCTCTGTCCAAACCTAAAACAGCTCCCTGTGGCCCGGTAATACCTTCATGGGGTTTACCGCACTCCCTACATAACGTCCCATATTGCTACGGACCTTTGATAGTCTATGGAGCAGGTACAGGAACGGTGGGCCAATCAACCCTAGTCTTAGACTTATCTGTCCTCTGCCTCTTGGGCTGGCCCCTCCGAAAATCCTATCTCACCAACTCCGTCTGCATACTATCATCTCTGTTCTTTCCTTTAAGGCCATACTCCGTCTGTGTAACATTCAGGCCCCTCTCAACCATCTGTGTTCTTCCCAGGGCATCCTGAAATTCAGTAATCCATAACCCCAAAAGACGGTCTCGAATAGTTGGCCTCAACCCTGCTAGAAACCTCTCAGTCTAACGCTCTTCATTCTGGAACGTCTCCGGATCATACCTCATCAGCATAGTGAACTTACTTTCGTACTCATCTACGGTCATACTGCCCTGTACCAAATTCAGAAAGTCCATCCTCAACTTCTGCTGGGCAGCTAGTGGAACATACTGCTTCCTAAAGGCTGTGGAGAATGCATCCCAACTAATCACCGGATGTTGAGCAGTCAGAAGAACCTTGGTGTAGAACAATTGGTATCATTTGGGTAAAAACAAAGACTTTAAGGTCTTGGGTTTGAATCTCTGAGGACGCGAATTGGGATATTTACCTCAATAAAGCCATGAGGGGCCTGTGGGGCTTCCAAAGCGGACAGTACGTATGAGTGAGACTGTGAGGGCCACCTCTTAAATCCTGCGGGAGCAAAGTGCCACACGGTTGTTATACAATGTGATTGAGTTGTGAGCTGACAGTAGAGATTTGACCCACCTCCCGTTACAGCAATTGTGAGACCCCGCACACCGAGTACTTTGTAGCCTAAGATCACGAAAAATGAGTTATAATCATAATTTCGGAACATGTAGTCGCCTATCTCGTTTTATTCACTTGAGACTTTTTAAATGACTTATCACATGATTTTATAATCTAAACATGTGAATTTGTGTTTGAAAAAGGTAACCCGAGGGATGGGTGAGGCTCAGATTTTCATTTTTTTTTTTTTACATGATGATATGTCATATTATCTTGATTTAACTTAATGACATGATAAATGTGAATTTTATGAATTACATGAGAAATGCAATGTTTTGCATAAACTGCTGAAATTTATTAAACCAGCAGGTTTTCAGTTACATAACTGACTATTTATATCTATATGTATATATTGCATAAATGTTCAAATAAAGACACATGCTTTAGATATGAATCAATAAAGAAATGATTTCAAGGCATGAACATTGTATTTTGTAGATAGTATGATTATCTACTTGCTTGTCTGATTTTCTTACTGAGCTGTGAGCTCACTCCCTTTTTATTTCTCCTCTCTACAGAGCATTCACAGTAGTCGAGCACGGTTGAGGTCTGATATTTCTTTATCTGCTGCATATCCATCTTACGCAAGGTATACACATTTGGAACGTTTGTACTGGATAATGTAAACGCACAGTTATGTAAACGAATATACTGTCGGGGATGTATATGTACAAGACTTTTGTATTTAAAGTATATGAGTTTACTTTTAAGAAAAAAATACTTATAGTCAATAGAAAATATGTATTGACATGTATGTTTGTTGTGGAATGAATATAGTTGAGGTGATTAATATTAAATCACAGCCCAACTGTTTGGTGTTGAGTTATGACCGAATGAGAGGTAAGTAAAATGTGAATAATTTGTGATGATTTTGATAGGTCATGGAAGGGGAGGTCGTGACACAAACCCTTGGTACGAAAGTTCGCTTCCTAAGTCAAAAAGTCGAAATTTCAATATTCCATCATTTGTTACATATCTAACTTCATGTAATTGGTATAATATATGTACATATTGTGGTCATCGCTGACAATTTTTAAGTTCCTATGAATTTCTTCATTCTATAAAGAATAGAAGAATTGGAGACATGATTATTATGCATTGAAATTGGATATATAGAAAGCTTTTGCAGGGTTGCATGGTTTTTCTTAGAGTCTATTATTTAGAAGATGGGTTTTCAAGCTGGCTATATGGATAAAATCGTGCATTGTGTCAGGATAGTTACTTTTTCTGTAAAATTAAATGGGAACCGGTTTGTATACTTTCATCCACAAAGAGGATTACGCTAGGGTGATCCATTATCACTGTATTTGTTTATTTTATGTGCTAGAGGGTTAGCAAAAGCTTTTACAAAACACTCAAGTAATGGAAGAGATCAATCGCTTATCTGTTTGCCGAGCTGGACCTTTATTTATTTTTTGCAGATGGCTCTTTTTATTGTTCTTAAGGCAAATGTGTTTGAATGCAACGAGATCAAGGAGATTCTTCGATGCTATGAAGAAGTTCAAGTCAGAAGATTAATTCGGACAAGTCAAGTTTGTTTTTCAACAAAAATACAACAGTTAATATAAAGAACCATATTATTTCTTTTTTGGGTTTGAATGCTATGCAAAATTTAGAGAGATGTTTGCCACCTATTCTAGGTAATGCAGAAGGATAATTTTTAATAGCATCTAGAAGAAATTGTCTCGATGGAAGGATAAGTTAGAGAAGTTTCCATCTCAAGTTGGAAAAGAAGTGCTCCTTGAAGCTGTGGTTCAATCAATTCTTACATTCGCCATGAATGTTTTCAAACTTCCTGAATCATTTTGTGTAGATTTGAACAAGTTGATTTGCTTGTTCTAATGGAAATATGGAGACAAAGAGCATGGAATTCATTAGTTGCAATGGAAGAAGTTATGCCTTCCAAAATCAACGGGTTTGGGATTTAAATGCTTAAACACTTTTACCCTATGTTTGGATCAGGGGTAGGAAAATGAAATGAAAGGAAAACTAAGTAAATCAAGGGAAAGTTGAAAATATTTTATTTGTTTGGAAAAAAATTTTAGCTAAGGAAAGGAAAGATAGGGGGAGTAAACACCCCTTACTTTCCTTTGACTTAATTACTAAGTTTTTTTATACCCCAACTTGAAATAAACAGAAATGAAAAGAATTTGAAAGAAAAATTAACAAATAAATAATCAAATTTAATTTTATTGTATTATAACATTTAAAACAAAAAATGGTTATAATTGGAAAAAAAATTATAATAAATCATTTCCTTTACTTATATTATAATGAATCATTTTTTTTACTTTCTACTATTTAACCAAACATAAGATGTTAAAATTACTTTCCTTTCTTTTCCTTCATTAATTTCAACTATCCAAATAAAATGTACATGTATTTAGCAAGATTCATGGATTCCCAAACCTTGGTGTTTTAAATCAGTGGTGAAACATGAAGGTGTTGCAAAAATATCATCCCCTTATCGTCTAACCTACACAGAAATAACATTGTTTCGAATCCCACTTGTCCTTTATGTGGTATCATCCGAGGGACCCCGATGCATGCCCCCAGAGATTGTAACTTGGCCATTGAAGTTTGAGAAAAAGATGAATATGCAACACTTTATTTCTAGAAAATTTCATCTTCTGCCTATGACTGCACCATGATGGTGATTGAATCAATCAAAAAGCTGATTGGCAATCAAGTTGTACGTGTTAGTTAAATTTGCTAGAAATGTCAATGACTATGTAGTTTGGATGGAAGATTCAATTTCATTCGTAGACTCTCTCATTCAACATGAAAAATTAGGAAGTGTGACGTCAAACAATATTAATTAATTAATTAATTAATCAATATCGTTCACTATAAAAAAAAAAAAAGAAGAGAAAACGGTAATCTCATATAAAACATCCTTTGTAGGTGCGAATTAATCTCGAATGTAATTGTATTTAGTATATCCTTAATTCCTTATCACTTAAGTTTGACTAAAATTGTACCATTAACGTTGTCATTGTGAAAAACTCAAAATCACTTTTTTATACAAGAAGTGAAAATAAAAATAAAGGTTAATAAAAAACTTTCAAAGAGATTTAAAAATTTAATGAAATTAATGTCTATTGACTTTTTTTTTAAATAAGTATGATATCAGATTGAATTATATATTCATTTTTTTATCCAATTCTATTTATTTGAATTTTTATTTTACAATTCATATTCAAATTGTATAGAAAATCAAATTAATATTAGAAACTTAGATTAGTCAAAATTTTGGGTTTAAATAATTTTAAATTTTGTTCAATTTTAATTTTAACTTTTAATTGAACTATAGAATTTGATTTTTTTTATTTAAATAATACATACTATAAAATATTAAAAAACAAAATTTTCAATTATGTACAATTAATAACACCATTTATCCAAATTTGAACCAAAATTTTTAAGATAATTATTCTATACACTGTCAGTGGAGTTTTTTGACTTTACACTAGGGGTGTAATCGACTCGAGTCGAGTCGATACAGTGAGGTGCTCGAGCTCGAGCTCGACTTGAAACTCGGTGCTCGATACTCGGCTCGAGCTCGATTGAGTCTTATTTTTTAAGCTCGAGCTCGGCTCGAGATCGAATTCGAGCTACTCGATTAGGCTCGATTAGGCTCGATTATATAAGCTCGATATTTTGCTCGAACTCGATTAGACTTGATTAGGCTCGATTAGGCTCGATTAGGCTCGAATCATTATATAAATATTATTATATTATTAAAATATATAAAAACTCGATGCTCGATTAGGCTCGCGAGCTACTCGAGTAGGGTATTTAAGTGCTCGAATTAGGCTCGCTCGATAGCTCGAGTAGCTCGAGCTCGAGCTCGACTAGACTAAAATCGAGCCGAATTCGAGTTTTGCTCGAGTCGAGCCCGAATAGCTTGCGAGCACCACTGTATCGTTTACACCCCTACTTTACACGTAGGGTTAAAATGATTATACACGTCCTTTAAAAATATTAAGAAAATTAAAAATAAATAAAATAAGACACGTATAATCATTTTAACTCTGCTTGTAGAATAAAAAAATTCACTGACATGAATACAATAATTATCCAAATTTTATAACTTGACAGATCCAAAATTTCTAATTTTTCAGTTTTCATGATTTGTTTCTAAGTTCTATTGGCTAAGGGCGAGCTGCCTGTTTGGCTCACCAGTGGGTACCAGTGAGCCCCAGTGAGATGAAAATTTCAGTGAAAGACAAAAAAATTTTAGACAATTAAGTTATTTGGTTACCCTTAATCTTAAATTCTTTTTATTATTTTATTAAAAATTTTATATAATCTTTTTTTTTTAAATCTCACAAGAGTCAAGCATCACCTTCATCCGAGCATGAAATTAAATTCGATGAAATTGAAATAGCAACAAAAATGAAATTAATTATCTAAGCGGTAAAATTAAAATAAATTGTGAGATAAAATGTTTGAATGCAAATGTAACGTGTGTTGAGAATGTTAAGTGTAGAAGGAAGAGAAATTTGAATATTAAGAACATTAATTTAAAAATAATGTATAATAAAATTTATAGTTTATATTTGATACTTGTGAAATTAAAAAATAATTAAAATTACTCAAATTATGTTTATTAAATGATAATTTTATTGTGTGTAAGAAGCTAGAGTCTTTGATTAAAAAAAAAAAAGATCGAGTCTCTGGTTTGTAGGTTTGAATCGCTCGTTTTATACTTTTGGAGTTCTGGGCAACGACGTCGTATAAAGTTTTCGGAATTATTCCTATTTTATGTTTCTTTTTTTTGTTTACAAAAGAAAATAAATAAATAATAAGTACTCTAATTTAATTTAAATCTACGAGGGAAGGCTTCTTCGATGCATCTACTAGTAGCAACGGTCTCAGAGAATCGTTCGTGGTTTCATCAATACAAAGTTTATTTTATTTTTTTTGTAAACATGTTAATAAGTATATCACTAATGATATAATTAATGATATAATCGTTCATGATTTCTCATATATCAATAACGATATCATCGAAATGTGCACACAAATATTTGACCTTTTTATTAATTTCGTAACCACTTTCACATCAATTTCACATATTATTTTCAATTAATTAAATAATTATTTTTCATCAATTTCACATATTATATTCGGTTAATTTAATAACCATCTTTGTATTAACTTCACATACCACATTTCTAAACCTTTTTTACTATATCAAAAGTAGACAAAATCTTAACGTCCCTAATTCATTATAATAACTTATTTCAATATTTTTGATACGGTAATCCTTTAATTTGTACACAAAAATTAATTAAAACAATAAACTCTCGGTCTTTTGGATCAAAGCTATGAAATAACAGCATAATAAAAGGATGTCGCTTCAGTGATATACATTATAGGAGTAACATTTTTGGTTGTTGTTTCGATATCCTGTAAAAGTAATATGTTTTCATAGAGTACTCTATCAAAACTTTGTTGAGGAAGTTGTTTCACATGTTTCCTCAGAGGCAGCTGGCGGCATATGCAAGTTGTTTCACGTTGTATATAGTTGCAAAATACAGTCGTCTCTGATTTCTTAAGTTTGAATTCCAGACACATTTCCCCATTTTAGAACCGGCCATTTATGTAATATAATTTTATTTGAAAAATAATAATACATTTATGCATTACAAATAAAAATTATCAATATTTATTTAATTTATTATTTATATAATTATTTATTTTAATTAATTACTTAATTATTTAAATAATTATTTTTTCATTTATCTATGATTTATTTGATAATAAAATAAATTATTATTATCTATATATTTATTATTTTAAAAAATATTCATTTATGAATTATATTATTATATAAATATATAAATTATTATTTATTATAAAAATTTATTTGAAAAATATTAAAAGAAAAGAAAAATAAAGTAATAAAAAAATAAAATATGATATCATAAATGGTAAAAAAATATTATGTAACTAATATTATAAATTTAAAAGGGAAAAAAAAGGCAAAATTGTAAAAAACTGAAGTAAACGGAGGCAACATTCTTTTATGAATGATTCTCTTTCCTGCTAGCTGGAGCTAAGATTTGAATGCTCTTTTTACCATTCCTCCTATCCCGTATTCAATTACGAAAGCCAGTTGAAAAAGAGGCAACTCTAACAAAGATAAAATGGAAAGCGCTCTGCGACTGAAACAAGAATCACAGCCGGAATGGAAATAATCAAACTTCAAGTTTTTCCTCCACCTCAAAGACTCTTCCCTAGCCAAAGAAGAAACAATGGAGGGATGGTGTTCTGACGAAGAAACATGGGTTGGGGTGAAAAGTGTTAAGGTCAATTCTGTAAAGCAATGAAATAGATTAAGTAGTAGTTTTTTTTTTAGTGTAAATAGAACTGTAATTTAAAAAAAAAAAAAGTAAAAAATGTGGCGGGTTTAGATATTTCCGAAAACTGAAATGGCTTTGAAAGAGGTTGGGAACTTGGCTTGATTTTTCTGAAATGCTGCTTTTTTTTTTTTTGTTAATCTGAAATGATTGTTTATTAAAAGTATATTTTATACCTCGACCTTGCTTGCCGTGTGAGATGAAGACCCATTTATAGGATAATTATGCCGGTTGAATCTGAATACGTAGATTTCTTCGAAAGTGTTTTGGACAATTTCATTACGGTTTATTTATCTTTTTATACAAAATTTTTTTTTAATTGTTGCTGCTCAATTACAACAATTACAAATTGCTTATGTCATCGCCTTAATTTTTATGTCACATGCTATAGAAAGTTTTGCAAAAAAAAAAAAGAATTATTAGAGGGCATAAAGGTTATTCTTTGCATAATCACTCCGATACTTAAGTCAGTCAGAGAATTTGACAGTTTCTGTAAACAAAATAGAGTTCTAGTTTCATGAATCATACATGTCTCATTTGCTTATTGATGATGATTGTGCTTTAAAAGATATGAATTTGTACCTAATTGAAACTCTCTTTTTTTATCTATATTCTGATTTTTACCTTCATAATGTTACAATCATGTAGATGAGGTTGAGTTTGAATCCAACATCAATTACTCTTTTTTGTCTTATATATATATTATTATTATTATTATTCACAACAATTGTTTTTCACTCTTTCGCTAGGTATAATCTTACGGAAGAGTACATATATTCACATCGGAGCCTCAGGTCAAGTCCTCACGTTAGACTCTGAAGTCGAATTCTCAAGCTAGACTATGACATCGAATTCTCAAGCCGTCCAATTCTCAAGCCTTTGTTTGAGTGTGTGGCTTACCTCGCGCATTTTTCGCTTCAAGCCCTTATTTGAGTGCGTGGCTTACCTCGCGCATTTTTCGCTTCAAGTCCTTCCTTTACTTGGGTGCGTGGCTTACCTCGCGCATTTTTCGTTTCAAGCCCTTGCACATTTTCTTTGTGGCTTACCTCACGCATTTTTCGCTTCAAGTCCTTCTTTTACTTGGATGTGTAGCTTACCTCGTGCATTTTTCGCTTCAAGCCCTTGCACATTTTCTTTGTGACTTACCTCGCGCATTTTTCGTTTCAAACCCTTCTTTTACTTGAGTGGGTGGTTTACCTCGCGTATTTTTCACTTTAAGCCCTTGCACATCTTCTTCGTGACTTGCTTCGCACATTTTCCGCTTCAAGCCTTTTATTTGAGTGCGTGACTTACTTCGTGCATTTTTCGCTTCAAGCCCTTGCACATTTTCTTCGTGGTTTATCTCGTGCATTTTTCACTTCAAGTCTTTTATTTGAGTGTGTGGCTTACCTTGCACATTTTTCGTTTCAAGCCCTTATTTGGATGTGTGGCTTACCTCACACATTTTTCTCTTCAAGCCCTTGCACATTTTCTTCGGCTTACCTCGCGCATTTTTTGCTTCAAGTCCTTCATTTGAGTGCGTGACTTACCTCACGCATTTTTCGCTTTAAGCCCTTGCACATTTTTTTTCGTGGCTTACCTTGCGCATTTTTCACTTCAAGCCCTTTATTTGAGTGCGTGGCTTACCTCGCGCATTTTCGCTTCAAGTTTTTACACAATTTCTTCGTGACTTAGTTTCCCATCAAGATAAATATAAGCAACACTAGCTTGGAATAATCCAGCAAGAGCATTTGGCTTGCTATGAACAACAGCAAGGTGATGCCATCGGCCTTCTTCTAGTTGTAATCCAGAAAACGATAAGGAGCAAGAGTTGCTAGTGGCAATGGTAAGAACACCATCCTCTTGAAGATAAAGTTCTGCATAGAAAGTATTCTCATTATTTATAGCACCAACAGAAAAACATTCGGAGAATATGTCGGTCATGATACCCATTTTAGCCACTTTTCCTCTTTAAAGCACCAGCTTTGGTAGATCAATTTCGTTCGCTTATGTTCTCAAAAAATTTTGAAACTGAAACCAACAAACGAATGAATAACCAGCAGCAGGAGGCCTAGATCTTTCTCCCAGAGACACCTGAATAGAAGCATGCCCAATCTTGCTCATGTCCATCTCAACAAAAGGAGCCAAAGAAACATTTTCCAAGGCTATGTTTTGCTTGAGAATTAACCTCTCCATCATATCAACAATTGTATGGCTAGATTTCATCAGCCTCATTTTTAGAATATATCTTACAAGTGCTCGAAGTTCAGATATGGACAACCTATATGCCCCTAGAACCTCTATAATCTTCAAAGCATGAGAGAGTAATGGTGATAAGCCTGAAAGGAAGGGGTGAATTGTCTCCAGTAGAAGTTCCACGCAACCTACAGAGGTGAGATTTTCATGATTGAAGGGGGCAGAATGAGCAAGCTTCCCAATAAAGTTTAGCACTTCCAACTGCACGTTAGGAGTAAAAAGCAACAATGAATGGATCAGAACTCTAACAGCACCAGCACTGCACACTCGTTCCTTATCAGGATTAACCAAACCAGATGGAGTGGACAAAAGAAAACTAGTGGATTCATTTTCAGCCATATCTGCTGATATGGCACCCTCTGGTGTCATGAAAGGTGGAAGAACAATTTCAAGAGCAAGTTTCAACAACAGCTGTATCACTTGCTTCTCATAATCCACACAAAGCAAGCCAGATTCAGATAGAAGATCATAAAAAGTTTGAGATGATATGCAATTTTGTCCTATTAACGGCATTACCACACACTCCAGCTGTCATAAGGCGCGATAAATATGTGAAATGATGTGGAAAAAGCTTCTCCTGAAGCAGCATATTTGCGACTAAAAGAATTAGAAATTGGCCTTCACCTTAAGGTTACTAGCTACTTTCTTAGAAGAATGACTGTGCTAAAATTTGATCCATCCATGGGCTCTTTGAACTTAATTATGTATTCCCTTTCCCTAAAAGTTAACCTGTAAAATTCGTTTGATGAGTTGATTGAAATGGCACATAAATACTACACTGATACTACTTTTCCAAAACTGGTGGCAAATTTTGGCTCCCTTAAACTTTCACCAGTTGATGGAAGGACTTTGATAGATTTTATGCATACAAGGGTTTTGCAAATGCGTTCCCTGGGGCGTGTTGTTGAGCTTGCAGACAAGTTGCCTCATGTGCAATCACTCTGTATACATGAAATGGTTGTTCGAGCCTACAAACATGTGTTACAGGTTGTTGTATCAGCAATTGATACTGTTGGTGACTTGGCTGCATCAATAGCAGCATGTTTAAATATATTATTGGGAACACCATCAATTGAGAATGGTGACATCAATATCACTAATAACGATAAATTAAAATGGAGATGGGTGGAAACTTTCCTTTCAAAGAGGTACAAGTGGCAGTGAAAACCGGAAAAGCTGTCAGGATCTGAGAAAGTTTTCCATTCTTCGTGGATTGTCCCATAAGGTTGGGCTTGAGTTTGTTCCTAGGGATTTTGACATGGATACTCCATCTCCCTTTGGGAAGTCAGATATCATAAGCATGGTCCCTGTATACAAGCATGTATCAATGTTGTTGATTACTTTTCCAAGGGACTTGAGATCTTGTTCCTTTAATTCACATGTCTCGCTACAGCAAGAGGATGGTGAACATGAGAGATTTTTTATAAGACATGACATATTTGATGAACCACAGCCTAAGGAGACATCATGTATCTTCATCTCAAGATCTGCAACGCCAGTCTCAGATATGTGCAAATTCTTAGAAGCTAATCTATAGCAAGACTTTGTTGATTGGAGCAGAGTGCCTTCTGAACTTGATCCATTGAATAGTTAAATAAGACATAATCTTTCTTCTGTTCACTTGAATTATCAGAAATTTGATCTCACAGGCATGACTTTTATTTTTGATAGAATCCTGATTTCCCAACAGCATCAGGTTGATGTTCTCTAACTGATGGGACAGAGAGCGAAGGCAATTTCAGAGAAGAGACTGAACCATCTTCCACATTCCCATTTTCATCAGTCATTAAAATTTCACTTGATTTTCCTGAAGGAAATTTAACCACATTAGCAGTATGCTTAGGGATAAATTTAAGTGTTTGACCATTTTAAACATCACTTGCATCAAATTTCTTTACAAGCTGCACAATAACATCACAAGATCCAAGTGAGGAATTATGTGAAGCTGGAGCTCCTTTCCAGCAAGATGAGTCAACATGAGGGTTGCAATGATCTAAACTCTCTAAAGAATTCTCCACGGCAATGCCCGGTTCATTATTATCAAGTGCCCAACTGAAATTATCTGGATTCATATGCGAAAAATTAACTCCAGATTTTGTTCTGAACAAATGATCACAGGCATCCTTTGAGGCCAAATTGACAGTTTTTCAGTCTTTATTGATGACGATTCACCAAAAAAATAACAATTTCCATCAAGGTGAAAGTTGAGTTGACTTGGATCAAACTCATTTTCGCTACCAAAGTTCAAATAATGAGGTTCCTTCGCATTGGATGGATTAATCCCAGTGAAATTTGTATCAGTTACATTGATGCGAGTATTAACATTTTTGAATGAAACAGTATTGGATGCTGACAAGCAGGCACCAACAACTGGTGGTCTAATAACAATCCCAGGTGACGATTTCATGACAGATATACAATCACTCGGAGAACTACTGTGTTGTCTCACAGGTTTCTCATATGAAGTGCTGAATGAGACATGATTATTCTTGTGATTTACTATATTAAAGGGATTTACTTGCACATTGGTTTCAGAAAGTGCTGAACTGGACTTGATAACTGATGCCTTCAAGTAATCCACAGGCACGAATGAGAGATTTTGCCCCAGGACAAGGTTATAATCTAGTTTTTCTATACTATGATTCCTAACTTGCTTTTCACTATCTAGTGAATAAATATTATGTGAAGTTTCTTCACATGCCTTTAGGCTTTTAGAAGGATAACCTCTCAGGTTGATATAATTTGTGTAAATGGAAGGAGCTACATTTGTCTCATTTGGATAAAAACTCCAACCAAGTTGAGCCAGGTTCCCTTTCTCTCAATCCCCCAAGCCACCACCCCATTGAGCCATATGGTCCAAGCCAGACAAGCTCTGCTCATTGAAAGTAGGCACATAAAGGGGAGGTGAGACATAGGAAGAGTAATAGGTTTTGGGTTCAAAAAAGTTTGAATTTTGGTTATAGGAAGGAGTGGTGATTGGTTCCAAATCCAACTGAGGGGGTTGAGCAGGTTGGGGTGAATTGGAAGTGTAAGGATTAGTATCAAGCCAATTCAAGGGTTCACCCAAATCAACAAGTGGGGTAGCCGTAGGCTTTGGGATGGATCGATCGACAGTGAAAGGTGGAGCATAAGTTGATAAATTTGAAAATCCTCCTCCATGACCGTTCTCACCATAAAACCCAAATCTGATCATCGTGTTTTGCCTCAAAAACTCAAAACTTACTTCACCTACGGAGAAGATAAGCGGAGACTTGAAGGCAAAGACCCAGATTTCAGAAGTGAGAATTAATTGGCATCATCAGCATCATCATCCTCAGCACCGTCAGTTTGAGTGTGGGTTGAGAACTAGGTCTTGCACGAGTCTTTCTTGTTTGGGGCTATTGCCACTTATCCTTCAAGCTTACGTCAATTTCAGAAAGACCATCATGATTGATGAGGAGGGTCTCTCCTATTGATCTAATTTGAGGAACAAAAACTAAAGCTTGGAAGTTTACTTTACAACGTAAGAGTTGAATTTTCAGAGGTAAATTGTCAAACGCTAGACGATGGGAGAATGGTGAAATAGCAGCAATCCCGTAACTTTGCAAGACAAGTAACACATTTTCCAGATACCAGTCTACTGAAGCATGAACCGGTGCCATTTTGATTCTAGTAGCTCTTATACCTATAACATAATATTCTTGTGTGCTCCAAAAGTATTCTCTAGGCAGCCCTTTAACTATAGAAACTTCATCACGCAAGACATTAGTAAAGTGATCCACAGACTTGAATCTTGCCAAACGAGATTCACTTCAGGGTGCGATATCACCAGTGTAGCATTCAATATTTTAGCAACAGCTACTGCATCACATATCCCTGTTCTTTGCTGGTTCAATCTTCCATCAAGAAATACCTGAATATACCCCTGAGATTTCTCAGGCAATAACGAGATATTGGCAAGGTCGATGCAAGGTTTCCATCCTTAATTTGGCAAGGGAGGCCAGACATTGGATTGTTGTTTAATCGGAGTTTTTTTGATGCAAAGCAACCTCAAGTAAAGGCAAGTGCCTAGGTTTTGGGGCATTTCATTCAGAGAATAAAGTGGGATAGGCGCGTCTAAGAGGGGTGAAGAGATTCGGGAGAAAAATAAGCAAGAGAAGAAGGAAAAGCGCTGCCAATGCGCTTCTTTGAGATTGCTGAATCTGGTAATTATAGTTGTATGACTGCTTCATTCTTTCTATTCTCGTACAATGCTAAAACCCTTCAAGCAAATCCCCGCATCAATGAAGCACCAAAATTGATCACCTTATTTTTTTTTTTTTGCTTTCTTATAAGGTGCTGAAAATCAATACATAACGCCTCAGGCCTTCCGCAGTCTCACGCCAAGGCTCCTCGGTACCTCGACGTTCTTCGAGCGTAATGTCCGAAGTACTCCCTCTCTGGGTTCTTTCTCCCACCAAGTTTTGAACGATTAAAGGCAAATTCACTTGCAGGAAGACACCCATGAATAAATCAACCATAGCCTGTAAGGCTTGGGCGATCTCTTCTTCCTGTTTCCTCATAGCTTCAAATTCTGCTGCAGGGATTGTCATCACATTAGACTATCTCTCCCCTTGAGCTTCATTGCCCATGTCACCAATTGGAGAACTCGTCATATACTCATTTTCATCATTCCTCATTGCTGCTGATTGTGTACTCACCATTATTGTAGAGCTAAAAACTTTTTATCTGGTTCCCACATACGACGCCAATTGTTGTTGCTCAATTACAACAATTACGAATTGCTTACATTATCACATTGATTTTTGTGTCACGTGCTACCGAAAACTCTGTAAGAAAAAAGAATAATCAGAGAGACGCAAGGGTTATTCCCTGCGTAAGCACTCCGATACTTAAGTCAACCAAAAAATTTGACAGAGTTTCTGTAAACAAAATAGAATCTTAGTTTCATGAATCATACATGTCTCTTTTGCTTGTTGACGGTGATTGTGCGTTTAAAGATATGAGTTTGTACTCGATTGAGATTCTCTTTCTTTATCTATATTCTAATTTTTACTTTCATAATATTACAATCATATAGATGAAATTGAGTTTGAATCCAATATTAATTATTTTTTTTTGTCATTATATATATATATATATTTTATTATTATTATTATCATTCACAACACTAATAAATATTAAAATATAATAAATAAAAATGATAGTTCAAATAGAAGTTTTTCGTTTTGTAATTTTACGATAAAAAATACTTACAATAAAATGATTTTGTTTCCTTTTTAAAAAATCTAATTTTGAACTTTTCGGTAATGAATTCCCGGTAAGCACACAAATGAAGGCTGTGGCATTTGGAGCCTTAACACATCATATGTGCAATTTTTATTGCTTTTCTGCTCCCCTGTCAGAGAGAAAAACAAAAGCAATTGTATCATGCTGATGTTTGAAATTAGTGAGCAAAGAAGTAAAGCAGCAGCTTCCCTTTGGCATAAGGCGAGCTAACAGGCAACCCACCAATTATCTATCCTCATCAGCATATTGGCATCCTTGTTGCAGCTGGTCATGCCGCAGCAACACCCTTCATTTCTGTGCTTCTTCGAAATGAATTTTTGGAAAGCACACAAAATTTTCGGAAATGAATTTTTAAGCAGTATAAAAGTGTTTTGAAAATTCATATAAGGGTAACAAAGTTATTTTATTATGAGTAATTTTATCATAAAATTATAGAAAAAAATTGTGAGAAATAAAATTTTGATTGTTAATAGAACATCTGGATGAGAGAAAGCTCACCTTGGACACTCAAAACACGTTCCCAGCCATTTCCCAGTCCTTCCTTTTCTTCAACCTAACAAGAAAACCACCTCTCATTTTTAAAAGAAGCGATAACGTGTAAGGAGGGTTCCTCATCTTCTCGGCACTTGCACCACCGTCAACGGCTGTGATTTCAAACTCACGCATCAAAGCCACCACAACCGTCTTCATCTGTAGATAAGCCATATCTTTTCCCAAACACATTCTGGGCCCACAATGAAAGACAGGAAATTTAAACTGATCTGACGGCTGAAAAACACCATCATCATCCAACCATCTCTCGGGCTTAAATTCTCTGCAGTCAGGGCCCCACACTTTCTCCATCCCTCCCATAGCATAGGCAGAATAATCAGCAACCCAACCTTTCCCCACGTGGGTCCCATCAGGCCAAACATCATCATCCACCGTTAATCTTGAGTTGATAGGCACAGGAGGAAACAAACGCAATGACTCTGAGAGAGCTGCTTGCAAATAATTCAACTTCTTTAACTCATCGTAGTTGAAACTCTTCAGTTTTGCCACTTCATCAAGAATTAAACGCACGCAACGAGGATGGCCGTTGATCAACCAGAAAAACCAAGTCAAAGCTGTTGATGTTGAATCTTTACCGGCAAGAATGAAGCTTATGACTATGTCTCTCAAGAACTTCCTCTTCTTTTCTTCATCTTCGAACTCCATTTCCAATGTTATTTTTGACATAAATCTCGACAACAAGTCTTGGTTTTTAGCTACGTTTTCCTCATAGTTCTGCAGTTCTTGCATTTCTTTGGACTTGATGATTTCCAGAGCAAAGTCGTTGACTACCCTGATTGCTTCTTTGAATCTTTTCTCTGACCCAAGATTCAGTAATCTCTTCATTTTCCAAATTGTGGTGTTGGAGAGAAGAATCTTGCAGAACAGATCACTACAGCAGCATCAAAAGCTTTAACAAAACCTGAAGTGTCCATGGCTGTAACGTCCACTCCAAATGCAACTTTACAAATGTTATTGAATGTGAATCTTTGGAGAATTTCTTGAAGATCAATGATTTTGTTTTCATTACAAGCATTTGAGAGACAAGGTACGAGGATGTCAGAGAGTTGTGAAGTTACCACATCGGAGATGAAGTGTTTAAGTGATATGGTGTTGAATTCGTAGCTTGAGATCTTCCGTTGCATGGTCCAAAGATTGCCGTCCACGCTGAAGATGCCGTATCCAAGGAGATCATAGAGGACATCATGGTAGCGAGAGCCTTTGATGTAATTAGGGAAGTTGGAGAGGAGGAGGTGTTGGACGTTGATGGGGTTGACCGTGCAAACGCCGTGAGAAAGGTTAAGAAAGGCTTTGACTTGGAGAGTCAAAGATGGGGTTTGAGAGAGCATGTCGGAGACCCAGTCATGGAAGCGATGGCGGTTGCGGAGGAAGCCAAGGAGGTTTCCGATGATGGGGTAGGATTGTGGAGAAGGGGTTTTCATTGGAGCTTGTTTTTGATGATGAAAGGTGGAGAAGAAGAAGAAGATGACAATGAAAGAGATAAGGGATAAAGATAGAAATGAAAGAAGGGGATTGCTGTCGTTTAGAAGGTCTATGCCTAACATCGTTGAGTTTTTCTGCTTCTTCGTCCTCGATTGGGTGGTTGTCGAAAAGATAAAAGAGTGTGATTTGTGAATACTCATATCAGCAGCATTTAAAGAATTAAATTTTCCCAGAAACTCTAATTAATTAATTAATTTCAGATTTAATCCACACTAACAAAGATGTCGAGAGATCTTGGGCGAGTGATGTCATACTTCATAATTCATATTTATAATTTATCTCATATAAAATATAAAAATTTTATTTTAAAATTTATGTAGACATAAAAAAATAATTTTTTTAATTTTTATTATATTTATATAAAATTTTTATTTAATTTTAATTTATATTATTTTTATATTTTTTATTTAAATTATTTTTATATTGTATTACGATTTCGTGTCAAATATATCATATAAAAAATAAAAATTTTATTTTAAAATTTATGTCTACATAAAAAAATAAAATTTTATTTTTAATTTTTATTATATTTATATGAAATTTTTATTTAATTTTAATTTATATTATTTTTATATTTTTTATTTATATTATTTTTTGTATTGTAATATTGTCTCGTATAAAAAATTACAAGATCTAACAAGGGTTCTTCCATCACGCATCCCAACGAAGACAAACTTTTTTGTTTTTTTAATCCAGAAATGGGTTCCACGATTTAGAGTTGCATCGCCAAATTCTGTTCACTACTACAACATACAACAATGGTTGCACGATTCTTCACACGTTTTCCCTGCAAATAGGCGTTAATTGAAATGAGCTGCCCAATCGCACTTCTGCTTCATAAACTAACAGTGCATTATCAATTGAATGATGATTTATAGTACATCATTTTTCTTTATTCCAAAGCAGAACTAGTTTTGATTGGGAGGGTCCATTCAAGCCCTGCATAGAGAATGCGTATTTCCAACATGCAAAGACATATCAAGTGGTCTTCCAAATCTTAAAATAAAAAATTAAGGCGATGAACATCAGTAGTCAGTTGATTATTCCTATCTTCTTCATCTTCAAACCTTTCTCTGGTCATTGTTTTCTGAAATAATGCCTGCATCCATGCATTTATATTTAAGCTAAAATTCATGTGTATTACCACTTATGCTGTTGGGGTTGTTCAAATTGGACAAACATTACACAATGGAGTCCACTTTGTACATAAGGACATGTTCATATGAGTTAAATGCATGTTGGAATGACACCCACAGCTTGTGCAGTCTGTAGTTGCTTGATAGTGCTCAAATATACCTCATCGAACAACTCGATAAGATCCGTATTTGGCAATTGTTCCCAAAGCATCCTGAAAGTCGAACCAGAAACAAATATAACTCCTCATGATACTAGTCCCTTACGAACATTAAGTTGCCTGCAGTGCTAGATTTTTTTAATATTCAATTTTTTGTTTTATCAAACAACAACTTAGTCTATGCTTGATTCGAGATCTTCCATAATAAAATCCTTCTCCATGTAACTGTTAAGACTTGATAGACAATCATAAATGATCTTTGCTTGTGGGTGTGAATTATCTTCTACAAAGAAAGGTTGGATTCTCTGGTCAACCTCAATCCAACTACAACCAGGGTTCTTTTTCAGTCCCAGCTCTTTCATCTTTAATCTCACTTTGCGTACTCTGTTCCATTTCTTGGCAGAAGCATACATATTTGACAAAATAATATAGGTTGATGAATCATCAGGATCTTTCTCAATAAGCAATTCTGCAATTTTCTCCCCCAGCTCTAAACACTTGTGCAAACGGGATGCTGAAAATAGCGTGCTTAGCAACTCAACATCCTCTCTAGTTTCTGGGGTTCTTTGGAGAATCTCATATGCTTCATGTAATCGACCAGCACGTCCAAGAAGATCAATCAAGCATGAATAATGTTCAAGTTGAGGCTTAATACTATGCTCACTGGTCATTTGTTTGAAATAATAGCAACCTTCATCGACCAATCCTCCATGGCTACAAGCAGATAAAACTGCAAGAAAAGTAACGCCATCTGGTTTAGCATTGGACTGCTGCATTTTACCAAAAAGATTCAAAGCATCTAAAGCTTGACCATGAGAACCATAAGCAGTGATCATAGAAGTCCAAGACACAAGATCCCTTTCCGGAAGTTCACAAAAAATTCTAAATGCTTCCTCTACAGCACCACATTTTGCATACATGTCTAGGAGTGTCCCCATGACTACTTCATTGCTTTCCAACTTGTTCTCAGTTATAGAATTATGAATTTCCTTCCCTTTTTCTAAAGCTGCAAGCTGTGAACAAGCTGCTAAGACACTAGTATATGTCACTGCATCTGGATTTACACCAGCTTTTATCATGTTTTCATAGATGCCAAGAGCATCAAAACATTTTCCCACAGAGACATATCCAGAAATCATAACATTCCAAGAGACTAAATCTTTCTTTGGCATCAGCTTAAAGATATTTTCGGCTGAATGAACATTTCCACATTTGAAGTATAGATCAATAAGGGAATTGTTAACAAAGATATCAGTTTTTATCATGTTTCTTATCATATAACCATGTATAAGTTTTCCATAGTGAAGTTGAGCAGATCTTGAACAAGCCACTAATATGCTGCTTAAAGTAGACAGAGAGGGTTCAATCCCTTCCGTGTTCATCCTCTTAAAGAGTTCAACGCATGATTGGATATTACCTCTTGAACTGTAACCAGCAATCATGGAATTCCAAGTGACCACACCCTTTTCTGGTATTTCCTCAAAAACCTCCCTAGCCATCTCTGTACGACCACATTTTCCATACATGTCAACGAGAGCAGAGCCAAGAAAACCATCCAACACAAGCCCCTTTTTGACCAATTCTCGATGAATCTCCTTCCCTCTTTTCAAATCCATTAGCCTAGCACATGATGAGATAATAATCGTAAGTGTTACTAAATTAGGCTCAAACCCAGCATCCTTCATTTCCCCGAACAAATCCAACGCCTTTTCAGCTTTCCCATTTTGATAATAACACGAAATAACAGTGTTCCAGCAGGCAACGTCTCTCTCAGGCATTTCATCAAACACGCGGGTAGCCTGCTCAAACATATCGCACTTTGCATACATGCCAACAAGAGAGCTTGCAACAACAACATCATATAAAAATCCAACTTTTATCAAATGGGTATGGATCATTTTTCCATAACCAACATTTCCTAATCCACCACAAGCCTTAAGCAGACTTGGATAGGTGAAACTGTTAGGCTTCAAATAAGGATATTTCCATAACTCATCAAAGAGCTCAAGAGCTTCAACGAACGTGAAGCTCTTCGTGTAAGCAGCCATAAGGCCATTCCACAAAGAAATGTCTAATGGGTTGTCAATATTCTTAAAAACCCGACCTGCCGAGTGATGTAAATGGAAAGAGAAGTAAAAGCTGATGAGGTTTTTGCATAAGGCAATGTTGTTCTGGAAGCCTAAAGTGATTATTTTCTGGTGAATGAGCTTACCCTTTACAAATGACTTAGAACTAATGCAGGTTTTCAAACGGGACAACAGTTTTAAGGCGTCCATTCGAAAGGATTACTGGATTTATCATTGAAAATAAGACGGACTGCTTAGCTAAGCTGGTGCTTCTGCGGTTGACGCAGAAAGTGAGTAGTATGTTCTTGCCACTTTTTATTTCTTCTTGCATTCTTTATGATTTGTGATGTACACTATTGATTAAATCATAAGAAGGATTTTAATTGAATTAAATTTACAAATAGAATAAAACGAAATATCGGTGAATGTATAAAATAATCAAATAAAGATCAAGATGATCATAGGTCAAACGAATGGGATCGAAATTAAGGTGATGAAAAATACGAATTTAAAATAAGAAAAGATAGTGGGTGTATGAAGGAAAGTCGGGTTAAATTGGTTTCGAAACAAGTGCAGGGGTAAAACGATCAAAAGATCAAAATTCGGTATAAATTCGATAAGAAAATTTTAATTAAAAATAAAGATTTAGGACATCTTGATCAATAATGAGGAAATTATCAAATTTCGAGTCCAATTGATCAAGATTCAGAATTATTTAGAATTACAAAAAATTCACTAAGGACAATATCCTGAAAATACGGAGAAAATATACCGAAAAATGGTTAAAATATAATAAATAAATTAGAATAAATTAAATAAATTAATTATTAATAAAATAAAGAATTTATAGATATTTTGGAATATTTTAGAGTATTTTAATGATTATTGTAATGATAAAATAAATTATAAATAATAATAATAATAATAATAATAATAATAAGAGATCGAAAATCGAAAAAAATTGGGAAGAACCCGAAACCGACGCTGCAACCCGAGGAGATCGAAACCCGTCGACGAGCCACCGGCGACTGACGACCCAAACGAAGGTCGGAGAAGAGAGAGGGCAGGCCGGCGAACTTAACGGCACCGACGACGCGCTGTATAGACGTCGAAAACCGATGAACAGAGGAAGAGAAAAACCGAGAGGAAAACAACCCGATTCCGACGACCCACGACAGCTGGGCGTGAACGGAGGGCACCAGCATGATCGGGAGAAGGAAGTGATCATTTTGAGACCGGTAGTGGCAGGCGAAACCACCGGAACCGTCGGCGACGACAAACCCCCAGAAACGGCACCGTTTGGCCAAAAGGAAAAGGAAGGAAAAGGAAGGAAAAAGGGAAGGAAAGGAAAAGAAAAGAAAAGAAAGAAAAGGGGAAAAAGGAAAGAAAAATTACCGGGAACGACTTGAGATTCGGGTAAGTTGACCGAGGGTCGAGATTGACCTACGGGTAAATTTCAAAAATTTATTTAATATTATATTTAATGAAAAATAATCTGAATTTACCTAATTGTGCAGTTTTACGACAGAGCCCAAACGAGAGCCGATTGAGCTCCAATTTTCGTACCCAGCATAACATTTGGGTAAGTACATTTTAATTACGATAATTAGAGTCCTTAATGCAGAGTTAAGATTATTTTATGGGTTTTACGGATTAATTCTGCATAAAAGGAATTTTATTCGAAATTTTAAAGTAATTATTGTAAATAGTATACGGGCTATCCAATGAGTTTGGAACGAAGCCCGATGAGTATTGGTAAGCCATATGAGCCCAGTAAAATTTGAAGAAGGGATTTAATAAGTAGAAACGGGTTGAAAATGGGTCGAGGCCCATTAAGGTGCAATCGGGCCCAATAAAGTAAAACGAGTCCAGTACTTTAGATTTGATCAGTAAGAGTGAAATACTAATAAATATATTAGAACTGGCCCAAATACGTGGTTATATGCAGTTCCGTAGAATTGGTTGGAGTTAATTTGGATTGAAAGACCTGGGATCATCGAGACGGGATAAACTTGCGCGTGGTTCCAGGTAAGGGAATTTTACGGGTTGCTAGAGGTAACTTTACGCAATTTCGATGTCATTTACATTCCCTAAAATTGTTTGAAGGGTCTAGATTTAAGATAAAAATTTTAGTGCCTCGGATGGACAAATTACCAAAATACCCTTATTAAGGGTAAAATTTTCAATTTTAGGAAAAATTGGGAGGAGCAAGAACAATAGGTTTTTGCTTGTTCTTGAGGTGTTTTGACACATGCATGA
Source organism: Firmiana major (assembly GCA_033439115.1). Taxonomy (NCBI): domain Eukaryota; kingdom Viridiplantae; phylum Streptophyta; class Magnoliopsida; order Malvales; family Malvaceae; genus Firmiana; species Firmiana major. Next base: position 10,737,390 of record CM065905.1, read on the forward strand.
GTAGGCTTGCTAACTCTTAAATAAAAATGCACAGCATTGCATATTTTCAACAATGTGTTTTTTTGTTGGAAATTGTTTTGAGATAACAGAGCCGCCTACGTGATTTTATAGACATGTGACGTGTTAGAGCTCAACTCGTACGAGTTTTGATTTGTGTGATGCATGCATTAGTGCTGGAGCGAGAGCTTGCACTAGAGTTTTACATGCATTGGTGCTGGAGTCTAACTCGTATAAGATTTTTATATGATTTTTGTGACACGGCGCTAGAGTTTAACTCGCACCAGAGTTTTACATGATTTTCGTGACACGGTGCTGGAGTCTAACTCGCACCAGATTTTCACATGATTTGTGTACAAAGTGCTAGAGCTTAGCTCACACTAGTTTTATGAGAACATGCGATGAGCCAGACTTGGAGCGTCGGGTAGACTGTGTGTCACACCGATTAAATAGGCTCGCACGTGCATTTTGAGACAGGGTATAAGTATAGATATGAGATATGGGTCCACGGAGTACGTTGTATCGTGCAAGTAGCATGGAGTACGCTGTACCGTGCTGGGATTAATTATGTGGCATCTTCGGATGCGTGGCATCTTCGGATGCGAGTGATCGGGCAGGACCGATGGGATGGATTGACTCACCTCCCGGGGCGGTTCTCAATAGTGTTGAGATTTCGCACACTAGGATCCGAGTAGCAGTGGGATCACGAGGACATATGGCCATAGTCCTAGTTATTTGCCTGAGATATACATATATTGCCTAGTCTTGCATGTTGATGATTTTGAGAAACACATTTTGTGGATTTTTGTGTGAATCTGGATCACCCGAGGGAGGGGTTGAGTCCTGATTGAGATGTGATTGTGATGAGAATAAAACTGGGATTTACACTCTTACATGTTACCATTGCTTTGAAAAGCATTTTATTTCATGATTTTATGTGAGTCAGGAACTCCCGAGGGATGGGCTGAGTCTTGGCTTTGTTATGAAATTTTAACGAGAATGAAATGATTTAAAAGGATTAGCATGTTAAGTTTTCATGCCCTTTGAAAACCATATGTGAATTGTTTTACATGACATCATGAATCATATCATCTGTTTTGAAATGTGTCGAGAAGGGGTGGTTTATACATGGCACTACGTTCATGTAGGTTGTATGATTATCTACTTGTTCGTAGGATTGCCTTACTGAGCTTGATGTGCTCACCCCTTTCATTTTCTCACACAGATTTCTTTTAATAGACCTTGAGGAGATTGAGTACTGCATTCCAGACATCCGCTGCTACCCATCTTTTGAGGTATATACACGTATAAATATTGTATCTAAATAACATAAGCACAATATTATATTTTGTATTTACACTGGGATGTATAGACTGGGTACATATTGTAAAGAAATGAAAAGAAATTAGTGCATAACGTATGAGTTAATATTTTAATTTAAATTGTGCACTATCTGTAAAATGTATGGTGATGATATGGGCACTGACACACTGCCCAATTATTAGTTATGGTTGGTCACGATCAGAGGTCAAGTAAGTATAAAAGAAAAATGAAAAATTTACTCTGATTTTTAGGTAGTTTTGGGTCGTGAAAAATTGTGGTATCAGAGCGAAATTGGTCTGATATGTGTCAGTGTCAGTAATTAGAAAATTACATCCCCGTGTTACTGTGCTTGGTTAGATACAATCGTGTATATTGAGATGGATTTTAACTAAGAAATGGTTGTGAATGCAGGAATATAGGTATTATGCATGTTACCCGTAGCGGTAGAGGAGGTCGGGCACGAGGCAGAGGCCGTAGAGGTAGGCCTGTGCCTGCTGGACGTGCCGAGTTGCCTCATGAGATTCAGGAGAAGGCTGAGGTAGAGACCGAGGTTGAGCATGCCCCACAGGGTCCTACAGAGAGGGATACTGTAGAGAGACCTGCTGAGACTACCAAGGCGCGTTTCACTAGGATAGAGCGGAGCCTTGAGATGATTATGGAGTTATTTACGCAGTTAGTGCAGGGAGTTTGAGGTGGACAAGGTGATGCTGGACAGGCAGTTGCTCCTGATGCGCCTGCTCAGCCAGTTCAGGATACGGATACTCCTACACCCCCACCAGTCCAAGACACAGATTCTCCTGTTGCCCCACAACAGAGTACTAGAGATTGGGGTTATAGTTGTGGCATGGATAGACTGCGACAGTTTCAGAAGTTCAGACCGTTGGCATTTAGCGGGGCAAAGGACCTAGTGGTAGCTGAGGATTGGTTGAGTGAGATGGAGAAGCTATACGAGTTCTTTGAGTGTACCCCTACTGAGATGGTAGCATTCGCTGCATTTATGTTTAGGGGATCAGCGAAACATTGGTGGAAGTCCACCAGACAGATTCTTAGAGCCAGACATACAGTGATTAGCTGGGAGGTATTTCTGGAGGCCTTTCGGAGGCAGTACGTCCTGGATACAGCGTAACGAAAGCTGCAGACTGAGTTTTTGAGTTTGACCCAGGGGAGTAGACCGGTAGATGAGTATGAGACGAGGTTCATCTCCCTGGGCAGATATGATTCCAACACTATGGGTAGTGAGGTTAAGAAGGTCCAGAGATTTATTGATGGATTGAGGCCAGCAATCAGATCTAGATTGGCCCCTTTGGCTATCCTGACATACGAGGAGGTAGTGAGCAGGGCGCAATTGATAAAGCAGGATTTTGAGAGGACTGCCTCAGAGTTCGGGAAGGTTGGCAGATTTAGAGATAGAGAGAGGAAGAGACTAGTAGGAGACAGAGGGTCTGGTTATAGAGGGGGCAGACAGTTGACTCAAAAGAGGCCGAGGATAGAAGAGATTCGAGAGAGGCCAGCTAGACCTCCAGGTTATCCGGCCATTACTTCTGCTCCACAGAAGGGTATTGTGATAGGGGGCCACGACCTACGATTGAGAGATGCAGTAGATGTGGTAGATATCACAATGATAGACCCTGTTTTGTTACCACAGTGGTATGTTTTAGATACGGAAAGCCCGGACATGTGATTAGAGAATCTCCAGAGATAGTTAAGAGTGCCCCTCAGAAGGGCAAGGGTTCAGAGAGGGCTCCCGGTGATACTTCTACACAGCGGAGGAAAGCGACAGCGGTAGAGAAAGGGAAACAGGTGATTGGTACAGGGCGAGTGCATGCTCTAGACCAGGATACAGTAGATCAATCGTCAGATGTGGTGAAAGGTACTATTCTGATCTATGATTTAAAAGCATATGTGTTAATAGATCCTGGTTCTACGCATTCATTTGTATTGCCTTTATTTGCATGTAAATTGTGTAATTATGTAAAACCTACCACTCTGAGTAGTAAGCTGTTGATAATTACACCCATGAACACTAGTCAATTAGTGGAGTATGTATTGAGGACTTGTGAACTGAAATTAGGTGGCAGAGTGATGACAGTCGATCTAATCTTGATGCACATGAGAGACTTTGATGTAATCCTAGGAATGGATTGGTTGGCTGCTAATCGAGCTGTTTTAGATTGTTTTGCTAAGACAGTCACATTTCATACTCCAGAAAAATGTATTGTGCAATTTCCTTGAAGTTAATGAAAATGAGAATTTTGTAAGAGTATGAATGAATGAATGCTGTACTAATTGGATGAATAATGTTTTGAAGGTTATATTGCGTACGTGGTAGATACGGCTAAGGCACGTCTGGAATTGACAGACATTTCAATAGTCAGAGAATTTCCAGATGTCTTTTCGGATGAGTTACCAGGGTTACCGCCAGTGAGGGAGACAGAGTTCTGTATTGATTTGACACCTGGTACAGAGCCGATATCTAGACCACCGTACAGGATGGCTCCGGTTGAGTTGGAGAAGCTGAGAAAACAGTTACAGGAGTTATTAGAGAAGGGGTTCATCAGACCGAGTGTATCGTCGTGGGGAACACTGGTTCTGTTTGTGAGGAAGAAGGATAGGAGCCTTCGATTGTGTATCGACTACCGATTGTTGAATAAGGCTAACATCAAGAACAAGTATCCCATTCTGAGGATTGATGATTTATTGGATCAATTACGGGGAGCACAGGTCTTTTCTAAGATTGATATGAGATCTGGGTACCATCAGTTGAGAGTTCAGGATGGAGACGTACCCAAGATAGCTTTTCGCACCCGTTATGGTCACTTTGAGTTTATGGTTATGCCATTCGGGTTGACGAACGCTCCCACAGCTTTTATGTCAGTGATGAATGAGGTGTTTCGGCCTTATTTGGATTGATTTGTGATAGTGTTCATTGATGACATCCTGGTTTATTCAAGGTCTAGAGAGGAGCATGAGCAGCACATGAGGATTGTATTGCAGACCCTCCGTGAGAAGCAGTTGTATGCTAAACTCAGTAAGTGTGACTTTTGGTTAGAGTAGATATCCTTTTTGCGACATATTGTGTTGAGGGATGGTGTGTCAGTAGACCCATCCAAGATTGAGGCAGTAGTTCAGTGGGAGAGGCCTCAGATTGTTACGGAGATCAGGAGCTTTCTGGGTTTAGCTGGATATTAGACGGTTTGTGGAGGGGTTTTTGAGGTTGGCTACTCCGTTGACACATCTCACTTGAAAGAGTGTAGCATTTGAGTGGGACGACAGATGTGAGGAGAGTTTTCAGGAGCTGAAGAGTCGATTGACCACTGCTCCGATTCTCACCATTCCTACCAGCTCAGGAGGTTTTTCTGTTTACACAGATGCTTCTTACTAAGGCTGGGCTGTGTATTGATGTAGGACGGGAAGGTAGTCGCTTATGGATCCAGGCAGCTGAAGGATCATGAGAGCAACTACCCGACCCATGACTTAGAGTTGGCAGCCGTAGTGTTTACATTGAAGATATGGTGTCACTATCTGTATGGTGATAAATTTTAGATATTTACCGATCACAAAAGCTTCAAGTATCTGTTCTCGTAGAAGGAATTGAACATGAGACAGAGAAGGTGGCTTGAGCTTCTAAAAGATTACGATTCTGAGATTCTATACCACCCGGGTAAGGCGAATGTAGTGGCTAATGCGTTGAACAGGAAGCATCTCGGGTTGGTTTCGTATATGATGGTACGGGAACACGAGTTGTTAGAGTAGTTTGCGAGCCTCAATTTGGATGTGACCTCGCCTGATGCTGATAGTGGGTATATGATTGCTAGCCTGCGATTAGAGCTGGATTTGATAGATTGGATCCGACAGGCTCAGCGTGATGATTAGCAGTGTATTGAGATAGTTAGGCAGATGCAGAGGGGTATTGAGACTGAGTTTGAGTTGAGTTCGGATGGATTACTGAGGTTCCGAGATAGGATATGTGTTCCTGAGGATCCTGAGATCAGGAGGTTGATCTTGACAAAGGCTCATTCGTCGAGGTATACCTTGCATCTGTGTAGTACAAAGATGTATCAGAATTTTCGAAAGGTATACTGGTGGTCGGGAATGAAGAGAGACATAGCGAGTTTGTTGTGAGATGTCTCGTCTATCAGCAAGTGAAGGTAGAGCATCAGAAGCCTGCAGGGTTATTGCAGCCTCTACCTATACCGACTTGAAAGTGGGAACATGTCACCATGGACTTTGTGATGGGTTTACCGAGGACTCGTAGAGGGAATGATGCCATATGGGTGATAGTTGACAGATTGACAAAGTCATCACATTTCCTAGCTATGAGAGTCACCGATACTCTGAGTAGATTGGCGGAGCTATATGTGCGCGAGATTGTGAGACTGCATGGTGTCCCAGTGAGTATTGTGTCGGACAGGGATTCCCGCTTCACTTCTCGTTTCTGGGAACACTTTCAGGAAGCTATGGGGACCCAGTTGAGATTCAGTACAGCTTTCCATCCTCAGACAGATGGGCAGTCAAAGAGAACTATACAGACCCTTGAGGATATGTTGAGAGCTCGTGTACTTGATTTTAGAGGCTCCTAAGATGATCACCTACCACTTGTGGAGTTCGCCTACAATAACAGTTATCATTCGAGTATCGGGATGACACTATATGAGGCCTTGTATGGCCGTAGATGTCATTCTCCTATAGGATGTGAGGAGGTTGGTGACAGGCAGATATTTGTTCCCGATTTGATATGTCAGGCCTCTGAGGATGTCCAGTTGATTTGTCAGACATTGAGGATAGCTCAGAGTAGATAGAAGAGTTATGCTGACAGGACACATAGACCGTTGGAGTTTACGCAGGGGAGTTAGTATTCTTGAAAGTTTCTCCTTCCAAGGGTATTACGAGATTCGAAAAGAGAGGGAAGCTGAGCCCTCGTCTCATAGAACCTTTTGAGATACTCGAGAGAGTGGGAGATCGAGCTTATAGGCTAGCATTGCCACCAAAGCTAGCAAATGTCCATAACATCTTCCACGTCTCCATGCTTCGGAAGTATCAGCCGGATCCGTTGCATGTGATCAGATACGAGCTACTGGAGCTCAGTGAGAGTATGTCCTATGTTGAGAGACTGATACGATCTAAACGTATTGTCCGCAAGTGCACAGGTCGTACAAGTAATAATGAGATTTAAGTCCCGAGTTATCATCCATCAGAGAAGTTGGTCAACCTAATTAATTACCGGTTAATCTTACCTTAAGTATATCCTAGCAAATTATGAATAGAAGGTGGGTGATCTACAAAGCTAGAATTAAAAATACTGAAAACAATAAAAATTATAAACTGATAAAAATAAAATAGAGCAAAATTTACTTACAGTGTTTCGAGCAATTAAAAGCATAAACCTACAAAAATAATTAAAACAATTAAAATAAAATGCTAAGATAAAGAAGCAAAATTAATTAAGCTAAAATTGAACAATCCTAAAATGCAAATAAACTACTTAATCAAAATGCAAATTAAACTAACTTAAAAATTAAAGAAATAAAATTCTAAAAAAATTAAGAAAATAACTACATGCCTAAATGTCGAAAATATTAATTCTAAATTACTCTTAATTATATCTAATTACTAATTTAACGATAAAATTTAACTAATGCATGAGAAATATCTTTTGTATGATAAATTCTAAATTAATCCTAATGCATGATAACTTAACTAAAGCATGATACAATAGAAATGAACTAAGGACTTAATTAAATCTAATTCATGAAGTAATCAAACTATTGACTATAACTAATCATGCAACTAAGTTTAGAATTTAACTCCTTCTAACACATTAAATTGGAAGTGGGCTATTCTAAAATGCAAGAAAAATGGATTATTGTGCACAAGATAAATGCCAAACAAGCCTTAATCAATTTGCAAAACATCAAAGTGGTCCCAATTGCACTACTGTACACGTCTTCAACATTTTCTGATTCATTTTATTCTCGGTTTTGGTTGTCTCTAGGTGTTGCTGTCCACGCATGTCCATCTCCTACTCGGTTCTGCAACTCTCACCAACTCTGCTCTCGGTTTCGTGCACTTCTTCCTTCTCTGCACAACTCTAACACCTCACGTTACCAACCACTTCAGCTTCATTTTCTGCCCATGCCGCTGCTTGCCCAGACATGCTCTACACGTCCATGTTTCTGCAAACTTCAATCCTGCTGGCAGCAAGTTAGTAGCTTCGGTTTCAGCTCTCCAGCTTCATGCGTTGTCCTCTGCCCAATCGTGCTTAATACAATGCACGTCCCAGCTATCTGCTTTAGGTGCTGCTTTAGGTTCTCTTCTGTGTACCGCGTCTTGCTGCTGCTCCAGGCAAAATCTGTTGCTTACACCAGCATTCGTGCGTTGCTTGAATGTTCCTGACAATCCTACCACAGCAGCAAAGCGAACACAGTGAATGGAAACAGCAAGGTAAATTAACTAGATGTAAAGGAATTTAAAGTAGCCATTAACAAGATTCTGAAATCATAAACAAAATGTGAATAGTGAAGTGAACTAAAATAGAGCATAACAGAGAAGAAAGTTAGTCCCTGTTGCTACCAAACTCAGCGGACCAGCTTCCTCACATGGTGTCCAGCAATGTCGCGGCTTCTACTGCAATACAGTCCATCGGCTATCCACAGCTTCAGCAGGCATATAACACCATTTAGCTAGGCAGTCGAGTAGGATTGGGAACAACTTCTGTCTCCGGAATGTTCCTTGTGATTCTCTAACTAGTGGCTGTAATGGACTGAGTTTCTAGAATTGTTTACTGAAAATTTGAAACTAAAACAGACATTTAATAGCTTTTAAAGGTGTGTACGAAGAATGAGAAGAATATGGGAAAGATTGACTATGAAATATGGCCTCCTCAGTTCAGCCCGTGTAACTTCTTGATACCAGCCATGGATCTTCCCCATAGCTAAGATATTAAAGCTAGAACCTGAATGAATAACTCTAAAAACATATCAGCTTTTCATAAAAAAAAAAACTGCATAAAAACAAAGAAGTGGAACTTATGCATTGCCGAGAAGAGGAGAAATGGAAACTAGTTAATCTTCCTTCATGTCAAAAAGAAAAAAAAACCGAGAACTAGAAATAAGCTAAAGCTTTTCATCAACATAGAAAATAGTATAAACAATAACTATGAGAAATAAAATAAAATGATGGCTTAATGGGAAAAGAAGGCTATAAGAAACAAGGAAAAATAAATCCTAAGATTAATTCTAACACTATTCTACCCTAACTTACATATTTTTTCAATTGTCATCCTTTCCTATTTATACACACACTTAGGGGTACAATTGTAATTTTTCCATCCTTGATGAGTAGATATTGTTTGGCCACTTGTCTTCACACTATTGGCTCCTTGAAAAAAATATTTCCATGTCATCTGTCTTTTTGTCTAATTGGATGCGCTAGGTGGCATGGCTCGTGTTGTCAGCATGGTCCAATCTCGATTTTAGCCCAATTCCAGTCCATTTTCTATCGAAATTTTTCAAATTCATCCGGATTTAATTTATCTGCAAATATGAGAATTTTAATTAAATAAAGGGGATAATTAACAAAATAAATTGGGGATTTAAATAATTAATTAGGAAATTAAGCACAAATAATTCTAAAAAATATAGAATTATCACACTCCCAAACTTGAGCTTTTGCTTGTCCTCAAGCAAAACAAGATAATTGTAGGAATGACAAGTACTAAACACAATGATTTCCCCAATATCCTCAAAGAAAAAGCACAGACTATGATCTTAAAGACTCACAATTATAAGTCCAACATTCAGAATCATTCAATCATAAGTCCTATCCCAAATTGGACTCCTCGTGAGTGTGTGAAAAATGTTTAAGTCACTTCACAGTACATTATCCGGATCAGATTATGCAGACACAGTGAATGCAAAGTCAATGACATGTGATCATTCCCATAAGTTTGTTTTCACTTCTCTCTCCACTAATGTAGTCACACTTAATCAAAGATCAATAGGACTTCATTAAACTTGTAATTTCAAGTTGGGGTTAAGGTATGATAAAGTCGATTTAGGTTTAATTACCCCTTGACATGCATTACTTCTAGGATCTTAATGTAAGAGCTCAAATCATTTCCCCCAAACTTATTTATTTCACTAAACTTTTTATTATATTTTTGTATTTTTGTATTTTTTTTCTTTCTTCTTTTCTTTTTCTTTCATTTTTTCATTTTTTTAAACAGTACATACTCCTTCACTATCACTTAATACCCATATAGCTCACAATATATCCAAATGACTTTTCATGCTTTCGGGGTAAGGGATAGGAAAAAAGTATTTAAGCTAAGGAAAATTTTTGCAGGTGTATTTACAGAGAAAAGCTTATTTGACCCAGATGGGTGACTAGGGGTAAAATATGTACAAGGATGGCTAGAAAGGCTCAAACGATCCAAAGATGGCCTAAATCACTTCTCTAATTAAGTGTGATCTAATATTTCGCCTCGAGATTAGATCAAACAAATTTTAGAATATGATGCACAATATCAATTGAACAAATGCAATCCTATGTCCACATAAACTTTTTCTAAATAAATATATAGATTCATGACATGACATGTGCATAAAATGAGGAAATCATAATCAGAATCAAGACACATTCAAGAATTCAACTTCATGCTTTTCCTATAATCATGCTTCTTATTCAATCAAAGTCAAACTAAATCATGGGGTCATATCATCGGAATATGGGAAAACTACATGCTAAGCACTCAATCATCCCAAAATCAAAAAATTTAAGCTCATAAATTCGAAAAAATTTTGAAAATTCTTTCTCAGATTTTCGAAAAAATTTTAAAAATTTTTCCATTTTTTTCTAAACTAGCTCAAGTGATATCCCCTCCCCCAAACTTAAAGTGCACAGTGTCCTCAGTGTGCATATAATATAAGAATTTAAGCTCAAGGACAGAGTACTCCCCTTTCTGATGATGATGATGATGATGATGATGATGAACAATCGAAGCTTGATTGAAAACATAAGACTGGAAAAGAAATCTGCAAAATAAGCAAAGAAAGAAACAACAGAAAAGAAAAGAACTGTATAGAAAGTGAAAAAGAAAAATGAAGCTAAGTAGAAGGATCAGAAGTAGGAGGGTCAGCTAAAGTGGTCACAGAATGCTGACGATCAAATCCTCCCCCGAAATAATTCTTCAGTCTGCCCCCATTAACCTTAAAGGGTTGCTTCAGAGTCTCATCCATAATTTCAATGGCTCTATGAGGAAATACTTCTGTAATGGTAAAGGGTCCTGACTATCTAGACTTCAGCTTTCCTGGAAACAACTTCAAGCGTGAATTAAATAACAGAACTTATTGACCTGGCTCGAAGTGTCTCTCTTTGATTTTCCTATTATGCCATCGCTTAGTCTTTTCCTTGTAGAGCTTGGCATTCTCATAAGCCTGCAACCTGAACTCATCTAACTGATTGAGCAGTAGCAGCCTCTTCTCTCCTGCTGCATCTAAATTGAAATTCAGGTTTTTAAGGGCCCAATAGGCTTTGTGCTCAAGCTCCATTGGTAAATGACAGGCCTTACCATAAACAAGCTGATAAGGGGACATTCCTAAAGGTGTTTTGAAGGCTGTCCTATAGGCCCAAAGTGCATCATCTAACCTAATGGACTAGTCCTTCCTACTTGGGTTTACTGTTTTCTCCAATATCCCATTGATTTCCCTATTGGATAACTCTATTTGGCCACTCGTCTGTGGGTGATAAGCAGTGGCTACCTTATGTTTGACCCCATATTTCTTTAAAAGCCTGTCAAAACTTCGATTGCAAAAGTGGGATCCTCCATCACTAATGATAGCCCTAGGTGTGCCAAATCTTGTGAAAATATTCTTCTTCAAAAACCTTATCACCACCTTGGCACCATTAGTTGGTAAAGTCATTGCTTCAACCCATTTCGACACATAGTCTACAACCACAAGAATATAGAGATTGCCATGTGAAGGAACAAATGGTCCCATGAAATCAATACCCTAGACATCAAAGAGTTCTACTTCTAAATATTAGTCAGAGGCATCTCATTTCTTTTGGAAATATTACCTACCCTTTGACATCTATCACATTTTAGCACAAAGTAGTGGGCATCCTTAAACAACGTGGGCCAGTAATATCCAGATTGCAAAACCTTGGCCGCTATCCTTTCTCCTCCAAAGTGCCCTCCATAATCAGAAGAATGGCTATGTCTAAGTATATCCTCTACTTCTTCCATGGGGACACACCTTCTTAAAATCTGGTCTTTACATTGTTTGTACAGGAAGCGTTCATCCCAAACGTAATTGTTGTCCTCAAATGGAACACTACTGCAAGTGCACAGGTCAGTTTTCGAGTATAGAGTAAATATGAGTATCGTCCCACAGGGAACTGTGTCTATCGCTAATCACTGTAATCAATAACCTTGAGCTTTATTTAGAAAATTTATGAATGTTGGTTAAAATCTTATTTACTTTTCTAATTATTAACTACATAACAAATTAATTATAACAAATAACAATAATTACGAATGAAAATATCAATAGCAAAATATTCCTAGAAACCGATTTCACCTAACTAGGGTTCATGCAATTCCTTTGATCAATTGTTCTTTTGATTTCAAATTGTTTATTGCCAAAACTATTTCCTGTTTATCTCTCCCGAGTTTTAAACAGTCATACCCAATTTACCTAATCCTAACCTCTCAATTCAGAATTAAATAGTAGAGTTCATTAAGCAATAATAATCTGTTTCTCTATGGCTCATAAGAATTGTCAACCTCCCGATTCAACAATGTCCTATGTTAATCTACCTTTGTGCATATAAACAATCCCCTTTCCCGAGTGCCAGATTCTTATACTAGTTCATCCAATTGGTGGCCAATCAACTAGAGCATTAAGAACAAGTAGATTAAATAAACATAATTGAAATCATCCAAACAACGTCACAAAGTAATTGCAATATGCCCAAAGTTGGTTACATCGATTCTAGGAAAAAGGAGTTTAGTTCCTAGACATCATAATGAACATCTAAGAATTCCAATTTAACATCCCAAGAACAGAATTGGTGGAAAAAGATGTAAAAGATGGAGTTTCTATGGAGCTAAATTAATCTTCAAGTCTTTTGCCGCAGCCTCCCTCTAAATTCTGATAAAAAGACTATTTATAAGGTTTTCAAACACTAAAACGCGGAAGGCCACGTGGTAAAACAGTGTTGCCCTAATCAGACTGCTATGCTGCGATAATGGTATTAATTCCTCAAATCTGCTCTGCACTGTCCAGTTTCTTCTATTGCTGCAGCATAAGTCACGATCAACACCTTGTAACTTCAATTCTTCATGGAATCATCAGAGCCAGCTCCAAAAACTTTAACTTCTCCAAATTGCTCTGTTTCTTGAACAAGTGCACAAAACACATAAAACATACCTAATATTGCAAAGAACAGATCAAATAACTAAGTAAAAAGGGTCTTAAACATATATAAAATTCAGTACTAACAATAATACTTAACATCACTCAAAAACTTTTTCTTTTGCTGGGCAGTCAAATCAAGTGGCATCACATTGCTCACCAGGTAATTCACAAAATCAGCGTACCAGGGCAATCTGGAGTACCCAAAAGTAAATAGTTGCTCATCAGGAAAGGACTCATTAATAGCTGTACCATCTTCTTTGAGTCCACTCTCCAATCTAGATAGATGGTCAGCAACCTGATTCTCCGTTCCTTTTCTGTCCCTAATCTCCAAGTTAAACTCCTGTAGTAGAAGGATCTATCTAATCAGTCGAGGCTTTGCATCCTTCTTGGAGACTAAGTACTTAATGGCAGCATGATCAGTATAAACTATTACCTTAGTACCAATAAGATAGGAGCGAAACTTATCAAAAGAAAATACTACAGCTAACAACTCATTTTCGATAGTAGCATAGTTCAACTGGGCCTCATTCAGAGTTTTGCTTGCATAGTAGATAGCATAAAAGACTCTTCCTTTTCTTTGTCCTAGTATAACCCCAACAACATAATCACTTGCATCACACATAAGCTCAAAGGGTAAACTCCAATCCGGAGCTATGATTCAGGAGCTGTAACTAATTGTTCCTTCAAAGTCTTAAATGCTCCTAAGCATCGTTCATCAAAGCAAAATGTAGTGTCTTTTTCCAGGAGATTACATAAATGCTTAGATATCTGAGAAAAATCCTTAATAAACCTTTTGTAAAATCCTGCATGGCTTAGGAAACTTAAAATTCCTTTTACAATGGTAGGGGGAGGTAACTTATCAATAATTTCCACCTTAGCTTTATCCACTTCTATCCCCCCAGCAGAAATTTTATGCCCAAGCACTATACCTTCTTTCACCATAAAATGGCATTTCTCCCAATTAAGCACTAAATTTGTTTCTTCACACCTCTTCAGTACTAATGCCAAATTATGCAGACATAAATCGAAGCTATCCCTAAATACTGAGAAATCGTCCATGAAAACCTTAAGAAAATCCTCCACCATATCATGAAATATGGCCATCATGCAACGCTGGAATGTAGCAGGTGCATTGCATAGGCCAAAAGGCATTCTTCTAAAAGCAAAGGTCCTATAGGGACAGGTGAATGTAGTCTTTTCTTGGTCTTCTGGGGCTATAGCTATCTGATTGTACCCAGAATATCCGTCTAACAAACAATAAAATTTGTGACCAGCTAATCGATCTAACATTTGGTCAATGATGGGTAAAGGGAAGTGGTCTTTCCTGGTAGCTTTGTTGAGTTTCCTATAGTCCATGCATACTCGCCAACCAATGACAGTCCTAGTGGGGATGAGCTCTTTATTCTCATTATCAATCACTGTCATCCCTCCCTTCTTAGGGACACATTGTACTGGGCTTACCCAGGCACTGTCAGAAATGGGATAGATGATCCCTGCATCTAACCACTTAATGATCTCTTTCTTGATAACTTCTTTCATTACAGGGTTCAATCGATGCTGGTGCTCTATGGATGACCTATACCCCTCCTCCAGTAGTATCTTATGCATATAGATTGAGGGACTAATGCCCTTAAGATCAGAGATAGACCAGCCTATAGCCTTCTGATGCTCTCTTAAAACTTGTAGTAATTTTACTTCCTGATCACTGGAGAGAGCAGCAGACACTATTACCGATCGAGTGGAGGATTCACCTAAGTAAGCATACCTAAGGTGTGATGGTAAAGGTTTGAGCTCTAATGTTGGAGGATCACTGGTGGATGGAGAGATATTTGAAGCTTGAATAGATGAAGGGTCTAACATCTCGAATTGGGTAATTTCCTCAAAAGGAGTGACCTCTAATAATTGTAGAGCTTCATAGACCTCATCATCATCTTCATTGTATTCTTTAAGCTCAACAGATTTCACTAAGGAGGCTTTTAGAGGGTTCAAAGGATGAGTCTTAGCAAACTCCTCAATGATGTCTTTATAGACTAAATCCATCCTAAGATAATCATGAGAGTCATCAGGGAATCTTAGAGATTTGAACACATTAAACTTGACTTCCTGATCTTGAACTCTCATTGTTAACTCCCCCTTTTGTACATTAATTAAAGTTCTACCAGTCACTAGGAATGGTCTGCCTAGTATAATGGGGACTTCCCTGTCTTCCTCAATGTCTAATACAATAAAATCCATAGGGAAAATAAACTTGTCCACTTTTACTAAGACATCCTCAATGGCCCCCTTCGGATATTTAATTGATCGATCAGCCAACTGGAGGGTCACTGTAGTAGGCTTGGCTTCCGCTATTCCTAACTTCTGATAGATAGATCAAGGCATTAGATTTATACTAGCTCATCCCATGTAGAAATGGATCTTGGAGGCAAGGA
This sequence comes from Firmiana major, assembly GCA_033439115.1. NCBI lineage: Eukaryota > Viridiplantae > Streptophyta > Magnoliopsida > Malvales > Malvaceae > Firmiana > Firmiana major. The sequence goes on from CM065905.1 coordinate 10,752,559, forward strand.
GGTTAACCAGTGTCGCACCCTATCCTTAAGTGAGAAGGGGAATAATTTAAGTCTAAGCGCACCATCAGATAATCCATTTTACTTAAACGTCTTGCACAAGTCCAAGAATTGCCCAAGGTGAGCATGTGGGTCATCGTGCTGAAGCCCACTGAACTGTAAAGAGGACTGGATCATCTGGAGGATGGAAGGCTTAATTTTGAAATTGTTAACAGAGACAGCTGGTGGCCTAATGCCGATATAATATCCTCCAATTGTCGGCACCGCATAATCTCCAACGGTTCTGATTTCTCTATTTTCTGCCATAGTATTTTGCAGCGGAGCTATAAATTTCCTAGAATCCTTTCGAATTTTCCTAAGAGTTCGTTCAATTTCAGGATCTAGAGGAAATCAATCAAAACTCTTGACTCTACGCATGCAAATATCACAAAGTCCTTAGAATTTTTCTTTTAAGTTTTTTAATTTTTTTAATTTTAATTTTTCAATTAACTAATCTAGATTAAACTTCTAAATATTTACAACCTAAATATTTACAAGCTAGAAATACACCTAAGCATGATTTCACCGATATTAATTAACGACTAATTAAAACTTCACCGGCAACGGCGCCAAAAACTTGATACGATCTAAACGTATTGTCCGCAAGTGCACGGGTCGTATAAGTAATAATGAGATTTGAGTCCCAAGTTATCGTCCCTCAGAGAAGTTGGTCAGCCTAATTAACTACTGGTTAATCTTACCATAAGTATATCCTAGCAAATTATGAAATGAATGTGGGTGATCTACAAAGCTAGAATTAAAAATACTGAAAACAATAAAAATTATAAACTGATGAAAATAAAACAGAGCAAAATTTACTTACAGTGCTCCGAGCAATTAAAAGCAAAAACCTACAAAAATAATTAAAACAGTTAAAATTTAAGTGACGCAATTTAAATATTTTTCTTAAGATAAAGAAGCAAAATTAATTAAGCTAAAATTGAACAATCCTAAAATGCAATTAAACTACTTAATCAAAATGCAAATTAAACTAACTTAAAAATTAAAGAAATAAAATCCTAAAAAAATTAAGAAAATAACTACAAGCCTAATTGTCTAAAATATTAATTCTAAATTACTCCTAATTATATCTAATTACTAATTTAACAATAAAATTTAACTAATGCATGAGAAATATCTTTTGCATGATAAATTCTAAATTAATCCTAATACATGATAACTTAACTAAAGCATGATAAAATAGAAATGAACTAAGGACTTAATTAAATCTAATTCATGAACTAATCAAGCTATTGACTATAACTAATCATGCAACTAAGTTTAGAATTTAACTCCTTAAGCTAACACATTAAATTGGAAGTGGACTATTCTAAAATGCAAGAAAAATGGATTATTGTGCACAAGATAAATGCCAAACAAGCCTTAATCAATTTGTAAAACATCAAAGTGGTCCTGATTGCACTACTGTACACATCTTCAACATTTTCTGATTCATTTTGTTCTTGGTTTTAGTTGTCTCCAGGTGCTGCTGTCCACGTATGTCCATTTCCTACTTGGTTTTGCAACTCTCACCAACTCTGCTCTCGATTTCGTGCACTTCTTCCTTCTCTGCACAACTCCAACACCTCACGTTACCAACCACTTCAGCTTCATTTTCTGCCCATGCCGCTGCCTGCCCAGACATGCTCTACACGTCCATGTTTCTGCAAACTTCAATCTTGCTGGTAGCAAGTTAGTAGCTTCGGTTTCAGCTCTCCAGCTTCATGCGTTATCCTCTGCCCAACTGTGCTTAATATAGTGCACGTCCCAGCTATCTGCTTCAGGTGCTACTCTAGGTTTTGTTTTGTGTACCGCGTCTTGCTCCTGCTCCAGGCAAAATCTGATGCTTGCACCAGCACTTGTGCGTTGCTTGAATGTTCCTGACAAACCTACCACAACAGCAAAGCGACCACAGTGAATGGAAACAACAAGGTAAATTAATTAGATGTAAAGGAATTTAAATTAGCCATTAATAAGATTCTGAAATCATAAACAAAATGTGAACAGTGAAGTGAACTAAAACAGAGCATAGCAGAGAAGAAAGTTAGTCCCTGTTGCTACCAAACTTAGCGATCCATCTTCCTCACACGGTGTCCAGCAATGTTGCGGCTTCTACTGCAATATAATCCATCGGCTATCCACAGCTTCAGCAGGCACATAACACCATTTAGCTAGGCAGTCGGGTAGGACTGGGAACAACTTCTGTCTCAGGAATGGCCCTTGTGATTCCCTAACTAGTGGCTGTAATGGACTGAGTTTCCAGAATTGTTTACTGAAAATTTGAAACTAAAACAAACATTTAACAGTTCTTAAAGGTGTGTGCGAAGAAGGAGAAGAATATGGGAAAGATTGACTATGAAATATGGCATCCTCGGTTCAGCCCTTGTAACTTCTTGATACCAGCCATGGATCTTCCCCATAGCTAAGATATTAAAGCTAGAACCCGAATGAATAACTCTAAAAACATATAAGCTTTTCATAAAAAAAAACTTGCATAAAAACAAAGAAGTGGAACTTATGCAATGCCGAGAAGAGGAGAAATGGAAACTAGTTAATCTTCCTTCATGTCAAAAAGAAAAAAAAAATCGAGAACTAGAAATAAGCTAAAGCTTTTCATCAACATAGAAAATAGTATGAACAGTAACTATGGGAAATAAAATAAAATGATGGCTTAATCGGAAAAGATGGCTACAAGAAACAAGGAAAAATAAATCCTAAGATTAATTCTAACACTATTCTACCCTAACTTACATATTTTTTCAATTGTCATCATTTCCTATTTATACACACACTTAGAGGTATAATTGTAATTTTTCCATCATAGATGAGTTGACATTGTTTGGCCACTTGTCTTCACACCATTGGCTCCTTGAAAAAAATATTTCCATGTCATCTGTCTTCTTGTCCAATTGGATGCGCTAGGTGGCATGGCTCGTGTCGTCCGCGTGGTCCAATCTTGATTTTAGCCTAATTCCTGTTCATTTTCTATCGAAATTTTCCAAATTCATCCGGATTTAATTTATCTGCAAACATGAGAATTTTAATTAAATAAAAGGGATAATTAACAAAATAAATTGGGGATTTAAATAATTAATTAGGAAATTATGCACAAATAATTCTAAAAAATATAGAATTATCAGAGACCGATCCAGATTGTGGATAGGAAGGAGAAGGTATTGAGATCGAAGACGATTCCCCTGGTGAAAGTACTGTGGCAGCATCACACTTCGGAGGAAGCGACTTGGGAGTTAGAGAGTTTGATGAAAGAGAAGTACCCGGAGTTGTTCAGAGACTGATTTGGTTCCAATTTGGACGACCAAATTCTTTTAGTGGGGGAGATTATGTAAGACCCACTTTTTATTTCTTGTTGATGCATTCCTTATGATTCATGTGATGTACACTTCCACATATTGATTGAATGATAAGAAGAGCTTTGACTGAATTAAATTTGTAAATAGAATAAAACGAAATATCGGTGAATGTATGAAGTAGCCAAATAAGGGCCGAGATGGCCATAGGCCAAACGAAAGGGATCGAAATTAAGGTGACGAAAAATACGAATTTAAAATAAGAAAAGATAGTGGGTGTATGATGGAAAGTCGGGTTAAATTAGTTTCGAAACAAGTGTAGGGCTAAAACGGTTAAAAGATCGAAATTTGGTATAAATTCGATAAGAAAATTTTAATTAAAAATAAGGATTTAGGACATCTTGATCAATAATAAGGAAATTATCAAATTTCGAGTCAAATTGATCAATATTCAAAATTATTTAGAATTACAGAAAATTCACTCGGGACAATATCTTGAAAATACGGAGAAAATATACCGAAAAAGGGTTAAAATATAATAAATAAATTAGAATAAATTAAATAAATTAATTATTAATAAAATAAAGAATTTATGGATATTTTGGAATATTTTAGAGTATTTTAATGATTATTATAATGATAAAATAAATTATAAATATAAATAATAATAATAATAATAATAATAATAATAATAATAATAATAATAATAATAATAAAAGAGATCGAAAATCGAAAAAAATCAGGAAGAACCCGAAATCGAAACCGATGCTGCAACCCAAGGAGGCCAAAACCCACTGACGAGCCACCGGCGACCGACGACCTAAACGAAGGTCGGAGAAGAGAGAGGGCAGGTCGGCGAACTTAACGGCACCGACGACGTGCCGTATTGTCACGCCCTGCTCCCACACGCGACTTACCAAAAACCACAACAAATTTTTCGCTTTTTACTTACCTTTCTCTCCTCAACAGTTGGGTTGTGAATAGGCATCAGTCTTCTCACTCATACAAACATTACCTTACCATTCATACATGTCATTTTATATATTTATTGACTGTACGTACACTTTCTCATAAGTAAATTCATGTACTTAATATAATTACATCATTACATCCCATATATTAAAATGTGTACATCACTGTGTTTATGCATTGTTCAGATACAAAAGTACGCATGTATATAACTTTCGCTAGATGGGGAGTGGCAGCGGATCAAAGGAATGCAATACCCCGACCGACTCGATCTACTGACGAGAATCTATAGAGATGGGGAAAAATGAATGGGATGAGCTATCAATGCGCTCAGTAAGGAAATCAGGCAAGCAAGTAGACATCCATACTATCTACTGAAAATAGTGCTTTGTCTTTCATTCTCTCAATTCAAAAGCATGTTTAATATATATATAATAATAGTACAAATTGAAAATCTCATGTACTAAACACATGCTGGTTTATCAATCATAGGCATTCATTCAAAATAGTGCATATTTAATCATTTAAGAATGCCTTTATATAAAATATGCCATTTACATTCAAAACACAGTAAATATGGCATTTCTCATCACCACATAAACAAATCAGGTTCCGACCCATCCCTCAGGTCTACCCGTATCATAAGAACACATGTGATATATCATGCGAGACTCAGTGGCTAAATGCAATATCTCCGGACTATGGCTATATCCTAACAATGGTGAAATCCCAGGCAACACAGTACTCGGTGTGCGGGTTATCACTGCTGTAACGGGTGGGGGGTCAGTCCATCACAACCACCAGCTATCAACACTCTCCTCCAGAACTCCAAAACACAAAACACGGTGCAGTGTACTCCATGCCACATGCACGATACAACGGACACCTGTGGACCCTACATCATGGTCGGGGTGTCTGCCATAGGTCTTAGCCTCTCATACCATGGAAATACATCATAGTTGGGGTGCCTGTCATAGGTCTTAGCCCTCATACTATGGAACAATCAGTGCCACGTCTCTAAATCCACGTGAGAACCTCTCCAGTGTGACACTCAGTCTACAGGAGGAAATCATCACAGTTTTTCTAACATGTCTATATATCACGTAAAACTACAGTGCGTGTCTTAAGTGTGACTCACAGTCATCGCTCTGCCTTAAAACACTGTATATGCATGTCAAAATAGCAACACTAGTGCGAGTATACCTCCAGCACTAGGTCATGCATAATCTCATTTCAAATCAAGTACGAGCAAATCGCTCAAGTACGATGTCATGTATAAATCATGAAGAATCGAGTATGAGCAACGCTCCAGCACTCTGTCATGCATCTCATGTAAAACTCGAGTATGAGTTAACTGCTCCAGCACTCTATCATGCACAAATCACATAAAAACTGAGTACGAGCAACGCTCTAGTACTCTATCATGCATGTCAAATAAATGTAGTGCGAGTAAACCTCCAGCACTAATGTATGTGAAAAACATCTGAAATCAAGTGCGAGCTGTGCTCCAGCACGATTGTTTCCACATAATTCGGTAGATGGCTCTTTAAAAATAGGGATGTTAAAAAATCACTAAAATCAGCACTATAAAGTGTGCTTAGTTTACATCGACCTTAAAACATTAGCCCATCAACCTACTCTTCTGCTACACAACAGTAAAAATCACTCAAAACATCATTTCCATGCTTTTTGGAACTTTTCCCAAAATTTCACTTTTTGCCTAACTAGGGGCAAAACCATAATTTACCCATATCGGGTCCCTATAATTATTATAGGTTCTCTCTGACCCTCAAACAAATTTAGTGAATGTAAAATCCAACGAAAATATGCACAGATATCTCTAGCTACTTGCAAGAGTTCCCTACCTCGGATCACGTAGAGTGACCTCTCTTCCTCTGTGCTATCCAAACCTCGCAGTCCGATCACTCTCAATATGACTCTGGAGCTGCATTTAACCATTCACTGGATTAATTTCACGTTTCCTACTGTATTACAGATTTAATAAAGTTCATTTCTTTTAAATGGGCCCGTTTACTCTTAATGGGCCTTAAACACTTTAATTGGGCCTTAATCCGTATTAAGCCCATTTTTCACGTATTATTTCCCTTCATCAGGGTCTATCGACTCATTGGGCCTATCAATACTCATTGGGCTTTATTCCAAGCTCTTTGGATAGCCCGTATATCATTTACGATAGTTAATTCGAAATTCTGAATATAATTCACTAAATGCGGAATTTAAATCCGAAATGCGTAAAATAAATCTTAAATACGCAATAATCGCATAAATTATCGTAAATGAGCTTTACTTACTCGAGATTATGCGATGGTACGTAAATTAAAGTTTGATCAGGCTTCCGTTCGAAATTAATCGACGAACTGCACAATTTCGTACATTTAACTCTGGGTCAATTTTCAATCAAATATAATTTAAATAAATTTATCAAAAATCAAATCGGTCACTTTTGACCTCGTATCGACTTACCCGAAGTCTGGTGTATTCCCAAATTTTTTTTTCTTTTTTTTTCATTTTTTCCCTATTTTCCCCTTTTCTCCTTGGCTGAACCGGTCCGGTCCGGTTCAGTTTAGAAGATTCTCCCCTGAATCATCGACCGGTTCATGGATTTTTGGTCGTTTCGGTGCTGTCCATCCGGTTCTTCGAGTACCGTTACCGCCGTTCGATGCGCCACAGCTTGGGAAACGTTCGGTTGGGCTTGGTCGGACCCAATCACCGCCGGTGGCTACCGAATTTTTCCTTTTCCTCCGTGGCAAATTTCTCCGTCGATCTGCTTCTGTCGGCGTCGGTGGGGCGCGTCGTCGGTGGCGAAGGGATCGCGCCGACTTCCTCTCTCTTTTTCGATCGTGGGGTCGCCGGTGCTCGCCGTCCGGTGGTCTCTCACTTGGCTCGCGGGTTCCTCTCTCTTTTTTTCTCTCTCCCCGCGTTTCAATCCACTTTCAATTTCCTGATTTTCATTCATTTTTTTCAATTTCTTTTTTTTCTTTTATTTATAATGGATTATTATTATTTTATAATAAAAATCCTAAAATATCCAAAAAATTCATATTAAATTCATTTAATCCGTAAATAAATTTATCAGTCTGATTTTGCCTTTTCGGTAAATTTTTTCACTATTTTCGGGCTTATTTTTCGAGGCAAAAATTTTAAAAATATTAAATAAATTCATATCTTGATCAATTGGACTCAAAATTAAATATTTTCTTTGATTTTGATCAAGAATCCTCAATATCAGATTTTTAGTGAAATTTTCTCATCGAATTTATACCGAATTTCGATCATTTGACCGTTTTACCCCGCATTTGTTCGGGAATCACTTTAACCCTTATCTCGCTGTTATGTAGCTTACATGCATTTTTAAATTTGTTAAATAGTCGATTCCATGATAGTAAATACTCTTCTTATGATTCATCCATGAAATAAAGTGTTCGTACAGATAGGAATCATAAGGTACAAGCTACATATTAAATCGAAAACACGGGTCTGACACGTATAGACGCCGAAAATCGACGAATGGAGGAAGAGAAAAATCGAGAGGAAACGGCCCGATTCCGGTGACCCATGGCAGCTAGGCGTGAACAGAGGGCACCGGGCGTGATCGGGAGGAGGAGGCGGTCCTTTTGAGACCGGTAGCGGCCGACGAAACGACTGAAACCGTCGATGACGACAAACCCCCAGAAACGACACCGGTTGGTCGAAAGGAAAAGGAAGGAAAAGGAGGGAAAAAGGGAAGGGAAGGAGATGAAAAGAAAGGAAAGAAAAAGGGAAAAATGAGAGAAAAATTATCGGGGACGACTCGAGATTCGGGTAAGTTGATCGAGGGTCGAGATTGACCTACGAGTAAATTTCAAAAATTTATTTAATATTATATTTAATGGAAAATAACCCGGATTTACATAATTATGCAGTTTTACGACAGAGCCCGAACGAGAGCCGATTAAGCTCTGATTTTCGTAACCCGCATAATATTGGGTAAGTACATTTTAATTATGACAATTAGAGTTCTTAATGCAGAGTTAAGATTATTTTACGGGTTTTACGGATTAATTCTGCATAAAAGGAATTTTATTCGAAATTTTAAAGTAATTATCGTAAATAGTATACGGGCTATCCAATGAGTTTGGAACGAAGCCCGATGAGTATTGGTAAGCCATATGAGCCCAGTAAAATCCGAAGAAGGGATTTAATAAGTAGAAACAGGCTGAAAATGGGTCGAGGCCCATTAAGGTGTAATCAGGCCCAATGAAGTAAAACGAGCCTAGTACTTTAGATTCGATCAGTAAGAGTGAAATACTGATAAATATATTAGAATTGACCCAAATACGTGGTTATATGCAGTTCCGTAGAATTGGTTGGAGCGAATTTGAATTGAAAGACCTGGTATCATCGAGACGGGATAAACTTGCCGTGATTCCAGGTAAGGAAATTTTATAGGCTGCTAGAGGTAACTTTACGCAATTTCGACGTCATTTACATTCCCTAAAATTGTTTGAAGGGTCTAGATTTAAGATAAAAATTTTAGTGCCCCGGATGGGCAAATTACCAAAATACCCTTGTTAAGGGTAAAATTTTCAATTTTAGGAAAAATTGGGAGGATCAAGAACAAGAGGTTCTTGCTTGTTCTTGAGGTGTTTTGACACGTGCTGAGTAGGATGGCTAACTTTTAAATAAAAATGCACAGCATTGCATATTTTCAACAATGTGTTTTTTTATTGGAAATTGTTTTAAGGTAACAGAGCTGCCTATGTGATTTTATAGACATGTGACGTGCTGGAGCGAGAGCTCGCACTAGAGTTTTACATGCATTGGTGTTGGAGTCTAACTCGCACCAGATTTTTATATGATTTTCGTGACAGTGCTGGATTCTAACTCGCACCAGATTTTTACATGATTTTTGTGACACGGTGCTGGACTCTAACTCGCACCAGATTTTCACATGATTTCTGTACAGAGTGCTAGAGCTTAGCTCGCACTAGTTTTACTTGATTTTATGAGAGTGTTGGAGTATCGCTCGCACTAGTTTTCTGAGAACATGCGATGAGTCGTGCTTGGAGTGTCAGGTAGACTGTGTGTCACACCGATTAAATAGGCTTGCACGTGCAATTTGAGACAGGGCATAAGTATGGATATGAGATATAGGTCCGTGGAGTACGTTGTACCGTGCAAGTAGCATGGAGTACGTTATACCATGCTGGGATTGATTATGTGGAGTCTTCGGATGCGAGTGGCATCTTCGGATGTGAGTGATAGGGCAGGACCGACGGGATGGACTGAACCACCTCCCAGGGCAGTTCCCGATAGTGGTGAGACCCCGCACACTAGGATCCGTGTAGCAGTGGGATCACGAGGACATATGGCCATAGTCCTAGTTATTTGCCTGACATATACATATATTGCCTAGTCTCGCATGTTGATGATTTTGAGAAACACATTTTGTGGATTTTTGTGTGAGTCTGGATCACCCGAGGGAGGGGTTGAGTCCTAACTGAGATGTGATTGTGATGAGAATAAAACTGGGATTTAAACTCTTACATGTTACCATTGCTTTGAAAAGCATTTTATTTCATGATTTTATGTGAGTCAGGAACTCCCGAGAGATGAGTTGAGTCCTGGTTTTCTTATGAAATTTTAATGAGAATGAAATGATTTAAAAGGATTAGCATGTTAAGTTTTCATGCCCTTTGAAAATCATATGTGAATTGTTTTACATGACATCATGAATCATAGCATCTGTTTTGAAATGTGTGGAGAAGGGGTGGTTTATACATGGCACTACGTTCATGTAGGTTGTATGGTTATCTACTTGTTCGTAAGATTGCCTTACCGAGCTTGATGTGCTCACCCCTTTCATTTTCTCACATAGATTTCTTTCAGTAGACCTTGAGGAGACTGAGTACTGCATTCCAGACATCCGCTGCTACCCATATTTTAAGGTATATACACGTTGTATAAATATTGTATCTAAATAACATAAGCACAATATTATATTTTGTATTTACACTGGGATGTATAGACTGGGTACATATTGTAAAGAAATGAAAAGAAATTAATGCATAACGTATGAGTTAATATTTTAATTTAAATTGTGCACTATCTGTAAAATGTATGGTGATGATATGGGCCCTGACACACAGTCCTATTATTGGTTGTGGTTGATCACGATCAGAGGTCAGGTAAGTATAAAAGAAAAACGAAAAATTTACTCTGATTTTTGGGTAGTTTTGGGTCGTGACAATTCTAATAGTAGATGCTATGAAAACAAATCGATCCTTCAAATCAAAATGGGTTAAACAAAAGTTGGACATAACATTAACAACAGAGACAACAACAGCTTCAAATTATCCGACATTCGACAAGAAGAGAATTAAAAGAGTTTATAAAATGTTGTGATTTGAAATTTTATATTTTAAAACTTATTATTTTTAAATATGTTTTTTGGTTGAAAATAACTTAATTGAATCAGAAATTAGTCCCTACCGGGGTTACAAGCCATAGTTTTGGGAACACTATAGCCACAACATCAATCATCAAACATCAAAAGGAAACTAAAACATTCAGGGGATTAAAGATAACAAAAGGAGTATCCAAAATTCCTCCCATCTTCACCAGCCTATTAGCGCAAGCGTTGGCCTCCTTAAAGATAACAAAAGGGGATGGCAATAATCCTTTGTTTGATGTCTGAAGGAATAGGGCACTAGACATTCAAAGTCTCGGCCCCCTTAATCACATATAATGTCTTTGACAACAACATTATTATCATTAGTAGTCCACGATCCAAAAATAATAGTGTTTAGTGATTCAAGCCTCGTCCAATCATTAGTCCAGAAATATATTTGAACCCCTAGCTTAATCTTCCAATGAATGCCTTCTTCAAGAGTTGTAGTTGCCCTACGCATACCTGACCAAACAGGGGAACAAACAATTCTAATGAATATCCCATTCCTGAGTATTTAGTCTTTAACATTTTTGTCCACCTGCTGTTAGGTTCCGTAAGAAATCTCCAACCTAACTTGGCGTTATTTGCAGCATTGAGGTGGTGCATATCCTTGATTCCCAGTCCTCCTTCCACTTTGGTTCGAAATGAAATAAGATAAAAATAAAATAATTCTTTCAAGAAAATATAGAATAGTGTGAAAGTTCTAATTTTGGTAATTATTTAGGTATACGAATGCATTCTAATAGGATAAAGGAGAGAAATTATTATTACCTATTGGAAAAAGCTAAGAGCATATTATCAACATGGAAAAGTAATCAACTTTCTTTGGTGGGAAGGATCGTTTTAGTTTAATTAGTGATTAACACAAGTGCCACATACACTAAGCAAGCTGTTAAATTGTCGATTTTGGTGGCAAAGGATATGGATACCCCCAAACAGAAAAAAATTTTTGGGGTTTTACGGAGGATAGAAGATCTCATTAGTTAAATAAGATGAAGTCTGTGATCAAATAGTATGGATGATTTAAATCTTTGCAAGACATCAGATATGAATAAAGCCTTGGAAATTGAGTTTGGTTGGAAATTAAGGGGCATTGGATTCATCGAAAGTAAGATTCTTGGTTGATATCTTACTTTTCCTAATCAATTTATCTTGTTTGGATTTTATGTTTTCCTCTTCATTGGATAAGTTTCTCCCACAATGCCAAAAAGGGGAAAAAATAAGAGAAAGAGAAAGGGGAGGGTTTTTTTTTTTTTTTTGAGATTTCAAGGAAAATCTAACTTTTTTTTTTCTATTTTATCTTAAAACATAATAATTTTTGTCCACAATGGTCATGGATTTGTAAAATGTTACAACTATAAACCAAACACATTTTTTTTAGCTTTAGCTTATTCTCTCAACTCTCATTTGCATTTCAAATCTCCCAGCCTATTCCTTCCATTCTTTTTCCATTCCTAAGCATTTACAATATCAAGTTGAGACCCAAAGCATCTTTGTTAATAACTCTTCTCATCTCCCTTTCAGACTTGAGATCCAAGCGCAAACCTAGATTGTTGTTCTATAGGTAGCATTCGATGAGGTCAGTTGTAAAAAAGCCAAAGGATTATTAGATAATAGGTTATCTTTATTTGTATTCAAAGGTATAACTAATTCTTAGGAGATTAGCATAATCTTAAGTATCCTTTTATCTGTAGCCTTAATTTTAGGAAATTAGTTTTACATTCTTTGCTATATATTCTGTACATTTTATCAAAGAAAGTGCAATGGAAATAATTCAAACCATTATAATTTCCTTTATGGTATCTGAGTAAGAAAGAAGGAAGGAACGCTTTACCCAAATAATTTTTTTTTCCTCTTATCCATCTTTAGAATGACCACTGAAAATAATACAACACCTACTTCCTCAACATTAAACCTAAATGTGATAGCCCCTACACACTCAATCAATCTTCATACCAATGAGTTTCAACTCATTACCATCAACATCTTAGCTCAAGCCCCTCTCAAACTGACTACCAACAATTATGTCTCCTGGAAATTGCAGTTCCAAACCTTATTTATCAGGTATGATCTCCTTGGGTACATTGATGGCTCAACACCATATCCACCAGCCTCTCTCACTGATAATAATACTACCATCTCCAATCCAGCCTACAACAACTGGATTCGCCAAGATCAGCTTATTCTTAACGCCCTCATAGGTTCGCTTTCCCCGACCATTGTTCCATTTGTTGCAAGATCTAAAACGTCAGCAGAAGCCTGGACAATATTGGCAAACACTTATGTCAAACCATCCCGAGGCCGGATCAAACAACTCAAAACCATCATAAAAAACTGTACCAAAGGTACTCTCAACATCACTGAGTTTCTTCAATCTGTTAAAGCTCGTGCAGATAAACTTGCTATTCTTGGTGCCCCAATGGATGAAGAAGATCTTGTTGATAAACTTTTGGAGGAAATGGGCGATGACTATAAAGAATTGGTACGCGCTGTTCAAGCTCGTGACAATCCTATCTCCTTTGATGAACTCCATGAGAAACTCCTAACTTTTGAAGCCTCTCTTTAAGGGAAATCTTCTATTCCTTTCCCAGCTACTGCTAATCCCACAAATCGGACATCCTCACATTGACGCCTACAAAACTTATCTAACAATTGGTGTTCCTCCTCCCCTGGTGATTCGACTCAACAATTCAACAATGGTTGGTCTCTCCATTCCACTGCTCCATCACCATTGACCAACACCCGTAATCCACCTCGTGGTAATTGACCACGTCGTCCATACCTTGGGTATTGTCAGATTTGTGCTATTTAGGGACACACGGCCAAACAGTGCCCATCATTTAAATTGGTACCACTTCAGACCTACAACTCTGGCTATGCAATAACACCCAACAGTTCGACGACACCTTGGCAACCACAAGCTCATGTCACTACCTCTACTGCTTTCAGCAATAAAAAATGGTTACTTGATAGTGGTGCATCTCATCATGTCACCACAGACTTGGCTAATCTCTTATTGCATGCTTCTTATCATGGCACTGATGACATTATGATCGGCGAAGGCATGGGTCTCTCCATTACTCATACTGGTTCTACTTCTCTTACCACACCTAATGCTTTATTTACCTTACGTAATGTGCTTTGTGTTCCTAATATGAAAACAAATTTAATCTCCATTTCTCAATTTTGCTTAGCTACCAATGTTTCTGTTGAATTCTTACCAAAATCCTTTCAGGTGAAGGATCTTCGCACAAGTAAAATTCTTTTACAGAGCAATACTAAAGATAGAGTTTACGAATGGCCGTCTGCGACATCTAGGTCTTCTCCAATTTTTGCCTTTTCCAGTGTTAAAACTATTTCCTCCAATTGGCATCATCTCTTAGGTCACCCAGCTACCCCTATTTTAAAACATATTATTTTAATTTTTAATTTGGATGTGTCTTCCCCCATTTCCAATGAATTTTCTTGTAATGCTTGTCACTACAATAAAATGCATAAATTATCTTTTTCTACCTCTTCTATTGTGTCATCACAACCTTTTGAAATGATTTACACAGATGTGTGGACGTCACCTATTATTTCACATGATGGGTTCAAATATGATGTTATTTTGTGGATCACTATACCAAATACATATGGTTCTATCCATTAAAATACAAGTCTAACGTTAAAGATGTCTTCACTAGATTCAAAGCCCTTGTTGAAAATTACTTCAGTAACAAAATTAAAACTATTTTCTCTGACAATGGAGGTGAATATGTGGCTTTCAAAGATTTTTTAGCAACACATGGCATCTGTCATCTCACTACACCACCACATACACCTGAGCATAATGGGTACTCAGAAAGACGTCATATCCACATAGTCGAAACTGGCCTCACCTTACTCTCTCATGCATCTCTACCCTTAACCTTTTGGTCTAATGCTTTTGCTACTATCGTCTACTTGATCAATAGATTGCCAACCACCACACTAAATATGTCCTCATCATATGAAAAAATCTTTAACACCACTCTAAATTATTCCAAGCTTAAAATTTTTGGGTGCCTTTGCTACCCTTGGTTACGACCGTACTCGTCTCACAAACTTGATTCTCGATCTAAACCTTGTGTCTTTCTTGGGTATTCGTTATCTCAGAGTGCATATTTATGTTTTGATACATCCACAAATCAACTCTATGTTTCTCGTCATGTTCAATTTGTTGAGTCTATTTTTCCTTATAAGTCACTTCATACCAATTTACCATGTCCTGACTCTTCTACCATTGACACTTAGGTTCCCTTACCTCTCAAAGTCACTATGTCTATAGATACGCAGTCGGCACCACAACCTCCATGTGCAGCTTGCCCTCGAGAATTAACAACAAACACGGATCCTTCACCTGAACAATCACCTAATTCACCTCGGTATAACTCTACACCACCTGAACCTACAACTCAACCACCTACATCCATACCACTCAATCTGCCCACTCAAACACATCCCAACCAGCATAACATGATTACTAGGGCCAAAAATCAAATTCGAAAGCCTATCCAAAAACTCAACCTTTACACTCACATGCCTACCATCACAACCAGCATTGAACCCACAACAGTTAACCAAGCCCTCAAAGATCATAATTGGCGACAAGTCATGTCTGAGGAGTTTGATGCTTTAGTCCGCAGTGGAACATGGGAGCTAGTTTTGCCTACTACAACCTCCAACATTATTGGATGCAAATGGATTTATCGTATTAAAAGACATTCTGATAGTTCTGTTGACAGGTTTAAAGCTCAACTTGTAGCTAAAGGTTTTCATCAAAGACCTGGATTAGACTATCATGACACCTTCAGCCCGGTTGTGAAACCTACTACTATCAGAATGGTTCTTAGTATTACCATAAAGAAAGGGTGGTCTTTTCGGTAATTGGATGTCAATAATGCTTTCTTATAAGGTAACCTTACAGATGATGTTTACATGACTCAACCTTCAGGTTTCATCGACTCCAATCATCCAATTTATATCTGTAAGCTGCACAAAGCCATATATGGTCTCAAACAGGCATCGAGAGCTTGGTACCATGAACTCCGCCAATTTCTTCTTATGAATGGGTTCAAAAATTCTCATGCTGACACATCTTTATTTGTCTTCAATAATGGTACTCATCTAATTTATCTCCTTATTTATGTTGACGACATCATTCTCATAGGTGATTGCCCAACTCTAGTCACCCACTTCATTGACAATTTATCTCAATGCTTCTCTCTCAAAGATCTTGGGCCTTTCTCATATTTCCTTGGCATTGAAATGGTTCCTCATCCTCATGGAGTATTACTGTCTCAACGTCGATACATCATCGACCTACTCACTCGCACAAAGATGATGGGAGCCAAACCAGTTGTCACACCATTACCCACCAATCTGTCACTCAGCTTACACTCAGGCACTCCTCTATCTGATCCTACCGAGTACCGCGCAGTTGTTGGAAGTCTTTAGTACTTGTCCTTCACTCGCCCCGACATTTCTTACGCGGTAATCAAGTTGTCACAATTCATGCATCAACCCTCCACCGACCATTGGGCACTAGTAAAGCGTCTCCTGCGATACTTATGTGGTACTTTAGATGACAGAATACTATTATATCGTGATTCCCCGGACTCTCTTCATGCCTACTCTAATGCAGATTGGGCTGGCAATAAGGATGACTTCTCTTCCACAAGTGCATATCTTGTCTACTTTGGACGTAATCCTATCTCATGGAGCTCAAAGAAACAAAAGACAGTTGCTCGCTCTTCCACGGAGGTAGAATATCGATCTGTTGCTGCCACTGTTGCTGAACTTAATTGGGTCTGCTATCTCATGACTAATCTTAGCATTACAATTTCAAAACCTCCTGTTATCTATTGTGACAATGTAGGTGCAACTCACTTGTGTGCCAATCCAATTTTTCACTCTCAAATGAAGCATGTAGCTATTGACTTCCACTTTATTCGAGACAAAGTTAAAACGGGTGCACTATGTGTCTCTCATGTTTCTTCTATTGATCAGCTTGCTGATACTCTTACCAAGTCGTTACCTCGATCACAATTCCAGTCTCTCAAATCCAAGATTGGCCTCTCTTCTCGAGGCCTATCTTGAGGGGGCATATTAGATAATAGGTTATCTTTATTTGTATTCAAATGTATAACTAATTCTTAGGAGATTAGCATAATCTTAAGTATCCTCTTATCTGTAGCCTTAATTTTAGGAAATTAGTTTTACATTCTTTGCTATATATTCTGTACATTTTATCAAAGAAAGTGCAGTGGAAATAATTCAAACCGTTATAATTTCCTTTAAGGATCATTCTAATTTCGATGCTCGTGGCATATTTAAACTCATCCTTTAGTTTGACCTTTTCTTCTTCCCGTGAAGCCATCTATCATGGCTTTGGTTCTCCATGTACTCGTATACCAGAATCTTTAAATCTTCGCTGGAAATGCAACACAATAAGTGTGATATTCCTGAAAATACAGTACTAGGAATAAATGTGTTTAATTGAAAATCGAGCTAATTTAGCTTAATTTAATTCATTTTGGACAGATTTGATGGAGTTAGCATGTTTCGAGACTCGCTGTCAAATTTGAAGAAATTCTAACACCAAATATAAAAAGGTAATTTTACAGCATGATGTTTATTTTATAATAGAGCCTCGGCTTTGAGCATTTAATTGCTGGAAATTAATTTAATTTGTGGTATTATGGGATTTAAGAATTAAATGAGATTTAATTAGCCAAAAGTTAATTTAGTGGGGGACATATTTTATGCATGTAATTATTATGTTTTAAGAAAATGATTTGCATGGTAGAGGTCAAATTCCACTACTTATTTTCTCACATATTATTATTAATTATATGGATTAAATAGAGACGTGCAAATCACCAATTCATAGTATCCAAACCATGGGGCATAATTAAGTTCAAGAGAATAAGAAATTTTATTAAGTAAACTAGTAATTAAATAAGTTTAATAAAAGAACTAAACTCTAGTTAAAATAAACTAAGACTTAAAACTATTCTTCATCCTCTTTCTTTTGCTTTGGCCATGGGAGGAAAACCTTAAGCCCATTTTTTTTTCAGCCACGGTTTAAGATCTACCAATGGAAAATTAAAAGGAATAATGAGAGGAGACTACGCCTAGTGTTGCATGTGAGATTTCTTATAGTTTCAATTGGAACCAAGACCAAGGAGGGAAGCCAGGCTCTCGGCCATAGCTGTTGTGGGTAAGTACGACTATCATATTCAATATGCGAGTTTGATTTTTCCATGAATGAACCATAACTCATACTGCATGTTGATAATTTCCAAGGATTTGGAGATGTTGATGGAAAACCGGGGGTTAATGCTTGGAAGATTGTCCTTGATAAGTGCTTGATTTGCTATATTAATATTATCTAATAATATTCTTTTAACTTTAGTATTATGTTTAAAAGTGTTATGTAGCATTTGTTTAATGTTATAAGTATTGAAAATAGGCTTATGAGAGAATGAAGCTAAAAGGACATTTTTGCACTTTTTGTATTTTTTGACCAATTGGAGTATTTTGATAATTTTGCCTCTGTCCAAATTTTTTGAAAAAAATGACCTTCATCAAAGTTGTAAGCTTTCCAGAATGTCTAAGATTATTCAAATCAGAATTTGTTTGATGGGTTAAAATTCCTTACAAAGTCAGTACTAAAATTGAAAAAGTCAAAGTCCTAATCAAAGTGAAACTTCTTAGAGGATAATTAAAGAAATTAATTAAAACTTTTTTAGAAGACAGTTACTGTAAGACCCACTTTTTATTACTTGTTGATGCATTTCCTTATGATTAATGTGATGTATAATTCCATATATTGATTGAATCATAAGAAAAGCTTTGACTGAATTAAATTTGCAAATAGAATAAAAACGAAATATCGGTGAATGTATGCAGTAGCCAAATACAGGTCGAGATGGCCATAGGTCAAACGAAGGGATCGAAATTAAGTTGACGAAAATTACGAATTTAAAATAAGAAAAGATAGTGGGTGTATGAAGGAAAGTCAGGTTAAATTGGTTCTGAAACAAGTGCAGGGGTAAAATGGTCAAAAGATCAAAATTCGGTATAAATTCGGTATAAATTCGATAAGAGAATTTTAATTAAAAATAAAGATTTAGGATATCTTGATCAATAATGAGGAAATTATAAAATTTCGAGTCCAATTGATCAAGATCCGAAATTTTTAGAAATAGCGAAAAGTCACTTGGGATAATATTCCAAAAATACGGATAAATTATACCGAAAAAAGGGTTAAAAATATAATAAATAAATTAGAATAAATTAAATAAATTAATTTGGAATAAAATAAAGAATTTATAGATATTTTTAGAATATTTTTGATTATTTTAATGATTATTAAAATAATAAAATAATTTATAAATAATAATAATAATAATAATAATAATAATAATAATAATAATAATAAAGAACTGAAATTGGAATGGGGAAAACCCGAAAATTGAACCCACGCTATACTCGCGGAAATCGAGACCCACCGAGGAGCCACCGGTGACCGACGACCCCTGACGAAGAGCTGAGGAGGAAGAGGAGAGGCCGACGAAGTTATTGGCATCGGAGACGGGCCGTCTAGAGGCCGAAAAACGGCGATCGGAGGGAGAGAAAAAACGAGAAGAAACGGCCTGATTCCCGCTGACCCACGGTAGCTGGGTATGAACGGAGGCCACCGAAGAAATCGGGAGGAGGAGGTGGTCCTTTTGAGACCGGTAGCAGTCGACGAAACCGTCGAAAACGTCGGCGACGGCAAAGGGCAGAAATGACACCGTTTGGCTGAAAGGAAAAGGAAGGAAAATGAAGGAAAAAAGGAAGGAAAGGAAAAGAAAAGAAAAGAAAGAAAAAGGGAAAAAGGAAAGCAAAATTACCGGGGACGACTCGAGATTCGAGTAAGTTAACCGAGGGTCGAGATTGACCTACGAGTAAATTCTGAAAATTTATTGAATATAATATTTAATGAAAAATAACCCGGATTTACCTAATTGTGCAGTTTTACGATAGAGCCGAATGAGAGCCGATTGAGCTTCGATTTTTGTACCCCGCATAACATTGGGTAATTACATTTTAATTTCGACAATTTGAGTCCTCAATGCAGAGTTAAAATTATTTTATGGATTAAGTCTGTATAAAAAGGAATAGTATTTGAAATTTTACAATAATTACCGTAAATAGTATACGGGCTATCCAAAGAGTTTGGAATGAAGCTCGATGATTATTGGTAAGCCGAATGAGCCCAGTAAACCCGAAGAAGGGATTTAATAAGTAGAAACGGGCTGAAAATGGGTCGAGGCCCATTAAGGTGCGATCGGGCCCACCAATAAGAGTAAATTGGCCTAATTAATTAAATCAACTGTAGTAAACGCGAGAATTATATTTATTGAGTTAAATTAACATGATAAATAATTATCTGCAGCCCTAGAGACTGGATTTGCAGCAAATCGGATTGGACGAGCTTCCGATAGTGGAATTTAGATACGTGCTCGACGTGATTCGAGGTAAGGGCATTTTATAGGTGCATAGAGATATCTATACGTATTTTTGAGGGGATTTACAGGGCCTATAATTTCTTAAAGTATCTATAAATAAAATAATAATTTTTACGAAAACCGAGGCATGAGTGAATAAAGAAAAAGATGATATTACCCCTGGGAGTAAAATTTACAAAAAGGGTAGTAAGGCAAATAAATTGCATGATTATCATGTTTTGATGTTTTATATGAATGTATTACTTTGATTTAAGCAAATATGCACATGGGTTGGTTGTTGATTTCATGAATTATACGAAAGGGTACATGTTTGTACCGGTTATGATTTTAAAGATGTTTTATCAAGATTGAGCCACCTATCATATTTATACGAGTAAAAAGAGTGCTAGAGTCTTACTTGCACTAAATTTTACTGATTTATTATTCATAAAAAGCCGTACTAGAGCATTGCCCGTACGAGAATTTTTGTGTGTACAAAAATCGTGCTGGAGCTTCGCTCACACGAGATTTTAGATATCATGATATACATAGCGTCGTACTGGAGCTTTGCTCGCACTAGACATGATGTGACATGCATAGAGCCGTACGGAAGCCTCCTGTAGACTGTGTGTCACAGAGAGTTGATATGCTCGCACGTATACTTTGAGACATGGGTTAGTTATCGACATAGTATGAGGTGGATAAGACCTACGACAGGTACCCCCAGACTATGATATGGGTCCACGGAGTACGTTGTACTGTGTATGTCACACGGAGTATGCTGTACCGTGCAGTGATGATGACTCGCTGATGTTACTTAATATTCTGGCGGATAGGATTTGACCCCACCTCTCATTACAGTTGTGATGCCCCGCACATCGAGATCCGTGTAGCCTGGATCATAGGGACATAATATGGCCATAGTCCTCGATTTTTCATACAGTAACCTACATGCCTCACATGATATCATACGATCTGAATAGACCAAGGTAGACCCGAAGGAAGGGTAATGTCCCGATTTATGTTTTATAATGAGATACGATTTAATGAATCAAGGTATTCCCTAGGGATGAGTTTAGCCTTGATGTGGTTGTTTTATGATGAAACAAATAAGTTTTAACGAACGTGATGAGTTTATGATGAAACAAATAAGTTTTAACGTGATGAGCATGAGATGTCATACATGATGATTTTTCCATGTTTGTTTTATATGTTGATTTCATGATTTCTCTTATATATATGTATACATGTGGCATCGTTTTAGTCTTACCTCATGCTCCAAATGTAAACGATTTTATATCATGACATTATCAGCACGTAGATAGTATAGTTATCTACATGCTTACATTATTACCTTACTGAGCTAGTTATGCTCACCCTTTCAATTTTCACCCTCCACAGAGCATTTACAATAGTTGAGAGCAAGTAGAGACTGCATTCCTAGTTGTCCGCTGCTTCCCATCGCGAATAAGGTATACACATCGTACAATTTTGTATCTAAACATATAATAGTATAGTTTTTAACGAATATAATTATGGGGGATGTAAATATATGAAAACATATGTATATACAATTGTATAATATATGTACTTATTATTATTACACTGTCTGAAATTCTAACATTATTACCATGGTAAGAATGATATAGTTAAATGGGATAAGAGTTGGAACTAATTCTGGCTCAAAGCCCAATTTGTTAAAAATGAAATTTTTCACGAGGAGGTGAGAAGAATAGAAAAAGCAAAAAATTTGTAGTGATTTTGGTAGAACGGGTCGTGACAAAAGGTGGTATCAGAGCTAGAGTTGTCGGATATGAGTCAGTAATAATAGTTAAGAAATTACATCCCTAAAGTACTGTGCTTTGTTTAGATATAACTGTGTGTACCAATATGGGATTAGACTAATAAATGGTTATAGATGCAGGAACTTAGGCATTATACCTGTCATTCACCGTGGTAGAGGGGCGAGTTCATGCGCTAGAGGCCATAGAGGTAGGCCTGAGAACCGTGCAGAGCCACAGACTAGTCAGGCTCTACAGGACCCCATTGAGAGACCAGGGTATACTGAGGCACGCTTCGCTAGGATTGAGCGGAGTATAGAAAGTCTTGTTGAGATAGTTGCACAGACGTTAGGGGCTGGTGATAGACGAGGCCCAGTTGGATAGCCTACTGCTACTGGACAGACTACAGAGACTGTTACACCACTACCAGTTTAGGATACAGCTTCTCCTGTCGCTCCACAGTCGAGCGGTAGTGATCTGGGTTATGACTGTGAGCTAGACAGATTACGGCAATTCCAGGAATTTAGACCTCCAGTTTTCAGAGGGGTGAAGGACCCGATTATTGCAGAGGATTGGATATATGAAATGGAGAAATTGTATGGGTTCTTCAGGTGTACATCGACTGAGAGGGTTGCCTTTGTCGTATTTATGCTGAAGGGCGAGGCAGAGCATTGGTGGAGGTCAACTGTATCTATCCTGAGAGCTCGACACCTAGAGATTACTTGGGAGATATTTTTAGAGGCCTTTAAAAGGCAGTATATTTTGGCCACTGCACAACGGAGATTACAGATGGAGTTTATGAGTTTGGTTCAGGGGAAAGTATGAGTCGAGATTCATACCACTCCGTTGATAAGTATGAGTCGAGATTCATATCCTTGGAGAGGTATGACCCGGATACATTGAGTAGTGAGAGTCGGAAGGTTCAGAAGTTCATAGATGGATTGAGACCAGCCATCAGATCTAAATTAGCTCTGTTTGACGTCTCTACTTATGAGGAGGCAGTGCACAGGGCTCATTTATGTGAACAAGATTTTGAGCGGAGTGCCTCAGAGTTTGGGAAAGTCAGCAGAGCTAGAGATAGAGACCGGAAGAGATCCGGAGGGGATAGTGTGTTTAGGAGAGGAGGTCAGAGGTTAGCTGATAAGAGACCTCGGATTGAGGAAGTATAGGAGAGGACGGGTAAGTCTCCTTTATATCTGTCTTTACCATCACCGAGGGGTATAGTTATTGGAGGGACACAGCCGACTAACGAGTAGTGTAGGAGATGTGGTAGATTTCATGGTACCAGGCTGTCACGCCCCAAAAACGGGAAAAATAGGGCAAATTTAAGAACTTTTTTTACTCAACAATTCACAATGAAGAGTGTATTCCTGTACAGTGTCATACATCATCATACTTATCATACCTCAGGATCTCGTCATTAAATAGTATAATTATATCATATATATTAGTCGATCTCAAGTTAATTAATCCTAATACATCCCATGCAATGTTATACATCAAGTGTCTGTAACTACAATAATTGTCTGGGTACATGAAAAGATAAATGATACCTCAAAACACAATATATGGCCTGGAGTTCAAGTCCTCCACTAGCCACTACTCCGTACGTCGTAGGGAAACCCTTTTTCACTTGAAGAAATCTGGGGGGAAGGAAAACAGGGTGAGCTTCTAAATCGCTCAGTAAGGGGGTAAGGGACTCGTTATATAAACCATAATACACATCATAAAATATTTATTTGCATGTGAAACTCAGTATACTCATTTGAAAACCATAGCATGAAAGTTCTCAAAACAACATTCTCATATCTCAAAATCATGTGGAAACATGAAGTAAAAGGCTCAGTATAGAGCAGTAACAAGCATGTGAAAATAATGCGATAATGGCTTTCTCAATATACGTGATAAAATCACTGTAATAATAATGTACGTGGCGCAGCCACCAAACACACGTGGTATAGCCACTGATTTAGATTCACACGTGGCACAACCATAGAATAGGGTTTCTCGTGGCAACGACCACCAATATACGTGGCACAGCCACAGAATAGGGTTTCTCACGTGGCAACGACCACCAAATATACGTGGCACAGCCACAGAATAGGGTTTCTTACGTGGCAACGACCATTAAATATACGAGGCACAGCCACAGAATGGGGTTTCTCACGTGCCAACGGCCACCAAATATACGTGGCACAGCCACAAAATAAGGGATCTCACGTTACCAGAACGAAGAAGAATCGGGCTTACATGCTACCAGAGCAATGCCCGGTGTGTACTCAAAATTACACACCTAAGTCTTTATCAATAGCCATTATCATGTAAAATTGGTTTGCCTTCATGTAGAACTCATAGTGGTTTCTTTCTCATAAAACTCATTTAAAACCGTTTTGTACTCAACACAAAACATATTTAAAACCGAGTTCCAACCGGCAAAACACGCACACATTTCTCAAATCTCAATATTGCCTTAACGTAGAGTCCAATTTACTTTTCACGCAAACTCAACAGTTTATAAAGCAATTTCACACTCAGCTTATAAACTCATAAAATAAAGGGGCTCCAACCGGCTATAAAAACTGTGTGCATTCTCATCAATACACAACACATCAAACATGCTTGTTTTATAAATCGCAAATCATGCTATAATAGTTCACAAATCACATACACAAATGGTTTAGTTTCCCTTACCTCTTTGCACCTCGTATAGTGTAATTGTTTCCCCCGTATCATGGACTAGCCTCACATTCCACTCTGAAACTCTCGAGCTGTCCAAACGATGTTAAAACATCAATACTCATCATCACAGTAACCTCAATTCTCAAAATCGAGCATAATTGCTCATAACACCTCAAATCTCTCAATTCCCGTAACTCTATCACAATCCACAATCACATTCACAACATCTTAACATTCTACACTTCCCATGCCACAATATCTATGCTAATTCACCACATTGTCTAAATTTTCATTTATAACTCAAAATTCCCAAAATTATCAAAATTGCTAAATATCATTATCACTCCAACTACATTGTAATTTCAGCAATCCCTAATCATTTTCCAGCTACTTCAACACAATGCCAACAACCATTATCACCAAAATCATCTCAAATATCAAGATCGAGGTTTAGAAATTACCAAAAACTTATAGAGAGCTTATCTCTTGCCTCGATTCAATCCGTCTTCCGATTTCCAAGTATGTTGTTCTCCCTTTGATGAGGAACAACTTTCCTTCTTGCCACAGCCTCTGATTTAGAAGGAAATGGGTGCTTTGGATGAGTGAGAAAGCTAGGGCTTTGATAGAAATGGGGTTTTAAAGAGAGAGAAAATGAAATTGCAGGAGAAAATAGGGGTTCCTTATATAGACTGAGGGTAGGAGATCGATCTGGCTCTTGATGAGATCGATTTGCATTTGAATTTGGGGATGATTTGAGGTAATTTTATGCCTAGGAGATCGATCTGTCGAGGGGTGAGATCGATCTCTTTATGGCTTTATGAGATCGATCTGCTCCTTGAGGAGATCGATCTTCTCCCAAACAGAAACATTTGGAGATCGATCCCTTCCTCATGAGATCGATCTTCTCTCAAACAGAATCATAAGGAGATCGATCCTCTTCCATTGGAGATCGATCTGCTCACTTACTATCCTCATTCCTTGTCATTTTTAACTCACCAGATCGATCTCTCCTTCCCCAAGATCGATCTGACCTCTTAGTTTCACACTTATGTTAAACACTTACACATAAATCTCCAAATATAATTTCCACAATTCACTTAGCTCAATAAATTACACTTCAAGTTCTTATTACACCATTAAAATATATCTAAAATTCTCAGATCTCACATCCTCCCCACCTTAAAAAGAATTTGGTCCTCCAAATTCAACTCAACTAGTCAAATAGATGGGGGTATTTCACATTCATGAGATTCTCTAGTTCCCACGTTGCCTCTTCTATTGAGTGATGTTTCCACAAAACTTTCACTAATGAGATGCTCCTAGTTCTCAGTACATTCTCCTTTCTATCGAGAATCCAGACGGGTTCCTCAGTATAGCTCATGTCCTCTTGTATGTCTATCTCGTCATACTCTATGACATGAGAAGGGTCCGAGTGGTACTTCCTCAACATAGACACATGAAAAACATTGTGTATTTCGGACATCTATGGGGGTAATGCCAATCTGTAGGCTACCTCTCATACTCTCTTGAGAATCTCGAATGGTCCTATGTATCGAGGACTCAATTTTCCTTTCTTCCCAAATCGCATGATACCCTTACTCGGTGATATTTTTAGAAATACTGCATCACCAACATCAAACTCGAGTGGCCGTCTACGCACATCCGCGTAGCTTTTCTATCTACTTTGTGTAGCCCATAACCTCTCACATATAAGTTTCACGCTTTGTACAGCTTGCTCAACAAGCTCAGGAGCATTTATCTTTCTGTCATCGACTTCTTCCTAAGCTACAGGGGATCTACACCTCCTACCATATAGAGCCTCAAAAGGTGCCATTCCAATACTCGCATGATAGCTGTTATTGTACGCAAACTCTGCTAGGGGCATGTGATCATCCCATGATCCCTTAAAATCCATCGTACACGCCCTCAACATATCCTTCAGGGTCTGAATAGTCCTCTCTGACTGACCATCTGTCTGAGGATGATAGGCGGTACTAAAACTCAATCGAGATCCCATGGACTCCTGAAATTGGGTCCAAAATCTGGAAGTAAATCGAGAATCTCTATTAGAAGTAATACTCACTGGAGCCCCATGTAATCTAGCTATCTCGCTAACATATAGCTCAGCTAAGGCATCCACAGTATCTGTACTCTTGATGGCAAGGAAGTGGGCACTCTTGGTCAATCTATCCACTATAACCCATATAGCGTCATGACCTTTTCGGGTCCTCGGTAAACCCATAATAAAGTCTATAGTGACATGCTCCAATTTCCATGTAGGTACAGGTAAAGGTTGTAGTAGTCCTCCGGGCTTCCTATGCTCAGCTTTCACTTGTTGGCATACTAAACACCTGGCCACATACTCTGCCACGTCTCGCTTCATACCACTCCACCAGTACACCTTTCTCAAATCTCGGTACATCTTAGTACTCCCTGGGTGCATGGTGTATCGCGAGCAGTGAGATTCTCTCAGTATCTGTCTCTTTAGGGTATCATCGTCCGGTACACAAATCCGTCCTCTGAATCTCAACAATCCATCCTTACTGACTATGAGATCTGACTGCGAAGCCTGTTCAGCTTGGCTAACCATATCTATTAACCTCTGATCACTACGCTGCCCAGTTCTAATCTGATCCATGATCCTAGGCTCTATCCGCAAGCTAGCCAAAAATCCAGTCTCTACCTCTTTAACTCTGATCCGGAGTTCGGTGAACTGCTCCAGTAAATACCATTCCCTGATCACCATAGTAGATATCATACTCTTCCTGCTCAGGGCATCAGCAACTATGTTCGCCTTACCCGAATGATATAGAATCTCGCAGTCATAATCCTTAAGGAGTTCCATCCATCTCCTTTGTCTCATGTTTAACTCCTTCTGATCAAAGAGATATCTCAAACTCTTGTGATCAGTGAAGATCTAGAATCTTTCCCCATATAAGTAGTGTTGCTAGATCTTCAAGGTAAATACCATAGCGGCTAACTCCAGATCATGTGTGGGGTAATTCCGCTCATGGTCTTTCAACTGTTGTGATCCATATGCGACCACTCTTCCGTGCTGCATAAGCACACACCCCAATCCTTGATGAGATGCATCACTATACATCGAATATCCTCTTGATCCCTCAGGAATAGTTAACACAGGTGCCACTATCAATCTCCTCTTTAATTCCTGAAAACTGATCTCACATTGATCAGTCCATATAAATGGAGTCTCTTTGCGTGTGAGCTTAGTCAAAGGGGCGACAATCTTGGAAAATCCTTCCATAAACCTTCTGTAATATCCTACCAAACCAAGGAAGCTTCGTACCTCCATAACTGTCCTCGTTCTTTCCCAGTTAAGCACAACCTCCACTTTACTTGGATCCACTGATACTCCTTCCTCTGAGACTATATGACCAAGGAAAGCTATATGATCCAGCCAAAACTCACACTTACTAAGCTTTCCATATAATTATTTATCTCAGAGTATCTGAAGTACTAACCACAAATGTTGCGCATGCTCCTCATACGACCGAGAGTACACCAAGATATCATCAATAAAGACTATCACAAACTTATCTAGATAGTCTCTGAACACCTCGTTCATTAATCTCATAAATGCTGCAGGGGCGTTCGTCAATCCAAAGGACATCACCAAAAACTCATAATGGCCATACCTCGTCCTGAAGGCCGTCTTTGGAATATCTTCTTCCTTGATCCTCAATTGGTGATAGCCCAATCTCAAATCAATCTTAGAAAAGACTGATGCCCCTCTCAGCTGATCGAGTAGATCATCAATCCTGGGCAATGGATATTTATTCTTCACCATGGCTTTATTCAACAACCGGTAGTCTACGCATAATCTGAGACTACCATCCTTCTTCTTAACAAATAATACTGGTGCTCCCCACGGCGAAACACTGGATCTAATAAACCCTTGATCCAATAACTTCTGTAGTTGTTTCTTCAATTCCTCAAGTTCCACTAATGCCATCCTGTAGGGAGGTTTAGAGATCGGCTGAGTATCTGGTACCAAATCAATGGTAAACTCCAGCTCTCTCTCTGGTGGTAAACCTGGTAACTCATCTGGGAAAACATCCGAAAATTCACAAACCACAGGCATATCCTCAATCCTCGGATGTTCCCGCTCATCGTCTGAGATGAGTGTCTCATAACCTTCACATGAACAATCATATTTAATATTCTCCAAAATAATATTAAAATTCTCAAATTACTTACTAGAATTCCACATGTTCATTTCCTCAATATCTCAACCGAACACTGTAAGGTTCAGGTAAGGAGAAAGTTACAATCTTAGTGTAGCAGTCTAAACTCACTCGATTGGTTGCCAACCAATCCATTCCCAAAATTACATCAAACCCATGCATATTTAACATGATTAGATCTGCTAACATCACTCTATCTCCCACCTTTATTTCACATCCTCTACAGATTAATTCAGTTATCTGGGATTCACGCATAGGGGTATTTACATGTAGTATATACTCTAGAGGTTCAAACTTCAAGTTTAATCTATATGCAAAATGCTCAGAAATGAACGAATGCGTGATCAATTAACACATGAGCCTTATAATCACAGACAGAGAGTGTACCTCTTATGGTTTCTGCAGAAGTGTCTGCGGTCTCCTTATATAGGGCAAACACACGTCTTTGTGCCACAGGTTTCTTCCCTTTCTCTGCAGCAGTGGCTCGTCTCTGGGGGTTCACTCTTTGAGGCTGTTGTCTAGTGGGCTCCGGAACATGTGGTTTCTAAGGTTGAGGGTAGTCTTTCACCATGTGACCCTTGTCTCCACATTTAAAACATCCATGGATCAACCTAGTACAACTTCCCTCATGTATTCGGCCACAATTTCTGTAAACCCTTAGCTCAGGCCTGACATCTCGAGGGGTCTCCCTAATGTTAGGGTAACCTTTGGGTCTCTCTAATCTACCCTTCTGCACCTCAATCCTTCTTCTTCTGAAGGAGCCTTTCTGAGCCTCTGTTTGAAAAATTGCTGGCCTCTTGCCCTTATCTCTATTCACCGCTCTGAGCTCGTTCTGGGATTGTACCATTTCAATTCCTCTTTCAATCTCTTGTGCTCGTCTCAGAGCATCTCCAAACTCAGTAATACATAGCCCTATCAATCTATCTCTGATGATGGGCTTTAATCCATACACAAACTTCTCTGTGCGGAGCTCTTCGTTCTTGAAGGTCTATGGGTCATACCTCAATAGTGCAGTGAATTGGCTCTCATAGTCATCCACGGACAATCACCCTTTACCAAACTCAAAAACTCAGCCTATTTCTTTCTCTGGGCGGCTCGTGGTACATATTGGGTCCTAAAGGCTGTCTGAAACTCTTCCCAACCAATCACATCCTGGCGGGACATCAGAATACCCTGGGTAGTACCCCACCAATCTCGAGCTCTCCCCTTCAACATATAGATACTCATACTGACCCTCTCAGCATCGGTGCACCCCAGATAATCAAATATAATTCTCAACTCCGTCAGCCACTCCTCAGCCTCTGTAGGATCCTTCTTTCCCCTAAATGCGGGTGAATTCATCTTCAAAAAATCCTTTAGTCGGATCATACTTCTGTTGTCAGGCTGAGTGACGGGAGGCACTGGGTCCATCTGTACTGGGGGTATGGGAGGTCCTTGTGGTGGTGTAGGAGTAGTACCCGAGGCATTAACTCCAAAGTGTTGCATGAATAGCGCTGCCATCTGCTCAAAACCTTGCCTCACATCAGTCTCAATCTGATTAAATCGAGAGTTAGGACTCTCTGGTTGGGGGGCAGGTGGCGGAGGGGACTCTGCCTGCCTCCTCGAACGACCTCATCATCTACTCATTCTCTATCTCAATTCGTCTCCTGCTCGTACAAATCAAAATCGATTGAAATCTCAACCCTCAAATTCAGTTCATGACCAGACTATTGCAGACACTTGAGATATATTCTATTTCACTTAACCGACACTGACAGTACTAGACATCCTAAGCTCTGATACCAAGAAAACTCTGTCACACCCCAAAAACGTGAAAAATAGGGTAAATTTAAAAACGTTTTTTTACTCAACAATTCACAATGAAGAGTGTGTTCTTGTGCAGTGTCATACATCATCATACTTATCATACCTCAGGATCTCGTCATTAAATAGTATATATTTTATCATATACATTACTTGATCTCAAGTTAATTAATCCTAATACATCCTATACAATGTTATACATCAAGTGTCTGTAACTATAATAATTGTCTGGGTACATGAAAAGATAAATGATACCTCAAAACACAATATATGGCTTGGAGCTCAAGTCCTCCACTAGCCACTACTCCGTACGTCGCAAGAAAACCCTTTTTCACTTGAAGATATTTGGGGGGAAGGAAAACAGGGTGAGCTTCTAAATCGCTCAGTAAGGGGGTAAGGGACTCGTTATATAAACCATAATGCACATCATAAAATATTTATTTGCATGTGAAACTCAGTATACTCATTTGAAAACCATAGCATGAAAGTTCTCAAAACAACATTCTCATATCTCAAAATCATGTGGAAACATGAAGTAAAAGGCTCAGTATAGAGCAGTAACAAGCATGTGAAAATAATGCGATAATGGCTTTCTCAATATACGTGATAAAATCACTGTAATAATAATGCACGTGGCGCAGCCACCAAACACACGTGGCATAGCCACTGATTTAGATTCACACGTGGCTCAGCCACAGAATAGGGTTTCTCGAGGCAACGACCACCAATATACGTGGCACAACCACAGAATAGGGTTTCTCACGTGGCAACGGCCACCAAATATATGTGGCACAGCCACAGAATGGGGTTTCTCACGTGGCAACGGCCACCAAATATACATGGCACAGCCACAGAATGGGGTTTCTCACGTGGCAATGACCACCAAATATACGTGGCACAACCATAAAATAGGGGATCTCACGTTACCAGAACGGAGAAGAATCAGGCTTACATGCTACCAGAGCAATGCCCGGTGTGTACTCAAAATTACACACCTAAGTCTTTATCAATAGCCATTATCATGTAAAATTGGTTTGCCTTCATGTAGAACTCATAGTGGTTTCTTTCTCATAAAACTCATTTAAAACCGTTTTGTACTAAACACAAAACATATTTAAAATCGAGTTCCAACCGGTAAAACATGCACACATTTCTCAAATCTCAATATTGCCTTAACGTAGAGTCTAATTTACTTTTCACGCAAACTCAACGGTTTATAAAGCAATTTCACACTTAGCTTATAAACTCATAAAATAAAGGGGCTCCAACCGGCTATAAAAACCGTATGCATTCTCATCAAAACACAACACATCAAACATGCTTGTTTTATAAATCAGAAATCATGCTATAATAGTTCACAAATCACTTACACAAATGGTTTAGTTTCCCTTACCTCTTTGCACCTCGTATAGTGCAATTGTTTCCCCCGTATCATGGACTAGCCTCACATTCCACTCTGAAACTCTCGAGCTATCTAAATGATGTTAAAACATCAATACTCATCATCACAGTAACCTCAATTCTCAAAATCGAGCATAATTGCTCATAACACCTCAAATCTCTCAATTCCCGTAACTCTATCACAATCCATGATCACATTCATAACATCTCAACATTCTACACTTCCCATGCCATAATATCTATGCTAATTCACTACATTGTCTAAATTTCCATTTATAACTCAAAATTCCCAAAATTATCAAAATTGCTAAATATCATTATCACTCCAACTACATTGTAATTTCATCAATCCCTAATCATTTTCCAGCTACTTCAACACAATGCCAACAACCATTATCACCAAAATAATCTCAAATATGAAGATCGAGGTTTAAAAATTACCCAAAACTTGTGGAGAGCTTATCTCTTGCCTCGATTCAATCCGTCTTTCGATTTCCAAGTATGTTGTTCTCCCTTTGATGAGGAACAACTTTCCTTCTTGCCACAACCTCTGATTTAGACAAAAATGGGTGCTTTGGATGAGTGAGAAAGCTAGGACTTCGACAGAAATGGGGTTTTAAAGAGAGAGAAAATGAAATTACAGGAGAAAATAGGGGTTCCTTATATATACTGAGGGTAGGAGATCGATCTGGCTCTTGATGAGATCGATCTGCATTTGAATTTGGGGACGATTTGGGGTAATTTTATGCCTAGGAGATCGATCTGTCGAGAGGTGAGATCAATCTCTTTATGGCTTTATGAGATCGATCTGCTCCTTGAGGAGATCGATCTTCTCCCAAAAAGAAACATTTGGAGATCGATCCCTTCCTCATGAGATCGATCTTCTCTCAAACAGAATCATAAGGAGATTGATCCTCTTCCATTGGAGATCGATCTGCTCACTTACTATCCTCATTCCTTGTCATTTTTAACTCACCAGATCGATCTCTCCTTCCCCAAGATCGATCTGACCTCTTAGTTTCATACTTATGTTAAACACTTACACATAAATCTCCAAATATAATTTCCACAATTCACTTAGCTCAATAAATTACACTTCAAGTTCTTATTACATCATTAAAATATATCTAAAATTCTCAGATCTCACACAGGCCTTGTCCGATGACTATTGGAGTATGTTTTCGTTGTGGGAAGCCGGGGCATGTCATAAGAAACTATCCCAAGATGATTACGACTGCCCCACAGAAGGGCAAAGAGCCAGAGAGAGCTCCAGTTGAGAC
The DNA here is from genome assembly GCA_033439115.1 of Firmiana major. NCBI lineage: Eukaryota > Viridiplantae > Streptophyta > Magnoliopsida > Malvales > Malvaceae > Firmiana > Firmiana major. The sequence continues at coordinate 10,785,990 of CM065905.1, forward strand.
TCCTGCTCCTAGGAGAAGAGCCACTACTGAGGAGAAAATGAAGCAGGTTATGGGCAGAGGGCGAGTGCATACATTAGACCAGGACACTGTAGATGCTTCAACGGATGTGATTAAAGGTACCATCCTAATTTTTGATTTAGAAGCATTTGTGTTATTTGATTCTGGTGCTACACATTCCTTTATATCGCCTTCATTTGCACACAAGTTGTTGAAGTATGTACAGCTTACATTGTTAGATAGAATGTTGTTAATTTCTACACCTATGAATGATAGTCAGTTGACTGAGTATGTATATAGAGATTGTAGGCTAAAAATAGGGGGAAAAGATATGTCAGCCGATCTTGTCTTACTGAATATGAGGGATTTTGATGTAATTTTAGGAATAGATTGATTGACTACAAACCATGCTATTTTAGATTACGATGCTAAGACAGTAATGTTTTCAGGGATAGATAGCCTTACTGTAAGTTTTGCTAAAAAGAAATAAAAGGCATATAATTATTGCATTTGGAAAAGTATAGTTGTAATTCATCATATTTGCAAGGTAAATTTATTAATTAATAATGGATATTATAGACGATTTCTAGAAGGGTTTTCGAGGTTGGCTGCTCCGTTGACACGTCTCACTCGGAAGAGTATTCCATTTGAGTGGGACGACAGATGTTAGGAAAGTTTTCAGGAGCTGAAGCATCTATTAACCACTGCTCCGATTCCACCATTCCTATCAGCTCAAGAGGTTTTTCTATTTACACAAACGCTTCTTACCAAGGACTGGGCTGTGTAATGATACAGGACGGGAAGGTAGTCGCTTATGGATCCAAGTAGCTGAAGGATCATGAAAGGAACTACTCAACCCACGACTTAGAGTTGGGGGCCCTAGTGTTTTCATTGAAGTTATGACGCCACCATCTCTATAGTGAGAAATTCTAGGTATTTACCGATCATAAAAGCCTCAAGTATCTGTTCTCACAGAAGGAATTGAACATGAGATAGAAAAGGTGGCTTGAGCTTTTGAAAGATTACGATTGTGAGATTCTATACCACCCGGGTAAGGCAAATGTTGTGGCTGATGCGTTGAGTAGGAAGAACCTCGAGTTGGTTTTTTATATGATGGTATGGGAACACGAGTTGTTAGAGCAGTTTACGAGCCTCAGTTTGGATGTGACCCCGCCTGATGCTGAGAGTGGTTATATGATTGCTAGCCTGTAGTTAGAGCCGAATTTGATGGATTGGATCAGACAGGCTCAGCGTGATGATCAGCAGTGTATTGAGATAGTCAGGCAGATGCAGAGGGGTCTAGAGACTGAGTTTACGTTGAGTTCGGATGGATTACTGAGGTTTCGAGACAGGATATGTGTTCCCAAGGATCCTAAGATCAGGAGGTTGATCTTGACAGAGCTCATTCGTCGAGGTATACCTTGCATCCGGGTAGTACAAACATGTATCAGAATCTCCGAAAGGTATACTGGTGGTTAGGGATGAAGAGAGACATAGCAGAGTTTGTTGCGAGATGTCTCGTCTGTCAGCTTGTAAAGGTAGAGCATCAGAAGCCTGCAGGGTTATTGCAGCCTCTACCTATACCGACTTGGAAGTGGGAGCATGTCACCATGGACTTTGTGATGCGTTTACTGAGGACTCGTAAAGGGAATGATGCCATATGGGTGATAGTCGACAAATTGATGAAGCTGGCACATTTCCTAGCTATGAGAGTCACCGATACTTTGAGTAGATTGGCGGAGCTATATGTGTGCGAGATTGTGAGATTGCATGGTGTCCCAATGAGTATTGTGTCAGACAGGGATTCCCACTTCACTTCCCGTTTCTGGGAACACTTTCAGGAAGCTATGGGGACCCAGTTGAGATTCAGTACAACTTTCCATCCTCAGACAGATGGGCAGTCAGAGAGGACTATACAGACCCTTGAGGATATGTTGAGAGCTTGTGTACTTGATTTTAGAGGCTCCTGGGATGATCACCTACCACTCGCGGAGTTTGCATATAATAACAGTTATCATTCGAGTATCGGGGTGGCACCATATGAGGCCTTATATGGTCATAGATGTTGTTCTCCTGTAGGATGGGAGGAGGTTGGTGACAAGCAGATATTCGCTCCCGATTTGATACGTCAGGCCTCTGAGGATGTCTAATTGATTTGTGAGAGGTTGAGGACAGCTTAGAGTCGACAAAAGAGTTATGCTGACAGGAGACGTAGACCGTTGGAGTTTACAATAGGGGAGTCAGTATTCTTGAAAGTTTCTCCTTCCAAGGGTATTCCGAGATTCAGAAAGAGAGGGAAGCTGAGCCCTCGCTTCATAGGACCTTTTGAGATACTCGAGAGAGTGGGAGATCGAGCTTATAGGCTAGCATTGCCACCAGAGCTAGCAAATGTCCATAACGTCTTCTACGTCTCCATGCTTCGAAAGTATCAGTCGGATCCGTCACATGTGATCAGATACGAGCCACTGGAGCTCGGTGAGAGTATGTCCTATGTTGAGAGACCGATCCAGATTGTGGATAGGAAGGAGAAGGTATCGAGATCGAAGACGATTCCGTTTATGAAAGTACTGTGGCAGCATCACACTCCGGAGGAAACGACTTGGGAGTTAGAGAGTTTGATGAAAGAGAAGTATCCGGAGTTGTTCAGAAACTGATTTGGTTCCAATTTGGAGGACCAAATTCTTTTAGTGGGGGAGATTATGTAAGACCCATTTTTTATTACTTGTTGATGCATTTCCTTATGATTCATGTGATGTACAATTCCATATATTGATTGAATCATAAGAAGAGCTTTGACTGAATTAAATTTGCAAATAGAATAAAAACGAAATATCGGTGAATGTATGCAGTAGCCAAATACGGGCCGAGATGGCCATAGGTCAAACGAAAGGGATCGAAATTAAGTTGACGAAAAATATGAATTTAAAATAAGAAAAGATAGTGGGTGTATGAAGGAAAGTTGGGTTAAATTGGTTCCAAAACAAGTGCAGGGGTAAAACAATCAAAAGACCAAAATTCGGTATAAATTCGATAAGAGAATTTTAATTAAAAATAAGGATTTAGGATATCTTTATCAATAATAAGGAAATTATAAAATTTCGAGTCTAATTGATCAAGATCCGAAAGTTTTAGAAATACTGAAAAGTCACTCGGGATAATATCCCGAAAATACGGATAAATTATATCGAAAAATGGGTTAAAAATATAATAAATAAATTAGAATAAATGAAATAAATTAATTTGCAATAAAATAAAGAATTTATAGATATTCTTAGAATATTTTTGATTATTTTAATGATTATTATTATGATAAAATAATTTATAAATTATAGTAATAATAATAAAAAAAAGAATTGAAATTGGAATCGGGAAAACCCGAAAACCAAACCCACGCTGCACCCGCAGAAACCGAGACCCACCAAGGAGCCACCGGCGACCGACGACCGACGACCCTCGACGAAGAGCTGAGGAGGAAGAGGAGAGGCCAGCGAACCTGTTGGCACCAGAGACGTGCCGTCTAGAGGTCGAAAAACGGCGATTGGAGGGAGAGAAAAATCGAGAAGAAACGGCCCGATTCCCGGTGACCCACGATAGCTGGGCGTGAACGGAGGCCATCGAAGAGATCAGGAGGAGGAGGCGATCCTTTTGAGACCGATAGCGGCCGACGAAACCGCCAGAAACGCCGGTGATGACAAAGGGTAGAAACGAAACTGTTTGGCTGAAAGGAAACGGAAGGAAAAAGGAAGGAAAAGGAAGGAAAAAGGGAAGGAAAGGAAAAGAAAAGAAAAGAAAGAAAAAGGGAAAAAGGAAAGAAAAATTACCGAGGACGACTCGAGATTTGGGTAAGTTGACCAAGGGTCGAGATTGACCTACGGGTAAATTCCAGAAATTTATTTAATATAATATTTAATAGAAAATAACCCGAATTTACCTAATTGTGTAGTTTTATGACAGAGCGGAACGAGAGCCAATTGAGCTTCGATTTTCTTACCCCGCATAACATTGGGTAAGTACATTTTAATTTCATCAATTTGAGTCCTCAATGCAGAGTTAAAATTATTTTACGGATTAAATCTGTATAAAAAGGAATAGTATTCAAAATTTTATAATAATTACCGTAGATAGTATACGGGCTATCCAATGAGTTTGGAATGAAGCCCGATGATTATTTGTAAGCCAAATGAGCTCAGTAAACCCGAAGAAGGGATTTAATAAGTAGAAACGGACTGAAAATGGGTCGAGGCACATTAAGGTACGATCGAGCCCAATAAGAGTAAATTGGCCCAATTAATTAAATCGACTGTAGTAAACGCGAGAATTATATTTATTGGGTTAAATTAACATGATAAATAATTATTTGCAGCCTTAAAGACTGGATTAGCAGCAAATTGGATTGGACGAGCTTCCGACAGTGGAATTTAGATACGCGCTCGACGTGATTTGAGGTAAGGGAATTTTGTAGGTGCATAGAGATATCTATACGTATTTTTGAGGGGATTTACAGGGCCTAGAATTTCTTAAAGTATCTAGAAACAAAATAATAATTTTTACGAAAATCGGGGCATGGGTGAATAAAGAAAAAGACGATATTGCCCATGAGAGTAAAATTTACAAAAAAAGTAGAAAGGCAAATAAATTGCATGATTATCATGTTTTGATGTTTTATATGAATGTATTGCTTTGATTTAAGCAAATATGCATATAGGTTGGTTATTGATTTCATGAATTATACGAAAGGGTACAGGTTTGTACCGGTTACGATTTTAAAGATGTTTTATCAAGATTGAGCCACCTATCATATTTATACGAGTAAAAAGAGTGCTAGTATCTTACTCGCACTAAATTTTACTGATTTATTATTCATAAAAAGCCGTATTGGAGCTTTGCTCGTATGAGAATTTTTGTGCGTACAAAAATCGTGCTGGAGCTTTGCTCGCAAGACATTTTAGATATCATGATATGCATAGCGTCGTGCTGGAGCTTCGCTCACACTAGACGTGATGTGACATGCATAGAGCCGTGCGGAAGCCTCCTGTAGACTGTATGTCACAGAGAGTTGATATGCTCGTACGTATACTTTGAGACATGGGTTGGTTATTGACATAGTATGGGGTGGATAAGACCTACGGCAGGCACCCCCAGACTATGATATGGGTCCACAGAGTACATTGTACCGTGTATGTCACATGGAGTACGCTGTACCGTACAGTCATGATGACTCCCTGATGTTACTTGATATTTTGGCGGGTAGGATTTGACCCCACCTCCCGTTACAGTTGTGATGCCCCGCATACCGGGATCCGTGTAGCCTGGGATCACATGGACATAATATGGCCATAGTCCTTGATTTTACATGCAGTAACCTACATGCCTCATATGATATCATACGGTCTGAATAGACTAAGGCAGACCTACAGGAGGGGTAATGTCCCGATTTATGTTTTTTAATGAGATGCTATTTAATGAATCAAGGTATTCCCGAGGGATGGGTTTAGCCTTGATTTGGTTGTTTAATGATGAAACAAATAAGTTTTAACGTGATGAGTTTATGATGAAACAAATAAGTTTTAACGTGATGAGCATAAGATGTCATACATGATGATTTTTCCATGTTTGTTTTATATGTCGATTTCATGATTTCTCTTATATATATGTATACATGTGGCATCGTTTTAGTCTTACCTCATGCTCCAAATGTAAACGATTTTATATCATGACATTATCAGCACGTAGATAGTATAGTTATCTACCTGCTTACATTATTGCCTTACTGAGCTAGTTATGCTCACCCTTTCAATTTCCACCCTCCACAGAGCATCTACAATAGTTAAGAGCAGGTAGAGACTGCATTCTTGGTTGTCTGCTGCTTCCCATCATGAATCAGGTATACACATCGTACAATTTTGTATCTAAACATATAATAGCACAGTTTTGTAACGAATATAATTATGGGGGATGTAAATATATGAAAACATATGTATATACAGTTGTATAATATATGTACTTATTATTATTACACAGTCTGAAATTCTCATATTATTACCATGGTAAGAATGATATAGTTAAATGGGATAAGAGTTGGAATTATTACTGGCTCATAGCCTAACTCGTTAAAAATGAAATTTGTCACGAGGAGGTGAGAAGTATAGAAAAAGCGAAAAATTTGTAGTGATTTTGGTAGAATGGGTCGTGACAGTTACTGAAGAGAGAGAGTCCATGATGAAGTTGACAAGAAGAGTTGCCAAGTCAACTACTCAAGATAAATAAGACGAATTAATATTAGATTAATATTAATAACTAGGATCATAGTCACATTGTAATTAGATCTTTTAATCCAAATGAGATTAGGATAGTTTGCTCACTATATAAAGGGACTACAAACTGGCCATTAAACATACCAATTGGCTTAGTTTTATTTTTATTTTTCTTATTTTAAAGTGTGAAATGATTTCTTCTTTATTTTATTTTATTTTTTTATAAAAGTGCCGATGGGTATTTTCTTAAAATTCTTGTTCTTGCATTCTTTAATTACTTTCTTCTTTCTTTCTTTTCTTCTTGAAATTGATTGCTATCTTGTTTAGTTGTTATTGTGTCTAAATTAAATCTTAAATGCTTAACTAAGAAAACTGATTGCATTGATAATTAATATATAAAAATCGATTGCAATATAGTGAATTATTTCTTATCGATTTCCTTCAAATTGCATGATCTTTGTTTTCTTTTATTTTCTATTTGTTTTCTTTTGTGCTTATTAGGATATTTAGCTCCTAAATTGGTTGTCTTGCATAGTTACATAATTCTTTTGTATGTTCTTCCTTAAAACCGATTTCTTTGCATATAAAATTTAGAATTTTATTTTCTTGCATCTTACTTAGTTTAGTTACATAATCTTTTTGCATATTACAATTGTGTCAATAATATAGCATCTCTTAGTCTTGTCGCATACCATACCATAATATATAGGTTTTGTTTCTTGTATACTTTTATAAAATTGCGTTTTCTTTATAGTTTTAGTTCTTTGTGTTTCTTATGTTATTTGCAAGATATTTATGGTTGTTTTAATCATGTCTAGTGAATAGTGTCTAATTTGGTTGGTATGTTTTCTTGATTGAATCATGATTGCATGATGTTGTGAGAATATGATCTAAACAATATATTATTGGTCAAGTATCTAAAGTTTTTTGTAACATATTATCTTGATTGTTAGTTTAATTAAATAGGTCGAGAACTATTAAGTTAAATTAATAATCTACTGCTTGATTAAGAACTTAAGTTCGTAATTGCTTTTGTTTGAAATCACCTAGAGCTAAAAGAAAACCTAAGTTTAAGCTAAACAAACTAAGTTTATGTGTTTGTTGCCCAATTTCAACTCATATCTTCCACAGATTTTAATTCTGCTACATAAATATATCTAAAGAATTTGTTTTAGGTAGTTTAAGTAGTCAGTGATTAATTGCAAAACTTGTTTCGATTAACTAAGAAACAAGGGAAGATGATATAACAGAGCTTGTTGTTACACTAAGGTTGATTACTTAACCTAATAATTGTCTTTAGAATTCAATGATCAACATCCCAATTGAAGAAAATCAAGAAACATACCACCCAAAGTTTGTCATTGTTAATGTAGAAATTCATATTTGTTTGCATTCTTTACTTTCCATTCTTAGTAACTTGCGTTGACTTTAATATAAAACCCTTTTTTTATCGTGTCTTGTCTTAGAACTTTAATTTGCTTGATTCGATTACTGCAGTCCTTGTAGGATTAACCTCTACTTCCCTAGCTATTAGTTAGTGGTTGAGAGTAATTTATTTTTGGTGGCTTGATGATGACACGCCCTAAACGTATTACCGCAAGTGCACGGGTCGTACAAGTAATAATGAGATTTGAGTCTTGAGTTATCGTCCCTCAGAGAAATTGGTTAGCCTAATTAACTACCGGTTAATTTTACCCTAAATATATTCTAACAAATTATGAGATTAAGGTGAGTGATCTACTAAGTCTAAAGTTAAAAATACTGGAAAGCAATGAAATAAAAAGAACTAAATAAAACCGAGCAAAATTACTTACAGTGCTCCATGCAATTAAAATAAAAAAAACATACAAAAGAAATTAAAACAGTTAAAGCTAATTAACGCAATTAAATGCAAATATGGAAATAAAAAAAATAAAATTAATTAAACTACAATTTAAACAAACTTAAAATAAAAATACATTAAACGAATGAAGATTGCAAATTAAATTAACCTAAAATCTACTAAAAATGAATACTAAATTAAAATGCAAGAAAAACATTTAATCTAAATTAACTCTAAATGCATCTAAACTAAAATAAAATCCTAAAACATTTAATATAAAATGAACTACTAACTAAAAGTTAACACTACAAATTAACATGCAAAAATAATAAAACTAACCTACCATTATAATTAACTAAACTAACTAACTAACAGCTAACAAATGCATGAAAATATTAATGATGCATTAAACTAAAACATGACTAAATTGAACTATAACCAAACATGGCCTTAGCAAATTTAAATCAACCAAGTCCCTCCAAACACTGTTCACGTGTCTTCTTTGTTTACTTTCCATTTCCAGGTGATGGCCTCGGTTTGTCCAGTTCACTGTCTTTCCAAATACATGTTTATTTCCAGGCATTAACGGTTTTGGCTACTGTCGGTCTGCTGCATTCTGCTGCATTCTGCTGCTGCTCCAGGCCTGCTGTTTTGTGCTACTGCTGGGTTCCAGGTGCTATGCTGCACTCTGCTTCTCGGTTTTGTCTACTCCTGCACAGCTTTTGTATTTGCAGCATGTACCAGCTTTGTTCTGCAGTAGCATCAGTGAGCTCCCTATCCTGCGTTCAGCTTCATTCTTCTGAACTTGCTCCTGCTTCCAGCTCCATTTTGCTATACGGGTCCTGCACTCTCGGTCTGCTGCAGTACCTGTCGTGCCTCAGCTGGTGTAAACTAACAAACCGACAACACAATACAGTAAAAAAAAAGATTAAAACTAACAACAGATCAAGCAGGAAATGTAAAGACAATATAAGAAAATGCTACTCTAACTAAAGAACCTAAGACTTCCCAGGAGCAAAATGCAAGCACTGCAAATGCATACTAGAATTGAGGAACACAGTACTGCTCTATTATACACCACCGTCCCTGGTTCCTGCTGCATCCAGCTCCTAGCCATCTGCTCTTCACATTCTACACCTCCCAAGAGCAAAGCACACCGAGGGAATAAATGAAGCTCATGAACAGTACCATATCAACATAACAGGGCAGAACAGAGGATGCTAATTTCCTGTCTTCTTCGAAACTTAGCGCAATAGCCAACTGCAGCTCTTAGAACAATCTACTTGCTCCTCGCCTTAGCAAAGACTGCTTCACCAAGCAAGCAACACAGTAGTAATATCCCGGAACAGCCCCGAACCGCAGCTAAGGATTCTGAAACAGTAAACGAAAGTGGTAGAAATTCAGTGATCAAATAAGTCGGCAAAACATAAGTTTGAATGAACAGTAAATGAAAACCACAAAATGAAGAGAAAACCGAATAATAAGATGGAGTTAATGAAACTAAAATAAATTTTTCATTCACAAAGCTTCACTGTGTCAAATTCAAAGGTAATAAAATGTGCTAAAACTGGAAAAATGGTGGCTAACAAAGATAAGAACAACAAACGTGTAAAGCTTGAAAAGAAAATTCTAACAATAAAGCTTTTAAAATAAAACTTTAATCTATTCTAAAAACTAAAACTACTCCTAAATTACATTACATTACACTACTCCTACTCCTAAAATTACATAACATTTTCAATTGCCATCCTTTCCTATTTATACACACACTTAAGGGTAAAATTATAATTTTTCCATCCTAGATGAGTTGGCATTGTTTGGCCACTTGTCTTCACACCATTGGCTCCTTGAAAAATAATATTTCCATGTCATCTATCTTTTTGTCCAATTGGATGTGCTAGGCTCGTGTTGTCTGCGTGGTCCAATCTCGATTTTAGCCAAATTTTGATCCATTTTCTACCGAAATATTCAAAATTCATCGAGATTTAATTTATCTGCAAACATGAGAATTTTGATTAAATAAAGGGGATAATTAACAAAATAAATTGGGGATTTCAATAATTAATTAGGAAATTAAGCACAAATAATTCTAAAAATATAGAATTATCACACCCCAAAACTTGAGCTTTTGCTTGTCCTCAAGCAAAACAAAATGATTGTAGGAATGACAAGTACAAAACACAATAATTTCCCCAATATCATCCTCAAAGAAAAAGTACAGACTATGAAATCAAAGACTCACAATTACAAGTCCAACACTTAGAATTATTCAATCATAAGTCCTAACCCAAATTGGACTCCTCGTGTGTGAAAAATGTCTAAGTCACTTCTCAGTACATTACCCGGATCAGATTATGCAACACAGTGAATGCAAAGCCAATGACATGTAATCATTCCCATAAGTTTGCTTTTCACTTCTCTCTCCACTAATGTAGTCACACTTAATCAAAGATCAATAGGACTTCCTTAAGCTTGTAATGTAAGGCTAGGGCTAAGGTATGATAAAGTCGATTTAGGTTTAATTACCCCTTAACATGTATTACTTCTAGGATCTTAAGGTAAGAGCTCAAATCATATCTCCCAAACTTATTTATTTTACTAGACATTTTATTCTATTTTTGTATTTTTCTTCTTTTTTTTCTTTTTCTTTTTCTTTCTTTTTCAATTTTTTTTTGAATACATACTCCTTCACTATCACTTAATACCCATTTAGGTCGCAATATATCCCAATGACTTTTCATGCTTTTGGGGTAAGGGATAGGAAAAAAGTATTTAAGCTAAGGAAAATTTATGCAGGTGTATTTACAGAGAAAAGCTTATTTGGCCCATATGGGTGACTAGGGATAAAATATGTACAGGGATGGCTAGAAAGGCTCAAACGATCCAAAGATGGCCTAAATCATCTTCCTAATTAAATGTGATCTAATATTTTACCTCGAGATTAGATCTAACAAATTCTAGAATATGATGCACAAAATCAACTGAACAAATGCAATCCTAGGTCCACATAAGCTTTCTCTAAATAAATGTACAAATTCATGACATGACATGTGCATAGGATGAGGAAATCACAATCAGAATCAAGACAAATTCAAGAATTCAACTTCATGCTTTTCTTATAATCATGCTTCTCATTCAATCAAAATCATACTTAATCATGGGATCATATCATCGGAATATGGGAAAACTACATGCTAAGCACTAAATCATCCCAAAATCAAACAGTTTAAGCTCAGATTTTCGAAAAAATTTTGAAATTTTTTTCAATTTTGCCCAAATTTTCAAAAAATACTCAAGTGATATCCCCTCCCCCAAACTTAAAGTGCACAGTGTCCTCAGTGTGCAGATAATATAAGAATTGAAGTTCAGGAACAAAGTACTCCCCTTTATGATGATGATGAACAACTGAAGCTTTGATTGAAAGCGTAAAACTAGAAAATAAACCTGCAAAATAAACAAAGAAAGAAACAACATAAACGAAAAAAAAGAAAAAGAACTATATACAAGGTGAAAAGAAAAACACAGCCACTTCAAATGCAGCTAAAGAACACAACACTCAGCAACAGTGCGAAGAGTAGGAGGATCATCCAGAGTGGTGACAAAATATTAATAGTTAAATCCTCCTTAACTCTATCTACTTCCTTCATTCTTTTGGCTTTCTTATGCTCAAGCCTTATATCCTCCATCCTAAAACAGTCTTGAGAGTCATCAGGGAACTTCAAAGGTTTGAAAACATTAAATGTTACCTCATGATTTAGAACTCTCATGGTTAACTCCCCATTTTGTACATCAATTAATGTTATACCAGTAACTAGAAAAGGTCTGCCTAAAATAATGGGGACTTTCCTGTCTTTCTCCATATCTAGTACAATAAAATCTACAGGGAAAATAAACTTGTCCACCTTTACTAAGACATCCTCAATGACCCCCTTTGGATATTTGATGGATCGATCTGCTAGCTGAAGGGTCACTGTGGTAGGCTCGACATCCCCTATTCCTAACTTTTGGTAGATTGACCAAGGCATCAGATTTATACTGGCTCCTAAATCACACAGGGCTCTACCAAAGAACAGATTTCCTATAGTGCAAGGTATGGTAAAACTCCCGGGATCCTTGAGCTTGGGGGGGTAATTTCCTCTGGATAATTGCACTACATTCCTTAGTTAGGGTCATCGTCTCATAATCTTCCAGTCTTCTCTTCCTCAAGAGGATATCCTTTAGAAACTTCACATAACTTGGCATTTGCTCTAAGGCATTTGTGAAAGGAATGTTGATGTGAAGTTTCTTAAAAACCTCAAGCAATTTGACAATTGTTGATCGAGTTTTTGATTCTGGAACCTTTGAGGAAAAGGTTCTGGTGGTCTAACCAAAGGGGATGTAATGGAAGCATGAATAGCATCAGAGGACGAGGAAGGCATTGAAGTAGAAGAAGGTAAAGATGAAGAAGCGCATAGCTTTGATTCTTTTGCAGCCTGATCTTTAGGTTCCTGCTCTTTCTGAGCTGCCTCGTTAGAACTTAAGGATTCTTCAACTATGTGCTGTTCAAGTTGGGACTTAACTTGTGGATCATCATCTAGCTCTCTACTGCTCCTAAGGTTAATGGCTTTCACATGTTCTTTACCCTCCCTTTACCTAACAGGATTAGCTTCAGTGTTACTAGGAAGGGTCCCTTGAGGATGTTGGCTAAGAGCATTTGCTATTTGTCCTACCTGAACCTCTAAGTTCTTAATTGAAGCAGCTTGATTTTGCAGGATCGTTGAGAACATTTCCTCAAGTGAGGGCTTCTTCTCAGCTGCTGGTGTGTGGTAATGTTGGGGCTGCATAGATTGTGGTGGTGGTGGTGGTAGTGGTTGATGGAAGTGAAGTGGATGATGTTGAAATTGAGGTGGGGATGGTTGATGAGGCGGATGATATGGATATTGTGGCTGTGGTGGTACATGAACCGGTGGAGCTTGAAAACTAGGGGGTTCTACAGGTCTAGAACTAAAATATTGCCCTTGGTTTTGGCTCCGGGAAAAGTTAGGATGGTTCCTCCACCCTGGATTGTAGGTGTTTGACAAGGGGTTGTTCTGTTGCTTAGGAGGGGCAACGTACTGAACCGATTCTAAGTTAAGTGGACACCTATCTACAGAGTGGGTACCACTACACAGCTCACAGGAAAGGAAAGGACTTTGGACAGAATACACAGGGTTAGGACTAGTGGGAGGATTATGTTGGGTACTGAGCGACTCTACCTTCTTCGTAAGATTAACGATTTGAGAGGTCAAGGTAGACAGTCTGTCGAGCTCATAAATACCCGTCGGCTTCTTTGGCATTTGCCTCTCCGAGGACCATAAATAGTTGTTAGCCACCATCTTGTCTAAAAGCTCATAAGCTTCCTCCTCTGTTTTGCACATCAGGGCTCTACCCGCAGCAGCGTCAACAATGGTCCTATTTTGGCTTGTAAGTCCATTGTAGAAGGTCTGGACTTGCAGCCACAAAGGTAGGCTATGGTGAGGGCACTTCCTAAGAAGTTTCTTATATCGTTCCCATGCTTCGTAAAGAGTTTCAGAGTCGTACTGAGCAAAGGAAGATATATTACTACGGAGTTGGGCCATTTTAGAGGGATGGAAAAACTTAGATAGAAATTGATGGGCTAACTCATCCCATGTAGAAATGGATCCTGGAGGTAGGAAGGTTAACCAGTGTCTCGCCCTACCCCTAAGTGAGAAGGGGAATAATCTAAGCCTAAGCGCATCATCAGATAATCCATTGTGTTTAAACGTGTTGTACAAGTCCAAGAATTGCCCAAGGTGAGCATGTGGGTCGTCATGAGAGAGCCCACTGAACTGCAATGAAGTCTGAATCATCTGGAGAATTGCGGGCTTAATTTCGAAGTTATTTGTAGGGACAACTGGTGGCCTAATGCCGGAATAATATCCTCCAATCGTCGGCATTGCATAATCTCCAACGGTTCTAATTTTCCTATTTTCTACCATGGTGAATTGCAGCGGAGCTATTAATTTCCTACAATCCTTTCGAATTTTGTCTAAGAGTGCATTCAATTTCAGGATCTAAAGGAAAGCAATCATAACTTTTGGCTCTACGCATGCAATCATTAAAAAGTCTTTAGAAATGTTTTTTGAATTTTTGAATTTTTAAATTTTTGATTTTTTGATTTTAATTTTTCAATTAACTAATCTAGATTGAACTTCTAAATATTTACAACCTAAATATTTATAAGCTAGAATTACACCTAAGTATAATTTCACCGATATTAATTAATGACTAATTAAAACTTCCCTGGCAACGGCCCCAAAAACTTAACACGCCCTAAACGTATTACCGCAAGTGCACGGGTCGTACAAGTAATAATGGGATTTGAGTCCCGAGTTATCGTCCCTCAGAGAAGTTGGTTAGCCTAATTAACTACCGGTTAATTTTACCCTAAGTATATTCTAACAAATTATGAGATTAAGGTGAGTGATCTACTAAGTCTAAAGTTAAAAATACTGGAAAGAAATGAAATAAAAAGAACTAAATAAAACCGAGCAAAATTAGTTACAGTGCTCCACGCAATTGAAATAAAAAAAACTTACAAAAGAAATTAAAACAGTTAAAGCTAATTAACGCAATTAAATGCAACTATGGAAATAAAGAAATAAAATTAATTAAACTACAATTTAAACAAACTTAAAATAAAAATATATTAAACTAATAAAGATTGCAAATTAAATTAACCTAAAATCTACTAAAAATGAAGACTAAATTAAAATGCATGAAAAACATTTAATCTAAATTAACTCTGAATGCATCTAAACTAAAATAAAATCCTAAAACATTTAATATAAAGTGAACTACTAACTAAAAATTAACACTACAAATTAACATGCAAAAATAATAAAACTAACCTACCATTATAATTAACTAAACTAACTAACTAACAACTAACAAATGCATGAAAATATTAATGATGCATTAAACTAAAACATGACTAAATTGAACTATGGCCAAACATGGCCTTAGCAAATTTATATCAACCAAATCCCTCCAAACACTGTTCACGTGTCTTCTTTGTTTACTTTCCATTTCCAGGTGATGGCCTCGGTTTGTCCAGTTCACTGTCTTTCCAAATGCATGTTTATTTCCAGGCATTAACGGTTTTGGCTACTGTCAGTCTGCTGCATTCTGCTGCTGCTTCAGGCCTGCTGTTTTGTGCTACTGCTAGGTTCCAGGCACTATGCTACACTCTGCTTCTCAGTTTTGTCTGTTGAGTTAATGTATTTTGAAATGACAAAACAAGTTAATTCTATAATATTAAGTTGATATAGAAACATGTTTAGAGGTTATTAGTACCAGAACTTAGAGTTCTGTTGATGAGAGATCGATCTGGCTGATGAGAGATCGATCTCCTGGGTTTTTACTTGATGAGAGATCGATCTCATAATGGAAGAGATCGATCTGGCAAGCCTTAAATCTTTACAAAGGTATTTAGGAAGAATGAGATCGATCTGCAAGGGTTAAGAGATCGATCTGGCTAATGCTAGAGTTGAGAGATCGATCTGGTCTAGGAAGAGATCGATCTCCCTTAAGAGCTTAAGACTATAGATCGATCTGAGAGATCGATCTACACTCAAACAGAGAACTTATGAGATCGATCTGGTAAGGAAGAGATCGATCTCCTCAAAGTCAGAGAGCTAAAGAGATCGATCTGTGTTGTTGAGAGATCGATCTCCCCTCTACGAGATTGCATGGGAGATCGATCTGGAGATCGATCTTGCTTCAAACAGAGAGTTTAGGAGATCGATCTTCTTATTCGACAGATCGATCTGCCTCATTATTTTCAAACTAACAGATCGATCTGCTAACCTATGAGATCGATCTCCTTGTGTTTTTGTGCTTCAATCTTGCAGGATTTATAACTAAGAGATCAATCTGGCCAAGAAGGCAGATCGATCTGGCACTCTACTGGAGGTACTCAACGGCTAGTTTCTGCAAATCACAACGGGAAGAATAGCATTTAATGCTCCAACTACCAATCCTTCAGTATTTAACCAAGCATTGAAGACAAAGAGAATTGAGACACTATTGCTGAACATTCCAAACATTCTCAAGCTTTAATTCATTCATTCTTTGTGTCCCTATTGCTCATTAATTTGAAATTCATTGTACAAGCTTAAGTGCAACAAGCTTTGTTAGCACTACCCATTGTAAAGCCTTATTCTGTATTCATCCATACCCAAAAAGAAAAGAGGATTGTTCCTCAGTGAGTGACATTGTAAAAGGGTGAATACATTTCTGTATTGCTAAGGGTAGAGAGGTTTTTCCTTAACCTGTAAAAGGAACATTGTAAGCTCTATTGAAAGAGAGAAAGAAAGCACTTGACAAGAAGGTCAAGGAGAGAGGACGTAGGCAAGAGTTTGGCCGAACCTCTATAAACGATTGTGTTTGTTTCTCTCTTCCCTACTTTGCATTAAATTGTTATATTGCACTATATTGCTCATTATCATTTGTGATTAAATTGTGATTATTTTTTAATTTGCCAAACTTGTTAGAAAACCGATTCACCCCCCCTCTCGGTAGAGCCAACAATTGGTATCAGAGCTAGGACTCTTTAATCACATAGGAACAACTTCCTAAGAGTTAGAAACGATCAAATGGCTCTTAACAATGTAGCAACTAGTTTGATAGGAGAGGGGCACTCTACGGTTAGACCTCCCATGTTTAATGGTGAACATTATTCGTATTGGAGGACTAGGATGATGCTATTCATTCAAGCAAATGATTATGAAGTATGGAGAATTATAGTTAAGGGACCTCAAATCCCTACAAAGAAAATAGAGGGAAGAGATATCCCCAAAGAAGAAGATGAATGGGATTCTAATGACATTAAATGTGCACAGCTAAATGCTAAAGCTATGCACACATTATTCTGTGCTTTAGGTCCTAATGAATACAATAGAGTCTCCGGGTGTGATAATGCCAAGCAAATATGGGATAAATTGGCAATAACTCATGAGGGTACAACCCAAGTGAAGGAGACAAAAGTAGATATGCTCACACATGACTATGAGCTCTTTAGGATGAAGGAAGGAGAATCAATTAGTGATATGTTCACTAGATTCACAGACGTAATTAATGGATTAAAATCTTTAGGAAAAATATATTCTAATATTGAAATGGTAAAGAAAATTCTAAATAGCTTACCTAAATCATGGGAAGCTAAAGTGACGGCAATTGAGGAATCTAAGGATCCTCACACATTGTGCCTAGATGAATTGATAAGATCTTTGCTCACTTATGAGATGAAACTTAAAAGAAATGAAGAGCCACCCAAGAAAGTGGGTGTTGCTCTAAAATCCACTGCTCAAGAGGAGATTAAAAATGAGAGTGGCAGTGAGGAGGATATTGAGATGGCAATGTTTGCCAAAAGATTTAATAAGTTCATGAGGATGAAAGCTAGTAGTAGTAATAGGAGAAACAATAGGAGAGAACAAGAGGAAGTAGGTAGAAAAGACTCTATTGTATGTTATGAATGTAAAAAACCGGGACACATAAAATTTAACTGCCCTCTTCTTAAAAGGTCAAATGATAGGTTCCATAAAAAGAAGGCAATGGTGGCAACATGGAGTGACAGTGATTGCTCCGATGATGAATCAAATGAGGACATTGCCAACTTATGCTTCATGGCTATTGATGATGATCAAAAGGTAACTTCTAATCTCAATGAATACTCTTTTGATGAATTGTAAGATGCATTTGATGATCTTGCATTAGAGTATGAATGTATGAGCATGAAGTATAAAAAGTTAATATCTAAATTAAAAAAGGAAAATGAGATAATGTTAAAAGATAAATTGGAATGTGAGAAGAAACTAGAGATTTCAAATCTAGAAATTTGTGACCTTAAGGAGAAAAATAGCAATCTACATAACTCCTTTAATAGATTTCACATGGGGCAACAAAAGCTAGATAGCATGCTAGAAACCCAAAGGGCATTTTTTGACAAAAATGGCTTAGGATATAATGCACAAAGTAGGGAGACCCATCTTAAGAGTTTTATTGCTAGGAAGAGCATGAATAAACCTGCAATTACTTGTTCATATTGTAATAGAAAGGGACATAAGTCACATTATTGCAATATAAAGATGAGGAATCTTAAAGGAAAAAGAGTAAAAAGGATATGGATTCCAAAAGAGGTAATTCATTCCAAGGACTGTAATGCATTAGCAAAATGGATCCCAATGGGATCAAGAATTGCATTTACTAACCTCCAAGGACCCAAGAAAATTTGGGTACCTAAGACTTGAGTTTGATTTTTTGTAGGTGATTGAGCATAGCCACAAAGCTAAAACAAAAGATGCTTGGTACTTAGATAGTGGATGCTCAAGGCACATGACGGGTGATAAAAGCCATTTCAATTCCTTCAAATCGAAAATTGGTGGAGAAGTCACTTTTGGGGACAACTCCAAAGGCCAAGTGGAAGGAAGTGGCTCAATAGGTAATGATCATTTCTCTTTAGAAAAAGTATTACTTGTTAGGGGTCTAAAGCATAACTTACTAAGCATTAGTCAACTTTGTGACAAAGGTTACAAAGTAATTTTTGATTGCATGAAGTGTAATGTTATAGATCCTAAGTCAAATAAAATTCTTTTTCTAGGTCATAGGCAAGGTAACATATATATTGTCTATCTTAATGAACTCAAAAATGAAAACATATGCTTAATGGTAGACAACAAAAAGGAATCTTGGTTATGGCATAGAAGACTAGGTCATGCTAGCATGCATGTGCTATCTAAATTAGCTAGAAAGGATCTAGTTATAGGCTTACCCAAAATATCCTTTGATCATGAAGAAATATGTGAAGCTTGTGTTAAAGGAAAACACAAGAGGACAACTTTTAAGCCTAAGAATAGTGTATCCACCACTAGGCCTCTTCAATTACTGCATTTAGACTTATTTGGACCAACTAGAACCACTAGCCTAGGTGGGAAACACTATGGATTTGTAATAGTTGATGATTACACTAGGTTCACTTGGGTGTTCTTTTTGAGAGTAAAAAATGAAGCCTTAGAGAAATTCATAACTTACTCAAAGGTGACCCAAAATGAAAAAGATATA
Organism: Firmiana major; assembly: GCA_033439115.1. Lineage (NCBI taxonomy): Eukaryota > Viridiplantae > Streptophyta > Magnoliopsida > Malvales > Malvaceae > Firmiana > Firmiana major. Next base: position 10,805,163 of record CM065905.1, read on the forward strand.
CAATAACAAGCATTAGAAGTGATCATGGCAAAGAATTTGAAAATATAGGATTTGATGAGTATTGCAATGATCAAGGAATTAGCCATAATTTTTCAGCCCCTAGGACACCACAACAAAATGGTGTAGTTGAGAGAAGAAATAGAACTTTGGAAGAGATGGCTAGAACTATGTTATGTGAGAATAACTTACCAAAGTATTTTTGGGCTGAAGCTATAAACACATCATGTTATATAATTAATAGAGCTATGATTAGACCCATGCTAAAGAAAACTCCTTATGAGCTCTACAAAGGTAAAAAGCCTAACATTAGCTATTTCCATCCTTTTGGCTGCAAATGTTTTGTTCTAAATAATGGGAAAGATAATTTGGGAAAATTTGATGCCAAGAGTGATGAGGGAATATTCCTAGGATACTCATTGAATTCAAAGGCCTATAGAATATATAACAAAAGAACATTAATGGTTGAAGAGTCTATTCATGTTGTATTTGATGAATCAAATAATATATCTAAAGATTCAACCAATGATGAAAATGTTGGAATATTTGATGAAGGCTTAGAAGATGACTTTCTAGAAAAGCTTGACTTGAATAAAGAAGATGAAAAAGAAATAGAGGTTTTAGAAAGAGAACCTAGAGCACCAAGAGAGTTAGGATATGTAAAAGATTGTGAAATAGTAGGAGATCCAACTCTTGGAGTTAGAACCAGATCATCCCTAAGGAATATGTGCCAATATATAACCTTTGTATCTCAAATTGAGCCTAGGAATGTCAATGAAGCTTTAGAAGACAATAATTGGTTCCTAGCAATGCAAGAAGAATTAAATCAATTTGAGAGAAGCAACGTATGGAAACTAGTTCCTAGGCCTAGTGATCACTCAATAATTGGAACTAAATGGATATTCAAGAACAAAATGGATGAAAATAGTGTGATCACAAGGAATAAGGCTAGGCTAGTTGCTCAAGGCTATAGACAAGAGGAAGGCATAGACTATGATGAAACATATGCTCCGGTAGCTAGATTAGAGGCAATAAGAATGTTACTTGCCTTTGCATGTTATAAAAACTTCAAGTTATATCAAATGGATGTAAAGAGTGCATTCTTAAATGGTTTTATTAATGAAGAAGTATATGTTGAGCAACCTCCCGGATTTGAAAATCATGAATTTCCTGAACATGTTTTTAAATTATCAAAGGCACTTTATGGGTTAAAACAAGCTCCTAGAGCTTGGTATGAAAGGTTGTCAAAATTCTTAATAGACAAGGGATTTTCAAGAGGCAAAGTGGATACCACCTTATTCATTAAGAATAAAAATAAGGATTTATTAGTTGTACAAGTGTATGTAGATGATATTATTTTTGGTTCAACTAATGAGTCTTTATGCCAAGAGTTTGCTAAGATCATGCAAGGAGAATTTGAGATGAGCATGATGGGAGAACTCACATTCTTCTTGGGACTTCAAGTGAAGCAAACAAAAGATGGAACGTTCATCAATCAAGCAAAGTATACTAAGGAATTGCTCAAGCGATTTGGAATGGACAATTGCAAACCTCAAGCAACTCCAATGGGCACCAACATCAAGCTTGATAAAGATGAAAGTGGTAAGTGTGTAGACACTAAACTTTATAGGTCTATGATTGGCTCATTGCTTTATTTAACTGCAAGTAGACCAGATATTTTGTTTAGTGTATGCCTTTGTGCTAGATTTCAATCCTGTCCTAAGGAATCACATCTATTGGCAACTAAGAGAATCTTTAGATACCTCAAAGACACTCCCTCACTAGGACTTTGGTACCCCAAGGACTCTACTTTTGCCCTTCATGCATTTTCAGATGCTGATTTTGGAGGCTGCAAAATAGATAGGAAAAGTACTTCAGGTACTTGCCAATTCTTAGGAAATAGGTTAATTTCTTGGTTCTCCAAGAAACAAAACAGTGTGGCTCAGTCCACAACTGAAGCTGAATATATAGCAGCTGGTAATTGTAGTGCTCAAGTGTTGTGGATTAAACAACAAATGAGAGATTATGGTATTGACATGAAGCAAATCACTATTAAATGTGATAATACCAGTGCCATTAATCTGTCTAAGAATCCTATTCAACACTCCAGAACCAAGCACATAGAAATTAGACATCACTTCCTTAGAGACCATGTACAAAAAGGGCATCAAATAGCTGATATATTCACTAAACCACTTGATAGAGATAGGTTTTGTATCCTTAGAGGTGAATTAGGACTCATGAATATCTCTTAAGACTTTTGTGTTTCAAAAATCTTGGTTTCAAATTGATTTTAAAAGAGTTTTTGCAAAGATTTTCTGGCAATGAGGATGAGAGATCGATCTCCTTGCAATATAGATCGATCTCCATACCTCAAACAAGCCTAAATCATCAAGGTTAAGCTAAGCAGATCGATCTTCTAACCATAAGATCGATCTCCTTACGTCTCTGTTTAAAGGAAGATCGATCTGTCAACACGACAGATCGATCTCTTCAAGCTTCCGCATTCTGCAGATCGATCTTTGCATTGGGCAGATCGATTTGCCTAAGCCTCTGTTAAACGACAGATCGATCTGTGTGTAACAGATCGATCTCCTTAAGCCTCTGTTTGCGACCAGATCGATCTGGCCTTACGACAGATCGATCTCTCTTAGATTCTGGAAATGACAGATCGATCTGTCGCCTCGACAGATCGATCTCCTATGCCCTGGAGTATAAATACCCGCGTAAAATTCCCAAAATTCACAAACCCAATTTTCAAAATTCCCAAATTTCCCTCGCATCCTTTCCTTCGATTCCTCCTCAGATCGATCTCCGTATGGTCTTCCTTGCGTCTCGGTGTCAAATTCCGGTATTGTAACCAACATTTCTTACTGATTTTCTCAAAATTTTTCTTCAATTTGTGTTCATTTTAATTCTAGGGCAAACCTAGGTACTGTTTCATTGCTTTTCTCGTTTTTGAATCTATTTAACGCATCTTTAGAATCTAGAATCATGCCTAGGCATAAGACAGTAGGACACAAACCCCCTAGAACCACTGTAGAGGCCGGTTCCTCATCACAACCCATTCCTCCACCTCCTATCGCTTCCTTCAATCGGTGTTTTAAAACACCAGCAAAAAGAAAGCGATATGAGGAATATTTCTCAACCATGCCAATCAAGCATTGGCGTACTATCGATTTTTCCTTTCTCAATCGTATAGATTTTCCTTACGTGTCAAAGTTTGAGGAATTTGGTTGGATGAATTTCTTAAAAATCAACACTCCCGTCCCTCCAAATCTAGTTCGTGCATTCTTTTCCAATGCCGAATTACTTTTTGACCCAAATGACACTTGCAAAATTGTCGGTTTCAAAACATATGTCATGGGTAAACCCATTATAATAGACACTGAAGTTCTAGCCAAAGCGTTTGATATACGCGATGAAGGCTTAACAAATGAGGATGAGGAAGTCTCCTTGGAGTTTGATCTCCCTGGGGACAAGGCGAGTGACCTGCCGATGCATCCTCGGTTACTCCACCTCATAATCTCTTGGAACCTCCGCCCTTTTGGTACTCGTCATTCTACCGTTAGGCACTTAGATCGTTTTTGGCTCCATCACATTCACACCACAAGCCAAAAACCTAACCTCCCTCACTTTATATACGAAGATTGGCTGAAGATTGTGCGTGGACAAGCTACCACGATCATTTTTCCACAACCGGTAGCTTATCTTCTCCACCGCTTTGGTATCGACTGCAGCGGCGAGACTGGCGAACTCCCCTCTCCCAAGAGCGTGCTTAACATTGGGACCCTCCATCATATGGGGTACTACAAAGACTTCCGGGGAGAGTGGACAAAAAAGAGGGACCAACAACCTGCTGAGGCTATGGAGGAGGACCCCACCAATGAACCAGCGCACCCATCTGCTGCACCAGCTCCGGAACCATCGTCCTCAACGGCTCCGCCCACTGCACCGACAGCCCCACCGGGAGAAATGGAGATCTTTATGAAGATGCTGAGTGACCTCACTCAAAAAATCGATGACGGATTTGCATATTTAAACTAAAGAGTGGATAAGATTCAAGAGGCTCAAGAGGCGATGTTCGATGAGCTCCAAGTAACACGCACGCATGTTGAGAATCTTTTGGATCGTGATCCTCCCTCACAATAGGCCTTAGGTGCTTTGATTTAGTGTAGTTACAACATTTTAAGCTACTTGATGTTATCTGTGAAGAATTTGCTTGAATCAAATGTTGATTGACTTGTGTTAATGAAATGTCATTGGTTGTGTTAATGAGAAAGTTCATTTTGAAATGATGAGTATTCTATTCTTGTGTTCTTGATATGACAAAAAGGGGGAGAAGAAACATGTGATTGTGTTAAGATACATAAAGGTGTCTAAGAATGATTAAATTGAGGGGGAGTTAAGCAAGTAACAAAACCAAAAAGCTAAAAGAAAGGGGGAGCTCACAAAAAGGGGGAGCTTTTGCAAAAATTCACTAAACATGTTTGTTTTATGTTTTGTCATATCAAAAAGGGGGAGATTGTTGAGTTAATGTATTTTGAAATGACAAAACAAGTTAATTCTATAATATTAAGTTGATATAGAAACATGTTTAGAGGTTATTAGTACCAGAACTTAGAGTTCTGTTGATGAGAGATCGATCTGGCTGATGAGAGATCGATCTCTTGGGTTTTTACTTGATGAGAGATCGATCTCATAATGGAAGAGATCGATCTGGCAAGCCTTAAATCTTTACAAAGGTATTTAGGAAGAATGAGATCGATCTGCAAGGGTTAAGAGATCGATCTAGCTAATGCTAGAGTTGAGAGATCGATCTGGTCTAGGAAGAGATCGATCTCCCTTAAGAGCTTAAGACTATAGATCGATCTGAGAGATCGATCTACACTCAAATAGAGAACTTATGAGATCGATCTGGTAAGGAAGAGATCGATCTCCTCAAAGTCAGAGAGCTAAAAAGATCGATCTGTGTTGTTGAGAGATCGATCTCCCCTCTACGAGATTGCATGGGAGATCGATCTGGAGATCGATCTTGCTTCAAACAGAGAGTTTAGGAGATCGATCTTCCTATTCGACAGATCGATCTGCCTCATTATTTTCAAACTAATAGATCGATCTGCTAACCTATGAGATCGATCTCCTTGTGTTTTTGTGCTTCAATCTTGCAGGATTTATAACTAAGAGATCGATCTGGCCAAGAAGGCAGATCGATCTGGCACTCTACTGGAGGTACCCAACGGCTAGTTTCTGCAAATCACAACGGGAAGAATAGCATTTAATGCTCCAACTACCAATCCTTCAGTATTTAACCAAGCATTGAAGACAAAGAGAATTGAGACACTATTGCTGAACATTCCAAACATTCTCAAGCTTTAATTCATTCATTCTTTGTGTCCCTATTGCTCATTAATTTGAAATTCATTGTACAAGCTTAAGTGCAACAAGCTTTGTTAGCACTACCCATTGTAAAGCCTTATTCTGTATTCATCCATACCCAAAAAGAAAAGAGGATTGTTCCTCAGTGAGTGACATTGTAAAAGGGTGAATACATTTCTGTATTGCTAAGGGTAGAGAGGTTTTTCCTTAACCTGTAAAAGGAACATTGTAAGCTCTATTGAAAGAGAGAAAGAAAGCACTTGACAAGAAGGTCAAGGAGAGAGGACGTAGGCAAGAGTTTGGCCGAACCTCTATAAACGATTGTGTTTGTTTCTCTCTTCCCTACTTTGCATTAAATTGTTATATTGCACTATATTGCTCATTATCATTTGTGATTAAATTGTGATTATTTTTTAATTTGCCAAACTTGTTAGAAAACCGATTCACCCCCCTCTCGGTAGAGCCAACATTGTCAACTCCTGCACAGCTTTTGTATTTGCAGCATGTACCAGCTCTGTTCTGCAGTAGTATCAGTGAGCTTCCTGTCCTGCTTTTAGCTTTATTCTACTGCACTTGCTCCTGCTTCCAGCTCCATTTTGCTACACGGGTCCTACACTCTCAGTCTGCTGCAGTACCTGCCGTGCCTCAGCTGGTGTAATCTAACAAACCGACAACACAATACAGTAAAAAAAAGATTAAAACTAACAACAGATCAAGCAGGAAATGCAAAGACAATATAAGAAAACTCTACTCAAACTAAAGAACCTAAGACTTCCCAGGAGCAAAATGCAAGCACCGCAAACGCATACTAGAACTGAAGAACACAGTTCTGCTCTATTATACACCACCGTCCCTGGTTCCTGCTGCATCCAGCTCCTAGCCATCTGCTCTTCACATTCTACACGTCCCAAGAGTAAAGCACACCGAGGGAATAAATGAAGCTCATGAACAGTACCATATCAACATAACAGGGCAGAACAGAGGATGCTAATTTCCTATCTTCTCCAAAACTTAGCGCAATAGCCAATTTCAGCTCTTAGAACAATCTACTTGCTCCTCGCCTTAGCAAAGACTGCTTCACCAAGCAAGCAACACAGTAGTAATATCCCGGAACAGCCCCGCACCGCAGCTAAGGATTCTCAAACAGTAAATGAAAGTGGCAGAAATGCAGTGATCAAAGAAGTCGGCAAAACATAAGTTTGAATGAACAGTAAATGAAAACCACAAAATGAAGAGAAAACCGAATAATAAGATGAAGTTAATGAAACTAAAATAAAATTTTCATTCACAAAGCTTCACTGTGTCAAATTCAAAGGTAATAAAATGTGCTAAAACTGGAAAAATGGTGGCTAACAAAGATAAGAACAACAAACATGTAAAGCTTGAAAAAAAATCTAACAATAAAGCTTTTAAAATAAAACTTTAATCTATTCTAAAAACTAAAACTACTCCTAAATTACATTACATTACACTACTCCTACTCCTAAAATTACATAACATTTTCAATTGCCATGCTTTTCTATTTATACACACACTTAGGGGTAAAATTGTAATTTTCCATCCTATATGAGTTGGTATTGTTTGGCCACTTGTCTTCACACCATTGGCTCCTTGAAAAATAATATTTCCATGTCATCTATCTTTTTGTCCAATTGGATGTGCTAGGCTCATGTTGTCCGCGTGGTCCAATCTCGATTTTAGCCAAATTTCGATCCATTTTCTATCGAAATATTCAAAATTCATCTAGATTTAATTTATCTACAAACATGAGAATTTTGATTAAATAAAGGGGATAATTAACAAAATAAATTGGGGATTTCAATAATTAATTAGGAAATTAAGCACAAATAATTCTAAAAATATAGAATTATCAGATGACTTACCAAATTTTGGCACCGTTGCCAAGGATTGCAACTTTAATTGAATTAATTGTTTGATTTAAGTTCTAATTTTCACTTTTAGTGTTTCTTCTTGCAGGAGTTACATGATTGAAAAATCTCATACTGATCGACTTAGAAAGATAGGGGAATTCGTTCAAGCAACTAAAAAGGGTGATTCTACAACTTTTCCACCTGGCATCACTCTTACTTCGAATCTTGTTTATTCAAATCGCTCTGAGGAAGAAGAAATCATAGCACAAGAAGCACCCCCTTGCCAAGAACACTATATGAGTTGGCGACTCCAACTTTACATCAACAGCCATTTTGCATTGCCTTTCCTAATACCGATGCTTCTTTTGAACTAAAATCAGGATTAATACATCTCTTACCAACTTTTTTATAGTCTTGCAGTTGATGACCCACACAAGCATCTTAAGACATTCCATGTAGTGTGTTCTACTATGAAATCTATAGGAGTAATTGAAGAGCAAATCAAGCTTTGAGCCTTCCCATTCTCTTTGGTCAATTCTGCCAAAGAATGGCTTTACTATTTATCGTGAGACCATTAACAGATGAGAAATGATGGAAAGGAATTCTCGGAGAGATACTTTCCCGCTTTAAGAGCTACTAATATTAGGAAGGAGATTTATGGGACAAGGAAATATAATGGCGAGTCCCTGTATAAATAGTGGGAAAGGCTTAAAAGGCTTTGTGCCAGTTGCCTATTTCATTAGATTCATAAACAACTACATATCCAATACTTCTATAGAGGATTACTACCTCATGAAAAAAGTATGATAGATGCTGCTAGTGGAGGAGTTTTGATGGATAAGACTCCTCAAGATGCAAGGAATTTGATAGCCAATATGTTTACCAATTCCCAACAATTCTACACTAGGCATGAACCTTCCCCAAAGCCTGTACATGAGGTAAGTGTTACTCCCCTTGAACAACAAAATAAATATTTAACTTTTCTTATTCATGAACTTGTTGTAGGGATAAAGCAACAAGCAAAAGGTGTGTGGGATATGCTTAAACATAGACATCTTATTAATATGTGTCCAACGTTGCAAGAGGTCACCCATGAACACGTCAATGCTATTGGTGGCTTTCTTAGACAGCCACAAATGAATTATGATACTTATAATCAAGGATAGAGGGATAATCCTAATATGCAGTATAAGAATAGCCTTACCCCGTTTGCTTCACCTCAACAAAGGCCCAATAACATTCTTCATCAACTAAGGACATAATTCCAAGAGAGGCCCCAAGCCCAACCCCAACCCCAAGGTATGTCTATTGAAGATATGATTAAATCTTTTGCTAAAAGTTCTCTTAAATTTCAACAGGAAACTAGGCTAAATTTGCAAGAAACAAGGATGAGCACCAAGTACCTGAAAAATCAAGTTAAATAGCCACGAGAATAAGCAACTTGGAAGCTCGAAATTCTGGTAAGCTATCTTCCCAAATTGTGGTCAACCCAAAGGAGAATGTAAGTGCTATTGTACTAAAAAGTGGGAAAGAAGTAGAAGTAAAGCCACTTGCATAAGAGAAAGTCGACAAGCATGAGAAAGATGAGGAAATCGTGCAACATAGACTTCCACTTATGTTTCTTCCATTGGAAAGTAAAGCTTTAATTAATACCAAATCTTACCCTCTACCTTTTCATTTTAGGTTGTAAGGAACATCCAAGGAAGAGAAAGATAAAGAAATATTGGAGACTTTTTGCAAAGTTGAAGTCAATATTCCCTTGTTAGATGCTATTAAGCAAGTGCCTTGTTATGCTAAGTTCTTGAAAGAATTATGCACAAACTAAAAGCAGTTGTGTGAGAACTGTAAATTTTATGAACTCTAGTTGTGAGGTTGTAATGTGAGAATTGTAATTTGGTGAATGTAATTATGATATATTGATGTACAAGCAGGTTTTAAATTTAATAAAGTATAAGGAGATAAAGTTTTAAGTCTTGAGTGCATATGGATTGAAATATGGCCTAAGGAGTAGATTAAGGTGAGTTTTTACATTGAGTTTCTTGTAATTGATGCAACAACAGTAGAATCTGTGAAGGCCAGATCAAACTCCAAGGATGAGAGATCAATCTTGTAGCTTCAGAATGCAGAAAAATCATGCAAAAGCAGACAGGCAGATCGATCTCATAAAGAAGAAGATCGATCTCCTAATGCCTCTGTTTAGCAAGGATCGATCTTGTCACAAGGGCAGATCGATCTCCTTAACTCTCGACCTGGAAGAGATCAATCCCCAATTTAAAGCCGGATCGATCTCCAATTTGTTTTCTTATGAAGAGCAGATCGATCTGAACCCTCAACCAGATCGATCTTGTAATTGTTAAGGGAGCAGTTTGGAGCAGTTGAATCGAGCAGAGATTGATCTCCTTCGATGACTAGATCGATCTCATAAGCCCTGTCTATATAAGGATCACGAGATTTTACTTGGAAACTAAGCTTTCTCTCTCTAAAATTCACCCTATTCTAGACAAAATTAGACAAAGTGGCAAGAGACAAAGTTGTTCCACTTGGCAAGGGGAACAACATACTAAAAAATCAAAGGTTGGCTTAAACAGAGGGAAGAGATAAGTGTTCTACAACTTGGTCAAGAGAGGACAAGCTAGGTGAGCTCACGAGATCCTTGGTTTAAGCATTATCATCGGGTATATTAGTGAATGAATGCACATATATGTTTATACATTTGGTTAGAAATGTTTAAGGCATGATGAAACCAATAAATGAGTTTAGTTAGAAAATTTAATGTGGATGTTTTGTGATAGTTATGAGTTAACCAAAGTGTTGATTTAGATGTAGAAAGAGTTTTGAGATAATGTTGAGTTAGAATGAGTAAGAGGAAGAGATTGGAATTGAAAATGATGTATATTGATGATTTAATGATGTGTGTGGACATCTCAAGAATTTGACACAGGAAATGAGGCTAGTCCGAGAACCGAGGATAGTATACCACTCAAAGTGCAAGAGGTAAGGGAAATAGGAAATAAACCATTTGTGCATGTGAGTTTTCTAGTGAATGGAAACATTTTAAGAGCATGAAAAAAAGTTTGATGGATGAGCATGTTTTATGAGATGATGTGATGTGTTGATAAATGTGTGAGTGTTTTACTGGTTTGAGCTCGATTTTGATGTGATTTATGTAATTGTGAACACATACGGTTTATAACCAAAATGGGTTTTTGTGATAACCACCATGAGCTCTACATGAAGGTAAATAAATTTTTAAATAACAATGGCATGTTTTTACCGTGTGAGTGTTTTGCCGGTTTGAGCTCAATTTGATGAATTTTGTGTAAATGTGAACACAATGTGTTATAACCAAAATAAGTTTTGTGATAACCACTAAGAGCTCTACGTGAAGGCAAAACAATTTTTACTGAGACTATGGCTTGTCATGAGATGCACATCGGGCATTGCTCTTGTAGCATGTAAGGCCGGGCCGTGCTCTAGTAGCATGTAAGATCGGTACCTTCGTTCCAGTAACGTGAGATGACCCCGCTCCGCGGTAGCGATAGGTGGCATTACTTTGATAGCATGTAAGGCCGGGCCGTGCTTTGATAGCATGTAAGACTGACGGCTGTACGACTCTGATTAAGTCTACAGCGAACCATGGCCATGTGTGTATTATTGTCGATGAAATCCCTCGATTGGGGATTTTCGCCTATGGGACGAGTTCAATCGTTTTGATGTGGCATGATGTTGATTTCATATGAGTTTTATAAATTACCTAGTCTCGATTTTATTTGATGTTGATGTGATTTTTCTACTGCGAGTTATATCACACAATGAGATTTGATATAAGGAGATTGGTATTTTTATCACGTGCTTTATGCTGATTCCATTATCTTCCTACTGTTATTTCTATAACGATTGCAAGCTCATTATTTTCCATCATATTGTGATTGTGATGATGATTTTCATAATTTCCCTTATCCTCCTTACTGAGCGTTTTGAGAGCTCACCCTTTTTCCTCCCCTCTCCAGATTAGTTGAAGTAGCGTGATAGAGCCTGCCGCGTATGTGACATAGGTTGGTGGATAGGATCTCCCCAGGTATCGTTTGTACATGCTTAAGGTATATTTCAGTTCATTTTGTATCCAGACTTTGATGTAATACAGACATTTGTAATGAGTATTTTGGGGATGTAATTAGGTTGACATGAAAGTAATGATTTTTTTGGGACATTATGTAATTGACTTCATTAAGTATGAGTGGTATGATCTTGGGTATAATGACTAGTGTTAAAACGTAAGTGAGCACATGACACTGCACAGGAATACACCCAGAGTTGTTAGTTTTGTTTTAAGAAAAATTTTAAATTAGTCCTATTTTTCGCACTTTCGGGCTGTCACAGATTTTCTTAGTATCAGACCAAAGGGTGTCTAGTACTGTCAATGTCGGTAAATTGGAAGTAGATTACATCCAAAGTGTCTATATTTTCTGGTAATGAATTGAATTTAACGAGTAAAATTATGATTGATGTCTAATGAATACGCGCATGCACATAAGAGATAGAATACGAGGAGGAGAAGAGGACGTTCAGGGAGACAGGCACAACAACCTTGTGACGCCCTGGAAGCGCGAAAAACATGGCAAATTTAAAATTTTTCTAGCTCGATACACATATTTAGGTACATTCCTATCCAGTGTCATGCATCAGCATATATAAATTATAAAGTTACACCTAAGGATCTCATCACCTCATATTCATATATCATACTAATTACATTTCCCCAATTCAAAGTTAAATACTCCTAAAACATCCCATACGTCATTGTTCATCAAGTGTCTGTAAATACAACTTTAGTTTGGGTACATGAAATATTAAAATATACCTCAAGCATAATATGTGGCCTGGAGCTCAAGTCCACTAGCCACTACTCCGTACATCGCAGGAAAATACTCTTCACTTAAAGAAATCTGGGGGGAGATAAAACAGGGTGAGCTTCTAAATCGCTCAGTAAGGGGGTAAGGGATTCATTAACAAAATAATGATTTGCACAACACAATCATTTTATCTCTGTCACGACCCAAAAATCATAGTAAATTTTTTGTTTTTCTTTTATACTTACCTGTCCTCTGATCGTGACCACACTCCATTAACAATTGGACTATGCGTTAATGCCAGTCCCACCATTCATTCACCATATAACTTAATTCCTTATTAAAAGAGAGGAAACTCATGAGTTTTTAATTAATTCTTTCTCATTCATTTACAAGTGTTTACAGTGTCTATACATCCCCGAAAGTTACTTACAAACATGTTAACTGTGCTATTCTTATTTAGATACAATATGTATAAGTGTATATACCTCAAGTGATAGGCATCAACGGATATCAGGAATGCAGTACTCAATCGCCTCAAACTCTACTGAAAGAAATCTGTGTAGGAAAATGAAAGGGGTGAGCATATCAAGCTCAGTAAGGCAATCCTACGAACAAGTAGGTAACCATACTACCTACATGAATGTGGTGCTATGCATAAACCACCCTTTCTCCGCATAATTTCAAAATAGATGCTACAATTCATGATGTCATGTAAAACAAGTTCACATATAGATTTCAAATAGCATGGAAAAACTCAACATGTAAATCCATTTAAATCATTCCATTCTCGTTAAAATTTCACAACACAGCCAGGACTCCACCCATCCCTCGGGTGTTCTTGACTCATACAAAATCATGAAATCAGATGCTTTTCAAAGCAATAATAACATACGACACAATGAATGTCATGTAAAATAAGTTTACATCACGTTTGGGTTTAAATAGCATGGAAATAACGTCATGCAAATTTCAGTTTTAGATTTCAGTTTCATTCTTATCAAAATCACATCTTAGTCAGGATTCAACCCCTCCCTCAGGTGATCCAGACTCACACAAAAGTTCACAAACATGATTTTCAAAATTTCAAGTAACAACATGCGAGACTTGTCACTATATATATCTCAGGCAAATAACCAGGAGTATTGGCCATATACTCGTGATCCCACTGCTACACGGATCCTGTGTGCGGGGTCACACCACTATTGGGAACCGTCCCAAGAGGTGGGTCAGTCCATCCCGTCGGTCCTGTCCGATATCTCGCATCTGAAGATGCCACTCGTATCCAAAGATGCCACTCACATCTAAAGGTGCCACTCGCATCTGTAGATGCCACATAATCAATCCCAGCATGGTACAACGTACTCCATGCTACTTGCACGGTACAACGTACTCCGTGGACCCATATCTCATATCCACAATCGTGCCTGTCTCAAAACGCATGTACGAGCATATTTAATCGACGTGACACACAGTCTACCCGATGCTCCAAATACGGCTCATCGCATGTCTCATAAAATCAGTGCGGGCGATGCTCCAGTACTCTCATAAAATCAAGGAAAATCTCGTGCGAGCAAAGCTCCAGCACGCGTTTCATAAAATCTCATAAGATCTAGTGCGAGCTAAGCTCCAGCACTCTGTCAAAATCATGTAAAACTAGTGCGAGCTAGGCTCTAGCACTGTGTCATAAAAATCAAGTGAAAATTTGGTGGGAGTTAGACTCCAACACCCTGTCACGAAAATCATATGAAAATTTGGTGCGAGTTAGACTCCAGCACCTATGCATGTAAAACTCTAGTGCGAGCCCTTGCTCCTGCACTAATGCATGCATCACACAAATCAAAACTCGTGCGAGCTGAGCTTTAGCACGTCACACTTTCATAAAATCACGTAGGCGGCTCTGTTATCTCAAAACAATTTCCACAAGAAATCACATTGTTAAAAATATGCACTGCTGTGCATTTTTATTTAAAAGTTAGCCAGCCTACTCATGCACGTGTCAAAACACCTAAAAAACAAGCAGGAACCTCTTGTTCTTGGTCTTCCCAACTTTTCCTAAATTTGTAAATTTTACCCTTCACAAGGGTATTTTGGTCATTTGCCCATCCAGGGTACTAAAATTCTTTTCTTAAATCTAGACCCTTCAGATAATTTTAGGGAATGTAAATGATGTCAAAATTGCGTAAAGTTACCTCGAGCAGTCCGTAAAATTCCTTTACCTGGAATCACGTGTGAGTTTATCCTATCTCGACCGTACCAAGTCTCTCAGTCCAATTCGCTCCAAACCAAGTCTACGGAGCTGCATATAACCACATCTTTGGGTCAATTCTAATATACTTATCAGTATTTCACTCATACTGATCGAATCTAAAACACAGGGCCCGTTTTACTTTATTGGGTCCGATTGCATCTTAATGGGCCTCGACCCATTTCCAGCCCGTTTCCACTTATTAAATCCCTTCTTCGGGTCTATTGGGCTCTCAATACCCATTGGGCTTCGTTTCAAACTCTTTTGATAGCCCGTATATCATTTACGACAATTAATTCAAAAATACGAATATAATTTATTTTTATGCAGAAATTAATCCGAAATCTGTAAAATAATTTCCAATGGCGTAATAATCATACTATTGTCGTAAATGAGCTTTACTTATTGGAAATTATGTGATGGTGTGAAAATCGAAGTTCAATTGGCTCATGTTCTGAATTTATCGTCAAACTGCATAATTTTATATTTAATTTCGGTTATTTTTCAATCAAATATCATTTAAATAAATTTCTCAGAAATCAAATCGGTCACTTTTGACCTCTTACCGACTTACCCGAAGTCCAATGTATCCCCAAAAATCTTCCCCGTTTTTCCTTTTTCTCTTTTTCTTTCTTTTTCTCCCTTTTTCCTCTCTTTCTTGGCTGAACCGGTCCGGTCCGGTTCAACACAGTAGCTTTCTCACTGAACTGCTGACCAGTTTAGTCCCTTTTTTTCATTTCGACTTCATCTGGTCGGTTCCCGGTGTGCCGCTATTGCCATTCGGCTCGTCTCGGGCAAGGGAACGTTCGGCTGGCCTCGATCAGAGCCAAATCACGCCGGTGGCCACCGTTCCTCTCTCTCTCTCTCCCTCTGTGGCTTCCTCTCTTCGATCCGTCGGATTTCAGCGTCGGTGGGGCATGTCTCGGTGGTAGGAGGGTTGCCCGGTCGTCCTCTTCCTTTTTCGACTCTTTGCCTGGCCGCTGGGTTACCGGTGGTGGCTCGTCCGGTGATCTCCTCGGGTTCGCCTTCTTCGCTTCGTTTTCCTTCCTTTCGCGTTTTCCAATTTTAGTTTCTATTTATTTTATTTTTATTTATAATTTATTTTAATATTATTTTAATCATTAAAATAATATTAAAAATCCCAAAATATCTAAAAAAAATCATATTTAATTCATTTAATCCATAAATGAATTTATCAGTCTTATTTTATCTTTCCGGTATATTTTTTCAATATTTTCGGGATAGTTTTCTGAAGAAATTTTTTTGATTAATTCCAATAAATTCATATCTTGATCAATTGGACTCGAAATTCAATAATTTCTCCTTTATTGATCAAGATTTCCTAAATCTATATTTTTAATGAAATTTTCTTATCGAATTTATATCGAATTTTTGGTTTTTTGACCATTTTACCCTTCTACACGTTTGGGACCAATCTAGGCCAACTTTCCTTTTTGATCCAACTATAATTTCTCATTTAAAATTCTTATCTTTGTCCGGACAATTCAAATCTCATAAATTTAATTTAAAATTTCTTAACTGTCCATTTTCAGATTTTTTGTACGTTCGACGATTCCATTCATATTTATATGATCAAAATCATCCGTCTTATGATTCCATTAACACATAACAATAGCCATACAATGAGTGAATCACAAGAAAATACAATAAAAATCGGGTCTTACAATCTCGTTGTTGAAACTCAATAAAAGTGTAGCATGAAAATAGTAAAATATCATTATCATCTCATTTCTCTAAAATCATGTAAAAACATGAGAGTACATGACTCATGTACAAATCACAGTCGTAAGCATGTGGAACTCAAGATGCGATAATGACTTTTTTTGTAAAAACATGATAAAAATCACCTCAATGTAATGCACGTGGCGCAGCCACCAAACATAATCTCATGTGTAAAACGAGACAAGGCAAATAAAACTCAGATAAAATATTCGTCATGGCACATCAATATAATTCTCCTCTGGGTGCGCATCCTAGGCATCCTTAAAAGAGGGAACGTCGACAATATGGTCGTGTACATGGTATATTGGACTTACGCGTTACCAGAACAAGGCTCGGCCTTACATGCTACCAGAGCAAAGCCTCTCCTTATGCACACTATCGGTCTTACATGCAACCAAAGCAAGGCCTCCCAGTGCTACCAAAGCGGGGGAAAATATCAGACTTACATGCTACCAGAGCAATGCCCGATGTGTATTCAACATAACACGCCTAAGTCTCAGTAATAGCCATTATCATATAAAATCGTTTTGCCCTCATGTAGCGCTCATAATGGTTTTTCTCATAAAACTCATCTCAAAATCGTTTTGTACTTAACACAAAACATGTCAAAATTGAGCTTAAACCGGCAAAACCACGCACACATTTCTCAAATCTCAGTACACCTTAACGTAGAGCCCAAATCACTTTTCACATTTTAAACTCAAAACGGTTGTAAAACAATTTCACATTTAGTTTACAACTCAAAAAAATTGGGCCCCAACCGGCTATAAAACCGTGTGTAATAACTCATTCACAACTCATAAAAACATGCTTGTTTTCTCAAATCACATTTCATGCTACAATATCATCACAAAATTGCATACACAAATGAGTTTAAGTTTCCCTTACCTCGTTACACCTTGTATAGTGCAATCGTTCCCCAAATGACGGGCTAGCCTCGCATTCCTCTCTGGAACTCCCAGGCTGTCTAAACGATGCTAAAACATCAATAATTCATCTCAACACATCATTGAGCACATATTTGCTCATATTCTTGTTAAATACTACAAACCTCATTTTTCTCATATTCCCATCATAATCCACATTCTCATCCACTACATTTCAAATCTTACATTTTTCATGCATAATATCTATGCCAAAATCACCTCATTGCCTCGATTCCAATTTATAGCCAAAATCTTAAAATTATCAAAAAATGTATAATATCATCATCACTCCAACAAAATCATAATTTCATCAACTCTAATCATTTTCTAGCTATTTTATCACAACACCTATAATCACAATCACCAAAATCACCTCAATATCAAATATTAAAGCTTAGAAATTTACCCAAAACTTATGAAGAGCAATATTCACACCTCGATTCAATTTGTCCTTCGATTTCCAAGTATGTTGTTTTCCTTTAGATGAGGAACAACTCTCCTTCTTGCCTCTGCCTGAGATTTGGACAAAAATAGGGGTTTAGAGGAGAGAGAAAGCTAAGGTTACGAA
Source organism: Firmiana major (assembly GCA_033439115.1). Classification (NCBI taxonomy): domain Eukaryota; kingdom Viridiplantae; phylum Streptophyta; class Magnoliopsida; order Malvales; family Malvaceae; genus Firmiana; species Firmiana major. The sequence goes on from CM065905.1 coordinate 10,822,745, forward strand.
AATGGTGATTTGAGGAGAGAGAGATCGATTTCTAAAAAAACAAAAGGGTCCTTATATAGGCCGAAGGTAGGAGATGGATCTGGTCCTTGATGAGATCGATCTCTCTTTAAATTTGGGAACTTTTTGGGGTAAGTTTATGCTAGGAGATCGACCTGTCGTGGGGTGAGATCGATCTCATAATTGCTTCATGAGATTGATCTCCTTGAGGAGATCGATCTTCTGTTTACAGAATACTTCATGAGATCGATCTGCTCATTGAGGAGATCGATCGTCTCTTTACAAAAACATTTGGAGATCGATTTGCTTGCATATGAGATCAATCTGCCTATCAGTTCTTACACTTTTTTGCATTTTGGAGCCATGAGATCGATCTCTCATCCTTGGAGATCAATCTGGCCTTTACAGATTGTACTGCTGCTATATCAATTTACAGAAAACTCAATGTAAAACTTCCCAAAATCTACCCCATAGTCCATATTTCAATCCATACACATTCAAGACTTAAAAACCTCATCTTCTTATACTTTATCATATTTAAAACTTGTGTGTACATTAACATATCATAATTACATACACCAAATTACAAATTCTCATAACTGGGGTATACAAAATTCTTATTTCTCACACACCTCCACCATCAGAACCACAGTCATAGAGTCCTAACTCTCGAATGAATCGCCTAGAGAATGATGTGCATCCGGGATTCGAGCAGATGGCAGCGCTATTTACGCAGCATTTTGGGGCTAATGCCTCAAGCACTACACCTGTGTCGACTCCTCCACCACCACAAGGACCACCCACACCCCCACCACAAATCGATCCGGTGCCTCCCACCACACAGCCTACGGTACAGACCCAACTTAATGACAGATATAAGGACTGATTGAAGGACTTTCTGAATATGAACCCACAGCCTTTAGAGGGGTGAAAGATCTCACAGAGGCTGGGGAGTGGCTGATTGAGTTACGAGTCATTTTTTGACTTTTTGGGATGCACCGATGCAGAGAAGGTTAGTATGGGTACCTACATGTTAAAAGGACAAGCCCGAGATTGGTGGAGCACTACTCATGGTATATTGGTGTCTAGCCATAAAGTGATTAGTTGGGAGATGTTTCAATCAGCATTTAGAACATAGTATGTGCCAAGAGTTACCCAGATGAGGAAGCAATCTGAATTTCTAATTTAGCTCAGGGCAATATGTCAGTTGATGATTATGAGTGTTGATTCACCACCCTACTGAAGTATGATATGGAGACTCTTATGGATGAAGAGCTCCACACAGAGCGATTTGTATATGGACTGAGACCCATCATTAGGGATCGGTTGATAGGGCTTTGTATCATTGAGTTCAAGGATGCTCTGAGACGAGCACAAGAAGTCGAGAGGGGACTAGAGTTAGTACAGTCCTGGATTGAGTCTAGAATTTTAACCAAAGATAAGGGTAAACGAATCGTGACTTCCTACACAGACCTTCAAAGGGGTTCTTTTAAGAGAAGACAGTTTGAGAGACCGAGGGGAAGAGTTGACAGACCTAGGATTCCTCTCATTATTAAAAAGACCCCTCGAGGTGTCAGACCAGAGGTTAGAGTCTGTAGAGATTATGGCAGATCACATGAGGGAAGTTATCCTAGAATTATACAAGGATACTACAGATACGGGGACATGGGTCACAGAGTGAGGTATTACCCGTAACCATAGAAGCCACATTCTCCAGAGCCTCCTAGACAGCAGCCACAGAGGACGGTTCCCCAGAGACGGGCTTCGACTGCTGATAAGGGCAAGAAGTCGATCACAGAGAGACGAGTGTTTGCCTTGGATAAGGAGACTGCAGACACTTCGTCTGAGACCATACGAAGTACACTTCTTATCTATAATCATAAGGCTCATGTGTTATTTGATTTGGGATCCACGTATTCTTTTATTGATGTACAATTTGCATGTAAATTAAGTTTGAAGCATGAATCCTTAGATTTTATTTTACATGTAACTACCCCTATGCATGAGTCCCTGATATGGTGTGTAAGAGTTGTGAGATCAAGGTGGGAGATAGGATAATGTTAGCAGATCTAGTGTTGTTAAACATGTGTGGTTTTGATGTGATTTTGGGGATGGATTGATTAGCGGCCAATCATGTGAGTCTAGACTGCTACACTAAGATTGTAACTTTCTCCCTACCTAAAAATTTTAGTGTATGTTTGAATGATTAAAGAATAAAGACGTGTGAAATTTATTATAAAATGTTAAGAGATGATTATATTGCTATAAATGCTGATTGAATTATTGATGTGAAGGTTACATCGCACTCATCTCTGATATGAGTTGAGAACATCCGAGGATAGAGGACATACCGATAGTATGTGAGTTTTCGGATGTATTCCCAAATGAATTGCTTGGCTTACCACCAGAGAGAGAGTTGGAGTTCACTATCGATTTAGTGCAAGATACTCAGTCAATCTCTAAACCTCCCTATAGAATGGCGTTGATCGAATTGGAAGAGTTAAAGAAATAATTGCAAGAACTGCTTGACCAGGGTTTTATTAGACCTAGTGTATCGTCATGGGGGGCTCCGGTGTTGTTTGTAAAGAAGAAGGATGGTAGCCTGAGACTATGTATATATTACAGATTGCTAAACAAGGCTACGGTGAAGAACAAGTACCTCCTACCAAGGATAGATGACTTGTTTGACCAGCTGAGAGGGGCCTTTATCTTTTCTAAGATTGATCTAAGATTGGGCTACCACCAGTTAAGAATCAGGAAAGAAGATATTCTAAAGATGGCCTTCAGAACTAGATATGGCCATTACAAGTTCTTAGTGATGCCCTTTGGATTGACAAATGCCCCTGCTGGTTTCATGAGTTTGATGAATGAAGTCTTTAGAGATTATCTAGATCAGTTTGTGATAGTCTTCATTGATGACATCCTTGTGTATTCTCAGTCTCATGAGGAACATGCACAACATTTGAGGATTGTGTTGCATGTACTTAAAGATAAGCAACTTTATGGAAAGATTAGTTAGAGTGAATTTTGGTTGGATCAATTACCTTTTCTTAGGCATATTGTATCTAAAGATGGAGTGTCAGTTGATCCGTCTAAGATAGAAGCTGCACTTAATTGGGAGAGACCGAGAACAGTTACAGAGATTCAGAGTTTCCTTGGGTTGGCAGGGTATTACAGAAGGTTTGTTGAAGGATTTTTAGGATTACCACTCTTTTAACTAAACTCACACGTAAGGGGATTCCTTTTGTATGGTCTGAGAAGTGTGAGCAGAGTTTCCAAGAATTAAAGAGGAGATTAATGACGGCACCCTGTGTTGACTATCCCAAATGGATTTGGAGGCTTTGCGGTGTATAGTGATGTCTCTTAACAAGGATTGGGGTGTGTGCTCATGCAGCATGGAAGAATAGTCGCTTATGGTTCGCGACAGTTAAAAGATCATGAGCGGAACTATCCCAGACATGATTTGGAGTTATCTGCAGTGGTGTTTGCATTGAAGATTTGGCGGCATTACCTATATGGGGAAAGGTTCCAAATATTTACTGATCACAAGAGCTTGAGATATATATTTGACCAGAAGGAGTTAAACATGAGACAAAGGAGATGGATGAAACTCCTTAAAGACTATGATTGCGAGATACTCTATCATCCGGGGAAGGTGAATGTAGTGGCTGATGCCTTAAGCAGAAATAGTGTGATATCTGCTATGATGATTAAGGAATGAGATTTGTTAGTGCAGTTCGCTGGACTCAGAATCATAGTTGAAGAGGTAGATGTCAGATTTATGGCTAGCCTGCGGATAGAGCCCGATATTATGGATCAGATTAGAGCCGGGCAAAGAAATGATCAGAAGCTATTAGATATGGTTTGCCAAGCTGAATAGACCTTACAGTCAGATTTTATGATTAGTGACGATGGGTTATTGAGGTTTAAGGGTCAGATTTGTGTTCCGAGCGATGATACCCTGAAGCAACAAATACTGAGAGAGTCTCACTGCTTGCGATACACCATGCACCCGAAAAGTACCAAAATGTATCAGGATTTAAGAAGGGTATATTGGTAGTGTGGTATCAAGCGAGACATGGTAGAATATGTGGCCAGATGTTTGGTATGCCAACAAGTGAAAGCTGAGCACTAGAAGCCCGGAGGATTACTTAAACCTTTGCATGTGCCTACATGGAAATGAGAGCATATCACCATGTACTTTATCATTGGATTACCGAGGACCTGACAAGGTCATGACACAATATGGGTGATAGTGGATAGATTAACGAAGAGTGCCCACTTCTTTTCCATCAAGAGCACAGATACGTTGAGTACATTGACCGAGTTATATGTTAGAGAGATAGCTAGACTACATGGGGCTCCAGTGAGTGTTACATCTGATAGAGATTCTTGATTTACCTCCAGGTTTTGGACTCATTTTTAGGAGGCCACGAGATCTTTGTTGAATTTTAATACCGCCTATCATCTTCAGACAGATGGTCAGTCCAAGCGGACGATACAGATCTTGGAGGACATGTTGAGGGCGTGTACGATGGATTTTAAGGGATTATGGGATGACCACCTGCCCCTTGCTGAGTTTATGTATAATAATAGCTATCATGCAAGTATTAGTGTGGCACTTTATGAGGCTCTATATGGTAGGAGGTGTAGATCCCTTATAGCGTGGAAAGAAGTAGGTGACAGGAAAGTACTTGCTCCCGAACTAGTTGAACAAGCAGTTTAGAATGTGAAAATCATTTATGATAGATTACGGGCTGCTCAGAGTCGACGCTACGCGATGTGCGTAGACGGCCACTTGAGTTTCAAGTTAGAGATTCTGTGTTCCTTAAGATATCTCCCAGTAAGGGTATCATGTGTTTTGGGAAGAAAGGGAAATTAAGTCCTCGATATATAGGACCGTTTGACATTTTGGAGAGAGTGGGAGACGTCGCCTATCGGTTGGCCTTACCTCCGCAGTTCTCCAGGATACACAATGTTTTTCACGTATCCATGTTGAGGAAATACAATATGGACCCTCCCATGTCATTGAGTATAAAGCATTAGATATTCAGGGGGATATGAGTTATGTGGAAGAACCCATCCGAATACTAGATAGGAAGGAAAAGTTAATTCAGACGAAAAGAATTCCATTGGTTAAAGTTCTCTAGAAACACCACTCAATGGAGGAAGCAACTTGGAAACTAGAGGGCCTTATGAAGGAAAAATACCCTTAGCTATTTAATGGGTTGAGTTGAATTTGGAGGACCAAATTCTCAAAAGGTGGGGAGGATGTGAGAACTATAAATTTTATGAACTCTAGTTGTGAGATTGCAATGTGAGAATTGTAATTTGGTGAATGTAATTATGATATGTTGATGTATATGCAAGTTTTAAATTTAATAAAGTATAAGGAGATGAAGTTTTTAAGTCTTAAATGCGTATGGATTGAAATATGGCCTATGGAGTAGATTAAGGTGAGTTTTTGCATTGAGTTTCTTACAATTGATGCAGCAACAGTAGAATCTGTGAAGGCCAGATCGATCTCCAAGGATGAGAGATCGATCCCGTAGCTCCAGAATGCAGAAAAATCATGCAAAAGCAGACAGGCAGATCGATCTCATAAGGAAGAAGATCGATCTCCTAATGCCTCTGTCTAGCAATGATCGATCCTGTCACAAGGGCAGATCGATCTCTTTAACTCTCGACCTGGAAGAGATCGATCCCCGATTCAAAGCCAGATCGATCTCCACTTAGTTTTCTTATGAAGAGCAGATCGATCTGCACCCTCAACCAGATCGATCTTATAGTTGTTAAGGGAGCAATTTGGAGCAGTTGAATCGAGCAGAGATCGATATCCTCCGATGACCAGATCGATCTCATAAGCCCTGTTTAAATAAGGATCATGAGATTTTGCCTTGAAACCAAGCATTCTTTCTCTAAGATTCACCCTATTCTAGACTAAATTAGACAAAGGGGCAAGAGACAAAGTTGTTCCACTTGGCAAGGGGAACAACATACTAGAAAATCAAAGGTTGGCTTGAACAAAGGGAAGAGACAAGTGTTCTACAACTTGGTCAAGAGAGGACAAGCTAGGTGAGCTCACGAGATCCTTGGTTTAAGCATTATCATTGGATATATTAGTGAATGAATGCACATATATGTTTATACATTTGGTTAGAAATGTTTAAGGCATGATGAAACCAACAAATGAGTTTAGTTAGAAAATTTAATGTGGATGTTTTGTGATGGTTATGAGTTAACCAAAGTGTTGATTTAGATGTAGAAAGAGTTTTGAGATAATGTTGAGTTAGAATGAGTAAGAGGAAGAGATGGGAATTGAAAATGATGTGTATTGATGATTTAATGATGTGTGTGGACATCTCGAGAATTCGACGTAGGAAACGAGGCTAGTCTGAGAATCGAGGATAGTGTACCACTCAAGGTGCAAGAGGTAAGGGAAATAAACCATTTGTGCTTGTAAGTTTTCTAGTGAATGAAAACGTTTTAAGAGCATGAAAAAGAGTTTGATGGATGAGCATGTTTTATGAGATGATGTGATGTGTTGATAAATGTGTGAGTGTTTTACCGGTTTGAGCTCGATTTTGATGTGATTTGTGTAATTGTGAACACATACGGTTTATAACCAAAATGGGTTTTTGTGATAACCACCATGAGTTCTACGTGAAGGTAAAACGATTTTTATATAACAATGACATGTTTTTACTATGTGAGTGTTTTGCCGGTTTGAGCTCGATTTGATGAATTTTGTGTAAATGTGAACATAATGTGTTATAATCAAAATAGGTTTTATGATAACCACTAAGAGCTCTAAGTGAAGGCAAAACGATTTTTACTGAGACTATGGCTTGTCATGAGATGCACATCGGGTGTTGCTCTTGTAGCATGTAAGGTAGGGCCGTGCTCTAGTAGCATGTAAGACCGACGCCTCCGTTCTAGTAACATGAGATGACCCCGCTCCATGGTAGCGATGGGTGGCATTGCTTTGATAGCATGTAAGGTCGAGCCGTGCTTTGATAGCATGTAAGATAGACGGCTGTATGACTCTGATCAAGTCTAAGCGAACCATGGCCATGTGTGTATTATTGTCAACGAAATCCCTCGATTGGAGATGTTCGCCTAGGGGACGAGTTCAATTGTTTTGATGTGCCATGGCGTTGATTTCATATGAGTTTTATAAATTGGCTAGTCTCGATTTTATTTGATGTTGATGTGATTTTTCAACTGTGAGTTATATCGCACAATGAGATTTGATATACGATGATTGGTGATTTTTATCACGTGCTTTATGTTGATGCCATTGTCTTCCTACTGTTATTTCTATAACGATTGCATGCTCATTATTTTCCATCATATTGTGATTGTGATGATGATTTTCATAATTCCCCTTATCCTCTTTACTGAGCGTTTTTAGAGCTCATCCTTTTTCCTCCCCCGTCTAAATTACTTGAAGTAGTGTGATAGAGCCTGCCGCGTACATGATATAGGCTGGTGGACAAGATTTCCCCAGGCTATCACTTGTACACGCTTAAGGTATAATTCAATTCATTTTGTATCCAGACATTGATGTAATACAGACATTTGTAATGAGTATTTTGCGGTGTAATTAGGTTGACATGAAAGTAATGTTTTTTTTGGGACATTATGTAATTGACTTCATTAAGTATGAGTGGTATGATCTTGGGTATAATGACTAGTGTTAAAACGCAAGTGAGCACATGACACTGCACAGGAATACACCTAGAGTTGTTAGTTTTGTTTTAAGAAAAGTTTTAAATTAGCCATATTTTTCGCGCTTCCGAGCTGTCACAAGTTGAAGGATAATGAAAAAGTAAGTGTGGGAAAAATGCCTCTGTTGTTCTTTAAAGAAAACTTCCCCCTAAATGTGGAGATCTTGCTATGTTTTCTATCCCTTGCAAGTAGGTAACAATAAGATTGAAAAAACCACGATAGACTTAGGAGCTTTAATAAATGCTATGCCACTTTCACTTTCTTATTTCTTGAAACTTGGAACATTGAAAGAAACTGGCGTAGTATTACAATTGGCTGATAGATCTAACTGTTATCCTGAGGGAATGATAGAGAATGTACTTGTGAAGGTAAAATAACTTGTCTTCCTTGTTGATTTTTATGTGTTGAATATAGAGGATGAAAATTCTCCTAATCTTATGCCATTATTATTAGGAAGACCTTTCTTGAAAACATCATAAACAAAAATAGATGTAGATAAAGAATTAATCACTACGAAATTCGATGGTGAGATTGCAAAATTTAAAATGACTAGGGAGTTAAAATTTTATAGTGAGAATAAACCTGTTTTTGCTATTGATGTTATCAATTCTATTAAGCAAACTAATTTGTTCTTCAAGGAACTTGACAGAAAAAGAAAAGAGAAAGTTAAAAAGATAAAGAAGGCAAAGGAAAAGAAGAAAAAGGAAGACAAAAAGAAAAAGAAAGAAAAGGCTAAGAAGAAGAAGAAAATGAAAAGATTGAAATTTGAAATTGGATGAGTAAGAGATGGAAGTTGAGTAAATGACATTAAAGAAATGCGTTGTTTGGGAGGCAACCTAAGCATGAATTAAGGGAGTATTGCTAACTTTTTCTTTTAATTTTTTGAGTTTTTCTTCTTCTTTGCATTCTAGACTTACTTTGGGGACAAAGTAAGGTTTATGGGAGAGAAAGGTTTAGTATGTCTTAGAAAAATTTGAGCCATTTTTTTTTAAACTTTTATGTGTTAGTTGAATTTTTAAAGAAAAAAGGCTCTCGATTTTTTTTTTTGTTGTCGACTTTCATAAGTTTATAAGATGTCGACATGTATATATATGCTATATATGAGTTTAGGTTCAGTTTTTATATATTGTTTGTCGACTTTAAAATTTTGTTTTATAAACTTGTTTCGGTTATAACTTAGGATCGATCTAGCTTGTATAGTAATCAACCTTACTTAGTTCTTATATATATTTATGTCAACTAGTAATAAATGCTAGCATAGGTTTCAATTTTGGTATGTTTAAATTATGAATTTGTTAAGTTGAGTCATAAGATCTTGATACTTTTTTCTTTTAATGCTTAATTCTAACTTAAACAAAATTTTATAAAAAGAGTTAAAAGCATTTTGATTGTTTTGATTATTGAAGTGAATGCTTTCTAAAGAGTTTGATGTGATTGCATGATTTAAGATGATTGCGTATGTGATATTTGTTTTGTAATTTTGCTTATTGACATTAGTCATAAGTTAGGTTGAAGTAAACAAGAATGTATTTATAAAAGATAAGAAGTACAAAAGAAAAGAAAAGAATGATATGAAAGAAAAATAAATAAGTTAAGAGAAAAACAATTAAATTTAACTACTTCGATGCTTTAAGTCACTTAACTTTATAAAGATTAAAAATATATTTAATGACACGAAATATGAGTATGCAAAGCACTCTAAATATGAAAATTGACTTGTTTTACAAGTGAGTACTTAATGAAGCCACAATATAACCTCTAAAGCTTAAAATGATGAAGAATTATTGATTTATTGCCAATTCTTATAGTAATTGAGATAGGTAAGTTGCATGCTTATGTTATATGTTTCAATTAATGTTAGTTATGTATTTAACATTGGCTTATTTAGAAGTATGCATGAATATGAGAATAATAGTTAAGATTCAATTGACTTGATTATTTGATTTTGTTAAGTTATGAATTGAAAATTAAAGATTGAGAAGTATTCATAATCTTTGTCAAACAAAATTTGCTAACTTGTTTAGGCTGAGTCAAAAGTAAAGATTTTGTAGGTATATCTCCTGACAACCCTCATGAGACACAACTCATCCAGCAGGGGTGACTTGGGAGTTTAAAGGCTTGTTGCATAGGCTAAATGCAATCATGACTACTACAAAAGTGTGTTAGGAGTTAATTGAATTTAGGACTTTAGGATTTGCTAGAGGACTAGCAAAGTTTAAGTGTAAGGGAATTTGATAATTGCTTAATTTGCTATATTAATATTGTCTAAATAATATTCTTTTAGCTTTAGTATTATGTTTAAAAGTACTATGTAATGTTTGTTTAATGTTATAAGCATTGAAAATAGTCTTATGAGAGAAAATGGAGCTAAAAAGACACTTTTTGCACTTTTTGCATTTTTGAATTAGTAAGGGTATTTTGGTAATATTTCCTTTACCTGTGGAAAAAGTGTTCTTCTTCAAAGTTGTAGAAGACTTCTCAAGCTTTCCAGAATGTCTAAAATCATCCAAATGAGAGTTCATTTGATGGGTCAAAAGTCCTTGTAAATTCTCCACTAAAATTGGGAAAGTCAAAATCTTAGTCAAGTGGGACTTATTAAAGGATAATTAAAGAAATTATTAAAGCCTTTCTGCAAGATAATTGCTAAAAAGAGAGAGTGTCCATGATTAAATTGACAAGAAGAGTTGGCTACCAAGTCAACTACTCAAGATAAATATGAAGAATTAATATTAGATTATTAGAATCCTAGTCACATTGTAATAAGATCTTTCAATCCAAATGAGATTAGGATTGTTCCCTCACTACATGAAAGGACCATAAGCTGGCCATTAAACATACCAATTGGCTTAGTTTTATTTTATTTTTCTTATTTTAAAGGACGGAACGATTTCTTCTTTAATTTTTTTATAAAAGTATCGATTGGTATTTTCTTAGAATTCTTGTTCTTCCTTTCTTTAATTGCTTTCTTCTTTCTTTCTTTTCTTCTTGAAACTGATTGCTATCATGTTTAGATTATATTTTGTCTAAATTAAATATTGCATGAATAGTTAAGAAAACTGATTACATTGATAATTAATTGTCACGACCCTTTTCATAAACTTTATCTACAAATCACTATAAATTTTTCGCTTTTTGCTTTAACCGTTAACTTACCCGGTCGTGAATAACCCTCACAAAATACAGTTAGGCTGTGAGTTAGTAATAAATACCAATTCATACATTTTTCAATAAATCAAAAGCATACATTTGATACTTTAAATCGTATACTTATGCTTGACATGTTTTCTAACATTTACATCCCCCGTATTACAATTCAAAATGATTATTGTGCTGTTACATGTTTAGATACAAAAAGAATCCCTGTGTATACCTCTTGGTGATGGAGAGCAGCAGATATCCAAAATCTAACACCTCAGTCCTTCACTAGGCTACTGTGCACACTCTGTAGAGGGGAAAATGAAGGGATGAGCAACCACACGCTCAGTAAGGCAATAATGTGAGCATGGTAGATAATTACACTATTTACATGCTTATAACGTCATGGCCTAAATCGTTTATATGCAGAGCATGAGGAAATCATAAAACTATGCCACATGTATATACATATATCACGCACTGAAATCATGTAAATAGCCACGTAAAACATGAAAAATCATCATGTGAAAACCTCTCATGCTCATTATAATAAAACTCATTACAAAACATCCCTCAGGATTCATCACTTTCTCAAAACACGTCAGAATTCATCATAAATAGCAGAACCATCTTTTAAAACACAATCCCACAAGGCTCGACCCTTCCCTCGGGTCTACCCTGGACAACACAAATCACACTCAGTAACCAAAACCATGTGATATCATGTGAGATAGTCTGTCAGACCCGGATTTTTTGTAGCTTGTACCTTATGATTCCTATGTGTATGAACACTATGTAATTATAGTTGAATCATAAGAAGAGTATTTACTATCATGAAATCGACTATTTGAGAAATTAAAAATGCATGTAAGCTACATAACAGCGAGATAAGGGTTAAGTTGATTCCCGAACAAATGCAGGGGTAAAACGGTCAAATGACTAGAATTCGGTATAATTTCGATAATACAATTTCATTAAAAATATGAAATTGAGGAATCTTGATCAAAATCGAGGAAAATATTTAATTTCGAGCCCAATTAATCAAGATATAAATTTATTAGAATTTATCAAAATTTTTGCCTCGAAAAATGAGCCCAAAAATAGTGAAAAAATATACCGAAAAGGTAAAATCGGACTGATAAATTTATTTACGGATTAAATGAATTTAATATGATTTTTGGAGATATTTTTAGATATTTTTGGGATATTTATGGGATATTTATGGGATATTTATTATTATTTTATAATAAAATAATAATAAAAATATATTATAAGTAAAAGAAAAAAAAAGAGAAACGAAATCTGAAGAGAAATCGGGGAGAGAGAACAGAGGAAACGGAAGCAAGCCGACCCGAGGGAGAAGACCACCGGACAGCGAGCACCGGCCACCCCACGGGCAGGGAAGGGGCCGAAAAAGGAAGAGCATGTCCATGCACACCCATCGCACCGGTCACGCCCTCCACCGACGCCGGACGCCGACGAATCGAAGAGGTGAAGCCGCGGAGGAAAAGAAGGAATCCGGCGGCCACCGGCGGTGCTTGGTCCCGATCGAGCCCAGCCGAGTGTTGCCCAGGCTTAGGCGCGCCGAACGGCGGTGGTGATGCATCGGGAACAGGCCGGAATATGCCGAAATTTCCAAAGGATGCCTGAACCGGTCGGCGGTTCAGGGGAGAAGGTTCTGTGCTGAACCGGACCGGACCGGTTCAGCCAAGGAGAAAAGGGAAAAAAGAGGAAAAAGAAAGAAAAAGGAAAAGGGAAATTTTTGGGATTTCACCGGACTTCGGGTAAGTCGATACGAGGTCAAAAGTGACCGATTTAATTTTCGATGAATTTATTTAAATTATATTTAATCGAAAATTGACCCGGAGTTAAATATAATAAATTGTGCAGTTCGACGATAAATTTCGAACGGAAGCCCGATCGAACTTCGATTTGCGTACCATCGCATATTCTCGGGTAAGTAAAGTTCATTTACGACAATTTATGTCATTATTGCGTATTTAAGATTTATTTTACGCATTTCGGATTAAATCCCGTATTTAGTGAATTATATTCGAAATTTTGAATTAAATGTCGTAAATGATATACGGGCTATCCAAAGAGCTTGGAACAAAGCCCAATGGGTATTGATAGGCCCAACGAGTCGATAGACCCTGATGAAGGGAAATAATAAGTGGAAAACGGGCTTAATACGGATTAAGGCCCATTAAGGATTATTAAGGCCCATTAAGGGAAAATAGACTGTATTAATGTGTAATACAGTAGGAAAATTATGATTAACCTGAGGAATGGTTATTTACAGCTCCGGAGTTTACATTGAGAGCTGATCGGACTGCGAGATTGAGCAGCACCGAGGAAGTGAGGTCACGTGACGTGATCCGATGTAAGGGACTTTTGCGAGTAGTTAGAGATAACTGCACTTATTTTCGTCTGCTTTTACATTCACTTAAAAACTCTGAGGGTCAGGAAAGTGAATAATAATTATTGCGACCCGATAGTGGCAAATTACGATTTTACCCCTAGTTAGTCAAAAAGTCAACTTTTGTGAAAAGTTGCGAAAAGCATGGAAACAATTATTGTGAGTGTTTAACTGCTGTTTAGCATGAAAATAAATAGATGGGCTAATGATTTTAAGGTTGATGTGACTTCAGCACACTTTATAGTGCTGATTTTGATGTTTTATAAACAATCCCTTTTAAATAGCCATCTATCATATTATGTGAGAATGAATCGTGCTAGAGCATAGCTCGCACTGGGATTCATATGTTTTCCACATACATTAGTGCTGGATTTGTATACGCACTAGATTTCCATGACATGCATGATAGAGTACTGGAGTTTTACTCGTACTCAGTTTTATATGATATATGCATGACACAGAGTGCTGGAGCGATTAGCTCGTACTCGAGTTTTACATGAGATACATGACAGAGTATTGGAGCGTTGCTCATACTCGATTCTTCGTGGTTTATACATGACATAGTACTGGAGCTATTGCTCGTACTTGATTTGATATATGCATAGCATAGTACTGGGAGCTATTGCTCGTACTTGATTTAATACATGAACTATGCATTAACCTAGTTGCTGGAGATTGCTCGCACTAGAGTTGAGTTTGTGATGTGAAACAGTGTTCGAGAGTAGTGTCGACTGTGTGTGGCATTTGAGGACGCACACTGTATGTGATATTATATACATGGTACCTATTCATGCCGTATTCTTGTGTGACTGAGTGTCACATTTTGAGAGGATGGCCAGCATGAGGGTATTTGTGAATGTGGTATAAATATTTCCATAGTTACAAGGGCTAAGTCCTATGGGAGGCACCCTGGCTGTGAGGGTCCACGAGTGTACTTTGTACCGTGTCTGAGTGGCACGAGGTGTATGCTGTACCGTGTGTTACGCATAGCTGAAGGCTGTAGTGGACTGACCATCCTCCCGTTGCAGCATTGATGCCCCGCACACCGAGATCTGTGTTGCTTGGGATCACATTTCGGATATGATCATAGTCCAGGATACTATTTGCATTAAACCATAGAGTATTACTTGATATATCACATTGATTGACTGATTTAAACTGCGGACAGACCTGAGGGATGGGTCGGACTCCGATTTTGTGTTTTGAATCATTTGATGCCATATTTATTATGATTTAAATATACATGGCATGATTTACATAAAGGCATGATTTATATACGATGCATTGTTTTGCACTACATGCCTACATTTGAGAAAGAAAGCATGATTTTCTGTACATGGGATTTATTCTGTACAAGTATATATATTATATTTCAAGACATGCTTTTTAAAGCGAGTAAAGGAAATAATGTTTTCAAGGCATAGCATTATTTTGAGTAGATAATGTTGATATCTACTTGCTTGCCTGATTTCCTTACTGAGCGCGTTGTATGCTCACCCCCCTTTCTTTACATCTCTCTACAGAGCGTCAGTAGAGCGAGAGCTATCGAAGGACAGTATCCCAGAGTCCACTGCTAGTTCCTATCGATCGCCAGGTATACCTTTATGTACAGTTGTGTATCTAAACATAGAAACAGCACAGTGATGTATACGATATATATTATGGGGAATGTATTTGTATTAGATTTTATATAATCTTACATGTATAATAAAAGCAGTTACAGTCAGTAATAATATATTGACATGTATGTATGAAATGGATGATGTGGTAAGTGAGGACTCTGACATCGAATCACAGCCCAACCATTGAAGAGCGGAAAGGTAAGTTAAGAATGCGAAACATTTATAGTGATTTTTGGATAAAGTCATGGATTGAGAACGGGTCCTGACATAGTCGGTCACTAAAAATCAAAGATTCTGTTGGCCAACTATGTCGTAAATCATCCTAGACCACACGGATCTCAGTGTACAAGGCATCATGCTGGAACGAAGGTGGGTTAGTTCTTCACCAGACTTTCAAATCAACATCACAACGACGCGTACAATGTACTCCATGTGATACACATAGTACAACGTACTCCACGGACCCATATCTTGGTTGGGGGTGCCTTCCATAAGACTTATCTACCCCATAGCATGTGTAACCTATACAGTCTCAAGCGCACGTGAGAGCATTTCGTTTTAATGTTAGAGAGCCTCTCCTTCGAACAGAGCCTCCCCGCCTCGATAGGCTTAATGATGTTGGGCTTAAGGATCTTACCAATGTAAGAGAGCCGCCCCACCTCAATGGGCTTAAGGATGTTGGGTTTAAGGATCTTACCAGCTCCACGGCTTATACATACCACAGTGTGAAAATCCAGTGCGAACGAAGCTCCAACACGATTTCATGCATCATCAGCAAATATCCTCGTACGAGCAACGCTCAAGTACAATTTTATGCATGACAAATAGTGAAGAAATCACGTATGAGCATAGCTCTAGTATGATTATATGCATAAGTGAGTCAAGGAAAACCCACGTACGAGCTAGCAGCTCCAGTACGACTTATAAAACATCATCGACTCAAAATAAGGTACGAGCTAGGCTCCAGCACATTTTAATTCATATAAGTACAATAGGCGGCTCTATTTCGACAAACATTCTTAAAACCAAAGTTAGCACCTCACTTGTGCTATTTCACAAATCATGAAATCACTAGCCAGCCTAGCCGTCAATTTTACTTAAACCAAACCAATGTATTTTTTTGTAAAAGTATCAAGACATGTGATTTATGCAATTATTAGCCTTATTATCCCCTTTGTAAGAATTACTTCAGAAACCAAATCATATACATATATACTTGTAGTCATTCACATATATAATCATTCACTTTTCTAAATAATCATGCATTTATAAAGCCCTATATTCACCCGTAAAATACGAACAACTATCTCTATATACCCATAAAATTCCCTTACTTGGAATCGCGTCGAGTGATTCCAATTCCTTAGAGCTGCTCGATTGCGTAGTTTGATTCGCCTCCAACGAACTCTCCGGAACTGCACGAGATTACGTTTCATATTAATTTTAAATCCAATGAAGTAAAGCTCTTGTGTTTACTATAGTCGATTCAACTTATAGTTTTCATCAACACGTGTGAAACCCCATTTTGATTGTTCTACTTATCTCTCGAGAGTCTATTGATTCATACTAAATCGATATTTAAGCTCATAGTGTCTCTAGTTCATCACTTACTTCACTATGACATTTTATCAAACACCTCATATACTTATTTCCTCAACTTAACAAATCTCACAATGTAGTTCATCCTATCATCTTAAAACCCTACATACCACTTCACTAACACCCCAGTATACTCCATTTATCATCAACTCACCCATATTGCATTTTCTCACACTAGACCCATTTTAGGTCCTACTTGTTCCATTACATTCTAGGTAGTTTCTATCATTAATATACACACCAATCAACTCAAAATCAGTAACTAAATAAATGTACTTCAGTTGGTGTATTAAAAACTCACCTAGCTTGATTTTCTTCTTGCTTCAAATAAGAACACTCATTTGCTCATTTAATCCAATCAATGAAGTATTGATTTGAACCTGTGTTGTTCTTCTCTTTATAAGGAACAACTTTGCTCTAATAGCTTTTCCTTAAATCTTTGTGGAAATGGAATGGTTTTAGAGAGAGAATGTGAGACCCGGTATATGTATAGTTGTAATGTGTGTAATTGGATCAAATAAATGTGAATGGACTTGTAATGTGAAGTATAAGTGATGTGAAGTCTATAAACTTAATGTACACACTTGTAATAAGAGAATGTGATGTACGCACAAGTTTCATTATGTATGAATATGAAGGATTGGACTTTTGTGTGGGATGAATGTGAGTGGAATGAGAAATGAGTAGTGTGATAAATGGAAGGAAGTTGCATGAATCTAAATACTTCCATTTGGCTTTATATTGTATACCTTTGGATATACAATGAATGCACTCAAGTTTCTATGTGTATAAGGTATGAATGGATGCCATTTTCAAGTCATAAAGGTGGTTGGATGAGAAAATGACCATGGCAACAAATTAAGGATGTTTTGTGTAAAGTTACTGTAAAAAACTATAGTAAAATCTAAAAAATATGAAGGCCAGATCGATCTCATAGGATGAGAGATCGATCTGGAAGAGCCAAAATGCTCTTATTTGAGCAATGGATAGAGCAGATCGATCTCCAATGGGACCAGATCGATCTGATAAACATTCTGTAATAAAGAGATCGATCCTTGAAGCAGAAAGATCGATCTCCGATTGACTACTGGAAAGAGTAGATCGATCTCTTCCCTTAGTTAGATCGATCTCCTTAGCTCTCAGCCTTAAACAGATCGATCTCCTACTTGTAAAATGCCATGAAAAAGAGGGATTTTAAGAGGACCCGATCGATCTCCTTCCCCTGCAGATTGATCTGATCAAGCAATTCTATATATAGGAGGAGTGAAATCTACCATTTACGAAAAACACACATCACCTTTTCCATTTTCAACCCAAAACCTAGCTTTCTCACTCTTAAATCCACCCATTTCCATTAAGATTTGAGAGGGAGCTATTAGACACAAAGTTATTCATTTCAAAGAGAAGAACAACATAGTTTGGAACCAATGTTCCATTGTTTGTATTGAAGGAGCAAGGATCATTTCCCATTTAGAGCAAAAAGGAGAAACTAGATTTGGTAAGTTTCTAATACTCCAGCCCAAGTACATTGTTTATTTATTAACTTTGGAGTTGATTTTTATGGGTAGTGATGGTTGAAAACTACCTAAGATGTATTTGAATAAGTTAGACCTAGAAAATGGAATGAGTTTAGTGTGAGAAATTGTAAATTGAATGAAATGATGAAATAGTGGGTAAATGAAGTGGGTAAATGAAGCTATATTATGGATTAAGTGAATTTATGAAAATGAGTATGTAATATGTTTGATAAATGCCATAGTAAGGAAAATTGATGAAATAGGAACACTGTGAGCTTAATATCGATTTGATATCGATTGGGTATGAATCAATAGGCCTAAAAGAATCATTGGGTTCAAGATATGAATAGGACAATGAACCTAGGCCTTATAAGAGCTAATGGGGACTATAGGTCGAATCGACTATAGTGAACGCACGATGTCCTGTTATATGGATTGAATATAATGCGGAATACGATTTTATGCAGTTTCAAAGAGTCGTTGGAGACACAATCGAACTACGCACACGTAAGTAGCTTTAAGGAAGTGGAATCACGCTTCGCGATTCCAGGTAAGGGAATTTTGTAAGTATATAGAGGTAGCTGCTCGTATTTTGTGGGTGAATATATGGTGTTTACGAAATGCATGAATGTTTAAGGAAATGGTTGTGATATGTGTGAATACCTACGAGTATGTATACAAATTAGTTTTCGAAATGGTTCTTGAAAAGAAAGGGATAGTAAGGCTAATAATTGAATAAATCATGTGTTTTGAATGTTTTCGTAAAACACAATGTTTGGTTTGAGCAAAGTAATGGATAGGCTGGCTAGTATTTGAATGATGTTGTGAAATGCCCCATGTGGGGCGCTAAACATGTTTTGAGATGTTTTGAATGTACATGAGCTGCCTATCGTGTGTATGTGATTTAATTCGTGCTGGAGCCTAGCTCGCACTGGATTATTGATGCTTTTACTTATGTGAAACGTGCTGGAGCTTAGCTCGCACCTTGGTTTGATCTATGATAATGTTTTATAAATCGTACTGGAGCTTTTGCTCGTACGTGGATTTCGAGTGAATTTCTTATGCATATAACCGTACTGGAGCTATGCTCGTACGTGGTTTTTTTTTTCATATTTTATGCATAAATGTCGTACTAGAGTGTTACTCGTACGAGGTAATTTGTTTATGATGTATGAATTTGTGCTAGAGCGTAGCTCGCGCAAGTTTTCCACACTGTGGTATGTATGATGCCGTGGTGAGGGTAATACGGGTTGGTGTTCGGGGAACCCAACAGGCCTAAAAGACCTTTTGAGTGGGGTGAGGGTGAGGGGCTAGGACATGACAGTAATCCATTCAGGGAACCCAACAGGCCTAACAGACCTCTGGAGTGGGGTGAGAGTGAGGAGCTAGGACCTGAATCAGGGAACCCAATGAGGGAGAGCAAGGCTATGAGGGGCTAGGACCTGGTATTAAGAGTACTCCCACATGCACTTGAGACTAGAGGTTTCACTCGGTATGGGGTAGATAAGACCTACTACAGGCACTCTCAACCATGTTATGGGTCCGCGGAGTACGTTGTACCATGTATATCACATGGAGTACGATGTACCGCGTGGTTGAGATACTAGTGAGAAAGTCTGGCGGAGAACTAACCCACCTTCGTTCTAGCATGATACCCCGCACACCGAGATCCGTGTGGTCTGGGATGATTTACGACACAGTTGGCCAACATAGTCAGTTGAGATATAGTGACCCATCTCCTTGCTTATTACATTATACCACATGGTCTTGATACTTGAGTGTGATTACAAACTGTCCAGGGTAGACTCGACGGAGGGGTTGAGCCTTGTGGGATTTTAAATTGAGAAATGATAATGATGTTGTGATTGAGAAACCATTTTTATGCGATTTCGGTGTGTTTGAGAAAGAGCTTTGTGATGTGATTTTAAAAAGGAGGTTTCTTAAATGAATTGACCTTTTTATGAGATTAACTGAGAATGAGCTGAGACGTTTTCGCATATTGATTTTCCATGTTTTATATGCCAATTTTACATGATTTTGATCCATGATATATATGTATACTCATATGGCATAGTTTTATTCCCTCATGCTCCTACTATAATCGATTTATGCATAACACTATCAGCATGTAGATAGAGTAGTTATCTACCATGTTTGCACTATTTCCTTACTGAGCATGTGGTTGCTCATCCCTCTCTACTTTCCCCCTCTACAGAGCGTACGTAGCAGCCCAGTGAGGACTAAAGCCTATACACATGAAGATTCTTTTTGTATCTAAACAATTGTAAAAGCACAGTAGTCATTTGAATTGTAATTATAGGGGATGTAGATGTCAGTAAACATGTTCTGTATAAGTGAATGATTTAACTTCCAATGTATGACATCGCCTTTATTAACTGGGAATGAATGTTAAGAGTGGATTATTATTGACTCACAGCCCATTTGTGTGGTGATGAGTCGTTCATGACCGGGTAAGGAAAGAAAACGCGAAATATTTATAGTTAGTTTCGGTAAGAAGAGGATAAAATGGGTCGTCACAGAGATTGGTATCAGAGCTGTGTTGGCCTGTTGTGAGTCAGTAATAAAACGTAGGAAAAGTACATCCCCATAGTACTGTGCTTTGTTTAGATATAACTGTGTATACCGTGATGGATTGAGGTTAATAAATGATTATTAATACAGGAAGTTAGGCGATATGCCTATTACGCGTTGAGGTAGAGGGGCGAGAGCACTGCTAGAGGCCGTAGAGGTAGGCCTAAGAGCCGTGCGAAGCCACAGACTGATCCGGCTCCACAAGACCCTGCAGAGAGAGCAGGAGATACAGAGGCATGCTTCGCTAAGATAGAGCGGAGTATTGAGAACCTAGTGGAGATAGTCACATAGGCATTAGGTGCCGGTGATAGATGAGGTCCCGCAGCACATCCTACGACTGGACAAGTAGCTACAGAGGCGGAGAGGCCTCAGACTGCAGAGACAGCTACAGTTACACAACCTTCAGTCTAGGATACAACTTCTCCTATCGCTCCACAGCATAGCGGTAATGAGTTGGGTTATGACTATGAGTTGGGCAGATTGCAAGAGTTCCAAGGGTTGAAACCCCCAGTGTTCCAAGGGGTGAAGGACCCAGTGGTTACGGAAGATCGGGTGTACGAGATGGAAAAACTGTATAGGTTCTTCAGGGGCACTTGAGCTAAGAAGGTATCCTTTATCGTGTTTATGCTAAAAGGCGAGGTCGAACACTAGTGGAGATCCACAGAGACTGTTTTGAGGACTAGACACCCCGAGATCACTTAGGAGATATTTTTGGAGGCCTTCAGGAGACGAAACATCCCAGCCACAGCACAGAGGAAATTGCGGATGGAATTTATCAACCTGGTTTAGGGAAACCGAGCTGTGGACGAGTATGAGTCCAAGTTCATGTCTTTGGGGAGATATGACCCAGACACGATGAGTAGTGAGGCCTGTAAGATTTAGAAGTTCGTTGATGGGTTGAGGTTGGCCATCCGGACTAAGCTAGTGATTGACCGACTATGCCCACTCTAGGTGACATAGACGTGTTATTCGCAAGTGCACGGGTCGTACAAGTAATAATGAAATTTGAGTCCCGGATTATCGTCCCACAGAGAAGTTGAATTGCCTTATTAAGTACCGGTAATCTTACCCTAAGTATATTCTAGCAAATTATGAATTTTTAATGGGTGATCTACAAGGCTAGAATTAAAAGAACTGAAAACAATAAAAACTATAAAATAAAGAAAATCAAGTAGAGCTAAAATTACTTACAGTGCTCCAAGCAATTAAAAGCAATAACCTACAAAAGATAATTGAAACAGTTAAAATTAATTAAAGCAATTAAACTAAAATGCAAAATACAAAATTAATTAGACTAAAATTAAACAAGCCTAAAATAAAATATGCATGTAATTAAACTAATTAATAAAAATGCAAATTAAACTAACTTAAAATTTAATGAAATAAAATCTTAGAAAATTAAGAAAATAACTATAAATCTAATTGTCTAAAATATTGAATCTAAAATTAATCCTAATTATATCTAAATTCTAACTTAACAATAAAATCTAAATAATGCATGAGAAATAAATATTTTTTTATTTTAATTTTAAAATGAAACTAAATTAAAAATGGATGAAAAAAATTTAATCTAATTCTAAATTTAAGATAATAACACTTAATTAACTATCAACCTAATTAAAACTAAGTTATACTAATAAGCAAGGAACAATAATATGCAATTTAAATAAAGACTATTTTTACCTAAACTAACCTAAGCTAAAACAATACAATTAAAAGGAATAATTAAATAACAAATGTGCATGAAAATAGAATGGTGGCTGATTTGCAAGGCCAAACATGGCCTTAAACAGTTGTTCAATTGAGTGGTCCTAACTGTGCACTGTACACATTCCTTCTCTATTTTGCACCAGGCGCTATCCACTACTGGTTCGTGCTGTTGTCTAGGTGCTGATCACAAGTACTGCCTCCTGGTACAATCCTCGGCCTGACCAGCACGCCTTCTGCTCCTTACAATGTCCGGTTCTCGCTCCTGCTCTTGGTTGCTATCTTGCTCCTGCTGATGCATTCCAGACGGCTGCACCAAGTTATGCTCTGCTTAGCAGCACCGTTTCTCCTGGTCTGCATCTCGACCAGCTGATGCTATCCAACCGACAATGTTTTGCCTTCACACCAAATCTTGCATTAGCTGATACCTTCCTGCAACCGAGAGCTACCTGGAAATAATACTAAAGTAGAATTTAACTAAGCAGTACGATAACCCGAAAGAGAAAATAATGAAAGGAAATAAAGTAAATGGATTAACAGCTTTAATCCTAAACTATACTTGCTATGCAAAGATGAAATAGGAGCTAAACAATTTAAATGTCATTCTAGCATAAACCCAAGTTTCGGTACAAAGGAGTAATGCAAAAAGTACAGAAAAACTAAGGTGAACAATACACTATGCTTCAAGTAATACTTGAAGAATTAACAAGGCTGAACATTAAAGATGAAAAAAATGTGAGACTAAGAAAACTAAAGCAATGAGTATGAGCAACTCATTAAAAACTATAATGAACAGAGAAACACAATTCTCGATCTCTTGATTTCACGTCCTCTTGACAACAACTCAGAACAGCCAGTGCACTACTTGCTCTTGCTGCAACACCACGTGAGTCCAGCGACAGTAAAGACCTATCATACGATTCGGCTATGCCATGAATCCAATAATCCGAATGACAATAGAAAATCAAAGGAGTAAAGCCATCTTAATAAACAAACCGAGAGTATCACTATAAAAACATAAAAGCATTTCATAAACACCCGAGCATAAAAATAAAGAAATGAAACTTTACCAAACCGAGAATAAGAAGTTTTTCATAAAATAAATCAATTAAAAGTTGACATGAACAGTAACTATAGAAAATAAAATGAAGGTTAAAAATAAACTAATCGGGAAAACTAAAGAAAAACTAAGGGAACAATTTAACCTAAAAACTATTCTAAAACTACTCCTAAATTACTCTACCTTAAAAACTACCCTAAAACTACGCACTCTTTTCAATTGCTCATCATATTCTATTTATACACAAACTTAGGGGTACAATGGTGATTTTTCATCCTAGATGAGTTGGCATTATTTGGCCTATTGTCTTCATTTTATTTGTTACAGAGTAGATATTTCCACGTCACTTGTCAGTTTGTCCACTTGACTGTGCGATGTGGCCCCGCATGTGTCTTCCAAAAGGTTGGCACGGTATCCGTTGATCTTAACGTTTCAAAGCGAATAAAATAATAACACCTGGCATCCCTCGTGTCTAGACCACTGGTGACTCGGTCTGCAAATTGGAAGTGGTCCAGTCTCCTGTAGCTCGTTTTCAGCCCATTTTCGACTGAAACGACTGAGTTTCATCTGGATTTATTTTACCTGCACATTAAAGAATTTTAATTAAATAAAGGGGATAATTAATAAAATAATATGGGAATTTAAATAAATAATTAAGAAATTAAGCACAAATAATTCTATTTTAATAGAATTATCACACCCCCAAACTTGAGCTTTTGTTTGTCCTCACGCAAGACAAAACAAATGTCGGAATGACAAGTACCCGACATAATAATTTCCCCAATATTATCCTTAAAGAAAAAGTATAGACTCTGATATCAAATATTCACAATTACATGTCCAACATTCAGAATCATTCAATCATAAGTCCTAACCTAAATTGGACTCCTCGTGTTTGTGTGTGAAAATGTCAAAGCCACTTCATAGTACATTACCAGGATCAGATTATGCGAACACAGTGAATGCAAAGTCAATGACATGTGATCATTCTCATAAGTTTGCTTTTCACTTCTCTCTTCACTAATGTAGTCACAGTTAATCAAAGATCAATAGGACTTCATTAAGCTTGTAATGTAAGGTTGGGGCTAAGGTATGATAAAGTTGATTTAGGTTTAATTACCCCTTAACATGCATTACTTCTAGGATCTTTAATGTAAGAGCTCAAATTATTTCCCCCAAACTTATTTCTTTTACTAAATATTTTATTCTATTTTTGTATTTTTTTTCTTCTTCTTTCATTTTTTTCATCTCTTTTTTCATTTTCATTTTTTTAAGTTTTTTTTTTCGAACTTTCACTATCACCTAATCCCCATATGTACATAGCTCGAGATATATCCTAGTGAATTTACAGCTTTCGGGGTAAGGGATAGGAAAAAAGTATTTAAGCTAAGGAAAATTATGCAGGTGTATTTACAGAGAAAAGCTTATTTGACCCAGATAGGTGACTAGGGGTAAAATATGTACAAGGATGGCTAGAAAGGCTCAAACGATCCAAAGATGGCCTACATTATCTCCCTAATTAAGTGTGATCTAATATTTCACCTCGAGATCAGATCAAACAAATTCTAGAATATGATGTACAAAATTAACTGAACAAATACAATCTTAGGTCCACATAAGCTTTCTCTAAATAAATATACAGATTCATGACATAACATGTGCATAAGATGAGGAAATCACAATCAGAATCAAGACAAATTCAAGAATTCAACTTCATGCTTTTTCTATGATCATGCTTCTTAGTCAATCAAAGTCAGACTAAATCATGGGGTCATATCATCGAAATATGGGAAAACTATATGCTAAATACTAAATCGTCCTAAAATCAAACAGTGTAAGCTCAGATTTTTGAAAAAAAATTTCAATTTTGCCCAAAAGTTTCAAAAATGCTAAAGTGATATTCCTACCCCCAAACTTAAAGTGCACAGTATCCTCAGTGTGCAGAAAATATAAGAATTTAAGCTCAAGAACAGAGTACTCCCCTATCTGATGATGATGACGAACAATCGAAGCTTGATTGAAAATGTAATACTAGAAAAGCAATCTGCAAAATAAACAAAGAAAGAAACAACGGAAAAGAGAAAAGAACTATACAAAAAGTGAAAAGAAAAACACAACCACTTCAAATGTAGCTAAAGAAAACAGCACTCAGCAGTAGGGCGAAGAGTAGGAGGGTCAGCCAGAGTGGTGACAAAATATTGATAGTTAAATCCTCCTAAACTCTATCTACTTCCCTCCTTCTTTCAGATTTCTTATGCTCAAGCTTTATATCCTCTATCCTAAAACAGTCTTGAGAGTCATCAGGGAACTTCAAAGGTTTGAAAACATTAAATGTCACCTCCTGATTTAAGACTCTCATGGTCAATTCCCCATTTTGTACATCAATTAAAGTTCTACCAGTAGCTAGGAAAGGTCTGCCTAGTATAATGGGGACTTCCCTATCTTCCTCCATGTCTAATACAATAAAATCTGCAGGGAAAATAAATTTGTCCACCTTTACTAAAACATCCTCAATGACCCCCTTCGGATATTTAATAGATCGATCAGCTAGCTGAAGGGTCACTGTGGTAGGCTTAGCATCCCCTATTCCTAACTTCTGATAGATAGACAAAGGCATTAAATTTGTACTAGCTCCTAGATCACAGAGAGCTCTACCAAAGAATAAATTTCCAATAGTGCAGGGTATGGTAAAACTCCCGGGATCTTTGAGCTTGAGGGGTAATTTCCTTTGAATAATTGCACTACATTCCTCAGTTAAGGCCACCATCTCATAATCTTCCAATATTCTTTTCCTAAAGAGGATATCCTTCATAAACTTCACATAACTCGACATTTTCTCTAAGGCATCTGTGAAAGGAATGTTGATGTGAAATTTCTTAAAAACCTCAAGGAATTTAGCGAATTGTTAATCCAATTTTTGATTTTGGAACCTTTGAGAAAAAGGTACTGGTTGTCTAACTAGGGGAAGCGTAGTGGTAACATGTGTAGCATCAGAAGACGAGGAAGGTTATGAAAAAGAAGAAGGTATAGATGAAGAAGCGCCTAACTTAGATTCCTTTGCAGCCTGATCCTGATGTTCCTGCTCTTTCTGAGCTGCCTATTTAGAACCTATGGATTCTTCAACTATGGGCTGTTCAGGTCTGGACTTGTGGTTCATCTAGCTCTCTACCGCTCCTAAGGGTGATGGCTTTGATATGTTCCTTACCCTCCCTCTTCTTAATAGGATTAGCTTCGGTGTTACTAGGAAGGGTCCTTTGAGGATGCTGCTAAAAGCATTCGCTATTTGTCCAACCTGAACTTCTAAATTCTTAATTGAAGCAACTTGATTTTGCAGGATAGTCGTGAACATCTCCTCTAGTGTAGGCTTCTTCTCAGCTGCTGGTGCATGGTAATGTTAGGGCTGTATAAGTGGTAGTGGTGGAAGGTGAAATTGAAGTGGATGTGGATGATTAGGTGGATGGTGTGGATATGACTGATGTGGTGGTACATGAACAGGTGGAGCTTGAAAACCAGGGGGTCCTAAAGGTTTAGAATTATAAGATTGTCCTTGGTTTTGGCTCCAGGAAACGTTAGGATGGTTCCTCCACCTTGGATTGTAAGTGTTTGAAAAGGGGTTGTTCAGTTGCTTCTGAGATAGGGCAACGTACTGAACCGATTCTAAATTAAGCGGACACCTATCTACAGAGTGTGTACCACCACATAGATCACAAGAAAGAAAAGGATTTTGTACAAAATAAACAGGATTAGGACTGATGGAAGGATTATGCTAGGTACTGAGTGACTCTACCTTCTTCGTAAAGTTAGCAATTTGAGAGGTCAAGGTAGACAACGTGTCTAACTCATAGATACCCACCGCCTTCTTAAGCAGTTGCCTCTTCGAAGACCATAGATAGTTGTTAGCAGCCATCTTTTCTAAGCGCTCGTAAGCTTCCTCCTCTGTTTTACACATTAGAGCTCCACCCACAGCAGCGTCAACGATGGTTCTATTTTGGCTTGTAAGTCCATTGTAGAAGGTCTGGACTTGCAGCCACAAAGGTAGGCCATGATGAGGGCACTTCCTAAGAAGTTCCTTATATCATTCCCATGCTTCATAAAGAGATTCAGAATCAAATTGGGTAAAGGAAGATATGTCACTACGGAGTTTAGCCATTTTAGAGGGAGGGAAAAACTTAGCTAGAAATTGATGGGCTAACTCGTCCCAAGTAGAAATGGATCCTGGAGGTAAGGAGGTTAACCAGTGTCGCGGCCTATCCCTAAGCGAGAAGGGAAATAATCTAAGCCTAAGCGCATTATCAGATAATCCATTGTGCTTGAAGGTGATGCACAAGTCTAGGAATTGCCCGAGATGAGCATGTGGGTTGTCAGGAGGAAGCCCACTGAACTGTAAAGAGGTTTGGATCATCTGGAGGATGGAAGGCTTAATTTCAAAATTATTTGCATGGACAGCTGGTAGCCTAATACCGGTATAATATCCTCCAATCGTCGACACTGCATAATCTTCAACGGTCCTAATTTCTCTATTTTCTGCCATGGTGTTTTACAGCGAAGCTATTAATTTCCTAAAATCCTTACGAATTCTCCTAAGGGTTCTTTCAATTTCAAAAAGCAATCATAACTCTTGATTCTACGCATGCAAACATCACAAAGGCCTCAGATTTTTTTTAATTTTTAATTTTTTATTTTTTTTGTTTTTTTTTTTAATTAGATAGAGAAAATTTAACTAACCTAAACTAAGGCTCTAAATATTTACAACCTAAATATTTACAAGCTAGAATTACACTAAACATAATTTCACCGATATTAATTAATGGCTAATTATCTTCCCCAGCAACGGTGCCAACAACTTGATAGCCCAAACTACGCCCACTCTAAGTGACCTAGACATGTTATCCATAAGTGCACAGGTCGTACAAGTAATAATGAGATTTGAGTCCCGGATTATCATCCCACAGAGAAGTTGAATTGCCTAATTAAGTACCGGTTAATCTTACCCTAAGTATATTCTAATAAATTATGAATTTTTAATGGGTGATCTACAAGGCTAGAATTAAAAGAACTGAAAACAATAAAAACTATAAAATAAAGAAAATCAAGCAGAGCTAAAATTATTTACAGTGCTCCAAGCAATTAAAAGCAATGACCTACAAAAGATAATTGAAACAGTTAAAATTAATTAAAGCAATTAAACTAAAATGCAAAATACAAAATTAATTAGACTAAAATTAAACAAGCCTAAAATAAAATAAGCATGTAATTAAACTAATTAATAAAAATGCAAATTAAACTAACTTAAAATTTAATGAAATAAAATCCTAGAAAATTAAGAAAATAACTATAAATCTAATTGTCTCAAATATTGAATCTAAAAATAATCCTGATTATATTTAATTTCTAACTTAACAATAAAATCTAAATAATGCATGAGAAATAAATATTTTTTATTTTAATTTTAAGATGAAGACTAAATTAAAAATGCATGAAACAAATTTAATCTAATTCTAAATGCGAGATAATAACACTTAATTAACTATCAACCTAATTAAAACTAAGTTATACTAATAAGCAAGGAACAATAATATGCAATTTAAATAAAGACCATTTTTACCTAAACTAACCTAAGCTAAAACAATACAATTAAAAGGAATAATCAAATAACAAATGTGCATGAAAATAGAATGGTGGCTGATTTGCAAGGCTAAACATAGCCTTAAACAATTGTCCAATCGAGTGGTGTCGACCGTGCACTGTACACATTCCT
Organism: Firmiana major; assembly: GCA_033439115.1. Lineage (NCBI taxonomy): Eukaryota > Viridiplantae > Streptophyta > Magnoliopsida > Malvales > Malvaceae > Firmiana > Firmiana major. The sequence goes on from CM065905.1 coordinate 10,851,882, forward strand.
TCTCCATTTTGCACCAAGTGTTGTCCACTACTGGTTCGTGCTGTTGTCCAGGTGCTGATCGCAAGTACTGCCTCCTGGTACTGTCCTTGGCCTGACCAGCACACCATTTGCTCCTTACAATGTCCGACTCCCGCTCCTTCTCCTGGTTGCTGTCCTGCTCCTGCTGATGCATTCCAGACGGTTGCACCAAGTCATGCCTGCTCAGCAGCACCATTTCTCCTGGTTTGCATCTCCACCAGCTGACGCTATCCAACTGGCAATGTTCTGCCTTCACGCCAGCTCTTACTTCAGCTGGTACCTTCTTGTGTCACGACCCAATTCCATTCTCTTTAACCGAAAATCACTAAAAAATTTTCGCGTTTTACTGTTACCTTACCCAGTCGTGAACTAACTCACCACACACTGTTGGGCTGTGAGTCAATAATAAACACCACATCTCATTCATTCTCAGTTAACTAAAATGATGTCATACATTTGCATTTAATCGTGTACTTATACAAAAACATGTTTTACTGACATCTACATCCCCCATAATTACAACTCAAAAGAATACTGTGCTTTTACATTGTTTAGATACAAAAAGAATCATTGTGTATATACCTCTAAGCGATGGAGATGCAGCGGAGTCTAAAATACCACGCCTCAGTCCTCACTGGGCTACTATGCACGCTCTGTAGGGGGGAAATAGAGAGGGATGAGCAACCACACGCTCAGTAAGGCAATAATGCAAGCATGGTAGATAACTACTCTATCTATATGCTGATAGTGTTATGCATAAATCATTTATGGTAGAAGCATGAGGAATAAAACTATGCCATATGAGTATACATATATATCATGTGTCAAAATCATATACATTGGCATATCAAACATGGTAAAAAGAACATCATGTATAAATCATCTCATGCTCAATCTCATTTAAATTCATAAAAAGGGCAATTCATTAAGAAACCTCCTTTTTAAACCAACATCATAAACCTCTTTCTCAACACATAAATACCACCAAATCAATTCACAATCACAACCACGTTTTCATTTCACAATTCACACATGTGTATAAAAACTAGGTCACTATATCAAAAGTGCCTATGTGGACCAACTACATCATAAATCATCCCAAACCACACGCATCCAGGTGTGCGGGGTATCATGCTGGCACGAAGATGGATTATCCCTCGCCAGACTTTCTCATCAAATAACTATCATGCGGTACATCGTACTCCATGTGATATACACGGTACAGCGTACTCCGTGGACTCATATTGTGATTGGGGGTGCCATTCCTAGGTCTTACCTACCCCATGCCAAGAGTTTTCCATATCCGTGAAGGAGAGCCTCCCCGCCTAACAGAGCCTCCCTGCCTCCTCGGGCTTAAGGATGTTAGCTTAAGGATGTAGGGCTTAAGGATCCTTCCGTAAGAGAGCCTCCCCACCGAACAGAGCCTCCCCGGCTAACAGAGCCTCCTCGCCTCTTCGGGCTTAAGGATGTTGGCTTAAGGATGTAAGGCTTTAGGATCTTACCGTACCCATGTAGGAGAGCCTCCCTGCCTAACAGAGCCTCCCTGCCCCTCCAGGGCTTAAGGATGTTGGCTTAAGGATCCCACCGTAAGAGAGCCTCCCCACCGAACAGAGCCTCCCCGCCTCTTTGGGCTTAAGGATGTTAGCTTAAGGATATAGGGCTTAAGGATCTTACCAACTTTCACAACCTTATACGTATCACAATGTGCAAACTTGTGCGAGCAAAGCTCTAGCACAACTCATGCATCCTATCATAAAAAGACGCGTACGAGCATAGCTCTAGTACAGTTATACTCATAAGACAAACCACTCAAAAGCCACGTACGAGCAGAAGCTCCAGTACGATTTATAAACATCATCATAGTTTCCAAATCAAGGTGCGAGCTAAGCTCCAGTACGTTTCATACAAATGAAAACATCAATACCCGGTGCGAGCTAGGCTCTAGCACGGTTTAATTCACATAAACATGATAGGCAGCTCATAAGCTTTTAAAGTTATCTCAAAACATATTTGGCACTTCACATGTGCTATCACAAACATCAAACCACAATAGCCATCCTATCTATCAATTCGTTTAAAACCAAATACATGTTTTGTGAAAGCATTCAAAACACTTGATTTATGCAATTATTAGCCTTACTATCCTTTTTTATACATCCATGTAAAACCAAATCATCCAATATTCACAACTATTTTCTCATACCAAGCAACCAATTTCTCAAACGTTCATGCATTTCATAAACACCATATAATCCCACAAATTACGAGCAGCTACCTCTATATACTTACAGAATTCCCTTACCTGGAATCGCGATGCGTGATTTCACTTCCTTAAGCTGCTTACTCGTACGGTTCGATTCGTCTTCAACAACTCTTCGGGACTGCACACAATCATATTTCACATTATATTCGATCCATATAATGCAACCATTGTGCTTGCTATAGTCAATTTAATCTATAGCCTCTATTAACGCTTATATGGCCTCGTTTCATTACTTTACCCATAACTCGAGTCTATGGACCTTCTTAGGCCTATTAACTTATTCCAAATCGATATTAAATCGACATTAAGCTCATAGTGTTTATATTTCATGAATTCCCTCACTATGGCATTTTATCAAGCATATACATACTCATTTTCACAATTTCACTTAAACCCATATTATAACTCCACATAACCATTCCAAATCACCCACATTACTCATTTAACAACTTATCATAACCCATAAACCACCAACTCCCCAAATCATACTTTGTCACACTAGAGGCATTCCATTTTCTAGGTTACATTAGTTTCTAACACAACCTAGGTGTTTCCATCCATACATACTCATGCCGAACAACTCCAAAATTAATTAAATAGACAATGTACTTGGATTGGAGTGTTAGAATCTTACCAAATATGATTTTTCTTCTTGCTCCAAATGTCAATGCTCTTATCTCCTTCAATACCCACAATGGGATTTTGGGTTCCAACTATGTTGTTCTCTTCCTCAAGATGAACAACTTAATGTCTAATGGTCTCCCCTCAATTCTTGCTGGAAATGGCTAATTTTAGAGAGAGAAAGTTAGGTTTTTGGGTTAGAAATGGAAGATTGGTGTTTTTCCTGAAATTTTTAGATTTTCAGCCCTCCTTTTATAGAAATAGCTTGAGGAGATCGATCTGGTCCAAGAGGAGATCGATCTGGTCCCCTTAAATCTCTCATTTTCACGAAATTTTAAGCATGAGATCGATCTGTAGAAGCATGAGATCGATCTGGTCCCAAACAGAGAGCTAAGGAGATCGATCTGGGTGCTTGAGGATCGATCTTTTCATTACAGAATGCCTAGGAGATCGATCTGGCCCCATTGGAGATCGATCTGCTCTATTCCATTGCCCAAACAAGAGCATTCTGGCTCTTCCAAATCGATCTCTCATCTTATGAGATCGATCTGGCCTTCATACTTTCCAGATTTTCTGCAGTTTTCTTGCTGCAACTCACACCAACACTTCCTTAATCTGCTGCCATGGCCATTTTCTCATCTATCCACCTTTATAACTTGAAAATGGCATCCATTCATACCTTATGCACATTGAAACTTGTGTGCATTCATTGTATGTCCAAAGGTATACTATATATAACCAAATGGAAGCATTTATATTCACGCAGCTTCCATCCATTTACCACACTACCCGTTTTGAGTTTCAATCACAGCCATCACTTATAAGAACTCATTTCTTCATATTCAAACTCAATGGAACTTGTATGTACGTTACAAATCATATTACACATACATACATTGAATCCATGGACATACATCAATCATACTTTACATTACAAGTCCATTTACATTCATTACACATTACAACTTTACATATACGGGGTCTCACATCTTGCAACCGAGAGCTACTTGGAAACAATATAAAACATAATTTAACTTGTCACGCCCCGAAAGCGCGGAAAATTGGGCTAATTTAAACTTTTTATCCATTTACTATGTTGTTTTCCTGTCCATGTCTAGATTTAAAATCTTTTTCATTTTCCAGGATCTCGTTACATTACATACATTCTGTATATATAAAATCATTTACAACTATTACATCCCGACTATTATAAACCATAGTGTCTATTATGTATCACATGTCTGGAATATAAGTAAGACTGTACCTCAAGGTTACAAAAGTATCTGATGAAAGGTCGGACTACCTTGTCAACGACCACAGTCTCATATGTGCAGTAGACTCGCTATAGATAATCTGGGAGATGGAAAGGAGGGGGGTGAGTTTTTCAGACTCAGTAAGAGATACATTTAAAATAGCTTTAAATACTCAAAACATGGTAAAACGCATGGTTTTACAAATCAGCATAAACATGTACTGGAGTAGAGATGCTTACATTTCATAAAAGCAGTAAAAACATGCTTAAATCATAAGTTTACACACCATGCATCTTTTTAGTAAAACTCATATATAGTATGCATATCACGTCGTGTAAACAAGTAAAAAGCATCTCAAAACTTAATCATGCATATCATAACATGCTTATCACTTTGAAATGAAATCGTATTGTCATATGCACATTTCGTAAAACATACTCATGGCTACCCTTAAAATCTCTTCATAAAAATATGTGCTCAATAGCAAATCATAAAATAGGTAGCATGAAATGTGCGAAAACATATATATATATATATATATATATATCATTCCATCAATTCATCATGTAGGGTCAGGCAATTGTCTCATATACTAGTCCCGAAGGACATCATACATCTGGTCCCGTAGGACAAAATCATGGTACTCATGGCCATAGCACAGGGAGCCGTAGGACTGGATCAGGGTCGTACGCTACCCTATCTCTCGTGCACCACTAAATGGGGACTATACGCACGAACTCATGTGCATCACCAAGTGTGGTCTATACGCACGTTTCTCATATCAAGTCAGAGCCTGCCCGTTCCCTGGCCGTCGGCTAGGTAGATCCTCGATCGTCTCCATACGAGATCGATCCCAGATCCTCTGACCTTCTTCATGTCATGCCTTTTTACCCCATAAAAATCATTTTGGGCCTCTTACCCAATTTATCAAAATCATTTCGGGCCTCATACCCGTGTATTAAAATCATTACGGGACTCTAACCCGATTTTCATAAATCATTACGGAACTCTAGCCCGTTTCTCATAGAAAACATAGTTTTCATAAATCATTACGGGACTCTAGCCCATGTAAATATGGAAAGCATAGTTATAATAGCTATTTCTTGGGACTAATACCCGTACTGTGAAAATATAGCTTAAAAGCTGTCTCGGGACTTTAACCCGTATCATGAAAACATGATTTCATAAAACATATCGGGACTCTAACCCGTAATCTCATGTGAAAATACTATGCTTTCATTTCAGAAGTGAAAAATCACTTTTATAAACATGTATGCTGTAAAAATGTATCTCATATATATAAAACATGCTGAAAACTCGGGAAATGGTTTTGGTTTCGGTTTGAATACAGTTGAAAATCCATTTCGTCCAATTCTCATACATAAACAGCTGGTAAGGATAAAGGAGTACTAACGCTACTCTAAATTATATCCCTTACCTTTTAGCGATTGATGTAGAGCACTTTCCTCGATGCTCGAATTTACCTCGTAAAACGTGTCGATAGACCGAGCTGCTGCAAAACAAGTTCAACTTATCACATATGGCTTAAATTCATTTCAATATATCCAAATATGTGATTATATCGAAGCTTTGACCAAAAGTTGACTTTTATCGATTTTACTCTTTTTGCTCGGTTTTATCGATGTAAACCTCGTTTTAATCATATTCAACTCAATAAATATTTTCTTCATATTTATTATGGTCGATTTAGCTAATTGGACCAATTTCTCTCTTATTGGGCCAAATTACACCTTAATGGGTCTTAATCCGTTTTAAGCCCGTTTCCACTTATTAATTCTTTCATCAAGGCCTATTGGGCTCACTGGGCCCATCAGTACTTATTGGGCCTTTTCTAGACTCTTTGAATAGTCTGTATATCATTTACGACAATTTAATTAAAAATCTTGATTTAATCCACTAAATGCGCAATTTAATCCGTAACTCGTAAAATAAACTTTTAATGCGCAATAATTACATAGATTGTCGTAAATGAGCTTTACTTACCCGAGATTTTGTGATAGTGCGCAAATCGAAATTCGTTCGGGCTCACGTACGCGATTTATCGTCGAACTGCATAATTTATATATTTAATTTCGGGTGAATTTTCGATCAAATATAATTTAAATATATTTTTCGAAAATTAAATCGGTCACTTTTGACCTCTTACCGACTTACTCGAAGTCCGGTGTATCCCCGAAAATTTTTCCTTTTTCCTTTTTCTCTTTTTCTTTCCTTTTTCTCCTTTTTCCCTCTCTTTTTCGGCTGAACCGGTTCGGTCCGGTTCAGACCGATTCAGACCGGTCCGGTTCAGTCCGGTTCAGTTCCAGTCCAACTTCTCCCTCGCCGTTCGGGGCTTTTCCGGGCCTCTTCTCTCCTCCGGCGACGGCACCCATTTCTTTTCCTTCCGATCGGCATCGTTTCTGGCCGATCTGCGCCTGGATTGGCGCCTCCGTCGCTCTCCTCTGGCCACTGGTGTTTCGTTCCCCCTTCCCCCGGCCGTCGGTCACTCCCTCTCTTCCATTTTCTCTCTTTCTCTCTTGGTCTCTCTCTCTCTCACTCGGCTGCCGGCGTTTCCTCTCTCCACCGGCGCCGATGATGGCTTCTGCAGCTTCCTCTTCTCGGCTTCTCCCCGGTGGTGGCTCCAATCAGCATAGCAGAAGGGGGAGGCTGGCCTTCCTCGGGTCTTCTGCTTCGTTTGTTTCCTCTGTTCCTTAAACAGAATCGCAACTCGCGATTCTGTTTCCTTTTTTTTTTCTTTTTTCTTTTTTTTTTAACCTTATTATTATTTTATTATATTTTATTATATTATATTTATTATATTTTATTTTAATCAAATAAAATATAATAAATTGTACAAAATATCTTAAAAATCATATTATATTTTATTAATTAATTTATTTATTTAATTAATTTAATTTATTTTAACTATTTCGGTGTATTTTTCGCATATTTTCGGGATAATGTCCCGGGCGAAAATTACAAAAATTCGTAATATCTCCGTATCTTGACCAATTGGACTCGAAATTCCATAATTTCTCCTTTATCGATCAAGATTTCCTAAATCCATATTTTTAATGAAATTTTTTCATCGAATTTACACCGAAATTAGGATCTTTTGACCATTTTACCCTTCTACATGTTCGGAATTAATTTAGACCGATTTTCCTTCTCGGACTCACTATCTTTTCTCATTTAAATTCTGTATCTTTCGTCCAACGATTTAAATCCCTTTTATTTAAATTATGGTCCCAAATAATGAACATAGTGGGAAAAATCCGGGTTTCACATTTCTCCCCACCTTTTAAGAATTCAGTCCTCTGAATTCAAGCTGGTCCATCAACCCGGTGATGGTACTTCTCCCTTATTTGGCTCTCTAGTTCCCAAGTGGTTTCTTCTGTCTTGTGGTGTTACCAGAGAACCTTTACTAGTGGAATAATCTTAAATCGTAGCACTTCCTTCTTTTTGAAGCGTACTATACCCTTCATCGGTGACACCTTAACAAATACGGAGTCCCCAACCTAAAATTCAAGAGGATGTCTGCACACATTGGCATAACTTTTCTGTGCGGTCCTCGATCTGTCACGGATGAACTGAACACCCTTGGCTTCCTATTCCATTAAATCGAAAGCAAGGTGAATCTAGGATAATGGGACTCCTTCAGAATGCTCTGTCTCAAGGTGTCATCATGTAGCACACAGATACGGCCCTGGTTGCCTCAGTAATTCATCATCATTGATCGTAAACTCAGACTGCGATCTCTCCTCTGCCTAGCTAACCATATCTAGTAACCTCTAATCGTTTCGCTATCCAGCTCTAATCTGGTCTAGTTTACTGGATTCAATCCGTAGGCTAGCCATGTATCCATGCTCAATCTCATCCATACTAATCCTCAGTTCAGTGAATTGTTTCAATAAGTCCCACTCTTTAATCATGTAGAACACCATACCCTTTTAGCTCAGGGCGTCGACTACCACGTTCGCCTTATCAGGATGATATAAAATCTCGCAGTCATAAATCTTGAGGAGCTTTATCCATCTCCGCTGTCTAATATTCAGCTCCTTCTAATTAAACCAGTACTTAAGATTCTAGTGGTCAGTGAAGATCTGAAATCTTTCTCCATATAATTAATGTTGTCATATCTTGAGTGCAATCACTACTGCAGCTAACTCCAAATCGTGAATGGAATGATTATGCTCGTGATCCTTTAGTTGACGGGATCCATAAGCTACCATTCTACCATGCTGCATAAGCACACAGTCGAGACCTTGGTGGGAAGCATCATTGTATAACACAAATTCCCCCGACCACTTGGAATGGTCAAGACTGGTATCGTATTCAACCGACGTTTGAGCTCTTAAAAGCTCTGCTCACACTATTCAGACCATATAAACCAAACCTCTTTACAGGTCAGTTTGATTAATAGAACTGTTATCTGTGAAACCCTTCGATAACCCATCGGGAATACCATACTAATCCCAATAAGCTTCTGACCTCCGTGACTATCCTCAGTCTTTCCCATCTCAATATTGCATCTACCTCGTACGGATCTACTGGCACCTCGTCCTTAGATACTACATGTCCGAGGAATGCAATCTGATCTAGTCAGAAGGCATAATTACTAAATTTACCATATAGCTTCTTCTCACGGAGAGTTTGGAGCACAGTCCTCAAATGTTATTCATGCTCTTCCCGGGATCCAGAATAAATCAAGATGTCATCGATGAATACTATCATCAATCTATTCCAGTATTCTCGACAGACATCATTCATAAGACGCATGAATATAGCTGGGGCATTAGTCAATCCAAAAGGGCATAACTAGGAACTCGTAGGGCCCATATCGGGTCCGAAATGCTGTCTTCGGTATATCAGCCTTCTTAATCCTTAGCTGATGATAACCCGATCTCAAATCTATCCTTGAAAACACTGAAGCCCCTCTCAGCTGATCAAATAAGTCGTCAGTCCTTGACAGGGGATATTTAGTCTCAACTGTTGCTTTATTCAAAAGCTTGTAGTCTATACATAGACAGAAACTACCATCTTTCTTTCTGGTAAATACTACTGGTGCACCGCATGGTGACACATTAGGCCTTATAAACCCCTTATCGAGTAATCATTGCAACTGCTTCTTTAATTCTTCCAACTCTACCAATGTCATTTGGTAAGGTGGCTTGGAGATGGGTTGAGTATCCGGTACTAGCTCAATGGCAAACTCAACTTCTCTCTCTATGGTAATCCCATTAAGTCCTCTAAGAATACTTCGGGAAACTTACATGTAAGTTGTGGTGACACAACGAGTGTGTGGAACTTGGGTCACACAGTACATGTGCTTTATGATTACAGACAAGAAGAGTACCTCGGATAACATCGAAGGATGTATCTGCTGTCTCCTGGTCATAGGCGTACACTCGACCCTGGGAGACAGGCTTCTTGCCCTTGTCTGCGGCTGTGGCTCTCCTCTGTAGAGCCTGAGTCAGTCTCTCTATCTATCTAAGTGCCTCATGAGGTTCCTGAGATCTCATAAGTGAACACTCTCATTATGTGCCCTACTTCATCGCATCTGCAGCAAGTAAATGTACCTGTGCGACAAGGTCCAGTGTGAATATTGCCACATGTCCTACACCGTGGCACTCTTATCTCAGGGCCTCTAATCATACACGCGGCACCAACTAGGGTCTTGGGCTTACCAACCCTTATCTGAGGTCCTTCCAACCTCTGTCTCTTGGGCTGATCCCTTCTCAAATCATGTCAAGAAGTAATTGCTCTCTGGATCGTATCTCATCAAGTTTGTAAATCTATTCTCATACTTATCTACTGTAGAACTTCCCTGTCTTAAATCCAAAAACTCTACATGCATCTTCTTTTGAGCTGCAAGCGATACATACTGCTCTCGAAATGCGACTAAGAAAGCATTCCATGTGATCTCTTAGGGATTCTCGACTAATGTCGTCTGTGTCGATCTCCACCAGAACTTAGCCTGTCCCTTTATCATGTTACCTGTCATAGTCACTCTCTCCCTATCAGTACACCCCAAACTGAAATATTGCCTCAATATCAACGATTCACTCCTCAGCCTTAATCGGGTCCTTAAGCCCTGTGAACTCCGGAGGATGCATACTCAAGAAATCTCGCACCCTCTGAGTCTCTCTGTCATCCCTATGCTGGGGAACTGCTGGCTGAGGGCTGGGGCTATTGGAGAAACTGGTAGGGGATGAGGATTAGGCATAAGAGTAGCTGTCTTCGTACCAGGTGTACGTACCCCAAACTACTGGGTAAACATAGTGGTAAGAGCTGTAAGTCTTTCCCTCATACCCTATACTATCTCCTCGAGCCTCCTTATTCTATCAGTAGGGCTCTCAGGTTGAGGGGAAAGATGATAGAGTGGGTTGAGCTCGTCTCTATGAACGGCCCCGTCAACCACTCATGATTAGCAATCTACTATTTGCACAAAATCCATAATTTAAGTCTTACTTTGACATGTAAGCTTACTTTATTACCAGACATGCATAGACACATTGGGATGTAATACACTCTTATTACTAAACACGACAGTACTACACAACATTTGCTCTGATACCAAGAAAACTGTCACGCCCCGAAAGCGCGGAAAATTGGGCTAATTTAAACTTTTTATCCATTTACTATGTTGTTTTCCTGTCCATATCTAGATTTAAAATCTTTTTCATTTTCCAGGATCTCGTTACATTACATACATTCTGTATATATAAAATCATTTACAACTATTACATCCCGACTATTATATACAATAGTGTCTATTATGTATCACATGTCTGGAATATAAGTAAGACTGTACCTCAAGGTTACAAAAGTATCTGATGAAAGGTCGGACTACCTTGTCAACGACCACAGTCTCATATGTGCAGTAGACTCGCTATAGATAATCTGGGAGATGGAAAGGAGGGGGGTGAGTTTTTCAGACTCAGTAAGAGATACATTTAAAATAGCTTTAAATACTCAAAACATGGTAAAACGCATGGTTTTACAAATCAGCATAAACATGTACTGGAGTAGAGATGCTTACATTTCATAAAAGCAGTAAAAACATGCTTAAATCATAAGTTTACACACCATGCATCTTTTTAGTAAAACTCATATATAGTATGCATATCACGTCGTGTAAACAAGTAAAAAGCATCTCAAAACTTAATCATGCATATCATAACATGCTTATCACTTTGAAATGAAATCGTATTGTCATATGCACATTTCGTAAAACATACTCATGGCTACCCTTAAAATCTCATCATAAAAATATGTGCTCAATAGCAAATCATAAAATAGGTAGCATGAAATGTGCGAAAACATATATATATATATATCATTTCGTCAATTCATCATGTAGGGTCAGGCAATTGTCTCATTTACTAGTCCTGAAGGACATCATACATCTGGTCCCGTAGGACAAAATCATGGTACTCATGGCCATAGCACAAGGAGCCGTAGGACTGGATCAGGGTCGTACGCTACCCTATCTCTCGTGCACCACTAAATGGGGACTATACGCACGAACTCACGTGCATCACCAAGTGTGGTCTATACGCACGTTTCTCATATCAAGTCAGAGCCTGCCCGTTCCCTGGCCGTCGGCTAGGTAGATCCTCGATCGTCTCCATACGAGATCGATCCCAGATCCTCTGACCTTCTTCATGTCATGCCTTTTTACCCCATAAAAATCATTTTGGGCCTCTTACCCAATTTATCAAAATCATTTCGAGCCTCATACCCGTGTATTAAAATCATTACGGGACTCTAACCCGATTTTCATAAATCATTACGGAACTCTAGCCCGTTTCTCATAGAAAACATAGTTTTCATAAATCATTACGGGACTCTAGCCCGTGTAAATATGGAAAGCATAGTTATAATAGCTATTTCTTGGGACTAATACCCGTACTGTGAAAATATAGCTTAAAAGCTGTCTCGGGACTTTAACCCGTATCATGAAAACATGATTTCAAAAACATATCGGGACTCTAACCCGTAATCTCACGTGAAAATATTATGCTTTCATTTCAGAAGTGAAAAATCACTTTTATAAACATGTATGCTGTAAAAATGTATCTCATATATATAAAACATGCTGAAAACTCGGGAAATGGTTTTGGTTTCGGTTTGAATACAGTTGAAAATCCATTTCGTCCAATTCTCATACATAAACAGCTGGTAAGGATAAAGGAGTACTAACGCTACTCTAAATTATATCCCTTACCTTTTAGCGATTGATGTAGAGCACTTTCCTCGATGCTCGAATTTACCTCGTAAAACGTGTCGATAGACCGAGCTGCTGCAAAACAAGTTCAACTTATCACATATGGCTTAAATTCATTTCAATATATCCAAATATGTGATTATATCGAAGCTTTGACCAAAAGTTGACTTTTATCGATTTTACTCTTTTTGCTCGGTTTTATCAATGTAAACCTCGTTTTAATCATATTCAACTCAATAAATATTTTCTTCATATTTATTATGGTCGATTTAGCTAATTGGACCAATTTCTCTCTTATTGGGCCAAATTACACCTTAATGGGTCTTAATCCGTTTTAAGCCCGTTTCCACTTATTAATTCTTTCATCAAGGCCTATTGGGCTCACTAGGCCCATCAGTACTTATTGGGCCTTTTCTAGACTCTTTGAATAGTCTGTATATCATTTACGACAATTTAATTAAAAATCTTGATTTAATCCACTAAATGCGCAATTTAATCCGTAACTCGTAAAATAAACTTTTAATGCGCAATAATTACATAGATTGTCGTAAATGAGCTTTACTTACCCGAGATTTTGTGATAGTGCGCAAATCAAAATTCGTTCGGGCTCACGTACGCGATTTATCGTCGAATTGCATAATTTATATATTTAATTTCGGGTGAATTTTCATCAAATATAATTTAAATATATTTCCCGAAAATTAAATCGGTCACTTTTGACCTCTTACCGACTTACTCGAAGTCCGGTGTATCCCCGAAAATTTTTCCTTTTTCCTTTTTCTCTTTTTCTTTCCTTTTTCTCCTTTTTCCCTCTCTTTTTCGGCTGAACCGGTTCGGTCCGGTTCAGACCGGTTCAGACCGGTTCGGTTCAGTTCGGTTCAGTCCGGTTCAGTTCCGGTCCAACTTCTCCCTCGCCGTTCGGGGCTTTTCCGGCCGGTTCTCCATCGGCTTCCGCCTCCAGATTGTTCGCCGGGTAGTCCGGTGCATGGATCTGTGGTCGGCTTCGCCAAAGCTCGTCGGAAAGTGGCCGGTCCGGTCTCTTCTCTCCTCCGGCGACGGCACCCATTTCTTTTCCTTCCGATCGGCGTCGTTTCTGGCCGATCTGCGCCTGGATCGGCGCCTCCGTCGCTCTCCTCTGGCCACTGGTGTTTCGTTCCCCCTTCCCCCGGCCGCCGGTCACTCCCTCTCTTCCATTTTCTCTCTTTCTCTCTCGGTCTCTCTCTCTCTCGCTCGGCTGCCGGCGTTTCCTCTCTCCACCGGCGCCTATGATGGCTTCTGCAGCTTCCTCTCCTCGGCTTCTCCCGGGTGGTGGCTCCGATCAGCATAGCAGAAGGGGGAGGCTGGCCTTCCTCGGGTCTTCTGCTTCGTTTGTTTCCTCTGTTCCTTAAACAGAATCGCAACTCGCGATTCTGTTTCCTTTTTTTTTCTTTTTTCTTTTTTTTTTAACCTTATTATTATTTTATTATATTTTATTATATTATATTTATTATATTTTATTTTAATCAAATAAAATATAATAAATTGTACAAAATATCTTAAAAATCATATTATATTTTATTAATTAATTTATTTAATTAATTTAATTTATTTTAACTACTTCGGTGTATTTTTCGCATATTTTCGGGATAATGTCCCGGGCGAAAATTACAAAAATTCGTAATATCTCCGTATCTTGACCAATTGGACTCGGAATTCCATAATTTCTCCTTTATCGATCAAGATTTCCTAAATCCATATTTTTAATGAAATTTTTTCATCGAATTTATACCGAAATTAGGATCTTTTGACCATTTTACCCTTCTACATGTTCGGGATTAATTTAGACCGATTTTCCTTCTCGGACTCACTATCTTTTCTCATTTAAATTCTGTATCTTTCGTCCAACGATTTAAATCCCTTTTATTTAAATTATGGTCCCAAATAATGAACATAGTGGGAAAAATTCGGGTTTCACATAACTAAGCAGTGCGATAACCCGAAAGAGAAAAAATGCAAGGAAATAAAGTAAATGGATTAACAGCTTTGATCCTAAACTATACTTGCCATGCAAAGATTAAATAGGAGCTAAACAATTTAAATGTCATTCTAGCATAAACCCAAGTTTCGGTACAAAGGAGTAATGCAAAATATGTAGAAAAACCAAGGTGAACAGTACACTATGCTTCAAACAGAGATAAACAGAGGATAAGATAAGTAATACTTGAAGAATTAACAAGGCTGAACATCAAAGTTGACAAAAACATGAGACTAAGAAAAGTAAAGCAGTGAGTATGAGCAACTCATTAAAAACTAGAATGAACAGAGAAACGCAATTCTTGGTCTCTTGATTTCGCGTCCTCTTGACAACAACTTAGAACAGCCAGCGCACTACTTGCTCCTATTGCAACACCACGTGAGTCCAGCGACAGTAAAGACCTCTCATACCATTCGGCTATGCCATGAATCCAATAATTCGAATGACAATAGAAAATCAAAGGAGTAAAGCCATCTTAATAAACAAATCGAGAGTATCAACTATAAAAACATAAAAGCTTTTCATAAACACCCGAGCATAAAAATAAAGAAATGAAACTTTACCAAACCGAGAATAAGAAGCTTTTCATAAAATAAATCAATTAAAAGTTGACATGAACAATAACTATAGAAAATAAAATGGAGGCTAAAAATAAACTAATTGGGAAAACTAAAGAAAAACTAAGGGAAGAATTTAACCTAAAAACTATTATAAAACTACTCTTAAATTACTCTACCCTAAAAACTACCCTAAAACTACACACACTTTTCAATTGCTCATCATGTTCTATTTATACACAAACTTAGGGGTATAATGGTAATTTTTCATCCTAGATGAGTTGCTATTGTTTGGCCACTTGTCTTCATTTTATTTGCTGCAGAGTAGATATTTTCATGTCACTTGTCAATTTGTCCACTTGACTGTGCGATGTGGCCTCGCGTGTGTCTTCCAGAAGGTTGGTACGGTGTCTGTCGATCTTATCGTTTCGGAGCGAATAAAATACTAACACCCGGCATCCCACATGTCTAGATGACTGGTGACTCGGTCTGCAAATTGGAAGTGGTCCAGTCTCCTTTAGCTCATTTTCAGCCCATTTTCGACTGAAACGACTGAGTTTCATCTGGATTTATTTTACCGCACATTAAAGAATTTTAATTAAATAAAAGGGATAATTAATAAAATAATATGAGGATTTAAATAATTAATTAAGAAATTAAGCATAAATAATTCTATTTTAATAGAATTGTCAATTAGCCCCATTTGACCTACAGACTTATGAGGAGACAGTACATAAGGCTCAGTTATGCGAGCATGATTTTGAACAGAATGCCTTTGAGCTGGGAAAATTTAGTGTCTGGAGGGACAGAGACCGGAAGAGATCCGGGATAGATAGAGTGGCCAAGAAAGGAGGCTAAAGATATTTTGAGAAGAGACCTAAGATTGAGGAGATGTAGGCGAGAGTTGCTAGACCTCCCGTATATCCGGCTTTGACTGCACCGAGGGGTATGGCTATTGGAGGACCATGACCTACTACTGATCAGTGTAGGAGATGTGGCAGATACTATGGGACTAGACCATGTTAGGGGCCTCCTGTTTCGTGTTTTAGGTGTGGGAAGCTCGGACATATTTCAAGGTACTGTACTGAGATAATTGAGAATGCCCTGTAGAAGGGCGAGGAGCCAGAGAGAGCTCCAGTTAGGACAGCTGCCCCGAGGAGGAGAGCCACAATTGAGGAAAAGGGGTAGCAAACAGCGGGTGTGAGCAGAGGAAGAGTACATGCATTGGATCAGGACACTGCAGATGCTTCGACGGATGTGATTAAAGGTACCATCCTAATCTTTTATTTAGAAGCATTGGTATTGTTTGATCCTGGTGTCACGCATTCCTTCATATCACCTTCCTTTGCACATAAATTGTTGAAGCATGTGAAACCTACATTATTGGACAAAATGTTGATGATTTCCACACCCCTGAATGATAGTCAAATGACTGAGCATGTATGTAGAGATTGTGAGCTAAATATAGAGGGAAAGGAAATGACAACAAATTTAATTTTATTGAATATGAGTGATTTTGATGTAATATTGGGAATAGATAGGTTAGCTACCAATCGTGTTGTTATGGATTGTCATGCCAAGCCATTGATGTTTTCAGGATTAGACAATCTTATTGTAAACTTTGATGAAAAGAAAAGAACATAATTATGATAAATGAAAAGAGTATGATTTAATCTTTAATGCTTGGGAGATGAATGTACTGTTTATTTTGAATATGGACGTGATGACTTGTGATACTAACGGTGGGAAGAATGATGTAAAGGGTTCATTGCTCCTACTATAATTGATTTATGTATAACATTATTAGTATGTAGATAGAGTAGTTATCTACCATGCTTGCACTATTGCCTTACTGAGCATGTAGTTATCTACCCACCTTCCTTCTAGCATGATACCCCACACACCGGGATTTGTGTGGTCTAGGATGATTTACAGCACAGTTGGCCAACATAGTCAGTTGAGATATAGTGACCAGTCTCCTTGCTTATTACATAATACCACATGATCTTGATACTTGAGTGTGATTGCGAACTGTCCAGGGTAGACCCAACGGAGGGGTCGAGCCTTGTAGGATTTTAAATTGAGAAATGATAATGATATTGTGATTGAGAAACCATTTTTATGGGATTTCAGTGTGTTTGAGAAAGAGCTTTGTGATGTGATTTTAAAAAAGGAGCTTCTTAAATGAATTGCCCTTTCTATGAGCTTAAATGAGAATGAGCATGAGACGTTTTCACATGTTGATATTCTATGTTTTATATGCCAATTTTACATGATTTTGATCCATGATATATATATGTATACTCATATGTCATAGTTTTATTCCTTCATGCTCCTACTATAATCGATTTATGCATAACACTATCGGCATGTAGATAGAGTAGTTATCTACCATGCTTGCACTATTACCTTACTGAGCATGTGGTTGCTCATCCCTCTCTACTTTCCCCCTCTACAGAGCATACGTAGCAGCCTAGTGAAGACTGAGGCGTTGTATTTTGGATATCCGCTACCATCCATCGCTAAGAGGTATACACATGAAGATTCGTTTTGTATCTAAACAATTGTAAAAGTACAACAGTCATTTGAATTGTAATTATGAGGGATGTAGATGTTAGTAAACATGTTCTGTATAAGTGAATGATTTAACTTCCAATGTATGACATCACCTTTATTAACTGGGAATGAATGTTAAGAGTGGATTATTATTGACTCGCAGCCCAACTGTGTGGTGATGAGTTGTTCACGACCGGGTAAGGAAAGAAAAATTTAAAAAATTTATAGTGATTTTCGATAAGAAGAGGATAAAATGGGTCGTGACAGAGAAAGCTAGGTTTAGGTTTAAAAATGGAAGAAAATGGTTGGTTCCCGTGAAAATGCATATCTAATTGCTCTACTTTTATAGAAATGACACTAGGAGATCGATCTGCATAAGGTGGAGATCAATCTGGCCTTACTTGAATCCTCAGAATTTCATCCATTTTGCAAGCAAGAGATCGATCTATTGGATGTATAAGATCGATCTGCCTTATTGTATGAGACTGATCTATTCAATGGTATCAGATCGATTTCTTTCTGGTAGAGAGCTTAGGAGATCCATCTGGCCTTAAGAGGAGATCGATCTGCTCTAACCCGAGACCAATAGAGATCGATCTGCTTGAGTGAGGGATCGATCTCCCTCTTGCAGAGTGCTTATCAT
Organism: Firmiana major; assembly: GCA_033439115.1. NCBI lineage: Eukaryota > Viridiplantae > Streptophyta > Magnoliopsida > Malvales > Malvaceae > Firmiana > Firmiana major. The sequence goes on from CM065905.1 coordinate 10,870,037, forward strand.
TTTGTTTTCCAGGCCATGAGATTGATCTCTCTTTGCATGGGATCGATCTGGCCTTCATCTTGCACCTTTTTGCTGCAAATTTTCCCATTTAAACTCCTACTCAATCACTTCAACACTTATTTATCAATCCATTCACACTTAAAACTTAAAAATGTTTATTTCTTGTATTTCATATGTAATGTAACTTGTTTGTACATCAATTAATCATATACATTACATAAAAATTTACAGGTTTTACATTAATATATAAAAATCGATTGCAATATAGTGAATTCTTTCTTGTCGATTTCCGTTAAATTGCATGATCTTTGTTTTCTTTTCTTTTCTATTTGCTTTCTTGCATGCATATTAAGATCTTTTGCATCTAGATTAGTTGTATTGCATAGTTACATAATTCTTTTGCACGTTCTTCCTTAAAATCGATTTTTTTGCATATAAAATTTAGAATTTTGTTTTCTCGCATCTTACTTTGTTTAATTACATAATTTTCTTGCATTTTACAATTATGTCAATAATATAGCATCTCTTAGTCTTTTCGCATGCCATAACAAAATATATAGGTGTCGTTTCTTGCATAATTTTATAAAGTTGCGTTTTCTTTATAGTTTTAGTTCTTTGTGTTTTTTTCATTATTTGGATGATATTTATGGTTGCTTTCAACATGTCTAGTAAGTAGTTGTCTAATTTGATTGGTATATTTTCTTGATTGAATCTTGATTGCATGATGTTATGAGAATATGATCTAAACAATATATTATTGGTTAAGTATCTAAAGTTTTCCATAGCATATTACCGTGATTGTTAGTTTAATTAAATAAGACGCGGACTATTACATTAAATTTAATAATCTATTGCTTGATTAAGAACTTAAGTTCATAATTGCATTTGTTTGCAATCACCTAAAGTTAGAGGAAAGCCCAAGTTTAGGCTAAATGGACCGAGCTTATGTGTTTGTTGCCTAATTTTAGCTCATATATGCCAAGATTGAATATTGCTACATAAATATGTCTAGAGAGCTTGTTCTAGGTAGTTTAAGTAATTAGGGATAAATTGCAGAGCTTGTTTTAATTAACTATGAAGTAAGGAAGATGGTGTGATATAGCTTGTTATTGCACTGCGGTTGATTTCTTAACTTAATAACTATATTTACAATTCAATGATCAACATCCTCATTTAAGAAAATCAAGAAATATACCACTCAAAGTTGTTATCATTGTTAAAGTGGAAATTCATATTTGTTTGCATTCTTTACTTTCCATTCTTAATAACTTGAGTTAACTTCAATATAAACCCCCACTTTTTGTCTTGTCTTTGAACTTTAATTTGCTTGATTCAATTACTGCAGTCCTTGTGAAGTCAACCTCTACTTCCCTAGCTACGAGTTAGTGGTTGAGAGTAATTTATTTTTGTTGCCTGACAACTTACCAGTCCTCGACACTTGGTGGTTAAGTTGAGAACTTCATAGGCTTTTTTGCTATTCAAGCTTGAAACCTACAAGAATATGTACTTATGATGATGCATGATGAATTGGTGTAGAGTTCGTGGAAAACCAAAAGTGAGGATGATGGAGTTGTGGGCTATTTTAGTGAATTGGTGCAAAACCAATAAGATTTGGTAATTTTGGAACTCTCGGCCATCACAACATAAGGAAAGACATGTTCATTTTCTATATTATTAAGGTGTAATTATTGTGGGCTAATGTTGGTTAATCATATATGTGCATTTTAGTGTTCTTGGACATAAACATGTGACAAGAATATTACTTGGTGAAAATCCTACACGTATGTCCAGTTGATGGCTTGATTTTGAAAATTTGGAATAATTAATCTATAAGGAAGAAAATTCTAAAATTTTTATGTAGATACCCTTATAAGTTAGCTTTTATTCAGTTTTGAAATTACTAGATTTAGAGTTATGTAGTTAGAGAAATAACAAAACAATACAAGGCACACTACCCAAAAAATGTGAATTTTAGGTCTGACTTTGAAAATTTGTAGTAAATAGCACAGAATGAGTTAGGTTACGATAATTACATTTCTAGATATGAAAATGACTTAGTTTTCAATCAGTTCTAAAATTGAACTAATCAAATATGCCTACAATTGGATAAGTGCATTTTACTGTATATAGATTTGTGTAGAATTATGCTTGACATTACTAGAACATAAGTTAGCTTTCAAACAAAATTTACTGTTTTGCAAACAAATTTCTAAATGTTTTATCAAAGCCAATACAATGTTGTAAGATCAAAATTTTGTTAATGCAGGAAATTAACATTATATGAAATTCACCTTGTGATAATGATCTAATTAGCATAGTTAATTGTCATCATGATTTTGATAGGGTGAAGTTGTTAACTATCTTATTAGGTGGAAACTAGTGGTAATTAGTGACTAAGGCTCTCGGCCAAAGTTATAGTAGTGACTAGTTATCGTGCTTTGTGGACTTGTGTGTGGCCAGATATATTTGACAAAACACTTGGGTAAGTTGTCACGACCCTCAACTTACCAAATAAAGCTCAAATATTTCGCATTTTCATGCATTATTCATTATGTGTTCTCACCTTACCTCGATCGTGATAAGCTACACACTCAATGGTTAAGCTGTGTGCCAATGTCTACCTCATCCATCCATGACAATTCAATTGGCAATATAATTCTAGAGGTAAACACTTTTATAGATACATCAGAGTTATTGTTTACAAGTATTTACATTGCTTTACATCCCCAATGTTTACATACAAAATGCTACTGTGCTATGTCTAGTTTAGATACAAAATAATTCAAGTGTGTATACCTTACGTGATGGGATGCAGCGGATTACCAAAAGGGAAATCCTCCAGTCACGCTCACTCTATACTCAAATATCTGTAGAGAGGGGGAAAATAAGGGGGGTGAGCAAACCACATGCCCAATAAGGCAATCATGCCAACAGGTAGATACTGCACTATCTACATGATCGTGATGTCATGCTCAAAAGCATTTAGTTCATCATTTTATCTCAAAACATGAGTGTATGATTGTGTTAATGGTATGTAAAGCAATCCATGCTATTAAATTTAGTGCACAAAACCCATTCAAGCATGGCATTAACCATCATGCATATTTTATACGTAAAGCATGACATTAATCATCATGCATATTTCCCAAGCAAAGCATGGCATTAAACATCATGTATCAATGCACTTTAAAAACCATTAACATATTTTCATCTCAAAACAATTCAACTTTAGTCAGGATTCGGTCCCTCCCTCGGACTATCCTGACCTACAAAACATTTCAAACATGGATTTATTCTCAAAGTAATAGACATGTGAGATAGGCAATACAACAAGGGAAATATCCTCAAGGACTATGGCCATATGTTGTGATACCGACTACATGGATCAGGTGTGCGGGATATCACCACTATCTGCTTCCACACGGGAGGTGGGTCAAATCCTGCCCATTGGTCCATAGCAGATCTCGTCCGAAGATGACATATCACATCTCAACACGGTACAACGTACTCCATGCTACATGCACGGTACAGTGTACTCCGTGGACCCACATCAACACATCATATCACGTCACATCTCAAAATGCATGTGTGAGCCTATTTAATTGGTACGACCTCTTGTCTACCCGAAGCTCCTAACACGGCTAATCAATCATGTCAAAACAATGCACGTGCAAGCCTATTTAATCGGTTTGACACCCAGTCTACCCGAAGCTCCAATCATAGCAACAAATAAGGTGGGCATTTAGTGTGAGCTAAGCTCCAAGCACCATGCCAAAACCAGTATGAAATCCATGTGAAAACCAGTGCAAGCTAAGCTCCAGCACTCATGTGTATAAAACACGTCAAATCTCGTTCGAGTCATGCTCTAGCACGCTTTCATTCTCACGAAAACCATGTAGGTGGCTCAAATCTTTGCAAGGTATGGTTAACAAACCAAAACGACTCATTTCTTTTGCAAATCATTTCAAATGTCAGCCAACCTACCAATTATTTACTAAAAAGCAATAAAACATGATTTTCGAAGCATTATGCTTTTGTTTTCATGCACATTTCTCAAACACCCAACTTTTACCCTTTAATCACCCAATTCCATTTTCTAACATCTCATGCATTCTAGCAAAGCATTTAAGCACCCAAATTGCGCACAGATATCTCTAAGAGTCCACACAATTCCCTTACCTCGATTTACTTGAGTGTGACTCTCTTCCTCTTAGCTTCTTGTGCTCTTGGCTCGCTTTGCTCCAGTGTATCCTTGGGAGCTGCGATTCTTTCATCCAAATCAATTGAGTTAAAGTTGTTAACTCACATTTGACCTCATTAGTCAATATAACTCATCTTTGCATTTACTAATGCCTTAATCCACATTTTACCCCTTTTTGGTAAATCTCACAATTTATTCACTAACAACACCTTAAAATCATACCCCAACACTATTATTATCTTCAATATATCCCATTCGTCATTAATCTCAACACATTTCACTTTCTCACACTAGACCATTTCTAGGTCATAATCATTCCAATGCATTTTAGATAGTTTCTAACAATACTAAGCACCCCAATCAACCCCAAGCATCAATAGCTTAATAAGGTACTTAAGTTGGTGCTTTAGAAACTCACCTCTTTGGATTTCCTCTTTGCTCCAAATAGAAATGACCCTTGTTTCCTTCAATCCAACAAATTGGTAAATGCCCCCAAACTATGTTGTTCTTCTCTTTGATGTGAACAACTTTACCTCTAATAGTCTTCCCTCAAATCTCCTTGAAATGGTTGGATTTAGAGAGAGAAAGCTAGGTTTTGGGTTGGAAAGGGAAAGAAATGATTTTGTCCGAAAATCTGCAGATTTTCAACGCCCTTTTTTTCTTATATAAATAGCTTGAGGAGATCGATCTGTACAAGGAGGAGATCGATCGGGTCCCCTTGAATTCCTCTTTTCCACGACATTTTAAGCATGAGATCGATCTGTCGAAGCTTGAGATCGATCTGCTCCATACAGAGAGATAAAGAAATTGATCTGTATGCTTGAGGATCGATCTTTTCATTACAGAATGCTTCGAAGATCGATTTGGCTCCATTAGAGATCGATCTGCCCTATTCCATTGCTTGAGTAAGACTATTTTGGCTCTTCCAGATCGATCTCTCATCCTATGAGATCGATCTGCCCTTCATATTTCCCAAATTTTTTGCAGTTTTTCTGCAGCAACTCATATCAAACTTCATACATTTTGTTGCCATGGTCATTTTCTCCTCCAGTCATCTTTGAGACTTGAAAATGACATCCATTAATACTTCCTACACATTAAAATTTGTGTAGAATCTTTGTATATCCAAAGGTACTTAATATTAACCAAATGGAAGTGCACAACTTATGCAATCCTCATTTCATTTTACCACTCTACTCACTTTCCATTTTATTCACATTCATCACATATCAAAGTCCATCTCTTCACATTCATACATAATGCAACTTGTACGTACAATCACAACTCTTATTACAAGTGTGTACATTAACTTATGGACTTACATCACATATACTTCACTTATGAATTCATAGAATAACTCCATTTACATTTCTATGTACATATATTCAATTATACATATACGGGGTCTCACATAAGTAGTTATACACTAGATAATTTTGCATTGCATTTGAGATATCATTTTTGGTAAATGAGGCTTTGGGTTTGGTGACTGCATAATTGGTGTGGTCTTGGTATTAACTTTATTTGTATAATGGCATGCTTTATTCTTACCTTACTCTGATCGTGAACAGATTCACCACCAACAGTTAGGCTATGTGTCAATGTAAATCTCATCCAACCATACCATTTCAATTTACACTTTATTTAAAGGTAAACACTTGCATTTTTAAATCAGAGTGGCTATTTACACGTGTTTACAATTCTTTACATCCCCAAATGTTACATTCAAGATATTACTGTGCTATTGTATGTCTAAATACAAAACTGTACAAATGTGTATACCTTTATAGGATGGGATGTAGCGGACTCCAAAAAAATCAATTCCTTAGTTGCTCTCAATCTACTAAAAGTGCTCTGTAGAGGGAGAAAATAAGGGGGGTGAGCAAACTACACACTTAGTAAGGCATTCATGCGAGTAGGTAGATAACAGTACTATCTACATGATCATGATTCCATGCATAAAACCAAGCATTTACTTGTCATACCCAAAGACATTAGTTCATTCAGCTGTTCATGATATGTAAAACAGTTCATGCTATTCAAATCAGTGTACAAGTCGTAAACAAAGCATGGAAAATCATCATGCGCAAGTCGAAATTAAAGCATGGAAAATCATCATGCGAGGTGCACTTAAAAACAGTTCATACTGAACACAAATCAATATTTGTCAGGTCTCAGCCCCTCCCTTGGGCTTTCTTGACCCACAAAATAATTTAAAAACATGGATTCATCATAAATCAAGTGACATGTGAGATAGACAAATAATAAGGGAAATAACTAGTGGCCATATCCTCTGTGATCCCAGGCTACACGGATCCTAGTGTGTGGGGTATCACCTCTATCTTCTTTCGCACGGGAGGTGGGTCACATCCAACCCGTCGGTCCATAGCAGATCTATCCTTCTTCTGAAGATGACATATATAATATATACAATATCCATACACGATACAGCGTACTCCATGCTATTTACACGATACAACGTACTCCGTGGACCCACATCATCACATCAAATCGTGCCACATCTCAATATGCACGTACGATCCTATTTAATTAGTGTGACACACAATCTACCCAAAGCTCTTAGCACGGCTCCAAACATGTCATAAAATCACGTGCGAGTAGTCTCTAACACGACTGTAAATGTACAGTGGACATCTAGTGCGAGCAACGCTCCAGCACCATGTCATAAGATCCATGTGAAAACTAGTGCGAGCTAGGCTCTAGCACTCATGCATGTAAAACTTTAGTGCGAGCATTGCTCCAGCACTAATGCATGTATAAACGAGTCAAATCCCATGCGAGCAACGCTCTAGCACGCTTTATTTCCACAAAACTCATGTAGGTGGCTAATTCCTTGCAAAGCATGGTTATTAAAACCAAATCAAGCTATTTTCATACAAATCATTTAAATGCTAGCCAACCTACCTATCCACATGCTAAAAAGCAGTAAAAAGACCCAAAAACATATTGTTCTTGCTTTTTCATGAACTTTTCTAAAATCCCAATCTTTTGCCTTTCAACCTTTCATTTCTTTTCTATGACCCTCAAACATTTTAGAAACCATAATGCGCCCGAAAATGCGTACAGGTATCTCTAAGAGCCAACAAAATTCACTTACCTCAATTCTATGTACCGTCTAACTTTTCCAACGTTGAGAATTCTACTCAGTTCGATTGGCTCCCAATCAACTCTCTGGAGCTGTGTATAACCATATATAAGGTTAAATACGATACATTCATCAACCATATCAGTCTGCACTGATAACTCATTATTTTGACTTCAACTAGTCAGTATATCTTATTGGGCCTATTTGCTCTTAAGTCCATTTAAACTATACCAAATCATTTCACCTAGGCCCATTGGGCTCCTTAGGTCCATTATCTCGCATTGGACAGAATTCTAGGCCTATTGACCTTATCGAGCTATTTGCATCAAGCTTGGCCCATTATCACATTTGGCCATAATTATGTCATTCCTAGTCAATTTAGCTAGCAACTCACTTAGTTACTTATCAAGCTCTTGGCATAGATGTTTTATCCCTAGTTTCCTATTCATTCATGCATTTTTGCAAACACCATATAAGCACATTTCATCACTTTGACCAATCCCAAAATTTTATTTCACACCACCATCTCAAAATTATGCATCTAACATTACTAACACCTTAGTATAACCAATGCATCATTAAATCCACCATATCTCATTTTCAACACTAAACCCATTTTTAGGTCATGGTTGATTCATCATGTTCTAAGTAGTTTTCAACTAACATTATATACACCAATAAACTCATAACAATGTCTAGATAAACATATTTGGAGTTAGTGTATTGAAAACTTACCTAGCTTGTCTTTTCTCTTGTCCGAAATTGCAAGACACTTTTGCACCTTCAATCCAACAAGTTGAATATTGATTCGAAACTATGTTGTTCTCCTCATCACAAGGAACAACTTTGCTCAAATAGCTTTTTCTCAAATCTGGTAGGAAGGTAAGGATGTTCTAGAGTGAGAAAGCTTGTTCTTTTTTAGGTAAAAATGGAATGGTGTTTTATTTTTCTCAAGAAGAAGGCTTTGTCATCGGGTTTTTATAGGCTAGGTGTGGTGAGATCGATCTCCTAGGGTAAGAGATTGATCTTTCCTTGGTTTGAACTATCGAAATATTCAGGTATGTAAGTGTGGGATCGATCTACTCATTGGGAAGAGATCGATCCTTTCCTAGCATAATTAAGTGGAGATCGATCTGCTTTGAGGAAGGGATCGATCTGCTTGTGGGAAGGGATCGATCCTTACTATGAAGAAGAAAATGGAGATCGATCTGCTCATGGGAAGAGATCGATATGCTCCTTGTAGAATCCATCTGAGATCGATCTGCTTGAACAAGAGATCGATATGCTTGAATATGGGATTGATCTGGCCTTCATCTGCAGGCTTCCAACTGCAGATTATTCCAAAATTTTAAAGGAAAACTTGTATTTGATTGCTTCACTAGTCATTTTACATTCTATTCATACTTAGAGGATAAAAAGGTTCATTTCTTATGATTCTCGTGTTAAGAAACTTGTTTGTACTGCTTGGAATCATAAAAGGGTACTTAAAATTTACAGGCCTTACATTATCAATTCGTGTTTTAAGTTCTTATCCTCAGTCTGAATGTTCTTAATTCTATTCATTTAATCTGTGGCCACTTCAACCCTTATTTAGCCATTAAATGGTTAACATGTGAAAATGTGTTACATCATATGAATCATAAGGAATAAATCACCAAAAGTGGGTCTTACATAATCTCCCCCACTAAGTAAATTTGGTCCTCCAAATTGGAACCAATCAGTCGGTGAATAACTCGAGGTACTTCTCATGCATCAAACTTTTCGATTCCCATGTAGCTTTCTCTGCAATGTGGTGCTGCCAAAGAACTTTCACTAAGGGAATCGTTTTCGATCTCAACAGCTTCTCTTTCCTATCCAATATCCAAACCAGCTTCTCAACATATGACATGCTCTGGTTGAGCTCTAATGGCTCATATCATATCACATGGGTCGGATCCGGGTGGTACTTCCGTAACATAGAAATGTGGAAGACGTTATGAACGCCTGCTAGCTCAGGTGGAAATGCTAGCCTGTAGGCCTTATCTCCCACTCTATCAAGTATTTCAAAGGGTCCAATGTAACGAGGACTCAGCTTCCCTTTCTTCCCAAACCTCGTTATACCATTAGATAGAGAAACTCATAAAAATACCGATTCACCAACTGTAAACTCCAATGGTCATCGTCTCCTGTCAGCATAACTATTTTGTTTGCTCTGAGCTATCCGTAACCTCTCACAAATCAATTAGACATCCTCATAGGGTTGTCTCACTAAATCGGGAGCAAATATCTATCGATCCCCCACCTCTTCCTATCCAAGAGGAGAATGACATATATGACCATACAAAGCCTTATACAGTACCATCCTGATACTCGAATGATAACTGTTATTATAAGAGAACTCTGCGAGTGGTAAATGGTCATCCCAGGAGCCTCCAAAATCCAATGCACACGCTCTCAACATGTCCTCCAGGGTCTATATAGTCCTCTCTAACTGACCATCTATTTGAGGATGGAACGCTGTGCTAAAACTCAGTTGGGTTCCCATAGCTTCCTGAAAATGTTCCCAAAAGTGGGAAGTGAAACGGGAATCCCTATTCGAAACAATGCTAATCGGGATGCCATGCAATCTCACTATCTCACGCACATACAATTTCGCCAAAGTACTCAGAGTATCAGTGGGTCTCATAGCTAGGAAGTGTGCTGACTTCGTCAATCTGTCCACTATCACCCAAATTGCATCGTGATTCTTACGGGTCTTGGGTAAACCCATCATGAAGTCCATAGTGACATGCTCTCATTTTTAAGTCAGTATAGGTAAAGGTTGCAATAGCCCTGTAGGCTTTTGATGCTCTACCTTCACCTGCTGACAGACGAGACACTTCACCACATACTCCACTACATCTCTTTTCATCCCTGACCACTAATACACTCTCAAAGATTCTGATACATCTTGTTACTCCCCGGATGCAGTGTAGACTTCGATGAATGAGCTTCTATTAAATTCAACCTCTTGATCTCTAGGTCATCGGGAACATATATCCTACCCTTAAACTTCAGCAATCTATCTGAACTCAAATCAAAATCTGTCTTTGTACCTCTCTGTATCTGCCAGATAATATCACTGCACTGCTGATCAATCAGTTAAGCCTTCTAGATACGATCTACCATGTCGGGTTCCAATAGCAGGTTAGCTACGATACAACCACTATCAGTATCAAGTGGGGTCACATCTAAACTGAGGCTCGCGAACTGTTCTAACATTTTGTGTTCCATGATCATCATGTATGATACTAACCTGAGATGCTTCCTACTCAGTGCATCAACCACTACATTCACCTAACCTGAGTGGTACAAAATCTCACAATCATAGTCCTTCAGAAGCTTGAGCCATCTTCTCTGTCTCATGTTTAATTCCTTCTATGAGAACAGATACTTGAGACTCTTATGGTTTGTAAATACTTGAAATCTCTCACCGTATAAAAAATGGCGCCATATTTTCAAGGCAAATACCACGATCGCTAACTCTAAATCATGGGTCAGATAGTTCCTCTCATGATCCTTCAGCTGTCTAGATCCATAGGTGACTACCTTCAATCCTGCATTAGTACACAGCTCAGTCTTTGGAATAAAGCATCTGTATATGCAGAAAAACCTCCTGAGCTGGTAGGAATGGTGAGAATCGAAGTTGTAGTCAATCGACGCTTCAACTCTTGAAAACTCTTTTCAAAACTATCGTCTCACACGAATTCAACATTCTTCCTCGTGAGACATGTCAATGGAGCAATTAATCTCGAGAATCCCCCCACAAATCGTCGATAATAACCAGCCAAACCAAGGAAACTCTTGATCTCTGTGACTGTCTGGGGTCTTTTCCACTGGACCACTGCTTCAATCTTGGATGGATCCACTGACACACCACCCCTCGATACTTACTGAGTTTAGTGTATAACTTCTTCTCTCAGAGGGTCTGTAGCACTATCCTCAAGTGTTGTTCATGCTCCTCTCTAGATCTCGAATACACCAGGATGTTATCGATGAACACGATAACAAATCGATCGAAATACTAGTGAAACACCTCATTCATCAACAACATAAAAAGCTGCAGGAGCATTCGTCAACCCGAATGGCATAACCGTAAACTCATAATGACCATACCGGGTGTGAAAAGCTATTTTTGGTACATCTTCATCCCGAATTCTCAACTAATTGTACCCAGATCTCAAATCTATCTTAGAAAAGACTTGTGCTCCCCGAAGTTGATCTAACAAGTCATCGATGTGTGGAATGGGTTATTTATTCTTGATAGTCGCCTTATTCAACAACCTGTAGTCAATACATAGTCGGAGGCTCCCATCCTTATTCTTTACAAATAGAACCGGTGCTCCCCAAGGTGACACACTTGTTCTGATGAACCCCTTATCCAACAACTCTTGTAATTGCTTCTTTAGTTCCTCCAACCCAATCAGAGCCATTTTGTACGGTGGCTTGGATATCGGCTCTGTACTAGGTGCCAAATCTATACAAAACTTTATCTCTCTATCTGGCGGTAACCCTGGTAAATTATTCGAAAAGACATCTGAAAATTCTCTGACCATTGGGATCTCTCTCAATTTCGAGCATGCCTTATCCGCCTTAACCATGTACGCAATATAACCTTTCAAAATATCAATCATTTAATCAGCATAGAAATTTACCTATTCCATTTAAAACAACTACTGCTTTCATTACTTTCCAAGGGGATTTTAAAATACATTTTTCGGGGAAACTTACGGTAACGCTATCTACCCCTGAAAATGTTACTGTCTTCGAAAAACAATCTACCAAATCACAGTTTACAGCCAACCAATCCATTCCTAGGATTACATCAAAGTCTCTCATATACATTAAAATAAGGTTGGCTATCATTTCCTTTTCCCCTACTTTCAACTTACAATCTCTAAATACATATTAAACTAGCTGACTATTGTTCATGGGAGTGCTTATCAGCATCCTCCTACTTAATGGGGTAAGCTTCACATATTTAAACAATTATATGCAAATGAAAGCGATACAAATGAAAGCATGGCACCATAATCTATAAAAACATAAGCTTAAAGACCAAAGATCAAGATGGTACCTTTCACCCCATCTGAAGACTGATCTACGGTATCTTGGTCCAGTGCGTGTACTCGCCCTCTGCCAACTACCTGCTTCCCCTTCTCTTCAGCTGTCGTCATTCTTCTCGGAGTAGGAGTGTCAACAAAAGTCCTCTCCGGCTCCTTAATAATTCTATTTTAAATATAATTATTTGTGCTTAATTTCTTAATTAATTATTTAAATCCCCAATTTATTTTATTAATTATCCTCTTTATTTAATTAAAATTCTTTAATGTGCAGGTAAATTAAATCCAGATGAAACTCTATCGTTTCAGTCAAAAATGGGTTGAAAATGGGCTAAAAGAGGCTAAACCACTTCCAATTTATAGACCGAGTCACCAGTCATCTGGACACGTGGGATGCCGGGTGTTAAGTATTTTAGTCGGTCTGAAACGATAAGATCGACGGACACCATGCCAACCTTCTGGAAGACACACTCCGGCCCACATCGCACAGTCAAGTGTACTAGAAGACGAGTGACGTGGAAATATCTACTCTGCAGCAAATAAAATGAAGACAAGTAGCCAAACAATGCCAACTCATCTTGGATGAAAAATTACCATTGTACCCCCTAAGTTTATGTATAAATAGAATATGATGAGGAATTGAAAATGTGTGTAGTTTTTAGTGTAGAATTTAGGATAGTTTTTAGAATAGTTTTATTCTAGATTAAATTTTTCATTGCTATGTTTTATTTTCTTATTTCCTTTCAGAATTTTCGTTAGTTTATTTTCCTTTAAACACCATTGTTCTAGCAAGCTTTAAACACTTTTACTTTGTCATTTTAATTTTTTTTAATGAAGCAATTTCTTTTCGGTTACTAAGTTTTCTTCTACTGTTCATATGGCTACATTTTTATTTTTCTCTTCTTGCTCTCACGGTGCAACTGATTTGATTCGAGACTAATTTGAGCAACTTGTGTGCTTAATGATTTCAGTCTCTCTTTACAGTTGCATCGGGTTGTTGAAGGAGCTGGTGACAGCAGTACATCCTTCCAATCTTCCCATGATTTTCTCTATATATTTCTTTTAGTTTTGATTTTAGTTTGCTTAAATTTTAAACATTAGCATAATCTAGTTTATCTATTTCCATTTGTTATTTTGTTTTTCAATAATTTTTTCATATTTATATTGAATCGTACTGCTTGATGCATGATGAGGCTAAGTTTTTAGGGTCATAGTTACCTTTTCCAGCAAACCGAGAACTTCTAATTGTTTCTGCTTCTTTTGTTGGTTTTCGGTGCAGGTTTTTGCTATCTAAGGAGCTGCTGATTTTTTGCTGCTGGTATAGGATGAAGGTGGTAGTATGATGAGCATTCAAAAATAGGAAGAGGCACAAGCTGTTGATGCGGTTGCAGTAGCGTGGTGCCTTGTTGTTCCAAACCGAAAACCTTGACTAAGCAGTTTTCTTACTCTGTTATGCTCTGTTTTGAGAGCTTGGTACTGTTCATTTTCTTTTCATGATTTCATTCTACATTAATCTAGTTGTGGTAGCTGCAGGTTTGCATGGATGGGTGTTGTCAATATTACCGAGCTGTTGTAGGTTGTAGCTGAAGTTGTGAAGGATGTAGAGTTTTGTGTTTAAGCTTGGTTCCAGCTTGTTTCATTTTCTATTTTATGCTCATTAAATCTAAGTTTTTTTTGTTGTTGCCTATTTTCTGGTTACTTATTCAAGTTTGGTTTTATGTGTCATTTTATAGTTATCTTACATTTACATTAAATTCGTTGAGCTTTTCCAGTTTTTGTGTGGAGCTTTCTGGCAGAATCTGCTATGGAGTTGCGGCTCGGATTGGAGCTGAGCAGGACGTTGTGCTGAGCTTAATCGGTAGAAGGCAGTGTACGGGTGACCATATTTACTGCAGCGCTAGCTGGGCAGGCTGAGGATGTGTTGCGTGCTGTGTTGCAGAGAACAGATGCAGGAGCAAGCGGACAGTGCTGAAGCAGTGCATGGCTGAAGCAGGACGTGCTGAGATGATAGCTGGGTTCGGTTGAAGCTTGAAGCAGAACAAGCTGGTGACGTGTTGCGTGTTGTGTTGTAGGGAATGGAGCTGGAATCGAGCAAAAGGCGTGTTGGCCAGAAATGCAAAGATGGCAGAGACAACGCCTGGAGCAGCCAAAGAGAAACGTGCACGAGACCGCAAGCCAGTTGGGAATTCTTATTAAGGCGATGTTTGGCATTCCCAATTGTCTCAAATCAATTTTTATGCATATTTATTATCTTGTTTTATTATTATTATTCCCTTTTACTTTAATTTTTTTTAGGTTAGTTTAGGTAAAAATAGTCTTAATTTAATTTGCATATTATGATTCCTTGCTTATTAGTATAAACTTAGTTTTAATTAGGTTGATAGTTAATTAAGTGTTAAAATCTTGCATTTAGAATTATATTAAGGATAGATGTATTTCATGAAATTTGAAGTTAGTTTTTTTGTTTAAATTCAAAAATCCAAAAATATTGAATTTTCATGCATTATTTAGATTTTGTTTTATTGTTAGTAATTAGTTAGAGTTAGATTTAATTTAGGATCATTTTATAGGTAGTTAATTTCTTAGTAAGATTTAAGAATTTCTTTAGGTTAATAGAAGTTTTATTTTATTAGACTTTAGATTAGCTTAATTTGCATTTTTATTAAGTAGTTTAATTACATGCATATTTTATTTTAAGTTTGTTTAATTTTAGTCTAATTAATTTTGTTTCTTTATTTTCATATTTTGCATTTTAGTTTATTTGCATTAATTAATT
Organism: Firmiana major; assembly: GCA_033439115.1. Lineage (NCBI taxonomy): Eukaryota > Viridiplantae > Streptophyta > Magnoliopsida > Malvales > Malvaceae > Firmiana > Firmiana major. The sequence continues at coordinate 10,885,201 of CM065905.1, forward strand.
TTAACTGTTTTAATTATCTTTTATAGGTATTTGCTTTTAATTGCTCGGAGCTTTGTAAGTAATTTTTGCTCTGTTTTATTTTCTTTATTTTATAGTTTTTATTGTTTTCAATATTTTTAATTTCAGTCTTATAGATCACCCATCAACAACTTCATAATTTGCTAGGATATATTTAGGGTAAGATTAACCGGTAGTTAATTAGGCAATTCAGCTTCTCTGTGGGACGATAATCTGGGACTCAAATATCATTATTACTTGTACGACTCGAGCACTTGCGGATACACGTCTAGGTCACTTCGAGTAGGCGTAGTCTCGTATCAAGTTTTTGTTGCCGTTGCCGAGGAAGATAATTAGCCATTAATTAATATCAGTGAAATTATGCCTAGGTGTAATTCTAGCTTGTAAATATTTAGGTTGTAAATATTTAGAGCCTTAGTTAGGTTAGTTAAATTTTCTCTATCTATTTAAAAAAAATTGAAAAATTAAAAATTAAAAAAGAAATTTATGAGGACTTTGTGATATTTGCATGCGTAGAGCCAGGAGTTATGATTGCTTTCCTTTAGATCCTGAAATTGAATAAACTCTTAGAAAAATTTGAAAGGATTCTAGGAAATTAATAGCTACGCTGCAAAACACCATGGCAGAAAATAGAGAAATTAGGACCATTGGAGATTATGCAGTACCGACCATTGAAAGGTATTATACCGACATTAGGCCACCAGCTGTCCATGCAAATAATTTCGAAATCAATCCTTCAATCCTTCAGATGATCCAAGCCTCTTTACAATTCAGTGTGCTCCCTCATGATGACCCACATGCTCACCTAGGGTAATTCCTGGACTTGTGCAACACCTTCAAGCATAATGGATTATCGGACGACGCATTAAGGCTTGGATTATTCCCCTTTTCGCTTAGAGATAAGGCGTGACACTAGTTAACCTCCTTACCTCCAGGATCCATTTCTACATAGCACGAGTTAGCCCATCAATTTTTAGCTAAGTTTTTCCCTCCACCTAAAATAGCCAAACTCCGTAGTGACATATCTTCCTTTACCCAATTTGATTCTGAATCTCTTTACGAAGCATGGGAACGATATAAGGAGCTTCTTAAGAAGTGCCCTCATCATAGCCTACCTTTATGGCTGCAAGTCCAGACCTTCTACAATGGACTTACAAGCCAAAATAGGACCATCGTTGACGCTGCTGCAGGTGGAGCCCTAATGTGCAAAATAGAGGAGGAAGCTTACGAGTTGTTAGATAAGATGGCAGCTAATAATTATCTATGGTCCTTGAAGAGGCAACTGCCTAAGAAGTTGGCAAGTATTTATGAGCTCGACACGCTGTCTACCTTGACCTCTCAAAGAGCTAAACTTACGAAAAAGGTAGAGTCGCTCAGTACCTACCAAAATCCTTCCACCAGTCCTAATCCTGTGTATTCTGTCCAAAGTCCTTTTCTTTCCTACAATCTGTGTGGTGGTACACACTCTGTAGATAGGTTTTCGCTTAATTTAGAATCGATTTAGTACGTTACCCCACCTCAGAAGCAACAAAACAATCCATTTTCAAACACCTACAATTCAGGGTGGAGGAACCATCCTAATTTTCCTGGAGCCAAAATCGAGGGCAATCTTCTAATTCCAGACCTATAAGACCCCCTAGTTTTCAAGCTCCACCTATTCATGTACCACCACATCAGTCATATCCACACCATCCACCTAATCATCCCCATCCACTTCAATTTCACCATCCACCACCACCACCACCAGTTATGCAGCCCCAACATTTACATGCAGCAGCAGCTGAGAAGAAGCATGCACTAGAGGAGATGTTCTCAACGATCCTGCAAAATCAAGCTGCTTCAATTAAGAACTTAGAAGTTCGGGTGGGACAAATAGTGAATGCTCTTAGCCAGCGTCCTCAAGGGACCCTTCCTAGTATCACTGAAGTCAATCCTATTAGGCAAAGGGAGGGTAAAGAACATGTGAAAGCCATCACCCTTAGGAGCGGTAGAGAGCTAGTCGATCCAAAAGTTAAGTCCAGACCTGAAAAACCCATAGTTGAACAACTTATAAGTTCTAACGAAGCAGCTCAGAAAGAACAGGAACATCAAGATCAGTCTGCAAAGGAATCCAAGTAAGGTGCTTCTTCATCTTTACCTTCTTCTTCTTCTTCACAGCCTTCCTCGTCCTCTGATGCTACACAGGTTACCACTACATCCCTTTTAGTTAGACCACCAGTACCTTTTCCTCAGAGATTTCAAAACCAAAATGTCAGATCTATAATTTTGTAATGTAACCTTATGACTTTGTAATGTGTATATAAGTCACAAATAATGAAAATCATGAGGAATGTATATTTAAAGTTGTAAATGTGTATGGAATGAATATATACAAATTTTAAAGTATAGAACAATCATAAGAGGGATATTTCCATGAGTGGAGTATGATAATATTGTGTTTTGAGTGGTTAAGTAAAATGGAATGAGTTTTATACTTCCATTTGGTGATATATTGTATACCTTTAGCCATACAAAGGATACACATAAGTTTAAATGTGTATAAGGTATGAAAGGATGTCATTTTCAAGCATTAAGTGTGGATGGATGTGAAAATGACCATGGTAGCAAAATGTATGAAGTTTGGTGTGTGTTTACTGTAGAAAACTGCAGTAAAATCTAGAAATATGAATGAGAGATCGATCTCATGGGATGAGAGATCGATCTCAAAGAGCTAAAAATGCTCCAATTTGAGTAATAGAACAGGGACAGATCGATCTCATTAGAGAGCAAATCGATCTACTGAGCATTCTGTGTTGAAAGAATCGATCTCTGAAGGGTCGGATCGATGTTCTTAAGCTACTGACTTGGAGAAGATCGATCTCATGAAAGAGCAGATCAATCTCCTTAAGGTTCTGAGTTAAAACAGATCAATCTCATGCTTGGTAGTAGATTGATCTCATGAAGTCTGGAAAGTCAGTTTCAAGAGGAAAAATGCAGAGCAGGTCGATCTCCTAGGGTAGCAGATCGATCTCATCAAGATAATTCTATAAATACAGGACTTCTGCACTTCATTTTCCTGAGAGCTACTATTCCATTTAGAAACTAAAGTGAAACCTAGCCAAGAAACACCAGAAAACTTCAGTTTGTGATCAGTTTTGAGTGAGGTATAAGTGAGCAAAGTTCTTCTTAGCAAAGAGGAGAACAACATACTAAGCATGACCTAGCTTTGGCATGAAAATGAGAAAGTGATGAGGAAATGGTATTAACTTTGATTTAATGATAGAATATGCATGTATGAAAGATTATGAGTTAATCTTATGAAATGCATATATTAGAAATAAGGAGTGATGAATATAGTTATGTGAAAATGTGACTTTATACCATATTAAGAGAAAATGGTATAATAATGTGTTAAGTTGAGACTTGGCAAATGAAATGAGTATAGAGTGATATACTAATGCCAATAATTGTAATAGCTTCGAAAATCATTGTGGAAACTGATCGAACTGTAAAAGTAAATAGAATCAAGGAAGTGAGGTCACTTGACGTGATCCAAGGTAAGGGAATTTCGTGAGTAGCTAGAGATGGCTACACGTAATTTAAATAGCATTTCAATATTATATGCTATATGAATTCCCATGAATAGGCCTAATGTGTGATAGAGCCAAATGAGATAAAGTGTAGTTTTATCCAAAAATAGGATAAAAAGCCTGAGAAGCATGTTGTGACCCAAAAATGAATGAGTTGCATTTTGAGTGCTTATTTGGTTACTTGTGTGAAATGTGAATTTAATATCCATCTATCTGGTTTTGTGTGAAAACCATAAGTGCTAGAGAATACGCACACTATATTTTGAGATATGAATCACATAGTACTGGAGGATATACTCGTACTATATTTTAATGCTATTATATGCATGTTAGAGTACTAGGAGATTAGCTAGTACTCAGTTTGTGATTGATGCATATAGATTATTGGGAGCTATGTTCATACTCAGTTTTATATGATAGAGTGCTGGGAGCTTTGCTCGTACTCGACTTTTCATGATTTATACATGATATCGTACTAGAGCGATAACTCGTACTTGATTTGAAAAGAGAATTACGCATTGACCTGGTGCTAGTGGTTACTCGCACTGGTGTTTGATATTTTGAGATGCATACATAGTGTTTAAGAGGCAGAGTGTTAATTGTGAGTCACACTTAAGACGCGCACTGTTGTTTTTATGTGATATATAAGACATGTTATGAAAAACCATGACGATTTCCTCCGTGTAGACTGAGTGTCACACTGTTGAGATATTCGTATGAGGATTTAGAGACGTGGCATTATTTCCATAGTATGAGGTCTAAGACTCATGGCGAGCACCCTGACTATGATGAATACCAATAGTGTGAGGACTAAGACCTATGGCAGGCATCCCGACCTTGAGGAGAGGGTCCACGGGTGTACGTTGTACCATGCGTGTGGCAAGGAGTACACAATACCGTGTGTTATGAGGAATTATGGAGTTGAGGAGTATATAGCTGGCGGTTGTGATGGACTGACCCCTTCCCGTTGCAGTAGTGATACCCGCACACTGAGATCTGTGTTGCCTGGTATATTACATTAGGTTATGGCCATAGTCTAGGAGAGTATTGCATTTAGCCACTGAGTCTCGCATGTTATATCACTTGTTTTCATGATACGGTTAGACCTGACAAAGAGAGGTCGAAAACTGATTTGTGTTGTGTTGTGAACTGCCATATTTACTTGATTTGAATGTAAATGGCATGATTGAGATAAAGGTATTCCTAATTTTATAAATATGCATTGTTTTGCATGAATGCCTACATTTGATAAATAAGCATGATTTCAAGTATATGGAATTTAATCTGTACTATATTATATCATTTTAATACATGCTTTGAGATGAGAGAATGAAAGGCAAAGCCTTATTTTCAGTAGATAATGCGGTTGTATACTTCCTTGCCTGATTTCCTTACTGAGCGTGTTGTATGCTGACCCCTTTATTTTCCACTCTCTACAGATCATCTGCAGTAGATTGAGTCCGGCTGAGGTATAGTATTCATTGTATCCGCTGCCTATCCATCTTACGAGAGGTATACACACTCTAACATTTTGTATTGAATAATGTATAAGCACAGCTATGTAACCAAGTGTACAGTTGGGATGTATATGTACAAATATTGTATAACAGTTTATATTATCGAAAAGAATATTAAATTCTATATGTATTTGGATTGAATGTGAGTGGATGACTAATATCGAATCATAGCCTAACAGTTGAGGTGAGAAAGGTTAGTAAAGTAAAAATTGAAAGATTTGTAGTGGGTTTTGGTAAGTCACAGATTGAGGTCGTGACAGAATGGTATCAGAGCAGTGTTGGTCTGATGTGAGTCGGTATTAGTTTAAGAAAATATACATCCCCATAGTACTGTGCTTTGCTCAGTTACAATTGTGTATACAAGATTGGAATCAGACTAATTAATGATTATGAATGCAAGAATTTAGTCTATATGGCTAATACCAGTCGAGGTAGAGGGGCGAGAGGTAGGGCTCAAGGTCGTAGAGGTAGGCCAGAGACCCGAGATGAGAATATGGGTACTAATAATGTACCAGAGACTATAAAGGCACGCTTTACAAGGATTGAGCGTAGTCTAGAGATGATAGTGGAGATATTGGCATAAACTAGGCCAGGTAGACAAGGACAGGATGCAGAGACTGCGACAGGAGAGGCAGATAAACCTGACACACCTGTACAGCCAGCACCTGAGATGCCACAGGCTACAGATACTCCTACACCCCCACCAGTTTGAGAGAGCAGTGGATTGGGATATGGGTGCGATTTAGATAGATTGCGACAATTTTAGAAACTTGGACCTTCATGTTTTAGAGGGATTAAAGATCCTATTGCCGCTGAGGAGTGGATTGGAGAGATGGAGAAGTTGTACGGATTCTTTGAGTGTACGACTTCCAAGATGGTCGCATTTGTTGCGTTCCTACTGAAAGGGACGTCAGAGAATTAGTGGAAGTCCACCAAGCCTATATTGAGAGCCCGACACACTGAGATTAGTTGGGAGATATTTATGGATGCCTTCAGGAGGTAGTTTATTCCAGATACAGCCCAACGAAGGTTGCAGGCCGAATTTTTGGGGTTGAGTCAGGGAAGTCTTTCGATGGATGAGTATGAGACCAGATTTTTATCTCTGGGGAGATATGACCCTGACACCATGAGCAGCGAGACTAGGAAAGTCCGCAGATTCATCGATGGACTGAGACCAGCATTGAGGTCTAAACTAGTTCCATTCGATATTTCTACCTACGATGATGTTGTGCGCAGGACGCAACTCTGTGAACAAGATTTTGAGAGGAATGTCTCAAAGTTCAGAACATCAGGGAAAGGTAGAGAAAGAGACAGAAAGAGACCGGTGAGTGATAGTGCTCGAGGTTTCAATTATCGAGGAGGGAAGAGACTCTTCGATAAGAAACCAAGGATCGAGAAAGTACAGGAAAAGATGGTGAGATTTCCTGCATACTCGGCTATAGCTCTAACTAGAGGAGTTGTGATTAGAGGACAGAGGCCTACTACAGAGCAGTGTAGTAGATGTGGTAAATACCATGGTGGTAAACCTTGTCCGATAAGTCCTATTATGTGTTTTTGATGTGGAAAATCGGGGCATATTGTTAGAAATTTCCTAGAGATGGTTGAGACTACCTCACAGAAGGGCAAGGAGCTAGAGAGAGCTCCAGCTGAGACGTTTGCTCCGAGGAAGAGAGCGATAGCAGAGGAAAAAAGGAAGCAAGTGATGGGACGAGGACGAGTACATGCCTTGGACCAAGGAACAGCTGATGCTTCATCAGATGTGATTAGAGCTTTCATTGCATACGTGGTTGGTATAGATAAGGTACATCTGGAGTTGGCAGACATTCATGTGGTTAGTGAATTCCCAGATGCTTTTTCAGATGAATTGTCAAGGTTGCCACCAGACAAAAAGATAGAATTTTGTATAGATTTGATGCCTAGTACTAAACCTATATCGAAACCACTGTATCGCATAGCCTTGGTTGAGCTAGAGGAGCTTAAGAGATAGTTACAGGAGCTGTTGGACAAAGGTTTTATTAGACCGAGTGTTTCACCTTGGGGAGCACCGATTTTATTTGTAAGGAAGAAGGATGAAAACCTCTGATTGTGTATAGATTACTGATTATTGAATAAGGCAACCATCAAGAATAGATATCTCCTTCCACGTATTGATGATCTGTTAGATCAACTTCAGGGAGCACAGGTCTTTTCTAAGATTAATCTGAGGTCTGGGTATCATCAGCTGAGAGTACGGAGAGAAGATGTGCCCAATACAGTATTTAGGACCCGATATGGCCATTATGAGTTCTTGGTTATGCCATTTGGATTAACGAATGCTCTCACAGCTTTCATGGCTTTGATGAACGATGTGTTCAAGCCCTATTTAGATCAATTCGTTATTGTCTTCATAGATGACATTTTGGTATACTCTAAATCTGAGAAAGAGCATGAAAGACACCTCAGGATTGTGTTCCAGACTTTACGAGAGCAGAAGTTGTATGCTAAACTCAATAAGTGTGACTTTTGATTGTCACATATCTTATTTTTAGGACATGTGTCAAAGGATGGTGTATTAGTATATCCATCCAAGATTAAGGTTGTAGTTCAGTGGGAACAGCTGAGGACAGTCACAGAGATCAGGAGTTTCCTGGGTTTAGCATGATATTATCGAAGATTCATTGAGGGATTTTTGAAGTTAGCTGCTCCGCTGACACATCTCACTATGAAGGGTGTAGCATTTGTGTGGAATGAGAATTGTGAGAAGAGTTTTCAGGAGTTGAAGAGTCAATTGACAACTGCTCCTATTCTCACTATCCCTACCAGCTCGAGAGGATTTACAATGTATACCGATGCTTCGCATCAGGGACTGGGCTGTGTGTTGATGCAGGATGGGAGGGTAGTTGCTTATGGATCTAGATAGCTGAAGGATCATGAGAACAACTATCCGACACATTATTTGGAATTAGCAGCAGTAGTGTTTGCGTTGAAGGTATGGCGCTACTACTTGTATGGAGAGAAATTTCATATTTTTACTGACCACAAGAGCCTTAAGTATTTGTTCTCACAAAAAGAATTGAACATGAGACAAAGAAGATAGCTAGAGCTTCTGAAGAACTATGATTGTGAGATACTTTATCATCCGAGTAAGGCTAATGTTGTAGTTGATGCTTTGAGCAGGAAGAGCCTTAGGATGGTATCGTATATGATGGTCAGGGAACATAAGTTGCTAGAGCAATTTGCTAGCCTTAGTTTGGGAGTCATGCCTTTTGACATAGATACGGGCTATGTGATTGCTAGTCTACGCTTGGAGCCAGACCTGGTAAAGAGGATCAGAGTGGCTCAGCAGACTGATCCGTATTGCATTGACATGAGAGGTCAGATGCAAAAAGGCACAGTGACGGACTTTGAGATAAGATCAGATGGACTTCTGAGGTTTCGAGGCAGATTATGTGTTCCCAATGACCCAAAGCTCAAGAGATTGATATTGATGGAAGCTCATTCATCGAGGTACACGCTACATCCGGAAAGCAATAAGATGTATCAAAATCTCTGAAAGGTGTACTGGTGGTCAGGTCTGAAGAAGGATGTTGCAAATTTTGTGGTGAAATGTCTTGTAAGTCAGCAAGTGAAGGTAGAGCATCAGAAACCTCCCTGGTTATTACAGCCTCTACCTATACCAACATGGAAATGAGAGCATATGACCATGGATTTCATGATGGGTTTACCTAGGACCCAGAAGAATCACGATGCTATATGGGTGATAGTTTATAGACTGACAAAGTCAGCCCACTTTTTCGCTATGAGAGCTATCGATACTCTAAGTACATTGGCAGAACTGTATGTACGCGAGGTAGTGAGGTTACATGGTATTCCAGTGAGCATTGTTTCGGATAGGGATTCTCGCTTCACTTCTCACTTTTGGGAACATTTTCAGGAAGCCATGGGAACCCAGTTGAGTTTAAGCACCGCTTATCATCCTCAGACAGATGGTTAATCAGAAAGGACTATACAGACTCTGGAGGATATGTTGAGAGCGTGTGTGCTGGATTTTAGAGGCTCCTGGGATGATCATTTACCACTAGTCGAGTTCACCTACAACAACAGTTATCATGTGAGTATCGGGATGGCACCATATGAGGCTTTGTATGGCCGTAGATGTCATTCCCTTATCGGTTGGGAAGAAGTGGGTGACAGAAAGATTTTTGCTCTTGATTTGGTTACACAAGCCTCTGAGGATGTCCAACTGATTATTGAGAGATTAAGGACATCTCCGAGTAGAAAGAAAAGCTATGCTGACAAGAGACAGAGACCACTTGAATTCACAATTGGTGAGTCAGTATTTTTGAAAGTTTCTCCTTCGAAGGGTATATCGAGATTTATGAAGAGAGGTAAGCTGAGTCCTCGCTACATTGGACCCTTTGAGATACTGGACAAAGTGGGAGATAAGGCATATAGATTGGCTTTACCACCGAATTTATCGGGAGTGCATAATGTCTTCCACATTTTGATATTGAGGAAGTATCATCCAGATCCAAATCATGTGATTCGGTATGAGCCATTGGAGCTCAAGGAAGATTTGACTTATGTAGAGAAACCGATACGGATCTTGGATAGAAAGGAAAAAGTCTTGAGAAATAAGACTATTGGTGATAATTCTATATTTTTAGAATTATTTGTGCTTAATTTCCTAATTATTTATTTAAATCCCCAATTTATTTTGTTAATTATCCCTTTTATTTAATAAAAATTCTCATGTTTGCAGATAAATCAAATCCGGATGAATTTTGAATATTTCGGTAGAAAATGGACCGGAATTGGGCTAAAATCGAGATTGAGCCACGTGGACAACACGAGTCATACCACCAAGCACATCCAATTGGACAAGAAGACCGATGACATGGACATATCTTTTCAAGGAGCCAATGGTGTGAAGACAAGTGGCCAAAAAAAAATGCCAACTCATCAAGGATGTGAAAATTACCATTTTACCCCTAGTGTGTTTATAAATAGGAAAAGATGACAATTGAAAAGGATGTAATTTTTAGGAGTAGAAGTTAATGTAATTTAGGAGTAGGAGTAGTGTAAGGTAATGTAGATTAGGGTAGAATAGCTTATTTTTCCTTGTTCTTTTCTTTTCCCGATTAAGCTATTTTCCTTAAAGAATTTTTACTGTTTATGCTAGTGTCTTCTTTTATCATTGTTGAATCTCATTTTAATGTAAGCAATTTCAATCCAAGCTTTCGGTTTCTTCACTGTTTTCTTGCTTTGTGTTTCTTCATTGTTGTGTTTAGTAATCTTTCACCATTTAAGGGGCTCGGTTTCTAGTTTCTTTGGTAGCTCTCGGTTTCACATTATTTTGCCATGCAACCTTTGATAAATCTTCTTCTAATATTCTGTTGGTGTTTCATTGCAATGTTTGTTCATGTTTCATTGTTTGCTCAACATAAATGGTAATCTTTAATGCATGTTAATCCTAGCTTCCGTTTCTTCTACTGCATGCTATTCTTCTCGGTGTTGTCCTCGGTGTAATTCTGTCTCACGATTGAGTGCACTGCTCTTGTTGTTAAGCTGATGGTAGTCGGGTTTAAGCTTGTTTCCTGTCAAGAGAGCAGTGTTGTCTGACCGGTAGATGAGGATGGATGCAGCAATGCATGACTGAACAGAGCCGGCAGCAGCATAAGCAGGCAGAGACAGCACCGAAGCAGCAAACAGGGACCAATTCATCCTCTGTTCTGCTCTGTTGTAGTGTACAGCTGCTGTGTGGTCCGTTAATGGCAGCAGGTGGAAGTTTGTAGGAATGGTGCAGTGCCTGGAACCCAAGAAAATCTGGACAGAGGCAAAAACAGCAAGAAGGAGTAGTTGCACGGCAGTAGCAGGGAGCTGGGCAGTAACAAGCAGCAGCGGACATGACCACGCCTGGACCAGCTACCAACCAAACCACCTGGAGAAGGAAACGTGCACGGTTATACATGGAGCTGGTAGTGGGCAGAAGGCTTGGACAGGACCGAGCAACCCGATGCAGAGTTGGTAGCCTGGCAGAACCGAAACCCGTGAGCAATCAGCTGGGCAGATCTCACCAACCCGAGCTTACCTGGAAAACCAAATTGCAAATGATGCTTGAACAGTGTTTTGGTGGGAAAGTTACTATTTGTTTAAAATCTTTAGGCCATGTTTGGTTGCTTATTTAGGGATTAATGCATTTTTCATATAGTTAGTGTTAGATTAGTTTTTAAGATTAGTTAGATGATGTAATTAGTTTAGTTAATAGTTTTAATTATGTATTTAGATGTAGTCAATCATGTTTAGTTAGTTAATTTAGATTTAATTAGTTTCTAAGTAATTTTAATCTAGCATTAGGAATAGTTTAATTTGCAATTAGTTTAATTACATGCATTTTTTAGGTTAGTTAGATTTTAGTTTAATTAATCATGTCTTTTCATTTATTTTGCATTTTATTTTAATTTGGTTAATTAGTTTTAATTGTTTTAATTTCTTTTGTAGGTTTTCGATTTTAAGTGCTTGGAATTTTGTAAGTACTCTGAGCTCGGTTTTAGTTACTTATTTTATAGTTTTATTATTTTCTTGCTTTTGGTATTTTCAATTCTAGATTAGTTGATCACCTTTGAAAATTCATAAATTTGCTAGGATATACTTAGGATAATAGTAACCGGTAGTTAATTAGGCTAACAACTTCCCTGTGGGACGATATCTCGGGACTCAAAATCCCATTATTACTTGGACGACCCGTGCACTTGCGGTAGATACCCTTAGGGTCCCATCAAGTTTTTGGCGCCGTTGCCGGGGAAGTTTTAATTAGTCATTAATTAATATCGGTGAAATTATGCTTAGGTGTAATTCTAGCTTGTAAATATTTAGGTTGTAAATATTTAGAGCCTTAGCTTAGGTTAGTTAAATTTTCTCTTAATTAAAATCAAAAAAAAAATTTCAAAAATTTTAAAAATTTAAAAAATTTTTTAAGGACTTTTAGATGATTGCAAGCGTAGAGCCAGAAGTTTTGATTGTTTTCCTCTAGATCCTAAAATCAAACACACTCTTAGAAAAATTTAATAGGACTCGAGGAAATTATTAGCTCCGCTGCAATTCACCATGGCAGAAAATAGGAAAACTAGAACTGTTGGAGATTATGCGATGCCGACAATTGGAGAATATTATTCCGGCATTAGGCCACCAGCTGTCCATGCAAATAATTTTGAAATTAAGCCCGCAATCATCCAGATAATCCAAACATCTTTGCAGTTCAGTGGGCTTCCACATGATAACCCACATGCTCATCTCGGGCAATTCTTGGACTTATGCAACACCTTCAACCACAATGGATTATCAGACGATGCACTTAGGCTTAGACTATTCCCTTTCTCACTTAGGGATAGGGCGAGATATTGGTTGACCTCTCTGCCTCCAGGATCCATTTCTACATGGGATGAGCTAGCCTACCAATTTTTAGCCAAATTCTTTCCTCCCTCTAAATTAGCCCAACTCCGTAGCAATATATCTTCCTTTGCCCAGTACGACTTTGAATCTCTTTATGAAGCATGGGAACGATATAAGGAGCTTCTTAGGAAGTGCCCTCACCATGGCCTACCGTTGTGGTTGTAAGTTCAGACCTTCTACCACGGACTTACAAGCCCAAATAGGACCATTGTTGACACTGCTGCGGGTGGAGCATTGATGTGCAAAACAGAGGAGGAGGCTTATGAGTTGCTAGAAAGGATGGCGACTAACAACTATCAATGGTCCTCGGAAAGGCAGATGCCAAGGAAATCGGTGGGTATGTACGAGCTTGACACACTGTCCACCTTGACCTCTCAGATTGCCAATCTTACAAAGAAGGTGGAGTCGCTCAGTACCCAATATAATCCTCCCAACAGTCCTAACCCTATATATTCTGTCCAAAGTCCTTTTCTTTCATGCGAGCTGTGTAGTGGTACCCACTCTGTAGATAGGTGTCCGTTCAACTTAGAGTCGGTTCAGTATGTTGCTCTCCCTACGCAACAGAACAACCCTTTTTCAAACACCTATAATTCAGGGTGGAGGAACCATCCTAACTTCTCCTGGAGCCAAAACCAAGGGCAAACTTCTAATTCCATATTTGTAGAACCCCCTAGTTTTCAAGCTCCACAAGTTCAGGTACCACCACAGCAGCAATTTCCTTACCACCATCCACATCATCCATCCCCACCTCAATTTCAATATCACCCATCACCACCACCACCACCACCACCAGCATTTATGCAGCCCCAATTCTACCATGCACCAGCAGCTGAGAAGAAGCCTACATTAGAGGAGATGTTCACGACTATCCTGCAAGATCAAGCTGCTTCACTTAAGAACTTAGAAGTTCAGGTTGGACAAATAGCTAGTGCTCTTAGCCAACATCCTCAAGGGACCCTTCCTAGTAATACTGAAGTTAATCCTGATGAGCAAGGGGAGGGTAAGGAACAAGTTAGATCTATCACCCTTAAGAGTGGCAGAGAGCTAGAGGAGCTACAAGTTAAGTCCCAACCTGAACAGCACATAGTTGAAGAACACATAGGTTCTAACGAAGTAGCTCAGAAAGAGCAGGAACCTAAAGATCGGGCTGCCAAGGAAACAAAGCTAAGCGCTTCTTCATCTATACCTTCTTTGTATTCATTGCCTTCCTCGCCCTCTGATGCTACGAAGTTGACGATGAGAGTCCAAGATCAGGAAGTAAAGCTTAATGTTTTCAAACCTTTGAAGCTCCCTGATGACTCTCAAGAATGTTTTAAGATAGAGATTGAGGAGAACATAAAGCTTGACCATATAAAATCTGAAAGAAGGAAGGAAATAGATAGGGCTCAGGAGGAGTTAACTGTTAGTACCCTGTCACCACTTTGGATGACCCTCATACTCTTCGCCTTGCTGCTGAGTGTTGTCTTCTTCAGCTGCATTTGAAGGGGCTGTGTTTTTACTTTCACTTTGTATATAGTTCGTTTTTCTTTTTCTTTTCTATTGTGTCTTTCTTTGTTTGTGTTGCAGGTTTCTTTTCTCGTTTTATGCTTTCAATCAAAGCTTTGATTGTTCATCAACATCAGAAAAGGGGAGTACTCTATTCTTGAACTTTAAATTCGTATATTATCTGCACACTGAGGACACTGTGCACGTTAAGTTTGGGGGAGGGGATATCACTTGAGCAATTTTTTGAAAAATTGGAAAAAATTTTAAAATTTTTTCGAAAATCTGAGAAGGAATTTTCAAAATTTTTTCGATAAAATGAGCTTAAATTGCTTGATTTTGGGATGATTGAGTGCTTAGCATGTAGTTTTCCCATATTCCGATGATATGACCCCATGAATTAGTATGACTTTGATTGACTTAGAAGCATGATTATAGGAAAAGCATGAAGTTGAGTTCTTGAATTTCTCTTAATTCTTATTGTGATTTCCTCATCTTATGCACATGTCATGTCATGAATCAGTATATTTATTTAGAGAAAGCTTATGTGTACATAGGATTGCATTTGTTCAGTTGATTTTGTGCATCATATTCTAGAATTTGTTTGATCTAATCTCGAGGCGAAATATTAGATCACACTTGATTAGGGAGATGATTTAGGTCATCTTTGGATCGTTTGAGCCTTTCTAGCCTTCCTTGTACATATTTTACCCCTAGTCACCCGTCTGGGCCAAATAAGCTTTTCTTTGTAAATACGCCTACTTAATTTTCGTAGCTTAAATACTTTTTCCTATCCCTTACCCCGAAAGCATGAAAAGTCATTGGATATATTGTGAGCTATATGGGTATTAAGTGATAGTGAAGGAGTATGTAAAAAAAAAATTGAAAAAAAAAAGAAAAAAGAAAAAAGAGTTTAGCAAAAGAAATAAGTTTGGGGGAAATAATTAGAGCTCTTACACTAAAGATCCTAGAAGGTAATGCATGTTAAGGGGTAACTGAACCTAAATCGACTTTATCATACCTTAACCCCAGCCTGACATTACAAGCTTAATGAAGTCCTAATGATCTTTAGTTAAGTGTGACTACATTAGTGGAGAGAGAAGTGAAAAACAAACTTATGGGAATGATCATATGTCATTGAATTTGCATTCACTGTGTTGCATAATCTGATCCGAGTAATATACTGAGAAGTGACTTATACATTTTTCACACACTCACGAGGAGTCCAATTTAGGTTAGGACTTATGATTGAATAATTCTAAGTGCTGGACTTGTAATTGTGATTCTTTGATTTCATAGTCTATACTTTTTCTTTGAGGATAATATTGGGGAAATTATTGTGTTTTGTACTTATCATTCCTAAAATCATTTTGTTTTGCTTGAGGACAAGCAAAAGCTCAAGTTTGGGGGTGTGATAATTCTATATTTTTAGAATTATTTGTGCTTAATTTCCTAATTATTTATTTAAATCCCCAATTTATTTTGTTAATTATCCCTTTTATTTAATAAAAATTCTCATGTTTGCAGATAAATCAAATCCGGATGAATTTTGAATATTTCGGTAGAAAATGGACCGGAATTGGGCTAAAATCGAGATTGAGCCACGTGGACAACACGAGTCATACCACCAAGCACATCCAATTGGACAAGAAGACCGATGACATGGACATATCTTTTCAAGGAGCCAATGGTGTGAAGACAAGTGGCCAAAAAAAAATGCCAACTCATCAAGGATGTGAAAATTACCATTTTACCCCTAGTGTGTTTATAAATAGGAAAAGATGACAATTGAAAAGGATGTAATTTTTAGGAGTAGAAGTTAATGTAATTTAGGAGTAGGAGTAGTGTAAGGTAATGTAGATTAGGGTAGAATAGCTTATTTTTCCTTGTTCTTTTCTTTTCCCGATTAAGCTATTTTCCTTAAAGAATTTTTACTGTTTATGCTAGTGTCTTCTTTTATCATTGTTGAATCTCATTTTAATGTAAGCAATTTCAATCCAAGCTTTCGGTTTCTTCACTGTTTTCTTGCTTTGTGTTTCTTCATTGTTGTGTTTAGTAATCTTTCACCATTTAAGGGGCTCGGTTTCTAGTTTCTTTGGTAGCTCTCGGTTTCACATTATTTTGCCATGCAACCTTTGATAAATCTTCTTCTAATATTCTGTTGGTGTTTCATTGCAATGTTTGTTCATGTTTCATTGTTTGCTCAACATAAATGGTAATCTTTAATGCATGTTAATCCTAGCTTCCGTTTCTTCTACTGCATGCTATTCTTCTCGGTGTTGTCCTCGGTGTAATTCTGTCTCACGATTGAGTGCACTGCTCTTGTTGTTAAGCTGATGGTAGTCGGGTTTAAGCTTGTTTCCTGTCAAGAGAGCAGTGTTGTCTGACCGGTAGATGAGGATGGATGCAGCAATGCATGACTGAACAGAGCCGGCAGCAGCATAAGCAGGCAGAGACAGCACCGAAGCAGCAAACAGGGACCAATTCATCCTCTGTTCTGCTCTGTTGTAGTGTACAGCTGCTGTGTGGTCCGTTAATGGCAGCAGGTGGAAGTTTGTAGGAATGGTGCAGTGCCTGGAACCCAAGAAAATCTGGACAGAGGCAAAAACAGCAAGAAGGAGCAGTTGCACGGCAGTAGCAGGGAGCTGGGCAGTAACAAGCAGCAGCGGACATGACCACGCCTGGACCAGCTACCAACCAAACCACCTGGAGAAGGAAACGTGCACGGTTATGCATGGAGCTGGTAGTGGGCAGAAGGCTTGGACAGGACCGAGCAACCCGATGCAGAGTTGGTAGCCTGGCAGAACCGAAACCCGTGAGCAATCAGCTGGGCAGATCTCACCAACCCGAGCTTACCTGGAAAACCAAATTGCAAATGATGCTTGAACAGTGTTTTGGTGGGAAAGTTACTATTTGTTTAAAATCTTTAGGCCATGTTTGGTTGCTTATTTAGGGATTAATGCATTTTTCATATAGTTAGTGTTAGATTAGTTTTTAAGATTAGTTAGATGATGTAATTAGTTTAGTTAATAGTTTTAATTATGTATTTAGATGTAGTCAATCATGTTTAGTTAGTTAATTTAGATTTAATTAGTTTCTAAGTAATTTTAATCTAGCATTAGGAATAGTTTAATTTGCAATTAGTTTAATTACATGCATTTTTTAGGTTAGTTAGATTTTAGTTTAATTAATCATGTCTTTTCATTTATTTTGCATTTTATTTTAATTTGGTTAATTAGTTTTAATTGTTTTAATTTCTTTTGCAGGTTTTCGATTTTAAGTGCTTGGAATTTTGTAAGTACTCTGAGCTCGGTTTTAGTTACTTATTTTATAGTTTTATTATTTTCTTGCTTTTGGTATTTTCAATTCTAGATTAGTTGATCACCTTTGAAAATTCATAAATTTGCTAGGATATACTTAGGATAATAGTAACCGGTAGTTAATTAGGCTAACAACTTCCCTGTGGGACGATATCTCGGGACTCAAAATCCCATTATTACTTGGACGACCCGTGCACTTGCGGTAGATACCCTTAGGGTCCCATCAATTGGGTTAGTGAAGATTCTCTGGCAACACCACACTTCGGAGGAAGCTACTTGGGAGCTAGAGAGTCCAATGAGAGAGAGATATCCCCAATTGTTTGGAGACTAACTTGGTTCTAATTTGGAGGACCAAATTCTTTAAGGAGGGGAGGATTGTAAGATCCACAATTTTGTAATGTAACCTTATGACTTTGTGATGTGTATATAAGTCACAAATAATGAAAATCATGAGGAATGTATATTTAAAGTTGTAAATGTGTATGGAATGAATACATACAAATTTTAAAGTATAGAACAAGTGTAAGAGGGATATTTCCATGAGTGGAATGTGATAATATTGAGTTTTGAGTGGTTAAGTAAAATGGAATGAGTTTTATACTTCTATTTGGTGATATATTGTATACCTTTGGCGATACAAAGGATACACACAAGTTTAAATGTGTATAAGGTATGAAAGGATGTCATTTTCAAGCATTAAGTGTGGATGGATGAGAAAATGACCATGGTAGCAAAATGTATGAAGTTTGGTGTGTGTTTATTACAGAAAACTACAGTAAAATCTAGAAATATGAATGAGAGATCGATCTCATGGGATGAGAGATCGATCTCAAAGAGCCAAAAATGCTCAAATTCGAGCAATAGAACAGGGACAGATCGATCTCATTGGAGAGCAGATCGATCTGTTGAGCATTCTGTGTTGAAGGAATCAATCTCTGAAGGGCTAGATCGATGTTCTTAAGCTACTAACTTGGAGAAGATCGATCTCATGAAAGAGCAGATCGATCTCCTTAAGGTTCTGAGTTAAAACAGATCGATCTCATGCTTGGGAGCAGGTCGATCTCATGAAGTCTGGAAGGTTAGTTTCAAGAGGAAAAATACAGAGCAGATCAATCTCCTAGGGTAGTAGATCGATCTCATCAAGATAATTCTATAAATACAGGACTTCTGCACTTCATTTTCCTGAGAGCTACTATTCCATTTAGAAACTAAAGTGAAACCTAGCCAAGAAACACCAGAAAACTTCAGTTTGTGATCAGTTTTGAGTGAGGTATAAGTGAGCAAAGTTCGTCTTAGAAAAGAGGAGAACAACATACTTGGAGACGAGATTAAAATCAAGAGTTGAAGGAGCAAAGAGGATTTTACTATTTGGTGGAAAAAGAAGGAAAGTTTAACTAGGTAAGATTAATACACTAGTTTGGTATATGTTAAACTAGGTGTATTGATGAGTTGATCTATATATATAAATTGTTGGAAATGAGAGGATCATGAAAATGAGCATGACCTAGCTTTGGCATGAAAATGAGAAAGTGGTGACGAAATGGTATTAACTTTTATTTAATGATAGAATATGCATGTATGAAAGATTATGAGTTAATCTTATGAAATGCATATATTGGAAATAAGGAGTGATGAATATAGTTATGTGAAAACGTGACTTTATACCATATTGAGAGAAAATGGTATTTATTATGTGTTAAGTTGAGACTTGGCAAATGAAATGAGTATAGAGTGATATACTAATGCCAATAACTATAACAGTTTCGAAAATCATTGTGGAAGTTGATTAAAATGCAGAAGTGAACAGAATCGAGGAAGTGAGGTCACTTGACGTGATCCGAGGTAAGGGAATTTCGTGAGTAGCTAAAGATGGCTACATGTAATTTAAATAGCATTTCAATATTATATGTTATATGAATTCCCATGAATAGGCCTAATGTGTGATAGAGCCAAATGAGATAAAGTGTAGTTTTATCCCAAAATAGGATAAAAAGTCTGAAAAGCATGTTATGACCCAAAAATGCATGAGTTGCATGATAAAATGGCTAATGTTTTCTTAATTATGCGAAAACAGCACATTTGAGTGCTTATTTGATTTTCCTTGTGTGAAATGTGAATTTAATAGCCATCTATCTAGTTTTGTGTGAAAACCATAAGTGCTAGAGAATACTCGCACTATATTTTGAGATATGCATCACATAGTACTAGAGGATATACCCGTACTATATTTTAATGCTATTATATACATGTTAGAGTACTGGGAGCTTAGCTCGTACTTAGTTTGTGATTGATGCATATAGAGTATTGGGTGCTATGCTCATACTCAGTTTTATATGATGGAGTGTTGGGAGCTTTGCTCGTACTCGACTTTTCATGATTTATACATGATATCGTACTAAAGTGATAGCTCGTACTTGATTTGAAAAGAGAATTATGCATTGATCTGGTGCTAGAGGTTACTCGCACTAGTGTTTGATATTTTGAGATGCATACACAGTGTTTAAGAAGCGGAGTGTTGATTGTGAGTCACACTCAAGAAGCGCACTGTTGTTTTTATGTGATATATAAGACATGTTATGAAAAACCATGACGATTTACTCCGTGTAGACTGAGTGTCACACTGTTGAGATGTTCGCATGAAGATTTAGAGACGTGGCATTATTTCCATAGTATAAGGGCTAAGACTCATGGCGAGCACCCTGACTATGATGAATACCCATGGTGTGAGAACTAAAACCTATGGCAGGCATCCTGACCATGAGGAGAGGGTCCATGGGTGTACGTTGTACCGTGCGTGTGGCATGGAATACACTGTCTCGTGTGTTATATGGAGTTATGGAGTTGAGGAGTATATAGCTGGCGGTTGTGATGGACTGACCCCCTCTCGTTGCAGCAGTGATACCCACACACCAAGATCTATGCGCCTAGTATATCACATTAGGATATTGCTATAGTCCAGAAGAGTATTGCATTTAGCCACTGAGTCACGCATGTTATATCACTTGTTTTCATGATACGGTTAGACCTGACAGAGAGAGGTCGAAAACCGGTTTGTATTGTGTTGTGAACTGCCATATTTACTTGATTTGAATGTAAATGGCATGATTGAGATAAAGGCATTCCTAATTTTATAAATATGCATTGTTTTGCATGAATGCCTACATTTGTTAAATAAGCATGATTTCAAGTACATGGAATTTAATCTGTACTATATTATATCATTTTAATACATGCTTTGAGATGAGAGAAGGAAAGGCAAAGCCTTATTTTCAGTAGATAGTGCGGTTGTCTACTTGCTTGCCGATTTCCTTACTAAGCGCGTTGTATGCTCACCCCCTTATTTTTCACTCTCTACAGATCATCCGCAGTAGATTGAGTCCAGCTGAGGTATAGCATTCATTGTATCCGCTGCCTATCCATCTTACAAGAGGTATACACACTCGAACATTTTGTACTGAACAATGTATAAGCACAGTTATGTAGCCAAGTGTACAGTCGGGATGTATATGTACAAATACTGTATAACAGTTTATATTATCGAAATGAATATTAAATTCTATATGTATTGGGATTGAATGTGAGTGAATAACTAATATCGAATCATAGTCCAACAGTTGAGGAGAGAAAGGTAAGTAAAGTAAAAAGGGAAAATTTTGTAGTGGATTTTGGTAAGTCACGGATTGAGGTTGTGACACAAAAGCTTGATCTACAATTTGCCAAATTTCTTGAAGTTTTTAAGAAACTTCATATCAACATTCCTTTCGCAGATGCTTTAGAGCAAATGTCAAGTTATGTGAAGTTTTTGAAGGATATGCTCTCTAGGAAAAGAAGATTATGAGACGGTGGCCTTAACTGAGGAATGCAGTGCAATTATCCAGAGGAAATTACCCCCCAAGCTCAAAGATCCCGGGAGTTTTACCATACCCTGCACTATTGGAAATCTATTCTTTGGTAGAGCCCTGTGTGATTTAGGAGCCAGTATCAATCTGATGCCCTGGTCTATTTACCAAAAGTTAGGAATATGGGATATCAGGCCCACCATAGTGACCCTTCAGCTAGCTGATCAATCCATTAAATATCCGAAAGGGGTCATTGAGGACGTGCTGGTAAAAGTGGACAAATTTATTTTCCCTACAGATTTTATCGTGTTAGACATGGAAGAAGACAGGGAAGTCCTCATTATAATAGGCAGACCTTTCCTAACAACTGTAGAACTTTAATTGATGTACAAAAGGGGGAGTTAACAATGAGAGTTTAGGATCAGG
Source organism: Firmiana major (assembly GCA_033439115.1). Lineage (NCBI taxonomy): Eukaryota > Viridiplantae > Streptophyta > Magnoliopsida > Malvales > Malvaceae > Firmiana > Firmiana major. The sequence goes on from CM065905.1 coordinate 10,906,803, forward strand.
AAGTGAAGTTTAATGTTTTCAAACCTTTGAAGCTCCCTGGTGACTCTCAAGAGTGTTTTAAGATGGGGATTAAGGAGGATATAAGGCTTAAGCATATGAAATCTGAAAGAATGAGGGAAGTAGATAGGGCTCAGGAGGATTTGACTATCAGTACCCTGTTACCACTTTGGCTGACATTCCTACTCTTCATCCTGCTGCTGAGTGTTGTTTTCTTTAGCTGCATTTGAAGTGGCTTTACCTCTCTTTTTTACTTTTTGTACAATTCTCGTTTTTTTTTCTGTTGTTTCTTTCTTTGTTTATTTTGCAGATTTCTTTTCTAGTATTACGTTTTCAATCAAGCTTCAATCATTCATCATCAGAGAGGGGAGTACTCTGTTCTTAAGCTTAAATTCTTATATTATCTGCATAATGAGGACACTATGCACTTTAAGTTTGGGCGAGGGGATATCACTTAAGCATTTTTGAAAATTTTGGGCAAAATTGGAAAAAATTTCAAAACTTTTTCAAAAATCTGAGAAAAAATTTTCAAATTTTTTTTGAAAATCTGAGCTTACATTGGTTGATTTTGGAGTGATTTAGTACTTAGCATTTAGTTTTCCCATATTTCGATGATATAATCCCATGATTTAGTCTGACTTTGATTGACTAAGAAGCATGATTATAGGAAAAGCATGAAGTTGAATTCTTGATTTTGTCTTGATTCTGATTGTGATTGCCTCATCTTATGTACATGTCATGTCATGAATCTATATATTTATTTAGAGAAAGCTTATGTGGACATAGGATTGCATTTGTTCAGTTGATTTTGTGCATCATATTCTAGAATTTGTTTGATCTGATCTCGAGGTGAAATATTAGATCACACCTAATTAGGGAAATGATTTAGGCCATCTTTGGATCGTTTGAGCCTTTCTAGCCATCCTTGTACATATTCTACCCCTAGTCACCCATCTGGGCCAAATAAGTTTTTCTATGTAAATACACCTGCTTATTTTGCCTTAGCTTAAATACTCTCTTCCTATCCCTTACCCCGAAAGCTGTAAATTCATTAGGATATATCTAGAGCTATGTACATATGGGTTATAGGTGATAATGAAAAAAAAAAAAACAATATAGAATAAATGTTTAGTAAAATAAATAAGTTTTGGGGAAATAAATTTGAGCTCTTACATTAAAGATCCTATAAGTAATGCATGTTAAGGGGTACTTAAACTTAAATCGACTTTATCATACCATAGCCCCAGCCTTACATTATAAGCTTAATGAAGTCCTATTGATCTTTGGTTAAGTGTGACTACATTAGTGGAGAGATAAGTGGAAAGCAAACTTATGGGAATGATCACTTGTCATTGACTTTGCATTCACTGTGTTTGCATAATCCTATTCGGGTAATGTACTGTGAAGTGGCTTTGACATTTTCACGCACACACAAGGGGTCCAATTTGGATTAGGACTTATGATTGAATGATTCTGAATGTTGGACTTGTAATTGTGAGTCTTTGAGATCATAGTCTGTACTTTTTTTTAGGATAATATTGGGGAAATTATTATGTTGATACTTGTCATTCCTGCATGAATTTTGTTTTGCTTGAGGATAAGCAAAAGCTCAAGTTTGGGGTGTGATAATTCTATTTTAAATAGAATTATTTGTGCTTAATTTCCTAATTAATTATTTAAATCCCCAATTTATTTTATTAATTATCTCTTTATTTACTTAAAATTCTTTAATGTGCAGGTAAATTAAATCCAGATGAAACTCTGTCGTTTTAGTCAAAAATGGGCTGAAAACAGGCTAAAGGAGACTGGATCCTTCTAATTTGCAGACCGAGTCACTAGTCATCTGGACACGTGAGATGTCGGGTGTTAAGTATTTTATTCGCTCCGAAACGATAAGATCGACGGACACCGTGCCAACCTTCTGGAAGACACACGCCGGGCCACATCGTACAGTTAAGTGTACTAGAAGTCGGGTGACGTGGAAATATCTACTCTGCAGCAAATAAAATGAAAACAAGTGGCCAAACAATACCAACTCATCTTGGATGAAAAATTACCATTGTACCCCATAAGTTTATGTATAAATAGAATATGATGAGCAATTGAAAAGGTATGTAGTTTATAGTGCAGAATTTAGGGTAGTTTTTAGAATAGTTTTATTCTATATTAAATTTTTCATTGCTATGTTTTATTTTCTTGTTTCCTTTTAGAATTTCCATTAGTTTATTTTCCTTTAAACACCATTGTTCTAGCAAGCTTTAAACACATTTACTTTGTCAGTTTAATTTTTTTTTTAATGAAGCAATTTATTTTCGGTTACTAAGTTTTCTTCTACTGTTCATATGGCTACATTTTTATTTTTCTCTTCTTGATCTCACGGTGCAACTGATTTGATTCGAGACTAATTTGAGTAGCTTGTGTGCTTGATGATTTTAGTCTCTCTTTACAGTTGCATCGGGTTGTTGAAGGAGCTGGTGAGAGCAGTATATCCTTCCAATCTTCCCATGCTTTTCTCTACATATTTCTTTTAGTTTTGATTTTAGTTTGCTCAAAGTTTAAACATTAGCATAATCTAGTTTATCTATTTCCATTTGTTATTTTGTTTTTCAATAATTTTTTTTATATTTATATTGAATCGTACTGCTTGATGCATGATGAGGCTGAGTTTGTTGGGTTCATAGTTACCTTTTTCAGCAAACCGAGAACTTCTGATTGTTTCTACTTCTTTTGTTGGTTTTCGGTGTAGGTTTTTGCTGTCTAAGGAGTTGTTGATTTTTTGCTACTAGTACAGGATAAAGGTGGTAGCATGATGAGCATTCAGAAATAGGAAGAGGCACAAGTTGTTGATGCGGTTGCAGTAGCGTGGTGCCTTGTTGTTCCAAACTGAAAACCGTGACTAAGTAATTTTCTTACTCTGTTATGCTCTATTTTGAGAGCTTGGTACTGTTCATTTTCTTTTCATGATTTCATTCTACATTAATCTAGTTATGGTAGTTGCAGGTTTGCATGGATGGGTGCTGTCAATTTTACCGAGCTGTTGTAGGTTGTAGCTGAAGTTGTGAAGGATGTAGAGCTTTGTGTTTAAGCTTGGTTCCAGCTTGTTTCATTTTCTGTTTTGTGCTCATTAAATCTATGTTTTGTTTGTTGTTGCCTATGTTCTAGTTTCTTATTCAAGTTCAGTTTTATGTGTCATTTTATAGTTATCTTACATTTGCATTAAATTCATTAAGCTTTTCCAATTTTTGTATGGAGCTTTCTGGCAGAATCTACTATGGAGTTGCGGCTCGGACTGGAGCTGAGCAGGACGTTGTACTGAGCTTAATCGGAAGAAAGCAGTGTACGGGTGACCTTATTTGCTACAGCGCTAGCTGGGAAGGCCGAGGACGTGTTGCGTGCTGTGTTGCAGGGAACAGATGCAGGAGCAAGCGAACAGTGCTGAAGCAGTACGTACTGAGATGATAGCTGGGTTCGGTTGAAGCTTAAAGCAGAACAAGCTGGTGACGTGCTGCGTGCAGTGTTGCAGGGAATGGAGCTGGAATCGAGCAGAAGGCGTGTTGGCCAGAAATGCAAAGATGGCAGAGACAATGCCTGGAGCAGCCAAAGAGAAACGTGCACAAACCGCAAGCCAGCTGGGAATTCTGATTAAGGCCATGTTTGGCATTCCCAATTTGTCTCAAATCAATTTTTATGCATATTTGTTATCTTGTTTTATTATTAGTATTCCCTTTTTTACTTTAATTTTTTTTTTTAGGTTAGTTTAGGTAAAAATAGTCTTAATTTAATTTGCATATTATTATTCCTTGCTCATTAGTATAAACTTAGTTTTAATTAAGTTGATAGTTAATTAAGTGTTAAAATCTTGCATTTAGAATTATATTAAGGATAGATGTATTTCATGAAATTTTAAGTTAGTTTTTTTGGTTAAATTCAAAATTCCAAAAATATTGAATTTTCATGCATTATTTAGATTTTGTTTTATTGTTAGTAATTAGTAAGAGTTAGATTTAATTTAGGATCATTTTATAGGTAGTTAATTTCTTAGTAAGATTTAAGAATTTCTTTAGGTTAATAGAAGTTTTATTTTATTAGACTTTAGGTTAGCTTAATTTGCATTTTTATTAAATAGTTTAATTACATGCATATTTTATTTTAAGTTTGTTTAATTTTAGTCTAATTAATTTTGTTCTTTATTTTCATATTTTGCATTTTAGTTTATTTGCATTAATTAATTTTAACTGTTTTAATTATCTTTTGTAGGTATTTGCTTTTAATTGCTCGGAGCTTTGTAAGTAATTTTTGCTCTGTTTTATTTTCTTTATTTTATATTTTTTATTGTTTTCAGTATTTTTAATTTCAGCGTTGTAGATCACCCATCAACAACTTCATAATTTGCTAGGATATACTTAGGGTAAGATTAACCGGTAGTTAATTAGGCAATTCAGCTTCTCTGTGGGACGATAATCCGGGACTCAAATCCCATTATTACTTGTACGACCCGTGCACTTGCGGATACATGTCTAGATCACTTCGAGTGGGCATAATCTCGTATCAAGTTTTTATTTTTTTTATTTTTGTATTTTTCAAATTAGTGGGGCATTCTCAGTCATCTCTGGGCAATTTCAGATCACATGCCCTAGCTTCCCACATCGAAAACATACTGCAGGAGGTCCATAACACGGCTGGGTACCATGGTACCTACCACACTTACTACACTATTCTGTCGTAGGTCGTGGCCCTCCAATCACTATACCCTTTGTTGGAGCTATGGCCAGATACACGGGAGGCTTAACTGTCATCTCCCAGATCTCCTCAATCTTCCGCCTCTTCCCAGATAATCTCCTGCTCCCTCTATAACTGAAGCCTCTATCCATTGCCTGTGTCTTTTTGTCTCTGTCCCTCACTCTACCAACATTCCTGAACTCTGAGGCATTTCTATCAATATCATGTTCACACAACTATGCCTTACGCACTGCCTCCTTGTAGGTCGGTATATCAAAGGGAACCAATCAGGATCTGATGGCTGGTCTCAGTCCAACCACAAACTTTTGGGCCTTCTTGACGTCACTGTCCATCGTATCAGGATCATACCTGCCTATGGAGATAAACATCGTCTCATACTCATCCATTGATTTACTTCATTGGGTCAATCCCAAGAAATCCATCTGCAGCTTCCGCTGCGCAGTATCCGAAATATATTACCTCCGGAAGGCCTCTAAAAACATATCTCAGATGATCTTTGTATGTTGCGCTCTCAGAATGGGTTTGGTGGACTTCCACCAATGTTCTGTTGATCCCTTCAGCATGAATGTGGTAAAAGCTACCATCTTTGTAGTAGTGCACTCAAAAAATCCATATAACTTTTCAATTTCATTCACCCAATCCTCTACAGCTACTGGGTCCTTAATCCCACAGAAAGACGACGGTATAAATTTTTGGAACTACCGTAATCTATCCAGGTCACATCCATAACCCCAACCTCTACTACCCTGTGGTGGAACAACAATAGAAGGTGTATCTTATACTGTGGGGGTGTGGAAGTATATGTAGTCTGAGATCTCTGGGCTGGCTGTGCAGGCATCTCAAGAGCAGTCGTCTGTTCAGCATCAACTATGCAGCTGGCCCCTACCCGTCCCCAACTCCAAATATCAACTGAGCAATCAACTCCAAAATCGTCTCTAAGCTCCACTCTATCCTCGCGAAGTATGCCTCAGTACTCTTCGGTCTCTCTGTAGGACCCTGCAGGGTATGCTCAACATCAGCCTCCACCTCTATCTCCTCTTGAGTCTCATGTGGTAACGACTCAACACGGCTCTCAGGCCTACCCCTACGGCCTTTAGCTCATGCTCTCACCCCTCTACCGCGACTATTATTAGGCATAATGCCTAATTCCTACATTCACAATCATTTTTTAGTCAAACCCATCTCGATATACACAGTTGTATCTAAACAAGCACAATAACATGGGGATGTAATTTTTCTAATTATTTACAGCGACACACATCAGACCAACTCTACTCTGATACCAAATTAATCAATCACGACCCTCAACTTACCAAAATTCACTATAAATTTTTCATTTTTCATTTATCATTTAATCCTTTATTCTTACCTTACTCAGATCGTGAACAAATTCACCACCAACAATTGGGTTGTGTGTCGATGTAAATCTCATCCAACCATACCATTTCAATTTACACTTTATTTAAAGGTAAACACTTGCATTTTTAAATTAGAGTTGTTATTTACATGTGTTTACAATTCTTTACAACCCCAAATGTTACATTCAAGATATTCCTGTGCTATTGCATGTCTAGATACAAAACTGTACAAATGTGTATACCCTTATAAGATGGGATGCAGGGAACTCCAAAAAAAATAAATTCCTCAGTCGCTCTCAAAATACTAAAAGTGCTCTGTAGATGGGGAAAATATGTGGGGGGGGGGAGGTGAGCAAACCACACGCTCAGTAAGGCAATCATGCGAGCAGGTAGATAACTGTACTATCTACATGATCATGATGCCATGCATAAAACCAAGCATTTACTTGTCATACCCAAAGACATTAGTTCATGCACGTGTTCATGATATGTAAAACAGTTCACGCTATTCAAATCAGTGCACAAATCATAAATAAAGCATGGAAAATCATCATGCACAAGTCGAAATTAAAGCATGGAAAATCATCATGCGAGGTGCACTTAAAAGCAGTTCATACTGAACACAAATCATCATTTGTTAGGACTCAGCCTCTCCCTTGGACTATCCTGACCCACAAAACAATTTAAAAACATAGATTCATCATAAATCAAGTGACATGTGAGATAGGCAAATAATAATAATAAGGAAAATAACTAGGACTATGGTCATATCCTCTGTGATCCCAGGCTACACGAATCCTAGTGTGCGAGGTATCACCTCTATCTACTTTCGCACGGGAGGTGGGTCACGTCCAACCCTTTGGTCCATAGTAGATTTATCATTCATCCGAAGACGGCATATATATATAATATCCATACACGCTACAGCGTACTCCATGCTATATGCACAGTACAACGTACTCCGTGAACCCACATCATCACATCATATCGTGCCACATCTCAATACGCACGAGCGAACCTATTTAATCGGTGTGTCAAACAGTCTACCCAAAGCTCCTAGAACGGCTCCCAACATGTCATAAAATCACGTACGAGTAGTCTCTAGCACGACTGTAAATGTGTAGTGGACATCTAGTGCGAGCAATGCTCTAGCACCATGTCATAAAATCCAGGTGAAAACTAGTGCGAGCTAGGCTCCAGCACTATGTCATAAAATCCATGTGAAAACTAGTGTGACCTAGGCTCCAGCACTCATGCATGTAAAACTCTAGTACGAGCATCGCTCTAGCATTAATGCATGTATAAACAAGTCAAATCACGTGCGAGCAACGCTCTAACATGCTTTATTTCCAAAAAACTCATGTAGGTGGCTAATTCTTTACAAATCATGGTTATTAAAACCAAATCAAGCTATTTTCATGCAAATCATTTAAATGCTAGGCAGCCTACCTATCCACATGCTAAAAACCAATAAAAAGACCCAAGAACATACTATTCTTGTTTTTTCATGAACTTTTCTAAAATCTCAATCTTTTACCCTTCAACCATTCATTTCTTTTCTAATACCCCCAAACATTTTAGAAATCGTAATGTGCCTGAAAACGAGTATAGGTATCTCTAAGAGCCAACAAAATTCCCTTACCTCAATTCTCTGTACCATCTGACTTTTCCAACGCTGACAATTTCACTCAGTTTGATTTACTCCCAATCAACTCTCTGGAGCTGCGTATAACCATATATAAGGTTAAGTAAGATACATTCATCAATCATATCAATCTACACTGATAACTCATTATTTTGACTTCAACTAGTTATTATATCTTATTGGGCCTATTTGGTTTTAAGTCCATTTAAACTATACCAAATCATTTCACCTAGGCCCATTGGGCTACTTAGGTCCATTATCTCGCATTCGAACGAATTCTAGGCCTATTAATGTTATCGAGCCGTTTGCATCAAGCTTGGTCAATTATCACATTTGGCCATCATTATACCATTCCTAGTCAATTTAGCTAGCAACTCACTTAGTTACTTATCAAGCTCTTAGCATAGATGTTTTATCCCTAGTTTCCTATTCATTCATGCATTTTTGCAAACACCATATAAGCACATTTCATCACTTTGACCAATCCCAAAATTTGATTTCACACCACCATCTCAAAATTATGCATCTAACATTACTAACACTTTAGTATAACCAATTCATCATTAAATCCACCATATCTCATTTTCTCACATAAAACCCATTTTTAGATCATGGTTGATTCATCATGTTCTAGGTAGTTTTCAACTAACATTATATACACCAATCAAATTATAACAATGTCTAGATAAACATACTTAGAGTTGGTGTATTGAAAACTTACCTAGCTTGTCTTTGCTCTTGTCCGAAATTGGAATACCCTTTTGCTCCTTTAATCTAACAAGTTGAATGTTGATTCCAAACTATGTTGTTCTCCTTATCACAAGGAACAACTTTGCTCAAATAGGTTTTTCTCAAATCTGGTAGGAAGGTAAGTATGTTCTAGAGTGAGAAAACTTGTTATTTTTTAGGTAAAAGAGGGATGATTTTTTTCTTAGGAAGAAGGTTTTGTCGTCGGGTTTTTATAGGCTAGGTGTGGTGAGATAGATCTCCTAGGGTACGAGATCAATCTTTCCTTGGTTTAGACTATCGAAATATTTAGGTATGTAAGTGTGGGATAGATCTGCTCATTGGGAAGAAATCGATCCTTTCCTGGCAGAATTAAGCGGAGATCGATCTACTTTGAGGAGGGGATCGATCTGCTTGTGGGAAGGGATCGATCCTTGCTAGGTAGAAGCAAATGGAGATCGATCTGCACATGGGAAGAGATCGATCTGCTCCTTGCAGAATCCATCTGAGATCGATTTGCTTGAACAAGAGATCTGTAAGACCCCGTATATGTATAATGGTAATGTGTGTAATTGGATCAAATAAATATGAATGGACTTGTAATGTAAAGTATGATTGATTTAGGTCCATGGAATCAATGTACGTATGTGTAATATGATTTGTAATGTACACACAAGTTCCATTTTGTATGAATATGAAGGAATGAGTTCTTGCAAGTAATGGATGTGATTGGAACTCAAAATGAGTAATGTGGTAAATGGAAGGAAGTTGCATGAATATAAATGCTTCCATTTGGTTTTATATAGCATACCTTTGGACATACAATGAATGCACACAAGTTTCAATGTGCATAAGGTATGAATGGATGCCATTTTCAAGTTATAAAGGTGGATGGATGAGAAAATGGCCATGGCAATAGATTAAGGATGTGTTGGTATGAGTTGCAGCAAGGAAACTGCAGGAAATCTGGAAAACATGAGGGCCAGATCGATCTCATAGGATGAGAGATCGATCTAGAAGAGCCAGAATCCTCTTATTTGGGCAAAAGAATAGAGCAGATAGATCTCCAATGGAGCCAGATCGATCTCCTAAGCATTCTGTAGTGAAAAGATCGATCCCCAAGCACCCAGATCGATCTCCTTAGCTCTCTGTTTGGGAGCAGATCGATCTCATGCCTCGACAGATCGATCTCATGCTTCGACAGATCGATCTCAGGTTTAAAAATACCGTGAAAAAGAGGGATTTTAAGGGACCAGATCGATCTCCTCTTGGACCAGATCGATCTCCTCAAGCTATTTCTATATAAGGAGGGCTGAAAATCAGGAAATCTTGGGAAAAACACTAACCTTCCACTTTCAACCCAAAAACCTAACTTTCCCTCTCTAAAATCAACCATTTTCAGTGAGATTTGAAGAGAGACCATTAGAGGCAAAGTTGTTCCTATCAAAGAGACGAACAACATAGTGTGAAGGCATTTTTCCATTGTTGGTATTGAAGGAGTTAAGGGCATTGCCATTTGGAGCAAGAAGAAAAATCATATTTGGTAAGATTCTAACACTCCAATCCAAATACATTGTCTATTTAATTGATTTTGGAGTTGTTTGGCATGACTATTGATGGATAAATTATTTAGGGATGTGGTGGAATTGGTGTAACCTAGAAAACTTAGAATGGGTATGATGTGAGAATATATGGGTTGAATGAGTTTATGATTTATGGGCATTGCTAAAGTTGTTATTGAGGTAATGTTTATGATTTTATATGGTTAAATGAGATTACATTGTGAGTTTGGAGGAATTGTGAAAATAGGTGTGTATATGCTTGGTAAATGCCATAGTGAGGGAATTCATGGAATATGAACACTATGAGCTTAATGTCGATTTAATATCGATTTTGAATAAGTTAATAGGCCTAAGAAGATCCATAGACTCGAGTTATGGATAAAGTAATGGAACGAGGCCTCACAAGCATTAATAGAAAACTATAGGTCGAATTGACTATAGTGAACGCACGATGTCATATTATATGGATCGAATATAATGCGGGATACGATTTTGTGCAGTCCCAAAGAGTTCGTTGAAGGCGAATCGAACCGTACGAGTAAGCAGCTTAAGGAAGTGGAATCACGCATCGCGATTCCAGGTAAGGGAATTTTGTGAGTATATAGAGGTAGCTGCTCGTACTTTGAACTTGTGGGTGAATATTGGGTGTTTTATGAAATGCATGGATGCTTAAATAAATGATTGATGGTATTCGTGAATGATGAGGAGTATATGCGTGGTTTTGGATTTGAAGTGGATTTTATGAAATGGGATAGTAAGGCTAATAATTGCATAAATCTAATGTTTTGATGCTTTTCAAAACGAAATTGCTTGGTTTTAAGCAGGCTTGTAGATGGGTCGGCTAGTATTGTATGGTTGTTGTGGAAAAGCATTTGTGACTGCTAAACCCGATTGCCGGGATTGTTTGATTGTGTATGAGCCGCCTATCGTATTTGTATGACATAAATCGCGCTAGAGCCTCGCTCGCGCTGGATTTCTATGTTTTCATTTGTATGAAACGTGCTGGAGCTTAGCTCGCACCTTGATTTGGAAACTATGATGATGTTTATAAACCGTACTGGAGCTTCTGCTCGTACGTGGATTTTGAGTGGTTGTCTTATGAGTATAACCGTACTAGAGCTATGCTCGTACGCGTCTCTGTATGAGAGGATGCCTGAGTCGTGCTAGAGCTTTGCTCGCACAAGTTTGCACATTGTGACACGTATAAGGTTGTGAAAGTTGGTAAGATCCTTAAGCCTTACATCCTTAAGCCAACATCCTTAAGCCCAAAGAGGAGGGGAGGCTCTGTTAGGCGGGGAGGCTCTGTTCGGTGGGGAGGCTCTCTTACGGTGGGATCCTTAAGCCAACATCCTTAAGCCCTGAAGGGGCGGGGAGGCTCTGTTAGGCAGGGAGGCTCTCCTACATGGGTACGGTAAGCTCCTTAGACCCTACATCCTTAAGCCAACATCCTTAAGCCCAAAGAGGCGGGGAGGCTCTGTTAGGCGGGGAGGCTCTGTTCGGTGGGGAGGCTCTCTTACGGAAGGATCCTTAAGCCCTACATCCTTAAGCTAACATCCTTAAGCCCGAGGAGGCAGGGAGGCTCTGTTAGGCGGGGAGGCTCTGATCGGCAGGGAGGCTCTCCTTCACGGATATGGAAAACTCTTGGTATGGGGTAGGTAAGACCTAGGAATGGCACCCCCAATCACGATATGAGTCTGCGGAGTACGCTGTACCGTGTATATCACATGGAGTACGATGTACCGCATGATGGTTATGTGGTGAGAAAGTCTAGTGAGGGATAATCCATCTTCATGCCAGCGTGATACCCCGCACACCTGGATGCGTGTGGTCTGGGATGATTTATGATGTAATGGTCCACATAGGCACTTTTGATATAGTGACCTAGTTTTTATACACATGCGTGAATTGTGAAATGAAAATGTGGTTGTGATTGTGAGTTGATTTGGTGGTAATTATGTGTTGAGAAAGAGGTTTATGATGTTGGTTTAAAAAGGAGGTTTCTTAATGAATTGCCCTTTTTATGAATTTAAATGAGATTGAGCATGAGATGATTTATACATGATGTTTCTACCATGTTTTATATGCCAATGCACATGATTTTGATACATGATATATCTGTATATTCACATGGCATAGTTTTATTCCTCATGCTCCTACCATAAATGATTTATGCATAACACTATCAGCATGTAGATAGAGTAGTTATCTACCATGCTTGCATTATTGCCTTACTGAGCGTGTGGTTGCTCATCCCACTCTATTTTCCCCCTACAGATCGTGCATAGTAGCCCAGTAAGGACTGAGGCGTGGTATTTTGGACTCCGCTGCATCTCCATTGCTAAGAGGTATATACACAGTGATTCTTTTTGTATCTAAACAATGTAAAAGCACAGTATTCTTTTGAGTTGTAATTATGGGGGATGTAGATGTCAGTAAAACATGTATTCGTATAAGTACACGATTAAATGTAAATGTATGACATCGTTTTAATTAATTGAGAATGAATGAGATGTGGTGTTTATTATTGACTCACAGCCCAACAGTGTGTGGTGAGTTTAGTTCACGACCGGGTAAGGTAACAGTAAAACGCGAAAAATTTTCAGTGATTTTCGGTTAAAGAGAATGGAATTGGGTCGTGACAAGATCGATCTTCTTGAATAGGGGATCGATCTGGCCTTTATCCGCAGGCTTCCAACCGTAGATTTTTCTAGAATTTCAAAGGAAAACTTGTATTTGATTGCTTCACTAGTCATTTTACATTCTATTCACGCTTAGAGGATAAATGTAAAACCCGATTTTATATAAAACACGAGCCCTTCTCTCGTCGTTGATGCCCAGCTGCCGTGGATCGCCGAGACCGAGCCCTTCTCTCCCTCGATTTTTCCTTCCTCCGATCGGCGTCCTCCGGCCACTATACGGCGCGTCTCCGGTGGCTGAAGGATCGTCAGCCTCTCCTCTTCCTTTTCCGGCCTTCACCTGGCCGATTGGGTCGCCGATGGTCATCCGGCCTTCTCCCCGCTTTCGGCTTCGTTTCCGTTTTTCTCCTTTCGCGATTTTCGTTTTCTGATTCTCTTTTTTTTTTTAACTTATTAATTAATTTATTTTTATTTATTTATTTATATTATATTTAATCATTAAAATATATTAAAAATACCCAAATATCTCTTAAAATATCCTTAAAATTATTATTTAATTCTAAATTCATTAATCTATTTTTATTTAATTTATTTATTATATTTTGACCCTTTTTCGGGTATAATTTCTCTGTATTTTCGGGATATTGTCCCGAATGACTTTTCGGTATATTTTTTTGATTATTTTCGGGATTATTTTTCCATTTAAAAATTCCAATTAATCCCGATTAATTCCCATAACTTCATATCTTGATCAATTTAACTCGAAATAAATTTATTTCACCTTTATTGACCAAGATTTCTCAATCCATTATTTTTAATTAAATTTTTCTTCTCGAATTTATACCGGCTTTCGATCTTTTGACCATTTTACCCTTGCACGTGTTCGGGATTAATTTAACCCGACTTCCCTTCACGAATACTCATTCATTTCGTATTTTAATTAAATTCGGGTCTTACAGAGATTCTCGATTCACTTCTAGATTTTGGGCTCATTTTCAAGAAGCCATGGGATCTCAACTTAACTTGAGCACAGCCTATCATCCTTAGATCGATGGTCAGTCCGAGAGGACCATTCAGACCTTAGAGGATATGCTGAAGGCGTGCGTTTTAGATTTAAGGGCTCATGGGATGATTATCTACCTCTCCGAGTTTGCTTACAACAACAGCCTATCATGCTAGCATCGGGATGACACCTTTTGAGGCCTTGTATGGTAGAAGGTGTAGGTCTCCAGTGGCTTAGGAAGAAGTGGGTGACATAAGGATCTTGGCTCTTGAGTTGGTAGAGTAGGCAGCGGAAGGTGTTCGGATAATCTGTGATAGACTTAATACCGCACAAAGTAGACAAAAGAGTTATGCGGATAAGCATAGGTGGCCACTTGAGTTTCAGATTGGGGACTCTGTGTTTCTTAAGGTATCTCCGAGCAAGGGTATCATGCGGTTCAGGAAAAAAAAGAAGTTGAGTCCTCGCTTCATTGGTCCTTTTGAGATCCTAGAGAGAGTGGGAGATGTAGCCTATAGACTTGCCTTACCACCGCAGCTTTCTGGGGTACACAATGTCTTCCATGTCACGATGTTAAGGAAGTCTAATTTGGATCCCTCACACATCATTGAGTATGAGCCCTTGAGCATCCAAGAGGATATGAGCTACGTTGAGCGACCTATCCGGATATTGGACAGAAAGGAAATGGTACTTCGATCGAAGACGATACCTCTGGTAAAGCTTCTCTGGCAACAACATTCGATTGAAGAGGCTACATGGGATCTAGAGAGCCTCATGAAGGAGAAGTACTCGCATCTATTATGATGGACCCGAATGAATTTGGAGGACCAAATTCTTTTAAGGTGGGGACAATGTAAACACCACAAATTTCCTACATTTAGATTAGATTATATAAAAACAAAAATAATAAATTTTAATGGAAGTGTGAATATTCGTTGTAGGACTCGAGGACTATAGGAACCGAGAAGCCCGTGAATGACAGGGAAAATCGAAGCTACAAGAAGTGATGAAGCAAATGCAAGTATGGAGAGATCGAAAATAAATTTGATGTAAAAACTTATATCGGGATCTATGAGGAATTATGAAATCCCAAGGATATTTTATTTTTGAAGTAATGAGAATTTCATGAAGACATGAATATTGTGTCATTGAATAATTTTATGAGAAGGAAATGTATATATATATATATATATATATATACTAGGAAAAAATTTAAAATGGATAAATAATGATATATATATGATAAATATATATATATTGTAATGTGTAGTACGTATTATATAGGTAGTAACAAAACAAATGAAACAAAGAAAAAAATAACAATGACAATAGACAAACAACTAATATATATGTCACGACCCAAATTACCTAAAAATCAGAGTAAATTTTTTCGTTTTTTCATTTCCTTACCCGTCGTGAACAGATACACTACTAAACAGTTGGGCTATGATTCGGTGTTAGTCACCTCTCACCTATTTACCATTCCATTTCCATATTTCATTTACATATCAATTTATTTTAACCTAATACATCCCCAATATTACATCCGTGTACAATACTGTGCCTCTATATGTTCGATACAAAAATTATACAAATGTGTATACCTGGTCTTGATAAGAAGCAGCGGATAACCGAAATACAAGACTACTATCGTTCTCTTCTACTGAATGTACCCTGTGGGGTGAAAAATGAAAGGGTGAGTGAAAACTTGCTCAGTAAGGCAATAATGTAAGCAGGTAAATAACTATACTATCTACGTGCTAATAATGTCATGATATAAAATCGTTTATATTTTGAGCATGAGGTATGACTAAAACGATGCCACATGTATGTATATATCATATAAGAGAAATCATGAAATCGACATATAAAACACACATGGAAAAATCATCATGTATGACATCTCATGCTCGTCACATTAAAACTTATTTATTTCATAATAAACTCATCACGTTAAAACTTATTTGTTTTATCACAAATTCATCACGTTAAAACTTATTTGTTTCATCATAAAATAACCACATCAAGGCTAAACCCATCTCTCGGGAATACCTTAATTCATTAAATCGTATCTCGTTTAAAAACATAAATCGGGACCTTACCCCTCCTTCGGGTTTGTCCTGATCTATTCAGACCGTATGATATCATGTGAGGCATGTAGGTTACTGTATGAAAATCGAGGACTATGGCCATATTATGTCCCTGTGATCCCAGGCTACACGGATCTCGGTGTGCGGGGCATCACAACTACAACGGGAGGTGGGGTCAAATCCTACCCGCCAGAATATCAAGTAACATCATCAAGTCATCATGATTGCACGGTACAGCGTACTCCGTGTGACATACACGGTACAACGTACTCCGTGGACCCATATCATAGTTTGGGGGTGCCTGCCGTAGGTCTTACCCACCCCAATACTATGTCGATAACCAACCCATGTCTCAAAGTATACATGCGAGCATATCAACTCTCTGCGACACACAGTCTACAGGAGGCTTCCGCACGACTATATGCATGTCAACTCACGTATAGTGCGAGCGAAACTCCAGCACCACGCTATGCATATCATGATATCTAAAATCTCGTGCGAGCGAAGCTCCAGCACAGTTTTGTGCACACATAAATTTCTCGTACGAGCAATGCTCCAGTACGGCTTTTCATGAGTAATAAATCAGTAAACTTTAGTGTGAGTAAGACTCTAGCACTCTTTTTACTTGTGTAAATATGATAGGTGGCTCAATCTTGATAAAAATATCTTTTAAAATCGTAACTGGTACAAACCGGTACCCTTTCATATAATTCATGAAATCAATAGCCAACCTATGTGTATATTTGCTTAAATCAAAGCAATACATTCATATAAAATATTAAAACATGAAATCATGAAATTTATCTGCCTTACTACCCTTTTTGTAAAGTTTACTCTCAGGGGCAATATCGTCTTTTCTTTATTCACCTATGCCCTGATTTTTCGTAAAAATTATTATTTCGTTTCTAGATACTTAAAGAAATTTTAAGCCCTGTAAATCCCCTCAAAAATACGTATAGAAATCTCTATGCACCTACAAAATTTCCTTACCTCGATTCACGCGTAAACTTATCTCGTCTCGATAATACCAGATCTCTCAGTCCAACTGCGCGTCAACCAAGTCTACGGAACTGCATATAACCACATATTTTAGGTCAATTCACTTATCTTTATCAATATATCACATTCACTGATCAATTTAAAATACTGGCCCCGTTTTACTTTATTGGGTCCAATTACACCTTAATGAGCCTCCACCCATTTTCAGCCCATTTATACTTATTAAATCCCTTCTTCGGGTTTACTAGGCTCATTCGACTTACCAATAATCATCGGGCTTCATTCCAAACTCTTTGGATAGCCCATATACTATTTACGATAATTACGTTGCAATTCCGAATGATATTCCTTTTATACAGAATTAATCCGTAAAATAATTGAAACTCTGTATTAAAGGACTCATATTATCGTAATTAAAATATACTTACCCAATATGATGCGTGGTACGAAAATCGGAGCTCAATCGGCTCTCGTTCAGGCTTTGTCGTAAAACTGCACAATTATATATTTAATTTCGGATTAATTTCTGATTAAATATAATTTAAACAAATTTCTCAAAAATCAAATCGATCAATTTTGACCTTGTATCGACTTACCCGAAGTCCGGTGTATCCCCAAAAATTCTTCCCCCTTTTTCTTTTTCTCTTTTTCTCCTTTTTCCTCTCTTTCTTGGATGAACCGGTTCCGTTCGGTTCAACTCGGTTCAGACTGGTCCAGTTTAGCTGATTTAATTCGGTTCAACTCTTTGCTGAACCGATTCGTACCGCTTCAGGCCTTCCCGTCGCCGTTAACGACGTTTTCGACCGATTCTCGGCTCATTTCTGGTGCTGTTCGGCTCGTTTTTGGTCGGGCAACCTTCAACTGGCCTCAGTCGGGATTGTGAGACCCCGTATATGTATAGCTATGTATATAGGAACATGGGAATGTAAATAAAATCATAAGTAAGATGATGTATTGTAATGTGAAGTATATGCAATGTAAGTTTATAAGATTATGTACACACTTGTAATAAGAATTGTGATTATACGTACAAGTTGCATTATGAATGAGTAGGAAGAAATAAACTTGAACACGAGAAGAATGTGATCGAAATGGAATATGAGTAGTATAGTAAAATGGAAGGAAAGATTTACATAAGTGTATATTTCCATTCGAGTAATATCGTATATATTTGGTCATACAAAGATTCTACACAAGTTTTAATGTGTATGTAGTGAGGATGGATCCCATTTTCAAGTCTCAAAGATGAATGAATGAGGAAATGATCATGGTAGCAAATTAAAGGTGTTTGGTAAGGGTTGTTGCAGAAAAACTGCAAGAAATCTGGAATTTGTGAAGGCCAGATCGATCTCATAGGATGAGAGATTGATCTGGGAGAGCCAGAATGCCCTTATGTGAGAAATGGAAGGGAACAGATCGATCTCCAAAGGAAGCAGATCGATCTCCTTAGCTCTCGGGTTGGAAGCAGATCGATCTCCCCTAAGACCAGATCGATCTCCTTAAGCTTCTGTTTGAAAGCAGATCGATCTCCAGTCTCGACAGATCGATCTCCTTCCTTTAAAACGTCTTAGAAAAGAGGGATTTTAGAGGAACAGATCGATCTCCACCCAAGGAAGATCGATCTCATCAAGTCAAAACTATAAATGGGAGCAGTTGGATCATCAGATTTCGGGACAAACCACTTCCTTTCTCTCTTCAACTCAAAGAAAATCTAGTTTCTCACTCCTAAATCCAGCCATTTTCAGTGAGATTTAAGGAAAAGCTATTAGAGACAAAGTTGTTCACATCAAGGAGAAGAACAACATAGTTGGGAGGCATTTTCCCATTTGATGGATTGAAGAAATAAAGGGCAATCCTAATTGGAGCAAGAGGAAATCCAATGAGGTAAATTTCTAATGCAAATACCCAAGTACATTGGTTTGGATATTGATATGGGAAATGGTTAGTATGCATAGACATGATAGAACTACCTAGAATGGTATGAAATGAATATGACTTAGAAATAGTCAAGTGTGAGAAAGTGGAGTGTGGAAGTGTTTATGATAAATGAGATATCTTGAGTGGATGATTATGTTGTGGGAATGATTTGGACATGTTGATGTTGGGATTAAATGGTGAGATTTACCACAAAGGGTAAAAATGTGTAATTAAGGCATTTGATAAATGCTTAGTTGAATAAGAGTTAGAAACATTAACTCAAATGTTGATGGATGAATTTCAGTTTCGGATGTTACGTCGGAGCAAGTCGAGATGAGAACGCGAGAAGTATAAAGGCGGATAGTTGCACACAAGTAAAACGAGGTAAGGGACTGTGTGTTAGCTATAGAGATGTTCGTACGTAATTACAGCAATTTCGTAGATATATTGCTAGGACTAGTACGATATTATAATTCTATGAAATGATATGGAAGTATGAAAAGTACTATGATGTATATATGTATTGAGAAATGGGATAGGGTAAGGAAATAGCATGATATGTATGTTTTCAATGTTTTTCTCTATTATACATTAATCTTGATGATTGAGAAACGTTGATGATAGGTTGGCTAATTTTACATGTTTTAGCATGAAGAGGCATGCTGTATGAATAAACGTGTTTTGAGTTTTAAAAGAGAAAATAGCCATCTATCAGTTTTGAGATGAGATTTGGTGTTGAAGCGCTAGCTTACACCTGTTTTAATGCCTTGATGTACCGTGTTGGAGTTTTAACTCGCACGGGGGTTTTGAGAAAGTGCGAGAACTATGCTCGTACCTGTTTTGTTGAGTTAAGGTAAACCTGGGGGTCTGGGACCCAAGGGGATACCAGCCGACGGCCAATTGAACGGGCTGGGCCTTAACGATAGATCGTACCGAGCTGGAGCTTTGCGTTGACTGTGTGTCACGCTGCTGGCTCGCCTAGTATATGAGACATGGTTTAGGATAAAAGGTCCATCGGAGTTGGAGTATGGACTTGGGTCCACGGTCGTACGTAGAATAGTGTAGTCACCCGTTGGTATACTATGTACCGTGCTGGGTGCACGTGAGTACGAGTATTGCGTAGATGACACACGACGTATCTTCACCGTGAGTATACAAGGAGATGAGGTAGATTGAGATGAGCCGGAGGGTAGGACTGACCCATCCCCCTTCAGGCGAAGTGATACCCTATGCACACTTGATCAGTGAGGCCTGGGATCACTGACTGTGGCCATATGTCGTGGATATTTGATTGCCGAAAATTCCATGCCTGTCTCAGAGATTCGAGAAACAGAGACAATCTCAGAAAAGAAAGAGATTTGCGAGAAAGAATGATTTGAGAAGTGAAAGAGATTTCGTGTTTTTGATAAATCTCTGATTTCACATTTGTGCCATGAGGGCACTATTTATGAGCATGTTTTAAATGGAAGTTTGACATTTGATTTACACGAAAATGCTATTGAGAAATATATGTTTAAATGCATTTTTCGTATGATATTTCCATTTATAACGAAAACATGGTTTTGGTTTATGCATGCATGGGCTATGTAGGTAGTACGATATCTACCTGCTAGCATACATTTCCTTACTGAGCCGTGGTTTGCTCATCCCACTATTTTCCCCCTCCAGGTACTGAGAAGTAAGAGAGCGGTGATCTCTAGATCTTTTGTGTTTAACAGCTCCCACAATCCGCAAAGGTATAAGATTTGTATACACGAGTATTTT
Source organism: Firmiana major (assembly GCA_033439115.1). Taxonomy (NCBI): domain Eukaryota; kingdom Viridiplantae; phylum Streptophyta; class Magnoliopsida; order Malvales; family Malvaceae; genus Firmiana; species Firmiana major. The sequence goes on from CM065905.1 coordinate 10,927,237, forward strand.
GTATCTAATATATTGTATCGCACAGTTATATCTCGAAATTGTAAACAGTATTATGGGGATGATATGTAAGCACATGGTATTTATACAATTAATTTTGTGTATTTACACACACACCTGGGAGTGTGAATTAAAGTTTTAAATATTCCGCTGTAAATGAATGAATTTTTAGTAATTGCATCTTCTCACAGCCCAACCGTAGTAGAGAATGTATGGATAGAAGGGTTCCCAAAAGCGGGGCATGACAGGGATCAAATCACCGCCGGTGGCCGCCGTTCCACTCTTCTCCCTCTCGGCCTTCTCTCCCTCGATCTGCCAAATTCTGGCGGTTTCATCGATCGATACCGGTCTCAAAAGGATTGCCTCTTCCTCCCAATCACGTCGGTGCCCATCGTTCGAGCCCAGCTGCCGTGGATTGCCGAAATTGACCCCGTTTTCTCCGCGGTCTTCTCTTCCACCGTTTGCCGGACACGGCCATCGTCGATGCGCATCACCGGTGCCAACGTGTTCGTCAGCCTCTCCTCTTCCTCCTCGGGTCTTCGTCGACGTCGTTGATCGCCGATGGGCTGGGATCGCTCCTCGATTTCTCACGGGTCGTCAGTCGGTTTCCATTTCGAGTTTTTCCCGATTCTCAGTTTCAGTTTCTTTTCTTTTCTTTTTTTTAAAATATTATTATAATTTATAATTTATTTTATTAATTTAATAATCATTAAAATATTCACAAATATTCTACAAATATCTACAAATTTTTTATTTTATTCTAAATTCATTTATTTAATTTTATTTAATTTATTTATTATACTTTTAATCCTTTTGTCTATATAATTTCTCCGTATTTTCGGGATAGTATCCCGAGTGAATTTTTGATAAATCTTTATAATTCCGGATCTTGATCAATTGGACTCAAAATTTAATTATTTTCTCGTTATTGATCAAGATTCTCAAATCTATTATTTTTAATTAATATTTTTTCTTCTCGAATTTATACCGGCTTTTGGTCTTTTTACCATTTTACCTTTACACGTGTTTGGGACCAAATCAGTCCAACTTCCCCTCACGAACACTCACTCATTTCGTATTTTAAATCCTTATCTACAGTCTGAATCTCATTCATTTAAATTTGTGACCATTTTCAATACTTTATATGAATTTACGATATAATTTCGGGTCTTACAATATATATATACTAATATAATGTATAAACATATATTAATATACTATATATGAGTTGGTGTAAAATATAATATATATATATATAATATTTAGGTATATATATAATATGGTGTACGGGATTGACTTCAAAAAGAAGCTAATCCTGCACTTGGAAATGTAAACAAAACAAAGAAGACCAAATTGAAAAACAGAGGGGAGCTGGGCGGGAAACTAGGAAAGAAAAGAAAAGAGGGAAGCGGCTGGCCGGGAGGAAGAGAGGAGAAGAAAGAAGAAAGAAGAAAGAGAAGAAGAGAAGAAAGGAAAGGGAAAAGAAACCAGGAAAGAAAAGGAAAGAGGGAAGCTGCTCGGCTGGAGAAGAAGAAGGAAATGAAGGAAGAAAGAAAAGAGGAAAAGAAAGAAGAGGGGGCTCGGGAAAGGAAGAAGAAAGAAAGAAAAAAAAGAAAGGAATGGAGGAGAAGAAGAAGAGAAGAGGGCTGGAAAACAAAGAGGAATCGGGGCTAGAAATAGAGGCTGAAACTGAGAGGCAGGGGAGATTGAGGGAGAGTAGACCGAGAGGCAGGGGGAGAAGAAACTGCAGCAGAGCAAACCTAGGAAAAAGACCAGTACAGAAAAGGCTGCAACCGAGAGGCAAAGGAGATTGAAGGAGAGCAGATCGAGGCTTGAAGGGGAGGAAGAGGAAGACAGAGGCTGGAAAACAGGAGCAGGATCGAAGGAGAAGAAGACTGAAGGAAGGCTGGAAACCGAGAAGAGTGGAATTTAAGCAGTACCAAGAAGCTGAAAACCAAATCGAGGAAGAAGAAGAGCAAGCCGAGACTGGGCTGACCGAGAGGGAAGAAAGGAGAAAAGAAAAAAAAAAGAAGAAAAAAATAAAAGAAGAGCTGGAAGATTGAAAGAAAAAAGATGTAATATATATATATATATATATATATATATACATGTATGTATATTTAATGTACGTGTAGATATATGTGTTTTAGATACAAGAATGTTAGTGTAGATTTAATTAGACAAAAATGAGAATGATGAGAAGTAGGCAAATAAATATATATTTGTGATAATGAATAATGGAAACAAGTAATAATATATATGTATATATATATGTACATATATATATATATATATATATATTGGTGTATATACATATGGGTCTATATAAGATAAATGTGTATGTTAGTATATGTACATACAAAGAATATATACATGTGATAAGGAAAAATGGAAAAACAAATAAAAATATATACATATTTATAGGAGTGTATATATATATGTGTATATACATGTAGATGTATATAATAAAGGTATATGTTAATATTTGTATGTACAAAATATATAAATAGTAAAGAAAATATATAAACGTGCGTGTTGGCCTAGGTATGTACAATAATACGTACACACGAAGTAGTGACGAATAAGTTACGATTTTAATGCAATTCGGATGATTCGCATGAATAGGATGCTAAGTAAACGATTTCGGTGTAGGTGAATCGTAGAAAGAATTAAAGGAGGTACTAGGAGGCGTCACCACTCGAATTCGGGATATCCGATAAATCGAGGTAAGGGGTACTATTTAGCTTATTTCTGATAGTGCATTCTTATTTCACCGATAAATGATTTTATGAAAGGGCATATGATTTGAAATGATTTATCAATACTTTCATACTTGCAAAACTGTTTACGAAGCATGTTTTAATTTGTCAAAATATTCCCCGAGTACCTTCCATGTTGTGAAATGAATTTTCTAAGGTATGAAACGTATGGATGTTTTGCATTTATTTATGATTTTATATCCATATCGTTAAAGAAACTTTTGACAATTTCAAAAGCATAGAAAATGGGAAAGAGGGGAAAAAGAAAAGATGTTTTGAGACTATAGGCTTCATGCATGGTTACTTCTTATGGTGTTCCGGCTCCACCACTTGGGTACCGGTACGTAGGGCCCCTTTAGCACTTGACTCAACCTGTGTGGAAGATGTCGTGCTACTGGTGGTTTATGATGATGTTTTCGGTAGTATATCGTACCTGCGCAGCACGCAAATATGTTTCCCACGCAGAGAGTGCCATTGGCGCTCGTGTCCTAGCTAAGTGCTAGTGAAAGCAAGTAAGATAGATACTACCCATATTTTACGAAAGGGATGTATGACCCTGATCCAGTCTACAGCCCCCTTACCATGGCCATAGGTATGATGACTCTCTACGGAGAATGACACGTATCGCATGACTTAGTTATAGCCTAGTCTCCTCGATTTGATTATGAATATCGACTATGATGAATGAATATGTATTGTCATGAGATATATGATAATTGGTTACGACCGATATGCTTCATGAAATGTTTATGAAATGATTATGAAATGTTCATGAAATGTTTATGAAATGATTATGAAATGTTCATAAAATGTTCATGAAATGATTATAAAATGTTTATGAAATGTTTACGAAAGGTTTATGAAATGTTTTATGAAACGTTTATGAACCCGATGGTTTTAAGAACTCATTCATGAATAATGAAAAGTTGTAAAATGGTTAAGCATGTTATTTATTTTAAAGACACGCATGCTTTATGACTTTTATGATGATTATGCATGAAATGACAATTTATGTACTTCATTAAAGTTTTGTTCTATGAACAATTTCACATGCTTTTATATATCAGAATTGTCTTAAAAGTATTATCTTACTGGGCTTTTCCCCAAAAGCTCACCCCTCTACCTCTCAGACCAATTGCAGTGATCCGTGGGCGCTACCTGCCGCGTACATGACGTAGGCTGTGGGAAAGAGCTATCCTAGGCTACTTTTTGTACACGCAGCTAAGGTATACAATTACATTCCTTTACCAGACATATTTGTACGCACAGACATATATATTTGAAATATTTTGTTGGGATGTAATTTGTAAGGAAAACGATATAAAGATTATTATTTTTGAGATTAAGTTTTAAGACGATTGATATTTAATTGAAATGGATGTATTGAGTTGTAGAGGTGAATTTGGAAATGCTTGGTAGTTGTGGATATCTAGGATTGTTAGAAAGCATGCTTGGTTGTTGTGGATATCTAGGGTTATCAAAACAACTGAATTACGGGTGGGTATGCTCATATATAAGCCGTTATGCTGTCGAAATTTCTATCGACCATATATGTCAAAGTATGGAAATTAAACATAAATAGGGATAAAGAATTAGGAACAGTGTTCTGACACTGCACGGGAATACAACCTAAGTGAATAAGAGAATAAGTGGGTAAATTAAGTTTAAAAAAAAAAATTTCTCCCGATTTTCAAGGGTCAAGGATTGTTACAACTATTTGGTTTTCTTTCTTTGTTTTTCTACTGCTCATTCGGGTATTGTTTGAAACAATTTGTTAAGCTTCAATCACTACTACCAGTGACTTGTTCTGGTGCTTTGATGCGGATTTGATGCTGGGCATTGTTTCCGTGTTAATGGCACAGTGGAACAATGGTAGGCTGAACAGAAAATGAAGCAAGGCGTGGCCGCTATTGCTTTCTCACTTTTCTGGTTCACGGTTGTTTGTTGTTTCGGTTTAAGTTTAATTACAGATTTTCTTCATTCCTGTTCTGCTTTAAGTTGAATGCATATTATTGCCCAATTGTTTCTTTCTCATTGTCTCCTTTCATTTACTGCATTATATTCATTCCTCTCTTTATTGCATTTAAAGTACTAGGTCTCGATTTTTGCATTTCAATATCTAGATTATTTCACTTGCTCTGTATTGTATTTCATCTCGGTATTTTCTTTTTGTTTTCACTTTGCTCGCTGGCTGGTATTGAAGATGGCAGGATTACTGTCGTGCGGTACAGAGCAGCAGCAGTAGCACGAGTTTTCTTTTACTCTGTTATCCTCTGTTTCATGATTTATTTACTGTTCATCTTCTTTCTTTCTTTTAGCTTTTGGTTTCAGTCATTTTATGTTTTCTGTTCTTCATTCACTACTTTAAACTTACACGTTAATAATTTTTACTTGTGTTTTATCTGATTTCCCATTCTGTTTTACTGAGAATTGCATAAAAGATTGGATGTGCTGCTCGGCAAGACATTGTGGCAGCAAATGCTGTGTGTGCGTCTTACTCCAGTAACCAGTGCCCAACTGATGCAGAGAAATGGCTTGGAATGATGTTGACTGCTGTGTAGAAAATGAAGGAAGGCGGTGTACTGGTGGCTAGTTTGGACTGAAGCAGGAACTGGCAGCAAGAGCAGACGCATGGCAGATGATATGCGCGACTAGCTGGTTGGTACACAAAAATGAAGGCAGCTAGTGTACTATATTTGTTAGCAGAAGGAGTCTGAAGCGTGGCAAGGCAGGACAACATCAGCTGCTGGGCTCTGCTAATGTGCATGGAATGAGCTAATGCCAGGATGTCGCTACGGGAACAATACAGAAGCAGTATACGGACACCGCAAGGGTCGGGGTAGGTGGCTAAGTAGCAAATTGTACAAGGTTGTGTTTGGCATCACCAAATTGTCCTAAATTAAATTTCATGCTTTTATGTTATTTGTTATAAGTTTTATTAGTATTTGTTAACTTATGTAAAAATTAGAGTTTTAAATCAAATTGCAGGAGAGTTACATTTTATTTGCTTGTTAGTTTAAAACTTAGTTTTAATTCTGTCAATAGTTAATTTTACACAATAGGATTTTAAACTTAATTCTAGTGTTCATGTCTTGCATTTAGAATTAAATTAGGGATAAAATTATTTTATGTTTTTAAGTTAGCTTAAATTAAAAAAAATCCAAAAAAATTTAATTATCATGCATTATTTAGATTTTACATTATTATTAGATTTTAGCTATAGTTAGGATTAATTTAGGGACACTATTTTAGGCATTTAGGCTTATAGTTGTATTTAGAAATTTTCTTAAATTTTTAGAATTTTATTTCATTAGATTTTGGTTAGTTTAATTTGCATTTTTATTTTTGATAATTAGATTAATTGCATGCACATTTTATTTTTAGTTTTATTCAAGTTAATTTTATTTCTTTATTTTCTTATTTGCATTCTAGTTTATTTGCACTAATTAATTTTAACTTTGTTATTTATCTATTGTAGGTTATCGCTTTAAGTTGCCTAGAGCTCTGTAAGTAATTTTAGTTTTGTTTTATTTATTTTTAGTTTTTATTATTTTTATTGTTTTCCAGTAATTTTAATTTTAAACTTAGTAGATCACCCACTAAATTCTCATAATGTGCTAGGATATACTTAGGGTAAGATTAATCGGTACTTAATTAGGCTAATTAGATTCTTTGTGGGACGATAATCAAAGACTTAAATCTCATTATTACTTGTACGACTCGTGCACTTACGGTTAACACGTCTGGATAATTTAGAGTGGGCGTATAGTTGAATCAAGTTTTTGGCGCCGTTGCCGGGGATGACAATTAGCCATTAATTAATATCGGTGAAATTATGCTTAGGTATAATTCTAGTTTTGTAAATACTTAGGTTGTAAATATTTAGAGCCTTAATTTAGTTTAGTTAATTTTCTCTCTCGATAAAAAAATTTTCTGAGGACTTTTAGATGTTTGCATGCGTAGAGCCAAGAGCTATGATTGCTTTCCTTTAGATCCTGAAATTAAACGAACACTAAGAAAAATTAGAAAGGATTCTAGGAAATTAGTAGCTCCACTGCAAAACACGATGGTAGAGAACAGAGAAATTAGGACCGTAGGAGATTATGCGGTATCGACTATTGGAGGTTATTATACCGACATTAGGCCACCAGCTGTCCCAGCAAACAATTTCGAAATTAAGCCTTCAATCCTCCAGATGATCCAAACTTCACTACAGTTTAGTGGGCTTTCTCATGATGACCCACATGCTCACTTAGGGCAATTCTTAGATCTGTGCAACACTTTTAAGCATAATGGATTATCAGATGACGCACTAGGGCTTTGGTTATTTCCTTTCTCGCTTAGGGATAGAGCGCGACACTGCTTAACCTCCTTACCTCCAGGATCCATTTCCACTTGGGACGAGTTAGACCATCAATTTTTAGCTAAGTTCTTTCTTCCCTCCAAAATGGCTAAACTTTGTAGTGACATATCTTCCTTTGTTCAATTTGATTCTGAATCTCTTTATGAAGCATGGGAACGATATAAAGACCTTCTTAGGAAGTGTCCTCATCATGGCCTACCCTTATGGCTGCAAGTCCAGACCTTCTATAACGGACTTACTAGCCAAAATAGGACCATCATTGATGCTGCTGCGAGAGGAGCTCTAATGTGCAAGACAGAGGAGGAAGCTTATGGTTTGTTAGACAAAATGGCAGCTAACAACTATCAATGGTCTTCGGAGAGGCAGTTCGATTTTTTTTATCGTAAGAGCAAATAAAATGAATAGAAATTTTCGAGTGCAATTAAAAATGCAAAAAGGATTTAAATGGTATTCTCGAAAACGTGCAAGGGCAAAACGATCAAAAGACCGAAATTCGATATTAATCGAGATAAGAAAATTTAATTAAAGATATGGGATTGAGAAATCTTGATTAATAACGAAGAAATAATTAAATTTCGGGTTAAATTGATCAAGATATGAATTTATTGGAATAAACCAGAATTTCGTATCGAAAAATAATCTCAAAAATAATCAAAAAATATAACGAAAAGGTAAAATCAGACTGATAAATTCAATGAAAAAAATAATTTTTTTTAGATATTTTGGGATTTTAATATTATTTTAATGATTAAAATAATATTAAAAATAAATAAAATAATAAAAAAATAATTAAAAAAAATTTTAAAAAAAAGATGAAAATCGCAAAACACGATTTTTTGGGAAACGAAGCAGGAGGCCGAGGCTGCCTCACCCAACGCCGACCACCGACGACCAACCTAGGGGAGTGACCGACGAGGGGGAAGGTAGCCGAGCCACCAACAACCCGAACGGGCTGACGAACGATGGCAATCGGAGGCCGAATTGGGAAGAAAGTGAACCGGAAGGGAGAAAAGGAGTTTCCCGACGACCGGCGCCGATCTGGGCCTGGCCACCACCAGCCGAGCGTCCCCCAGGCGCAGGCAGCTCGAGAGAGAAGAGCTGGACAGGCCACTTTCCGGCGACCTCGAACGAAACCAACCCCAGATCCGTGCATCAGACGGCCCAACGGAGCCACTGGCAGTGAAAACCAGTGGAGAACCGACCGGTGAGCTACTAAATCGGCCGAACCGGTTTGCACCGACGGTCTGAACCGGATCGAACCGGTTCAGCCAAAAAAGAAAAGAAAGGAAAAAAGAAGAAAAAAAGATAAAAAGAAAAAGAGAAAAAATTGAGAAAAATTCCAATGATGCAATCGAGCTACGGGTAAATCGATAAGCGGTCGAATTGACCGATTTAAATTTTGAAATATTTAATTTGATTAATATCTGACTGGAAATTTACCCGAAAAAATATTTAAATGTGTAGCTCGACAATTGACGTAGAACGAGGACTTGAGTCAGCCTCGATTTGCGTACTATCATGAAATCAAGGGTAAGTAACCCTTATTTACGATAATTTTGCATCGTTATGCGTGTTAAAAATTATCGTATCAATTAAGGATTTAATTTCTGCATAAATGAATTAAATTTTGAAAAAGTGAATAAATTGTCGTAAATACTAAATTGAGATATCCAAGAATTTAGAACGAAGCTAAATAAGTACTGATGGGCCCAATGAGCCCAATAGGCCTCGATAAAGTAGGAAAATGGGCTTAAGGCCAATTAAGGCCCATTACGGTACAATCGAGCCCAATATGGGTAAACGGGCCCAATGATTTAAATTAAGCCCAGAAAATTATGAAATACAATTAAATATATTGTATTTGACCTAATGAACATTTATCCGCAGTTTCGGAGATTGGATTGGGAGCAAATCGGACTGCGTGACGAGACATCAATGAAAAATGTCAGACTATACAGAAAAATGAGGTAAGAGAATTGTGTGATTAGCTAGAGGGAGCTACGCGTATTTTAATAGTTTTTGTATACATTAATTATGTATGTATACACTGTTATTGTATAATGATCCTAAAAGTGGTTTAAATGATTTTAAGGATTGAAATAGGTAAAAAGACTATTTTTTCCCTATTAAGGGAAGTTCACCTAAGGATGGTGAAAGCATGACATGCATGAAATGCATGATTTAAGGACTTTTATGATTAAGGAATTTTATTGGTTTTAATCAAAGCAAATTGATAGATTGGCCAGTAATTTCATGAATTTCACATGATAACACTACGTAAGTGTTATTTATATTTAAATGAAAATTTCTTTGGAAAACGGGCCAACTATCAAGTTTATATGAAAACAGATAGTGTTGGCGCATAGCTCGCACTATATCTGCGTTTGTGAGTGTGCATAAAATGTGCTTGAGCAGATGCTCGCACCGACGTGTGTGACATCATATGCATGAAATGTGCTAGAGCGGTTGCTCGCACTAATTTTTGCTATTGTGAAATGCATGAGACGTGCTGGAGCCTAGCTCACACTCTGTTTTGACATGTTTGGACTTGTTTTGACTTGATATGTATAAAATGGTGCTGAAGCAATTGCTCGCACTAGTTTTAATAATTTGACATGCATGAGAGGCGCTGGAGCCTAGCTCGCATCCAGTTTTGATATTATATTGCATAAAGTCGTGCTGGAGTGTAACTCGCACGAGATTTGATATATTTATGCATAAAACCGTACTGGAGCGTTGCTCGTACAAAGTTTTGATTTACTTGAGCATTCACTCGTGTTGGAGCATTGCTCGCACGAAGTTTTATATGGATTTATAACTCATTCATTTTTAAGTCGTACTGGAGTGTTACTCGTACGCAGATTTTACTGATTTTTATGACACCATGCTAGAGCTTCGCTCGCACGAGATTTTCTGATATCATGAATATGCATGAAGCCGTGCTTGAGCTTCGCTCGCACAGGAATTTATATTACATGCATATAACCATGTTGGAGCCTCCTGTAGACTGTGTGTCATAGTGAGATGATATGCTCACCCGTGCATATTGAGACAGAGATGATATGGGTGGATAAGACCTATTGCAAGCACCCCTGATTGAGCTTGGGTTCATGGAGTACGTTGTACCATGTATGTCACGCAGAGTACACTTTACCATGGGGATTGTTGGAGTGGAGTGGCATTAGCCACGAGGCAGCAAGCCTTGCCCTCGCAATCCTGGTGTTATGCTGTTCTGGCGGGTAGGACGACCCACCTCCCGTTTCAGGTGTGATACCTCGTACACTAGGTACCGTGTTGCCAGGGATCACGAGGTTATGGCCATAGTCCTATGTTGTTACTGATAATCACCTACATGTCTCACATGATATAACTTATGGTCTCGATAGATCAGGGTAGACCCGAGGGAGGGGTCAGGCCCCTGATTTTGTGATTTTCACTGTGATATGATTTTATAATATGATGATAGATTTTCAGAGGATTTTATAAGATGTGACCCTAAAAGCAGGGTGATTTTATAACAGAATTTTATAACGAATCATTTTATGAAATTGAGATTTATTTATGAGATAATTGACCCGAAAAGGGGTTATTTTATTCTGCATTTTTATGAAGTGATTTAAATGTAGTAGCATGATGAGTTTTTCATGCTTTAATGATAAATTCATAAAATGATTGCATCTCATGATTTGTTTTATATCGCATGAAATAATACATGATTTTGATTTAATTCATGCTAAGTATGATTTACTGATGTCACATAAAATGCTATTGATGCATGGATTATATGATTTATATATGCACGAACAGTTTTATAAACTAAGTCATGATGAAATACATGATTTTGTGGTTGAGATTTTAATGAAAAGAAATGGATTTTAAGGGCATGGCATTATGAGCATGTAGATAGTGGAGCTATCTACTTACTTGCATAATTGTCTTACTGAGCGTGTGGTTTTGCTCACCCCCTTAATTTCTCATCTTTTCAGAGCACTTGCAATAGTTATTGAGCGGCTGAGGACTTGCATTCTGGGTATCTGCTGCTTCCCATCGAGAGACAGGTATACACATTTGTATAGTTTTGTATCTAAATATGTAATGCACAGTACTTTAAACAATTTTGATGTCGAGGATGTAAAGTTATAAATACCATTGTATATGTATTCAGTTAAAGTCAAAAGATAGTAAACTCTGATATATGAATGTGCTTATGGAAATGGAATGATAATTAGGTGAGAGGTGACTAACACCGAATCATAGCCCAACTGTTTGGTAATATGGTCACGATGAGAGAAATGTAAGAATTAAATAATAAATGAAAAAGCAAAAAAATTACTCTGATTTTTAGGTAATTTGGGTCGTGACACAGTTGCCTAAGAAGTCGGCAGGCATCTATGTGTTAGACACACTGTCTACCTTGACTTCTCAAATAGCCAACCTTACGAAAAAGGTAGAGTCACTCAGTACCCAGCATAATCCTGCCACCAGTCCTAACCCTGTTCTAGCTATCCAAAGTCCTTTCATTTCTTGCAATCTGTGTGGTGGTACACACTCTGTAGATAGGTGCCCGCTTAATCTAGAATCTGTTCAGTAAGTTACCCCACCTCAGAAGCAACAAAACAACCCATTCTCGAACACCTACAATCCAAGGGGCAAGAATCATCCTAATTTTTCTTGGAACCAAAATCAGGGGTAATCTTTTAATTCTAGACCTATGGAACCCCCTAGTTATCAGGTTCCACCTGTTCATGTACCACCACCTCAACAGTTTGCATATCATCATTCTAACCATTCCCATCACCCACCTCAATTTTAACATCATCCACTACCACCACCACCACCTATGCAGCCCCAACACTTACCTACACCAGCAGCTGCAGCTGAGAAGCAGCCTTCACTTGAGGAGATGTTCACGACTATCCTATAAAATTAAGCAGCCTCTATTAAGAATTTAGAAGTTCAGGTTGGATAAATAGCTAGTGCTCTTAGCCAGCGTCCACAAGGGACCTTCCCTAATAATATTGACGCTAACCCTGTGAGGCAAAGGGAGGGTAAGGAACATGTTAAAGCCATAACCCTTAGGAGCGATAGAGAGCTAGAAGATCCACATGTTAAGTCCAGTCCTGTTAAGCCCATAGTTGCAGAATCCTTAGGTTCTAAAGAAGCAGTTCAAAAAGAGCAGGAACATGATAATCAGGCTGCAAAGGAAACAAAGTTAGGCACTTCTTCGTCTTTACCTTCTTCTTCACAGCCTTCCTCTTCATCTGACAATACACCTGTTACCATTACACTTCCTCTAGTTAGACCACCATTACCTTTTTGTAAGACCCGAAATTTAATCGTAAATTTTATGAGGTAGAAAAAGAGTTCACAAATTTAAAGGAATGGGATTCGGACTGAAAATAAGGATTCAAATCATAAAATGAATGAATATTCGTGAAGGAAAGTTTGACTGAATTAATCCCGAACACGCGCAAGGGCAAAACGATCAAAAGACCGAAATTCGGGATAAATACGATAAGAAAAATTTAATTAAAAATAAGGAATTAGGATATCTTGATCAATAATGAGGAATTATTCAATTTCGAGTCAAATTGATTGAGATCCAGAATTTTTAGAAATACCGAAAAGTCACCGGGACGATATCCCGAAAATACGGAGGAATTATACCGGAAAAATAATTTAAAAACTAAATAAATTTAATTTAATTTAGTTAAATTAAATTGGTGGAATAAAATAATATTTTTTGTAGATATTTTCAGATTTTTTTGACTATTTTAATGATTAGTTTAATAATAAAGTAAATAGTTAAATAATAGTAAAAAAAAAAAACTGAAAAACGAGAAACCCGAAAACAAAGAGAACCGAAACCCGTTTCGCACCCGTGAGAACCCATCGTCGAATCTCGACCACCGGCGACCGTTCGAGGTCCGACGAAGCTGCCAGGAGGAAGAGCAGACTCCGGTGAACACGTGGACACCGGAACCGAGCCGCCAGGTGGCCAGAGTAGTCCGATCCGAGCACCGAAATTCCGAGGGAGAAAAGAGGTGATCGCCGGCGAACCACCGCGACTGGGCCGGAAAGGAAGCTACCGACGCGTTCAGGGGAGGAAGCCGATCATTTTGGTACCGGTATTGGTCGGTAAGACCGCCGGAACCGCCGGCGACGGCCAGAGGCAGTGAGGAGACTGAAACGGTGCCGTTTGGCTGGAAGGAAAGGGAAGGAAAAGGAAGGAAAAGGGGAAGGAAAAGGAAAGAAAAGGAAAGAAAAGAAAGGAAAAGAAGGGAAAAAGGGAAAGAAATTATCGGGGGACGACTCGAGGTTCGGGTAAGTTGACCGAGGGTCGATATTGACCTACGGGTGAATTCCGAAAATTTAATTTAATATTATTTTAATTGAAAATAATCCGAATTTACCTAATTATGCAGTTTCACGACGGAGACCGAACGAGAGCCGATCGAGCTCTGATCTTCATACCCCGCATCGTATCGGGTAAGTACGATTTAATTTCGGCATTAAGAATTCTTTAAATATCGATTTTTAATTATTTTACGGAATTTCGGATTAATTTCACATAGGAAGGAATATTAATTCGTAGTTGTAATAAATTGTCGTAAATGGTATACGGGCTATCCGATGAATTTGGGATGAAGCCCGATAATTATTAGAAAGCTGTATAAGCTCGGTATACCCGAAGATGGGAATAAATGAATATAAAAAGGGCTAAAATGGGTCGAGGCCCAATAAGGTAGATAAGGCCCAATAGCTTAAAGTTGGTCAGTAAATGCGATATACTGATCAAGATAAGTGAATTAACCTCGATTTCGTGGTTATATGCAGTGACGTATTTTTGATTGGCGCGCACTTAGACCGAGAGGTTCGGTATTATCGAAACAGGCTAAGTCTACGCGCGATTCCAGGTAAGGGAATTTTATGAGCACTTAGAGGTAGCTATACGTAATTTTAAGGGGATTTACAGTACGTTAAATTCATTAGGCTACCCAAAAACAGAATAATAATTTTTACGATAAAAATTTGGAAATAGTGAAAAATGACCATTTTGCCCCCAGTTAGGAAAATTTCAAAAAGGGTAGTAAGGCTATGGAATTGCATGAATTTCATGATTTTAATGTTGTATATGATTATATTGTTCTGATTTAAGCATATATGAACATAGGTTGGCTATTGATTTCGTGAACTATACGAAAGGGTACCGATTTGTACCGGTTACCATTTTTAAAGATGTTTTGTCAAAATCTAGCCACCTATCGTATTTATACAAGTAAAAAGAGTGCTGGAGTCTTTCTCGCACTCAAGTTTACTGATTTGACTCTCATAAAAAGCCTACTGGAGCATTGCTCGTACGAGAAATTTGTGTGTGCACAAAACCGTGCTGAAGCTTCGCTTGCACGAGATTTTAGATATCATGATATGCATAGCGTGGTGCTGTGATGAGATCCGTAAGCCTGTGACCTGGTGTGGGGCGGGCAGCAGGATGCTCACATAAATGCACTAGACGCGAGCTGACATGCATATAGTCATGCGGAAGCCTCCTGTAGACTATGTGTCACAGAGAGTTGAGATGCTCGCACATATACTTTGAGACATGGGTTGGTTATCGACATAGTATTGGGCTGGATAAGACCTACGGCAGGCACCCCCAGACTATGATATGGGTTCACGGAGTACGATGTACCGTGTATGTCACACGGAGTACGCTGTACCGTGCAGTCATGATGACTATTATGTTACTCGATATTCTGGCGGGTAGGACTTGACCCCACCTCCCGTTGCAGTTGTGATACCCCGCACACCGGGATCCGTGTGCCTGGGATCACAGGGACAAAATATGGCCATAGTCCTCGATTTTTCATACAGTAACCTACATGCCTCACATGATATCATACGGTCTGGATAGACCAGGACAAACCCGATGGAGGGGTAGTCCCGATTTGTGTTTTTAAAAGAGATGTGATTTGATGAATCAAGGTATCCCCGAGAGATGGGTTTGACCTTGATGAAGTTGTTTTATAATGAAACAGATGAGTTTTAAATGTGATGAATTTATGATGAAACAAATAAGTTTCAAAGTGATGAGTTTTGTGATTAAACAAATGAGTTTTAAAGTGAAGAGTTTATGATGAAATAAATGAGTTTTAATGTGACGAGCATGAGATGTCTACATGATGATTTTCCATGTGTGCTTTATATGCCGATTTCATGATTTCTTGTATATGATATATACATACATGTGGCATTGTTTTAATCTTTCCTCATGCTCCGAAAGTAAACGATTTTTACATCATGACATTATCAGCACGTAGATAGTATAGTTATCTACCTGCTTACATTATTGCCTTACTGAGCACGTTTCGCTCACCCTTTCATTTTCTACCCCACAGGGTATATTTAGCAGAAGAGAGCGACAATAGTTTCGCATCTCGGTTATCCGCTGCTTCTTATTAAGATCAGGTATACACATTTATATAATTTTTGTATCTGAACATATAGATGCACAGTACTGTATATGGGTTTAATATTGGGGATGTATTTTGTTTAAATAAATTGATATGTGAATGTGAATATGAAAGTGGAATGGTAAATAGATTAGAGGTTACTAACACCGAATCATAGCCCAACTGTTTAGAAGTGTAACTGTTCACGACGAGTGATGATTATAAAAAAGCGAAAAATTTGTAGGGATTTTTAGGTAATTTGGGTCGTGACAAATTTAATGGTATCAGAGCAGAGTTGGCCTGATATGAGTCGGTGTTAGTGGTTAAGTAAATTTACATCCCCATGTACTGTGCATTGTTTAGATACAATTGTGTATATCAAGATGAAAGTGCAGCTAAGAATTTAGTTTCGAATGCAAGAATATAGTTTTTATAACTGATAGCCGCTATGGTAGAGTGGCGAGTACACATGCTCGAGACCGTAGAGATCGGTCTGAGAATCAAATGAGTCATGATATGAGACTCAAGATGAGATAGTGCACGAGGCAGAGGTCGTAGAGGTAGACCTGAGTCTGCTAAGTCGTGCTGAGTTGACCCATGAGAATCGGGATGAGATTGAAATAGAGGCTAATGATGAGCATGCCCCACTGAATCCGATAGAGAGATCGGACAGTATTGAGACACGCTTCGCGAGATTGAAGCGGAGTATGGGAATTATTGTGAGGAGCAAATTGCTCAAAATAGACATAAGATCAGAGGGCGCAGTGGAGTATTGATTGAAACCCGCTCGACCCATCTTAAGTGTTGAACATCCATAGCTAAGATGAGAAATCTTATTGGATGTATTCGGGTGACAGGATATCCCGGACATGATTTAAAGGAAAAATTTCTTACACTGCCCAGGAATACTAAATTGATTATGAGTATGAAACTCAGTTATATTCTTTGGCAGATATTACCTCGACACTATGAAAAGTGACAGTCGAGATATCTAGAAGTTCATAAAAAGGGCTAAAATTGTCAATTTGAGTCTGATTGGCCCGTGAGATATTACCTATACCGAGGCAGTGCGCAGATTTACAGTTGGGTAAATAAGAACATGAATTGCACGCCTCTGAGATTGGGAAAGGTAGTGAGGGCCAAAATAGAGACAGAAAAGAGAATCGAGAAATGACAAAGATGTTGAAATGGAAAAAATGGTAATTGGTAAAAGATTTGATTTGACGAGTCATGGAGTAAGATAATTGGTAAGGCCCCAGTGCACCCAATTTTGGCACTCTTGGGGGGGGGGGATTGTGATTGGAGGACTCCGACCTGCTACGAAGCAGTGTAGGATGTGTGGTGGATACCACGGAAAGAGGGTCTATATCACTGTATTGATGAAAAATGGTCGTTAAGTGTGATAAGACGGACCATTGATTTTGATTGCTCAGAGTTGAGCGAGATCGCCCCACAGAAAAAGTAAAGAGACGAAGAAAAACTTCATTGGTATAGCTGCAACGTAAAGGGAGGCCATAGCTGAAGAGAAAAAGGAAAGTAGGTTGTTGGATGAAGGCGAGAGGATGTCTTGGACCAGGACGCTATTGATGTCTCATGGATGTGGTGTAAGATACCACACTTGTTACGAATAATGAAGTACATATGTTCATTAATCCTGGTGCCACACATTTATTCATACCGCCTTCATTCGCATATAAGTGAGTAAAAAGCATGAATGCCTACATCATTGGACACAATACTGATAAATGAGTACCCCAATAGAGGAGGATTAATTAACGGAATATGGCTATAGAGATTTTAAGTTGAAAACAAGGGTGAAAACATCATTGAAAAGCATACTGTAAGTGTTGACAAGTGATAAAAAGGGGTGCAACATTTGAAATTACAGGAGTAAAGGATTGTACTCAAGGAATGAATAATGGCAAGAGTTTTATCATGAGTGATACACTAAGGAGATAATCTTCGAGATATGCTTGATTCTGAATACAAAATGTATTAGAGTAAGAGGCGTATGCTAGGTAAGAACATCCTTACGATATGAAGTCATTAAGATTAAAGCAATTAGTAGCGAATATAAATTGTAACCACATGGACATATATGTAAAGTAATTGTGGTTAAGTCTGAAGGTTAATAAAGGTATTTCAAAATACCTCCCCGCCTGAAGACTTGACAGTGTCTAGATATATATATATATATAACCTATAACGGGAAATCGATCATCGTAATAAATACCTTTAGCATTAGGATACCTTTACTAAGACGATAAGAATATTAAAATTCGACAAATCATAAAGGTTAACATATTAAAATTTAATAAGAGCCGTTAAGATAAGAAAAGGAAATGACGCAGGTTAGTACCTGAAAACGTAAGCGATTTTGAAGGATCTTATACGCTTACGCATAGATAAGCCAAGGATTGGACCGATTCGTAAACATCATTATCGATGATATATTGGGTGTAGTTAAAGTCTAGGGCGATTTATAAGCAACAATTGAGAAATTTCTTTTGCAACAGGTTGCTGCGAGTTTAAAAAGGATATACTTTGTTGACACGTTTAACTATGAAAACGTGGTCATTGAATAAGATGATAAATAAGATAATTGATGTGACGTGAATTTGGCGTGATGAAGTATGAACTGACCACCGTGATTAATTTCACCATACCCAACAGCTCAAGAGGTTCTCAGTGAGTATGGATACCTCAAAATTATGATGGAGCTGTGTATTGATGTATAATGGGAAGATAGTCAATTTTGGAGTCAGACAACTCCTTGATCACGAAATAAACTATCTGACCCATGATTTAAAGTTGGCAACAGTAATTGTACCGAGGATATGGTACTATTATGTACAGGGTGAGAAATTGTGGATATGCACTGATCATAAAGCCCGAGTATCTGTTTTCACAGAAAGAGGCAAATATGGATTACATAGTGGGCTAAAGCTTCTGAGAAATTTTGATTGTGAAAATTGTGCCACCCAGGAAAGGCTGATGCTTTGAGTAGAAAGAGCCTTGGGATGGTATTGCATATGATGGTCAGGGAGCGTGAGCTGCTAGAGCAGTTATGAGCCTCAGTACTGATGTAATCCCTTCTGATGATGACAGTGATTGTGTGACAGCTAGCCTGATGATTAGAACCGGATGAGAGTGCCCGGATTTGCCAGGCTTAACGTGATGATCGGCAGGATGTCGATAGTTTGGGTCAGATTCAGAAGGGTACAGTGACAGAGTTCACAGAATATGATAATGATTTACGGAGGTTCCGAGATAGTATGAGTGCTCCCCAGGACCACAGTTGATGAGATAGTAATGTTGTCAGAAGCTCACTTTTCGGGATATACAGTGCATACGAAAAGTAATGATTATATATTGAAATCTCGAAAAGGGTATTGGTGGTCAGATGAGGAAAGAGATATGATAGAGATTGTGAAAAAGTGCCTAGTATGTCAACAGAATAAGGTAGAGTATTAAAAGTCTGCAGGGTTATTGCAGTCTCTACCTATATCGACATGGCACGAAAATGAGAACAAGTTTCCATGAATTTTATGATGGGTTACAGAGAACCCAGGTGAATTACGAGGCTATTTGGATGATAGCCGACAGATTGCCTAAGTTTACCCACCTTCTGGTTATGAAATCCCCAAATACTCAAAGTGTGTATGAGGATTCAGGTATAAGGAAGATTGTGGAACATTATGTAGCGTTCCAGTGAGCATGGTATCATATAGGGATTCCCGTTTCACTTCCTACTTCAGGGAATATTTTCAGGAAGCTATGGGAACCCGAACTGAGTATTAGCACAGCTTTTCATCCTCATACAGATGGTCAGTCAGAGAGGACTGTACAAGTTCTGGAGGATCCGATGAAAGCGTGTGCCCTTGATTTTTATGCTCTTGGAATGATCAGTTGATTTCTAATTAAAGTTGCCAATAACGACAGTTGGCAATTGAGTATCGGGATAACGAGATATGAGGCAGTGTATGGCTGTAGGGGTTGTTCCCCAAATTGGATAAGAAAAGTGGGTGACAGAACAGAATTAATTTCGACTTTGGATAATAAGTCTCTGAGAATGTTTAGTTAAGGATGAGAGATTAAGACACCTCAGAGCAGATAGACAAGTATTGGAATTCACCCTTGGTGAATTAGTATGATTGAAAGGTTTCTTGTCCTAAGAGAATAAGGACATAGCGAACTTTTGGAAGAAGGTAAATTGAGTTGCGCTGGATTGAATATTTTGAGAGATTGGACAAGTGGGAGATAAGACCTGTAGGTTGGTGTTATCACCTGAATTAACAGGCACCCACAATATGTCCCAGCTTTTGATGCTTCAAAAATACTATCCAGATCCAGCATAGATGATGGGATATGAGACCCAACAGTTCAGCTTAATGCAAGTATAAGTATATTGAAGAAGTTGATTCGGGCATTAAACAGGAGGGAGAAAGTATTGAGGTTTAAAACGATCTCCCTAATTAAAATCCTCTGGTAGTAATACACTCCAGAGAAGGTCACATAAGAATTTAAGAGTACGATGTACCCGGAGTTGTATATGGACTCATATGACTTGGTTCTAATTTGGAGGACCAAATTCCTTAAGTGGGAGAGATTTGTAAGACCCGAAATTTAATCGTAAATTTTATGAGGTAGAAAAAGAGTTCACAAATTTAAAGGAATGGGATTCGGACTGAAAATAAGGATTCAAATCATAAAATGAATGAATATTCGTGAAGGAAAGTTTGACTGAATTAATCCCGAACACGCGCAAGGGCAAAACGATCAAAAGACCGAAATTCGGGATAAATACGATAAGAAAAATTTAATTAAAAATAAGGAATTAGGATATCTTGATCAATAATGAGGAATTATTCAATTTCGAGTCAAATTGATCGAGATCCGGAATTTTTAAAAATACCGAAAAGTCACCGGGACGATATCCCGAAAATACGGAGGAATTATACCAGAAAAATAATTTAAAAACTAAATAAATTTAATTTAATTTAGTTAAATTAAATTGGTGGAATAAAATAATATTTTTTGTAGATATTTTCAGATTTTTTTGACTATTTTAATGATTAGTTTAATAATAAAGTAAATAGTTAAATAATAGTAAAAAAAAAAAACTGAAAAACGAGAAACCCGAAAACAAAGAGAACCGAAACCCGTTTCGCACCCGTGAGAACCCATCGCCGAATCTCGACCACCGGCGACCGTTCGAGGTCCGACGAAGCTGCTAGGAGGAAGAGCAGACTCCGGTGAACACGTGGACACCGAAACCGAGCCGCCAGGTGGCCGGAGTAGTCCGATCCGAGCACCGAAATTCCGAGGGAGAAAAGAGGTGATCGCCGGCGAACCACCGCGACTGGGCCGGAAAGGAAGCTACCGACGCGTTCAGGGGAGGAAGCCGGTCATTTTGGTACCGGTATTGGTCGGTAAGACCGCCGGAACCGCCGGCGACGGCCAGAGGCAGTGAGGAGACTGAAACGGTGCCGTTTGGCTGGAAGGAAAGGGAAGGAAAGGGAAGGAAAAGGAAGGAAAAGGGGAAGGAAAAGGAAAGAAAAGGAAAGAAAAGAAAGGAAAAGAAGGGAAAAAGGGAAAGAAATTACCGGGGGACGACTCGAGGTTCGGGTAAGTTGACCGAGGGTCGATATTGACCTACGGGTGAATTCCGAAAATTTAATTTAATATTATTTTAATGGAAAATAATCCGGATTTACCTAATTATGCAGTTTCACGACGGAGACCGAACGAGAGCCGATCGAGCTCTGATCTTCGTACCCCGCATCGTATCGGGTAAGTACGATTTAATTTCGGCATTAAGAATTCTTTAAATATCGATTTTTAATTATTTTACGGAATTTTGGATTAATTTCACATAGGAAGGAATATTAATTCGTAGTTGTAATAAATTGCCGTAAATGGTATACGGGCTATCCGATGAATTTGGGATGAAGCCCGATAATTATTAGAAAGCTGTATAAGCTCAGTATACCCGAAGATGGGAATAAATGAATATAAAAAGGGCTAAAATGGGTCGAGGCCCAATAAGGTAGATAAGGCCCAATAGCTTAAAGTTGGTCAGTAAATGCGATATACTGATCAAGATAAGTGAATTAACCTCGATTTCGTGGTTATATGCAGTGACGTATTTTTGATTGGCGCGCACTTAGACCGAGAGGTTCGGTATTATCGAAACAGGCTAAGTCTACGCGCGATTCCAGGTAAGGGAATTTTATGAGCACTTAGAGGTAGCTATACGTAATTTTAAGGGGATTTACAGTACGTTAAATTCATTAGGCTACCCAAAAACAGAATAATAATTTTTACGATAAAAATTTGGAAATAGTGAAAAATGACCATTTTGCCCCCAGTTAGGAAAATTTCAAAAAGGGTAGTAAGGCTATGGAATTGCATGAATTTCATGATTTTAATGTTGTATATGATTATATTGTTCTGATTTAAGCATATATGAACATAGGTTGGCTATTGATTTCGTGAACTATACGAAAGGGTACCGGTTTGTACCGGTTACCATTTTTAAAGATGTTTTGTCAAAATCTAGCCACCTATCGTATTTATACAAGTAAAAAGAGTGCTGGAGTCTTTCTCGCACTCAAGTTTACTGATTTGACTCTCATGAAAAGCCGTACTGGAGCATTGCTCGTACGAGAAATTTGTGTGTGCACAAAACCGTGCTGAAGCTTCGCTTGCACGAGATTTTAGATATCATGATATGCATAGCGTGGTGCTGTGATGAGATCCGTAAGCCTGTGACCTGGTATGGGGCGGGCAGCAGGATGCTCACATAAATGCACTAGACGCGAGCTGACATGCATATAGTCGTGCGGAAGCCTCCTGTAGACTATGTGTCACAGAGAGTTGAGATGCTCGCACATATACTTTGAGACATGGGTTGGTTATCGACATAGTATTGGGCTGGATAAGACCTACGGCAGGCACCCCCAGACTATGATATGGGTTCACGGAGTACGATGTACCGTGTATGTCACACGGAGTACGCTGTACCGTGCAGTCATGATGACTATTATGTTACTCGATATTCTGGCGGGTAGGACTTGACCCCACCTCCCGTTGCAGTTGTGATACCCCGCACACCGGGATCCGTGTGCCTGGGATCACAGGGACAAAATATGGCCATAGTCCTCGATTTTTCATACAGTAACCTACATGCCTCACATGATATCATACGGTCTGGATAGACCAGGACAAACCCGATGGAGGGGTAGTCCCGATTTGTGTTTTTAAAAGAGATGTGATTTGATGAATCAAGGTATCCCCGAGAGATGGGTTTGACCTTGATGAAGTTGTTTTATAATGAAACAGATGAGTTTTAAATGTGATGAATTTATGATGAAACAAATAAGTTTCAAAGTGATGAGTTTTGTGATTAAACAAATGAGTTTTAAAGTGAAGAGTTTATGATGAAATAAATGAGTTTTAATGTGACGAGCATGAGATGTCTACATGATGATTTTCCATGTGTGCTTTATATGCCGATTTCATGATTTCTTGTATATGATATATACATACATGTGGCATTGTTTTAATCTTTCCTCATGCTCCGAAAGTAAACGATTTTTACATCATGACATTATCAGCACGTAGATAGTATAGTTATCTACCTGCTTACATTATTGCCTTACTGAGCACGTTTCGCTCACCCTTTCATTTTCTACCCCACAGGGTATATTCAGCAGAAGAGAGCGACAATAGTTTCGCATCTCGGTTATCCGCTGCTTCTTATTAAGATCAGGTATACACATTTATATAATTTTTGTATCTGAACATATAGATGCACAGTACTGTATATGGGTTTAATATTGGGGATGTATTTTGTTTAAATAAATTGATATGTGAATGTGAATATGAAAGTGGAATGGTAAATAGATTAGAGGTTACTAACACCGAATCATAGCCCAACTGTTTAGAAGTGTAACTGTTCACGACGAGTGATGATTATAAAAAAAGCGAAAAATTTGTAGGGATTTTTAGGTAATTTGGGTCGTGACACTTTTCCCCAGAGGTTCCAAAACTAGAAGCTTAATCAGCAATTTGCTAAATTTCTTGAGGTTTTTAAGAAGTTTCACATTAACATTCCTTTCGCAGATGCTTTAGCGCAAATGCCTAGTTATGTGAAGTTCATGAAAGATTTCCTTTCGAGGAAAAGAAGATTAGAGGATTATGAGACATTGGCACTTACTGAGGAGTGTGTACAATTATTCAAAGGAGATTACCCCTTAAGCTCAAAGATCCAGGTAGTTTTACCATACCTTGCACCATAGGAGATCAGTTCTTTGGTAGTGCCCTATGTGATCTAGGAGCCAGCATTAGCCTTATACTTTGGTCCATATACCAGAAGTTAGGAGTAGGGGATGCAAAGCCTACCACAGTGACCCTTCAGTTAGCTGATAGATCCATTAAGTATCTGAAGGGGATCATTGAGGATGTACTAGTAAAGGTGGACAAGTTTATTTTCCCTGCAGATTTTATTGTGTTGGATATGGAGGAAGACCTTTCTTAGCTACTGGTAGGAAGATAATTGATGTGTAAAAGGGGGAATTGACCATGAGAGTCCTAAATCAGGAGGTGACATTTAATGTTTTCAAACCTTTGAAGTTCCCTAATGACTCTCAAAACTGTTTTAGGATTGAGGATATAAGGCATGGGCACAAGATATCTGATAGAAGGATGGAAGTAGATAGAGCTAAGGAGGATTTAACTGTCAACATTCTGTCACCACTTTGGCTAACCCTCCTACTTCTCGCCCTGCTGCTGAGTGTTGTTTTCTTCAGCTACATTTAAAGTGGCTTTATTTTTCTTTTCACTTTTTGTATAGTTTTTTTCTTTTTCTTTTCCGTTGTTTCTTTTTTTGTTTCTTTTGCAGATTGTTTTTCTAGTATGTTCCAAGCAAGCTTCAATTGTTTGTCATCATCATCATATAGGGGAGTATTCTATTCTTGAGCTTCAATTCTTATATTAGTGCACACTGAGGACATTGTGCACTTTAAGTTTGGGGAAGGGGATATCACTTGAGCATTTTTGAAAAATTTTGGACAAAAATTGAAATTTTTTTTTTTTTGAAAATATGAGCTCACATTGTTTAATTTTGGGATGATTTAGTACTTAGCATGTAGTTTTCCCATATTCCGATTATATAACTCATGATTTAGTCTGACTTTGATTGAATAAGAAGCATGATTATAGGAAAAGCATGAAGTTAAATTCTTGAATTTGTCTTGATTCTGATTGTGATTTCCTCATCTTATGCACATGTCATGTCATGAATCTGTATATTTATTTAGAGAAAGCTTATGTGGATATAGGATTGCATTTGCTCAGTTGATTTTGTGTATCATATTCTAGAATTTGTTTGAGCTGATCTCGAGACGAAATATTATATCACACTTAATTAGGGAAATGATTTAGTCCATCTTTGGATCGCTTGAGCCTTTCTAGCCATCCCTGTATATATTTTACCCCTAGTCACCCATTTGGGCCAAATGAGCTTTTCTCTGTAAATACACCTGCAAAATTTTCCTTAGCTTAAACACTTTGTTTCTATCATTTACCCCAAAAGCATGAAAATTCATTAGGATATATCTTGAGCTTTGTACATATGGGTATTAAGTAACAGTGAAGGAGTACAAAAAATAAAAATAAAAAGAGAAAGAGAAGAAGAAGAAAAAAGAAGAAAAATACAAAAATAGAATAAAAATGTTTAGCAAAATAAATAAGTTTGGGGGGACAAATATGAGCTCTTACATTAAAGATCCTAGAAGTAATGTATGTAAGGGGTAATTAAACCTAAATCAGCTTTATCATACCTTAGCCCCAGCCTTACATTACAAGCTTAATGAAGTCTTATTGATCTTTGGTTAACTGTGACTACATTAGTGGAGAGAGAAGTGAAAAGCAAACTTATGGGAATGATCACTTGTCATTGGCTTTGCATTCACTGTGTTTGCATAATCTAATCCGAGTAATGTACTGTGAAGTGGCTTTGACATTTTCACACACACACACGAGGAGTCCAATTTGGGTTAGGACTTATGATTGAATGATTCTGAGTGTTGGACGTATAATTGTGAATCTTTGATTTCAAAGTTGGTACTTTTTCTTTGAGGATAATATTGGGGAAATCATTATGTTTAGTACTTGTCAGTTCCTAAATGTATTTTGTTTTGCTTGAGGACAAACAAAAGCTCAAGTTTGGGGGTGTGATAATTCTATTAAAATAGAATTATTTATGCATAATTTCTTAATTAATTATTTTAATCCCCATATTATTTTATTAATTATCCCCTTAATTTAATTAAAATTCTCTTATGTGGAGGTAAATTAAATTTGGATGAATTTCAGTCGAAAATGGGCTGAAAATGGGCTAAAGGAGACTGGACCACTATCATTTCGTAGTCTGAGTCACCATTCGTTTGGACACGTGTGATGTCAGGTGTTCGTATTTTATTCACCTCGAAAAGATAAGATCGACGGATACTTTGCCCACCTTCTGAAAGACACACGTCAGGCCACATCGCACAACCAAGTGGACTAAAAGACGAATGACGTGGAAATATCTTCTCTACCGCGAATGGAATGAAGACAAGTGGCCAAACAATGCCAACTCATCTACGATTAAAAATTACATTTGTGCCCTCAATTTTGTGTATAAATAGAATATGATGGGGCAATTGCAAACCAAGTAGAGTAGGAAGTAGAATAGAAGTAGCCTAGGGCAAGTAATTTTAGGGTAAAATAGAAGTAATTTTAGAGATAGAAGTAAGTAGAATAGAAGTAGTTTTTAGGGTAGAAAGTAGTCTATTTTATTTAGGTTAAAGTTTTTATTTCCTTAGTTTTCTTCAAGCATTTCCCGTTATTTTTTTAGCCACCATTGTTAAAGTTTTACAAGCTTTCATTTTTATTCTATTGAAACGAAAAAAGTCTCATTCTAGTAGTTAGTATTATCGGTTACTGCATTTATTTTCATTTTCCTTTCTTTTATGCTCACTCGGGTTGCTTACTATTTGGTTTTCTTTCTTTGTTTTTCTACTGCTCATTCGGGTATTGCTTGAAACAATCTGTTAAGCTTCAATCACTACTGCCAGTGACTTGTCTGGTGCTTTGATGCGAATTTGACGCTGGGCATTATTTTCGCATTAATGGCACAGTGGAACAATGGTAGGCTGAACAGAAAATGAAGCAAGGCGTGGCCGTTGTTGCTTTCTCACTTTTCTGGTTCACGGTGGTTTGTTGTTTCGGTTTAAGTTGAATGCATATTATTGCCCGATTGTTTCTTTCTCATTGTCTCCTTTCATTTACTGCATTATATTCATTCCTCTCTTTACTGCATTTAAAGTACTAGCTCCCGGTTTTTGCATTTCAATATCTAGATTATTTCACTTACTTTATATTGTATTTCATCTCGGTATTTTCTTTTTGTTTCCACTTTGCTCGCTAGCTAGTATTAAAGATGGCAAGATTACTGTCGTGGGGTGCAGAGCAGCAGCAGTAGCAGGAGTTTTCTTTTACTCTGTTCTCCTCTGTTTCATGATTTATTTGTTGTTCATCTTCTTTCTTTGTTTTAGCTTTTGGTTTCAGTCATTTTATGTTTTCTGTTCTTCATTCACTGCTTTAAACTTACACGTCAACAATTTTTGCTTGTGTTTTATCTGATTTCCCATTCTGTTTTACTGAGCATTGCAGAAAGATTGGATGTGCTGCTCAGCAAAACGTGATGACAGCAGCTGTTATGTGTGCGTCTTGCTCCAGTAACCAGTGCCCAGCTGATGCAGAGATACGACTAGGAATGATGTTGGCTGCTGTGCAGAAAATGAAGGAAAGCGGTGTACTGGTGGCTAGTTTGGACTGAAGCAGGAGCTGGCAGCAAGAGCAAACGCATGGCAGATGATATGCTCGACTAGCTGGGTGGTACACGAAAATGAAGGCAGCTAGTGTACTATATTTGTTAGCAGAAGGAGTCTGAAGCGTGGCAAGGTAGGACAACATCAGCTGCTGGGCTCTGCTAATGTGCATGGAATGAGCTGATGCCAAGATGTTGCTACGGGAACAATACAAAAGCAGTATACGGACACAGCAGGGGTCGAGGCAGGTGGCTAAGTAGCAAATTGTACAAGGCTGTGTTTGGCATCACCAAATTGTCCTAATTTAAATTTCATGCTTTTATGTTATTTGTTAAAAGTTTTATTAGTATTTGTTAGCTTAGGTAAAAATTAGAGTTTTAAATCAAATTGCAAGAGAGTTACATTTTCTTTGCTTGTTAGTTTAAAACTTAGTTTTAATTATGTCAATAGTTAATTTTACACAATAGGATTTTAAACTTAATTCTAGTGTTCATGTCTTGCATTTAGAATTAAATTAGGGATAAAATTATTTTATGCATTTTTAAGTTAGTTTAAATTAAAAAAAAAATCTAAAAATATTTCATTATCATGCATTATTTAGATTTTACTTTATTAATAGATTTTAGCTATAGTTAGGATTAATTTAGGGACACTATTTTAGGCATTTAGGCTTATAGTTGTATTTAGAAATTTTCTTAAATTTTTTGAATTTTATTTCATTAAATTTTAGCTTAGTTTAATTTGCATTTTTATTTTTGATAATTAGATTAATTGCATGCACATTTTATTTTTAGTTTTGTTCGAGTTAATTTTATTTCTTTATTTTCTTATTTGCATTCTAGTTTATTTGTACTAATTAATTTTAACTTTGCTATTTATCTTTTGTAAGTTATCGCTTTAAGTTGCTTGGAGTTCTGTAAGTAATTTTAGCACTTTTTTATTTATTTTTAGTTTTCATTATTTTTATTGTTCTCCAGTAATTTTAATTTTAAACTTAGTAGATCACCTACTAAATTCTCATAATTTGCTAAGATATACTTAGGGTAAGATTAACCAATACTTAATTAGGCTAATTAGATTCTCTGTGTGACGATAATTCGGGACTCAAATCCTATTTCTACTTGTATGACCCATGCACTTGCGGTTAACACGTCTGTATAATTTAGAGTGGGCGTAGTCGAATCAATGAGCTTGATAGATTGCGACAGTTCTAGAAGTTTAGACCTCCGTCATTTAGTGGGGGTGAAGGACCCCGTTGCTGCAAAGAATTGGCTAGGAGAGATGGAGAAGTTATATGGATTCTTTGAGGGTACGACGATCGAGATGGTTGCGTTTGCTGCGTTCCTACTGAAAGGATCGGCAGAGCATTGGTGGAAGTCCATTAGGGTTATATTGAGAGCATGACACTCAAAGATCACTTTGGATATCTTTTTGGATTCCTTCAAGAGGCAGTATGTCCCGGACATAGCTCAATGGAAGCTGCAGATGGAATTCTTGGGGTTGAGCCCAGGGACTCAGTCTGTGGATGAGTACGAGACATGAGTTATATCCCTGGGTAGGTATGACCCCAATACTATGAGTAGTGAGACTAGAAAGGTCTACAGATTTGTTGATGGATTGAGACCAGTATTACAGTCTAGACTGGTTCCATTTAACATCTTTACCTATGATGAGGCAGTGCGCAGGGCGCAACTCTTTAAGCAGGACTATGAGAGGAATGTTTCCAAGTTCAGGACAGTTGGTAAGGGTAGAGATCGAGATAGAAAGAGGCCGGTGAAAGACAGTGCTAAAGGTTTCGAATATCGATAAGGGAGAAGACTCTTTGGTAAGAGACCAAGGATCGAAGAAGTACAGGAGAAGACTGTTAGATCTCCTGCATATCCGGCTATAGCTCCCGTTAGAGGTGTTGTTATTGGATGACTGAGGACTACCACTGTGCAGTGTAGTAGATGTGGTAGATTCCATGGCGATAGATCTTGTCCTATTTCTAGTGGATTGTGCTTCAGATGTGGGAAGTCAGGGCATATGGCGAGAGTTTACCTAGAGATTATTGATATTGCCCCACAGAAGGGCAAGTAGCCGGAGAGAGCTTCAATTGATACATCTGCTCCGAGGAGGAGAGCGACGACAGAGGAGAAGGGGAAGCAGGTTATTGGACGAGGGCGAGTACATGCTTTGGACCAGGTCATGGTTGATGCTTCGTCGGATGCGATTAGAGGTAACATCCTAATGTATGATTTAAAAGCATATGTTTAAATTGATCCTAGTGCCACGCATTCATTTGTATCGCCTTCATTTGCATGTAAGTTAGCAAAACATATAGAGCGTACACCCTTAAGTTGGATGATGTTAATTAGTACGCCTATGGATAACAGTCAGCTAGTTGAGTACGTGTTAAAAAACTGTAAGCTAAGAGTAGGGGAAAAGGATATGACAACCAATCTATTATTGTTAAGTATGAGTGATTTTGATGTAATCTTAGGTATGGATTAGCTATCTGCAAACCATGTTGTGTTAGATTATTATGCTAAGACAGTTATGTTTCCTACCTTTACAAATTACGTTGCAAAGTTTAATAAAAAGAAATGAAAGTAGTAGTTATGGTTATAATAAATAATGTACTATGCTAACTGAGAAATGAATATATTGAAGGATTTATTGCGTACGTGGTTGATACGGATAAGGCACATCCGAAGTTGGTAGATATTTTTGTGGTTAGTGAGTTTTCAGATATCTTCCTGGATGAATTGCCAGGGTTACCACCAGATAGAGAGATGGAGTTCTGTATAGATTTGGTGCTTGGTACTGAACCTATTTCGAAACCACCGTATCGCATGACCTTATCGCATGACCTAGTTGAGATGGAGGAACTCAAGAGACAGTTGCAGGAATTGTTGGATAGGGGGTTCATCAGACCGAGTGTTTTATCGTGGGGAGCACCAGTTTTGTTTGTGAAGAAGAAAGATGGAAGCCTTCGATTGTGTATAGATTACAGATTGCTGAATAAGGCTACGATCAAGAATAAGTATCCCTTTCCACGTATTGATGACTTATTGGATCAGCTCCAAGGAGCGCAAGTCTTTTCTAAGATTGATCTGAGGTCTGGGTGTCATCAGTTAAGAGTTTGGAGTGGAGATGTACCCAAGACAGCATTTAGGACCCGATATGACCACTATGAGTTTTTGGTTATGCCATTCGGATTGATGAATGCTCCTGCAGCTTTCATGGATTTGATGAACGATATGTTCAAGCCATATTTAGATCAGTTTGCTATCGTCTTCATCGATGACATATTGGTATACTCAAAATCCGAGGAGCAGCATGAGAAGCACCTCAGGATTGTATTGCATAGCCTACGAGAACAAAAGTTGTATGCTAAACTTAGTAAGTGTGACTTTTGGTTGGCATAGATCTTGTTTTTGGGACACATTGTGTCGAGGGATGGTGTATCAGTAAATCCATCCAAGATTGAGGTTGTAGTTCAGTGGGAATAGCTGATAACAGTCACCGAGATCAGTAGTTTCCTGAGTTGAGTAGGTTTTTATCATAGATTCGTTGAGGGATTTTTGAAGTTGGCTACTCCGTTGACACGTCTCATTCGGAAGGGTGTAGCATTCGTGTAGGACGATGATTATGAGAGGAGTTTTCAGGAGTTAAAGCATTGATTGACCACTGCTTCGATTCTCACTATCCCTACCAGTTTATGAGGATTTTCAGTGTATACCGATACTTCACATCAGGGACTGGGCTGTGTATTGATGCAGGATGGGAGGGTAGTTGCTTATGAATTCAGACAGCTGAAGGACCATGAGAAGAACTATCGGATCCACGATTTGGAGTTAGCAACAGTAGTGTTTGCGTTGAAGGTATGGCGCCACTACTTATATGGAGAGAAGTTTCAGATTTTTACCAACCACAAGAGCCTCAAGTATCTGTTCTCGCAGAAGGAGTTGAACATGAGACAAAGAAGATGACTAGAGCTTCTGGAGGGCTATGATTGTGAGATATTTTATCATCCGGGTAAGGCTAACATTGTAGCTGATGCTTTGAGCAGGAAGAGCCTTGTGATGGTATCGTATATGATGGTCAGGGAATATGAGTTGCTAGAGCAGTTTGCTAGCCTCAGTTTGGGAGTTATACCATCTGACATGGATACAGACTGTATGATTTTTAGTCTACGCTTGGAGCCAGATCTGTTGGACAGGATTAGACAGGCTCAACAGACTGATCCATATTACAGTGATGTAAGTAGTCAGATACAGAAAGGCATAGTGATTGATTTTGAGATAAGTTCAGATGGACTACTGAGGTTCAGAAGTAGAGTGTGTGTTCCTAATGACCCAGAGCTTAGGAAATTGATTTTGTCGGAAGCTCATTCTTTGAGGTACACGTTACATTCGGGGAGTAATAAGATGTACCAAAACCTTCGAAAGGTGTACTGGTGGTCAGGTATGAAGCGAGATTTGGAGAATTTTGTGGTAAGATGTGTCGTATGTTAGCAGGTGAAGGTAGAGCTTCACTTCCCACCTGTAAGGTTATTGCAGCCTCTACCTATACCGACATAGAAATGGGAGCATATTACTATGGATTTCATGATGGGTTTATCGAGGACCCGTAGGAATCACGATGCGATATGGGTGATCGTTGATAGACTGATGAAGTCAGCCCATTTCTTAGCTATGAGAGCTATCGATACTCTAAGTTCATTGGCAGAATTGTATGTACGCGAGGTAGTGAGGTCACATGGTGTTCCAGTGAGCATTGTCTCGGATAGGGATTCCCGCTTCACTTTCCACTTTTAGGAACATTTTCAGGAAGCCATGGGAACCTAGTTGAGTTTGAGCACCGCTTTCCATCCTCAGACAGATGGTCAGTCAGAGAGGACTATACAGACTCTGAAGGAGATGTTGAGAGCATGTGTGCTAGATTTTAAAGGCTTCTAGGACGATCATTTGCCACTAGCCAAATTCGCCTACAACTACAGGTATCATTCGAGTATCGGGATGGCACCGTATGAGGCTTTATATAGTCGTAGATGTCGTTCCCCTATCGGTTGGGAAGAAGTGGGTGACCGAAAGATTTTTGCTCCTGATTTAGTTACATAAGCCTCTGATGATGTCTGGTTGATTGTTGAGAGATTGAGGGTAGCTCAAAGTAGACAGAAGAGCTATGCTGATAAAAGACAGAGACCACTAGAGTTCACAGTTGGTAAGTCAGTATTTCTGAAAATTTCTTCTTCCAAGGGTATAGCGAGATTTGGGAAGAGAGGTAAGCTAAGTCCTTGCTACATTGGACCCTTTGAAATACTTGATCGAGTGGGAGATAAGGCCTATAGGTTGGCTTTGCCACCGGACTTATCAGGAGTGCATAATGTCTTCCACATTTCGATGCTTCAGAAGTTTCATACAGATCCGACCCATGTGATTCAGTATAAGCCATTGGAGCTCAAAGATGATCTATCATATGTAGAGAAACTGATTCGGATATTGGATAGAAAGGAGAAAGTCTTGAGGTCGAAGACCATCAGGTTAGTTAAGATTCTCTGGCAGCATCACACTTCAGAGGAGGCTACTTGGGAGCTAGAGAGTCTGATGCGAGAGAAACACCCCCAGTTATTCGAGGATTGACTTGGTTCTAATTTGGAGGACCAAATTCCTTGAAGGAGGGGAGAAATGTAAGACTCATAAATTCACATGTAATCTTTATAAGTTCATGATGTACAGACAAGTTACATTTGGTATGAATCATAAGAAATGAATGTTTTTAAGTTTCAAATGTGAATGAAATGCAAAATGAGTAGTTAAGCAAATGAGTATGAAGTTAACATTGAAATTCAGGGAAAATTGTAGCAAGAATGCTGTAGATGAAGGGCAGATTGATCTCATTAGCAAAGGGAGATAGATCTCTTGGCTTGAAATATCATTACCAAAGCATTCTGCAAGGGGAAGATCGATCTCACACTTGAGCAGATCGATCCCTCATTTAATGCAGATCGATCTTGGATAGGTTCTGGCTGAGGCAGATCGATCTCTAAAGGGTTCTGTATAGCACAGGTCGATATCTTCTCAAGGGCCAGATCGATCTCATACAAAGAGGAGATCGATCTCATACAAAGAGCAGATCGATCTCATACTAAGGAGTAGATCGATCTCACCTTCTCATAATCGAATTCTGAAGAGATAAACACAGGGCAGATCGATCTCTCATCGTTAGGAGATCAATCTCTAAGGGAAATTCTATATATACTGGACTGTTGCACCTCCATTTCCTAGAGAAACAACAAATCCTTCATTTGAACAAAGTGAAACCTAACCTTCCTACTCCAAAAATCATCTCTTCCAATCAATTTTGAGTGAGATTTGATTCAGCAAAGTTGTTCTTTGTGAGGAGGAGAACATCATAGTTGAAAACTAGAAGTTGAAATCAAAGATTGAAGGAGCAAGGTGAATTTCCCCTAAATTGGCAAAAAGATGAAAAATCAAGCTAGGTAAGATTCAATACACTAACTTCAAATATATTCATATAGATGTCTTGGTGAGTTGATTGGTGTATGTTTGATTTGCTGAAAACACCTTCAACATGTTAAATCTCCATGACCTAGAAATTGGCTTAGATGTCAGAAAATAAGAGAAAGTTGAGTAGGAATGGATTCAATGATGATTTAAGCATGTAGTGAGGTTATTAAGCATGAATATATGATTGTAAGATAGTTTTGTGAAATAGATGTGTTGGAAATGGACTTAAGAAAGAGTAAAGTTTAATGAGATGTAATAAGGCCAAATGAGTGTAAAAAGGGCTCAATGCATTGATTTGATATTCATGCAAGTGAAAATTAAGTATATTAAGGTATACTGATGAGAATGATCATCTATACCTTCAGAGTTTATATTGGAAGCTGATCGGACTACGAGGATTAGCAGCACCGAGGAAGTGAGGTCACGCGACGTGATCAGAGGTAAGAGAATTTTGTGAGTAGCTAGAGGTAGCTACACGTATTTCGAATAGAATTTTGAGTATTTATATTGTATATGGATTCTCGAGTATAGAAAATTTTCGGTAGCAACCGATAATGTAAAATTGTGGTTTTACCCCAATTAAGGGTAAAAAGCTTAGGAATCATGATTGTGACTAGTTTTGATAGTTGCATAGATAGAATGGCTAATGTTTTCATGTTATATGCGAAAACAGCACGTTGTAGTACCGATTTGATTTAATTGAGTGAATTTCAATTGAAACAAGTCATCTATCGGTTTGTGTGAAAACCATTATTGCTAGAGTGATACGCGCACTAGATTTTACCAGATATGCATCACATAGTACTTGAGTATTTCTCGTACTTGATTTTAATGCGATTTGTGCATCATAGAGTACTGGAGCGTTGCTCGTACTCAGTTTTATTGATTGATGCATGATATAGTATTGGAGCATTGCCCATACTCAGTTTTACATGACATAGTGCTGGGAGCATTACTCGCACTAGATTTATATGACTATATGCATGGGTTCGTGCTGGAGTTTACTCGCACGTACCGTTTTGAAAGACATAGCATGAAATAGCCGTGTAGGGAGCCTATGCAGACTGTGTATTGCACCGATTATATGTTTGTACGTGCAAATATTTTGAGATATGATCGAGAGCTATCGAAATTATTATCCATGGTCTGAGGGCTAAGACCTATGGCAGACACCCCGACTATGAGGATTGGGTCCATGGAGTACTTTGTACCGTGCATGTCACATAGAGTACGATGTACCATGAGTACACGATGATATAGAGTTGTTGGCTGACGGTTGAGGATTTGAGCCACCTCCTGTTACAGCAAATGTGAGGCCCCGAACACCGAGTACTGTGTAGTGTGGGATCACGGAAAATGAGTTATGATCATAATCTCGGAACAAGTAGTCGCCTATCTCATTTCACCTTACTAATATTTCTTGGTTGAATTGTCACATGAGTTTTATAAATTGGGTAGACCCGAGGGATGAGTTGAGCCTCGATATGTGACCTTGTGTGTGAAAAAGGGTAACCCGAGGGATGGGTGAGGCCTGGATTTCCATGTTTTTACATGATGAAATGCCATATTGTTTTGATTTAATTGAAACAGCATGATAAAAATGTGATTTATATTAATTACATAAGAAATGCAATATTTGACATAATTTGCTGAAGTGATTTAACCAGCATGTTTTCAGTTCATAACTAATGATTTGTGTATATATATATACATGCTTTAGATGCAAATCGAAAAGGAAATGATTTCAAGGCATGAGCATTGTATTTTGTAGATAGTGTGGTTATCGACTTGCTTGCCTTATAGTCAATGGATAATTGTATTGACTTGTATGCATGTTATGAAATGAATGTGGTTGAGGTGACTAATATCGAATCACAACCCAACAGTTTGGTGTTGAGATATGATAGAAGGAAAGGTAAGTAAAATGCGAAAAAATTGTAGTGGTTGTTGGTAAGTCACAGGAGGTCGTGACACAAACGATGAAGATCATATCCTAAGTACCAAATCTCAACTGGAAGTATATTTGGTGCTAAAACTTGATTTTTCTACTAATAAAGATTTGAATTTCTAGAAATGGTGGAAGTATCACAGTTTTGAATTTCTTATTTTAATTAACATGGTTTGTGATTTAATGAGTATACCCATTACTACTTTGGCTTCTAAATCAACGTTTAGCATTGGGAGACGTGTGCTAAGCAAGTATAGGAATTGTCTTTTCCCTAAAAAGGTTCAAGTTCTCATTTGCACATGTAGTTGGTTATACAGTTTCATGTCAAGTTGTAATTTTTTTTCATTGAATAATAGAATTTTACAAGTGATAATGTTATTTTAGAGATTTAATAACTTAATAATTATTTTATAGGTTAAGAATATAAGGAAAGCAAAGATGACTAAGTGGAAGAATCAAATGATTCAAATCATTTGAATATTGAAAAAAGAAAAGTTGAAGAAGTTTAAATGCTTGATGGATATTTATGATTTTTGAAGCATGTAATTATTTATTTTGAAATCCTTGTAGGTGGATTGTATTTGTAAATCGATTGTATTGTCGATTTAATGGATTTTTCAAATTAATTTATGACTTTTGGACTTATTCACTGCACTTTATTTAGACCATAATTTTCATTTATTGATTGGTTTTAGAAAGAATATAAGAATAAAAAAGATTCATAGTTAATATATTGTTAGCTTTTGACTTTTGACTGATACCCTAATTGGTGTTGAAACTTATTGAATAGATAGGATTAGAATATTCTTTAGAGGTTTTGCCTTAGATTTCCTTTTATACATGCTTGTACTTACTCTCAGTTTGTTATCATAACATTAATCCTGACTAGGAAATTGTGTTTCCAAATCTATTCATTTTGTCTTGGAAAATCATATTATCCATAAGTAACACAATATCAAGGACAAGGAAGACCTCTAGATGTGGTGAAAGAGTTGAATGCTTGTTTTTGGCAATGATAATGAAATTGGGTTTGACAAGAATGTGAGAGAGTGAAGAAAGGTACCATTAAGGAAAAAAATGAGACGGCCAATGGGTTGGTTTGACCCACATTAGGGTCGGACAGGACTAAAAAATTTTGGCTCATTTAGATGCGGGCTTAAACAAGCAAACCTCATTCTGGTCCAACTCGTCCATTTTATACCCGTAAGCATTATAAAAAAATATGCCATGCATTCAAACTCAGAAACTTTATATTATGAAGATTCCAAATGTACAATTATTTTGATCGTAATCAAATTCTGAAAGATAATATAACTTTTGATGAATCAAACACCCCTTAAAGATAAGCGAATTTGAAATTTATACAAAGACATTAAGGTCGAAATATTTGAAAGGTAAATCTTCATCACAGACTACAACTAAAAAAAAATCAGCTTATTGTACTTGGTATGTCATTTTATCCTGTAAGGAGTTTGAGGTTGTGAAGTTAGGATGTTCCCGTTTAATTTGTAATGGTCAAAAGACTATTTTTGGTATGACAAATGAGTTGGTGATAAGGCTTTAGTTTAAGAATATGATGTTTTTGCACCTTCAAATCGAAGAGATGAAAGGGCAAGCGATTATGTGATTGAGAATGAGAGTTGAGATTGGTCACTAATGAAATTTGTGTCAAGGGATGTTATTAATCAGATTTCCTTAGTTTCGTTAATGCAATCAAAGGAGGATTAGGTAATTTGGATAGCTTCTTCTAGAAAGGATTTTTCAGTGAAATCTGCTTACAAGTTAAACATGAGCTATTTAGGTTCCAAGTTTTCTTAGGATCGATTGTGGAAACTTGACTTACCTCGAAGAATTATTTGATTTTTTTTCTTTGGCTTGTTATGCATAACAAATTGCTAACTAGGGAGTCTTGTTTTAAAAGAAGGATGTCTAGCTCTTTTTTCTTATCCACGGTGTGATGCAAGGTTAGAAGATACAATACATGTGCTTAGAGATTGCCATACATCTCAAGCTAGCTATGGGTGGTTACATTGGATTAAGGTTGGATTATTTCAACTCTTTCTCTCTTAAGGATTGATTGCATTTTAACTTTAGTAGGCATGGTGTTTCACAAGGGCACCGGTTTGCCGCTCCAAGTAGTCAGATCATAAATTCGACAATTTGTGTATAAAATTCATATTTGTGTCATGAAAAATTGTATTCATATAATGTAAAATACGAAAATTTCATATCAAAATTTGTGTCAACACGTCAAACATAAAATTTACTTTTTAAATTTTATCATATTCATATATAATTTTTATAAATTTTTAATTCGTATCACTTTTATATCTTTCGTTTTTACTGTACCAATGCTTTGAGCAGTGAAATCCAACGACAAGGCGTCATTCTAGCACTCCAAGCCGCCAAATCCGACTATAAGCAATAAGGGCATTGTTTTGGTGCCCTAAGCAACCTCGCTTGGTCCCAATTCTACTGTTTTCGCACCTTCGATGTCCTACATTCTGCTAGGCCAATAATACAATTGGAATTATAGGTAGATGGACAAATTGTCCCATAGATATTGCTCATTATTCCTTATGAACCAAGAATAGTCACTCTCATGAAACAATTGGGAATTCTCAAAGAAATTGATCACTCCTTGAAATGATTATTATTATTTACTAAAAAATGGACCAAATAATGGAATAATCACTCCACCAGAAGTATGGCTAATGGTTATTGCGCCCAGTCAAATAAATATGACATTAATGTTTCTTAATAGTTACAATATCATCATCATGCCTTATATTTGAAGTTTTATTTCTTAATTTTTTTATTATTTAAATGAATCAAGTTTTAACGAGAGGCGCGCATTCTATTTTTAATTCCAAAAGAAAATTTAAGTTATTAAATTTGGTTTAATAAATACTTAAATTTAATTTATTTATGAAAAATGTTAACTGATATCTAATCGATGACATTGATTAAGGTGATACATTCAAACACGCTCTATAAATATCCTTAAGCAAACCCCTCATTTATTACGGAGCTAAGCTAAAAAGCAAGCTGTTGGGGTAACAAGAGGCGCGAGCCGAGTCATTTGAGTTATGAATTTAATTTCAAACTCTTTGCCATACTTGATGATAATTGAGTTCAAATTTCCGAGATTGGTTTTTTTTGTTCTTAAAAAAAGCCTCAGCGTTGAATGCAGTTTTTCAATCGATGAGTTAAGTTGCGTATGAGTATTAAAAGTATGAAATATCAACCTCTCATAATTTAATCAAATACTGATGAGTGGTAAGCAATTGTGACACTCAATCTTTAATTGACTTTAATTAAAGTAAAATTACATTATCATCCTCAATGGTCTTTGAAGCTTTGCTGAATTTTCAATTATTTAGAAAGAATGAGATGGTGTTAGCTCAGCCCCTATTGTGGCAGCTTGACTTGACCATTGTATAATGACTTTGACCATAGGTTTAACCAGAAAGTAGAAATTTCAATCTGACTGTCATGACTATGGTGCGTGCATGATTTGCTTGATAGAAGATATAAGAACATTATATTAATGAAGCAAGCCTAGCTTATCTCCATGGCCATGGGGCTGACTTCTTTATCCCACTTTCTGTATGCGCTTGTGCTTCTGTCGCAGTTCCATCATCCATCGGAGGGCCAACAAGCGTACCTAAATAACGCACAGCTCGACTGCGAAAATACTATTATTCCTATATCGAAAGGGTACTTTTGTAACGGGATTCAGAAGTCCTGCGGGTCCTTTGTCACCTTCCGTTCCCGTATTCCTTATGACTCTCCTGAAAGACTTGCCGCCCTGCTAGGCTCCGACGCCTCAAAAATTGCCTCCTCCAATAACGTCTCTATCAGCCACCTTTTTTCTCCTGAGGAGATTGTTATAGTTCCGATTACTTGTTCTTGTTGGGGCAGTTTGTACCAGTTCGTCGCACCTTACACGACTAGAAAAAACGACACATATTTCACAATAGCCAATGATACTTACCAGGGCCTGACCACTTGCCAGTCTTTGGAAGGTCAAAATTATTTCGACGCTGGGAGTCTGGAGGTGGGTGCACAGCTATCCATTCCTCTGCGATGTGCTTGTCCTAGTCAAAACCAGACAGCTAACGACGTTGCTTTTTTGGTGACTTATATCGTGACATGGGGTGATTCAGCTTCATCAATCGGGAAAACTTTTGGGACTGATGCACAAGCCATAGTTGCAGCAAACAATGTGACAATGAATGATCTCATCTTTCCTTTTACGCCTTTGTTGATTCCAATAAAAAGTGAAAGTTGCAGCAAAAATCCGGTAAGTTTGCTTTGTAGCTGTCCCAACGGTCAATATGCGTATGAGTTGGAAGATGGTCAGATCTGTGCATCAGAGGATAGAAAGCATGGGGGTTTCTCACTGAAATTGGCAATCATTTTAGGTAGTCTTTTTCTACATTCTTTCACAGTCCGATTTTACTTTTAGTATCCATGGCATCCATCTACAAGAAACATAAGCCTTTTCTTTGGTTTTCTTTTCTTTCTTCAGGTGTTGGTATTGGTACGGGGTTTCTTTGTTTAGCACTTTTTGGTTACAACATGTATTTACGACTAATAAAAAGAAGGGACAAAATCCGTAGGGAGAATTTCTTTAAGCAGAACGGGGGCTTGATGTTAAACCAAGAACTGTCATCTTTTGGGAGTGGAGAAAAATTAAGAATATTTGCTGCCGAGGAGCTACAAAAAGCGACTGACAACTTCAACCAGAGTAGGATTCTAGGTCAGGGGGGCTTCGGAACGGTCTACAAAGGAATGTTACATGACGGTAGAATCGTTGCTATTAAAAGGGCTAAAGCAATAGACAAGTCCCAGATCCAGCAGTTCATAAATGAAGTTGTCATTCTTTCCCAAATCAATCATCGGAGCATAGTTAAATTACTAGGTTGTTGTTTAGAAACTGAATTTCCTCTAATAGTCTACGAGTTCATACCAAATGGTACACTTTTCGACCATATTCATCACAATTACGATAGTGAATCCTCGCTTTCATGGGAGAATCGTTTGAGAATTGCTTGCGAAGTTGCCGAAGCAGTAGCATACATGCATTCTGCAGCTTCAATCCCCATCTTTCACCGTGATATAAAATCTTCCAACATTCTCCTAGACGATAAATTCAATGCCAAAGTGTCTGATTTCGGGACTTCAAGATCAATTCCTCTTGATAAAACTCACTTGACCACACTTGTACAAGGAACATTTGGGTATTTAGATCCAGAATACTTCCAGTCAAGCCAATTCTCAGAGAAAAGCGATGTTTATAGCTTTGGGGTTGTGCTTATTGAGCTCTTAACAGGGGAGAAACCGGTCTCTTTTACCCGGAAGGAAGAAGAAAGAAACCTTGTCGCATATTTTATTTCATCAACAAAAGAGAACAAGTTGCTT
Source organism: Firmiana major (assembly GCA_033439115.1). Taxonomy (NCBI): domain Eukaryota; kingdom Viridiplantae; phylum Streptophyta; class Magnoliopsida; order Malvales; family Malvaceae; genus Firmiana; species Firmiana major. The sequence goes on from CM065905.1 coordinate 10,968,578, forward strand.
CAGATCTTAGACAACCAAGTGGCTAAAGAAGCTAAGGAGCAGGATATTTATGCTGTTGCATACCTTGCAATTAGATGCTTGAGATTGAATAGCAAGAAAAGGCCTACAATGAAGGAGGTAGCGATGGAGCTAGAGGGATTAAGACAGTCACATAGATGCCTAGGAATCCATGAACAAGCCCAATTAGTAAGAGATGAGATATCAGAGCACACTGTTATCGAAGTTGGAGAAGAATCCATCTTCTTTCTCGATTTCGATTCTGCTGGGGTGTAATAATTTTTTTTTAATTACTATGAATTATTGTAATATTATCTACCAAGGAAATCCATCTGCAGAAGCAGAAGATTGGCTCCTTTTGCTTGCTGAACTTTGCTTCACCAATTATTCATGCATACCATTCATATATTGTCCATCCACCTTCCCACAAGATTTAAAAGATCCCATTTGAGAGATAAATAAATAAATAAAAGCAGTTATATAAATTAATTACTGATAGACTTTTCTTGAGAATAGTATATGCTTTTGCTGCTTTACAATTTTTTTGGGGCAAAAATAAAGAAAAAAATATAAATTGAATATAAATTTACAGACAAATGGCATAAAACAAAAAAGTAAAAGCCTTCTTTACTAAGAAATCATAAAATTTAAATTAAAAAAAAAAAAGCTTTAAATTTACATTTTAAAATATCAGTTGTTTTAGTACCTGATGCTTAGAAAGAGTTTAATCCAGAGGAACTTCTCTTGATATTCTAACATGTTTCCATCACATGTTACAGGCATGTAATCACTCTCTAACAATCATAGCAAATTATGTAGGAACAGCAAATATAACATCTCTTCAAAAATCTACTTACAGTGCGCTGCTAAGATATGATTCTAGACACATGGCTAGTTTATGATGTTTCTTCTCTTTCCCCAAGAACCATATTAAAGCAGACTCATCCTGAAGCAGAATAAAAATCAACAATTTAGGACATTAGGTAGGAAAATTATATTCAATAATCAGCGGCACAAGGATAAACTTATATATATTTACAGATTACGTCCACCTTGACTGAAGCACCTCCACACTAACACTCGGCATCTAAGCAATCTATTTTCCAACTTATCTTCAGCTATACGCTTGCGCACACACATATATGTACTATGTCGAGCCTGCACTTCAGGGAGCTTAGCTCATGGACTCCAGATCCAGAGAAGAATGAAGGATTCTCATGTATTGATCTCCGAATCGATAACGGATTACTTAGCATTGACTTAATAATAAAATTTCGACTATCCAAGAAGAAGAAGAAGTAATTAATCTCCAGAAGTATTTAGATTACTCATAGCAGACAAAATTACTTGTGGCCTGCCACAGCCACACACTCTTTTATCTGCAGTGGCACATGTGGTATATGAGATTGTACTTATGATTGACTTGTTAAAAGCCAGGTCATTTGCCATACATGTTAAGATGGTAAGCATTGGATAGGGGCTAATTGATGTATTTGCGCAGAAAACACTAATCAGCCGAGAACTAACGTTAACGTCATCTTTAAGGTCACTACTCACCATACTTTAGAATGTCATCAATATTGTTGGTTTTAGAGATAAAAAAAGAATCAAGACAGAAGGAAGATGAAACGATATGATGCAAAAGAATCTTAAATTTCTATTCATCAGTCATCCTTTACATTTATAGTACTTGAAAAAAGAAACAACTCATATATAATCCACTACTGCATAACTTACTACACTATTGTATAACTTCTAAAGACTAATAATCCACTACTGCATAATTTACTCCTAAAGACTAGCAATTCACTACTGATTGACTAGAACACTTATTCAAATCTGAAACAATAAAAAACATGAGCAGCCTTGAAGCAAATTTGCAACACTCCTCCTTGCTTTAAGATCTGCAAACTCCAATTCTGTCTTAAAAACTCGAACTTGCTAGCTGGAAGTGGCTTTATGAACAGATCTGCCAAATGATCTTCTGTCTTGCAGTAAACTAAAGTTATTTCTCTATTTTGTTGCACTTCTCTCAAGAAGTAGATCTTGATATTGAAATGCTTAATCTTTCCATGAAACATCGGATTGTTTGAGATTGCAATTGCTGCTTGATTGTCAACAATAATTTTTGTACTATTCTTCAGCTCCATATGTAAATCATAGAGAACCTTTTTAAACCATAAGGCTTGATTCACTGCTGTTGTTGCTGCTATAAATTCTGCCTTTGCAATGGATTGTGCTGCAATCTCCTGCTTCTTTGAATTCCATGAGAAAACTCCTCAACCTAGGCTGAAACAATATCCTGAAGTACTCTTCATGTCATCAATGGATCCAGTCCAATCACTATCTGAAAATTGACACGCCCTAAGGGTATTACCGCAAGTGCACGGGTCGTACAAATAATAATGGGATTTGAGTCCCTGAATTATCGTCCCATAGAGAAGCTGACTAGCCTAATTAACTACCGGTTAATCTTACCCTAAGTATATCCCAACAAATTATGAAGTTGCAATGGGTGGTCTACATGGCTAGAATTAAAATACTGAAAGTAATAAAATAATAAAACTATAAAATAAAGGAAATAAAATCGAGCAAAAATTACTTACAAAGTTTCGAGTAATTAAAAGCAAGTACCTACAAAAAGAAAATAAAAACAGTTAAAATGAATTAACACAACTAAAATAAAATACAAATATGAAAATAAAGCAATAAAATTTAATTAAACTAAACTTTAAACAAACTTAAAATAAAAATGCATGATTTTAAATTATTGCAAATTAAACTAACCTAAAATGCATGAAACATAATTAATCTAAATTAACTCTAAATGTAACTAAACTAAAATAAAGTCCCAAAACATAAAATATAAAATTAACTATTAAATAAAAACTAAGACTAAAAATTAAATTAACAAACTAAAACACTAGAATTAACCTACAATTATCTACTAACAACTAACCTATTTAACAACTAATAAAAGCAACAATTAAACTCATTAAGGTAAAACCATAAAATAACAAATGAAAAGTGCATCAATGGCCAAACAAGGCCTTAACAACAGATTCCGGCAGTGTGGTCCCGATACTGTCAGTGTGCATGTCTTCTTCATTTTGCTGCTCACGGTTTGCTTGGTTCCTGGCACTGCACTGTCGGTTTTGTGCCTCTGCGTTTCTGCCCAGTTAGCTAGGATCCTGCGCACCGTACTGTGCACGTTGTAACATTTCCAGGTGCTCCAAATGCTGTCTAACAATCTGCTACACGGGGTGATGCTCCAGCTATGTTGTCCTATGACACCTACCTTGGCAGTGCACGTCCCCTGCTGTCTGCTCCAGGATACCATTCCTTGGCCTGCTGCTGTACATACCACTATGTTCCTACAATTGCCCAGCACGTACATCAGCTACTGCCCATCTCTGCTTCAGTTCGGTATTCAACAGATGCAGTCGGGGTTACTCCAGCAACACCCTTTCTCGGCTACAGGTGTTGTCCTTGCCTACTCACACGCAACACCCTTCCAGCCTTCAGCTACATAACTGAGCAGCACCATCACTAGCTTCTTTATAGCATGCAGTACCAGACGACAACAATAACAATAGCAATCGAGGTGTGAAATTAACCAAAGAAAATCACAACAGTAAGTTAGATGAGAAACAGAGAAGAAAAGATTAATGGATGAAAATCAGAACAACACTGAAACAGAGGAAAACACGGGATGAAATAAGGGCAAAAACATATGAGCCGAAAATGAAAATAAGCAGATGCCAAGCCACACAGCTCAGCAACCAACAATCTAGAATAATGACAGCAGACTACAAGCTTGATAGAGAATAAAAAAAAAAACAAAGCATAAATGAACAGTAAATGACTGAATGAAACAGAGCAAAATAGAGACTGAGGATCATGCTACTGTCACCACCAGGTCTCAACCCGTGAACCACCATCCAACACCTTCATCCAGTTTGTCGATAAGCTGCTGTTGCAGCAACCTTATATGCATGTGGTAGCAGCCCGCAACAGCCGACACATGCACAGAAAAATAACAAAAGAGGCAGATGCAACTGGAAGTTCTCGGTTGTTGGAAACTTCAATCTTTTTACCCAGATAATACAGCCACAAACCAGTGGATGAGGGCCATCAATAATGAGTATAGGCAACAGCTTTGCGTCCTCATTCAACCGTCTTCATGAAAACATGGGTACAAAGATGGCAAATGGCAGTAGCCAATTTAATTTAACTCAGACATGAATAGTTAAAAAAAATTGCAAACTAAAATCGAGAAACATTGAAAATCAAGAACCCGAATGAAGATAAAAGAATGAAAAATGAAAAATAGAACAAATGTAACAAAAGATTAAATTAACTACTAGCATTAAACTTTTCCATTTCAATAGAATAAAAATGTAAGCTTGTGAAAGTTTAACAATGGTGGAAAAAAAAAAACTTAAACAGTAGAAAAACGGGAAAGCTAAAGAAATACTAGAAAGAAAATAACCCTAAAAACTATTCTACCTACACTACTCCTATTCTACCCTAACTACACTACTCCTAAATTCTACACAATTGCCATCACATTCTATTTATATACAAACATAGGGGTACAATGGTAAATTTTCATCCTAGATGAGTTGGCATTGTTTGGCCACTTGTCTTCATTTGATTTGCTGCAGAGTAGATATTTCCACGTCATCAGTCTTTTTGTCCAATTAGTTGTATGATGTGGCCCGACGTGTGTCTTCCAGAGGGTTGGCACAATATCCTTCGATCTTATCGTTTTGGAGTAAATAAAATACGGACACCTGGCATCACGCGTGTCTAGACGACTGATGACACGGTCTGCAAATTGGAAGTGGTCCAGTCTCCTTTAGCTCGTTTTCAGCCCAATTTCGTCTGAAACGACTGAGTTTCATCCTAATTTAATTTATCTGCACATTAAAGAATTTTAATTAAATAAAGGGGATTATTAATAAAATAATATGGGGATTCAATAAATAATTAGGAATTTAAGCACAAATAATTCTATAAAAAATAGAATTATCACACCCCCAAACTTGAGATTTTGCTTGTCCTCAAGCAAAATAAAATAATTGTAGGAATGATAAGTACAAAACATAATAATTTTCCTAATATCATCCTCAAAGAAAAAGTACAGACTATGAAATCAAAGACTCACAATTACAAGTCCAGCACTTAGAATTATTCAATCATAAGTCCTAACCTAAATTGGACTCCTCGTGCATGTGTGAAAAATGTCAAAGTCACTTCAAAGTACATTATCCGAATCAGATTATGCAAACACAATGAATGCAAAGTCAATGACATGTGATCATTCTCATAAGTTTGCTTTTCACTTCTCTCTCCACTAATGTAGTCACACTTAATCAAAGATCAATAGGACTTCATTAAGCTTGTAATGTAAGGCTGGGGTTAGGGTATGATAAAGTCGATTTAGGTTTAATTACCCCTTAACATGAATTACTTCTAGGATCTTTAATGTAAGAGCTCTATTTATTTCCCCCAAACTTATTTATTTCACTAAACATTTTATTCTATTTTTGTATTTTTCATCTTTCTTCTTTTTTTTTTCTTCTTTTTTTTTTCACTATCACCAGATACCCATATGTACAAAGCTCGTAATATATCCCAATGACTTTCATGCTTTTGGGGTAAGGGATAGGAACAAAGTATTTAAGCTAAGGAAATTTATGTTGGTGTATTTACAGAGAAAAGCTTATTTGGTTCAGATGGGTGACTAGGGATAAAATATGTACAGGGATGGCTAGAAAGGCTCAAACGATCCAAAGATGGCCTAAATCATCTCCCTAATTAAGTGTGACCTAATATTTCACCTCGAGATTAGATCAAACAAATTCTAGAATATGATACACAAAATCAACTGAACAAATGCAATCCTAGGTCCACATAAGCTTTCTCTAAATAAATATACAGATTCATGACATGACATGTGCATAAAATGAGAAAATCGCAATCAGAATCAAGACAAATTCAAGAACTCAACTTCATGCTTTTCCTATAATCATGCTTCTTATTCAATTAAAATCAGACTTAATCATGGGGTCATATCATCGGAATATGGGAAAACTACATGCGAAGTACTAAATCGTCCCAAAATCAAACAGTTTAAGCTTAGATTTTCGAAAAAAATTTGAAAAATTTTCAATTTTGCCAAAATTTTTGAAAAATACTCAAGTGATATCCCCTCCCCCAAACTTGAAGTTTACAGTGTCCTCAGTGTGCAGATAATATAAGAATTGAAGTTCAGGAACAGAGTACTCCCCTATCTGATGATGAACAACCGAAGCTTGATTGAAAACAAAATACTAGAAAAGAAACCTGCAACACAAACAAAGAAAGACACAACAGAAAAGAAAAGAAAAACGAACTATATACAAAGTGAAAAGAAAAAAACACAACCACTTCAAATGCAGCTGAAGAAAACAACACTCAGCAACAGGGCGAAGAGCAGGAGGATTAGCCAAAATGGTAACTGAATGTTAACAGTTAAATCCTCCTGAACCCTATCTACTTCATTCTTTCTCTCAGATTTTATATGGTCAAGCCTTATGTCCTCCATCCTAAAACAGTTTTGAGAGTCATCAGGGAACTTTAAAGGTTTGAAAACATTAAATTTCACTTCCTGATCTAGGACTCTCATAGTCAACTCCCCCTTTTGTACATCAAATAAGGTTTTACCAGTCGCTAGGAAAGGTCTGCCTAGTATAATGGGGACTTCCCTCTCTTCCTCCATGTCTAAAATAATAAAATCCGTAGGGAAAATAAATTTGTCCACCTTTACTAACACATCCTCAATGACCCCCTTCGGATATTTAATTGATCGATCAGCCAACTGGAGAGTCACTGTGGTGGGCTTGGCATCTCCTATTCCTAACTTCTGATAGATAGACAATTGCATCAAATTTATACTAGCTCCTAAATCACACAGGGCTCTACCAAAGAATAAATTTTTGATAGTGCATGGTATGGTAAAACTCCCGGGATCCTTGAGCTTGGGGGGTAATCTTCTCTGGATAATGGCACTACATTCCTTAGTTAAGGCCACCGTCTCATAATCTTCCAATCGCTTTTTCCTAGAGAGGATATCCTTCAGAAACTTCACATAACTTGGCATTTGCTCTAAGGCATCTACGAAAGGAATGTTGATGTGAAGTTTCTTAAAAACCTCAAGAAATTTAGTGAATTGTTGTTCTAGTTTTTGTTTTTGGAACCTCTGAGGAAAAGGTACTGGTGGTCTAACCGGAGAGGATGTAGTGGAAACATGTATAGCATCAGAGGGCGAGGAAGGCTGTGAAATAGAAGAAGGTATAGATGAAGAAGTGCCTAGCTTGGATTCTTTTGCAGCCTGATCCTGATGTTCCTGCTCTTTTTGAGCTGCTTCTTTAGAACTTAAGGATTCTTCAACTATGTGTTGTTCAAGTTGGGAGTTGACTTGTGGCTCATCTAGCTCTCTGTCACTCCTAAGGGTGATAGATCTAACATGTTCCTTACCCTCCCTTTGCTTAACAGTGTTAACTTCAGTGTTACTAGGAAGGGTCCCTTGAGGACGTTGGCTAAGAGCACTAGCTATTTGTCCAACCTGAACTTCTAAGTTCTTAATTGAAGCAGCTTGATTTTGTAGGATAGTCATGAACATCTCCTCTAATGTAGGCTTCTTCTCAGCTGCTGGTGCATGGTAGAGTTGGGGCTACATAAGTGGTGGTGGTGATAGATGATGTGAGTGTGGGTGATGAGAAGGCGGATGAAATGGAAATTGCTGTTGTGTTGGTACCTGAACCAGTGGAGCTTGAAAACCAGGGAGTCCTACAGGTCTAGAGCTAAAAGTTTGCGATTGGTTTTGGCTCCAGGAGAAGTTAGGATGGTTCCTCCACCCTGGATTGTAGGTGTTTGAAAAAGGGTTGTTCTGTTGCGTTTGAGAAGGGGCAACATACTGAACCGATTCTAAGTTGAGCGGACACCTATCTACAGAGTGGGTACCACTACACAGCTTGCAGGAAAGAAAAGGATTTTGGACAGAATACACAGGGTTAGGACTAGTGGGAGGATTATGTTAGGTACTGAGCGACTCTACCTTCTTCGTAAGATTAGCGATTTGAGAGGTCAAGGTAGACAGTGTGTCGAGCTCATAAATACCCGCCGACTTCTTTGGCATTTGCCTCTCCGAGGACCATAAATAGTTGTTAGCCGCCATCTTGTCTAAAAGCTCGTAAGCTTTCTCCTCTGTTTTGCACATCAGGGCTCCACCCGCAGCTGCGTCAGCAATGGTCCTATTTGGGCTTGTAAGTCCGTTGTAGAAGGTTTGGACTTGCAACCACAAAGGTAGGCCATGGTGAGGGCACTTCCTAAGAAGCTCCTTATATCGTTCCCATGCTTCGTAAAGAGTTTCAGAGTCGTACTGAGCAAAGGAAGATATATTACTACGGAGTTAGGCCATTTTAGAGGGAGGAAAAAACTTAGATAGAAATTTATAGGCTAACTCGTCCCATGTAGAAATGGATCCTAGAGATAAATAGGTTAAACAGTGTCTCGCCCTATCCCTAAGTGAGAAGGGGAATAATCTAAGCCTAAGCGCATCATCAGATAATCCATTATGTTTGAAGGTGTTGCGCAAGTCCAGGAATTGCCCAAGGTGAGCATGTGGGTCATCGTGTGGAAGCCCACTGAACTGCAATGAAGTCTGGATCATTTGGAGGATGGACGGCTTAATTTCAAAATTGTTTGCATGGACAGCTGGTGGCCTAATGCCGGTATAATAACCTCCAATAGTCGGCATTGCATAATCTCCAACGGTCCTAATTTTCCTATTTTCTGTCATGATGCTTTGCAACGGAGCTATGAATTTCCTAGAATCCTTTCGAATTTTTCTAAGAGTGCGTTCGATTTTAGGATCTAGAGGAAAGCAATCAAAACTTCTGGCTCTACGCATGCAATCATCGAAAAGTCCTTAGAATTTTTTTTTTAAGTTTTTCAAATTTTTAATTTTTTTATTATAATTAAGAGAAAATTTAACTAACCTAAGCTAAGGCTCTAAATATTTACAACCTAAATATTTACAAGCTAAAATTACACATAAACATAATTTCACCAATATTAATTAACGACTAATTAAAATTTCCCCGGCAACGGCGTCAAAAACTTGATAAGCCCTAAAGATATTGTCTGCAAGCGCACGGGTCGTACAAGTAATAATGGGATTTGAGTCCCGAGTTATCGTCCCACAGAGAAGTTGATCAGCCTAATTAACTACTGGTTAATCTTACCCTAAGTATATTCTAGCAAATTATGAAGTTCTGATGGGTGGTCTACATGCCTAAAATTAAAGTACTGAAAATAATAACAACTATAAAATAAAAAAAATAAAACCGAGCTAAAAGTACTTACAATACTCCAACCAATTAAAAACAACAACCTACAAAAGAAAATTAAAACCGTTAAAATTAACGCAATAAAATGCAAATATGAAAATAACTAAGCAAGATTAATTAAACTACAATTAAACTAACCTAAAATGCAATTAAACTACTTAATTAAAATACAATTTAAACTAAACTAAAACTTAATGAAAATAAAGACTAAATTAAGATTAACAATACATGAAACATTTAATCTAGATTAAATCTAAAGGTAACTTTTAAAATGCTAAACTAAAATTAAATCCTAAAACATAAAATATAAAAGTAACTATTAACTAGAAATTAATACTAAAGGTTAAATTAACACACTACACATTAGATTTAATCTACCATTATCAAATTATCAACTCTCCTAAACTAATAACTAATGAACATAATCAAAATAATGAGAATGCAATCAAAATTAAGTGAAACAAGTAAAAGTGGTCAAACAAGGCCTTAACCGATTCTGCCCACTAGTGGTCCCGATTCACTGTCACTGCACACGTCTTCTTCAGAATGCATTTCCAAGCCCTGCTCTCAGATCTGACCAGGTAACGCACAGGCACTGCCTTCAAGTGCTCCAGCTGCATCTGCTTCTGCTGCACTGTCCTCAACCTGCCCAGAGGTGCTGTCCAGATTCAAGCACTGCTCTCGGCCTGCCCAGCGGTGTTGTACTATGCACGATTCTTCATAGGCGCTGTCCAGGTTCCAGCTTGCTCTCGGTTTTGTCATGTGCTTCAGGTGCTGCAACTGGTACTGTTCCTGCTTTGCTGCACGGTTTGTCCAGGTACTCTCGGTCTTCTTTTCTTTTCTTGGCTTCATTCTCTGCACTCGGTGAGCACAACAGCACCCGTCCCTGCTAACATTTTGCCTACAGTACCTGCAACTTCTATCGACCCCAGTTTTCAGCAGCAGTAGTTCCTGCTTCAATTGTCCGATCATTGCACCAACAGTCCCAACAATGCCCCCAACCGAATCTGTCACCATGTCCTGCACATCACCAACGCAGCTGCAGCAATTGAATGAAGAAAAAATATAAATAATGAAATGTAGTAATGAACAGTAATAGAAACAAAAAAACAGGGCAGAACAGAGAAATGAATTCAAGCTAAAGATGAACTGGAACAAAAAATTAATTGTGTAATGCTGGAGGAAAAAAATGAAACACATGAAGCAGAAAATGAAAACAACAAGAAAGAAAAAAAATGGCTCATCCCCTCTGCCACGAGCTTCACTGAACAACCCTTGTGCTGCCAACAACAAACTCCTGCTTCATTCTTGTCCTGCGACGCCTCCAAGTTTTGTACAGCATGAAATGCTAAAAGAAATAGATGCAAAAACAGAAGCAGCAGAAAAAAGAGCACGGTCCCGTTCCACAAACGTCGTTCTTGGCAGTAGAACCGACAACAGCTCTGCTCCGATCAGCTCTTCACACTGGAACCCGACAATAGCACGTCCAGCGTTGATCCCGGCAATGGAACCAGTAGTAGTTCCTTCCCGGCTAGCTCGTCACGCCACAGTTTTGGTTACACTGTTCTGTTCAACTGCTTCATTCCCGATCTTCCTGCACCACACTAACCCAGGGAAAATAGCCAACAAACCACGTCCTACAACCGCAGCACAACACAGCCACACCAGCAAGCACCAACAAAGATAACAGACAAACGAAATAGAGACAGGAAGAAGCAAAACAGACCCTAAAAATAATGAAAGGGAAATATAACAAAACCGAGAAAAGAGAAAAAGAAAGACTTGGAATTGGATTGAAACTATCTAATGTAAAATACTAGGAAACTAGAAATTAAAACAAACTCTTCATAAAATTTAGATAGCATGAACAGTAAAATAACATGTAGCTAAAAATAAAAACTACAATCGAAAATCAAAAAAAAAATTTCAAAAACTTAAACTATCCTAAATTAAAACTACTCCTAAATTACTCTACACTACTCCTAACCTAGGTTACTTCCTAATTTCTACTTCTACTTCCCTCCTACTTGATTTTTCAATTGCCATCATGTTCTATTTATACACAAACATAGGGGTACAATGGTAAATTTTCATCCTAGATGAGTTGGCATTGTTTGGCCACTTGTCTTCATTTGATTTGTTGCAGAGTAGATATTTCCACGTCATCAGTCTTTTTGTCCAATTACCTGTGCGATGTGGTCCGACGTGTGCCTTCCAGAGGGTTGGCACGGTGTCCTTTGATCTTATCGTTTCGGAGCAAATAAAATACGGACACCTAACATCACACGTGTCCAGTCGATTGATGACTCGGTCTGCAAATTGGAAGTGGTCCAGTCTCCTTTAGCCCGTTTTCAGCCCAATTTCATCTGAAACAACTGAATTTCATCTGGATTTAATTTACCTGCACATTAAAGAATTTTAATTAAATAAAGGGAATTATTAGTAAAATAATATGGGGATTAAATAAATAATTATGAATTTAAGCACAAATAATTTTATAAAAAAAATAAAATTATCAGTAACACAGATTTGAATGATGAGAGTGGGTATGGCTTCCACTGCCAAAGCCCACACACGGTTAAATATTAAATATTGGGGCGACGGCTTAAATCTTGCATTTATTTTTAGCTCAACATGGCCATCCATTCTAGTTAACACCCTCAAGCTGAGCTACTGAGGCAGATATGTAGTTTCCATGTGCTTCACTTTGGCTGGGCTGGCAGGCAACTATTATACATACAAACTTGACATGAACTTGAACATATATTTATACATTCTTGTTGTTGTTTAATTCTTTTTTTCTTTTTTTCTTTTTTGTATCCTGTGTTTCCTTACTGAAAATCTTTCATGGGTTGAAAGAAAAGAAAACACATGAATGGCTAAGAAGAAAAAAGAAAAGAGCAGATGATGTTGAGAGTGGGAGCAAAAAAAACTACTGATGAGGCAGTATGCAAGAACATAAATATGAAAAAAAAATTTCCCGAGGAATGTACATGGCATCAGTTTTCAACAAGCCTGAACTGAAATTATATAAATCAAAAGAAAAATGAAAAACTTTTTTCCTGCAGATTTCATTTGCTTATGAATTTACATGGAAGCTGCTTTCGACAAAAGCCAGCAGCCTACTATGAATTTACATTTATCACCCTCGATCCCCCCACACAAGGTACATATAGGGAAAAAAATGAAGTAAAATCAAGCAGATAAAAATACCAAGGGGGAAAAAGGAAGAAAACCCAATCAAACCTCTGTAGTTATCTTCCTTATACCATTTCTGCTTCCCTCAATTCTCGATGAACAAATGGAAAGCCAAATATAAATGATCAATTGAGATCCCAATAATTGGGATCGAAATCTTAAAAAAGGCTATTACATGTACATATAGTTATTTCACTACGTTAATGAGCCAAGTCCTCACTCCCAACACCAAAACTAGACTCGTCAATCATGCGGACATTGTATTGCTCATATACTCTTGCTTTGTTCTTTGCCCACCATTGTTCTGCTTGTTTCTCACTAAACCGCTTCTGACTGCATTCAAAGTTTTAAATCAATTTAATTTTTCTTCAACTGAATTCCTATCCAAGACTCAATTAAGATATAATTTTGGATAGTTATACCAATCAAGGGTGGTCTAAATGGGCGTGGTTAAATCAAGCAAAAGAAGTATGTGTTTGTGTGTTGGGAGTGAGAGTGCTACAGTTTGAACTAGAATCATATTCAAAATAGACTGAACATATTTCTTCACCTAATTAAGATCCTATGCACTTGGTGTATGGACAAAAGCACCGGTTACAAGCTTGACTTAGAGATGCATTTAGGAGTAGAATTTAAAGCTTATTGTCAATTGGCTATTCGAAAAAACCAAGCATGGGTATCAATTGATTTTCACAAATTTAGACAATGCCAAAACCATGCTGAAATACGGCTAACTTGAGCAGTTTACCTGCACTTTCTTAATTTCCATATTATAATCATCTTATGTGACTTCACCTAAGTCCCCATTATTTGGGGTAGCTTGTCTACACAATTTAGAATTGCCAGATAGAGTAATGCATAACATACCTGAAGCGAACTCGCTTGAGATCCTTGGCACTTCCTGGTAGTGAAGTAAGTGTTATATACACACCAGGTTCATCTTGCTCAACCCATTCATTGTCACTTCGAGATTTACCTTCTTTTTTTCTGCCTCCACGCTTAGTTGCTGCTTTAGTTTGGCCTTGTTTATGGGCTGAACTACGATTACCAGTAGTGTTGGATGCATTAGAAAGCAATTTGTCGCTTGATACATTTGAATCTAGTTCTTATCACACTATTTGACCATTCAATCTGTCAATTGAAACACTAGAGAAATCATTGGAAGCAGGGCTGGAGCCCAATGAAGTTAATGAAGGCGATTTAATGCTCCGTACAGCCCCCACAGGCAGTCTTTCAGCCATATCCTTTACATTGAGCATGTATCTAACAATAGCGAGATGCAAAAATATAATGCACTGATAGCATCATATATCATGGATAATACTTTTATTACGGAAGCATTCATATGCAATTAAGAAAATACAAATAGAATCTATATGAGCAATAGTTTAGCATGATGCTTCTATATGTTATACAGTGAAAAACTATGCGATTCCAACTTCTTAAAGAAAAACAAATGAGAAAGGACAAGAAAGGAACAAGAAGGGATTTTATTAACACTGATAGAGGTCATACACATCAAAGTCCACATAGGCAAACATTAGCCAACAGAGGACAGCCACGTGTCAGATTCTAAGCACCAAGAGGCATATGCCACGTGGCAAACATTGAAAGGTGGCGACAGAGTCTACCAAGCGACAGAGTCCATTGGTGACAGAGCGTGCACTGTGATAGACCTCTGCGCCCTTGAGTCCAGCAGAGAGGCGGTAGACCTCTGCAGTAGAGTATGCTTGTGACAGACTCTGCGTCCTCAGTGTAGCAGCAGAGTTACTGCGGCAGAGTGAGCCGTGACAGAACTCTGCGCACCAAGACTGCGGCAGAGGTCTTCGAACCTATGTCGCACGTATGAACTCATCCGCACAGCGACAGACTCTGAGTTCCGCGACAGAGTATCTAATAACTCTATTACAGCTCAGACGCGCGCTTGGGCCTCAGATCCGAATCGCCCAAAACCCTATAGTTTTGGGCCCAAAATATTCGTAAGCCCTGAAAAAATATGAAGCCCAATCTAACTCCATTGATATCTATAAATACCCTAGGTATGATCAAAAAACCCTAAGCTCTATTTTGTTTACAAAAAACTCTGCTTAAACACTTTTTCTGACTTAAGCATCGGAGTGCGCGCGCAGAGATTTGTCCCTGCGCCTCTCTGACTTTCACTGTTTTTGCAAAACATTCAAGACACGTGGAGAAGACCACATCAGCATCATCCTATCATTGTTGTTCAGTACAACAACAATTGGCGCCGTCTGTGGGAACTAAAAAAAAAGTCAGATTCTTTATTAAAATTGTGAGAACACGTTCGACAACAGCGACAAATCTGAGAGAAGAGAATTTTGCCAGTCCTCATGCCAGACCTGAGAGAGGATAAGAGCAGAATGGAGAAGGAGACAGAATCGCCACTGTTTCCCTCGACGAATTTGAGGCTTTGAAGCGTCAGAATGAGCAGACCTCTACAACGTTGAGGGCTATGGTGAATTTCTTCAAAAATGCTCTGTCGCAGTTTAGTTTACCTCTAGAAGTGCAGCAGATGGTAGGAGAGAATATCCCGATACAAACTTATGAAAGAGGCCAACCCTCTGTGGTGGCGAATGCGAAACAAGAAGAAGGGGTACAGAACACTACTGCAGGACTGATGCAAGACTCTACCGCAAGACTCAGGGCAAACCCTGCCACAGGTCTGGTAAACTCTGCTGCATGCCTAATGGAGAACCCTGTCGCAAGACTAGAGGAAAACACTGTCGCAACTCTGAGGAGACGCACTGTCGCAGGGTTGCGAGAGGTAAACCCTACCGCAGGTCTAAGGCAGATGAACACTGCCGCAAAGTACAGGAGACAAACCTCTACCGCAGAGTACAGGAGACAGACCTCTACCGCAAAGTTCAAGAGACAGACAGCTACAGCCGAATTTGAACAACATGACTTTGAAGTTCACGGATCTGGGGAGCGACAGAGACAGGATAGTCATGACTCCCAAGAATATTTTGAAGAGCCAAGAACGAATTACGGAATGGGAGGTACAGGAAGAAGGGATACAGTATCGGCTCCTAGAGGGAGAGAAATCGTAGACGATGAAGAGATCCCTAACTGGGGAGCAGATCGTGTGCAGATTCCCAAAAATAGAGGAAGAATGGGTGCTTACTACTCAGACTCTTCTAGTACCGAAGAGAGGAGAGCACAGTCAACCCGAGGGTTAAAAAATGTTGAGAAAGTTGTTGAGAGAATTCTAAAAAGGAAGAAGTTAGTGTATCCCGACGACAGTCAGAGAGGGAGAGTTCCTTTCAGTCCCAAGATTATATACAAACCATTGCTGAAGAAGTTCAAGATGCCTTCTATGGCTAGTTATGCCGACAAAGCAGACCCATACGACCACATACAGAGTTATGAGTCCCTCATGTTGCTCCATGGATAGGAAGATGAAATCATGTGCAGAGCCTTCTCGCTCACACTGTCGGGACATGCGCTAAAATGGTTTAATGGGTTAAATGAGGGTTCTATCTCATGCTTCGACCAGTTACGAAGTGAATTTTTGAGAGCCTTCATGATCAACAGCCAACGAAAGAACGATGCTACTTATCTGCTCACGCTTAAACAAGGGAACAAAGAATCATTGAAGAGCTATGTAGATCGTTTCCGAGATGCAACCTTAGAGGTGAAAGATCTACCAGTTGGAGTAGCCATGGCTGCAATGCTGCGGGGGACAAAATTCGAGAAGCTGCAAGAATCTTTGTCCCTTGATCAGCCAACTACACTTTCTGATTTGTTTGCTAGAGCTAATAAATACGTGGCTCAAGAGGAAGTAATAACGATGGTACAATCCCGAGAGACAAGGGAAGGAAGAAAGAGAGAGAGAGATGTTCTAAAAAGAAGTTCTTCAAGACCTAATATATTGGACAAGACTCCTAGACTCGGGTATGAAAATTATCCAAGGCTAAATGAGCCTCGTGCCGCTATACTTGCCACCATTGAAGGAACTGGACTGTTGGAGTTTCCTAAACAGAATATTGGAGATTTGGGCCGAAATGTTGATACTTATTGTGACTTTCATTCTGTTCATGGTCATCCTACTGAAAGATGCAGAGATCTGATGAATCAATTAGAAAAGCTGGCTCGAGAAGGAAAAATTAACCACTTCCTGTGAAGAAGTGAAAGGTCCTGTTACCCGCCGCGAGATCGAAGGAACGATCGTCCGTGAAATAGAGAAAATAATGATAGAGGGAGACACAGGCCAATAAATGAATAAGAAGCTAGGCCAGACCCCCGAGGTAAAAGGTTGAATAATGAACCGACTGGCCTGGCTATAAATGTTATTGCAGGGGGAGAATCAATGGCAGGAAGTTCATCTACTTCCCTCAAAAGTTACGCGAGACAAGCATATCAGATTCATGTTGTGATGGAAGAGAAGACAGGTGAAGAACCATTGTGTTCACTCCGGTGATAGGGGTGATATTGTCATACCTCATGATGATCCTATGGTGATATCGGCAGTGGTGGCAAAACATCCTGTGGGCAGAATCCTAGTAGACAATGGAAGTTCAGTAAACTTAATCTATTAGAATTGCTTTGAGAAAATGAATGTATCTGGAGGTAGATTAAGGCCCGTTATGACGCCACTGTACGGATTTACGGGTGAGAAAGTGAAGGTTGTCGGGTCTATAGAGTTGCCAGTGACTCTAGAGGAAAGCTCGAAAGACGTGACTCGACAGGTATTGTTCATGGTTGTGAGATTAACCTCAGCTGCTTACAACATGATCTTGGGAAGGCCTGTGTTAAATGATATGAGGGCGGTGATATCTTCTAGCTACCTGTTAATGAAGTTTCCTACTCCTAACGGAGTCGGGCAAGTACGAGGAGATCAAAAGAGCGCTCGTACATGTTATATTGTCTCTACCATCGGCAAAGGAGTATAAAGAAAGGAGACATTGCCACAAGATACTATTATTATGTCTTATGTCTAGACTTTTATATTCTCGCATTATTATCTGTTCATTTTAATGCATTTATGTGATCATTTATCTTTCTATTATCTCTTAAACATTTGTGGATATGAATCTTGTGACAGAAAACAGATGAGCCGTAAAAGCCTGAGGCGCAATAGCGTCACTGTGGCCAGGCGTAAAAAAACAGACGAACCGTAAGAGCCTGAGGCGCAATAGCGTCACTGTGACCAGGGGTAAACAAACAGACGAGCCGTAAGAACCTGTGGCAAAATAGTGTCACTGTGGCCAAGCGTAAAAAAAAAAACAGATGAACCGTAAGAGCTTGAGGCGCAATAGCGTCACTGTGGCCAAGCGTAAAAAGACAAACGAGCCATAAGAGCCTAAGGCGCAATAGCGTCACTGTGGCCAGGCTAAAAAGACAGACGGACCGTAAGAGCCTGAGGCGCAATAGCGTTACTATGGCCAGCGTAAAAAGACAAACGAGCCATAAGAGCTTAAGGCGCAATAGCGTCTCTGTGGCCAGGCGTAAAAAGACCAAGTCGTAAGAACCTGAGGCGCAATTGCGTCACTGTGGCCAGGCATGAAGAAGCCGTAAGGGCCTGAGGCGCAATAGCGTCACTGTGGCCAGGCAATGGAAACGTATTAGCCGTAAAAATCGAAGACGCATTCGCGTCATGGTGGTCAGGCATCAGAAAAGGTATGTTTACGTATGTAATTCTTTCTAAAAGTATATCTTTCTATCAAGGATTGGAGAGCATATACGAATAAATAAGCATACGAGTAAAACAAATAGATAGGTAAGTGATAATAGCGAAAGTTAAATAAACAAAGCAATATGAAGCATGAACAGATAAACTTTAACTTTATTTATAAATTCAAGAAAGTCTTTACAAGCAAAATATGGAGTATGAATAGGTTCAACGACAAAATATTTAAAAAGAAAAATCAATCTGCACGATCTGGTGGCTGAGGATCAGGTGCCGTCGGACCCTCGCGTTCTAAGGGGTGGTGACCAGGAAGCAATAGATCTTCTCCATCCAAGTCGTCAAGGGCACCAATGGGTTCAGAAGCATTATTCGGGCTCACAGGCTCCCAAAGATCGGCCAGGTTCGCAAGATCATCTCGCACAGTCTTCTTAAAAAGCTCATTAGGGGGCTCAGCCTCAGGTTCATATTTAGTCCAATCAGGAGCTTCAAATAACATTGCTTCATGCGTATATTGAAGCTCAAGGAACTCTTCACCTCCCCTATGCTTCTCCAACCAAGATCTAGCGAGGTAAAAATCATATTTCACATATGACACCAAAAAATCCTCTTTTCGCCTCACGCAATCTTTAGAAAGACGGTACTCCTTCACGGCTTCCACCTTGATACTATTAATCTCAACTTGATTAAGAGAAGGAGTGGCCCGACTCTCTAGTTCTATGATGTATTGTTCCAGCTCCTGATTACGATCTATTAAAGATCCATACTTAGACTGCATACTATCCAGCTCGGTTTGTGCTTGTTGAAGGTCTTCATTAAGCTTGTTAGACCTAGCCGTCTCGACAGTAAGATCCCCTTTGGCATGATTTAACTCCTGAAGCGCTTTTGAGAGTTGATCTTCTAAATTTCATACTACGCGGGGTAGCCTAGATAAGTTGTTGACAGTGTTCGACAATTCCATAACTCTGGCCCTTAACTCCTGGAGTTCTTTATCAATTCACTCCCGGTAAGCTCGGTGTTGAGCATTATTGGCTACGGTCCTCTGAGCAAACTGAAAAGAAACACAAAAAGTCAAAACTCAAAGTTAAGCAAAAGGAAATAAAATGTAAAAGAATATGAAGATTACCCTCAACGCTTCCACGTCAGCCAAGTCTTCCCCTTCTGAAAAATTTTGAAATAATCGGTGTTCCTCCCTGGGAAGAATAGTGGCCCAGCTCAACCGAGAAGCCACCCCGAGAGTATCCAAGGTATCATTGTCAGGTACGCTCGGGTACACCCATAACTTCGACCCTCTCATTATGAAGCAGCCATCTACAGGATAGGACCTCTCGTCGATGGGACCAATCTTAGGAAGAATTTGCCTCTTCCCTATTGTCGATTCAATGTACAAGTGCCTCCGATTCTTTCGCTGAGACAAGATTATATTACACTCAGCACGCTCTTCAGACCGAGACCATCCTGAGGAATTGAAAGCTCTCCTTGAAGAGGAAAGAACCTTCCCTCTATCTCGAGAAGGATCCCTTTGTTCAGTAGGAGGGGGCGTCTCTTATCTAGAAGGAGGCCGGGTCTGAGCTCGGGGCAATGGAGGTGGGACTGGTGCCTGACTAGGAACAACATCTGTCAGGTGAGGTCTCTTTCTAGCAGGATCACTAGACGAACCTTCCTCCACCCCCTGACGCGTCAAAGAACGTCTAAAGTGGCTCATCTCTACAAAAAAGAAAAAACCAAATAAATTGTCAAAAATGTGGTCAGAACTAACAACGATAAATTGAAAAGCATGAAACGTTACCATCAGGAGAATCAAGATGCTCCTGAATGGACTCTATGTTTAACATATCATCATCTGGAAGGACCATAAAAGTTGAACCAAACCCTTCCCAGTCGCTCAGATCGGCTAGGGGTTCACTCTCACAACTAAACTCTCTATTTGTCCTCCCTATATCCTCTTGCGACCTTAAAAGTTCAGGGTTCAACTCGAAAGGAGTAGATGATGGAAGATTTGAGAGAGGAACGGAGGGGCCGACAGCAGGAACAGAACCCACACCCCAACCGGAAGACACCAAATTTTCGTTTGATAAAAGAATATCAAGATTAATAGGGTTATCAACTAATAGTTTATTAATATCTGAGGACAATTGTTTCCTGAGTGTAGAAATCCGGGGACCCTTAGGGATTTCACGTCTAGTTTCCCAACGAGTAGGGAAATCCAGGCCCCCAGGCGTCTCCACAATAAGCCACTCCGATTCAAATCCATGAAGCTTATTTGCAGGTTTTTCGAATAACCTAGTTTCAAATCCAGGCTTATACACCCGTTGAAGGGAATAGGGAACTAAACCGGAGCTACCTCGAAACTTAAAAAAAGTATCAAGGGAAGAGATGGAGAAACACCCCTTAATCGGCACTGCACGGTAAGCCAATTAATTGCATCCAGGCATGAGGATGCAATTGTCCGGGGGCAATCCTATGCGCTCTAAGAAAAGAAGCTCCGAAGTCATAAATTGGAAAACGGAATCCTAGCTCTAAGGATGCTCTGAAAATAACTACCCCGTTGGACACACTGCGTATGTCGTTTTCCTGAGGGTTGGGAAGTCTATAGGAGTACCCATCGGGCGATGGAAATCTAGAGGTAAGATTCTGGATGTCAGCTTCCTTCAGAGTCGATCTAACTCCTAGTTCTATACGCTTCCCTACACCATGACTAGCCATTTTGGACTTAAGAAAAATTATAAAGAAAAAGTGATTGGCGACATAGTTTTACCTAACGACCAAAGGTACACTTGCAAAGCAACAGGAATGAAGGCAGACACTGGATAACAGCGTTAGAACGTTTACGACAGAGTTGCGGCAAACAGTGCGAGAATGATGCAACAGAGTAGCGATGCACGCGGTAGAGTTACGACAGAGGTGCGAAACAGTACTAAGTTACGCGGTAGACTTGCGACAGAGATACGGAAGAGTAATGATGTGCACGATAGAGTAGCGACAAAATGCACGGAGAGTGAGCGACAGAGTGACCGTTATGCGATAGAACTTCTCAACAAGTACGGCGATACTTGAGTCCTTATATATAAGCGCGGCTGTAGTCGCACGTGTACAGTAATCAAGCATATATATACACATTAGCGGCTGAAGTGATCGAACATCCCTCAGGAAACTTTGTCGCTCACAAAAAAATAATAATAACAAAATAAAATATAAATATTTCCGTACTCTTTCGCAGGAAACTTTCCTACCAAAGAGTGGGGAGCAATTAATAGAGGTCATACACATCAAAGTCCACATAGGCAAATATTGGCCAACATAGGATAGCCACGTGTCAGATTCTAAGCACCAAGAGGCATATGCCACGTGGCAAACATTGAAAGGTGACGACAGAGTCTACCAAGCGACAGAGTCCATTGGCGACAGAGAGTGCACCGCGACAGACCTCTGCGCCCTTGAGTCCAGCAGCAGAGAGGCGGTCGACCTCTGCGGTAGAGTATGCTTGCGACAGACTCTGCGTCCTCAGTGTAGCGGCAAAGTTACTGCGGCAGAGTGAGCCGCGACAGAACTTTGCGCCCAAGACTGCGGCAGAGGTCTTCGAACCTCTGTCGCACATATGAACTCATCCGCACAGCGGCAGACTTTAAGTTCCGCGACAGAGTATCTAGTAACTCTGTCGCAGCCTAGACGCGCGCCTAGGCCTCAGATCCGAATCGCCCAAAACCCTATAGTTTTGGGCCCAAAATATTCGTAAGCCTTGGAAAAATATGAAGCCCAACCTAACTCCAATGATATCTATAAATATCTCAAGTATGATAAAAAAATTCTAAGCTCTATTTTGTTGACAAAAAACTCTCCTTAAACATTTTTTCTGACTTAAGCATCGGAGTGCGTACGCAGAGACAGATCCCTGCACCTCTCTGACTTTCACTGTTTTTGCAAAACATTCAAGACACGTGAAAAAGACCACATCAGCATCATCTTATCATTGTTGTTCAGTACAACAATAAACACTAAATATTAGAAGTTAATTTTGAATAAATTTTTTAGGGTAGAACCAGCTAAATATTAGAAGAAAAAGAATCCATCAAAAGTGGAGTGTAATTAAACTTGCATTTCTCGTGATCTTCTCACATGCTCAGTTTGTTACTAAAGGTAAGCAAGGAGCTTCAGATACAAATAAGAAGAAACCAGAGTTTAAAACTGGGAAAAATAACTTAATATAGCAAAGACAGTGACAAAAGACAAAAAGGTATAGTTCAAAGCTATGATTACTCAATCGCA
This sequence comes from Firmiana major, assembly GCA_033439115.1. Lineage (NCBI taxonomy): Eukaryota > Viridiplantae > Streptophyta > Magnoliopsida > Malvales > Malvaceae > Firmiana > Firmiana major. The sequence continues at coordinate 10,991,081 of CM065905.1, forward strand.
TTGCAAGATATAGGGATAAAATTATATTAAAATAGATATCCATGGGCATGCAAACAAACATAAATCCATCTTACTTGAGCAGTAAGTGACTTGATGACTTCCTTTGCGGCTTTGCACTTTGCAATCTCCTCCTCCGCGATTGCTGTAGCCTCCTTCAGCTCTTTGGTCGTTCTTTCCAACTCAACTTCTTGCAGCTGTGCTTTATGTGTAAGATTCTCCACCTGAGAGTTAAAGATGGTGAGGCATAACGCACAAATACTAAATAACCTATCAAGCAAGTTAAAACCTTTGCTAGAAGAAGGAAACAAGAGAATATTCTAAACTGTTAAAATATCCGGCTGAAATTAAAGCTTAGCTTTTAGCTCTTTGACTTTTCTCCTTCCTCGTGTAAACATCTTGTCTAACAGAAATCTTAAGACTTTGAAATAGGAAGCCATATCTTGACCATTTTGAAAGACTCGGAATTTATTACATTGCACTGCAGAAGGAGCAATTTTGATGCATTCATGCACTCATTTACGACAGACCATAACGCACACTCGTTTGTTATCTAAGCATCACAAATTAATAAAAATATCCAACAAACATATCAGTCAAACCAACGAAAAGAACAAGAGAAATGAGTTCTCAAGATCTGACCACTCTCACATTTAACTCACAAAATAGGATGTGTTCAAATTTTCGAAAAAGCTTCCTTCACCTTAGCTACAGACACATCAACATGAACAATGTAGGTTAATGCAATTTATTTAGGTATTGTTTTGCAGTATTTTTGCTACTTGCTTTCAGTGAACATTTTTTGGACAAAAAACTTATGATCTTAATTTCTTACTTTTATTCAGAATAATTATATCAGAATTGCTGCTTCATTTTAATCATTTTGTCATCTTTAATCAATGATAATTTTGTATTTTACCTTTTGCTTTTGCATTTCCGCGATCTTAGGAAGTAATAGGAAAACGCAAGCAAGAACAACAATCAAAGGGAAGCTTAGTTAAAAAAATATTAAATAAATAAATCTCGACAAGTGTATTAAGTAAGAAAAACAAAATACCTGCGCTCTTAAATCTAATAAACTCTTGACTAAGGCTATCATTGGTCCTCTTAGCATCATCCACAACTATTTTAGGAGAGGTGAGGCCTCCAAGTGTTGGGGTTGGTGTTGTTGATCGAGGAGGACTAGGCCATCTTGTTATTGGTTACGTTGCACGAGAAACAATTCTTGATCCAGGAACAGAAGCTGAGAAAATTTTATTTGATGATCCAAATACCGGATTAAAAGATTTAGAAATATTCAGTGCTCCTCATTGGGAGCCTCCATTTGGAACTGGTGAGACACGACTACTATTAAATTCTAGCTTCTTGTTTTTCTTTGATCGGCTTTCCCCTTGCTTGAACGACTCCATTGATGAAAATCAAACAAGCACGAGATCTGGAATCCAACTTATCATCTTTATCAACAAATTCACTAGTCCCATGATCCATGTTTCCTCTTCTACTTACAGAAGACTGAGATGATGGATCAGTTTCAATGGCTTTCCTCGGTTTATTAAAACAATTGTCACAGACACGGTAAGGTTTGTTGGGATTTGGAGCCATGGAAGCCTTAAGACACTTCTTACTGTTGCATTCTTGACAAAAGACTAGTCCACAATTATGACAATTGGGACGTTTTCTTTTGAAATTAAACAGGAGGTGACAACCAGAACACATTGACTGATCAGCGCCCGAAACCCATTCATGGAGACAGATTGCAGCAGTGAAGTTTGTGCCACAAGCAATACTTTTGACTTGCTTGTCTTTTAGAGCTTCTATCAAAGTTGGGGAGTTTCTGTCATCAGCATCCCGATGACCTAATCGACCGTTTGCTCCCTTCCCCCAAGCATAAAATTCAGTTCTGGAAGTCAAAACTGCAACATGTTAAGACATGATAAGCACCACAAGAAATCTCTTCAACGAAACTCTTGGAAAGCTTTCCTTCAATACGGGCATAAACCTACTGTTGAAATTAGTGATTTATTAGTTTAGTGAGAAATCTCACGTCTAAAAACTATATAGAGAGGAAAAGTTTTTTTTTGTTTATAAATTTAAATTTTAGTTAATTGTTTAAATGTTTCTTAAGAGAAATACAAATAATCCCTTATATTTGTATAATATTTTGTTTTTTTTTATTAATTTTTGGATTTTGTAATTTTGTTCAGATTTTGTAATAATTTTATTTTGAAATTATTGAAATTTTTCAACAGCGCCCGTAGACGTAGGTAATTAAGATTTTCAGTAGCGCCCGTAGATGTAGGTAAATAAGGTTTTCAGCAGCACCTGTGGACGTAGTTAATTATACCAAACCACGTAAATTCTTGTGTTTTTCTTTTCTTCTTTTACGCTTTGCATTTGATTATTTGTCTAGCATTTATTTTTCTACCAATTTGAAATTCTACTTCAATAATTAGTAGTTATAGTTATGTTTTGAGTTTCCGCTTGCGTACAACAATTGGTATCAGAGCTCTCGGATGTCGTAGTTATCCGAAAAATTCTTAGTATGCTCTGTGGTTGCAGCGTTGTTTGATTTTCACATCAGAAAAGAATTGTTACTGAGTTGTTTGATTAAGATCATTTTTTGTACTTTATTTGTATCGTGTAAGTCAAAAGTGAGATAAAGTATAAGTGCATGTCTAGGACGACTCTAGTTAAAGAAAGACTTGGTATTTAAGTGTATCCTGGTGACCTACCTCTCTTTCCTGAAAGCTGACTTGGTGTACTGTTCACGTAGGTTGCGTTCTCTATTCTAGTATACGGTACTACTTAGAGTGTCGTATTGTTTCGATATATAGTTACTATTCACGTATACATTTGGGAGAGTAGTTTGGAGCAAAAATGACAGCATCCTCATCAGCATTACCATTACCATAAAAGATGATGTCGTCAACAAATGCAAAAATTGAAGTGGAGAAATTTGATGGTCGAAATAATTTTGGCCTGTGGCAAAGCGAAGTTAAAGATGTCCTATGTCAACAAAAGTTAGACATCATTCTAGAAGAAAAGAAACCATATGAGATTAAAGAAAAATATTAGGAGAGACTGAATGTGAAAGCATGTGGGTTGATTCATTCATGTCTTTGTAGAGAACAAAAGTATCCATTCATGAAGGAAACTTCTGCTAGAATATTATGGGAGGTGCTGGAGAATAAATACATGAAGAAAAGCAACGAGAATCGACTTTATTTGTTGAAAAAGTTATATCATTTTCAGTTGAAACCGGGTATGAATATCAGTGATCACATTAATAAATTCAACCGTTTGTTAGCCGATTTGTTGAATTTGGATGAAACCTTCAAAGATGAGCAAAGGCTATGCTGCTAATAGGATCTCTTCGTGATGAGTTAAATCATTTGTGCATTACACTTATTTATGGAAAGAAAAAATTATCCTTTGAAGAAGTGTGCGCAGCTTTGCTTAATTATGAAATTTGAAAGAATGATTAGAAATAGAATAGGGACGATTCAGCAGAGGCACTCGCAGTTAAGGGACGAAGCCAAAGCCGAAGATAAGAAAGTAGGGGAAGATCTCGTTCGAAGAAAAGACCTGATAAAGATGAATGTGCCTTTTGTCATAAGAAAAGGGTATTAGAAGAAAGATTGTCCGAAGCTGCAGAAGAAAGATAAGGGTAATGACAAAAGTTATTTCTGATGCATATGTAGTCGAACATGATAACGATGATTTCGTGTTGGTCAGTCAATCATCCACATCTGGAAGAAATGAGTGGATTTTGGATTCAGGTTGTACTCATCATATGTGTCCACATAAAGAGTGGTTATTCAACTTCGGAGAGCTAGATGATGGAGTTGTTTTCATGGGTAATAATAATGTGAGATCAGCAGCTTTGTATGACATTCCTTATGATTTCCACATTGTATGACAGTATTATATGTTAATGGATTCATAAGATGGTTAATTTGGATCTGATAAATGTGGATAAAACGAAATGACATACGTAAAATCGCATAAGGGTAAATCGGGAAAGTAAGGAGCCAAAAATTTAGTGAAAGAAATTTAATCAAGTTGACGGAAAATAAGAATTTAAAATAAGAAAAGATTGTGAGTTTATGAAGGAAAGTCGGTTCAATTTAGTCCCGAACACGTGCAAGGGTAAAACGGTCAAAAAATCAAAATTCGATATAAATTCGATAAGAAAATTTCATTAAAAATATGGAATTGAGAAATCTGGATTAATAACGAGGAAATTATTGAATTTCGAGTCCGATTGATCAAGATATGAATTTATTGGAATTAAATCAGAATTTTTATTTCGGAAAATTATCCTGAAAATATTGAAAAAATATGCCGAAAAGACGAAATAAGACAGATAAATTCATTTATAGATTAAATGAATTAAATAAGAATTTTTTGGGATATTTTATTTTTTTAATGGATTTTAATGATTAAAATAATAATAATAAAATAAATAAATAAATAAAAAGAAAACGAAAACAGAAATCTGAAGAAATCGCGAAGAGAGAGAAAATGAAAAACTCGAGAAGATCGAGACCCACCGATGAGCCACCGGCGACCGACGAGACCAGGCGAGGATCGGAGAAGGAAAAGGAGCTTTAGGCGAACCCATTGGTACCGGTGACGGGCGCCGACGACGCTGAATCCGATGAATCGACGAACGAAAATTCGAAAGGAAAACTGAGTTGGTTCCAACGATCCATGGCAGCTGGATGCGATCGGAGGGCACCGGCGTGATCGGGAGGCCGAGGCGGTTCTTTTGGTACCGATAGCGGCAGGCGAAAAGACCGGGAACACCGGCGATGGTGAGGGGAGCAAAATGGCATCGTAGCCGAAAAGGGGAAGAAAAGGAAAAAAAAAAAAAAAAAGAAAAAAAAGAAAAAAAGGGAAAAAGGAAAAGAAATTTTACCGGGGATGACTCGAGATTCAGGTAAATTGACCGAGGGTCGAGATTGACCTGCGAGTAAATTTTGGAAATTAATTTAATATTATATTAATGGAAAATAACCCGGAGTAATCTAATTGTGCAGTTCTACGACAAAACCCGAACGAGAGCCGAGTGAGCTCCAATTTTCGTGCCCCGCATAACATTGGGTAAGTACACTTTAATACGACAATTTGAGTCCTTAATACAGAGTTAAGATTATTTTACGAATTTTACGAATTAATTCTGCATAAAAAGGAACTGTATTCGGAATTTTTTAAAGTAATTATCGTAAATAGTATATGGGCTATCCAATGAGTTTGGAACGAAGCCTGATGAGTATTGGTAAGTCAAATGAGCCCAGTAGACCCGAATAAGGGATTTAATAAGTGAAACCGGGCTGAAAAAGGGGTCGAGGCCTATTTAGGTGCAATAAGGCCCAATAAAGTAAAACGGGCACAATGCTTTAGATTCGATCAGTAAGAGTGAAATACTGATAAATATATTTGAACTGAACCAATATGTGATTATATGCAGCTCCGTAGACTTGGGTTGGAGCGAACTGGATTGAGAGACCTGGTACGATCGAGACAGGATAAGCTCGCGCGTGATTCTAGGTAAGGAAATTTTATAAGCATTTAGAGGTAGTTGTACGTAGTTTCGAGAGAATTTACATTACGTTAAATTCATTAAGCTACCCAAAAACAGAATAATAATTTTTACGAAAAATGTGGAAAACGCAGCAAATTACTATTTTGCCCACAGTTAGGAAAATTTCAAAAAGGGTAGTAAGGCTATGAAATTGCGTGAATTTCATGATTTTAATATTTTTATGATGACATTGCTTTAGTTCAAGCAATTTATGGATAGGTTGGCTATTATTTTCATGTTTTAAGTGAAAAGGCACAGGTTAGGTGCCAATTGATATTTATTTCACATGACTACCGTACTGGAGTTTTTCTCGTACGAGATTTTTACTGAATGTTTTTCTACATATCCGTACTAGAGCATTTCTCGTACATGGATTTTAATTGAATTTATAATTATGTTAAGTCGTATTGGAGCGCTGCTCGTACGCAGATTTCATTGATTTCTATGAAACCGTACTGGAGCTTCGCTCGCACGAGATTTTTAGATATCATGTATATGCATGAAGCCGTGCTGGAGTTTTCTCCTGTAGATTGTGTGTCACAGTGAGATGATATGCTCACACGTGCATACTGAGACATAATTGGCATGGGTGGATAAGACCTATTGCAGGCACCCCTGACTGAGATTGGGTTCATGGAGTACGTTGTACCGTGTATATCACATACCGTGGGGATTGTTGGAGTGGAGTGGCATTAGCCACGAGGCAGTAAGCCTTGCCCTCGCAATCCTGATGTTATGCTGTTCTGGCGGGTAGGACTGACCCACCTCCCGTTTCAGGTGTGATACCCCACACACTAGGATCCGTGTAGCCAGGGATCACGAGGATATGGCCATAGTCCTGGATATTACCGATATAGTCACCTACATGTCTCACATGATAAATCCTTTGGTTTTGATAGATCAGGGTAGGACCCGAGGGAGGGGTCAGGCTTCGATCTTCTTATGAATTTGATTGAGATTTGATTTTCCCACGGAGGGATTTTATGAAACTTTCATGATTTGTAACCCTGAGAAAAGGGTGATTTTATAACGAAATTTTATAACAAGTTATTTTGTTGAATTGAATTAAATCCATTGAGTTTATCACATTTTAACCCAGATGGGGTGTTTTAAAACTTATTGATTCAATTGAGCATGAGATGTTTTCACATGAGAATCATTCCATGTTTTATATTCCGATTTCCTGTTTTAGAACAGATGTTATCTATATGTATGACATATCATTGTTTTTACCTCATGCTCACATATATCCTTATTTCCTATCAGCATGTAGATAGTATAGCTATCTACTCGTTTATATTATTGCCTTACTGAGCATGTGGAGCTCACCCTTTCATTTTCCACCCCCTTTCAGAGTTGACACCTTAGAGATAACGGGTGTAGAGAGTAGACGACATAGCTGATTATCTGTGGTTCCCATCGACTGTCAAGTATACACCATGTATAAAATTTTGTATTAGTCCGCTTACAGCATAGTAGTGTATATGAAGGAATATTTTGGGATGTAAATATAAGTAGATTAATTGTACATGTATGAGAATCATGTGATGTATAAAACATACCGACCACTCTATTATATGATAAATAATCAGTATGCATATATAAGTGTGATATTTCTTAATGGTTAAAATGGTGTATCGATATCGATTCACAGCCCGACTTGTTCAGAGGGATCTGTCATAAGGAGGTAAGAAAGATTTTCTAAAAACAAAAAAATTGTATTGATTTTTGGTAAGTATTGGGTCGTGACAGTAAAAGTGGTATCAGAACAGGGGTCGGTTGGACTTAAATCAGTATTGATAAATATGCAATTAAGAGTTAGAGTTGGTCGGATAAGAGTCGGTAGTGGTCGTTAAAAAATAAATAAAAAATTACATCCCCCTTAGTACTGTGCTGTATGAGATGTCAAAGTATATACTAGATGAGAATTAAATTAACAAATGATCTTGGATTACAAGATTTACATTATGCCGGTTACCCGCAGTGGTAGAAGGGTTGGTACATGTGCTAGAGGTCGTAGGGGCATGCCTGAAGGCCGTGGTGATGGTATACAGACTAGTCAAGTACCCGAGGGTACTGCTATGAGACCAGATGAGTCTGATGCATGCTTCGTTAGACTTGATGTCAGACCCGTACTTTTATGTGGCTTGTTCCTTATGATTCCTATGTGTATGAATACTCTATTATTATAGTTGAATTATACGAAGAGTATTTACTAGATTTACAGTGTATGTGAAATAATTTAACATTTATAAGCTACATAAAAGCCTAATGTGATCTATAAGAGCCATAGGTTAAACCGAGTGGATCTGAATCATTCTGACTAAAGAGAAGAACTTAAAATGAGAAAATATAGAGAGGTCATGAAGGAAAGTCAGTTTGATTTAGTCCCGAACACAGAGAACAAGAGTAAAAACTAAAAAGGGTAAAACAAACTTTTTAGCAAGTTAAGGTATTTCGGGTCTATTTACCTACCGGGAACGGTTAAAAGGTAAAGACGAGAATGTAAAACATAAGATATGACACTTTCAAAATTTTGAAAAAAGTCAACGTGGTCAATGATTAAGGAAAAAGTCAACTATAGTTAAGAAAAGTGGACTTTTAACATAGTTAACTAACCGTAGTTAAAAATTAACCTAAGCATGGAGAAAAATTTGGGGAAAAATATTTTTAGTCAGAATACAAGATAATCATCCCCGGAAGTAAGGAAAATTTATTCGGAAGGATTTCGGATTAAATTTAATGGTTAAAAACGTAATGGGCCAAAGTAAAGATTTTAAAGCCCCTTAAGGTATACTAAATGTAGATCGAATTTCTTAGGTCCCTTAGACCAAATTGTTGGACCAATTGATAGGATAAATATTTAGACAATTAAAGGCCTGAGGTATAGTAAAAATTTTAGCCCGAAATCCCATTAAGAAAGCCCAAACTGAGGGCCCAATTGTAAGGCCCATTAGGATTAAATATCTAACCTTAGTTAAAGCTAACTATGACTCATTAGATGACTCATTAGGTGACACATAATTAAACCTTAGGAAGCCAATTATAATGGCTGGAAAGTAAGGCTTAATGAGTAAGTTAATGGCTTATAAAATCAGCCACACCATTGTCATCTTCACCATACCATTCTCGGCTAGAAGAAGAAACCATTGAAATACATTTATCCAAGTTTTTTCTCACTAGAAATCACTAGGATTTATGCATATTTGGAACTTGCAACCTTCATAAAAGTTGTTCCAAATTGAGAGGAGAGTGACATATGTTGGAATTGGCTATCAAGAAGCCATAGTGTGCAAACCGTGAGGCTCCAAAGTTTCGGCCAAGTGTGAACACAAATACTAGGTATATTTTCAAGCTTTCAAATTCATATATGTTAATATATGAATGGTTTTAAGTATATTGGTATATATTTTAAGCATTGAAACATATGAAATCACTATAATCATGGTTAGGCCGAGAGTGAGTAGTGAAATATTGATGAATGCACATATGATTTTAAGGCACAAATGAGATGATATACATGTGTTAATGATTATGGTATAGTTAGAATTAATCAATGTGATTAATTGATACATGTATTTAGTTGGCAATCAAGGTGTTTGATAAAATGCCTAAATGAACTATGTGAAGCTTAAAAATATTGCCAACCAAGTGTTTGTGAAAATGCCTAAGTGAAATTGGCTAAACAAATGGACATGGACGGCATGCCATGGTGTGATCGACGACATGGGATGCTCTCGGTCATGGCATGTGGCCAAGAGGTCCAATGGGCCAAGCCCAATTATTTTAGGCCCAATGTGATGTAATGGGTCTCGGATAAGCCCAATAAGAGTTGGTGAGCCCGACAAGCCCAATAGGCCTAACGAAAATGAATAGTAAAATGAAAATGGGCTTAAGGCATAGTTAGGCCCATTAAGGTTTATTAAAACCCATTAAGTGAAATAGACAGTATTTAATGTGAAATACAGTAGGAAAAATATAATTAACCTGATAATGGTTATATACAGCTCCAAAGATTATTGGAGGAACGAATCGGACTGCTGGATCGAGCAGCGTTGAGAAAGTAAAATTTCTCGAGTGATTGCAGGTAAGGGACTTTTGTGAGTAGTTAGAGATACCTGCACGTATTTTCGTCTACTTTTACATTCACTTAAAAACTTTGAGGGTCAGAGAAAGTAAATAATAATTATTGTGACCCGATAGTGGCAAATTACGATTTTACCCTTAGTTAGAAAAAAAGTCAACTTTTGGGAAAAGTTGTAAAAAGCATGGAAACCACCATTTTGAGTGTTTTACTGCTGCTTAGCAGAAGAATAAATAGATGGGCTAATGCTTTTAAGGTTGATGTGAATTATGCACACTTTATAGTGCTGATTTTGATGTTTTGAAAATCATCCTTTTTTAATGAGCCATCTATCATATTATGTGAGAATAAATCGTGCTAGAGTACAGCTCGCACTTGATTTCATATATTTTCTACATATATTAGTGCTGATATATGATTCGTACTAGATTTTCATGACATGCATGATAGAGTGCTGGAGTTATTACTCGTACTCAGTTTTATATGAATTATTCATGATAGAGTGCTGGAGCGATTAGCTTGTACTCAAATTTTTCATGAGATGCATGACAGAGTGCTAGAGCATTGCTCGTACTCGATTCTTCATGATTTATACATGACATAGTACTAGAGCCATTGCTCGTACTTGATTTGATGAGTTTTGTGCATAGTATGATACTAGAGCTATTGCTCGTACTTGATTTGAAACAACTATGCATTGACCTAATTGCTGAAGGTTTACTCGCATTAGAGTTTGAGTTTGTGATGTGAAACAGTGTTTGAGCGGAGTGTTGACTATGAGTCGCGCTCAAAGGCGCGCACTGTATTTTATGTGATATATAAGACATGTTGAAAAATCGTGCTTGATTTCTTCGTGTAGACTGAGTGTCACACTGTGAGATATTCGCATGTGGATTTAGAGACGTGATATGTATATTCCATGGTTTGAGCGCTAAGACCTATGGCAGGCACCTCGACTGTGATGTAGGGTCCACGGAGTACATTGTACCATACGAGTGGCATGGAGTACACTGTACCGTGTGGTGTTGTGGAGTTAAGGAGTTGATAGCTGGCGGTTGTGATGGACTGACCCCCCTCCCGTTGCAGCAGTGATGCCCCACACACTAGGATTCCGTGTAGCCTAGGATCACCATTATAGGATGTGGCCATAGTCCAGGATATTATTGCATTTCACCACAGAGTCTCACATGATTTATCACCTGATTGACTGATTTATTTATGATACGGATAGACCTGAGGGATGGGTCAAAATTTAATTTTGTGTTGTGAATGATTAAATGCCATATTTACTTTGATTTGAATATCAATGGCATGATTTATCTAAAGGAATTATGATATTTTAAAGATGCATTATTTTGTACTACATGCCTATATTTGAGAAAGAAAGCATGATTTCTGTACATGGGATTTAATCTGCACAAGTATATAGATATATTTTAAAGATATGCTTTTAAAGTGAATTAAGGAAATGATATTTTTGAGGCATAACATTATTTTGAGTAGATACTGTAAATATCTACTTGCTTGCCTGATTTTCTTACTAAGCGCGTTGTATGCTCATCCCCATTTATTTTTCCTTTCTACAGAGCATCAGCAGTAGAGTGAGTGTGCTTGAGGGATAATATTCCTGTTGTCCGCTGCTATTTCCTATCGATCGACAGGTATACATATTTTGTACGGTTATGTATCTAAACATAGAAATAACACAGTGATGTATACAATATATATTATGGGAAATGTATTTGTAGTAGATTTTATATGATCTTACATGTATTATAAAAGAGGCTTACAGTCAGAAATAATATATTGACATGTATGTATGGTAATGAATGATATGGTAAGTGAGGAAGCTAACATCGAATCACAGCCCAACCATTGATGAAAGGAAAGGAAAGTTAAAATGCAAAAAAATTGTAGTGGTTTTGGTTAAGTCAGGAAGGGTCTTGACACTTGAGCAGAGTATTGAGAGCCTAGTTGAGATTGTAGCGCAGCAGGCAGCGCTTGGGGCTAGGGATAGACGAGATTAGGCAAGACAGGTAGCAGTTGCTCTCGAGATGCCGGCACAGGCCGCAGAGTTACCTGAGATTCAGGCTCAGGCTGCAGAGGCAGTGAGACCCCCGCCAGCTCAGGATGCTGGATACGAGTGTGACTTTGATAGATTTATACACTTTCAGAAGTTTAGACCTCCAGTCTTCCATGGGAGGAAGGATCCAGTAGTAGCAGAGGATTGGGTATATCAGATGGAGAAGTTATATAGGCTTTTCAGGTGCACTACTATCGAGAGGGTTGCTTTTGTCGTATTTGTATTTCAGGGGGGCGACAAAGCATTGGTTGAGATCTACCGAGCCTATTTTGAGAGCTCGACATGCTGAGGTCACATGGGAGATATTTTTGGATGCCTTTAGGAGATAGTATGTTCCCGTTACTGCACAGCGGAAGCTGAGGATGGAGTTTATAAGTTTGGTTCAGGGGAACCAATCTCTTGATGAGTTTGAGACTCGATTCATTTCTTTGGGGAGATATGATTTAGAGACGATGAGCAGTGAGGACTGAAAGGTCCAGAAGTTTATAGATGGACTGAGACCAGCCATCAAATCTCGGTTGGCTCCCTTTGATGTTTTGACTTATGATGAGGCAGTACATAGGGCTCAGTTGTGTGAGTAGGATTATGAGCGGAACGTCTCTGAGTCAGGAAAGATCAGTAGGAGTAGAGACAGAGACCGAAAGAGACCCGAGAGAGATAGATTTATTAGGAGAGGGGGACGACTCTTTAATAAGAGGCCGAAGATTGAGGAGGTTCAGGAGAGGATAGATAGACCCCCTATTCATCCGGCTTTACCACCAGCTAGAAGCATTGTCATTGGAGGACCACGCCCTACTACTGATCGATGTAGGCGATGTGGCAGATATCATGGTACCTGACCTTGTCCAGTGCCTATAGCTACAATCGTATGTTATTGTTGTGGGAGGCTAGGGCATGTGGTGAGAGATTGCCTAGAGAGATTGGACATTACCCCATAGAAGGGCAAGGAGTCAGAGAGAGCTCTAGTGCAGGTTCCTACTCAGAGGAGGAGAGCTACCGCCAAGGAGAAAGGGAAGCAAGTGATGGGTACAGGGTGAGTTCATGCCTTGGACCAGGATACGACAGACCAGTCGTCAGATGAGGTGAACGGTACCATCCTGATCTTTTATTTAGAATCATATGTTTTGATTGATCCTGGTGCCACGCATTCATTCGTATCGCCTTCATTTGTATATAAATTGTTTAAGTATGTAAAGCTTACCCCTTTGAGTAGTAAATTGTTAATAATTACCCCCATAAACACTAGTCAGCTAATAGAGTATGTAGTCAGGGACTGTAAATTGAAAGTCGGGGAAAAAGAAATGTCAGCCGACCTTATTTTGATGTATATGAGGGACTTCGATGTAATACTAGGAATGGATTGGTTAGCTGCCAATCGTGTTGTGTTAGATTGCTTTTCTAAGACATTAACATTTAATACCCCTGAAAGATGTACTGTAAAATTTTCCTGAAAAGTAATAAAATCAGTGGTTGTTCTAAATGGAGCAATGAATTTTTGCTGATTTTATGATTTATATTTTGAAGGATTCATCGCATATGTGGTTGATGCGGACCAGGTACGACTGGATTTGAGAGACATTCCAGTGGTTAGGAAATTTCTTGATGTCTTTTCAGACAATTTACTAGGATTACCACTAGCCAGAGAGATAGAGTTTGGGATATATTTGGTACCTGGTACAGAACCGATTCTATACCACTGTATAGGATAGCTCCGATTGAGTTAGAGGAGCTGAGAAAGCAGTTACAAGATCTGCTTGAGAAGGGGTTTGTTATACCGAGCGTGTCACCTTGGGGAGCTCCAGTCTTGTTTGTGAGAAAGAAAGATGGCAGCCTCCAATCGTGTATAGATTACAGATTGTTGAATAAGGCTACCATTAAGAACAAGTATCCCCTTCCACGCATTGATGATTTGTTGGATCAGCTTCGGGGAGTACATGTCTTTTTTAAGATTGATCTGAGGTCTGGGTATCATCAGCTGAGGATACGGAGGGAGGATGTACCCAAGACAGCATTTAGGACCCATTATGGTCATTTTGAGTTTTTGGTTATGCCATTCGGGTTGACTAATGCCCCCGTAGCATTCATGGCTTTGATGAACGATACGTTCAAGCCATACCTGGATCGATTTGTGATTGTGTTTATCGATGATATTTTGGTATACTCCAGATCTAGGGGGATCACGAGCAGATTTCTTTTCTGGGCCATATGGTATCGAGGGATAGGGTGTTAGTAGACCCATCCAAGATAGAGACAAATGTTCAGTGGGAGCGGCCAGGACAGTCACAGAGATTCAAAGTTTTCTGGGTTTGACAGGATATTATAGGAGATTTGTTGAGGGTTTCTCCAGATTAGTTGCTCCGTTGACACGTCTCACATGAAACGATGTTGAGTTTGTGTGGGATGATGCCTGTGAGAGGAGTTTTCAAGAGCTGAAGCGTCGATTGACCACTACTCCGGTTCTCACCATTCTTACCAGTTCAAGAGGTTTCTCGGTATATACAGATGCATCGCATCAGGGACTGAGCTGTGTATTGATGCATGATGAGAGGATAGTTGCCTATGGATCTAGACAGTTGAAAAACCATAAGAAGAACTATCCGACCCACGATTTGGAGTTGGCGGCCATAGTGTTTGCACTGAAGATATGACGTCATTACTTATATGGTGAGCAGTTTCAGATTTTTACAGACCATAAGAGTCTGAAGTATTTATTCTCGCAGAATGAGCTGAACATGAGACAGAGGAGATGGCTCGAGCTCCTGAAGGATTATGATTACGAGATATTATACCACCCGGGTAAGGCTAATATAGTTGTTGATGCGTTTAGTAGGAAGAGCCTAGGGTTTGTATCATTTATGATGGTTCGGGAACATGACTTGTTAGAGCAGTTCGCAAGTCTCAGTTTGGACATAGCTCCACCTAAGATTGACAGAGTTGAGATTATTGCGAGTCTGAGGTTGGAGTCGGAGTTGATTGATCATATCCGACAGACTCAACAGAGTGATCAGCGATATATTGAGTTGATGAGTCAGGTACAGACAGGTGCAGATACCGATTTTGGATTGAGTACTGATGGATTACTGAGGTTCTGAGGTAGGATATGTGTTCCCGAGGATCCTAAGATCAGGAGGATGATTTTATCAGATGCTCACTCAACGAGGTATACAGTACATCCTGGGAGTACGAAGATGTATCAGAATCTTCGGAGAGTTTATTGGTGGTCTGGGATGAAGAGAGACATAGCGGAGTATGTCGCGAGATGTCTCGTCTGTTAGTAGGTAAAGGTAGAGCATCAGAAGCCTACAAGATTATTACAGCCTCTACCAATACCAACATGAAAGTGGGAGCATGTCACCATGGATTTTGTGATCGGATTATCGAGGACCCGCAGAGGTCATGATGCCATCTGGGTGATTGTGGATAGATTGACGAAGTCTGCCCATTTCTTAGATATGAGAGCTATAGATGCTCTGAGTACATTGGCGAACTTATATGTTCGAGAGATTGTCAAGCTACATGGCATTCCAATGAGCATTGGGTATGATAGGGATGCCCGCTTCACTTCCTATTTTTGGGAACACTTTCAGGAAGCGTTAGGGACCCAGTTGAGATTTAGCATCGCTTTCCATCCTCAGACAGATGACAGTCAGAGAGGATTATATAGACTCTGGAGGATATGTTGAGAGCGTGTGTGCTGGATTTTGGAGGCTCTTGGGATGATCATTTACCATTAGCTGTGTTCGCCTATAATAACAGTTATCACTCGAGTATCGGGATGGCACCGTATGAGGCACTGTATGGTCGCAGATATTGTTCCCCTATTGGATAGGAAGAGATTGGTGACAGACAATTAATTGCTCTTGACTTGGTTCAACAGGCCTCTGAGGATGTCAGATTGATATGCGATAGATTGTGGATAGCTTAAAGCCGACAGAAGAGCTATGCTGACAGGAGATGCAGACCACTAGAGTTTGCAGATGGTGAGTCAGTGTTTTTGAGAGTGTCTCCTTCCAAGGGTATCATGAGGTTCGGAAAGAAATGTAAATTGAGCCCTTGTTTTATTGGACCCTTTGAGATTCTGGAGCGAGTGGGAGATAAGGCCTATAGATTGGCATTGCTACCAGAGTTGGCAGGTGTACACAGTGTCTTCCACGTTTCTATGCTTCGGAAGTACCATCCAGATCCGTCACATGTGATTCACTACGAGTCCTTAGAGCTCACTGACAATATAACTTATATTGAGAGACCGGTTCAGATATTGGATAGAAAGGAGAAGGTATTGCGGTCCAAGATGATCTTCCTGGTGAAAGTTCAGTGGCAGTATCACACTCCGGAGGAAGCTACCTGGGAGCTAGAGAGCATGATACGGGAGAAGTACTCGGAGTTGTTTACCGACTGATTTGGTTCTAATTTGAAGAACCAAATTCTTTTAGTGGGGGAGATTGTGAGATCTGCATCTTTGTATGACATTCCTTATGATTTCCACATTGTATGACAGTATTATATGTTAATGGATTCATAAGATGGTTGATTTGGGTCTGATAAATGTGGATGAAACGAAATAACGTACGTAAAATCACATAAGGGTAAATCGGGAAAGTAGGGAACTAAAAATTTAGTGAAAGGAATTTAATCAGGTTGACGAAAAAATAAGAATTTAAAATAAAAAAAGATTGTGAGTTTATGAAGGAAAGTCGGTTTAATTTGGTCCCGGACACGTGCAAGGGTAAAACGATCAAAAGATCAAAATTCGATATAAATTCGATAAGAAAATTTCATTAAAAATATGGAATTGAGAAATCTGGATCAATAACGAGGAAAATATTGAATTTCTAGTCCGATTGATCAAGATATGAATTTATTGGAATTAAATCGATTTTTTTTTCGAAAAATTATCCCGAAAATATTGGAAAAATATACCGAAAAGATGAAATAAGACAGATAAATTTATTTATAGATTAAATGAATTATATAAGAATTTTTTTGGGATATTTTTATTTTTTAACGGATTTTAATGATTAAAATAATAATAAAATAAATTAAAAAAAAACGAAAATGAAAATCTGAAGAAATCGTGAAGAGAGAGAAAATGAAAAACTCAAGAAGATCGAGACCCACCGACGACCGACGAGACCAGGCGAGGACCGGAGAAGGAAGGGGAGCTTCAGACGAATCCATCGGTTTCGGTGACGCGCGCCGACGATGCCCGATTCCGACGAATCGACGAACGAAAATCTGAGAGGAAAATCGAGTCGGTTCCAGCAATCCACGGCAACTGGGTGCAATCGAAGGGCACCGATGTGATCGGGAGGTCGAGGTGCTTCTTTTGGGACCGGTGGCGGCCGACGAAACAGCCGGGAACGCCAAAGACAATGAGGGGAGCAAAACGACACTGTAGCCGAAATGGGGAAGAAAAGGAAAAAAAGAAAAAAAAAGAAAGAAAAAAAATGGAAAAAGGAAAAGAAATTTTATCGGGGACAACTTGAGATTCGGGTAAGTTGACCGAGGATCGAGATTGACCTGCGGGTAAATTTTGAGAATTAATTTAATATTATATTAATTGAAAATAACCCGGATTAATCTAACTGTGCAGTTTTACGACAGAGCCCGAACGAGAGCCGAGTGAGCTCCAATTTTTGTACCTCGCATAACATTGGGTAAGTACACTTTAATTACGACAATTTGAGTCCTTAATGCAGAGTTAAGATTATTTTACAGATTTTAGGGATTAATTATGCTTAAAAAGGAACTGTATTCGAAAATTTTTAAAGTAATTATCGTAAATAGTATATGGGCTATCCAATGAGTTTGAAACGAAGCCCGATGAGTATTGGTAAGTCAAATGAGCCCAGTAGACTCGAAAAAGGGATTTAATAAGTGGAACCGGGCTGAAAAAGGGGTCGAGGCCCATTTAGGTGCAATCGAGCCCAATAAAGTAAAACAGGCCGAGTGCTTTAGATTCGATCAGTAAGAGTGAAATACTGATAAATATATTTGAACTGAACCGATATATGATTATATACAGCTCCGTAGACTTGGGTTGGAGCGAATTGGACTGAGAGACTTGGTACGATCGAGACGGGATAAGCTCGCAAGTGATTCCAGGTAAGGAAATTTTATAAGCATTTAGAGGTAGCTGTACGTAGTTTCAAGGGAATTTACATTACGTTAAATTCATTAGGCTACCCGAAAACAGAAAAATAATTTGTGGAAAATGTGGAAAACGCAGCAAATTACTATTTTGCCCCCGACTAGGAAAATTTCAAAAAGGGTAGTAAGGCTATGAAATTGCATGAATTTCATGATTTTAATATTTTATGATGACATTGCTTTAATTCAAGCAATTTATGGATATGTTGACTATTATTTTCATGTTTTAAGTGAAAAAGCACAGGTTAGGTGTCAATTGATATTTATTTCACATGACTACCGTACTGGAGTTTTCCTCGTACAAGGTTTTCACTGAATTTTTTTCTACATATCCGTACTAGAGCATTTCTCGTACGTGGATTTTAATTGAATTTATAATTATGTTAAGTCATACTGGAACGCTGCTCGTATGCAGATTTCATTGATTTTTATGAAACCGTACTGAAGTTTCGCTCACACGAGATTTTTAGATATCATGTATATGCATGAAGCCGTGCTGGAGTTTTCTCCTGTAGACTGTGTGTCACAGTGAGATGATATGCTCATACGTGCATACTGAGACATAATTGGCATGGGTGGATAAGACATATTGCAGGCACCCTTGACTGAGATTGGGTTCATGGAGTAGGTTGTACCGTGTATATCACATGGAGTACGCTGTACCGTGGGGATTGTTGGAGTGGAGTGGTATTAGCCACGAGGTAGCAAGCCTTGCCCTCGCAATCCTGATGTTGTGTTGTTCTGGTGGGTAGGACTGACCCACCTCCCGTTTCAGGTGTGATACCCTGCACACTAGGATCCGTGTAGTCAGGGATCACGAGGATATGACCATAGTCCTGGATATCACCGATATAGTCACCTACATGTCTCACATGATAAATCTTTTGGTTTTGATAGATCAGGGTAGGACCCAAGGGAGGGGTCAGGCTTCGATCTTCTTATGAATTCGATTAAGATTTGATTTTCCCACGAAGGGATTTTATGAAACTTTCATGATTTGTAACCCTGAGAGAAGGGTGATTTTATAACGGAATTTTAGAACAAGTTATTTTGTTGAATTGAATTAAATCCATTGAGTTTATCACACTTTAACCCAGATGGGGTGTTTTAAAACTTATTGATTCAATTGAGCATGAGATGTTTTTACATGAGAATCATTCCATGTTTTATATGCCGATTTCCTATTTTAGAACAGATGATATCTATATGTATGACATATCATTGTTTTTACCTCATGCTCACATATATCCTTATTTCCTATCAGCATGTAGATAATATAGCTATCTACCCGTTTATATTATTGCCTTACTGAGCATGTGGAGCTCACCCTTTCATTTTTCACCCCCTTTCAGAGTTTACACCTTAGAGATAACGGGTGTAGAGAGTAGATGACATAGCTGATTATCCCATCGACTGTCAGGTATACACCATGTATAAAATTTTGTATTAGTCCGCTTACAGCATAATAGTGTATATGAAGGAATATTTGAGGATGTAAATATAAGTAGATTAATTGTACATGTATAAGAATCATGTGATGTATAAAACATACCGACCATTCTATTATATGATAAATGATATCAGTATGCATATATACGTGTGATATTTCTTAATGGTTAAAATGGTGTATCAATATTGATTCACAGCCCAACCTGTTCAGAGAGATCTGTCACAAGGAGGTAAGAAAGATTTTTCAAAAGCGAAAAATTTGTACTAAGTTTTGGTAAGTATTGGGTCGTGACAAATAACTCATGCAAAACTTTGGGGATAAGTTCAATCTAGTTAAAGAATGAAGATAGATCAACCAGAGTCTTGACAAAAGTTTGGTATGTACCAGAGTTGAAGAAGAATCCCATCTCATTAAGAGTTTTAGAATCTAAGGGCTATGAGATAATTATTCGAAATGGAGTTTTGAAAATTGTGTCTGGTGCTTTGGTGACTATGAAAGGCATAAGGAAGAACAACTTGTACAATGGTAGTACAGTTACTGGATCAACGACAGCAGCTTTAGAGAAGGATGTTGATTTAGATTTGATCAGATTATGCCATATGCATTTGGGACATGTAGGTTAGAAAGCCTTAAGTAGTTTGATGAATCAAGGCTTGTTGAAAGGGGCAAAGAACTGCATGCTAGATTTTTGTGAGCATTGTGTTATGGAAAAGTAAACGAGAGTGAAATTTAGGACTGCAATCCATAATACCAAAGGCATTTTGGATTATGTCCATTATGATGTTTGGGGACCTGCCAGGATAACATCTCTAGGAGGTAAAAACTATTTTGTTACATTTGTTGATGACTTTTTTAGAAGAATTTAGACGTACACGATGAAGAGGAAGGATGACGTACTTGAAATTTTCCTTAAATGGAAAAAGATTGTGGAAATGTAGACTGAAAGAAAGATCAAGCACCTTAGAACAGACAATAGAGATAAATATAAAAGTGATCTTTTTTTGAGAGCTTGTCAAGATGCTGGTATTGTACATCATTTCACAGTCAGACACACACCACATCATAAATGAGGTGGTAGAATGCATGAACCGAACGTTATTGGAGAAAGTTCAGTGTATGTTGTCTAATGCTGAGTTGGGCAAAGAGTTTTGGGCTGAGGCAGTGACTTATGCACGTCATCTCATCAATCGTTTACTATCAACAGCAATTGATGGTAGAACTCCATTGGATGTATGGTCTAGAAAACCTGTTAATGATTATGATTCTTTACATGTCTTTGGGTGTACTGCGTATTATCATGTAAAAGAATTTAACTTGGATTCGGGAACCAAGAAAGCTATTTTTATGGGGATTTCATCAAGGGTGAAAAGATATCGTCTTTTATATCCAAATTCGAATAAAATAATATTTAGTAGGGATATTACTTTTAATGAATCTCCTATGTTGAGGAAGAAAAATGAAGAGAATGCTGAAGGTATTCTGCAGCAGGTGGAATCTGCTCAGAAACAGGTGGAGTTTAAGTCAACAATTAATCCAGCTTAAAATTGTTGAAGAGGAGATTATTGAAGATGAAGAAGAGGTTTCTGCCTAAGAACCTCTATAGCAACAAGAATCAATTGCAAAGAATAAGCAAAGACGAGAGATTCGCAGACTTGTTCGTTTTGCTGATATGATGGCCTATGCACTTCCAATTGTAGATGATGAAATTCCTTTCTCTTATAGAGAAGTAGTCCAATGTTTGAAATAGATAAGTGGAAGAATGCTATAGATGAAAAGATGCAGTCTCTTCGAAAGAATGAAACCTGAGAGTTAGCTCAACTACCGAAAGATAATAAAGCAATTGGGTGCAAATGAGTGTTCACGAAGAAAGATGGATTTCCTAATAATGATGGTGTCTGCTACAAGGCAAGGTTGGTGGCTAAAGGCTACGCTCAGAGGGAAGGAAT
This sequence comes from Firmiana major, assembly GCA_033439115.1. NCBI lineage: Eukaryota > Viridiplantae > Streptophyta > Magnoliopsida > Malvales > Malvaceae > Firmiana > Firmiana major. Next base: position 11,012,378 of record CM065905.1, read on the forward strand.
TGACTATAATGATGTATTTTCTCCAGTTGTGAAACATTCTTCTATTAAAATTTTGTTGGCCTTGGTAACTTAGATGAATTTGGAACTAATTCAACTTGATGTAAAAATTGCATTTTTACATGGAGATTTGGAGGAGGAGATCTATATAACTCAACCAGATAGATTCAAGGTTGTTGGAAAAGAAAATTGGGTTTGCAAACTGAAAAGATCGCTTTATGGTTTGAAAAAAATCTCTGAGGCAGTGGTATAAGCGATTTGATCAGTTTATGATGGGTCAGAGGTATACAAGAAGCAAATTTGACAGCTGTGTGTATTTTCAGAGGCTACATGATAACTCTTTCATTTATCTACTCTTGTATGTTGATGATATGTTGATAGGTTCGAAAAATGTCGAAGAACTTGAAAAATTGAAACTCAATTGAATCAAGAGTTTGAGATGAAAGACTTAGGTGAAGCAAAAAAGATACTAGGTATGGAGATTAGTAGAGATAGAAGAAGAGACAAGATTTTTTTGAATCAGAAGCAATATATAAAGAAGGTATTACAGCATTTTGACATTTTAGAGCAGTCAAAACCTATAAATACACCTCTTGCCCCTCATATGAAGGTTAGTGCATCTTTATCTCCTAGTACAGATAAGGAACGAGAATACATGTCTCGAGTTCCATATGCTAATGCGGTTGGTAGCTTGATGTATGCTATGGTGTGTACGAGACCCGACATTTCACAAACAGTTGGAGTTGTGAATAGGTATATACATGATCCTAGTAAAGGATATTGATAGGCCGTGAAATGAATTCTACGGTATTTGATGAAAACCGTAGATATTGGTTTGATCTTTCAGAAGGAAGACTCACTTGGTCAGATGACAATCAGATATGTTGATTCAGATTATGCTGGTGATAAACGCTGGTCAACTACTGGATATGTGTTCAATCTTGCAAGAGCTCCAGTAAGTTGAAAGTCTACTTTACAGTCAACAGTTGCTTTGTCTACAACAAAGGCAGACTACATGGCGTTAGCAGAGGCTGTAAAGGAAGCAATTTGATTACAATGATTACTGAAAGAATTGGGAATGAGACAGAAGAATATCAATATTCATTCGAATAGTCAAAGTGTCATTTATTTAGCGAAGAGTCCAGTATTTCTATCTTCCCACAAAGTATATTTATGTTCGATATCATTTCGTACAGAAAATTCTGACTGAAAGGAGGATTCTCTTACAAAAAATTGAGATTACTGACAGTCCTGTAGATATGATGACCAATGTGGTGACGACAATCAAGTTCAATCATTGTTTGAACTTGATTAATATTTTGAATGTCTAAGAGACACATTTAAAGGCATTGCTAAATGCTAATTCGCCAATGTGGAGATTTGTTGAAATTAGTGGCTTATTAGCTTAGTGGAAAATCCCACATTGAAAAACCACAAAGAGAGATAAAGAGTTTTTTTATTTATAAATTTAAGTCTTGACTAATTGTTTAGATGTTTCTTGGGAGAAATACAAATAACCCCCTATATTTGTATAATATTTTCTTTTCTCCTATTAGTTTTTGAATTTTACAATTTTATTCAGATTTTATAATAATTCCACTTTAAAATTAATAAAAATTTTAAGCAGTGCCCATAGATATAAATAATTATACTGAACCACATAAATTCTTGTATTTTTTTTCTTTATTTACGCTTTCTATTTGATTATTTATTTAACATTTATTTTTTTGTATAATTCTATTTCAATAATTAATAATTATAATTATATTTTAAACTTCTGCTTGCGAACATCACCTTCCCATTAGATTGTGGATTTCTTAGCTGACCATTAACAGGACTTCACATGGTGTAGACACGCCCTGATGTTTAAGGACAGCTGTCAGACAGTCCACACGCTACTTGACAAAAGTTTGGCTCAACAAGTGAAGCAACACAAGTTGGAATAAGTTTTGCTTCCTTATCCCCATGCCCAAGTCTACCTTTATCCCACATCTCCCCATGTGAATAGCTTCCCCGATAAACAGTTGCTAAACTTGAATTTCCAACCATGACTTCAACAATTGCAGGAGTATGCCACACTCCACAAGCTGCTCGCACAGTGCAGAGCCCCTTTAGGGATTCCACTTCCCTTGGTATAGAGTTATTATTCCGATCTCCATGACCCAAGACACCAAATGTGTCATCACCAAAGGTAAACAATTGACCTGCAGAGGTTACTACAGCTGTATGCCAAGGGCCACAAGAGATTAACGAGACATGTATGCCCTCCAAGGGCCTATTCACTTGTTTTGGCAGCTAATGACTTACTTCATTTCCATGACCAAGAAGACCAAAATTATATGTGCCATCACCCCATGTGAACAAATCACCAGAAAGTGTTACAGCACAAGTATGGTACTCACCACATGCTACAAGCTCAATGTTAATATTACTAAGGGCATCAACAAGCTTTGGATGCAAAACATCAGAGTCTACACCATGCCCAAGCCGGCCTCCAGATTCCTCTCCTATGGAGAAAATCTCCCCCTGCTTGGTTGCTAAGGCAGCATGTCGACCATCACAGGCAATATTCTGGACGTCGAGTACAACTGCAGATTCTAAAGATTTAGGCAGTAAAGAATCCATTTTGATACCACAACTGCCAACTTTATGAAGTCCACCACCCAAAACACCATCCCCATGCCTCCACCCCAAATGAAAACATCACCCTAGGAATCACCATCATCGTGACCAGACCCTAGGCTTGATGAACTTACTGCACTTGAAAGGCTAACCCTAAAAGCATCCATTGCCGTTGTCTTCATTTGGCCATGTACACTATCCGATCCTCCTGAAGACAAAGAATGGCCCGCACCACCAGCAGAATCTAGAGTAAAGAATCCCCGGGGAGGAACAGCGTATAACATTACATCTGAAAATGCCTTATCAAGACCATTCTTTGTTAGACTATCATATTGACTATGAAAGCGAAGATGATCTCCATCATCCTGAATTTAAGTAGAAAAGGCATCTTAAATTCACAATCTAGTAGTGTTAGAGGGCAAATTCTGCAGATAAAATAGAACCATACCTTCAGCAAACTATCATTACTACCAAATGGAGAATTTAAAGGTGAACTACTCTGCGTGTATGTTCTATAGGACTATTTGCTTCAGAAGGAATGCTATCGCTTCTTGATTCTGTTCTCCATTTTCTTTGGTGGCTACGAGAGACTAATGCTTTTAAACCACTAAACCAGACTTCAGCTTCCTCTTTATCCTTGCAGATCTAGTATATAATTTGATAAGAAATTCTTGCTGTCTGTATATGGCACAGGAGAGGAGGTATGTAAAATAATCAGATATACGAAAAGTCACGATTAGGAAGAAGCATATTCTTACCAAATCCAGTGATCTGTCATTATATACAAGTGAAAATGACTGATACTCTTTCTCAGGCCGAGGATATCTTTGAAAGATGGGCTGTTTTTCTGGAAACAATCTTTTATTAGTACTAGCAGAAAATAAAAAGGTTTATTGAAAATAAAGTCATCACAGTTTCACCAAGACAAGACATGAATAGTGGAGACTAGACTACCACAAAAGAATAAAAAAAAGCCACTGCAGTCAGAAAAATACACACAGAAGATGCATATAGAAACACACGACCCACTATAACACCACAATTTCAAGGTTGCTATTATTTTAATGATGTTATGCTAATCCAACTGTAGCAGCAACACGGTTGACGGGCAATGCAATGATCAAGAAGAAAACTCGAAGAAGGAAAAGAACAAAGAACATGCACATACACATCATCATAGTTTAAATTGAACGATAATTTTAATGATGTTATAGTGATCCAAGTTTAGTTGTAATGCAATGAACAAGCAAAACGTTGGAGTGAAAAGAATAAACTTATATAAACCAACTCAAATTGCAACTCCACCCAAAATTGGTGAACAAGGGTTAATCTTGCATACAGTGAGAAAAACCTCTGCTCACCAATCACACGTATGTTTAAGTTGAGCCCGTAAAAAGACCACCTGGCTTAAGTACTCTAGTGGTTGCCTCCCAGGATCCCACTACAGCCACAGCTATTTGTTAATTTTACTTTAGTATAGAAGACCGTAAAATTTTCATTTCAGTTTAAATAAAGTTTAATAAAGTGTTGTTCAAGTTTCTTTAAGGAAATAAATATCTATGTATAAGATATGAATGATGAGGGAGTGGCTTCCATCCTCTGAATTTTTTTTCTCACCAAAAAAAAAAAAAAGATATGAATGATGAAAGTGAAACTAATTTGACAGGTATGGTAGGGAAATAGACGAGCTAAAGAATATAACTAAAAAAATATCTGACAAAACAAACTTTTCTTTATGTTTTCATCACATTTTACGGGCATGTAATAAATACTCTAATATTGTCAAAATCATAGCAAAGTAGGCACAGATAATACAACATCTCTACCAAAAACACTTACAGTGCGCTGCCCAGATATGATTCTAGACATGTGACTCAGTTTAAGATGTTTCTCCTCTTTCCCCACGAACCATATCAAAACAGACCCATCCTGGAAACAGAATAAAAATAAAATAAATTTAGGACTTTCAGTACGAAAATATAATTTAATATTAGCAACACAAGGATAAAATGAAACAAGCAGCCATAAGTTATTTTATTTTATTTTTTTACTTATGTTACAGCCATAAATACTCTTTTTAAATCACTCAGCTTACATGTTCAATCAATTTAATGATTCAATTTTTCAGTATGATACAGAGGGCATTGTTTCAATGCAAATAATAATATTTCAATAGAAGATAGCTAATCACCCACAAATTATACGTGATTTATTCAATGCTCCTTTTAGCTCATTCAGTATAAATGTCAAAGAGTGAAAATAGAGCACTGGAATTTTGCTTTCTCCACCCTCTAGTACATTATTCTCTTTGAGAATCATTCAAGCATATGAAGTTAGAACTTAAAAAACACATTCTTCTCAAGCATTTCCAATCCAGAGTATGATATTTCGGGTATCTGTAGACCAAGATTTTCACCAAAGGGCGCATATTCTTTTGACAAGGTACGTGATCATTGATGTCTATAAACAGGTACTGATGGCATCTCTAGCTTCCAGTGCCCAATGGAGGAACCACTACTATTATGTAACAAATCAAGAACGTGATGATGAGTTGTGATGGCAAGTGGACTGTGCTCTCACCAAACCCATTTAAGCAAGAGTTAATTCATAGGGGTATCAGAAGATAGTTATAAGCAAACTTAATTTGTTAACATGCAGCATAGATTAATTCCTAATCTAGCATAATTTGTTTTTATTTCCCAAGTTGGCAGTTAGAAATAAGAATTGTCTTCTTACCAGCAGTTTCGAATTTGATTTCTCTCTATCTACAGGTATTTGAGCTAGATTGCCAGAAACAAAGGAATAAGCATCAAATGGCTATAAAGAAAGTAAAGGGTTCTCAGGCAGAATAGGGCTCATTTGTATTCAAATATATTACTTTGGACTTCTTAGGTTGGCTCTATGAATAGTCTTATTATCAACCGCTTTGAACTTGATTTTCCTCTGTGTACCAGTCATTCCATAATTCATCACCTACAATAGTTAAAAGCAGACACTACTTTATTGTAGGTTTTTTTTTTGAGACTTCTTAAACTTAATTTTATTGATAATCAAAGTACTTATTTATACAATTTATTTAAAACAGAAAAAGCATAAAAAATATTGCCAAATCTGTTGTAACAAAAATTTCCTAAAAAATAGATGAAGACTAAATCAAGCCTAACAGAACTTTAACAAGTTCAATTCTATGTCAGCAGCTCTCAAGACATGTCATTCAATACCCCTCCTTGGCTCTGGAGCTGTAGACTTTAAGCCTTTGCCTTAAGAACTCATACCTAGCTTCGGGAAGTGTCTTGGTCAGGATGTCAGCATTTTGATTTTCTGTTTTGCAGTAGATCAGTTGTATTTTTCCTTCTTTTTGTACCTCTCTTAGGAAATAGAGTTTCAACTTGAAGTGCTTTGTTTTGCCATGTAAGACTGGATTATTTGCAATTGAGATTGCAGTTTGGTTGTCTACAAATATATGTGTGCTTTCTTTTTACTCCATATACAGGTCTGCCATCAATTTTCTAATCCAAAAGGCTTGATTCACAGCAGCAGCAACTACATATTCTGCTTCTGCTGTGGATTAAGCTATGATTTCTTACTTCTTAGAACACTATGAGAAAATAGCAGAACCAAAGATAAAATAATAACTTAAAGTACTTCTCATGTCATCAACACAACCAGCCCAATCACTATCAAAATAACCATGGAGTGTGGAATTTTTAACTTGACAGGACCTCAAATCATAGTCAATCGTACCTTTGATGTATCTAACAATTCTTTTTACTGCTTGAAAATGAATTTCACTAGCACAGTCATATACCTTGAGAGTAGACCTACAACATTCATAATAGCTGGTCTGGTTGTAGTCAGGTACATCAAGTGGCCTATTACGGTTCTGTAAAGTCTTTCATCAACTTTTGTAGCTCCATCTATCTGACTCAAAGAATCGGACATCCCTGCTAACAATTACTTTGTTGTTTTGTGGAAGATAAATCTTGTAGGTTTTTGAAACTGAACTATAGCCTACAAAAATCTCAGGTTCTGCCTTTTTATTCAATTTGTCTCTCTTAACCTAAAGAATATAAGAGAAATAAAGGCAACCAAATGTTTTTAAATTTTGCAGCCCTGATTTATAGCCATATCATGCTTCATATGGAGTTCTTTTTTGCAAAGCCTTTGTTGACAATCTGTTCAGCAGAAAGACTGCTGTGTTTGCAGCCTCGGTCCAGAATTTCTTTGGCAGCCCTTTGTTACAGACGATTGGTGGAAGTCTCAAGTCATAGTCAAGAAGCTGATCACAATAGTCCTTTATGGAACTCGATCCGGAAGGCAGGCTAACCAAACAAAATCAAGATGTTTGCATGGAGGCTTTGCCACAGAGCCCTGCCTTGTAATGAACAGCTCTTAAAAAGGAACCTACTGGCTAATGCTAATTGTATGCGATGCCACAATGGAACAGTTTCAATTGTACACGCGCTAAGGAACTGTGAGAAAGCTAATAATGTTTGGAGACTCATAGGATTAGTAGACTAGTGGAGTGGTAGGGACGATTAGCATACTCTGGAATGGGTTAGGGAAGCCACCAAACAGCTGGATCAGTAATGTTTTGAAGAAAGCTTTGTGCTGCTATGGGCAGTATGGAAAAGCAGGAATGTGGAGCTTAAGGAAGGAGTACTCAGATTGGCATCCCACACGGTCACTTATGCCAAGGAATACCTGCAGGAATTTAAACAAGCTCAGGTGTAGAAAACTTTAAAAAATGGATTAACACCAGGTTTATGGAAATGTCCTCCTCTAAGGGTTATAAAGGTTAACTTTGATGGTAGTTTCAAATCTACAGAAGGTATCGGGAGTATAGGGGTGATTGCTAGGAATGACAGGGGAGAAGTTATGGGGGCTTTCCACTCTAAAGTTTACAGGATCGCAGAAGTCGAAATAGTGGAAGCTCAAGCTGCACTCAAGGACTTGAGTTCGCGTAAGAGATGGGCTTCACGCAAATCCTTTTAGATGGAGATGCACTGGGGGTCATTAACAAGCTACAAAGTAGAATGCAGACTTCTCCATAATAGGGTCCTTGATTGAAGAAGCAAAACTAAAAGCTGGTCACTTTGTTGCATTCAATTACTGTCACACTTGACAAGATGCCAACAAAGCTACTTATGGTCTCGCAACATTAAAGGTCACTCTAATGAGGGAGACATGTATTTGGTTGAAACTTGTCCGGAAACTACCATGGCTATAGTGCGGACTGATTGTAATCATGTTTCACATTAATAATAACAAAGTATTGAGCTTCAAAAAAAATCATGATCCTGATAATGTTTTAATTTTTAACAAATATAATCAAATCAAATCAAATCGAGATAATTTGGTATGAAGCTCAAGTCTGACTCGACTCAAAAATTTGAGACTCGAAACTCAGCTTAAGTTTGATCGAACTTAACTTTTAAAACTCGAGTTCGGCTGAACAGAGTACTCGAACTGTTCAATCTCGACTCGAACTCGATTTATTAAGTTCAATTTATCATTTTTCAATCATATATTATAAGATAAAATAGTAAAGTGATAATAAAATATTAAAAAATATATATTAAAAATCTCGATAAGGCTCACGAGCAACTCGAGCCGAATATTTAGAAGTTTAAATTCGGCTCATCTCGTTACTAAAATAGCTCTAACTTGAGCTCACCTTAAAAATAAACGAATCGAATTTGAATAATAATCAAGCAGAGTTCAAGTACCTTATAAGTAGTTTAACTCGTTTACATCCCTAATTATATACATAAAAAATAGATTCTCTCTATAAAGATCTTAATAAATTAATTTGAAATTTTAACTCATTATCATACATTGATAAAACATCATAGGATTAGATTTTTTTTATAAAATAATTCTTTTCGAAATCGATGAAGAATAAATGAAGATGCATTTAAGCATTTAGTTGAATAATTGATACATTTTTTATATTTTTTAAAAAATAAAGTCAATTTTTTTTCAATAAATAAAAGTGATATTTTCTGATACTTGTGCTTAATTTGGAATTTGTCACACTCATGGTGTAGTGAGATTAATCAGTAACAGTGCTAATGAAATAAAAAAATGAATATGTAAAATTACATTTTTACTCTCAATTTTAATTTTTTTATTATTTTATTAAAAAATATATATTTATAATGATTATTTTTTCTTTTTTAATCTTACTGAATTTAAACCAAGGTATAGATTATCATAAGGCTTCTACTTCATGCATATAGTGAAAATTTGTAATTATATTTTCTAGTTGCTAATGCTTGGGATCTTACTGGGATCGAATTCAATTTTTTATCCAAGATCGAAGATTGAAAGATTTAGTAAAACAATTTTATGTATAAAAATCGTGGAGTGTGATCTTGTAAGCAAAGATCACCGTATTTTATTGAATTTTAGTAAAATCATCAACATGTGTCACTTGATAAATATAAATATACAAAATTGTTTTTAAGAATTTTTGGCAGTTAGAATATGAAAATTTTATTAAAGATCACGAATTTTAATTGCGAAATTAATGGATGAGATTTATGGGATAGGAAAAAGTTATTTGCCATCTAGTAATTTGATATCACATGAATCAAATAATATAAAACAAGTAATGATACTTTCAAATTTCAAACTCAAGACTGAGAATTCTTCCAATAATTAGGCATTCTCAAAATCATATAAAAATTTGTAATTGATTTTTCTGTCTATTGGATATAATAGTTATAAGAAAGCTTGTTACTATTATACAAAAATATTAGAACTTGAAATTTCAAGGGGAAAAAAAAGATAAAGACGCAACTAAGAATCTAAATTACATGTCCAACCACTAAGTTTGATGCACAAGGATGAGGGTTAACCTGGACCAGCTTAGTTGTCTTGCCCATGTGAAGTTCGGACAAGGGCGTGTTGTGAACGGGTTCTTTTTTCTGGACCAGCCATACAACTAAGTTTAAAGCGATTTGACCTACTGATATAATCATCATCATTATTATAAGAGAGGGTGTATGTTTGATGTGGCAAGCTGTCCATAGTTAATCAAGCACGTACTTATACTTTATTAATGGATAAATTAAAAGTAATGCAAATCTTCAAAAATAAATTAAAAATTTTATTAATATTTAATTTAAAGGTTTATAAAATTTTACATTTTTATTAATGAGATGACTGTTTGTATTTGATTAATAGTATACTTATATATTATTCATACATCAAATATAAACACATATATATGAGAGAGAATCCACTTATATTATTAGTATAAAAAATTGTTCTACTCTATTTTTATAATTTTATATATGATTAATACTTTTATAAATCAACTGTTACATTTAATAATCTATTTGTATTTATTATGCACGAAAATTTCAATGAGATTCGATATCCTTAACATATATTAAAGATTGAAATTTTATTATTGTTGAAAAAATAGTTACATTTTTTTATTAACTTAAAATTTTGCTTGCAGGATCTACATAAATAAAACAAAATTTCAATGATTAGATTAAAAATTTTAAATTATATAAAAATATATAAAAGTGTATAAAATTAATTTAATTTTACACTAGTATAAATAGATTTACCTTTTATAAATATAATGAGTTTATATTTAATACATTGACAATGCATACTATCTATATACCGTCAATCCATCACAAGGTGTCATCTTCCTTGTTACAAAAATTTAAAACACGCAAATCTTAAAAATAAATTAAAAAGCTTTATTGATATTTATTTTTATATATCTACATTTTTTATTTTTTATTTTGTTCATAAGTGGTACAAAAGAGAAAAAATTAGAATTTTGAATTTAATTTTTTTTAAAAAGAATAATAATAACTAAATCAAAACTTAATTATTAGATACATATATTTTAACTTTAGGGAAAATTTCATAATCAACTTAAATTGTATATATACATTGATAGATAGTCCGTACAACAAATATAAATGCCCTTATAATTAATGCAAACTTGTACCGGGATTTCTGTTCTTTTTCTTAAAAAGATTATTACATATAAAAATTTTGAAGGTTGAGTTCGGTTCAATCAAAATAAGATTGGAATGTGCTTATTATTGCTTATCTGATAAAGCTTGTTATGTTATTTTCTATTTTTTAATTATATTCTATTATTTTATTAGTTCTTATTTTTATCTATTATTTATTTTTACCTTTATTTTTTAGCAAATAAAAATAAATTATCTTTCTTGAAAATTTCCTTGTAGATTCTGGTAGACTTTGAAAATTTTTTTATAATTTGAAGATTTTCAAAACATTACTTAAGTATAACCTTCTTTGGAATCTTATAGTTAGAATGATTTATCTTCATTGTCAATAATTTATTAATACTTTTAATTCTATAATTTTATTATTTTTATGTCATTACTACTTTATTATTATTTTACTATTATAATGAACATGAATTATTAATATCATTTATTTTTATAATTAGCTATTTTAATTTATTAATAAATCTTATTTTATTCTTAAAATAAGTATAAACTACTTATTATTGAAAACACACTTTAGACCATCCATTAAGCGGGTGAGGTCTTGGAAAAAAAATTTTCACCTAAATATTTTCAAGAAACTTACTTAAGCATAAATAATCTCAATTTACTTTATTATTATTATTATTATTATTATTATTATTATTTAATTTTACAATTATATTTTATTTAAAGGAGTCATTGCCCATTTACTTTCCTAAAATATTTTGCACATACTTGCTCATAAACCTACACGTATATAATTTAATGTTGACTAATTAATTTAAGTATACAAATTATTAGTAACCAAGTTTCAATTTATTGACATAAGTAATTTAATACCTAAATCAACTATATTTTTCTATTTAACCAAATCAATTAATTTCAATAATGCTAAATAACTAATTAATTTACAAATAACATAATAGTAAAAAGAAAACAATAAACAGATAAAATAATAATAATAATAATAATAATAATAATAAACCTTCAAATGCTTACCTTTTTCTTATCTTTTCCATCCTGTTCTTTTCTTCCTTTCTTTCACTTAAAATTCTTTCCTTTTTTCTTTACCTGCTGCACTGCAATGTCAACAGAAGGCGGCAACAAAGTATGGAAAGGCAGCACAGCAGGGGAACGACAGCACAGCAACGCCCTCACACAGCAGTACAAAAATGGGGCAGCAGCTTGGGGCGTAGTAGGATCAACAGGGATGAACCATGCAGCCGGCAGGTGCAAAACGGTTCGGTAGTGGAGGAAGTGATGAAACAAGCGGACTGATGTAGACAGTGGCGAGGAAGCTTGGCAGCAGTGGAGGACACCTGGCAGAAGGGAGTTTTAAATGATGCAGACCGGGCTGGGCAATCAGGAAAGTAGCAGTTGCGGCGGTGATGATGGATGGTGGCAGGAAGCTTGGTGATGTGGCGAGATGCGAGGAACAGTGGTGCTGCAGCAATTTACAGGGAGGCTCGGGCTCGGTTTTTTTTTTTTTTTCCTCCTTTTTATTTCTCTTTCATTCTTGATTTTATAGGTTTAAAGTTAAGCGAAGAATCAGATCATATTTAATTCCTTGATTTTTATATTTAATTTCTTGACTCTAGCATTGACTTTTGATTGATTTTCTTTTAGAACTTTCTAAAACCATTCAATTTAATCTCTCTTAGATAATTTTTGTGTCAATTTCTTTCCAACTTGATAATGGTTTTAATTGCTGCCAGACTTATCTTTCTGTGATTTCCTTTTCCAATCAAAGTTAACCTTGGTTATCTTAAATTCCCAGATCCCAGATCCCAGATTCCTAGCCTTTTTATTTTCTTTTTCTCTTTTTTTTTGTATTTTTATCATTTTTTATTTTTTTTGGATTTTTATTTTTTTTCATTTTTTCTAAGTATAAAATAAATTAGAAACAAGAATTAGATATATCTTTTAATTATCAGAAACAAGCTCAAATCTAATCCGAAATTCAAAATTGCAATTCTTTATCCAAAAACTAGATTAAAATCAAAGTCAAAGGTAAATTCAAATTAAATATCTATTTAGATAATTACTTAATATTTTTTTTGTAAATTTAGAAGCAAGTCTCGAGATTTCATTAATAAGAACAATGAGCTCACATGAAAATAACCCAATAAATCCAATAATATTAAAAGATTTCGGACAAAATGAGATGTCTACAGTGTGAAAAGTTATCCGATCTATTCTTTAAATAACTATGAAAGACAACTATCATCATCTTTGGAGCCACTAGACATAGTTGACTTTGAGTATCGAACTCCAGTTCAAACCTCACTTGGTAACTCAATAAGTCTAGAAGCTTACACCACCTGATTTATTGAAGAAGAAGAAGAATAAGAAGAATAATAAGAAAGAAGAAGAGAATGTGATCAAAGAAATGGAATTGGAGAATAGTGAAGTGAAGAAGAAGAAATAAAATAAGAGCTTAAGCAAGAAGTCCAAGTTCAAAAAATTGACTAGCAATATCATGAGGTACCCTTTATTGATATTTAGACTTATCCACATGCGATAGATTTGGGCTATTCATTAGAAGAAATTGAATGGAACCAAGTCCTATGAACTGAAGTATTTGTTTATCTCGTTTACTAGGGTGGTACATTATGTGTGCCCATCAATTTTCAGAATATTTGAACCGCCATGAAGGAAGACAAATACAATCAAGCTAATAACCATAAATCAAGAGCTTCAAGGGGGCAACCCTAGTATTTTTATTTCTTTATTAGTTATTTCTTTTATTTCTTAGTTTGATTCCTTATTCTTTTTATTTCTTAGTATTATTTCAATATTTCATTACTTTGATTCCTTTTTATTTTTATTTTAAATGTCAGAGTATAAGTTTGGGGAAGTAGCTAAGGAAATTTGTGAGCTATGCAGTTTGAGCTTCATCGAAGAATGAAGGGAGTTTTCTTTATCCTTTTCTTATTTCTTGAATTACTAGCATATTGAAGATAATGTGCCATTAGGTTTGGGAGAAAGGATTTGACCCAAATTTTTCAAAAAAAATTCACTTTTTTTTTTCAAAATTCCTAAACAAATTGTTACTTTAATTCTTGCTTTGAGACATTATATGCTTTTAATTTGTGATTTTTCTTTATTCCACTATAATTTATTATTTTCATATTTTTTATAAAGGTATGAATATTATGCAAAGCATCAGATGAATTCTTGAGTAGTTTTATTTTTTATTGTCATATTTCCATATTTGAGTATTATGTCTTGATCATGTAATTGTATGCATATTTGGAGAATACTTAAGTAAATATGGAATAACATTACTTTTTAAAGTTATAATTATAGCACTAGAATTTGTTTTAATTTTTTATGGCAAAATCTTATATTACACTTGACTAAGGAGATGACTTCCAGACCATTTTTAGATCGTTTGAGCTTTTCGATCCTACCTTTACATATGATATACCTACTAGTTTCTTTTTGAGCTTAAATATACATTTCTTTCTTAATAACCTACATCATCCACTCAGTAAAAAAATTTCAATCCTTACCCTAAAAAGCATATGGATCATTATGAGGAAAACATTAAGAGTTATGTTTGAATAAGGGAGGAAGGACAAAATTCAAAAAAAAAATTGAAAAAGAAAGCAAATGTTGGATTCAAAAAAATGTTGAAAAAAAGGTTGTTGAGAAGAAGAAGAAGAAGAAGAATTACAAAGAAAAAGAAGATAACAAGTTCGAGGGTTGCTATTTGAGCTTTTAAGAAAATCAATGAAAATGGTGCTTGCTTAGAGTTTTAAACCTAAAATGATCTTTTATCATACCATTACCCTAGCTTGACATTTCAAGCTTCATAAAGACTTAATGATCTTTATTTAGCGTGACTACATTAGTAAAGAGAAAAGGGAAAAGTAAACTCCTGGGACTTAAGCATGCTTTAAGATTTTTGTCTATTTTATGTTTTATAATCTCATTTGAATTATGTTTAATAAAATGAGAAAAGATTTTATAGACACACGAGAATTCCAATTGGAAATAAGGTTTACTCTTGAATGATTTTTGTTGTTAGTAAGTTGTCAGGTTACCAAAAATAAAATACTCTCAACCACTAACTAGTAGTGTAAGACCCGAGATTTGTCATTGTTTCCTTTAAGATTCATCTTTGTAATTCTGGAATCTCAATACTGTTAATCATAAAGGGAACTATGTTTCAATTTTGGATCGATTTGACTTAGTTACAACTCCGAAGAAACATAAAGTGTAAATGAGGAGTAAGGACATGCTCGGGTTGAAGCGTGTGGAATATAACCAATCTAACTGATAATAATGGTTAAAAACATCATAATATAGGTATGTTATGAAGGGAAGTTGGCTTAGATAAGTCCCGACAATCTTGGGATAGTGAAAATACCAAAAAGGGCTTAAACGAACTCAAAATCAATCGTTTGAGCTGTTTTTGGCATTTTGAGCTTACAAAGGTAGTTAAATCACAAAGAAGAGTAACTTATGCATGGGAAACCTTATATAAGGGATAATTAAACATAGTCAAATGTGGTCAACAAGTCAAAGGTCAAAGTCAAAGTCAGAATTGATATGATGCTTTTGACTAAGTAACCTAACCATGGTTAACTTAACCCAACCATGGTTAATGCATAGAAACTTAAAATCAAGGGTTAATAAACTTAATTTCCAACAAATAAAATGGGGAAAATTAATTAAATACAATTGGGCTAAGTTTTATATGGACTGAATATATAGGCCCATTGGTGATTGGGCTTATGGAAAACTATGATGGCCCAACATGGAAAAAGAAGAATAGGTTGAAATTACATGTGCCTGGGGCTGGATTTATGTACATATATAATTAAGAGATTGGCCCAAGAATTAAAGACCAAATCATCAGCCCAATTGAAAAATAAACTAAGCCCAATAATGAGGCCCAAACCCAAGGGAATTAAAGGACCAATTTATGGGCTGAATTTTTATTAAATAAAAGCCTAAAATTCTTTATAAAAAGAAAATTTGCTCCATTGTATTGTCGTCCCTTACACCTTCTTCTTCTGTATTTTTGGCTAAGTCACGTTACCTACACCATAACAAAACCCTTCCATTTTCCATTCAAAATTTCAAAGCTTCCTTAATGAAAGTTGTTCCCCGTCACTTGAACTTCAACATATCTAAATTTGGTGTTGGAAGAAGTTGAATTGATGGAAGATAAACTCCCCCTTCATTTTCGGCCAAGAGTGAAAAGTATAGCTAGGTATGTTCTTTCTTCCCAATTTCATATATGTTAATCTAATATATGAAACATACCTACATAAAAATTAGTATGGAAAACAGCCCCCATGGCATGAAACCATGCTTGGCTGAAATGGGTATGGTTGTTTACAATGCATATAGTTGGTGATTTAATTGGTATATGGGTAGATTGTTAAGTGTAGATGATGATGAGAATAATTGGTGGGATCAAAATTAAGAGATAATTAAACTAGGATGTGTAAATTGGCATGCATATGAAGTTTTTGTAGAAATGCCTAAATGAACTTGGATGATGGCATGGAACATGCATGCAAGGTGTTTGTTAAAGTCCTTAAGTAAGAATGGTGGTGGTTATGGGTTATATCCACCAAGTGTTTGATGAAATGTCACAATGGGCCAAGCCTAGATAATGGACGACCCAAGTTGGACTAATGGGCTTAATGGATTAATGGGCCTTAATGGAAACAAGTAAAATAATTTATTTGGGCTTAAAATAAAATTGAGCCCATTAAGTGACCAATTCGGCCCATGTAAAGTAATTGGGCCCAAAACTTTAA
The DNA here is from genome assembly GCA_033439115.1 of Firmiana major. Classification (NCBI taxonomy): domain Eukaryota; kingdom Viridiplantae; phylum Streptophyta; class Magnoliopsida; order Malvales; family Malvaceae; genus Firmiana; species Firmiana major. The sequence continues at coordinate 11,028,771 of CM065905.1, forward strand.
TTTGATCATAAACAAAGTGTATACGGGTCTATAAGGACTAATAAAAATGATTGCTGATTTTCTGCAGTCCCGAGAGATGAAATTGCAGCTAAGCGGATTGATTGACTGGTGGTGCTGGGATAATAGCACAATAGTCCATCATTTCAGGTAAGGGAAATATGTAAGCTATTAGAGGTAACTGTACATACACAAATTGACTCCTCATTGGGAAATAAATACTGTAGGATGAATAGCTACCGTAATATCTAGGTTTAAGCCTAGTAATATAAACCACCCGATACTGTCTCTACTCACAGTCTGAACTGTACCGTAATTACATGTACACTGCACCACCGCATGAACTGCATGTTTTCTGTGCATTACTGGGTACTATTGCTTATAACTAAAAAACGATAGGCTAGCTTACGTTTCTTTTATCAGCATAAAACTGCACGAGTTTCAAAGTTAAGCGTGCTTGTGTGGCGAAAATTTCATGGATGAGTGACCATACGGGAAGTCCCCACCCATGCTACTTTTTACACATTGTTTTGAGTACGACACACCATTTTAGTATTGGTTTTGAATTAATCGAGATGCCTATCGATTTTATGGGAAAATTATGCTTAACCGATGTGTCGACTGTGTGTTACACCATCGGGCTTGCCCTTGATTTGAGACAAGACACTAGATGTTCATGTAGACCTGGCAAGGTAAATCCTTGGCCAATCCAGGCACTCCCAGTCTTACTGTGGTCCACGGAGTACGTTGGACCGTGTGATTTACATGTGAGTACACTATACCGTGTTTTCAGTCTTCGGACTTTTGAGGGCCGATGGGTTGCTGACCACTTCCCACGGTAATAGATATCCTTGTACACCTGATCCGTTATGCTTGGAATCACTGACTATGGCCAGATGTCCTCCCTTTATGGGATACTATTTACCGTATGCTCTACTTAGTCTCCACTATTTCAATTGCTGAATAAATTGAGCAATTGTATGTTTTCCATTCTATACTGGATTTGTTATGGTTTCACTGTAAGATCTTTTATACACTGCATGTACTGATTTTTCTATCTTACTGTCATTGTTCTCATAAATCTTTTCGTTTCACTACAAGGCATGACATTACAAGCATGTAGATGCTACGGTTATCTACTTGCTTACATGTTTGCCTTACTGAGCATGTTAAGCTCATTCCTCTACTTTCCCCTCTCCACAAATTACCTCTAATAGTGTGAGCTCTGTTGTAATCCGGTGCTTCTTTTTGAGGATTACTGAGCGCTCACTGCTTCCCTAGTTGCACAGAGGTATACACGTTTGTGATCCTTTTGTATCTAAACATATAATAGCACAGTGATGTATATAAGTAGAACATTGGGGATGTAGACACATGTAACTACAGTTACATGAAATAGATGTATAAAGTTTAATGAAAGATAATTCTGTTTGATGGTGTGGTGTGGGAATGAATACTAATGCAAGGAATCTGTCTGGACTAACATGACTCATAGCCAACCATTTAATTTGTAAGTAAAATAAAATCGTAAATAATTCGTAGGGATTCTAAGTAAAATAGGGGTTTGACAAAAGTTGGTATCAAAGCGGAGTTGGTCTGATATGAGTCGGTGTTAGTGGTTAGAAAAGTTTACAACCTTATATTACTGTGCATTGTTTAGATACATCCGTGTATACCTGCATGTGTTTATACTGAAAACTGTGCTATGAATGCAGGAAATAATTAGAAATGACTGATAGACACCGTAGTCGTAGAGAGGGCAGGCCTCATCGAGGCTCTCGAGATAGGTTCAAGAGGCATGGTGATTCTTCATCTGATCATGCTCCTCAAAGTTCAGCGGAGAGCTTCGAAGCACGCCTCACAAGGTTAGAGTATGGTATGGAAACCCTGATGACACTGTTTGTTCAAGCGATGGCACACATCAATAGTTTGCAGGGTATGACTGGCCGAACAGTAGCACTTGCCACACTTGTACCCACCCAGTCAGCACCCATACCATAAACTATTGAACCTTCCACTTTTGCTCCTACTGTGCCACCCCCACCCCCACTAGTACAACTTACCCCGTACCTCAACCTGCCTAACAATCGATACAGCCACAGGCCCCTGTAGAGCCTCAAATAGCCCCACAATAACATACTGATGATGATTTAGGGTACGACTGTGATTTGGAGAGGCTGAGGTAGTTTCTAAAGTTCAACCTGTCGTCATTTACTGGGGTTAAGAATCCGGTTGCGGCAGAGAACTAGGTAAATGAGTTGGAAAAGTTATACGGGTTTTTAAGGTCTACTGCTGCAGAGAAGTCAAAGGTCATTTGCAACAGTCATGTTGAAAAAGGAAGCTGAACTTTGGTGGAAGTCCACCAAACCCATTATGAGGGACAGATATCAGATGATTATGTGGAATATATTTCTGGATGCCTTCAGAAGGCAATACATCCTGGACACGACATAGAGGCGACTATAGATGGAATTTTTGAATCTGATGCAATGTAAGAGGTCCGTGGATGAGTATGAGTCAAAATGTATAGCTTTGAGGTGGTATGATTCGGACACGTTAGGTACTGAGATGGAGAAGGTTTAGAAGTTCATGGAGGGACTGAGACCCTCGATTCAAGCTAGATTGGCCTCATTTGACATCATTACATATGATGAGGTAGTGCGCATGGCACAATTATGTGAGCAGGATTACGAGATGCATGTCTCTGAGGTCAGTAAAAGGGGTAAAGGCAAAGATCGTGATTGAAAGAGATCTACTGAGGACAGGGAAGTCAGGGGTAAGGATTGGTCATGGAAACGATTGAAGAGTTCTGGGGAGGCTCGATCTAAAGTAGCCAAGCCACTTGTTGTCCCGATTGGAGCTTAAACAAAGGGTATTGTGATTGGCGAGCCCAGAATTACTATGGAGCTATGTAAAGTATGTGAGAAATATCATGGCAACCACTTTTGTCATTGGGTGTCTAGAGCCTATTTTCGTTACGGTAAGACCGGACATTTGGTGAAAGATTACCCAGAACCTTCAGTTCCGATGCCACAGAAAGTGGAGGAGCTAAAGAAACCTCCCACTGTTGCCCTTGCCTAGAGGAGAAGGGCTACAACTGAAGAGAAAGGGAAACAAGCTGTAGGTCCGGGTCGAGTGTATGCGTTAGACAAGGATACGACAGATGCTTCATCAGATGTCGTAAATGATACAATTTTGGTTTTTGATCTTAAAACACTAACTTTATTTGATCATGGTGTAACTCATTCATTCATATCACTGTCATTTGCATCCAAACTGTCATCTTATGTAAAACTTATACCTTTAGGCAAAGTGTTACTAATTAGTACCCCAATAAAAGCTAGTCAAATAGCTGAATAAGTATATAAGAATTGTAAGCTAAAGGTAGGAATTGCGAGTACGTTAGCTAACCTCATCCTACTGAATATTTATGATTTCGATGTAATACTGGGTATGGACTGGTTAGTTGTGAATCATGCCGTCTTAGATTGTTACACTAAGTGTAAGACCTATATTTCATGTGTAACTTTATAGATTCATAAGTATGATAATGTACTTGTAATTTGAAGTACAATTGATGTAAAGTCTATAAATGTAATGTACATACGTGTGATATGAGTTTGTAATGTACATACAAGTTTCATGGTGTATGAATATGAGGAAATGAACTTTTATAAGTGATGAATGTGATTGGAACTCAAAAAGAGTAGTGTGGTAAATGGAATGTAATTGCATGAATCTAAATATTTCCATTTAGCTTGGTATGGTATACCTTTGGCTATACAGTGGATACACACAAGTTCTAATGTGTATAAGGTATGGATGGATGCCATTTTTAAGTCTAAAAGGTGGTTGGATGAGAAACCATGAAAGCAAATTAAGGACATTTGGGTGTGTGTTATTGCAGAAAAACTGCAGAAAATATGGAAAGTATGAAGGCCAGATCGATCTCATAGGATGGGAGATCGATCTGGAAGAGCTAGAATGCTCTTATTTGAGCAATGGAATAGAGCAGATCGATCTCCCATAGGGCCAGATCGATCTCCTAAACATTCTGTAGTGAAAAGATCGATCCTCAAGCATACAAATCGATCTCCTTAGCTCTATGTTTGGAGTAGATCGATCTCAAGCTTTGACAGATCGATCTCATGCTTGAAAATATCGTGAAAAAGAGGAATTTAAGGGGACCAGATCGATCTCCTCCTAGTGCAGATCGATCTCCTTAAGTGATTTCTATAAAAAAGGGCGCTGGAATCTGTAAATTTCGGGAAAAACATCACCCTTTCCATTTTCAACCTAAAACCTAGATTTTTCTCTCTAAAATCCACCCATTCCAGTAAGATTTGAAGGGAGGCCATTAGACAGAAAGTTGTTCATCTTGAGGAAGAGAACAACATTGTTGAAACCCAAAACCTCATTGTTGGCATCTAAGGAGCAAGGAGAATTTTCCTTTGAAGCAAGAAGAGAAATTATATTGGTAAGTTTCTAATGCTCCAACTCAAGCACATTGGTTTGTTTATTGATCTTAGAGTTGATTTGCATGAGTATTGTTAGTTGAAACCATCTAGGTAGTATTGGAACTAATGTGACCTAGAAAATGGAATAAGGCTAGTGTGAGAAAGTGTAAATTTGATGAGTTGGTGGTTTATGGATTTTGATAAGTTGTTATTGGAGTAATGTGGATGATTTGAGATGGGTAAATGAAGCCACATTGTGGGTTTAGGGAAGTTATGGAAATGAGTATGTAAAATGCTTGATAAATGCCATAGTGAAGAAATCAATGAAATATGAACACTATGGACTTAGTATCGATCTAATATCGATTTAGAATGAGTTAATAGGCCTAAAAGGATCCATAGACTTGAGTTATGGGTAGAGTAATGAAATGAGGCCTCATAAGCGTTAATAGAGACTATAGGTCGAATCGACTATAGTAAACGCAAGTGTTGGATTATAATGGGCTAAAATGTTGTGAAATACATTTATGTACAGTTCCGGAGAGATTGTTGGAGACGAATCGGATTGCACGAGTACGCAACTTTAAGGAAGTGGAATCACGCGTCGCGATTCCAGGTAAGGGAATTCTGTAAGTATATAGAGGTAGCTGCTCGTATTTTGTAGGATTATAGGGTGTTTATGAAATGCATGTACGTTTGAGAAATTTGTTGTTTGGTATGTAGAAATAGTTACGAATGTTGTATGATTTGGTTTTATATGGATGTATAAAAAGGGATAGTAAGACTAATAATTGCATAAATCACGTGTTTTGAATGTTTTCACAAAACATAATGCTTTAATTTGAGCAAATAAAAGGATAGGTTGGCTAGTGTTTTATTGTGGTTATGGAATAGCACATGTGAAGTACTAAACATGTTTGTGATGTGTTTTGAATGCATATGAGCCGCCTATCGAGCTATTTGAATTAAATCGCGCTAGAGCCTCGATCGCATTGGATTTTGATGCTTTGACTTGCATGAAAGTACTGGAGTTTAGCTCGCATTATGATTTGATTTGTGATGATATTTTATAAACCGTACTGGAGCTTCTGCTCGTGCGTGGATTTTGAATGGTTATCTTATGCATAGCACCGTACTGGAGCTATGCTTGTACGTGGTTTCTTTATGATATGATGCATGAGTCGTGCTAGAGCTTTGCTCGCACAAGTTTGCACATTGTGGTACGTATAAGGCTGTGGAAGTGGTAAGATCCTCAAGCCATACATCCTTAAGCCAACATCCTTAAGCTCGAAGAGGCGGGGAGGCTCTGTTAGGTAGGGAGGCTCTATTTGGTAGGGAGGTTCTCTTACGGAAGGATCCTTAAGCCAACATCCTTAAGCCCTAGAGGGACGGGGAAGCTCTGTTCGGCTGGAAGGCACTTCTACATGGGTATGGAAAATTCTTGGTATGGGGTAGATAAGACCTAGGAATGGTACCCACGATATGAGTCCGCGGAGTACGATGTACCATCTATATCACATGGAGTATGATGTACCGCGTGGTGATTTTATGATGAGGCGAGGGATAATCCATCTTCGTGATAGCACGATACCCCGCACACTTGGATGTATGTGGTCTGAGATGATTTATGAGATAGTTGACCCACATAGGCACTTTTGATATAGTGACCTGGTTTTTATTACATATGTGTGATTGTGATTGTCCAAGGTAGACCCGAGGGAGAGGTCGAGCCTTGTGGGATTTGATTTGTGAAATGGTAATAATGTTTGTGATTGAGAAAAATGGTTTGTAATGGGATTGTATGTGTTTGAGAAAGAGCTTTGTGATGTGATTTAAAAAGGAGGTTTCTTAAATGAATTGCCCTTTTAATGAGATTAAATGAGAATGAGCATGAGACGGTTTTACATATTGATGTTTCCATGTTTTATATGCCAATTTTACATGATTTTGATACATGATATAGGTATATTCATATGGCATAGTTTTAATTCCTCATGCTCTTGTTATAAAAGATTTATGCATAACACTATCAACATGTAGATAGAGTAGTTATCTACCATACTTGCATTATGGCCTTATTTAGCGTGTGGTTGCTCATCCCTCTCTATTTTCCCCCTCCTATAGAGCGTGCATAGTAGCCCAGTGAGGACTGTGGCGTGGTATTTTGGACATCCGTTGCATCTCCATCACTCAGAGGTATATACACAGTGATTCATTTTTGTATCTAAACAATGTAAAAGCACAACAGTCATTTGAAATGTAATTATGAGGGATGCAGATGTCAATAATCATATTTTGTATAAATGAATGATTGACGTTCAAATGTATGACATCACTTTTATTAACTGAGAATGGATATTGCAAGTGGATTATTATTGACTCACAACCCAATAGTGTAGTGGTAAGTTTGTTCATGATCGAGTAGGGAAAGGAATAAATGTGAAAAATTTATTGAGATTTTCAGTTAAAAAGAATGAAAAGGGTTGTGACACTAAGACAATAACATTTTCCTTACCTGAGCAATATGTTGTAAATTTTTCTGAGAAGTAATAAAAGAGTATAGTTACTATAACTGGAAGAATGAATTACTTTACTAAATGTATGGATGATACCTTGAAGGTTTTATTGCTTATGTGATTGATGTGGATAAGGCACGTCCGGAGTTGAGAGACATTCTTGTGGTCAAGGAGTTTCCTGATGTATTTTCAGAAGATTTACCAAAATTACCACAAGATCATGAAATGGAATTTTGTATTGATTTGATACCTGGTACTGAGCCAATTTTTAAACCACCGTATCAAATGGCTCTAGTTGAATTAGAGGAGCTAAAGAAGCAATTACAAGAGTTACTGGATAAGGGGTTCATTAAACCGAGCGTTTCTCCTTGGAGAGCTCCAGTTTTGTTGGTTAAGAAGAAGGAAGGAAGCCTTCGGCTATGCATCGACTATCGATTGCTTTATTAGGCTACCATTAAGAACAAGTATCCCCTTCCTCGTATTGATGATCTATTTGATCAACTTCGGGGAGTACAAATCTTCTTCAAGATAGATTTGAGGTCTAGGTATCATCAATTGAAAATTCGAAGTGAAGATATACCCAAGACAACTTTCAGTACTCGATATGGACATTATGAGTTCCTAGTTATGACTTTCGGGTTAACGAATGCTCTCGCAGCTTTCATGGCCTTAATGAATGAGGTACTTAAACCTTACCTGGACCGATCTGTCATAGTTTTTATCGATGACATTTTGTGTATTCTAAGTCCAGGGAAGATCATGAGCAGCATCTGAGAACTGTTCTACAGACCCTTAGGAAGAAGAAGCTCTATGCTAAACTCAGTAAATATGACTTTTGGTTGAATCAAATATCATTTATGGGGCACATTGTATCAAAAGACGGGGTTTCTGTGGATCCATCCAAGATTGAAGCTATAGTTCAGTGGGAAAGGCCCAAGACAGTTATAGAGATTCGAAGTTTCCTAGGTTTAGCAGGATACTACAGATGATTTGTAGAATGTTTCTCCAAATTGGTGGCTCCTCTGACTTGTCTCACTTGGAAAATGTTTCATTTGAGTGGAATGATTCATGTGAGAAGAGTTTCCAAGAACTTAAGCACCGACTGACCACTGCACCTATTCTCACCATTACCACCAGTCCAGGAGGTTTCTCGATGTACACTGATGCTTCGAGACAAGGACTGGGGTGTGTACTAATGCAAAATGGGAAGGTAGTTGCTTATGAATCTCGACAGCTTAAGGACCATTAGAAGAACTATCCGACCCATGACTTGGAATTGGTGGCCATGGTGTTTGCATTGAAGATATGGCGCCACTACTTATATGGTGAGAAATTTCACATCTTTACTGACCACAAAAGTCTTCAGTACTTATTTTCAAAGAAAGAACTGAACACGAGACAAAGAAGGTGGTTAGAGCTTCTGAAAGATTATGACTGTGAGATCCTCTACCATCGGGGTAAGACGAATGTAGTAGTTGATGCCTTGAGCGGGAAGAGTCTCAGAATGGTATCTTATATGATGATAAGGGAACACGAGCTGTTGAAACAATTTGCAAGCCTTAGCTTGGATATGGTCTATTCTGATACTGACATTTACTGTATGGTAGCTAGCCTGAGGTTGGAACTAGATTTGATTGATCGGATAAGACAAGCTCAGTGCGATGATCAACACTGCATTGACTTGGCAAGTCAGATTCAGATGGGTACTATGACAGATTTTGAGATTAGTATCGATGGTTTACTGAGGTTCAAAAGTAGAATTTGTGTTCCCAATGAACCACAGTTGAAGAATTTAATTCTGTTAGAAGCTCACTCATCAAGGTACACCTTAGATCAAGGGAGTAGTAAGATGTATCATAATCTCTGGAAGGTATATTGGTGGTCAGGCATGAAGAAAGATATAACAGAGTTTGTGGCAAAGTGTCTTGTATGTCCGTAGATTAAGGTAGAGCAACAAAAATCTATTGGGTTGTTGCAGTTTTTACTTATACCGACATGGAAATGGAAGCATATCACCATGGATTTCATTATCGGTTTGCCAAGAACTTGAAGGAATCATGATGCAATTCGGGTAACTGTGGATAGATTGACTAAGTCAGCCCACTTCTTGGCTATGAAATCTACTGATACTCTGAATGCATTGGTAGATTTGTACGTACGAGAGATTATAAGGCTACATGGTGATCCAGTGAGCATCATTTCTAATAAGGATTCCCAGTTCACTTCCCACTTTTGAGAATATTTTTAGAAAGCTATGGGTCCCGACTGAACTTTAGCACAACTTTCCATCCTCAAACAGATGGTCAATCAGAGAGAACCATTCAGACAATAGAGGATATGTTGAGAGCTTGTGCATTATACTTTAAAGGCTCATGGGACGATCACTTGCCAATGGCTGAATTCGCCTAGAATAATAGTTACCACTTAAGTATCAGAATGACACCATATGAGGCTTTGTATGGCCGTAATTGTCGCTCTCCAATTGGATGAGAAGAAGTGGGTGATAGAAAGATATTTACTTTCGATTTGGTAAAACAAGCCTGTGAGGATGCTCAATTGATATGCGAGAGGTTAAGAACAGCGCAGAGCAGACAGAAGAGTTATGCTGACACGAGACGATGATCGTTAGAATTCTCAGTGGGAGACTCGGTGTTTTTGAAAGTTTCTCCATCCAGAGGCATAATGAGGTTTGGAAAGAAATGGAGGTTAAGTCCTTGTTATATTGGACCTTTTGAGATTTTGGACCGAGTGAGAGACAAGGCTTATAGACTGGCATTACCACATGCACTATCAGGTGTTCATAATGTCTTCCACGTTTCGATGCTCCAAGAGTATCATCCAAATTCGGCACATGTGATTAAGTATGAGCCGTTGGTACTGAAAGAAGATATGACTTATGTAGAGAAGTCGATTCAGATATTAGACAGGAAGGAGAAAGTATTACTGTCTAAGACAATTCCACTGGTCAATGTTCTTTGGCAGTACCACACTTCTGAGGAAGCTACATAGGAGTTGGAAAGTCTGATGAGTGAGAAGTATCCATAGCTTTTTGAGAACAGACTTGATTTAAATTTGGAGGACCAAATTTCTTAAGGTGTGGAGAAATGTAAGACCCTAGATTTGTCACTTTTTTCCTTTAAGATTCATCCTTGTAATCCCGAATCTTAATACTGTTAATCATAAAGGGAACTATGTTTTAGTTTTGGATCAATTTGACTTAGTAAGAACTCCGAAGAAACAAAAAGTGTAAATGAGGAGTAAGGACATGCTTGGGTTGAAGTGTGTGGAATATAACCAATCTATCTAATAATAATGGTTAAGAACATCATAATATAGGTACGTTATGAAGGGAAGTTGGCTTGGATAGGTCCCAACAATGTTGGGATAGTGAAAATGTCAAAAAGGGCCTAAACGAGCTCAAAATCAATTGTTTGAGCTGTTTTTTTTTGCATTTTGAGCCTCCAAAGGTATTCAAATCCCAAAGATGAATAACTTATGCATGTGAAACCTTATATAAGGGATAATTAAACATAGTCAAACGTGGTCAACAAGTCAAAGATCAAAGTCAAAGTCAGAATTGATATGGTGCTTTTGACTAAGTAACCTAACCATGGTTAACTTAACCCAACCATGATTAATGCATAGAAACTTAAACTCAAGGGTTAATAAACTTAATTTCCAATAAATAAAATTTGGAAAATTAATTAAATATAATTGGGCTAAGCGTTTATATGGGCTGAATATATAGGCCCATTGGTGATTGAGCTTATAGAAAACTATAATGACCCAACATGGAAAAAGAAGAATGGGCTGAAATTACATGGGCCTTGGGCTGGATTTATGTACATATATAATTAAGAGATTAGCCCAAGAATTAAAACCCAAATCATTAGCCCAATTTAATTTAAATCAAATCTTAATTGAAAACAATAATGAGGCCCAAACCTAAGGGAATTAAAGGCCCAATTTATAGGCTGAATTTTTATTAAATAAAAGCCTAAAATTATTTATAAAAACCGAATTCGCTCCCTTGTATTACCGTCTTCTTCTCTATTTTTGGCTAAGTCATGTTACCTACACCATAAACAAACCCTTCCATTTTCCATTCAAAATTTTAGTAAGCTTCCTTAATGAAAGTTGCTCCCCATCACTTGAACTTCAACATATCTAAGTTTAGTGTTGGATGAAGTTGAACTGAAGAAAGATAAACTCTCCATTCATTTTCAACTAAGAGTGAAAAGTATAGTTAGGTATGTTCTTTTTTTCTCAATTTCATATATGTTAATCTATGGAATTTATGAAACAAACCTACATAAAAATTATTATGGAAAACAGCTCCCAAGGCATGAAACCATGCTTGGCCAAAATGGGTATGGTTGTTTACAATGCATATGGTTGGTGATTTAATTGGTATATGGGTATATTGTTAAGTGTAGATAATGATGAGAATGATTGGTGGGATCAAAATTGAGAGATAATTAAATTAGGATGTGTAAATTGGCAGGGATATGAAGTGTTTGTAGAAATGCCTAAATGAACTTGGATGATGGCATGGAACATGCATGCAAGGTGTTTGTTAAAATGCCTAAGTAAGAATAGTTGTGGTTATGGGTTATATCCACCAAGTGTTTGATGAAATTTCACAATGGGCCAAGCCTACATAATGGACGACCCAAGATGGACTAATGGGCTTAATGAATTAATGAGCCTTAATGGAAATAGGTAGAAAAATTGAATTGAGCTTAAAATAGAATTGGACCCATTTAGTGAGCAATTCGGCCCATCTAAAGTAATTGAGCCTAAAACTTTAATTTGATCATAAACGAAGTGTATATGGATCTATAAAGACAAATTGACTTAAGGGAAATATGTAAGCTGTTAGAGGTAACTGTACGTACACAAATTGACTCCTCATTGGGAAATAAATACTATAGGATAAATAGCTACCGTAATATCTAGGTTTAAGCCTAGTAATAGAAACCACCCGATATTATCCATATTCACAGTTTGAACTGTACCGTAATTACACGTACACTGCACCACCATATGAACTGCATGTTTTCTATGCATTACTGGGTACTATTGCTTATAACTGAAAAACGATAGGCTAGCTTTCGTTTCTTTTATCTGCATAAAACTGCACGTGTTTCAAAGTTAAGCGTGCATGTGTGGGGGAAATTCCATGGATGGGTGACCATACAGGAAGTCCCCACCCACACTACGTTTTACACATTGTTCCGTGTTTTCAGTCTTTGGACTTTTGAGGGCCGATGGGTTGCTGACCACTTCCCATGGCAATAGATATCTTTGCCCTCCTGATCTGTGATGCTTGGAATCACTGACTATGACCATATGTCCTTCCTCTATGGGATATTGTTTATTGTATGCTTTGCCTAGTCTCCACTATTTCAATTATTGAATAAACTGAACAACTGTATGTTTTTTCGTTCTGTACTGGATTTGTTATGGTTTCATTGTAAGATCTTTTATACATTGCATGTACTAATTTTTTTGTCTTACTATCATTGTTCTCGTAAATCTTTTCGTTTCACTACAAGGCATGACATTACACATATGTAGATGGTACGATTATCTACTTGCTTACATGTTTGCCTTACTGAGCATGTTAAGTTCACTCCTTTACTTTCCTCTTTCCACAGATTACCTTCAATAGTGTGAGCCCTGCTGTAATTTGGTGCTTCTTTTTGAGGATTACTGAGCGCTCACTGCTTCCCCAGTTGCACAGAGGTATACATGTTTGTGATCCTTTTTGTATTAAACATATAATTGCACAGTGATGTATATAAGTAGAACATTGGGGATGTAGACACATGTAACTACAGTTACCTGAAATAGATGCATAAAGTTTAATGAAAATAATTCTGTTTGATGTTGTGGTGTAGGAATGAATACTAATGCAAGGAATCTGTCTGGACTAACATTGACTTATAGCCCAACCATTTAATTAGTAAGTAAAATGAAATCGAGAAAAATTTGTAGGGATTTTGAGTAAAACAGGGTATGACAAGTAGTTAGGGAAGTAGAGATCGATTCCACAAGGACTACAATAATTGAATCAAGCAAATTAAAGTTCTAAGACATGTCACAACCCTCAATTTACCGAAAATCACTATCAATTTTTCATTTTTCGTTTATTATTTAATCCATTTCTTACCTTACTCTGATCATGAACAACTACACCACCAACAGTTGGGCTGTGTATCAGTGTTAATCTCATCCAACCATACCATTTCAAGTTACAAATCATTTAAACGTAAACACTTGTATTTCTAAATTAGAGTTACTATTTACATATGTTTACAATTCTTTACATCCCCAAAAGTTACATTCAAAATATTACTGTGCTATTGCAGGTCCAGATACAAAACCATACAAATGTGTATACCCTTATATGATGGGATGCAGCGGACTCCAAAAATCGTTCCTCAGTCGCTCTCAATCTACTGAAAGTGCTTTGTAGAGGGGGAAATAAGGGAGTAACCAAACCACACGCTCAGTAAGGCAATCATGAGAGCAGGTAGATAACTGTATTATCTACATGATTGTGATGCCATGCGTAAAGCCACGCAATTACTTGTCATACCCAAAAATATCAGTTCATGCACGTGTTCATGATATATAAAGCAGTTCATGCTATTCAGATTAGAGCACAAGTCGTAAATAAAGCATGGAAAATCATCATGCGCAAGTGATGTGCGTCCTTCCAAGACGTGTATACCGCAAGTGCACGGGTCGCAGAAGTAATAAAGGGAGCTGAGTCCCAGATTATCGTCCCACAGAGAAACACAATCAGCCTAACTAAGTACCAGTTAATTTTACCCGAAGTATATCATAGCAAATTATGGATATTAAATGAGTGATCTACCAAGTTTAATTTGAAAATACTGGAAAGCAAGGAAAATAATAAAAATACTAAAATAAACGAAAATAAGTAAAAATTACTCACTGAGCTCAAAGCAAAATAAAAGAGAGAATCTGCAAAAGAAAGAAAATACTAAAGCTCGAATTAATTAGTGTAAATTGACTAATGATGCAAATATAAGAAAATATAGATTAAAAATAAATAGATTAAAACTAGAAAATCTTAAAATGAAAATAAAATTTGCATGTGTTTAATCTAATTGATAAAAATGCAAAATAATCTAACCTAAGGCCTAATGGAATAAAATTCTAATAAAAATTCTAAAAATTCTTAAATATAACTTTAAAACTAAATGCCTAAATTGTTGACCCTAAATTATATATAACTCTAGATAATACTAAATTAATAAAATGCCTAAATAATTAATAAAATCTATTCTAAATGATGCATGAGAAATAAAATATTTTTGGGTTTTTAAAATTTAAAATGAAAACTATCCTAAGATGCATAAAACGATTCTATCCCTAATCTAACTCTAAATGCAATACATAAGCACTACACTTAAAATTTAATCTTAAATCTTATTGCATTTAAAAATTAAATATTATTATAATTAAAATGAAATCTTAAACTAAAAAGCAAAGAGAATTAAGCTAGTGAGCAAATTATTTCAAGAATCATAATTTAACCACTAATACTATTACCTAAACTAATAAATAGTAATAAAAGAAAAACTAACATCTAATATTTAATACAAAAACATGATAAAGCAAATTGAAAAAAAAAAAACTCAGCCATGCACTTTTCTCTGCCGAGCATCACGTTCCTGCATTGTACCACTTTGTGCTTCACACGTCCCCTGCACAAGCACAACCCAGCAGCTGATGCGTCTTTGCCTCCAATATCAACATTCTGTCTTTGCACTGTACTCCTTTATGCTTCACACGTCCTCTGCACAAACATAACCCAGCAGTGCCACGTCCTTCTTGTTTTCACTGTTGTCAACTTTAGCAGCTAGGAGCTGTCCAGAAACGCACAACCACAACGTCCTGCTCCAGCAAGTTTCACCCATGTGCCCCTGCCCAGTGTAGCTCAGCATTGCTTCACATCAGCCACGACACACATCTCTAGTACACAGTTAACAGCAAAACAGCAGGCAGAAACCAAAACGAGGGAGAAATGAAGTGCAGAACAGACAGGCAACACAGTAGTAAAATGAAGAAAACAGAGTATGGCAATTGATACAGAACAGAGAATGAACTGAAGCAGAAAAGGGAAAAATCAATGCAGAATAATAATTAAAAACAACAAATATAAAAAAGCAATAAAGCAGTACCCTAAAATAAAAGACTAAACATGGGAATAAACATAAGAAAAGCTGTATTTTATTCAAGTTAACTTCTAAAGAAAACTGATTTTTAACTGTGATCTGATTTAAAACTAACAATAAAATCCTAAATCAATCTAAGTAGATCGAGACTAGAAGCAACAATAGAAGACACGACAAACAAAGAGAATAAGTCTGCTGTCTCCAGCCAATCTCTCGCCATCCACTTTCATGCTGCAACCTCTACTCCAGCAAAAGAAAAACTTACCGAACAGTACAAGTGTAAGAAATAGAGCAGAACAGAGGTAGATAATGACTGCTTGAAGAA
Organism: Firmiana major; assembly: GCA_033439115.1. Lineage (NCBI taxonomy): Eukaryota > Viridiplantae > Streptophyta > Magnoliopsida > Malvales > Malvaceae > Firmiana > Firmiana major. The sequence goes on from CM065905.1 coordinate 11,044,279, forward strand.
ACAACAAAACCGAACAGCAACAACATTAAGAAGACGGAGAAGTTAAACTCATAGAAACTAAAGCAGTAAATAAATAACAAAACATGAAAACTGGAATGAAACCAAGAACCAAAGTAATAGTTCCATGCAGTGCGCCTCTGCCTACAGCAAACCTTGTTTTGTCGTACGTCCTCTGCACCAACAGCGAAAGCAGCAGCCATGCCTCCTGTGTTCATGCGCAACAACATCTATCATCCAGACCGTCTCTCGCAGCCGCAGTGCATGACCCCACCAAATAGCAGCCAGTAAGGACTTAAAAACCCAACAACGAACAAGGCAAGATGATGGCAACCTGTCATGCCCAAGAGCAACAGACCAAGCAGCCTCGAGCAACCTCTCATGTCACCAGGAACCACCAACTGCTAAGCAACATCATTCGACCTCTTACTAAGCTAATAAAATAGTTAAGAGAAGGAAGGCAGTACAAATCGGAGAAGATAGGTTCCTGTCACCAGTCGCTTTCCACTTCTTTGATATTTTCTAAAGATGTAAAAATAAAAATCTAATCCACTCCTAAACTAAGGAAAACAATGAAGATGAAATTCCAGAAAATAGTGATGACCAAGGGCTGCTGTCACCAGCCTCCAACATCCTGATTGAATAAAAACAGAAATGAAAGATTTTCATTAAAGAAGCTTAAAATGTGCCAAGTACAGGAAATGAAAACTTGCCAACCCTAGACAATGGTGTCTCCTACCCTACGTGAGAACAACTTCAAAAACATAAAAGAAATAAAAAAGAAAAACTTAAAAGAAAACCTAGCAGCCAACCAAAAAAAATTCTAGCCTTAAAAAAAACTCCTCTAAAAAACACTACCCTAAAATTGTCTCATCTTTTTCTTTTTATACACATCAAAATGGGGGTACAAAGGGAAATGTTAATCCTAGATGAGTTGGCATTGTTTGACCACTTGTCTTCACACCATTGGCTTCTAGAGAAGATATTTTCATGTCATTTGTCTTCTTATCCACTTGGATGTGCAATGTGACATGACTTGTGTCTTCTATGAGGTTGCCAAGGTGTCCTTTGATCTTATTCTTCAAAGGTGAATAAAATATGGACACTTGGCATCACATGTGTCAAGAAGAATGATGACTCATGCTACAAGACGAAATGGTTGTGGTCTAATCTCATTTTTTAGCTCATTTTCAGTCCATTTTCTACTGAAATGATTGAAATTCATATGGATTTAATTTATCCGCAAACATGAGAATTTTAATTAAAATGAGGGGTAATTAATAAAATAATATAGGGATTAAAATAGTTAATTAAGAAGTTAAGTATAAATAACTCTATTTTCATAGAATTATTTTACCCCCAAACTTAAGCTTTTGTTTGTCCTTAAGCAAAATAAAACATATGTAGGCACTGACAAGTACCAAACATATTATTTTTCCAATATTATCCTCAAAGAAAAAGTACAAACTCTGATATCAAAGATTCACAATTATAAGTCCAACACACAGAATCATTCAATGATAAGTCTTAACCCAAATTAGACTCCTCGTGTGTGTGTGAAAATGTCAAAGCCGCTTCACACTACATTACCCAGATCAAATTATGCAAATACAGTAAATGCAAAGTCAATGCCAAGTGATCATTCCCATAAGTTTGCTTTTCATTTCTCTCTCCTCTAATGACTCACACTTAACCAAATATCAATAGGACTTCATTCAGCTTGTAATGTAAGGTCAGGGCTAAGGCATGATAAAGTCAATTTAGGTTTAATTACCCCTCAACATGTGTTACTTCTAGGATCTTTGATGTAAGAGCTCATATTTATTCCCCCAAACTTATTTATTTTGCTAAACATTTTTATTCTATTTTTATATTTTTCTTCTTCTTCTTTTTTATTTTTTTCAATTTCACTATCACCTATAACCCATATGTACATAGCTCAAAATATATCCTAGTGAAATTACACGCTTTCGGGGTACGAGATAGGAAAATAGTGTTTAAGTTAAGGAAAAGTATGCAGGTGTATATACAAAGAAAATCTTATTTGGCCCAAATGGGTGACTAGGGGTAAAATACGTACAAGGACGACTGGAAAGGCTCAAACGATCCAAAGATGGCCTAAATCATTTCCCTAATTAAGTGTGATCTAATATTTCACCTTGAGATAAGATCAAACAACTTCTAGAATATGATGCACAAAATCAACTGAACAAATGCAATCCTATGTCCACATAAGCTTTTTCTAAATAAGTATACAGATTCATGACATGACATGTGCATAAAAATGAGAAAATCACAATCAGAATCAAGAAAAATTCAAGAATTCAACTTCATACTTTTCCTACAATCATGCTTCTTATTCAATAAAAGTTAGACTAAATCATGGGGTTATATCATCGGAATGTGGGAAAAACCACATGCTAAGTATTAAATCAAACAATGTAAGCTCATATTTTCGTAAAATTTTGTAATTCTGCCAAAAAATTTTCAAAAATGCGCAAGTGAATCCCCTCTCCAAACTTAAAGTGCGCAGTGTCTTCAGTGTGTAGATAATATAAGAATTGAACCTCAAGAATAGAATACTCCCCTATCTGATGATGAAGAACATGCGAAGCTTGATGAGAGCGTGCTGCTGCAAAGGCTATCTATATAAGAAATAAAGACAGAAGCAACAGAAAAGAGAAAAAAGAACTGTACAAAAAGTGAAAAGAAAAATAAAACAACCTCAAATGAAGTTAAATTAAGCGGCAGGATCAGAGGTAAGAGGATCAGCCAAAATGGTAACGAAATGCTGACGATCAAATCCTACCCCAAAATAGTGCTTAAGTCTACACCCATTAACTTTAAAGGGTTGCTTCAGGGTCTTATTCATGATCTCAATGGCTCTATGAGGGAATACTTGTATAATGGTGAAGGGTCCTATCCACCTAGACTTAAGCTTTTCTAGAAACAATTTCAAGCAAGAATTGAAAAGTAGTACTTGCTGGCCTGGCTCGAAGTGTCTCTCGTTTATTTTCTTATCATGCCATCATTTAGCCTTTTCCTTGTAGAGTGTGACGCCCCGGAAGTGTGAAAAATAGGGCAAATTTAAAATTTATTTACATCATTTCACAATTCTAGGTGCATTCCTGTGCAGTGTCATGCATCATCATATATATATATATATGTTATAAAACTTTAACCTCTGGATTTTATCATCCAATTTACATGTCACACCCTATACTTTCCTCAATTCCAAATTAATAAATCCTAATACATCCTATACATCATTGTTTATCAAGTGTCTGTAAATACAACTTAAGTCTGGGTACATGAAATATTAAAATATACCTGAAGCACAATATGTGGCCTGGAGCTCAAGCCCTCAACTAGCCACTATTCCGTATGTCATAGAAAAACTCTATTCACTTGAAGAAATCTGAGGGGAGATAAAACAGGGTGAGCCTTTAAATCGCTCAGTAAGGGGGTAAGGGATTCATTAACAAAATAATGATTTCCACAGCACAATCATTTTGTTTTGTAGGTGGAAACCCAATAAATTCAGTAGAAAAGTGTAGCATGAATAATCAAAACACCATCTCAACTCATTTCTCAAAGCTCATGCAGAAACATGAGAATAATTGATTTAATATAAAAACCATAGTTACAAGCATGTAGAAAACAGGATGCGATAATGGCTTTTTCTCATAAATGTGATGAAAATCATTGCAATAGTCATTCACGTGGCGCAGCCACTAAATTCAATCTCATGTGTAAAACGAGACTGGGTAAAGAAACCTCATATAAAAATTCGTCAAGGCACATCAAAACGATTAAACTCGTCCCCTAGGCGGACATCCCCAATCGAGGGATTTTGTCGACAATAATAGACCCATGGCCATGGTTCGCTGTCGACTTGATCAGAGTCGTACATCCATCGGTCTTACATGCTATCAAAGCACGACCCGGTCTTACATGCTATCAAAGCAATCCACCCATCGCTACCGTGGAGTGGGGTCATCTCGCGTTACTAGAACGGAGGTGTCGGTCTTACGTGCTACTAGAGCACGACCCGGCCTTACATGCTACAAGAGCACGACCCGACCTTACATGCTATAAGAGCAAAGCCTAATGTGTATTCATCATGACACGCTTAAGTTTCAGTAATAGCCATTATCATATAAAACCATTTTGCCTTCACGTAGCGCTCATAATGGTTTTTCTCATAAAATTCATCTCAAAATCATTTTGGAATCAACACAAAACATGTCAAAATCGAGCTCAAATTGGTAAAACCGCGCACACATTTCTCGAATCTCAGTACGCCTTAACATAGAGCCTAAATCACTTTTCACTTTTTAAACTCAAAACGGTTGTAAAACAATTTCACATTTAGTTTACAACTCATAAAAATTGGGCCCCAACCGGCTATAAAACCGTGTGCAACAACTCATTCACAACTCATAAAAACATGCTTGTTTTCTCAAATCACATTTCATGCTACAATATCATCATAAAATCGCATACATAAATTGTAAGACCCGATTTTATTCAAAACATGAAATGAGTAAAGATCAAATGAAGGATTGAAATGGAATTCTCGAACACGTGCAAGGGTAAAACGGTCAAAAAATAGAAATTCGGTATTAATCGTGATAAGAAAATTTTATTAAAAATAATGGATTTGAGAATCTTGATCAATAATGAAGAAATAATTAAATTTTGGGTTAAATTGATCACGATATGAATTTACTGGAACTAATCAAAATTTTCACTTCGAGAAATTACCCTGAAAATAATAAAAAAATATACCGAAAATATGAAATAATACCGATAAATTCATTTATAGATTAAATAAATTAAATAAGAAATTTTTTGGGATATTTTTTATTTTTAATATATTTTAATGGATTAAAATAATATTAAAAATAAATTAAAAATAAATTATAAATAATAAATTTAAAAAAAAAGAAGAAAAGAATCGCGAGTCGCGATTCTGAAGGAAAAATATAGGCAAACCGAGGGAACCTCATCGACGGTGAGCCCAAGCAAGTGCCGAGGAAGCCAGACAGGAGGCGGCCACCATCGGCACTAGCGACCGGCGAACAGCGAGGAGGCACGTTGGCGAAAGGGAAAGAGAGAGAACCGAGAGGAAAAAATGAGGAATTCGATGACCGGCATCGATCCAGGCCTAACCATCACCAACCGAAGGAAGCCCACACGAAGACCGGCTGTTCGACGGCTGAATCAACCGGTGGGATGGTGGCTAGCACCGAAAAGCGGTGAGAAAAGAAAAGGTACCGACGCCGGAAGGGAGAAGAGCCGGACCGGCCACTTTTCAGCCAGCTCGGACCACACCAACCCTAGATCCGAGCTTCAGACAATCCCGCGGAGTTGCTGGTGATGGAAGCCGGTGGAGAACCGACCGGTGAAGCCCTGAACTGGCCGAATCGGATTGAACCGGCTGGACCAAATTGGTCTGAATCGGGTTGAACTAGACCAAACTGGTTCAGCCAGAAAAGAAGAAAAAGAAAGAGAAAAAGGGAAAAAGAAAAAGAGGAAAAATTGGAGAAAAATCCTAGTGATGCAATCGAGCTACGGGTAAGTCGATTAGCAGTCGAAATTGACCGATTTAAATTTTGAAATATTTAATTTGATTAATATTCGACTAAAAATTTACCCGAAAAATTATATAATTGTGTAACTTAACAATTGACGTCAAACGAGAGCTCGAGACAATCTCGATTTACGTACTATTATGGAATCTCGAGTAAGTAACCCTTATTTACGACAATATTGCATCGTTATGTGTGTTAGAAATTTACCGCATAAATTACGGATTTAAATTCCGTATGAAATGAATAATATTCTGGAATTAGAGATATATTGTCGTAAATAATTCATTAAGCTATCCAAGAATTTAGAATGAGGCTCAATAAATACTGATGGGCCCAATGAGCCCAATAGGCCTCGATAATGTGAATAGTAAGTGAAAAAATGGGCTTAAGGTCGATTAAGGCCCATTATGGTACAATCGAACCCAATATGGGTAAACGAGCCCAATGATTTAAATTAAGCCCAAAAAATATGAAATATAATTAATTGTATTGTGTTTAACCTGATGTATATTTATATGCAGTTTCAGAGATTTGATTGAGAGTAAATCAGACTGCATGACGAGACATCAGTGAAAGGTCAAACTGTACAGAAAAATGAGGTAAGGGAATTGTGTGAGTAGCTAGAGGTAGCTACGCGTATTTTAATAGCTTTTGTATACACATAATATATATGTATACACAGAATATGTATAAAGGTCATAGAAATAGATTAAAGATTTTAAAGACTCGAAATAGGTAAAAATGCTATTTTACCTCTATTGAGGGAATTCACCTAAGGATGGTGAAAGTATGACATGCATGAAATGCATGATTTAAGGAATTTTCTGATTTAAGGAATTTTCTTGGTTTTTAAGCAAAGCAAATTGGTAGATTGACCAGTATTTGCATAAATTGCACAAGATAACACTACGTAAGTGTTATTTATATTTAAATGAAATTCTTTGGAAAATGGGCCAACTATCACGTTTATACGGAAACAGATAGTGCTGGCGCATAGCTCACACTATATCTTAGTTTGTGAGTGTGTAAAAATGTGCTTGAGCGGTTGCTCGCACTGACTTGTGTGACATCATATGCATGAAATGTGCTAGAGCGGTTGCTCGCACCAATTTTTATTATTGTGAAATGCATAAGAGGTGTTGGAGCCTAGCTCGCACTCTGTTTTGACTGTTTTGACTTGATATGCATAAAAAGGTGCTAGAGCGATTGCTCGCACTAGTTTGTATGACTTGATATGCATAAAAAGGTGCTGGAGCTTAGCTCGCATCATGTTTTGATATGATAATTGCATAAAAGCTGTGCTGGAGTGTAACTCGCACGAGATTTGATGTATTTATGCATAAAGCCGTACTAGAGCGTTGCTTGTACGAAGTTTTGAATTACTTAAGCATTCATTCGTGCTGGAGTGTAACTTGCACGAGATTTGATTTATTTATGTGTGAAACCGTACTAGAGTGTTGTTCGCATGAAGTTTTGAATGATTTATGATTTTATATAGATTTATAACTCATTTTAAAGTCGCATTGGAGTGCTACTCGTACGTAGATTTTAATGATTTTTATGAAACCGTGCTAGAGATTCACTCGCATGAGATTGTTAGATATCATGAATATGCATGGATCCGTGCTAGAGCTTCGCTTGCACAGGGATTTATATGATATGCATATAGCCATGTTGGAGCCTCTTGTAGACTGTGTGTCATAGTAAGATGATATGTCCACACGTACATACTGAGACATATTAGGCATGGGTGGATAAGACCTATTGCAGGCACCCCCTGATTGAGACTGGGTTCACGCAGTACGATGTATTGTGTATATCACATGGAGTACGATGTACCGTGGGGATTGTTGGAGTGGAGTGGCATTAGCCACCAGATAGCAAGCCTCGCCATCGCAATCCTGATGTTATGTTGTTCTGGAGGTAAGATTGACCCACCTCCGTTTTAGGTGTGATACCTCGTACACTAGGTACCGTGTAGCCAGGGATCACTAGGTTATGACCATAGTCCTCGATGTTACTGATATAGTCACCTACTTGTCTCACATGATATAACTTATGGTCTCGATAGACCAAGGTAGACTCGAGGGAAGGGTCAAGCCCCGATTTTGTGATTTTCATTGAGATATGATTTTATAACAGACTATTATAATGAATTTTCAATGAGATTATTTTATGAGATGCTTAACCCCTTCGGGTTAGTTTATACTGCAGTTTTAATAAAATGATTTAAATGCAGTAGCATGATGAGTTTTCCATGCTTTAATTATAAATTCATGAAAAGATTTGTCTCTCATGATTTGATTTACATGGCATGAACTAATTTATGATCCTAATTTAATTCATGCTAATTATGATTTAATGATGTCACATAAAATGCCTTTGATGCATGAATTACACGATTTCTATATGCACAAATAGTTTTGATAAACTATGGCATTGAAATATGCATGATTTTGTGTGTAAGCTTTTAACGAAAAGAAATGGATTTTAAGGGCATGGCATTATGAGCATGTAGATAGTGGAGCTATCTACTTACTTGCATAATTGCCTTACTGAGCGTGTGGTTTTTTCACCCCCTTATTTTCCCATCTTTTCAAAGTATTCGCAGTAGTTAGTGAGCATCTAAGGACTTGCAATCTTGGTATCCACTGCTTCCCATCGAGAGACATGTATAAACATTTGTATAGTTTTGTATCTAAATATGTAATGCACAGTACTGTAAATGGATATGATGTCGGGGATATACGGTGATGTAATACTGTTGTATATGTATTTAGTTAAAGTCAAAGGATCGTAAATCCTGATCTATGAATATGATTATGGAAATGGAATGGTAAATAGGTGAGAAGTGACTAACACCGAATAATAGCCCAACTGTTTATAGGATGGTCACGATGAGAGAAATGTAAGAATTAAATAATAAATGAAAAAGTAAAAACTTTACTCTGATTTTTAGGTAATTTGGGTCGTGACAGTTTTTGGTATCAGAGCTAAGTTGGCCTGATATGAGTTTGTGTTAGTGGTTAAGGAAGTTTATATCCCCATGTACTGTGCATTGTTTAGATACAATTGTGTATATCGAGATGGAATTGCAGCTAAGAATTTGGTTTCAAATGCAAGAATAGACTCATTAACTGATAGCCGCTATGGTAGAGGGGCGAGTACACGAGCTCGAGGCCGTAGAGGTAGGCTTGAGAGTCGTACTGAGTCGCCACATGAGACTCAAGATGAGATTGATGTGGAGGCTGGTATTGAGTATGCCCCATAGAGTCTGACAGAAAGATGGGACAGAGTTCGATAGAGAGATCGGACAATATTGAGACACGCTTCGCGAGGTTAGAATGGAGTGTGGAGAATATTTTGCGAGCTAATTGCTCAGAGTATGCATGGGAATTGAGGGTGAGTCAGAGCATTGGTGGAAGTTCGCTCGACCCATCTTAAGAGTTAGACATCCAGAGCTTACATGAGAAATATTTCTAGATGTATTTCGATGACAGAATATCCCGGACACTGCTTAAAGAAAAATTACAGATAAAATTCTTTACTCTAACCTAGAGGAATTGGTTGACTAACGAGTATGAATCTCAGTTTATATACCTGCCCAGATATGACCCGACACTATGAACAGTGAGAGTCAAAATGTCTAAAAGTTCATGGAAGGGCTCAGATTGTCAATTAGAATCCGATTGGCCCCGTTAGATATTACTACCTATGCCGAGGCAGTGCACAGACTACAGTTGTGTGAATAAGATCATAAGTTGCACGCCTTTGAGATTGAGAAAGGTAGTAAGGGCCAAAATAGAGACAGAAAGAGAATAGAGAATGACAGAGATGTCAGAACGAGAAAAAGGTAGTTTGGAAAAAAATTAGAGCTGATGAGTCACGGGGTAAGATGATTGGTAAGGCCCCAGTGTATCCAAATACAGTACTTTTGAGGGGTATTGTGATTGGAGGACCCCGACCTGCTACGGAATAGCGTAGGATGTGTGGTAGATACCACGAAAATAAGATGTTGGACGAGGGCGAGTAGATGCCTTGGACCAGGACACTACTGATGTTTCATCTGATGTGGTGAAGATACCACACTGGTTGTGAATAATGAAGTAATTATTTTAATTGATCCTGGTGCCACGCATTTATTCATACCACCTTCATTTGCTTATAAGCTAGTGAAAGATGTGAAACCTGTATCCTTAGGTAAGATGATGATAGTTAGCTGATTTTCACTAACTGAATATGGGTATAGGGATTATAAGTTGAAAACGGGGGAAAAGGATACGTCAGCCAATTCTATTCAATGGAATATGAATAATTTTGAAGTAATATTTGAGAATAGACTGATTCGGCTGTAAACTATGCTGTTCAGATTTCTATCCTCAGATAGTGATATGGTTACCCCTAAAAAAAAGTATGCTGTAAGTTTTAACAAGTAATGAAAGAGTTTGTTATAAGTGATATATGAAAGGAGATAAGCTTTGAGATGTGATAGATCCTGAATACGAGATATATTGGAATAAGAGGCGTATGCAAGGTAAGAATATCTTTGATATGTAAAGTAATTTGGATTAAGCGATATGTATGGAATATGAATTGCGGCCAAGGATAAGATAAGGATATATCCATAACCAATCTATGTGGTCAAGTCTGAGGGTTAATAAATGTATTTCAAAATACCTCCCCACCTGAAGACTTGACACCATCTAGAAGCGCACACATAACCTATAAATTGAAATCGACAGTCGTAATATATACATTTAAAATTTGAGTACCTTTACTGGTACGATAAAGAAATATAGAATTCGATTAATCATGAAGGTTTAAAAAAATTAAAATTTTATAAAAGTCATTAATATAAGAAAAAGGAAATGACGTGGGTTAGTATCTTGAACGGAAGCGATTTTGAAATGACATTATACGTTTATGAGTACATAGGTCAAGGATATGGGTGATTGAAATATTTAGTGGAACTCAACTACGATGAGGTATTTAAACCTTACCTGGACCGATTGGTTGTCATCTTTAGCTACGATATTTCGATGTATTCGAAGTCCAGGGAAGAGTATGAGTAGCAATTGGAAACTGTCTTCAGACGAGGTGTTGTGAGTTTCTTGAAATGGGCTGCTCAGTTGATACGTCTCATTTGGAAAAAGATTGCATACGAGTGGGATGATAAGTATGAAAATGGCTTCGGTGAGTTCTGGTATATGGAAGTAATAAACTGACTATCATTATTATTCTCACCATAACCAAAAACTTAAGAGGTTTCAGTGTGTATGGATACCTTAAAATAAGGATTGAGTTGTGTATTGATGTAAAATGAGAAGATAGTCGTTTATGGATCTAGATAGTTCAAGGACCATAAGAGAAACTATCCAACCCATGATTTAGAGTTGGCAGCCATAACATTTACACTAAAAGTATGGTGCCACCACTTATACAGTGAGAAATTTCAGATATACATTGATCGTAAAAGCTCCGAGTATCTGTTTCACAGAGAGAGTAGAATATGAGATAACCAAGAGAGTTAGAGCTTTTAAGGATTATGATTGTGGAAATTGTACCACCCAGGAAAGGCTAATGTAATGGCTGATGCCTTAAACAGAAAGAGCCTCGGGATGGTACCACATATGATGGTCAGGGAGCGTGAGTTGCTAGAGCGGCTGTGAGCCTCATTAGTGTTGTGATCCATTCTGATGATGACGGTGATTTTGTGACAGCTAGCCTGAGGTTAGAACCGAATTTGAGTGATCGGATTTGCTAGGCTTAGCGTGATGATCGACATGGTGTCGATAGTATGGGTCAGATTCAGAAGGGTATAGTGACAGAGTTCACAGTCAGTGATGATGACTTACAGAGGTTCGGAGACAGCATAAGTGCTCCCTAGGACCACAGTTGTTGAGATAGTGTTATTTTAAGAAGCTCACTCTTCGGGATATACAGTGCATCCGAGAAATAATAAATATATCGAAATCTCTGAAAAGGGTATTGGTGGTCAGATATGAAAAGAGACATTATAGAGTTGTGGAGAAGTGTCTCGTATTTCAGCAGAGTAAGGTAGAGTACGAGAAGTCTGCAGGATTATTGCAGCCTCTACCTATATCGACACGAAAATGGGAACAAGTTACCATGGATATCGTGATGGGTTATAGAGGACCGCATGAATCACGAGGCTATCTGGGTGATAGTCGATAGATTGATTAAGTGTACCCACATTCTGGCTATGGAAATCCCCAGATACTCAGAGTGTATAGGCGGATTTATGTGTACAGAAAATTGTGGAACATTATGTAGCGTTCCAGTGAGCATGGTATCAGATAGGGATTCCCGCTTCACTTCTCACTTTTGGGAATATTTTTTTAAGCCATGGGAACCCGATTGAGTGTTAGCACAGCTTCCGTCCTCAGACAGATGGTCAGTCAAAGATGACTGTACAGGTTCTGAAGGATATGATGAGAGCGTGTGCCATTGATTTTATAAGCTCTTGGGAAGATCAGTTGTTACTAATCGCATTCGCCAATAATGACTACTATCACTCGAGTATCGGGATGACTTTATATGAGGCATTGTATGGCCGTAGGGGTTGTTCCCCGACTTGGATAAGAAGAAGTGGGTGACAGATAGAGAATTGTTCCCGAATTGGTAAGACAAACCTCTGAGAATGTTCAGTGGATTTTGAGAGATTAAGAACACCTCAGAGTAGACAGAAAAGCTATGCTGACAAGAGATAGAAAACCATTGGAATTCACCAAGGGTGAATCAGTATAGTCAAAATTTATTTGTCCTAAGGGCATAAGGACATAACGAGATTCGGAAAGAAGGCAAATTGAGTTTCGTTAGATTTAATCCTTTGAGACATTGGACAAAGTGGGAGATAAGGCCCATAGGTTGGTGTTACCACCTGAATTAGCATGCATCCACAATGTGTCCTATCTTATGATGCTTCGAAAATACTATCTGAACCCAGCATATGTGATCGAATATGAGCTCCAACAGCTTAGCTCAATGAAAGTATAACGTATGTTGGAAAATCGATTCGGGCATTAGACGAAAGGAGAATGTGTTGAGGTTTAAGATGATCTCCCTAGTCAAGTCCGTTGGTAGTATTACACTCCGTAAAAGTCACATGAGAATTAAAGAGTATGATGCGATAGACGTACCTGGAGTTGTTTATGGACCCATTTGACTTGGTTCTAATTTGGAGTACCAAATTTCTTAGGTGGGGGAGATTATGTAAGACCCGATTTTATTCAAAACACGAAATGAGAAAAGATCAAATGAAGGATTAAAATGGAATTCTCGAATACGTGCAAGGGTAAAACGGTCAAAAGACGGAAATTCGATATTAATCGTGACAAGAAAATTTTATTAAAAATAATGGATTTGAGAATCTTGATCAATAACGAAGAAATAATTAAATTTCGGGTTAAATTGATCAAGATATGAATTTACTGGAATTAATCGAAATTTTCACTTCGAGAAATTACCCTGAAAATAATCAAAAAATATACTGAAAATACGAAATAATACCGATAAATTCATTTATAGATTAAATAAATTAAATGAGAATTTTTTTGGGATATTTTTTATTTTTACTATATTTTAATGGATTAAAATAATATTAAAAATAAATTTACAAATAAATTATAAATAATAAATTAAAAAAAAAAGAAAAGAATCGCGAGTCGCGATTCCGAAGGAAAAACAGAGGCAAACCGAGGGAGCCTCACCGACGGAGGCGACCGGCGGTGAGCCCAGACGAGTGCCGAGGAAGCCAGACGGGAGGCGGCCACCACCTGCACCAGCGACCGACGAACGACGAGGAGGCACGCCGATGAAAGGGAAAGAGAGAGAATCGGGAGGAAAAAACGAGGAATCCGGTGATCGGCGTCGATTTAGGCCCAGCCACCACCAACCGAAGGAAGCCCATGCGAAGACCGGTCGAGTAGTGGCTAAATTGGCCAGTGGTATGGTGGGTAGCACTGGAAAACAGAGAGAAAAGAAAAGGCACCGGCGCTGGAAGGGAGAAGAGCCGGACCGACCACTTTCCGGCCACCTCGGACAACATCGACCCCAGATCCAAGCTTCAAAAAATCCCGCAGAGTTGCTGGCAATGGAAGCGGCTGAAGAACCGACCGGCGAAGCCCTGAACTTGCCGAACTAGACTGAACCGGCTGGACCGAACCGGTTTGAGCCGGGTTGAACCGAATCGAACCAGTTCAGCCAGAAAAGAAGTAAAAGAAAGAGAAAAAGGGAAAAAGAAAAAGAGGAAAAATTGAGGAAAAATCCCAGTGATACAATCGAGCTACGGGTATGTCGGTAAGCGGTCAAAATTGATCGATTTAAATTTCAAAATATTTAATTTGATTAATATTCGATTGGAAATTTACCCGAAAAATTATGTAATTGTGTAGCTCGACAATTGACATCAAACGAGAACTCGAGACAGCCTCGATTTATGTACTATCAAGGAATCTCAAGTAAGTAACCGTTATTTATGATAATATTGCATCGTTATGCGTGTTAGAAATTTACCGCATAAATTACGGATTTAAATTTTGCATGAAATGAATAATATTCTGGAATTAGAGATATATTGTGGTAAATAATTCATTAAGCTATCCGAGAATTTAGAATGAGACTCAATAAATACTGATGAGCCCAATGAGCCCAATAGGCCTCGATAATGTGAATAGTAAGTGGAAAAATGGGCTTAAGTCCGATTAAGCCCATTATATTACAATCGGACCCAATATGGGTAAACGAGCCCAATGATTTAAATTAAGCACAAAAAATATGAAATATAATTAATTGTATTGTATTTGACCTGATGTATATTTAACGTAGTTTCGAAGATTTGATTGAGAGCAAATCGGACTGCATGACGAGACATCAGTGAAAGGTGTGAGCTCCGGTCCCGCAGGACACAGGACACTACATAGCTACAAATTGTCCGCTTTTGGTCCCACTGGACCAGCACGGATTTGTTCCCACAGGACGCGTCTCCCAGGTTTTGAACTCAGGACATAGTCCTTTGTTTGACACCCCTGGTACCATTGAGCTTTGGCTCAATGGTACCAGGGGTGTCAAACAAAGGACTATGTCCTGAGTTCGAAACCTGGGAGACGCGTCCTGTGGGAACAAATCCGTGCTGGTCCAGTGGGACCAAAAGCGGACAATTTGTAGCTATGTAGTGTCCTGTGTCCTGCGGGACCGGACCTCACATATGTAATTACAATGTGGTTGGAGTGATAATGATATTTAGCAATTTAGGAATTTTGAGCTATAAATGGAGATTTAGACAATGTGGTGTATTAGCATAGATATTGTGGCATAGGAAATATAGAATGTTGAGGTGTTGTGAGCGAGATTGTGGTTTGTGGTGGAGTTATGAGAATTGAGAAATTTGAGGAGTTGTGAGCAATTATGCTCGATTTTGAGAATTGAGGTTGATGTGATAGTTGAATATTGATGTTTTAACATCGTTTGGACAGCTCGGGAGTTCCAGAGTGGAATGTGAGGCTAGTCCGTGATACGGGGGAAACGATTGCACTATACGAGGTGCAAAGATGTAAGGGAAACTAAACCATTTGTGTATGTGATTTACGAACTATTATAGCATGGATTGTGATTTATAAAACAAGCATGTTAAGTGTTGTGTTGTGATACAATTGCACACGATTTTTATAGCCGGTTGGAGCCCAATGTTTTTATGAGTTTATAACTGGGCTCTACGTTAAGGCAATATTGAGATTTGAGAAATGTGTGCGTGTTTTATCGGTTGGGACTCGATTTCAATATGTTTTGTGTTGAGTACAAAACGGTTTTAAATGAGTTTTATGAGAGAAAAACCACTATGAGTTCTACGTGAAGCCAAACGAGTCTTATGTGATAAGACTTAGGTGTGTAATTTTGAGTACACACCGGGCATTGCTCTGGTAGCATGTAAGCCCGATTCTTCTCCGCTCTGGTAACGTGAGAATAACCCATTCTGTGGCTATGCCACGTATACTTGGTGGCCGTTGCCACGTGAGAAACCCCATTTGGTGGCCGTTGCCACGTGAGAACCCTATTTGGTGGCCGTTGCCACGTGAGAAACCCCATTTGGTGGCCGTTGCCACGTGAGAAACCCCATTTGGTGGCCGTTGCCATGTGAGAAACCCCATTTGGTGGCCGTTGCCACGTGAGAATCCTATTTGGTGGCCGTTGCCACGTGAGAACCCTATTTGGTGGCCGTTGCCACGTGAGAAACCCCATTCTGTGGCTGTGCCACACGTGAATTTAAATCAGTGGCTATGCCATGTGTGCTTAGTGGCTGTGCCACGTGTGAATTTAAATCAGTGGCTATGCCACGTGTGTTTAGTGGCTGTGCCACGTGCATTATTATTACAGTGATTTTATCACGTTAATTGAGAAAGCGTTTATCGCATTATTTTCACATGCTTTGTTATTGCTCTAGACTGAGCCTTTTTACTTCATGTTTTCACATGATTTGAGACATGAGAATGTCGTTTTGAGTACTTTCATGCTATGGTTTTCAAATGAGATTAATGAGTTTCACATACAAATAAATATTTTGTGATGTGCATTTTGGTTTATGAAATGAGTCCCTTACCCCCTTTACTGAGCGATTTAGAAGCTCACCCTGTTTTCTTTCCCCCCAGATTTCTTCAAGTGAAAAGGGTTTTCCTGCGACGTACAGAGTAGTGGCTAGTGGAGAACTTGAGCTCTAGGCCATATATTGTATTTTGAGGTATCTTTTATCTTTTCATGTACCCAGACAATTATCATAATTGCAGACACTTGATGTATAACATTGCGTGGGATGTATTAGGATTAATTAACTTGAGATCAAGTAATGTATATGATATAATATATACTATTTAATGACGAGATCTTGAGGTATGATATAGGTGATGATGTATGACACTGCACAGGAATGCACTCTTAATTGTGAATTAATAAGTAAAAAGTTTTAAAACAGCCCTATTTTCCGCACTTTCGGGGCGTCACATAGTTTTCTTGGTATCAGAGCTTAGGGTGTCTAGTACTGTCAGTGTCGGTTAAGTGAAATAGAATACATCCCAAGTGTCTATAATAGTCTGGTCATGAACTGGAATTGAGGATTGAGATTTCAATCGATTCTGATATGTACGCGCAGGAGACGAGTTGAGATAGAGAATGAGTGGACGACGAGGTCGTTCGAGGAGGCAGGCAGAGTCCCCTCCGCCACCTGTCCCACAACCAGAGAGTCCTAACTCTCGATTTAATCGGATTGAGACCGATGTGATGCAAGGTTTTGAGCAGATGGCAGCGTTATTCGCGCAACACTTTGGAGTTAATGCCTCGGGTACTACTCCTACACCACCACAAGGACCTCCCATACCCCCAATACCTCCCGTAACTCAGCCGGATGATAGAAGTATGGTCCGACTGAAGGATTTTCTGAAGATGAATCCGCCCGCATTTAAGGGAAAGAAGGATCCTACAGAGGCTGAGGAGTGGCTGACGGAGTTGAGAATTATATTTGATTATCTGGGATGCACCGATGCTGAGAGGGCCAGTATGAGTATCTATATGTTGAAAGGGAGAGCTCGAGATTGGTAGGGTACTACCCAGGGTATTTTGATGTCCCGCCAGGATGTGATTGGTTGGGAAGAGTTTCAGACAGCCTTTAGGACCCAATATGTACCACGAGCCGCCCAGAGAAAGAAACAGGCCGAGTTTTTGAGTTTGGTACAGGGTGACATGTCTGTGGATGACTATGAGAGCCAATTCACTGCGCTATTGAGATATGACCCAGAGACCTTTAAGAATGAAGAGCTCCGCACAGAGAAATTCGTATATGGATTGAAGCCCATCATCAGAGATAGATTGATAAGGCTATGTATTACTGAGTTTGGAGATGCTCTGAGACGAGCACAAGAGATTGAAAGAGGAATTGAAATGGTACAATCCCAGAATGAGCTCAGAGCGGTGAATAGAGATAAGGGCAAGAGGCCAGCGATTTTTCAAACAGAGGCTCGGAGAGGTTCCTTCAGAAGAGGGAGGATTGAGGTACAGAAGGGCAGATTAGAGAGACCCAAAGGTTACCCTAACATTAGAGAGACCCCTCGAGATGTCAGGCCTGAGACAAGGTTTTGCAAAAATTATGGCCGTATGCATGAGGGAAGTTGTACTGGGTCGATCCATGGATGTTTTAGATGTGGAGACATGGGTCACATGGTGAAGGATTGCCCTCAACCTCAGAAACCACATGTCTTGGAGCCCACTAGACAACAGCCTCAGAGAGTGAATCCCCAGAGACAGGCCACTGCTGCAGAGAAAGGAAAGAGACCTGTTACCTAGGGACGTGTGTTTGCCCTAGATAAGGAAACTGCTGACACTTCTGCAGAAACTATAAGAGGTACACTCTCTGTCTGTAATCATAAGGCTCATGTGTTGATTGATTCAGGATCCACACATTCGTTTATTTCTGAGCACTTTGCATGTAGATTAAACTTGAAGTTTGAACCTCTAGAATATATACTACGTGTAAATACCCCTATGCGTGAATCCCAGAGAACTGAGTTAATCTGTAGAGGATGTGATATAAAGGTGGGAGATAGAGTGATGTTAGCAGATCTAATCATGCTGAATATACATGGGTTTGATGTAATTTTGAGAATGGATTGGTTGGCAACCAATCGAGTGAGCCTAGATTACTACACTAAGATTGTAACTTTCTCCCTACCTGAACCTTACAGTGTATGATTGAGATATTGAGGAAATGAATATGTGGAATTCTAGTAAGTAATTTGAGAATTTTAATATTATTTTGGAGAATATTAAATATGATTGTTCATGTGAAGGTTATGAGACACTCATCTCAGACGATGAGCAGGAACATCCGAGGATTGAGGATATACCTGTGGTGTGTGAATTTCTGGATGTTTTCCCAGATGAATTGCCAGGTTTACCACCAGAGAGAGAGCTAGAGTTTACCATTAATTTGGTACCAGATACTCAGCCGATCTCTAAACCTCCCTACAGGATGGCATTAGTGGAACTTGAGGAATTGAAGAAACAACTACAGGAGTTATTGGATCAAGGGTTCATTAGGCCCAGTGTTTCACCGTGGGGAGCACCGATTTTATTTGTCAAGAAGAAGGATGGTAGTCTCAAATTATGCGTAGACTATCGGTTGTTGAATAAAGCCATGGTGAAGAATAAATACCCATTGCCCAGGATTGATGATCTACTTGATCAGCTGAGAGGGGCATCAGTCTTTTCTAAGATTGATTTGAGATTGGGCTATCACCAATTAAGGATCAAGGAAGAAGATATTCCAAAGACAGCCTTTAGGACGAGGTATGGCCATTATGAATTTCTGGTGATGTCCTTTGGCTTAACAAACGCCCCTGCAGCATTTATGAGATTGATGAACGAGGTGTTCAAAGACTATCGGGATAAATTTGTGATAGTCTTTATTGATGATATCCTGGTATACTCTCAGTCGTATGAGGAGCATGCACAGCATTTGTGGTTAGTACTACAGATACTCCGAGATAAGCAATTATATGGAAAGCTTAGTAAGTGTGAGTTTTGGCTGGATCGGATAGCTTTCCTTGGTCATATAGTCTCAGAGAAAGGAGTATCAGTGGACCCAAGCAAGGTGGAGGCTGTGCTTAATTGGGAGAGACCGAGGACAGTTACTGAGGTACGAAGCTTCCTTGGTTTGGCAGGGTATTACAGAAGATTTGTGGAAGGATTTTCCCGGATTGCCGCCCCTTTGACTAAGCTTACGCGCAAAGAGACTCCATTTATATGGACTGATCAATGTGAGCTCAGTTTTCAGGAATTAAAGAGGAGGTTGACAACGGTACCTGTGTTAACTATTCCTGAGGGATCAGGAGGATTTTCGGTGTATAATGACGCATCTCATCAAGGATTCGGGTGTGTGCTTATGCAGCACGGAAGAGTGGTCGCATATGGATCGCGACAGCTGAAAGACCATGAGCGGAATTACCCCACGCATGATTTGGAGTTAGCCGCTGTGGTATTTGCTTTGAAGATCTGGCGACACTACTTATATGGGGAAAGATTCCAGATCTTCACTGATAACAAGAGTTTAAGATATCTCTTTGATCAGAAAGAGTTAAACATGAGACAAAGGAGATGGATGGAACTCCTTAAGGATTATGACTGCGAGATTCTATATCATCCGGGTAAGGCAAATGTAGTTGTTGATACCCTGAGCAGGAAGAGTATGATATCTGCTATGATGATCAGGGAATGGGATTTACTAGAGCAGTTCGCCAAACTTCGGATCAGAGTTAAAGAGATAGAGACTGGATTTTTGGCTAGCTTGCGGATAGAGCCCAGGATCATGGATCAGATTAGAACTGGGCAGCACAGTGATCAGAGATTGATAGATATGGTTAGCCAAGCTGAACAGAGTTCGCAGTCGGATCTCACAGTCAGTGAGGATGGATTGTTGAGACTCAGAGGACGGATTTGTGTACCGGACGATGATACCCTGAAGAGACAGATACTGAGAGAATCCCACTGCTCGCAATACACCATGCACCCAGGGAGTACTAAGATGTACCGAGACTTGAGAAAGGTGTATTGGTGGAGTGGTATGAAGCGAGACCTAACAGAGTATGTGGCCAAGTGTTTAGTATGCCAACAAGTGAAAGCTGAGCATCGAAAGCCCGGAGGACTACTACAGCCCTTACCTGTACCTACATGGAAATGGGAGCATGTCACTATGGACTTTATTATGGGTTTACCGAGGACCCGAAGAGGTCGTGATGCTATATGGGTTATAGTGGATAGATTGACCAAGAGTGCCCACTTCCTTGCCATCAAGAGCACAGATACTGTGGATGCCTTAGCTGAGCTGTATGTCAGCGAGATAGCTAGATTACATGGGGCTCCAGTGAGTATTACTTCTGATAGAGATTCCCGATTTACTTCTAGATTTTGGACCCAGTTTCAGGAGTCCATGGGATCTCGATTGAGTTTTAGTACCGCCTATCATCCTCAGACAGATGGTCAGTCAGAGAGGACTATTCAGACCCTGGAGGATATGTTGAGGGCGTGTACGATGGATTTTAAGGGATCATGGGATGATCACCTGCCCCTAGCAGAGTTTGCGTACAATAACAGCTATCATGCAAGTATTGGAATGACACCCTTTGAGGCTCTATATGGTAGGAGGTGTAGATCCCCTGTAGCTTGGGAAGACGTCGGTGACAGAAAGATAAATGCTCCCGAGCTTATTGAGCAAGCCGTACAGAGTGTGAAACTCATATGTGAGTGGTTATAGGCTGCACAAAGTAGACAGAAAAGCTACGCGGATGTGCGTAGACGGCCACTCGAGTTTGACGTTGGTGATGTAGTATTTCTGAAAATATCACCGAGTAAGGGTATCATGCGATTTGGGAAGAAAGGAAAATTGAGTCCTCGATACATAGGACCATTCGAGATTCTTGAGAGAGTGGGAGAGGTAGGTTACAAATTAGCATTACCCCCATAGATGTCCAGAATACACAATGTTTTTCATGTGTCTATGTTGAGAAAGTACCACCCGGACCCTTCTCATGTTATAGAGTATGATGAGATGGACATACAGGAGGACATGAGCTACACTGAGGAACCCGTTCGGATTCTCGATAGAAAGGAGAAGGTACTGAGAACCAAGAGCATCCCATTAGTGAAAGTTTTGTGGAAACATCACTCAAGGGAAGAGGCAACGTGGGAACTAGAGAACCTTTTGAAGGAGAAATACCCCCATCTCTTTAACTAGTTGAGTTGAATTTGGAGGACCAAATTCTTTTAAGGTGGGGAGGATGTGAGATCTGAGAATTTCAGACATATTTTAATTATGTAATATGAACATGAAGTATAATTTATTGAGCTAAGTGAATTGGGGAATGATAATTGGAGATTTATATGTTAAGTGTTTAAAATAAGTATGAAGTTATGAGGACAGATCGATCTGGGAGAAGGAGAGATCGATCTGGTGAGTTAAAAATGACAAGGAAGGAGGAATTTAAGGAACAGATCGATCTCCAATGGAAGAGGATCGATCTCCTTATGATTTTGTTTGAGAGAAGATCGATCTCATGAGGAAGAGATCGATCTCCAAATGATTCTGTTTGGGAGAAGATCGATCTCCTCAAGGAGCAGATCGATCTCATAAAGCCATAAAAAGATCGATCTCACCCCTCGACAGATCGATCTCCTAGGCATAAATTACCCCAAATCGTCCCAAAAATTCAAATGCAGATCGATCTCATCAAGAGCCAGATCGATCTTCTACCCTCAGCCTATATAAGGAACTCCTGTTTTTCTCCTGCAATCTCACTTTCTCTCTCTTCCAACCCCCATTTTCACCGAAACCTAGCTTTCTCACTCATCCAAAGCACCCATTTCCGTCCAAATAAGAAGTTGTGGCAAGAAGGAAAGTTGTTCCTCATCAAAGGGAGAACAACATACTTGGAAATCGAAAGACGGATCGAATCGAGGCAAGAGATAAGCTCTCCACAAGTTTTGGGTAATTTCTAAACCTCGATCTTGATATCTGAGATGATTTTGATGATAATGGTTGTTGTCATTGTGCTGAAATAGCTGAAAAATGATTAGGGATTGATGAAATTACAATGTGGTTGGAGTGATAATGATATTTAGCAATTTAGGAATTTTGAGCTATAAATGGAGATTTAGACAATGTGGTGTATTAGCATAGATATTGTGGCATAGGAAATATAGAATGTTGAGGTGTTGTGAGCGAGATTGTGGTTTGTGGTGGAGTTATGAGAATTGAGAAATTTAAGGAGTTGTGAGCAATTATGCTCGATTTTGAGAATTGAGGTTGATGTGATAGTTGAATATTGATGTTTTAACATCGTTTGGATAGCTCGGGAGTTCCAGAGTGGAATGCGAGGCTAGTCCGTGATACGGGGAAACGATTGCACTATACGAGGTGCAAAGATGTAAGGGAAACTAAACCATTTGTGTATGTGATTTGCGAACTATTATAGCATGAATTGTGATTTATAAAACAAGTATGTTGAGTGTTGTGTTGTGATACAATTGCACATGATTTTTATAGCCGGTTGGAGCCCAATGTTTTTATGAGTTTATAACTGGGCTCTATGTTAAGGCAATATTGAGATTTGAGAAATGTGTGCGTGTTTTGCCGGTTGGGACTCGGTTTCAATATGTTTTGTGTTGAGTACAAAACGGTTTTAAATGAGTTTTATGAGAGAAAAACCACTATGAGTTCTACGTGAAGGCAAACCAATCTTATGTGATAAGACTTAGGTGTGTAATTTTGAGTACACACCGGGCATTGCTCTGGTAGCATGTAAGCCCGATTCCTCTCCGTTCTGGTAACGTGAGAATAACTCATTCTGTGGCTATGCCACGTATACTTGGTGGCCATTTCCACATGAGAAACCCCATTTGGTGGCCGTTGCCACGTGAGAAACCCCATTTGGTGGCCGTTGCCACGTGAGAAACCCCATTTGGTGGCCGTTGCCACGTGAGAACCCTATTTGGTGGCCGTTGCCACGTGAGAACCCTATTTGGTGGCCGTTGCCACGTGAGAAACCCCATTCTGTGGCTGTGCCACGCGTGAATTTAAATCAGTGGCTATGCCACGTGTGCTTAGTGGCTGTGCCACGTGTGAATTTAAATCAGTGGCTATGCCACTTGTGTTTAGTGGCTGTGCCACGTGCATTATTATTACAGTGATTTTATCATGTTAATTGAGAAAGCGTTTATCGCATTATTTTCACATGCTTTGTTATTGCTCTAGACTGAGCCTTTTTACTTCATGTTTTCACATGATTTGAGACATGAGAATGTCGTTTTGAGTACTTTCATGCTATGGTTTTCAAATGAGATTAATGAGTTTCACATACAAATAAATATTTTGTGATGTGCATTTTGGTTTATGAAATGAGTCCCTTACCCCCTTTACTGAGCGATTTAGAAGCTCATCCTGTTTTCTTTCCCCCCAGATTTCTTCAAGTGAAAAGGGTTTTCCTGCGACGTACGGAGTAGTGGCTAGTGGAGAACTTGAGCTCCAGGCCATATATTGTATTTTGAGGTATCTTTTATCTTTTCATGTACCCAGACAATTATCATAATTGCAGACACTTGATGTATAACATTACGTGGGATGTATTAGGATTAATTAACTTGAGATCAAGTAATGTATATGATATAATATATACTATTTAATGACGAGATCCTGAGATATGATATAGGTGATGATGTATGACACTGCACAGGAATGCACTCTTAATTGTGAATTAATAAGTAAAAAGTTTTAAATCAGCCCTATTTTCCGCGCTTCCGGGGCGTCACAAAAGGTCAGACTGTATAGAAAAATGAAGTAAGGGAATTGTGTGAGTAGCTAGAGGTAGCTACGCGTATTTTAATAGCTTTGCATACACTGAATATGTATGTATACACAAAATTTCTATAAAGGTCCTAGAAATAGATTAAAGATTTTAAGGACTCGAAATAGGTAAAAATGTTATTTTACCCCTATTGAGGGAATTCACCTAAGGATGGTGAAAGCATGACATGCATGAAATGCATGATTTAAGGAATTTTCTGATTTAAGGAACTTTCTGGTTTTTAAGCAAAGAAAATCGATAGATTGGCCAGTACTTGCATAAATTGCACAAGATAACACTGCGTAAGTGTTATTTATATTAAATGAAATTCTTGGGAAAATGGGCCAACTATCACGTTTATATGGAAACAGATAGTGCTGGCGCATAGCTCGCACTATATCTGAGTTTGTGAGTGTGTATAGAATGTGCTTGAGCGGTTGCTCGCACTGACTTGTGTGACATCATATGTATGAAATGTGCTAGAGCGGTTGCTCGCACTAATTTTTATTATTGTGAAATGCATGAGAGGTTCTGGAGCCTAGCTCACACTCTGTTTTGACTGTTTTGACTTGATATGCATAAAAAGGTGCTAGAGCGATTGCTCGCACTAGTTTTTATGACTTGATATGCATAAAAAGGTGCTGGAGCTTAGCTCGCATCTTGTTTTGATATGATAATTGCATAAAAGCCGTGTTGGAGTGTAACTCGCACGAGATTTGATGTATTTATGCATAAAGCAGTACTAGAGCGTTGCTCGTACGAAGTTTTGAATTACTTAAGCATTCATTCGTGCTGGAGTGTAACTCTCACGAGATTTGATTTATTTATGCATGAAACCGTGTTGGAGTGTTGCTCGCATGAAGTTTTGAATGATTTATGATTTTATATGGATTTATAACTCATTTTAAAGTCGTACTGGAGTGCTACTCGTACGCAGATTTTAATGATTTTTATGAAACCGTGCTAGAACTTCGCTCGCATGAGATTTTTAGATATCATGAATATGCATGGAGTCGTGCTAGAACTTCGCCCGCACATGGATTTATATGACATGCATATAGCCGTGTTGGAGCCTTTTTGTAGACTATGTGTCACAGTGAGATGATATGTCCACACGTGCATACTGAGACATATTTGGCATGGGTGGATAAGAACCATTGCAGGCACCCCCTGACTGAAACTAGGTTCACGGAGTACGATGTCCCGTGTATATCACATAGAGTACGCATATCGTGGGGATTGTTGGAGTGGAGTGGCATTAACCACGAGGCAGCAAGCCTTGCCCTCGCAATCCTGATGTTATGTTGTTCTGGCGGTAGGATTGACCCACCTCCATTTCAGGTGTGATACCTCGTACACTAGGTACCGTGTAGCCAGGGATCACTAGGTTATGGCCATAGTCCTCGATGTTACTGATATAGTCACCTACTTGTCTCACATGATATAACTTATGGTCTCGATAAACCAGGGTAGACCCGAGGGAGGGATTAGGCCCCGATTTTGTGATTTTCATTGAGATATGATTTTATAACAGACTATTATAATGAATTTTCAATGACATTGATTTATGAGATGCTTAACCCCTTCGGGTTAGTTTATATTGCAGTTTTAATGAAATGATTTAAATCGAGTAGCATGATGAGTTTTTCATGCTTTAATTATAAATTCATGAAAAGATTTATCTCTCATGATTTGATTTACATGGCATGAACTAATTTATTATCTTGATTTAATTCATGCTAATTATGATTTAGTCATGTCACATAAATGCTTTTGATGCATGAATTACACGATTTCTATATGCACAAATAGTTTTGATAAACTATGGCATTAAAATATGCATGATTTTGTGTGTAAGCTTTGAACGAAAAGAAATGGATTTTAAGGGCATGTTATTATGAGCATGTAGATAGTGGAGCTATCTACTTACTTGCATAATTGTCTTACTGAGCGTGTGGTTTGCTCACCCCCCTTATTTTCCCATCTTTTCAGAGCACTCGCAGTAGTTAGTGAGCGGCTAAGGACTTGGAATCTTGGTATCTGCTGCTTCCCATCGAGAGACAGGTAAACACATTTGTATAGTTTTGTATCTAAATATGTAATGCACAATACTGTAAATGGATATGATGTCGGGGACGTAAGGTGATGTAATACCATTGTATATGTATTTAGTTAAAGTTAAAGGATAGTAAATCCTGATATATGAATGTGATTATGGAAATGGAATGGTAAATAGGTGTGAGGTGACTAACACTGAATCATAGCCCAACTGTTTATAGGATGGTCACGATAAGAGAAAGGAAAGAATTAAATAATAAATGAAAAAGTGAAAAATTTACTCTGAGTTTTAGGTAATTTGGGTCGTGACATAAATGAGTTTAAGTTTCCCTTACCTTGTTGCACCTCGTATAGTGCAATCGTTCCCCTAAATGACGAACTAGCCTCGCATTCCTCTCTGGAACTCCCGGGCTATCCAAACGATGCTAAAACATCAGTAATTCATCTCAATCACATCATCGAGCACACATTTGCTCATATTCTCGTTAAATACTACAAACCTCATTTTTCTCATATTCCTATCCTAATCCACATTCTCATCCACTACATTTCAAATCCTACATTTTTCATGCATAATATCCATGCCAAAATCACTTCATTGGCTCGATTCTAATTTATAGCCAAAATCCCAAAATTACCCGAAATTGTATAATATCATCATCATTCCAACAAAATCACAATTTCATCAACTATAATAATTTCCTAACTATTTTATCATAACACCCATAGTCACAATCACCAAAATCACCTCAATATCAAAGATTAAAGCTTAGAAATTTACTCAAAACTTATGGAGAGCTCTATTCACACCTCGATTCAATTCGTCCTTCGATTTCCAAGTTTGTTTTACTCCTTTGGATTAGGAACAACTTTCCTTCTTGCCTTTGCCTAAGATTTGGACAAAAATGGGGGTTTTGGAGGGGAGAGAAAGCTAGGGTTGCAAAAATGGCGATTTGAAGAGAGATAGAGATCGATTTCCAAAAAAACAAAGGGGTCCTTATATAGGCCGAAGGTAGGAGATCGATTTGGTCCATGATGAGATCGATCTCTCTTTGAATTTGGGAACGTTTTGGGGTAATTTTATGCCTAGGAGATTGATCTATCGTGGGGTGAGATCGATCTCATAATTGCTTCATGAGTTCGATCTGCTCCTTGAGGAGATCGATCTTTTGTTTACAGAATACTTCATGAGATTGATCTGCTCCATGAAGAGATCGATCTTCTCTTTATAGAAACATTTGGAGATCGATCTGCTTGTCTATGAGATCGATCTGCCTATCAGTTCTTGCACATTTTCTGCATTCTCGAGCCATGAGATCGATCTCTCATCCTTGGAGATTGATCTGGCCTTCACAGATTGTACTGCTGCTGCATCAATTTGCAGTAAACTCAATGTAAAACTTCCCAAAATCTACCCTATAGTCCATATTTCAATCCATACACATTCAAGACTTAAAAACCTCATCTTCTTATACTTCATCATATTTAAAACTTATGTGTACATTAACATATCATAATTACATACACCAAATTACAATTATCATAACTGGGGTATACAAAATTCTCAGTTCTCACATAGAGCTTGGCATTCTCATATGTCTGTAACCTAAACTCATCTAACTGGTTAAGCTATAGTAGCCTAGGGCCCAGTAGGCCTTATGCTTAAGCTCCACTGGCAAATGACAGGCCTTACCATAAACAAGCTGATAAGGGGACATCCTTATAGGTGTTTTGAAGGCTGTCCTATAGGCCCAAAGTGCATAATCTAACCTAATGGACCAATCCACTAATGCCATCCTATACAGAGGTCTAGTGATAGGCTGAGTATCTGGTACCAAATCAATGGTAAACTCCAGCTCTCTCTGTGGTGGTAAACCTGGCAACTCATCTAGGAAGACATTCGAAAATTCACACACCACAGGTATATCGTTAATCCTTGGATGTTCCCACTTATCATCTGAGATGAGTATTTCATAACCTTCACATGAACAATCATATTTAGTACTCTCAAAAGTAACATCAAATTTTCAATTTGCTTACAAAAATTCCAAACATTTATTTCCTCTATATTTCAAACTTACACTATAAGGTTCTGGTAGGGAGAAAGTTACAATCTTAGTGTAGCAGTCTAAACTCACTCGATTGGTTGCCAGCCAATCCATTCCCAAAATTACATCAAATCCATGTATATTTAGCATCATTAGATATGCTAACATCACTTTATCTCCCACCTTTATTTCACACCCTCTACAAATTAAATCAGTTCTCTAGGACTCACGCATAGGGGTATTTACATGTAGGATATACTCTAGAGGTTCAAACTTCAAATTTAATCCACATGCAAAATGCTTAAAAATGAATGAATGTGTGGACCCTGGATCAATAAACACATGAGCCCTATGATTACAGACAGAGAGTATACCTCTTATAGTTTCTACTGAAGTGTCTGCTATTTCCTTGTCTAGAGTAAACACATATCCCACTGTAACGGGCTTCTTTCCTTTCTTTGAAGCAGTGGCTCGTCTCGGGGGATTCACTCTCTGAGGCTGCTGTCTAGTAGGCTCTGAAGCATGTGGTCTCTGAGGTTAAGGACAGTCTTTTACTATGTGACCCATGTCTCCACATCTAAAGCATCCATGGATCAACCCAGTACAACTTCCCTAATGCGATCGACCACAATTTTTGCAAACCCTTATCTCAGGCCTGACATCTCGAGGGGTCTCCCTGATGATAGGATAAGCCCTGGGTCTCTCCAATCTGCCCTTCTGTACCTCAATCCTTCCTCTTCTGAAGGAACCTCGCCGGACATCTGCCTGGGAAATCGCTGGCCTCTTACCCTTATCCCGAGTCACCGTACCGAACTCATTTTGGGATTGTACAATTTTGATTCCCCTCTCAATCTCTTGTGCTCGTCTCAGAGCATCTCCAAACTCAGTAATACACAGCCCTATCAATCGATCTCTGATGATGGGTTTTAATCCATACATAAATCTCTCTGTGTGGAGCTCTTCATTTTTTAAGGTCTTTGGATCATATCTCAATAAAGCGATAAATCGGCTCTCATAATCATCCACAGACATATCGCCTTGTACCAGATTCAAAAACTCTGCCTGCTTCCTTCTCTGAGCAGCTTGTGGTACATATTAGGCTCTAAAAGCCGTTTGAAACTCTTCCCAACCAATCACATCCTGGCTGGACATCAGAATACCCTAGGTAGTACCCCACCAATCTCGAGCTCTCCCTTTTAACATATATGCACCCATACTGACCCTCTCAGCATCTGTGCATCCCAAATGGACAAATATGACTCTCAACTCAGTCAGCCACTCCTCAGCCTCTGCGGGATCCTTTTTCCCTTTTAAATGCAGGTGGATTCATTTTTGAAAAGTCCTTCAATCGAACTATACTTCTGTCATCAGGCTGAGTGACGGGGGGCATTGGGTCCATCTGTACTGGGGGCACGAGAGGTCCTTGTGGTGGTGTAGGAGTAGTACCCGAGGCATTAACTCCAAAAATGTTGCGCGAATAGCACTGACATTTGCTCAAAACCTTACCACACATCATGCTCAATCTGGTTATATCGAGAGTTAGGACTCTCCAGTTGTGGGGCAGGTGGCAGAGGTGGCTCTGCTTGCCTCTTAGAACAACCTCGTCCTCCACTCATTCTCAATCTTAATACGATTCCTGCATATACACATCAAATTCGATTGAAATCTCAATCCGTAATTTCAGTTCATGACCAGACTTATACAGACACTTGGGATGTATTCTATTTCACTTAACCGACACTGACAGTACTAAACACCCTAAGCTTTGATACCAAGAAAACTCTGTGACGCCCCGGAAGCACAAAAAACAGGGCAAATTTAAAATTTATTTACATCATTTCACAATTCTAGGTGCATTCTTGTGCAGTGTCATGCATCATCATATATATATGTTATAAAACTTTAACCTCAGGATCTCATCATCCAATTTACATGTCACACCATATACATTCCTCAGTTCCGAATTAATAAATCCTAATACATCCCATACATCATTGTTCATCAAGTGTCTGTAAATACAACTTAAGTCTGGGTACATGAAATATTAAAATATACCTGAAGCACAATATGTCGCTTGAAGCTTAAGCCCTCCATTAGCCACTACTCCGTACGTCGCAGGAAAACTCTCTTCACTTGAAGAAATCTGGGGGGAGATAAAACAGGGTGAGCTTCTAAATCGCTCAGTAAGGGGGTAAGGGATTCATTAACAAAATAATGATTTGCACAGCACAATCATTTTGTTTTGTGGGTGGAAACCCAATAAACTCAGTAGAAAAGTGTAGCATGAATAATCAAAACACCATCTCAACTCATTTATCAAAGCTCATGCAGAAACATGAGAATAATTGGTTTAATATAAAAACCATAGTTACAAGCATGTAGAAAACAGGATGCAATAATGGCTTTTCTCATAAAACGTGATGAAAATCACCGCAATAGTAATGCACGTGGTGCAGCCACCAAACACAATCTCATGTGTAAAATGAGACTAGGCAAATAAAACTCATATAAAAATTTGTAATGGCACATCAAAATGATTGAACTCGTCCCTAGGCAGACATCCCCAATCGAGGGATTTCGTCGACAATAATACACCCATGGCCATGGTTTGCTGTAGACTTGATCAGAGTCATACAGTCGTCGATCTTACATGCTACCAAAGCACGACTCGATCTTACACGCTATCAAAGCAATGCCACCCATCGCTACCCCGGAGAAGGGTCATCTCGCGTTACTAGAACGGAGGTGTCGGTCTTACGTGCTACTAGAGCACGACCCGACCTTACATGCTATAAGAGCAAAGCCTGATGTGTATTCAACATGACACGCTTAAGTATCAGTAATAGCTATTATCATATAAAACAGTTTTGCCTTCACGTAGCACTCATAATGGTTTTTCTCATAAAATTCATCTCAAAACTGTTTTGGACTCAACACAAAACATGTCAAAATCGAGCTCAAACCGAAAAAACCACTCACACATTTATCGAATCTCAGTACGCCTTAATGTAGAGCCCAAATCACTTTTCACTTTTTAAACTCAAAATGGTTGTAAAACAATTTCACATTTAGTTTACAACTCATAAAAATTGGGCCCCAACCAGCTATAAAACCGTGTGCAACAACTCATTAACTCATAAAAACATTCTTGTTTTCTCAAATCACATTTCATGCTACAATACCATCACAAAATTGCATACACAAATGAGTTTAAGTTTCCCTTACCTCGTTGCACCTCATATAGTGCAATCGTTCCCCTAAACAACGGACTAGCCTCGCATTCCTCTCTGGAACTCCCAGGCTGTCCAAACGATGCTAAAACATCAATAATTCATTTCAATCACATCATCGAGCACACATTTGCTCATATTCTCGTTAAATACTACGAACCTCATTTTTCTCATAGTCCTATCCTAATCCACATTCTCGTCCACTACATTTCAAATCCTACATTTTTCATGCATAATATCCATGCCAAAATCACCTCATTGCCTCGATTCCAATTTATAACCAAACTCCTAAAATTACCATAAATTGTATAATATCATCATCATTCTAACAAAATCACAATTTCATCAACTCTAATCATTTCTTAGCTATTTTATCACAACACTCATAGTCACAATCACTAAAATCACCTCAATATCAAAGATTAAAGCTTAGAAATTTACCAAAAACTTATGAAGAGCTCTATTCACACCTCGATTCAATTTGTCCTTCGATTTCCAAGTATGTTGTTCTCCTTTGGATGAGGAACAACTTTCCTTCTTACCTCTGCCTGAGATTTGGATGAAAATAGGGGTTTTGGAGGAGAGACAAAGCTAGGGTTACGAAAATGGCGATTTGCAGAGAGAGATCGATTTCCAGAAAAACAAAGGGGTCCTTATATAGGTCAAAGGTAGGAGATCAATTTGGTTCTTGATGAGATCGATCTTTCTTTGAATTTGGGAACGTTTTGGGGTAATTTTATGCCTAGGAGATCGATATGTCATGGGGTGAGATCGATCTCATAATTGCTTCATGAGATCGATCTGCTCCTTAAGGAGATCGATCTTCTATTTACAGAATTCTTTATAAGATCGATCTGCTCCTTGAGGAGATCGATCTTCTCTTTATAGAAACATCTGGAGATCGATCTGCTTATCTATGAGATCGATCTGCTTATCAGTTCTTGCACATTTTCTGCATTCTAAAGCCATGAGATCGATCTCTCATCCTTGGAGATCGATCTGGCCTTCACAGATTGTACTGCTGCTGCATCAATTTGCAGTAAACTCAATGTAAAACTTCCCAAAATCTACCCTATAGTCTATATTTCAATCCATACACATTCAAGACTTAAAAACCTCATCTTCTTATACTTCATCATATTTAAAACTTATGTGTACATTAACATATCATAATTACATACACCAAATTACAATTCTCATAACTGGGGTATACAGAATTCTCAATTCTCACATGGATCTTGGGATTCTCATATGCCTGTAACCTAAACTCATCTAACTGGTTAAGCTATAGTAGCCTCTTCTCTCCCGCTGCATCTAAATTGAAATTCAGGTTCTTAAGGGCCCAGTAGGCCTTATGCTTAAGCTCCACTGACAAATGACAAGGCTTACCATAAACAAGCTGATAAGGGGACATCCCTATAGGTGTTTTGAAGGCTGTCCTATAGGCCCAAAGTGCATCATCTAACCTAATGGACCAATCCTTCCCACTTAGATTCACTGTCTTCTCTAATATCCCTTTAATTTCCCTA
Organism: Firmiana major; assembly: GCA_033439115.1. NCBI lineage: Eukaryota > Viridiplantae > Streptophyta > Magnoliopsida > Malvales > Malvaceae > Firmiana > Firmiana major. The sequence goes on from CM065905.1 coordinate 11,077,136, forward strand.
TTGGATAACTCTACCTGACAACTAGTCTGTGGGTGATAAGCAGTGGCTTCCTTATGCTTGACCCCATATTTCTGTAAAAGCCCATCAAAACTCTTGTTGCAAAAATGGGATCCCCCACCACTAATGATGGCTCTGGGTGTGCCAAATCTCATAAAAATATTCTTCTTCAAAAACGTTATCACCACCTTGGCATCATTAGTTGGTAAAGCCATTGCTTCAACCCATTTTGACACATAATCTACGACCACCAAAATGTAGAGATTGCCATATGAAGGAACAAAAGGTCTCATGAAGTCTATTCCCCAAACGTAGAAAAGCTCTACTTCTAAAATATTAGTCAGAGGCATCTTATTTCTTTTGGAAATATTACCTACCCTCTGACATCTATCACATTTCATCATAAAGTAGTGGGCATCCTTAAACAAGGTGGGCCAGTAATATCCAGATTCTAAAACCTTAGTAGCTATCCTTTCTCCTTCAAAATGCCCTCTATAATAAGAAGAATGGCAATGTCTAAGTATATCATTTACTTCTTCCATGGGAACACACTTCCTTAAAACCTGATCTTTACATTGCTTGTACAGAAAGAGCTCATCCTACACATAATACTTGACATCACTCAAAAACTTCTTCTTCTGTTAGGCAGTCAAATCTGGTGGCAGTACATTGCTCACCAAATAATTCACAAAATTAGCATACCAGGGCAAACTAGAGTACCCAAAAGCAAATAGTTGCTTATCAGGAAAGGACACATTAATTATTGTACCATCTTTTTTAAGTCCACTCTCCAATCTAGATAAATGGTCAGCAACCTGATTCTTTGTCCCTTCCCTATACTTAATCTTCAAGTCAAACTCCTGCAGCAGGATGATCCATCTAATCAATATAGGCTTTGCATCCTTCTTGGAAACTAAGTACTTAATAACAGCATGATCAATGTATACTACCACCTTAGTGCCAATGAGATAAGAGTGAAACTTATCAAAAGAAAACACTACAGACAACAACTCCTTCTCGGTAGTAGCATAGTTTAACTGGGCTTCATTCATAGTTTTACTTGCATAATAGATAACATATAAGACTTTTCCTTTTCTTTGTCCAAGTACAACCCCAACTGCATAATCACATACATCACACATCAACTCAAAAGGTAAACTCCAATTCGGAGCTATGATTACAAGGGCTGTAAGTGACTTCTCCTTCAAAGTCTTAAATGATTCTAAGCAACACTCATCAAAACAGAATGCAATACCTTTTTTCAAAAGATTACATAAAGGCTTAAAAAACTCCTAATTGCCTTAATAGAGGTAGGGGGAGGTAACTTCTCAATGATTTCCATCTTAGCTATATCCACTTCTATCCCTCTAGTAGATATCTTGTGCCGAAGCACTATACCTTCCTTAACCATAAAATGACACCTCTCCCAATTAAGTACCAAATTCGTTTCTTCATATCTCTTCAGAACAAGTGCCAAGTTGTGCAGACAAAGATCAAAGCTATCCCCAAATACAAAAAAATCATCCATGAAGACCTTTAGAAAATCCTCCACCATATCATGAAATATGGCCATCATGCAACGTTGGAAGGTAGCAGGTGTATTGCATAGGCTAAAAGGCATCCTCCTAAAAGAAAATGTCCAGTAGGGACAAGTGAAAGTGGTATTTTCTTGGTCTTCTAGGGTTATAGCTATCTGATTATACCCAGAGTACCCATCCAACAGGCAGTAGAACTCATGACCAGCCAATCTACCTAGCATTTGGTCAATAAAGGATAAAGAGAAGGGTCTTTCTTGGAGGCCTTGTTAACTTTCCTATAGTCCATACATACTCGTCAATCAGTGACAGTCCTAGTGGGTATGAGCTCATTGTTCTCGTTTTCAATCACACTCATTCCTCCTTTCTTAGGGACACATTGAACTAGGCTCACCCAGGCACTGTAAGAAATGAGATATATGATCCCAGCATCCAACCACTTAATTATCTCCTTTTTGACCACTTCTTTCATCACAGGATTCAACCTGCGCTGGTGCTCTACTGACGACCTATACCCTTCCTCCAACAGTATCTTATGCATACATATTGAGGGACTAATACCCTTGAGATCAGAAATAGACCAGCCTATAGCTTTCTGGTGCTCTCTTAAAACCTATAGTAATTTCTCCTCTTAATCAATGGAGAGAGCAACAGACTTTTTAGTGGAGGACTCACCTAGATAAGCATATCAAAGGTGTGACGGTAAGGGCTTAAGCTCTAAAACTGGAGGATCACTGGTGGATGGAGAGACATCTAAAGCTGGAGTGGATGAAGTGTCGAAAGTTTCAAACTGGACAATCTCCACGAGGGGAGTAACCTCTAACAACTGTAAAGCCTTATAAACATCATCATCATCCTCATTGTATTCCTTAAGATTAACTGATCTCACCAAGGAAGCTTCTAAAGGGTTAAATGGGTGTATCTTAGAGAACTCCTTAGTGATGTCTTTATCTACAATGTCCATCCTAAAACAATCTTTAGAGTCATCAAGGAACCTTAAAGATTTGAAAACATTAAATGTCACTTCCTGATATTGGACTCTCATGGTCAATTCCCCATTCTGCACATCAATCAATGTCCTACTAGTAGCTAAAAAGGGTCTGCTTAGAATGATGGGGACTTCCCTGTCTTCCTCCATATCCAACACAATAAAGTCTGCAGGGAAAATGAACTTATCCACCTTAACTAGAACATCCTTAATGATTCCCTTCGGATATTTAATGGATCTGTCAGCTAACTGAAGGGTTACTATGGTAGGCTTTGCATCTCCTACTGCTAACTTCTGGTATATGGACCAAGGCATGAGATTAATACTAGCTCTTAGATCACATAGTGCTTTACCAAGAAATTGATCTCTTATTATGCAAGGTATGGTAAAACTACTTGGATCTTTGAGCTTAGGGGGTAATCTCCTTTGAATGATGGCACTACACTCCTCAGTAAGTGTCACTATCTCATAATCCTCTAATCTTCTCTTCCTCGAGAGGATATCCTTCATGAACTTCACATAACTGGGCATTTTCTCTAAAGCATCCACAAAAAGAATGTTAATGTGAAGCTTCTTAAACACCTCAAGAAATTTAGCAAATTGCTGATCAAGCTTCTGGCTTTGGAACCTCTGAGGAAAAGGTAATGGGGGTCTGGCTAGAGGAAATGTAGTGGTAGCAGGTGCAATATCAGGTGAAGAGGAAGGCTGTGAAGAAGAAGATAAAGATGAAGAAGTGCCTGACTTAGTTTTCTTTACAGTCTAATCATCTTATTCCTGCTCTTTTTGAACTCCCTTTTTAAGACCTAGGGGCTCTACCACTGTGGGCTTAACAAGACTGGACCTATCATGTGGATCATCTAACTCTCTACTGCTCCTAATGGTTATGGCCTTAACATGCTCCTTACCCTCCCTTTGTCTGATAGGGTTAGCTTCGGTATTACTAGGGAGGGTCCTTTGTGGACGCTGGCTGAGAGCACTAGCTATCTGTCCAACCTGGACTTCCAGGTTCTTAATAGAGGTAGCTTGATTCTGTAGGATAGTCGTGAACATCTCCTCAAGTGAGGGCTTCTTCTCAGATGCTACTACTGGTGCAGATAAATGTTGGGGCTGTATAGGTGGTGGTGGTGGTGGATGATGTTAAAACTGATGTGGGTGATGGGAATGATTAGACTGATGATGTGGAAACTGTTGAGGTGGTGGTTCATGTGTGAAAGCCCGAAAGTGCGAAAAATATGGCTAATTTAATAAAATTTTCTTACATCAAATCCCCTTACTCAGGTTGCATTCCTGTACAGTGTCATTTAGTCACTTGTGTTTATAATAAATCATTATCCCCGAGATCACACAATTTCTATTTCACAAAATTAAATACATAATATCCAAAAAGGGTTAGCCCACAAAACTCAATTCATTTTCTTCATATTGTCTTAATTACATCCCAATAATACTTAACACAAATGTCTGTATTACATCATTATCTGGATACAAAATGAACTGAATTTATACCTTGTGCATGTATAAGCGGTAGTCTGAGAAAACTTGTCCAGTAACCTATATCACGTATGCAACAGGCACTAGCTCACTCACTACAAGTAATCTGGAGGGGGGAGGAAAAATAGTGAGCTCTCAAAACGCTAAGTAAGGAGGATAAGGGAGATTTTATAAAATCATCATCACATCACAGCTCATCATTTGGGCATGTAAAAACATGATAGAAGTATTCGAGCATGTAAAACATTTATGGAAATAATGGTAATAATAATGGCATCAGTTTGCATCAACATAATTTACGTGATAAAATCACAAAACGTCATAACATCGAATCTCAATACGTGATAGAAATCACAGACATCAAAACACATCATTCATCATAGTAGTCAAGACTGGGCATTTAATAAAACTCAGATAAAAACAACATCATAAACACATCACGTCACATCAAATCATCCTCAAGGAGGGCATCCTCAAAAGAGGGAAAATGTCGACATCTATCTGTGGCCATGATATCGTTGTAGACTTGATCAGGGTCGTAAAACCTCGGTCTTACATGCTATCAAGCAAGGCCACCCATCGCTACTAGAGCGGGGTCATCTCACGTTACTAGAACGAAGGCATCGGTCTTACATGCTACTAGAGAAAAGCCCGATCTTACATGCTACCAGAGCAAGGCCACTCAACGCTATCAAAACAGAGCATCGATGTGCAGAACAAGGTCTGTGGTCCCTAGGTCGATTCCCAGGCATCCCACTATATCGGTCTTACATGCTACCAGAGCAAGGCCCGATGTGTATTCAACATGACACGCCTAAGTCTCAATCATTAGCCATTATCTTATAAAACGTTATGCCTTCACGTAGAACTCATAATGGTTTTCTCTCATAAAACTCATTTAAAACATTTGTGTACTCAACACAAAACAACCGAGTTCCAACCGGCAAAACACGCACACATTTTCTCAAATCTCAATATCGCCTTAACGTAGAGCCCAATTTACTTTTCACGCAAACTCAAAGGTTTATAAAGCAATTTCACACTCATTTTATAAACTCATAAAATAATGGGCTCCAAACGGCTATAAAAACCGTGTGCAATTATATCACAACACAACACCAAACATGCTTGTATTCTCAAATCATGGTTCATGCTACAACAATTCATCAAAACACATACACAAATGGTTTAGTTTTCCCTTACCTCTTTGCACCTCGTATAGTGCAATCGTTTCTCCCGTATCACGGACTAGCCTCGCATTCCACTCTGGAACTCCCGAGCTGTCCAAACGATGTTAAAACATCAATACTCATTATCACATCAACCTCAATTCTCAAAATCGAGCATAATTGCTCATTACTCCTCAAATTTCTTAATTCTCATAACTCCATCACAAACCACAATCTCGCTCCCAACACCTCAACATTCTATATTTCCTATGCCACAATATCTATGCTAATACACCACATTGTCTAAATCTCCATTTATAGCTCAAAATTCCTAAATTTACCAAAGTTGATAAATATCATCATCACTCCAACTACATTGTAATTTCATCAATCCCTAATCATTTTTCTGCTATTTCAACACAATGCCAACAACTATCATCACCTAAATCATCTCAAATATAAGGATCGAAGTTTAGAAATTACTCAAAACTTGTGGAGAGCTTATCTCTTGCCTCGATTCGATCCGTCTTTCGATTTCCAAGTATGTTGTTCTCCCTTGGGTGAGGAACAACTTTCCTTCTTGCCACAACTTCTGATTTGGACGAAAATGGGTGCTTTGGATGAGTGAGAAAGCTAGGGTTCGGTGAAAATGGGGGTTGGAAGAGAGAGAAAGTGAAATTGCAGGAGAAAGCAGGGATTCCTTATATAGACTGAGGGTAAGAGATCGATCTGGCTCTTGATGAGATCGATCTGCATTTGAATTTGTGGACGATTTGGGGTAATTTATGCCTAGGAGATCGATCTGTCGAGGGGTGAGATCGATCTCTTTATGGCTTTATGAGATCGATCTGTGCCTTGGGGAGATCGATCTTCTCCCAAACAGAAACATTTGGAGATCGATCTCTTCCTCATGAGATCGATCTTCTCTCAAACAAAATCATAAGGAGATCGATCCTCTTCCATTGGAGATCGATCTGCTCCTTAAATTCCTCCTTCCTTGTCATTTTTAACTCACCAGATCGATCTCTCCTTCTCCCAGATCGATCTGTCCTCATAACTTCATACTTATTTTAAACACTTAACATATAAATCTCCAATTATCATTCCCCAATTCACTTAGCTCAATAAATTATACTTCAAGTTCATATTACATAATTAAAATATGTCTGAAATCCTCAGATCTCACATCCTCCCCACCTTAAAAGAATTTGGTCCTCCAAATTCAACTCAACTAGTCAAAGAGATGGGGGTATTTCTCCTTCATGAGGTTCTCTAGTTCCCACGTTGCCTCTTCCCTTGAGTGATGTTTCCATAAAACTTTCACTAATGGGATGCTCTTGGTTCTCAGTACCTTCTCCTTTCTATCGAGAATCCGGACGGGTTCCTCAGTGTAGCTCATGTCCTCCTGTATGTCCATCTCGTCATACTCTATAACATGAGAAGGGTCCGGGTGGTACTTCCTCAACATAGACACATGAAAGACGTTGTGTATTCTGGACATCTGTGGGGGTAATGCCAATCTGTAGGCTACCTCTCCCACTCTCTCAAGAATCTCAAATGGTCCTATGTATCGAGGACTCAATTTTTCCTTTCTTCCCGAATCGCACGATACCCTTACTCGGTGATACTTTCAGAAATACTGCATCACCAACATCAAACTCAAGTGGCCGTCTACGTACATCCGCATAGCTTTTCTGTCTACTCTGTGCAGCCCGTAGCCTCTCACATATGAGTTTCACACTCTGTACAACTTGCTCAACAAGCTCGGGAGCATTTATCTTTCTGTCACCGACTTCTTCCTAAGCTACAGGGGATCTACACCTCCTACCATATAGAGCCTCAAAGGGTGCCATTCCAATACTTGCATGATAGCTGTTATTGTACGCAAACTCTGCTAGGGGCAGGTGATCATCCCATGATCCCTTAAAATCCATCGTACACGCCCTCAACATATCCTTCAGGGTCTGAATAGTCCTCTCTGACCGACCATCTGTCTGAGGATGATAGGCGGTACTAAAACTCAATCGAGATCCCATGGACTCCTGAAACTGGGTCCAAAATCTGGAAGTAAACCGGGAATCTCTATCAGAAGTAATACTCACTGGAGCCCCATGTAATCTAGCTATCTCGCTGACATACAGCTCAGCTAAGGCATCCACAGTATCTATGCTCTTGATGGCAAGGAAGTGGGCACTCTTGGTCAATCTATCCACAATGACCCATATTGCATCACAACCTCTTCGGGTCCTCGGTAAACCCATAATAAAATCCATGGTGACATGCTCCCATTTCCATGTAGGTACAGGTAAGGGCTATAGTAGTCCTCCAGGCTTCCGATGCTCAGCTTTCACTTGCTGGCATATTAAACACCTGGCCACATACTCTGCCACGTCTCGCTTCATACCACTCCACCAGTACACCTTTCTCAAGTCTCGGTACATCTTAGTACTCCCTGGGTGCATGGTGTATCGCGAACAGTGGGATTCTCTCAGTATCAGTCTCTTTAGGGTATCATCGTCCGGTACACAAATTCATCCTCTGATAAATGATCCTGGGCTCTATCCGCAAGCTAGCCAAAAATCCAGTCTCTACCTCTTTAACTCTGATCCGAAGTTCGACGAACTGCTCTAACAAATCCCATTCCCTGATCATCATAGCAAATATTATACTCTTCCTGCTCAGGGCATCAGCAACTACATTCGCCTTACCCGGATGATATAGAATCTCGCAGTCATAATCCTTAAGGAGTTCCATCCATCTCCTTTGTCTCATGTTTAACTCTTTCTGATCAAAGAGATATCTTAAACTCTTGTGATCAGTGAAGATCTGGAATATTTCCCCATATAAGTAGTGTCGCTAGATCTTCAAAGCAAATACCACAGCGGCTAACTCCAAATCATGCGTGGGGTAATTTCGCTCATGGTCTTTCAACTGTCGCGATCCATATGCAACCACTCTTATGTGCTGCATAAGCACACACCCCAATCCTTGATGAGATGCATCACTATACACCGAAAATCCTCCTGATCCCTCAGGAATAGTTAACACAGGTGCTGCTGTCAATCTCCTTTTTAACTCCTGAAAACTGAGCTCACATTGATCAGTCCATATGAACGGAGTCCCCTTACGCGTGAGTTTAGTCAAAGGAGCGGCAATCCTTGAAAATCCTTCCACAAATCTTCTGCAATACCCTGCCAAACCAAGGAAGCTTCGCACCTCAGTAACTATCCTCGGTCTCTCCCAACTAAGCACAGCTGCTACTTTACTTGGATCCACTGATACTCCTTCCTCTGAGACTATATGACCAAGGAAAGCTATCCGGTTCAGCCAAAACTCACACTTACTAAGCTTTCCATATAATTGCTTATCTCGAAGTATCTGAAGTACTAACCACAAATGCTGTGCATGCTCCTCATACGACCGAGAGTATACCAGGATATCATCAATAAAGACTATCACAAATTTATCTAGATAGTCTCTGAACACTTCGTTCATCAACCTCATAAATGCAGCAGGGGCGTTCGTCAATCCAAAGGACATCACCAGAAATTCATAATGGCCATACCTTGTCCTGAAGGCCGTCTTGGGAATATCTTCTTCCTTGATCCTCAATTGGTGATAGCCCGATCTCAAATCAATCTTAGAAAAGACTGAGGCCCTCTTAGTTCATCAAGTAGATCATCAATCCTGGGCAGTGGGTATTTATTCTTCACCGTGGCTTTATTCAACAGCCGGTAGTCTACTCATAATCTAAGACTACCATCCTTCTTCTTGACAAATAAAACCGGTGCTCCCCACGGTGAAACACTGGGCCTAATGAACCCTTGATCCAATAACTCCTGTAGTTGTTTCTTCAATTCCTCAAGTTCCACTAATGCCATCCTGTAGGAAGGTTTAGAGATCGGCTGAGTATCTGGTACTAAATCAATGGTAAACTCCAGCTATCTCTTTGGTGGCAAACCTGGCAGCTCATCTGGGAAAACATCCGGGAATTTATACACCATAGGTATATCCTCAATCCTCGGATGTTCCCGCTCATCGTCTGAGATGAGTGTTTCGTAACCTTCACATGAACAATCATATTTAATATTCTCCAAAATAATATTAAAATTCTCAAATTACTTACTAGAATTTCACATATTCATTTCCTTAATATCTCAGCCATACGCTGTAAGGTTCAGGTAGGGAGAAAGTTACAATCTTAGTGTAGCAGTCTAAACTCACTCGATTGGTTGCTAACCAATCCATCCCCAGAATTACATCAAACCCATGTATATTCAACATGATAAGATCTGCTAACATCACTCTATCTCCCACCTTTATTTCACATCCTCTACAGATTAACTCAGTTCTTTGGGATTCACGCATAGGGGTATTTACATGTAGTACATACTCTAGAGGTTCAAACTTAAAATTTAAACTACATGCAAAATGCTCTGAAATAAATGAATGCGTGGATCCTGGATCTATCAACACATGAGCCTTATGATTACAGACAGAAAGTGTACCTCTTATAGTTTCTGCTGAAGTGTCTGCAGTTTCCTTATCTAGGGCAAACACACGTCCCTGTGTCACAGGTTTCTTCCCTTTCTCTGCAGCAGTGGCCCGTCTCTGGGGATTCACTCTCTGAGGCTGCTGTCTAGTAGGCTCCGGAGCATGTGGTATATGAGGTTGAGGACAGTCCTTCACTCTGTGACCCATGTCACCACATCTAAAACATCCACGGATCGACCCGGTATAACTTCCCTCATGGGATCGGCCACAGTCTCTACAAACCCTTATCTCCGGCCTGCCATATCGAGGGGTCTCCTTGATAATAGGATAAGCTCTGGGTCTCTCCAATCTGCCCTTCTGTACCTCAATCCTTCCTCTCCTGAAGGAACCTCTCCGAACATCTGCTTGAGACATCACTGGCCTCTTGCCTTTGTCCCTAATCACTGCCCCAAACTCATTCTGGGACTGTACAATTTCAATTCCCCTCTCAATCTCTTGTGCTCATCTCAGAGCATCTCCAAACTCAGTAATACACAACCCAATCAATCGATCTCTGATGATGGGCTTTAATCCATACACAAATCTCTCTGTGTGGAGCTCTTCATTCTTGAAAGTCTCTGGATCATATCTCAGCAGAGCGGTAAATCGGCTCTCGTAATCATCTACAGATATGTCACCCTGTACCAAACTCAAAAACTCTGCTTGCCTCCTTCTCTGGGCAGCTCGTGGTACATATTGGGCTCTAAAGGCTGTCTGGAACTCTTCCCAACCAATCACATCCTGGTGGGACATCAAAATACCCTGGGTAGTACCCCACCAATCTCGAGCTCTCCCTTTCAATATATAGGCACTCATACTGACCCTCTCAGCATCGTTGCACCCCAGATAGTCGAATATAACTCTCAACTCCGTCAACCACTCCTCAGCCTCTGTAGGACCTTCTTTCCCCTAAATGCAGGTGGATTCATTTTCAAAAAGTCCTTCAGTCGGACCATACTTCTGTCATCAGGCTGAGTGACGGGAGGCACTGGGGGTATGGGAGGTCCTTGTGGTGGTGTAGGAGTAGTACCCGAGGCATTAACTCCAAAGTGTTGCGCGAATAACGCTGACATCTGCTCAAAACCTTGCCTCACATCGGTCTCAATCCGATTAAATCGAGAGTTAGGACTCTCTGGTTGTGGGACAGGTGGCGGAGGGGACTCTACCTGCCTCCTCGAACGACCTCGTCGCTTACTCATTCTCTATCTCAACTCGGCTCCTGCGCGTACATATCAAAATCGATTGAAATCTCAATCCTCAGATTCAGTTCATGACCAAACTATTACAGACACTTGGGATGTATTCTATTTCACTTAACCGACACTGACAGTACTAAACACCCTAGGCTCTGATACCAAGAAAACTCTGTGACGCCCCGGAAGCGCAAAAAATATGGCTAATTTAAAACTTTTTACTCATTAATTCACAATTAAGGGTGCATTCCTGTGCAGTGTCATACATCATCATAATTATCATGCCTCAGGATCTCATCATAATATAGTATATATTGTATTATATACATTACTCAATTCCAAGTTAATTAATCCTAATACATCCCGTACATCATTGTACAATAAGTGTCTGTAAATATAACTCTAGTCTGGGTACATGAATATTAAATATCTACCTCAATACACAAAATACGACCTGGAGCTCAAGTCCTCCACTAGCCTCTAACCCGTACGTCGCAGGGAACTCACTTCACTTGAAGCGATCTGGGGGAAGAGAAAACAGGGTGAGCTTCCAAATCGCTCAGTAAGGGGGGTAAGGGAACACAGTTATATAAACCATATCACACATAACAAATATGTATTTGTTTAAGAAGCTCATTTGAAATCGTAGCATGAAAGTTCTCAAAACATCATCATCTCATAACTCATAAATCATGTGAAAATATGAAGATAAAAAGGCTCAATATCGAGCACTCACAAGCATGTGTAAATATATGCGATAATGACTATTCTCAAAATACGTGATAAAAATCACCTCAGTAAATAGCACGTGACAAGGTCACAAAACACAACTCATGTGTAAAACGAGACTAGGCAATAAAACTCAATTAAAACTCGTCATGGCACATCAAATATGTAATCTCCTCTGGGTGTGCATCCTAGGCATCCTCGTATAGAGGGAACGTCGACAATATGGTCGTATGCATGGTATATTGGACTTATATGTTACCAGAATAAGGCCCGACCTTACATGCTACTAGAGCAATGCCTCGCCTCATGCACACTATCACGTGGTCCCTGGGTCGGTTCCCAGGCGACCCACTCTCTCGGTCTTACATGATACCAAAGCAAGCCACCCAGCGTGACCAGAACGAGGGTCATCTCACGTTACCAAAACGGAGGCATCTCTCGTTACCAAAACGGAGGAATATCGGACTTACATGCTACCAGAGCAAGGCCTCCCAACGCTACCAAAGCGGAGGAATAATCGGACTTACATGTTACCAAAACAAGGCCTATGGTCCCTAGGTCGATTCCCAGGCGTCCCACTATATCGGTCTTACATGCTACCAGAGCAAGGCCCGATGTGTATTCAACATGACACGCCTAAGTCTCAATCATTAGCCATTATCTTATAAAACGTTATGCCTTCACGTAGAACTCATAATGGTTTTCTCTCATAAAACTCATTTAAAACATTTGTGTACTCAACACAAAACATATTAAAACCGAGTTCCAACCGGCAAAACACGCACACATTTTCTCAAATCTGAATATGGCCTTAACGTAGAGCCCAATTTACGTTTCACGCAAACTTAAAGGTTTATAAAGCAATTTCACACTCAGCTTATAAACTCATAAAATAATGGGCTCCAACCTGCTATAAAAATCGTGTGCAATTATATCACAACACAACACCAAACATGCTTGTATTCTCAAATCATGGTTCATGCTACAACAATTCATCAAAACACATACACAAATGGTTTAGTTTTCCCTTACCTCTTTGCACCTCGTATAGTGCAATCGTTTCCTCCGTATCACGAACTAGCCTCGCATTCCACTCTGAAACTCCCAAGCTGTCCAAACGATGTTAAAACATCAATACTCATTATCACATCAACCTCAATTCTCAAAATCGAGCATAATTGCTCATAACTCCTCAAATTTCTCAATTCTCATAACTCCATCACAAACCACAATCTTGCTCCCAACACCTCAACATTCTATATTTTCTATGCCACAATATCTATGCTAATACACCATATTATCTAAATCTCCATTTATAGCTCAAAATTCCTAAATTTACCAAAGTTGCTAAATATCATCATCACTCCAACTACATTGTAATTTCATCAATCCCTAATCATTTTTAAGCTATTTCAACACAATGCCAACAACTATCATCACCAAAATCATCTCAAATATAAGGATCAAAGTTTAGAAATTACCCAAAACTTGTGGAGAGCTTATCTCTTGCCTCGATTCGATCCGTCTTTCGATTTCCAAGTATGTTGTTCTCCCTTGGGTGAGGAACAACTTTCCTTCTTGCCACAACTTCTGATTTGGACGAAAATGGGTGCTTTGGATGAGTGAGAAAGCTAGGGTTCGGTGAAAATGGGGGTTGGAAGAGAGAGAAAGTGAAATTGCAGGAGAAAGCAGGGATTCCTTATATAGACTGAGGGTAAGAGATCGATCTGGCTCTTGATGAGATCGATCTGCATTTGAATTTGGGGACGATTTGGGGTAATTTATGCCTAGGAGATAGATCTGTCGAGGGGTGAGATCGATCTCTTTATGGCTTTATGAGATCGATCTGCGCCTTGGGGAGATCGATCTCTCCCAAACAGAAACATTTGGAGATCGATCTCTTCCTCATGAGATCGATCTTCTCTCAAATAGAATCATAAGGAGATCGATCCTCTTCCATTGGAGATCGATCTGCTCCTTAAATTCCTCCTTCCTTGTCATTTTTAACTCACCAGATCGATCTCTCCTTCTCCCAGATCGATCTGTCCTCATAACTTCATACTTATTTTAAACACTTAACATATAAATCTCCAATTATCATTCCCAATTCACTTAGCTCAATAAATTATACTTCAAGTTCATATTACATAATTAAAATATGTCTGAAATCCTCAGATCTCACAGCTGGAGAGTCTCATGAAGGAGAAATACCCTAATTTGTTTTACTTAGCTTGGGTGAATTTGGAAGACTAAATTCCCTAAGGTGGGGAAGACATGAAACCCCACATTTCTATATACTTCGACTCCCTAAATGTAATAAGACAAGTTTAGTGCGTTGATAATGAAAACACATTTATAAAAGTAAAATGTTCATTTTTGGCATTAAAGTTGATGTTATGGCTAATTAAGGCTTTAAAGGGGTTAATAAATGGAAAATTGATGAAATGGATGAAAGGTGATGAGAAATCAATCCAAACAAGTATAAAATGATATGATAGATATGTTGGGAAGGGTAGAAACCTTAGATGATGACTTGTTATGAAATTGGTGTGGTTTAGGGATGATTATTGATGCAAAAATCTGCAGAAAAATGCATTCTAGTATGAGTGATAGATCTCTTACCTTATAGGATTAATCTCTTGCAAAGGAAATTAAGCAAGAATGCATTCTGCTACGAAGGGATTGATCTTTTCTTATGGGACCGATCTCATGCCCAAGAACTGTAGAAATTTGTATTCTTCCAAGAAATGATTGATCCTCTACCTTTACAGGATTGATCCCCTCTTTGTCGAGAGCCCTAGGATTGAAAATAACACAAAGGGACCGATCCCCTCCATGCAAGGGATCGATCCGCTCACCTCACTTACTCTCACTCAGGTGTGAAATACTCAAAAAAAATCTCATTTGAATTCATTTTCTCTCTCTCTCTCGTGTTTCATCTGTAAAACCAGAAAAAGAAAGAAAATGAAAAGAAAAAGGGAAAGAAAGAGAGGAAACGGAGAAAAGAAGGAAACCTAACCCAAAAGCCTTAAGCTATTTCATCTCTTTATCACCCTCTACCACATACCTTCATTTGGAGCCATTTGGAATAGGATTTAATGCCAATTTATAGAGAGACGTCCAAGCACTTAAGGTAAGCTAGAGAGAGAAAACTCCAATCTTCAAGATATGGAAGTACGATGTTAATTACAAGGTTCTAAGGTTGTTTATGACATTTTCTTGTAGTAAAGGAGCTTGGAAAATGTTTCATTAAGGCTTGGTCAAATCTAGGGTTTGGAGATAAGAATTTCTTAAAATTGTGAATTTATTATATGTGATGGTTGATTAAAGGATCTATGATTTGGATAAAGTAGATGGTTGAGTAAAATTGTGGAAATAAATTTAGGATTTGACTGTGAGGAATGATATGGTTTTGACTCATTAAATCAGTAAAATCATGAAAATGCATTTATGGTGCTTTCGGGTAGTTGCATGAGTCATAGTGAGTATTTATGATGTTAAAAGTTACCAATGAGTTAAGCATGACTCTTTTAAGGTTGTTTGAGTCATAAGATGTAAGGAACAAGTGTTGGTGCATGTTTATGAATGAGAAATTAATGCATTAAATTCATTTGGCAACTAGGATAACTAAGAGAACATCTGATTAAGTGGAAGAGTGAGTGGTGTCATAGCCCCAACTTGTTGCCGTGGTGTACTAAGGTAAGGGATGTATGTAGAAGTTAGTTAAAACCAACTATAATATTTTCAATGCATGATTCATGGTGATGGATTGTTTTGGATGAAACTTAGAAGCTTAAGTCTTCAGATGTATCCTTAAACCATAGGTTAGATTAGATTACACTTTCAAATAAAGACAAAAACATTTTAGCATAAAACAAGAATCTTGTAAATTAACTTGATTTGGTTTTCTAAACAAAATTATAAGGTTTAGGTGTTTGAAAACCTAGGAAATTGCATAATTGTGCATGAAGGATTGATCCTCAAGATTGTAGGATCGATCCCTCTTCACAGTTTCATCAGTGCTATACATTCTATGTTTTAGGACCGATCCCCTGTCTCCATGGGACTAGTCCCCCACCCTTCAAATTTAGTTTTTAAGCCTTGCAAACCTTTTTTTTTTTTTTTGCAAGTAATGGCCCATTATTTTTACCAAAGTTTTCAAAAGATTATGTACTATGTTTTATAACTCATTTTGATATGAAACACATGAATTTAGAATGATTTAAAATTCCATTTTGGATTAATCTATGTTTTCGAAACAATATTTTGAGACCTGGCACCCATAGTTGATGCCTAAGTGGCAGCATGGGGGTGAGCATCTTTGTATTACATGCAAAATTTCCCACAATTTGTGTATCGTATGGTGATCGCAGAGAGGTTCCCATGCCCGTGTCATGACCCAAATTACCTAAAAATCACTACAAATTTTTCATTTTTTTTCGTTTATTATTAAATACTTACCTTCCTCTTATCGTGACCATCCTACCAATAGTTGGGGTATGATTCGGTGTTAGTCCCTTCTCACCTATTTACCATTCCATTTTCATATTTACATTCACACATAAGGGTTTACTATCATTTGACTTTAACTAAATACATTACAATGGTATTTACATAACCTTATATCCCTGACATTATATCCATTTACAGTACTATGCATTTACATGTTCAGATACAAAACTATACAAATGTGTATACCTGTCTCTCGATGAAACACAGCAGATACCAAAGATGCAAGTCCGCAGTCGCGCTCAAACTACTGAAAGTACTCTGGAGAGGAGAAAAATAAGGGGGTAAGCAAACCACACACTCAGTAAGGCAATTATGCAAGTAAGTAGCTAGCTCCACTATCTACATGCTCATAATGTCATGCCCTTAAATCCATTTCTTTTCGTTAAAATCTCACGCACAAAATCATGCATACATTAATGCCATAGTTTATAAAAACTATTCGTGCATATAGAAATCATGCAACTCATGCATCAATGGCATTTTATGTAAAATCATAAAATCATAATTAGCATGAAATAAATCAAGATCATATATTACTTCATGCCATGTGACACCAATCATGAAAGACAATTCTTTTCATGAATTTGTAATTAAAGCATAGAAAACTCTTCATGCTACTGCATTTGAATCACTTCATTAAAACATAGTATAAAATAACCCCTCCGGGTCAATCATCTCAAATTCATTAAAAATTCATTATAAAATTCTGTTATAAAATCACCCTTCTGTTAGGGTCATATGTCATAAAATCCTCATTATAGTATAAAATCACATCATAGTAAAAATCACAAAATCGGGGGCCTGACCCCTCCCTCAGGTCTACCCTGGTCTATCGAGACCAAAAGTTATATCATGTGAGACATGTAGGTGACTATATCGGTAACATCGAGGATTATGGCCATAACCTAGTGATCCCTGGCTACACAGTACCTAGTGTGCAGGGTATCACACCTGAAATGGGAGGTGGGTCAATCCTGTCGCCAGAACAACATAACATCAGGATTGCGAGGGCAAAGCTTGCTGCCTCGTGTCTAATGCCACTCCACTCCAACAATCTCCACGGTACAGCGTACTCCATGTGATATACACGGTACAACGTACTCCGTGAACCCAATCTCAGTCAGGGGGTGCCTGCAATCGGTCTTCTCCACCCATACCAAATATGTCTCAATATGCACATGTGGCATATCATCTCATTGTGACACACAGTCTACAGGAGGCTCCAACAGGACTATATGCATGTCATATAAATCCCTGTGCGAGCGAAGCTCTAGTACGGCTCCATGCATATTCATGATATCTGAAAATTTTGTGTGAGCGAAGCTCTAGCACGATTTCATAAAAATCAGTAACATCTCCGTACGAGTAGCACTCCAGTACGACTTTAAAAGCGTTATAAATCCATATAAAACATAACTCATTCAAAACTTAGTGCAATCAATGCCCTAGCACGAATAAATGCTCAAGTAAATCAAAACTTCGTGTGAGCAACGCTCCAGCACGGTTTCATGCATAGATAAATCAAATCTTGTGCGAGTTACACTCCAGCACGGCTCTTATGAAATTAAATCGATTAAATTACGTACGAGCAAGGCTCCAGTACGGCTTTTATGCAATTATCGTATCAAAACAAGATGCGAGCTAAGCTCTAGCACCTTACATGCATGTCAAATCATTAAAACTAGTGCGAGCAATCGCTCTAGCACCTTTTTATGCATATCAAGTCAAAACAGGTGCGAGCTAGGGTCCAACACCTCTTATGCATTTCACAATTATAAAAATCTGTGTGAGCAACCGCTCTAGCACATTTTATGCATATTATGTCACACAAATTGGTGCGAGCAACCGTTCCAGCACCTTTTATGCACACTCACAAACTCAGATATAGTGCGAGGAAATGCTCCAGCACTACCTGTTTCCATATAAACTTAATAGTTGGCCCGTTTTCTAAAGAAATTTTATTTAAATCTAAATAACACTTACGTAGTGTTATCTTGTAAAATTTATGCAATTACTAGCCAATCTACCGATTTGTTTTGCTAAAAATTCACGAAAATCTTCCAAATCATGCATGTCATGCTTTCAACATCCTTAGGTGAATTTTCCCTCAATATGGGTAAAATAGCCTTTTACTTATTTCGAGTCCTTAAAATCATTAATTTATTTCTAGGACCTTTATACATTTTCAGTGTATACAAAAGCTATTAAAATAGGCGTAGCTACCTCTAGCTACTCACACAATTCCCTTACCTCATTTTTCTGTACAGTCTGACCTTTCCACTGATGACTCGTCACGCAGTCCGATTTGCTCCCAATCCAATCTTCGAAACTGCGGATAAATATTCATCAGATCAAATACAATAAAATTAATTGTATTTCATATTTTTTGGGCTTAATTTAAATCATTGAGTCCGTTTACCCATATTGAGCTCGATTGTACCATAATGGGACTTAATCGACCTTAAGCCCGTTTTCCACTTACTATTTATATTATCGAGGCTTATTGGGCTCATTGGACCCATCAATATTTATTGGGTCTCGTTCTAAACTCTCAGATAGCTCAATTAATTATTTACGACAATTTATCTCAATTTCCAAAATTTAATTCATTTTATACGAAATTAATCCGTAATTTATGCGGTAAATTTCTAACACGCATAACGATGTAAATTATCGTAAATAATGGTTACTTACCCGAGATTCCATGATAGTACGTAAATCGAGGCTGACTCGAGCTCTCATTTGACGTCAATTATCGAGCTACATAATTACATATTTTTTCGGTCAATTTTCAGTCGGATATTAATCAAATTAAATATTTCAAAATTTAAATCAGTCAATTTTGACGGCTTACCGACTTACCCGTAGCTCGATTGTATCACTGGAATTTTTCTCCAATTTTTTCTCCTTTTCTTTTTTTCATTTTTCCTTTCTTTTTCTTCTTTTCTGGCTGAACCGGTTCGGTCCGGTTCAGCCCGATTTAGACCGGTTCAATTAAGCCGGTTCAGTTCGGTTCGACCCAGTTCAGGACTTCGTCGATCGGTTCTTCACCGGCTTCCACCTCTGACAGGTTCGCGGGACCTCGCGAAGCTTGGATCTCAGGTCAGTTTGGCCAGAGGTGGTCGAAAACTGGCCGGTTCGGCTCTTCTCTCCTCCAGCGTCGGTGTCTTTCTCTTTTCTAGCTGTTGCTGGTGCTGGCCGTCGTTTCACTGGCCGATTCAGCCGCTGATCGGTCGGTCTTCTCTTGGGTCTCCTTTGGTTGGTGGTGGTCGGGGTCGAATCAGCGCCGGCGGCAATGGATTGCTCTCTTCCTCTCTCGACTTTCTCTCTCTCTTCATTCGCCGACATTCTCTTGCCGTTCTTCAGGTCGCTGGTGCCGATGTTGGCCACCTCTCATCTGGGCTTCCTTCGCAGACCTCGCCTGGCCTTCTCGCTCGCAGGTGGCTCGTCGGATCGGGTCTCCCTCGGCTCCGTTCGTTTTCCTTTTCCAGAATCGCGTTTTTTTGCGATTCTATAATTTTTATTTATTTATTTATTTATTTATTTATTTTAATTATTATTTTAATCCATTAAAATATATTAAAAATCAAAATATCCCAAAAAATTTTTGATTTAATTCATTTAATCTATAAATGAATTTATCGATCTTATTTCGTCTTTTCGATATATTTTTCAAATATTTTCGGGATAATTTTTCGATGTAAAATTTTCGGTTTATTCCAATAAATTCATCTATTGATTAATTGGACTCGAAATTTAATTATTTCTTCGTTATTGATCAAGATGTCTCAATTTTATATTTTTAATGAAATTTTTCTTATCGAATTTATACCGAATTTTGGTCTTTTGAACATTTTACCCTTCAACGTGTTTGGGACCAAACCAATCAAACTTCCTTTCACGAACACTCACTCATTTCGTGTTTTAAATCCTTATCACGAGTCTGAATCCCATTCGTTTAGTTTGTGGCCATTTCAATCCTTCATTTAACCTTTAAATGCATTCGGGAATTTTTATTCATACCATTTGTATTTTTCATTCACGTACAACTCTTCGTATGATTCAATTTACGTCCAACCATGTTTACATCATATGAATCATAAGGAATTTCAATAAAAATCGAGTCTTACATAATCTCCCCCACTTAAGAAATTTGGTCCTCCAAATTAGAACCAAATCAAATGGGTCCATAAACAACTCCGGGTATGTCTATCGCATCATACTCCTTAATTCTCAGGTGACTTTTTTCAGAGTGTAATACTACCAAAGGACTTTGACTAGGGAGATCGTCTTAAACCTCAACACTTTCTCCTTTCGTCTAATACCCGAATCGATTTTTTTTCAACATACGTTATACTTTCATTGAGCTCCTACAGCTCATATCTGATCACATATGCTGGGTCCGGATAGTATTTCCGAAGTATCAAAAGATGGAACACATTGTGGATGCTTGCTAATTCAGGTGGTAACACCAACCTACAGGCCTTATCTCTCACTTTGTCCAATATCCCAAAGGATTCAATCTAGTGAAACTCAATTTGCCTTCTTTTCGAATCTCGGTATGTCCTAAGGGTATGTAACTTCCAACAATACTGATTCACCCTCGGTGAATTCCAATGGTTTATGTCTCTTGTCAGCATAACTTTTCTGTCTGCTCTGAGGTGTTCTCAATCTCTCACAAATCAACTGAACATCCTCAGAGGTTTGTCTTACCAATTCGGGAATAATTCTCTATCTGTCACCCACTTCTTCTTATCCAAGTCGGGAAACAACCCCTACTGCCATACAATGCCTCATAAAATGTTATCCCGATACTCAACTGACAATTGTCATTATTAGCAAATTCGATTAGTAACAACTGATCATCCCAAGAGCTTATAAAATCCATGGCACACACTTTCATCATATCCTCCAGAACCTGTACAATCCTCTCTGACTGACCATCTGTCTAAGGACGAAAAGTTATGCTAACACTCAGTCGGGTTCCTATAGCTTCCTGAAAAATATTCCCAGAAGTGGAAAGTGAAGCGGGAATCCCACTCTGATACCATGCTCACTGGAACGCTACATAATGTTCCAGAATCTTTCTTACACATAAATTTGCCTACACACTCAAAGTATCTGGGGATTTCATAACCAGAAGGTGGGTAGACTTAGTCAATCTATCGACTATCACCCAGATAGCCTCGTGATCCATCCGGGTCCTTTGTAACCTATCACAATATCTATGATAACTTGCTCTCATTTTCATGTTAATATAAGTAGAAGCTGCAATAACCCCTGCAAACTTCTAGTACTCTACCTTAATCTGCTGACATATGAGACACTTCTCAACAATCTCTATAATGTCTCTTTTTATATCTGACCACCAATACCCTTTTCAGAAATTTCGACATATTTATTACTTCTCGGATGCACTGTATATCCCGAAGAGTGAGCTTCTGACAATAACACTATTTTATCAACTGTGGTCATGGGGAGCACTTATATTATCTCTAGACCTCAGTAAGTCATCATCACTCACTGTGAACTCTGTCACTATACCCATCTGAATCTGACCCACACTATCGACGCCATGCTGATCATCACGCTAAGCCTGTCAAATTCGGTCACTCAAATCCGGTTCTAATCTCAGGCTAGCTATCACACAATCACTATCATCATCAGAAGGGATCACATCACTACTGAGGCTCACAACTGCTTTAGCAGCTCACACTCCCTGACCATCATATGTGATACCATCCCGAGGCTCTTTCTGCTCAAGGCATCAGCCATTACATTAGCATTTCCTGGGTGGTACAATTTCCACAATCATAATCATTTAGAAGCTCTAACCCTCTATGTTATCTCATATTCTACTTTTTCTATGAAAACAAGTACTCGAGGCTTTTATGATCAGTGCATACCCGAAATTTCTCACTGTATAAGTAGTGGCGCCATACCTTCAGTGTCAACGCTACGGCTGCCAACTTTAAATCATGGGTCGGATAGTTTCTCACATGGTCCTTGAACTATCTGGATCCATAAATGACTATCTTCCCATTTTACATCAATACACAGCCCAATCCTTATTTTGAGGTATCCATACACACTGAAACCTCTTGAGCTGTTGGTTATGGTGAGAATAATCACGGTGGTCAATTTATTACTTCATTATACCAAAACTCACTGAAACTACTTCCATACTTATCATCCCACTGGCATGCAATCTTTTTCCGAACGAGATGTGTCAACTGAGCAACCAATTTCAAGAAACTCACAACACCTCGTCTGTAAGACAGTTTCCTGTTGCTACTCATGCTTTTCCCAGGACATCGAATACATCAAAATATCATCGCTAAAGATGACAACTAATCGGTCCAGGTAAGGTTTAAATACCTTGTTCATCAATGTCGTAATCGTTAGGGCACATTCACATTCCGAATTCTTAATGGATGTTACCCAGACTTCAAATCGATCTCTAAAAAGATCTGATGAACTTTTATCCAATCACTCCCATAATTGCTTCTTTAGTCCTTCCAATTCCACTAATACCATTTTATACCATGGTTAGGATATCGGCTCCGTACCAGGTACCAAATCAACACAAGACTCCATTCCTCTAACTGGTGGTAACCCTAGTAGATTATCCGAGAAGATATCAGGAAACTCCCTGACCATAAAGATATCTGTTAACTCCGGATGTGCCTTATCCATATCAACCACACAAGCGATGAAACATTCCCATCATTACTCATCTCGTCCATACAATCATTCACTCCTTTAATTACAATCGCTATACCTCTTTCATTACGTGTCAAACTTATAGTATACTTTTTCAGGGGTGAAAACATCACTATCTTAGGATAGCAATCTAAATAGCATAGTTTGCAGCCGAATCAATCTAATCTCAAATATTACATCAAAATTAGAGGCTGCAATTGAATAAAATTGGCTGACATATCCTTTTTCCCTTGTTTTCAACTTACAATCCCTATACGCATATTCAGTTAGTGAGAATCAGCTAACTATCATTATCATCTTGCCTAAGGGTACAGGCTTCACATCTTCCACTAACTTATAAGCAACTGAAGGCGGTGTGAATAAATACGTGGCACCAGGATCAATTAAAATAATTACTTCATTATTCACCACATCAGATGAAACATCAGTAGTGTCCTGGTCCAAGGCATACATTCGCCCTCGTCCAACATCTTATTTCTATGGTAACTACCACATATCCAACCCTGCTTCGTAGCAGGTCGGGGTCCTCCAATCACAATACCCCTCGTAAGTGTTGAAACTGAATACACTAGGGGTTACCAATCATCTTACCCCGTGACTCATCAACTCTAATTTCTTACCAAACTACCTTTTTTTCATTCTGACATCTCTGTCATTCTCTATTCTCTTTCTATCTCCATTTTGGCCCTTACTACCTTTCCCAATCTCAGAGGCGTGCAACTCATGATCTTATTCACACAACTGTAGTTTGCGCACTACCTCGGCATAGGTAGTGATATCTAACGGGGCCAATCGGACTCTAATTGACAATCTGAGTCCTTCCATGAACTTTCAAACATTCCAACTCTTACTGTTCATAGTGTCGAGGTCATACTGCCCAGGAATATAAACTAAGTTTCATACTCGTCAATCAACCAGTTCCTCTAGGTCAGAGTAAAGAATTTTATCTGTAATTTCCTTTAAGCAGTGTCCGGGATATTCTATCACCGGAATACATCTAGAATTATTTTTCCATGACCATTCTAGATGTCTAACTCTTAAGATGGGTCGAGCGAACTTCCACCAATGTTCCGACTCGCCCTCAAATCCCATGCATATTCTGAGCAAATAGTTACAAAAATATTCTCCACACTCCGCTCCAACCTAGCGAAGTGTGTCTCAATATTGTCTGGTCTCTCTGTCAGACTCTGTGGGGCATACTCAACATCAGGCTCCACTTCAATCTCATCTTAAATCTCATGTGGCGACTCAGTACGACTCTCAGGCCTACCTCTACGGCCTCGAGCTCGTGTACTCGCCCCTCTACCATAGCGGCTATCAGTTAATGACTATATTCTTGCATTTGAAACCAAATTCTTAGCTGCAATTTCATCTCGATATACAGAATTGTATCTAAAAAATGCACAGTATATGGGGATGAAAACTTCCTTAACCACTAACACCGACTCATATCAGGCCAACTTAGCTCTGATACCAAAAACTATCACAACCCAAATTACCTAAAAATCACTACAAATTTTTCATTTTTTTCGTTTATTATTAAATTCTTACCTTCCTCTTATCGTGACCATCCTACCAACAGTTGGGCTATGATTCGATGTTAGTCTTTTCTCACCTATTTACCATTCCATTTTCATATTTACATTCACACATCAAGGTTTACTATCCTTTGACTTTAACTAAATATATTACAATGGTATTCACATAACCTTACATCCCCGACATTATATCCGTTTACAGTACTGTGCATTTACATGTTCAGATACAAATGTGTATACATGTCTCTCGATGAAACGCAGTGGATACCAAAGATGCAAGTCCTCAACCGCACTCAAACTACTGAAAGTACTCTAGAGAGGAAGAAAATAAGGGGGGTGAGCAAACCACACGCTCAGTAAGGCAATTATGCAAGTAAGTCGATAGCTCCACTATCTACATGCTCATAATGTCATGCCCTTAAATCCATTTCTTTTCGTTAAAATCTCAAGCACAAAATCATGCATACATTAATGCCATAGTTTATAAAAACAACTCGTGCATATAGAAATCATGCAACTCATGCATCAATGGCATTTTATGTAAAATCATAAAATCATAATTAGCATAAAATAAATCAAGATCATGCATTAATTCATGCCATGTGACACCAATCATGAAAGACAATTCTTTTCATGAATTTGTAATTAAAGCATGGAAAACTCCTCATGCTACTGCATTTGAATCACTTCATTAAAACACAGTATAAAATAACCCCTTCGGGTCAATCATCTCAAATTCATTAAAAATTAATTATAAAATTCTATTATAAAATCACCCTTCTTTTAGAGTCATATGTCATAAAATCCTCTGAAAAATCTATCATCATAGTATAAAATCACATCATAATAAAAATCACAAAATCGGGGGTCTGACCCCTCCCTCGGGTCTACCCTAGTCTACCGAGATCAAAAGTTATATCATGTGAGACATGTAGGTGACTATATCAGTAACATCGAGGACTATGGCTATAACCTAGTGATCCCTGGCTACACGGTACCTAGTGTGCGGGGTATCACACCTGAAACAGGAGGTGGGTTAATCTTGCCGCCAGAACAACATAACATCAGGATTGTAAGGGCCAGGCTTGCTGCCTCATGGCTAATGCCTCCAACAATCCCCACGATACAGCGTACTCCATGTGATATACACATTACAACATACTCCGTGAACTCAATCTTAGTCAGGGGGTGCCTGCAATAGGTCTTATCCACCCATACCAAATATGTCTCAGTATGCACATGTGGCATATCATCTCACTGTGACACACAGTCTACAGGAGGATCCAACACGGCTATATGCATGACATATAAATCTCTGTGCGAGCGAAGCTCTAGCACGGCTCCATGCATATTCATGATATCTGAAAATCTCGTGCAAGCGAAGCTTTAGCACGGTTTCATAAAAATCAGTAACATCTGCGTACGAGTAGCACTCCAGTACAACTTTAAAAGAGTTATAAATCCATATAAAACATAACTCATTCAAAACTTCGTGTGATGAATGCCCTAGCACAAATAAATGCTCAAGTAAATCAAAACTTCGTGCGAGCAACGCTCTAGCACGGTTTCATGCATAGATAAATCAAATCTCGTGTGAGTTACACTCCAACACGGCTTTTATGAAATTAAATCGATTAAATTACGTACGAGCAAGGCTTCAGTACAGCTTTTATGCAATTATCGTATCAAAACAAGATACGACCTAAGCTCTAGCACCTCGCATGTATGTCAAATCATTAAAACTAGTGCGAGCAATCGCTCTAGTACCTATCAAGTCAAAACAGGGTGCGAGCTAAGGTCCAACACCTCTTATGTATTTCACAATTATAAAAATCAGTGCGAGCAACCGCTCTAACACATTTTATGCATATTATGTCACACAAATCGATGCGAGCAACCGTTCCAGCACCTTTTATGCACACTCACAAACTCAGATATAGTGCGAGGAAATGCTCCAGCACTATTTGTTTTCATATAAACTTAATAGTTGACCCGTTTTCCAAAGAAATTTCATTTAAATCTAAATAACACTTATGTAGTGTTATCTTGTAAAATTTATGTAATTACTGGCCAATCTACCGATTTGCTTTGCTAAAAATTCACGAAAATCTTTCAAATCATGCATGTCATGCTTTCACCATCCTTAGGTGAATTTTCCTTCGGTAGGGGTAAAATAGTCTTTTACTTATTTCGAATCCTTAAAATCATTAATTTATTTCTAGGACCTTTATACATTTTCAATGTATACAAAAGCTATTCACACAATTCCCTTACCTCATTTTTCTGTACAGTCTGATCTTTCCACTGATATCTCATCACGCAGTCCGAGTTGCTCCCAATCCAATCTTCGAAACTGCGGATAAATATTCATCAGATCAAATACAATATAATTAATTGTATTTCATATTTTCTGGGCTTAATTTAAATCATTGAGCCAGTTTACCCATATTGAGCTCGATTGTACCATAATGGGCCTTAATCGGCCTTAAGCCCGTTTTTCACTTACTCTTTACATTATCGAGACCTATTGGGCTCATTGGACCCATCAGTATTTATTGGGTCTCATTCTAAACTCTCGGATAGCTTAATTAATTATTTACGACAATTTATCTCAATTTCCAGAATTTAATTCATTTTATATGAAATTAATCCGTAATTTATATGGTAAATTTTTAACACGCATAACGATGTAAATTGTCGTAAATAAAGGTTACTTACTCGAGATTCCATGATAGTACGTAAATCGAGGCTGACTCGAGCTCTCGTTTGACGTCAATTGTCGAGCTACATAATTACATATTTTTTCGGGTCAATTTTCAGTCGGATATTAATCAAATTAAATATTCCAAAATTTAAATAAGTCAATTTTGACCGCTTAGCGACTTACCCGTAGCTCAATTGTATCACTGGGATTTTTCTCCAATTTTTTCTCTTTTTCTTTTTCCCTTTTTCCTTTCTTTTTCTTCTTTTCTGGCTGAACCTGTTCAGCCCGATTTAGATCGATTCTGTTCAACCGATTCAGTCCGGTTTGACACGATTCAGGGCTTCGTCGGCCGGTTCTTCGCTGACTTCCACCTCCGGTAGGTCCACGGGACCTCGTGAAGCTCGAATCTGGGGTCAGTTTGGCCCGAGGTGGCTGGAAAGTGGCCGGTCCGGCTCTTCTCCCCTCCGACGTCGGTGCCTTTCTCTTTTCCCGCCGTTGCCAATGCTAACCGTCGTTTCACTGGCCGATTCAGCTGCTAATCGACCGATCTTCGCTTGGGGCTCCTACGGTTGGCGGTGGTCGAGGTCGAATCGACGCCAGCGACAACGGATTCCTCTTTTCCTCTCTCGACTTTCTCTCTCTTCATTTGTCGGCATTCTCTGGCCGTTCTTCGGGTCGCTGGTGCCGGTGGTGGCCGCCTCTCGTCTGGACTTCCTTTGCCGACCTCACCTTGCCTTCTCACTCGCCAGTGGCTCACCGGCTCGAGTCTCCCTCGGCTTCGTTCGTTTTCCTTTTCCAGAATCGCGTTTTTTCGCGATTCTGCAAATTTTTTTATTTTTTTATTTTTTTATTTATAATTTATTTTAATTATTATTTTAATCCATTAAAATATATTAAAAATCAAAATATCCCAAAAAAATTCTTATTTAATTCATTTAATCTATAAATGAATTTGTTGGTCTTATTTCGTATATCTGATATATTTTTCAAATATTTTCGAGATAATTTTTCGATGTGAAATTTTGGTTTATTCCAATAAATTCATATCTTGATCAATTGGACTCGAAATTTAATTATTTCTTCGTTATTGATCAAGATGTCTCAATTCCATATTTTTAATGAAATTTTTCTTATCGAATTTATACCGAATTTTGATCTTTTGACCGTTTTACCCTTGAACGTGTTCGGGACCAAACCAATCAAACTTCCTTTCACAAACACTCACTCATTTTGTGTTTTAAATCCTTATCTCCAGTCCGAGTCTCATTCGTTTAATTTGTGGTCATTTCAATCCTTCATTTGACCTTTAAATGCATTCGAAAATTTTTATTCATTCCATTTGCATTTTTCATTCACGTACAACTCTTTTTATGATTCAATTTACATCTAACCATGTTTATATCATATGAATCATAAGGAATTTCAATAAAAATCGGGTCTTATAGCTTGTGCCAAGCCATTGCTCTGTGCTTGGCCCTGTATATTCATGACATTTTCAGACTATGTTTTTGGAGCTATACAACCATGATCCAGTCTACAGCATGACCATGGTTATCGGCTCACTTCTTCCAATGTTAGGGACTTATGTTATGATGCATGATTTCTATAGAAACCTTACATAGTCTTCACTTTATTATATGATTTCGATATATGTTTTCAGGTACAGTTATGATCTATGTTTTTGGATTGGTTACGTTATGATATGTCGCTTTATGTTTTTGAACTTACTATGATTATGTTTTCGGAATATAGGCCCTTGTTTTCGAATGTTTAAGATATCCTTTTGGTATTACATGAAATAAATTGCTCATAAGCATTATGTTTTTGCTATTTACTCCTACATGTATTTCTTACTGAGCTTTTCTCAAAACTCACCTCCTCCCTGATTTCTTACAGTCATCCACACGGAGTACACTATTTAAGTTGATGTGACCAAGAAGGCTCCTTAAGCTAGCTATCGTACTCAGTAAGGTATATAGCTTCTTTTTGTATGATTTACTTCCCAGACATTTGTAAGTATAATTATATATTCTTTTGGCCATTAGATGCTTAGGTGGGACGTATACTTATTTATATATAACTTTTTGTATTAGTGATGTTTAATTACCAAAGTAAACAAAATTATTATGTAAATGGTAACAAATGTTATCGATGATATGAGAGCAGTGGTAAAACATCACTAATTATTTGACTGGGGCCACGAACTAAAAGTAAATTATTAATAAATATGTAATGATTAGCTAATTAGGTTAATCACACCCTACACTGAACGTTGACAAGTATTGGGACAAAAGAAAAAAGTTACTCTAAATTTTCGCTTTCAAGACGTTACACTATTGGAACCTATTATTTAAAAATATTCAATATTAAAAAGATAAACTACCAATTTGATATAAGTTAAGCTAATTGACAAAAACTGAAAGTCTATACTCTCTTCGCTAAAACAACGATAATTTATAAATTTGACATGAGTTCGCTATCTGATAAAAACTAAAAATTCATATTCTCTTTGTAAGATAGATTTTCCTATAACTTTAAATATCTTATTTTGCTCAAATATCAATCTCTAACTACACTATATAACCATAAGAATTTAAGGAGGAAATTTACTCACCTTGTCTTCCCTTTCTTTCTCTTACTCGCACTCTTACCCTTCAACAAAACAATTCCCAAATCTCCCCTTGTTTTTTCATGGCTGCCTTCGACTTTTTTCTCTCTTTTCGACGTCACCTCACTGCCTCTTTACTCTTTTTTTTCCTTCAATTCTTTCGCTCTTCCTTTGGCTTCCAGAGGAAGCATTTCACACTAACCAGCATTGTTTCCTCTCTCTCTCTCTCTCTCTCTCTCTCTCTCTCTCTCTAAAAAAAAAAAAAACTAATTTCACTGGGCTGTTGAGGATATTGGACCTTTATTTGTGTGCCCATGTATTACAGGAGGGTATCCTTTGCTCATGCTTTTATTGTACACAAATAAAAGCATTTTAAAAAGTCTCAATAGCATATAGATGCTTGTAGCATTAAAAGAATGGTTACCTTCGCAAAATTTATCTAAAATGAATTTGGATTGTTTATCTTATATTGGAATTGGCATTACTCTTTGGAGTAAAACTGATGTTGTTGTATGTTCACTAACCTTAACAAAGCAGTTGATATACCCTCGATCATTGTTTACCTTACCTAGTTTCAACATTTTTTTTTCTCTCTCACATTTTCCGTCCTCTGTTACTCTCTTCTCTTCAGTTTTTTGGATTGTTTGATTAGTACATTATTTTGGAAGCATCATCACTAGTATGAAAGCTAAGACCTAGCATCAATGGCATGAGTTCACAAACAGGTTACAGAAGGAAGTTGTAACATAACTAGAAGGACTTGCCCAAGCTTCAAATCGAGATTTAACTATTGGATACAAAGATCAAGCATATATTTTGAAGGAATTTAACTGGAATTGAAAGGGTAATTTAAGAAATTTATGGAATGAAACCCAAGAACAAATGGACATGAGGGAGACCAAATTTCTTTCAGTAGTGACACCTTCTAAAGGGGTAATCATGAACACTCCTTAGACAGCAGCAGAAAACAAGTATCTACTCTCAAATTCCTCTAAGATATTTAAAAGAGATTGTCCTAAGTTTAGTGGTGAGGATTTCAAAGGTTGGTTTGTGAAGTTAGAGTAGTATTTTGTGGTTGAAGAATGCCTGAGACTGCCAAGGTACCAGCACAATGCTAAGTTCCAATAAGAGTTTAAGCATACATCAAGAAGATGAGGGGTTTGCATTTAGTGAGTATGAAGATCTCGTGGCTGAATTGGTTGAGCTAAAATAGATTGATTCTGTACAACAATTGGATGAAGACTACTTAACCTCTTATAGTTGTCTGACCAATGTGTTTTGAATATTTTTTCTAGAAATTTGAAGCATGACATTTCCTAATCAATCGAATTGTTTAGACCAAAAACCTTAAACCAAGTAAATTCAATCCATCACTCACCCAACAACAAAAGAAACTACAGAGCTTCAAAATCACCATTCACACCATACCACACAATCACAAACACTATCCATACCAAACTCGTTAATCGGCCTCCATAACTACCAACACCAAAAGAAAACATTATTTAACATTTAAAATCTTTAAAATTTTTTAAATAAATAGCAAAACATTATATTTAGAATTTTAAGTAATAAAAAATTCAATAATATATGTTATAAATATAAAATAATAATTTATATATTATTACATATATAATTGAAAATATATTAAAATAAACAATCAAATATTAAGGGCAAAGAAAAAGTATAAAATATTTTTAAAAAATAGTAAAAACTTAAGAAAGCTATCGCACAAAAACAAAATTAGTCTGAGAACAAAAATATCCGTAAATAAAAAAGACGATTTAGACCTTGATAAAATTACTGAAGGAATAAAATAAAAAATAAAAAAACTGTCAATCTCTTCTTCTTCTTCATGCTTTCTTCCCCATTCCTAAACCCTAATTTTTTTTCTCATTCTTATTGTTTATAAACTCTACAAATCAAAGAAAGAATTAAATAACATAAAAATAGAAAAAGATAACATAATATCTAATTAAAATTTGAGTTGATCTGCACAGAAAAATTCTGATATTACCCTCGCAAATGTGCTTGTGCGAATAACGTATCCCAATGCAAACGGCCTTGCGCAAGAAACATTTGTTCCTAGCGCAAGAGCTTGCGCAGGTTGCACTGCAAACATATGTTAACCAGCGCAAGCTCTCGCGTGCAGGGAACATTTGTTTCCTGTGCAAGCTCTTGCGCTGGGAGGGCAATGTTCCTTGCGCACAACAGATAGAAAGAGGGATGAGTTTCACATTTTAATAGAAAATACAGAGAGAGAGAGAATGGATGAAGAAGACCGTGTGAGAAGAGGAAATGAACGATTAATTTAGTTTCAAGATAGATTGGTATTTTTAAGGGGTGACAAGAATATTTTGTTGTGGTGTTCTTAAAAATAGAGTTTAAAGATTTTTTAAACAAAAAAATTGTAGTATATTTAAAAATTATCAAAACTAAAAAAAAAAAAAAAAAAAAAAAGAGTCAAAATGAAAAGTTGACAAATGTTGAAAAATATTTTATATTTTTCACTGTACACATTTTTACATATTAATTTTTATATTTTACATTAATAAATAAGGTTTATCGTAATATGAAAAAAAAAAACATAAATTTGTCGATGCAGTTAAAAGTGTTTTAAAATTATTTTTAATGAATTTTCAAAAGTTAAAGTACACCTGATAATCTATGTCTCTGTGTCATGATACGAATTAAAATACGACACGAATTTATGAAATACGAATATGACATGAATTATAAAACATGTCTAAAACGTAAACACGAATACGATACGTATTTTATACGTATGACGCGTGACACGACACGGTTGACATATTATAATTATCCGTGTCACACGACACAACACGATAAACACGAAAAAAAATATAACTGACGCGATTAAACACGATACGAATAGACACGACACGGATGACACGGTTAAAAATAAAATATAATCAAAAATGAAAAAAATCACAAAAAAAAAATATAACTGACACGATTAAACACGACACGAATAGACACAATACGGTTGACACGGTTAAAAATAAAACATAATTAAAAATAAAAAATCATAGTATTTACTGATTTACTGTAATAATTTAATTTAAATTCTTATTATTATTATACAACTCATTTAAAAAAATATTTTATTATTAATTTTCAACCTTGGTAAATGCTAAAAAAAATCTTTTTGATCAAGATTCAACTCTTCCAACAAGTATATATTATTTTCGTGTCTTACACGTGTATTCGTGTGACACGATTTTCTTCAACGTATTTCTCGTGTCATGTACGTATTAATCGTGTATTCGTGTGATAGGATTTAAGAAAACATGTTTTCGTATCTTATATATGTTTAATCGTATCTGACAAGATTAAACACGAAAATTATCGTGTTAAAATTCGTGTCAACACAACTAAACACGAATTTTTCAAACACGAATACAATTTTTTAGTATCGTATTCGTGTCGTGTCACTCGTATCGTATCAATATTTATCGGGTCTAAGTGAAAGGCCGTGGTTTGGAAGTTTCCAAGTTATTGCCAGGTTTTAGTGGTTTAGGTATTTTTGTGATGAATGATGCTGGTGGCTGTGGTTCGTTGAAAATTGGATTGCAAAGGTGTAGAAATCAAAGACTAACATTGCCTCTAAATTGGAAGTGTTATTCAGTCAGGTTTAAGCTGTTTAAGCATCTTCAAAGTGAATAATGTTGGTGTTTTACTGTTTTGAATTTGATTCAAGTACAAATTGGATTAAAAGGATGCTCTGATTTTCGTTTAAAGATATTAAGTAGCATTGTTTGCAATTGTTTCAATTTGAAGTTGGTAAGTTGTTAAGTTAGGTTTAGGGTCTTTAGGCTTTTCTGAGCAGTAGAATGCTTCTTGCGAAATGGATTGGTTTACAGTTGGATTATAAAAGTGTTAAAATCATAAACTGAAAGTCATTGTTTTGTACTGAATTAAGCTTGGATTGTACCACTGGAGCATTTTGGAGGTGAAGAGTGTTTCTTGTTGTGAATTAGGTTGGAGTTTACATCAATGGTTTGCTTGAAAAAAGACAGGTTATTCTGTAGGTGGCTGATTTCACCTGTACATACTACACCCAAGTTAATGGCATATTTTACAAGTAATCAGATTTTAAGTCATGAATTTATTAGAACCTTATATCAAATAAATGATATGGTTTTAGAGTGATTCGCATCTGAATTTTGTTATCTTAGGTGGTTAATTTGGCATTCCCTTACTCTTGGGTTTTTTTTTTTCCCAAGAATGCAAACTATAAAATCTTCATCAAAAGACAAGTCCTTTTTTTTTTTTTTTTTTTTTTATCTTAAGCGAGCGGTGAACCAGGAGGATGTATAGTTTCTGGATTAGGGGGAATATTTCAGTACCATAGTCCATGATGATTTTTTTTTTTTTTTAACTATAGTACACGTAATTAAGTCCAAAGAACAATAGTTGTCAATACGGAAGGAGGCAACTGAGATTGATCTCGTTCTCGCACTATTATTCCTAGCTTAGATTGGTTAGGTGGACTAATTAAATAAATAATCTAATTAATTCAATTTTAAAGTCTTAAACTACTATATTTAGTTGAGACATGCTCGGTTCACAAAATTAAGTAAAAGCAAAATGGAATAGATACTCTGTGAGAACAAAAGAATAATAATATAATAAATTATGTATTATGATATTTAATTCATTAAAATAAATTGCAATCTCCCAACCATAGATGCTCCAAAAAAATTAAGAAATTTTGATAGCTTTCTGATGCATTTAGAGCAGTTTCTTTTAAGTCTTGACAGGCATTCAAGATGCGACAAAACCCCAAAAACATTTCAAAAAAAATTTTGGACAGATTGAATTAGTGGAGCACGCTTTTTTCACGAAAGTTGCTTAGACAAATTTGCCTGCAATCGGAAAATATTCTAACCTTTAAAAAACAACAGAAATAGCATTGATGAACATGAGAAATGTAGACCAGCAACTTCACCCAATTCTTTCATAGCAGTGAAAAAGAACATAAAAAAAAAAAAAAAAGTGACTGGTTTTCCGTAAGTAAAATGTTTACAGTTGTAAATAAATTATGAACAACTATGATAATTGGGATTGTGTAAAATCAACGTAATCTTGCACAGGAGGCAAAAATATTATTTCTTGCTTAAATTCCAAAATCCGTTAAACTGGTTTTGCAGTAGAACAAGTTAGCCAAGATTGCCCTTAAAAGTGAACGCTATTTCCTTCTCCAGCTAAAATAGTTAGAGTGTCTGAGCGGGCTTCTAACTCATTCAACCTTCTTGCTAGATTTGTCATCACTACCTTCAGATGCAACTGCAGCCTTTGACTCGTCAAACTCCAATAACTGAAAATGATGTTAGATCATATTAACCAAATTACAATCCAAACATACAAGATAATCGTTTCATGGGTCAAATTTAAAAACTGAACAGTAAAAATCCCCGCACAGACATAATATCATAGCGCAAGCCAATTTATTATTTTCGCATTCCAATTTATACAGCATTCTGCAGGTTTTCTTTTGCATGTAAAACGGGGGAAAAAAAAAGTCGCCTAACGTGAAATTTAGGCATTGTTTGGTAAAGTGAAAAAAAATTAAAAAAAAAAAACTGAAAGGAGAGAAAAATGAGAAGATTGAAAAATTATATTTTCTTTCCATTTATCTGTTTGGTAGGAAAGATGAAAAATGTGAATAAGAATATGATTTTCTTTCCTCCCATTACTTAGTAGAATTAAAAAATAGAAGAAAGAAAATAAAATTATATTGATTTACTATTATATTATTATTAATTAGTTAAGATAACAAAATAGAATTAAGAAAATAAATGATAAGTTCATAAAATATACATACTTAACTCACATCTCTTTCATTTTCTCTCCATTAATCTTTTCAATTTGGAATAATTTCGTTTTGAAAATAAGAAAAGAAAATAACAATTTTTTTTATTTTCTTTCCTCATACTTTTCTTTCTACCAAACATTAACAAAAATAGTTCTTTCCACTTTTCTACGCTGCCAAACACACCTTTAATGCTCAACTCTATTATTATAGAGCATAAGATCCTGCAGTACCACCGTGGAGCAAAAATTTCACTTTCGCTTTTTCCTAGACATGGACATGAGTGAACCCTCAACCTTATCCCATACTCATACTCTCCTTTTTCATTTACATTACAAATGATACTGTAGTGCAAAATTCTTTTCTTTTACAAGCAAGAGAGGACAATAGTACTTGTTAGTCCTCAAACACAGAATTTTTTTTTTTTGTTCCTTTTCTTTTTTATTTTTTTACGAGCAAAAGACAGTTTGAAAAAAGAAAATGATTTTAAAAGTCCATGCAAAGAACATGATGCCAGAGAGAATGAAGAAAGGGTAGAGAACAAACCGGTTTAACTTCGCCATTCCATATACAGTGAGCAGCCAAGAATCCAATAACAGCCGGTACAATATACAAAAGTGCAGGCTGAAACCACAATGAGTATAGTAGAAACATCAGGTTGTCATGATAGAGAGCAATTGTATACCCATAGGATAAAACATTTAATGGACACAGCTATACATGCATCAACAGGAAGAGAAGATAAAACAAAAGTTCATGAATAGTTTACCTGTGCAGCTTGAAACCAGTTCATTACAACGATCGTAAGGACCAATCCAACCTTGTATCCCAAAAATGCACTCTTAAAATACTGGCTTCCTTTCCCCCTTGATACATCAAATCTTAATGCCAGTGCTACAAAAATACCTGCAAGGGAGAAATAAACCAATATAAAAACAGAAAATATTGATCATACCTAATTTTGTTTCTATTTCGGAGATGATAGATACACGTAATTCTATGAGAATAAAGTTTTTAATACTAAAAGGAATAATGGTCAATCAAAATGAAAATGGAAAGCAGAAACATTTTAGCCCAACCGAGTTAATGTATATTTATCACCATAATCCTTTATCTTAATCACTAATAAACCAGAGTCCTAAAGCAAAAAGTTCATCATACTTGATTCAAGAATAAATAGCATTAAAGAAAAAACCAGCAGCTGATAGTAATTAGTATAACTGCTAGGAATCTTTGCCATCCTAAGACAAAAGATGATAAAGCCAATTGGTTAAAACTAAAAGAAAAAAAAAATTAAATAAAACACTTCCATAATCAAACAACATAAGTCAAATGTGCTACAGAAGTAAATGAGATCATACTCTAGAAACAGAATAGATATCTAAATAGAAGCACTCGAGAATATAACCCTATGAATTTCTGAAAGTCAATTAACATATTTTTGTGAGCTTGAATTTAAATAAGCCTTGAATATTAAAGCATATGGATGAAGTAAAAACAGTTGTCAAGACAGAAACATCAGACCTCTAGATACAAAACAAATACAAAGTACAAAATACAATTACTAAAGCAATTAGCCTTTTCAATTTCTCCTGTTTCAACATTTGAAATCTTAGGATTTTTCTTTTTTTGTTTTTTAGTTAGAATGACTTAATCATAAAACAATATAAAACAAAAAACACGAAATAAAAGCTCAAGTCATAACAACAACAAGCATTGGACCTATCAACTAAAATATGATTTTCAAACATACCAGGTATTACAATGTCACCAAGTCCAAGCATGGAAAATGGTCGTGCAGAGTCTGCTGTTGGGAACAAAAGCTGCAGAAAAGTATTAAAGCAAATTAGATCACCATAATACATTGAAAATATAAAGAATGTACACAGAAATAAAAAGCTAAAATTCAAATAACAAAGATAACTGACCTTAATAGGAGCATCAAAAGACTTCGCAACACTAACCATCACAGGAGTGAAGAAAACCCAAAAAACATCATATACAAAAAGCCCAGCCTACAATGCATGAAGATGTAAAAAAATCATACAGAAAACATAGTTGCACATGAAAAGGCAAGTAAAATGAGTTGGTGAAACACAGCCTTGCAATTTGGCTAATCAGCAAGAAAAAGAAAATCGACATAATCATGCCAGCATGATGATGAAAATAAAGTTTTTTTATTAAAGTAAATATCAAAGGAACCTCAAAAAAAATAAAAATAACAAATCCCTGAGTGCAAGAGTCCTAGAGAAATTTAATAACTTCAGCTAACATGAAAGCATGAAGCATGGAACTAACAATCGTAAAGGATCATAAACTTGTGTGATATTCAGAAACGACATGCTAAAATAAATAGGAATTAATGCAGCCAGTTGCATAAACATGGGTCATGAGAAACAACCCGCATTAGTGAGCTGATGGCAGTTGAGACATGAAAGCTTAGGAGTTGTTTGGGAATGTTTTTGTTTTGTGTTTTGTGTTTTTGTTTTTAATTTTTTTGAAAATAAAAGTAAAAACATGTTTGGTGAGTATGTTTTTATTTCCAAAAACTAAAAACAGAACACAATGTTTTGAAAATTGTTGAAAACACAAAAATGATGTTTTCAAAATTTTGGAAATGTTTTTGGTACTGTTACCACGCGGTTACTGTTCATTCATTTGGCTACAGTACTAATTTTAATGGTAAAATTTCCTAAGCCTTACTTTTGACTTGATTCAAAAACTTGTTATTTTACATTTTAAAACTTTAATCACTTTTTTCAACAAGTTCTTGTTAACAAATTTCTGCAACAAAACATTCTATCGAAAAATGTTTTTAAATTTAATAAATTGAAAATAAAGTGAAAATAAAACAAAACAAAACTTTTAAAAACATAAAACATAAAATATAAAATATACAACAATCCCAAACGACCCCTAATTGTGTATAGATACAAAAAGTATGAAATAAATCTCATACAATTTTTGAAATCATAATTTTAAGAGAAAATTTATATAATAATAAATGAAATAATTTTTTTAATGTATCAAAATTAAGAATAAAATAGTACATTATTAATAATAAATTAAATTATATAATTTTAATAAAAATACTTAATGTTTAGTATTAATAAATTATGAAATAAAAAAATTATGTTTCAAAATTTTTATTTGATGTCAAACATGTTTTCTATTTTTAGTTTTTAAAATTGTACAACAATATTAGCTCACTAAACATGTTTTCTGTTTTCAAAATTTCCAAACAAAATAAAATAAAAACAAAAACAAAATTTTCAAAAACATAAAACATAAATTTCACAACAATACCAAACGACCCCTTAATTATCAATCTCTTTCAAAACAAGGTAAATCAATAGAATGGTTGGAAAAAAAAAAAAAAGAGTAAGATAACTCTCTTCAAAACCACAGCAAGAGAAAACATCATTAACTAAAGTCTGCAATTAACTCAACATAGAAAAAGTTCCTTCATGTACTATTATCAATCAAATTTTCAAGAAACCAACAATATTTCATTCAAAATCTCACCAGAAACATTAAGATGCTGACCATGTCTATGTTCACGCAACGATTTCTATGAAAACCAAGCATTTTTCTCCAGATGCACCATCAATCACAAACTATGTACAAATAATTTCTTTTAGTGTGTATCCATTCAATCTTATTTGCAATTATTTAAATGCTTATACAATGTCCTACTAATACATTATTGCCATAACGAAAGCATGTCACAAGAAATGAATGGTATAATTAAGAAAATACAGCAATGAAGTCAAGATGCAACGGCAGATGCACATACAGACTCAAAAAAATAGCTCCAAACATTTAAGTACATCTAACCACGATGAATAGCAAGTAAAGTGCCCAACAATGAAGCTAAAAGAACAAACCTATAATAAGTGGCTTCCCAAATCAAATAATAACCGCAAAAACTCAAAACAAGAAACTGTTGGCATAAAATGTAAGATAGAAGATGCAATGACCAATTAAGTCTCTGTCAAAGCAGATAGCTAATGATAAGTATGGAAAAGTCAATTATATTAAATTTAAAAAATATGTAAATCTATATATCCCTAGAAATAAGGTTAGACGATCCCTCAATTCGGAGTTAGATTTAGACTGATTCAGTTTCTTGTTTACTTTTTAATATAAGCTGTATATAATCCTAAGAATTTTGTATCATCCAAGTAAGATGGTTAATAAAATATTCTGAATTAACCTAGTATTAGAGCCTAGGTGGCCAACATTTCTTCCTCTATTCTTGCCAGATGTGTGGAGGAAGAGATTGATTCTCATCATCTCCCTATGTTCAAAATCAAGGTAGAAAAGTTCTCCCTAACAATTCGATATGTGAAAGGAGAGATTGTTGGGGTATTCCCACATCAATTGTGGAAGGAGCTGAGTGTATGTTTATAAGTGTGAGGAAAAATCTCATCTTTTAAGCTAGATTTTGGTATAAGAAGACCCAATAACACCCAACATTGATATCAGAGCAAGTTTTCTTTCTTGCAAAACCTTAAAGTCCCACATCAATTATGGAAGGGGTTAGGTTTATGTTTATAAGTGTGAAGGAAAATCTCAACTCTTGAGTTAGCTTTTGGAATGAGATGGCCCTATAACACCCAATACTGGTGTCAGCACAAGAACTTTTCTTTCTTGCAAAACCCTAAATCTCCATATTTTTGACCAAGAGCCGTTGTTGCTGCTGCTTTTTTTTTTTTTACTAGCATGCCATATGTATCTTCTGGATCTGCTCTTCCTTTTCAATTAAAGAAGTTTTTTCAGAGGTATGTCATAAGGAAAGCCATAGATCTGTTATGCTTGAGAAGAAGAGCGGTGACATAGGTAGTTTGATCAAGAACTTCACATAGGTCACTACAAAAGCCAATGCTAGTGGACAGAATGCCCTTGATTAGCGTAAGATTGATGACAAGCCCCGAGTGTGGTATGACCATTGCAACAAACCATGCCCTACTCAAGAAACTTGTTGGCATAGCCAATACGGGTTCCTTTAGCAAAAAGCAGCTCGATCAACTCCTAAAACTACTAAAGTCCAATCGGACATCTGGTACATCTAATAGTTCATTGGCTCATTCAGGTAGAAATCCATTAGCCCTATCCAGCGTCTTTAACTCTGCTCATGGATCATTGATTCAAGAGCATCTAATCATAAGACTAACCTGTCTAATCTAATTAGTTCATACACTATTTTTTCTGGTAATGAAAAAATAAAAATTGCAGGCGGTGGTTTTTCGCCTATTGCAGGCAAGGGTTCTCTTAAACTACTTGAAAGTATTGATCTTCAATCTATGCTTCATGTTCCTAAACTTGCTTGTAATATTTTATCTGTCAATAAACTCTCAAAGGATTCTAACTGCCATGTTATATTTTTTGACTCTCTCTGTCAATTTCAGGACCAAAACTCGGGGAAGACAATTGACAATGCTAGAGGAAGAAACAAGCTCTACTATTTTAATAAGAATTTCTTAGGTAATAAAAAAGCTCAAGGGCATAGTAGTACCAGTTCAAATTTTGTTTCTGATCAAATAATACAATGGCATCTTAGGTTAGGACGTCCTAGTTTCCCTTATTTAAAACATTTATTTCCTGATTTGTTTAAAAGAGTCGATTGCTTTATTTTTCAATATGCAAGTTTTCATTTATCTAAAGATCTAGTTAAATTTATATGCAAAGTTTTCATTTATCTAAAGATCATCGAGTTAAATTTATGCCAAAGCCTTATAGTCCATCAAAACCATTTTACTTGATTCATACTAATATTAGTTTGGGAAATTTTTTAAAGGAGTAAGGTACTTTATGTGAGACCCCGTATATGTATAGCTGTATATAGGAACATGGGAATGTAAATAGAATCATAAGTAAGATGATGTATTGTAATGTTAAGTATATGCAATGTAAGTTCATAAGATTATGTACGCACTTGTAATAAGAATTGTGATTATACGTACAAGTTGCATTATGAGTGAGTAGGAAGAAATGAACTTAAAACGAGAAGAATGTGGTCGAAATGGAATATGAGTAGTATAGTAAAATGGAAGGAAAGAATTACATAAGTGTATATTTCCCTTCGAGTAATATCGTATATGTATTTGATCATACAAAGATCCTACACAAGTTTTAATGTGTATGTAGTGAGGATAAGTCCCATTTTCAAGTCTCAAAGATGAATGAATGAGGAAATGATCATGGTAGTAAATTAAGGGTGTTTGGTAAGGGTTATTGTAGAAAAACTGCAGGAAATCTGAAATTTGTGAAGGCCAGATCGATCTCATAGGATGAGAGATCGATCTGGGAGAGCCAGAATGCTCTTATGTGAGAAATGGAAGGGAACAGATCGATCTCCAAAGGAAGCAGATCGATCTCCTTAGCTCTCGGGTTGGAAGCAGATCGATCTCCCATAAGACCAGATCGATCTCCTTAAGCTTCTGTTTGACAGCAGATCGATCTCCAGCCTCGACAGATCGATCTCCTACCTTTAAAACGTCTCAGAAGAGAGGGATTTTGGAGGAACAGATCGATCTCCACCCAAGGGAGATCGATCTCATCAAGTCAAACCTATAAATGGGAGCAGTTGGATCATCAGAAATTCGGGACAAACATTTCCATTTCACTTCAACTCAAAGAAATCTAGTTTCTCACTCCTAAATCCAGCCATTTTCAGTGAGATTTAAGGAGAGGCTATTAGAGACAAAGTTGTTCACATCAAAGAGAAGAACAACATAGTCTAGAGGCATTTTCCCATTT
The DNA here is from genome assembly GCA_033439115.1 of Firmiana major. Classification (NCBI taxonomy): domain Eukaryota; kingdom Viridiplantae; phylum Streptophyta; class Magnoliopsida; order Malvales; family Malvaceae; genus Firmiana; species Firmiana major. The sequence goes on from CM065905.1 coordinate 11,119,454, forward strand.
GAAGGATTGAAGAAATAGAGGGCAATCCTAATTGGAGCAAGAGGAAATCCAATGAGGTAAGTTCTAATGCACAAATCCAAGTACATTGGTTTAGTTAATGATTATAAAGATATTTGGGTGTGCATATTATGGATAGAACTACCTAGGATGGTATGAAATGCATATAGCTTAGAAAGAGTCAAGTGTGAGAAAGTGGAATGTGGGAGTATTTTTGATGAATGGGATATCTTGAGTGGATGAGTATGTTGTGGTAATGGTTTGAAAAAGTTGATATTAGGATAAATCGGGAGATTTACCACAAAGGGTAAAAATGGGTAATTAAGGCATTGGATAAATGCTTAGTTGAATAAGAGTTAGAAACATTAACTCAAATGTTGATGGATGAATTTCAGTTTCGGATGATACGCCGGAGCAAGTCAAGATGAGAACGCAAGAAGCATAAAGGCGGATAGTTGCACACAAGTAAAACGAGGTAAGGGACTGTGTGTTAGCTATAGAGATGTTCGTACGTAATTACAGCAATTTCGTAGATATATTGCTAGGACTAGTACGATATTATAAGTTTATGAAGTGATGTGGAAGTATGAAAAGTACTATGATGTATATATATGTATTGAGAAATGGGATAGGGTAAGGAAATAGCATGATATGCATGTTTTCAATGAAATTCTCAATTTTATGTTGTTATTGATGATTGAGAAATGTGGATGATAGGTTGGCTAATTTTACATGCTTTAGCATGAAGAAGCATGCTTTATGAATAAACGTGTTTTGAGTTTTAAAAAGAGAAACTAGCCATCTATCAGTTTTGAGATGAGATTTGGTGTTGAAGCGTTAGCTCACACCCGGTTTAAAGCCTTGATGTACCGTGCGGGAGTTTTAACTCGCACGGAGGTTTTGAGAAAGTGCGAGAACTATGCTCGTACCTGTTTTGTTGAGTTAAAGTAAACCTGGGGGTCTGGGACCCAAGGGGATACCAGCCGACGGCCAATTGAACGGGCTGGGCCTTAACGATAGATCGTACCGCGCTGGAGCTTTGCGTTGACTGTGTGTCACGCTGCTTGCTCGCCTGGTATATGAGACATGGTTTAAGGATAAAAAGTCCATCGGAGTTGGAGTATGGACTTGGGTTCACGGTTGTACGTAGAATAGTGTAGTCACCCGTTGGTATACTATGTACCGTGCTGGGTGCACGTGAGTACGAGTATCGCGTAGATGACACACGACGTATCTTCACCGTGAGTATACGAGGAGATGAGGTGGATTGAGATGAGCCGGAGGTAGGACTGACCCATCCCCCTTCAGGCGAAGTGATACCCTGTGCACACCCGATCAGTGAGGCCTGGGATCACTGACTGTGGCCATAAGTCGTGGATATTTGATTGCCTAAAATTCCATGCCTGTCTCAGAGAATCGAGAAACAGAGACAATCTCAGAAAAGAAAGAGATTTGCGAGAAAGAATGATTTGAGAAGTGAAAGAGATTTCATGTTTTAATAAATCTCCGATTTCACATTCGTGCCATGAGGGCACTATTTATGAGCATGTTTTAAATGGAAGTTTGACATTTGATTTACACGAAAATGCTCTTGAGAAATATGTATTTAAATGCATTGTTCGTATGATATTTCCATTTATAACGAAAACATGGTTTTGGTTTATGCATGCATGGGCTATGTAGGTAGTACAATATCTACCTGCTAGCATACATTTCCTTACTGAGCCGTGGTTTGCTCATCCCACTACTTTTCCCCCTCCAGGTACTGAGAAGTAAGAGAGCGGTGATCTCTAAGTCTTTTGTGTTGAACAGCTCTCACAATCCGCAAAGGTATAAGATTTGTGTACACGAGTATTTTGTATCTAATATATTTTATCGCACAGTTATATCTTGGAATTGTAATCAGTATTATGGGGATGATATGTAAACACTTGGTATTTATACAATTAATTTTGTGTATTTACACACACACCTGGGAGTGTGAATTAAAGATTTAGATATTCCGCTGTAAATAAATAAATTTTTAGTAATTGCATCTTCTCACAGCCCAACCGTAGTTGAGAATGTATGGATAGAAGGGTTCCCGAAAACGGGGCATGACAGGCTTGGTATCAGAGCTTGGTTGGTCTGATGTGAGTTGATGCTTAGGACTAAGAAAACATACATCCCCAAGTTACTGTGCGATATTTAGATACAAATGTGTATACGGAGCTGGTAGTAAATTAAATGTTTGTTATAACGTAGGAAAGTTATCAGGCTAGTGAGTTATGCCTGAGAGACACCGCAAGAGGGGAGAGAGCTCGAGGGCTCGAGGGCAAAATGACAGGACTGAGAGGCACAGTAGATCATCCTCTAGTCATGAGCCCCAGGAACAGATAGAGGCTTCTGATCCTCGAATCACTCGATTGGAGGAAGACATGCGCACGATGATGACCATGATGGGTCAGATCATGGCTAGGTTTGAGGGTACACCTGGTACAGCGGGACAGGCTGCACCGAATCCCCCAGCAGCTGCACCTGAGCCTGAGAATGTTGCACCTGCGCAAGCTGAACCGGTTAGGCCACGGGAACCTCATATTCGACCGGTACCTCCTCCGGTAGCCCCATATCAGCATGATGATGATTTGGGGTATGGATACGACTGTGATATGGAGAGATTGAGGCACTTTATGGACTTTAAGCCTCCTTCGTTTAGCGGGGTAAAGGATCCGACGGTGGCTGAGGACTGGATCAGTCAAATGGAGAAGTTATTCGACTTCTGTAGATGTTCAGCTACGGAGAGAGTAGCACTTGCGGCCTTTGTATTGAGAGGCGAAGCAGAGCACTGGTGGAAGTCCGTCAGGCCGATGTTAAGAGCTCAAGGAATGGTTATCACGTGGGATATGTTCTTGGACGTTTTCAGAGAGCAATACATCCCAGATACTGCTCGACGGAGACTACAGATGGAATTTCTGAATCTGACTCAAGGGAATCGAACAGTTGATGAGTACGAGTCACGATTCACTTCACTGGGTCGATATGATCCGGACTCGATCAGGAGTGAAGCTGTCAGAGTCCGTAGATTTGTAGATGGACTGAGGCCTTTGATCCGAGCGAAGTTGGCCCCATTTGATGTCGCTACATATAGAGAGGCTGTGCGACGGGCCCAGTTATGCGAGCAAGATCATGACTTGCAGATTTCTGAATTTAGTTGGGAAAAGGACAAGGGTCCGAGGAAGCTGGGAGATGGCAAGAGTGCCAAATTTGGTCGAAAATTTATGAGTAAACGTCGGAGAGAAGTAGATGAGTTCCAGAAGAAGGTTGTTAGACCTTTTATGCCTCCGACTCAGACACCAGCCAGGGGAATAGTGATTGGTGGACCCCGACCGACTACAGATCAGTGTAGGCTATGCGGTCGATACCATGGTGGTAGGCCATGTCATCTTCAGGGTACCCGATGCTTCAGATGTGGTAAATTTGGACATTATGCCAGAGAGTGCCCGGAGATAGTTGAGGCAGTTCCACAAAGGGGTAAAGAGCCAGAGAGGGTTCCTACAGTTGCACCTCCTGCAAGAAAGAAAGCCTCGGCTGAAGAGAAAGGAAAACAAGTTGTGGGTCAAGGCAGGGTGTATGCGATAGACCAGGCATCGGCTGATACCTCTTCTGAAGTGATAAAAGGTACAATCTTGATTTTCAATCTAGAGGTTATAGCTTTGTTTGATTCTGGAGCTACGCATTCCTTCATATCACCTGCATGTGCATCTAAGTTAAAAGGTTTTGTAGAGCCCACATACTTGAATAGGACCTTACTGATAAGTACTCCCATGAGAGTTAGCCAAATAGTTGAACAAGTGTATGAAGATTGTAAAGTGAGGGTGGGAGATAAGTGCATGACAGCCAACTTGATTTTGTTGAATATGTATGACATTGATGTAATTTTGGGAATGGATTGGTTAGCCGCCAATCATGCTGTCATAGACTGTCGTTCTAAGTCTATTAAGTTTTCTCTACCTGAAGAATGTGTTGTAAGATTTTAAGAGAAGAAATGAAATCTTAAATTTTGTATTAAGTAAAGTACTTTGGTATAAATGGCTTGAGTGTTGTTTTGAAGGTTTTGTTGCTTATGTGGTGGATTTGAACAAAGTACATCCGGATATGGAGGACATCTCAGTGGTCAGAGAATTCCCTGATGTCTTTCCAGATGATCTACCAGGATTGCCACCTGATAGAGAAACGGAATTCGGTATAGACTTGACGCCTGGAACCGAACCAATATCTAAGTCACCATATAGGATGGCCCCAGTTGAGTTAGAGGAATTAAGGAAACAGCTGCAAGAGTTGTTAGAGAAGGGGTTCATAAGACCGAGCGTCTCACCATGGGGAGCCCCGGTATTGTTTGTGAAGAAGAGAGATGGGAGCCTCAGGTTGTGCGTTGACTATCGGATGTTAAACAAGGCTACCATCAAGAACAAGTACCCCTTGCCACGCATTGACGATTTATTGGATCAACTTCGGGGAGCATAGATCTTCTCCAAGATAGATCTGAGGTCTGGGTATCATCAATTGAAGATTCGGAAGGAGGATGTGCCCAAGACAGCATTTCGTACCCGCTATGGCCATTACGAATTCTTAGTGATGCCTTTTGGGTTGACCAATGCGCCGACAGCTTTTATGGCTCTAATGAATGAAGTATTCAAGCCATACCTGGACCAATTCGTAATTATTTTCATTGATGACATATTGGTGTATTCAAGGTCCAGAGAAGAGCATGAGCAGCACTTAAGGATTATTTTGCAAACCCTCCGAGAGAAAAGGTTATATGCCAAGCTTAACAAATGTGACTTTTGGCTAGAACAGATTTCTTTTCTAGGCCATGTTATATCGAAGGATGGGGTGTCAGTAGATCCATCCAAGATTGAGGCAGTTGTTCAATGGGAACAACCTAAGACAGTCATAGAGATCAGAAGTTTTCTGGGATTGGCTGGTTACTACAGAAGATTTGTAGAAGGTTTCTCTAGATTAGCTGCTCCATTGACACGTCTTACGAGGAAAAGTGTGGAGTTTTCATGGGACGAAGCTTGTGAGAGAAGTTTTCAAGAACTTAAGAGCAGATTAACTACCGCGCCAGTTCTTGTCATCCCTAACAGTTCAGGGAATTACTCGGTGTATACTGATGCTTCGCATCAAGGACTAGGCTGTGTTTTGATGCAAGATGGAAGGGTAGTAGCTTATGGATCTAGACAGCTGAAGGATCATGAGAAGAACTACCCCACTCACGATTTGGAGTTAGCGGCCGTAGTGTTTGCGTTGAAGATATGGCGCCACTACTTATATGGTGAGAGATTTCAGATCTTTACGGATCATAAGAGTCTGAAATATCTATTCTCACAAAAGGAGTTAAACATGAGACAGAGGAGGTGGTTGGAACTCCTCAAGGACTATGATTGTGAGATCTTGTACCACCCGGGGAAGGCAAATGTAGTTGCCGATGCATTGAGTCGGAAGAGTCTCGGGTTGGTATCACATATGATGGTTAGAGAGCACGAGTTGTTGGAACAATTCACGAACCTTAGTCTGGATATGACCCTACCTGAGATTGGCAGCTATGGGATCATTGCTAGCTTGAGATTAGAACCGGAGTTGATTGAGAGAATCCGACAAGCTCAGCAAATCGATCAATGGTGTATTGTCATGATTAGCCAAATCATGAAAGGGAAGGGTGCTGATTTTATATTGAGTCCAGATGGGATACTAAGGTTTGGAGATAGAATATGTGTTCCTAAGGATTTAGAGCTGAGAAAGCTGATCTTATCAGAGGCACACTCGTCGAGATACACGATACACCCGGGGAGTGGTAAGATGTATCAAAACCTCCGAAAAGTATATTGGTGGTCTGGAATGAAGAGAGACATAGCTGAGTATGTCGCTAGATGTCTCACTTGTCAGCAAGTAAAAATCGAACATCAGAAACCAGGAGGACTATTACAACCTCTATCGATACCAACATGGAAGTGGGAGCATGTCACCATGGATTTTGTGATGGGGTTACCGAGAACCCGTAAGAACCATGATGCGATATGGGTGATAGTAGATCGGTTAACGAAATCGGCACATTTCTTAGCCATGAGATCTACAGATACATTGAGTGCACTGGCGAATCTGTATGTGCGAGAAATAGTGAGATTGCATGGAGTCCCAGTGAGTGTTGTTTCGGATAGGGATGCCCGCTTCACTTCCCACTTTTGGGGACATTTCCAGGAAGCGATGGGGACCCAGTTGAGTTTTAGCACCGCTTTTCATCCTCAGACAGATGGTCAGTCAGAGAGGACTATACAGACCCTGGAGGATATGTTGAGAGCGTGTGTGCTGGATTTTAGAGGCTCATGGGACGATCACTTGCCATTGATTGAGTTCGCCTACAATAACAGTCATCACTCAAGTATTGATATGGCCCCTTATGAGGCACTATACGGTCGTAGATGCAGATCGCCCATTGGTTGGGAAGAAGTTGGTGACAGACAATTGCTCGCCCCCGATTTGGTTAAGCAAGCCTCCGAGGATGTTCAGATAATATGCGAGAGGTTGCGAACAGCTCAAAGTCGACAAAAGAGCTACGCTGACAGGAGACGGAGACCACTTGAGTTTGATGTTGGCGAGTCTGTATTTTTGAAAGTATCTCCTTCTAAGGGAATAATGAGGTTTGGAAAGAAAGGAAAATTAAGTCCTCGTTACATTGGTCCCTTCGAAATTTTGGATAGAGTGGGAGAGGGAGCATATAGGCTAGCCTTACCACCTGAGCTAGCAGAAGTCCACAATGTCTTCCACGTTTCTATGCTTCGGAAGTACTACCCGGATCCGACACATGTAATTAGCTATGAGCCGTTGGAGCTCAAGAAAGATATGTCGTATGTCGAGAGACCGATCAGGGTATTGGACAGGAAAGAGAAGGTGTTGCGGAACAAGACGATTTCATTGGTTAAGGTTTTGTGGCAACATCACACTGTGGAAGAGGCCACATGGGAACTGGAAAGTTTGATGCGGGAAAAGTATCCCGAGTTATTCACAGATTGAATTGGTTCTAATTTGGAGGACCAAATTCTTTAAGTGGGGGAGAATGTGAGACCCCGTATATGTATAGCTGTATATAGGAACATGGGAATGTAAATAGAATCATAAGTAAGATGATGTATTGTAATGTTAAGTATATGCAATGTAAGTTCATAAGATTATGTACGCACTTGTAATAAGAATTGTGATTATACGTACAAGTTGCATTATGAGTGAGTAGGAAGAAATGAACTTAAAACGAGAAGAATGTGGTCGAAATGGAATATGAGTAGTATAGTAAAATGGAAGGAAAGAATTACATAAGTGTATATTTCCCTTCGAGTAATATCGTATATGTATTTGATCATACAAAGATCCTACACAAGTTTTAATGTGTATGTAGTGAGGATAAGTCCCATTTTCAAGTCTCAAAGATTAATGAATGAGGAAATGATCATGGTAGTAAATTAAGGGTGTTTGGTAAGGGTTATTGTAGAAAAACTGCAGGAAATCTGGAATTTGTGAAGGCCAGATCGATCTCATAGGATGAGAGATCGATCTGGGAGAGCCAGAATGCTCTTATGTGAGAAATGGAAGGGAACAGATCGATCTCCAAAGGAAGCAGATCGATCTCCTTAGCTCTCGGGTTGGAAGCAGATCGATCTCCCATAAGACCAGATCGATCTCCTTAAGCTTCTGTTTGACAGCAGATCGATCTCCAGCCTCGACAGATCGATCTCCTACCTTTAAAACGTCTCAGAAGAGAGGGATTTTGGAGGAACAGATCGATCTCCACCCAAGGGAGATCGATCTCATCAAGTCAAACCTATAAATGGGAGCAGTTGGATCATCAGAAATTCGGGACAAACATTTCCATTTCACTTCAACTCAAAGAAATCTAGTTTCTCACTCCTAAATCCAGCCATTTTCAGTGAGATTTAAGGAGAGGCTATTAGAGACAAAGTTGTTCACATCAAAGAGAAGAACAACATAGTCTAGAGGCATTTTCCCATTTGAAGGATTGAAGAAATAGAGGACAATCCTAATTGGAGCAAGAGAAAATCCAATGAGGTAAGTTCTAATGCACAAATCCAAGTACATTGGTTTATTTAATGATTATAAAGATATTTGGGTGTGCATATTATGGATAGAACTACCTAGGATGGTATGAAATGCATATAGCTTAGAAAGAGTCAAGTGTGAGAAAGTGGAATGTGGGAGTATTTTTGATGAATGAGATATCTTGAGTGGATGAGTATGTTGTGGTAATGGTTTGAAAAAGTTGATATTAGGATAAATCGGGAGATTTACCACAAAGGGTAAAAATGGGTAATTAAGGCATTGGATAAATGCTTAGTTGAATAAGAGTTAGAAACATTAACTCAAATGTTGATGGATGAATTTCAGTTTCGGATGATACGCCGGAGCAAGTCAAGATGAGAACGCAAGAAGCATAAAGGCGGATAGTTGCACACAAGTAAAACGAGGTAAGGGACTGTGTGTTAGCTATAGAGATGTTCGTACGTAATTACAGCAATTTCGTAGATATATTGCTAGGACTAGTACGATATTATAAGTTTATGAAGTGATGTGGAAGTATGAAAAGTACTATAATGTATATATATGTATTGAGAAATGGGATAGGGTAAGGAAATAGCATGATATGCATGTTTTCAATGAAATTCTCAATTTTATGTTGTTATTGATGATTGAGAAATGTGGATGATAGGTTGGCTAATTTTACATGCTTTAGCATGAAGAAGCATGCTTTATGAATAAACGTGTTTTGAGTTTTAAAAAGAGAAACTAGCCATCTATCAGTTTTGAGATGAGATTTGGTGTTGAAGCGTTAGCTCACACCCGGTTTAAAGCCTTGATGTACCGTGCGGGAGTTTTAACTCGCACGGAGGTTTTGAGAAAGTGCGAGAACTATGCTCGTACCTGTTTTGTTGAGTTAAAGTAAACCTGGGGGTCTGGGACCCAAGGGGATACCAGCCGACGGCCAATTGAACGGGCTGGGCCTTAACGATAGATCGTACCGCGCTGGAGCTTTGCGTTGACTGTGTGTCACGCTGCTTGCTCGCCTGGTATATGAGACATGGTTTAAGGATAAAAAGTCCATCGGAGTTGGAGTATGGACTTGGGTCCACGGTTGTACGTAGAATAGTGTAGTCACCCGTTGGTATACTATGTACCGTGCTGGGTGCACGTGAGTACGAGTATCGCGTAGATGACACACGACGTATCTTCACCGTGAGTATACGAGGAGATGAGGTGGATTGAGATGAGCCGGAGGTAGGACTGACCCATCCCCCTTCAGGCGAAGTGATACCCTGTGCACACCCGATCAGTGAGGCCTGGGATCACTGACTGTGGCCATAAGTCGTGGATATTTGATTGCCTAAAATTCCATGCCTGTCTCAGAGAATCGAGAAACAGAGACAATCTCAGAAAAGAAAGAGATTTGCGAGAAAGAATGATTTGAGAAGTGAAAGAGATTTCATGTTTTAATAAATCTCCGATTTCACATTCGTGCCATGAGGGCACTATTTATGAGCATGTTTTAAATGGAAGTTTGACATTTGATTTACACGAAAATGCTCTTGAGAAATATGTATTTAAATGCATTGTTCGTATGATATTTCCATTTATAACGAAAACATGGTTTTGGTTTATGCATGCATGGGCTATGTAGGTAGTACGATATCTACCTGCTAGCATACATTTCCTTACTGAGCCGTGGTTTGCTCATCCCACTACTTTTCCCCCTCCAGGTACTGAGAAGTAAGAGAGCGGTGATCTCTAAGTCTTTTGTGTTGAACAGCTCTCACAATCCGCAAAGGTATAAGATTTGTGTACACGAGTATTTTGTATCTAATATATTGTATCGCACAGTTATATCTTGGAATTGTAATCAGTATTATGGGGATGATATGTAAACACTTGGTATTTATACAATTAATTTTGTGTATTTACACACACACCTGGGAGTGTGAATTAAAGATTTAGATATTCCGCTGTAAATAAATAAATTTTTAGTAATTGCATCTTCTCACAGCCCAACCGTAGTTGAGAATGTATGGATAGAAGGGTTCCCGAAAACGGGGCATGACACTTTACATCTACATGTCGTGACACACCCCAGCAAAATGGAATAACTGAAAGGAAAAATAGGCATTTACTTGAGGTAGCTAGCTATCATGTTGTCTATGAACATTTCAAAATACCACTTGGGAGAAGTTGTGTTTACCAACTCGTGTTTTACATTTTGAAACACCTTTGAACACTCTAAAAAAAAATATACTTCCCCACATTTCAGATATACTCTGAATTACCTTTAAAAATTTTCAGATGCACTTGTTTTGTTTATATTCCCCAAATTTTTTTATCCAAATTGGATCCTAAAGCTGAAAAATGTGTTTTAATTAGATATGCTCCAAATAAAAAAGGGTATAAGTGTTTTAATCCTTTGACAAAGAAAATTCAATTATCGATGTCACTTTTCTAGAAAACCAACCCGATTTCAACAAAAATCTTCTTTAGGGGGAGAACAAAGAAGATAATTTTTGGAAAATCTCTACACCACTACCGAGTTTCATTGAATCACCAATTCAGTCTAATAAACAATCTAAGGAAATTGATGTTCAAAATAATGAAAACAAGGAGTCCCTTAGTCAACTAGTTCCAATGGATTCACATAATCCGAATATTGAGCTTCAAGTTTATACCATGAGGAAATCTCATAAAAAAAAATTATCAATCCAATTATTTCTCCATCTGCTCAACCAAAATCTTCAAGGGATGGTCCTCCTTCAACTCGGGTTAATCCTAAAATTGCTCCTTTAGTTTCTTCCATTGAGTCTCCAAATACTAATTTGTCAGATCTATATGTCCCGATTGCTAATAGAAAAGGAGTGAAATAATGCACAATCATCCTCTTGCAAAATATTTGTAATATCAAAAAAATTGTCCAAAAACCACAAAGCATTCCTTTCAAATATTTCTAACCTGCATGTACCAAGATCTATTCAAGATCCCTAGGTGATCCGAATTGTAAGTTAGTAGTGAATTCTTGGTTGCAAGATAGCTGAAGCCCCACTAAAGCCCAACTTGAAGCTTCAACCTATTAAAATCAAAGATGTGGTAGATAGAGAGAAATACCAAAGACTGGGTATCACATACACGACCTGATATAGCTTTTGCAGTATGTGTAGTAAGTCAGTTTATGCATTCACAAGCTTAAAACACTTTGAAGCTGCCTATAGAATCTTAAGGTACCTAAAGGGAACACCTGGAAAAGGATTGCTCTTCAAAAACCATGGACAACTACAAGTAAAAGCTTATACCAACACAAACTAGGTAGGATGTATCACAGAAAGGAGGTCAATTTCAAGCTATTACACATTTGTGGGAGGAAATCTTGTCACTTGCAGGAGCAAGTAACAAAATGTAGAAGCCAAAAGCAGTGCCGAGGGTGAGTTTGGTTCAATAGTCCAGGCGATTTGAGGTAATGTGGATTAAAAGACTTCTTGAAGACTTGAAGGTTTCCAATCCCTCATCGACAAAGGTCTATTGTGATATCAAAGCTGCAATCACTATTTCTCACAGTCCGATCCTCTATGACAGAACGAAGCATGTAGAAATGGACAAGCATTTTATCAAAGAGAAACTTGATAATGGAATAACTTGCATGCCATATATTCCAGTAAGTGACCAAGTTGTTGATGTTCTTACAAAGGGGTTGCACAGGAAGCAATTTGAAAATCTAGTAAGCAAGCTTGCCATGGAAGATATCTTCAAGCCAACTTAAGGGGGAGTGTGAAAAAGTAAACTATATTAAATTTTGAAAATATGTACATATCTGTATCCCTAGAATTAAGGTTAGAAAATCCCTCAATTATAGGGATTAGACTTAGACTGATTTAGTTTCTTGTTTACTTCTTAACAGCGACTATATAAAATCCTAACAATTTTGTATCTTCAAGTAAGATTCTTATTAAAATATTCTGAGTTTTCACAATAAGCAACTGTAGGAATTTGCATAATTCATTGATCATGATCAAAAACGTGCAAATCATTGCTATTTTAAAAAAAAAATGAGGGAGTTAACTTGTCTAAATAAAAGAGAATAATACTTCTCACAAATAAACACAATAACTAAAATCACCGATCCACTTCTTACCAAGAGAATGGCACCAGTCTTAAAAGATCCAAGAGAAAGCATTTCAATTCCCTGCAAAACCAACAAGGTAAACCTTCAAATCTAGAGCTAGTTAATATGTGTAATCCACTTGACAAAATAATGGCCATAAACATCAATAATTGGAAGGGAAAACTGAAAAAGCAAACAAGGTGATGGGGTATGGATAAATCATAAATGTCTTAACAAAATTATTAAAAGATATAGAAAATAATACTTTCATAATCCTTAAACAGCTTAATTAAACCCTAACCACAAATTTGATGGGATCAAATACATTCCGACATGGATTATTTTATTGTTAAGAACTAGAGTGATATGAAAGGCTGTAGCAAATTTTCAATTGAAGTCTGTTAGTACAATTGAAATGCTGAAGCAAAGGAACAAATTTTCTTTTTAGTAAAATGCTCATCCAAAAGTACTTATCAGCTAATAAGAACTTCCAAATTATGTTTTTAAATTCTAACAAGAAATATATCTTATAAATATTGTTTTGTCTGGTATCATGAAAATCGTAGAAAAAGTAGATAATTTTTCAAGTACCACATAACTCATTAATCAGACATCGTTGTTCATTAGCAACTAACAAAGTCAACAAGATATGTATTTCAGACAAACCTGAATGCAAAATGCGAGGCCCAAAACATTATTGGCCAGCCAATGCTTCTGCGAAGCATACCATGCACAGAAAAAGGTTCCAGGGATTGCAGCTACAATCTGAGATCTTGTGAACTCAATCTCCAAAGCTGTTTAAGAAAGGTGTAAGGAAAAACATCATTCTGCATAATACAAAGAAGGTAATGTCAACTAGATCAAATAAGATTTCTAAGGCATCAATGATGGATATAACAGAATAAAGATATATTCAACTTTAAAGAGGAAAAAGTTAAATCACTCCACCAAAAATTTAACACCTAAAACTCCGAAAGCATCCATAGAAATAGGCATTCAACTTATTCGAGTGGGCAGTCCTGGCAACATTACATAGCGCAAAAACCAGAGTGCTAGTAGCAAACCACCAAAGGAACATAAAGTCCCAATAAAGGTATCATGAAAGGCAAAGAATTAAATCCATTTTGGATTTATGGAAATTCAAGGGAAAATACAGGAAACTGAAGAATATTTGAGCTGGAGCTTAAAGCTCCAGAGAAATAAAATGCAACTAGTACCATTTTATGAGAAAAAGAAAGTTCCTCCTATTTCCAACCATCACTTTCTTCCCCACATAAGAAACTCATCCAAAATATTTTTCAGACCAAAAAAGTGGTAAATAACATAAAAGCACCGAATCAAGAAGACATTCTCATGGATACACGTACATTCAGAATATTCCAGTCAAATATCGATGATACTTGCCTCAATAAAAGAGGTAATAAAGCCAAAATAAAGCAGAATGTCATAAAAATAAGGTTGAAGCAACAACTATATAACAGTATGAATTGCCAAAAAAAAAAAGGAGTTATATCCAGTTCAAAAACTAAACAAATGCTAAAAAGTTCAAAATATACTTCAGAAGAATTGTAAAAAAAAGGGGCATACAGCGAAAGTATGGAAAACTCCAAACGATAAGGTCCTTATTCCAATGCATCGGCAAGAAACGCTTTATGGCAGGTAATATTGTTGCCCTGAGAACAACGGCAGAAAGAATAAATGAGAAGATGATACAAAAGAATATGAATCAGTTAGAACTATTTGTACGAAAGTAAATCAATAGTAGCAAATCCATACAGAAAGAACATACGAAAGAGCAATGATTCCAAGCACAAAGAAGTAGCATGTCAATACTGCATTAACCAAGTCTTTTGATAAGAACTTGAACAGTAAGAAAAGTGATAACAGCATCGCACTCCCAACGAAGGGAAAACGCATAGCATGCTCATTAGACATTGTCTCCTGTATGATAGACAATACACTGTTAGCCAATTCTGATCTAAGTCCTTAATGACCAAACAAGAAAGAGGCAAATTTAATTTAAATGCTACCATACTCACCGATGGTGGAGTTGGTTTGACGGATCGATAGCAGCCCACATATACTGCGAGGCATGCAGTCAAAATAACATTCAAGTTAGGGTCTACCGTCACAACAAGTGGTGCCAACGTCAACCCTGCACGTGCAAAATATGTATGTACATTAAAAAAACTCGAGATTTTCAACCATGTGGGAATAGAATATGTAAGTGTCTCCTTAGAGATCTCATATCAGACAGTGACTTATAATATGAAGTGCTCTTGGTTCCAAAAAGAATCATCCAAAATGCAAATATCTATTTTTTTCACCATTACATAGAGCAAGATTCATGAAATAAGAAATCTAATATTTCCAAAGATACAATAATAATGCATTTGGACTGAGAAATGCGGGGGATATGCAATGCAAAGTGCATCCATTTGGTTCTTGCTCTTGCTAAATACTTTTTGTTCATAAAAAGTTGCTAATAAGAAAATTAAAGTAGAGAACAAAATCACATTTAATTAAATTAAGCAAATGGTTAAAATGTAATGCAAATTCTAACATAATTATTTCATATAAAACTAAATTCATGCATCATATTACTCAATAATTCTTCAAAAAAATTACCTATGTCCGGTGCAACAACCAAACAAAGCCCAAATTTCCATACATTTTTAAATTTTTTAAAAAAGTGCAAAGATCGAGAAACAAATGAAACGTAATTTCCAAAAAAAAAAAATAATTCCGTTAAAATTTCCAGATATAATCCTTAACTTTATAACTAAAACATAGATCTTTCATACCAAAAAATAACAAAGCTACCCCGTTTCTACCCCAATTACACATTCCCAAAATAAAAATGAAAAACAAAAGAAGTCAAATTCCCCCGTAATAACGTCTTTCCTATCAGTTCTCATATTTCCTTTTGCCAGTTAAACCCAAAGACAGTGAAACTAACTCTCTTCTCCTACTCAACTAAATTCAAAAAATGAATAATGTAATTGAAAAAAAATCCAAAGAAAAAGAATTCGTTCAGAACAAACCAAAATGTAAATAATAAACTAAAATTAATCAAGAATAGATTAAAAAGAAAAACCAAACCTGCTAAAGCCAAATTGGCGAATCTTTCAGAGTTCTTCATCGTCATTGTTTATTTCCAATATAACAGCGACGAAAACTCGAAGTTCCTTTTTACCTACAGCCAAGCAAAAAACTAAATGTCAAAATAGATCGAAACAATAATGAATTAATTGAGAAAAAAGCAAAAATATAATCAAGATTTAAATGAAATTCCATTTAAAGTTAGGGATTAGAACCTTTGATCTTATATATCTCTTACTCTCTATAACGGTCGACGGACTTTTACAGATCGGAGATGCCGGAAATGAGAGCAAAGAAAAGAGAGAAAAAAAGGGGAAAAGTTTTTACTATTATTATTATTCCTTTTATAGATTTTGAAGGGTTTTTTTTTTTTTTTTACTCAAAGTCAAAGGAGGTCAAAAAAGTTGTAATTAATATTTTTTGTTTATATTATGTATTTTAGGTGCTGTCGCTTTAAACACCGTGACTGCCAATAGGAAAGGAGATATCGTTGGAATTTTTGCTAAGGAGGAATTTTGAAAGGAACGGTTTGATTCGTGGCGGGATATGATTGGCTTATTTTAGTGGAATCGGTACGGCGCTGTTACCGGTGTGGGTTTAATTAACGAGGGATATCATCCATCCGGTGAAAATGCACCGCATCAGGTCATAAGGAAATTGACACAGACTTGGGTTGGTTTTGTTTTAAAGCGAGCCACGTTCGATGAGGCGCTATCCCCAATCAACTTTCGCCACGTCATCTTACAAAAATATTGTCTCCCTCCCACTCCCACGTTTTACTTTTCAATTTTAATACAATCGACAGGGAGAGATTTTCAATTTTAATGCAAATGGCAAGGGGAGAGGAGTATTTTTTTTGCAAATGGCAAGGGGAAAGAAGTATTTTTTTTCTCTTTTTTAAAAAATAAGTAATTTTTTCATTCATTCGTATGATAGAGTGGTATTTTATATTTTACATGTAAAATGATTGTTAAAAAATGATTATTGAACAAATAATTATTGAAAAATTAATATTATAGATTTGATAACAAACATTTTACTAATAATGTAGCGACAAATTCTAATAAAACTCTTCCTTATGAAAAATGCTTTCATACATTATTATTATATTAAAATGTTAATAATGTAATTATTATATTAAAATGTTAATAATATAATTATTAAAATATCAATAATGTAATTATTATTTTTTTTCATTTTAATTATTATTAAATTTAAACAAACAACTACACATAAGGTTAATTTCCAAAAGCAAAAGTATCTATTTGTATGCTACAGTCAAATTTCATCCATTCTGCATCCAATTTTCTATCATACAAGCTTTATAATTTTAACACCAGAATGCATGATTCACCACCGGGTTTAGGTTCGATGAGATCATGCTAGACAAAATAAGGTGCTTTTAATTACCTATGATACAACCATTTATATTGGAAAAATAAGAATCAATTCTTTTGTTCAAAGAGGATCCCTCAACAACCTTTTTAAATTTGCAAAAGGGGATGATTTTATGTGAGATTTGAATCATATGAAACCTATATGACTTTCCTTAAATTATCAAGAAAATGTGGAAATCTTCTACAAATGCCAAGATATAAAATGCATACTCTTACCTTAGAACATGGCTAAGTAACAAAGTCTATTAGAAGAATAAAACCCTTATCTTATTTTCACCTAAATAGCTATAAAGAAATGCTTTAAAAAGTCAAACCCTACACCTCTCTAGCATTTTAGAAATAAATGTGACATGTAACAACAATTCATTTTCATTTAGGTACACATGGTAACATCTCTAACTTTATTTGCAAATGAGTTTTGAAAGCAAAAAATAACCTTTTAATCAACAATAAGCTAATCAGTGTAAACATATACAACGAAATTAGTTGTACCAGCCATGGCAACCTAGGCAACAGTTCTTAAAGGCCCAAGGTCAATAAGTTTTTTCAAGTTTGCTTGCTCAAGATGGTAATTGTTTTGCATCTGTCATAAAGATAAGAAATGTTGCATTTAAAGTAAAAAACAAAAGGATGAGAAGAATTACAAAGCAAAGAGGATAAAAATTTCATAAAAAGGCTTCATAATGTCTCAAAGAAACAAATGGCCTATTCTCACATAAGTAAACTTATAAAAGTGAAGACAGTTAAACAACCCAATAAAATCAGGTTTTTACATGCAATATGGTCTATTCACCTAAAAAAGTTAACCAAAGTTTAGGAGAAAACAAGATATGTGAGAATGTATTGCAATAAAATTTGTAAGCAAAGTGTAAAGGGAAGAAAACAATAACTAAAAAAATAAGGCATATTTCTCTAATCACGTCTAACAAGCTCAATTCAAAAAAAATAACTCCAAATCAATAAGACAACTATACCATTATCTAGAGTCAAATATAATTAGTCCAAGACAAGCTTCACACTAAGAAATATAATACAACATATCCCCTTATTGGATAAGGAAGTTGAGTCTAAAATTATAAACTGCATATTATTAACAAACTAAGATTATAAACGAATACTCATAGCTAATTTCTCAATTGATTCAAGCCTTTAATCAACTTTTGATTCATGATAATGCCATAAGGAGTATCCTATACCAGCATTTATGTGTTTCTTATTAGATGTTCAACCTTAGCACATAAATTAAGCTTTTAAATAGCAAGAATGTGAAACTGAAAACTAGAACATCAAACCCTCAAGATAATCACAAAGAGACACGTTTCAAAATGGCCAAGATTTAAATGAATTTTCACTTCTATCAGCAATTCTTTTTTAGCTTATGCTTAAGCAACCACTATCGGAAGAGTGAAAGATTGGAGCAACAAACGATCGATGGAGCAACAAACAATTAAAAACATGAGATTTTGGCCAATTAAGTAGATTTCGGCATAGGGTAGGTTGTGAGAGAGAGGTGTCATGCCTCAGTTTCCGTAGCTTTAAGAAAGTTACAAATTTACGAGCTAATTTTTCACTTTTTAACTTTCTTTCACGTTTGTGTATGTATGTATAGGCCACCTACAAGATTAATCTCCTTCTAACTAACTCATCAGATAATTGTGCACTCAGGTCCTAATTATAGTGTATGTTTGATTCATAGATTACTTAAATCAATTTATCAATTCTCACATGATTTTGGAAGAGAGTTGTAATGAGGGTGAACTACTTGCCTATTGTGGGGGGTGGTGAAATCAAAGATCTTTTTTTTGTACCTGTATACCATAGGCCTAATTAGTCCACATTTTAAGTCTCTATTCATCTTATATCAAACACATTCCAAATAAGCATTTTATGGTAAAAGAGCATTTTAGTTTCCTATAAGGAAATGAATCATATATTTGCATGTCTACAATTTCACACCAAATGCACCTTGACCATTTGTAAACACTGAAAATTTTCATGTACTTGATTTTGTCAATAAATAATAATTTAAACCATTAGAATTAAATATGAGATTACGAGAGGATAGTTAATCAGACTTGTATTTTGCCATGAGAACTTGAGTGAATTAATTTGAGAGCAAATATTAAATTTACTTTATACTATGGGAAAAATTTAATTGAATACATAAACATGCATATATATAAAGGTAAGTGATATTTTATTTACCCCTCAATTAAATGCAAAGATATATAAATATATACAAATGTATACACATGAATATGTATGCTTGTATGTATGGCACAAATGAGCTTGTGGATTGGCTTCCAAAATGAAGCAAATCCCGAGAGGTTCCCATTAATGGCCTATGTATATGTGCATGGAATTTGATCAAGGTCACAACATGAAGAGATGAAATTGAGATGCTGCTCGGAAGTATACACGACGAAGAGACATAAATGGAAGGGAACTGATGATGATGACTCATAATGTGAAAGAAGAGAAAGAATAGAAATTTACTAGTATATAATTAATGGAAAGGAATTGGAGTTAGTGCTCGGTAGTGGGGGAAAACTGGTTGAAAAGAGTGATGAAGCTAAAAACCCGAGATAAAAGCAGGTATGCAACAATAAAAACTGCAACAGAAGAAGAAAAGAGAGGTACTGTATAGCTGAAACGATATGGCCAACAAAGGAAAGCATGGTGATGAATGATGGGTGATGGACACTAGCAGGAGCAAAACTATAATGAGAGATAAATATATAATTATAATAAGGGTGATTGGCAAGAGCAAGCTGTAAGGAAAGGCATAAATATATGTAAGTGTTATGAGGAGGACAGCCTTAGGAACACAAAAAGGGAAAAAAGCAAATTTATGACATAGGGATAGAAGTATATATATATATATATATATATCGAGAAACTGGTATACGTAGCAGAGAATGGAAACTAAGAACTGACATGAAACAAGACCAGCCCCCATACTTTGCCCATTCGCACCATCACTGTCCCTTGATTAACCTTGATATCATGCAGAATTGCCACTGCCCCACGCCCTGTTACTTGTGTCCCATTTGCATCGCTAGTGCCATCATTTTCGTTCCCTCTACCCTTATTGTACCCTCATCTTGCTGCCACCAAGCTATCCCTGACATCGTCATTAATTCTGCCATTGTTGTGCCTCGTCTTCACGCATCCTTTCCAGTGTTCAACTTCAAGCCCTATGTTTTAAGTGCTCCACTACAGCTTGTTGGGTTGAACATCAAGGGAGCAGGAGGAAAGGGGAGCCAAGGTAAGAGGAAAAAGTCTAAACGGGGACTGAAAATAAAACCAGCGATCATCATGCAAAAAATTTGAATGATGCATCGATTGGTAGTGGCTTAAACCCGAAACAAAACCAAAATAGGCTGTTGAAGGCGTGGAAGAAGGATGCAGAAGAAGGAGGTTGAAGACAAAAGAACTAGAAACAGAAGCAGAACAGAGATGGTGAGGCTGCAGGGAAAGAGCCTCCTTCCATGAAGAAACTACTGGAAAACCAGAGGAAGTGTAGGAAACTAAACGGGGTCGATGCTAAGTCGAGGAAGCTCTTGGGTGTGGCCTGGAACAGGAAGAAACAAAGGCAGAGCAGGCCGAGGAGGCTGGAGCCGTGACAAGGAACCACCGATGAAGAAAGGGTGCTGGAACAGTGAAGGAGCAGGAGAGCAGCACCGACAATAAGGTGAAGAAGATGACAGCAATAAGGAAGGGGCGAAGATGGAGAATGATGCCAAGAGATGAGGAGAAAGATGGATGAACAGTAAAACGAAAACAAAGACAAAGAAGGAAGAAAACTTTGGCAGGGAAAAAAAGAGTAGAATAATTATTTATATATATATATATATGTATGAATGTATATGTATTTATATAAATAAATATAAATATAAATACTGGGAGATAGGAAGGAAGACACAGAAAAATTAGGAAACCCGAGGGAAGGGGCCCTGGGAAAATAAACCCAATGGACCGATTCGTCGACTCGCAACATTGAGGCATTGATGACTACGAGCAGACATCGAGGTAAGGAAAATCCTATGTGCTGCTAGAGATAAATTGCACATATTTTTTGTCGATTTGTAGATATGAATTTTAGAAAATATTTTACCGTAAGAAAAATTCTCGTGTGCTGCTAGAGGAATATACGTAATTTCTCTGTATTTGTAGATATAAAATTATAAGCTGAATTTCATAGTTACTGAAATTACATAAAATACTAGGCCGATTTTATAAGTCTGAAAATTATAAATTTTTTTCCATAGTTAGACAACCTAACCTTACCGGTGTAAATCTAAATTGCTTGCAAAGGCACTAAAATATCGTGAATTATAGTTTTGATTGAAAATTTCTAAATCTAATTACGATAGACCATTTACTGGGATTTTAACCCAAAACGGGCAAGACAACCTCTTTTA
Organism: Firmiana major; assembly: GCA_033439115.1. NCBI lineage: Eukaryota > Viridiplantae > Streptophyta > Magnoliopsida > Malvales > Malvaceae > Firmiana > Firmiana major. Next base: position 11,140,552 of record CM065905.1, read on the forward strand.
AATTGTTTTATACACCGTACCGAGTTTCAAAACTGTTTTGATGGAAATGATCTATATATAAAGATACACTGATGAGATGTGCTAGAGCGCGTGCTGACTATGTCACACGGACCGACTCGCACTGATGAGATGTGCTTGAGCGCGTGCTGACTGTGTGTCGCACGGCTTGACTCACACTAACGAGATGTGCTTAAGCGCGTGCTTACTGTGTCGCACGGTCCAACTCGCATCGATTTTGAGACAAAGGCGATGATTAGTCATGTGCATTGACGTTACCGTATAACGTTGTCATAGCAGTCGTTGTTTGTGGGCCCACACGGGTGGCCATGGCCGGCTGGGCTGGTCCGTTACATCAGTGCTGATATGTTTCTGTATCTGTGGTCCACGGAGTACGATGTTCCATATAGCATGTAAGCGAGTACAATGTACTGTGTTTTTTATTCTAAATTATAGTCTTCAGACATTCTGATGTTTGAGCCGATTGAGTAGTTGACCACTCTCATGGTGATTGACATCCCGGTAAACCTAGCCCGTGATTTGCCCAGAGTCATCGACATTGACCAATTGTCATTTCTGATATCTGATATAGCATGTCTGCATTATCTCGTCTATTTGGATTTTTCGATGTGACTGTGTGAACTGATTTGACTATATGGAACTGTGCTTTTCTACTACATAAACACTGTGGGGGCCACCTCTTAAATCCTGCGGGATCAAAGTGCCACACAATCATCACTTTAAAAGTTGTATAAATTTTTAGAACTAGTTTTGATTATAGTTCCTTGTTTATACTGAAATTGCTATGAATTTTCGACTATAATTTTACGGAACTGGCAGTGGCTCTGTGTTAACTGAAAATTGTTTAAATTACCGCATATCTAATGCAGTAAACTGTATATACTATCGATATTAGTTCTGTTTTCGATTTTCAGACCCTGGTATTTTTGAACTGTCAAATTTTTTGTATATTTACATGAGAACCTCTATTTGGCAAAAGCTTATATAGGTAGTGTATTTGTCTACCTGCTATGGGGTTTTTCTTACTGAGCTTGTTGAGCTCATCCCTCTTACTTTCCTCCACAGAGCTTCATCAGTAACTTGGACCACTTCCGTTAGTAGAGTAATTCGCATAACTATGGTTCCGCGGAACATCTTCCTGCGTCGAAGGTAAACCCAGGTTCAAACAATTCTTATGTATCTAAAACTTTTGCTAGTACAGTAATGTATACAAGATGTCTCTGGGGAATGTGAACATAAATATTTATGAAAGAACAATTATGATAATTAATTTAAAGGTACCTCTATTGGAATTTTGTTTAAATTTGTCTCCTAGAAATGAAATCGAGAACTTGTATTTATTATTTCTGATCTAATATCGACTTGTAGCCCAACCAAAATGTATGTAAATTGGGTCATTACAGAAGTTGGTATCAGAGTAAGATTGAATTGATACGAGTCGATATTAGAAGCAAGAGAAAATTTGGAAAGTTCACATCCCCAACATTACTGTACATTATTTAGATACAAACGGATATACCTGACTGTGTTTTATTGAGAAATTGTGTCAAAATGAAGGAAAACTGATAGATATGGCTAGTAGGCATCACAACCATTCTAGTAGACGAGAGAGGAACTATTTTCTTGAGGTTGTAGAGATATGCCCGAGAGATAGTGCAAATCCCCATCTGAATGTACACCTCATAGTTTAATCAAAAATTTTGAAGTTCGCTTCATAAGATTTAAGCGGGGCATAGAGACAATGATGACATTGTTGGTCAAATGATAGTAGCACAATAATAATGATGATGAATAAGGTATGACTGTGACTTAGAGAAAGACTGAGACAATTTCGGAAGATAATACGCTATTATATATTGGAATCAAGAATCCAATTGTAATGGAAAACTAGATAAATGAATTGAAAAAACCTATATGGATTCTTAGGGTGCGACCGCGAACTTAATAGATTGGGGGCGATTTCGAAAGTTTGAGCCTCCGTTTTTCAGGGTGGTTAAGAATTTAGTGATTTCAGAAGATTGGATAAATGAGATGTAAAAACTCTATGATTTTGGAATTAACTCTACCGAGAAAGTTGCTTTTGCAATTTTGTGCTGAAGAATTGAAGAAGTTATACGGATTTTTAAAGAGCCCTATTGTAAACAAGGTAGCTTTTACATCATTGATATTAAAATGGTAAGCAGAACCTTGGCAAAAGCTCCCTCAATTTATTCTGAGGACTCAACAATTAGAGAGTCCTATGAGATATATATTCCTAGATGACTTTAGACGGCGTTACGCCTCAGACACGGCACAATGGTAATTACTGAATGAAATATTTGAATTGGACATAAGGTATAAGTTTGTGGATGAATATGAAATTCAATTTATAGTCTTAGAAGAAATATAATCTGAATACGTAGAGATGTGAAGTGAAGGAAGTCTAGAAAACTTGTAAGCGATACTGTGTAAGACCTGATTTTTATTGTATTTCCTTATGATCCACACATTGTATGGATATTGTTATATATTAATGGAATCATAAGATGAATGATTTTGATCATATAAATATGAATGAAGTAGTCGAACGTACGTAAAATTCGAAAACGAACAGTTAAGGAATTTCAAATTAAATTTATGAGATTTGAATTGTCCGGACAGAGATACGAATTTTAAATAAGAAATTATAGTGGGTCCAAGAAGGAAAGTCGGCTTAAATTGGTCCTGAACATATAGAAGGGTAAAACGATCAAAAAACCAAAATCCGATATAAATTCAATAAGAAAATTTCATTAAAAAAATAAAAAATATGGAATTGAGAAATCTTGATCAATAACGAGGAAAATATTTAATTTCGAGTCTAATTTAATCAAGATATGAATTATTGGAATTAATCAAAATTTTCATCTCGAAAAATTATCTCGAAAATATTGAAAAAATATACCGAAAAGATAAAATAAGACAGATAAATTTATTTATTGATTAAATGAATAAAATATGAATTTTTGGAGATATTTTGAGATTTTTATTATACTTTAATTGAATATAATAATAATAAAATAAATTATAAAAAAAAAAAAAAAGAACTGAATTTTACGAAACGCGAAACTGAGAAAGAACAAGAAAGAAATGAAGCGAAGATGGAAGAACAAGCCGAGGGAGAAGCCCGACGACCACCGGTGACCGACGAGGCCAGACGAGGGTCGACGAAGAGGGAGGATGACCGCACGAACCCATCGGCACCGACGACGAGCACCGACGGCATCGAAAACAGCCGGATCAACGAGTTGAAGCCGTGAGGGAGAGAAGGCGATCCACCAGCAATTTGACCAGATCCAAGGCCAATTGAGTGTTCCCCGGCCAGAGACGCGTCGAATGACGATAGTGAGGCACCGAGAACCGGTCGGATGACGCCGGAACGACGAAAGAAGACTGAACCAGAAAGTCGGTTCAGGGGAAGGAAACTGCGCTGAACCAGACCAGACCGGTTCAGCCAAGGAGAAAAGGGAGAAAAGAAAAAGGAAAAAGAAAAAGAAAAAGAAAAAGGAAAAGGGGAAAAAAGGAGAGGAAAATTCCCGGGGATACCTCAGATTTTGGGTAAGTCGGTAAGCAGTCAAATTGACTGAATTGATTTTCGAGAAATTTATTTAAAATTATATTTGATTAAAAATTAACCCGGAATTTAATATAAAATTGTGCAGTTCGACGATAAATCGCGTGCGTGAGCCCGATAGAACTCCGATTTACGCATCATCGGATAATTTCAAGTAAGTAAAGCTCATTTGCGACAATAGTATGATTATTGCGCAATTGAAATTTATTTTGCGGATTTCGGATTAATTTCTGCATATAATAGATTATATTTGGATTTTTGAATTAATTATCGTAAATGATATACGAGCTATCCAATGAGTTTTGGAACGAAACCCGATGAGTATTGGTAAGCCAAATGAGCCCAATAGATCAGAAGAAGAGATTTAATAAGTAGAAACCGGCTGAAAAAAAGGGTCGAGGCTCATTAAGGTGCAATCGGGCCCAATAAAGTAAAACGGGCCCAGTGTTTTAGATTCGATCAGTAAGAGTAAAATACTGATAAGTATATTAGAACTGAACCCACCCAAATACGTGGTTATATGCAACTCCGTAGACTTGGTTTGGAGCGAATTAGACTGAGAGACCTGGTATAGTCGAGACAGGATAAGCTCGCGCGTGATTCCAGGTAAGGGAATTTTACGGACTACTAGAGGTAACTTTACGCAATTTCGACCTCATTTACATTCCTTCGAATTGTCTGAAGCGTCTAGATTTAAAATAAGAATTTTGGTGCCCGGATGGGCAAATGATCAAAATACCCTTGTGAAGGGTAAAATTTTCAAAATTAGGAAAAGTTGGGAGGAGCAAGAACAAGAGGTTCCTGCTTGTTTTTGAGGTGTTTTGACACAAGCATGGGTAGGCTGGCTAACTTTTAAATAAATATGCACAACATTGCATATTTTCAACAATGTGATTTCTTTTGAAAATTGTTTTAAGATAATAGAGCCGCCTACGGGATTTTATGAAAAAATGAGACGTGCTAGAGCTTAAGCTCGCACGAGTTTTGATTTGTGTGACGCATGCATTAGTGCTGGAGCAAGGGCTCGCACTAGAGTTTTACATGTATAGGTGTTGGAGTCTAACTCGTACTAGATTTTCATATGATTTTCGTGACAGAGTGCTGGAGTCTAATTCACACAAGATTTTCACTTGATTTTTATGACACAGTGCTGGAGCCTAGCTCGCACTAGTTTTACATGATTTTGACAAAGTGCTGGAGCTTAGCTCACACTGGATCTTATGAGATTTTATGAAACGTGTGCTGGAGCTTTACTCGCACGAGATTTTCCTTGATTTTATTAGAGTGCTGGAGCATCGCTCGCACTGATTTTATGAGACATGCGATGAGTCGTGCTTAGAGCATCGGGTAGACTGTGTGTCACATCGATTAAATATGCTCGCACATGAGTTTTGAGACAGGCACGATTATTGATATGAGATGTGGGTCCATGGAGTACATTGTACCGTGCAAATAGCATGGAGTACGCTGCACCGTGTTGGGATTGATTATGTGGCATCTTTGGATGCGAGTGATCGGGTAGGACCAACGGGATGGACTGACCCACCTCCCGAGACGATTCTTAATAGTGGTGAGACCCCGCACACAGGATCCATGTAGCAGTGGGATCATGAGGATATGGCCATTGTCCTGGTTATTTACCTGAGATATATATATATATATATATTGCATAGTCTCGCATGTTATAAATTGATGTTTTGAGAAACATGTTTTGTGGACTTTTGTGTGAGTCTGGATCACCCGAAAGAGGGGTTGGATCCTAACTGAGATGTGATTTTGATAAGAATGAAACTGGAATTTAAACTGAAACTTGCATGATGTTATTTCCATGCTATTTAAACCCATGCGTGATGTAAACTGGTTTTACATGACATTCATTGTATCGCATGTTACGATTGCTTTGAAAAACATTTGATTTCATGGTTTTGTGTGAGTCAGGAACACCCGAGGGAGGGGTTGAGTCCTGGCTGTGTTGTGAAATTTAACGAGAATGAAATGATTTAAATGGATTTGCATGTTGAGTTTTTCATGCTCTTTGAAATCCATATGTGAACTTGTTTTACATGACATCATGAATTGTAACATCTGTTTTAAAATTGTGTGGAGAAAGGGTGGTTTATGCATGGCACTACGTTCATGTAGGTTGTATGGTTACCTATTTGTTCGTAGGATTGCCTTACTGAGTTTGATGTACTCACCCCTTTCATTTTTCTACACAGATTTCTTTCAGTAGACTTTGAGGCGACTGAGTATTGCATTCCTGATATCCGCTACTATCCATCATTTTGAGGTATATACACTTGTACATATTGTATCTGAATAAGAATAGCACAGTAACATGTTTGTAAGTAACTTTCGGGGATGTATAGACACTGTAAACACTTGTAAATGAATGAGAAAGAATTAGTGAAAAACTCATGTGTTTACCTTTCCTTTAATAAGAAATTAAGTTATATGGTGAATGAATGGTGGGACTGGCATTGACGCACAACCCAATTGTTAGTGGAGTGTGGTCACGATCAGAGGACAGGTAAGTATGAAAGAAAAATGAAAAATTTACTCTGATTTTTGGGTCGTGACATACTGAGATCTTCAATCGAGCTAGGTTAGCTCCATTTGATGTTATTATAAGGAAGCAGTGTGTAAGACACAACTGTGTAGATAAGATGCGACTGTATGTCTTTGAAACTACTAAGAAAAGGGAAAGGTAAAGAGCATGACAGAAAGATATCTGCTGAAGAAAGACTGATAGTGAAATAACAAAGTCACTATAACTGAAAGGATGAATTATGAAACTAAATATATGAATGAAACTTGAAGGTTTCACTGTTTATGTAATTGATAAGGATAAAACGTGTTAGGAATAAAAAGACATTCTTGTAGACAGAGAGTTTTTCAAACATATATCTGGAAGACCTACCGAGGTTACCATTATATAGAAAGATAAAGCTTTGGATTTAGCACTTGGTGCCGAATTGATATCCCAATCACTATACTGAATGGCTTCGATTGAATTAGAAGAATTGAAGAAACAATTACAGAAATTATGTGATAAGGGGATTATCAGATTGAGTGATTCACTTTGGAGTGTACTAGCGTTACTTGTTAAGGAGATCTAGAGTCTTCTGGGTCACGTTGTATCAGGAATGGGTGTCAATTGGCTTCACCCAAAACAGAGGTTATAAATAAGTGGAAAAGACCCAAAACTGTTAAGAAGATTCAGAGTTTTGGGGTATAAAGAGACTTTGAAATGCGAAATACATTTCGAATATAAGGATTGTAATTTGTATATGCTTGTGTTTAGAATACGAGATTTAATTTGAAAAAAGAAAGGGTCTCGTTATAATTGATGTACGAAATGAGACGAGTTTGAAGTGTGATAAATTTTGAATACATGTTATATTATACATAAGAGATGCATACGACGTATGAATGCTTCTAGTATATTAAATGATTCAGATCAAGTGATATGAACTAAGAAGGAATTGTGTCCAAAGGATAAATGAGAATTGCGATAAATTTTGGTATCTTACTTTCAATTAGGACTGAATCTTGAACCCCTATGTCCATAATTAGTTTATGTGGTCAAGTCTGATGGCTAATAAAGGTATTTCAAAATACCTCTCTGCCTAAAAAACTTGATAACGTCAAGAAATTTCCTAACCCATAAACAGAGAGAAGAATGTATACAGATACCTCGAGACAGGGACTGAGCTACGTATTGATGCAGAATAGAAGGGTGACCACTTATAGATCTTGGCAATTAAAAGATCATAAGAAAAATTACTTAACATATGATTGAGAATTGGTAATTGTAATGTTTGCAATGAAGATATGGAGTCACTATTGATATAATGAGAAATTATAGATTCTTATTAATCATAAAAGTCTTAGATATTTATTTCCATAGGAGTTGAACATAAGATAAAGGAAATGACTAGGGTTGGTGTCTTGAGCAGAAGTGACTCAGGATGGCATTATATATTTATATATATATATATATATATATTGGTCAGGGGACACGAAATTGTTGGAACATTCTGTGAATCTCAAATTGGATATGGTTCTTCTGATATTGATAATACTGTATGATAGCTAACCTAAGATTTGAACACTAGACTTGATTAATTGAATCAAATAGGGTCAGCGTAATGATAAGTACCGTATTGATGTAGCCATCAAATCCAGATGAGTACTACGACAGATTTTGGTATTGATACTGATAGTTTAATGAGGTTTGGGAAGAAAGGGAAACTAAGTCGCCGTTATACTGGAACCTTCGAAATCTTAGATCGAGAGAGAGACAAGCTAATAGATTGGCATTACCACCAGAATTGACGAGTATCCACAACGTCTTCCACGTTTTGATGCTTTACAAGTAGTATCCAGATCTGACACATGAGGTAAAATATGAGCCACTGGAGTTGAAAGAAGACATGACGTATGTGGAGAAACCGATTCGGATCTTAGACAGGAAAGAAAAGGCTTTGCGGTCTAAGACGATTCCTCCGGTCAAAGTTGTCACGACCCTTTTCATTCTTTCTAACCGAAAATCTCAATAAATTTTTTGCATTTATTCCTTTCCCTACTCGGTCATGAACAACATACCACTACACTGTTGGGCTGTGAGTCAATAATAATCCACTCGCAATATCCATTCTCAGTTAATAAAAGTGATGTCATACATTTGAACGACAATCATTCATTTATACAAAATATGATTACTGACATCTACATCCCCCATAATTACAATTCAAAAGACTACTGTGCTTTTACAATTGTTTAGATACAAAAAGAATCTTCATGTGTATACCTCTTAGCGATGGATGACAGCGGATATCCAAAATACACGCCTCAGTCCTCATTGGACCACTATACACGCTCTGTAGGAGGGGGAAAATAGAGAGGGATGAGCAGCCACACGCTCAGTAAGGCAATAATGCAAGCATGGTAGATAACTACTCTATCTACATGCTGATAGTGTTATGTATAAATCATTTATAACAGGAGCATGAGGAATTAAAACTATGTCATATGAATATACATATATCATGTATCAAAATCATGTAAAATTGGCATATAAAAAATGGAAACATCAACATGTAAAATCGTCTCATGCTCATTCTCATTTAATCTCATAAAAAGGGCAATTCATTTAAGAAACCTCTTTTTTTTTTACATCACATCACAAAGCTCTTTCTCAAACACATACAATCCCATCACAAACCATTTTCTCAATCACAAACATCATTACCATTTCACAAATCAAATTCCACAAGGCTCGACCCTTCCCTCGGGTCTACCTTGGACAATCACAATCACACATATGTAATAAAAACCAGGTCACTATATCACAAGTGCCTATGTGGGCCAACTATATCATAAATCATCCCAGACCACACGCATCCAGGTGTGCGGGGTATCATGCTGACACAAAGATGAATTATCCTTCGCCAGACTTTCTCATCATCATAAAATCATCACGCGGTACATCATACTCCATGTGATATATACGGTACATCGTACTCCGTGGACTCATATCGTGGTTGGGGGTGCCAGTCGTAGGTCTTATCTACCCCATACTAAGAACTTGTCGTACTCATGTAGGAGAGCCTCCTTGCCGAACAGAGCCTCCCCACCCCTTCAGGGCTTAAGGATGTTGGCTTAAGGATCCTTCCGTAAGAGAGCCTCCCCACCGAACAGAACCTCCCTGCCTAACAGAGCCTCCTCGCCTCCTCGGGCTTAAGAATGTTAGCTTAAAGATGTAGGGTTTAAGGATCTTATCGTAAGAGAGCCTCCCTGCCTCCTCGGGCTTAAGGATGTTAGCTTAAGGATGTAGGGCTTAAGGATCTTACCAACTTCCACGGCCTCATACGTACCAGAATGTGCAAACTTGTACGACCAAAGCTCTAGCATGACTCATGCATCATAATTAAACTACCTCGTACGAGCAACGCTCTAGTACAACATTTATGCATCAAATCATAAAGAAACCACATACGAGCATAGCTTCAGTACGATTATATGCATAAGAAAACCACTCAAAATCCACGTACGAGCAGAAGCTCCAGTACGGTTTATAAAGTATCATCACAAATCAAATCAAAGTGCGAACTAAGCTCTAGCACTTTCATGCAAGTCAAGGCATCAAAATCCAGCGTGAGCGAGGCTTTAGCGTGATTTAATTCACATAGCTCGATAGGCGGCTCATATGCATTCAAAACACATCACAAACATGTTTAGCATCTCACATGTGCTATTCCATAACATCAATAAAACACTAGTCAGCATATCCTTTTATTTGTTCAAATCAAAGCATTGTGTTTTGTGAAAACGTTCAAAACACGTGATATATGCGATTATTAGCCTTACTATTCCTTTTTATACATCCATATAAAACCAAATCATCCAACGTTCACAACCATTTCCACATACTAAACAACCAATTTCTCAAACATTCATGCATTTCATAAACACCCTATATTCCCACAAAATACGAGCAGCTACCTCTATATACTTATAGAATTCTCCTACCTGAAAATCGCGTCACGATATTTCCACTTCTTTTAAGATGCTTACTCGTGCGGTTCGATTCGTCTTCTTCGAGCTATCCGGAACTGCACAAAGTCGTATTTCGCATCATTATAATCTATTATAATCCAACTCTTGCGTTTACTATATTGATTCGACCTATAGTCCCCATTAGCTCTCATAAGGCCTAGGTTCATTGTTCTATTCATATCTTGAACTCAACTATTCTTTTAGGCCTATTGATTCATACCTCATCGATATCAAATCGATATTAAGCTCACAGCGTTCCTATTTCATCAATTTTCCTTGATTTCTTCACTATGACATTTATCAAGCATTTTACCTACTCATTCTCTAAACTCACAATGTGGCTTCATTCACCCATCTCAAATCATTCACATTATTCCAATAACAACTTATCAACATCCATAAACCACCAACTCACCCAATCTACACTTTCTCACACTAGACTCATTCCATTTCTAGGTCACATACTAATTCCATCTCATCCTAGGTGTTTCCTATCATCCATACACATGCAAATCAACTCCAAAATCACTTAAATAAACAATGTACTTGGATTGGAGTATTAGAAACTTACCAAATCAAATTTCTTTTCGTGCTCCAAATGGAAATGTTCCTTGCTCCTTCAATACCAACAATGAGGTTTTGGGTTTCAACTATGTTGTTCTCTTCCTCAAGATGAACAACTTTGTATTTAATAGCCTCCTCTCAATTCTTACTTGAAATGGACCGATTTTAGAGAGATAAACTTAGGTTTCAGGTGAAAAATGGAAGGGTGATGTTGTTTTCCCGAAAATTTCAGATTTCAACGCTCCTTTTATAGAAGTAACTTGAGGAGATCGATCTGGTATCCTTAATTCCCTCTTTTTCATGGCATTTTAAGCATGAGATCGATCTGTCGAAGCTTGAGATCGATCTGCTCCAAACAGAGAGCTAAGGAGATCGATTTGTATGCTTAAGGATCGATCTTTTCATTACAGAATGTTTAGGAGATCGATCTGGCCCCATTGGAGATCGATATGCTCTATTCCATTGCTCAAATAAGAGCATTCTGGCTCTTCCAGATCGATCTCTCATCATATGAGATCGATCTGGCCTTCATATTTTTCAGATTTTCTGCAGTTTTTCTACAGCAACACACACCTAAACATTCATAATTTGCTGCCATAGTCGTTTTCTCATCCAACCACCTTTAAGACTTGAAAATGGCATCCATCCATACCTTATACACATTAAAACTTGTGTGTATTCTTTGCATAGCCAAAAGTATACCATACCAAGCTAAATAGAAGTATTTAGATTCATGCAACTTCCTTCCATTTACCACACTACTTATTTTGAGTTCCAATCACATTCATCACTTATAAAAACTCATTTCTTCATATTCATACACAAGGAAACTTGTATGTACATTACAAACTCATATTACACGTATGTACATTACATTTATAGACTTTACACCAATTGTACTTCACATTTCAAGTACATTACCACACTTATGAATCCATAAGGTTTACATCCAAAAATACGTGTCTTACAAAAGTTCTGTGGCACTATCACACCTCAGAGGAGGCTACGTGCGAATTGGAAAGCTTAATGCGAGAGAAATACTCACAAAAATTTTTGAGGATTGATATACTATCAAATTTGGGGACTAAATTTTCCAATGTGGGGAGAATGTAAACACCGAAAATTTTTATGTGCTTGGTTTTGTCAATAAATAATAATTTTAACCATTAAGATAAAATACAAGATTACATGAGGATAGTTAATCAGACTTGTATTTTGCCATGAGATCTTTAGTGAATTAATTTGAGTGCAAATATTAGATTTATTTATACTATAGGAAAATTTTAATTGAGTACATAAACATGCATATATATAAAGGTAAGTGATATTTTATTTACCCTTCAATTAATTGCAAAGATATATAAATATGTACAAATGTATACACATGAATATGTATGCTTGTATGTATGGCACAAATGAGCTTGTGGATTGGCTTCCAAAATGAAGCAAATCCCGAGAGGTTCCCATTAATGGCCTATGTATATGTGCATGGAATTTGATGAAGGTCACAGCATGAAGAGATGAAATTGAGATGCTGCTCGGAAGTATACACGACGAAGAGGCATAAATGGAAGGGAAGTGATGATGATGACTCATAATGTGAAAGAAGAGAAAGAATAGAAATTTACTAGTATATAAATAATGGAGAGGAATTGGAGTTAGTGCTCGGTAATGGGGGAAAATTGGTTGAAAAGAGTGATGAAGCCAAAAACCCGAGATAAAAGCAGGCATGCTGCAATAAAATCTGCAGCAGAAGAAGAAAGGAGAGACGTATTGTACAGCTGAAACAGTATGGCCAACAAAGGAAAGCATGGTGATGAATGATGGGTGATGGACACTAGCAGGAGCAAAACCATAATGAGAGGCAAATATATAATTATAATAATGGTGATTGGCAGGAGCAAGCTGCAAGGAAAGACATAAATATATGTAAGTGTAATGAAGAGGACAGCCTCAACAACACAAAAAGGAAAAAAAAAAAAAGAAAAGCAAATATATAACATAGGGATAGAAGTATATATATATATATATATATATATATATATATATATATCGAGTAACTGGTATACGTAGCAGAGAATGGAAACTGAAAACTGACATGGAACAAGACCAACCCCCATGCTCTGCCCATTAACACCATCACTGTCCCCTGATTAACCTTGATATCGTGTAGAATTGTCACTGCACCACAGCCTGTTACTTGTGTCCCATTTGCGTCGCCAGTGCCATCATCTTCGTTCCCTCCACCCTTGCTGTATCCTCATCTTGTTGCCACCAAGCTATCCTCGACATCGTCATTAATGCTGCCATTGTTGTGCCTCGTCTTCACGCATCCTTTCCAGTGTTAAACTTCAAGCCCAACGTTTTGAGTGCTCCACTACAGCTTGTTGGGTTGAACATCAAGGGAGCAAGAGGAAAGGGGAGCTAAGGTATGGAAAAAGTCTAAACAGGGACTGGAAACAAAATCAGCGATCAACATGTCAAAAATTTGAATGATGCATCGATTGGCAGTGGCTTAAACCCGAAACAAAGCCAGAACATGCTGTGGAAGGTGTGGAAGAAGGATGCAGAAGAAGGAGGTTGAAGACAAAAGAGCTGGAAACAGAAGCAGAATAGAGATGGTGAGGTTGCAGGGAAAGGGCCTCCTTCCATGAAGAAACTACTGGAAAACAAGAGGAAGTGTAGGAAACTAAATGGGGTCGATACTGAGTTAAGGAAGCTCTCGGGTGTGGCCTAAAATAGGAAGAAACAGAAGCAAAGCAGGCCAAGGAAGCTGGAGTCGTGACAAGGAACCACCGATGAAGAAAGGGTGCTGGAACAGTGAAGGAGTAGGAGAGTAGCACCGGCAATAAGGTGAAGAAGATGGCAGCGAAGGAAGGGGCGAAGATAGAGAATGATGTCGAGAGATGAGGAGAAATATGGATGAACAGTAAAACGAAAATAAAAAAGAAGAAGGAAGAAAACTTTGGTAGGAAAAAATAAGAGTAGAATAATTATATATATATATATATATGTATGTATGAATGCATGTGTATATATATAAATAAATATAAATATAAATACTGGGAGATAGGAAGGAAGGCACAGAGAAATTAGGAAACCCGAGGGAAGGGGTCCCGGGGAAATAAACCCAATGGACCGATTCGTTGACTCGCAACATTGAGGCATTGAGGACTACGAGCAGATATCGAGGTAGGGAAAATCCTGTGTACTGCTAGAGATAAATTGCACGTATTTTTCGTCGATTTGTAGATATGAATTTTAGAAAATATTTTATCGTAAGGAAAATTCTCGTGTACTGCTAGAGGAATATACGTAATTTCTCTGTGTTTGTAGATATAAAATTGTAGGATGAATTTCATAGTTACCGAAATTACGTAAAATACTAGGTCGATTTTATAAGTCTGAAAATTAAAATTTCTTTGCCATAGTTAGACAGCCTAGCCTTACCAGTGTGAATCTAAATTGCTTGCAAAGACATTGAAGTATCGTGAATTATAATTTTGACTGGAAATTTCCAAATCTAATTACGATAGGCAATTTACTGGGATTTTGACCCAACATGGGCAAAACAACCCCTTTTAAATTGTTTTATACATCGTACGAGTTTCAAAATTGTTTTGATGAAAATGATCTATTTATAAAGATACACTGATGAGATGTGCTAGAGCGCATGCTGACTGTGTCGCATAGACCGACTCGCATTGATGAGATGTGGTTGAACACGTGCTGATTGTGTCGCACAGACCAACTCGCACTGACTATATGTACTTGAGTGCATGCTGACTGTGTATCGTACGGCCTGACTTGTACTGACGAGATGTGCTTGAGTGCGTGCTTACTGTATCGAACGATCTGACTTGCACCGATTTTGAGACAAAGGCGATGATTAGTCATGTTGTACTGTTGACGTTACCGTATAACATTGTCACAGCAGCCGTTGTTTGTGGGCCCACAGGGGTGGCCATGGCCTGCTGGGCTGGTCGTTACATCAATGCTGATCTATTTCTATATTTGTGGTCCATGGAGTACGATGTACCGTGCAGCAAGCACGCGAGTTCGATGTACCGTATTTCTGATTCTGAATTTTGGTCTTCGAACATTCTGATGTGTAAGCCGATTGGGTAGCTAATCACTCCCATGACGATTGACATCCCGGCACACCTGGCTCATGATTTGCCCAGAGTCATCGACATTGGCCAATTGTCACTTCTGATATCTGATATAACATGTCTGTCTTATCTCGTCTATTTGGATTTTTTAATGTGACTGTGTGAACTGATTTGACTATATGGAACTGTGCTTTTACTGCGTAAACACTGTAGGGGCCACCTCTTGAATCCTGCGAGACCAAAGGGCAATACAGTCATCACTTTAAAGGCTGTATAAAGTTTTAGAACCAGTTTTGATTACAGTTCCTTGTTTATACTGAAATTGCTATGAATTTCCTACTCTGATTTTACGGAACTGGCAGTGGCTCTATGTTAACTGGAAATTGTTTAAATTACCGCTTAAAGTTTTTAATATTTTGTATCTAATACGGTAATCTGTATATAATATCGATATTAGTTCTGTTTTCGATTTTCAGACCTTGGTATTTTTGAACTACCAAATTTTCTGTATGTTTACATGAGAACCTCTATTTGGCAAATGCTTACATTGTCACAGCCCACTTCCGGGTGCCCTTTATCCATACATATACTCCTAATGGTTGGGCTGTGAGTCAATGTAATTACTAAATTCCATACACTTATAACAGAAAAATTTAAAACTTTAATTCACACATTCCCAGGTATGTGTGTAGATATACAAAATCAGTTGTATAATATATTATCTTTACATAACATCTCCATACAACTGTTTACATTTTCTATTCATGACTATGCGATATATTACAATAGATACAAAATGCTTTATGTGTATACGATTCTTATACCTTTGCAACTTGTGGGAGCTATCCAACACAAAAAGGGATCTCGAGACCACCGCACTGTCCTGCTTCTCAGTATCTAAATGAGGGAAAATAATGGGATGAGCAAACCACAGTTTAGTAAGGAAATGGATGCTAACAGGTAGATATTGTACTATCTACATAGCCCATGCATGCATAAACAAAACCATATTTCAATATAAATGGAAATATTACTAGAAAATGTATTTAAACATTTATTTCTTATAGGCATTTTCATGTAAAACCATGTGCAATACTTCCAATTAAAATATGTCATAAAACAATGCTATCACAGCACAATCATTCAAATTAAGAGATTTATCAAATCACAATATCTCTTTGCTTTTCTCAAATCATTTCTTTTCATCAAATCTCTTTCTTTTATGAGTTTCTAGATTTCTCTTATCTCCAGAAGAGGCATGGAATTCTCGACAATTTAATATCCACGACATATGGCCATAGTCAGTGATCCCGAACCTCACTGATCAGGTGTGCACAGGGTATCACTTTGCCTGAAGGGGGATGGGCCAGTCCTACTCTCTGGCTCATCTCAATCATCATCATCATCATCTTCCTTATCATATCTCATATACTCACAGTATAGTGTACGCCATGTGTCATCTACGCGATACTTGTACTTACGTGCACCAGCACGGTACATAGTATTCCAACGGACAACTACACAGTTCAATGTATGACTGTGGACCCGATCCATCCACCCAACTCCGATGGACTCATCATCCTGAACAATGTCTCATATACCAGGCGAGCAAATCAGCGTGACACACAGTCATCGTAAGGCTCCAACACGGTATCTCTCAGTTCGAGCAACAACTTCTAACACTGTATCATATCAAACTCAGTAAAACTAGTGCGAGCAATGCTCCAACATCTTTTTCAAATCCATCGTGCGAGATGAACTCCAGCACGGAATATCAAAACCATAGAAACATGTGTGAGATAAACTCCAGCACATTATCATTATAAAACCATATGCGAGTCACGCTCTAGCACGGTTTATCAAAACATGAAGACGTAAGCGAGTGAAACTCCAGCATAGTCAAAATCATTAAAACGGGTGTGAGCTAGAGCTCCAACACCAATTCACATCTCAAATCCGATAGGTGGCTATTTTCTCTTTTAAAACTTAAAAATCAAGTTTATCAATGTAGCATGTCGCCCCATGCTAAACATGTAAAACTAGCCAAACTATCCATCATCATTTCTCAATCGCAAAAATCACATATAGTCGAGAAAACATCAAAACATCGTATAAATGTAAAAACATTAAAAACATGCATGTCAGGCTATTTTCCTTTCTACATCACATTTTCACAATATATATATATATACCATAATACATTTCATAATCTCATATCATCTCATAGCTCAATAGCTAAGCGTACTATTATTGGCGTCATATCTACTAAAATCGTTGTAAAATACGTACAAATACCTCTATCGCTAACATATAGTCCCTTACCTCGAATCGTGCTTGTATTCTTTTCGTCTTGTTTGCTCCGTTCGCGATCCGGGTTAATCGTTTTCCACGTATTTCAATCTACACATGTAAATCATTGAGTTATTCCCTTTTCTTTCTCTTAGACATATTCATTTCACTTATTTAGCTATTTATACTTCTCAAGCTTCTTATCATATTCCACATTTCCCTCTAATCTCATTATATCTCATCCTAAGTTTTTCATCACTTTTCCATGGATTTTCTCTTCATAAATTCCTTTTTAATATTACTCACACATCACTACATTCATTATTCCTATCAAGATTTCACATGCCATTCAACCCATAAAGTGTCTAGAAATCCATATTTAAAGCTTGAAGGTTGTAAAGCTTACCTAGCTTAGTCTTTTTCCTTAGCCAAATTTGTAGTAGCCAAATCAAATCTCTTTCTCTTGGTCAAACTAATATGTGATTTTTGGGTATGTTGTTCTCCTTACTTCAAGGAACAACTTTCCCTTCTTGAGCTCCTTCAAATTCTTACTGGAATATAGTGCTTTTTAGAGTGAGAAAGCTTGGTGGTTTTGAGAGAAAATGGAAGGTGCGGGTTTTGGTGGGGAAGAAATATGATTTTCAGTCCAAATCCCGTGCCCTTTTTATAGATGCAAAGACATGAGATCGATCTGGTCCTTGTGAAGATCGATCTCTGCATGGTTTGGTAGTCCTTTTACCTAACGCAATCTACTACCAGATCGATCTACCTTCATAATGAGATCGATCTGTTTGCTAGCAAAATTTCTTCTTGGAGATCGATCTGCCTCTTGTAGGAGATCGATCTGCTCCTTACAGAACCTTAATGAGATCGATTTGTTACTTAAGGGAGATCAATTTATGCCTTATGAATGATCGATTCCTTCAAGAAAGAGACTTAAGGAGATCGATCTACCTTCTAATGAGATCGATCTGCCTTGTTCCATTGAGCTGATTCTTGGCATTTTATGAGAGTAGATCGATCTCTCATCCCTTGCACCCTCATTTTTGTTGTTTTCTACAGATTTTTCAATGTACATTCATCCTTATTTGCTTCATACCTCAATTTACAATCCGTGCACAATTAACACACAATGACATCCATTCCACACAGTTCATAGTTAATGAAACTTATGCATACTACTTGAAATCATAGATGTTTCATTAAATTTTCAAAATCCTTACATCCTCCTATCATTTATACTCATGTAACAATACATATACATACATCATAGCTTCTCAAGCTATTTTTGTAACAACATACATATACATCATATCTTCATCAATACATGTGAAATTATGGGCATTACATTTCTCCCATCCTTAGAAAATTTAGTTCTCCAAATTGAACTAAGTCTATTCCTCAAAAAGTTGGAGATATTTCTCCTTCATCAGCTCCTCTAAATCCCAAGTGGCTTCCTCCGATGTATGATACTGCCACAGGACTTTAACCAATGAAATCGACTTGTTCCGCAACACCTTCTCTTTTCTATCCAATATCCGGATCGATTTCTCCACATACGACATATCCTCCTTGAGCTCCAATGGCTCATAGATAATTACATGTGTTGGATCCGGATAGTACTTCTGAAGCATAGAAATATGAAGACATTGTGAACTTCTGCTAGCTCAGGTGGTAAGGCTAGCCTATATGCTCTATCTCCTACTCTATCTAAAATCTCGAAGGGACCAATGTAACGAGGACTTAGTTTTCCTCTCTTCCCAAACCTCGTTATTCCCTTAGAAGGAGATACTCTCAAAAATACAAACTCACCCACATCAAACTCAAGTGGTCTCTGTCTCCTATTAGCATAGCTCTTTTGTCGACTTTGAGCTGTTCACAGCCTCTCACATATTATCTGAACATCCTCGAAAGCTTGTCTAACCAAATCGGGAGCAAGCAACTGTCTGTCACCAACTTCTTCATAACCAATAGGTGATCGGCATCTACAACCATTTAGTGCCTCATAAGGGGCCATACCAATACTTGAGTGATAACTGTTATTATAGGAGAACTCAATCAATGGTAAGTTATCGTCCCATGAGCCTCTAAAATCCAGCACACACACTCTCAACATATCCTCCAGGGTCTGTATAGTTCTCTCTGATTGACCATCTGTCTGAGGATGAAAAGCGGTGCTAAAGCTCAATTGGGTCCCCATCGCTTCCTGAAAATGTCCCAAAAAGTGGGAAGTGAAGTGGGCATCCCTAGCAGAAACAACACTCACTGGGACTCCATGCAATCTCACTATTTCCCGTACATACAAGTTCGTCAATGCACTCAAAGTATTTGTAGATCTCATAGCCAAAAAGTGTGCCAATTTCGTTAACAATCTACTATTACCCTGATTGCATCATGGTTCTTACGGGTTCTCGATAATCCCATCACAAAGTCCATAGTGACGTGTTCCCACTTCCATGTTGGTATCGGTAGAGGTTGAATAATCCTCCAGGTTTTTGATGCTCTACCTTGACCTGCTGACAGACTAGACATCTAGCAACATACTCAGCTATATTTCTTTTTATCCCAGACCACCAGTATATCTTTCAGAGATTTTGATACATTTTACTACTCTCCGGGTGTACTGTATATCTCGATGAGCGAGCCTCTAATAAGATCAACTTCCTCAGCTCTGAATCCTTAGGAACACATATTCTATTTTCGAACCTTAGTATTCCATCTGAACTCAATACAAATTTCGTACCCTTACCCTTCTGAATTTGGCTAATCATATCATTACATCATTGATCATTTTACTGAGCTTGTCGAATTCTCTTAATCAACTTCGGTTCTAATCTCAAGCTAGCTATAATCTCATAATTGCTAATCTTAGGTAAGGTCATATCCAAACTAAGATTCGTAAATTGTTTCAATAACTCGTGCTCCCTAACCATCATATGTGATACCAACCCGAGACTCTTTCTACTCAATGCATCGACAACCACATTCGCCTTCCCCAGGTGGTACAGAATCTCACAATCATGATCTTTACGGAGTTCTAACCACCTTCTTTGTCTCATATTTAACTCCTTCTGTGAGAACAGATACTTAAGACTCTTGTGATCCGTAAAGATCTGAAATATCTCACCATACAAGTAGTGGCACCATATCTTCAATGTAAATACTATGGTCGCCAACTCCAAATCATGAGTGGGGTAGTTCTTCTCATTATCTTTCAATTGTCTATATCCATAAGCGACTACCCTTCCATTCTGTATCAAAACACAGCCTAGTCCTTGATGTGAAGCATCTGTATAAACATAATAGTTCCTTGAGCTGTTAGGGATGATAAGAACTAGCACGGTGGTTAATCTGCACTTAAGTTCCTGAAAACTCATCTCACACGCTTCATCCCATGTAAACTCTACATTTTTTCTCGTAAGTCGTGTCAACAGAGTAGCTAGTCTAGAAAAACCCTTTACAAATCTCCTGTAGTAACTAGCCAAACCCAGGAAGCTTTTGATCTGTGTGACTGTCCTAGGCTATTTTCACTGAACAGTAGCCTCAATCTTGGATAGATCCACTGACACCCCATCCTTCGATACAACATGGCCCAGAAAGAAAATCAGCTCTAGCCAAAAGTCACATTTACTAAGTTTGGATGCAACTTTCTCTCTCGGAGGGTTTGCAAAACAATCTTTAAGTGCTGCTCATGATCTTCCCTGGTCCTTGAATATACCAATATATCATCAATGAAAATGATCACGAACTGGTCCAGGTATGACTTGAATATCTTATTCATTAGAGCCATAAAAGCTGCTGGCGCATTCGTAAACCCGAAATGCATCACTAGGAATTCGTAATGGCCATATTGTGTGCGAAAAGCTGTCTTGGGCACATCCTCCTTCTGAATCTTCAATTGATGGTACCCAAACCTCAGATCTATCTTTGAAAAGATCTGTGCTCCTCAAAGCTGATCCAATAGATCATCGATGCACGATAAGGGGTACTTATTCTTGATGGTAGCATTGTTCAACATTCGATAGACAATACACAACCTGAGGCTCCCATCTCTCTTATTCACAAACAATACCGAAGCTCCATATAGTGAGACACTCGGTCTTATAAACCCTTTATCTAGCATATCTTGCAACTATTTCCTTAATTCCTCTAGCTCAACTGGAGCCATCCTGTATGGTGACTTGGATATTGGATCTATTCTAGGTGTCAAATCTATACCAAATTCCATTTCTCTATCCGGTGGCAATCCCGATAGGTCGTCTGGAAAGACATCAGAGAATTCTCTAACCAATGGAATGTCATCCATATCCGGGTGTGTTTTGTTCAAATTCACCACATAAGCAATAAAACCTTCAAAACAACATTCATATCATGTATATACCAATGCACTTTACTTGTCATAAAATTCAAGATTTCGTTACTTCTCTTAAAATCTTACAAAAGACTCTTTGGGTAGAGAAAATGTAATGGACTTAGAATAACAGTCTAAGACAACATGATTGGTAGCTAACCAATCCATTTCCAAGATTATATCAAGATCATACATATTTAACAGAATCAAATTAGATGTTGTGTACGTATCTCCTACCCTCATTTTACAATCTTTATACACTTATTCGGCTAATTGACTAACTCTCATTGGAGTACTTATTAACAAGGTCCCATTTAAGTATGTGGTTTCTACAAAATCTTTTAACCTTGATGCACATGCAAGGGATATAAAAGATTGCGTAACACTAGAATCAAACAAAGTTATAGCTTCCAGATTAAAAATCAAAATTATACCTTTTATCACCTCAGAAGAGGTATCTGCTGATGCCTAGTCTATCGCATACACCCTGCCTTAATCCACAACTTGCTTTCCTTTTTCTTCAGCCGTGGCTCTTTTCCTTGCAAGAGGTGTAACTGTAGGAACTTTCTCTGGCTCCTTACCCCTCTGTGGAACTACCTCAACTGCTTTTGGGTAATCTCTTGCATATTGCCCAAGCCTACCACATCTGAAACATGGTGCACCCTGGAATTGACAGGGCCTACCACCATGATATCGGCCACATACTCTACACTGATCAGTAGTCGGTCGGGGTTCACCAATCACTATACCCCTGGCTGGTGTTTGAGTTGGAGGTATAAAAGGTCTTGTAGCCTTCTTTTGTGACTCATCTGCCTCTCTTCGACGCTCCAAATCTGGCACTCTTGCCATTTCCCAATTTTCTTGGACCCTTGTCCTTACCCCAACTGAACTTTGAAATTTGTAGGTTATAGTCTTGCTCACACAATTGGGCCCGTCGTACAGCCTTTTTATATGTAGCAACATCAAACAGGACCAACTTAGCTCTGATCAAAGGCCTCAGTCTGTCAACAAATCTACGGACCCTAATAGCTTCACTCCTTATATAGTTTGGATCATACCGACCCAATGAGGTGAATCGTGACTCTTACTCATCAACAGTTCGATTCCCTTGAGTCAGATTCAAAAATTCCATCTGTAACCTATGTCAAGCAGTATCCGAGATATATTGCTCTCTAAAAGCACCCAAAAACATATCTCATGTGATTACCATACCCTGAGCTCTCAACATAGGCCTGGTGGACTTCCACCAGTGCTCTGCTTCGCCTCTCAGTGTGAGACCCCATATATGTATAACTTTGTGTGTATGTAAATGGTGATGTATTTGTAAAGTGAAGCGTAAATAACATAAAGTCCATAAATTCAATGTACACACTTGTAATAAGAGTTGTGATGTACGTACAAGTTACATTATGTATGAATATGAAGAAATGGACTTAAACATGTGAAAAATGTGAGTAGAATGGATTATGAGTAGTGTGGTAAAATGGAAGGAAGATTTCATAAGTTGTGCACTTCCATTTGGTTTATATCATGTACCTTTGGTTATACAAAGATTTCACACAAGTTTTAATAGGTATAAAGTAGGAATGGATGCCATTTTCAAGTCTTAAAAATGATTGAGTAAGAAAATGAATATGGCAGCAAATTAAAGTTGTTTTGGTGTAAGTACTCAGAAAACTGCAGTAAAATCTGGAAATATGACGATCAGATCGATCTCATAGGATGAGAGATCAATCTGAAAGAGCTAAATTGCTCTTATTCGAGCAATAGGAATAGTGCAGATCGATCTCCAAATGGAGCCAGATCGATTTGCTAAACATTCTGTAAAAAGAAGATCGATTTCAATGCAAGTAGATCGATTTCCCTAAGCTCTTGGGTTGAAGCAGATTGATCTCATCCCAAGCCAGATCGATCTCCTTAAGCTACTGCCTGAGACAGATCGATCTCCAACCTTCGATAGATCGATCTCATGCCTTCAAATGTCGTGAAAGAAGATGGATTTTATGAGGACCAGATCGATCTCTACCTAAGGAAGATCGATCTCATCAAGCTGAATCGATAAATAGGAGCACTTGGATCTACAGATTTCGGGGAACAATCAACTTTTTACATCTTCCAATCCAAAAACCTAGATTTTACTCTCTAAATTTGGCCATTTTCAAGAAGATTTGAGGGAGGGCTATTAGACGCAAAGTTGTCCACATTGAAGAGAAGAACAACTTAGCTTGGAGGCATTTTCTCCATTTGTTGGATTCAAGGAACAAGGTGCATTTCCATTGGAGCAAAGAGGAAATCAAGCTAGGTGAGTTTCTACTGCAAATACTCAAGTACATTTGTTTGGATATTGATGTGAGAAATGATTGGTATGCATAGAAATGGTCGAAACTACCTAGAGTAGAATGAATCCACCATGACCTAGAAGTGGTCTAGTATGAGAAAGTGTAATGTATTGAGATTAATGATGAATGGAATGTCTTTAGGTGATAATAGTGTTATGGGTATGATTTTAAGTTGTTGTTAGTGAATAAATTATGAGATTTACCTAAAAGGGGTAAAATGTGGAATAAGGCATTGGTAAAATGCATAAATGAATTATATTGACTAGTGAAGTCAAAATGTGAGTTAACAACATTAACTCAAGTGATTTGGATGAATGAATCGCAGCTCCCGAGGATACATCGGAGTAAGGCGAGCCAAGAGCGTAAGAAGCTAATAGGAAGAGAGAGTCGTACTTACGTAAATTGAGGTAAGGGAATTTTATGGACTCTTAGAGATATTTGTGCGCAATTTGGGCGGTTAAATATTTTGCTAGATGCATAAGAAATTAGGAAATGAAATTAAGTGATTGAAGGGCAAAAGTTGGGTGTTTGAGAAAAGTGCATGAAAACAAAGGCATAATGCTTTGAAAAATCATGTTTTATTGCTTTTTAGGAAGTGATTGGTAGGTTGGCTAACATTGAAATGAATTGCAAAAGAAATGAGCTGTTTTAGTTTGTTAACCATACTTTGCAAAGAATTGAGCCACCTACATGGTTTTCGCGAGAATGAAAGCGTGCTAGAGTATGACTCGCACGAGATTTGATGTGTTTTATACGTATGAGTGCTGGAGCTTAGCTCGCACTAGTTTTCACATGGATTTTATACTAGTTTTGGTTTAGTGTTAGAGCATAGCTCGCATTAGATGCCCACCTTATTTGTTGCCGTGCTTGGAGCTTCGGGTAGATTGGGTGTCGCACCGATTAAATAGGCTCGCACGTGCATTTGTGATATTTTGACATGTTGATAGTCGTGTTAGGAGTTTCGGGTAGACAAGAAGTCGTACCGATTAAATAGGCTCACATGTGCATTTTTGAGATGTGGCGTGATATGATGTGTTGATATGGGTCCACGGAGTACGTTGTACCGTGCACGTAGCATGGAATACGTTGTATCGTGTTGCGATTGTGTTATGCCGTCTTCTGATGAGATCTGCTATGGACCGACGGGTTGGACTTAACCCACATCCTGTGTGGAAGCAGATAGTGGTGATATCCCACACACCTAATCTGTGTAGCCGGTATCACAGGATATGGCCATAGTCCTAGAGGTTATTTCCCTTATTGTATTGCCTATCTCACATGTCTATTATTTTGTGAATAAATCCATGTTTGAAATGATTATGGGTCAGGATAGTCCGAGGGAGGGGCTGAGTCCTGACAAGTGTTGGATTGTTTTGAGATGATGGTTTGTTAATGGTTTTAAAGTGCATGTACACATGATGTGTTTTCCATGCCTTATTTGTGAAATATGCATGATGGATATCCCATGCTTTGAATTGAATTGTGCACTTAATTTTAATAGCATGAATGCTTTACATACCATTAACATAAGCATGAACTCATATTTTGAGAAAATGATGAAATGTATGCTTTGAGCATGACATCACGATCACGTAGATAGCACAGTATCTACCTGTTCGCACGATTGCCTTACTGAGCGTGTGGTTTGCTCACCTCCCTTATTTCCCCTCTCTACAGAGCTTTGAGTATAGATTGAGCGTGACTGGAGGTGTTCCCTTTTGATATCCGCTGGATCCCATCACATAAGGTATACACACTGATGAGATTTTTTTGTATCTAAACTTTCCATAGCACAGTAGCATTTTGTATCTAATCTATTGTATCGCACAGTTATATCTTGGAATTATTATGGGGATGATATGTAAGCACATGGTATTTATACAATTGATTTTGTATATCTACACACACACACCTGGGAGTGTGAATTAAAGATTTAAATCTTCCGCTGTAAATGAATGAATTTTAGTAATTGCATCTTCTCACAGCCCAACCGTAGTAGAGAATGTATGGATGAAGGGTTCTCAGAAGTGGGGTGTGACAGATTTGGTATCAGAGCATGGTTAGTCTGATGTGAGTCGATGTTTAGGACTAAAAAAACATACATCCCCAAGTTACTGTGCGATACTTAGATACAAATGTGTGTACGGAGCTGGTAGTGAATTAAATGTTTGTTATAACGCAGGAAAGTTATCTAGCTAGTGAGTTATCCATGAGAGACACCGCAAGAGGGGAGAGAGCTCGAGAGCTCTAGGGCGAAATGACAGGACTGAGAGGCATAGTAGATCATCCTCTAGTCATGAGCCCCAGGAACAGATAGAGGCTTCTGATCCTCGAATAGCCCGATTGGAGGATGACATGCGCACGATGATGACCATGATGGGTCAGATCATGGCTAGATTTGAGGGTACACCTGGTACAGCAAGACAAGCTGCACAGAATCCCCCAACAGCTGCACATGAACCTGAGAATGTTGCACCTGCACAAGCTGAACCGGTTAGGCCACGGGAACCTCATATTCGACCAGTACCTCCTCCAGTAGCCCCACAGCAGTATGATGATGATTTGGGGTATGGATATGACTGTGATATGGAGAGATTGAGGCATTTTATGGACTTTAAGCCTCCTTCGTTTAGCGGGGTAAAGGATCCGACAGTGGCTGAGGACTGGATCAGTCAGATGGAGAAGTTATTCGACTTCTGTAGATGTCCAGCTACGGAGAGAGTAGCGCTTGCGGCCTTTGTATTGAGAGCTCAAGGTATGGCTATCACTTGGGATATGTTCTTGGGCGTTTTCAGAGAGCAATACATCCCAGATACTGCTCGACGTAGACTACAGATGGAATTTCTGAATCTGACTCAAGGGAATCGAACAGTTGATGAGTACGAGTCACGATTCACTTCATTGGGTAGATATGATCCGGACTCGATCTGGAATGAGGCTATCAGAGTCCGTAGATTTGTAGATGGACTGAGGCCTTCGATCCGAGCGAAGTTGGCCCCATTTGATGTTGCTACATATAGAGAGGCTGTGCGACGGGCCCAGTTATGTGAGCAGGATTATGACTTGCAGACTTCTGAGTTTAGTTGGGGTAAGGACAAGGGTCTGAGGAAGCTGGGAGATGGCAAGAGCGCCAAATTTGGTCAAAAATTCATGAGTAAGCGTCGAAGAGAGGCGGATGAGCTCTAGAAAAAGGTTGCTAGACCTTTTATGCCTCCGACTCAGACACCAGCCAGGGGTATAATGATTGGTAGACCTCGACCGACTACAGATCAGTGTAGACTATGTGGTCGATACCATGGTAGTAGGTCATGTCATCTTCAGGGTACCCGATGCTTCAGATGTGGTAAATTTGGACATTTTGCCAGAGAATGCCCGAAGATAGTTGAGGTAATTCCACAGAGGGGTAAAGAGCCAGAGAGGGTTCCTACAGTTGCACCTCCTACAAGAAAGAAAGCCTCGACTGAAGAAAAAGGAAAACAAGTTGTGGGTCAAGGCAGGGTATATGCGATAGACCAGGCATCGGCTGATACCTCTTCTGAAGTGATAAAAGGTACAATCTTGATTTTCAATTTGGAGGTTATAGCTTTTTTTGATTCTGGTGCGACGCATTCCTTCATATCACTTGCATGTGCATCAAAGTTAAAAAAGTTTTGTAGAACCCACATACTTGAGTAGGACTTTACTAATAAGTACTCCAATTAGAGTTACCCAATTAGTTGAGCAAGTGTATAAAGATTGTAAAGTGAGGGTGAGAGATAAGTGCATGATAGCTAACTTGATTTTGTTGAATATGTATGACATTGATGTAATCTTGGGAATGGATTGGTTAGCCACCAATCATGCTGTCATAGACTGTCGTTCTAAGTCCATTAAGTTTTCTCTATCTGAAGAATGTGTTGTAAGATTTTAAGAGAAGAAATGAAATCTTAAATTTTGTGTTAAGTAAAGTACTTTGGTATAAATGACTTGAGTGTTGTTTTGAAGGTTTTATTGCTTATATGGTGGATTTGAACAAAGTACATCCGGATATGGAGGACATCCCAGTGGTCAGAGAATTTCATGATGTCTTTCTAGACGATCTACCAGGATTGCCACCCGATAGAGAAACGGAGTTTGGTATAGACTTGACGCCTGGAACTGAACTAATATCCAAGTCACCATATAGGATGACTCCAGTTGAGTTAGAGGAGTTAAGGAAACAGCTGCAAGAGGTTCTAGAGAAGGGGTTCATAAGACCGAGCGTCTCACCATGGGGAGCCCCTGTATTGTTTGTGAAGAAGAGAGATGGGAGCCTCAGGTTGTGCATCGACTATCGGATGTTGAACAAGGCTACCATCAAGAATAAGTACCCCTTGCCACGCATTGACGATTTATTGGATCAGCTTCGGGGAACACAGATCTTTTCCAAAATAGATTTGAGGTCTGGGTATCATCAATTGAAGATTCGGAAGGAGGATGTACCTAAGACAACATTTTGTACCCGCTATGGCCATTACGAATTCCTAGTGATGCCTTTTGGGTTGACCAATGCGTCGGCAGCTTTTATGGCTCTAATGAATGAAGTATTCAAGCTATACCTGGACCGGTTTGTGATTATTTTCATTGATGATATATTGGTGTATTCAAGGTCCAGAGAAGAGCATGAGCAGCACTTGAGGATCATTTTGCAGACCCTCCGAGAAAGAAGGTTATATGCCAAGCTTAGTAAATGTGACTTTTAGCTAGAACAGATTTCTTTTCTAGGTCATGTTGTATCAAAGGATGGGGTGTCAGTAGATCCATCCAAGATTGAGGCCGTTGTTCAGTGGGAACAACCTAGGACAGTTACAGAGATCAGAAGCTTTCTGGATTTGGCTGGTTACTACAGGAGATTTGTAGAGGGTTTCTCTAGATTAGTTGCTCCATTGACACGTCTTACGAGGAAGAGTGTGGAGTTTTCATGGGATGAAGCTTGTGAGAGGAGTTTTCAGGAACTTAAGCGCAGATTAACCACTGCACCAGTTCTTATCATCCCTAACAGTTCAGGGAATTACTTGGTGTATACAGATGCTTCGCATCAAGGACTAGGCTATGTTTTGATGCAAGATGGAAGGGTAGTAGCTTATGGATCTAGACAGCTGAAAGATCATGAGAAGAACTACCCCACTCACGATTTTGAGTTAGCGACCGTAGTGTTTGCGTTGAAGATATGACGCCACTACTTATATGGTGAGAGATTTCAGATCTTTACGGATCACAAGAGTCTAAAATAACTATTCTCACAGAAGGATTTAAATATGAGACAGAGGAGGTGGTTAGAACTCCTCAAGGACTATGATTGTGAGATCTTGTACCATCCGGGGAAGGTAAATGTGGTTGCCGATGCATTGAGTCGGAAGAGTCTCGGGTTAGTATCACATATGATGGTTAGAGAGCACGAGTTGTTGGAACAATTCACGAACCTTACATATGATGGTTAGAGAGCACGAGTTGTTGGAACAATTCACGAACCTTAGTCTGGATATGACCCTACCTGAGATTGGCAACTATGGGATTATTGCTAGCTTGAGATTAGAACCGGAGTTGATTGAGAGAATCCGACAAGTTCAGCAAATTGATTAATGGTGTATTGACATGATTAGCCAAATTCGGAAGGGGAAGGGTGCCAATTTTATATTGAGTTCAGAAGGAATACTAAGGTTTGGAGATAGAATATGTGTTCCTAAGGATTTAGAGCTGAGGAAGCTAATCTTATTAGAGGCTCACTCGTCGAAATATATGATACACCCGGGGAGTAGTAAGATGTATCAAAATCTCCGAAAGGTACATTGGTGGTCTGGAATGAAGAGAGACATAACTGAGTATGTCGCTAGACGTCTCATTTGTCAGCAAGTAAAGGTCGAACATCAGAAACCAGGAGGATTATTACAACCTCTACCGATACCAACATGGAAGTGGGAGCATGTCACCATGAATTTTGTGATGGGGTTACCGAGAACCCGTAGGAACCATGATGCGATATGGGTGATAGTAGATCGGTTAACGAAATTGGCACATTTCTTAGCCATGAGATCTACAGATACATTGAGTGCACTGGCGAACCTGTATGTGCGAGAAATAGTGAGATTGCATGGAGTCCCAGTGAGTGTTGTTTCTGATCGGGATGCCCGTTTCACTTCCCACTTTTGGGGACATTTTCAGGAAGCGATGGGGACCCAATTGAGTTTTAGCACCGCTTTTCATCCTCAAACAGATGGTCAGTCAGAGAGGACTATACAGACCCTGGAGGATATGTTGAGAGCATGTGTGCTGGATTTTAGAGGCTCATGGGATGATCACTTGCCATTGATTGAGTTCGCCTACAATAACAGTCATCACTCAAGTATTGGTATGGCCCCTTATGAGGCACTATACGGTCGTAGATGCCGATCGCCCATTGGTTGGGAAGAAGTTGGTGACAGACAGTTGCTCACTCCCGATTTGGTTAAACAAGCCTCCGAGGATGTTCAGATAATATGCGAGAGGCTGCGAATAGCTCAAAGTCGACAAAAGAGCTACGCTGACAGGAGACGGAGACCACTTGAATTTGATGTTGGTCAATCCGTATTTTTAAAAGTATCTCCTTCAAGGGAATAACGAGGTTTGGGAAGAAAGGAAAATTAAGTCCTCGTTACATTGGTCCCTTTGAGATTTTGGATAGAGTGGGAGATGGAGCATATAGGCTAACCTTGCCACCTGAGCTAGCAGAAGTCCACAATGTCTTCCACGTTTCTATGTTTCGGAAGTATTACCCGGATCCGACACATGTAATTAGCTATGAGCCGTTAAAGCTCAAGGAGGATATGTCGTATGTCGAGAGACCGATCCGGATGTTGGACAGAAAAGAGAAGGTGTTGCGGAACAAGACGATTTCATTGGTTAAGGTTTTGTGGCAACATCACACTGTGGAAGAGGCCACATGGGAACTGGAAAGTTTGATGTGGGAAAAGTATCCCGAGTTATTCACAGATTGAATTGGTTCTAATTTGGAGGACCAAATTCTCTAAGTGGGGGAGAATGTGAGACCCCGTATATGTATAGCTGTATATAGGAACATAGAAATGTAAATGAAATCATAAGTATGATGATGATACATTTGTAATGTGATGTATATGCAATGTAAGTCCATAAGATAATGTACGCACTTGTAATAAGAATCGTGATTATACGTACAAGTTGCATTATGAATGAGTATGAAGAAATGAACTTAAACACGAGAAGAATGTGAATGAAATGGAATATAAGTAGTGTGGTAAAATGGAAGGAAAGATTTACATAAGTTGTATACTTCCATTCGGGCAATATCGTGTATATTTGGTTATACAAAGATTGCCCACAAGTTTTAATACGTGCTAAGTGTGATTAGATGACATTTTTAAGTCTCAAGGAGGGATGAATGAGGAAAGGACTATGGAGGTAAATTGAGGAAGTTTTGAATGAAGTTGTTGCAGAAAAACTGCAGGAAATCTGGAAATATGAAGGCCAGATCGATCTCATAGGATGAGAGATCGATCTGGAAGAGCCAGAATGCTCTTATGTGAGTAATGGAATGGAGCAGATCGATCTCTAAGGGAATCAGATCGATCTCCTTAGCTCTCGGGTTAGAAGCAGATCGATCTCCCCTAAGACCAGATCGATCTCCTTAAGCTTCTGTTCGACAGCAGATCGATCTCAAGCCTCGACAGATCGATCTCCTGCCTTTAAAAATGTCTTAGAAAAGAGGAATTTTTAGAGGACCAGATCGATCTCCACCCAAGGAAGATCGATCTCATCAAGTTAAATCTATAAATAGAAGCAGTTGGATCTGCAGATTTCGGGATAAACCATTTCTTTTCACTTCAACTCAAAAACCTAGCTTTCTCACTCCTAAATCCAGTCATTTTCAGTAAGATTTGAGGAAAAGCTATTAGAGACAAAGTCGTTCACGTCTAAGAGAAGAACAACATAGTCTAGAGGCATTTCCCCATTTGTCGGATTGAAGGAATAAAGGGCATTTCTAATTGGAGCAAAGAGAAAATCCAAGGAGGTAAGTTCTAGTGCACAAATCCAAGTACATTGGTCTAGTTAATAATTATGAAGTTAATTGGGTGTGCACATTGTGGGTAGAACTACCTAGAATGACATGAAATGAATATAACTTAGAAATGGTCTAGTGTGAGAAAGTGGAATGTAGAAGTATTAATGATGAATGAGATATCTTGAAAGGATGATTATGTTGTGGACATGGTTTGGGTATGTTGATATTGGGATAAAAATATGAGATTTACCACAAGGGGTAAAATGTGTATTTAAGGCATTGGATAAATGCTTAGTTGAATAAGAGTTAGAAACGCTAACTCAAATGTTTGATGGATGAATTTCAGTTTCGGATGATACGCCGGAGCAAGTCGAGATGAGAACGCGAGGAGCGTAGAGGAGGATAGTTGCACACAAGTAAAGCGAGGTAAGGGACTGTGTGTTAGATATAGAGATGTTCGTGCGTATTTTACAGCAATTTCGTAGATATATTGCTAGAACTAGTACGATATTATAATTCTATGAAATGATATGGAAACATGAAAAGTACTATGATGTATATATGTATTGAGAAATAGGATAGGGTAAGGAAATAGCATGATATGCATGTTTTCAATGTTTTTCTCAATTTTATATTGATACTGAGGATTGAGAAATATGATGATAGGTTGGCTAATTTTACATGTTTTAGCATGAAGAGGCATGCTGTATGAATAAACATGTTTTGAGTTTTAAAAAGAGAAAATAGCCATCTATCAGTTTTGAGATGAGATTTGGTGTTGAAGCGCTAGCTCACACCCGTTTTAATACCTTTGATGTACCGTGCTAGAGTTTTAACTCGCACGATGGTTTTGAGAAAGTGCGGGAACTTTGCTCGCAATTGTTTTATTGAGTTAAGGTAAACCTGGGGGTTTGGGACCCAAGGGGATACCAGTCGACGGCCATTTGAACGGGCTGGGCCTTAACGATAGATCGTACCGCGCTGGAGTCTTGCGATAACTTTGTGTCACGCTGCTTACTCGCCTGGTATATGAGACATGGTTCAGGATGAAAAGTCCATCGGAGTTGGAGTATGGACTTGGGTCCACGGTCGTACGTAGTACAGTGTAGTTGTCCGTTGGTATACTATGTACCGTGCTGGGTGCACGTGAGTACGAGTATCGCGTAGATGACACACGGCGTATCTTTACCGTGAGTATACGAGGAGATGAGGTTGATTGAGATGATCCGGAGGGCAGGACTGACCTATCCCCCTTCAGGCGAAGTGATGCCCTGTGCACACCTGATCAGTGAGGCCTGGGATCACTGACGATGGCCATATGTCGTGGATATTTGATTGCCGAAAATTCCATGCCTGTCTCAGAGATTCGAGAAATAGAGATAATCTCAGAAAAGAAAGAGATTTGCAGAAAAAGTGAATTAAGAGAAGAAAGAGATTTTGTGTTTTTGATAAATCTCTGATTTCACATTTATGTCGTGAGGGCACTATTTATGAGCATGTTTTAAATGGAAGCTCGACATATTTGATTGGCACGAAAATGCTATTGAGAAATATATGTTTAAATGCATTTTTCGTATGATATTTCCATTTATACTGAAAACATGGTTTTGGTTTATACATGCATGGGCTATGTAGGTAGTACGATATCTACCTGCTAGCATACATTTCCTTACTGAGCTGTGGTTTGCTCATCCCACTATTTTTCCCCTCTAGGTACTGAGAAGTAAGAGAGCGGTGGTCTCTAGGTCTTTTGTGTTGAATAGCTCCCACAATTTCGCAAAGGTATAAGATTGTATACACAAGTATTTTGTATCTAATCTATTGTATCACACAGTTATATCTTGGAATTGTAAACAGTATTATAGGGATGATATGTAAGCACATGGTATTTATACAATTGATTTTGTATATCTACACACACACACCTGGGAGTGTGAATTAAAGATTTAAATCTTCCGCTGTAAATGAATGAATTTTAATAATTGCATCTTCTCACAGCCCAACCGTAGTAGAGAATGTAAGGATAGAAGGGTTCCCAAAAGTGGGGTGTGACAGATCGGATGAGCGAGGACGCCACAATAACTGGAAAGCAATAAAATAATAAAAACTAAATAAAACTGAGCAAAATTACTTACAGTGCTCCACGCAATTAAAATAAAAAACCTACAAAAATAATTAACGCAATTAAAATAAAATGCAATTATGAAAATAACAAAGCAAGATTAATTAAACTAAAATTAACAAACCTAAAATGCAATTAAACTACTTAATCAAAAAGCAATTTAAACTAGCTTAAGATTTAATAAAATAAATTTACCCCTAATCTAATTCTAAATGAACACTTAATTAACTATCATCCTAATTAAAACTAAGTTTTATACCACTAAGCAAGAATACTAACATGCAATTTAATTAAAGACTCTAAACTAAGCTAACAAATTAAATTGAAATTAAACTATACTAAAAATGCATGAAAATGAATTAATTAGCTACTATGCACTAGCCAAACAAAGCCTTAACAAATTTTAAATAAGCCAAAAGGTCCCTCCATTCACTGTTCACGTCTTCAATATTTTCATTTTTAGGTGCTCTCGGGTTTGGTTGCTTAGGCGTGTCCAGCTGCTGTCCTCAGTCTGACTCTCACCAACCCTGCTCGATTTCGTGTGTAGCATCCATTCCTACAACAGCCCAACACAGCACGCCAGCCCCTTCAGCTTCATTTTCTGCCCATACCGCTGCCTGCCCCAGGCGTGTCCAGCTCTCATTCTCAGTTTTGTCTTGCACGTCTCCAACTGCTTTTGCTGCCCAGGCGTGTCCAGCTCCCATTCTCGGTTCTGTCCTGCATCTATGTCTCATCCAAGTCTGCTCCAGTTGCTGGTACTGAAGGCATGTCCGACTTCTGCTCCCGATTTCGTGCTACTAATGGTGTGCGTAACCTCTGCCCAGCTAGCAGGAAACGTTATCCTCCACGAACTGGTCCTGCACTGCCTCACTCCGTGTCCTGCTACTTTCGGTCTTGTGCAAATAGCTTCTGCTTTGATCTCTTCCACCAGCAACAACAAACAAGAGATTAATGCAAAATTACAACAACTTAATGATAAACAGTAGAAGGATTTAAAAGCAGAGTAGAACAGAGGAAGACTCTCGGTTATGGCTACTTTGTTGCTGTCCAGCTACCCGTTGAACACACTCTCTCGGTTCTGAATGCAAACATCTCCAAACAAGTAGAAACTAAAAAGAAGATGCTGAAACTTTCACTAAGACACGATACAACCGAGAGCTATGAAAAAATACAGGTTTGTCAAATAAAAACATAAGCACATAGATCAAACCGAGAGCTACCTCTAAGAATTAAGAACTATGCATATTAAAACTTGAAAACAAAGGAGTTGATTATAACCAAACCAAGAAGCATGAATGAGCAAATGAGGCTGCAAATAAACATGAAAAGCTTTTCATAAATGATAACAAATGAAGATTAAGAGTAACATAGAAAATGGTTTCGGGAAAAACTTCTAAAAATAAAAACTAAACTAATCTAACTAAGCTACTCTAACACTACTTCTAAACTAACATTACTCCTAACTTACACTACTCCTAACTTACATTACATTCCCTACTCCTACTTCTACACTACCTTACATTACATGGTTTTTCAATTGCCATCCATGTCTTATTTATACACACATAAGGGGTATAATTGTAATTTTTCCATCCTAGATGAGTTGGCATTGTTTGGCCACTTGTCTTCACACCATTGGCTCCTTGAAAAGATATTTCCATGTCATCTATCTTTTTGTCCAATTGGATGTGTTAGGTGGCATGGTTCGTGTTGTCTGCGTGGTCCAATCTCGATTTTAGCCAAATTTCGATCCATTTTCTACTGAAATATTCAAAATTCATCCGGATTTAATTTATCTGCAAACATGAGAATTTTAATTAAATAAATGGGATAATTAACAAAATAAATTGGGAATTTAAATAATTAATTAGGAAATTAAGCACAAATAATTCTAAAAAATATAGAATTATCACACCTCCAAACTTGAGTTTTTGCTTGTCCTCAAGCAAAACAAAATAATTGTAGGAATGACAAGTACTAAACACAATAATTTCCCTAATATCATCCTCAAAGAAAAAGTACAGACTATGATCTTAAAGACTCACAATTACAAGTCCAACATTCAGAATCATTCAATCATAAGTCCTAATCCAAATTGGACTCCTCGTGAGTGTGTGAAAAATTTATAAGTCACTTCACAGTACATTACCCGGATCAGATTATGCAAACACGGTGAATGCAAAGTCATTGACATGTGATCATTCTCATAAGTTTGCTTTTCACTTCTCTCTCCACTAATGTAGTCACACTTAATCAAAGATCAATAAAACTTCATTAAGCTTGTAATGTAAGGCTGGGGCTAAGGTATGATAATGTCAATTTAGGTTTAATTACCCCTTAACATGCATTACTTCTAGGATCTTAATGTAAGAGCTCATTTCCCCCAAACTTATTTATTTCACGAAACTTTTTATTCTATTTTTGTATTTTTCTTCTTTCTTCTTTTCTTTTTCTTTTTCTTTTTCTTTCTTTTTTAATTTTTTTTATTCATACTCCTTCTTTTGAGGAGTATGTACACGACCATATTGTCGACGTTCCCTCTTTTGAGGATGCCTGGGATGTGCACCCAGAGGAGATTATTTTGATGTGCCATGACGAGTTTTTATAAGAGTTTTATTTGCCTAGTCTCGTTTTACACATGAGTTTGTGTTTGGTGGCTGCGCCACGTGCATTATTAATGCGGTGATTTTCATCACGTTGTTTGAGAAAAACCATTATCGCATCCTGTTTTATACATGCTTGTTTCACATGCTTGTAACTACTTGTAATCATTGTTTAAGCCATTTATCACCATATTTCTCCCTGAGCTTTGAGAAATGAATTGAGTTGATGTCTTGATTATTCATGCTACATTTTTCACTGAGTTTATTGAGTTTAACATGTAAATCAAAATGATTGTGCTGTGCAAATCATTTTCTTATTAATGAACCCCTTACCCCCTTATTGAGCGATTTAGAAGCTCACCCTGTTTTATCTTCCCCCCATATTTCTTCAAGTGAAGAGAGTTTCCCTGCGACGTATGGAGTAGTGGCTAGTGGAGGACTTGAGCTCCAAGCCATCCATATATATATATATATATATATATATATATTATATTCTGAGGTATATTTTAATATTTCATATACCCAAACTTAAGTTGTATTTACAGACACTTGATGTACAATGATGTATGGGATGTATTAGGATTAATTAACCTTGAATTGAGTAATGTATATGGTATGATATATAATTATGAGATCCTGAGGTGAAAGTTATAAATTATATATGATAATGCATGACACTGCACAGAAATGCACCCTTAATTGTGAATGAATGAATAAAAGTTTTAAATTTGCCCTGTTTTGCGTGCTTCTGGGGCGTCACAAAATCGCAACATCACTCTTGCTGAAAGCTTTCTTAAGCTTGGCCCTCTCGATTCATCAAGTTTCCTTTCATCACATTCACATGCAACAATTCATCATTATCAAATTCACTCAGTTCCACAAAGCTTCATTAATCATCAACATGCAAGGGTGTCACAAGTTTTCCTCCACTCCAAAGGTCACGATTATGGTACTCTCTTGCTCTCTAGTTAGTTTTCACAAAAGAAAACCAAGCTTCCTCAAACTTTCATTAATGGCCGTGTGGTTCAAAGCCTTCCTTCACTCTTGGTTTGCATCTTCTTCACCAACTTCTACAAGCAAAGCCTCATTAGTGGTAATCCATGAATACCAAGCTTAGAAACTAACGGATTGAAGACTTCCTCACCTTGGATGGCCATGACTGAAGCTCTTCAAGGATCCTTACTCTCTGGTTACTTCACAACAGCCAAAAATCCACATGCAACACGAAATTTGGCTTCCTCACTTGGTTTTCTTTTGATTTCGTTAAAAATCCAATAGTTTCCCTTGATAGATCTTCAAACTGCGACTAAAGTAATGAGCTTTAAGGTTTTTCCTTCCATAGCTGAAGCAATAGGTAGAAGACAATGAATAGTTCTATGTTTTAGTTTAGTTTAACTTAGGCTTAATTGTTTTATTAATCCATTAATTAATAGTTTAACTTAATAACTGTTCTATTTCCCTTAAAACATAACTAGGCCTCACGGTTTTGGCTATTGTAAAATGATAATTTGCCAATTCCTAATTAATCCATATAATTAATAATACGTGATAAAAGAAGTAATGCGATTGATATGTTCCATAAAGAAACATAATGATTACATGTTTAAGGCATGTCTCCCACTAAATTGAAATTTCTTCAATTAATCCTTATTTAAATTTCTAATTTCAATAATATCACAATGTAACTTAATTTGCAGCCAAATAAATGCACAAATCATGACTTATGTTTAAATTTTAATACTGGAATGTAAAAATTATTTTTTTGCCTTTGGTACTAGAATTTTACCAAACTTGACACCAAATTTGTAAAAAATCCATCCAAATAAATTTAAATTAGCTCGTTTTCAATTAAATACCTTTACACGTGATAACATATTTCGGGAATGAAACAGAAGGGTATTTTGAAAGAAAAAAAAAACTTAACCCTTGCAAAGTTATTTTGCATTGGGGGAGGGATGCAATCAGATTGGAACTTCCAACCGCATTCTCATTGCAGTTACTAAGTGATTTTGTAAGGGAAAATCACAACCAAATGCTGTAATACCTTTACAGCCTTTTAAATTGCAGGGAAAGTGAAGCACTTCCCCTTATACCAAATGGCCCCTAAATGTCCTCAGTTACAGTATCTGTAAAGATATCTGGACAATCTTCTACCCAAATCTCATCATTCAAACACTTTATCTCTTATCTAGCAACTCTATGGGCAGCTTTATTTCCAGATCATGGGATATGCAGAAAAATATATTTGGAAAGCTGTTATGCCTGTATCCCAACTTCTTTAATAAGTAATCCAACATCTGATAAATCCGTAACTTGATTATTCAACTTTGTGATAAATTCCTATGGCATCACCCTCTATATCCACCTCTTTAAAGACCAAACCGAACGCAAACTCTATAACCTTTGCTACTACCATTGGTATTGCTTCAATGATAAGAGGATCAGTAATCCATTTTATCCTTGTTGCAGTTGCTCCCGTTATCTCCCCTGTAGAGTTCCTTATAACAATCTTAATTCCTCATTTCTTCTCTTGACCATCGACTACCCTATTAAAGTCCATCAAAGTTAAATCTATAGAAGTCAATGCCAAGAGCCTTCCACCTCTTAGGCCTTGGTTGAGAAACTGCAAAATCAACAATGTTAGCTTAGTGTATTCTGCAATATACTTCATGTAAAAGCAAACTACTAGGTTCCTCTTCTTCGCTTCATGCAATTCAGTGTT
Source organism: Firmiana major (assembly GCA_033439115.1). Taxonomy (NCBI): domain Eukaryota; kingdom Viridiplantae; phylum Streptophyta; class Magnoliopsida; order Malvales; family Malvaceae; genus Firmiana; species Firmiana major. The sequence goes on from CM065905.1 coordinate 11,179,860, forward strand.
TTTATTATTCTAAACTGCCCACGTTGTAAACACAATAAGTTAGAATAATTTGTTGGTTTAATGGTACACTCACTGTTTTTAACCAATTAACATCTCTTAACTCATTGTTTTGAATCCAAGTTTGTTTTGTTAGGTTCGAAACCGCTTCTGCTCCATCTTTAAAGCATGATTCATCGACTCCTATTCCTACCCGCATCTGTAACAAGCAGGATTAGCTTTGATTCCTTTCTAAGCTAAGTTTTTCATTAGTGGTAGTACTCCATGATGAGCCCTCCACATAAACACATTCAATTTATTTAGTATATTGGCATGCCATAACCTCTTCCACACAACCTAAAAATAATTGTATAAAGTTGATAAGTTGTGTAATTTAAGCACTTGATGAAGGACATGCTTGTCTTAAAAATAATTTTAACTCTAATGAAAAAATCTGATCGAGAAGAAAATAAAAGAAATTCTATTAACAACCTATCTAGACTTCTACATAACCTATTTACTAAAAAACCTTGACCTTAAATTCCTCTTTTTAAATTATTCTTCACAACCTGTTTATTAAATGCATTTGCCTATTTTACTCTCCTCTCACCATAAACACTTCAATCTCTTCATTTTTCAATTTTCAACTCTTCAATTCTCTTAAATTTTTTCAAAATTTGCAAGAATATGAGATAAACTCTTGAATTTCTAGAATTGGGTTAGGATTTTATTGCTTTTAGGATTAAAAATGAAATTAATTCTTTGAGTTTTGAGTTGAAATTGGCATTAATTTTTACCCAAAATTTTTACAGGATTTTAAATACTCTTAGAAATTTATTTCTAGTAATAAAACTTTGCTCCATGGAAACAAATTTATGTGGAGAAAATATGCCCCACGAAAGCAAATTTCCCATATAATGCCCAACTTGAGGAAAAATTCCCTACTTAAGAATGCTTTCGTGGGGCTAGTAAATTGATTGCTCCATGTGGGGTACTATAAAATTATACCCCACAGAGGAATCTATGGGGTATTATTTGCTCCATCGAAGCATGCTTTTGTGGAGCAAAGTGTTACGCTCGTAAATTTATTTTCGAGAGTATCGAAATCCTTAAGAACTAAAGGTGAAATTGTATTGGGTATTTTGGAATTAAAAAAATAGAAATAGGGTGTATGACTTGACTATTTGGTTATAAATAAAAGCACTTGAAAAAGAATGGAATTTCCTCAAAAGGTTGAAATTGATATTCTTCAAAGAATCAATTATTTTTATAGGCTATAACCAGCTAAACTATGGAAAATGTGAGCCTTAAAGGAATAGAGGGGGAATCGGTCCAAACCAAACGGGTCGTCGCGTTTTTCGGCTGAAAGTATGTTGTATTATTGTAAAGGTGGTGTTTTTAATGCTTTTGCTATCAGGTATTGGAATTTATGGTCACAAATGATAAAGATCGGTTTAGAAAGATTGACTTTTCTATCCTTTTTGAGAGCGCCCAATCCTGAGTCTAGCTTTGATAGCTAAAAGAAAGTCTTTAAACCCCTAATTATTAAAAAAAACACTTGCTTTGATTGGCTGGATTTGAACTTTTCATTTCTTTCATTTAGATAGCAACTTATTGTAGATGAATAAGGCTGAGGAAGCGACCAAAGCTGCTGAAAAAGATTGACCTTGATATGAGCATGACCTGTTTGATAAAATAGCTAACAACCCGGATTGAGATGGAACTACTGTAAATACCGTAAAATTTTGTGAGCATGATTTTGTCTATGAAAGAAAATAAAAATAGCTATGGGAAATAGAAATAAAACTTATGTATATAAGTTAGGAATATATCTCAATGAAGTATAAATACAATTACTAGATTAAATTCATTTTTAGATCAACTATAAAGGAAATTTAATTATATATATATATATATATATATATATATATATATATATATATATATATATATATATATATATATATATATATACACACACAAATGAGAGGGTAATATTATATTCAATCCTTCAGATTTACTATATGAGTATATGTTCATACGTATAACTATCTATATATATATACACAAATGTACATACATATCTATATGGGTCGAAACCCATTCTTTGTGGAATATACATATAATGATGCAGGTGTGTGTGTGTATATATATATATATATATATATATATATATATATATGGAATTCAATGAAGGGGGATAAAGAGGGAAGCATGAAGGCCCTCGATTGAGAAGAGAAACGATGGTTGTTGGTGCAAGGTTCGGCTTCCAAGGAGCCAAACCTATAAGGCCCTCGCCTGCTACTGCAGCAGGAGATGTGAAGGAAGAAAGATGAAATGATGATGTTCAGTTCTCTACTGGAGATGAGACAACGCAAGAGATAAAGACAGTATGCATGGCAGGGAACAACCCGAGGGACTTACGTTTGCTGCAGTAAAACTGCAGCAGAACGCATGGTGGTGAAGGATGTTTGGTAGGAATAAGATAGTGAGGGATGTATTGACTTAGCAGCATAGGTAATAGGGATGGTAGAGGATTGCTGTCCCGAGGTCTGAAATCTTCAGTTGATTTAGCATATATAATGGGGAAAGGTGGGAGTTAATGGATGATAGTGTTTGGAAAGAGAAAACATGAGGAATATATATATATATATATATATATATATATATATATATATATATATATATATATATATATATATATATATATAAGTGTATGAGGAACGATTTCACAAAAAAAAAAAAAAAAAAAAAGAAAAAAGAAAGGAAGAATGAAACTGTGAGGCAGTATAAGGGCCAGTACCGAGTGACATTCTTAAAGGCAAAATCGTGGCCTGAAAACAAGGTATAACCAGTAAGAATCAGGCGTTCAGGCATGAAGAGAAAGCTGAAGCAGTAGCATGGCAACCAACCCGATGCAAGGACTAACAGAGGAGCAATGGCTTGAACTGAATACAAAATGGGAGTATGCTGGAAACCTAAAATGACTACAGCTGAAGCAAACTGACGAGAAAGGATAGATACTTGAACAGGGAAGCGTCATTGAGCTGGAGCAGGTTGTGGTTGAGGAAGAGGGGGGGCCAAGAAAGCCAGCCTGTTCGGGTACCTGAAAGCAAAAAACTGAAGAAGGGACATGCGAGCAAAGTGAGTCGCGAGAGAGTGTGGAGGCTGGGAAAACTGGTTGGAAACAGAGGCAGATAGGGGATGTTGGTGAAGGCTTGTGCGTGGAGGCTGGAAACGGTGGAGAGCCGAGAGTGCTGTGGTGAACTGGAGACAGAGGACGAAGCAGAAGAATGTGTGGGGCTGCTCGGGAGGAAAATGAAATAGAGAATACATGGCGCCAGGTGGGTCTTCTTCCGAGGATCAGGGAACTAAAAATCAAGACTTGGACAAAAATGTGACCGGAGCCAGGACGTGATGATGCTGAATGAGAAGGAAACAACGCCGAGGGAATAGTAACAATAGCCTGTGATGATGAGAAAGATGGTAACAGAGGGTGACTCGCGAGGAAGACGGAGAAAGGGGGAAGAAAAGTGAATAGCGTGAAAGGAATAGGAAAAAGGAAATTAAAAAAAAAAAAGAAGAATAAGAAGAAAGGGAAGGAAACATATTGTTATGCATAGGATTATATGTTCACATATAGAAGTATTGAAAGTAGAAGAGAGTGTACAGAATATTTGGGGAGAAACCTGGGGGAAAAACCAGCCTGAAAATATTTATACAAATATTAGCTCAAAGCCCCGAAAAAATAAATCGATTACAGCGGACTCGTTGACTCCAGTCACTAAAGCATTGAGGACTATGAGTAGACACCGAAGTAAGAAAAATTATCGTTGCTGCTAGAGTTAAATATACGTAATTTCTGTGTTGGGCTAAATTTCCTAGTTACGAGAATATAGAGAACCCGAGGTCTAATTAACGTTTTAGAATTTAAGGAAATTTTAAACTCTATAGATCGGTCCAATTACCGATATAGATTTACTGGGTTTATTTAGACAAAAACCCCGGTAATTATAATTATTGATTTTAAATCGAAATTCTATGGTTTTACTCACCATAGCCTATTTATTGGTATTTTTAACCAAGAGAAAAAAGGCTAGTTAGCCTCTTCTGAATTGTTTTATAAAACAAACTGAATTTATAAGCGATTTAAAGGAAATGATATGCTTATAAAGTTATTCTAATGATATATGCTTAAGCGCGTACTGACTGTGTGTCGTACGGTCTGACTCACACTGATTTTGAGACAAAGGCGTTGGTGAGATCATGCTGCATTTCTATCTGTTCTATATCTGTTTTTGTGGTCCACGGAGTACAATTTACCGTGCAGCATGCACGCGAGTACGATGTACCTTGTTTCTAATTCTGTTTTTGGTCTTCGGACATTCTGATATGTAAGCCGTTTGGGTTGTAATACCCTTAATTTTTGTAAACTCCCATTTAATTATGTAAGATGTATATTGGATTGTGAAATGAATACACGCAAATTTTAAAGTGTATAGCGAGTGTAAGAAGGATATTTCCATGAGAGGATTGTGAATATATTGAGTTTTGAGTGGTGTGGTAAAATGGAATAAAGTTGCATGAGTTGTGTAAATCTTTGTACTTCAACTTAGTTTTGTATTATATACCTTTGGTTATACAATGAATGCACACAAGTTTTAATATGCACAAAGTATGAATGGATGTCATTTTCAAGTCTTAAAGGTGGTTGGATGAGAGAATGACTATGGCAACAAAATTTAGGATGTTTGGAGTGAGTTACTGCAGAAAACTGCAGCAAAATCTGAAAAATATGAATGCCAGATCGATCTCATAAGATGAGAGATCGATCTAGAAGAGCCAAAAATGCTCTTATTCGAGCAATGGAATAGGGCAAATCGATCTCCAATGGGGTTAGATCGATCTTCTAAGCATTCTGTAATAAATAGATCGATCCTTAATGCAAGCAGATCGATTTCCTTAACTCTCGGTTGGAGCAGATCGATCTCCCCCTTAGCCAGATTGATCTCATTAACTCTCTACCTAAGGCAGATCGATTTCAAGCCCTCGACAGATCGATCTCCTGCCTTCAAAATGTCGTGAAAATGGAGAATTTAGGCAAGACAGATCGATCTCTACCCAATGCAGATCGATCTCATCAAACCAATTCTATAAATAAGAGCAGTTAAAATCTGCATTTAACGGGACAAAACCATTCCTCTCCATTTTCAACCCAAAACCTAGCTTTCTCACTCCTAAATCCACTCATTTTCATGAAGATTTGAGAGAAGGCTATTAGATATAAAGTTGTTCATATTAAAGAGAAGAACAACATAACTTGAAGTCATTACCCCATTTGTGGGATTGAATGAGCAAAGGTGCATTTCCATTTGGAGCAAGGAGGAAATCAATCTAGGTGAGTTTCTAATGCAACAACCTAAGTACATTCGCTTAGATATTGATTTTTGAGTAGATTGATATGCATATTAGTGGTAGAAACTATCTAGAATGCAATGGAACCATTATAACCTAGAAATGGGTTAGTGTGAGAAAGTGAAATGTATTGGAATTAATCATGAATGGGATATCTTAAGGTGATAATGGTGTTGTGAGTATGATTTTAAGATGGTGTTATGGAATGAATTGTGAGACTTACACAAAAAGGGTAAAAGGTGTATTTAAGGCATTGGGTAAAATGCATAAATGAATGAGAGAGTAAGGGTAGAGTATTTCACATCAAGTCCTAAACAAGTAACTAAGTGAGTTACTAGATAAATTGGTTGGAAATGGCTTGATGATGGCCAAATGCAAAAATGGGCCAAACTTAACGAAATAGGCTCAATGAAATATATTGACTAGTTGAAGTCAAAATTTGAGTTAGTAACATTAACTCAAGTGATTGGTGAATGATTTGCAGCTTCCAAGGATACACCCGGAGTAAGTTGAGCCAAAGCGCGAAATGCGTAAAGGAAGAGAGTCGTTCCCAAGTAAATCGAGGTAAGGGAATTGTGTGGACTCTTAGAGATATCTGTGCGCATTTTAGGCGCATTATGTTTTCTAGAATGCATGTGGTAATAAGAAATGAAATGGGAGTTTGAAAGGGAGGTGTTGGGTTTTGATGAAAGGTGCATGAAAACAAAAGAATGATGCTTTGAAAATTCTATTTTATTGCTTTTTAGCAAGTGTTTGGTAGCTTGGCTAACATTTGAAATGATTTGCATGAGAAATGACTTCATTTGGTTTAAAAACCATGCTTTACAAAGAATTGGGCCACCTACATGGATTTTGTGAGAATGAAAGCGTGCTAGAGCATGACTCGCATGAGATTCGTTGTGTTTTTATACGCATGAGTGCTAGAGCTTAGCTCGCAGTAGTTTTTTTGCATAGATTTCTATGACATTGTGCTGGAGCTTAGCTCACACAGATTTTATACTAGTTTTGACATGGTGCTGGAGTATAGCTCGCATTAGATGTCCACCATACTTGTTACCGTGCTTGAGATTACTTGCACATGATTTTATGACATGTTGATAGCCGTGGTAGGAGTTTCGGGTAGACTAGGTGTCGCACCGATTAAATAGGCTCGCACTTGCATTTTGAGATGTGGCATGATATGATGTGTTGATATGGGTCCACAGAGTACGTTGTACTGTACAGGTAGCATGGAGTATGTACCGTGTTGAGATTTTATTATACCGTCTTCGGATGATGTTTAGTTCTACTATGGACTGATAGGTTGGACGTGACCCACCTCCCGTGCGGAAGCAGATAGAGGTGATACCCCACACACCTGATCAGTGTAGCCTGGGATCACAGAGGATATGGCTATAGTCCTAGAGGATATTTCCCTGTTATATTGCCTATCTCACATGTCTCTTATTATGAATGAATCCATGTTTTGAAATGTATTGTGAGTCAGGACAGTCTGAGGAAGGGGATGAGTCCTGACAAGTGTTGATTTTATTGAGACGAGAATGCATGATAATGGCTTTAAAGTGCACTTACGCATGATGATTTTTCATGCCTTATTTGTGAAATACGCATGATGGTTTTCCATGCTTTGAATTTGATTTGTGCACTAAACTTGTAAGACCCTGTATATGTAAAAGGGTAATATGTGTAATTGGATCAAATAATATGAAAGGACTTGTAATGTAAATTATGATTGATGTAAGTCCATGGATTCAATGTATGTATGTGTAATATGAATTGTAACGTACATACAAGTTTCATTGAGTATGAATACGAAGGAATGAGTTATGGCAAGAGATGGATGTAATTGAGACTCAAGATGAGTAGTGTGGTAAAATGGAATGAAGTTATGCTTCCATTTGGTTTTATGTTGCATACCTTTGAATATACAATGAATGCACACAAGTTTCAATGTGCATAAGGTATGAATGGATGCCATTTTCAAGTTATAGAGGTGGATGGATGAGGAAATGGCCATGGCAATAGATTGTGGGTGTGTTGGTATGAGTTGCAGCAATGAAACTGCAGGAAATCTGGAAAACATGAGGTCCAGATCGATCTCATAGGATGAGAGATCGATCTGGAAGAGCCAGAATGCTCTTATTTGGGTGAACGAATAGAGCAGATCGATCTCCAATGGAGCCAGATCGATCTGCCAAGCATTCTGTAAGTGAAAAGATCGATCCTCAAGCAGCCAGATCGATCTCCTTAGCTCTCTGTTTGGGACCAGATCGATCTCATGCTTCGACAGATCGATCTCATGCCTCAACAGATCGATCTCATTGCTTCGACAGATCGATCTCAGGCTTAAAAATGCCGTGAAAAAGAGGGATTTTAAGGGACCAGATCGATCTCCTCTTGGACCAGATCGATCTCCTCAAGTCATTTCTATATAAGGAGAGCTGAAAAATCTGGAAGTCTCAGAAAACACTTAACCTTACAATTTCAACCCTAAAAACCCAACTTTCCCTCTCTAAAATCAGCCATTTTCAGTGGGATTTGGAGAGAGATCATTAGAGGCAAAGTTGTTCCTATCAAAGAGGAGAACAACATAGTGAGAGGACACTTTCCCATTTTTGGAATTGAAGGAGTTGAGGGCATTACCAATTGGAGCAAGAAGAGAAATCATATTGGTAAGATTCTAACACTCCAATCCAAATGCATTAGCTATTTAACTGATTTTGGAGTTGATTGGTATGAGTATTGATGGATAAACTACCTAGGAATGTAGTGGAAGTGGTGTGACCTAGAAATCTAAAATGGGTATGATGTGAGGATATGTGGGATTGAATGAGTTTATGATTTATGGCATGCCAAAGTTGTATTGGGATAATATTTATGATTTTAAACGGTTAAATGAGATTACATAGTGAGTTTGGAGGAATTGTGGAAATGGGTATGTATATAATTGATAAATGCCATAGTGAGGGGATTCATGGAATATGAACGCTATGAGCTTTATGTCGATTTGATATCGACTTTGAATAAGTTAATAGGCCTAAGAAGGTCCATAGACTCGAGCTATGGGTAAAGTAATGAAACGAGGCCAAATAAGCTTTAATAGAGGCTATAGATTAAATTGACTATAGCAAGCACAAGGGTTGCAATATATGGATCGAATATAATGCGGGATACGATTTTGTGCGGTCCCGAAGAGTTCGTTGAAGGCGAACCGAACCGTACGAGTAAGCAGCTTAAGGAAGTGGAATCACGCATCGCGATTCCAGGTAAGGGAATTTTGTAAGTATATAGAGGTAGCTGCTCGTATTTTGAACTCGTGGGTATTTATAGGGCTTTGGAAATATGCATGGACTTATAGAAATGTGTTTTGATGGTGTATGAGTATTTGTATGAGATTTGGTGGTTTGAGATGGTTATTGAAAAAGGGATAGTAAGGCTAATAATTGCATAAATCATGTGTTTTGAATGCTTTTACAAAACACAATGCTTTGATTTGAGCAAATAAAAGGATAGGCTGGCTAGTACTTGAATGATGTTGTGAAATAGCCCATATGAGGCACTAAGCATATTATGAGATGTCTTGAATGCATGTAAGCTGCCTATCACGTGTATGAGATATAATTCGCGTTAGAGCCTCGCTCGCGCGAGATTTCTATGTTCTCACTTGTGTGAAACGTGCTTGAGCTTAGCTCGCACTTTGAAATTGAATTGTGATGATGTTTATAAACCGTACTGGAGCTTATGCTCGTACGTGGATTTGAGTGGTTTTTCTTATGCATATAACTGTACTGGAGCTATGCTCGTACATGTTTTCTTCATATTTTATGCATAAATGCCGTACCAGAGCGTTGCTCGTACGAAGTGATTGGTTTTGATGCATGAATTCGCGCTAGAGCGTAGCTCGCGCTGGTTTTCACACTGTGGTATGTATGAGGCCGTGGTGAGAGATACGGATTAGCTCAGGGAACCCAACAGGCCTGACAGACCTCTTAGGTGGGGTGAGGGTGAGGGGCTAGGACCTGACATAATCCATCCAGGGAACCCAACAGGCCTAACAGACCTCTTAGGTGAGGTGAGGGTGAGGGGCTAGGACCTGGATCAGGGAACCCAACAGGGGCGAGCAAGGCCATGAGGGGCTAGGACCTGGTATTGCGGTTACTCCCACGCGCTCTTGAGACTATAAAGGTTACACTGGGTATGGGGTAGATAAGACCTGTGGCAGGCACCCCCAACCATGTTATGGGTCCGCGGAGTACGATGTACCGTGTATATCACATGGAGTACGATGTACCGCGTGGTGGTTACTTGATTTGAGAAAGTCTGGCGGAGAACTAACCCACCTTCGTGCCAACATGATACCCCGCGCACCGAAAATCCGTGTGGTCTGGGATGATATGTGACGATTGGCCAATGTAGTCACTTGAGATATAGTAACCTGTCTCCTTGCTTGATTTACGTACTACCACATGATTTTAAACCTCTAAGTGTGATTGTGATTGTTTAAGGTAGACCCGAAGGAGGGGTCGAGCCTCGTGGATTTGAATTGTGAAATGAAAACGTGGTTGTGATTGTGAATTGATGTGATGTGATTGTATGTGATGAGAAAGAGATTTATGACGTGGGTTTAAAAATGAGGTTTCTTAATGAATTGCCCTTTTTTATGAATTTAAATGAGATCGAGCGTGAGATGATTTATACATGATGTTTTACCATGTTTTATATGCCAATTTTACATGACTTTGATACATGATATATATGTATACTCATATGGCATAGTTTTATTCCTCATGCTCCTACCATAAATGATTTATGCATAACACTATCAGCATGTAGATAGAGTAGTTATCTACCATGCTTGCATTATTGCCTTACTGAGCGTGTGGTTGCTCATCCTACTCTATTTTCCCCCCTACAGAGCGTGCATAGTAGCCCAGTGAGGACTGAGGCGTATTATTTGGACTCCGCTGCATCTCCATCGCTAAGAGGTATATACACAGTGATTCTTTTTGTATCTAAACAATGTAAAAGCACAGTATTCTTTTGAGTTGTACTCATGGGGGATGTAGATGTCTGTAAAACATGTATTCGTATAAGTAAACGATTAAATGCACATGTATGCCATCGTTTTAATTAATTGAGAATGAATGAGATGTGGTGTTATTATTGACTCACAGCCCAACAGTGTGTGGTGAGTTTCGTTCACGACCGGGCAAGGTAACAGTAAAACGCGAAAAATTTTCAGTGATTTCGGTTAAAGAGAATGGAATTTGGGTCGTGACAGAGATTGGTATCAGAGCTGTGTTGGCCTGATGTGAGTCATTAATAAAATGTAGGAAAGTACATCCCCATAGTACTGTGCTTTTGTTTAGATATAACTGTGTATACTGTGATGGATTGAGCTTAATGAATTATTATAATACAGGGAGTTAGGCATTATGCCAGTTACACGCCAGGGTAGAGGGGTGAGAGCACGTGCTAGAGGCCGTAGAGGTAGGCCTGAGAGCCGTGCGGAGCCACAGACTGAACAGGCTCCACAGAACCCTGCTGAGAGAGCAGGTGATACTGAGGCTCGCTTCGCTAGATTAGAGCGAAGTATTGAGAGTTTGGTGGAGATAGTCACGCAGGCCTTGGGCGCCGGTGACAGACGAGGTCCCGCGGCACAGCCTACTACTGAACAGGTAGCTGCAGAGGCGGAGAGACCTCAGACTGCTGAGACAGCTACAGTTACACCACCTCCAGCCCAGGATACAGATTCTCCTATCGCTCCACAGCAGAGCGGTAGTGATGTGGGTTATGACTGCGACTTGAGCAGGTTGCGAGAGTTTCAAGCGCTGAAACCCCCAGTGTTTAGAGGGGTGAAGGACCCAGTGATTACGGAGGATTGGGTGTATGAGATGGAGAAACTGTATAGGTTTTTCCGATGCACTTCAAGTGAGAAGGTTGCCTTTGCCGTGTTTATGCTGAAAAGCGAGGCCGAGCATTGGTGGAGGTCCACCGAGACTATTTTGAGGGCCAGACATTCTGAGATCTCGTGGGAGATATTTCTAGAGGCCTTCAGGAGGCAGTATATTCCAGCTACCGCACAGAGGAAATTGCGGATGGAATTTATGAATTTGGTTCAGGGGAACCGGACTGTGGACGAGTATGAGTCCAAGTTTATGTCATTGGGGAGATATGACCCTGACACGATGGGTAGTGAGACCCGAAAGATTCAGAAGTTCATGGATGGGTTGAGATTGGCCATTCGAACTAAGCTAGCTCCCTTCGACATTGTGACTTATGAGGAGGCTGTACATAAGACTCAGTTATGTGAGCAAGACTTTGAGCGAAATGCCTCCGAGCTTGGAAGGATCAGTGTCAGGAAGGACAGAGACCGGAAGAGATCCGGGTTTGGAAGAGTGGCCAAGAGAGGTGGCCAAAGGTTTTTCGAGAAGAGGCCTAAGATCGAGGAGGTGCAGGAGAGAGCTGCCAGACCTCCCGTATACCCAGCCTTGACAGCGCCGAGGGGTATAACTATTGGAGGACCACGACCTACCACGGATCAGTGTAGGAGCTGTGGGAGATATCATGGGAATAGGCCATGTCAGGCGCCCCCTGTTTCGTGTTTTAGGTGTGGGAGGCCAGGGCATATATCGAGGTACTGCACTGAGATGATTGAGGTTGCCCCACAGAAGGGCAAGGAGCCCGAGGGAGCTCCAGTTGAGACAGCAGCCCCGAGGAGGAGGGCTACAGCTGAAGAGAAAGGGAAACAGGCTGCGGGTGTGAGCAGAGGAAGGGTGCACGCACTAGACCAGGACACTGCAGACGCATCGACAGATGTGATTAAAGGTACCATCCGAATCTTTGATTTAGAAGCATTGGTATTATTTGATCCTAGTGCCTCGCATTCTTTCATATCACCTTCCTTTGCACATAAATTGTTGAAATATGTGAAGCCAACATTGTTGGATAAAATGTTGATGATTTCCACACCCATGAATGATAGTCAATTGACTGAGCATGTATGTAGGGATTGTAAATTAAAGATAGAGGGGAAGGAAATGATAGCCAATCTGATTTTATTGAATATGAATGATTTTGACGTAATTTTGGGAATGGATTGGTTGGCTACCAATCGTGTTGTGATGGATTGTCATGCCAAAACATTGATGTTTTCAGGATTAGACAATCTTATTGTAAACTTTGATGAAAAGAAATGATATGAAAATAGCATGTTTGTTGTAAATAAAGGAGTATGATTTTAAATTCATATTGCTTGAGAGATAAATTTATTATTTATGATAAATGTTGAATGTGGAGTGATGGTTTATGTTACTAACGATGAAGAGGACAATGTGAAGGGTTCATTGCCTATGTGGTCGATATAGATGAGGCACACCCGGAATTGAAGGACATACCCGTAATTACGGACTACCCTGATGTCTTTCCGGATGAATTACCAGGACTACCACCTGAAAGGGAAATGGAATTTTGCATTGAGTTAGTGCCTGGTACAGAGCCGATGTCGAAACCACCCTATAGAATGGCTCCGATAGAATTGGAAGAGCTGAAGAAACAGCTGCAAGAGTTGTTGGAGAAGGGGTTTATTAGACCGAGTGTCTCACCTTGGGGAGCACCGGTTCTATTTGTAAGGAAGAAGGATGGAAGCCTCCGACTGTGTATAGATTACCGGTTGTTGAATAAGGCCACCATTAAGAACAAGTACCCTCTTCCAAGAATCGATGATTTGTTGGATCAGCTCCAGGGAGCCGAAGTATTTTCTAAGATAGATCTGCGGTCAGGGTATCATCAGTTGAGGATCAGGAGTGGAGATGTACCCAAGACAGCATTTCGTACCCGTTATGGCCACTACGAGTTTTTGGTGATGCCATTCGGATTGACGAATGCTCCTGCAGCATTTATGGCATTGATGAATGATATATTCAAGCCATACCTGGACAAGTTTGTGATTGTTTTCATAGATGACATTTTGGTGTATTCCAAGTCCAGGGAAGATCATGAGGAGCACTTGAGGATAGTTCTGCAGACCCTCCGAGAGAGAGAATTGTATGCCAAACTCAGCAAGTGTAACTTTTGGTTGGAACAGATCTCATTTCTGGGGCATGTCGTGTCAAAGGATGGGGTATCAGTGGATCCATCCAAGATAGAGGCAGTTGTGCAGTGGGAACAGCCCAAGACAGTAACTGAGATCAGGAGTTTCCTGGGATTGGCAGGATATTATCGGAGATTTGTAGAGGGTTTCTCCAGACTAGCTGCTCCGTTGACACGCCTCACGTGTAAGGATGTTAAGTTTACATGGGATGAGGCATGTGAGAGGAGTTTTGAGGAGCTTAAGCGTCGATTGACGACTGCTCCAGTTCTCACCATTCCTACCAGCTCAGGAGGATTCTCGGTGTATACGGATGCATCACACCAGGGACTGGGCTGTGTGTTTATGCAGGATGGGAAGGTAGTTGCCTATGGATCTAGACAGTTGAAAGATCATGAGAGGAACTACCCGACACATGATTTAGAGTTGGCGGCTGTAGTATTTGCATTGAAAATATGGCGCCACTATCTCTATGGTGAGAAATTTTTGGTGTTCACAGATCATAAGAGCCTTAAGTACCTGTTCTCGCAGAAAGAGCTGAATATGAGACAGAGGAGATGGCTCGAACTCCTGAAAGACTATGACTGTGAAATCATGTACCACCCAGGTAAGGCAAATGTAGTTGCCGATGCTTTGAGTAGAAAGAACCTTGGGTTGATGTCTTATATGATGGTACGGGAACATGAACTGTTAGAACACTTTGCGAACCTCAGTTTGGATGTAACCCCACCTGGATCTGAGAGACTTGAGATCATGGCTAGTTTGAGACTAGAGCCAGAGTTGATTGGCCGTATTCGGCAAGCCCAGCAGAGCGATCGACGGTGTATCGATTGGCTGAGGCAGATACAGACAGGTGTGGGTATTGATTTTGAGCAGAGTACTGATGGCTTATTGAGGTTCAGAGGCAGAGTATGCGTTCCCAGGGATCTTGAGATCAGGAGGACAATTTTATCAGAGGCTCACTCATCGAAGTATACGATACATCCGGGAAGTACCAAGATGTATCAAAACCTTCGAAAGGTTTATTGGTGGTCTGGAATGAAGAGAGACATTGCTGAATATGTCGCTAAGTGTCTCGTTTGTCAGCAAGTGAAGGTAGAGCATCAGAAGCCTGCAGGATTATTGCAGCCTCTACCGATACCGACATGGAAGTGGGAGCATGTCACCATGGATTTTGTGATGGGGTTGCCGAGGACCCGCAGAGGTCATGATGCCATATGGGTTATTGTGGACCGGTTGACTAAGTCAGCCCATTTCTTGGCTATGAGAGCTACCGATACACTGAGTCAGTTGGCGAACCTGTATATTCGAGAGATAGTACGTCTACATGGTGTACCAGTGAGCATTGTTTCTGATAGGGATGCCCGCTTCACTTCCCATTTCTGGGAACATTTTTAGGAAGCGCTGGGGACCCGACTGAGTTTTAGCACCGCTTTTCATCCTCAGACAGATGGGCAGTCAGAGAGGACTATACAGACCCTAGAGGATATGTTGAGAGCGTGTGTGCTGGATTTTAGAGGCTCCTGGGATGACCACCTGCAGTTAGCCGAGTTCGCTTATAATAATAGCTATCATGCTAGTATCGGGATGGCACCCTATGAGGCATTGTACGGGCGTAGATGCCGTTCCCCCATTGGATGGGAAGAGGTTGGTGACAGACAGATTTTTGCTCCGGACTTAGTGCAGCAGGCATCTGAGGACGTCCAGTTGATATGTGAGAGATTACGGACAGCTCAGAGCCGACAAAAGAGTTATGCTGACAAGAGACGAAGACCACTGAAGTTTGATGAGGGTGAGTCGGTGTTTCTGAGGGTATCACCATCGAAGGGTATTATGAGATTTGGTAAGAAGGGCAAGCTGAGCCCTAGATATATCGGACCCTTCGAGATTTTGGAAAGAGTGGGAGATAAGGCGTATAGATTGGCATTGCCACCGGACTTGGCAAATGTCCACAACGTCTTCCATGTCTCGATGCTTCGGAAGTATCACCCGGACCCGGCACACGTGATAAAATATGAGCCGTTGGAGCTCCATGAGAGTATGACGTATGTTGAGAAGCCGGTTCGGATATTGGACAGGAAAGAGAAAGTGTTGCGGAATAAGACAATTCCCTTGGTGAAAGTGCTTTGGCAATACCACACGGCGGAAGAGGCCACGTGGGAATTGGAGAACTTAATACAGGAGAAGTACCCCCAACTGTTTGAAGAGTGACTTGTTTCTAATTTGGAGGACCAAATTTCTTGAAGGAGGGGAGAATGTAAGACCCTGTATATGTAAAAGGGTAATATGTGTAATTGGATCAAATAATATGAAAGGACTTGTAATGTAAATTATGATTGATGTAAGTCCATGGATTCAATGTATGTATGTGTAATATGAATTGTAACGTACATACAAGTTTCATTGAGTATGAATACGAAGGAATGAGTTATGGCAAGAGATGGATGTAATTGAGACTCAAGATGAGTAGTGTGGTAAAATGGAATGAAGTTATGCTTCCATTTGGTTTTATGTTGCATACCTTTGAATATACAATGAATGCACACAAGTTTCAATGTGCATAAGGTATGAATGGATGCCATTTTCAAGTTATAGAGGTGGATGGATGAGGAAATGGCCATGGCAATAGATTGTGGGTGTGTTGGTATGAGTTGCAGCAATGAAACTGCAGGAAATCTGGAAAACATGAGGTCCAGATCGATCTCATAGGATGAGAGATCGATCTGGAAGAGCCAGAATGCTCTTATTTGGGTGAACGAATAGAGCAGATCGATCTCCAATGGAGCCAGATCGATCTGCCAAGCATTCTGTAAGTGAAAAGATCGATCCTCAAGCAGCCAGATCGATCTCCTTAGCTCTCTGTTTGGGACCAGATCGATCTCATGCTTCGACAGATCGATCTCATGCCTCAACAGATCGATCTCATTGCTTCGACAGATCGATCTCAGGCTTAAAAATGCTGTGAAAAAGAGGGATTTTAAGGGACCAGATCGATCTCCTCTTGGACCAGATCGATCTCCTCAAGTCATTTCTATATAAGGAGAGCTGAAAAATCTGGAAGTCTCAGAAAACACTTAACCTTACAATTTCAACCCTAAAAACCCAACTTTCCCTCTCTAAAATCAGCCATTTTCAGTGGGATTTGGAGAGAGATCATTAGAGGCAAAGTTGTTCCTATCAAAGAGGAGAACAACATAGTGAGAGGACACTTTCCCATTTTTGGAATTGAAGGAGTTGAGGGCATTACCAATTGGAGCAAGAAGAGAAATCATATTGGTAAGATTCTAACACTCCAATCCAAATGCATTAGCTATTTAACTGATTTTGGAGTTGATTGGTATGAGTATTGATGGATAAACTACCTAGGAATGTAGTGGAAGTGGTGTGACCTAGAAATCTAAAATGGGTATGATGTGAGGATATGTGGGATTGAATGAGTTTATGATTTATGGCATGCCAAAGTTGTATTGGGATAATATTTATGATTTTAAACGGTTAAATGAGATTACATAGTGAGTTTGGAGGAATTGTGGAAATGGGTATGTATATAATTGATAAATGCCATAGTGAGGGGATTCATGGAATATGAACGCTATGAGCTTTATGTCGATTTGATATCGACTTTGAATAAGTTAATAGGCCTAAGAAGGTCCATAGACTCGAGCTATGGGTAAAGTAATGAAACGAGGCCAAATAAGCTTTAATAGAGGCTATAGATTAAATTGACTATAGCAAGCACAAGGGTTGCAATATATGGATCGAATATAATGCGGGATACGATTTTGTGCGGTCCCGAAGAGTTTGTTGAAGGCGAACCGAACCGTACGAGTAAGCAGCTTAAGGAAGTGGAATCACGCATCGCGATTCCAGGTAAGGGAATTTTGTAAGTATATAGAGGTAGCTGCTCGTATTTTGAACTCGTGGGTATTTATAGGGCTTTGGAAATATGCATGGACTTATAGAAATGTGTTTTGATGGTGTATGAGTATTTGTATGAGATTTGGTGGTTTGAGATGGTTATTGAAAAAGGGATAGTAAGGCTAATAATTGCATAAATCATGTGTTTTGAATGCTTTTACAAAACACAATGCTTTGATTTGAGCAAATAAAAGGATAGGCTGGCTAGTACTTGAATGATGTTGTGAAATAGCCCATATGAGGCACTAAGCATATTATGAGATGTCTTGAATGCATGTAAGCTGCCTATCACGTGTATGAGATATAATTCGCGTTAGAGCCTCGCTCGCGCGAGATTTCTATGTTCTCACTTGTGTGAAACGTGCTTGAGTTTAGCTCGCACTTTGAAATTGAATTGTGATGATGTTTATAAACCGTACTGGAGCTTATGCTCGTACGTGGATTTGAGTGGTTTTTCTTATGCATATAACTGTACTGGAGCTATGCTCGTACATGTTTTCTTCATATTTTATGCATAAATGCCGTACCAGAGCGTTGCTCGTACGAAGTGATTGGTTTTGATGCATGAATTCGCGCTAGAGCGTAGCTCGCGCTGGTTTTCACACTGTGGTATGTATGAGGCCGTGGTGAGAGATACGGATTAGCTCAGGGAACCCAACAGGCCTGACAGACCTCTTAGGTGGGGTGAGGGTGAGGGGCTAGGACCTGACATAATCCATCCAGGGAACCCAACAGGCCTAACAGACCTCTTAGGTGAGGTGAGGGTGAGGGGCTAGGACCTGGATCAGGGAACCCAACAGGGGCGAGCAAGGCCATGAGGGGCTAGGACCTGGTATTGCGGTTACTCCCACGCGCTCTTGAGACTATAAAGGTTACACTGGGTATGGGGTAGATAAGACCTGTGGCAGGCACCCCCAACCATGTTATGGGTCCGCGGAGTACGATGTACCGTGTATATCACATGGAGTACGATGTACCGCGTGGTGGTTACTTGATTTGAGAAAGTCTGGCGGAGAACTAACCCACCTTCGTGCCAGCATGATACCCCGCGCACCGAAAATCCGTGTGGTCTGGGATGATATGTGACGATTGGCCAATGTAGTCACTTGAGATATAGTAACCTGTCTCCTTGCTTGATTTACGTACTACCACATGATTTTAAACCTCTAAGTGTGATTGTGATTGTTTAAGGTAGACCCGAAGGAGGGGTCGAGCCTCGTGGATTTGAATTGTGAAATGAAAACGTGGTTGTGATTGTGAATTGATGTGATGTGATTGTATGTGATGAGAAAGAGATTTATGACGTGGGTTTAACAAGGAGGTTTCTTAATGAATTGCCCTTTTTTATGAATTTAAATGAGATCGAGCGTGAGATGATTTATACATGATGTTTTACCATGTTTTATATGCCAATTTTACATGACTTTGATACATGATATATATGTATACTCATATGACATAGTTTTATTCCTCATGCTCCTACCATAAATGATTTATGCATAACACTATCAGCATGTAGATAGAGTAGTTATCTACCATGCTTGCATTATTGCCTTACTGAGCGTGTGGTTGCTCATCCTACTCTATTTTCCCCCCTACAGAGCGTGCATAGTAGCTCAGTGAGGACTGAGGCGTATTATTTGGACTCCGCTGCATCTCCATCGCTAAGAGGTATATACACAGTGATTCTTTTTGTATCTAAACAATGTAAAAGCACAGTATTCTTTTGAGTTGTACTCATGGGGGATGTAGATGTCTGTAAAACATGTATTCGTATAAGTAAAAGATTAAATGCACATGTATGCCATCGTTTTAATTAATTGAGAATGAATGAGATGTGGTGTTATTATTGACTCACAGCCCAACAGTGTGTGGTGAGTTTCGTTCACGACCGGGCAAGGTAACAGTAAAACGCGAAAAATTTTCAGTGATTTCGGTTAAAGAGAATGGAATTTGGGTCGTGACAAAACTAAACAACATGATTTGCTTTACATGCCATTAACACAAGCATGAACTAATGCTTTTCAGGGGTGAATGAAAAATTGTATGGTTTTGAGCATGGCATCACGATCATGTAGATAGTGCAGTATCTACCTGTTCGCATGATTACTTTACTGAGCGTGTTGTGTTGCTCACCCCCTTATTTTCCCCTCTCTATAGAGCATTGAGTATAGGCTGAGGGCTAATGGAGGTTTCTTTTTTGGTATCCGCTGCATTCCATCTCGTAAGGTGTACACACTTGTATGATTTTGTATCTAAGCTTACCATAGCACAGTAGCATTTTTTTTGTAACCACTGGGGATGTAAAGCAATGTAAATACATGTAAACAACAACTCTGATTTATTTAAATAAGTGTTTACTTCTAAATTATGATGCAAATTAAATTGTTATGGTTGGATGAAGTAGACATTGACACACAGCCCAACTGTTGAGAGTGTAGCTGATCACGATCGAGGTAAGGTAAGGACGAATAATAAATAATGTATGAAAAGCTAAAAAAATTTGTGACGATTTTTGGTAAGTTGAGGGTCGTGACAGAAGTTGGTATTAGAGCTGAGTTGGTCTGACGTGTGTCGGTGTCTAAAATACCTAATAAGTTGGAAAGTTACATCCCCATGTTACTGTGCTTGTTTAGATACAATTGTGTGTGTGTTGATGGGTTGACTAAGAAATTGATGTGGATGTAGGGGATTGAGCATTATACCTAACAACAGTCACGGTAGAGGGGCGAGAGTGTAAGTTAGAGGCCGTAGAGCTAGGCCTGGGGGTAGTGTTGAGCTAGAACCACACGAGACTCAGGAAGAGATTGAGATGGAGGCTAAGGTTGAGCATGATCCACAGGGTCCAGATGAGAGACCCGAGAGTACCGAGGCACACTTCGGGAGGATATAGCGGACTATGTAGATGGTCTTGGAGTTGGTCACTCAATCTTTACCTGGAGTTGGGGGGCCAACAGAGTCTTGCTACACAGGGTGATACCGAGCATGCGGCAGATCTTGAGGCACGAGCACGACTAGCCTAGAGACCTCAGATGACAGATACACCAACACCCCCACCCGCACAAGATATGCCTACACCTGTTGCTATACCACAGGGCAGTAGAGGCTGGGGTTACTGTTGTGATTTGGATAGACTGTGACAGTTTCAAAAGCTTGTACCACCGTCTTTCAGTGGAGTTAAGGACCTAGTAGCTGCAGAGGATTAGATAAAAGAAATTGAGAAGTTATATGGGTTCTTTGAGTGCACTACTATCGAGATGGTAGCTTTTGCTGCATTCATGCTGAAGGAATCAGTAGAACATTGGTGGAAATCCATCAGGCCTATTTTGAGAGCTCGACATACAGAGATCAGCTGGGATGTATTTTTGGAGGCTTTTCGGAGACAGTATGTTCTTGATATTGCACAGCGGAAGATGAAGATGGCATTTTTAGGACTGACCCAAGGGAGTAAGACAGTGGATGAGTATGAGATGACATTTATCTCCCTGGGCAGATATGATCTTGAAACGATGAGTAATGAGGTCGAGAAGGTCCAAAAGTTTATGGATGGACTGAGACCAACCATTAGGTCCAGATTGGTTCCCTTGGATATACCAACCTACGAGGAGGCAGTGCGCAAGGCGCAATTATGTGAACAAGACATTGATAGGATCGCCTCTGAGTTTGGGAAGGTTAGTAAAGTGAGGGATAGAGATAAGAAGAGACCAGTGCTGGATAGGGGCTTCAGTTATAAGGGATGCAAGAGGTTTTCTAGGAAGAGTCCGAGTATTGAGGAGATCCGGGAGAGGACAGTTAATCCTCTCATGTAGCCGGCCATAGCTCCAGCTAAGGGAATTATGATAGGAGGGCCACGGCCTACTACAGAACAGTGTAGCAAGTGTGGCAGGTACCATGGTACTCGACCATGCTATGGACCTCTTGCAGTATGGTTCAGATGTGGGAAACCAGGGCACATAATTCGGGATTGCCTAGAGATGACAGAAAGAGTCCCACAGAAGGGCAAGGAGCCAAAGAGAGCTCCAGTTGGTACAGCTGCTCCGAGGAAGAGGGCTACAGTTGAGGAAAAGGGGAAGTAGGCCGTGGGTGTGAGCAGAGGCGAGTGCACACACTGGACCAGGACACTGCGGATCAATCTTCAGATGTGGTTAAAGGTACCATCCAAATCTTTGATTTAGAAGTATTTGTATTGTTTGATCTTGGTGCCACGCATTCCTTTATATCACAATCTGTTGCACATAAATTATTGAAGCAAGTAAAACCCATACTGCTAGATAAGATGTTGATGATATCTACCCCTATGAATGATAGTCAATTGACTGAGCATGTATATAGAAATTGTAATATGAGGATAGGAGGTAAAGAAATGGTAGCCGATTTAATTTTATTAAATATGAGTGATTTTGAAGTAATCTTAGGAATGGATTGGCTGGCTACAAACCATGTTGTTATGGATTGTAGTGCTAAAACATTGCTGTTTTTCGAGATAGAAAATCTTGTTGTAAACTTTGTGAAATAAAGTGAAAGAACATGTTTACTATCAATAAAAGAGTATGATCTTAATACATGATATTCGAGAGATGAATTTGTTTATCCACTATATATGTTAATGTGATGACTTGTGTTACTAACGGTGGAAAAGATAATGTGAAGGGTTCATTGCTTATGTCATTGAGATGGATAAGGCACATCCGGAGTTGACAGACATCGTAATGGTCAGAGAATTTTCAGATGTCTTTTCGGATGAATTACCAAGGTTATCTCCAGATAGAGAGATAAAATTTGGTATAGATTTGGCACCTGGTACAGAGCCAATATCCAAGCCACCATACAGAATGACTCCGATAGAGTTGGAGGAATAAGGAAACAGTTACAGGAGTTGTTGGAGAAGGGGTTCATCAGACCGAGTGTATCACCTTGGGGAGCACCGGTTCTGTTTGTAAGGAAGAAGGATGGAAGCCTCCGACTGTGTATAGATTACCGGTTGTTGAATAAGGCGACCATCAAGGATAAGTATCCCCTTCCACGCATCGATGACTTGTTGGATCAGCTTAAGGGAGCGCAGGTTTTCTCCAAAATAGATCTGAGATCTGGGTATCATCAGTTGAGAATTCAGGATGGAAATGTACCCAAGACAGCCTTTCGCACTCGGTATGGTCATTATGAGTTTATGGTTATGCCATTCAGGTTAACAAATGCTCCCGCAGCTTTTATGTCATTGATGAATGAGGTGTTTCACCAGTATTTGGATCGATTTGTCATTGTGTTTATTGATGACATACTGGTGTACTCAAGATCTAGAGAGAAGCATGAACAGCATCTAAGGATAGTGTGCTACAGACCCTCTAAGAGAAAAAGTTGTATGCTAAACTCAGTAAGTACGACTTTTGGTTTGAGCAGATCTCTTTTCTAGGTCATATAGTATCCAAGGATGGTGTGTCAGTGGATCCATCAAAGATTGAGGCAGTGATACAGTGGCAGAGACCCCAAACTGTAACAGAGATCAAAAGTTTCCTGGGTTTAGCTGGATATTATTGAAGGTTTATTTAGGGATTCTTGAGATTAGCTGCTTCTTTGACATGTCTCACGAGAAAAAAATATTGAATTCATGTGGGACGATAAGTGTGAGGAAAGTTTTCAAGAATTGAAAATGAGATTAACCACAGCTCCGATTCTCATCATTCCTACCAGCTTAGGAGGTTTCTCGGTGTATACGGATGCTTTATACCAAGGACTGGGCTGTGTATTGATGTAGGATGGGAAGGAAGTAGCTTATGGACCAAGACAGTTGAAGGATCATGAGAGAAACTACTCGACCCACGATTTAGAGTTGGCGGTCGTAGTGTTTGCATTGAAAATATGGCTCCACTATCTCTATGGTGAAAGATTTTAAGTTTACACTGATCATAAGAGCCTTAAGTACCTATTCTCGCAGAAAGAGTTAAACATGAGATAGAGGAGATGGCTCGAACTTTTAAAGGATTATGATTGTGAGATATTGTACCACCTAGGTAAAGCGAATGTAGTTACTGATGTATTGAGTAGAAAGCATCTGGGTTGGTGTCATTTATAATGATCAGGGAACACGAGCTGTTGGAATAGTTCATGAATCTCAGTTTGGATATGACCCCGCCTGACGCTGATAGTGGCTTTATGATAGCTAGCCTACAGTTGGAACCTGGTCGGTCTGGTAGATCGAATCTGGCAGGCTCAGCGAATTGATCAGCAATACAGTGATATCACCAGGTAGATACAAAGGGGTACAAAGACTGATTTTGAATTGAGTTCAGATGGATTGTTGAGGTTCAGAGGTAGGGTATGTGTTCCCGATGATCTAGAGATCAAAAAGTTGATCTTGATAGAGGCTCACTCATCGAGATATACGATACATCCAAGGAGTACCAAGATGTATCAGAATCTTCGAAAAGTTTATTGGTGGTCTGGGATGAAGAAAGACATTGCTAAATATGTCGCTAAGTGTCTTGTTTGTCAGCAGGTGAAGGTAGAGCATTAGAAGCCTGCAAGGTTATTGCAGCCTCTACCGATACCGACATGGAAGTGGGAGCATGTCACCACGAAATTTGTGATGGGATTACCGAGGACTCGCAGAGGTCATGATGACATATGGGTGATTGTGGATCGGTTGACGAAATTAGCCTATTTCATAGCTATGAGAGCTACCGATACTCTGAGCCAGTTAGCGAACTTGTATATGCGCGAGATAGTGAGGCTACATGAAATTTCAGTGAGCGTTTTTCTGATTGGGATGCCCGCTTCACTTCCCATTTCTGGGAACATTTTCAGGAAGCGATGGGGACCCAGTTGAGTTTTAGCACCGCGTTTCATCCTCATACAGATGGTCAGTCAAAGAGGAGTATGCAGACCCTGAAGGATATGTTGAGAGCGTGTGCATTGGATTTTGGAAGCTTTTGAGATGACCATTTGCCACTCGCAGAGTTCGCCTATAATAACAGTTTCCATGTGAGTATCGAGATTGCACCATATGAGGCATTATATAGGCGTAGATGTCATTCCCCTATTGGATGGGAAGAGGTTGGTGACAGACAGATCTTTGCTCTTGACTTGGTTAGACAAGCCTCTGAGGATGTTCAGTTGATTTGTGAGAGGTTACGAGCAGCTCAGAGCAGACAAAAGAGTTATGCTGATAGGAGACGGAGATCACTAGAGTTTATGGTGGGTGAGTCAGTGTTTTTGAAGGTTTCTCCCTCAAAGGGGATTATGAGATTCGGGTAGAAAGGGAAGTTGAACCCTTGGTATATTGGGCCATTTGAGATACTTGATAAAGAGGGAGATAAGGCCTACAGGCTAGCATTAGCACCTGAGCTAGCGAGCGTACATAACGTCTTCCACATATCCATGTTACGGAAGTATCACTCGGACCCGACGCAGGTGATAAGGTACAAGCCTTTGGAACTCAATGAAAGCATGATGTACATTGAGAAACCGATTCGGATATTGGATAGAAAAGAGAAAGTGTTGAGGACAAAGACAATTCCCTTGGTGAAAGTTCTTTGGCAACATCACACGGTGGAAGAGGCCACATGGGAATTGGAGAGTTTGATGCGGGAGAGGTATCCCGAGTTATTCACAGAATGATTGGTTCCAATTTGGAGGACCAAATTTTCTAAGGAGGGGAGAATGTAATACCTTTAATTTTTGTAAACTCTTATTTAATTATGTAAGATGTATATTGGATTGTGAAATGAATATACGCAAATTTTAAAGTGTATAGTGAGTGTAAGAAGGATATTTCCATGAGAGGAATGTAAATATATTGAGTTTTGAGTGGTGTGGTAAAATCGAATGAAGTCGCATGAGTTGTGTAAACCTTTGTATTTCCATTTAGTTTTGTATTGTATACCTTTGGTTAGCCAATGAATGCACACAAGTTTTAATGTGTACAAAGTATGAATGGATGTCATTTTCAAGTCTTAAAAGTGGTTGGATGAGAGAATGACTATGGCAGCAAAATTTAAGGTGTTTGGAGCGAGTTACTGCAGAAAACTGCAGTAAAATCTAGAAAATATGAATGCAAGATCGATCTCATAGGATGAGAGATTGATCTGGAAGAGCCAAAAATGCTCTTATTCGAGCAATGGAACAGGGCAGATCGATCTCCAATGGGGTCAGATCGATCTTTTAAGCATTCTGTAATAAAGAGATCGATCCTTAATGCAAGCAGATCGATTTCCTTAGCTCTCAGGTTGGAGCAGATCGATCTTCCCTTTAACCAGATCAATCTCCTTAACTCTCTGCCTGAGGCAAATCGATCTCAAGCCCTCGACAGATCGATCTCCTGCCTTTAAAATGTCGTGAAAATGAGGAATTTAGGCAAGGCAGATCGATCTCTACCCAATGTAGATCGATC
Organism: Firmiana major; assembly: GCA_033439115.1. Lineage (NCBI taxonomy): Eukaryota > Viridiplantae > Streptophyta > Magnoliopsida > Malvales > Malvaceae > Firmiana > Firmiana major. The sequence continues at coordinate 11,205,644 of CM065905.1, forward strand.
TCATCAAGCCAATTCTATAAATAAGAGTAGTTGAAATATGCAATTCATGGGACAAAACCATTCCTCTCCATTTTCAACCCAAAACCTAACTTTCTCACTCCTAAATCCACCCATTTTCATGAAGATTTGAGGGAAGACTATTTGATACAAAGTTGTTCACATCAAAGAGAAGAACAACATAGCTTGGAGTCAGTACCCTATTTGTGGGATTGAAGGAGCAAAGGTGCAGTTCCATTTGGAGCAAGGAGGAAATCAATCTAGGTGAGTTTCTAATGCAACAACCTAAGTACATTCGCTTAGATATTGATTTTTGAGTAGATTGATATGCATATTAATAGTAGAAACTATCTAGAATGCAATAGAACCATTATAACCTAGAAATGGGTTAGTGTGAGAAAGTGAAATGTATTGGAATTAATGATGAATGTGATATCTTAAGGTGATAATGGTGTTGTGAGTATGATTTTAAGATGGTGTTATGGAATGAATTGTGAGACTTACCCAAAAAGGGTAAAAGGTGTATTTAAGGCATTGGGTAAAATGCATAAATGAATGAGAGAGTAAGAGTAAAGTGTTTCACATCAAGTCCTAAACAAGTAACTAAGTGAGTTACTAAATAAATTGGTTGGAAATGGCTTGATGATGGTCAAATGCAAAAATGGGCCAAACTTAACGAAATAGGCTCAATGAAATATACTGACTAGTTGAAGTCAAAATGTGAGTTAGTAACATTAACTCAAGTGATTGGTGAATGATTTACAGCTTCCGAGGATACACCCGGAGCAAGTTGAGCCAAAACGCAAGAAGTGCAAAGGAAGAGAGTTGTTCCCAAGTAAATCGAGGTAAGGGAATTTTGTGGACTCTTAGAGATATCTGTGCGCATTTTGGGCGCATTATGTTTTCTAGAATACATGTGGTAATAGGAAATGAAATAGGAGTTTGAAGGGCAAGAGTTGGGTTTTGATAAAAGGTACATGAAAACAAAAGCATGATGCTTTGAAAATTATGTTTTATTGCTTTTTAGCAAGAGTTTGGTAGGCTGGCTAACATTTGAAATGATTTGCATGAGAAATGACTTGATTTGGTTTAAAAACCATGCTTTGCAAAGAATTGGGACACCTATATGGATTTTGTGAGAATGAAAGCATACTAGAACATGACTTGCATGAAATTCGATGTGTTTTTATACGCATGAGTGCTAGAGCTTAGCTCGCACTAGTTTTTTGCATGGATTTCTATGACGTTGTGCTGGAGCTTAGCACGCACAAATTTTATACTGGTTTTGACATGGCGCTGGAGCATAGCTCGCATTAGATGTTCATCATACTTGTTACCGTGCTTGAGATTACTCGCACGTGGTTTTATGACATGTTGATAGTCGTGCTAGGAGTTTCGGGTAGACTGGGTGTCGTATCGATTAAATAGGCTCGCACGTGCATTTTAAGATGTGGCGTGATATGATGTGTTGATATGGGTTCACGGAGTACACTGCACCGTGCAAGCAGCATGGAGTACGTTGTACCGTGTTGAGATTTTGTTATGCCGTCTTTGGACAATGTTTAGTTTTGCTATGGAATGACGGGTTGGACGTGACCTACCTCCCGTGCGGAAGCAGATAGAGGTGATACCCTGTACACCTGATCAGTGTAGCCTGGGATCGCAGAGGATATGACCATAGTCTTGGAGGATATTTCTCTGTTATATTGCCTATCTCGCATGTCTCTTATTATGAATGAATCCATGTTTTGAAATGTATTGTGAGTTAGGACGGTTTGAGGGAGGGGCTGAGTCTTGACAAGTGTTGATTTTACTGAGACGAGAATGCATGATAATGGTTTTAAATTGCACTTACGCATGATAATTTTCCATGCCTTATTTGTGAAATACGCATGATGGTTTTCCATGCTTTGAATTTGATTTGTGCACTGAACTAAACAACATGATTTGCTTTACATGCCATTAACACAAGCAAGAACTAATGCTTTTGAGGTGTGAATGAGAATTGTATGGTTTTGAGCATGGCATCACGATCACGTAGATAGTGTAGTATCCACCTGTTCGCATGATTGATTTACTGAGCGTATTGTTTGCTCACCCCCTTATTTTCCCCTCTCTACAGAGCATTGAGTATAGGCTGAGGGTGGCTGGAGGCTTCCTTTTTGGTATCCGCTGCATCCCATCATGTAAGGTATACACACTTGTATGATTTTGTATCTAAACTTACCATAGCACAGTAGCATTTTGTCTGTAACCACTGGGGATGTAAAGCAATGTAAACACATGTAAACAACAACTCTGATTTATTTAAACAAGTGTTTACTTCAAAATTATGATGCAAATTAAATTGTTATGGTTGGATGAGGTAGACATTGACACACAGCCCAACTGTTGAGAGTGTAGCTGATCACGATTGAGGTAAGGTTAGGATGAATAATAAACAATGTATGAAAAGCGAAAAAGAAAATTTGTGACGATTTTTGGTAAGTTGAGGGTCGTGACATGGGTAGCTGACCATTCCCACGGCGATTGACATCCTGGCACACCTGGCCCGTGATTCTCCAGAGTCACCGATATTGGCCAATTGTCATTTCTGATATCTAATATAGCATGTCTGCCTTGTCTCGTCTATTTGAACTTCTAAATTGACTGTATGATTGTATTTTCGCATGGAACTGAATATTTTAATGCATAAAAGATAGTGGGGGCCACCTATTGAATCCTGCAAGACCAAAGTGCCCCACCGTCATCGCTTTTAAAAGTTGTTTAAAGTTTTAGAAAACGGTATTGATTTTAATTCCATTTTCATACTGAAATTGCCATGAATTTTTTTTACTTTGATTTTTTCAGAACTGACAGTGCCTCTGTGAATATTTGAAATATTTTCTAAACTGCCTGAATGAACTGTGATATCTGGAAATCTGTTTATTTTGCTACTGAAGCTTTGAAATTTCTATATTTATCACAGTAACTAATTTTACTATCGATATATGTTCTGGTTTCTGAAATCCATTTTTGGTATCTGTGAATTTGTCGAACTACTTGTATACTTTGTGAAATGTTCCGGATTTGAAAGATACATATATATATATATATATTTAGGTAGTGTATTTATCTACATGCTATGAGGTTTTTCTTACTGAGCATGTTGAGCTCACCCTTTACTTTCCTCCACAAAGCCCATTGGTAACTTCAACCGCTTCCGTTAGTAGGGCATTTCATACAGTTGTGATTTCGCGAAGTATATTTCTGCATCGAAGGTATCCCAGTTTTAAGAAATTCTTTTGTATCTAAAATTTTTGTAAGTACAATAATGTGGATGAGATGTGCTTGGGGGAATGTGAACATGACTATTTGTAGAATAAATTTAATTGAGATTGTTAGATTTCACTGTTTGATCTAATATCGACTTGTAGTCCAACCAAATTCTGTGAAAATTTTGGTCGTTACAACTACAGACAATATTGATGCCCTTTAACCTAGGGAAGAGTCTGTTGCGCCTAGAGAGGTTCCTATTTGTTTGCCCTTGGTGCATAGCCTTTGCCTTATTTATCAATCCACTTCTTTTGTAGCTCTTATAGTAGCGAGTATCTCTTTTTATCATGGAATCTCTTAGGAAGCATATTGGACACCCTCCTTACTATAGGATTCAAGTCAATGATAACTATGCTACGTCTCCTGAAGTGTGAAGACTGCTAATTTCCTATACCAGAATTGTAGATAATTGTATAGATGAATTAAATTAAATGTTAAAGTGTATTTTAGAGTGTTATTATTTTAAGTGATGAAATTAAGAAATTAAATTTTGTTACAATTGATTAGAAATGATAGAATATGATTAAGATTAACATATATAAGGGATATATATTAATTAAATAAAGAAATATAAATTTATATATATATATATATATATATATATATAAAATTATACCTTAATCAAATAAGGAAATAAATGTATATATATACACGTTTACCAAACCTAATGTGTGTGTATGACTAGACAAATAAGGAAATTAATGTAATAATACAAATATGTATAAAAGAAAATATGATGTAAATGCATATTAATTAACTAGAAAAATTAAATAGAAAATTAATATCGTATTAAATTAATATGATAAATATATGTGTATGTAAATATATATATATATATATATATATAAAGATTAAGACAAATAAGAAAATATACATATATAGCAATATATAGAGATTAATATACATGGATATATATATATATATAGGATACTTCATAAGGAAACTAATAATAATAACAAAAAAAATTTATTTATAATATAAGTATAAAATCTCCCTAAACAAGAAGCAAAAGGCAGAACTCTTCCCTCTTGAACACATCTATTTCGTCTCTCATCACCTTCTCTCACATTCTCACCTTTCTCCGTCATGTAATCCTTTGAAATGAAAGCAAAAAAAGGAACATAATATGGAAGTTAAAAGGAAACCTAACGCATGATAGAGTAAGGTTGCAAAGAGGGAGCTGGGTGATCACTAAGCTCTCGACAACAAGGGCTTCATTCAGGGTTACTATAAGGTTTCAAGAAAAAAGACCAACCATGAGGGCAGAAGGCTTAGGCATAAGAAATAGAGTAGAGCCATCTTTGGTAAGTGTGGTCGAAAGTGCCACTAGAAGGAAAGAAAACAAAGGAAAAAGAGATGAACATTGAGGAGAAGGAGTGAAAATGAAAGAAGACACGACTGAAAGAGTAAAGTAAGAAGCGGTGAAGAAGTGAACCCAAAAGGAAATTTAAGCAAAGAAATGACAATGGAAAAAGCAAAACAGAAGTATGGACATCACACAGAGGACTTTTGATTGTCTTAGAGCTGACTATGGTGGCATTTGAGGGCTAAAGTTAGGTGGTTGTAGGGATTGTTTGGTGGTTAGTCTTAAGGTTACTATTGTTAAGAAGAGATAAAGAAACTGAGGTTGTTTCCACAGTAAAGCTCGTTTAAGGGTAAAGAGGGTTACAAATGTCAATTTAATCAAAAAGTTATAAGGGTTGAAGAAAAGTTGTACACGCAGTAAAATAGGAACTTTCACTTCATTGTAATTCGAGCTGTGCTAGGGAGAAGAATGCATGGGAGGTTAGATTTGCTTGGAAAATAAAAGTAGGAAACCTACCTCAGCTTGAACTTAAGTATACAATATGTATGATGATGTTGTAATATTAAATGGTGATATGTGGCTAAATTTGCTCTTGGAACTTGGAAATAGAGGGCTATATAGAAGTATAACAGCAGCCAAATAAAAGGACACCCCAGGTAGTGAACATTCGGCCTTTTTGGAAAGAACCAAGGGTAAGGCTGTTTTGTTGTTGGGATTTATATACATGTAATAGAAATAATACATGTATATATATATATATATATTTAATATGTACAATAATGAGGAATAAATTTTTGCATAGGATTTAATTAAAAAAGTTTTAGGAGAATAAGTGATAACTATTCGGCTAAAGAAAGTTCTTAAGAATAAGAGACTAAGCATTGATCAATAATTGATCTCTCTGTATGTATATATATACACACACACCTTTGTAGTTATAGATAAATATATTATTCAAATAATGAGGACGAGTTGACATATGTGAAAAAGGAATAAACTTAAATAATTTTGGTTGTGAGATATATATGCGTCGATAAGTGATTAAGCATAATGAAGACATATATTAAGGTGTTAATAAATTTCTTTGTAATGAATCGAAGCAGAGTTGAAGCTTGATTTTGGTTTGGACGATCAAAGAAGTAAATTGCTAACATTGAGGCAAGTAGGCTAAGTAAATTCTTGCTAATATCATCTCGTAGTAGATGTTTAATTTATTAATAAAATATCTAACTTGGGCTAAGCCATACAGTACTATTGATTGGATTGTTAGAGTGAGTGAAGGTAAGTTGCAGGATGAAAATTTCATTTCAATTTTGGATAATACTTTGGCTGGGTTGAAAACTTGATTACTGCTTGTGTGTTGTGGCCAGCTGAGTGTGCATGTCTTAAGTGAATTATATAAACCTTGTTATTGTGTATACGAAAGTTAAATATAACTGTGCATGGTCTGCATTAAATTACCCTAGGTAGCCATGCAAAGTATGTAATGACATATCATTAATGCATAAGTGACTCATGCATAACATGTTTTCATTCAAGCTATTTTTATATATAAGTTTTATAATAAACTAAATTACGTTTATAGCTTGAAAGTGTTGGTTTTATGTTGACGTTTGAAATAAATCGTACTTATGCAGATTTGAAACTCAAAATTGTTTTGAATAAGTGTTTTAAAACCATGGAAGTCACCTCTAAAAATCTCAAGTGACCTAAGTGCTACATGAAAAATCTGTTTTTAACTTTGTTTTAAGTGCATGTATACCTTTTGACCTTCGGGTCACTACGAGCCTATTGGGAATTGCTCTAGGTTTTATTACCCATCTATCGAGCTCTGTGCTCTTGACTATCAGTCTAGTGTGCCTATTAAACCTAGTGCTCTAGGCAAATTATACTTGTCTAAAAAACAGTAAACAGGTTTTAGTTCACAACTAATTAGCGAGATTGAAGCAGTTTCCATGGCCATAGATATCATATCTTGGGAGCCACTTCTAGAATCCTAAGGGACCTACGTGTTATATGTGTGTCACTTGCGACACTTTCTCCATTACTAGCTAGGATGAAAATCAATAAGTGTTTAAGTGACCGATATTCTTACCTACACTCCACTACTATAAGTTTTCTAATTAGTTTAGATTTCAATGATTGAGGCTTTATGTGAGACCCCAAGTATGTATGACTTAATTATATGTACATGAAAGTATAAGATAAATGATTTCGAATAATGTAAATGTGAATGAATTACAAATGGGATGAATGAGTGTCAAGATACAAATAAAGGATAAATAAGGGTCAAAGTGGGCACAAATTAAACGAATGGAACTTTAAGAATATGGATTGAAGATAAGGAGTGAAAACACAAAATAATAATGCATGGACTGTGAATTCTGTGTATTCTTTATGAATTCAAGCAATACACACAAGTCATATTGTATATGAATCATAGGAAATGAGCCTTTCCAAGCTTTAAGTGGGATTAAAATGCAAAATGAATATTGGAGTAATGAAATAGGAATTTACCCTTGAAAAATCTAGAAAAATACAGTAGGAAATGCCCCAAATGAGGGCCAGGTCGATCTCCTATCCAAGGCAGATCGATCCCTTGTTCAAGCAGAACAATTCTAAGTGAATCTGCCAAGGCCAAATCGATCTCCCCATTGAGCAGATCGATCTCCCAAATGAGCAGATCGATTTGCATTTGCCTCTGCCTGGCAAAGATTGATCCCCTCTTAAGTGCAGATCAATCTTCATTTGATTCTGTCAAGAGCATATCGATCTCTCCCCATGAGCAGATCGATCTCCTCAAGCTTCTGCCAAGCCAAGATCGATCTCTCCCCAATGAGCAGATCTATCTCTCATATTTCAAACCTAAGAATTCGATGGCTAAAACCAAGGAAATATTGATCTCCTCACCCTAGCAGATCGATCTCATCACTCTCAATCTCTAAAAACCCCACGAAAAAACCTCTTTCTTCAACAAACCAACACGTCTCTTCCATTTTTACCCAAAATACCAAGTTTTCTATCTCTAGAATACACCTTCTTCCAAAAAGAATTGAGGAAAAGCTATTAGAGCAATGTTGTTCATTGTGGGGAGAAGAACAACATAGCTTGGAGCCAATATTCAACTTGTTGAATTGAAGGAGCTAAGGAGTCTTCTTATTTGGAGCAAGAGGAAAGTCAAGCTAGGTGAGTTCCCAATATACCAACTCTAAGTATATTTATCTAGTTGTTGTTATGAGTAGATTTGTGTATTTATTGATAAATGAAACTACCTAGAATGTAATGAAACAAACATAACCTAGAATGAGTTTAGTGTGAGAAGATATGATATGGTGGAGTTGATGATAAATAGGTTATACCAAGGTGTTAGTAATGTTGTATGCATGGTATTGAGATGGTTATGTTGAATCAAATTTATGAGATTAGCCAAAGTGATGAAATAAGCATATATGATGTTATAGAAAATGCATAAATGAATGAAAGACTATGGATAAACATTCATGCCAAGTGTTTGATAAGCTACTAGGTGAGTTGCTAGCTAAATTGACTAGAAAGGGCATAATGATGGCCAAATGAGATAATAGACCAAAAATTTGATGAAATAGGCTCGATATGATATACTGACTAGTTGTAGTCATAAACATGAGTTATCGGTATTGACTCATATGATTGATGAATGTTTGCAGCTCCTGATGATATATCCAGAGCAAATTGAGCCAAATCGTGAAAAGCGGGAAAGGAAGAAGGAATTACTTCTGAGAGAATTGAGGTAAGGGAATTGTGTTAGCTCTAGGGATATCTGTACGCCTTTCGGGCGCATGGGCAATTTTTAACATATCTAAGGGTCTTAGGATGAAATGGATGTTTGAAGGGCAAAGAATTGGGTTTTTGAGAAATATGCATGAAAGCAAGAGCACGATGCTTTTGAAAGATGCTTTTAAACTTTTTATTATTTTTTAGCAAGTGATTGATAGGTTGGCTAGCATTTGAAATGATTTGTACAAAAATGGCTTGATTTGGTTTTATAACAATGTTTTGCAAAGAATGAGCCACCTACATGAGTTTTGTGGGAACGAAACGTGCTAGAGCATTGCTCGCACGAGAATTGACGTGTTTTATACATGCATTAGTGCTGGAGTGATGCTCGCACTAGAGTTTTACATGGATTTTATGACATTGTGTTTGAGCTTAGCTCGCACTAGTTTTCATACGAGTTTTTTGACATGGTGCTGGAGCATAGCTCACACGAGATGTCCACTATACTTGTTGTCGTGCTAGAGATTACTCGCACGTGATTTTATGACATGTTGGGAGCCGTACTGAGAGCTTCGGGTAGGCTGTGTGCCACGCCGATTAAATAGGCTCGCACGTGCGTATTGAGATGTGACAGTGTATGATGTGATGATATGGGTCCATGGAGTACATTGTATCATGAAAGTACATGGAGTACGGTGTACCGTGTGATATTATATATATGCTGTCTTCGGATGATGGATACTCTGCTATAGACCGACGGGTTGGACGTTACCCACCTCCCGTGCGGAAGCAGATAGAGGTGATACCCCGCACACTAGGATCCGTGTAGCCTGGGATCACAGAGGATATGGCCACAGTCCTAGTTATTACCCTTATTGATATTATATGCCTATCTCACATGTCTATTGTTGAATGAGAAATCCATGTTTTGAAATGTGTTTATGGGTCAGGATAGTCCATGGGAGGGGCTGAGTTCTGACGAGTGATGATTTTGAATCGGTTTGTGTTGAGATTTGAAATGCTTTATAAGTGCACTTTGCATGATGATTTATCATGCCTTGATTCGATTTACGCATGATGATTTTTTGTGCTATGTTTTAAGAACTGTGCACTGATTTTATTAGCATGAATTACTTTACATGACATGAACACAAGCATGAACACACGTTTTAGTGTATGACAAGTAAATGTGTGATTTAAGCATGGTATCACGGCCACGTAGATAGTACAGTTATCTACTTGTTTGCATGATTGCTTTACTGAGCACGTGGTTTGCTCACCACCTTATTTTTTCCCCTCTACAGAGCATTTACAGTAAATAGAGAGAGCGACTGAGGATTGGATTTTTTGTGTCCGTTGCATCCCATCACACGAGGTATACACATTTGTATAGCTTTTGTATCTAGAAATGTCAAAGCACAGTAATATCTTTAAATGTAATTTTTTGGGATGTAAAGGATTATAAACACATGCAAATAACAACTCTGATTTAGAAATGCAAGTGTTTACATTTAAATGAATTGTAAATTGAAATGATATGATTGGATGAGATTGACACCGATACACAGCCCAATGATAATTCTATATTTTTAGAATTATTTGTGCTTAATTTCCTAATTAATTATTTAAATCCTCAATTTATTTTGTTAATTATCCCCTTTATTTAATTAAAATTCTCATGTTTGCAGATAAATTAAATCCGGATGAATTTTGAATATTTCGGTAGAAAATGGACCGAAATTGGGCTAAAATCGAGATTGAGCCACGCGGACAAAACGAGTCATGCCACCTAGCACATCCAATTGGACAAGAAGACCGATGACATGGAAATATCTTTTCAAGGAGCCAATGGTGTGAAGACAAGTGGCCAAAAAAATGCCAACTCATCAAGGATGTAAAAATTACAATTTTACCCCTAGTGTGTTTATAAATAGGAAAGGATGACAATTGAAAATGTTATGTAATTTTAGGAGTAGGAGTAGTGTAATGTAATGCAATTTAGGAGTAGTGTTAGAGTAGCTTAGTTAGCTTAGTTAGTGTTTATGTTTAGAGCTTTTCCCGAAACCAATTTCTATGTTACTGTTCATGTTCATCTTCAATTGTGATCTTTTATGAATAGCTTTTCATGTGTTATTTGCAGCCTCATTTGCTCATCCTTCTTCTCGGTTTGCTTCTTAAATTGCTTATGTCTTTATTTGAATGAAAATCTATATTTTTCCTAGTCTTGGGTAGCTTAGTTAGTTAGTTGTATTCCTTTAATTTTCTAGAGTTTAGACAAACAGTAAAGAGAGGAAGGAGAAGCCGATGACAGTGGCCATCTTCTTCAGCTATTTAACTGTTGTAGTGCAGATTTGGAGAGGAAGCAGCTAGCATCCCGAAAGCAAGGCAGAAAACCAGGAACCTGAGAGTCCTCCTCTGTTATGCTCTGCTTTTAAGAGCTTTGAACTGTTCATTATTTTTGCATGCTGTCATTCTCCACTAACCCAGTAATCGGTAGCTGCAGGTCTTCATTGATGAGTGCTGTCCCCAGTACCGAGTTGCTATGAAGAACGATTGACATAGATCGACAGGATGTAGCTGAAGTCTGAAGGGTGCAGATGCTGCGTGAACATGGTGATATGTACAGCAGCAGTGGACCGTGACCGAGAGCTATGCAGCAGTGGACCGTGACCGAGAGCTGCAGCAGGCAGTATTTGGACATAGCAGAAGCAGATCATGCGCTGATGCCAGGACAGCAGCTGGACAGAACCAGCACATCAGCACCTGGAACCGAGAGAAAGCATGGCAGATTGCAGAACCGAGAAGCAGGAAATGGTGCAGCAGGGAGCGGAACTGAGACAGGCCTGGAGCACCTAGCATGCTTGGAGTAGAAACCAGAACCGAGAGCAAGTAGAGTGCAGCGGGACAGTGCCAAAATCGTGAAAGTTTAGAAAGAAACATGAAAATAGAAAGACACGGGAATAGTATTTGGAGGGATAATTTGATGGTTTAAAATTGTTAAGGCCTTGTTTGGCATTCAACTCTAGCAATTAATTCATTTTCATGCATTGTTAGTTTAGTTTAATTTCAATTTAATTTGTTAAGCTTAGTTTAGAGTCTTTAATTAAATTGCATGTTAGTATTCTTGCATAGTAGTATAAAACTTAGTTTTAATTAGGATGATAGTTAATTAAGTGTTCATTTAGAATTAGATTAGGGGTAAATTTATTTCATTAAATCTTAGGTCAGTTTAAATTGCATTTTAATTAAGTAGTTTAATTGCATTTTAGGTTTGTTAAATTTAGTTTAATTTATCTTGCTTTGTTATTTTCATAATTGCATTTTATTTTAATTGCGTTAATTAGTTTTAACTGTTTTAATTTCTTTTGTAGGTTTTTTATTTTAATTGCGTTGAGCACTGTAAGTAATTTTGCTCGGTTTTATTTTCTTTATTTTATAGTTTTATTATTTTATTGCTTTCGGTATTTTCAATTCTAGATTAGTAGATCACCCACCTTAATCTCATAATTTGCTAGAATATACTTAGGGTAAGATTAACCGGTACTTAATTAGGCTAGTCAACTTCTCTGTGGGACGATAACTCGGGACTCAAATCTCATTATTACTTGTACGACCCATGCACTTGTGGTAATACCCTTTGGGCGTGTCACCCAACTGTTGGCGGTGTAGCTGTTGACGATCAAGTAAGGTAAAGGTAAAGAACTAATAAAAAGAATTGAATTAAATAATAAATGAAAAACAAAAAATTTGTAGTGGATTTTCGGTGGATTGAGGGTCATGACATTTTATGCCTAATTCTACCTATTAAATTTTTGTAAAAGTGTTTGATCGAATGAAGTGTATAAGAAAACTGTATTGTTATCATTATCGATTTTAGTGACTAAGGCTTTATACCCAATTCTATCAACTATTGTTTTTATAAAAGTGCTTGATCAAATGAAGTGTATAAAGAAACCGTTTTCGTTTTATACCAGTATCAATTCAGTGACGGAGGCTTTATGCCTAATTCTATCAACTATTGTTTTTATAAAAGTGTTTGATTGAATGAAGTGTATAGAGAAACTGTTTTCTACCAGTATCAATTTCAGTGACTAAGACCTTATGCCTAACTCTATCGACTATTGTTTTTTCTCTTTTATAAAAGTGTTTGATCGAATGAAGTGTATAAAGAAATTGTTTTTGTCAATATCGATTTCAGTGATTAAAGCTTCAAGCATATTTCTATCATTTATTGTTTTTGAAAAGTGTGTAATTGAATGAAATGTATAATGAATCTGCTTTGATCAAAGTGCATAATAAATTTGTTTGAACTAAGTACATAATGAATTCATTTGAACTAAGTGCATAACAAATTTGTTTAAACTAAATGCATAATGAATCTGTTTTGGACAAAGTGTATAGTGAATCTGTTTTGAATGGAGTGCATAGTGAATCTGTTTTGAATGGAGTGCATAGTGAATCTATTTTGAACTAAGTGCATAGCAAATCTGTTTTAAACTAAGCACATTGACCATCCTAGTGCAATGTATACAGTTTATATCGTAGTGTAGTGATAAGTGACTTGTCTTTTAAGCATGTGTTGAGGCTTGGGGAAATGAGATACCTAGGGTATCCTTTCAACTAATGCCTATACAACCTCAACCTTAAAGTTTGAGTCCATACTAGTACATCCGACATTAGTGCATACTATCACACATACATGTCATCTTATTTCCTGTTCATGCATACGTGTGCATGTAGACTAACAAGAGACTAGTGATCGTTTACTTAGGCTACTTATTGAGCTATAATTTGCTCACCCACCTCTTTACTCCTTACAAACTATTTGAGCTAAACAATTGCTTTTGAACTTTTGTGTGGGCCAACAGGACTGTACCTAGTCTTGGTACTTACTTGTGTCCTCCAACCATTTGAGCTAGACGCTTGAGGTATATAAAAAGTGTTTATCATTTTGTTACCTATACGAATATAATATATATTGCCTAGTACATGTTTAATTGCAAAGATTGGGATATAACTTAGGATTGTTCAATATTATTATATGAATGTTATATTTATTGAGTGCGATCTTGAACCTGATTGGTATTTTGATGTAATTTGATTCGATGAATTTGAGATAATGTAGATTAAGATTTGTATATTACTAAGTATTTGGATGTGAAATGAGTGCTATGATTGAAGATATATTGAATGAATATATTTTGAAGGTGGATTTATCTTGGGAAATCTCTTATTATAAATGGGGATATTTTCATATTGTTTTTCTAGGCAGGAAAATATCGTGGACTTTAAATGACTATTACCTGCCTTAGAGAGTAATTAAAATACTAATGGATTAAATTTTAAGTTATTAAAGTTGGAATAAAATAAAAAGAATTGTGAGGATCGTTTAGTGACTGCACTGACACCGAACACAAACTTTAAAGTGAAATGAAAATTTTAGTTCGTAAATTTGTTAAGTGGAATAAGTGTAAGTGTTAAACATCTGTCAAGGCTTTCAGGTCGTGACATGAAGATTTGACGCCAACCCTCTCTATTGATTTGGCTCTTAACTCTTACATAAAAACCTACCATCAAGCCGCCCACCCTTCAGCTTTGACTCTAACCCCAGGTTCACTACATTTGATATATGAAGAACTACAACCAGTGAAGCTCATGAGATTGTTTATCTATGGCTCACTCATATCAAAGTAAAGTCAAACTCACTCCACTCCACCAACTTAGATTTCAACTGTCATATCTACAGACCAACCCACTTAACGTGTTTCTTAGAGTTGATTTATTTTCTTCACTTGCATTTAATGTGTTGCTCCAGGGCAACAAGCTAATCCCTTTAGCTACAAGGTAAGCGAAAAGCCACATCAGAGCAATATGGTTGACTAGCTTTGAATTATACCAAAAAATAACTACCCGAAACCCTACAATCAATTAAAAGGTTTGATTCAAAATTTGTTAGCTTGTGGGTATTTTTATGATTAGATTGTAATACTTAAATGGAAAAGTGTACTGTGTGCTATGATTGAACTTGAATATATGGTGAATTGTGTTTTACGCTAATGAAAGTCACTTAAAGGTTATAGTAGTGCATAGTTTGTTTTGATTGTGATTTAGGTTCCGTTTGGTTTATTGAAAATGATATTTGTAAAATGATTTTTGCATATTTTGGTGTTTGCTTGGTAGAAAATTTATTTAAAAAAATGATTTCTTGGTTAAAAATTAGATCATTTTCTTGAAAATTGGCTTATAGTTTTTAAAAGGAGAATACATTTTCTGAAAAAATAGTTGTATATATAAAGTTATTTTTCAAGCTCATAAGTATAATTATACTCAAGTTAGACTTTGGATATAATTTTTTTAAACTTGAATTTAATTTTATTCTACATAAAATATTATTATATTAATAAAAATATTTTTTATTTAATTATAATAAGATTTTTAAATATTAAAATATTACAAATAAAAATCTTTCAATCATTTAGGTTTAAATATTTTATTTTGTATACTATAAATATTCAATCTTTAATATTTCTTATTTTTGGTTTATAAGCGTAAGACCCGAAATTATATCGTAATTTCTTATAAATGATTGAAAATTGTCACAAATTTAAACGAATGGGATTCAGACTGGAGATAAGGATTTAAAATACTAAATGAGTGAGTGTTCGTGAAGAGAAGTCGATTTAATTTGGTCCCGAACACGTGCAAGAGTAAAATGGTCAAAAGATCAAAATTCGGTATAAATTCGATAAGTAATTTTCATTAAAAATATGCAATTTGCGAAAATCTGGATCAATAACGAGGAAAATAGTTAATTTCGAGTCCAATTGATCTAGATATAAATTTATTGGAATTTATGAGAATTAATTGGAATTAATCAAAATTTATAATTCAAAAAACGATCCCGAAAATAGTGGAAAAATATATCGGAAAGGCAAAATCGGGCTGATAAATTCATTTATGGATTAAATGAATTTAATATAAATTTTTGAGATTTTTATTATTATTTTAATGATTAAAATAATAATAAAAGTATATTATAAAAAAATGAAAATGAAAAAATAATAATAACAAAAAATAAAAAAAAATGAAATGAAACAGAATTGAAAAACGCGATGAGAGAGAAAACTAAACTGAAGACGAAACCGAGAAGACCGACGAGGAAGAAGAGACCGCCCGACAAGCCACCCCGGTGACCGAGGAAGCCAGGCGATGGTCGAAAAAGATGGCCGACAATCGTGCGACCCTTCTGCCGCCGGAACGCGCACCGACGACGCCAAAAACAGCCAGATTGACGAGTTGAAGCCACGAGGGAGAGAGGGCGAATCCGACGGCCACCGGCGTGATTTGGCTCCGATTGAGGCTAACCGAGTGTTCCCCGGCACGAGATGCGTCGAACAGTGATAGCGGCACACCGGGAACTGGCTGGACGACGCCGAAACAACAAAAAAAGAGCTGAACCGGTCGGAGATTAAATGAGAAAGCTACTGTACTGAACCGGATCGAACCGGTTCAGCCAAGAAAGAGAAGAAAAAGGAAGAAAAAGAGAAAAAAAGGAAAAAGGGAAAGATTTTCGGGGATACACAGAACTTCGGGTAAGTCGGTAAGAGGTCAAAAGTGACCGATTTGATTTTCGAAAAATTTATTTAAAAATATTTGATCGAAAATTAACCTAGAATTAAATATAAAATTGTACAGTTCGACGATAAATTTCAAATGTGAGCCGATCGAACTCCGATTTACGCACCATCACATGATTTCGGGTAAGTAAAACTCATTTACGACACCAATATGATTATTAAGCAATTGAAATTTATTTTGCAGATTTCAGATTAATTTCTGCATAAAAATAAATTATATTCGTATTTTTGAATTAATTGTCGTAAATGATATACGGGCTATCAAAAGAGTTTGGAACGAAATCCAATGGGTATTGGGATCCCAATAGACCCAAAGAAAGGATTTAATAAGTGGAAACGGGCTGGAAATGGGTTGAGGCCCATTAAGATGAAATCTGGCCCAATAAAGTAAAACGGGTCCATCGCTTTAGATTCGATCAGTAAGTGTGACATATTGATAAATATAATTGAATTGACCCCAAATATGTGGTTATATGCAGTTCCGTAGACTTGGTTTGCGCGAATTGGACTGAGAAACCTGGTACGATCGAGTCAGGATAAGCTCGCGCGTGATTCTAGGTAAGGGCATTTTACGGACTGCTAGAGGTAGTTTTACACAATTTCGAATTCATTTGCAGTCTCTTAAGTTGTCTGAATGGTCTAGATTTCAAATAAAACTTTTAGTGTCCCGGATGGATAAATTACCAAAATACCCTTGTTAAGGGTAAAATTTTCAAATTTAAGAAAAATTGGGAGGAGGAAGAACAAGATGTTCCTGCTCATTCTTGAGGTGTTTTGACACGTGCATGAGTAGGCTGACTAACTTTTAAATAAAAATGCACATTATTGCATATTTTCAACAATGTTGATTTTCTATGAAATTGTTTTGAGAAATATAGCCACCTACGTGATTTTATGAAAATGTGACGTGCTAGAGCTCAGCTCGCACGAGTCTTGATTTGTGTGATGCATGCATTAGTGCTAGAGCGAGAGCTCGCATTAGAGTTTTACATGCATTGGTGCTGGAGTCTAACTCGCACCAGATTTTTCTATGATTTTTCGTGACACGGTGCTGGAGTCTGACTCGCACCAGATTTTCACATGATTTTCGTGACATTGTGCTAGAGCCTAGCTCGCACCAGATTTTCACATGATTTGTGTGACAGAGTGCTAGAGCTTAGCTCGCACTAATTTTACATGATTTTGACAAAGTGCTAGAGCTTAGCTCGCACTAATCTTATGAGATTTGATGAAACCCGTGCAGGAGCTTGGCTCACACGAGATTTTCCTTGATTTTATGAGAATGCTGGAGCATCGCTCGCACTGGTTTTATAAGAACATGCGATGAGCCGTGCTTGGAGCATCGGGTAGACTGTGTGTCACGCCGATTAAATAGGCTCGCACATGCGTTTTGAGACAAGGCATGTATATGGATATGAGATATGGGTCCATGGAGTACGTTGTACCGTGCAAGTAGCATGGAGTACGTTGTACCATGCTGGGATTGATTATGTGGCATCTTTGGATGCGCGGCATCTTCGAATGCGAGTGGCATCTTCGGATGTGTGGCATTTTCAGATGCGAGTGGCATCTACGGATGCGAGAGATCGGACAGGGTCGACGGGATGGACTGACCCACCTCTCGAGGTGGTCCCCGATCGTGGTGAGACCCCGCACACTAGGATCCGTGTAGCAGTGGGATCACAAGGACATATGGCCATCGTCCTAGTTATTTGCCTGAGATATACACATACTGCCTAGTCTCGCATGTTGATGTTTTGAGAAACTCATTTTATGGATTTTTGTGTGAGTCTGGATCACCAGAGGGAGGGGTTAGATCCTGACTGAGATAAGATTTTGATGAGAATGAAACTGGGTTTTAAACTGAATTTGCATGATGTTATTTCCATGCTATTTAAACCCATAAATGATGTAAACTGGTTTTACATGATATTCCTTTTATCGCATGGTACTATTGCTTTGAAAAGCATTTGATTTCATGGTATTGTGTGAGTCAAGAACACCCGAGGGATGGGCTGAGTCCTGGCTTTGTTGTGAAATTTTAATGAGAATGAAATGATTTAAAAGAGTTGCATGTTTAATTTTCCATGCTCTTTGAAATTCACATGCGAACTTGTTTTACATGACATCATGAATTATAGCATCTGTTTTGAAATGTGTGGAGAAATGGTGGTTTATGCATGGCACCACGTTCATGTAGGTAGTATGGTTACCTACTTATTCGTAGGATTACCTTACTAAGCTTGATGTGCTCACCCTTTCATTTTCTCACACAGATTCCTCCAGTAGACTTTGAGGCGACTGAGTACTGCATTCCTGATATCCGCTACTGCCCATCATTTTGAGGTATATACACTTGTAAATATTGTATCTAAATAAGAACAATATAGTAACATGTTGGTAAATAACTTTCGGGGATGTATAGACACTGTAAACACTTGTAAATGAATGGAAAAGAATTAGTGAAAAACGCATGTGTTTACCTTTCATTTAATAAGAAATTAAGTTATATGGTGATTGAATGGTGGGACTGGCATTGACGCACAACCCAATTGTTAGTGGAGTGTGGTCACGATCAGAGGACAGGTAAGTATGAAAGAAAAATGAAAAATTTACTCTGATTTTTGGGTCGTGACAAATGGTGGTATCAGAGTAAAATTGGTCTGATGTGTATCAGTGTCAGTAATTAGGAAAGTACATCCTCGTGTTACTATGCTTGGTTAGATACAATAGTGTATATCAAGATGGGTTTTAATTAAGAAATGGTTGAGAATGCAGGAATATAGGCATTATGCCGAATATAGGCATTATGCCTAATATAGTCGCGGTAGAGGAGGTAGAGCATAAGGCAGAGGTCGTAGAGGTAGGCCTGAGCCTGCTAGTCATGTTGTGTTGACCTATGAGAACCAGGATGAGATTGAAATGGAGGTTAATGTTGAGCATGCCCCACAAAGTCTGACAGAGAGATCGGACAGTATTGAGACACACTTCGCAAGGTTGAAGAGAAGTGTGGAGAATATTTTGGGAGCTAATTGCTTAGAGTATGCACGGGATTTGAGGGCGAGTCGAAGCATTGGTGAAAGTCTGCTCGACCCATCTTAAGAGTTAGACATCCAGAGCCAATATGAGAAATATTTCTGGATGTATTCCGGTGACAGAATATCTCGGACACTGCTTAAAGGAAATTACAGATAGAATTTCTTACACTGACCTAGAGGAGCTGATTGATTGACGAGTATGAAACTCGGTTTATATTCCTGGGCAGGTATTACCCTGACACTATGGGTAATGAGAGTCGGAAAGCCCAAAAGTTCATGAAAGGGATCAAATTGTCGATTTGAGTCTGATTGGCCCCGTTAGATATCACGACCTATGCCGAGGCAGTACGCAGACTACAGTTGTGTGAATAAGATCTTATGTTGCACGCCTCTGAGATTGGAAAAGGTAGTAAGGGCTGAAATAGAGACAAAAGAGAATAGATAATGACAGAGATGTCAGAACGGGAAAAGGTAGTTTAGTAAGAGATTAGAGCTGATGAGTCATGGGGTAAGATGATTAGTAAGGCCCCAATGTATCCAATTTCAGTACTTTTGAGGGGTATTGTGATTAGAGGACCCCAACCTGCTCCGTAGCAGTGTAAGCAGTGTAGGATGTGTGGTAGATACCATGGAAGTAGGGCCTACACCTACACTTTACTAACTAAAATAGGCGTTAAGTGTGGTAAGACAGGCCATTTATATAATGATTATTCAGAGTTAGGTGAGATTGCTCTACAGAAGGGCTAAGAGACAGAGAAAACCTTGTTAATATCTCTGCACCAAAAAGGGAGGCCACAGCCGAAGAAAAAGGGAAAGTAGGCTGTTGGACAAAAACGAGTGTATACCTTGGACCAGGACACTATTGATGTTTCATATGATGTGGTGAAAGATACCACACTGGTTATGAATAATGAAGTAATTATTTTAATTGATCCTGGTGCCACGCATTTATTCATATCGCCTTTATTTGCATATAAGTTAGTTAAAAAAAAACATGAATGCCTACATCCTTGGGCATAATGCTGATAGTTAGTACCCCAATAAAGAAGGGTTAACTAACGAAAATAATTATGAAGAGATTATAAGTCGAAAACGGGGGAAGAAGTATAAGTCAGCCGATTTTATTCAATGGAATATGAATAATTTGAAGTAATATTTGAGAATAAATTGGTCGGCTGCAAATTATGCTGTTCAGATTTTTATCCTAAGATAATGATATGGTTACCCCTAAAAAAGTATACCGAATGAAAGAGTTTTGTTATAAGTGATATACGAAAGAAGATAAGCTTTGAGATGTGATAGATCCTGAATACAAGATATATTGGAATAAGAGGCGTATGCAAGGTAAGTAATTTGGATTAAGCTATATGTAGTGAATATGAATTGCGACCAAGGATAAGGGGTGGATATGTCCATAACCAGTCCATGTGGTCAAGTCTGAGGGTTAATAAAGGTATTTCAAAATACCTCCCCGCCTGAAGACTTGACAATGTCTAGAAGTACACATCACCTATAAATTGAAATCGACAGTCGTAATATATAAATTTAAAATTAGGGTACTTTTACTAGTGCGGTAAAGAAATATAGAATTCAATTACTCATGAAGGTTTAAAAATTAAAATTTTATAAAAGTCGTTAATATAAGAAAAAAGGAAATGACGCGGGTTAGTATCGTGAACGGAAGCGATTTCGAAATGACAATATACGTTTATGCGTACATAGGTCAAGGATATGATTGATTGAAATATTTAGTGGAACTCAACTACGATGAGGTATTTAAACTTTACTTGGACTGATTTGTTATCATCCTTATTAATAATATTTTAGGTGTATTTAAAGTCCAGGGAAGAACACGAGCAGCAACTGAAAACTATTCTACAGATGAATTGTTGAGAGTTTCTCAAAATAGGCTGCTCAGTTGACACATCTCATTCGGAAAAAAGATTGCATACGAGTGGGATGATGATAAGTATGAAAGTAGCTTCGGTGAGTTTTGGTGTGTTGAGGTATGAACTAATCATCGTAATTATTTTCACCATACCCAACAGCTCAAGAGGTTTCAGTGTATATGGATACCACAAAATAATGAATGGGCTGTGTATTGATGCAAAATGGAAAGATAGTCGATTATGGATCCAGACAACTCAAGGATCATGAAAGAAACTATTTTACCCATGATTTAAAAGTTGGCAGCAATAGTGTTTGCACTGAGTATGTGGCACTACTATGTACACAATGAGAAATTTTGGGTATGCACTGATCATAAAAAAAACCTGAGTATCTGTTTTCACAGAAAGAGTCGGATATGAGAACAAAGAGGGTTAGAGCTTCTGAGGGATTATGATTGTGAAATTGTACCACCCAGGAAAGGCTAATGTGATGATTGATGCCTTAAGCAGAAAGAGCCTCGGGATGGTATTACATATGATGGTCAGGGAGCGTGAGCTGCTAGAGCAGTTGTAAGCCTCAGTAGTGATGTGATCCCCTCTGATGATGACAGTGATTGTGTGACAGCTAGCCTAAGATTAGACACGGATTTGAGTGACTGGAGTTGACAGGCTTAGCGTGATGATCGGCATGGTGTCGATAGTGTGGGTCAGATTCAGAAGGGTACAGTGACAGAGTTCACAGAGAGTGATGATGGCTTACTGAGGTTCAGAGATAGTATAAGTGTTCCTCAGGACCATAGTTGATGAGATAATGTTATTGTCAGAAACTCACTTTTGGGGATATACAATGCATCCGATAAATAATAAATATATCAAAATCTTTGAAAAGGGTATTGGTGGTCAGATGTGAAAAGAGACATGGTAGAGATTGTGGAGAAGTGTCTCGTATGTCAGTAGATTAAGGTAGACCAATAGAAGTTTGCAGGGTTATTGCAGCCTCTACTTATATCGACACGGAAATGGGAGCAAGTTACCATCAATTTCGTGATGGGTTACAAAGGACCCAGATGAATCATGGGGCTATCTGGGTGATAGTCGATAGATTGACTAAGTCTACCCAACTCCTGGTTATGAAATCCCCAGATACTCTGAGTATGTAGGCGGATATATGTGTAAGGAAGATTGTGGAACACCATGTATTTTCCAATAAGCATTATATCATATAGGGATTCCCGCTTCACTTCCCACTTCGGGGAATATTTTTCAGGAAACTATGGGAACCTGATTGAGTGTTAGCATAACTTTTCATCCTCAGACAGATGGTCAGTCAGAGGGGATTGTATAGGTTCTGGAGGATATGATGAGAGTGTGTGCCATTGATTTTATAAGCTCCTGGGATGATCAGTTGTTACTAATCTAATTCACCAATAATGACAGTTGTCACTTGAGTATCGGGATAACATTTTATGAAACATGGTATGGCTTTAGGGAGTTGTTCCCCAACTTGGATAAGAAGAAGTAGGTGACAGATAGAGAATTGTTTCCGAATTGATAAGACAAACCTCTGAAGATGTTCAGTTGATTTGTGAGAGATTAAGAACACCTCAGAGCAGACAGAAAAGCTATGCTGACAAGAGACAAAAAAGTATTGGAATTCACCGAGGGTGAATTAGTATTGTTGGAAGTTACATGCCCTTAGGACATAACGAGGTTCAGAAAGAAGACAAATTGAGTTTCGTTAGATTCAATCCTTTGTGAGATTGGACAAAGTGGAAAATAAGGCCTGTAGGTTGGCGTTACCACTTGAATAAGCAGGCATCCACAATGTGTCCCATCTTATGATGTTTCAGAAATATTATCCGGACCCAGCGTATGTGATCGGATATGAGCTCCAACAGCTTAGCTCAATAAAAGTATAACGTATGTTGAAAAAATCGATTCGGGCATTAAACAGAAGGAGAAAGTGTTGAGGTTTAAGACGATCTCCCTAGTCAAGTCCATTGGTAGTAATACACTCCGAAAAAGTCACATGAGAATTAAAGAATAAGATGCCATAGATGTACTCGGAGTTGTTTATGGACCCATTTGACTTGGTTCTAATTTGGAGAACCAAATTTCTTAAGTGGGGGAGATTATGTAAGACCCGAAATTATATCGTAATTTCTTATAAAGGATTAAAAATGGTCATAAATTTAAACGAATGAGATTTGGACTAGAGATAAGGCTTTAAAATACGAAATGAGTGAGTGTTCGTGTAGGGAAGTCTGTCACGACCCAATACTACCAAAATCAGTACAAATTTTTCTCTTTTGAAAAATCTTTCTTACCTCCTCGTGACATATCCCTCTAAATAGGTCGGGCTGTGAATCAATATCGATATACCCTTTGTAACCATTAAAATATCACACGTACATATATATATATATATATATATATATATATATATATATATACTGACATCAATCATATTATAATAGAGTGGTCGGTATGTTTATACATCATATGATTCTATATTTACATCCCCAATTATTCTTTCATATACAAAACTGTACTGTAAGCATACTGATACAAAATTATGTATGTGGTGTATACCTGACCATCGATGGGAATCACATAAAATCAGCTATGCCATCTACTCTCTACACCCGCTATCTCTATGGTGGAAACACTGAAAGTGGGTGAAAAATGAAAGGGTGAGCTCCACATGCTCAATAAGGCAATAATACAAACGGGTAGATAGCTATACTATCTACATGCTGATAATAAATCAGGATATATGCGAGCATGAGGTAAAAACAATGATATGCCATATATATAATATCATCTATTCTAAAACAGGAAATCAACATATAAAACATGGAATAATTCTAATGTGAAAACATCTCATGCTCAAATGGATCGATACGTTTTAAAACACCACATCTAGGTCAAAATATGATACACTCAACAAATCAAAATCCATTCCAACAAAATTATTTATCTTAAAATTTTCGTTATAAAATCACCCTTCTCACAGGGTAACAAATCAATGAAAGTTTCATAAAATCCCTCCATGGGAACAATCAAAACTCAATTGAAATCATAAGAAAATCGGGGCCTGACCCCTCCATCGGGTCTACCCTGGTCTATGAAGACCAAAAGTTATATCATGTGAGACATGTAAGCGACTATATCGGTAATATCCAGGACTATGGCCATAACCTCGTGATCCTTGGCACACGGATCCTAGTGTGCAGGGTGTCACACCTGAAACGGGAGATGGGTCGGTCCTACCAGCGAAAACAGCATAATATCAGGATTGCGAGGGCAAGACTTCCTGTCTCGTGGCTAATGCTACTCCACTCTAACAATCCCCACGGTACAGTGTACTCCGCGTGACATACACGGTACAACGTACTCCGTGAACCCAAGCTCAATCAGGGGTGCCTGTAATAGGTCTTATCCACCCATGTCAAGTATGTCACAGTATGCACGTGTGAGCATATCATCTCACTGTGACACACAATCTACAGGAGGCTCAAACACGGCTATATGCATGTCATATAAATCCCTGTACGAGCGAAGCACTAGCATGGCTCCATGCATATTCATGATATCTGAAAACCTCGTACGAGCGAAGCTCTAGCACAGTTTCATAGAAATCAATGAAATCTGCATACGAGCAGCGCTCCAGTACGACTTAAACTGATTATAAATTCAATTCAAATCCACGTACGAGCATTACTCTAGTACGAATATGTATAAAAACTCAATGAAAATCTCGTACGAGAAAAACTCCAGTACAGTAGTCATATGAAATAAATCTGTAAAATAGTGCGAGCAAGGCTCCAGCACTCTGTGTATGAGTTAAAATATAAAATCCAGTGCGAGCAGTGCTCAAGCACAGTTTCAACTCATATAACACTAATAGGTGGCTCAATTTTATCAAAGCATGTTAAATAAATATCAATTGGCACCTAACCTCTGTCTTTTCACTTAAAACATGAAAATAATAGCCAACCTATCCATAAATTGCTTAAATTAAAGCAATATCATCATGAAAACATTAAAATCATGAATTTCATAGCCTTACTACCTTTTTTGAAATTTTTCTAACTGGGGGCAAAATAGTAATTTGTCACTATTTCCATATTTTTTCGCAAAAATTATTATTTTGTTTTCAGGTAGCCTAATGAATTTAACGTAATGTAAATCCCCTCGAAACTACGTACAGCTACCTCTAAGTGTTCATAAAATTCCCTTACCTGGAATCACGCGCGAGCTTATCCCAACTCGGTCGTACCAGGTTTCTCAGTCCAATTTGCTCGTCTACGGAGCTGCATATAACCACATATGGGTTCAGTTCAAATATACTGATCAGTATTTCACTCTTACTGATCGAATCTAAAGCTTTAGGTCTGTTTTACTCTATTGGGCCCGATTGCACTTTAATGGGCCTCGACCCCTTTTTCAGCCCGTTTCCACTTTTTAAATCCCTTCTTCGGGTTTACTGAGCTCATTTCGCTTGTCAATAATCATCGGGCTTCGTTCCAAACTCATTGGATAGCCCAGATACTATTTACTATAATTACGTTGAAATTTTGTATAAAATTCTTTTTATGCAGAATTAATCCGAAAATTTCGTAAAATAATCTTAAATCTGCATTTAAGGACTCATTTTATCGTAATTAAAATGTACTTACCCAATATGATTCGGGGTACAAAAATCGGAGCTAAATTGGCTCTCGTTCGGGCTCTGTAGTAACACTGCATAATTATATAAATCTGGATCATTTTCCACAAAGAATATTAAATTGAATTCCCGGGATTTATCTGCAGGTCAATCCTGACCCTCGATCACTTACCCGAATTTTTAGTCGTCCTCGGGTACACTTTCTTCCCCTTTTTCCCTTTTCTTTATTTTTTTTCTTTTTCTTTTTCTTTTTCTTTTCTCCCTTTCCTGGCTACGGTGCCGTTTTGGGCTTTTCAACGTCGCCGGCGATCCCGTTCGTCTCGTCGGCCGCCACTGGGCTCAAAAGAACCGCCTCGGCCAGGGGATCGTTCGGCTGGGTCGAATCGGAGTTGGGGCACCGTCGTTCACCGGAACCGATGCGATTTCTCCCTCAACTTTTCGTCCACCGATTCGCCGAAAATAGGGGCCGTCGGCACGCGTTATAGGTACCATTGGAACCGCCGGACTTCACTCTACCTTTTCCGACCGTCAGTCGGCCGTCGGTGGCTCGTCGGGGGTCACGGGTTTTAATCGGGTTGTCTGGGTGCGTTTTCGGGTTCCGTTTTCTCTCTCCTCAATTCTAATTTTTTCAAATTTCCTTTTTTTTATTATTATTATTTTATTTATTATTATTTTAATACATTTAAATTTATTAAAATAATCAAAATATCCCTAAAAAATATTAAAAATTATTATTTTATCCATTTAATCAATAAATGGATTTCTCAGTCTATTTTCGTCTTTTCGGTATATTTTTCGATTATTTTCGAGATAATTTTCGAATTAAAAATCCCGATTGATTTCGAATTAATTCCGATTAATTTTCATAAATTTATATCTAGATCAATTGGACTCGAAATTAAATATTTTCCTCGGTATTGATCCATATTTCGCAAATTCCATATTTTAATGAAAATTACTTATCGAATTTATACCGAATTTTTGGTCTTTTGACTATTTTACCCTTGCACGTGTTCGGGACCAATTTAAATCGACTTTCTTTCAAAAAATCCACAATCTTTTCCCCATTTTAAATTCCTTATTTTCAGTCAATTCGATTAAATTCCTTAAACGAACTTGTTGGATCCCTGCTTTCCTGATTTATCCTTATTCGATTTTACGTTTGTTATTTCGTTTCATCCACATTTATCAGATCCGAATCAACCATCTTATGAATCCATTAACATATAATAATGTCATACAATATGGAAATCATAAGGAATATCATACAAAGATGCGAATCTCACAATCTCCCCCACTAAAAGAATTTGGTCCTCCAAATTAGAATCAAATCAATCGGTAAACAACTCCGGGTACTTCTCCTGTATCATGCTCTCTATCTCCCAGGTAGCTTCCTCGGGAGTGTGATACTGCCACTGAACCTTCACCAGGGAGATCGTCTTGGATCACAATACCTTCTCATTCCTATCCAAAATCCAAACCGGTCTCTCAACATATGTCATACTGTAACTGAGCTCTAACGGCTCGTAGTGAATCATATGTGACGGATCCAGATGGTACTTCCGAAGCATAGAAACGTGGAAGACACTGTGTACACCTTCCAACTCTGGTGGCAATGCCAATCTATATGCTTTATCTCCCACTTGCTCTAGAATCTCAAAGGGTCCAATAAAACGAGTGCTCAGTTTACCTTTCTTACCGAACCTCATGATGCCCTTGGAAGGAGAAACTCTCAAAAACACCGACTCACCCTTTGTAAACTCTAGTGGTCTGCATCTCCTGTCAGTATAACTCTTTTGTGGGCTCTGAGCTGTCCACAATCTATCGCATATCAATCTGACATCCTCAGAGGCCTACTGCACCTAGTCAGGAGCAAATAACAGTTTGTCACCAATCTCTTCCCATCCAATAGGGGAACGACATCTGCGACCATACAGTGCCTCATACGGTGCCATCCCGATACTCGAGTGATAACTGTTATTGTAGGTGAACTCAGCTAATGGCAAATGATCATCCCAGGAGCCTTCAAAATCCAGTACACACGCTCTCAACATATCCTCCAGAGTCTGTATAGTCCTCTCTGACTGACCATCTGTCTGAGGATGGAAAGCGGTGCTAAATCTCAACTGGGTCCCCAACGCTTCCTGAAAATGTTTCCAAAAATGGGAAGTGAAGCGGGCATCCCTATCAGAAACAATGCTCACTGGAATGCCATGTAGCCTAACAATCTCTCAAACATATAAGTTCACCAATGTACTTAGAGCATCTGTAGCTCTCATAGCTAAGAAATGGGCGAACTTCGTCACTCTATCCACAATCACCCAGATGGCATCGTGACCTCTGCGGGTCCTCGGTAATCCCATCACGAAATCCATGGTGACATGCTCCCACTTCCATGTCGGTATCGGTAGAGGCTGCAATAATCCTGCAGGCTTCTGATGCTCTACCTTTACCCGCTAACAGACGAGACATCTCGCGACATACTCTGCTATGTCTCTCTTCATCCCAGACCACCAATAAACTCTCTGGAGATTCTGATACATCTTCGTACTCCTCGGATGTATTGTATACCTCGCTGAGTGAGCCTCTAATAAAATCATCCTCCTGATCTCAGGATCCTCGGGAACACATATCCTACCTCGGAACCTCAGTAATCCATCAGTACTCAATATAAAATCTGTATCTGCACCTGCCTGTACCTGACTCATCAACTGAATACATCCCTGATCACTCTACTGAGCCTGTCGGATACGATCAATCAACTCCGGCTCCAACCTCAGGCTCGTAATGATCTTAACTCTGTAAATCTTAGGGGGTGCTATGTTCAAACTGAGGCTCGCGAACTGCTCTAACAGGTCATATTCCCGAACCATAAAAAATGATACCAACCCTAGGCTCTTTCTACTCAAAGCATCAGCAACTACATTAACCTTACCGGGGTGGTATAATATCTCGCAATCATAATCCTTCAAGAGCTCGAGCCATCTCCTCTTTCTCATGTTCAGCTCCTTCTGCGAGAATAAATACTTCAGACTCTTATGGTCTGTAAAAATCTGAAACTGCTCACCATATAAGTAATGGTGCCATATCTTCAATGCAAACACTATGGCCGCCAACTCCAAATCGTGGGTCGGATAGTTCCTCTCGTGATCTTTCAGCTGTCTAGATCCATAGGCAACTACCCTCCCATTTTGCATCAATACACAGCTCAGTCCCTGATGCGATGCATCTGTATAAACCAAGAAACCTCCTGAGCTAGTAGGTATGGTGAGAACTAGAGCAGTGGTCAACCGACACTTCAGCTTCTGAAAACTCCTCTCACAGGCATCATCCCACACAAACTCAACATCCTTCCGTGTGAGATGTGTCAACGGAGCAGCTAATCTGGAGAAACCCTCAACAAATCTCCTGTAGTATCCTGAAAAACCCAGAAAACTCTGAATCTCTGTGACTGTCCTGGGCCGCTCCCACTGAACAACTGTCTCTATCTTGGATGGGTCCACTGACACCCCATCCCTCGATACCACATGACCCAGAAAAGAAATCTGCTCTAACCAGAAGTCACACTTACTGAGTTTGGCATACAACTGTCTCTCTCTGAGGGTCTGTAGTACTATCCTCAAGTGTTGTTTGTGGTCCTCCCTGGATCTGGAGTATACCAAAATATCATCGATAAACACAATAACAAACTGATCTCGGTATGGCATGAACACATCGTTCATCAAAGTCATGAATGCTGCGGGGGCATTAGTTAACCCGAATAGCATAACCAAAAACTCATAATGACCATAACGGGTCCTAAATGTTGTCTTGGGCACATCCTCCCTCCGTATCCTCAGCTGATGATACCCAGACCTCAGATCAATCTTAGAAAAGACATGTGCTCCCCAAAGCTGATCCAACAGATCATCAATGCGTGGAAGGGGATACTTATTCTTAATGGTAGCCTTATTCAACAATCTGTAACCCATACACAATCAGAGGCTGCCATCTTTCTTCCTCACAAATAAGACCGGAGCTCCCCAAGGTGATACACTCGGTCTCAAAAACCCCTTTTTAAGCAGATCCTGTAACTGCTTCCTCAGCTCCTCCAACTCAATCAGAGCCATCCTATATGGTGGTCTCGAAATCAATTCTGTACCAGGTACTAAATCTATCCCAAACTCCATCTCTCTGGCTGGTGGTAATCTTGATAAATCGTTTGGAAAGATATCAGGAAACTCTCTAACCACTTAAATATCTCCCAAATTCGATCGTACTTGGTCCGTATCAACCATATATGCGATGAATCCTTCAAAATATATAAATCATAAAATCAGCAAAATTTTATTGCTCCATTTAGAACAACCACTGATTTCATTACTTTTCAGGGAAATTTTACAACACATCTTTCGGGGGTATTAAACGTTAACTTCTTAGAAAAGCAATCTAACACAACACGATTGGCAGCCAATCAATCCATTCCTAGTATGACATCAAAGTCTCTCATATACATCAAAATAAGGTCGGCTGACATTTCTTTTTCTCCTACTTTCAACTTACAGTCCCTGACTACATACTCTACTAGCTTACTAGTGTTTATAGGGTTAAGTATTAACAATTTACTACTCAGAGGGGTAAGCGTTACATACTTAGACAATTTATATGCAAATGAATGTGATAAGAATGAATGCGTGGCACTAGGATCAATCAAAACATATGCTTCTAAATCAAAGATTAGGATGGTACCTTTCACCACATCAGACGACTGATCTGCCGTATCTTGGTCCAAAGCATGAACTCGCCTTGTACCTATCACTTGCTTCCCTTTCTCTTCAGTAGTAGCTCTCCTCCTCTGAGCAGGAACCTGAACTGGAGCTCTCTCCGGCTCCTTGCCCTTCTCTGGGGCAGTGTCCTGTTTCTCTAGGCAATCTCTAACCACATGCCCTGGCCTCCCACAACGATAACATACTACTGTAGCAGCTATAGGTACTGGACAAGCTTTGGTACCATGATATCTGCCACATCGCCTACATCGATCAGTAGTAGAGCGTGGTCCTCCAATGACAATACCTCTAGCTGGTGGTAAAACCGGATGAGCAGGGGGTCTATCTGTCCTCTCCTGAACAGATCTGTCTCTCCCGAGTCTCTTTCGATCTCTGTCTCGACTCCTACTAAACGTTCCCGTCTCGGAGATGTTCTGCTCATAATCTTGCTCACACATCTGAGCTCTATGTACTGCCTCCTCATAAGTCAAAACATCAAAGGGAGCCAACCGAGATCTGATGGCTAGTCTCAGTCCATCTATAAACTTCTAGACCTTTCGATCCTCATTGCTCATCGTCTCTAAATCATATCTTCCCAAAGAGATGAATCGAGTCTCATACTCGTCAATAGACTGGTTCCCCTGAACCAAACTCATAAACTCCATCCTCAACTTCCGTTGTGCAGTAGCGGGAACATACTACCTCCTAAAGGCATCCAAAAATATCTCCCATGTGACCTCAGCATGTCGAGCTCTCAAAATAGCCTCGGTAGATCTCCACCAATGCTCTGTCGCTCCCTGAAATACAAATACGGCAAAAGCAACCCTCTCAGTAGTAGTACACCTGAAAAACCTATATAGTTTCTCCATCTGATACACCCAATCCTCAGCTACTACTGGGTCCTTCCTCCCATGGAAGACTGGAGGTCTAAACTTTTGAAAATGTCTAAATCTATCAAGGTCACACTCATATCCAGCATCTTGAGCTGGCTGGGGTCTCACTGCCTCTGCAGCCTGAGCCTGAACCTCGGGTAACTCTACGGCCTGTGCCGGCATCTCGAGATCAGCTGCTGTCTGTCCCGTCGGATCTCACCGATCTCTAGCCCCGAGCGCTGCCTAATGTGCTACAATCTCATCCAGGCTCTCAATACTCCGCTCAAGTCTAGCGAAGCATGCTTCAGTCTCATCTGGTCTCACAGCAGTACCCTCGGGTACCTGACCAGTCTGTATAACATCACGACGGCCTCTAGGCCAGCCCCTACAACCTCTAACACGTGTACTAGCCCCTCTAACACTGCGGGTGATCGACATAATGTAAATCCTGTAATCCAAATTCATTTGTTAAGTAAATTCTCATCTAGTATACACTTGACATCTCTTACAGCACAGTACTAAGAGGATGTAATTTTCCTTAACGACCACTATCGACGCTTATCCAACCAACTCTAACTCTTAATTGCATACTTATTGATACTGATTCACGTCTAGCCAACCTCCGCTCTGATACTACTTTTACTGTCACGACCCAATACTACCAAAATCAATACAAATTTTTTTGTTTTTAAAAATCTTTCTTACCTCCTCGTGACATATCCCTCTAAACAGGTCGGGCTGTGAATCAATATCGATATACCCTTTGTAACCATTAAAATATCACACGTACATATATATATTTATATATATATATATATATATATACTGACATCAATCATATTATAATAGAGTGGTCGACATGTTTATACATCCTATGATTCTATATTTACATCCCCAATTATTCTTTCATATACAATACTGTGTTGTAAGCAAACTAATATAAAATTCTGTATGTGGTGTATACCTGACCGTCGATGGGAATCACAAAAAATCATCTATGCCGTCTACTCTCTACACCCGCTATCTCTATGGTGGAAACACTGAAAGTGGGTGGAAAATGAAAGGGAGAGCTCCACATGCTCAGTAAGGCAATAATACAAATGGGTAGATAGCTATACTATCTACATGCTGATAATAAATCAGGATATATGTGAGCATGAGGTAAAAACAATGATATGCCATATATAATATCATCTATTCTAAAACAAGAAATCGGCATATAAAACATGGAATCATTCTCATGTGAAAACATCTCATGCTCAAATGGATCGATACGTTTTAAAACACCACATCTGGGGTCAAAATATGATACACTCAACAAATCAAAATCCATTCCAACAAAATTATTTATCTTAAAATTTTCGTTATAAAATCACCCTTCTCATAGGGTTACAAATCAATGAAAGTTTCATAAAATCCCTCCATGGGAACAATCAAAACTCAATCGAAATCATAAGAAAATCGGGGCCTGACCCCTCCCTCGGGTCTACCCTGGTGTATCAAGACCAAAAGTTATATCATGTGAGACATGTAAGGGACTATATCCGTAATATCCAGGACTATGGCCATAACCTCATGATCTCTGGCACACGGATCCTAGTGTGCGGGGTGTCACACCTGAAACGGGAGGTGGGTCGGTCCTACCCGCCAGAACAGCATAATATCAAGATTGCGAGGGTAAGACTTGCTGTCTCGTGGCTAATGCCACTCCACCCCAACAATCCCCACGGTACAACGTACTCCGCGTGACATACACGGTACAACGTACTCCGTGAACCCAAGCTCAATCAGGGGTGCCTGTAATAAGTCTTATCCACCAATGTCAAGTATGTCTCAGTATGCACGTGTGCGCATATCATCTCACTGTGACACACAATCTACAGGAGGCTCCAACACGGCTATATGCATGTCATATAAATCCCTGTGCGAGCGAAGCTCTAGCATGGCTCCATGCATATTCATGATATCTGAAAACCTCGTGCGAGCGAAGCTCTAGCATGATTTCATAGAAATTAATGAAATCTGCGTACGAACAGCGCTCCAGTACGACCTAAACTGATTATAAATTCAATTCAAATCCACGTACGAGCATTGCTCTAGTACGAATATGTATAAAAACTCAATGAAAGCCTCGTACGAGAAAAATTTCAGTACAGTAGTCATATGAAATAAATCTGTAAAATAGTGCGAGCAAGGCTCCAGCACTCTGTGTATGAGTTAAAATATAAAATCCAGTGCGAGCAGTGCTCAAGCACGGTTTCAACTCATATAACACTAATAGGTGGCTCAATTTTATGAAAACATGTTAAATAAATATCAATTGGCACCTAACTTGTGCCTTTTCACTTAAAACATGAAAATAATAGCCAACATATCCCTAAATTGCTTGAATTAAAGGAATATCATCATGAAAACATTAAAATCATGAATTTCATGCAATTTCATAGCCTTACTACCCTTTTTGAAATTTTCCTAACTGGGGGTAAAATAGTAATTTGTTACTATTTCCATATTTTTTCGCAAAAATTATTATTCTGTTTTCAGGTAGCCTAATGAATTTAACGTAATGTAAATCCCCTTGAAACTACATACAGCTACCTCTAAGTGCTCATAAAATTCCCTTTCCTGGAATCATGAGCGAGCTTATCCCGACTCGGCCGTACCAAGTTTCTCAGTCCAATTCGCTCGTCTACGGAGCTGCATATAACCACATATGGGTTCAGTTCAAATATACTTATCAGTATTTCACTCTTACTGATCGATTCTAAAGTTCTGAGCCTGTTTTACTCTATTGGGCCCGATTGCACTTTAATGAGCCTCGACCCCTTTTTCAGCCCGTTTCCACTTTTTAAATCCCTTCTTCGGGTTTACTGGGCTCATTTAGGTTGTTAATAATCATCAGGCTTCGTTCCAAACTCATTGGATAGCCCAGATACTATTTACTATAATTACGTTGAAATTTCGAATAAAATTTCTTTTATGCAGAATTAATCCGTAAATTCTGTAAAATAATCTTAACTCTACATTTAAGGACTCATATTATCGTAATTAAAATGTACTTACCCAATATGATTTGGGGTACGAAAATCGGAGCTAAATAGTCTCTCGTTTGGGCTCTGTAGTAACACTGCACAATTATATAAATCCGGGTCATTTTCCATAAATAATATTAAATTGAATTCTTGGGATTTATCTGCAGGTCAATCCCGACCCTCGATCACTAACCTGAATTTCTAGTCTCCCCGAGTACACTTTCTTCCCCTTTTTCCCTTTTCTTTCTTTTATTTTTATTTTTCTTTTTCTTTTTCTTTTCTCCCTTTCCTGGCTACAGTGTCGTTTTGGGCTTTTCAACGTCGCTGGCGATCCTGACCATCTCGTCGACCGCCACTAGGCTCAAAAGAACTGCCTCGGCCAGGGGATTGTTTGGTTGGGTCGAATTGGAGCTGGGACACTGCCGTTCGCCGAAACCGACGTGATTTCTCCCTCAACTTTTCGTCCGTCGATTCGCCGAAAATAGGGGCTGTCGGCGCGCGTTACAGGTACCGTTGGAACCACGGGACTTCACTCTACCTTGTTCGACCGTCAGTTGGGCTCGTCGACCGCCGGTGGCTCGTCAGGGGTCACGGGTTTCAATCGGGTTCTCTGGGTGCATTTTCGGGTTTCATTTTCTCTCTCCCCGATTCTGATTTTTTTCAGATTTCCTTTTTTTTATTAATTTATTTATTATTATTTTAATACATTAAAATATATTAAAATAATCAAAATATCCCTAAAAAATCTTAAAAATTATTATTTTATCCATTTAATCAATAAATGGATTTCTCAGTCTATTTTCGTCTTTTTGGTATATTTTTTGATTATTTTCAAGATAATTTTTTGAATTAAAAATCCCGATTAATTTCGAATTAATTTCGATTAATTTCGATTAATTCTCATAAATTTATATCTAGATCAATTGGACTCGAAATTAAATATTTTCCTCGTTATTATCCAGATTTCGTAAATTCCATATTTTAATGAAAATTACTTATCAAATTTATACCGAATTTTGGGTCTTTTGACCATTTTACCCTTACACGTGTTCGGGACCAATTTAAATCGACTTTCTTTCATAAATCCACAATCTTTTCCCCATTTTAAATTCCTTATTTTCAGTCAATTCGATTAAATTCCTTAAACGAACTTGTTGGGTCCCTGCTTTCCCGATTTATCCTTATTCGATTTTACGTACGTTATTTCGTTTCATCCACATTTATCAGATCCGAATCAACCATCTTATGAATCCATTAACATATAATAATGCCATACAATATGGAAATCATAAGGAATATCATACAAAGATGCGGATCTCACAAAGTCGATTTAATTTGGTCTTGAACACGTGCAAGGGTAAAATGATCAAAAGATCAAAATTCAGTATAAATTCAATAAGTAATTTTCATTAAAAATATGGAATTTGCGAAAATCTGGATCAATAACGAGGAAAATAATTAATTTCGAGTCCAATTGAGCTAGATATAAATTTATTGAAATTTATGAGAATTAATTGGAATTAATCGAAATTTTTAATTCGAAAAACGATCCCGAAAATAGTGGAAAAATATATCGGAAAGGCAAAATTGGGCTGATAAATTCATTTATGGATTAAATGAATTTAATATAAATTTTTGGGATTTTTATTATTATTTTAATGATTAAAATAATAATAAAAATATATTATAAAAAATGAAAATGAAAAAAAATAAAAAAATAAAAAATGAAATGAAACAGAATTGAAAAACGCAAGGACAGAGAAAACTAAACTGAAGACGAAACCGAGAAGACCGACGAGGAAGAAGAGACTACCCGACAAGTCACCCCGGTGACCGAGGAAGCTAGGCGATGGTCGAAAAAGATGGCCGACAACCGTGTGACCCTTCTGCCACCAGAACGCGCACCGACGGTGTCGGAAACAGCCAGATCTGCGAGTTGAAGCCGCGAGGGAGAGAGGGCGAATCCGACGGCCACCGACGTGATTTGGCTCCGATTGAGGCTAATCGAGTGTTCCTCGGCACGAGATGCGTCGAACGGCGGTAGCGGCACACCGGGAACCGGTTGGACGACGTCGCCACGACCAAAAGAGCTGAACCGGTCGGCGGTTTAGTGAGAAAGCTACTGTGCTGAACCGACCGAACCGATTCAGCCAAGAAAGAGAGGAAAAGGAAGAAAAAGAGAAAAAGGAAAAAGGGAAAGATTTTCGGGGATACACCAGACTTCGGGTAAGTCGGTAAGAGGTCAAAAATGACCTATTTGATTTTCGAGAAATTTATTTAAAAATATTTGATCGAAAATTAACATGGAATTAAATATAAAATTATGCAGTTCGACAATAAATTTCGAACGTGAGCCGATTGAACTCCGATTTACGCACCATCACATGATTTCGGGTAAGTAAAGCTCATTTACGACAACAATATGATTATTACGCAATTGAAATTTATTTTGCACATTTCGGATTAATTTCTGCATAAAAATAAATTATATTCGTATTTTTGAATTAATTGTCATAAATGATATACAGGCTATCCAAAGAGTTTGGAACGAAATCCAATGGGTATTGGGAGCCCAATAGACCCGAAGAAAGGATTTAATAAGTGGAAACGAGTTGAAAATGGGTCGAGGCCCATTAAGATGAAATCGGGCCCAATAAAGTAAAACGGGCCCAACGCTTTAGATTCGATCAGTAAGTGTGACATACTGATAAATATAATTGAATTGACCCCAAATATGTAGTTATATGCAGTTCCGTAGACTTGGTTGGCGCGAATTGGACTGAAAAACCTGGTACGATCGAGTCGGGATAAGCTCACGCGTGATTCCAGGTAAGGGAATTTTACAAACTGCTAGAGGTAGCTTTACACAATTTCGAATTCATTTGCAGTCTCTTAAATTGTCTGAAGGGACTAGATTTCAGATAAAACTTTAGTACCTCGGATGGACAAATTATCAAAATACTCTTGTTAAGGGTAAAATTTCCAAATTTAGGAAAAATTGGGAGGAGCAAGAACAAGAGGTTCCTGCTCGTTCTTGAGATGTTTTGACACGTGCATGAGTAGACTGACTAACTTTTAAATAAAAATGCACAGCATTGCATATTTTCAACAATGTTGATTTTCTCTGAAATTGATTTGAGAAATATAGTCGCCTACGTGATTTTATGAAAATGTGACGTGCTAGAGTTTAGCTCGCGCGAGTCTTGATTTGTGTGATGCATGCATTAGTGCTAGAGCGAGAGCTCGCACTAGAGTTTTACATGCATTGGTGCTGGAGTCTAACTCGCACCAGATTTTTATATGATTTTCGTGACACGGTGTTGGAGTCTAACTCGTACCAGATTTTTATATGATTTTCGTGACAGGATGCTGGAGCCTAGCTCGCACCAGATTTTCACATGATTTGTGTAACAGAGTGCTAGAGTTTAGCTCACACTAGTTTTACATGATTTTGACAGAGTGCTGGAGCTTAGCTCGCACTAATCTTATGAGATTTTATGAAACACGTGCAGGTGCTTGGCTCGCACGAGATTTTCCTTGATTTTATGAGAGTGCTGGAGCATCGCTCGCACTGGTTTTATGAGAAAATGCGATGAGCCGTGCTTGGAGTGTCGGGTAGATTGTGTGTCACGCTGATTAAATAGGCTCGCACGTGCGTTTTGAGACAAGGCATGAGTATGGATATGAGATATAGGTCCACGGAGTACGTTGTACCGTGCAAGTAGGATGGAGTACGCTGTACCGTGCTGGGATTGATTATGTGGCATCTTCGGATGCGTGGCATCTTCGGATGCGAGTGGCATCTACGGATGCGAGAGATCGGACAGGGCCGACGGGATGGACTGACCCACCTCTCGGGACGGTCCCCGATCGTGGTGAAACCCCACACACTAGGATCCGTGTAGCAGTGGGATCACAAGGACATAAGGCCATCGTCCTAGTTATTTGCCTGAGATATACACATACTGCCTAGTCTCGCATGTTGATGTTTTGAGAAACTCGTTTTGTGGATTTTTGTGTGAGTCTAGATCACCCGAGGAAGGGGTTAGATCCTGACTGAGATAAGATTTTGATGAGAATGAAACTGGGTTTTAAACTGAATTTGCATGATATTATTTCCATGCTATTTAAATCCATGAATGATGTAAACTGGTTTTACATGATATTCCTTTTATCGCATGGTACTATTGCTTTGAAAAGCATTTGATTTCATGGTGTTGTGTGAGTCAGGAACACTCGAGGGATGGGCTGAGTCCTGACTTTGTTGTGAAATTTTAATGAGAATGAAATGATTTAAAAGAGTTGCAAGTTGAATTTTTCATGCTCTTTGAAATCTACATGCGAACTTGTTTTACATGACATCATGAATTATAGCATCTGTTTTGAAATGTGTAGAGAAATGGTGGTTTATGCATGGCACCACATTCATGTAGGTAGTATGGTTACCTACTTGTTCGTATGATTATCTTACTGAGTTTGATGTGCTCACCCCTTTCATTTTCTCACACAGATTCCTCCAGTAGACTTTGAGGCAACTGAGTACTGCATTTTTTATATCCGCTGCTGCCCATCATTTTGAAGTATATACACTTGTAAATATTGTATCTAAATAAGAATAGCACAGTAACATGTTGGTAAATAACTTTCGGGGATGTATAGACACTGTAAATACTTGTAAATGAATGAGAAAGAATTAGTGAAAAACGCATGTGTTTACCTTTCATTTAATAAGAAATTAAGTTATATGATTATTGAATGGTGGGACTGACATTGACGCACAACCCAATTGTTAGTGGAGTGTGGTCACGATCAGAGGACAGGTAAGTATGAAAGAAAAACGAAAAATTTACATTAATTTTTGGGTCGTGACAATAAGAGGTACAAAGAGAAAGAAGATTTGAACTTTGGATATAATACATAACGAGAGGTATAAAGGGAAAGAAGATTTGAACCTTGGATCTAATACATAAGAAGAGGTAATAAGCTAAGTTTTAGTTGTTAATATTTAATATTTCAATAATAATTCTATTGTATTATTATTTAATAAATAATATATTTATTATTTAAATAATTTATTAATATTTTAATTTTAATATTTCAAAAATAAATATTAATATATTTATTAATATTATATATATATATTAAAATAGTAATATTACTTCAAAGTTTTAAAAATATTAATATAAATAATGATAAATAGTTTTCTTAAATGTTTAAAATATAATAATTTAATATATTAAATATTATTTTCAAAATATAATTATTTTTTATTTTTAATAAATTATTTAATAAATAATAAATAATTTTTAATATGTTATTAATTATGTTAATATTATCAAAAAAGAGAAAAGAAATTTTTTAAAGGGTAATTATTCAATATACAACTAATGAACTTTTTTGACTCCACAAACGAAATTAGAATGATGATACATATTTTTAAAAAAATAAAAAAATAAAAAATAAAATAAAATAAAATAAAACATGTGTTATTATACTAATCTGACTTATGAAATTAAAAAAAATTTACTGACAATATATTAAATATTAATCATTCTTTAAAATATAATTAAATAATAAAAATATTTTTTATTAATTTATTCAAACAATAAAAATTCCTTAAATTTTTAAAAATTTTTCTAAAGTTATTTTCGAGAATCATAATCGTTATGTGTGGACTGTAGAATTAGTCTGCTGGCAGTACTCAAATGATGCATAATTGATAAGATTTCTTAATTTGTTTACCACTTTTGCTAATATAACTTATGCAATTGCAGATTGAACAACTTGCAAAATTCATAGAAAAGGTTTGATCCTATTCGAACTCACTCATGTCTTGGCAACTCTTTCGAAATCTCCGTCTCAAAACTCTACTGCCCCACAAATTTTTTCAACTATCTACCCTTTCCAATCAAAATCCCAGCCCTCATTTTGATTTTAGAACTCTTCAAACCATAGAAACTCCATCAAATGGGGCACCAGAGTCTTTCATGGTGGAGAAGATTCTGTTCTTTTTAAAGCAAGGTAATATGAATTTTTTGCGTAATTGTCGATTTCGATTAAACGCGTTGATTGCAGTTGAGGTTCTTTTTCATTGTCGTGATAATTTGCAATTGGGTCAAAGATTTGTTGATTTTCTTGTACTTAATTGCTCGAATTTTAAGTATTCTTCGATGTCCTTGAGTGCAATGATTCATGTCCTTGTGAAATGTAAAAGGTTATCTGATGCACAAGCTCTGGTTCTTAGGATGGTTAGGAAGAGTGGGGTTTCGCGCGTTGAAATTGTGGAGTCTTTGGTTTCGACGTGCAGGAATTTTGGATCAAATGATTCGGTTTTTGATTTGTTAATTAGGACTTATGTGCAAGCTAGGAAGTTAAGAGAAGGATCTGAGGCATTTAGGATTTTGAGAAGTAGAGGTTTTTTTGTTTCTATTAATGCTTGTAATAGTCTACTTGCTGGGTTAGTGAAGATTGGATGGGTTGATTTGGCTTGGGAAGTGTATGATGAAGTTGTTAGAGCAGGGTTTGAATTAAATGTTTATACATTAAATATTATGGTTAATGCTTTGTGTAAAGATAGCAAGATCAGTAGCATTAAGTCATTTTTATCAGAAATGAAAGAGAAGGGGGTTTATTCTGATATTGTGACATACAATACGATAATTAATGCATATTGCCGCAAAGGGCATTTGGAAGAAGCCTTTGAGTTGATGAACTCGATGTCTAATAAAGGGTTGAAACCAGGTCTTTTTACTTATAACGCAATCATGTATGGCTTGTGTAAGAGAGGGAATTTTGAAAGAGCAAAAGAAGTTTTAGATGAGATGCTACAAATAGGGTTGAGTCCTGATACTACTACGTATAACACATTGCTTGTTGAGAGTTGTAGAAAAAATAATATTTCAGATGCTGAAGACATTCTCAATGAAATGTTGCGGCGAGGTGCTGTTCCTGATTTGGTTAGCTTTAGTTCACTCATCGGGGTATTTTGTAGAAATGGACATCTCGATCGGGCATTACTGTATTTTGATAATATGAAGAGAGCTGGCTTGGCTGCAGATAATGTTATTTATACTATTCTTATAGATGGGTATTGCAAAAATGGTGTCATTTCGGAGGCTCTGAAGATCAGGGATGAAATGCTAGAGCATGGATGTAATATGGATGTTGTTACTTACAATACCATTTTGAATGGGCTATGCAGGGAGAAGAGGCTCACTGAAGCAGGCAATCTGTTGCATGAGATGGCAGAGAGGGGTGTTTTTCCTGATTTTTACACTTTCACAACGCTCATTCATGGACATTGTAAGGATGGAAATATGAATAAAGCTCTAAGCTTGTTTGATGCAATGACTCAAAGGAATATTAAGCCTGACATTGTGACATATAATACCTTAATTGACGGGTTTTGCAAGGTAGGTGAAATGGAGAAAGCCAAGCAGCTTTGGGCTGGTATGATCTCTAGAAATATTCTCCCCAATCAGATTTCTTATGGAACTTTAATAAATGGGTTTTGCAACAGAGGTCATGTTCCAGAGGCACTCAGGTTCTGGGATGAAATGGTTGGGAATGGTATTAAGCCCACTCTTATGACTTGTAACTGTATCATAAAGGGCTATTGTAGATCAGGTGATCCATCAAGAGCTGATGAGTTTCTATCCAAGATGACCTCAGAAGGAATTGTTCCTGATAGCATCACATATAACACGCTTATCAATGGATTTGTCAAAGAAGAGAATATGGACAAAGCTTTTGTTTGGATTAACAAGATGGAGAATCAAGGGCTTTTGCCTGATGTTATTACATATAACGTAATCATGAATGGGTTTTGTAGACAGGGTAGAATGCAAGAAGCTGAAATGGTATTGAGAAAGATGATTGAGAAAGGCATAGATCCTGATAGGTCTACATACACATCACTCATAAATGGACATGTCACTCAGGACAACTTAAATGAGGCTTTTCGGTTTCATGATGAAATGGTGCAAAGAGGATTTGTGCCTGATGATAAATTTTAATCATTCTTTGTTACAGGTATCTTGATCAGCTGAGTTTTTGTTCTGTGCTGAATATATGCCGAAAGTTATTTTTCCTCTCTTCGCGTAATTCTTTATAGGTTGTTATAGGGAAGCAGACATCGGAATTGTCACCCTAGGGTTAATGTTTATTATATACAGGTGAGAGTCATGAAACTAATGCATTAAGTCATCATGTAGGAAACTTCAGATCAAGGGCGTGAATCTGTTGTATTCTTTTTTTTCATGCACCTTGTATGATAAACATTTAGTTAATGTTTCTTTGTTGGCAGCTTGTTTCTTTTATTATGGCTACTGATTTGGTACCACTGTTAGTGGAGTTTGCCAATTGTCATTTAGAAAATCTGCTCCTCTTTGCCAGATGATCCTTATTCACTGTCTCTCTGACTCTGTCAAAAACGAGTTCTCAAAGAAGTACACCTGTATTTTAATTGAAAAATATTCGTCAGAAATACAAAATCATTGGTTAAACGTGACATACTTTTATTAAATAACAAAAAATAGTTTTCTAAAAGATGTGGATACTATTAGAGCTAATTTTTTTCCTTTTTTATTGTGATTTAGCTTAGCTTTATTATTATTTTTTTCAAATTATCTTGCATGACAGATCATATCTTGCTATTTTATCATGCATGACATATTGTTGAAAAGAAAAAATTCACACATTTAGCATGGTTAGTTTAGTTTTTAAATCAATATTTCAACTATTGGT
Source organism: Firmiana major (assembly GCA_033439115.1). Lineage (NCBI taxonomy): Eukaryota > Viridiplantae > Streptophyta > Magnoliopsida > Malvales > Malvaceae > Firmiana > Firmiana major. The sequence goes on from CM065905.1 coordinate 11,248,648, forward strand.
CGTAACTTTTTTTTTTTTCAAATTTATACACATTATGCATAGGAACCATTAAAGCTCTTAATAATACAAGTGAAAAAAAGTGTTATATCTTTTGGATTATTTTAATGTTTTTCGTTTTTGTATTTAAAAATTGGTTTTGTTTTAAAAAAAATATTTTTTTATTATTTTTTTCTTTTTCCAAATGCTTGGTTGTGTTACATCATGCAAAATGATCAATCTTAATCTCAATTGTCACAAATAAAATTTTAAACCCAAACTATTATTTATATAATGTATTTTTCTTTTTTTAGGACGGAGAATATTTTAATTTGATGGTGAATGAAAAAAAGAAATCTATCTATGATCTATCCATAACTTATTGTAGTAGAAAAAAACACATACGCACAAATGTGAGAATTATCCTGCATTTCTTTAGTAAATGGTTTTTTAGGGAACAACAATTGTTTTTTTTTCTTTAATTTCCGAGCTCCTATAGTTAATCTCAGCTACTTTGGCTGACTAATCACCTGTATAAGTTTTGTTGACAAAAAAATCATGAGAAACTCATTAGCAGTTTCACAAATAAATAAAATATGGGATAAAAAATAAAGGAGAAATTATATACAGTCAGCAAACTACAGAATTTTATTACTTCATTACTAAATAAAATTAAAAATATATAAATTTTTAAAAATAAATTAAAAATTTATTAATATTTATTTTTAAGAGAATGTATATTTTTTAATTTTGTTCAATATTATTATGATATTTTATGATCTATTGATATAATATAAATTCTGTAAACGGTCAATTCATCAAATATTAAATCTCATCATAAAAGATTAACATCGTTGTCAAAGGAAAAAATTATTACAAAAGTTAGGAATAAAATATTAATGCATAGTTCAATTTCTACATTTTTTTTTATTCAGTTAAAGATAGTGATCATGAAAGAATAACATAATTTTACTTTAGACTTCCGAAATTTGTTAGACTCAACTTTTATCTTCAGTATTCCCTTATTTTCTTCTTGTTTTCTTTACTGCAATCATTCTTATAATTTTATTTAAAAATTTTAATCTTTCAGATATTCATTTGTATATTTAAAAAATGAATAAGTTTAATAAAGTGTATTTTTTTAAAAATTGCATTTGCATGTAAAATTTGCTCCATACAAAAATTGTATCAAATTAATATAAAATTTAATTATTGTAAAAAGGTATCGTAAAAATCAAAATGATGAGAGTTATACGAAAGGTTATTGGACCTTGAAATGAGTCATACTAAAAGACATTAGACCTAGAAGTAAGTTAAGCCTAAGAGAAAACAGGACTATGGTTAACCATGAAAGATCTACTATGAAATCCATTAAGTGAGATGTCTTAATAGTAATTACCTGTTAAATAACTTCTATAACTAGATCACAAGTATCATCTTTGCACTCTAAGTTTTATTTTGCTTATTGAAATTCTACAAAAATCTTATCTAAGTTAAGTATCAAAGTGCGCGTGCAAGGGAAAGCCCTCACGCCCCATTAATGGTTTTTTTTTTTTTTGTGGAGACAAGTTAGTAGGAAAATCGAGCTTACTACGTCTTCAAAATTCATTGTTGTAAACAGACAACAATAATTAGCGCCATTTGTGAGAATCTGATCTAAAAGCATACTTTAAAACCTAGTTAAGGAAGCTCTCTCACTTGTGGAACTACCATGTAGTTGAGAAGATAGCCAAGGATAGTAGACCTAAGAAGCGCAACCTTGAGAGGCAGAGTCTAGCCAAGCGGCAAACCTTGACGCAGACTCGAAGGCAGAGGCAGAGAGAGTCAGCCACAAACTTAGAGGTAGAGTTTGAGGTAGAGTCAGATTTAAAGGTAGACTCAAATGAAGAGTCAAAGATAGAGTTTGAGGCAGAATTAGTCGCAGACTTAGAAGAAGAGTCAACCACAAACTCATAGACAGAGTTAGTCGCGAACCTTAGTGCACACTACGAGCGCACCGGTGTCGCACCCAGCTGCACCCATCCGCGCGCCCTAAGCATCCTTTTGCAACCATCAGCGTGCACTAGCCATGCCCATCATGTGCGCCATGGGCACTCAACCTCGTGCACCAGCCCCCGATCCGCACGTACCAAGCATCCATCCGCACCTATCGATGTGCACAAGGCACCTATTCGCATAGTAGGTCTTCTGCGTGCGCACCAAGTCTCCCGTGTGCCAAGGATCCTATGAACCAAGGCTTCAGCATGCCAAGGCTCTTGCACGCACCGGGACTTCTGTAAACCCAGGTCTCTTGTGTTAGTCTCCCATGCACCTAGCTTTCCTACGCGCTCCTTAGGCCTTTACACGCACGAGGTTGGTCCAAGCTTGTAAGCATATAAAATCATAAGAAATTATGCAATAGTTGGGATTCAAACCCAAGCAAGCTATGTGGAAGAGGAGCACTTTACCACTAGTCTCTGCTACTATTTGTGATATAAATGATTTTAGTTATACTTCAAGTATTAATAACAAGTATGACTACATTATAGCTCGCACTTAGCCACTTAGGGTTATGGGGCTCGCACACCATGTGGCCTAAATAATGAGGCCCGCGTTGTTGACGAACTTAGGTGGAAGGCTAACATTCTCAACCACATTGACCCGCCTCATGCTCCTAGCCACCACGAGCGATGAGGCCTACATTTTCGACCACTTCAGATGATGACTTTGGGTAGTTGGCCCACGCATGGCTACCTTGGGCTATAAGGTTGACTTTTGTGGCCACTTTAGGCTATATGCCTAACTTTTTGCCACCTCGAGCGACATGCCTATTCTTTCTACCACCATAAGTGATGACTTGGGGTAGCGATCCCATACTTTTGGCCATTTTAGGCTATAAGGCCCATACATTTGCACATATCTTTGGCGGCAACTTAGGGCGACAAGGCCCGTACTCTTTGCAATCTCTAACGACGAGGCCCACACTCTCAGATAATCACTAGAGAAAGAGCCCATATTCTTAGTAACCTTGGGCAATAAAGCCACACTCTTAGCAATCTCCGGCGATAAGACCCACATTCTCGTCCACATTAAGAGGCGGGGTGTCACGACCCAAATTACCTAAAAATCACTATAAATTTTTCATTTTATTTATTATTTAATTCTTACCTTTCTCTTATCGTGACCATCCTACCAACAGTTAGGCTATGATTCAGTGTTAATCCCTTCTCATCTATTTACCATTTCATTTTCATATTTACATTCACACATCAGGGTTTACTATCCTTTGACTTTAACTAAATACATTACAATGGTATTTACATAACCTTACATCCCCGTCATTATATTCGTTTATAGTACTGTGCATTTACATGTTCAGATACAAAACTATACAAATGTGTATACCTGTCTCTCGATGAAACGCAGCGGATACCAAAGATGCAAGTCCTCAGCTGCGCTCAAACTACTGAAAGTACTCTGGAGAGGAGAAAAATAAGGGGGGTGAGCAAATCACACGCTCAATAAGGCAATTATGCAAGTAAGTAGATAGCTCCACTATCTACATGCTCATAATGCCATGCCCTTAAATCCATTTCTTTTTGTTAAAATTTCACGCACAAAATCATGCATACATTAATGCCATAGTTTATAAAAACTATTCGTGCATATAGAAATCATGCAACTCATGCATCAATGGCATTTTATGTAAAATCATAAAATCATAATTAGCATGAAATAAATCAAGATCATGCATTAATTCATGCCATGTGACACTAATCATGAAAGATAATTCTTTTCATGAATTTGTAATTAAAGCATGGAAAACTCCTTAAGTTACTGCATTTAAATCACTTCATTAAAAACACAGTATAAAATAACCCCTCCGGGTCAATAATCTCAAATTCATAAAAAAATATTATAAAATTTTGTTATAAAATCACTCTTCTTTTAGGGTCATATGTCATAAAATCCTCTGAAAAATCTATCATCATAGTATAAAATCACATCATAGTATCGGGAGCTGACCCCTCCCTCGGGTCTACCCTGGTCTATCGAGACCAAAAGTTATATCATGTGAGACATGTAGGTGACTATATCAGTAACATCGAGGACTATGGCCATAACGTAGTGATCCCTAGCTACACGGTACCTAGTGTGCGGGGTATCACACCTGAAACGGGAGGTGGGTCAATCCTGGCGCCAGAACAACATAACATCAGGATTGTGATGGTAAGACTTGCTATCTCGTGGCTAATGCCACTCCACTCCAACAATCCCCACGGTACAACGTACTCCATGTGATATACACGGTACAACGTACTTCTTGAACCCAATCTCAGTCAAGGGGTGCCTGCAATAGGTCTTATCCACCCATACCAAATATGTCTCAGTATGCACGTGTGGGCATATCATCTCACTGTGACACACAGTCTACAGGAGGTTCCAACACGGTTATATGCATGTCATATAAATCCCTGTGCGAGCAAAGCTCCAACACGACTCCATGCATATTCATGATATCTAAAAACCTTGTGCAAGCGAAGCTCTAGCACAGTTTTATAAAAATCAATAAAATTTGCATACGACTTTAAAAGAATTATAAATCCATGTAAAATCACATGTGAGTAAGCTCCAGCACGAATGAATGCTCAAGTAAATCAAAACTTCGTGCGAGCAACGCTCCAGCACAGTTTCATGCATAAATAAATCAAATCTCGTGCGAGTTATACTCCAGCACGGCTTTTATGCAATTATCATATCAAAACAGGATGCGAGCTAAGCTCCAGCAACTCTCATGCATGTCAAATCATTAAGACTAGTGCGAACAATCGCTCTAGCACCTTTTTATGCATATCAAGTCAAAACAGTCAAAACAGGGTGCGAGCTAGGTTCCAACACCTCTAATGCATTTCACAATAATAAAAATCAGTGCGAGCAACCGCTGTAGCACATTTTATGCACATGATGTCACACAAATGGATGCGAGCAACTGCGCCAACACCTTTTATACACACTCACAAACTCAGATATAGTGCGAGGAAATGCTCCAGCACCATTTGTTTCCATATAAACTTGATAGTTGGCCCATTTTTCAAAAAAAATTAATTTAAATCTTAATAACACTTACGTAGTGTTATCTTGTGAAATTTATGCAATTACTGGCCAAGCTACTGATTTGCTTTGCTTAAAAACCAAGAAAATTCCTTAAATAAGAAAATTCCTTAAATCATGCATTTCATGCATGTCATGCTTTCACCATCCTTAGGTGAATTCCCTCAATAGGGGTAAAGTAGTCGTTTACCTATTTCGTGTCCTTAAAATATTTATACATATTCAGTGTATACAAAAGCTATTAAAATACGCGTAGGTACCTCTAGCTACTCACACAATTCTCTTACCTCATTTTTCTGTATAGTCTGACATTTTCACTAATGTCTCGTCACGCAGTCCGATTTGCTCCCAATCCGATTTTCGGAACTGCGTATAAATATACATCAAGTCAAATACAATACAATTTATTGTATTTCATATTTTCTGGGTTTAATTTAAATCATTGGGCCTGTTTACCCATATTGGGCCCGATTGTATCATAATGGGCCTTAATCGGCGTTAAGCCCATTTTTCACTTACTATTCACATTATCGAGGTCTATTGGGCTCATTGGACCCATCACTATTTATTGGGCCTCGTTCTAAACCCTTGGATCTGGTCTTGGTTTCACAATGGCTAGCCGAAAAGTGGCCGGTCCGGCCTCTTCTCCCTTAGCCGTCGGTGCCGTTTCTTTTTGTCGCCATTTTCGACGCTGGCCACCGTCCCACTGGCCGATTCTGTCGCTGATCGGCCGGTCTTCGCTTGGGGCTCCTTCGACTGGCGGTGGCCGGGCTTAGATTGACGTCGGTCACCGGATTTCCACTTTTCTCCTCTCGTTGGTTTCTCTCAGTTTCTCTCTTGCCGGTCGCCATTCCTTCTCCGTCTACCAGCGTCGGCGGTGGCTTCAACTGCCTCTCCCCCATCGGCTACTCGCCTGGTCCGCCGGTGGTTCCGTCGGATCGGGTCTCCCTTGGCTCCAGTCGCTTTCCTTTTCCAGAATCGCGTTTTTCACGATTCTGCATCTTTTTATTTATTTATTTAATTTATTATTTTAATATTATTTTAATCATTATTTTATTCAATTAAAATCTAAAATATCTTAAAAAATTATATTTTATTCATTTAACCAATTAAATGAATTTATCCGTCTTGTTTCGTCTTTTCGGTATATTTTTCTAATATTTTTCGAGATAATTTCTCGAAGTGAAAATTTTGGTTTATTCCAATAAATTCATATCTTGATCGATTGGACTCGAAATTTAATTATTTCTTTGTTATTGATCAAGATTTCTCAAATCTATATTTTTAATGAAATTTTCTTGTCACGATTAATATCGAATTTTGATCTTTGGATCGTTTTACCCTTCACGTGTTTGGGAATACCATTTCAATCCTTCATTTGATCTTTAAATGCATTCGAGAATTTTTATTCATTCCATTTGCATTTTTCATTCACGTACAACACTTCTTATGATTCAATTTACATAATTTGAATCATAATAAATTTCGATAAAAATTGGGTCTTACACGGGGCCTACCTCCCAACTACCACAAGCGACGAGGCTTATATTTTCGACCACTTAGGGTGATGACCTAGGGTAGTAGACCCATCCTCCCGACCATCTTGAGCTACGAGGTACACGTTTCCAGCCACTTCAGGAGACGTGCCTACATTTCTTGTCACCTCGGGCGATGTGCCCACACATCCTGCCACCCTAGGTGACGACTTGGGTAACGAGCCCACGTTTTGGGCCACTATGGGTTACGAGGCACACATTTGTGGCCACTTCGAGTGACAAGTCCCTTACTCTAGGCAATGTTGAGTGACAGGGTCCACACTTTCGATAATTGCTGGAGATAAGGCCTACATTCCTTACAACCTCAGATGGCAAGACACAGGCTCTCGATAATCTTCAATGATAAGGCCTACATTATTGGCAACCTTAGGAAATGAGGCCCCTATAGCTAGCCATCTCGAGTGATATAGCCCATATTTCATCAACATTGGGAGACAAGTCCCACACTTTCGACCACCTTGAGTGATGATGCCCCATTTTTTACCACCTCGAGCAACAGGGCCCATAATTTTGGCCACCTTCAGTGATGGTGCCCATGCTCCCGGCAACCTCGAGAGATGAGGCTCACACTAACGGCTTACTTTGGCAGTGAGGTCGACATCCATATCAACTCTAAGCGATGAGGTCAAGACTCGTAGAAACTTTGGAGGTAGAGCCCAGACCAACGATAAAACCTAGAGTAAGAGTTGTTGGACAAATCTTTACCATAGTGTTCTCATCCAATTCGACTTCAATAATGGATGTGTCACGACCCTCCATGACTTAACCAAACCACTATAAATTTTTCGCATTTTAACTTACCTTTCTCCTTATCAACGGTTGGGCTGTGATTCGATGTCAGCATCCTCGCTTACCAGATCATTCATTATCATACATACATGTCAATGTACTATCACTGACTGTAACTTCTTTTATAATTTATGTGAGCTCATATAAAATCTAATACAAATACATTCCCCATAATATATATCGTATACATCATTGTACTGCTTATATGTTTAGATACAGAGTCGTACAAAATAAGTATACTTGTCGATCGATAGGAAAAGGCAGCGGACAACAGGAAACACTATCCCTCTCTCGTAATCGCTCTACTACGGATGCTCTGTAGAGAGGTTTAAAAAAAATGGTGAGCTCAAAACTCAGTAAGAAAATCAGGCAAGCAAGGAGACATTTACACTATCTACTCAAAATAATGCTATGCCTCCAAAATATCATTCCTTAACTCACTTTAAAAGCATTTCTTTAATATATATATATATATATATATATATATACTTGCACAGATTAAATCCCATATACAGAAATCATGCTTTCGTTCTCAAATGTAGGCATGTAGTGCAAAATAATACATCTTTATAATATCACAATGCCTTTAGATAAATCATGTCATTTATATTCAAATCACACTAAATATGACATTTAAATCATTCACAACGCAACAATCGAATTCCAACCAATCCCTCAGGTCTATCCGTATAAAATCAATCAATCAAGTGATATATCATGTGAGACTCTATGGTGAAATGCAATAATATCCTGGACTATGGCCATATCCTATAATGTGATCTCAGGCAACACAGTACTCGGTGTGCGAGGCAATCACTGCTGCAACGGGAGGGGGTCAGTCCATCACAATCGCCAGCTATAACCTCCTCAACTCCATAACACCACACGGTACAGTGTACTCCATGCCACTCGCATGGTACAATGTACTCCGTGGACCCTACATCACAATCGGGGTGCCTACCATAGGTCTTAGCCCTCAAACGATGGAAAATAAATACCACTTCTCTAAATACACATGCAAACATCTCTACAGTGCGACATTTAGTCTACATGAGGAAATCAAGCATGGTTCTTTTCAACATGTCTTATATATCACATAAAATACAGTGCGCACCTTTGAGCGCGACTCACAGTCGACACTCTGCTCGAACACTGTTTCACATCACAAACTCAAACTCTAGTGCGAGTAAACCTCCAACAACTAGGTCATGCATAGTTCATGTATCAAATCAAGTACGAGTAATAGCTCTAGTACCATGCTATGCACAAAACTCATCAAATCAAGTATGAGCAATAGCTCAAGTACTATGTCATGTATAAATCATGAAAATTTTGAGTATGAGTAATAACTCCAGCACTCTATCATGCATCTCATGTAAAATCCGAGTACGAGCTAATCGCTCCAGCACTCTCTCATGCATAAATCATATAAAACTGAGTATGAGTAATAACTCCAACACTCTATTATGCATGTCATGAAAATCCAATGCGAATCATACATCAGCACTAATATATGTGAAAAATATATGAAATCAAGTGCGAGCTGTGCTCTAGCATGGTTTCTTCTCACATAATTCGATAAATGGCTCTTTAAAAGGGGATGATTTTCAAAATATCAAAATCAGCACTATAAAGTGTGCTTAATTCACATCAACCTTAAAATATTAGCCCATCTATTTACTCTTCTGCTAAACAGCAGTAAAACACTCAAAATTTATGGTTTCCATGCTTTTTACAACTTTTCTCAAAAGTTAACTTTTTTCCTAACTAAGGGTAAAATCATAATTTTCCACTATCGGATCACAATAATTATTATTCACTTTCTCTGACCCTAAGAGTTTTTAAGTGAATGTAGAAACAGACGAAAATACATTCAGGTATCTCTAACTACTCACAAAAGTCCCTTACCTGCAATCATTCGAGAAATTTTACTTTCTCAACGTTGCTCGATCCAACAGTCCAATTCGCTCATCCACTAATCTCTGAAGCTGCATATAACCATTTATCAAGTTAATTATACTTTTCCTACTGTATTTCACATTAAATACAGTCTATTTCACTTAATGGGCTTTAATAAACCTTAATGGGCCTTACTATACCTTAAGCCCATTTCCATTTTATGATTCATTTTCGTTGGGCCTATTGGGCTTGTGGGGCTCATGAACTCTTATTGGTCTTATCCGAGACCCATTTCATCACATTGGGCCGAAAACAATTGGGCTTGGCCTATTGGACCTCTCGACCATATGCCATGGTCGAGAGCATCCCATGCCGTCGGTCACACCATGTCATGTTGTCCATGTCCATTTGTTTAACCAATTCACTTAGGCATTTTCACAAACACTTGGTTGACAATGTTCTTAAGCTTCACTTAGTTCATTTAGAGATTTTATCAAACACCTTGATTGCCAACTAAATTCATGTATTAATCAAATTGATTAATTCTAACTATACCATAATCATGAACACATGTACATCAACTAATTTCTGCCTTAAAATCATATGGGCATTCATCAATATATCACTACTCACTCTCGGTCAAACCATGTTCATAGTGATTTCATATGTTTCAATTCTTAAAACATATACCAATATACTCAAAATCATTCATACATTAACATATATGAATTTGAAAGTTTGAAATTATACATAGTATTTGTGTTCACACTTGGCTGAAACTTTGAAGCCTCACGGTTTTGCACACTATAGCTCCTTGATAGCCAATTCCAACATATGTTAATCCTCACTCAATTTGGAACAACTTTCATGAAGATTGCAAGTTCCAAATATGCCTTTTTCCTAGTGATTTCTAGTGAGAGAAAGCTTGGATAAATGTGTTTTAATGGTTTCTTCTTCTAGCCGAGAATGATATGTTGAAGAAGACAATGTGGTGGCTGATTTTATAAGCCACTTACTTAGCCATTAAGCCTTACTTTCCAGTCATCAAAATTGACTTTCAAAAAGTTCAGGTAATGGTTATCATTTTGGACTTTGTTACCTTTCATTAATGGCTTTTAACTAATACTAATGGGTTTTTTAATTGGGTTTCTCGGTTTGGGCTTTCTTAATGGGATTTCGGACTGAAATTTTTACTATACCTCGGGCCTTTAATTGTCTAAATATTTGGCCTATCCATCGATCCAACAATTCGGTCTAAGGGGCCTAAGAAATTCGATCTACACTTAGTATACCTTAATGGGCTTTAAAATCTTCACTTTGGCCCATTACGTTTTTAACCATTAAATTTAATCCGGAATCCATCCGAATAAATTTTTCTTACTTCTGGGGATGATTATCTTATATTCAAACCAAAAATATTTTTCCCTAAATTTTTCTCCATACTTAGGTAAATTTTTAACAATGGTTAGTCAACTATGGTAAAAGTTCACTTTCCTTAACTACAGTTGACTTTTTCCTTAATTATTGACCAAGTTGACTTTTTTTTTAAAATTTGAAAAGTGTCATATCTTATGTTTTACACTCTTGTCTTTACGTTTTGGTCGTTTCCAGTAGGTGAATACACCCGAAATACCATAACTACCTTAACTCGCTAAAAAGGTTCGTTTTACCCTTTTTAGCTTTTACTCCTGTTTTCTGTGTTCGGGACTAAATCAAACCGACTTTCCTTCATGAGCTCTCTATATTTTCTCATTTTAAGTTCCTCTCTTCAGTCAGAATGATTCAGATCCACTCGGTTTAACCTGTGGCTCTTATAGCTCACATTAGGCTTTTATGTAGCTTATAAGTGTTAAATCATTTCACATACACTTTAAATCTAGTAAATGCTCTTCTTATGATTCATCTATAATAATAGAGTGTTTATATACATAGGAATCATAAGGAACAAGCTAGATAAAATACGGGTCTGACAATCCTCCCTAACTAAGAAAATTTGGTCCTCCAAATTAGAACCAAGTCAGTCATCAAACAGATGGGGGTGCTTCTCTCGCATCAACTCTCTAACTTTCAAGTAGCCTCCTCAGAAGTATGATGCTGCCAGAGAACCTTCACTAATCGATAGTCTTCGATCTCAAGACTTTCTCCTTCCTATCTAGTATCCAAATCGGTCTCTCAACATATGACATGTCCTCTCTAAGCTCCAATGGCTCATAATAAATCACATGTGCCAGATCCGGGTGATGCTTCCGAAGCATCGATATGTGAAAGACGTTATGGACACCTGATAAGTTCGGTGGCAATGCCAAGCTATATGTCTTGTCTCCCACTCGATCAAGTATCTTAAAAGGTCCAATATAGCAAGGACTCAACTTTCCTTTCTTTCCAAATCTCGCTATGCCCTTGGAAGGAGAAACTTTCAAAAATACTGATTCACTAACTGCAAACTCTAGTGGCCTTCGTCTCTTGTCAGCGTAACTCTTCTGTCTTCTCTGAGCTGTCCTCAGTCTCTTTATAATCAAACGGACGTCCTCAGATGCTTGTGTAACCAAGTCAGGAGTGAAAATCTTACAGTCACTCACTTCTTCCCATCCAATAGGAGAACGACATCTACGACCATATAAAGCCTCATATGGTGCCATCCTGATACTCGAATGATAACTGTTGTTATAAGCGAACTCGGCTAGTGGCAAGTGATCATCCCAGGAGCCTCTAAAATCTAGCACACATGCTCTCAACATGTTCTCCAGAGTCTGCATAGTCCTCTCTCATTGACCATCTGTCTGAGGATGGAAAGTGGTGCTCAAACTCAATTGGGTTCCCATGGCTTCCTGAAAATGTTCCCAAAAGTGGGAAGTGAAGCGAGAATCCCTATCAGAGACTATGCTCACTGGTACACCATGTAACCTCACTACCTTGTGTACATACAGCTCTGCCAATGAACTGAGAGTATCAGTAGCTCTCATAGCTAGGAAGTGGGCTGACTTCGTCAGTCTGTCGACGATCACCCATATAGCATCGTGATTCCTGCGGGTCCTCGGTAAACCCATCACAAAATCCATGGTTATGTGTTCTCATTTCCATGTCGGTATAGGTAGAGGCTGTAATAACCCTGCAGGCTTCTGATGTTCTACCTTCACCTGCTGACATACAAGACATCTCGGCATAAAATCTGCTACATTTTTCTTCATACTCGACCACCTGTACACCAACCTGAGGTTTTGATACATCTTGTTACTCCCCGGATGTAACATGTACCTCGACGAATGAGCTTCTGCCAATATCAATATCCTGAGTCTTGGATCCTCGGAACACACAATCTACCTCTAAACCTCAGCAGTCCATTAGAACTCAACTCAAAATCAGTCACTGTGCCCCTCTACATCTGTCTACTCACATCAATGCAAAATAGATCAATCTGCTGAGCCACTCTGATCCTGTCCAACAGATCTGACTCCAAGCGTAGACTAGCTATTACATAGCCTGTATCCATGTCAGAAGGTATAACTCCCAAAATAAGGTTGGCAAACTGTTCTAGCAACTCATGTTCCCTAACCATCAGGTACGATACCATCCCTAGGCTCTTCCTACTTAAAGCATCAGCTACAACGTTAGCCTTACCCGGATGACAAAGTATCTCACAATCGTAGTCCTTCAGAAGCTCTAGCCATCTTCTCTGTCTCATATTCAATTCTTTCTGTGAGAACAGATACTTGAGGCTCTTATGGTCGATAAATATTTGAAACTTCTCACCATACAAGTAGTGGCGCCATACCTTTAACGCAAACACTACTGCTGCTAAATCCAAATCATGGCTCGGATAGTTCTTCTATGATCCTTCAGCTGTCTAGATCCATAAGCAACTATCCTCCCATCCTGCATCAATACACAACCCAGTCCTTGATGCGAAGCATCGGTATACACCAAAAATCCTCATGAGCTGGTAGGGATAATGAGAATCAGAGCGGTGATTAATCAATGCTTCAGCTCCTGAAAACTCTTCTCACAATCCTCGTTAAATGCGAACGGTATACTCTTCCGAGTGATACGTGTCAACGGAGCAGCCAACTTCAAAAATCCCTCAACGAATCTCCGATAATATCTAGCTAAACCCAGGAAACTCCTGATCTCAATGACTGTCCTCGACTGTTTCCACTAAACTACAGCCTCTATCTTGGATGGATTGACTAATACACCATCCCTCGATACAACATGTCCTAAAAATGAGATCTGTGACAACCAAAAGTCACATTTACTGAGCTTAGCATATAACTTTTGCTCTCGTAGAATCTGCAATATGATCCTCAGGTGCTCCTCATGCTCCTACTTGGATCTCGAGTACACCAATATGTCATCGATGAAAATGATAACAAACTGATCCAAATATGATTGAACACATCGTTCATCAAAGCCATGAAAGTCGCAGGAGCATTCGTCAATTTGAATGGCATAACCAAGAACTCATAATGGCCATATCGAGTATGAAACACGGTCTTGGGTACAGCTCCACTCCGAACTTTTAGCTGATGATACCCAGACCTCAGATCAATCTTGGAAAAGACTTGAGCTCCCCGAAGCTGATCCAACAAGTCGTCAATGCGTGGAAGGGGATACCTATTCTTGATAGTGGCCTTATTCAACAATCGGTAATCTATACACAATTGGAGGCTCACATCCTTCTTCCTTACGAATAAAATCAGTGCTCCTCAAGGTGAAACACCCAGTCTAACGAAACCCTTATCCAACAGCTCCTGCAACTGTCTCTTGAGCTCTTCCAGCTCAACTAAGGTCATGCGATAAGGTGGTCTCGAAATAGGCTTCGTACCAGGTACCAAATCTATACAGAACTCCATCTCTCTGTCTGGTGGCAACCCTGACAGTTCATCCGAAAAGACATCTAGGTACTCACTGACCACAGGAATATCTGTCAACTCCGGATGCGTCTTATCCGTATCTATCCCGTACACAATGAAACCTCGTATCTCTAGCTAACCTCTTCCTCTCTCTATCACGACTCCAACTAAACTTCTCGAACTCGAAAGCATTCCTTTCATAATCCTGCTCGCACAGTTACGCCCGGCGTACTGCTTCTTCATATGTGGCTATATCTAATGGGACTAATTTGGATCACAAAATCGGTATCAGTCCATCAATGAACCTGTGGACCTTCCTGGTCTCACTATAGATAGTGTCTGGGTCATATCTCCCCAGGGATAAGAATCTAGTCTCATACTTGTCCACGGACAAACTTCTCTGGTTCAGTCCCAAAAACTCAGCCTGTAGTTTTCGCTGTGCGGTATCGGGAACAAACTGCCTCCTAAAGGTATCCCGAAATATCTCCCAACTAATATCTATATGTTGGGCTCTCAATATGGGTCTGGTGGACTTCCACCAATGCTCTGTAGATCCCTTCAGTAGGAACGCAACAAATGCGACCATCTCCGATGTCGTACACTTGAAGAATCCATAGAGTTTCTTTATCTCTCCAACCCAATCCTTAGCAGCAACAGGGTCCTTGACCCCACTAAAAGATGGAGGTCTAAATTTTTGAAACTGTCACAACTGATCCAGATCACATCCGTACCCTAATCCATCACTACCCGAAATTGGTAGGGGTGTAGGAGTATCTGTAGTCTTCGGTGCATGAGCTGTCTGTGTAGGTATATCAAGGGTAACTGCCTCTCCTATCGTAGTTCCTGCCTCCTGTCCCTGCCTACCTGGCATCGTTTGTGCCAATATCTCCGCTATCGTCTCTAGGCTATGCTCTAATCTTATGAAGTGCGCCTCAGCACAGTTTGGTACCTCACTAGTACTTGGAGTCTCATGGGTAGGTAATGACTCAGTGGTATCTTGACTCTTAGGCCCACCACTACGACCTCGAGCCCTACCTCTAGTCTTTCTACCACTACGGGTATTCGCCATATAGGATAAGTTCCTGTATTCATAATCATAAATTAGTCCGTTTCCCATTAGGTATACACAGTTGTATCTAAACACAGCACAGTACTATGAGGATGTACACTTTTCTATTTTCTAACACTGACTCACATCAGACCAACCTCTGCTCTGATATCATTCTGTCACGACCCTCTATGACTTAACCAAACCACTACAATTTTTTTGCATTTTAACTTACCTTTCTCCTTATCAACGGTTGGGCTGTGATTCGATGTCAGCATCCTCGCTTACCAGATCATCCATTATCATACATACATGTCAATGTACTATCACTGACTGAAACTTCTTTTATAATATATGTGAGCTCATATAAAATCTAATACAAATACATTCCCCATAATATATATCGTATACATCACTGTGCTGCTTATATGTTTAGATACAGAACCATACAAAATATGTATACCTGTCGATCGATAGGAAAAGGCAGCGAACAATAGGAAGCACTATCCCTCTCTTGTAATCGCTCGACTACGGATGCTCTGTAAAGAGTGAGTTAAGGAATGATATTTTCGAGGCATAGCATTATTTTGAGTAGATAGTGTAGATGTCTACTTGCTTGCCTGATTTCCTTACTGAGCTGTGAGCTCACCCATTTTTTTAAAAAACATAGAATTAGGCATGTAGTGCAAAATAATGCATCTTTATAATATCATAATGCCTTTAGATAAATCATGTCATTTATATTCAAATCACACTAAATATGACATTTAAATCATTCACAACGCAACAATCGGATTCTGATCCATCCCTCAAGTCTATCCGTATAAAATCAATCAATTAAGCGATATATCATGTGAGACTGGATAATTCTATATTTTTAGAATTATTTGTGCTTAATTTTCTAATTAATTATTTAAATCCCCAATTTATTTTGTTAATTATCCCATTTATTTAATTAAAATTCTCATGTTTGCAGATAAATTAAATCCGGATGAATTTTGAATATTTCGATAGAAAATGGATCGAAATTGAGCTAAAATCGAGATTGGACCACGCGGACAACACGATCCTAGCACATTCAATTGGTCAAAAAGACAGATGACATGAAAATAAGGAGCCAATGGTGTGAAGACAAGTGGCCAAACAATGCCAACTCATCTAGGATGGAAAATTACTATTGTACCCCTAAGTGTGTGTATAAATAGAACATGATGGCAGTTAAAAAATGAAGGTAGCCTAGGTTAGAATAGAAGTAATTTAGGAGTAGGAGTAGTGTTAGAATAGTTTTAGAATAGTTTTTCTTGTTTCCTTAAAAAACTTTCTCGTTTGTTTTTGTCATGCAACCATTGATTTTATTTTGATTTAACTACTGTTCATCTTTAAAATTTGTTTTATGAAAAGTTCCTTGTTCTAGTTCATTTTCATTAATGTTGTTCAATCTCTCTTTACTATTGCATGTTTGCCCCGTTTATTATTTTCCATTTGTTATCTTACTTTCACTGTTTTCATTTACTCTATTTCGGTTGAAGTTTGAGCATTTGGGAAGCTCCGATCACTATTGTCTCTACTTTGTTCTGGTGCAATATTGTAGGTGTAATACTGGGTATTGTTCCTACAATACTAGCACGGTGGAACCACAGTGGCAGGAGTTGAAAATGAAGCAAGGCTTGGTGGTTATATTAGTTGTTTTTACTTCTCTGTTTCACAAAGGTGGTTGTTTTGGTCTTAGTTTTAGATTTTAGGCATGTTGTATGTTGCTTTAAGTAATCATATAGTAGTGCTTAGATTAACCGAAGCTTCTTTAGACTCTTCAATCTTTAGTTTTTGAGTGCTATTTCCTGCACCCGAGCATTTGTGGCTGTTTCATTTTCCAGTACCATGCTATTTTCCAGTTTTCGTCTTGCACTTGGCGAGGTTGATGAAGTGATGAACATGGCTGTTTTGGGCTGCTAAAACTTGTCTTAAAGGTTGTTGCATCAGCAACTTACTTGCAGACGGGAAGAAGCTGGATGATGGTGCTCGGGTTCATTCCTTGCAGCATAGTAGCATGATTTTTATTCCCTGTTCTACTTTGTTCTTCATATTTTTACTATTCATTAGCTGTTTTTCTTATTATGCATTAATCTCACTGTTATTTGATGTTTAGGTTGTTGTTAGATGTTTAGCTTATTTAATAGTGTGCATGATGTTGAATGGAATGAAGTTGACTTGTGCGGCAGAATGGAGCTGAAGCAGGAAATGGTGCAGAGTGCAGGACCTGTGCAGCAGAGCAGCACCAGTGGATAGCCGAAAGCAGCAGCATGACAGAAGCAGAACAATAGGCTGGACGTGCCTGCTAGCTGGTTGTTGTCTGGAGCAGCAGACAGCAGCGAGCTGGGCAAAACTGAGACCAGCATAGCACCTGGAACCGAGAGAGCAGGACACACCTGGACAAACCAAAAAGAAGCAGGAGCTAGTGCAGCAGAATGAAGTTGAAAGCAAGACAAGGAGCTTACTGATGCTATTGCAGAACCGAGCTGGTACACGCTGTAAATACAAAAGTTGTGCAGAAGTGGACAAAATCGAGAGCTAGCAGGGTGCGGTTTGCATCAGATGAGCATGCAGAAACGTACAATGCCAGTAGCTGAAACCGTGAATGCCTGGAAATAAACATGAATTTGGAAAGACAATGAACAATACAGTATCAGGACCACCCACTTGATTTCCAAATTAGCTTAGGGCCTTGTTTGGTCACGTCCATTTTGTTTAGTTTAATGTTTATTGCATTTTTATTATTTTGATTATGTTCATTAGTTGTTAGTTTAGTATAGTTGTTAGTTGATAATTGTATGTTAAATTTAATGTTTTAAGTTGTTAATTTAATCTTAGTTTTAAGTTTTAGTTAATAGTTAATTTTATATTATATGTGCTAGGATTTAATTTTTAGTTTAGTATTTTATGAGTTACATTTAGAATCAATTTAGATTAAATGTGTTTCATGTATTTTTAATTTAGTTTTCATTTTTATTAGATTTAGGTTTGTTTAATTTTCAATTTTTATTAGTTTAATTACATGCATTTTTTATTTTTGTTTAAATGTTAGTTTAATTTTATTTCTTTATTTTCATATTTGCATTTTATTTTAATTGCGTTAAGTAATTTTAACTTTTTTAATTTTCTTTTGCAGGTTATTTGCTTTTAATTGCTTGGAGCATTGTAAGTACTTTTAGTTCGGTTTTATTTTCTTTATTTTTTAATGTTTATTGATTTTCAGTACTTTTAATTTTCAGACTTAGTAGGCCACCCACATTAAACTTCATAATTTGCTAGGATATACTTAGGGTGAGATTAACCGGTAGTTAATTAGGCTGATCAACTTCTCTGTGGGACGATAACTCGGGACTCAAATCCCATTATTACTTGTACGACCCGTGCACTTGCGGTAATACATTTAGATCGTACCAAGTTTTTGGCGCCGTTGCCGAGGAGGTCTTAATTAGCCATTAATTAATATTGGTGAAATTATTCTTAGGTGTAATTCTAGCTTGTAAATATTTAGGTTGTAAATATTTAGAGCCTTACTTAGGTTAGTTAAATTTTCTCATAAGTAATTTAAAAAAATTGAAAATTTGAAAAACTTAAAAAAAATTTTCTAAGGACTTTTTGATGATTGCATGCGTAGAGCCAGAAGTTATGATTGCTTTCCTTTAGATCTTGAAATTGAACGAACACCTAGAAAAATTCGAAAGGATTCTAGGAAATTAATAGCTTCGCTGCAATTCACCATGGCAGAAAATAGGGAAATTAAGACCGTTGGAGATTATGCAATGCCGACTATTGGAGGTTATTATACCGGCATTAGGCCACCAGCTGTCCCTACAAACAATTTTGAAATTAAGCTTGCAATCCTTCAAACAATCCAGACTTCTTTACAGTTCAGTGGGCTTCCACATGATGACCCACATGCTCACCTTGGGCAATTCCTGAACTTGTGCAACACGTTCAAGCACAATGGATTATCTGATGATGCGCTTAGACTTAGATTATTCCCTGATAGGCCCAAAAGGTATTATCCGCAAGTGCACGGGTCGTACAAGTAATAATGAGATTTGAGTCCCGAGTTATCGTCCCACAGAGAAGTTGATCAGCCTAATTAACTACCGGTTAATCTTACCCTAAGTATATCCTAGCAAATTATGAAATTAAGGAGGGTGATCTACATAGCTTGAATTAAAAATACTAAAAGCAATAAAATAATAAAAGCTATAAAATAAAGAAATTAAAACCAAGCAAAATTACTTACAGTGCTCCACACAATTAAAAAAAACTACAAAAGAAATTAAAACAGTTAAAACTAATTAACGCAATTAAAATAAAATGCAATTATGAAAATAAAGTAATAAAATTAAACTACAATTAAACTAACCTAAAAATGCATGTAATTAAACTAATAAAAATTGCAAATTTAACTAACCTAAAATCTAATAAAAATAGAAACCAAATTAAAAATGCATGAAAAACATTTAATCTAGATTAATTCTAAATGCCACTTATAAAACACTAAACTAAAATAAAATCCTAAAACATTTAATATAAAATTAACTACTAAAAAAAATTAAGACTAAAAATTAAATTAACAAATTTAAACACTATAACTAATCTAAATTGACAACTAACAACTATCCTAAACTAACAACTAATTATCATAATAAAAAATAATAAAAATACATTAAACATTAAGCTTAACAAAAGAGAGATGGCCAAACAAGGCCTTAAACAATTTTGGCAATTAAATGGGACCCGAGCATTTGGTACTGTTCACTGTCTTTCTAATTTCATGTTCAGTTC
The DNA here is from genome assembly GCA_033439115.1 of Firmiana major. Taxonomy (NCBI): domain Eukaryota; kingdom Viridiplantae; phylum Streptophyta; class Magnoliopsida; order Malvales; family Malvaceae; genus Firmiana; species Firmiana major. The sequence continues at coordinate 11,268,684 of CM065905.1, forward strand.
CAGGCTATGTTTACGGTTTTAGCTATTGGCTCTCTGCTGCATTCTGCATGTTTGCCTGGTATAGACTGCACCCTGCTAGCTCTCGGTTCCTGCTGCCTGGTCTGTTCTTGGTTCAGGGCTACTCTCGGTCTGTTACTCCAGGCTCAGTTCCAGCTTGCTTCAGCAACTCTCACCAACTCTGCTGCATCCAGTCTGTCTATGGCTCTCGATTTCATGCATTTCTTCTCTGCCCATGCTTCAATCACCAGTCTTCTACACCATGCTCCTGATTCCCTGCCTAACTCAATTCCAACAATGTTGTACAGTAGCGATGACACAGTCCTGTAATGCCATCATCCTCATCGTGTGCCCAGAAAATAAATGAATCGAGATAAGAAACAGAGTGAACGAGAGTTGATAGCTGTAAAGAAAGTGTTAAAAGCTTGAAGACCGAACAGTATTGACACCTACTCTCCTTGCAACATACACGACCAGGAAACAACAAAGCAATAGAAACAGAAGTGCAAAAATAATTAAACAAAACTAGCACAGTAAAATGACTAAGAAACAGAGCAAAGCAGAGTATGATTTTTAGCTACTGTTGCTGCCGAGTCTAACAAGTCTGCTTCCTCTTTTGGTGCTGCTACTACATTGCATCATGAAGAAATCCTGCACCACACCGAAGGGAAGGATGTAAGACCCGAAATTAAATTGTAATTTATTATAAAGGATTGAAAATGGTCACAAATTTAAATGAATGAGATTCAGATTGGAAATAAGGATTTAAAATACAAAATGGGTGAGTATTCGTGAAGGAAAGTCAGGTTAAATTAATATCGAACACGTACAAGGGTAAAACGATCAAAAGACTGAAATCCGGTATAATTTCGATAATAAATTTTAATTAAAAATATGGGATTGAGAAATCTTGATCAATAACGAAGAAATAATTAAATTTTGGGTTAAATTGATCAAGATATGAATTTATGAGAATTAATCAGAATTAATCAGGATTTTCACTTCGAAAAATAATCCCAAAAATAATCAAAAAATATATCGGGAGAGACGAAATAGGACCAATAAATTCAATTATAGATTAAATGAATTAAATAATATTTTTTTGGAGATATTTTGAATATTTTAATGAATTTTAATGATTAAAATAATAATAAAAATAAAAATAATTAATTTAAAAAAAAAACAAAAAACAATCGAAAAAATCGCGAAACGCGATTTTTGAAGAAAACAACAGAGGCCGAGCCCCTTGCCAGTGATCGACGACCGACGGAGGCCAAGGAAGGAAGCCCGACGAGGGCCGGGCCACCACCAGCCTAAAGGAGCCACGAACGGTGGCGACCGGCGAGAGGAACGACGAGAAAAACGAAACCGTGAGGGAGAAAAAGGAAACGGCGGCAAACGGCGCCGATCTAGCCCCACCCGACCACCGCCCAACGTCCCCGAGGCCCAGACGACGCGATCGGTGATGGCCACTACTGTCGAAACCGACGGACGGCGTCGGAAACGGCAGAAAAGGAAATGGGTACCGACTGCCGAGGGAGAACAGCCGGACCGGCCACTTTTCGACGGCATTGGACAAAAACGAGGCCAGATCCGAGAATCAGACGACCCAGCGGAGCTGCTGGCGACGGAAACCGGTGGAGAACTGACCGGCAAGGCACCGAACCGGCGAACCGGACTAAACCAGCGGTTTGAACCGGGTTGAACTGGACCGAACCGGTTCAGCCAAGAAAGAGAGGAAAAAGGGAGAAAAAGAGAAAAAGAAAAAAGGGGAAGACTTTTTGGGGATCCACCGGACTTCGGGTAAGTTGGTAAGCGGTCAAAATTGATTGATTTGATTTTCGAGAAATTATTTAAATTATATTCGATCGAAAAAATAACCCGAAATTAAATATAAATTGTGCAGTTCGACGATAAATTTCAAACGTGAGCCGATTGAACTTCGATTTGCGCAACATCGCATAATCTCGAGTAAGTAAAGCTCATTTACGACAATTTATATGATTATTCGCGTATTAGAAATGTATTTTTACGCATTACGGATTTAATTCCGCATTTAGTAGATAGTATTGGGAATTCTGAGTAAATTGTCGTAAATGATATACGGGCTATCCAAAGAGTTTAGAACGAAGCCCAATGGGTATTGAGAACCCACTAGACCCGAAGAAAGGATTTCATCAGTGAAAAACGGGCTTAAGGCCGATTAAGGCCCATTAAGGTGCAATCGGGCCCAATAGGGGTAAATGGGCCTAATGATTTAAATTAAGCCAAAAAAATAGGAAATACAATTAAATATATTGTATCTGACCTGAGGAATATTTATACCCAGTTTCGAACATTGGATTGGAAGTAAATCGGACTGCGTGACGAGACAACAGTGGAAAGGTCAGACTCTACAGAAAAATGAGGTAAGGGAATTTTATGGACTGCTAGAGGTAACTTTACGAAATTTCAATTTCATTTGCAATCTTTTAAATAATCTGAAGGGGTCTAGCTCTTAAATAATAATTTTAGTACTCCGAATGGGCAAATTACCAAAATACCCTTGTTAAGGGTAAAATTTCCAACTTTAGGAAAAATGTGGGAGGAGCAAGGACAAGAGGTTCCTGCTCGTTTCTTGAGATGTTTGAACACATGCATGAGTAGGCTGGCTAACTTTTAAATAAAAATGCACAACATTGCATAATTTCAACATATGTTGATTTTCTCTGAAAATGATTTGAGAAATGTAGCCGCCTACGTGATTTTCAAAAATGTGACGTGCTAGAGCTCAGCTCGCACGAGTTTTGATTTGTGTGATGCATACCTTAGTGCTGGAGCGAGAGCTCGCACTAGAGTTTTACATGTTTTGGTGCTAGAGTCTAACTTGCACCAGATTTTTATATGATTTTCGTGACACAGTGCTGAAGTCTAACTCGCACCAGATTTTTATATAATTTTCATAATACGGTGCTGGAGTCTAACTCACACCAGATTTCCACATGAAATGTGTACAGAGTGCTAGAGCTTAGCTTGCACTAGTTTTACTTGATTTTTATGAGAGTGCTGGAGCATTGCTCGCACTGGTTTTCTGAGAACGTACGATGAGCCGTGCTTGGAGCGTCGGGTAGACTTTGTGTCACATCGATTAAATAGGCTCGCACGTACGTTTTGAGACAGGGCATGAGTATGGAGATATGATATGGGTCCACGGAGTATGTTGTACCGTGCAAGTAGCATGGAGTACGTTGTACCGTGTGGTATCTTCGGATATTTGGTATCTTTAGATACGAGTGGCATCTTCGGATGCGTGGGATCGGATAAGACTGATGGGTTGGACTGACCCACCTCCCGGGCGGTTCCTGATCAGGGTGAGACCCCGCACACTAGGATCCATGTAGCAGAGGGGCTTACGAGGACACACGGCCATAATCCTGGTTATTTGCCTGAGATATACATATATTGCCTAGTCTCGTATGTTGATGTTTTGAGAAACTCATTTGTGGATTTTTACATGAGTCTGGATCACCCGAGGGAGGGGTTGGATCTTAACTGATACATGGTTTTGATGGAAATTAAATTGGGTTTTAAACGAAAACTTGCATGATGTTATTTTCCATGCTATTTAAACCCATGAATGATGTCAACTGGTTTTACATGACATTCAGTATATCGCATGGTACTGTTGCTTTAAAAAGCATTTGATTTTATGGTTTTGTGTGAGTCAAGAAACCCGAGGGAAGGGTTGAGTCCTGACTGTGTTGTAAAATTTTAATGATGATGAAATGTTTTATATGGATATGCATGTCGAGTTTTCCATGCTTTTGAATCCATATATGAACTTGTTTTACATGACATCATGACATCATGAATTATAACATCTGTTTTGAATGTGTGGAGAAAGGGTGGTTTATGCATCGCACCACGTTCATGTAGGTAGTATAGTTACCTACTTGTTCGTAGGATTGCCTTACTGAGCTTGATGTGCTCACCCCTTTCATTTTTCAACACAGATTCCCTCAAGTAGACATTGAGGCGACTGAGTACTGCATTCTTGATATCCGCTGCTATCCATCATGTTAAGGTATATACACTTGTACATATTGTATCTAAATAAGTATAGCACAGTAACATGTTTGTAAGTAATTGTCAGGGATGTATAGATAATGTAAACACTTGTAAATAAATGGAAAAGAATAAATGAAAAACGAATGTGTTTACCTTTTTCTGTAATAAGAAATTAAGTTATATGATGATTTAATGGTGGGACTGACATTGATGCACAACCCAATTATTAGTGGAGTGTGGTCACAATTCGGAGGATAAATAAGTATGAAATAAAAAAGAAAAATTTACTTTGATTTTTGGGTAGTTTTGGGTCGTGACAAAACATCCCACCAGCTTTGTTCAGGACAGGATGCTACCGTGAGCAACACCAGCAATGAGCAGCTCCGGCTCCAATCCTGGGATTCTCATACCAACTCGTGCCATTGTCTGCTTCTCTCTCGGGTAGGATGAACAAGGTGTGACAGCAATGTGAAACCCGATATTTTTTCATATTATGATGCTTACGAGAAGTAAATTATAGCTCAATGTAACGTTTTACAGGTCCGTAGATGATTAAAGCACTCGGTTGTAGCGTGGGACCTAATGGCACGTAAATCGAGGTAAGGTCCTAGACCCGAGAATTTCTTAAAAATGTCATGTTTATGCATGGAATGATGTGTAGAAGGGAAAACTAAGTGATTGGAAATGCAAAAGTTAGTTAAACTCGGGTTTTAAATTAAATCGAGAAAACGGACCTAATAAGGGAAATAAATTCGAATAAAATTTTAAAAATTCGTGAAAATTATTCCGAGGCCATAGAAAATTATTATAAGGTGAAATTGACATGGGAAATAAAAATCATGAAGAAATATGGAGATTTAGGGGTTCAAATAAATTTTTAAAGCTAACCGAAAGCTTATTTTCATTTTGCTCGGTATTGGCCAAATCGCGCAAAATGAGCTCGTTCGTGAAATTTTTCTTAAACAAGTGACCCCAAAATTTTTATGGGACATACTATAGACATATTATAACAAGTGAGAAGTGGAATTTTGAAGAAATCTGATCAGGATTAATTTTGGTAAATTTTACAAAACAGAATAGTCATTTCCCCTGCACTTAGTAAACTGTCAGCCAATGAAAACAATCCCATTTGATGACCTCCCGATTTTCTTTGACTCTGATATTTTCCAGATTGAAAGTCAACTGGATAAGCTTTCTAAAAAGCTAAGAACCATCCCGAACCCTTGCCAAACCCGAGAGTTATGCCTCACCTATTCTGCCGCAGACGTTACCCCTGTTCCAGACTGGCGTGAATTTTCCGGCCACCTTCCGGCCATTTTCAGGCAACGTTCCCTTAATATGAAATATTACTCTTCCTCCCATATAGCACATATAAAAAATTCAGACCTAAAATAAGTCTTTTACCCCATGAAAAGTTAGAGAGACGAACAGGACAGAAAACTGCCCTGTTCCGAGGTAAGCAAAAATTTGATTTTTGGATGAATTTGATGAGGTTATTGGATGATTCTGAACACTTCTAAGTTCTATACATGTTGTGTTACATCTGAGTGGCAATTTGGAGACCTAAAACCGAAGTCAAACTTGGTCAAAGGAGTGAAGAAGTTGAGGTATAGTGATGACTATGAGATAGGTTGTTATTTAGTGATTGTGGATGATTTTTAGTTAAAGGAAATTGATGAATTAATTTATATGATTACGTTCAATTACTGCCAGCATGATTTAGCTACTGGAATGATGAATTTGGATGCAATTAAAATGAATTTACAGTTAAAATTATACTGTAAAGGTTCGGTTTAGCGTTTAACTAGGTGAATTATCGAAATAATGCAAGAATCGATACTTTAAGGTCTTGTTTGAAGTGGAATGAGTTGCTGGAAGGTAAGGCATGATGTAGAGGTATTGAAAATAAATTTAAAGGTGTCGAATATGTTAAGAAAGTTTAAAACCGAGGCTTAAACCGATAAAACCGAGCAAAACGAGCATAGTAGCAAAAAAGTCAACTTTTGGTCAACATTTTAGATGTAATCACATATTGAATATATTAACATGAATTTGAGCTATATGTGATGAGATAACTTGGTATGTGACAGCTCGAGTTATCGGCACGCATTTCGAGGTGAGCTCAAAAATCGAGGAACGTGCACTACCTTCGACGTTAAGAGGTAAGGGATATAATTTAGAGTAGCATTAGTACTCCTCAACCCTACCAAATGTTTATGAGGATAGTTAGTTGAGTTTCCATGAAAAAGAGCTTTCTCGGAAGTTGAAAAGAGTATTATTCACTTAAAACCGAAATAAACTTATCCAAGCTTTTCAAAATGACTTTTATTGCATGAGATACATTTTAGTATATATGTTTATGTATATAAAGTGATTTTCACTTATGAAATGAAAGCATAGTATGTTTTCCATGAGTTTACGGGTTAAAGTCCCAGGAATGTTTTACGAAACTATGTTTTCATTATATGGAGTACATATATACTCGAGATATATGTGTTTATGAAAAACATGCTTAATGTTTTGAGACTATGGCACGAAGTATGGATGTTATGAGGTCAGAGTGATCTGGGGTCGATCTTGTACGTTGAGAAAAGGGTACAAAGACGATCAAGGATCTTCCTAGCCGACGGCCAGGGAACGGGCAGGACTCTGACGAGATGAGATGACTTGTGGTACCATGTAACCATTTAAAGTTCGTGCGTTGAGACTGCTTAGAGACTGCGAGTCCTTTGCAGGCACGTAATGAGTCACCCTACCATAGCCCCGTACCACACAGTCCAGTAGGGCACTGTATGACCCTGATCCAGTCTTACAGTTCCCTGTACTATGGCCATATGTACCAGTTATGTTAATGATGTCCTTCGAGACCAGTTATGATGAAGCCATGTCTCCAAGAGAAACGAAATATGTTTTCGCACATTTCATGCTACCTTTTGTGTTATTTGCTTTTTAGCACATGTTTTTTTTTTATAATGTGATTTTAAAGGTAGCTTATGAGTTATGTTTTATGAAATGTGCATATGATAGTACGATTTCACTTTCAAATTGATAAGCATGTTATGATATGCATGATTGAGTTGTGAGATGCTTTTCACTTGTTTACACTACATGATATGCATACTATATATGAGTTTTACCAAAAAGATGCAAAATGTGTAAACTTATGATTTAAACATGCTTTTACTACTTTGATGAATTCAAGCATCTCTACTCCAGTACATGTTTTATGTTGATTTGTAAAATCACGTGTTTTACTTGTTTTAAGTATTAAGGTTACTTTAAATATATCTCTTATTGAGCCTGAAAAGCTCACCCCCCTTCCTTTCCATCTTCCAGATTTCGTACAGTGATTCTACTGCACTCACGCGCTAGAGGTCATGGACGAGACAGTCCGACCTTTCTTCAAATCATTTATAGCGACGAGGTATAGCTTTACTTTTGTTCCAGACACGATGTACATCATAGACACTAATGTATATTACAGTCGGGATGTAATAGTTGTAAGGGATTATATTTATGTACAGAGTTTTTATTACGCAGAGTAAATATATGTCATGAGATCCTGGAATAGAATTGAAAATGGTGTTGCGAATGTGGGTTGAAAATTATAAATTGCGTTTTAAACTCTGCAGGTTGGGTTAAGTCAAAATGCAGTCGTTATGCTGCCGAATCTTTATAAAATGATAAAAGTTAAGAAACTGACATAGACAGGAACACAACTCAGTTAAATAAGTTAAAAAGTTTTAAATTTGCCCAATTTTCGCGTTTCCGGGCGTGACAAGCAAAGACACTAGATAAGGTTTAACTTAAATGCAAAATGGTGAAACTACTAGAAAATAAAATGAGCAAGTAAAAAAAATTCTGATGCAAAGGAAGCCGAGAGCTACATTAGGAGAGAATGGCCAAGTAAAATAAAACTAAAAAAAAAAAAAACAAAGAGCTGATTTAACAGAATCGAGATGAGCAAATGAAAATGATGCATTATTTGCCATTAATAGAAAATATCCAAGTAGATGAAGAGCATAAACATGGAATGAAATGGAAGTTAACGGAAATTGCAAAGTAAAACAAATGGGAAAATAAAAAAAATACTAGAAAGGAAATAACTCTAAAAACTACTCTAACTACACTACTCCTACTCCTAAAATTACACTTATTTCTACTCCTAAAATTACATACTCTTTCAATTGTCATCCTTTCCTATTTAGAAACACACTAGAGGTAAAATTGTAATTTCTACATCCTTGATGAGTTGGCATTTTTTTTGGCCACTTGTCTTCACATCATTGGCTCCTTGTAAAGATATTTCCATGTCATCGGTCTTCTTGTCCAATTGGATGTGCTAGGTGGCATGACTCGTGTTGTCCGCGTGGCTCAATCTCGATTTTAGCCCAATTTCGATCCATTTTCTATCGAAATATTCAAAATTATCCGGATTTAATTTATCTACAAACATGAGAATTTTAATTAAATAAAGGGGATAATTAACAAAATAAATTGGGGATTTAAATAATTAATTAGGAAATTAAGCATAAATAATTCTAAAAATATAGAATTATCACACCTTCAAACTTGAAGTTTTGCTTGTCCTCAAGCAAAACAAAATGATTGTAGGAATGACAAATACAAAACACAATAATTTTTCCAATATCATCCTCAAAGAAAAAGTACATACTATGAAATCAAAGACTCACAATTACAAGTCCAACACTTAGAATTATTCCATCATAAGTCCTAACCCAAATTAGATCCCTCATGTGTGTGTGAAAATGTCAATGCCACTACTTAGTACATTACCCGGATCAGATTATGCAAACACAGTGAATGCAAAGTCAATGACATGTGATCATTCCCATTAGTTTGCTTTTCACTTCTCTCTCCACTAATGTAGTCACACTTAACCAAAGATCAGTAGGACTTCATTAAGCTTGTAATGTCAGGCTAGGGTTAAGGTATGATAAAGTCGATTTAGTTTTAATTACCCTTTGACATGCATTACTTTCTAGGACCTTTAATGTAAGAGCTCATATTTATTTCCCCCAAATTTATTTCTTTCACTAGATATTTTATTCTATTTTTGTATTTTTCTTCTTTCTTCTTTTCTTTTTCTTTTTCTTTCTTTTGCACATTTTTTTAAAAAACTTTCACTATCACCAGATACCCATATGTACAAAGCTCACAATATATCAAATGACTTTTCATGCTTTCGGGGTAAGGGATAGGAACAAAGTATTTAAGCTATGGAAATTTATGTAGGTGTATTTACAGAGAAAAGCTTATTTGGCCCAGATGGGTGACTAGGGGTAAAGTATGTACAGGGATGGCTCGAAAGGCTCAAACGATCCAAAGATGGCCTAAATCATCTCTCTAATTAAGTACGATCTAATATTTCACCTCGAGATCAGGTCAAGCAAATTCTAGAATATGATGCACAAAATCAACTGAACAAATGCAATCCTATGTCCACATAAGCTTTCTCTAAATAAATATACAGATTCATGACAAGACATGTGCATAAAATGAGGAAATCACAATTAGAATCAAGACAAATTCAAGAACTCAATTTCATGCTTTTCCTATAATCATGCTTCTCAGTCAATCAAAATCATACTTAATCATGGGATCATATCATTGGAATATGGGAAAAGTACATGTTAAGCACTAAATCATCCCAAAATCAAACAGTTTAAGCTTAGATTTTTGAAAAAAATTTGAAAATTTTTTCAAATTTGCTCAAATTTTTGAAAAATACTCAAGTGATATTCCTTCCCCCAAACTTAAAGTGCACAGTGTCCTCAGTGTGCAGATAATATAAGAATTGAAGTTCAGGAACAGAGTACTCCCCTTTCTGATGATGATGATGATGATGATGATGAACAACCGAAACTTGATTGAAAACATAAAACTAGAAAAGAAATCTGTAAAATAAACAAAGAAAGAAACAGCAGAAAAGAAAAAGAACTATATACAAAGTGAAAAGGAAAACACAGCCACTTCAAATGCAACTGAAGAAGACAACACTCAGCAGCAGGGCGAAGAGTAGGAGGATTAGCCAAAATGGTGACAGAATGTTAACAGTTAAATCCTCCTTAGCCCTATCTACTTCCTTCTTTCTCTTAGATATTATATGCTTAAGCCTTATATTCTCCTCAATCTCCATCTTAAAACATTCTTGAGAGTTATCAGGGAGCTTCAAAGGTTTGAAAACATTAAACTTCACTTCTTGATCTAGGATTCTCATAGTTAACTCCCCCTTTTGTACATCAATTATTGTTCTACCAGTAGCTAGGAAAGGTCTGCCTAGTATAATGGTGTAAGACCCACTTTGTATGTATTTGTTGCTATATTCCTTATGATTCATGTGATGTACACTTCCATATATTCATTGAATCATAAGAAGAGCATTGTCTGAATTAAATTTGTAAAGAAGAATAAAATGGAATATCGGTGAACGCCGAAAGTAATTAAATACGAGCCGAATTGGCCACAGGACAAACGAAAATGATCAAAATGAAGTTAACCAAAAATACGAAATTAAAATAAGAAAAAATGGTGGATGTATGAAGGAAAGTCAGGTTAAATTAGTTCCGAAACAAGAGCAGGGGTAAAATGGTCAAAAATACCGAAATTCGGTATTAATGCGATAAGAAAATTTTAATTAAAAATAAGGATGTAAGATATCTTGATCGAGAATGAGGAAATTATACAATTTTGAGTTCAATTGATCAAGATTCATCATTTTTAAAAATATCAAAAAATTACCCGGAACAATATCTCGAATATACGAAGGAATAATATCGAAAATTGGAGAAAAATGTATTTAATAAATTAAATTAAATTAAATAAATTAAATTAGAATAAAATAATATAAGTTGTAGATATTTTGGAATATTGTGGAGTATTTTAATGAATAGTATGATAATAAAATAGTTTATAAATAATAATAATAATAATAATAATAATAATAATAATAATAATAATAATAATAATAATAATAATAAAAGAGGAGAACTCTGAAATCGGGATAAACCCGAAATAGAAAAACCCAAAGGAACCGTGAGAACCTGAGACCACCGAGGGAGCACCGGCGATCCTTGACCGCCGACGAGCAGCCGAGGTGCAAGAGGAGAGACCGGCGATCTTCAGGACACCGGAGACGCGCCGTGTACTGGCCGGGGGACACCGATCGGAGCGAAGGAAAATTCAAGAGGAAACGGGCTGATTCCCGGTGAACCACCGTGACTGGGCTTGAACGGAAGCCACCGACGCGTTCAGGGGGAAGAACCGGTTCTTTTGAGACCGGTATTGGCCGGTAAGACCGCCAAAAATGCCGGTGTCAGAGCCCGCTTTACATCCCCACAAGGCCGCTATCCTCACCCTTACTACCTCACTGGTAGACTTTTGGGCCTGTTGGATAACTCCAAGGGCAGACAGCGCTACTCCACAACATCCATGTATTGTCCGCTTTGGCCCATTGGACCTCACGGCTTTGTTTCATTCGGGTACTCCAGCCCACTTGGCCTGCTTCCCCTCAGAACGCTTCCTCGGAGGCTCGAACTCGGGTCAACACCTTGTTCTTGCACTCCTGATGCCATTGAGCCAAGTGGCATCAGGAGTGCAAGAACAAGGGTGTTGACCCGAGTTCGAGCCTCCGAGGACGCGTTCTGAGGGGAAGCAGGCCATGTGGGCTGGAGTACCCGAATGAAACAAAGCCGTGAGGTCCAATGGGCCAAAGCGGACAATATGTGGATGTTGTGGAGTAGCGCTGTCTGCCCTTGGAGTTATCCAAATTGTCAGAGCCCGCTTTACATCCCCACAAGGCCGCTATCCTCACCCTCACTACCTCACTGGTAGACTTTTGGGCCTGTTGGATAACTCCAAGGGCAGACAGCGCTACTCCATGTGAAACCCGAATTTTTTAAAGGGATTTAAATCGTTGGACGAAAAATGTGAAATTTAAATGAGAAAAGATAGTGAGTCCGAGAAGAAAAATCGGTCTAAATTAATCCCGAACGCGTGGAAGGGTAAAATTGGTCAAAAGATCCTAATTTCGGTGTAAATTCGATGAAGAAATTTCATTAAAAATATGGATTTAGGAAATCTTGATCAATAAAGGAGAAATTATGGAATTTCGAGTCCAATTGGTCAAGATACGAAGATATTACGAATTTTCGTAATTTTCGCCCGGGACATTATCCCGAAAATATGCGAAAAATACACAGAAATAGTTAAAATAAATTAAATTAATTAAATAAATTAATTAATAAAATATAACATAATTTTTTAAAATATTTTGTACAATTTATTATTTTTATTTGATTAAAATAAAATATAATAAAATATAATAAAATAATAATAAAGTAAAAAAAAAAAACGAAATTGAAAACAGGAAATCGGGAATTGGAGATTGAAGGAAACAGAAGACGAAACCAGGAAACCCGAACCCAGTCCCGTCTGCCCCAGCCACCGCGAGCCACCACCGGAGATCCGACCAGGCGAGAGAGCCGAGCTCGCCGGCACCGACAACTGATGGAGGATCGGTGACCGGCGAGAGAAAGAGGGAAAAGAGAGGGAGAGAGAGACCGAGAGAGAAAAGAGAGGAGAGAGAGAGATCGGCGACCGATGAGGGGAGGAGCGAACCACCACCGGCCAGAGGGGACCTCTGCGACGCTGATCCAGGTGCAGATCGGCCTGAAACGTCGCCGAACGGCGCGGGAAAAATTTGGTGCCGCCGTCGGAGGAGAGAAGAGGCCGGACCGGCCACTTTCCGGTGAGCTTTGGCGAAGCCGACCACAGATCCATGCATCGGACTACCCCGCGAACAAGCTGGAGGCGGAAGCCGGCGGAGAACCGGCCGGAAAAGCCCCGAACGGCGAAGGAGAAGTTGAACCAGAACTGAACCGGACCGAATCGGACCGATCTGAACCGGTCTGAACCGGACCGAACCGGTTCAGCTAAGAAAGAGAGGGAAAAAGGAGAAAAAGGGAAGAAAAAGAGAAAAAGGAAAAAGGAAAAAGGAAAAATTTTCGGGGATACATCGGACTTCGGGTAAGTCGGTAAGAGGTCAAAAGTGACAGATTTAATTTTCGAAAAATTTATTTAAATTATATTTGATCGAAAATTCACCCGAAATTAAATATATAAATTGTGCAGTTCGACGATAAATCACGTACGTGAGCCCGATCGAACTTCGAATTGCGCACTATCACAAAATCTCGGGTAAGTAAAGCTCATTTACGACAATCTATGTAATTATTGCGCATTAAAAGTTTATTTTACGAGTTACGGATTAAATTGCGCATTTAGTGGATTAAATCGAGATTTTTAATTAAATTGTCGTTAATGATATATGAGCTATTCAAAGAGTCTAGAAAAGGCCCAATAAGTACTAATGGGCCCAGTGAGCCCAATAAGCCTCGATGAAAGAATTAATAAGTGGAAACGGGCTTAAAAAGGATTAAGGCCCATTAAGGTGCAATCGGGCCCAATAAGAGAGAAATTGGCCAATTAGCTAACCCGACAGTAATAAATATGAGGAAAATATTTATTGAGTTGAATACGATTAAATCGAGGTTTATATCGATAAAACCGAGCAAAAAGAGTAAAATCGATAAAAGTCAACTTTTGGTCAAAGCTTCGATATAATCACATACTTTGGATATGTTGAAATGAAATTAAGCCATATGTGATAAGTTGAACTTGTTTTGCAGCAGCTCGATCTATCGACACGTTTTACGAGGTAAATTCGAGCATCGAGGAAAGTGCTCTACATCAGTCGCTAAGAGGTAAGGGATATAATTTAGAGTAGCGTTAGTACTCCTTTATCCTTACCAGCTGTTTATGTATGAGAATTGGACGAAATGGATTTCCAACTGTATTCAAACCGAAACCAAAACCATTTCCCGAGTTTTCAGCATGTTTTATATATATGAGATACATTTTTACAGCATACATGTTTATAAAAGTGATTTTTCACTTCTGAAATGAAAGCATAGTATTTTCACGTGAGATTACGGGTTAGAATCCTGATATGTTTTACGAAACCATGTTTTCATGATACGGGTTAAAGTCCCGAGACAGCTTTTAAGCTATATTTTCACAGTACGGGTATGAGTCCCAAGAAATAACTATTATAACTATGCTTTCCATATTTACACGGGCTAGAGTCCCGCAATGATTTATGAAAACTATGTTTTCTATGAGAAACGGGCTAGAGTCCCGTAATGATTTATGAAAAACGGGTTAGAGTCCAGTAACGATTTTAATACACGGGTATGAGGCCCGAAATGATTTTGATAAATTGGGTAAGAGGCCCAAAATGATTTTTGTGGGGTAAAAAGGCATGATATGAAGAAAGTCAGAGGATCTGGGGTCGATCTCGTATGGAGACGATCGAGGATCTACCTAGCCGACGGCCAGAGAACGGGCAGGCTCTGACTTGATATGAGAAACGTGCGTATAGATCACACTTGGTGATGCACGTGAGTTCATGCGTATAGTCCCCATTTAGTGGTGCACGAGAGATAGGGCAGCATACGACCCTGATCCAGTCCTACGGCTCCCCTGTACTATGGCCATGAGTACCCATGATTTAGTCCTACGGGACCAGATGTATGATGTCCTTCGGGACTAGTATATGAGACAATTGCCTGACCCTACACGATGAATTGACGGAATGATATATATATGTTTTCGCACATTTCATGCTACCTGTTTTATGATTTTATGGAGCACATATTTTCTATGATGAGATTTTAAAGGTAGCCATAAGTATGTTTTACGAAATGTGTATATGACAATACAATTTCATTTTAAAGTGATAAGCATGTTATGATATGCATGATTAAGTTTTGAGATGCTTTTACTTGTTTACACGACGTGATATGCATACTATATATGAGTTTTACCAAAAAGATGCATGATGTGTAAACTTATGATTTAAGCATACTTTTACTGCTTTTACGAAATGTAAGCATCTCTACTCCAGTACATGTTTATGCTGATTTGTAAGCCCAAGAGTTTTTCTATGTTTTGAGTATTTAAAGCTATTTTAAATGTATCTCTTACTGAGTATGAAAAACTCACCCCCTCCTCTCCATCTCCCAGATTATCTATAGCGAGTCTACTGCACATACGAGACTGTGGTCATTGACAAGTTAGTCCGACCTTTCATCGGATATTTTCGTAACATTGAGGTACAGTCTTACTTATATTCCAGACATGTGATACAAAATAGACACTATTGTATATAATAGTCGGGATGTAATAGTTGTAAATGATTTTATATATACAGAATGTATGTAA
The DNA here is from genome assembly GCA_033439115.1 of Firmiana major. Classification (NCBI taxonomy): domain Eukaryota; kingdom Viridiplantae; phylum Streptophyta; class Magnoliopsida; order Malvales; family Malvaceae; genus Firmiana; species Firmiana major. Next base: position 11,284,032 of record CM065905.1, read on the forward strand.
TGTAACGAGATCCTGGAAAATGAAAAGATTTTAAATCTAGACATGGACAGGAAAACAACATAGTTAATGGATAAAAAGTTTAAATTAGCCCCATTTTTCCGCGCTTCCGGGGCGTGACACTCCACAACCTCCACGTATTGTCCGCTTTGGCGCATTGGACCGCACGACTTTGTTTCATTCGGGTACTCCAGCCCACATGGCCTGCTTCCCCTCAGAACGCGCCCTCGGAGGCTCAAACTCGGGTTAACACCCTTGTTCTTGCACTCCTGATGCCATTTGAGCCACTGGCTCAATTGGCATCAGGAGTGCAAGAACAAGGGTGTTAACCCGAGTTCGAGCCTCCGAGGACGCGTTCTGAGGGGAAGCAGGCCATGTGGGCTGGAGTACCCGAATGAAACAAAGCCGTGCGGTCCAATAGGTCAAAGCGGACAATACGTTCTCTTTGTCGGACTCAGTGGGGCATGCTCAACATTAGCCTTCATTTCAATTTCATCCTGATTCTCATAGGTCAACTCAGCACGACTTAGCAGACTCAGGTCTACCTCTACGACCTCTGCCTCGTGCACTATCTCATCTAACGCGACTCATATTAGGCATTCCTGCATTCTCAACCATTTCTTAATTAAAACCCATCTCGATATATACTATTGTATCTAACCAAACAATAACATGGGGATGTAATTTCCTAATTACTGACACGGACACACATCAGACCAATTTCTGCTCTGATACCACCTTTATATGTCACGACCCAAAACTACCCAAAAATCAGAGTAAATTTTTAGCGTTTTGTTATTTTCTTTCATGCTTACCTGTCCTCTGATCGTGACCACACTCCACTAACTAATTGGGCTGTGCGTCAATGCCAGTCCCACCATTCATTTACCATATAACTTAATTCTTTCTCAGTCATTTATAAGTATTTACAATATTTATACATCCCCTAGAGTCACTTACAAACATGTTACTGTGCTATGCTTATTTAGATACAATATGTACAAGTGTATATACCTTAAATGATGGGCAGCAGCGGATATCCGGAATGCAGTACTGAGTCGCCTCAACTTCTACTGGAGATTATCTGTGGGAGAAAATGAAAGGGGTGAGCACATCAAGCTCAGTAAGGCAATCCTACGAACAAGTAGGTAACCATACTACCTATATGAACGTGGTGCCATGCATAAACCACCCTTTCTCCACACATTTTAAAATAGATGATATGAGTTATGATGTTATGTAAATCCATTCGCATGGCAAAATTCAACATGCAATTATTTCAAATCATTTCTTTCTCATTTAAAAATTTCATAATAAAGTCAGGACTCGACCCCTCCTTCGAGTGATCCTGACTCACACAAAACCATGAAAATTAGTTTACATCACACATGGGTTTAAAAAGCATGGAAATAGCATCATGCAAATTTAGTTTAAAACCCAGTTTCAATCATTGTCAAAATCATCAACATGCGAGACTAGGCAACATCTGTATATCAGTAATAACCAGGACTATGGCCGTGTGTCCTCGTGAGCCCCTCTGTTACACGGATCCTAGTGTGCGGGGTCTCACCCTGATCGGGAACCGCCCGGGAGGTGGGTCAATCCAACTCGTCAGTCTTATCCGATCCCACGCATCCGTAGATGCCACACGTATCCAAAGATACCACGCATCCGAAGATGCCACACGTATCCGAATATACCACGTATCCGAAGATACCACACGTATCCAAAGATACCACGCATCCGAAGATGCCACGCATCCGAAGATACCACACGTATCCGAAGATACCACGCATCCGAAGATGCCACACGTATCCGAAGATACCACGCATCCGAAGATGCCACACGTATCCGAAGATACCACGCATCCGAAGATGCCACACGGTACAACGTACTCCATGCTACTTGCACGGTACAACATACTCCGTGGACCCATATCATATCTCTATACTCATGCCACGTCTCAAAACGCACGTGCGAGCCTATTTAATCGGTGACACACAGTCTACCCGATGCTCCAAGCACGGCTCATCGCATGTTCTCATAAAAATCAGTGCGAGCGATGCTCAGCACTCTCATCAAATTAAGTAAAACTAGTGCGTTTTAATTGTCAGAGCCCGCTTTACATCCCCACAAGGCCGCCAACCTCATCCCTCACTCTCACCCCACTTAAGAGGTCTTTTGAGCCTGTTGGGCCTTTTGGCTGACTCCAAGGGCAGACAGCGCTACTCTAAACAAATTCAGTAAAACTAGTGCGAGCTAGGCTCTAGCACTCTATATATGAATCACATGAAAATCTTATAAAATCTGGTGCGAGTTAAACTCCAGCACCCTGTCTCGAAAAAGCATGTGAAATCTGGTGCGAGTTATACTCTAGCACCTATGCATATAAAACTCTAGTGCGAGCTCTCGCTCCAGCACTAATGCATGCATCACCCAAATCAAAACATCGTGCGAGCTGAGCTCCTGCACGTCACATGTAAATAAAAACACGTAGGCGGCTCTGTTTCCTCAAAACAGTTTTCGAAACAATTATATCGTTGAAAGTATGCCATGCTGTGCATTTTCTTTCAAGGTTAGCCAGCCTACTCATGCATGCATTAAAATGTCTCCAGAACGAGCAGAAACCTCTTGTTCTTGCTCCTTCCAATTTTTCCTAAATTTGTAAATTTTACCCTTAACAAGGGTATTTTGGTAATTTACCCATTCGGGGCACTAAAATTATTATTTGACCTCTAGACCCTTCAGATAATTTTTAAAGGACTGCGAATGAACATAAAATTTCGTAAAGTTACCTCTAGCAGTCCGCAGAATTCCCTTACCTTATTTTCCTGTCGAGTCTGACCTTTCCTTTTCTACTGTTGTCTCGTCGCGCAGTCCGATATGCTCCCAATCAAACCTCCAGAACTGCGTATAATTATTCCTCAGGTCAGATATCATACAATTTAATTGTATTTCCTATTTTCTGGGCTTAATTTAAATCATTGGGCCCATTTACCCCTATTGGGCCCGATTGCACCTTAATGGGCCTTAATCGGCCTTAAGCCCGTTTTCCACTTAAATTTTCACATTATCGAGGCCTATTGGGCTCATTGGGTCCACCAACAATTTATTGGGCCTCGTTCTAATTCTCGAATAGCTCAATTTATTATTTACGACAATTTATCCGACTTTCCATAATTTAATTCAATTTATGCGGAATTTAAATTCATATCACGCATAACGATGTAAATTGTCGTAAATAAGGGTTACTTACCCGAGATTCCATGCTAGTATGCAAATCGAGGCTGTCTCGAGCTCTCGTTGGATGCCAATTGTCGAGCTACACAATTTCATAATTTTTCGGGTAAATTTCTAGTCGAAAATTAATTAAATAAAATATTTCAAAATTTAAATCGGTCAATTTCGACCGCTACTGACTTACCCGAAGCTCGATTGCATTGTCGAGATTTTTCCCCAATTTTTCCTCTTTTTCTTTTTCCCTTTTTCTCTTTTTTTTTCCCTTCTTTCTTGGCTGAACCGGTTCGGTCCGGTTCAACCCGGTTCGGACCGCCGGTTCACCCCGGTTCACTCCGGTTCGCTTCGATTCAGGGCCTTGCCGGTCGGTTCTCCGTCGGCTTCCACCGCCAGCAGCTCCGCGAGGTTGTCCGCATCTCAGATCTGCCTTCGGTTTCACCCAAGACCGCCGGAAGGTCGCCGGTTCAGCTGTTCTCCTCACCGTCGGTACCCATTCCTCTTTTCGCCGTTTTTCGACGCCGTTCATCGATTTCGGCGGTTGTTTCCGGTGCCATTCGGCGCACCGTCGTCTGGGCTTCCAGAATCGAGCCTTGGTGGGGCTCAAATCAACCCCGATGGTCGCCGATCGGAGCGTCCCTCCCCGCGGCTTTCTCCTTCCGTTTTCGGCCTCCTCCGGCGTCGGTGTGGCACACCGTCGGTACCAGGGGGGTCGCCGACCTCTCCTCTCCCTTTTTCGGTGGTCGTGACCTCTCATCCGGCGCCGGTGGTGGCTCGCCGGTGATCTTCGGTTTGCTTCGTTTTTCTGTTCTCTGCTTCTCTTTCTCTCTCCCCGACATTTCAATCTTCTTTTTTTTTTAACTTATTAATTAATTTATTTTTATTTATTTATTTATATTATATTTTAATCATTAAAATACATTAAAAATACCCAAATATCTACCAAAAATTATTATTTTATTCCAAATCAATTAATTTAATTTTATTTAATTAATTTATTATATTTTAACCCTTTTTTGAGTATAATTTCTCCATATTTTCGGGATATTATCCCGAATGACTTTTCAATATATTTTTTGATTATTTTCGGGATTATTTTTCCGAACTAAAAATTTCGATTAATCCCGATTAATTCCAATAAATTGATATTTTGATCAATTTAACCCAAAATAAATTTATTTCACCTTTATTGACCAAGATTTCTCAAATCCATATTTTTAATTAAATTTTCTTATCGAATACCGGCTTTCAGTCTTTTGACCATTTTGCCCTTGCACGTGTTCGGAATTAATTTAACCCAACTTCCTTTCATGAACACTCACTCACTTCGCATTTTAAATCCTTATTTCCAATCCGAATCCCATTCGGTTAAATTTTTGACCATTTTCATCCCTCATAAAAATTTACGATTTAATTTCGGGTCTTATAGCCGGCTACAACAAAGTGGCAGAAACGGCACCGTTTGGCCGGAAGGAAAGTGAAGGAAAAGGAGGGAAAAGGAAGGAAAGAGGAAAGGAAAAGAAAGGAAAAGAAAAGAAAAGAAAAGAAAAGAAAGGAAAAAGGAAAGAAATTTACCGGGGACGACTCGAGATTTGGGTAAGTTGACTGAGGGTCGAAATTGACCTACGGGTAAATTTTGGAAATTTATTTAATATTTTATTTAATGAAAAATAATCCGGATTTACCTAATTGTACAGCTTTTCGACAGAGACCGAACGAGAGCCGATTTAGCTTTGATTTTTGTACCCCGCATCGTATCGGGTAAGTACATTTTAATTTCGGCAATATGAGTTCTTTAAATATAGAGTTTTAATTATTTTACGGAATTATGGATTAATTTCGCATAGAAAGGAATATTTTTCGGAGTTGTAATGTAATTGCTATAAATGGTATACGGGCTATCCGATGAGTTTGGAACGAAGCCCGATAATTATTAGTAAGCTGCATAAGCCCGGTATACCCGAAGAAGGGAATTAATAAATATAAAAGGGCTGAAAATGGGCCGAGACCCAATAAGGTAGATAGGGCCCAATACTTTAAAGTTGGTCAGTAAATGTAATATACTGATCAAGATAATTGAATTAACCTCAACTGTGTGGTTATATGTAGTTACGTACATTTGGTTGGCGCGCATTTGGGTTGAGAGATTCAGTATCATCGAGACAGGTTAAGTCTGCGCGCGATTCCAAGTAAGGGAATTTTACGAACTGCTAAAGATAGCTTTACGAATTTTCGACGCCATTTACAGTCTTTTAAATTATCCGAAGGGTCTAGATTTGAGATAAAAATTTTAGGGCCCCGGATGGGCAAATTACCAAAATACCCTCGTCAAGGGTAAAATTTCAAATTTTAGAAAAAAGTGTAAGGAGCAAGAACAAGGGTTCCTGCTCGTTTTTGAAGTATTTTGGTACATGCATGAGTAGGTCGGCTAACTTTTAAATGAAATTGCACAACATTTCATATCTTCAACAAGTGTTGATTTTTGTTGAAATCGATTTGAGAAATGTAGCCGCCTACGTGACTTTTCAGAAATGTGACGTGCTAGAGCTCAGCTCGCACGAGTTTTGATTTGTGCAATGCTTTCATTAGTGCTGGAGCGAGAGCTCTCACTAGAGTTTTACATGATTTTCACGACAAGGTGCTGGAGTTTAACTCGCACCATATTTTTATATATGATTTTCATGACAGAGTGCTAGAGCTTAGCTCGCACTAGTTTTACTTGATTTGATGAGAGTGTTGGAGCACCGCTCGCACTATCTTTTCTGAGATCATACGATAAGCCGTGCTTGGAGCAGCGGGTGACTGTGTGGCACACCGATTAAATAGGCTCGCACGTGCGTTTGGAGACATGGCATGAGTATGCAGATATGATATGGGTCCACGGAGTACGTTGTACCGTGCAAGTAGCATGGAGTACGCTGTACCGTGTAGCATCTTCGGATGCGTGGTATCTTCGGATACGTGTGGCATCTACGGATGCGTGGGGTCGGATAAGACCGACGGGATGGAGTGACCCACCTCCTGGGCGGTTCTCGATCATGGTGAGACCCCGCACACTAGGATCTGTGTGGTAGAGGGACTCCCGAGGACACATGGCCATAGTCCTGGTTATTACCGATATACAGATATTGCCTAGTCTCGTGTTCCGTATATTTATGTTTTCTGACATTGATGTTTTCGAGAAACATAATTTTATGGATTTTGTGTGAGTCAGGGCTACCCGAGGAAGGGTTAAGTCCTGATTCTTATTATGAAATTTTAACGAGAAATAAATGATTTAAAAGATATGCATGTTAAGTTTTCATGCTCTTTGAGATTTCATGCGAGTTATTTTACATGACATCATAACATAGCATCCGTTTTGGAAATGTGTGGAGAAGGGGTGGTTTATGCATGGCACTACATTCATGTAGGTTGTATTGTTATCTACTTGTTCGTAGGATTGCCTTACTGAGCTTGATGTGCTTACCCCTTTCATTTTCTCACACAGATTTCTTCCAGTAGATTGGGAGGCGACTAGGTACGGCATTTTAGTTATCCGCTGCTGCCTATCTTTTTGAGGTATATACACGTTATATATGTTTCTTGTATCTGAATAACATGAGCACAGTACTATATTTTGTATGACACTGGGATGTATAGAGTGGGCGTAAATATGTAATGAAATGGAAGAAGTTTAGTGCAGAATATATGAACTTATATTTAAATTAAATTGTGCACTAATTGTAAATATATGGAAATGATATGGGCACTGACATACAGCCCAATTATTGGTTATGGTTGGTCACGATCAGAGGTAAGCATGAAATAATAAAACGCGAAAAATTTACTCTGATTTTCGGGAAGTTTTGGGTCGTGACAAATGGGGACTTCCCTGTCTTCCTCCATGTCCAAAACAATAAAATCTGCATGGAAAATAAACTTGTCCACCTTTACTAAGACATCCTCAATGACCCCCTTCGGATATTTAATTGATCAATAAGCTAACTAGAGGGTCACTGTGGTGGGCTTGGCATCCCCTATTCCTAACTTATGATAGATAGATGATGGCATCAAATTTATACTAGCTCCTAAATTGCACAGGGCTCTACCAAAGAATAAATTTCCAATAGTGCATGGTATGGTAAAACTCTCGGGATCCTTAAGCTTGGGGGGTAATTTTCTCTGGATAATGGTACTACATTCCTCAGTTAAGGCCACCGTTTCATAGTCTTCTCTTCCTCGAGAGGATATCCTTTAGAAACTTCACATAACTTGGCATTTTCTCTAAAGCATCTGCGAAAGGAATATTGATGTGAAGCTTCTTAAAAACCTCAAGGAATTTAGCAAATTATCGTTCCAGCTTTTGATCTTGGAACCTCTGAGGAAAAGGTATTGGTGGTCTAACTAGAGGCAATGTAGTGGGAACCTGTGTAGCATTAGAGAACGAGAAAGGCAATGAAGAAGAAGAAGAAGAAGAAGGTATAGATGAAGAAGTGCCTAGCTTGGATTCTTTTGCAGCTTGATCCTGATGTTCCTGCTCTTTCTGAGCTGCTTCATTAGAACATAAGGATTCTTCAACTATGTGCTCAACATGATTGGACTTAACTTGTGGCTCCTCTAGCTCTTTGCCGCTCCTAAGGATGATGGATTTTACATGTTCTTTACCCTCCCTTTGCCTAACAGGATTAGCTTCAGTGTTGCTAGGAAGGGTCCCTTGAGGACGTTGGCTAAGAGCATTTGCTATCTGTCTAACCTGAATTTCTAAGTTCTTAATTGAAGCAGCTTGATTTTGTAGGATAGTCGTGAACATTTCCTCAAGCAAGGGCTTCTTCTCAGCTGCTGGTGCATGGTGTAGTTGTGGCTGCATAAGTGGTAGTGGTGGTGGTGATTGATGGAAGTGAGATGGATGATGCTGAAATTGTGGTGGGGATGGTTGATGAGGCGGGTGATATGGAAATTACGACTATGGTGGTACATGAACCGGTGGAGCTTGAAAACTAGGGGGTTCTACAGGTCTAGAGCTAGAAGTTTGCCCTTGGTTTTGGCTCTAGGAGAAGTTAGGATGGTTCCTCCACCCTGGATTATAGGTATTTGAAAAAGGGTTGTTCTGTTGCTTCTGAAGTGGAGCAACATACTGAACCGATTCTAGGTTGAGCGGACACCTATCTACAGAATAGGTACCACTACACAGCTCGTAGGAAAGAAAAGGACTTTGGACAGAAAACAATGTGTTAGGATTAGTGGAAGGATTATGTTGGGTACTGAGCGACTCTACCTTCTTCATAAGATTAGCAATTTGAGAGGTCAAGGTAGACAGTGTGTCAAGCTCATAAATACCTGCGGACTTCTTTGGTAATTGCCTCTCCGAGGACCATAGATAGTTGTTAGCCGCCATCTTTTCTAACAACTCGTAAGCTTCCTCCTCTGTTTTATACATTAGCACTCCTCCCGCCGCAGTGTCAACAATGGTCCTATTTGGGCTTGTAAGTCCATTGTAGAAGGTCTGGACTTGCAGCCACAAAGGTAGACCATGATGAGGGCACTTCCTAAGAAGCTCCTTATATTGTTCCCATGCTTCGTAAAGAGATTCAGAGTCGTACTGGGCAAAGGAAGATATATTACTACGGAGTTGGGCTATTTTAGAGGGAGGGAAAAACTTAGCTAGAAATTGATGGGCTAACTCGTCCCATTTAGAAATAGATCCTGGGGGCAAGGAGGTTAACCAGTGTCGTGCCCTATCCCTAAGCGAGAAGGGGAATAATCTAAGCCTAAGCGCATCATCAGATAATCCATTGTGTTTAAACGTGTTGCACAAGTCTAAGAATTGCCCAAGGTGAGCATGTGGGTTATAGTGTGGAAGCCCACTAAACTGTAGAGAAGTTTGGATCATCTGGAGGATTACAGGCTTAATTTCGAAGTTATTTGTAGGGACAGCTGGTGGCCTAATGCCGGAATAATATCTTCCAATTGTCGGCATCGCATAATCGCCAATAGTTCTAATTTTCCTATTTTCTGCCATGGTGAATTGTAGCGGAGCTAATAATTTCCTAGAGTCCTTTCGAATTTTTCTAAGAATGTGTTCGATTTCAGGATCTAGAGGAAAGCAATCAAAACTTCTAGCTCTACGCATACAATCATCGAAAAGTCCTTAGAAATTTTTTTAAATTTTAAATTTTTATTTTATTTTTTCAATTAACTAATCTAGATTAAACATTTACAACCTATATATTTACAAGCTAGAATTACACCAAAGCATAATTTCACCGATATTAATTAACAACTAATTAAAACTTCCCCGGCAACGGCGCCAAAAACTTGATAGGCCCAAAGGGCATTATCCGCAAGTGCACGGGTCGTACAAGTAATAATGAGATTTGAGTCTCGAGTTATCGTCCCACAAAGAAGTTGATCAGCCTAATTAACTACCGATTAATCTTATCCTAAGTATATCCTAGCAAATTATGAAATTAAGGAGGGTGATCTACATAGCTTGAATTAAAAATATTGAATGCAATAAAATAATAAAAGCTATAAAATAAAGAAATTAAAACGAGCAAAATTACTTACAGTGCTCCACGCAATTAAAAAAAACCTACAAAAGAAATTAAAACAGTTAAAACTAATTAACGCAATTAAAATAAAATGCAATTATGAAAATAAAGCAATAAAATTAAATTACAATTAAACTAACCTAAAAATACATGTAATTAAACTAATAAAAATTGCAAATTTAACTAACCTAAAATCTAATAAAAATAGAAACCAAATTAAAAATGCATGAAAAACATTTAATCTAGATTAATTCTAAATGCCACTTATAAAACACTAAACTAAAATAAAATCCTAAAACATTTAATATAAAATTAACTACTAAAAAAAATTAAGACTAAAAATTAAATTAACAAATTTAAACACTATAACTAATCTAAATTGACAACTAACAACTATCCTAAACTAACAACTAATTATCATAATCAAAAATAATAAAAATACATTAAACATTAAGCTTAACAAAAGAGAGATGGCCAAACAAGGCCTTAAACAATTTTGGCAATTAAATGGGACCCGAGCAATTGGTACTGTTCCCTGTCTTTCTAATTTCATGTTCAGTTCCAGGCTATGTTCACGGTTTTAGCTATTGCTCTTTGCTGCATTCTGCATGTTCGCCTGGTACAGACTGCACCCTGCTAGCTCTCGGTTCCTGCTACCTGGTCTGTTCTCGGTTCAGGGCTACTCTCGGTCTGCTACTCCATGCTCTGTTCCAGCTTGCTTCAACAACTCTCACCAACTCTGCTGCATCCAATCTGTCTATGGCTCTCGGTTTCATGCATTTCTTCTCTGCCCATGCTTCAATCACAAGTCTTCTACACCATGCTCCTGATTCCCTGCCTAACTCAATTCCAGCAATGTTATACAGCAGCGATGACATAGTCCTGTAATGCCATCATCCTCATCGCGTGCCCAGAAAATAAATGAACTGAGATAAGAAACAGAGTGAACGAGAGTTGATAACTATAAAGAAAGTGTTAAAGCTTGAAGACCGAACAGTATTGACACCTACTCTCCTTGCAACATACACTACCAGGAAACAACAAAGCAATAGAAACAGAAGTGCGAAAATAATTAAACAAAACTAGCACAGTAAAATGACTAAGAAACAGAGCAAAGCAGAGTATGATTTTTAGCTACTGTTGCTGCCGAGTCTAACAAGTCTGCCTCCTTTTTTTGTGCTGCTACTACATTGCATCGTGAAGAAATCCGACACCACACCGAAGGGAAGCAGCTCACCAGCTTTGTTCAGGACATGATTATATCGTGAGCAACACCAGCAATGAGCAGTTCCGGCTCCAATCCTGGACTTCTCAAACCAACTTGTGCCACTGTCTGCTTCTCTCTCGGGTAGGATGAACAAGGTGTGACAGCAAAGACACTAGATAAGGTTTAACTTAAATGCAAAATGGTGAAACTACTAGAAAATAAAATGAGCAAGTAAAAAAAATTCTGATGCAAAGGAAGCCGAGAGCTACATTAGGAGAGAATGGCCAAGTAAAATAAAACTAAAAAAAAAAAACAAAGAGCTAATTTAACAGAACCGAGAAGAGCAAATGAAAATGATGCATTGTTTGCCATCAATAGAAAATATCCAAGTAGATGAAGAGCATAAACATGGAATGAAATGGAAGCTAACGGAAATTGCAAAGTAAAACAAATGGGAAAATAAAAAAAAAATACTAGAAAGGAAATAACTCTAAAAACTACTCTAACTACACTACTCCTACTCCTAAAATTACACGTACTTCTACTCCTAAAATTACATACTCTTTCAATTGTCATCCTTTCCTATTTATAAACACACTAGAGGTAAAATTGTAATTTCTACATTCTTGATGAGTTGGCATTTTTTTTGCCACTTGTCTTCACACCATTGGCTCCTTGCAAAGATATTTCCATGTCATCGGTCTTTTTGTCCAATTGGATGTTCTTGGTAGCATGACTCGTGTTGTCCGCATGGCTCAATCTCGATTTTAGCCTAATTTTGGTCTATTTTTCTACTGAAATATTCAAAATTCATCCGGATTTAATTTATCTGCAAACATGAAAATTTTAATTACATAAAGGGGATAATTAATAAAATAAATTGGGGATTTAAATAATTAATTAAGAAATTAAGCATAAATAATTCTAAAAATATAGAATTATCATTCCCCTTCTCACTTAGGGATAGAGCGAGACACTGGTTAACCTCCCTGCCTCCAGGATCCATTTCTACATGGGATGAGTTAGCCCATCAATTTCTAGCTAAGTTTTTCCCTCCCTCTAAAATGGCCAGACTCCATAGTGATATATCTTCCTTTGCCCAGTTCGACTCTGAATCTCTTTACGAAGCATAGGAATGATATAAGGAGTTTCTTAGGAAGTGTCCTTATCATGGTCTACCTTTGTGGCTGCAAGTACAGACCTTTTACAACGGACTTACAAGCCAAAATAGGACCATTGTTGACGCTGCTGCGGGTAGAGCCCTGATGTGCAAAACAGAAGAGGAAGCTTACGAGCTCTTAGACAAGATGGCGGCTAACAACTATCTATGGTCCTCAGAGAGGCAATTGCCAAAGAAGTCGACGGGTATTTATGAGCTCGACACACTGTCTACCTTGACCTCTCAGATCGCTAACCTTACGAAGAAGGTAGAGTCGCTCAATACCCAACATAATCCTTCCACCAATGTTGACCCTGTGTTTTTTGTCCAAAGTCCTTTTCTTTCATGCGAGCTGTGTAGTGGTACCCACTCTGTAGATAGGTGCCCGCTCAACTTAGAATCGGTTCAGTATGTTGCTCTACTTCAGAAGCAACAGAATAACCCCTTGTCAAACACCTACAACCTAGGGTGGAAGAACCATCCTAACTTTTCCTGGAGCCAAAACCAAGGGCAATCTTTTAGTTTTAGACCTGTAGAACCCCCTGTTTTTTAAGTTCCACCGATTCATGTACCACCACAGCCGTAATTTTCATATCATCTGCCTCATCAACCATCCCCACCTCAATTTCAACATCATCCACTTCACTTCCACCAACCACCACCACCATCACAGATATAGCCCCAACATTACCACGCACCAGCAGATGAGAAGAAGCCCTCGCTTGAGGAAATGTTCTCAACGATCCTGCAAAATCAAGTTGCTTCAATTAAGAACTTAAAGGTTCAGGTAGGATAAATAGTAAACGCTCTTAGTCAACGTCCTCAAGGGACCTTTCCTAGTAACAATGAAGCTAATCCTGTTAAGCAAAGGGAGGGTAAGGAACATGTCAAATCCATAACCTTTAAGAGTGATAGAGAGCTAGATGAGCCATAAGTTAAGTCTAGACCTGAACAACCCATAGTTGAAAAACCCATAGGTTCTAACGAAGTAGCTCAAAAAGAGCAGGAACATCAGGATCAGGCTGCAAAAGAATCCAAGCTAGGCACTTCTTCATCTATACCTTCTTCTATTTCACAGACTTCCTCATCCTATGATGCTACACATGTTTTCACTGCATCCTCTCCAGTTAGACCACCAGTACCTTTTCCTCAGAGGTTCCAAAATAAAAAAACTCGATCAACATTTTGCCAAATTTCTTGAGGTTTTTAAGAAACTTCACATCAACATTCTTTTCGCAGGTGCTTTAAAGCAAATGCCAAGTTATGTGAAGTTTCTAAAGGATATCCTCTCAAGGAAGAGAAGACTGGAAGATTATGAGACGATGGCCTTAACTGAGGAATGTAGTGCCATTATCCAGAGGAGATTACCCCCCAAGCTCAAAGATCCTGGAGTTTTACCATACCTTGCACTATTGAAAATTTATTCTTTGGTAGAACCCTGTGTGATTTAGGAGCTAGTATAAATTTAATGCCATTGTCTATCTATCATAAGTTAGGAATAGGGGATGCCAAACCCACCACAGTGACCCTTCAGCTAGCTGATCGATCCATTAAATATCCGAAGGGGGTCATTGAGAATGTCTTAGTAAAGGTGGACAAGTTTATTTTCCCTGCAGATTTTATTGTACTAGATATGAAGGAAGACAGGGAAGTCCCCATTATTTTAGGCAGACCTTTCCTAGCTACTGGTAGGACGATAATTGATGTGCAAAAGGGGGAGTTAACGATGAGAGTCCAAGATCAGGAAGTAAAGTTTAATGTTTTCAAACCTTTGAAGCTCCCTGATGACTCTCAAGAGTGTTTTAAGATGGAGGTTAAGGAAGATAAAATGTTTGAACATAAGAAATTTGAGAGAAAGATGGAAGTAGATAGAGCTAAGGAGGAATTAATTGTCAACATTCTGTCACCATTTTGGCTGACCCTCCTACTCTTCGCCTTGCTGCCGAGTGTTGTTTTCTTCAGCTGCATTTGAAGTGGTTGTGTTTTCCTTTTCACTTTGTATATAGTTCTTTTTCTTTTTCTTTTCTGTTGTTTTTTTTCTTTGTTTATGTTGCAGATTTCTTTTCCAGCATTACACTTTCAATCAAGCTTCAATTGTTCATTATCATCAGAAAGGGGAGTACTCTGTTCTTGAGCTTAAATTATTATATTATCTGCACACTGAGGACACTGTGCACTTTAAGTTTGGGGGAGGGGATATCACTTGAGCAATTTTGTGAAAAATTGGAAAAATTTTCAAAATTTTTTCAAAAATCTGAGAAAGAATTTTTAAAATTTCTTCGATAATATGAGCTTAAATTGTTTGACTTTTGGGATGATTTAGTGCTTAACATGTAGTTTTCCTATATTTCGATGATATGACCCCATGATTTAGTCTGACTTTGATTAACTGAGAAGCATGATTATAGGAAAAGCATGAAGTTGAATTCTTGAATTTGTCTTAATTCTGATTATGATTACCTCATCTTATGGACATGTCATGTCATGAATCTGTATATTTATTTAGAGAAGGCTTATGTGTACATAGGATTGCATTTGTTCAGTTGATTTTGTGCATCATATTCTAGAATTTGTTTGATCTGATCTCGAGGTGAAACATTAGATCACACTTAATTAGGGAGATGATTTAGGCTATCTTTGGATCGTTTGAGCCTTTCTAGCCTTCCTTGTACATATTCTACCCCTAGTCACCCATCTGGGCTAAATAAGCTTATTTCTATAAATATTCAGGCAAAATTTTTTTCGTAGCTTAAATACTCTGTTCCTATCCCTTACCCCAAAAGCATGAAAAGTCATTGGGATATATTGTGAGCTATATGGGTATTAAGTGATAGTAAAGGAGTATGTATAAAAAAAAAAGAAAAAGAAAAGAAGAAAGAAGAAAATACAAAAATAGAATAAAAAGTTTAGTGAAATAAATAAGTTTGGGGGAAATGATTGGAGCTTTTACATTAAGATCCCAGAAGTAATGCATGTTAAGGGGTAATTAAACCTAAATCGACGTTATCATACCTTAGCCCCAACCTTACATTAAAAGCTTAATGAAGTCCTATTGATTTTTTATTAAGTGTGACTACATTAGTGGAGAGAGAAGTGAAAAGCAAACTTATGGGAATGATCACATGTCATTGACTTTGCATTCATTGTGCTTGCATAATCTGATCCGGATAATGTACTATGAAGTGACTTTGACATTTTTTCACACACTCAAGAGGAGTCCAGTTTGGGTTAGGACTTATGATTGAATGATTCTAATGTTTGACTTGTAATTGTGAGTCTTTGAGATCATAGTCTGTACTTTTTTTTTTGAGGATAATATTGGGGAAATTATTATGTTTTGTACTTGTCATTCTTACATATATTTTGTTTTGCTTGAGGACAAGCAAAAGCTCAAGTTTGAGGGTGTGATAATTCTATATTTTTAGAATTATTTGTGCTTAATTTCCTAATTAATTATTTAAATCCCCAATTTATTTTGTTAATTATCCCCTTTATTTAATTAAAATTCTCATGTTTGCAGATAAATTAAATCCGGATGAATTTTGAATATTTCGGTAGAAAATGGACCGAAATTGAGCTAAAATTGAGATTGGACCACACGAATAACACAAGCCTAGCACATCCAATTGGATAAAAAGACAGATGACATGGAAATATTATTTTTCAAGGAGCCAATGGTGTGAAGACAAGTGGCCAAAAAATGTCAACTCATCTAGGATGGAAAAATTACTATTGTACCCCTAAGTGTGTGTATAAATAGAACATGATGGCAATTAAAAAAAGAAGGTAGCCTAGGTTAGAATAAAAGTAATTTAGGAGTAGGAGTAGTGTTAGAATAGTTTTTCTTGTTTCTTTAAAAAGCTTTCTTGTTTGTTTTTGTCATGCAACCATTGATTTTATATTGATTTAACTACTGTTCATCTTTAAAGTTTGTTTTATGAAAAGTTCCTTATTCCAGTTCATTTTCATTAATGTTGTTCAATCTCTCTTTACTATTCCATGTTTGCCCATTTATTATTTTCCATTTGTTATCTTACTTTCACTGTTTTCATTTACTCTATTTCGGTTGAAGTTTGAGCATTTGGGAAGCTCTGATCACTACTGTCTCTACTTTGTTCTGGTACAATATTGTAGGTGTAATACTGGGTATTGTTCCTACAATACTAGCACGGTGGAACCACAGTGGCATGAGTTGAAAATGAAGCAAGGCTTGATGGTTATATTAGTTGTTTTTACTTCTCTGTTTCACAAAGGTGGTTGTTTTGGTCTTAGTTTTAGATTTTAGGCATGTTTTATGTTGCTTTAAGTAATCATATAGTAGTGCTTAGATTAACCGAAGCTTCTTTAGACTCTTCAATCTCTAGTTTCTGAGTGATATTTCCTGCACCAGAGCATTTGTGGCTATTTCATTTTCCAGTACCATGCTGTTTTCCAGTTTTCGTCTTGCACTTGGCGAGGTTGATGAAGTGATGAGCATGGCTATTTTGGGCTGCTACAACTTGTCTTAAAGGCTGTTGCATCAGCAACTTACTTGCAGACGGGAAGAAGCTGCTGGATGATAGTGCTCGAGTTTATTCCTTGCAGCATAGTAGCATGATTTTTATTCCCCGTTCTACTCTGTTCTCCATATTTTTACTATTCATTAGCTGTTTTTCTTATTATGCATTAATCTCACTGTTATTGATGTTTATGTTGTTGTTAGATGTTTAGCTTATTCAACAGTGTGCATGATGTTGAATGGAATGAAGCTGACTTGTGCTGCAGAATGGAGCTGAAGCAGGAAATGGTTCAGAGTGCAGGACTTGTGCAGCAGAGCAGCAGCAGTGGATAGCCGAGAGCAGCAGCATGATAGAAGCAGAACAGTAGGCTAGACGTGCCTACTAGCTGGTTGTCGTCTGGAGCGGCAAACAGTAGCGAGCTGGGCAAAATCGAGACTAGCATAGCGCCTGGAACCGAGAGAGCAGGACACACTTGGACAAACCAAAAAGAAGCAGGAGCCAGTGCAGCAAAATGGAGCTGAAAGCAGGACAGGGAGCTCACTGATGCTACTGCAGAACAGAGCTGTTACATGCTGCAAATACAAAAGCTGTGTAGAAGTGGACAAAACCGAGAGCTAGCAGGGTGCGGTTTGCATCAGATGAACATGCAGAAACGTACAATGCCAGTAGCTGAAACCGTGAATGCTTGGAAATAAACATGAATTTGGAAAGACAATGAACAATGCAGTATTAGGACACCCACTTGATTTCCAAATTAGCTTAAGGCCTTGTTTGGTTGCGTCCATTTTGTTTAGTTTAATGTTTATTGCATTTTTATTGTTTTGATTATGTTCATTAGTTATTAGTTTAGTATAGTTGTTAGTTGATAATTGTAGGTTAAATTTAATGTTTTAAGTTGTTAATTTAATCTTAGTTTTAAGTCTTAGTTAATAGTTAATTTTATATTATATGTGCTAGGATTCAATTTTTAGTTTAGTATTTTATGAGTTACATTTAGCATCAATTTAGATTAAATGTGTTTCATGCATTTTTAATCTAGTTTTATTTTTATTAGATTTAGGTTAGTTTAATTTGTAATTTTTATTAGTTTAATTACATGCATTTTTTATTTTTGTTTAAATGTTAGTTTAATTTTATTTCTTTATTTTCATATTTGCATTTTATTTTAATTGCGTTAAGTAATTTTAACTTTTTTAATTTTCTTTTGCAGGTTATTTGCTTTTAATTGCTTGGAGCATTGTAAGTACTTTTAGCTCGGTTTTATTTTCTTTATTTTTTATTGTTTATTGATTTTCAGTACTTTTAATTTTCAGACTTAGTAGGCCACCCACATTAAACTTCATAATTAGCTAGGATATACTTAGGGTGAGATTAACCAGTAGTTAATTAGGTGATCAACTTCTCTGTAGGACGATAACTCGTGACTCAAATCCCATTATTAGTTGTCCGACCCGTGCACTTGCGGTAATACGTTTAGATCGTACCAAGTGATCCTAGGCAACACAGTACTAGGTGTGCGGGGCAATCATTGTTGCAACAGGAGGGGGGTTAGTCTATCACAACCGCCAGTTATAACCTCCTCAACTCCACAACACCACACGGTATAGTGTACTCCATGCCACTCGCATGATACGACGTACTCCGTGGACCCTACATCACAGTCAAGGTGCCTGCCATAGGTCTTAGCCCTCAAACCATGGAAAATAAATACCACGTCTCTAAATCCACATGAGAACATCTCTACAGTGCAACACTCAGTCTACACGAGGAAATCAAGCATGGTTTTTTTCAACATGTCTTATATATCAAATAAAATACAGTGCGCGCTTTTGAGCGCGACTCACAGTCGACACTCCGCTCAAACACTGTTTCACATCACAAACTCAAACTCTAGTGCGAGTAAACCTCCAACAACTAGGTCATGCATAGTTCATGTATCAAATCAAGTACGAACAATAGCTCTAGTACCATGCTATGCACAAAACTCATCAAATCAAGTACGAGCAATAGCTCAAGTACTATGTCATGTATAAATCATGAAAATTTTGAGTACGAGTAATAACTCCAGCACTTTATCATGCATCTCATGTAAAATTCAAGTACGAGCTAATTGCTTCAGCACTCTCTCATGCATAAATTATATAAAATTGAGTACGAGTAATAACTCTAGCACTCTATCATGCATGTCTTGGAAATCCAGTGTAAATCATACATCAGCACTAATATATGTGAAAAATATATGAAATCAAGTGGGAGCTATGCTCTGGCACGATTTGTTCTCACATAATTCGATAGATGGCTATTTAAAAAGGGATGATTTTCAAAATATCAAAATCAGCACTATAAAGTGTGCTTAATTCACATCAACCTTAAAACATTAGCCCATCTATTTACTCTTCTGCTAAATAGCAGTAAAACACTCAAAATTGGTGGTTTCCATGCTTTTTACAACTTTTCTCAAAAGTTGTCATTTTTCCTAACTAAAGGTAAAATCGTAATTTGCCACTATCGGGTCACAATAATTATTATTTACTTTTTCTGACCCTCAGAGTTTTTAAGTGAATGTCAAAGTAGACGAAAATACGTGCAAGTATCTCTAACTACTTTTAAAAGTCCCTTATCTACAATCACTTGAGAAATTTTACTTTCTCAACGCTGCTCGATCCAACAGTCCAATTCGATCCTTCACTAATCTCTAGAGCTGCATATAACTATTTATCAGGTTAATTATACTTTTCCTACTGTATTTCACATTAAATATAGTCTATTTCACTTAATGGGCTTTAATAAACCTTAATGGGCCTTACTATGCCTTAAGCCTATTTCCATTTTACTATTTATTTTTGTTGGGCCTATTGGGCTTGTGGGGCCCACCAACTCTTATTGGGCTTATCCGAGACCTATTTCATCACATTGGGTCGAAAACAATTGGGCTTGGTCCATTGGACCTCCCGGTCACATGCCATGGCCGAGAGCATCCCATGCCGTCGGTCACACCATGGCATGCCGTCCATGTCCATTTGTTTAACCAATTCACTTAGGCATTTTCACAAACACTTGGTTGGCAATGTTCTTAAGCTTCACTTAGTTCATTTAGGCATTTTATCAAACACCTTGATTGCCAACTAAATTCATGTATTAATCAAATTGATTAATTCTAACTATACCATAATCATGAACACATGTACATCAACTCATTTATGCCTTAAAATCATATGGGCATTCATCAATATATCACTACTCACTCTCGGTCAAACCATGTTCATAGTGATTTCATATGTTTCAATGCTTAAAACATATACCAATATACTCAAAATCATTTATACATTAACATATATGAATTTGAAAGCTTGAAATTATACCTAGTATTTGTGTTCACACTTGGCTGAAACTTTGAAGCCTCACGGTTTGCACACTATGGCTCCTTGATAGCCAATTCCAACATATGTTAATCCTCACTCAATTTAGAACAACTTTCATGAAGATTTCTAGTTCCAAATATGCCTTTTTCCTAGTGATTTCTAGTGAGAGAAAGCTTGGATAAATGTGTTTTAATGGTTTCTTCTTCTAGCTGAGAATGATATGTTGAAGAAGACAATGTGGTGGCTGATTTTATAAGCCACTTACTTACCATTAAGCCTTACTTTCCAGCCATCAAAATTGACTTTCAAAAAGTTAGGTAATGGTTATCATTTTGGACTTTGTTACCTTTCATTAATGGCTTTTAACTTATACTAATGGGTTTTTTAATTGGGCTTCTTGGTTTGGGCTTTCTTAATGGGCTTTCGGGCTGAAATGTGTACTATACCTCGGGCCTTTAATTGTCTAAATATTTGGCCTATCAATCGGTCCAACAATTCGGTCTAAGGGGCCTAAGAAATTCGATCTACACTTAGTATACCTTAATGGGCTTTAAAATCTTCACTTTGGCCCATTACGTTTTTAACCATTAAATTTAATCCGGAATCCATCCGAATAAATTTTTCTTACTTCTGGGGATGATTATCTTGTATTCTGACCAAAAATATTTTTCCCCAAATTTTTCTCCATACTTAGGTAAATTTTTAACCATGATTAGTCAACTATGGTAAAAGTTCACTTTCCTTAACTACAGTTGACTTTTTCCTTAATCATTGACCAAGTTGACTTTTTCTCAAAATTTTAAAAGTGTCATATCTTATGTTTTGCACTCTCGTCTTTACGTTTTGGCCATTTTCGGTAGGTGAATACACCCGAAATACCTTAAATACCTTAATTCGCTAAAAAGGTCCGTTTTTTACCTTTTTTTAGCTTTTACTCTTGTTCTCTGTGTTCGGGACTAAATCAAACCAACTTTCCTTCATGAGCTCTCTATATTTTCTCATTTTAAGTTCTTCTCTTCAGTCAGAATGATTGAGATCCACTTGGTTTAACCTGTGGCTCTTATAGCTCACATTAGGCTTTTATGTAGCTTATAAGTGTTAAATCATTTCACATACACTTTAAATCTAGTAAATAGTCTTCTTATGATTCATCTATAATAATAGAGTGTTCATACACATAGGAATCATAAGGAACAAGCTACATAAAGTACGGGTTTGAAAGGATGCACAGTACTTTTTCGTGTAATAGCTCAGTGGCAAAACTGAATAGTTCTAAAGCCTTTTTAAATTACCTCTCTTCTATGATCTTTGTGCTCGGTGTTTCTTCAAGCACGTATGTAAATTAAAATTGGAATGTCTTAGGGGAGATAAAAGATCAGAAAGAATGTGGGATATCCTTGTCTACTAAGGGGAACAAAATTGATTGGAATGATACCTTTAGTATCACAGAACAATCTATGACCAAGCCACAACACATTGAAGAAATGGAAATGCCATATTGAGACAGAAAAATGAGAGGGCCATATGCTTATTGTTTCATGTGATTTAGATAATTTATATATTTACTTGACAAATTTATGTTCGATAAATTTTGTTCTTATGCTATCATACATTTGGTAAAGTAATCAAAGATTTCTCAATTCGTGACTATGATTGATGATATTTGAATATCTTATGATGGGAATGAGTAACTCAACATAACATGCAAAAGACTTGAAGAAAAAAGTGCACAAAGGAGGCCAAACACGTACTTGAAACAAAAAATGCATGAAGTAAGTCATGCATAAAGACCAAAGTGAAAAAAGCATGAAGCGAAAATGCATGAATTAAGCAACGCACTCGAAGAAAAAGGACTGAAGTGAAATGTGCGTGAAATAGGCTATGCATGGACTTAAAGCAAAATGTATGCGAAGTAAATCATGCATAAAGACAAAAGTGAAAAAAATGCACAAAGTAAGCAATGCACTTGAAGAAAAAGGTTTGAACAAAAATGTGCACAAAGTAGGCTACGCATGGACATGAAGTGAAAAGTATGTAAAATAAGTCATGCATGAAGATAAAAGTGCAAAAAGCTTGAAGCAAAAAATGCACGAAGTAAGCAATACACTCAAAGAAAAAAGCTTAAACTGAAAACAAGCGTAGTAGGTACTAATGGACATGAAGCGAAAACTGTGCAAAGTAAGTCATGCGTGAAGACGAAAATGCAAAAAGGTTGAAGCGAAAAATGTGAGACCCCATGTATACATGACATTCCTTATGGTTCAATCGTTGTATGACATTATTATATGTTAATGGAATCATAAGACGAATGATTTTGGTTTATGAAAATGAGAATGAGATAGTTATACGTACGTAAAATCGCATAAAGGGTAAATAAGGGGCTATAGGGACCAAATGTTGAACTAAAGGTGATTAAGTCATCCTGACTGAAGAGAAGAACTTAAAATAAGAAAAAGATAGAGGGTTCAAGAAGGGAAGTCTGTTTGATTTGGTCCCAAACTCATTGGTGTAGTGTAAAGTGCCAAAAGGCCCGGATAAGCCCTAATTTAGTGGTTAAGCGATTGTAGTATTTTTGGGGTTAGAAGTGCACCAAAACCCTAGAGATAAATGTTACAATGATAAGAACTCATATAAATGAGTAATATATGAAAAATGGACAAAAATAAGATGGCAAGTTAAAGGAAAAGTAAAGATAGGAAAAATTACCTTGAAAGTTAAGCATTAAATCAGGTAAAGTGAATAATTGATGGATCGAACTTGGAAAATGACCAATTAGGACATTGATGTTTGGGGTTTAGGTCAAGATATGTCTAAGGTACTAATACAAATAATTTGGTAGGATTTAAAAGGCTGAAATAAAGGAGAAAACCATAATGGGCCAAGAGATGAATTTTAAAGCCCATTTCGGGTAAGTTGAATTGGGTCGAATTGTGCAAGCCCATTTGGCCAAATGAGTGGGCCATTTTATGAGTCCAATCTGAAGTAAACTTAAGGCCCTAAGTGTGCTGAAAATTACAGCCCAATAAGCCCAAGGGAAGGCCCAAACCGAGAGCCCATAAGATAAGCTCATTTCAAGTGATGTCTTAAACCCATTTAGGTAAACCAAGCCCAAAACCCATGGATCATGACCCAAACCCATTAACCCATTTTATTGGCTGAACATTTAATGTGTAATTAGTCAACTATAAGCCTTAGAGACTAAGGAAAAATCAGCTGGACACTATCATCTTCACCAAACCGAGAATTACCCCATTAAAGGCCAACTTGAGCAAGCTTTCTCTCTCTAGAAAAATCACTACCCTAGAGGAAACATTGGAACAAGTGATCTGAAACAAAGTTACTCCAAATTGAATGAGGAACAACATATCCAAAATTAAGCACCTGATAAGCTGATTTTGACCTCCCAAAATTAGGGCAAAGTCACGGTTTTGGTAAGGTAAGCAAGCTAGGCATGTTTACAAGATTCCAACTTCTAGTATATGCATCTAGGGATTTTTCTAAGATGATTGGTATATTAATTAAGGGCTGAAACAATTGATTTCATGATGAATTGATCATAGCCAAAAATGGGTATTTGATGATTCATGTATGTATGGTTAAATTAGATGCATGGATAGGTTAGGTAACATGTGTACATGATGTTAATGTGATTAATTTCAATCAAATTGGTGAATTGGTGGATGAATTGAGTTAGGGCAGCCAGGTGTTTGTAAAATGCGTGAGTGAAGGATAAAACTAAGCTAAATTGAGTATGCTAAGTGTTTGATAAAATGCTTGAAAGAAGGTTGGCTAGGAAACTAGGCATGTTGGCGTGAATTGCCATGGCATTCAACCATGGTTGGCTTGGATGGCATTTGGCCACCATGCCATGGCTGAATGGTTCAATGAGCCTAACCTAAATGTAGAAAGCCCACTAAGGAGTTTAAGAACTCAGTACGAGGCCCAATAAGGTTAACAGACTCGATAAGCCTGATAGACTCCAAGGAAGAAAAATTCGTATGAAAGGGGGCTCGGGAACTTTGTGAAGATTATTCTAATATAATTGGGCCCAATATTTTTATTTAAATTCATTGAGATAGACATACAAAGTTTAACCTGATAATGGTTAAATGCAACTCTAGAGACTGGATTAGGAGCGAATAGGACTGGACGAGCTTCCAGCGGTGGAACTTGTACTACGCTCGACGTGATTCGAGGTAAGGGGATTTTGTAAGTGCTTAGAGGTAGCTATATGTATTTTCGAGGGAATTTACAGGGTTTGAAATTCTCTAAGTTATCCAGATATAAAATAATAATTCTTTGAGGAAAATTTCGAAAATAAGGAAAAATGATGATTTTGCCCCCGGTAGAGAAATTTATGAAAAAGGTAGTAAGGATCCTAAAATGTATGAATTTCATGTTTTTGGTGTTTTATCATGATACAATGTCGTGATGTGAATAAAATGAGGGTAGGCTAGCTATTGCTTTTAATTATTACATGAAACGACACGGATTAGGTGCTAAGAATTATTTTTGAGAAAATTTATTTGAAATGGAGCTACCTATCGTTATTGTATGAATACAATTACTGCTGAAGTCTCGCTCGCACTGAATCTTGATGTTTTGACTCATATAGATAGTGTTGGAGCCCTATTCTCACTATATCTTTTTGAGGATACGTATGAAAGTCGTACTAGATCTTTGCTCATACGTGATTTTATATTGATTTACTAGCATGAAAACTGTACTGGACCGTTGCTCGTATGAGAATTTTATATGTTTTGCAGAAAAATGTGCTGATGCTTTGCTTGTATGAGATATTAGATATCATGACATGCTTAAGCTATGTCATAGCCTCCTGTAGACTGTGTGTCACAGTGAGATGATATACTAGCACGCGTATTTTGAGACATGGATGGGTTACCGATGTGGTGTAGGGTGGATAAGACCTATGGTAGGCACCCCCGAATCGTGATGTGGGATAAGACCTATGGTAGGCACCCCAGAACATGTGGGTCCATAGAGTACGTTGTACCGTGTATATCACACGGAGTACGCTATACCGTGTAGTCTTAATGACTACCTGGTTGAGTTGTTACTTGCAGGGTAAGATTGACCTCGCCTCACGTTGTAGTTGTGATGCCTCGCACACTGGGATCCGCATAGCCTGAGATCACAAGGATTTATATATGGCCATAGTTCCCAAATTGTTTCCATATAGTTATGTATATGCCTCATGTGATATCACACTATATTGATAGATCAGGGTAGACCCGAAGGAGGGGTTACACCCATACTTATATCTTACAAGAAATGTGGTTTTATACATCGGGTATTCCCGGAGGGTGGGTTTAGCCTTGATTTAGTCTGTTTTGTGATGAAATTTATGAGTTTTGATATGATGAGCATGAGATGTTTTACATGATGGTTTTCCATGTATCATCATTACTAATTTTATGAGTTTTTCATATATTCTATACATATTCATGTGGCATAGTTTTATTTTATCTCATGCTCCGATGTAAATGATTTTTATATCATGGCATTATAAGCACGTAGATAGTGTAGCTATCTACCTGCTTTCATTCTTTCCTTACTGAGCAAGTTGTGCTCACCTTTTCACTTTCCATCTCTACAGAGCATCCATAGCGGTTGAGAGCGAGTGGAGACTTGTACTCTCGGTATCCGCTGCTGCCCATCGCTGAGTGGTATACACATTAGTATTGCTTGTATCTAAACAAGTATACTTTTGGAATGTAATTTGGAGAAAGTAAATATTCGTAGACACACACAAAATAATAAAATTACAGTTTAATACGAAATTATAAAATTACAATTTAAGTAGCTAATATGTTTACAACTGTTTTATATAAATATTAAATGATGTGGTATATGGTAAGAGGTAACTAACAACGGGTCATAGCTGAACTAGCTGGTGTTGGAAACTGTTCACGACATGAAAAGTTAAGGTATAAAGCAAAAATTTTGTAGTGATTTTTGTTATAAAAGGGGCCGTGACAGAGGTGGTATCAGAGCCGAGTTGACCAAATATGAGTCGGTGTTAGTAATAAGAGAAATTACATCCCCATATTACTATGCTTTGTTTAGATGTAAATGTGTATATCAGATGAGTTAGACTAATAAATAGTTATGGATGCAGGAATTTAGGCATTATGCTTGTCACACGTAGTGGTAGAGGGACGAGTGCACGTGCTAGGGGTCGTAGAGGGAGGCCTGAGAGCCGTACAGAGTCGCAGACTGATCAGATCCCGCAGGAGCCTATCAAGAGGCCAGGGGATACTGAGGCATGCTTCGCTAGGTTCGAGCGGAGTATAGAGACTATTATGGAGTTAGTCACTCAGTCTATGCAGGGAGCTGGGGAGAGATAGGGCCCAACTACCCAGGCTGCTGATGCTGGATAGGCAGTTGCTTTAGATACACCTACACCTCCATCAGTTTAGGATACAACATCACCTGTTGCTCAACAGTAGGGTAACAGAGTTTGGGGATATGGTTGTGACTTGGATAGATTATGACAGTTTCAAAAATTTAGATCACCGTCATTCAGTGGGATAAAGGACCCATTAGTTGCTAAGGACTGGGTAAGTGAGATTAAGAAGTTGTACGGGGTTCTTTGAGTGTGCGACAATAGAGATGGTCGCTTTTGCCGTGTTCATGCTCAAGGGAGCGACAGAACACTGGTGGAAGTCCACCAGACTGATTTTGAGAGCCCGATATACTGGGATAAGTTGAAGGTATTTTTAGAGGATTTTCGAAGGTAGTATGTTTCGGATACTGCTAAGAAAAAGTTACAGATGGAGTTTATAGGGTTGGCTCAGGGGAACAGATCTGTAGATGAGTATGAGACGAGATTTATATCCCTGAGGAGGTACTACCCGAATACAATGAGCAATGACACGAATAAGGTTAGGAAGTTCATTGATGAATTGAGACCAGCCATCAGATCTAGATTGGTCCCATTGGATATCTCGACATATGAGGAGGCAGTGCACATGGCATAGTTATGTGAGCAGGACATTGAGCAGAATGCCTCTGAGTTTTGGAAGGTCATTAGAGGTAGAGACAAAGATCGGAAGATATATGAAATTGACAAAGTGGTCAGGAAGGGAGGTCGGAGACTGTTTGAGAAGAGACCTTAGATTGAGGAGGTATAGGAGAGAGTGGTTAAGCCTTTGTATATCCGACTTTAGCACCACTGAGGGGTATAGTTAATTAAGGGACACGGTCAACTACCGAGCAGTGTAGGAGATGTGGCAGATATCATGGTAACATACCTTGTCCGATGACTACGATAGTGTGCTTTTGTTGTGGGAAGCCAGGGTATATCGTAGGGAATTGCCCAGAGATGATAGAGACTGCCCCACAGAAGGGCAAGGAGTCAGAGAGAGCTCCTGTTGAGACTTCTGCTCTGAGGAGGAGTGCTATAGTCGAGGAGAAGGGGAAACAGGTTGTTGGCAGAGGGCGAGTACATGCATTGAACTAAGACACCGCGGACGCATCAGTGGATGTGATTAAAGGTACCATCCTAATTTTTAATTTAGAAGCATTTGCACTATTTGATCTTGGTGCCAAGCATTCCTTCATATCACCTTTATTTGCATGTAAGTTGCGAAGTATGTCAAGCCTACATCATTAGATAGAATATTGCTAATATCTATACCCATGAACGACAGTCAGTTGACAGAACATGTATATAGGGATTGTAAACAGAAAATAGGGGGGAAAGATATGACAACCAATCTTATTCTATTAAATATGAGTGATTTTGATGTAATTTTAGGAATTGACTGGTTGTCTGCATACCATGCTATTTTAGATTGTTATACTAAGACAGTAATGTTTTCAGGGATAGATTGCTTTACTATAAGTTTTGTTAAAAAGAAACAAAGGAATATGATTATTGCCAATGGGAAAAAAATATAATTTTGAATTCATCATATTTTTCATATAAAAATAAATTATTAATGATGAATATCTACTGAGGTATGTTACTAATGGTGAAAATAATAATGTGAAGGGTTCATTGCATACGTGGTTGACACAGATAAGGTCTGTCTGGAATTGAAAGACATTTCAGTGGTTGCTGAGTTTCCTAATGTCTTTTCGGATGATTTATCGGGGTTACCACCAGACCGAGAGATGATTTTTGTATAGAGTTAGTACCTGGTACTGAACCGATATCTCAACCACCATATAGAATGGCTTCGATTGAGTTGGAAGAGCTAAAGAACTTGTTTGCAGGAGTTGCTAGAGAAATGGTTTATTAGACCGAGTGTCTTACCCTAGGGAGCTTTGATCTTGTTTGTGAGGAAGAAGGATGAGAGCCTTTGACTGTGCATAGATTACTGATTGTTGAATAAGGCTACCATTAAGAACAAATATCCCCTTCCACACATTGACGATATGTTGGATCAGCTCTAGGGAGCACATGTCTTTTCTAAGATAGATCTTCGGTCTGGGTACCATCAATTGAGGATACAGAGTGAAGATGTACCCAAGACAGCATTTCATACCTGATATGGTCACTATGAGTTTTTGGTTATGTCATTCGGATTGAGGAATGCCCCTCGCTGCATTTATGGCTTTGATGAACGATGTGTTCAAGCCATACCTGGACCAGTTTGTGATTGTGTTTATCGATGATATATTGGTTTATTCCAAGTCCAAGGAAGATCATGAGCAGCACTTGAGGATAATTTTGCAGCCCTCCGAGAGAAGGAGTTATATGCCAAACTCAGTAAGTGTGACTTTTGGTTGGAGCAAATTTCATTTTTGTGTCATGTTGTATCGAGGGATGGGGTATCGGTAGGTCCATCCAAGATTGGGGCAATTGTTCAGTGGGAACAACCTAGGACAATTACCAAGATCAGAAGTTTTCTGGGATTGGCAGGTTATTGTCGGAGATTTGTAGAGGGTTTTCCAGACTAGCTGCTTCATTGACATGTCTCACGTGGAAGGATGTTGTGTATGTGTGGGACGAGGCATGTGAAAAGAGTTTTCGGGAGCTTAAAAGTTGGTAGACCACTGCTTCGATTCTCACTATTCCTATCAGCTTAGGAGGTTTCTCTGTGTATATGGATACATCACGCCATGGACTGGGCTGTGTACTTATGCAGGATGGGAGGATAGTTGCCTATAGATCTAGACAGCTGAAGGATCCTGAGAGGAACTATTCGACTCATGATTTAGAGTTGACAGCTGTAGTGTTTGCATTAAAGATATGACGCCACTATCTCTATGGTGAGAAGTTTCAGGTATTTACAAACCATAAGAGCCTTAAGTATCTATTCTCGCAGAATGAGCTGAATATGAGACAGAGGAGATGGCTCGAGCTTCTAAAAGATTACGATTGCAAGATCCTGTACCACTCGAGTAAGGCGAATGTAGTTACCGATGCCTTGAGCAGGAAGAATATCGGGTTGGTATCGTATATGATGGTTCGAGAACATGAGTTGTTAGAGCAGTTCACGAACCTCAGTTTGAAAGTAGCCTCACCTAATTCAGATAGATTTGAGGTTGTATCTAGCCTGAGATTAGAGCAAGAGTTGATTGGTCGAATTCGGTAAGCTCAGCAGAATGATCAACAGTGTATTGATTGGAGGAGTCAGATGCAGACAGGTGCGAGTACTAATTTTAAGATGAGTACAGTTAAATTGCTACGGTTTAGGGGTAAGATATGTGTTCCAGAAGATTCAAAGATTAGGAGATTGATTTTATTAGAGGCTCACTCATCGAGATATATGATACATTCAGAGAGTACTAAGATGTATCAGAACCTTCAAAAGGCTTATTGGTGGTATAGGATGAAGAGAGACATTGGTGAGTATGTTGCTAGATGTTTCGTCTGTCAGCAAGTGAAGGTAGAGCATCAGAAGCTTGCAGGATTATTACAACCTCTACAAATACCGACATGGAAGTGGGAGCACGTCACCATGGATTTTGTGATGGATTTATCGATGATCACAGAGGTCATGATGCCATCTGGGTGATTGTGGATAGATTGACGAAGTCAACCCACTTCTTAGCTAAGAGAGCTACCTATACTCTAAGTCAGTTGGCAAACTTGTATGTTCGATAGATAGTTCGGTTACATGGTGTTCCAGTGAGCATTGTTTTTGATAGGGATGCCTGCTTCACTTCCCACTTCTGGGAACATTTTTAGGAAGCGATGAGGACCCAGTTGAGTTTTAGTATTGCTTTCCATCCTCAGACAGATGGTCAGTCAGAGAGGACTATACAGACTTTGGAGGATATGTTGAGAGTATGTGCTGGATTTAGAGGCTACTGGGATGATCATTAACCATTAGTCGAGTTCGTCTATAATAACAATTATCATGCGAGTATCGGTATGGCATCATATGAGGCATTGTATGGCCGTAGATGCTGTTCTCCTATTGGATGAGAGGAGGTTGGTGACAAACAGATCTTTGTTTTTGATTTGGTAAGACAGGCCTCTTAGAATGTTCGAGTGATATTTAAGAGATTACGGATAGCTCAGAGCTGGCAAAAGAGTCATGTTAATAGGAGACGGAGACCACTAGAGTTTACCGTGGGTGAGTCAGTATTTTTGAAGGTTTTTCCTTCCAAGGGTGTTACGAGGTTTGGGAAAAAGGGTAAGCGGAGTCCTCGTTACATTGGACCCTTTGAGATTCTGGAGTGAGTGGGAGATAAGGCCTATAGGTTGGCATTGCCACTAGAGCTAGCAGGCGTCCATAATGTCTTCCACATCTCTATGCTTCGAAAGTACCATCTGGATCTAACACATGTTATTAGCTATGAGCCATTGGAGCTCAGTGAGAGCATGTCGTATGTCGAGAGACCGATTCAGATATTGGATAGGATAGAGAAAGTATTACTGTCCAAGACGATATCTCTTGTGAAAGTTCTTTGGCAGTACCACACTCCGGAGAAGCTACATAGGAGTTAGAGAGTATGATGCGGGAGAAGTACCCGGAGTTGTTCACAGACTGATTTGATTCTAATTCGGAGGATCACATTTCTTTAGAGGGGGAGATTTGTGAGACCCCATGTATACATGACATTCCTTATGGTTCACTCGTTGTATGGCATTACTACATGTTAATGGAATCATAAGACGGACAATTTTGGATCATGAAAATGAGAATGAGATAGTTATATGTACGTAAAATCGCATAAAGGGTAAATACGGGGCTAAAGGGACCATATGTTGAACTAAAGGTGATTAAGTCATCCTAACTGAAGAGAAGAACTTAAAATAAGAAAAGATAGAGGGTTCAAGAAGGGAAGTCGATTTGATTTGGTCCCGAACTCATTGGTGTAGTGCAAAGTGCCAAAAGGCCCGGATAAGCCCAAATTTAGTGGTTAAGCGATTGTAGTAATTTCGGGGTTAGAAGTGCACCAAAACCCTAGGGATAAATGTTACAATGATAAGAACTCATATAAATGAGTAAGATATGAAAAATGGACAAAAATAAGATGGCAAGTTCAAGGAAAAGTAAAGATAGGAAAAATTACGTTGAAAGTTAAGCATTAAATCGAGTAAAGTGAATAATTGATGGATTGAGCTTGGAAAATGACCAAGACATTGATGTTTGGGGTTTAGGTCAAGATATGTCTAAGGGACTAATACAAATCATTTGGTAGGATTTAAAAGGCTGAAATTAAGGAGAAAACCATAATGGGCTAAGAGATGAATTTTAAAGCCCATTTCGAGTAAGTTGAATTTGGCCGAATTGTGTAAGCCCATTTGGCCAAATGAGTGGGCCATTTTATGAGTCCAATCTGAAGTAAACTTAAGGCCCTAAGTGTGCTGAAAATTACAGCCCAAGAAGCCCAAGGGAAGGCTGTAACGACTGTGTGACACTTTGCTCCTGCAGGATTCAAGAGGTGGCCCCCACAGTCTCACTCATACGTATTGTCCGCTTTGGAAGCCCCACAGGCCCCTCACGGCTTTATCGAGGTAAATACCCCAATTCGCATCCTCAGAGGTTCGAACCCAAGACCTTAAAGTCTTTGTTCTTACACAAATGATACCGATTGTTCCTAGTGAAACAATTTGTATCATTTGTGTAAGAACAAAGACTTTAAGGTCTTGGGTTTGAACCTCTGAGGACGCGAATTGGGGTATTTACCTCGATAAAGCTGTGAGGGGCTTGTGGGGCTTTTAAAGTGGACAATACGTATGAGTAAGACTGTAGGGGCCACCTCTTGAATCCTGCGAGAGCAAAGTGCCACACGGTCGTTACAAAGGCCTAAACCGAGAGCCCTTAAGACAAGCCCATTTTAAGTGATGTCTTAAGCCCACTTAGGTAAACCAAGCCCAAAACCCATGGATCATAACCCAAACCCATTAACCTATTTTATTGGCTGAACATTTAATGTGTAATTAGTCAACTATAAGCCTTAAAGACTAAGGGAAAACCGATTGGACACTATCATAATTGTATGAATACAATTAGGTGCTGAGAATTATTTTTAAGATAATTTATTTGAAATGGAGCCACCTATCGTAATTGTATGAATACAATTATTGCTGGAGTCTCGCTCGCACTGAGTCTTGATGTTTTGACTCATATAGATAGTGTTGGAGCCCTGCTCGCACTATATCTTTTTGAGGATATCCATGAAAGCCGTACTAGAGCTTTGCTCGTACGTGATTTTACATTGATTTACTATGCATGAAAACCGTACTGGAGCGTTGCGCATACGAGGATTTTATATGTTTTGCAGAAAAATGTGCTGATGCTTTACTCGCATGAGATATTAGCTATCATAACATGCTTAAGTTGTGTTGTAGCCTCCTGTAGACTGTATGTCACAGTGACATGATATACTAGCACATGTATTTTGAGACATGGATGGGTTACCGATGTGGTGTAGGGTGGATAAGACCTATGGCAGGCACCCCAGACCATGAGGGTCCATGGAGTACGTTGTACCGTGTATATCACACGGAGTATGCTGTACCGTGTAGTCTTGATGACTAGCTGGTTGAGTTGTTATTTGCACGGGTAGGATTGACCTCACCTCCCATTACAGTTGTGATACCCCGCCCGCCAGAATCCACGTAGCTTGGGATCATAAGGATTTATATATGGCCATAGTTCCTAAATTGTTTCCATACAGTTACCTACATGCCTCACGTGATATCGTACTATATTGATAGATCAAGGTAGACCTGAAGGAGGGTTACACCCATACTTATATCTTACAAGAAATGAGGTTTTATACATCAAGGTATTCCCGGAGGGCGGGTTTAGCCTTGATTTAGTCTGTTTTGTGATGAAATTTATGAGTTTTGATATGATGAGCATGAGATGTTTTACATGATGGTTTCCCATGTATTATCATTACTAATTTTATGAGTTTTCATTTCTATACATATTCATGTGGCATGGTTTTATTTTACCTCATGCTCCAGATGTAAATGTTTTTTTATATCATGGCATTATAAATACGTAGATAGTGTAGCTATCTACTTGCTTACATTCTTTCCTTACTAAGTAAGTTTTGCTCACCCTTTCACTTTCCATCTGTATAAAGCATCCATAGCGGTTGAGAGCGAGTGGAGACTTGCACTCCTGGTGTCCGCTGCTACCCATCGCTGAGAGGTATACACATTAGTATCGCTTGTATCTAAACAAGTACAACACAATAATACTTTTGGAATGTAATTTGGAGAAAGTAAATATTCATAGACACGTACGAAATAATAAAATTACAGTTTAAGTAGCTAATATGTTTACAACTATTTTATATAAATATTGAATGATGTGGTATATGGTAATAGGTAACTAACACCGGGTCATAGCTCAACTAGTTGATGTTGGAAACTGTTCACGACAAGAAAAGTTAAGGTGTAAAGCGAAAAATTTGTAGTGATTTTTGTTAGAAAGGGGGTCGTGACAAAAAATGCGCGAGGTGTAACGTCCCGATTTTGCAAAATTTGGTCTAAATGTTTCTTTTCCTTACCTAGGTTTGTCAACGATTAGTGTAGCTTGCAATTGCTATTGTTGATCTTATGTCAACTCAAATTATAAATGTCTTTAGTTTTGGTCCCATACAGTCGTGTATGATGTGTATCCATTACAAACTCCACATAAACATGTTATACATGCAATTAATCGAGATTTAACATCATTCATTAATCACCTCAAAAAAGTATATATATCAACAAACTCCATATAAACATGTCATACATCTAATTAACTGAGATTTCACATAATTTATTAATCACCGCAAAGAGTAAATCCAGAATGAATTAATTGATACATCACGCCCCAATAATCAAGTTATAATCGATATCTAATACAACCTATAGACCCTATTGTTACCTATTATAACCTAACATTACATCCCAAAATGAATAAACATTTTCTGTGCATTTAATGTTTGAAATACAAACCAAAGATATATCTATTTATATACCTTTCAAAAAGTAGTAAGCAGGTGGCAGGAAGACACTCTCCAAGCCTGCTCAAAAGGACACTCTAAGTTTTTATCGAAGATAATCTGTGGAGGAGGAAATTGATGGGTGAGCTAATTCCCAGTAAAGGTTACATGAGTAAGGGAAGATATCTATAACAATGCAATTCAAATCAAAACATTTGGTTAATATACATATATATGTCAAAAATACTTTCAAATCAATTCTTGCAATGTACTCATGATTTCAAATCAGATCAATTTATAAATTGATTAGTGAAATACTTTCAGAAGTAATTGAGAGACTAGTTTAACATCCCAAAGGTAAATATACAATACAATCGTTCCACGAAGAAACATAATCGTCTCATAAAGCAACAATCGTTCCACGTAGGAACACAATCATCTCACGAAGAGACATAATCGTTCCATGAAGGAACATCCCAAGAAGGGAGAGTGTAACCTATGGCCATGGTTAGGGATCCTCAATCCTGCTGGATCGACGAGTACTAGGAAACTTTAGACGTGTCTAAGTCAAACAACCAACAATACAATACAATATAATTTGGCATAAGTGTCGGGAAAAATCATGTACAAGGGGCTTGAAGTCTCTAAAAAAATTCAAAACTTCAATACAATATAATACAATCCTTGATTCCTAATTCAAAATTGTAATCAATATTTTCAATAATCATATGTACAGTAAAGGCATGAGTATCCTATGGAATCATGGTTTCAAAGCAAATAGTTGGACAACCCCTAATGAAAACAATTCGGTTTTATTTAAATCAAATCAAGTAAAGCTTTTCTCATTTTAAAAACATTATAAACAATTTCATAAGTAGGATTTTACTAAACAAAGGCAATTTATGTTTTAAGGAAATATTTTAGGAAACCTTTTATGAAAAAATCTTATAACAGGTTTGTTCAAATGATTTTGTAAGCCAATACAATTCCATGAAACTAGAGAGTTGTCTCAATAGTCTTCGATCATTATAGTACTTAAATCCAAATATGTTGATATGCATAGTTATATCAAAATATCTTTGACCAAACGATTATTATGGTTAGGCTGAGATACCTATGTCTTCAACATGTAATCCTTTACCTTGATAGCGGTGTGGCGACCTCAAATCTGTGTCACCAAGCTAAGATGGCAATGCATATATATTGCCTAAGCTATCCTCACTCCAACAAATCAGTTAACTGCAATACCATCATAATCAAGTCTAATTATTATCATGTTTTGCTAATTAGACTCCAATACCATACAAGTAATTACTAACCCAACATATTAACAACAATCTTTCAAGTGGTCATAAGCACTCTTTATCAAATTAGTCACTTAAGCCATTAACCTTAAAATGGTCATAGTGACTCAAGGCATCTTTTGGTGCTTAAACTATTTTCCTTTTAATAAATCAATACCATAATATTCATTAATCAATCATCACCAATACATACTCTTCATTTTCATAACCCTAAAGTCATCCATAGCTATAACTCCAAATCATCAATTTAAAATTTTATTGCAACAATCAACTATAGTCAATCAATAGATCACAATATCCATCACAACATATAATTATCATAGAATTTTAGAAATCTTTACCTTGCTTAATTGTAGAGAGAGAAAAAACCTTAAAAATGGCCTTTCCAAGCTCTTCCACCAAAATCAAACTTTTAAACCATAATTAAACACCCAATACACATTTATTAGTCATAAATACACTATATCGACCATATTTATTTCAATGGAAAAGCTTCTTACCTTTTATCTCTTCTTTTTCTCCAGAGTCCCCTTTTTGGTTCTTCAAAATTTCCTTTCTTATTCACCAAATCTTATTCTAGAATTGTGTTTTTGAATCAGTGGAGGTTGAAAATGGGAGTGGGTAGAGTTTCTTTAGCCTTCCTTTTCCTTTTTCCCATTTCTTTGATCTTTTCCTTCCTCTTTTCTATTTTTCCTTTTCTCTTTCGAGTTCTCTTAATTTTTCTAAGCTTTCCCATGTTTTAAAACCCACTTTTAAGGCTTCAGAACACTAGGGGATTGATCCCTTTAACTTGGGGATCGATCCTTACCTTTAAAAATGCCCAAAAATCACGTTTTGTGATGAGAGAATTGATCCCTTTAGGGAAGAGATTGATCCCTTTATGCTTTCTTGCAAATTTTGGGCATATTACCTTTAAAGGACCGATCCCCTAGCTTAGGGGATCGATCCCTTACTTGTTCACTATTCAAATTTTATTTCTGCTAATTGGGGATCGTTCCTTCTAAGGTAGGGGATCAATCCTTTGGTTTGTAACATCATTCTTTTGATGTTTAAACCCAAAAAACAGCCAACTTTCAACCCTTAACTTCTTCCAATCCTTTAACATCACAAAAGTCATTTCATAATACATCCATATACATATTTAAACCATCAATAACGTATCCATAACATCTCATAAGATCCAAATCCTTAACTTACACTTAATACCTCATACATGCATAAAATCAATAAACATACTTGATCTCAACTTCAATTATCATAAGACATTCTTTCATGAACATCCATGGTTTTTATACATACATCTAACAACTCATGACATCTATATATCACAAAATCAACTTATTAAACAAAGTACATTTTTTATACGATTCAAGGTTTTACTTCCTCCCCGCCTTAGGAAATTTGGTCCTTTAAATTTCCTAAGCATCTTAAAACAGGTGCACGCATTTCTCATTCGTTAAGCTCTCTAGTTTTCATGTAGCTTTCTCAGAAGAGTGGTGTTGCCATGGAACTTTAACCATCGTAATTGTCCTTGACCTCAACAACTTTTCGTTCTTATCCGAAATTCGAATTGGTCACTCATCGTAACTGAGATCCCCCTAATCTCCAACGGCTCATACTCGATAACATGAGAGGGGTCTGGATGGTACTATTTTTGAAGCATAGATATGTGGAACATGTTGTAAACTCCACATAACTGTGGAGGTAATGCTAATCGGTATGCCATATCTCCCCTTGAATGGCCTAATAAATTGAGGACTTAACTTTCCTTTCTTCCTAAACCTCATAATCCCTTTGGACGGTGAAACCTTCAAGAATGCTGCACCGCCTACTGTGAACTCCAAATCCCATATTTGAGTGTCTGTTGTGAGACCTTGCCCTTGGCCTTTTGCCCCCAGGCTTATATGAATTAATCCGTACTGTCCGCTCTTGGGCCAAGCCCATCACGGTTTTGCTCAGCCATGGCCCATCTTGTAGAGAGCTACCCCGGCCCATCGGCCTTACAGATCTGAGGGAAAACCAGGGACGCATCCTCAGAGGCTCGAACTTGGGTCAACACCCTTGTTCTTGTACTCCAAGAGTGCAAGAACAAGGGTGTTGACCCGAGTTCGAGCCTCTGAGGACGCGTCCCTGGTTTTCCCTCAGATCTGTAAGGCCGAAATCCTTTTATGACTAACTTCTTCCTAGTCTATAGGAAACCTACAACTCCTTCCACAAAGAGTTTCATATGGAGCCATCTCAATGCTGGAGTGGTAGCTGTTGTTTTATGCAAACTCAGCTAACAGTAGGTGATCATCCTAGGAGCCCTTAAAGTCCACAACATAAGCCTGTAACATATCCTCTATAGTCTGAATGGTTCTCTTCGACTAACCATCAGTCTAGGGATGGAAGGCTGTACTGAAGTTCAATCGAGACCCCATATTTTTTTAAAATCATTCCCAAAAGTGAGAAGTAAACATGGAGTCTCTATATGAATTGATGTTCATTGAAGTCCTATGTAGCCTAACAATCTCCCTGACGTACAAATCAGTTAGAGCACTAAGGTATCCTTAACCATAATGGCTAAGAAGTGTACTGACTTAGTAAACTTGTCAACAATTACCCAAATAATATTATGATTCTTTTGGGTCTTTGGTAATCCCGTAATAATATCCATAGTGATGTGCTCTTATATCCATATCGATTTAAGTAAAGACTTAAGCAATTGTCACGATCCCTTTTTACCTAAAATCGCTATAAATTTTTCGCTTTTTCTTTCCTTTCCTTTCCCAGTCGTGAACATTCTCACCACCAAATAGTTGGGCTATGAGTCAGTATTAGTCACCCTTTACCATTTACCATGCCATCTATCTTTTAATTTATTCACAAGCAAACATGTATACTTTATAATTGATGTTCTATACTTGTACATGTTTACTAATATTTACATCCCCCATATTATATTCCAAAATGATTACTGTGTTATTACATGTTTAGATACAAAATGATACTAATGTGTATACCTCTCGGTGATAGGAAACAGCGGATACCAGGATGCAAGCCCTTAGCCACTCACTAACTATTGTGTGCGCTCTGTAGAGGGGAAAAATGAAAGGGATGAGCTCACTAGCTTAGTAAGGCAATAATGCAAACAGGTAGATAACTACACTATCTACGAATCACTTACATTTAGAGCATGTGGTAAGACTAAAAACGATGCAACATGTATATATCTATCATATAAGATAAATAATGAAATCAGACATATAAAACAAATATGAAAAAATCATCATGTATGACATCTCATGCTCGTCAGATTAAAACTTATCAGTTTCATTATAAAACAACCACGTCAAGGCTAAACCCATCCCTTGGGAATACCTTGATCCATTAAAATGCATCTTAATTACAAAAAAAAAAAACATAAGTCGGGGCATCACCCTTCCTTCGAGCTTGTTCTGGTCTATTAAGACCGTATGATATCATGTGAGTCATGTAGGTTACTGTATGAAAAATTGAGGACTATGGCCATACTATGTCCCTATGATCCCAAGCTACACAGATCCCGGTGTGCGGGGTATCACAACTATAATGGGAGGTGGGGTCAAATCCTACCCGCCAGAATATCAAGTCACATCAGCTAGTCATCATGACTACACGATACATCATACTCCGTGTGACATACACGGTACAACGTACTCCATGGACCCATATCATAGTTTGGGGGTGCTTGCCGTAGGTCTTATCCACCCCATACTATGTCGATAACCAAACCATGTCTCAAGGTATGCATGCGAGCATATCATCTCTCTATGAAACACAGTCTGCAGGAGGCTCCAGCACGGCTTTATGCATGTCACATCACGTCTAGTACGAGCGAAGCTCCAGCACGACGCCATGCATATCATGATATCTAAAATCTTGTGCGAACGAAGCTCCAACACGATTTTGTACACATACAAAAATCCTCGTACGAGCAACACTTCAATACGATTTTTATGAGTAATAAATCAGTAATATTAAGTGAGAGTAAGGCTCCAACACTCTTTTTACTCGTATAAATATGATAGGTGGCTCAATTTTGATAAAACATTTTTAAAATCGCAACCGGTATCTAACCTGTACCATTTCGTATAAATCACGAAATCAACAACCAACCTATGCTCAAATTTGCTTAAATCAGAGCCATACATTCATATAAATATCAAAACATGATAATCATGCAATTTATTAGCTTTACTATCCTTTTCGCAAATTTTACTCCTAGGGGCAAAAATGTCTTTTTCCACCGTTGCCTCGATTTTCACAAAAATTATTATTTCATTTCTAGATACTTCAGGAAATTCTAGGCCCTGTAAATCCCCTTAAAATATGTATAGATTTCTTTAAGCACTTACAAAATTCCCTTACATCGAATCACGTCGAGCGTGCTTACTTTTCCAACGCTGCTCGATCACTCAGTCCGTTTAGCTCCCAATATAATCTTCGGAGCTGCACGTAATCATTTATCAGATCAATTTAACCTAATAAATATAATTCTTGCATTTACTATAGTCGATTTGACTTATTGGGCTCATTAACACTTATTGGGCCGCCCGTGGGGCTCACAATTTGAATTGGGTCGATTGCTATATAAGCTTGGCCCATTACGAATGTTTGGCCGGATATCTGGCCTAACATCACCATCGCGTTATCTTAAGAAATTTTTAGTCATTTTGGATAGCTCATACTATCATTCATGACAATCAATTTTAAATTCCATAATACAAATCATTTTATACATAATTAATCTGTAACTTACACAATGAATTTATAACGCGCATTATTATACAAATTGTCGTAATTGAGATTCACTTACTTCAGATTCCGTGATAGCATGCAAATCAAGGCTCAATTAAACTCCCGTTGGTAGTTACGACTACATCCACTCTAAGTGACCTAAACGTGTTAACCGCAAGTGAACGGGTTGTACAAGTAATAATGGGATTTGAGTCTCAGATTATCGTCCCACAGAGAATCTAATTAGCCTAATTCAGTACTGGTTAATTTTATCCTAAGTATATCCTAGAAAATTATGAATACTTAGTGGGTGATCTACAAGGCTAAAATTAAAAATACTGAAAACAATAAAAATTATAAAATAAAGCAAAATAACACAGAGCTAAAATTACATACAGAGTTCAAAGCAATTAAAAGCAATAACCTACAAAAGATAATTAAAACAGTTAAAATTTATTAATGCAAATAAACTAGATTGTAAATAAGAAATAAAATTACTTGAATAAAATTAGACAATCCTAAATAAAATGTGCATGCAATTAATCTAATTATGAAAATTCAAATACTAACTTAAATCTAATGAAATAAAATTTAATAAAATTCCTAAATATAACTAAGAAACTAATTACCTATAAAATCATCCTAAATTAATTATAACTCTAACTAATTACTACTAATAAAACAAATCTAAATAATGCATGAGAACTTAATATCTTTGGATTTTTAAATTTAAGATAAAACTAACTTAAAAAGGCATAAAATAATTCTACTCCTAATTTAATTTTAAATGCATTAACTAAACACTAGAATTAAGTCTTAATCCCTAATTAAAACTAAGTTTATACTAATAAGCAAAGAGCAGTAATATGCAAATTAAATTAAGACTATAATCTAAGCTAACAAATAAAATAAAAAGGGATAATAGAAATAAAGTAATAGTCATACATGAAAACTAGATATTTGACCAAAATGGAATGGCCAAACATGGCCTTAGCCATATTGCCAGCTAGCTGAAGGAACCCGTGTAAGACCCGATTGTTATCATATTTTCTTATGATTCACACATTTTATGGATGTGGTTATATGTTAATGGAATCATAAGACGGATGATTTGATCATATAAATATGAATGAAGTAGTCGAACGTACGTTAAACCTGAAAATGGACAATTAAGGAATTTCAAATTAAATTTATGAGATTTGAATTGTCCGAATAGAGATACGAATTTTAAATGAGAGATTATAGTGGGTCTAAGAAGGAAAGTCAGGTTAAATTGGTCACGAATGTGTAGAAGGGTAAAATAGTCAAAAGATCAAAATTCGGTGTAAATTTGGTAAGAAAGTTTTAATTAAAAATAGGGTTTTAGGACATCTTGATCAATGAAGGAGAAAATATTGAATTTCGAGTCCAATTGATCAAGATATAAATTTATTGAAATTAATCGAAATTTTTACTCGGGACCATATCCCGAAAATACGGAGAGAATACACCGAAAAATGGTTAAAATAAAATAAATAAAATAAATTAATTAACCTAAATAAAATATAATTTTTAATGATATTTTGGGATTTTTCCTATATTTTAATGAATAAAATAATAATAAATAAATTATAAATAATAATAATAATAATAATTAAAAAATAAGAAAACTGAAACAGGGTCGCGCGATCGCGCGAAACCCATTGCGCGACCCGTGCTTCTGCTTCCCTGACCAATAACATCGGCAATGAGCGGCAGTGAACGGGGCACGAAGAAGAACGACCGGCTCGGTAGGAGTCTTCTGAGAGCCACCATGCGTCGGGATCCATCGCCGATGAAGAGAATAGCAAGGGGGAAGAACCGAAGGGAGAAAAGAGAAATCGACGACCACCGACGCCGATTCGGCCAACACCAACCCCAGTCAAACATTCCCGAGGTAAAGACGAGCAGATTAGTGGTGGGCACAACCGATGAAACGATGGCCAGCGTCGGCAACGACGAGAAAAAGAAAGCGGTAGCGAGACCGAGGAGAGAAAAGGCCGGACCGACCACTTTCTGACTACCGTTGGTGAAATCGAGGCCAGATTCGTGAATAAAACTACCCCCCGAAGCTGCTGGAGGCGGAAGCCGATGAAGAACCAACCGGCAAAGCTCCAAACAACGAAGAAGAAAACTGAACCAGACTGAACTGGGCTGTATCGGACCGAACCTGTTCAGCCAGAAAAGAAGAAAAAGAAAGAGAAAAAGGGAAAAAGAAAAAGAGAAAAAATTAGAAAAAAATTCGATGATGCAATCGAGCTACGGGTAAGTTGGTAAGCGATCAAAATTGACCGATTTAAATTTTGGAATATTGAATTTGATTAATATTCGACTGAAACTTTACCTGGAAATATGTAATTATGTAGCTTGACAATTGACGTCGAACGAGAGCTCGAGTCAGCCTCGATATACGTACTATCATGGAATCTTGGGTAAGTAACCCTTATTTACGACAATTGGTATAGTTATGCGTGTTAGAAATTTACCACATAAATTACAGATTTATTTCATATAAATGAATTAAATTATGGAATTTAAGATAATTATCGTAAATAATAAATTAAGTTATCCGAGAGTTTAGAACGAGGCCCAATAAATACTGATGGGCCCAATGAGCCAATAAGCCTCGATAATGTGAATAGTAAGTGGAAAACGGGCATAAGGTCGATTAAGGCTCATTAAGGTGCAAACGGGCCCAATAGGGGTAAACGAGCCCAATGATTTAAATTAAGCCTAGTTAAAGTCAAATATGAATTAATATGTTTGGATTTAACCTGATGAATATTTATACGCAGTTTCGGAGATTGGATTGGAAGCAAATCTGACTGCGTGACGAGACATTAGTGGAAAAAGTCAGATCGTACAGAAAAATGAGGTAAGGGAATTTTACAGACTGCTAGAGGTAGCTTTACACAATTTCAACTTCATTTGCAGTCTCTTAAATTGTCTGAAGGGTCTAGATTTCAGATAAAATTTTTAGTGCCCGAATGGGTAAATGACCAAAATACCCTTGTGAAGGGTAAAATTTTCAAAATTAGAAAAAGTTGAGAGGAGCAAGAACAAGAGGTTCTTGCTTCTTTTTGAGGTGGTTTGACACATGCATGGGTAGGCTTGCTAACTTTTAAATAAAATGCACAGCGTTGCATAACTTTAATCAGTGTTGATTTTCTCTAAAAATTGATTTGAGAAATGTAGCCGCCTACATGATTTTAGGAAAATGTGATGTGCTAGAGCTCAGCTCGCACTAGTTTTACATGATTTTGATAGAGTGCTGGAGCTTAGCTCGCACTATTCTTATGAGATTTTATGAAACGTATGCTGGAGCTTGGCTCGCACGAGATTTTCCTTGATTTTATGAGAGTACTGGAGCATCGCTTGCACTGGTTTTATGAGAACATGCGATGAGCCATGCTTGGAGCGTCGGGTAGACTGTGTATCACGCCGATTAAATAGGCTCGCACGTGCGTTTTGAGACAGGGCATGAGTATGGATATGAGATATGGGTCCACGGAGTACGTTGTACCGTGTAAGTAGCATGGAGTATGCTATACCATGCTGGGATTGATTATGTGGCATCTTCGGATGCGAGTGGCATCTTCGGATGCGAGTGATCGGACAAAACAGGGCCGACGGGATAGACTACCCACTTCCCAGGGAAGTCCTCGATCGTGGTGAGACTCGAACACTAGGATCCGTGTAGCAGTGGGATCATGAGGACATATGACCATAGTCCTAGTTATTTGCCCGATATATATATATATATATATATATATATATATATATATATATATATATTGCCTAGTCTCGCTTGTTGATGTT
The DNA here is from genome assembly GCA_033439115.1 of Firmiana major. NCBI lineage: Eukaryota > Viridiplantae > Streptophyta > Magnoliopsida > Malvales > Malvaceae > Firmiana > Firmiana major. Next base: position 11,328,295 of record CM065905.1, read on the forward strand.
TTTGAGAAACACGTTTTGTGGATTTTTGCATGAGTCTAGATCACCCGAGGGAGGGGTTGAGTCCTGACTGAGATGTGAGTTTGATGAGAATGAAACTGGGTTTTAAACTGAACTTGCATGATGTTATTTTCATGCTATTTAAACCCATGAGTGATGTAAACTGGTTTTACATGAATTCATTGTATCACATATTTCTATTGCTGTGAAAAGCATTTAATTTCATGGTATTATGTGAGTCAGGAACACCTGAGGGATGGGTTGAGTCTTGGCTTTATTGTGAAATTTTAACGAGAATAAAATGCCTTAAATGGATTTGCATGTTCAGTTTTCCATGCTCTTTGAAATCCATATTTGAACTTGTTTTACATGATATCATGAATTGTAGTATCTGTTTTGAAATGTGTGGAGAAAAGGGTGGTTTATGCATGGCACCACGTTCATGTAGATAGTATGGTTACCTACTTGTTCGTAGGATTGCCTTATTGAGCTTAATGTGCTCACCCCTTTCATTTTCCTACACAGATTACCTCCAGTAGACTTTGAGGTGATTGAGTACTGCATTCCTGATATCCGCTACTGCCCATCATTTTGAGGTATATACACTTGTACATATTGTATCTAAATAAGAATAGCACAGTAACATGTTGGTAAATAACTTTCGAGGATGTATAGACACTGTAAACAGTTTTAAATGAATGGGAAAGAATTAGTGAAAAACGCATGTGTTTACCTTTCATTTAATAAGGAATTAAGTTATATGATGATTGAATGGTAGGACTGGCATTGACACATAGCCCAATTGTTAGTGGAGTGTGGTCACGATTAGAGGACAGGTAAGTATGAAAGAAAAACAAAAAAAATTTACTCTGATTTTGGGGTCATGACAAATGGTGGTATTAGAGCGAAATTGGTCTGATGTGTGTCAGTGTCAGTAATTAGGAAATGACATCCCTATGTTACTGTGCTTGGTTATATACAATAGTGTATATCGAGATGGGTTTTAATTAAGAAATGGTTGAGAATGCAGGAATATAGGCATTATGCCTAATATAGTCGCGGTAGATGAGGTAGAGCACGAGGCAGAGGTAGTAGAGGTAGGCCTAAGCCTGCTAGTTGTGCTGAGTCGGCCTATGAGAACCAGATGAGATTGAAATGGAGGCTGATGTTGAGCCTACCCTACAGAGTCTGACAGAGAGATCAAACAGTATTAAGACACGTTTCACGAGGTTAGAGTAGAGTGTGGAGAATACTTTGAGAGCTAATTGCTCAGAATATGCATGGGATTTGAGGGCAAGTCGGAGCATTGGTGGAAGTCCGCTCGACCCATCTTAAGTGTTAGACATCGCGAGCTGAAATGAGAAATATTTCTGGATGTATTCCGGTGATAGAATATCCCGTACACTGCTTAAAGTAAATTATAGATAAAATTCTTTACTCTGACCCAGAGGAACTAGTTAATTGACGATTATGAAACTCAGTTTATATTCATGGGCAGATATGACCCCGACACTATGGGTAGTGAGAGTTGGAAAGCCCAAAAGTTCGTGGAAGGGCTCAAATTTTCAATTAGAGTCCGATTGGCCTCGTTAGATATTACTACCTATGCAGAGGCAGTGCGCAGACTACAGTTGTGTGAATAAGATCATGTGTTGCATGCCTCTGAGATTGGGAAAGGTCGTAAGGGCCGAAATAGAGACAAAAAAAATAGAGAATGACAGAGATGTCAGAGCGGGAAAGATACCAGTTGGTAAGAGATTAGAGTTGTTGAGTCACAGGGTAAGATGATTGGTAAAGCCCCAGTGTATTCAATTTCAGCACTTTTGAGGGGTATTGTGATTGGAGGACCTCGACCTACTACGGAGCAGTGTAGGATGTGTGGTAGATACCATGGAAGTAGGGCCTACACCTAAACTTTATTCACTAAAATAGGCGTTAAGTGTGGTAAGACGAGCCATTTATTTAATGATTGCTCAGAGTTGGGTGAGACTTCCCCACAAAAGGGCAAAGAGATAGAGAAAACCTTGTTGATATCTCTGCACCAAAAAAGGAGGCCATAGCCGAAGAGAAGGGGAAAGTAGGCTGTTGGACGTGGGCGAGTATATGCCTTGAACCAGGACACTATTGATGTTTCATATGATGTGGTGAAAGATACCACACTGGTTATGAATAAAGAAGTAATTATGCTACTTGATCCTGGTGCCACGCATTTATTCATACCGCCTTCATTTGTATATAAGTTAGTAAAAGATGTGAACGCCTACACCTTTGTGTACAATGCTGAAAGTTAGTACCCCAATGAAGGAGGGTTAACTAACGAAATAATTATGAAGAGATTATAAGTCGAAAATGGTGGAAGAAATATAAGGCAGCCGATTTTATTCAATGGAATATGAATAATTTGAAGTAATATTTGAGAATAAATTGGTCGGCCGTAAACTATGCTGTTCAGATTTCTATCCTAAGATAGTGATATGGTTACACCTAAAAAAGTACACTATAAGTTTTAATAAGTAATGAAAGAGTTTGTTATAAGTGATATACGAAAATAAGATAAGCTTTGAGATGTGATAGATCCTGAATACAAGATATATTGGAATAAGAGGCGTATGCAAGGTAGGAATATCTTTGATATGTGAAGTAATTTGGATTAAGCGATATGTAGCAAATATGAATTGTGACCAAGGATAAGGGGGTATATCCACAACCAGTCCATGTGGTCAAGTCTGAGGGTTAATAAAGGTATTTCAAAATACCTCCCTGCCTGAAGACTTGACAACTTCTAGAAGTACACATCACCTATAAATTGAAATCGACAGTCGTAATATATACATTTAAAATTAGGTACCTTTACTGGTTCGATAAAGAAATATAGAATTCGATTAATCATGAAGGTTTAAAAAATTAAAATTTTATAAAAGCAGTTAATATAAGAAAAAATGAAATGACGCGGGTTAGTATCTTGAACAGAAGCGATTTCGAAATGACATTATACGTTTATGCGTACATAGGTCAAGGATAAGGGTGATTGAAATATTTAGTGGAACTCAACTACGATGAGGTATTTAAATTTTACCGGGACCGATTTGTTATCATCCTTATTGATGATATTTTGGGTGTGTTTAAAGTCCAGGGAAAATTATAAGCAACAACTGAAAATTGTTTTTACAGATGGTTTGTTGAGAGTTCTCGAAATGGACTACTTTATTGATACGTTTAACTAAGAAAAAGTGGTATTTGAATGGGATGATAGACGTGATAGGAGTTTTGGTGTATTGATGTAAGACCCGAAATTATATCGTAATTTCTTATAAATGATTGAAAATGGTCACAAATTAAACGAATGGGATTTGAATTGGAGATGAGGATTTAAAACACGAAATGAGTGAGTGTTCGTGAAGGGAAGTTGGACTGATTTGGTCCCAAACACGTTGAAGGGTAATATGGTCAAAAGACCGAAATTCGGTATTAATCATGACAAGAAAATTTAATTAAAAATATGAGATTGAGAAATCTTGATCAATAACGAAGAAATAATTAAATTTCGGGTTAAATTGATCAAGCTATAAATTTAGTAAAATTAATCAAAAATTTTACATCGAGAAATTATCCCAAAAATAATCGAAAAATATACCGAAAAGATAAAATAATACCGAGAAATTCATTTATTGATTAAATGAATTAAATATAAATTTTTTTAGATATTTTGGCAAAAATAATAATATTTAATTGAATAAAATAATAATAAAATTAATTATAAATAATAATAATAATAATAATAATAATAATAATAATAATAAAAGAAGAAGAAATCAGAAATTGGTCGGGGAGAGAGAAAAACAAAAGAGCTGAAAACCGAAAAAATGGAGACTCGCGCGTGACCGTGCGACCCACGGCCACTGACGATCGACGACCTCAGGCGAAGATCGGAGGAGAAATAGGAGAGGCAGGCGAACTCCACGGCACCGGAGACGCGCTGTCTAGACATCGAAAACCGACGAACAGAGGAAGAGATAACCGCGAGGAAAACGGCTTAATTCCCGATGATCCACGGCAGCTGGGCTCGAATGGTGGGCACCGACGTGATCGGGAGGAGGAGGCGGTCCTTTTGAGACCGGTAGTGACCGGCGAAATTGTCGAAAACGTCGGCGACGACAAAGGTCAGAAAACGACACCGTTTGGCTGAAAGGAAAAGGAAGGGAAAAAAAAGAAAAAGAAAAAGGAAAAAGGAAAAAGAAAAGGAAAAAGAAAAGAAAGAAAGGGGAAAAGGAAAGAAAAAACCCGAGGACGACTCGAAATACGGGTAAATGATCGAGAGTCGGGATTGACCGACGAATAAATCCCAAGAATTCAATTTAATATTATTTTAGTGGAAAATGACCCGAATTTATATAATTGTAAGTGTTACTACAAAGCCCGAACGAGAGCCTATTTAGCTCTGATTTTTGTACCCCGCATCATATTGGGTAGGTACATTTTAATTACGATAATATGAGTCCTTAAATGAAGAGTTAAGATTATTTTACGAAATTTACGGATTAATTCTACATAAAAGGAATTTTATTCAAAATTTCAAAGTAATTATCATAAATAGTATCTGGGCTATCCAATGAGTTTGGAACGAAGTCCGATGATTATTGATAAGCCAAATGAGCCCAGTAAACCTGAAGAAGGGATTTAAAAAGTGGAAACAGGCTGAAAAAGGGGTCGAGGCCCATTAAAGTGCAATTGGGCCCAATAAAGTGAAACGAGCCTAGCGCTTTAGATTTGATCAGTAAGTGTGACATACTGATAAATATAATTGAATTGACCCCAAATATGTGGTTATATACAGTTCCGTAGACTTGGTTGGGGTGAATTGGATGAGAAACTTGGTACGATCAAGTCGGGAGAAGCTAGCGCGTGATTCCAAGTAAGGAAATTTTACGGACTGCTAGAGGTAGCTTTACAAAATTTTAACTTTATTTGCAGTCTCTTAAATTGGCTGAAGGATCTAGATTGCAGATAAAAAAATTTTAGTGCTCGAATGGGCAAATTACCAAAATACCCTTATGAAGGGTAAAATTTTCAAATTTAGAAAAAAATGGGAGGAGCAAGAACAAGAGGTCCTTACTTGTTCTTGAGGTGTTTGACACATGCATTGGTAGGCTGGCTAACTTTTAAATAAAAATGCACAGCATTGCATATTTTCAACAATGTTGATTCGCTCTGAAATTGATTTGAGAAATATAGCTGCCTACGTGATTTTATGAAAATGTGACGTGCTAGAGCTCAGTTCACACGAGTCTTGATTTATGTGATGCATGCATTAGTGCTGGAGCGATAGCTCGCACTAGAGTTTTACATGCATTGGTGCTGGAGTCTAACTCGCACCAGATTTTTATATGATTTTCGTGACACAATGCTGGAGTCCAACTCGCACCAGATTTTTTTTACATGATTTTCATGACAGGGTGCTAGAGTCTAACTCGCGCACGATTTTCTCTTGAATTGTTATGACAGACTGCTGGAGTTTAGCTCGCACTAGTTTTATATGATTTTGACAGAGTGCTGAAGCTTAGCTCGCACTAATCTTATGAGATTTTATGAAGCGTGTACTGGAGCTTGGCTCGCACGAGATTTTCCTTAATTTTATAAGAGTGCTGGAGCATCGCTCGCATTGGTTTTATGAGAACATGTGATGAGCCGTGCTTGGAGCTTCGGGTAGACTGTGTGTCACGCCGATTAAATAAGCTCACATGTGCGTTTTGAGACAAGGCATGAGTATGGATATGAGATATGGGTCCACGAAGTTTGTTGTACCGTGCAAGTAGCATGGAGTACGTTGTATCATGCTGAGATTGATTATGTGGCATCTTCGGATGCGAGTGGCATCTTCGATGGGAGTGACATCTTCGGATGCGAGTGATTGGGCAGGACCGACGGGATGGACTGACCCACCTCCCGGGGTGGTTCTCGATAGTGCTGAGACCTCGCACACTAGGATCCGTGTAGCAGTGGGATCACAAGGACATATGGCCATCGTCCTAGTTATTTGCCTGAGATATACATATATTGCCTAGTCTCGCATGTTGATGTTTTTGATAAACACGTTTTATGGATTTTCATGTGAGTCTGGGTCACCCGAGGGAGGGGTTGGATCCTGACTGAGATAAGATTTTGATGAGAATGAAACTGGGTTTTAAACTGAATTTGCATGATGTTATTTCCATGCTATTTAGACCCATGAGTAATGTAAACTGGTTTTACATGACATTCATTGTATCGCATATTCTTATTGCTGTGAAAAACATTTAACTTCATGGTGTTGTGTGAGTAAGGAACACCCAAGGGATGGGTTGAGTCCTGGCTTTATTGTGAAATTTTAACGAGAATGAAATGTCTTAAATGGATTTGCATATCGAGTTTTCCATGCTTTTGAAATCCATATGTGAACTTGTTTTACATAACATCATGACATCATGAATTATAACATCTGTTTTGAAATGTGTGGAGAAAGGGTGGTTTATACATGGCACCACGTTCATGTAGATAGTATGGTTACCTACTTGTTCGTAGGATTGCCTTACTGAGCTTGATGTGCTCACCCCTTTCATTTTCCTACACAGATTTCCTCTAGTAGATTTTGAGGCGACTGAGTACTGCATTCCTGATATCCGTTGCTACCTATCATTTTGAGGTATATAGACTTGTACATATTGTATCTAAATAAGAATAGCGCAGTAACATGTTTGTAGGTAACTGTCGGGGATGTATAGCTAATGTAAACACTTGTAAATGAATGAAAAAGAATAAATGAAAAACGCATGTGTTTGCCTTTTTTGTAATAAGGAATTAAGTTATATGGTGATTGAATGGTAGGACTGGTATTGACTCACAGCCCAATTGTTAGTGGAGTGTGGTCACGATCAGAGGACAGGTAAGTATGAAAGAAAAACGAAAAATTTACTCTGATTTTTGGATCGTGACAAATGGTGGTATCAAAGAGAAATTGGTCTGATATGTGTCAGTGTCAGCAACTAGGAAATTACATCCCCGTGTTACTGTGCTTTGTTGGATACAATAGTATATATCGAGATGGTTTTAACTAAGAAATGGTTGAGAATGCAGGAATATAGGCATTATGCCTAATATTAGTCGCAGTAGATGAGGTAGAGCACGAGGCAGAGGTCGTAGAGGTAGGCCAGAGGCTACTAGTCGTGCTGTGTTGACCTATGAGAACCGGAATGAGATTGAAATGGAGGCTGATGTTGAGCATGCCCCACAGAGTCCGACAGAGAGATCAGACAATATTAAGACACGCTTCGCGAGGTTAGAGCGGAGTATGGAGAATATTTTGGAGCTAATTGCTCAGAGTATGCTTGGGATTTGAGGGCGAGTAGGAGCATTGGTGGAAGTCTTCTCGACCAATCTTAAGAGTTAGACATCCAGAGATGACATGAGAAATATTTTTGGATGTATTCCAGTAACAGAATATCCCAGATACTGCTTAAAGGAAATTATAGATAAAATTCCTTACTCTGACCTAGAGAAACTGGTTAATTGGCGAGTATGAAACTCAGTTTATATCCCTGGGCAGGTATTACCCCAGTACTATGGGCAGTGAGAGTCGAAAAGCCCAAAAGTTCATGGAAGGGCTCAGATTGTCAATTAGAGTCTGATTGGCCCCGTTAGATATCACTACCTATGCCGAGGTAGTACGCAGACCAAAGTTATGTGAATAGATCATGTGTTGCTCACCTCTGAGATTGGGAAAGGTAGTAAGGGCCTAAATAGAGACAAAAGAGAATAGAGAATGACAGAGTTGTCAGAACGGAAAAAAGGTAGTTGGTAAAAGATTAGAGTTGTTGAGTCACAGGGTAAGATGATTGGTAAGGCCCCAGTATATCCAATTTCAGCACTTTTGAGGGGTATTGTGATTAGAGGACCCCGACCTGCTCCGTAGCAGTGTAAGTAGTGTAGGATGTGTGGTAGATACCACGGAAGTAGGGCCTACACCTACACCTTATTGATAAAATAGGCGTTAAGTGTGGTAAGACAGACCATTTATTTAATGATTGCTCAGAGTTGGGTGAGACTGCCCCATAGAAGGGGAAAGAGATAGAGAAAACCCTGTTGATATCTCTACACCAAAAAGGGAGGCCACAATCGAAGAGAAAGGGGAAAGTAGGCTGTTGGACGAAGGCTAGTGTATGCCTTGGACCAGAACATTATTGATGTTTCATCCGATATGGTGAAAGATACCACCCTGATTGTGAATAAAGAAGTAATTATGTTACTTGATCCTGGTGCCACTCATTTAGTCATACTGCCTTCATTTGTATATAATTAGTGAAAGACATGAATGACTACACCTTTGGGCACAATGCTGATAGTTAGTACCCCAATGGAGGAGGGCTAACTAACGGAATAATTATGAAGAGATTATAAGTTGAAACGGGGGAAGAAGTATAAGTCAACCGATTTTATTCAATGGAATATGAATAATTTGAAGTAATATTTGAGAATCAATTGGTCGGCTGCAAATTATGCTGTTCAGATTTCTATCCTAAGATAGTGATGTTTTACCCTTGAAAAGTATACTGTAAGTTTTGACAAGTAATAAAAGGGGTGTAGCGATTGAAATTAAAGGAGTAAATGATTGTACTCACGAAATGAGTAATGATAGAGTTTGTTATAAGTGATATACGAAAGGAGATAAGTTTTAAGATGCGATAGATCTTGAATACAAGATATATTAGAATAAGAGGCGTATGCAAGGTAAGAATATCTTTGATATGTGAAGTAAATTGGATTAAGCGATATGTAGTGAATATGAATTGTGATCAAGGATAAGGGGGAATATATCCATAACCAATCCATGTGGTCAAGTCTGAGGGTTAATAAAGGTATTTCAAAATACCTCCCCGTCTGAAGACTTAACAGCGTCTAGAAGTACACATAACCTATAAATTGAAATCAATAGTCGTAATATATATATATATATATTTAAAATTAGGGTACCTTTACTGGTACGATAAATTAATATAGAATTCGATTAATCATGAAGGTTTAAAAATTAAAATTTTATAAAAGCCGTTAATATACGAAAAAGGTAATGACGCGAGTTAGTATCTTGAACAAAAGCGATTTTGAAATGACATTATACGTTTATGCATACATAAGTTAAGGATATGGGTGATTGAAATATTTAGTGGAACTCAACTAAAATGAGGTATTTAAACTTTACCTGGACCGATTTGTTATCATCCTTATTGATGATATTTTGGGTATATTTAAAGTCCAGGGAAGAGCATGAGCAGCAACTGAAAATAATTTTTCAGATGAATTGTTGAGAGTTTCTTGAAATGGGCTACTCAGTTGACACATCTCATTCGAAAAAAGATTGCATACCAGTGGGATGATAAGTATGAAAGTAGCTTCAGTGAGTTTTAGTGTATTGAGGTATGAACTGACTACCATAATTATTTTCACCAAAACCCAACAGCTCAAGAGGTTTCTCGGTGTATATGGATACCTCAAAATAATGAGTGGGCTGTGTATTGATGCAAAATGGGAAGATAGTCAATTATAGATCCAGACAACTCAGGGATCATGAAAGAAACTATCTGACCTATGATTTAGAGATTGGCAGCCGTAGCGTTTACACTGAAGGTATGGCGCCACCACTTATACGATGAGAAATTTTGCGTATGCACTGATCAGAAAGGTCAGATAGGTACAGTGACAGAGTTCATAGAGTGTGATGATGGCTTACTGAGGTTCAGAGACAGTATAAGTGCTCCCTATGACCACAGTGATGAGATAGTGTTATTGTCAGAAGCACATTTTTCGGGATATGCAGTGCATCCGAGAAATAATAAATATATCGAAATCTTTGAAAATGGTATTGGTGGTCAGATGTGAAAAGAGACATTGTAGAGATTGTGGAAAAGTGTCTCGTATGTCAGCAGAGTAAGGTAGAGCAATAGAAGTCTGCAGGGTTATTGCAGCATCTACCTATATGTCGACACGAAAATGAGAGTACGTTACCATGGATATTGTGATAGGTTACAGAGGACCCGGATGAATCCTGAGGCTATCTAGGTGATAGTCGATAGATTGACGAAGTCTACCCACCTTCTGGTTATGAAATCCCCAGATACTCTGAGTGTGTAGGCGGATTTATGTGTATGGAAGATTTTGAAACACCATGTACTTTCCAGTGAGCATGATATCATATAGGGATTCCCGCTTCACTTCCCACTTCTGGAAATATTTTCAGGAAGTTATGGGAACCCGATTGAGCGTTAGCATAACTTTTCGTCCTCAGACAGATGGTCAGTCAGAGGGGACTGTACAGGTTCTGGAGGATATGATGAGTGTGTGCATTGATTTTATAAGCTCCTGGGATGATCAGTTACTACTAATTGAATTCGTGAATAATGACAGTTGTCACTTGAGTATCGGGATAACATTATGTGAGGACTTGTATGGTCGTAGGGGTTTTTCCCTAACTTGGATAGGAAGAAAGGGGTGACAGATAAAGAATTGCTCCCGAATTGGTAAGACAGACCTCTGAGGATGTTCAGTTGATTAGTGAGAGATTAAGAATACATCAGAGCAGATAGAAAAGCTATGCTGACAAGAGACAGAAACTATTAGAATTCTTCGAGGGAGAATCAATATTGTTGGAAGTTACTTGTCCTTAGGACATAATGAGATTCGAAAAGAACACAAATTGAGTTTCGTTAGATTGAATCATTTGAGAGATTGGACAAGTGGGAGATAAGGCATGTAGGTTGGCGTTACCCCTTGAATTAGCAGGAATCCACAATGTGTCCCATCTTTTGATGCTTTGGAAATACTATCTGGACCCAGCATAAGTGATCAAATATGAGCTCTAACAGCTTAGCTCAATGAAAGTATAATGTATGTTGAAAACTTGATTCGGGCATTAAACATGAAGTAAAAAGTGTTGAGGTTTAAGACGATCTCCCTAGTCAAGTCCTTGGTAGTAGTCCACTCTGGAAAAGTCACATGAGAATTAAAGAGTATGATGCGATAGATATACCCGGAGTTGTTTATGGACCCATTTGACTTGGTTCTAATTTGGAGGACCAAATTTCTTAAGTAGGGGAGATTATGTAAGACTCGAAATTATATCGTAATTTCTTATAAATGATTGAAAATGGTCACAAATTTAAACGAATGGGATTTGAATTGGAGATGAGGATTTAAAACACGAAATGAGTGAGTGTTCGTGAAGGGAAGTTGGACTGATTTGGTCCCAAACACGTTGAAAGGTAAAACGGTCAAAAGATCGAAATTCGGTATTAATCGTGACAAGAAAATTTAATTAAAAATATGAGATTGAGAAATGTTGATCAATAACGAAGAAATAATTAAATTTTGGGTTAAATTGATTAGGATATGAATTTATTGGAATTAATCGAAAATTTTACATAGAGAAATTATCCCGAAAATAATCGAAAAATATACCGGAAAGACGAAATAATACCAAGAAACTCATTTATTGATTAAATAAATTAAATATAAATTTTTTTAGATATTTTGGCAAAAATAATAATATTTAATTGAATAAAATAATAATAAAATCAATTATAAATAATAATAATAATAAAAAAAGAAGAAGAAATCAGAAATTGGTCGGGGAGAGAGAAAAACAAAAGAGCTGAAAACCAAAAAAATGGAGACCCGCGCGTGACCGAGCAACCCACGGCCACCGGCAATCGACGACCTCAGGCGAAGATCGGAGCAGAAAGAGGAGAGGCTGGTGAACTCCACGGCATCGGAGACGCGTCGTCTAGACGCCGAAAACCGACGAACGGAGGAAGAGAGAACCACGAGGAAAATAGCCTGATTCCCGGTGATCCACGGTAGCTGGGCTCTAACGGTGGGCACCGACGTGATCAAGAGGAGGAGGCGATCCTTTTGAGACCGGTAGCGGCAGACGAAACCGTCGAAAACATTGGCAACGGCAAAGGCCAGAAAACGGCACCGTTTGGCCGAAAGGAAAAGGAAGGAAAAAAAAGAAAAAAGAAAAAGAAAAAAGAAAAAGAAAAGGAAAAAGAAAAGAAAGAAAGGGGAAAGAGGAAAGAAAAGTACCCGGGGACGACTCGAAATTTGGGTAAGTGACTGAGAGTTGGGATTGACCTGCGGATAAATCTCGGGAATTCAATTTAATATTATTTTAGTGGAAAATGACCTGAATTTATATAATTGTGCAGTGTTATTACAGAGCCCGAACGAGAGTCGATTTAGCTCCAATTTTCATACCTCGCATCATATTGGGTAAGTACATTTTAATTACGATAATATGAGTCCTTAAATGCAGAGTTAATATTATTTTACGGAATTTACAGATAATTCTGCATAAAAGGAATTTTATTCGAAATTTCAAAGTAATTATCGTAAATAGTATCCGGGCTATCCAATGAGTTTGGAATGAAGCCCGATGATTATGATAAGCCAAATGAGCCCAGTAAACCTGAAGAAGGGATTTAAAAAGTGGAAACGAGCTGAAAAAGGGGTCGAGACCCATTAAAGTGCAATCGGGCCCAATAAAGTAAAACGGATCTAGCGCTTTAGATTCGATCAGTAAGTGTGACATACTGATAAATATAATTGAATTGACCCTAAATATGTGGTTATATGCAGTTCCGTAGACTTGGTTGGCACGAATTGGACTGAGAAACCTGGTACGATCGAGTCGGGATAAGCTAGCACGTGATTCCAGGTAAGGGAATTTTATGGACTGCTAGAGGTAGCTTTATGAAATTTCAACTTTATTTGTAGTCTCTTAAATTGGCTGAAGGGTCTAGATTGCAGATAAAAAAATTTTAGTGCCCCAGATGGGTAAATTACCAAAATACCCTTGCGAAGGGTAAAATTTTCAAATTTAGGAAAAAAGGGAGGAGCAAGAACAAAAGGTCTTTGCTTGTTCTTGAGGCGTTTGACACATGCATGGGTAGGCTGGCTAACTTTTAAATAAAAATGCGCAGCATTGCATATTTTCAACAATGTTGATTTTCTTTGAAATTGATTTGAGAAATATAGCCCCCTATTTGATTTTACGAAAATGTGACGTGCTAGAGCTCAGCTCGCACGAGTCTTCATTTGTGTGATGCATGAATTAGTGTTGGAGTGAGAGCTCGCACTAGAGTCTTACATGCATTGGTGTTGGAGTCTAACTCGCACCAGATTTTTATATGATTTTTGTGACACGGTGCTGGAGTCTAACTCGCACCAGATTTTTTTTTACATTATTTTCGTGACAGGGTGTTAGAGTCTAACTCGCACAAGATTTTCACTTGAAATGTTATGACAGAGTGCTGGAGCTTAGCTCGCACTAGTTTTACATGATTTTGATAGAGTGCTGGAGCTTAGCTCGCACTAATCTTATGAGATTTTATGAAGCGCGTGCTGAAGCTTGGCTCGCACGAGATTTTCCTTGATTTTATGAGAGTGCCGTTCTTGGAGCTTCGGGTAGACTGTGTGTCACGCCGATTAAATAGGTTCACACGTGCTTTTGAGATAAGGCATGAGTATGGATATGAGATATGGGTCCACGGAGTACGTTGTACCATGTAAGTAGCATGGAGTACGTTGTACCGTGCTGAGATTGATTATGTGGCATCTTCGGATGCGTGGCATCTTCGGATGAGAGTGATCGGGCAAGACCGATGGGATGGACTGACCCACCTCCTGGGGCGGTTCTCGATAGTGGTGATACCCCACACACTAGGATCTGTTTAGCAGTGGGATCACAAGGACATATGGCCATCGTCCTAGTTATTTGCCTGAGATATAAATATATTGCCTAGTCTAGCATGTTAATGTTTGTGAGAAACACATTTTATAGATTTTTGTGTGAGTCTGGGTCACGCAAGGGAGGGGTTGGATCCTGACTGAGACAAGATTTTGATGAGAATGAAACTGGGTTTTAAACTGAATTTGCATGATGTTATTTCCATGCTATTTAAAACCATGAGTAACGTAAACTGGTTTTACCTGATATTCATTGTAACGCATATTCTTATTGTTGTGAAAAGCATTTGACTTCATGGTGTTGTGTGAGTTAGGAACACCCAAGGGATGGGTTGAGTCTTGGCTTTGTTGTGGAATTTGAACGAGAATGAAATGTCTTAAATGGATTTGCATATAAAGTTTTCCATGCTTTTGAAATCCATATGTGAACTTCTTTTACATGACATCATGACATCATGAATTATAACATCTGTTTTGAAATGTGTGGAGAAAGGGTGGTTTATGCATGGCACCACGTTGAGGTATATACTTATTCGTAGGATTGCCTTACTGAGCTTGATGTGCTCACCCCTTTCATTTTCCTACACAGACTTCCTCCAGCAGATTTTGAGGTGACTGAGTACTGCATTCCTGATATCCGCTGCTGCCCTTCATTTTGAGGTATATACACTTGTACATATTGTATCTAAATAAGAATAGCACAGTAACATGTTTGTAGGTAACTGTCGGGGATGTATAGCTAATGTAAACACTTGTAAATGAATGAAAAAGAATAAATGAAAAACGCATGTGTTTACCTTTTTCTGTAATAAGGAATTAAGTTATATGGTGATTGAATGGTGGGACTAGCATTGACGCACAGCCCAATTGTTAGTGGAGTGTGGTCACGATCAGAGGATAGGTAAGTATGAAAGAAAAATGAAAAATTTATTCTGATTTTTAGGTTGTGACAATTGAAGTATGCACTGACCACCGCATTTATTTTCACCATACCCAACAGATTAAGAGGTTTCTCCGGGTATATGGATGTCTTGAAAACAAGATTGGGCTGTGTATTAATGCAAAATGAGCTGATAGTCATGTATGGATCCAGACGGTTCAAGGATCATGAAAGGACTATCCGACCCATTATTTAAAGTTGGTAGCCGTAGTAATGCAATAATGGTATGGCACTACTGTGTACACAGTGAGAAATTTCCGGTATGCATTGATCATAAAAAGCCCCAAGTATCTGTTTTCACAGAAAGAGTCGGATATAAGAACAAAGAGGGTTAGAGCTTCTAAGGGATTATGATAGTGAAAATTGTACCACCCAGGAAAGGCTAATGTAATGGCTGATGCCTTGAGCAAAAAGAGCCTCGGGATGGTATTACATATGATGGTCAGGGAGCGTAAGCTGCTAGAGCAGTTGTGAGCCTCAGTAGTGATGTGATCCCTTCTGATGATGACAGTGACTGTGTGACAGCTAGCCTGAGATTAAAACTGGATTTGAGTGACTGGATTTGATAGGCTTAGCGTGATGATCGGCATGGTGTCGACAGTGTGGGTTAGATTCAAAGGGGTACAGTGACAGAGTTCACAGAGAGTGATGATGGCTTACCGAAGTTCAAAGACAATATAAGTGCTCCCCAGGATCACGGTTGATGAGATAGTGTTATTGTCAAAAGCTCACTCTACGGGATATACAGTGCATCCGAGAAGTACGAAATATATCGAAATCTTTGAAAAGGGTATTAGTGGTCAGATATGAAAAGAGACATTGTAGAGATTGTGAAAAAGTGTCTCGTATGTCAGCAGATTAAGGTAGAGTACTAGAAGTTTGCAGGGTTATAGCAGCCTCTACCAATATCGATACGAAAATGGGAGCAAGTTACGATGAATTTCGTAATGGGTTACAGAGGACCCAGAAGAATCACGAGGCTATCTAGGTGATAGTCGCTAAATTGACTAAGTCTACCCACCTTCTGGTTATGAAATCCCTAAATACTCTGAGTGTGTAGGTGAAGTTATATGTAAGGACGATTGTGAAACAGTATGCAGCATTCCAGTGAGCATGGTATCAGATAGGGATTCCCGCTTCACTTCCCATTTGTGGGAATATTTTTCTAGAAGCTATGGGAACCCGACTGAGTGTTAACACAGCTTTCCATCCTCAGACAGAAGGTCAGTCAAAGGGGACTGTACAAATTCTTGAGGATATGATGAGAGTGTGTGCCATTGATTTTATAAGCTCCTGGGATGATCAGTTGTTACTAATCAAATTCGCCAATAATGATAGTTGTCACTTGAGTATCGGGATAACATTTTATGAGACATGGTATGACTTTAGGGGTTGTTCCCCGAATTGGATAAGAAGAAGTGGTTGACAGATAGAGAATTGTTCCCGAATTGATAAGACAAACCTCTGAGGATGTTCAGTTGATTTGTGAGAGATTAAGAACACCTCAGAGCAGACAAAAAAGCTATGCTGACAAGAGACAGAAAAGTATTGGAATTCACCAAGGGTGAATTAGTATTGTTGGAAGTTACATGCCCTTAGGACATAACAAGATTCGAAAAGAAGGCAAATTGAGTTTCGTTAGATTGAATCATTTGAGAGATTGGACAAAGTGGGAGATAAGGCCTATAGGTTGGCGTTACCACCTGAATTAGCAAGCATCCACAATGTGTCTCATCTTTTGATGCTTCGAAAATACTATCCAGACCCAGCATATGTGCTTGGATATGAGCTGTTGGAGCTCAATGAAAGTATAACATATGTTGAAAAACTTGATTCGGGTATTAAAACAGGAAGGAGAAGGTGTTGAGGTTTAAGATGATCTCCCTAATTAAAGTCCTTTGGTAGTAGTACACTCTGGAAAAGTCACATGAGAATTAAAGAGTATGATGTGATAGACGTACCCAGAGTTGTTTGTGGACCCATTTGACATAGTTCTAATTTGAAGGACCAAATTTCTTAAGTTGGGGAGATTATGTAAGACTTGATTGTTATCATATTTCCTTATGATTCACACATTTTATGGATATGGTTATATGTTAATGGAATCATAAGACGGATGATTTGATCATATAAATATGAATGAAGTAGTCGAACGTACGTTAAATCTGAAAATGGACAATTAAGGAATTTCAAATTAAATTTATGAGATTTGAATTGTCCGGATAGAGATATGAATTTTAAATGAGAGATTATAGTGAGTCCAAGAAGGAAAGTCGGGTTAAATTGGTCACGAAAGTGTAGAAGGGTAAAACGATCAAAAGATCAAAATTCAGTGTAAATTTGGTAAGAAAGTTTTAATTAAAAATAGGGTTTTAGGACATCTTAATCAATGAAGGAGAAAATATTGAATTTCGAGTCTAATTGATCAAGATATAAATTTATTGTAATTAATTGAAATTTTTACTCGGGACCATATCCCCAAAATACAGAGAGAATACACCGAAAAAAGGTTAAAATAAAATAAATAAAATAAATAAATTAACCTAAATAAAATATAAATTTTAATGAGGATTTTTCCTATATTTTAATGAATAAAATATTAATAAATAAATTATAAATAATAATAATAATAATAAAAATTAAAAAAACTGAAACAGGGTCACGCGATCGCGCGAAACCCATCGCGCGACCAGTGCTTCTGCTTCCTCGAACAGCAACACCGGCGACGAGCGGCAGTGAACGGGGCACAAAGAAGGACGATTGGCACGGTGGGATTATTTCGAAAGCCACCACGAGCCGGGATCCGTTGCCGATGAAGAGAACGGTGAGGGGGAAGAACCGAAGGGAGAAAAGACAAATCGATGGCCACCGACGTCGATTCGGCTAACCCCGATCGCAGTCAAACATTCCCGAGGAAAAGACGAGCAGATTGGTGGTGGGCACAGCCAGTAAAATGACGGCCAGCGCCGATAACGATGAGAAAAAGAAAGCGGTAGCGAGACCGAGGAGAGAAGAGGCCGGACCGGCCACTTTCCGGCCACCGTTGGTGAAACTGAGGCCAGATTCGTGAATCGGACTACCCCGCGGAGCTGCTGGAGGCGGAAGCTGTCAGACCTGTATTTTTATGTAGCTTGTTCCTTATGATTTATACATGTACACACATGTATTGAGTTATTTAAATCATAAGAAGAGTATTTACACGATTTAAGTATTAGTGAACTGCTTTAACACTTAAAAGCTACATAAAGGCCTAATGTGAACTATGAGGGCTACAGGTTAAACCGAATGGATCTAAATCATTCTGACTGAAGAGAAGAACTTATGATGTGAAAATATAGAAAGTTCATGAAGGAAAGTCAGTTTGATTTGGTCCCGCACACAAAAAGGTAGAGTAAATGCCAAAAAGGGGTAAAATAGACCTTTTAAGTCGTTTGAGGTGTTTAGGGTATATTCACTTCCTGGAAACGGCCAAAACGTAAAGAGGAGAATGTAAAACATAGAATATGACACTTTCAAAATTTTGAAAAAAAGTCAACTTAGTCAATGATTAAGGAAAAAGTCAACTATAGTTAAGAAAACTGGACTTTTACCATAGTTGACTAACTATGGTTAAAAATTAACCTAAGTATGGAGAAAAAAATTAGGGAAAAATATTCTTAGTAAAAATACAAGATAATCATCCTCGAAAGTAAGGAAAATTTATTCGGAAGGATTCCGGATTTAATTTAATGGATAAAAACAAAATGGGCCAAAGTTGGAAATTTTAAAGCCCATTAAGGTATCATAAGTGTGGGCCGAATTTGGAAAGCCCAATGGGCCGAATTGTTGAGCCAATTTGGGGGCCAAATATTGAGACAATTGAAGGCCCAATAGGTAGTAAAAATTTCAGCCTAAAAGCCCAAAGGGAAAGCCCAAACCGAGAAGCCCAATTGAAAACCTATTTGAATAAGTTAAAAGCCATTAATGAAAGGTAACAAAGTCTAAAATGATAACCATTACCTAAACTTTTTGGAAGTCAATTAAGGTGGCTGGATTTTAGCTTAATGAATAAGTAATGGACTTATAAATACCAGCCAATACATAATCATCTTCATCCTTTCATTTTCGGCAAAGTGAAGAAACCATAACCGAAAAGCTTTCCAAGCTTTCTCTCACTAGAAATCACTAGGAAAAAGGCATATTTGAAACTTGCAATCTTCATGAAAGTTGTTCCAAATTGAGAGGAGAGTGACATATGTTGGAATTGGCTATCAAGGAGCCATAGTGTGCAAACCGTGAGGCTTTAAAGTTTCGGCCAAGTGTGAACACAAATACTAGGTATATTTTCAAGCTTTCAAATTCATATATGTTAATGTATGAATGATTTTAAGTATATTGGTATATGTTTTATGGATTGAAACACATGAAAACACTATGAACATGTGATGGTCGAAAGTTGGTATATGAGTTTTGATAAATACCCATGGGATTTTAAGATATGTATAGGTGGATATGCATGTATACATGATTATGACATGGTTAGTTATAATCAATTTGTTCATATGGATGGTTGTATGATATGACACATAAGGTATTTGATAAAATGCCAACATGAACTATAGGAAAGGCTTAAGACATGCCAACCAAGTGTTTGCAAAAAAGCCTAAGTGAATTTGGCTAAATGCCATGGTATGACCGACGGCATGAGATGCTCTCGGCCATGGCATGTGGCCAAGAGGTCCAATGGGCAAAGCCCAATTATTTTAGGTCCAATGTAATGTAATGGGTCTAGGACAAGCCCAATAAGAGTTGATGGGCCCCATTAGCCTAATAGGCCCAACGAAAATAAATAGTGAAATAGAAATGGGCTTAAGGCATAGTTAGGCCCATTAAGGATTATTAAAGCCCATTAAGGGAAATAGACTGTATTTAATGTGAAATACAGTAGAAAAAGTATAATTAACCTGATAAATGGTTATATGTAGCTCCATAGATTATTGGATGAGCGAATTGGACTATTGGATCGAGCAGCGTTGAGAAAGTAAAATTTCTCAAGTGATTGTAGGTAAGGGTCTTTTGTGAATAGTTAGAGATACCTTCACGTATTTTCGTCTGTTTTTACATTCACTTAAAAAGTCTGAGGGTTAGAGAAAGTGAATAATAATTATTATGACCTGATAGTGGCAAATTACGATTTTTCCCTTAGTTAGGAAAAAAGTCAACTTTTGTGAAAAGTTGTAAAAAGCATGGAAACCACCATTTTGAGTGTTTTTGCTAGTGTTTAGCAACAGAGTAGGTAGATTGGCTAATGATTTTAAGGTTGATGTGAATTAAGCACACTTTATAGTGCTGATTTTGATGTTTTGAAAATCATCCCTTTTTAAAGAGCCATCTATCGAATTTTGTGAGAATAACTCGTGCTAGAGCACAGCTCGCACTTGATTTCATATATTTTCGACATATATTAGTGTTGGATTGTGATTCGCACTAGATTTCCATGACATGCATGATAGAGTGCTGGAGTTATTGCTCGTACTTGATTCTTCATGATTTATACATGACATAATGCTGGAGCTATTGCTCGTACTTGATTTGATGAGTTTTGTGCATAGCATGGTACTGGAGCTATTGCTCGTACGTGATTTGAAACATGAACTATGCATTGACCTAGTTGCTGGAGGTTTACTCGCACTAGGGTTTGAGTTTGTGATGTGAAACAGTGTTTGAACGGAGTATCGACTGTGAGTCATGCTCAAAGGCGCGCACTGTATGTGATATATAATACATGTTGAAAACCATGCTTGATTTCCACGTGTAGACTGAGTGTCACACTATGAGAGGTTTGCATGTGGATTTAGAGACGTGGTATGATATTCCATGGTTTGAGGGCTAAGACATATGGCAGGCACCCCGACTATGATGTATGGTCCACGGAGTATGTTGTACCTTACGAGTGGCATGGAGTACACTGTACCGTGTGGTGTTGTGGAGTTGAGGAGGATATAGCTGGCGGTTGTGATGGACTGACCCCCCTCCCATTGCCACAGTGATGCCCCGCACACTAGGATTCCGTGTAGCTTGGGATCACCATTGTCGGATATGGCCATAGTCCAAGATACTATTGCATTTTGCATTTCACCACAAAGTCTCACATGATATATCACCTGATTGGCTGCTTTATTTACGGATAGACCTGAGGAATGGGTCGAAATCCGAGTTTGTGTTGTGAATGATTTAAATGCCATATTTATTGTGAGTTAAATATACATGGCATGATTTATCTAAAGGCATTGTGATATTATAAATATGCATTATTTTGCACTACATGCCTACATTTGAGAAAGCAAGCATGATTTCTGTACATGGGATTTAATCTATATAAGTATATATATATATATATATATATATATATATTTAAAGACATGCTTTTAAAGTGAGTTAAGGAAATGATGTTTTTGAGGTATAGCATTATTTTGAGTAGATAGTGTAGATGTCTACTTGCTTGCCTGATTTCCTTACTAAGCGTGTTGTATGCTCACCCCCTTTCTTTACAGATCTCTACAGAGTATCAGCAGTAAAGTGAGTGTGCTTAAGGGATAGTATTCCTGTTGTCCGCTGCTATTTCCTATCGATCGACAGGTATACATATTTTGTATGGTTATGTATCTAAACATAGAAACAGCACAGTGACGTATACGATATATATTATGGGGAATGTATTGGTATTAGCTTTTATATGATCTTACATGTATTATAAAAAGAAGTTATAGTCAGTAACAGTATATTGACATGTATGTATGATAATGGATGATATGGTATGCGAGGAAGCTAACATCGAATCACAGCCTAACCATTGAAGAGAGGAAAGGTAAGTTAAAAATGTGAAAAATTTGTAGTGGTTTTGGTTAAGTCATGGATGACGGTCGTGACAGAATGGTATCAGAGCCGAGGTTGGTTTGATGTGAGTCGGTGTTAGAAAATAGGAAAGTGTATATCCCCATAGTACTGTGCTGTGTTTAGATACAACTGTGTATACCAGATAGGAGACGGACAAAGTCATGATTGTGAATGCAGGATCTTTGCCTATATGGCAAATACTCATAGTGGTAGAGGGACAAGAGGTAGGGCTCGAGGCCATAGAGATAGGCCTGAGAGACGAGCTGCTGTCGAACCATTACCTACCCATGGGACTCCAGGTGCTACTGAGGCACCAGAGTGTGCTGAGACACGCCTTACGAGATTAGAGCGTAGTCTAGAGACGATAGTAGAGCTATTGGCACAGACGATGCCAGGTAGGCAGGGGCAGGAGGCAAGAGCTGCGACAGGAGAGGCAGTTGCCCCTGATACACCTACACAGCCAACTCATGCACCGAGGACTGTAGATACTCCTACACCCACACTAGTTTCAGGTAGTTGTGGATTAGGGTACAGATGTGATCTACATCAGTTACAAGAGCTGTTGGATAGGGATTTTGTTCGACCGAGTGTTTCACCTTTGGGAGCACTGATTTTGTTTGTGAGAAAGAAGGATGAGAGCCTCCAATTGTGTACAGATTACCGATTGTTGAATAAAGCCACCATCAAGAATAGGTATCCCCTTCCATGTATTGATGACTTATTAGATCAGCTTCAGGGAGCACAGGTCTTTTCCAAGATGGATCTGAGGTCTGGGTATCATCAGTTGAGAGTTCGGAGTGGAGATGTACCCAAGACAGCATTTCGTACTCGATATGGCCATTATGAGTTCTTAGTCATGCCATTCGAATTGACGAATGCTCCAGCTGTTTTCATGGCTTTGATGAACGATGTGTTCAAGCCATATTTGGACCAGTTTGTTATCGTCTTTATCGATGACATATTGGTGTATTCGAGATCCAAGGAAGAGCATGAGGAGTACCTCAAGATCGTATTGCAGACTCTACGAGAGCAGGAGTTATATGCGAAGCTCAGTAAGTGTGACTTTTAGTTGTCACCGATCTCGTTTTGGGACATGTTTATCAAGGGATGGTGTATCAGTCGATCCATCTAAGTAGAGGTTGTAGTTCAGTGGGAACAACCAAGGACAGTCACCAAGATCAAGAGTTTTCTGGGTTTAGCTAGATACTATCGGAGATTCGTTGAGGGATTTTTGAAGTTAGCTGCTCCGTTGACACGTCTCACTCGAAAGAGTGTACTGTTCGTATGGAACGAGGATTGTGAGAAGAGTTTTCAGGAGTTAAAGCGTCGATTGACCACTACTCCGATTCTCACTTTTTCTACCAGCTCAGGAGGATTTACAGTGTATACCGATGCTTTGCATCAGGGACTAGGCTGTGTATTGAGGTAGGATGGAAGGGTAGTTGCTTATGGATCTAAACAGTTAAAGGATCATGAGAAGAACTATCTGACCCATGATTTGGAGTTAGCAGCAGTAGTGTTTGCGTTGAAAGTATGACGCCACTACTTGTATAGTGAGAAGTTTCAGATATTTACCGACCACAAGAGCCTTAAGTATTTGTTCTCACAGAAAGAATTGAACATGAGACAGAGAAGATGGCTAGAGCTTTTGAAGGACTACGATTGTGAGATACTTTATCATCCGGGTAAGGCTAACGTTATAGCTGATGCTTTGAGTAGGAAGAGCCTAGGGATGGTATCGTATATGATGGTTAGGGAACATGAGTTGCTAGAGCAATTTGCTAACCTCAGTTTTGGAGTTGTTCCTTCTGACATGGATACAAGCTATTTGATAGCTAGTCTATGTTTGGAGCCGAATCTGTTGGACAGGATCTGTCACGCCCCGGAAGTGCAGAAAATAGGGCTAATTTAAAACTTTTTATTCATTCATTCACAATTAAGAGTGCATTCCTGTGCAGTGTCATACATCATCACCTATATTATACCTCAGGATCTCGTCATTGAATAGTATATATTATATCATATACATTACTTGACCTCAAGTTAATTAATCCTAATACATCCCACACAATGTTATACATCAAGTGTCTGCAATTACAGTAATTGTCTGGGTACATGAAAAGATAAAAGATACCTCAAAATACAATATATGGCCTGGAGCTCAAGTCCTCCACTAGCCACTACTCCGTACGTCGTAGGAAAACCCTTTTCACTTGAAGAAATCTGGGGGGAAAGAAAACAGGGTGAGCTTCTAAATCGCTCAGTAAAGGGGGTAAGGGACTCATTTCATAAACCAAAGTGCACATCACAAAATATTTAATTGTATGTGAAACTCATTAATCTCATTTGAAAACAATAGCATGAAAGTACTCAAAACGACATTCTCATGTCTCAGATCACGTGAAAACATGAAGTAAAAAGGCTCAGTCTAGAGCAATAACAAAGCATGTGAAAATAATGCGATAAATGCTTTCTCAATTAACGTGATAAAATCACTGTAATAATAATGCATGTGGCACAGCCACTAAACACACGTGGCATAGCCACTGATTTAAATTTACACGTGGCATAGCCACTAAACACACGTGGCATAGCCACTGATTTAACTTCACACGTGGCATAGCCACTGATTTAACTTCACACGTGGCATAGCCACTAAACACACGTGGCATAGCCACTTATTTAAATTCACACGTGGCACAGCCACAGGATAGGGTTTCACGTGGCAACGGCCACCAATTAGGATTCTCACATGGCAATAGCCACCAAATAGGGTTCTCACGTGGCAACGGCCACCAAATAGGGTTTCTCACGTGGTAACGGCCACCGAATAGGGTTTCTCACGTGGCAACGGCCACCAAATAGGGTTTCTCACATGGGAACGGCCACCAAATATACGTGGCATAGCCACAGAATGGGTTATTCTCACGTTACCAAAACGGAGAAGAATCGGGCTTACATGCTACCAGAGCAATGCCCGGTGTGTTCTCAGAATTACACACCTAAGTCTTAATCACATAAGACTAGTTCGCCTTCACGTAGAACTCATAGTGGTTTTTCTCTCATAAAACTCATTTGAAAACCGTTTTGTACTCAACACAAAACATAATAAAATCGAGTTCCAACCGGCAAAGCACACACACATTTCTCAAATCTCGATATTGCCTTAACGTAGAGCCCAGTTATAAACTCATAAAAACATTGGGCTCCAACCGGCTATAAAAATCGTGTGCAATTGTATAACAACACAAAACTCAACATGCTTGTTTTATAAATCACAATTCATGCTATAATAGTTTGCAAATCACATACACAAATGGTTTAGTTTCCCTTACCTCTTTGCACCCGTATAGTGTAATCGTTTCCCCCTTGACACGGACTAGTCCCGCATTCCACTCTGGAACTCCCGAGCTGTCCAAACGATGTTAAAACATCAATATTCAACTATCACATCAACCTCAATTCTCAAAAATCGAGCATAATTGCTCATAACACCTCAAATCTCTTGATTCTCGTAACTCTACCCCAAACTACACTCTCATTCACAATATCTCAATGTTCTACATTTCTCATGCCAATTATCTATGCTAATTCACCACATTGTCTAAATTTCTATTTATAGCTTAAATTCCCAAAATTGCTAAATATCATTATCACTCTAACCACATTGCAATTTCATCAATCCCTAATCATTTTTCAGCTATTTCAACACAATGCCAACAACCATTATCATCAAAATCATCTCAGATATAAGGATCAAAGTTTAGAAATTACCCAAAACTTGTGGAGAGCTTATCTCTTGCCTCGATTTGATCCGTCTTACGATTTCCAAGTATGTTGTTCTCCCTTTGATGAGGAACAACTTTCCTTCTTACCACAACTTCTGATTTGGCCGGAAATGGGTGCTTTGGATGAGTGAGAAAGCTAGGTTTCGGTGAAAATGGGGGTTGGAAGAGAGAGAAAGTGAGATTGCAGGAGAAAAACAGGGGTTCCTTATATAGGCTAAGGGTAGGAGATCGATCTGGCTCTTGATGAGATCGATCTGCATTTGAATTTTTGGGACGATTTGGGGCAATTTATGCCTAGGAGATCGATCTGTCGAGGGGTGAGATCGATCTGCTCCTTGAGGAGATCGATCTTCTCCCAAACAGAATCATTTGGAGATCGATCTCTTCCTCATGAGATCGATCTTCTCTCAAACAGAATCATAAGGAGATCGATCCTCTTCCATTGGAGATCGATCTGCTCCTCAAATTCCTCCTTCCTTGTCATTTTTAACTCACCAGATCGATCTCTCCTTCTCCCAGATCGATCTGTCCTCATAACTTCACACTTATTTTAAACACTTAACATATAAATCTCCAATTATCATTCCCCAATTCACTTAGCTCAATAAATTACACTTCAAGTTCATATTACATCATTCAAATATATCTAAAATTCTCAGATCTCACATCCTCCCCACCTTAAAAGAATTTGGTCCTCCAAATTCAACTCAACTAGTTAAAGAGATGGGGGTATTTCTCCTTCATGAAGTTCTCTAGTTCCCACGTTGCCTCTTCTATTGAGTGATGTTTCCACAAAACTTTCACTAATGGGATGCTCTTGGTTCTTAGTACCTTCTCCTTTCTATCGAGAATCCGGACGGGTTCCTCAGTATAGCTCATATCCTCTTGAATGTCCATCTCGTCATACTCTATGACATGAGAAGGGTCCGAGTGGTACTTCCTTAACATAGACACATGAAAAACATTGTGTATTCCGGACATCTGTGGGGGTAATGCTAATCTGTAAGCTACCTCTCCCACTCTCTCAAGAATCTCGAATGGTCCTACGTATCGAGGACTCAATTTCCCTTTTCTTCCCAAATCGCATGATACCCTTACGCGGTGATATTTTCAGAAATACTGCATCACCAACCTCAAACTCGAGTGGCCGTCTACGCACATCCGCGTAGCTTTTCTATCTACTTTGTGCAGCCCGTAACCTCTCACATATGAGTTTCACACTCTGTACGGCTTGCTCAACAAGCTCGAGAGCATTTATCTTTCTGTCACCGACTTCTTCCCAAGCTACAGGGGATCTACACCTCCTACCATATAGAGCCTCAAAAGGTGCCATTCCAATACTCGCATGATAGCTGTTATTGTATGAAAACTCTGCTAGGGGCAGGTGATCATCCCATGATCCCTTAAAATCCATCGTACACGCCCTCAACATATCCTCCAGGGTCTGAATAGTCCTCTCTGACTGACCATCTGTCTGAGGATGATAGGCGATACTGAAACTCAATCGAGATCCCATGGACTCCTGAAATTGGGTCCAAAATCTAGAAGTAAATCGGGAATCTCTATCAGAAGTAATACTCATTGGAGCCCCATGTAATCTAGCTATCTCGCTGACATATAGCTCAGCTAAGGCATCCACAGTATCTGTGCTCTTGATGGCAAGGAAGTGGGCACTCTTGGTCAGTCTATCCACAATGACCCATATAGCATCACGACCTCTTCGGGTCCTCGGTAAACCCATAATAAAGTCCATAGTGACATGCTCCCATTTCCATGTAGGTACAGGTAAGGGCTGTAGTAGTCCTCCGGGCTTCCGATGCTCAGCTTTCACTTGCTGGCATACTAAACACCTGGCCACATACTCTGCCACGTCTCGCTTCATACCACTCCACCAATACACCTTTCTCAAGTCTCTGTACATCTTAGTACTCCCTGGGTGCATGGTATATCACGAGCAGTGGGATTCTCTCAGTATCTGTCTCTTTAGGGTATCATCGTCCTGTATACAAATCCGTCCTCTGAATCTCAACAATCCATCCTCACTGATGGTGAGATCCGACTGCGAACTCTGCTCAGCTTGGCTAATCATATCTATCAATCTCTGATCACTGCGCTGCCCAGTTCTAATCTGATCCATGATCCTGGGCTCTATTCGCAAGCTAGCCACAAATCCAGTCTCTATCTCTTTAACTCTGATCCGAAGTTCGGCAAACTCCTCCAGTAAATCCCATTCCCTGATCATCATAGCAGATATTATACTCTTCCTGCTCAGGGCATCAACAACCACATTCGTCTTGCCCGGATGATATAGAATCTCGCAGTCATAATCCTTAAGGAGTTCCATCCATCTCCTCTGTCTCATGTTTAACTCTTTCTGATCAAAGAGATATCTCAAACTCTTGTGATCAGTGAAGATCTGGAATCTTTCCCCATATAAGTAGTGTCGCCAGATCTTCAAAGCAAACACCACAGCGGCTAACTCCAAATCATGCGTGGGGTAATTTCGCTCATGGTCTTTCAGCTGTCGCGATCCATATGCGACCACTCTTCCATGCTGCATAAGCACACACCCCAATCCTTGATGAGATGCATCACTATACACTGAAAATCCTCCTTGTTGAGTTAATGTATTTTGAAATGACAAAACAAGTTAATACAATAATGTTAAGATGGTATACAAACATGTTTAGAAGATATCAGGACCAGAACTTAGAGTTCTGCTGATGAGAGATCGATCTGGGGTATGAGAGATCGATCTCCTGGGTTTATACTTGATGAGAGATCGATCTCATAATGGAAGAGATCGATCTGACAAGCCTTAAAACGTTGTAAAGGGATTAAGGTAAAGAGAGATCGATCTGCAAGGGTTAAGAGATCGATCTGCTCTAAGTCAGAGAACTTAGAAGATCGATCTGGTAAGGAAGAGATCGATCTGCTCAAAGTCAGAGAGCTTAAGAGATCGATCTGGTGTATTGAGAGATCGATCTTGCCTCAAACAGAGAGGATAGGAGATCGATCTGCCTATTCGACAGATCGATCTGCCTCTGCCTATTTAAACTAACAGATCGATCTGGTAATGTATGAGATCGATCTCCCTGTGTATTTGTGCTTTGTCATTGCAGGATTTAAAACTAGGAGATCGATCTGGCCAAGATAGGAGATCGATCTGTCTGACCACTGGAGGTTCCCAACGGCTATTTTCTTCAAATCTCAACGGGAAAAACTACATTTAATGCTCCAACTACCCAACCTTCAGTATATAACCAAGCATTGAAGACAAAGCAATGGGAGAGAGACTATCACTGCACATTCTCAATATTCTGAAGCTTTAATTCTTTCATTCCTTGTATCCCTATTGCTCATTAATTGAGATTTATTGTACAAGCTTAAGTACTACAAGCTTTGTTAGTCCTACCCACTGAAAAGCCTTATTCTGTATTCATCCTCACCTTAAAAGAAAAGAGGATTGTTCCTCAGTGAGTGTTATTGTAAAAGGGTGAATACATTTTCTGTATTGCTAAGGGTAGAGAGGTTATTCCTTAACCTGAAAAAGGAACTTTGTAAACTCTATTGAAAGAGAGAAAGAAACCACTTGACAAGAAGGTCAAGGAGAGAGGACGTAGGCAAGAGTTGGCCGAACCTCTATAAGTTGCTGTGTCTGTTTCCCTTTCCCTCTCTTTGCATTAAATTGTTATTTTGCTCTGTTTTATTCATTATCATTTGTGTTTAAATTGCAATTAATTTAAAATCTGCCCTAAGTGTTAGAAAACCGATTCACCCCCCCTCTCGGTAGAGCCAACAATTGGTATCAGAGCTAGGACTCTTTAATCACGTAGGAACAACTTCCTAAGAGTAGAAACGATCAAATGGCTCTTAACAATGTAACAACTAGTTTGATAGGAGAGGGGCACTCCACGGTTAGACCTCCCATGTTCAATGGTGAACATTATTCATATTGGAGGACTAGGATGATGCTATTCATTCAAGCAAATGACTATGAAGTCTGGAGAATTATAGTTAAGGGACCTCAAATCCCTACAAAGAAAATAGAGGGAAGAGATATTCCCAAAGAAGAAGATGAATGGGACTCTAATGACATTAAATGTGCACAACTAAATGCTAAAGCTATGCACACATTATTTTGTGCTTTAGGTCCTAATGAATATAATAGAGTATCCGGGTGTGATAATGCCAAGCAAATATGGGATAAATTGGCAATAACTCATGAGGGTACAACCCAAGTGAAGGAGACAAAAGTAGGTATGCTCACACATGATTATGAGCTCTTTAGGATGAAGGAAGAAGAATCCATTAGTGATATGTTCACTAGGTTTACCGATATAATTAATGGATTAAAATCTTTAGGAAAAATATATTCTAATATTGAAATGGTAAAGAAGATTTTAAATAGCTTACCTAAGTCATGGGAAGCTAAAGTGACAGCAATAGAGGAATCTAAGGATCCACACACATTATCCTTAGATGAATTAATAGGTTCCTTGCTAACTTATGAGATGAAGCTTAAAAGAAATGAAGAGCCACCCAAGAAAGTGGGTGTTGCTCTAAAATCCACTGCTGAAAAGGAAATTAAAAATGAGAGTGGCAGTGAGGAGGATATTGAGATGGCAATGTTTGCCAAAAGATTTAATAAATTCATGAGGATGAGAACTAGCAATAGCAATAGGAGAAACAATAGGAGAGAACAAGAGGAATTAGGTAGAAAAGACTCTATTGTGTGTTATGAGTGTAAAAAACCTGGACACATAAAATTTAACTGCCCTCTCCTCAAAAGATCTAATGATAGGTTTCATAAAAAGAAGGCAATGGTCGCAACATGGAGTGACAGTGACTGCTCCGATGATGAATCAAATGAGGACATTGCCAACCTATGCTTCATGGCTATTGATGATGATGAAAAGGTAACTTCTAATATCAATGAATACTCTTTTGATGAACTGCAAGATGCATTTGATGATTTAGCATTAGAGTATGAATCTATGAGCATGAAGTATAAAAAGTTAATATCAAAATTAAAAAGGGAAAATGAGATAATGTTAAAAGATAAATTGGAATGTGAGGAGAAACTAGAGATTGCAAATCTAGAAATTGGTGATCTTAAGGAGAAAAATAGCAATTTACATAACTCCTTTAATAGATTTCACATGGGGCAACAAAAGCTAGATAGCATGTTAGAAACCCAAAGGGCATTTTTTGACAAAAATGGCTTAGGGTATAATGCACAAAGTAGGGAGACCCATCTTAAGAGTTTTATGGCTAGGAAGAGCATGAATAAACCTGAAATTACTTGTTCATATTGTAATAAGAAGGGACATAAGTCACATTATTGCACTAAAAAGATGAGGAATCTTAAAGGAAAAATTGTAAAAAGGATATGGATTCCAAAAGAGGTAATTCATTCCAAGGACTGCAATGCATTAGCAAAATGGATCCCAATGGGATCAAGAATTTCATTTACTAACCTCCAAGGACCCAAGAGAATTTGGGTACCTAAGACTTGAGTGGGTTTATTTTTTTGTTGTAGGTGATTGAGCATAGCCACAAAGCTAAAACAAAAGAAGCTTGGTACTTAGATAGTGGATGCTCAAGGCACATGACGGGTGATAAAAGCCATTTCAATTCCTTCAAATCGAAAATTGGTGGAGAAGTCACTTTTGGGGACAACTCCAAAGGCCAAGTGGAAGGAAGTGGCTCAATAGGTAATAATCATTTCTCTTTAGAAAAAGTATTACTTGTTAGGGGTCTAAAGCATAACTTGCTAAGCATTAGTCAACTTTGTGACAAAGGTTACAAAGTAATTTTTGATTGCATGAAATGTAATGTTATAGATCCTAAGTCAAATAAAATTCTTCTTCTAGGTCATAGGCAAGGTAACATATATATAGTCTACCTTAATGAACTCAAAAATGAAAACATATGCTTAATGGTAGACAACAAAAAGGAATCCTGGTTATGGCATAGAAGACTAGGTCATGCTAGCATGCATGTGCTATCCAAATTAGCTAGAAAGGATCTAGTTATAGGCTTACCCAAAATATCCTTTGATCATGAAGAAATATGTGAAGCTTGTGTTAAAGGAAAACACAAGAGAACAACTTTTAAGCTTAAGAATAGTGTATCCACCACTAGGCCTCTTCAATTACTGCATTTAGACTTATTTGGACCAACTAGAACCACTAGCCTAGGTGGGAAACACTATGGTTTTGTAATAGTTGATGATTACACTAGGTACACTTGGGTGTTCTTTTTGAGAGTAAAAAATGAAGCCTTAGAGAAATTCATAACTTACTCAAAGGTGACTCAAAATGAAAAAGGATATACAATAACAAGCATTAGAAGTGATCATGGCAAAGAATTCGAAAATATAGGATTTGATGAGTATTGCAATGATCAAGGAATTAGTCATAACTTTTCAGCCCCTAGGACACCACAACAAAATGGTGTAGTTGAGAGAAGAAATAGGACTTTGGAAGAGATGGCTAGGACCATGTTATGTGAAAATAACTTGCCAAAGTACTTTTGGGCTGAAGCTATAAACACATCATGTTATATAATCAATAGAGCTATGATAAGACCCATGCTAAAGAAAACTCCTTATGAGCTCTACAAAGGTAAGAAGCCTAATATTAGTTACTTCCATCCTTTTGGCTGCAAATGCTTTGTTCTAAATAATGGAAAAGATAATTTAGGAAAATTTGATGCCAAAAGTGATGAGGGAATATTTCTAGGATATTCATTGAATTCAAAGGCTTATAGAGTTTATAACAAAAGAACATTAATGGTTGAAGAATCTATTCATGTTATATTTGATGAATTAAATAATATATCTAAAGATTCAACCAACAATGATGAAAATGTTGAGATATTTGATGAAGGCTTAGAAGATGACTTTCTAGAAAAGCTTGATTTGAATAAAGAAGATGAAGAAGAAATAGAAGTTTTAGAAAGAGAACCTAGAGCACCAAGAGAGTTAGGATATGTAAAAGATTGTGAAATAGTAGGAGATCCAACTCTTGGAGTTAGAACTAGGTCATCCTTAAGGAATATGTGCCAATATATAGCCTTTGTATCTCAAATAGAGCCTAGGAATGTCAATGAAGCCTTAGAGGATAATAATTGGTTCCTAGCAATGCAAGAAGAGTTAAATCAATTTGAGAGAAGCAAAGTATGGAAACTAGTTCCTAGGCCTAATGATCACTCAATAATTGGAACTAAATGGATATTCAAGAACAAAATGGATGAAAATAGTGTGATCATAAGGAATAAGGCTAGGCTAGTTGCTCAAGGCTATAGACAAGAGGAAGGCATAGACTATGATGAAACATATGCATCGGTAGCTAGATTAGAGGCAATAAGAATGTTACTTGCCTTTGCATGTTATAAAGATTTCAAGTTATATCAAATGGATGTAAAGAGTGCATTCTTGAATGGTTTCATTAGTGAAGAAGTCTATGTAGAGCAACCTCCCGGATTTGAAAATCATGAATTTCCTGAACATGTATTCAAATTGTCTAAGGCACTTTATGGGTTAAAACAAGCTCCTAGAGCTTGGTATGAAAGGTTGTCAAAGTTCTTAATAGAAAAAGGGTTCTCAAGAGGAAAGGTAGACACCACATTATTCATCAAAAATAAAAATAAGGACTTACTAGTTGTACAAGTATATGTAGATGATATTATTTTTGGTTCAACTAATGAGTCTTTATGTCAAGAGTTTGCTAAGATCATGCAAGGGGAATTTGAGATGAGCATGATGGGAGAACTCACATTCTTCTTGGGACTTCAAGTGAAGCAAACAAAGGATGGAACTTTCATCAATCAAGCAAAGTACACCAAGGACTTGCTCAAGCGTTTTGGAATGGAGAGTTGCAAACCTCAAGCCACTCCAATGGGCACCAACATCAAGCTTGACAAAGATGAAGGTGGTAAGTGTGTAGACACTAAACTCTATAGGTCTATGATTGGATCATTGCTTTATTTAACTGCTAGTAGACCAGATATATTGTTTAGTGTGTGCCTTTGTGCTAGATTTCAATCCTCTCCTAGGGAATCACATCTATTGGCAACTAAGAGAATTTTTAGATACCTCAAAGATACTCCCTCACTAGGACTTTGGTATCCCAAAGACTCCACTTTTGCCCTTCATGCATTTTCAGATGCTGATTTTGGAGGATGCAAAATAGATAGGAAAAGTACCTCAGGTACTTGCCAATTCCTAGGAAATAGGTTAATTTCTTGGTTCTCCAAGAAGCAAAACAGTGTAGCTCAGTCCACAACTGAAGCTGAGTATATAGCAGCTGGTAGTTGTAGTGCTCAAGTGTTGTGGATTAAACAACAAATGAGAGATTATGGTATTGACATGAAACAAGTGTCTATTAAATGTGATAATACCAGTGCCATTAATCTGTCTAAGAATCCTATACAACACTCCAGAACCAAGCACATAGAAATTAGACATCACTTCCTTAGAGATCATGTACAAAAAGGGGATATAATCTTAGAGTATATTGATACTACATATCAAATAGCTGATATATTCACCAAACCCCTTGATAGAGATAGGTTCTGTATCCTTAGAGGTGAATTAGGACTCATGAATATGCCTTAGGATTTTTTGTGTTTCAAAAATCTTGGTTTCAAATTGATTTTAAATGAGTTCTTGCAAAAATTTTCTGGCAAAAAGGATGAGAGATCGATCCCCTTGAGATATAGATCGATCTCTATCCCTTAAACAAGCCTAAATTATCAAGGTTAAGCTAAGAAGATCGATCTTCTAACCATAAGATCGATCTCCTTACGTCTCTGTTTAAAGGCAGATCGATCTGTCCACACGACAGATCGATCTCATCAAGCTTCCGCATTCTACAGATCGATCTATGCATGTACCAGATCGATCTCCTTAAGTCTCTGTTTGCGACCAGATCGATCTGTCCCTACGACAGATCGATCTCTCTTCGCTTCTGGGAGTACCAGATCGATCTGTCGCCTCGACAGATCGATCTCCTATGCCTTGGAGTATAAATAGCCGCGAAAAATCCCCAAATCTCCCAAAACCTAAAATTCAAAATTCTCCAATTCCCTCGCATCCTCTTCTTCAATTCCTCCTCAGATCGATCCTCGTACGGTCTTCCTTGCGTCTCGGTGTCAAATTCTGGTATAGTAACCTACATTTCTCACTGATTTTCTCAAAATCCTTCTTCGATTTGTGTTTGTTTTGCGTCTAGGGCAAACCTAGGTACTGTTTCATTGCCTTTCTTTTTGTTGAATTTAGTTATCGAATCTTTAAGGTCTAGAATAATGCCTAGGCTTAAGAGAGCAGGAACCAAACCACCTAGACCCAATGTAGAGGCAGGATCTTCCTCCCAACCCACTCCACCTCCTATCGCTTCCTTCAATCGGTGTTTTAAAACACCAGCAAAAAGAAAGCGGTATGAGGAATATTTTTCAACTATGCCAATCAAGCATTGGCGCACCATTGATTTTTCCTTCCTCAATCACATAGACTTTCCATACCTATCAAAATTTGAGGAATTTGGTTGGGTGAAATTCTTGAGAATCAACACTCCTATCCCTCCAAATCTCGTTCGCGCATTCTTTTCCAATGCCGAACTCGTTTATGACCCCGATGACACCTGCAAAATCCTTGCCTTCAAAACCTTCGTCATGGGTCAATCAATAATAATTGATTCTGAAGTTATAGCCAAAGTATTTGATATACGCGATGAAGGCTTAACTAATGAGGATGAGGAAGTCCCCTTTGCGTTTGAACTCCCCGGGGACAAGGCGAGTAACCTTCCAATGTACCTTCGGTTACTCCACCTCATAATCTCCTGGAATCTCCGCCCTTACGGTACCCGTCACTCAACCGTTAGGCGTCTAGACCGTTTTTGGCTTCATCACATTCACACCACAAGCCAAAAGCCTAACCTCCCTCATTTCATATACGAAGACTGGCTGAAGATCGTGCGTGGACAAGCTACCACAATCGTTTTTCCACAACCGGTAGCTTATCTTCTCCGTCGCCTTGGCATCGACTGCAGCGGCGAAACTGGCGAACTTCCATCTCCTAAAAGCGAGCTTAATATTGGGACCCTACATCATATGGGGTACTACAAAGATTTCCGGGGAGAGTGGACGAAAAAGCAAGAACAGCAACCTGCTGAGGCTGAGGATGACCACACTGCTGAACCAGCACACCCACCTGCAGCACCCGCTCCAGAACCGTCGTCCTCCACGGCTGCGCCAACTGCACAAACATCGTCTCCTGCTGACTTGGAGCTGATCGTGAAGATGATAAGCGACCTCAGTCAGAGAATCGATGAAGGACATACCACTCAGCAGCATATGTTTGCCGAATTGACTCAACGAGTGGATAGGATTCAAGACACTCAAAAGGCGATGTTCGATAAATTTCAAGAAACTCAAGAGGCGATGTTCGATGAACTTCAAGTGACGCGCACGCATGTTGAGGAGCTTTTGGATCGTGATCCTCCCTCCCATTAGGCTTTAGGTGTATGGTTTAGTTCAGTTATATCATTCCGCACTGCTCTTTGTACTAAATTTGCTTGAATGCAATATAAATTGATTGTTTATGAAAATGTGGCATTTTGTGAGTCAATGTTGATTTTGAACTGCCATGGTTTTGACAATGTTGCATTTTGTGCGTTAATGACTATGTGTGATTGATATGACAAAAAGGGGGAGAAGAAACATAAGAAACATCATAAGAAACAACATGATAAGAAACATGCATGTTGTTGTGATTTATGTTAAATGTTTAAAAGGATGATAGGATGATTTAATTGAGGGGGAGTTAAGAGCTAGAACTAACTAAGGGGGAGTTAAGATTTAAAGGATGAGTTAAATCTTTAACAAAGTCAAAAGCTCACAAAAAGGGGGAATTTTGCAAATTCACTAAACATGTTTATTGGATGAGTTTTGTCATATCAAAAAGGGGGAGATTGTTGAGTTAATGTATTTTGAAATGACAAAACAAGTTAATACAATAATGTTAAGATGGTATACAAACATGTTTAGAAGATATCAGGACCAGAACTTAGAGTTCTGCTGATGAGAGATCGATCTGGGGTATGAGAGATCGATCTCCTGGGTTTATACTTGATGAGAGATCGATCTCATAATGGAAGAGATCGATCTGACAAGCCTTAAAACGTTGTAAAGGGATTAAGGTAAAGAGAGATCGATCTGCAAGGGTTAAGAGATCGATCTGCTCTAAGTCAGAGAACTTAGAAGATCGATCTGGTAAGGAAGAGATCGATCTGCTCAAAGTCAGAGAGCTTAAGAGATCGATCTGGTGTATTGAGAGATCGATCTTGCCTCAAACAGAGAGGATAGGAGATCGATCTGCCTATTCGACAGATCGATCTGCCTATTCGACAGATCGATCTGCCTCTGCCTATTTAAACTAACAGATCGATCTGGTAATGTATGAGATCGATCTCCCTGTGTATTTGTGCTTTGTCATTGCAGGATTTAAAACTAGGAGATCGATCTGGCTAAGATAGGAGATCGATCTGTCTGACCACTGGAGGTTCCCAACGGCTATTTTCTTCAAATCTCAACGGGAAAAACTGCATTTAATGCTCCAACTACCCAACCTTCAGTATATAACCAAGCATTGAAGACAAAGCAATGGGAGAGAGACTATCACTGCACATTCTCAATATTCTGAAGCTTTAATTCTTTCATTCCTTGTATCCCTATTGCTCATTAATTGAGATTTATTGTACAAGCTTAAGTACTACAAGCTTTGTTAGTCCTACCCACTAAAAAACCTTATTCTGTATTCATCCTCACCTTAAAAGAAAAGAGGATTGTTCCTCAGTGAGTGTTATTGTAAAAGGGTGAATACATTTTCTGTATTGCTAAGGGTAGAGAGGTTATTCCTTAACCTGAAAAAGGAACTTTGTAAACTCTATTGAAAGAGAGAAAGAAACCACTTGACAAGAAGGTCAAGGAGAGAGGACGTAGGCAAGAGTTGGCCGAACCTCTATAAGTTGCTGTGTTTGTTTCCCTTTCCCTCTCTTTGCATTAAATTGTTATTTTGCTCTGTTTTATTCATTATCATTTGTGTTTAAATTGCAATTAATTTAAAATCTGCCCTAAGTGTTAGAAAATCGATTCACCCCCCCTCTCGGTAGAGCCAACACTCCTGATCCCTCAGGAATAGTTAACACAGGTGCCGCTGTCAACCTCCTCTTTAATTCCTGAAAACTGAGCTCACATTGATCAGTCCATATAAATGGAGTCTCTTTGCGCGTGAGCTTAGTCAAAGGGGCGGCAATCCGGGAAAATCCTTCCACAAATCTTCTGTAATATCCTGCCAAACCAAGGAAGCTTCGTACCTCAGTAACCGTCTTCGGTCTCTCCCAATTAAGCAGACTGATCTATTTTGTATGGATGTGAGTGGTCAGATGCAGAAGGGCACAGTGACTGATTTTGAGTTGAGTTCTGATGGACTATTGAGGTTCGAGGTAGATTGTGTGTTCCTAAGGATCCAGGACTCAGGAGATTGATATTGGCGGAAGCTTATTCGTCGAGGTAGACGTTACATCCGGGGAGTAACAAGATGTATCAGAACCTCTGGAAGGTATACTGGTCAGGTATGAAGAGAGATGTAGCAGATTTTTGTGGCAAAATGTCTCGTATGTCAGCAAGTGCAGGTAGAGCACCAGAAACCTATAAGATTATGGCAGCCTCTACCTATACTGACATGGAAAGGGAGCATATCACCATGGATTTCGTGATGGGTTTACCGAACCCGTAGGAATCACGATGCTATATGGGTGATTGTCGACAGACTGACGAAGTCAGCCCACTTCCTAGCTATGAGAGCTACCGATACTCTGAGTTCATTGGTAAAGTTGTATGTACGCGAGGTAGTGAGGTTACATGGTGTACCAGTGAGCATAGTCTCTGATAGAGATTCCCGCTTCACTTCTCACTTTTGGGAACATTTTCAGGAAGCCATGGGAACCCAATTAAGTTGAGCACCGCTTTCCATCCTCAGACAGATGGTCAGTCATAGAGGACTATACAAACTTTGGAGGATATGTTGAGAGCATGTGTGCTAGATTTTAGAGGCTCCTGGGATGACCACTTGCCACTAACCGAGTTCGCTTACAACAACAGTTATCATTCGAGTATCGGGATGGCACCATATGAGGTTTTATATGGCCATAGATGTCGTTCCCCTATTGGATAGGAAGAAATGGGTGACCGTAAGATTTTCGCTGCTGATATGGTTACACATGCATCTGAGGATGTCCACTTGATTGTAAAGAGACTGAGGACAGCTCAGAGTAGACAAAAGAGCTACGCTGATAGGAGATGAAGGCCACTAGAGGTTGCAGTTGGTGAATCCATGTTTCTGAAAGTTTCTCCTTCCAATGGCATAACGAGGTTTGGGAAGAGAGGAAAGTTGAATCCTCGCTATAGTAGACCCTTTGAGATACTTGATCGAGTAGGAGATAAGGCTTATAGGTTGGCATTTCCACTGGACTTATCAGGTGTCCATAACGTCTTCCACATATCAATGCTTCGAAAGTATCACCCGGATCTGGCACATATGATTAGTTATGAGCCTTTGGAGCTTCGAGAGGACATATCATATGTTGAGCGACCGATTCGAATATTGGATAGGAAGGAGAAGGTGTTGAGATCAAAGACTATCGGATTCGTGAAGGTTCTCTAGCAGCATCATACTTCAGAGGAGGCTACTTAGGAGTTAGAGAGTCCGATGCGAGAGAAGCACCCTCATCTATTCGATGGCTGACTTGGTTCTAATTCGGAGGACTAAATTTTTTGAGTAGGGGAGGATTGTTAGACCCATATTTTTATGTAGCTTATTCCTTATGATTTATACATGTACACACATGTATTGAGTTATTTAAATCATAAGAAGAGTATTTACAAGATTTAAGTGTTAGTGAAATGCTTTAACACTTAAAAGCTACATAAAGGCCTAATGTGAACTATGAGGGCTACAGGTTAAACCAAATGGATCTAAATCATTCTGACTGAAGAAAAGAACTTATGATGTAAAAATATAGAAAGTTCATGAAGGAAAGTCAGTTTGATTTGGTCCCGAACACATAAAGGTAGAGTAAATGCCAAAAGGGGGCAAAACAGACCTTTTAAGTCTTCCGAGGTGTTTAGGGTATATTCACTTCCCGAAAACGGCCAAAACGTAAAGACAAAAGTGTAAAACATAGGATATGACACTTTTAAAATTTTAAGAAAAAGTCAACTTGGTCAATGATTAAGGAAAAAGTCAACTATAGTTAAGAAAAGTGGACTTTTACCATAGTTGACTAACCACGGTTAAAAATTAATTTAAGTATGGAGAAAAAAATTAGGGAAAAATATTCTTGGTCAGAATACAAGATAATCATCCCCGAAAGTAAGGAAAATTTATTCGGAAGGATTTCGGATTTAATTTAATGGATAAAAACGAGGAAAATTTATTCAGAAGGATTTCGGATTTAATTTAATGGATAAAAACGAAATGGGCCAAAGTTGGAAACTTTAAAGCCCATTAAGGTATCATAAGTGTGGGCCAAATTTGGAAAGCCCAATGGGCCGAATTGTTAGGCCAATTTGTGGGCCCAATATTGAGACAATTGAAGGCCCAATAGGTAGTAAAAATTTCAGCCCAAAAGCCAAAAGGAAAAGCCCAAACCGAGAAGCCCAATTGAATGCCCATTTGAATAAG
This sequence comes from Firmiana major, assembly GCA_033439115.1. Taxonomy (NCBI): domain Eukaryota; kingdom Viridiplantae; phylum Streptophyta; class Magnoliopsida; order Malvales; family Malvaceae; genus Firmiana; species Firmiana major. The sequence continues at coordinate 11,368,415 of CM065905.1, forward strand.
TTAAAAGCCATTAATGAAAGGTAACAAAGTCTAAAATGATAACCATTACCTAAACTTTTTGGAAGTCAATTAAGGTGGCTGGATTTTAGCTTAATGACTAAGTAATGGACTTATAAATACCAGCCAATACATAATCATCTTCATCCTTTCATTTTTGGCAAAGTGAAGAAACCATAACCGAAAAGTTTTCCAAGCTTTCTCTCACTAGAAATCACTAGGAAAAAGGCATATTTGGAACTTGCAATCTGCATGAAAGTTGTTCCAAATTGAGAAGAGAGTGACATATGTTGGAATTGGCTATCAAGGGGCCATAGTGTGCAAACCTTGAGGCTTTAAAGTTTCGGCCAGGTGTGAACACAAATACTAGGTATATTTTCAAGCTTTCAAATTCATATATGTTAATGTATGAATGATTTTAAGTATATTTGTATATGTTTTATGGATTGAAACACATGAAAACACTATGAACATGTGATGGCCGAAAGTTGGTATATGAGTTTTGATAAATACCCATGGGATTTTAAGACATGTATAGGTGGATATGTATGTATACATGATTATGACATGGTTAGTTATAATCAATTTGTTCATATGGATGGTTGTATGATATGGCACATAAGGTATTTGATAAAATGCCAACATGAACTATAGGAAAGGCTTAAGACATGCCAACCAAGTGTTTGTGAAAATGCCTAAGTGAATTTGGCTAAACAAATGGACATGGACGGCATACCATGGTATGACCGACGACATGAGATGCTCTCGGCCATGACATGTGGCCGAGAGGTCCAATGAGCCAAACCCAATTATTTTAAGTCCAATGTGATGTAATGGGTCTAGGACAAGCCCAATAAGAGTTGGTGGGCCCCACAAGCCCAATAGGCCCAACGAAAATGAATGGTGAAATGGAAATGGGCTTAAGGCATAGTTATGCCCATTAAGGAAAATAGACTGTATTTAAAGTGAAATATAGTAGGAAAAATATAATTAACTTGATAAATGGTTATATGCAGCTCTAAAGATTATTGGAGGAGCCAATTGGACTGTTGGATCGAGCAACGTTGAGAAAGTAAAATTTCTCGAGTGATTGCAAGTAAGGGACTTTTGTGAGTAGTTAGAGATACATGCACGTATTTTTGTCTACTTTTACATTCACTTAAAAAGTCTGAGGGTTATAGAAAGTGAATAATAATTATTGTGACCCGATAGTGGCAAATTACGATTTTACCCTTAGTTAGGAAAAAAGTCAACTTTTGTGCAAAGTTGTAAAAAGCACGGACACCACCATTTTGAGTGTTTTTGCTAGTGTTTAGCAACAAAGTAGGTAGATTGGCTAATGATTTTAAGGTTGATGTGAATTAAGCACACTTTATAGTGCTGATTTTGATGTTTTGAAAATCATCCCTTTTTAAAGAGCCATCTATCGAATTTTGTGAGAATAACTCATGCTAGAGCACAGCTCACACTTGATTTCATATATTTTCCACATATATTAGTGCTGGATTATGATTCGCACTAGATTTCCATGATATGCATCATAGAGTGCTGGAGTAATTACTCGTACTCGATTCTTCATGATTTATACATGACATAGTACTGGAGCTATTGCTTGTACTTGATTTGATGAGTTCTGTGCATAACATGGTACTGGAGCTATTGCTCGTACTTGATTTGAAACATGAACTATGCATTGACCTAGTTGCTGGAGGTTTACTCGCACTAGAGTTTGAGTTTGTGATGTGAAACAGTGTTTGAAGGAAGTGTCGACTGTGAGTCGCGCTCAAAGGCGCGCACTGTATGTGATATATAATACATGTTGAAAACCATGCTTGATTTTCTTGTGTAGACTGAGTGTCACACTATGAGAGGTTCGCATGTGGATTTAGAGACGTGGTATGATATTCCATGGTTTGAGGGCTAAGACCTATGGCAGGCACCCCGACTGTGATGTAGGGTCCACACAGTACGTTGTACCTTGCGAGTGGCATGGAGTACACTGTACCTTGCAAGTGGCATGGAGTACACTGTATCGTGTGGTGTTGTGGAGTTGAGGAGGATATAACTGGCAGTTGTGATGGACTGACCCCCTCCCGTTGCAGCAGCGATGCCCTGTACACTAGGATTCTGTGTAGCTTAGGATCACATTGTCGGATATGGCCATAGTCCAGGATACTATTGTATTTTGCATTTCACCACAAAGTCTCACATGATATATCACCTGATTGACTGCTTTATTTACAGATAGACCTAAGGGATGGGTCGGAATCTGAGTTTGTGTTGTGAATGATTTAAATGCCATATTTACTGTGATTTAAATATACATGGCATGATTTATCTAAAGGCATTGTGATATTATAAATATGCATTATTTTGCACTACATGCCTACATTTGAGAAAGCAAACATGATTTCTGTACATGAGATTTAATCTGTATAAGTATATATATATATATATATTTAAATACATGCTTTTAAAGTGAGTTAAGGAAATGATGTTTTCGAGGCATAGCATTATTTTGAGTAGATAGTGTAGATGTCTACTTGCTTGCCTGATTTCCTTACTGAGCACATTGTATGCTCACCCCCCTTTCTTTACATCTCTCTACAGAGCATCATCAGTAGAGTGAGTGTGCTTAAGGGATAGTATTCCTATTGTCCGCTGCTATTTCCTATCGATCGACAAGTATACATATTTTGTACGATTATGTACCTAAACATAGAAACAGCACAATGATGTATACGATATATATTATGGGGAATTTATTGGTATTAGCTTTTATATGATCTCACATGTATTATAAAAAGAAGTTACAGTCAATAACAGTATATTGACATGTATGTATGATAATGGATGATATGGTATGCGAGGAAGCTAACATCGAATCACAGCCCAACCATTGAAGAGAGGAAAGGTAAGTTAAAAATGTGAAAAATTTGTAGTGGTTTTGGTTAAGTCACGGATGACAGTCGTGACAAAAGCCGACGAAGAACTGATCGGTAGAGCTCTGAACGGCGAAGAAGAAAATCGAATCGGACTGAACCGGCTGAACCAGACCGTTTGAATTGGGTTGAATTGGACCGAACCGGTTCAACCAGAAAAGAAGAAAAAGAAAGAGAAAAAGGGAAAAAGAAAAAGAGGAAAAATTGGGAAAACTTCGGTGATGCAATCGAGCTAAGGTTAAGTCAGTAAGCGATCGAAATTGATCGATTTAAATTTCGAAATATTGAATTTGATTAATATTCGACTGAAAATTTACCTGAAAATATGTAATTGTGTAGCTCGAATATTGACACCAAACGAGAGCTTGAGTCAGCCTTGATATGCATACTATCATGGAATCTCGGGTAAGTAACCCTTATTTACGACAATTGGCATAGTTATACGTGTTAGAAATTTACCGCATAAATTACGGATTTATTTCGTATAAATGAATTAAATTATGGAATTTAAGATAATTGTTGTAAATAATAAATTAAGTTATCCGAGAGTTTAGAACAAGGCCTAATAAATACTGATGGGCTCAATGAGCCCAATAGGCCTCGATAATGTGAATAGTAAGTGGAAAATGGGCTAAAGGCCGATTAAGGCCCATTAAGGTGCAAACGGGCCCAATAGGGGTAAACAGGCCCAATGATTTAAATTAAGCCCAGTTAAAGTCAAATATGAATTAATATATTTAGATTTAACCCGATGAATATTTATATGCAGTTCCGAAGATTTGGGAGCAAATCGAACTGCGTGACGAGACATCAGTGGGAAAAGTCAGACAGTACAGAAAAATAAGGTAAGAGAATTTTACGGATTGCTAGAGGTAGCTTTACGTAATTTCAACTTCATTTATAGTCTCTTAAATTATCTAAAGGGTCTAGATTTCAGATAAAATTTTTAGTGCCTGGATGGGCAAATGACCAAAATACCTTTGTAAAGGGTAAAATTTCCAAAATTAGGAAAAGTTGGGAGGAGCAAGAATAAGAGGTTCTTGCTTGTTTTTGAGGTGGTTTGACACATGAATGGGTAGGCTGGCTAACTTTTAAATAAAATGCATAGCATTGCATAACTTTAATCAGTGTTGATTTTCTCTAAAAATTGATTTGAGAAATGTAGCCGCCTACGTGATTTTATGAAAATGTGACGTGCTGAGCTCAGCTCGCATGAGTTTTGATTTGTGTGATGCATGCATCAGTGCTGGAGCAAGAGTTCGCACTAGAGTTTTACATGCATTGGTGCTGGAGTCTAACTCGCACCAGATTTTCATATGATTTTCGTGACAGGGTAATAGAGTCTAACTCGCACCAGATTTTCACTTGAATTATTATAACAGAGTGCTGGAGCCTAGCTCGCACTAGTTTTACATGATTTTGACAGAGTGCTGAAGCTTAGCTCGCACTATTCTTATGAGATTTTATGAAACGCGTGCTGGAGCTTGGCTCGCACGAGATTTTCCTTGATTTTATGAGAGTGCTGGAGCATCGCTTGCATTGGTTTTATGAGAACATGCGATGAGTCGTGCTTGGAGCGTTGGGTAGACTGTGTGTCACGCCAATTAAATAGGCTCACACGTGCGTTTTGAGACAGGGCATGAGTATGGATATGAGATATGGGTCCACGGAGTACGTTGTACCGTGCAAGTAGCATGGAGTACGCTGTACCATGCTGGGATTGATTATGTGGCATCTTGGGATGCGTGGCATCTTCGGATGCGAGTGGCAACTTCGAATGCGAGTGATCGGATAGGGCTGACGAGATGGATTGACCCACCTCCCAGGGCAGTCCTCGATCGTGGTGAGACCCCGCACATTAGGATCCGTGTATCAGTGGGATCACGAGGACATATGGCCATAGTGCTAGTTATTTGCCCGAGATATATATATATATATATATATCTATTGCCTAGTCTCACATGTTGATATTTTTAAGAAACACGTTTTGTGAATTTTTGTGTGAGTCTGGATCACCCGAGGGAGGGGTTCAGTCTTGACTGAGTTGTGAGTTTGATGAGAATGAAACTGGTTTTTAAACTGAACTTGCATGATGTTTTTTCCATGCTATTTAAACCCATGAGTGATGTAAACTGGTTTTACATGACATTCATTGATCGCATATTTCTATTGCTGTGAAAAGCATTTGATTTCATGGTGTTATGTGAGTCAAGAACACCCGAGGGATAGGTTGAGTTGTGGCTTTGTTGTGAAATTTTAACGAGAATAAATGCTTTAAATGGATTTGCATGTTGAGTTTTCCATGCTCTTTAAAATCCATATTTGAACTTGTTTTACATGACTTCATGAATTGTAGCATCTATTTTGAAATATGTGGAGAAAGGGTGGTTTATGCATGGCACCAGGTTCATGTAGGTAGTATGGTTACCTACTTGTTCGTAGGATTGCCTTACTGAGTTTAATGTGCTCACCCCTTTCATTTTTCTACACAGATTACCTCCAGTAGACTTTGAGGCGATTGAATACTGCATTCCTGATATCTGCTGCTGCCCATCATTTTGAGGTATATACACTTGTACATATTGTATCTAAATAAAAATAGCACAGTAACATGTTGATAAATAACTTTCGGGGATGTATAGACATTGTAAACACTTGTAAATGAATGGGAAAGAATTAGTGAAAAACACATGTGTTTACCTTTCATTTAATAAGGAATTAAGTTATATGATGATTGAATGGTGGGACTGGCATTGACGCACAACCCAATTGTTAGTGGAGTGTGGTCACGATCAGAGGACAGGTAAGTATGAAAGAAAAACGAAAAAAATTTACTCTGATTTTGGGGTCATGACAAATGGTGGTATCAGAGCAAAATTGGTCTGATGTGTGTCAGTGTCAGTAATTAGGAAATGACATCCTCATGTTACTGTACTTGGTTAGATACAATAATGTATATCGAGATTGGTTTTAATTAAGAAATATGTTTTGCACCTTGCCCAGTCCAGTCCCCAATAACGGAGAGACAGTATAGAATGAAACAATAAGGTAAACTTAACACGATGCAAATGAATTTAAATTAACCATTAACAAGAAACTGGGTAAAGAAAGAAAACAACATATGAACAGTAGAATAAACTAAAACAGAGCAGAACAGAGGAAAGAATTACTCTCAGTCCATTGCCACGCAACAATATAGATTCAGCTGAAACGGCAATAGCTTCAACAATGCCACAAGCTGCTTCTATCCAAACCACCAGCCACACATCCTTTCCGCCAGCCCTTGCATAATACCGTACTCTGCTAGCATCCAGTCCTGCAACCTTTAACCACACCTTCATTCCCATGCCGTACAGCGCCAGGAAGATGGAATAGTAGAAACCCAAGAGTGCAGAAAAATGAGATAGTCAAAATAATAAGAATGCAGAAAATGGCACACCTTAAATCCAGAAATTAGATGATGCAAATGCAAAAAAATAAAAATCAGTGCTATAAGATAACTTAGAATACTATGAAGAAATCTAAACTAACATTAGAAAATGGCTAAGGAAAATAGAACAGTAACTATCGAAAACAACTTGAAGAATCGAAGGAAAGATTCAATTAAGCAAATAAAGAAGGAATAAATTCTTTAGCTATCCATATTTGCTCAACACAGCACATAGAAATATCTGTAAATGGAAGCTTAGAAGTAGATGCTTAATAAGTAAGTGAAACATCAGTAGAATAGAGGAATCAAAAGGAATGAAGTTAAAGCTTCAATAAGCAAAGAAAATATTGTGAAGGGTTGATGAAAAATGGCTACTGTCACCAGCCATTCTCACTACCCGAGCAATGAGTAGTATGTTGGCTTTACCGAGAGGAAGGGGGGTGAATCGGTTTTCTAATGTTAATGGTAAATTTAAACTAATTTGAACTTAATTAACAAATAATGAATAAGCAATATAATGTATTGAGCCAAATTAAAGCAAGATAAGGAAGAGAATATCAAACACAGTCGTTTATAAAGGTTCTGCCAATCTCTTGCCTACGTCCTCTCTCCTTGACCTTCTTGTCAAGTGCTTTCTTTCTCACTTTCAACGAAAGTTACTGTAAGACCCCGTATATGTATAAGGGTAATGTGTGTACTTGGATTAAATAATATGAATGGACTTGTGATGTAAAGTATGATTGATGTAAGTCCATGGATTCAATGTATGTATGTGTAATATAAATTGTAACGTACATACAAGTTTCATTAAGTATGAATACGGAGAAATGTGTTCTAGCAAGTGATAGATGTGATTGAGACTCAAGATGAGTGGTGTGGTAAAATGGAATGGAGTTATGCTTCCATTTGGTTTTATGTAGCATACCTTTGAACATACAATGAATGCACACAAGTTTCAATGTGCATAAGGTATGAATGGATGTCATTTTCAAGTTATAGAGGTGGATGGATGAGGAAATGGCCATGGCAATAGATTGAGGGTGTGTTGGTATGAGTTGCAGCAATGAAACTGCAGGAAATCTGGAAAACATGAGGTCCAGATCGATCTCATAGGATGAGAGATCGATCTGGAAGAGCCAAAATGCTCTTATTTGGGCGAAAGAATTGAGCAGATCGATCTCCAATGGAGCCAGATCGATCTCTCAAGCATTCTGTAGTGGAAAGATCGATCCCCAAGCACCCAGATCGATCTCCTTAGCTCTCTGTTTGGGACCAGATCGATCTCATGCTTCGACAGATCGATCTCATGCCTCAACAGATCGATCTCATTGCTTCGACAGATCGATCTCAGGCTTAAAAATGCCGTGGAAAAGAGGGATTTTAAGGGACCAGATCGATCTCCTCTTGGACCAGATCGATCTCCTCAAGTCATTTCTATATAAGGAGAGCTGAAAAATCTGGAAATCTCGGAAAACACTTAACCCTATAACTTCAACCCCAAAAACCTAATTTTCCCTCTCTAAAAATCAACCATTTTCAATGAGATTTGAAGAGAGATCATTAGAGGCAAAGTTGTTCCTATCAAAGAGGAGAACAACATAGTGAGAGGGCATTTTCCCATTTTTGGAATTGAAGGAGTTGAGGGCATTACCAATTGGAGCAAGAAGAGAAATCATATTGGTAAGATTCTAACACTCCAATCTAAATGCATTAGCTATTTAATTGATTTTGGAGTTGATTGGTATGAGTATTGATGGATAAACTACCTAAGAATGTAGTGGAAGTGGTGTGACCTAGAAATCTAAAATGGGTATAATGTGAGGATATGTGGGATTGAATGAGTTCATGATTAGCGGCATGCTAAAGTTGTTATTGGGGTATTGTTTATGATTTTAGATGGTTAAATGAGATTACATTGTGAGTGTGAAGGAATTGTAGGAATGGGTATAAATATACTTGATAAATGCCATAGTGAGGGAATTCATGAAGTATGAACACTATGAGCTTAATATCGATGTGATATCGATTTTGAGTAAGTTAATAGGCCTAAGAAGATCCATAGAACTCGAGTTATGAGTAAAGTAATGAAACGAGGCCTAATAAGCTTTAATAGAGACTATAGATTAAATTGACTATAGCAAGCACAAGGGTTGCATAATATGGATCGAATATAATGCGGGACACGATTTTGTGCAGTCCCGAAGAGTTCGTTGAAGACGAATCGAATCGTACGAGTAAGCAGCTTAAGGAAGTGGAATCACGCATCGCAATTCCAGGTAAGGGAATTTTGTGAGTATATAGAGATAGCTGCTCGTATTTTGAACTGGGTGAATATTGGGTGTTGTATGAAATGCATGAATTGCTCAAATAAATGTTGATGGTATTTGTGAAAGATGATGGGTATATGCGTGATTTTGGATTTGAAGTGGATGTTATGAAAAAGGGATAGTAAGGCTAATAATAGCATAAATCATGTGTTTTGAATGCTTTTACAAAACACAATGCTTTGATTTGAGCAAATAAAAGGATAGGCTGGCTGGTACTTGAATGATGTTGTGAAATAGCCCATACGAGGCACTAAGCATATTATGAGATGTTTTGAATGCATGTAAGCCGCCTATTGCGTGAATGTGATATAATTCGCATTAGAGCCTCGCTCGCGCGAGATTTCTATGTTTTCACTTGTGTGAAACGTGCTTGAGCTTAGCTCGCACTTTGAAATTGAATTATGATGATGTTTATAAACCGTACTGGAGCTTCTGCTCGTACGTGGATTGTGAATGGTTATCTTATGAGTATAACCGTACTAGAGCTATGCTCGTACGCGCCTCTTTATGAGAAGATGCATGATGCATGAGTCGTGCTAGAGCTTTGCTCGCACAAGCTTGTACAATGGGATTCGTATAGGGTTGTGAAAGTGGGTAAGATCCTTAAGCCTTACATCCTTAAGCTAACATCCTTAAGCCCGAGGAGGCAGGGAGGCTCTGTTAGGCGGGGAGGCTCTGTTTGGTGGGGAGGCTCTCTTACGGTGGGATCCTTAAGCCAACATCCTTAAGCCCAAAGAGGCGGGGAGGCTCTGTTAGGCAGGGAGGCTCTCCTACATGGGTATGGTAAAGGTGGGATCCTTAAGCCAACATCCTTAAGCCCAAAGAGGCGGGGAGGCTCTGTTAGGCAGGGAGGCTCTCCTACATGGGTATGGTAAAGGTAAGATCCTTAAGCCCTACATCCTTAAGCTGACATCCTTAAGCCCGAAGAGGCAGGGAGGCTCTGTTAGGCGGGGAGGCTCTGTTCGGTGGCGAGGCTCTCTTACGGAAAGGACCCTTAAGCCCTACATCCTTAAGCTAACATCCTTAAGCCCGAGGAGGCAGGGAGGCTCTGTTAGGCGGGGAGGCTCTGTTCGGCAGGAAGGCTCTCCTTCTCGGAATATGGAAAACTCTTGGTATGGGGTAGATAAAACCTAGGAATGGCACCCCCAATCATGATATGAGTTGCGGAGTACGATGTACCGTGTATATCACATGGAGTACGATGTACCGCATGATGGTTATATGATGAGAAAGTCTGGCGAGGGATAATTCATCTTCGTGCCAGCATGATACCCCGCACACCTGGATGCGTGTGGTCTGGGATGATTTATGATGTAATGATTCACATAGGCACTTTTGATATAGTGACCTAGATTTATACACATGCGTGAATTGTGGAATGTAAATGTGGTTGTGGTTTGTGAGTGGATTTGGTGGTGTTATGTTGTTGGTTCAAAAGGAAGTTTCTAAATGAATTGCCCTTTTATGAATTTAAATGAGATTGAGCATGAGATGTTTTATACATGATGTCTCTACCATGTTTTATATGCCAATGCACATGATTTGATACATGATATATATGTATATTCACATGGCATAGTTTTATTCCTCATGCTCCTACTATAAACGATTTATGCATAACACTATCAGCATGTAGATAGAGTAGTTATCTACCATGCTTGCATTATTGCCTTACTGAGCGTGTGGTTGCTCATCCCACTCTATTTTCCCCCCCTACAGAGCGTTCATAGTAGCCCAGTGAGGACTGAGGCGTATTATTTTGGACTCCGCTGCATCTCCATCGCTAAGAGGTATATACACAGTGATTCTTTTTGTATCTAAACAATGTAAAAGCACAGTATTCTTTTGAGTTGTACTTATGGGGGATGTAGATGTCAGTAAATCATGTATTCGTATAAGTACACGATTAAATGCACATGTATGACATCGTTTTAATTAATTGAGAATGAATGAGATGTGGTATTTATTATTGACTCACAGCCCAACAGTGTGTGGTGAGCTTAGTTCACGACTGGGTAAGGTAACAGTAAAACGCGAAAAATTTTCAGTGATTTCGGTTAAAGAGAATGGAATTGGGTCGTGACAGAGATTGGTATCAGAGCTGTGTTGGCCTGATGTGAGTCGGTATTTCTGAGGGTATCACCATCGAAGGGTATTATGAGATTCGGTAAGAAGGGCAAGCTGAGCCCTAGGTATATCGGACCCTTCGAGATTTTAGAGAGAGTGGGAGAAAAGGCGTATAGATTGGCATTGCCATCGGACTTGGCAAATGTCCACAACGTCTTCCACGTCTCGATGCTTCGGAAGTATCACCCGGACCCGGCACACGTGATAAAATATGAGCCGTTGGAGCTCCATGAGAATATGACGTATGTTGAGAAGCCGGTTCGGATATTGGATAGAAAAGAGAAAGTGTTGCGGAATAAGACAATTCCCTTGGTGAAAGTGCTTTGGCAACACCACACGGCGGAAGAGGCCACGTGGGAATTGGAGAACTTGATACGGGAGAAGTACCCCCAACTTTTTGAAGAGTGACTTGGTTCTAATTTGGAGGACCAAATTCCTTGAAGGAGGGGAGAATGTAAGACCCCGTATATGTATAAGGGTAATGTGTGTACTTGGATTAAATAATATGAATGGACTTGTGATGTAAAGTATGATTGATGTAAGTCCATGGATTCAATGTATGTATGTGTAATATAAATTGTAACGTACATACAAGTTTCATTAAGTATGAATACGGAGAAATGTGTTCTAGCAAGTGATAGATGTGATTGAGACTCAAGATGAGTGGTGTGGTAAAATGGAATGGAGTTATGCTTCCATTTGGTTTTATGTAGCATACCTTTGAACATACAATGAATGCACACAAGTTTCAATGTGCATAAGGTATGAATGGATGTCATTTTCAAGTTATAGAGGTGGATGGATGAGGAAATGGCCATGGCAATAGATTGAGGGTGTGTTGGTATGAGTTGCAGCAATGAAACTGCAGGAAATCTGGAAAACATGAGGTCCAGATCGATCTCATAGGATGAGAGATCGATCTGGAAGAGCCAGAATGCTCTTATTTGGGCGAAAGAATTGAGCAGATCGATCTCCAATGGAGCCAGATCGATCTCTCAAGCATTCTGTAGTGGAAAGATCGATCCCCAAGCACCCAGATCGATCTCCTTAGCTCTCTGTTTGGGACCAGATCGATCTCATGCTTCGACAGATCGATCTCATGCCTCAATAGATCGATCTCATTGCTTCGACAGATCGATCTCAGGCTTAAAAATGCCGTGGAAAAGAGGGATTTTAAGGGACCAGATCGATCTCCTCTTGGACCAGATCGATCTCCTCAAGTCATTTCTATATAAGGAGAGCTGAAAAATCTGGAAATCTCGGAAAACACTTAACCCTACAACTTCAACCCCAAAAACCTAATTTTCCCTCTCTAAAAATCAACCATTTTCAATGAGATTTGAAGAGAGATCATTAGAGGCAAAGTTGTTCCTATCAAAGAGGAGAACAACATAGTGAGAGGGCATTTTCCCATTTTTGGAATTGAAGGAGTTGAGGGCATTACCAATTGGAGCAAGAAGAGAAATCATATTGGTAAGATTCTAACACTCCAATCTAAATGCATTAGCTATTTAATTGATTTTGGAGTTGATTGGTATGAGTATTGATGGATAAACTACCTAAGAATGTAGTGGAAGTGGTGTGACCTAGAAATCTAAAATGGGTATAATGTGAGGATATGTGGGATTGAATGAGTTCATGATTAGCGGCATGCTAAAGTTGTTATTGGGGTATTGTTTATGATTTTAGATGGTTAAATGAGATTACATTGTGAGTGTGAAGGAATTGTGGGAATGGGTATGAATATACTTGATAAATGCCATAGTGAGGGAATTCATGAAGTATGAACACTATGAGCTTAATATCGATGTGATATCGATTTTGAGTAAGTTAATAGGCCTAAGAAGATCCATAGAACTCGAGTTATGAGTAAAGTAATGAAACGAGGCCTAATAAGCTTTAATAGAGACTATAGATTAAATTGACTATAGCAAGCACAAGGGTTGCATAATATGGATCGAATATAATGCGGGACACGATTTTGTGCAGTCCTGAAGAGTTCGTTGAAGACGAATCGAATCGTACGAGTAAGCAGCTTAAGGAAGTGGAATCACGCATCGCAATTCCAGGTAAGGGAATTTTGTGAGTATATAGAGATAGCTGCTCGTATTTTGAACTGGGTGAATATTGGGTGTTGTATGAAATGCATGAATTGCTCAAATAAATGTTGATGGTATTTGTGAAAGATGATGGGTATATGCGTGATTTTGGATTTGAAGTGGATGTTATGAAAAAGGGATAGTAAGGCTAATAATTGCATAAATCATGTGTTTTGAATGCTTTTACAAAACACAATGCTTTGATTTGAGCAAATAAAAGGATAGGCTGGCTGGTACTTGAATGATGTTGTGAAATAGCCCATACGAGGCACTAAGCATATTATGAGATGTTTTGAATGCATGTAAGCCGCCTATTGCGTGAATGTGATATAATTCGCATTAGAGCCTCGCTCGCGCGAGATTTCTATGTTTTCACTTGTGTGAAACGTGCTTGAGCTTAGCTCGCACTTTGAAATTGAATTATGATGATGTTTATAAACCGTACTGGAGCTTCTGCTCGTACGTGGATTGTGAATGGTTATCTTATGAGTATAACCGTACTAGAGCTATGCTCGTACGCGCCTCTTTATGAGAAGATGCATGATGCATGAGTCGTGCTAGAGCTTTGCTCGCACAAGCTTGTACAATGGGATTCGTATAGGGTTGTGAAAGTGGGTAAGATCCTTAAGCCTTACATCCTTAAGCTAACATCCTTAAGCCCGAGGAGGCAGGGAGGCTCTGTTAGGCGGGGAGGCTCTGTTTGGTGGGGAGGCTCTCTTACGGTGGGATCCTTAAGCCAACATCCTTAAGCCCAAAGAGGCGGGGAGGCTCTGTTAGGCAGGGAGGCTCTCCTACATGGGTATGGTAAAGGTGGGATCCTTAAGCCAACATCCTTAAGCCCAAAGAGGCGGGGAGGCTCTGTTAGGCAGGGAGGCTCTCCTACATGGGTATGGTAAAGGTAAGATCCTTAAGCCCTACATCCTTAAGCTGACATCCTTAAGCCCGAAGAGGCAGGGAGGCTCTGTTAGGCGGGGAGGCTCTGTTCGGTGGGGAGGCTCTCTTACGGAAAGGACCCTTAAGCCCTACATCCTTAAGCTAACATCCTTAAGCCCGAGGAGGCAGGGAGGCTCTGTTAGGCGGGGAGGCTCTGTTCGGCAGGAAGGCTCTCCTTCTCGGAATATGGAAAACTCTTGGTATGGGGTAGATAAGACCTAGGAATGGCACCCCCAATCATGATATGAGTTGCGGAGTACGATGTACCGTGTATATCACATGGAGTACGATGTACCGCATGATGGTTATGTGATGAGAAAGTCTGGCGAGGGATAATTCATCTTCGTGCCAGCATGATACCCCGCACACCTGGATGCGTGTGGTCTGGGATGATTTATGATGTAATGATTCACATAGGCACTTTTGATATAGTGACCTAGATTTATACACATGCGTGAATTGTGGAATGTAAATGTGGTTGTGGTTTGTGAGTGGATTTGGTGGTGTTATGTTGTTGGTTCAAAAGGAAGTTTCTAAATGAATTGCCCTTTTATGAATTTAAATGAGATTGAGCATGAGATGTTTTATACATGATGTCTCTACCATGTTTTATATGCCAATGCACATGATTTGATACATGATATATATGTATATTCACATGGCATAGTTTTATTCCTCATGCTCCTACTATAAACGATTTATGCATAACACTATCAGCATGTAGATAGAGTAGTTATCTACCATGCTTGCATTATTGCCTTACTGAGCGTGTGGTTGCTCATCCCACTCTATTTTCCCCCCTACAGAGCGTGCATAGTAGCCCAGTGAGGACTGAGGCGTATTATTTTGGACTCCGCTGCATCTCCATCGCTAAGAGGTATATACACAGTGATTCTTTTTGTATCTAAACAATGTAAAAGCACAGTATTCTTTTGAGTTGTACTTATGGGGGATGTAGATGTCAGTAAATCATGTATTCGTATAAGTACACGATTAAATGCACATGTATGACATCGTTTTAATTAATTGAGAATGAATGAGATGTGGTATTTATTATTGACTCACAGCCCAACAGTGTGTGGTGAGCTTAGTTCACGACTGGGTAAGGTAACAGTAAAACGCGAAAAATTTTCAGTGATTTCGGTTAAAGAGAATGGAATTGGGTCGTGACAGAGATTGGTATCAGAGCTGTGTTGGCCTGATGTGAGTCGGTATTTCTGAGGGTATCACCATCGAAGGGTATTATGAGATTCGGTAAGAAGGGCAAGCTGAGCCCTAGGTATATCGGACCCTTCGAGATTTTAGAGAGAGTGGGAGAAAAGGCGTATAGATTGGCATTGCCACCGGACTTGGCAAATGTCCATAACGTCTTCCACGTCTCGATGCTTCGGAAGTATCACCCGGACCCGGCACACGTGATAAAATATGAGCCGTTGGAGCTCCATGAGAATATGACGTATGTTGAGAAGCCGGTTCGGATATTGGATAGAAAAGAGAAAGTGTTGCGGAATAAGACAATTCCCTTGGTGAAAGAGCTTTGGCAACACCACACGGCGGAAGAGGCCACGTGGGAATTAGAGAACTTGATACGGGAGAAGTACCCCCAACTTTTTGAAGAGTGACTTGGTTCTAATTTGGAGGACCAAATTCCTTGAAGGAGGGGAGAATGTAAGACCCCGTATATGTATAAGGGTAATGTGTGTACTTGGATTAAATAATATGAATGGACTTGTGATGTAAAGTATGATTGATGTAAGTCCATGGATTCAATGTATGTATGTGTAATATAAATTGTAACGTACATACAAGTTTCATTAAGTATGAATACGGAGAAATGTGTTCTAGCAAGTGATAGATGTGATTGAGACTCAAGATGAGTGGTGTGGTAAAATGGAATGGAGTTATGCTTCCATTTGGTTTTATGTAGCATACCTTTGAACATACAATGAATGCACACAAGTTTCAATGTGCATAAGGTATGAATGGATGTCATTTTCAAGTTATAGAGGTGGATGGATGAGGAAATGGCCATGGCAATAGATTGAGGGTGTGTTGGTATGAGTTGCAGCAATGAAACTGCAGGAAATCTGGAAAACATGAGGTCCAGATCGATCTCATAGGATGAGAGATCGATCTGGAAGAGCCAGAATGCTCTTATTTGGGCGAAAGAATTGAGCAGATCGATCTCCAATGGAGCCAGATCGATCTCTCAAGCATTCTGTAGTGGAAAGATCGATCCCCAAGCACCCAGATCGATCTCCTTAGCTCTCTGTTTGGGACCAGATCGATCTCTTGCTTCGACAGATCGATCTCATGCCTCAACAGATCGATCTCATTGCTTCGACAGATCGATCTCAGGCTTAAAAATGCCGTGGAAAAGAGGGATTTTAAGGGACCAGATCGATCTCCTCTTGGACCAGATCGATCTCCTCAAGTCATTTCTATATAAGGAGAGCTGAAAAATCTGGAAATCTCGGAAAACACTTAACCCTACAACTTCAACCCCAAAAACCTAATTTTCCCTCTCTAAAAATCAACCATTTTCAATGAGATTTGAAGAGAGATCATTAGAGGCAAAGTTGTTCCTATCAAAGAGGAGAACAACATAGTGAGAGGGCATTTTCCCATTTTTGGAATTGAAGGAGTTGAGGGCATTACCAATTGGAGCAAGAAGAGAAATCATATTGGTAAGATTCTAACACTCCAATCTAAATGCATTAGCTATTTAATTGATTTTGGAGTTGATTGGTATGAGTATTGATGGATAAACTACCTAAGAATGTAGTGGAAGTGGTGTGACCTAGAAATCTAAAATGGGTATAATGTGAGGATATGTGGGATTGAATGAGTTCATGATTAGCGGCATGCTAAAGTTGTTATTGGGGTATTGTTTATGATTTTAGATGGTTAAATGAGATTACATTGTGAGTGTGAAGGAATTGTGGGAATGGGTATGAATATACTTGATAAATGCCATAGTGAGGGAATTCATGAAGTATGAACACTATGAGCTTAATATCGATGTGATATCGATTTTGAGTAAGTTAATAGGCCTAAGAAGATCCATAGAACTCGAGTTATGAGTAAAGTAATGAAACGAGGCCTAATAAGCTTTAATAGAGACTATAGATTAAATTGACTATAGCAAGCACAAGGGTTGCATAATATGGATCGAATATAATGCGGGACACGATTTTTTGCAGTCCCGAAGAGTTCGTTGAAAACGAATCGAATCGTACGAGTAAGCAGCTTAAGGAAGTGGAATCACGCATCGCAATTCCAGGTAAGGGAATTTTGTGAGTATATAGAGATAGCTGCTCGTATTTTGAACTGGGTGAATATTGGGTGTTGTATGAAATGCATGAATTGCTCAAATAAATGTTGATGGTATTTGTGAAAGATGATGGGTATATGCGTGATTTTGGATTTGAAGTGGATGTTATGAAAAAGGGATAGTAAGGCTAATAATTGCATAAATCATGTGTTTTGAATGCTTTTACAAAACACAATGCTTTGATTTGAGCAAATAAAAGGATAGGCTGGCTGGTACTTGAATGATGTTGTGAAATAGCCCATACGAGGCACTAAGCATATTATGAGATGTTTTGAATGCATGTAAGCCGCCTATTGCGTGAATGTGATATAATTCGCATTAGAGCCTCGCTCGCGCGAGATTTCTATGTTTTCACTTGTGTGAAACGTGCTTGAGCTTAGCTCGCACTTTGAAATTGAATTATGATGATGTTTATAAACCGTACTGGAGCTTCTGCTCGTACGTGGATTGTGAATGGTTATCTTATGAGTATAACCGTACTAGAGCTATGCTCGTACGCGCCTCTTTATGAGAAGATGCATGATGCATGAGTCGTGCTAGAGCTTTGCTCGCACAAGCTTGTACAATGGGATTCGTATAGGGTTGTGAAAGTGGGTAAGATCCTTAAGCCTTACATCCTTAAGCTAACATCCTTAAGCCCGAGGAGGCAGGGAGGCTCTGTTAGGCGGGGAGGCTCTGTTTGGTGGGGAGGCTCTCTTACGGTGGGATCCTTAAGCCAACATCCTTAAGCCCAAAGAGGCGGGGAGGCTCTGTTAGGCAGGGAGGCTCTCCTACATGGGTATGGTAAAGGTGGGATCCTTAAGCCAACATCCTTAAGCCCAAAGAGGCGGGGAGGCTCTGTTAGGCAGGGAGGCTCTCCTACATGGGTATGGTAAAGGTAAGATCCTTAAGCCCTACATCCTTAAGCTGACATCCTTAAGCCCGAAGAGGCAGGGAGGCTCTGTTAGGCGGGGAGGCTCTGTTCGGTGGGGAGGCTCTCTTAAGGAAAGGACCCTTAAGCCCTACATCCTTAAGCTAACATCCTTAAGCCCGAGGAGGTAGGGAGGCTCTGTTAGGCGGGGAGGCTCTGTTCGGCAGGAAGGCTCTCCTTCTCGGAATATGGAAAACTCTTGGTATGGGGTAGATAAGACCTAGGAATGGCACCCCCAATCATGATATGAGTTGCGGAGTACGATGTACCGTGTATATCACATGGAGTACGATGTACCGCATGATGGTTATGTGATGAGAAAGTCTGGCGAGGGATAATTCATCTTCGTGCCAGCATGATACCCCGCACACCTGGATGCGTGTGGTCTGGGATGATTTATGATGTAATGATTCACATAGGCACTTTTGATAAAGTGACCTAAATTTATACACATGCGTGAATTGTGGAATGTAAATGTGGTTGTGGTTTGTGAGTGGATTTGGTGGTGTTATGTTGTTGGTTCAAAAGGAAGTTTCTAAATGAATTGCCCTTTTATGAATTTAAATGAGATTGAGCATGAGATGTTTTATACATGATGTCTCTACCATGTTTTATATGCCAATGCACATGATTTGATACATGATATATATGTATATTCACATGGCATAGTTTTATTCCTCATGCTCCTACTATAAACGATTTATGCATAACACTATCAGCATGTAGATAGAGTAGTTATCTACCATGCTTGCATTATTGCCTTACTGAGCGTGTGGTTGCTCATCCCACTCTATTTTCCCCCCCTACAGAGCGTGCATAGTAGCCCAGTGAGGACTGAGGCGTATTATTTTGGACTCCACTGCATCTCTATCGCTAAGAGGTATATACACAGTGATTCTTTTTGTATCTAAACAATGTAAAAGCACAGTATTCTTTTGAGTTGTACTTATGGGGGATGTAGATGTCAGTAAATCATGTATTCGTATAAGTACACGATTAAATGCACATGTATGACATCGTTTTTATTAATTGAGAATGAATGAGATGTGGTGTTTATTATTGACTCACAGCCCAACAGTGTGTGGTGAGCTTGGTTCACGACTGGGTAAGGTAACAGTAAAACGCGAAAAATTTTCAGTGATTTCGGTTAAAGAGAATGGAATTGGGTCGTGACAGTTACACACTCCCTTTTTCAGGTTACAGAATAACCTCTCTACCCTTTTTATACAAAGATGTATTCACCCTTTTTACAAAGATTATCTCACTGAGGAACAATCCTCTTCTCTCTTAAAGCAAGGATGAATACAATATCAAGCTTTTTATGTGGGTAGGACAAATACAGCTTTTGCACATAAGCTTATACAACAAACTTAATAAATGAGGATTGAAGACAATTGGAATGAAAGAATTAAACTCTTGAGAATATACAGAATGAGCAGCAATGGTGTCTTTTTCTCAGTGTCTTCAATGCTTGATTATATATTGAAGGATTGGTAGTTGGAGCATTTAATGCTGTTTTTCCCGTTGAGATTTTGCAAAAAGAGCCGTTGGGAACCTCCAGTAGAATGCCAGACCGATCTACCATCTTGACCAGATCGATCTCTTAGTTATAATTCCTGCAAAATCAAGGCAAAAAGAAGCAAGGAGATCGATCTCATATATGAGCAGATCGATCTCATAATTTGAAAATATTAGAGAAGATCGATCTGTCGAATAGGCAGATCGATCTTCCAATCTCTCTGTTTGAGGCATGATCGATCTATAGATCGATCTGCCAGGTAATCTTGTAGTGAGGAGATCGATCTCTCATTAACCCAGATCAATCTCCTTAACTCTCTGACTTTAAGGAGATCGATCTCTTCCTATACCAGATCGATCTCATGAGCTCTCTGTTTGAGTATAGATCAATCTTATAGATCGATCTACTGCCTTTACCTTTGTTTTAGGGGAGATCGATCTCTTCCTAGACCAGATCGATCTTCTCAACATCCTGTAGTAGGCAGATCGATCTTATAACCCTTATAGATCGATCTTAGCTTCCTCAATACCTTTGTACAGGTTCAAACCTTAGCAGATCGATCTCATATCCTCATGAGATCGATCTCTCATCCTAGAAAACCTAGGAGATCGATCTCTCATATCACCAGATCGATCTCTCATCTCCAGGAGCTTAATTTCTGGTACTGATAGCTTCTAAACATGTTTTTATATCGTCTTTATATTATTGAATTTACTTCTTTTGTCATTTCAAAATGTATTAACTCAACAATCTCCCCCTTTTTGATATGACAAAACCTATTCAATAAACATGTTTAGTTACCTATTTGCATTGTGCACAAACTCCCCCTTTTTGTAAGCTCCCCCCTTTCTTTTAGCTTTTGACCTCGTTACTTTCTTAACTCCCCCTCATTTTAATCATTCCTTTAAACCTTTAGACATGTTTCTTAAAGCTATTTAAACATCTTTTAACTAACCCACATGTTCTCTTTTCTTCTCCCCCTTTTTGTCATATCAATGGCACGAAAGTCTTAAAAAGAACAATTTAACTTTCAACACATTGTTCATTTCAAAATAGTAATTCATGATAGCACATTTCAATAATAACTAACATGTCATTCCATCAAAGACTCATTCAAGCAAATGCGGTTTTCAAACACCAACTAATAATATCAAAACATTAGCCAAAATAGTTCTATCAACTAAGGCCTAAGGTGCACGAGGGATGCGATCCAGTAGTTCCTCGACGTGAGTGCGAGTGACCTGTAGCTCATCATACATCGCCTGTTGGGTGGCATGAAGGTTTGCAAAACCTTCATCTATCTTCCGGTTCAGCTCCATTATCATCGTCACAATGGACTCCATGCCAGCGGGTAATGAGGCAGGTGCAGGGGGCTGAGCAGAGGAAGAGGATGGACCCTCAGTAGGTGCAGCAGGTGGAGCAATAGGCTCATCTGATGGATCTTCCTCCATAGCTGCAGCAGGCTGTTGTTCTCGTTTCTTCTTCCAGTCTCCTCAGAAGTCCTTGTAATAGCCCATGTGGTGAAGTGTCCCAATGTTCAAGACGCTCTTTGGGGAGGGTACTTCACCGTTTCACAACTGCAGTCCACTCTAAGTCGTTGTAGAAAATACGCCAACGGTTACAGAAAAACTATCGTGGTGGCTTGGCCGCGTACGATCTTCAACCAATCTTCATAGATAAAATGGACAAGGTTGGGTCTTTGACTTGTGGAGTAGATGTGGTGGATCCAAAAATGATCTAACCTCCTAACGGTGGAATGACGGGTACCGAAAGGATGAAGATTCCATGAGATAATGAGGTGGAGTAACCGTGCGTGCATTGGTAGGTCACTCGCCTTATCCCCGGGAAGGTCAAACTCTAAGGGGACTTCCTCATCTTCATTGGTTAAGCCTTCATTGCTTATGTGGAAAGCTTGGGCTAAGACATCAGGGTCTATTGCAATTGACTTACCCATGACATACGTTGTAAACCCGAGAATTTTGCAAGTATCAGCAGGATCATAGGTGAGTTCGGCATTAGAAAAGAATGCCCTGATGATGTTTGGGGGTACAGGAGTATTGATTTTTAAGAATGGAAGCCAACCAAATTCTTCCATTTTGGAGAGATACAAAAAATCTATTCTGTTTAAAAATGAGAAATCAATGGTTCGCCAATGTTTAATTGGCATGGTGGAAAAGTACTCTTCATATCTCTTCCTTTTTGCAGGTGTTTTAAAACACCTGTTAAAGGTAGTCACTGAAGGGGCAGAGTGTGGTTGTGAGGAGGTTGGTCTAGATTCTCTATTGGCTAATCTCTTAATACAAGGCATGATTTAAGCTTGCAACTAGACACAGGAATCTCTCTAGACACTCTTAAAACTAGTTCTATAAAACCTAACCAATGGAACAGTAGCTAGATGTGACCTAGAGAGAAATTGGGCACTAAACTAAGAATTTTTTAGAAACATTTAGCAATGTGGGTTACTATACCAGTAAACGAGGAGGAGAAGTGATGAAGACCGTACCGAGATCGATCTGGGAGGACGAATCGAAGGCTGAGGTGCGACAGAATTTAAGGATTTTGAAGATTTGAGAATTTTGAAATTTGGGAATTTTGAGCAGTTTTTATAGTCCAGAGCACAGGAGATCGATCTGTCAAGGTGACAGATCGATCTGTCATTTCTAGAAGCTCGAAGAGATCGATATGTTGTTCCACAAGATCGATCCTCAGAATACAGAAGCTTAAAGAGATCGATCTGTCAAGGGCCCAGATCGATCTATTGTTTAACAGAGGCTTAAGGAGATCGATCTGCCAAATGCATAGATCGATCTGCTGTTTAACAGAGGCTTAAGGAGATCGATCTTATGGGTGAGAAGATCGATCTGCCTAGCTTAACCTTTATGCTTTAGGCTCATTTGAAGTATGGAGATCGATCTCTCATACTTTTTGCCCAGTAAAATCATTGAAAAACTCTTTTAAAAACAACTTAAAATCAGGATTTTGAAGCATATACATCTTAAGGGACATTCATGAGTCCTAATTCACCTCTAAGGACACAAAACCTATCTCTATCAAGTGGTTTGGTGAATATATCAGCAATTTGATGTAAAGTGTCAATATACTCTAGAATTATATCTCCCTTTTGAACATGGTCTCTAAGGAAATGGTGTCTAATCTCAATGTGCTTAGTTCTAGAGTGTTGAATAGGATTTTTAGATAGATTGATGGCACTGGTATTATCACATTTAATAGAGACTTGTTTCATGTCAATGCCATAGTCTTGCATTTGTTGTTTAATCCACAACACTTGAGCACTACAACTACCTGCTGCATGTATTCAGCTTCAGTTGTGGACTGAGCCACACTATTTTGTTTCTTAGAGAACCAGGAGATTAATCTATTCCCTAAGAATTGACAGGTACCTGAAGTACTTTTCCTATCTATTTTGCATCCCCCAAAGTCTGCATCTGAAAATGCATGAAGTGTAAAAGTGGAGTCTTTGGGGTACCAAAGTCCTAGAGAGGGAGTGTCCTTAAGATATCTAAAGATCCTTTTGGTTGCTAATAAGTGTGATTCCCTAGGAGAGGATTGAAATCTAGCACAAAGGCATACACTAAATAAAATATATGGTCTACTTGCAGTTAAATAGAGCAATGAACCAATCATAGATCTATAGAGTTTAGTGTCTACACACTTACCACTTTCATCCTTATCAAGCTTGATGTTGGTGCCCATTGGAGTTGCTTGAGGTTTGTAATTGTCCATTCCAAATCGCTTGAGCAAATCCTTAGTATACTTTACTTGATTGATGAAGGTTCCTTCCTTTGTTTGCTTCACTTGAAGTCCCAAGAAGAAAGTGAGCTCTCCCATCATGCTCATTTCAAATTCACCTTGCATGATCTTAGCAAACTCTTGGCATAAAGATTCATTAGTTGATCCAAAAATAATATCTACATACACTTGAACAACTAGTAAATCTTTATTTTTATTTTTGATAAATAAAGTGGTATCTACTTTTCCTCTTGAAAATCCTTTTTCTATTAAGAATTTTGACAACCTTTCATACCATGCTCTAGGAGCTTGTTTCAAACCATAGAGTGCCTTAGATAGTTTGAAAACATGTTCAGGAAATTCATGATTTTCAAAGCCGAGAGGTTGTTCAACATACACTTCTTCATTAATGAAACCATTTAAAAATGCACTCTTTACATCCATTCGATATAACTTGAAGTTTTTATAACATGCAAAGGCAAGTAGCATTCTAATTGCTTCTAATCTAGCTACCGGTGCATAAGTTTCATCATAGTCTATTCCTTCCTCTTGTCTATAACCTTGTGCAACTAATCTATCCTTGTTTCTTATGATCACACTATTTTCATCCATCTTGTTCTTGAATATCCATTTTGTTCCAATTATAGAGTGATCACTAGGCGTAGGGACTAGTTTCCACACTTTGCTTCTTTCAAATTGATTTGATTCTTCTTGCATTACTAAGAACCAATTATTGTCATCTAAGGCTTCATTGACATTTCTAGGTTCTATTTGAGACACAAAGGCTATATATTGACACATATTCCTTAGAGATGATCTAGTTCTAACTCCAAGAGTTGGATCTCCCACTATTTCACAATCTTTTACATATCCTAATTCTCTTGGTGCTCTAGACTCTCTCTCTAACATCTCTATTTCTTCTTCATCTTCTTTATTTAAGTCAAGTTTTTCTAATAGATCTTCTTCTAAGTTTGGAATTTCCTCTAGGTTTTCATCGAATATTCCTACATCCTCTTCATTGGTTGAATCTTTAGATAAATCATTTGACTCATCAAATATTACATGAATTGATTCTTCAACCATCAATGTTCTTTTGTTATATACCATATAAGCCTTTGAATTTAAAGAATATCCTAGAAAGATTCCCTCACCACTTTTGGCTTCAAATTTTCCTAAATTATCTTTCCCATTATTTAAGACAAAACATTTGCAGCCAAAAGGATGGAAGTAGCTAATATTAGGCTTCTTACCTTTGTAAAGCTCATAAGGAGTTTTCTTTAGCATGGGTCTAATCATGGCTCTATTAATGATATAACAAGATGTATTTATAGCTTCAGCCCAAAAATATTTTGGTAAATTATTTTCACACAACATGGTTCTAGCCATTTCTTCCAATGTTCTATTTCTTCTCTCAACCACTCCATTTTGTTGTGGTGTTCTAGGGGCTGAAAATTATGGCTAATTCTTTGATCATTGCAATACTCATCAAATCCTATATTTTCAAACTCTTTGCCATGATCACTTCTAATACTAGTTATTGTATATCCTTTTTCATTTTGAGTCACTTTTGTATAAGCTATGAACTTTTCTAAAGCTTCATTTTTCACTCTAAAAAAGAACACCCAAGTGAACCTAGTGTAATCATCAACTATTACAAATCCATAGTGTTTCCCACCAAGGCTTGTTGTTCTAGTTGGTCCAAATAAATCTAGGTGGAGTAATTGAAGAGGCCTAGTGGTGGATACACTATTCTTAGGCTTAAATGTTGTCCTTTTATGTTTTCCTTTAACACAAGCTTCACATATTTTTTCATAGTCAAAGGACAACTTGGGTAGTCCTATAACTAGATCCTTTCTAGCTAACTTAGATAACACATGCATGCTAGCATGACCTAGTCTTCTATGCCATAACCAAGATTCTTTTTCATTGTCTACCATTAGGCATATGTTTTCATTTTTGAGTTCATTAAGATAGACAATGTATATATTACCTTGCCTATGACCTAGAAAAAGAACTTTATTTGACTTAGGATATATAACATGACATTTCATGCAATCAAAAATTACTTTGTAACCTTTGTCACAAAGTTGACTTATGCTTAGTAAGTTATGCTTTAGACCCCTAACAAGCAATACTTTTTCTAATGAAAAATAGTCATTACATATTAAGCCACTCCCTTCAACTTGGCCTTTGGAGTTGTCCCCAAACGTGACTTCTCCACCAACCTTTGATTTAAATGAGTTGAAGTGGCTCTTCTCACCCGTCATGTGCCTTGAGCATCCACTGTCCAAGTACCAAGCTTCTTTTGTTTTAGCTTTGTGGCAATGCTTAATTACCTACAATCAAAAATCAAACTCATATCTTAGGTACCCAAATTCTCTTGGGTCCTTTGAGGTTAGTGAATGCAATTCTTGATCCCTTTGGGATCCAGTTTGCCAGTGCATTAAAATCTTTTGAGTTAATTACTTCTTTTGGAACCCACATTCTTTTTACTATTTTTCCTTTAAGAGTGGTCATCTTCATATTGCAATTATGTGATGCATGTCCCTTCCTATTACAATATGAACAAGTAGTTGAAGGTTTATTCATGCTCTTTCTAGCAATGAAGCTTTTGAGATGAGTCTCTCTACTTTTTGCATTATATCCTAACCCATTTTTATCAAAGAATGCCCTTTGAGTTTCTAACATGTTATCTAACTTTTGCTGACCCATATAAAATCTATTAAAGGAATTATGTAGATTAGTATTTTTTTCTTTTAAGTCACAAATTTCAAGATTCGTAATTTCTAGTTTCTTTTCACATTCTAATTTGTCCTCTAGAATTAACTCATTCTCTTTCTTCAATTTATATATTATCTTCTTATATTTCATACTCATGCATTCATATTCCAATGCAAGATCATCAAAGGCATCTTGCAGTTCATCAAAAGAGTATTCATTGAGGTTTGAAGTTACCTTTTCATCCTCAATAGCCATGAAGCACAAGTTAGCAATGTCCTCATTTGAGTCATCATCGGAGCAGTCACTGTTGCTCCATGTAGCCACCATTGCCTTCTTTTTGTGGAACCTATCATTGGACCTTTTAAGAAGAGGGCAGTTAAACTTAATGTGTCCTGGTTTCTTACATTCATAACACACAATTGTATCTTTTCTTCCTACCTCTTCTTGATCTCTCTTGTGGTTTCTCCTATTACTACCACTAGCTCTCATTCTCATGAACTTGTTAAATCTTTTGGCAAACATTGCCATCTCAAGATCTTCTTCACTACCACTCTCATTTTCATTTTTATTTTCCTCTTGAGTAGTAGATTTTAGAGCAACTCCCACTTTCTTGGGTGGCTCTTCATTTCTTCTTAATTTCATATCATAAGTGAGTAGTGAACCTATTAATTCATCTAGTGACAATGTGTGAGGGTCCTTAGATTCCTCAATTGCAGTCACTTTAGCTTCCCATGATTTAGGTAGGCTATTTAATATTTTCTTAACCATTTCTATATTAGAGTAAGTTTTTCCTAATGATTTTAATCCATTAATTACATCAGTGAATCTAGTGAACATATCACTGATTGACTCTCCATCTTTCATCCTAAATAGCTCATAGTCATGTGTGAGCATTCCTACCTTAGTCTCCTTTACTTGAGTTGTACCTTCATGTGTGATTGCCAATTTGTCCCAAATTTGTTTGGCATTGTCACAACCGAAGACTCTATTCTATTCATTTGCCCCTAAAGCACAAAAAAGGGTGTGCATGGCCTTAGCATTTAGCTGAGCACATTTAACATCATTTGAATCCCATTCATCTTCTTCTTTAGGGATATCTCTTCCCTCTATTCTTTTTGTAGGGATTTGGGGTCCTTTAGTGATAATCCTCCATACTTCATAATCATTTGCTTGAATGAATAACATCATCCTAGTCTTCCAATAAACGTAATGTTCCCCATTAAACATAGGAGGCCTAATCGTAGAGTGCCCCTCTCCTACTAAGCTAGTTGCTATATTGTTGTGAGCCATTAGATCGTTTCTAACTCTTAGGAAGTTATTCCTATGTGATCAAAGAGTCCTAGCTCTGACACCAATTGTTGGCTCTACCGAGAGGGGGGTGAATCGATTTTCTAATGTTAATGGCAAATTTAAACTAATTTGAAGTTAATTAACAAATAATGAATAAGCAATATAATGTATTGAACCAAATTAAAGCAATATAAGGAAGAGAATATCAAACACAGTCGTTTATAGAGGTTCGGCCAATCTCTTGCCTACGTCCTCTCTCCTTGACCTTCTTGTCAAGTGCTTTCTTTCTCACTTTCAACGAAAGTTACACACTCCCTTTTTCAGGTTAAGGAATAACCTCTCTACCCTTTTTATACAAAGATGTATTCACCCTTTTTACAAAGATTATCTCACTGAGGAACAATCCTCTTCTCTCTTAAAGCAAGGATGAATACAATATCAAGCTTTTTATGTGGGTAGGACAAATACAGCTTTTGCACACAAGCTTATACAACAAACTCAATAAATGAGGATTGAAGACAATTGGAATGAATGAATTAAACTCTTGAGAATATACAGAATGTGCAGCAATGGTGTCTTTTTCTCAGTTTTCTCAGTGTCTTCAATGCTTGATTATATACTGAAGGATTGGTAGTTGGAGCATTTAATGCTGTTTTTCCCGTTGAGATTTTGCAGAAAGAGCCGTTGGGAACCTCCAATAGAATGCCAGATCGATCTGCCATCTTGACCAGATCGATCTCTTAGTTATAATTCCTGCAAGATCAAGGCAAAAAGAAGCAAGGAGATCGATCTCATATATGAGCAGATCGATCTCATAATTTGAAAATATTAGAGAAGATCGATCTGTCGAATAGGCAGATCGATCTTCCAATCTCTCTGTTTGAGGCATGATCGATCTATAGATCGATCTGCCAGGTAATCTCGTAGTGAGGAGATCGATCTCTCATTAACCCGATCGATCTCCTTAGCTCTCTGACTTTGAGGAGATCGATCTCTTCCTATACCAGATCAATCTCATGAGCTCTCTGTTTGAGTATGGATCGATCTTATAGATCGATCTACTGCCTTTACCTTTGTTTTAGGGGAGATCGATCTCTTCCTAGACCAGATCGATCTTCTCAACATCCTGTAGTAGGCAGATCGATCTTATAACCCTTATAGATCGATCTTAGCTTCTTCAATACCTTTGTACAGGTTCAAACCTTAGCAGATCGATCTCATATCCTCATGAGATCGATCTCTCATCCTAGAAAACCCAGGATATCGATCTCTCATATCACCATATCGATCTCTCATCTCCAGGAGCTTAATTTCTGGTACTGATAGCTTCTAAACATGTTTTTATATCATCTTTATATTATTGAATTTACTTGTTTTGTCATTTCAAAAATATATTAACTCAACATAGTAAAATACAATGAAAAGAAATTGAAGAGCAAAAGAAAGTGTAGCAATGGCCATTAGATCATTTTTCATTTTTAAAGACAAATAAAAATGTGCCAAAGAAAGAAATACAAATTTGCTAAGCCCCTCAGTAATGGTGGCTGCCACCATTAATGTGAAAGCTTTGAACAAAACTAGGGAAAATAAAATAAAACTTCAAAATAAAAATATTCTAAAAACTACTTTTACCCTAGACTACATCTATTCTACCCTAAATTACTTCCTACCCTACCTACTTCTACCCTAAAAACTAATTTTTTTTCAATTACTCATCATGTTCTATTTATACACAAACTTAGGGGTACAATGGTAATTTTTAATCCTAGATGAGTTGACATTGTTTGGCCACTTGTCTTCATTTCATTCGCTGCAGAGTAGATATTTCCTCGTCACTTGTCAGTTTGTCCAATTGGCTGTGCGATGTGGCCCTGCGTGTGTCTTCCAGAAGGTTGGCACGGTATCCGTCGATCTTATCTTTTCGAAGTAAATAAAATGCTAACACCTGACATCACACTTGTCTAGATGACTGGTGACTTGGTCTGCAAATTGGAAGTGGTACAGTCTCCTTTTAGCCCGTTTTCAGCCCATTTTCGACTGAAACGACTAAGTTTCATCCGGATTTATTTTATCAGCACATTAAAGAATTTTAATTAAATTAAGGGGATAATTAAAAAATAATGTGGGGATTTAAATAATTAATTAAAGAATTAAGCACAAATAGTTCTATTAAAATAGAATTATCACTAGTCCATCGCCTTTGTCGCGCTACACAGTTATATATTTAAATCAATCAATTTCGGTCAAATTTAATTTCAAATAAATTTTTTTAATATTAAATCAGTCAATTTGGATCGCTTACCGGCTTATCCTTAATCTCAAGGCATCATCGAATTTTTCTTCCTTTTTTTCTCTTGACTGAATCGATTACCGGTTCAGTCCGGTTTAGTTCCACCTTCGTCGTTTGGAGGTCTACCGACTGGTTCTTCACCATCTTCCACTTCCAACTGGTCCATTTGGCCACGCGAAGCAAGAATCTGGTGGTGGCTATGCTCAGATTGACGACGATGAAACCAGTTCGACCTTCTCCTTTTTCGGCATCACTGCCCTCTATCCTCCTCGTCGTTGCCGGCTGTTTCTCCGGTTGATTCCTCTGCCAATCGACGCGCCTGAATCTGGGGAACCTTTGATCAGCTTAGTCTGGGGTCAAATCGGCACAAACGTCAGCGAATCCTCTTCTTCCTTATTTGGTTTCTCTTCCTTCGATCTGTGTTTTTCGATGATTGGGGCGCGCGTAACGGCTTTGGTGAAGTCCCTCGATGCAGATCTTTTTTCGACGGTCTTCTCTCCCTTCGTGTTACCGCCGTTCATCGAGAACTAGAGGATCGGCTCATCCGATCCCTTGCTGCCTCAGTCGCGCGACACAATCGTGCGATCCTATTTCCTTTTTTTTTCAATTTTCCAATTTCTTTTATATTATATTATATTATATTTTAATATAATATAATAAAATTAACGAATATCTTATTTTTCCCAAAATATCCATTATTTATTTATTTATTTTTATTTTATTTTATTTTATTTTCTCATAATTATTTTTATTTTTATTTATTTGTTTTTCATATTTCTGAGATAAATTCCCGAGGTGGAAAAATTTCGGTCTTCACAATAAATTCGTATCTTGATCGATTGGACCTAAAATTTAATTATTTCTTCTTTATTGATCAAGATTTCATGAATCCATGTTTATAATAATAACTTCTTAAAAATTGACACCAAATTTTCGGGTCTTACATTCCTCCCCTCCTTAAGAAATTTGGTCCTCCAAATTGAACCAGATCAGTCCGTGAACAACTTCGGGTACTTCTCATGTATCATGCTCTCCAATTTCCATGTGGTTTTTTTCGGGAGTGTGGTACTATCAAAGGATTTTAACTCAAGGGATCGTCTTAAATTGTAGTGTTTTCTCCTTCCTATCCACTATCTAAACCGTTTCTTTACATACTACAGGTTCTCATTGAGCTCTGATGGCTCATATCTAATCTCATGTGTCGGGTCCAGATGATATCTCTGAAGCATCGAAATGTGGAAGATATTGTGGACGCCTACTAATTCAGGTGGTAACGCAAACTAAAGGTCTTATCTCCCAGTCTATCTAATCTTTAAAAAGGGTCTAATATAATGAGGATTCTGTTTATCTCTCTTCTCGAATCTTGTTATACCTTTAGAGAGAGAAACTTTTAGAAATACTAATTCACCCATGGTGAATTCCAATGGTCTCCGTCTCGTGTCAGCATAACTTTTATGTCTGCTCTGAACTGTTCTTAATCTCTCATTTATTGACTGAACATCCTCAGAGGCTTGTCTTACCAAATCGGGAGCAAATATCTGTCTGTCACCCACTTCTCCCTATCCAATCGAGGAACAACAACTACGACCATACAATGCCTTTTCGATACTCGAGTAATAACTATAGTTGTAGGCAAATTTGACAAATAACAAATGATCATCCTAGGAGCCTTTCAAATCCATTTCGCACGCTCTCAACATATCATCTCATGTCTCGATGGTTCTCTCTGATTGACCATCGATTTAAGGATGGAAAGCTGTGTTGAAACTCAACTTGGTTCCCATGGTTTCCTGAGAATGTTCCCAACAGTGGGAAGTGAAGCGGGAATCCCTATTTGATATAATGCTCATTGGAATGTTACATGGTATTGCCCAATTTCCCTCACATATCAGTCCACCCACACATTTAGAGTATTTGTGGATTTCATAGCCAGAAGTATGTTGACTTAGTCAATTTGTCCACTATCACCCAAATAGCATTATGGTTTCGTTGGGTCCCTGGGTAAACCTATAACGAAATCTATGGTAACGTGCTCCCATTTCCATGTCGATATAGGTAGAGGCTATAATAACCCTACAGGCTTCTGATGCTCTACCTTAATCTGCTGACATACGAGACACTTCGCTACAACTTTATGATGTCTCTTTTCATGCCTGACCACCAATACCCTTTTAGAGATTCTGATAAATTTTATTGGTCCCCAGATGTAATGTATATCTTAAAGAGTGAGCTTTTGACAATAACAATCTCATCAACTGTGGGTCCTTGGGAACACTTATTCTGCCTCTGAACCTCAGTAAGCCATCATCACTCACTGTAAACTCTGTCACTTTATCCCTCTGAATCTGACTCACACTATCAACACCCTACCGATCATCACCCTAAGCCTATCGAATTCGATCAATCCAATTTGGTTCTAATCTCAGGCTAGCTATCGCATAATCACTGTCAGCATCAGAAGGGATCACATCTCTACCGAGGATCACAAACTGCTCTAACAACTCACGCTCCCTAACCATCATATGTGATACCATCCTGAGGCTCTTTCTAATCAAGGCATCAACCACTACATTAACCTTACTCGGACAGTATAATACCACATAATCATAGTCTTTTAGAAGCTCTAACCCTCTTGGTTATCTCATATTCAACTCTTTCTATGAAAACAGATACCAGGGCTTTTATGATCATTGCATACCTGAAATTTCTTACCATAAAAGTAGTGGCACCATATCTTCAGGGCAAACACTATGGCTACTAATTATAAATCATGGGTAGGATAGTTTCTCTCATGGTCCTTAACTGTTAAGATCCATAAATGACTATCTTCCTATTTTTCATCAGTATACAGCCTAATCCTTGTTTTGAGGTATCCATATATACTAAGAAACCTCTTGAGCTGTTGGGTATGGTGAGAATAGGTGCGGTGATCAGTTTATGCTTTAATTCACCAAAACTCATAGAAGCTACTTTCACACTTATCATCCCACTCAAATACAACCTTCTTCCGAGTGAGACGTGTCAACGGAGTAGCCCTATTCGAGAAATCCTTAACAAACCATCTATAAAACAGTTTTCAATTGCTGCTCATGGTCTTCCCTCGACTTCGAATGTACCAACATATCATCGATCAAGATGATAACAAATCGATCCAGGTAAAGTTTAAATATCTCGTTCATTAATGTCCTAACGAGTATAGAAAGTTATCTTGAGCACATCCACATTTCGAATCCTTAACGGATGATACCCAGACTTCAAATCGATCTTGAAAAAGATCTTCGCTCTTAAAAACTGATCCAATAGATTATCAATAATGGAAAGAAACGCTTACTCTTTATGGTAGCCTCATTCGACAACCAATTATCAATGCATAGTCGGATGCTTTCATCTTTCTTTTTCACAAATAGGACTGATACTTCCCAAGACGAAACACTCAGTCTGATGAACCCCTTATCCAATAACTCTTGTAATTGCATTCTTTAGTCCTTTCAGCTCCACTAGTGCCATTTTATATAGTGGTTTGGATACTAACTTAGTACCAGGTACCAAATCAATACAAAATTCAATCTCTTTATTTGGTGGTAACCCTGGTAAGTCATCCTGGATGATGTCAAGAAACTCAATGAATACTGGGATATCTGTCAAATCTGGATGTGCCTTATCCATACCAACCACATAAGTGATGAAACCTTCACATCATTACTCATTTCGTTAGTACAATCATTCACTCCTTTGGTTACAACTATTACATTCTTTCATCACTTGTCAAAATATACAATACACTTTTTAGGGTGGAAACATCACTATCTTAGAATAGTAATCTAAACAGCATAGTCTACAGCGGACCAATCCATTCCCTATATTACATCAAAATCATTCATATTCAATTGAATAAGATCGGTTGACGTATCTTTTTCCCTCACTTTCAACTTCAATCTCTACATACATATTCAGTTAGCTGACTATCCTTCATTGGGGTGCTAACTATCGGTATTTTGCCTAAGGGTATAGGCTTCACATATTTCACTAACTTATATGCAAATGAAGGCGATATGATAAATGTGTGGTACCCGGATCAATTAAAACAATTGCTTTAATATTAATAATCAAGCTGGTACCTTCGAACACATTAGATGAAGCATCAATTGTGTTATGGTCCAAGGCATACACTCGCCCTCGACCAAAATGATACCATCAATAGCCTATTTCTCCCTTCTCTTCAGCTATGGCCCTCTTTTTCGGTGCAGAGGTATCAGTAGGGGCTTTCTCAGGCTCTTTACCTTTCTGTATGGTAATCTCACCTAGCTCTGGGCAATCCTTAAATAGGTTGCCCGTCTTATCACTCTTAACGTATATTTTAGTCAATAAGATGCAGTCCCTATTTTAGTGGTATCTACCACACATCCTATA
This sequence comes from Firmiana major, assembly GCA_033439115.1. Taxonomy (NCBI): domain Eukaryota; kingdom Viridiplantae; phylum Streptophyta; class Magnoliopsida; order Malvales; family Malvaceae; genus Firmiana; species Firmiana major. The sequence goes on from CM065905.1 coordinate 11,402,494, forward strand.
CTGCTCAGTAGTAGGTTAGGGTCTTCTAATTACAACACCCCTAGTAAGCGCTGAAACGGGATACACTGGGGCTTACTAATCATCTTACACCATGACTCATCAGCTCTAAATCTCTTACTAGATGGCCTCCTTCCTACTCTGACACCTTTATCATCCACTATTCTCTTTCTGTCTCTATTTCGACCCTTATTACCTTTTTCAAACTTAGAGGCGTGCAACTCATAAATCTTATTTGTACCACTGTGGTCTGCGTACTACCTCGTCGTATGTAGTGATATCTAACGGGGCCAATCAGACTCTGATAGATGGTCTGAGCCTTTCCATGACTTTCAAACTTTTTGATTCTCACTATTTATAGTGTCAGGTCATACATGGCCAGGGATGTAAACAGAGATTCATACTCGTCGATTGACCTGTTTCTCTGGGTCAGAGTAAAGAACTTTATATGTAACTTCCTCTGAATGGTGTTCAGAATATACTGTCTTCGGAATGCATCCATAATCATCTCTCATGTCAGCTCCGGATGTCTAACTCTTACGATAGGTCGAGAAGACTTCAATCCATCCTCTGTCTCGCCTTCTAACATAAACGCATCAAAAATCACTTTCTTAGTCGAGTTACACCGAAAGAGCTCGAACAACTTTGTTATTTCATTCACCCAATCCTCAACAACTATTGAGTTCCTTACCTTGCTAAATACCGATGGTCTAACTTTCTAAAACTACCGTAATCTATCCAAATCATAACCATATCCCCATCCTCTGTTACCTTGCTCTAGAGCAACAAGAGATGTTGTATCCTGAACTGGTGATGGTGTAGGCGTATCTGTTGCAACTGCTTGTCCAGCATCAGTAAGTTGTCCGGTTAGACCTCGTCTATCGCCAACCCCTAATGTAGCCTATGTAACTATCTCAACGAGGCTCTCTATACTCCGCTTAATCCTAGCGAAGCGTGCCTCAGTATCCCCTAGCCTCTCAATAGGCTCCTGCAGGATCTGACCAATCTGTGGCTCTGTACAGTTCTCAGGCCTACCCCTATGGCCTCTAGTACGTGAACTCGCCCCTCTACCATGGCGGGTAACAGGCATAATGCCTAAATTCTTGCATCCATAACCATTCATTAGTCTAATCCCATCTCGATATACACACTTATATCTAAATAACGCACAGTAATATGGGGATGTAACTTTCTTACTTACTAATACCGACTCATATCAGGCCAACTCAGCTCTGATACCACCTCTATCACGATCCCTTTTTACCTAAAATCGCTATAAATTTTTCGATTTTTCTTTCCTTTCCCGATCGTGAACATTCTCACCACCAAACAGTTGGGATATGAGTTAGTATTAGTCACCCTTTACCATCTACCATGCCATCTATCTTTTAATTTATTCACAAGTAAACATGTATACTTTATAATTGAGGTTTTATACTTGTACGTGTTTACTAATATTTACATCCCCCATATTACATTCCAAAATGATTACTGTGCTATTACATGTTTAGATACAAAATGATACCAGTGTGTATACCTCTCGGTGATGGGAAACAACAGATACCAGGATGCAAGTCCTCAGCTACTCACTAACTACTATGTGGGCTCTGTAGAGGGGGAAAATGAAAGGGGTATGCTCACTAGCTCAGTAAGGTAATAACGCAAGCAGGTAGATAACTACACTATCTACGTGCTTATAATGTCATGATATAAAGTCGCTTACATTTAGAGTATGAGGTAAGACTAAAAACGATGCCACATGTATATATCTATCATACAAGATAAATCATGAAATTAGGCATATAAAACAAACATGGAAAAATCATCATGTATGACATCTCATGCTTTTCACATTAAAACTTATCAGTTTCATCATAAAACAACCACGTCAAGGCTAAACCCATCCCTCAGGAATATCTTGATCCATTAAATCGCATCTCAATTACATAAAAAACATAAATCGGGGCATCACCCCTCCTTCGGGCCTGCCCTGGTCTATTCAGATCGTATGATATCATGTGAGGCATATAGGTTACTGTATGAAAAATCGAGGACTATGGCTATACTATGTCCCTGTGATCCTAGGCTATACGGATCCTGGTGTGCAGGGCAACACAACTGCAGCAGGAGGTGGGGTCAAATCCTACCCGCCAGAATATCAAGTCACATCAGCTAGTCCTCATGACTACACGGTATAGCGTACTCCGTATGACATACACGATATAACATACTCCGTGGACCCATATCATAGTCTGAGGGTGTCTGTCGTAGGTCTTATCCACCCCATACTATGTCGATAATCAACCCATGTCTCAAAGTACACGTGCGAGCATATCATCTCTCTATGACACACAGTCTATAAGAGGCTCCAACACGACTCTATGCATGTCACATCACGTCTAGTGCGAGCGAAGCTCCAGCACAACGCCATGCATATCATGATATATAAAATCTCGTGCGAGAGAAGCTCCAACACGATTTTGTACACATACAAAAATCCTCATACAAGCAACGCTCCAGTATGACTTTTTATGAGTAATAAATCAGTAACCTTTATGCGAGTAAGGCTCCAACACTCGTTTTACTCGTATAAATATGATAGGTGGCTCAATTTTGATAAAACATTTAAAATCGCAACCGGTACCTAACCTATACCATTTCGTATAAATCATGAAATCAATAGCCAACCTATGTGCATATTTGCTAAAATCAAAGCAATACACTCATATAAAACATCAAAACATGATAATCATGCAATTTATTAGCCTTACTACCCTTTTCGCAAATTTGACTCGCAGGGGTAAGATCATCTTTTTCCACCGATGCCCCGATTTTCGTAAAAATTATTATTTCATTTCTAGATACTTTAGGAAATTCTAAGCCCTGTAAATCCCCTCAAAATGCGTATAGATATCTCTAAGCACTTACAAAATTCCCTTACCTCGAATCACGTCGAGCGTGCTTACTTTTCCAACGCTGCTCGATCATGCAATCCGTTTAGTTCCTAAAATAATCTCCGAAGCTGTACATAATCATTTATCACATCAATTTAACCCAATAAATACAATTCTTGCGTATACTATAGTTGATTTAACTTATTGGGCTCATTAACACTTATTGAGCCGCCCATGGGGCTCACAATTTAAATTGGATCGATTGCTACACAATCTTGGCCCATTACGAATGTTTGGCCGAATATCTAACAAACATCACCATCGCGTTATCTTAAGAATTTTCTAGTCTTTTTGGATAGTTCATACTATCATTCATGACAATCAATTTTAAATTCCATAATATAAATCATTTTATACGAAATTAATCCGTAACTTACGCAATGAATTTCTAACGTGCATTATTATACAAATTGTCATAATCGAGATTCACTTATCGAGGTTTCGTGATAGCATGCAAATCGAGGCTCAATTAAACTCCCGTCCATCGCCTTTTGTTGCGCTACACTGTTATATATTTAAACCGGTCAATTTCGGTCAAATATAATTTCAAATAAATTTTTTGAAAATTAAATCGGTCAATTTCGACTGCTTACCGGCTTACCCTTAATCTCGGGGCATCACCGAATTTTTCTCCTTCTTTTTCTTTTGGCTAAACTGGTTCGGACCGATTCAGAACGATTCAATTCCACTTTTGTCGTTCGGAGCTCTGCCGGTTGGTTCTTCGTCAGCTTCCACTTCCAGCTGGTCCATTTGGCCACGTGAAGCATGGATCTAGTTATGGCCACACTTGGATCGACGGCGATGAGGCCGGTCCGACCTTCTCCTTTTTCAGCATCACTGCCCTCTCTCCTCCTCGTCGTTGCCAGTTGTTTCTTAAGTCGATTCCTCCGTCAATCGATGCGCCTTAACATGGGGAACCTTTGATCAACTTGGTCTGGGGTCATATCGGCGCCAATGTCGACGAATCCTCTTCTTCCTCTTTCGGTTTCTCTTCCTCCGATCTGCATTTTTCGATGATTGGGGTGTATGTGATGGCTCTGGTGAAGTCCCTTGATGCCGGTCTTGCTTCGACGGTCTTCTCTCCCTCCGTGTTGTCGCTGTTCGTCGGGAACTAAGGGATCGACTCGTCCGATCCCTATTGCTGCTTGGGTTGCGCGACATAGTCGCGCGATCCTATTTCTTTTTTTTTTCAATTTTCTAATTTCTTTTATATTATATTATATTTTAATATAATATAATAAAATTGACAAATATCTTATTTTTCCCAAAATATCCATTATTTATTTATTTTTATTTTATTTTATTTTCTCGAAATTATTTTTTATTTATTTGTTTTTCATATTTTTGAGATAAATTCCCGAGGTGGAAAAATTTCGGTCTTCACAATAAATTCGTTTCTTGATCGATTGGACTTGAAATTCAATTATTTTTTCTTTATTGATCAAGATTTCATGAATCCATGTTTATAATAATAACTTACTAAAAATTGACACCGAATTTTCGAGTCTTACTGTAATCTTGTTAGTTTTTGGTGTTTTACCTTAACCTGTTGACATACGAGACATTTAGCCATATACCTAGCGATATCATGCTTCATACAAACCCATCGATACACCTTGCGCAAGTTGTGGTAGATCTTGTTACTCCTTAGATGCAATATGTATCTAGTGGCGTGGGCTTTATCTAAAATCAGTTTCTTTAGAGCCTTGTCATTCAGTACACAAATTCAACCGTGGAACCTTAAAAGTCCATCACTACCAATCTCAAAATCTAGCCACTAATTCTGCTGAATCTCTACCACTGCTTCCATACAAAACTGATCCTCTCTCTGAGCTTGCCTCACTCGTTCCACTAAATCAGGCTCAATCCTTAAAGTAGCCATCATATAATCAGTGCCAGAAGGAGTCTTATCTAACCTCAAACCTGCCAGCTGCTTTAGCAACTCAAGTTCCCTGATCATCATATAAGAAATTAACCTCAGATGTTTTCTACTCAATACATCCACTACCACATTAGCTTTACCTAAGTGATATAGTATTTCACAGTCATAGTTTATTAGAAGTTCCATCCATCTTCTCTGCCTTATATTCATTTTCTTCTGAGGAACAGATATTTCAAACTCTAGTGATCAGTGAACACCTGAAACCTTCTCCATATAGATAATGCCGTCAAATGTTCAATGCAAACATTACTGTAGCTAGTTCCAAGTCATGAATTGGGTAGTTCATCTCATGGTCCTTAAGTTGGTGGAACCATAAATAACTACCTTCCCATGTTGCATGATCACACAACCTAAACCTTGCAAGAAGGTATCATTGTATACTGAGAAACCCCCTAATCTACTCAGAATGGTAAGGATTGGTGCTATTGTCGATATTTGCTTAAGCTTTTCAAAGCTACTTTCATAACTATCAAACCATTCGAACTTTATGTCCTTTTGTGTGAGCCTAGTCAAAAGTGTAGCTAACTTTGAGAATCCTTCCACAAAGTGCCTATAATAGCTGGCTAGTCCCAAGAAACTCCTGATCTCTATGATATTCCTCTGTAGTTGTCACTGAAGAATAGCCTCAACCTTGGATGGATCCACTGATACCCCATCTTTAGACACTATATGACTTAGGAATGTGATCTGCTCTAACCAAAAGTTACACTTGTCAAACTTCGCATACAACTACTTATCTCGAACCATTTGTAGCACTATCCTCAAATATTATTCATGTCCCCTTAGGAAGATCCTTTCTCTTAATCTTTAACTGGTGATATCCCGATCTTAGATCAGTCTTGGAAAACACCGCAACACCTTTCAGTTGATCAAACAAATCTTCAATCCTAGGAAGAGGGTACCTGTTCTTGATAGTGGCCTTGTTCAACAGCCGATAATCAATACACAACCTCAAGCTACCATTATTTTTCTTCACAAATAGGATTGGAACACCCCAAGGTGAGACACTCGATGTATAAACCCTTTATCCAACAAGTCTTGGATTTGCTACTTCAGCTCTTCCAATTCTACCAATGCTATTCGATAGGAAGGATTGGATATGGGTTGAGTATTCGGCACCAAATCAATGGTGAACTCTAACTCCCTATCATGCGATAACCCAAGCAACTCTTTCAGAAACATAACTAGAAAGTCCCTCACTAGTGAAATCGCCAGATGTTCTAAATGCATTTTTCTAGTATCCTCCATAAAGGCTAAATAACCTTTACATCAATACCTTTCATAATACTTTAGTGCAAAATAAAACACATACTTTCATTTCTTAATTTCCAAAATTTACAATATATCTATTAGGTAAGGAGAAAGTTATGGTCTTAGCGTAGTAGTCCAAACTGACATGTTTAGCAGCTAGCTAATCTATGCCTAAAATAACTTCAAATCCATACATATAAAATACAATCAAATCTTCTACTGATTCCCTATTTCCTACCTTCAATTTAAGATCCTTATACAGTAGATCTATAATTTGAGTTTCCTTCAAATGAGTGCTTATGTGCAAGAGTTGACTTAATGGTACAAGTTTTGCATGTAGTTTACTTGCAAACATAGGTGGTACAAAAGAATAAGTAGAATCTGCATCAAACAATGCTAAAGCTTCAATATAACAAAAATCTTACCTTAAATCACATCAGATGAGGCATTAGCTAACTTCTTGTCCAATGCTAACATATGACCCTGAGCTATAAGCTTTTTGTCCTTCTATGCAGTTGTGGCTCTCCTCTGAGCTATGGGCATCAGTGCTTACACCTGAGTCAGCTTAGGCTATAGATAGTCTTGAATGAAATGGCTTGTCTGGCTACAGTTGAAGCACGTGCCTGTAACCTAATGAATAGGCTTGGAGCCATGACTCTTACCAAAGGTTTTACAAATAGTTTGAACAGTAGAGGTAGAAGTAAGTGGGAGTAGTAGGCCTAGTAACCCTCAGTCGAGATTCTGCAACTCTATCTCTTATTCGAGCTCTGAGAACTCTTTTTATGCTAGACCCTATTATGAAAAGATCTCTTGCCATTATTCTTACCTTGGGTTTGATAGTCACCTTGATGTAGTTTATAGTCCTACTTCACCAGTTAGGCCCTTAAGATGGCCTCATCATTTGTACTGATGTCGAATGGAGTTAAGTTGGCCCTGATGGTCAGCTTCAACCCTTCAAGAATATCTTGACCTTCTTTTCATCACTCTTGAAGGTGTTAGGGTCATAGTGGCTTAGAGCTATGAACTTGGACTCATACTTGTCCACAGTTAGTGACCCTTGTGTCAGACTCAGAAACTCCATCGCATCTTTGTTTGAGCAGTGCGGGCTATGAATTAATGTCAGAAGGGCTCAAGAAAGATATCCCAAGTAAGAATCGAATGCTTGGCCTTTAAGACCATCTTAGTAGTCGTCCACCAATGCTCAGCCTCTCTTTCCAACGTCAACACGACCAAGTCCACCCTCTCTGTCGAGAGGCTCTTTATATACTTGAAAATTTTCTCGACTTTCAAAAGCCAATTCTTAGCCACTATAGGATCTTTTACCCCTTTGAATGTCGAAGGGTTGAACTCTGAAGCTGTCACACCTGACTCAAGTGCCTATCGTCCTCCTTAGTGGCTCTTGGTGGAGAAACTTATGGTTGAGGCGGAGGAACCTGTGGCATTGGAGGTTGGGGCACTTGAGGCTTAGGTGCATGAGGAGGAGGAGGATGCGTAGCTTGGTTTTCTTTAGTGGAGGTTGGAGTATTAGCACTACTAGATGTTGTACAATTGTAGCTACCATGGTTACTGCCATGTCACTGAATCCCTGTTAAAGCCTCTGTTCAAGGCCAGCAATTCTTGTGTTGGGGCTGTCAAGTTATGGAGGAGGAAACAGAGGCTGGAGCGCTCGTCCCCTTGGAGTTCCTCATCTTCCACTTGTAGTGATATGCTACCTGTATAAAATTGATAAATTTTAGTATAACCTTAGGCAGTTACATGTAGTTTATACTCAGACATGCACAGACTATGAGATGTATCTTTAACTCTAACCTAATAGAATTGATTCTTACAAGACAAACTAGACTTTTCTGCCAATTCTGTAACGTCATGATTAAGAAAAATTTGGACGAAAATTTTCTTTTCCTTACCTAGGTTTGTTAAAGATTAATGTAGCTTCCAATCGTTGTGGTTGACTTTATTTAGTTAACTCGAATTATAAATGTCTTTAGTCCTGGTCCCATACAATCGTGTGTGATGTGTATCCATTACAAATTCCACATAAACATGTTATACATCCAATTAATCGAGAATTGACATCATTCATTAATCACCACAAAAAAGTATATCCATTAACAAACTCCATATAAACATGTCATAAATCTAATTACTCGAGATTTAACATCATTCATTAATCACCACAAAATAGTATATCCATCAATGAATTGATTGATACATCATACCTCAATAATTAAGCTATAATCGGCATCTAATGCAGCCTATAAACCCTATTTGATACCTATTATAGCCTATTGTTACATCCTAAAATGAATAAACATTGTTTATGCATTTAATGTTTGAAATACAAACCAGATATATATTATATATAATATATATATATATGTTAGTATATCGTTCAACAAATGGTTAACAGGTTAAGGAAAGACGCTCTCCAAGTCTGCTCAAATAGGCACTCTCGGTGTCTATCAAAGATAATCCATGTAGGAAGAAAGAAGGAGGGTGAGCTAATGCCCAATAGAGGTTACATTAGAAGGGGAAGGTATCTAAATAGTGCAATTTAAATCAAAACATTCGATGATTATAAATATATATGTCAAAACATACTTTCAAATTAATTCTTGCAATATAAGCTCATGCTTTTAAATCAAAATAATTCATAAATCTATTTGTGAAATACTTTCAACAGTAATTGAGAGACTAAGCTAAACCTCAAAGGTAACATGCCCAATACAATCATTCCACGAGGGAACATATTCGTCTCATGAAGAGACACAATCGCTCCATGAAGGAACATCCCAAAACGAGAGAGTGTAACCTATGACCATGGTTAGGGGTCCTCAATCCCCCTGGATCTACGAGTATTGGGAAGCTGTAGACATGTCCAAGTCAAACAACGAACAATACAATACTATACAATTTAGCAAAAGTGCCAGGGTAGCATGTACAGAGGGCTTGAAGACTATAAAACCATTCAAAACTTCAACACAATACAATCCATAATTCCCAATTCAAAATCTTAATTAATAATTTCATTAATCATATGTACAATGAGGGAAAGAGTATCCCATGGAATCATGGTTTCAAAGCAAATAGTTTGACAACCCCTAATAAACAATTCAGTTTTGTTTAAATCAAATCTAGTAAAGCTTTTCTTATTTTAAAAACATTACAAACCATTTCATAAATAGGATTTTACAAAACAAAAGGCAATTTATGTTTTAAGCAAACATTTAAGAAAACCTTTTATGCAAAAATCCTACAATAGGTTGGTTCAAATGATGATGTAGGGTAATGCAATTCCATGAAACTAGGGAGTTGTCTCAATAGACTTCAATCAATACAATACTTAAATCTAATTATGTTGATATGCATAGTTATATTAAAATATCTTTGACCGAACCATTATTATGGTTGGATTGAGATACCCATGTCTCATACATGTAGTTCCTTACCTCGATATTGGTGTGGCCACCACAAATCTTTCTCATCAAGCTAAGCCAGGTAGTGCATATACATTGCCTACCTCACTCCAACCAATCACTTAACTGCTATACCATCACAATCAAGTCTAAATATTATCAGCTTACCCAATTAGACTCCAATAGCATACAAACAATTGCTAAGCTAACTAATTTCCATAGATCCTTTAAGTGGTTAAGAGCACTTTATATCAAATTGGTCACTTAAACCCTTAACACCCAAAATGGTTATAGTGACCTAAGGTACCTCTTGGTGCTTAAAATATTTTCCTTTTAATAAATTAATGCCACGATATTTATCAATTAAGCAACCCTAATGTGTACTCCTCATTTCCCTAACCCTAAAGTTGTTTATAGCCATAACCCCAAATCTTTATTCTAAAATTTTATTTCAACAATCAACTACAACCAATCTATAGTTCATAACAATCAACTTTATCCAATCTATAGATCATAATACCCATCACAGCATATAATTATAATAGAATTTTAGAAAATTTACCTTGCCCGATTGTAGAGAGAGAAAAAACCAAAAAATAGCCTCTCCAAGCTCTTTAACCAAAACCAAATCTTCAAACCACAATCAAACACCCAATACACATTTATTAGTCATAAATACACTATAACCACTATTATTTCAATGGAAAAACTTCTTACATTTTATCTCTTCCTTTTCTACAAAGTTTTCTTTTTGGTTCTTCAAATTTTCCTTTCTTTTTTACCAAATCTCATTCTAGAATTGTGTTTTTGAAGTAATGGAGGTTGAGAATGGGAATGGATAGAGTTTCCTTAACTTTCCTCTTCCTTTTTCCTTTTCCTTTCATTTTTCTTTCCTCTTGTCTCTTTCCCCATTTCTCTCTCTGGTTTTCATAAATTTTTTAAGCTTTCCCATGCTTTAAAACCTACTTTTAAGGCTTTAGAACACTAGGGGATCGATCCCTTTAACTTGGGGATCGATCCTCACCCTTAAAAGTGTCCTTAAAACACATTCTGTAATGAGGGGATAAATGTTTTTATGCTTTCCTACAATTTGGGCATTTTGCCTACAAGCGGATTGATCCTTTGGCTTAAGGGATCGATCCCTTACTCATTCATTGTTCAATTTTACCTACTGTCAATTGGGGATCGGTCCTTTTAAGGGAGGGGATCAATCTCTTGACCTGGAACATCATTCTTTTGATGTTCAAACCCAATAAAACCTAACTTTCAACCCTTAACTTCATCCAATCCTTTAACCTCACAAAAGTCATTCTACAATACATGTATATACACATTTAAACCATCAATACCATATCCATAACATCTCATAAGATCTAAATCCTTAACTTATACTTAATACCTCATACATGTATAAAATCAATAAACATAATTTATCTCAACTTTAGTCATCATAAGACATTGTTTCATAAACATCCATGGTTCTTATACATATATCCAACAACTCATAACATCTATTCATCACAAAATCAACTTATTAAATATAATATCTCGTTTATACGATGAAATTTTAGAGTTTTACACAAGGTAAGTTACACACATATAGTGCAAAATGCATAAAGTATGCAATAAAAGTCAACAAAAGTGCATGGGCTTGAAGTGAAAACTGCACGAGGTAAGCCATGTACTCAAAGAAATGGGGTTGAAGTGAAATATGTGTGAGGTAAGCCTTGCACTAAAAAAAAGTGCTTGAAATGAAAAATGCGCAAGGCACGCCACCTATATAAAAGAAAAGGCTTAAAACGAAAAATACAAAATGCAAGCCATAAAAATAAAGAAAAATGCATGACGCAAGCCACGTACATGGAGATAAAATAGTGCAAGGAGTGAGAAATGTGTGACATAGGCCACATAAGTGAAACGAAACGATTTGAAGCGAGAAAGGCATGTAAGCCATGTGCAAAAAGACCTTAAGCAAAAATTGTGGGAAGCAATCATAATTATGAAAGACTTGAAGTGAAAAAATTCAGATAATGAAATAAATATTAAGTAGAAAAACATGAAGAAAAACTCAAAGAAGTTTACAAAAGATTTAACTTTTTCACAAAGAATTAGGGAGCATTATGTACATATAAATTATAGTATAGAAAATCAAAGCACAAGTAGAATTTTTCATTCATTCAACTCTAAAATTATTTTATGATGAGTATCTTTTAGATTGACTTCAACAGTAGGAAGAGTGTCTGACACAAATGAGGCACTCTAGTGTCAAAAGCATGCTGCACAACCTACCTTCAAATTTTTCAAATCATCTCAATTTAAGCCTATAAGAGCCTCGATCACTTCGGATTGATGGCAAGGCTTTCAAGGGCCGGAGATATTAGACAAGTTATCATAAGCACCGCTCTTTAGAAATGCCTCAACACAATCAGAATCGGGTTCATACTTAGTCTAATCCGATGCATCAAACAGTTCTACCTCCTCTATAGACTGAAGCTCCTAAAAAGACATGCGGTAATTCTTTACGACCTCAACATGAATGCGGTTGCCCTTTTCTTAACACTTATAAGGCAGAGGCTAACTTTCCAAGTTTGTAGTTTCTTTTTTCAACCTTGCTTTTCAATAAAAGCTTAGTGCTCTGCAAAAAGAGTGTCAAACTTTAATTAAAGAGTTTTAAGCTCAGCAAAAGTGGAGAAGAATGCTTCTTTTTATTGCTCCAACAAGGTAGTCTTGGTTTCCACCATATCAAAATCAGCGAGGAGATGAATCAATCAAAGATATAGATTTTCCTTATCCATTTTTAGATCCTCGTCTCTTTTCAGAAAAGGCTCAATTGCCTTTTCTTGCTGGATCCCCACCTTCCGAGAAGCTCTTGAATAACCTGGACTCATCACGAGGAAAAAAGATGCACTAGCCTAAATCAAAAAGTAACACTAGGATTTTCTATTGAGTCGTTATCATTAACCCCTAGGTAAACCTAAAAATGTTACTTGTGAATGACACTTCCCTCATCACCTACAAAGTGATGAATAAGACTAGGAGTGATCTGGGAAGCACAGACGTGTCCCTTATTGACAGCTCCACGAATAATTACGTCCTATCTTTTATGAGGAGATTGAATATATTGCACTCAACTCGATTTTGCCCATGCAACTCTTCTAATTCCTCTTTTTCACCAAAACTAATCATTGAAGGTTCACGAGCAATAGGCTTACCCTTTTCATGGTTAAGGGATCGAAAGGAACTAAATCCATCAAAATGAGCTTGAAGAAGAGTATGAACTCTAGTGCGTTCAAGAACCACCATTTCAAAGTGAACTTCTTTTATTGGATAAAGGAACTTTTGCATGAGTTCTAAAAGTGCTCTCGACATTTTTCCTATTGCAAAGGGCTCATATAACAGAATCCATTTCTGCACATGAAAAATGAAATGTGTAAAAATACAATCAGGAGGCTTAAAGAATTCTTTAAGAGACTCAATGTTGGCCAAGAATTCTCTTGAAAAAAGTTTCATGAAAAAAAGGACGTACAAATCTTTATCTTTCACCCCCAATCAAGACCTCCCTTAGAAATATCACACTTATCAGATGCTTTTTCTCCCGCATCTCCTAAGGAAGAACCCTTTGATAATGAATTCTCATAGACGAGATCTACAAGACTAAGGGTGGATTAATGGGAACATTTACAATGCCCCAACCAACAATTAGGATTTGTTTTGGGTAAAGAGAGTAAATTAATCAATTTCTCTTTCGAAACATAACCGGTCAATCTACTGACCGTACAACCTCCTTAGGACCAAGTGGTCCTTAGACGATTTATGTCGAAAGACACCCAATTGGGTAGGAACACATAGGACCTTTTGAGATTTCAATGACGAGCCAATTAGACTAATATCTAAGAGGTTAACTTGGAATTTACTAAAAAATATAGGTTACTAACCTGTAAAGTCTGCAAATCTTGAAAAAAGGCAGTTAATAAAAGAATTGATGGCATGACACCACTAATATGGTGTGAAACCCATATTTTTTCATACTATTGTTTATTTAAAAGCTAGGAGAGAAATAAAAAACACAACTAAGTGTTCATTAGGGCCCAAAGGAAACTAAGAGCTCAGATGATGGAGAGTTGAGCCCGGAGCATGAAAATTGAGGTAAGGTGTCAAAGTAAGAGTTCTTTAAGAATTGGCATTCAAATAAACATGATTTTATGGATGGAAGGTGAAACTAAAGTGACTGGAGTGAAATACGTTGGTAAATCTCAAGTTAGTACTATATCGAGAAATTGAGCCTAGTAATTGAAATAATTTCAGAATAAATTCCATAAATCCGTAAACAAAACTATTCTGAGGCCATAGGAAATTAATATAAAGTATATTTAACTTGGAGAATTAAAATTTAGTTGAAATATTAAGGTTTCGGTGGTTAAAAAAAATTTTAAAGTAAACTGAAAATTTTAAGGAATTTTATCGGTAATAACTAAATTGGGTAAAACAGGACCAAAACAGAAACAAATTCTCTTGAACAAGTGGGTCCACAATTTTTCTGGAACATACTAGTTAGTATAACACATGAGAGGTGAAAATTTAGAAGAAAATTGGCTAGAAATAAGTTTTGGAATTTTTCTAAGTGCAGGGCAGCTGGCAGCCCAAACCCAGCACACTGCAGGCCCAACAAAAAGGCCTAAATTGAAGGGGTTTTAGAAGGTTTTATGTGAGATCTGAGAATTTCAGACATATTTTATTGATGTAATAATAATTTGAGTATAATTTATTGAGCTAAGTGAATTGTGGGAATTATAATTGGAGATTTATGTGTTAAGTGTGTAAAATGAGCATGAAGCACGAGGACAGATCGATCTGGGAGAAGGAGAGATCGATCTGGTGAGTTAAAAATGACGAGGAAGGGGAAATTTGAGGAGCAGATCGATCTCCAATGGAAGAGATCGATCTCCTTATGAATCTGTTTGAGAAGGGATCGATCTCATGAGGAAGAGATCGATCTCCAAATGAATCTGTTTGAGAGAAGATCGATCTCATGAGGAAGAGATCGATCTCCAAATGCTTCTGTTTGGGGAGAAGATCGATCTCCTTAGGAGCAGATCGATCTCATAAAGCCATAAAGAGATCGATCTCACCCCTCGACAGATCGATCTCCTAGGCATAAAATTGCCCAGATCGTCCCCAAATTTCAAACACAGATCGATCTCATCAAGAGGCAGATCGATCTCCTACCTCCAGTCTATATAAGGAACCCGTGTTTTCTCTGCAATTTCACTTTCTCTCTCTTCCAAAACCTCCATTTTTCTGAAAACCTAGTTTCTCACTCCTCCAAATCCCCCATTTTCGGCCGAATCAGCTATTGTGGTAAGAAGGGAAGTTGTTCCTCGTCAAAGGGAGAACAACATACTTGGAAATCGAAGGACGAATCGGATCGAGGCGTGAGTTGTGCGTCTCACAAGCTTTGGGTAATTTCTAAACCTCGATCTTGATATTTGAGCTGATTTTGATGTTATTGGTGGTTGTAATTGTGTTGAAATAGTTGAGAAATGATTAGGGATTGATGAATTTCAATGTGGATAGGGTGACAATGATATTTAGCGATTTTGGTGAATTTAGGAAATTGTGAGCTATAAATGGAAAATTGGACAATGTGGTGAATTAGCGTAGACGATTTAACTTGAGAAATGTAGGACGTTGAGATATTGTGAATGAGGTTGTAGTTTAGGGTAGAGTGACGAGAATTGAGAAAATTGAAGTGTTATGAGCGATGATGCTCGATTTTGAGAATTGAGATTTATGAGATAATTGAGTATTGATGTTTTAACATCGTTTGGACAGCTCGGGAGTTCCAGAGTGGAATGCGAGACTAGTCCGTGATACGGGGGAAACGATTGCACTATACGAGGTGCAAAGAGGTAAGGGAAAACTAAACCATTTTGTGTATGTATTTTGATGAATTGTTAGCATGAACCATGATTTGAGAATACAAGCATGTTGGTGTTGTGTAGTGATATAATTGCACACGATTTTTATAGCCGGTTGGAGCCCATTATTTTATGAGTTTATAAGCTAAGTGTGAAATTGCTTTATAAACCTTTGAGTTGCGTGAAAAGTAAATTGGGCTCCACGTTAAGGCGATATTGAGATTTGAGAAAATGTGTACGTGTTTTGCCGGTTGGAACTCGGTTTTAATATGTTTTGTGTTGAGTACACAAATGTTTTAAATGAGTTTTTAAGAGAAAACCATTATGAGTTCTACGTGAAGGCATAACGTTTTATAAGATAATGGCTAATGAGTGAGACTTAGGCATGTCATGTTGAATACACATCGGGCCTTGCTCTGGTAGCATATAAGACCGATATAGTGGGACGCCTGGGAACCGACCCAGGGACCACGGGCCTTGCTCTGGTAGCATATAAGACCGATATAGTGGGACGCCTGGGAACCGACCCAGGGACCACAGGCCTTGTTCTGGTAACATATAAGTCCGATTATTCCTCCGCTCTGGTAGCGTTGGGAGGCATTGCTCTGGTAGCATGTAAGACCGAGAGAGTGGGCCGCCTGGGAACCGACCCAGGGACCACGTGTCAGTATGCATTAGGCGAGGCATTGCTCTGGTAGCAAGTAAGGTCGGGCCTTGTTCTGGTAACATATAAGTCCAATATACTTTGCATACGACCATATTGTCGACGTTCCCTCTATACGAGGATGCCTGGGATGCGCACCCAGAGGAGATACATATTTGATGTGCCATGACGAGTTTTAATCGAGTTTTATTGCCTAGTCTCGTTTTACACATGAGTTGTGTTTTGTGACCTTGTCACGTGTGATTTACTGAGGTGATTTTTATCACATATTTGAGAACAGCCATTATTGCATATCTTTACACATGCTTGTGAGTGCTCGATGTTGAGCCTTTTATCTTCGTGTTTTCACATGATTTAACGAGTTATGAGATGATGTTTTGAGAACTTTCATGCTACGATTTCAAATGAGCTTTATAAACAAATACATATTTGTGATGTGTGAAATGGTTTATATAACTGAGTTCCTTTACCCCCCTTACTGAGCGATTTAGAAGCTCACCCTGTTTTCCTTTCCCCCTATAGTTCTTCAAGTGAAAAAGGGTCTCCCTGCGGCGTACGGAGTAGTGGCTAGTGGAGGACTTGAGCTCTAGGCCCTATATATTGTATTTGAGGTATCTTTTATCTTTTCATGTACCCAGACTATTAATGTGATTACAGACACTCGATGTATGTCATTGTATGGGATGTATTAGGATTAATTAACTTGGAATTGAGTAATGTATATGATTCAATATACACTATGTTGTGATGAGATCCTGAGGCATGATAATTATGATGATGTATGACACTGCACAGGAATGCACCTTTAATTGTGAATTAATGAGAAAAAGTTTTAAATTAGCCCTATTTTCTGCATTTTCGGGGCGTGACATTTTATGTTTGATTATTTTAGGTGATAGTATATAGAAAACAGTCTCTATAAAGGTATTATATAACCTGAACCAACCTAAAACGAGAGAGTTATCCCCTTTCAAAGTTCTCGTAGGCATCATTGGCTATTTCTATTTGTGAATTTTTTTGGCCACCTTCCAGTCACTTTTAGAAGTCGGTCAAGAAGAATTATCACCTCAGTTGATTTGAGGGGTGAAAAATTAGAGAGAAGAACAGGGGCAAAATCTGCCCTGTTTTAGAGGTAAGAGAAAATTGAAAATTTTGATTTCTTAGCTAGTTTTTGTGCTTGTTTAAGATGATTATAAGTTGTATACATGTATATTTACAGTTGAGGAACATTGTGGAGGAAGAAAGTGAGGTTAAAGTTAGTCAACAAGGTGAGGAAGTTGATAGAAGATGATGATTGTGATATATGTTAATGTTTAATAATTTTAGGTGATTTTTAAAAATGTAGAATACGAGGATATATTTCCTAGAGTGAACTTAAATTTCAGCCAGGCCTTGATAATATAGAAAAAATGAAATTTGATTGAATTAAGCGTTGTGGAATGTTAGTTTAATATTGAAAAGTTCGGTTTATAGCTCTGTTTAATCGAATACTGTAAAAGTGTGGCAATTTGGCAATTTGATAAGTTGTAAAGTGTTGTCTAGAGACTTGAATAAGTGTTTAATCTATTAAGTTGATAATTTTGAAGTTAAAGGAAAAGAATTTATCAAAATAGCTAACACTGGTGCATTTAATGATAAAATCAAAAAGTAGGAAAAGTTGGAAAAAAGGGGTCAGTTAGCAACGTTTAAGTTGTAAAATGTATATGAATGTCAATAAAGATAAATTGGATACTAATTGGATATTATTGGATTGTTTGTGGAAGCTAGAGGTGTAGGCATGTAAATCGAGGTAAGCCGATATCCGAGCGATATATGGTGCCCCAATTTCGTATATATTTAAGGGATGTATTTTATTGTGGTAATAGTGTTCCCTGCTTGTAAATAAATATTAATTTGATGTTTAAGAATATGTGAAAACCCCTAGTTAACAAATAAATTTCATGAAACCCTTTTAGTAAGATAAGCACAAATTTCAAACGACCTTAAGCTCATATTTGCTTACTTATGAGTGCATGATTTTTGTACAATTTTATAACTATGATTATTTGTCTCACAAGCATGTATATATGTGATTTTCGAGGCATGATTTTCGTAAGCTATTGTGCTAATAAGTTTGAAAATGATTTTAGTATGATAACAAGCATGATTTGAGACTAAAGGCTTTCTATAGCACGTGAGTCAAGGTAAACCTGGGGGTCGACCTAAGGGCTCAAGGGAATGCTAGTCGACGACCTATGAACGGGTTGGGCCTTGGCAATAACATGTGTATTTCTCTGTGTCTATCATGTTGCCTTCATGGTGTTTTATTTTTCGCCTATGTGGTGTTTTTTGTTATGTTGTAGGACTCTAGCCCATTCTACAACCCTACCATGGCCATAGGTATTCTGTTCCCTCTTTGAAGGATGCCTTCTTTTGAGGATGACATGGTTATTACCCACATGACAGTAATATCGATTGCCTAGTCTCCAAGTTTCGACATTGTGTATCATTTTTAAGTACGATTTGATTATGATTTATGTATACTTATGCAATTATGTTTCGATTATGTTTCATTTTGATATGTGACTCTGAAGTTCTGTTTTGAATTAAAAAATATATGAAGTATATTTTTGGTATATAAAAAGGATATGTACTAAGTACGCCATTGTATGTTTTCTGACGGTTCTGATAAGAAAATGTACTTTATTTTTAGCATCATCATTTTATTAGATGTTTTGGATGATATTGCTATTTTAAATGCACTCCTTACTGGGCAATCCAGAGGCTCACCCCCTTCTTTTCCATCATTCCAGATTATTTACAGTGATCACTCCCTTACCTATCGTGTAACGACCCATTTTACGTACAATTTGGTTGGGCTACGAGTCGATGCTAGATCACTACAATGAATTTTCATATCATTTATGTGCAATCATAACATAAATTTAACATCCTCAAATTAAAATCAAAATGTGAGACCCGAAATGTTTCACGTTATTATTCGTTTTAAGATAAACCGAGAAGTTTAAGACTTGTGCAAATGTTTTTGTATGGCCCAAGAAGATTGAGATGCTCGAGATAGTGGCACGAAGCTCGAGGCACATGTTTCGAGGTAAGATCTCAAATTGAAGTACTTTTCAAGAAAGTATATATTTAAGTATGTTATAGTGATTAGAAGCGAAAAAGCTAGTAAAACTTAGGTTTATGATAAACCGAGAAAATTTGACTAAAAAGGGAAATAAATTCTAGAAATTTATGAAAATTATTCCGAGAACATAGGAAATTATTATAAGGCATATTTAACATGGGGAATGAAAATTAAATGGAAAGATAGAGGTTTCGTGTATTGAATGAAATTATAAAGTAAACCGAAAACCTTAAGCCTTTTTGCTTGATAATGACCAAATCGCACAAAATGAGCTCAATCGAGGAACTTTTCTTAAACAAGTAACCCCTAAATTTTTATGAGACATACTAGAGACAGAATATAACACTTGGGAAGTGAGAATTGGCAGGAAATTGGACTAGAAATAATTTTTATAAATTTTCCAAAACAGAACAGAAAATTTCCCTACTTTAGGAAACTGACCAGCCAGTAGAAATCTTTAAATTTGGAAATGTTCTATAAATGTTTTGACCCTGATATTTTCCAGATTTAATTTTAACTTATTAAGTTTTCTAAAATTCTGAAGAACACCCCGGAAGCTTCTGAAACAAGAGAGAAACCATACCCTGAAGTTGTCGTACGTGTCCTTCTTGCTTTCAGATTGCATGATTTTTTCGGTGGCCTTTCGGCCACTTTCAGGTAATAGTAAAGAAATATCAAATCTTCCCCTTCAAGTCTTCTATAATATATAAAAAAATCCAGCCCTAAAGGAGTTCATTTACTAGATTAAAACTTATAGAGGAGAATCAGGCCAAATTTGGCCGTTTAGAGGTGAGAGAAAGTTTGATTTTTGAAAGTTTTTTGTTGGTTTTTCTTATAGTTTTGACGATTCTAAGCTATATACATGTTGAATTACAACTAAAGATTAGTTTGGAGGATAAAAAATGTGGTCAACCTTGGTCAAACTTGAGGTAAACTTGATGAATGATGATGAACATGAGATATGTTCTTATTTGGTATTTTTGAAGGATTTTTTGTTAAGTAGAATTTAAGGAAATAATTTTTATGGAAGTGTATAGTTCTGATCAGTATGCTTAATTCGACGAAATGATGAAGTTTGGATGAATTCAAGGTTGTTAATAGTTAAATTTATACCGAAAAGTCTGATTTATAGTTTAGTTTAGTAAAAAAAATCGAAATGTGTGTTAATTGGTAAAATAGGATTGATGAAAGTATGAATTATGAATGTGTAAGGCCCGTAAATTCATATGTATTCTTTATGATTTCGTGATGTACAGACAAGTTACATTTGATATGAATCATATGAAATGAATATTTTTAAGTTCCAAATGTGAATGAAATGTAAAATGAGTAGTGATGCAATTGAATGTGAAGTTATCTTTGAAAGTTTGGGAAAATTGTAGCTGTAATGCTGCAAATGAAGGGCAGATCGATCTCATTGCAAGGAGAGATTGATCTCATCGCCTTGAAATACAATGCCAAGCATTCTATAAAATGGAGATCAATCCCTCATTCAAAGTAGATCGATCTCGGATGAATTCTGGTTGAGACTGAAAGACCCGTATTTTTACGTAGCTTATTCCTTATGATTTCTATATGTACGGAAACTTTATTTCGTTAGTGGAATCATAAGAAGAGTATTTACTTGATTTAAGTGTTAGTGAAATAATTTAATAATTATAAGCTTGAAAAATTTAACACTTATAAGCTACATATAAGTAAAAAAAAGGACTATAAAAGCCACAGGCTAAACCGAGTGGATCTGGATCATTCTGACTGAAAAGAAAAACTTAAAATGAGAAAATATAGGGAGCTCATGAAGGAAAGTCGGTTTGATTTGGTCTCGAACATAAAGAATAAGAGTAAAAGCCAAAAAGGGCTAAACGAGTCCAAAATGGTCCGTTTAAGGTATTTAAAGTATATTCACCTATCGAAAACGGCCAAAATGTAAAGAAAAGAGTGTAAATCATAAAATATGACACTTTCAGATTTTTAAGAAAAAAGTCAAATGTGGTCAATAGTCAAGAAAAGTCAAACGTACTTAAGAAAAAATGGACTTTGACCATAGTTGACTAACCATGATTAAAAATTAACCTAAGTATGGTGAAAAAAATTGGGGAAAAATATTTTTGATCAAAATACAAGATAAATCATCCACGAAAGTAGGGAAAATTTATTTAATCGAAATCCGGATTAAATTTAATGGGTAAAAACGTAATGGACCAAAGTGGAAATTTGAAAGCCCATTAAGGTATAACAAGTGTGGACCGAAATTCTTAGGTTCATTAGACCGAATTGTTGGACCAATTTGTGGGCCTAATATTTAGACAATTGAAGGCCCGATGTATATTAAAAATTTCAGCCCGAAATCCCATTAGGAAGGCTCAAACCGAGAGGCCCAAATGCTAGGCCCAAATTGGTAAATTTCAAGCCCATTAGTAAAAGGTAACCATAGCCAAATTGGTAACTATTACCTAAACCAATTCAATTCAAACTTGTTGGCTGAAAAGTTAGGCTTAATGACTAAGTAATTGACTTATAAACTCAGCCAATGTATCATCTTCTTTAACCCCTCATTCTCGGCTACACAAAGAAGCCATTAATAAACACATAGTCAAGCTTTCTCTCACTAGAAATCACTAGGAAAAAGGCATATTTGGAACTTGCAATCTTCATGAAAGTTGTTCCAAATTGAGAGGGGATTAACATATGTTGGAATTGGCTATCAAGGAGCCAAAGTGAGCAACCCGAGAAGCTTCAAAGTTTCGGCCAAGTGTGAAAGTGCAAGCTAGGTATAATTTCAAGCTTTCAAATTCATATATGTTAATGTATGAATTATTCTAAGTTGATTGGTATATGTTTTAAGCATTTAAACACATGAAATCACTATGAACATGGATTGACCAAAAGCGGGTAATAATAAATTGATGAATACCCATATGATTTTAAGGCATAAATGAGTTAATATACATGTGTTTATGATTATGGTATAGTTAGAACAAATCAATTTGATCAATTAGTGGATAAATTAAGTTGGCAATCATGGTATTTGATAAAATGCCTAAATGAACTAAGTAAAGCTTAAGACCATTGCCAACCAAGTGTTTGTTAAACTGCCTAAGTGAATGGCTAGTGAAATGGTCGATGGTGGCATGGTGCTCGACATGGCTAGGCATGCGTGGTTCTCGGCCATGGCATGTGGCCGAGAGGTCTAATGGGATAAGCCCAATTGGTTTTGGCCCAATGTGATGTAATGGGTCTCGGACAAGCCCAATAAGAGTTGGTCGGCCCCACAAGCCCAATAGGGCTAACAAAAATGAATAGTAAAATAGAAATGGGCTTAAGGCAGAGTTAGGCCCATTAAGTGAAATAGACTGTAGTAAATGTGAAATACAGTAGGAAAAGTAAAATTAACCTGATAAATGGTTATATGCAGCTCCAGAGATTATAAGAGTAGCTAATCGGATTGCTGGATCGAGTAGCGTTGAGAAAGTAAAATTTCTCGAGTGATTTCAAGTAAGGGACTTTTGCAAGTAATTAGAGATAACTGCATGTATTTTCATTTGCTTTTTCATTCACTTAAAAACTCTGAGGGTCAGAGAAAGTGAATAATAATTATAGCGACCCGATAGTGGTAAATTACGATTTTACCCCTAGTTAGGAAAAAAAGTCAACTTTTGAGAGAAGTTGTAAAAAGCATGGAAACCACGATTATGAGTGTTTTTACTATTGTTTAGCAGAAGAATAGGTAGATGGGCTAATATTTTCTTGGTTATAGCACAATTTATAGTGCTAATTTTTATGTTTTAAAAATCATCCCTTTTCAAAGAGCCATCTATCGAATTATGTGAAAATAAATCGTGTTAGAGCACAGCTCGCACTTGATTTCATATGTTTTCTACATATATTAGTGCTGAAGTATGATTCACACTAGATTTCCATAACGTGCATGATAGAGTGCTGGAGCTATTGCTCGTACTCAGTTTTATACGATTTATGCATGATAGAGTGCTGGAGCTATTGCTCGTACTCAGTTTTATACGATTTATGCATGATAGAGTGCTGAAGTTATTACTCGTACTCAATTTTATATGTTTTGTGCATAGTATGGTACTGGACCGATTGCTCGTACTTGATTTGAAACATAAACTATGCATGACCTAGTGCTGGAGGGTTACTCACACTAGAGTTCCAGTTTGTGATGTGTGAAACATTGTTTGAGCAAAGTGTCGACTGTGAGTCGCACTCAAAGGTGCGCACTATAGTTTTACTGTGATATATAAGACATGTTGAAAACCGTGACGATTTCATCGTGTAGACTGAGTGTCACACTGTTGAGATGTTCGCACGTGGATTTAGAGACGTAGTATTGATTATCCATTGAGATAGTGTCCACGGGTGTACGTTGTATCGTGTGTCGTTGTGATGTGTATGAGGAGTTGATAGTTGGCGATTGTGATGGATTAACCCCCCACCCGTTGCAGCAGTGATTGCCCCACACACTAGGATCTGTGTAACCTGGGATCATATTATAGGATATGGCTATAGTCTTCGATATTATTGCATTTAGCCACTGAGTCTCACATGATACATCACTTATTTTTTGATACGAATAGACCTGAGGGATGGGTCGAAATCTAATTGTTGTGTTGTGAATGATTTAAATGTCATATTTCTGTGATTTGAATATAAATGGCATGGTTTATCTAAAGGCATTGTGAAATTATAAAGATGCATTATTTTGAATGAAATGCCTATATTTGATATCTAAGCATGATTTCTGTACATGAGATTTAATCTGTACAAATATATATATATATATATATTTTAAATACATGCTTTTAAAGTGAGTTAAGGAAATAATATTTTCGAGGCATAGCATTATTTTGAGTAAATAGTGTAGATGTCTACTTACTTGCCTGATTTCCTCACTGAGCTATGAGCTCCCCCCTTTTTTTTATACTTCTCTATAGAGCATCCGCAGTAGAGCGAGTACGATTGAGGGATAGTATTCATGTTGTCCGTTGCCATTTCCTATCGATCGACAGGTATATACATTTTGTAGGGTTCTGTATCTAAACATATAAACAACACAGTGATGTAAATGATGTAAATTA
Source organism: Firmiana major (assembly GCA_033439115.1). Classification (NCBI taxonomy): domain Eukaryota; kingdom Viridiplantae; phylum Streptophyta; class Magnoliopsida; order Malvales; family Malvaceae; genus Firmiana; species Firmiana major. The sequence goes on from CM065905.1 coordinate 11,426,859, forward strand.
TGGGGGATGTATTTGATTAGATTTTATATGAGCTCACTTATATTATAAAAGAAATTACAGTTAGTAGATAGTATATAGACATGTATGTATGATAATGGATGAATGGTATGGTATACATGTAAGACCCAAATTTTTATCATATTTCCTTATGATTCACATGATGTAAACATGGTTATATGTAAATTGAATCATAAGAAGAGTTTTACGTGAATGAAAATTGCAAATGGAATGAATAAAAATTTTCGAATGCATTTAAAGATCAAATGGACATTGAAATGGCCACATATTAAACGAATGGGATTCAGACCATTCGGATTGGAGATAAGAATTTAAAACACGAAATGAGAAAGGGTTCGTGAAGGGAAGTTGTGTTAATTTAGTCTTGAACACGTTGAAGGGTAAAACAGTCAAAAGATCCAAAATTCGATGTCAATTCGGTAATAAATTGACATTGTAAATATGGATTCAGGGAATCTTGATCAATAAAGGAGAAATAATTAAACTTTAGGTTAAATTGATCAAGATATGAATTTATTAGAATAAACCGAAATTTTTACCTTAGGAAATTATCCCGAAAATATTGGAAAAACATACCGAAAAGATAAAATAAGATAGATGAATTCAATTAATTTGTTAAATGAATGAAATATAAAATTTTGGTATATTTTGGAAAAAATAATATATTTTATTCTAATTAATAAATAATAAATAATAAATAAAATAAAAAAAAAAAGAAGAGAGGAATTGTGATCGCATGACAGTCGCGCGACCCTAAAACCGCGAAGGCTTCAGCCTTCTCCTCCGGCGAATGGAGAAGGCTGTCGGCGAGAGGAGAGCCCAGTACAGACGCTGACGAGGGAGCCGAGGGACTGCCAGCTCCGATGAAGGGCGAGGAACAGAGATCGACGACGAGAGAAGAGAGAGAAATCGAGAGAAGAAAAAGGAGATTCGGCCGTCACTGACGCCGATTAGTCCCGACCACCACCAGTCGAAGGTTCCCCAGGCGCAGGCTGACCAACTAGTGGGTGAATCGGCCAGTGAAATGGTCAAAAACGTCGTCAATGACGAAGAGAAGAAAATTCACAGCAAGGGCAAAGGGAAAAGAGGCCGGACTGGCCACTTTTTGACCAGTCCTGACGTAATCGACACCATATCTGTGCATCGGACGACCCTGTGGACTTGCTGGAGGAGGAAGCAGGTGAAGAACCTGCCGGCGAAGCTCTGAACGGTGAAGGAGATAACCGAACCGGGCCGGTTCAGCCAGCGAAGAAAGAAAAGAAAGAAAAAAAAAAGAAAGAAAAGAAAAGAAAAAGGAAAAAAAGAAAAAAGGAAAAAAGAGGAAAAATTAGGGGAAAATCTGGCGATGCAGTCGAGCTACGGGTAAGCTGGTAAATGGTCAAATGGATCGATTTAATTTTTGAAATAATTATTTAAATATGTATTTGATCGAATTTGACCCGAAAAATATATAAATGTGCAGCTTGATAATTGGCCACAAACGAGAGCTCGAGTCAACCTCGATTTATGTACTATCACGAAATCTCGAGTAAGTAATCATTACTTACGACAATTTGCATCGTTTTGTGTGTTAAAAATTTACCGCATAAATTACGGATTTAATTCTACATAAAATGAATTATATTCTAAAATTGGAGATAAATTGTCGTAAATAATTATTTGAGCTATCCAAGAGTTTTGAACGAGATCCAATAAATTGTTGGTGGGCCCAATGAGCCCAATAGGCCTCGATGATGTGAATAATAAGTGGAAAATGGGTTTAAGGCCGATTAAGGCCCATTAAGGTGCAATCAGGCCCAAAATTGTAAACGAGCCCAATACTTTAAATTAAGCTCAGAAATTATGAAATACAGTTAATTGTATGATTTTTGACTAGATAAATAATTATACGCAGCTCCGGAGATTTGATTGGGAGAAGATCAAACTGCGTGACGCGAGATTGTTGGAAAAAGTCAGACTGTATAGAGTAAGTGAGGTAAGGGAATTTTACGAGTAGCTAAAGGTACCTACGCCTATTTTAAATAGCTTTTGTATACACTGAAAATGTATAAAGGTCCTAGAAATGGATTAAAAATTTTAAAGACTCGGGATAGGTAAAAGACTATTTTATCCCTACTGAGGGAAATTCACCTAAGGATGGTGAAAGCATGACATACATGAAATGCATGATTTGAGAAATGCTTGTGACTTTTTAGCAAAGAAAATTCATAGATTGGCCAGTATTTGAATAAATTTCACAAGATAACACTACATAAATGTTATTTAGATTTAAATGAAATTTATTTGGAAAATGGGCCAACTATCAAGTTTATATGGAAACAGATGGTACTGGAGCCTTGCTAGCACAATATCTGAGTTTGTGAGTGTGCATAAAATGTGCTGGAGCAGTTCTTCGCACCGATTTGTGTGAGATCATATGCATGAAATGTGATAGAGCGGTTGCTCGCACTGATTTTTATTATTGTGAAATGCATGAGAGGTGCTGGAGCCTAGATCGCGCCCTGTTTTGACTTGGTATGCATAAAAAGGTGCTGGAGCGATTGCTCGTACTAGTTTTAATGATTTAACATGCATGAGAGGTGCTGGAGCTTAGCTCGCATCCTGTTTTGATATGATAATTGCATAAAAGCTGTACTGGAGCCTTGCTCGTACGTGATTTAATCGATGTAATTGCATAAAGTCATGCTGGAGTGTATGAGATTTGATTTATTTATGCATGAAACCGTGCTGGAACGTTGCTCGCATGAAGTTTTGATTTACTTGAGCATTCATTCATGCTGGAGCATTACTCGCACGAAGTTTTGAATGATTTATGCATGATGTCGTGCTGGAGCATTACTCGCACGAGGCTTTGATGGATTTTATGCATAAACCGTGCTGGAGCTTGCTCGTACGTGATTTTATATGGATTTATAATTCTTTTAAAATCGTACTGGAGTGCTGCTAGTACGTAGATTTTACTAATTTTTATGAAACTGTGTTGGAGCTTTGTTCGCACGAGATTTTTAGATATCATGAATATGCATGGAGCCGTGCTGGAACTGCGGTTGCACATGGAATTATATGACATTTATAAACCCATGTTAGAGCCTCCTGTAGACTGTGTCATAGTGAGATGATATGCCCACACGTGCATATTGAGACATAGGTTTGTATGGGTAGATAAGACCTGCAGAAGGCACCCCCTAACTGTGATTTGGGTTCATGGAGTACGTTGTACCATGTATATCACGTGGAGTACGTTGTACCGTGAGGATTGTTGGAGTGGAGTGGCATTAGCCACGAGGTTGTAAGCCTTGCCCTCACAATCCTGGTATTTATATTGCTCTGGCAACAGGACTGACCCACCTCCCGTTTGTCTTAGGTGTGATGCCCCGCACATAAGGTACTGTGTAGCCAAGGATCACTAGGATATGGCCATAGTCCTCGATGTTATCGATATAGTCACCTAGATGTCTCACATTATATGACATTTGGTCTCGATAGGCCAAGGTAGACCCGAGGGAGGGGTCGGGCCCCCGATTTTGTGATTTTCACTAAGATGTCATTTTCTACTATGATGATAGATTTTTCATAGGATTTTATGACATGTGACCTTGAAAGAAGGGTGATTTATAACAGAATTTTATAACGGATTTTATAAGGAGTTTGAGATAGATTTATGAGATGATTGACCCTGAGGGGTTATTTTATACTGAGCTTTAATGATGTGATTTAAATGCAATAGCATGCGTGGTTTTCCATGCTTTAATTACAAATTCATGAAAAGAATTGTCTCTCATGATTTATTTTACATGGCATGAAATAATGCATGATCTTGATTTACTTCATACGAATTATGATTTTACATGAAATGCCATTGATGCATGAGTTGCATGATTTCTATAATCACGAATAGTTCTTATAAATTATGGCATCGATCTATGCATGATTTCGTGCGTGAGATTTTCATGAAAAGAAATGGATTTAAGGGCATGACATTATGATCATGTGGATAGCGTAGGTATCTACTTGCTTGCATAATTGCCTTACTGAGCGTGTGGTTGCTCACCCCCTTATTTTCCCCCTCTACAGAGTACTTTCAGTAGTTTGAGCGCGACTGAGGACTTGCATCTTTGGTATCCGTTGCGTCCCATCGAGAGTCAGGTATACACATTTGTATAGTTTTGTATCTAAACATGTAAATGCACAGTACTGTAAATGGATATGATGTTGGGGATGTAGAGTTATCTAAATACCATTGTATATGTATTTAGTTAAAGTCAAAAGATAGTAAATCCTGATATGTGAATGTGAATATGGAAATGAAATGGTAAATGATGTGAGGGAACTAACACTGAATCATAGCCCAACTGTTGGTAGGATGGTCACGATGAGAGAAAGGTAAAAAATTAAAGAATAAATGAAAAATGAAAAAGACAATTGTAGTGGTTTTTAGGAGGTGGTATCAGAGCTTAGTTGGACTGATATGAGTCGGTGTTAGTGGTTAAGGAAATTTACATCCCCATGTACTGTGCATTATTTAGATACAATTATGTATATCGAGATGCAATTGCAGCTAAGAATCTGATTTTGAATGCAAGAATCTAATTATTATAACTGATATCCGCTATGGCAGAGGGGCGAGAGTACACGTGCTCGAGGCCGTAGAGGTAGGCCTGAGAGTCATACTGAGTCGCCATCTGAGACTCAAGATGAGATTGAGGTGGAGGCTAATGTTGAGCATGCCCCACATAGTCCGACAGAGAGGCTAGATAGTATTGAGACATGCTTCGTGAGGTTAGAGCAGAGTGGGGAGAATATTTTAGAGTTGTTTACTCAGTCTATGTAAGGAGTTGAGAATAGGTAGGGCATAGCCTGCACTGATGCCTTAAATCCATTGTGAAAGTGGCCTTTTGATGTTTTCATGTTTGAAGGTGAGGCAGAGCATTAATGGAAGTCCACTCGACCCATCTTAAGAGTTAGACATCCAGAGCTGAGATGAGAAATAATCTTGGATGTATTTCGGTGACAGAATATCCCGGACATTGTTTAAAGGAAATTACAGATAAAGTTCTTTACCCTGACCTAGAGGAACTGGTTGATTGACGAGTATGAAACTCAGTTTACATCTTCGGGCAGGTACGACCCGATACTATGAGTAGTGAGAGTCGAAAAGCCCAAAAGTTCATGGAATGGCTCAGATTGTCTATTAGAGTCCAATTGGCCCCGTTAGATATCACTACCTACAATGAGGCAGTGCGTAGACCACAGTTCTGTGAATAAAATTATGAGTTGTACGCCTCTGAGATTGGGAAAGGTAGTACGGGCTGTAATAGAGACAAAAAGAGAATAGTGCATGACAAAGATGTCAGAGAGAGAAAGAGGCAATTTGGTAAGAGATTAGAGTTGATGAATCACGGGGTAAGATGATTGATAAGCCCCAGTGTATCCAATTTCAGCAATTACGAGGGGTATTGTAAATAGAGAACCCCAACCTGTTACTGAGCTGTCTTGGATATGTGGTAGTTACCAAGAAAAATAAGCCGTTGGACGAGGGCGAGTGTATGCCTTGGACCAGGACACTACTGATGTTTCATCTGATGTGGTGGAAGGTACCACCCTGATTATGAATAAAGAAGCAATTATTTTAATTGATTCTAGTGCCACTCATTTATTCATGTCGCTTTCATCTGCATGTAAGTCAGTGAAATATGGAAGCCTATACCCTTGGGCCAAAGGCTGATTATCACTAACTGAATATGGAGGCCTAAAAAACAAGGATTGGGTTGTGTATTAATGCAAAATGAGAAGATAGTCTCTTATGGATCCAAACAACTAACGGACCATGAGAGGAACTATTTAACCCACGATTTAGAGTTGGCAGCCGTAGTGTTTACACTAAAGGTATGGCACCACCACTTATACGGTGAGAAATTTTAGGTATGCACTGATCATAAAAGCCCTAAGTATCTATTTTCACAGAAAGAGAGGAATATAAGATAACAAAGAGGGTTAGAGCTCTTAAGGGATTATGATTGTGAAATATTGTACCACCCAGATAAGGCTAATGTAATGGTTGATGCCTTGAGCAGAAAAAGCCTCGAGATGGTATCACATTTGATTATCAGGGAGCGTGAGCTGCTAGAGCAGTTATGAGCCTCAGTAGTGATGTGATCCCATCTGGTGATGATAGTGATTTTGTGACAGTTAGCCTGAGATTAGAACCGAATTTAAGTAATCGGATTTGACAGGCTTAGCGTGATGATCGACAGGGTGTCGATAGTGTGAGTTAGATTCAGATGAGTACAGTGACAGGGTTCACAGTGAGTAATGATGACATACTGAGGTTCAGAGGCAGAATAAGGGCTCCCAAGGACCACAATTGCTGAGATTTTTATTGCCAGAAGCTCACTCTTCGGGGTATAGAGTGCATTCAGGGAGTAATAATATATATAAGAATCTTCAAAAAGAGTATTGGTGGTCAAGCATGATAGAGACATCATAGAGTTTTAGCGAAGTGTCTCGTATGTCAGCAGAGTAAGGTAGAGTATCAAAAGTCTGCAGGGTTATTGCAGCTTCTACCTATATCGACACAGAAAAAGGGAGTAAGTTACCATGGATTCCGTAATGGGTTATAGAGGACCTGTAGGAATCACAAGGCTATTTAGGTGATGGTCGATAGATTGACTAAGTCTACCCAACTTCTGGTTATGAAATCCCCAGATACTCTGAGTGCGTGGGCGGATTTATGGGTAAAGAAGATTTTGGAACATTATGTAGCGTTCAAGGGAGCATGGTACCAGATAGGGATTCCCACTTCACTTCCACTTTTGGGAACATTTTTTAGGAACTATGGGAACTCGATTGAGTGTTAACATAGCTTTTCGTCCTCAGACAGATGGTCCGTCAGAAAGGACTGTACAGGTTCTGGAGGATATGTAGAGAGCATGTATAATTGATGTTAGAAGCTCCTGGATTGATCACTTGTCATTTACTAAATTACCTACAATGATAGTTATCACTAGAGTATCAGGATGACATTATATGAGGCATTGTATGGCCGTAGTGGTTATTCCCCGATTGGATGGGAAGAAGTGGGTGACTAACAGATAATTGCTCCCGATTTGGTAAGCCAATCCTCTGAGGATGTTTAGTTGATGTGTGAGAGATTAAGAACACCTTAGAGCAGACAGAAAAACTATGCTGACAAGAGACGGAGACCGTTGAAGCTCAAAGAGAGTAGGTCGTATGTTGAAAAGTCAATTCGGGTATTAGATGGATGGTGAAAGTGTTGAGGTCTAAGATGATCTCCCTAGTCAAAGTCATTTGGTAGTATTACACTCTGGAAAAAGGAACACGGGAATTAAAGAGTATGATGCGATAGACGTACCCGGAGTTATTTATGGACGCATTTGACTTGGTTCTAATTTGGAGGACCAAATTTCTTAAGCGGGGGAGATTATGCAAGACCCGAATTTTTATCATATTTTCGTATGATTCATGTGATGTAAACATGGTTATATGTAAATTGAATCATAAGAAGAGTTTTACATTAATGAAAAATGCAAATAGAATGAATAAAAATTCCGGAATGCATTTAAAGATCAAATGGGGATTGAAATGACCACATATAAAACGAATGAGATTCAGACCATTCGGATTGGAGATAAGAATTTAAAACACGAAATGAGAAAGGGTTCGTGAAGGGAAGTTGTGTTGATTTGGTCTTAAACATGTTGAAGGGTAAAACGGTCAAAAAAACTCAAAATTCGATGTCAATTCGGTAAGAAATTGACACTGTAAAAATAGATTCAGGGAATCTTGATCAATAAATGAGAAATAATTAAATTTCAGGTTAAATTGATCAAGATATGAATTTATTGGAATAAACCAAAATTTTCACATCAGGAAATTATCCCGAAAATATTGAAAAATATACCGAAAAGATAAAATAAGACAGGTAAATTCAATTAATTGGTTAAAAGAATAAAATAGAAATTTTTGGGATATTTTGGCAAAAATAATATATTTTATTCTAATTAATAAATAATAAATAAAATAATAAAAAAGAAGAGAGGAATTGTGATCACGCGACCCTAAAATCGTGAAGGCTTCAGCCTTCTCCTCCGACCAACGGAGAAGGTTGCCGGCGAGAGGAGAGCTCGGCGAGGATGCTGATGAGGGAGCCGAGGGATTGCAGGCATAGATGAGGGGCGAGGAACGGAGATCGATGACGAGAGAAGAGAGAGAAATCGAGAGAAGAAAAGGGAGATTCGACGATCACCAATGCCGATTAGCCCCGACCACCACCAGCCGAAGGTTCCCTAGGCCCAGGCGAACTGACTAGTGGGAGAATCGGCTGGAAACGTCGTCAACGGCGAAGAGAAGAATATCAGCAACGAGGCCGAAGGGAAAAGAGGCCTAACTGGCCACTTTTCGACCTGTCCTGGCGTAATCGACACCAGATCCGTGCACCAGACGACCCTGCGGACCTGCCGGAGGAGGAAGCAGGCGAAGAACCGACCGACGAAGTTTCCAATAGCGAAGGAGAGAACCAAACCAGACTGAACCGGGATGAACCAGACTGAGCTGGTTCAGCTAGGGAAGAACGAAAAAGAAAAGAAAGAAAAGAAAAGAAACAAGAAAAAGAAAAAAAGAGGAAAAATTAGGGAAAAATTCGACGATTGAGTCGAGCTACGAGTAAGCTGGTAAGTGGTCAAATGGATCGATTTAATTTTCGAAATAATTATTTAAATATATATTTGGCCGAATTTGACCCAAAAAATATATAAATGTGTAGCTCGATAATTGGCGACAAACGAGAGCTCGAGTCAACCTTGATTTACGTACTATCATAGAATCTCGGGTAAGTAACCCTTATTTACAACAATTTGCATCATTATGCGTTTTATAAATTTACCGCATAAATTACGGATTTAATTCCGTATAAAATGAATTATATTCTGGAATTGGAGATAAGTTGTCGTAAATAATTATTTGAGCTATCCAAGAGTTTAGAATGAGGCCCAATAAATTATTGGTGGGCCCAATAAGCCCAATAGGCCTCGATGATGTGAATAGTAAGTGAAAAATGGGCTTTAGGCCAATTAAGGTGCAATCGGGCCCAAAATTGTAAACGGGCCCAATACATTAAATTAAGCTCAAAAATTATGAAATAAAGTTAATTGTATGATTTCTGACCCGATAAATAATTATACGCAACTCCAAAGATTTGATTGGGAGCAGATCGGACTGCATGACGCGACATTGTTGGAAAAAGTCAGATTGTACAGAGTAAAGTGAGGTAAGGGAATTTTACGAGTAGCTAGAGGTACCTACGCGTATTTTTAATAGCTTGTGTATACACTGAAAATGCATAAAGGTCCTAAAAATGGATTAAAAATTTTAAGGACCCAGGATAGGTAAAAAGCTATTTTACCCTTACTGAGGGAAATTCACCTAAGGATGGTGAAAGCATGACATGTATGAAATGCATGATTTGAAGAATTTTCGTGACTTTTTAGCAAAGTAAATTGGTAGATTGGCCAATTTTTGCATAAATTTCACAAGATAACACTACGTAAGTGTTATTTAGATTTAAATGAAATTTCTTTGGAAAATGCACCAACTATCAAGTTTATATGGAAACAGATGGTGATAGAGCCTTGCTTGCACTATATATGAGTTTGTGAGTGTGCAAAAAATGTGCTGGAGCGGTTGCTCGCACTGATTTATGTGACATCATATGCATGAAATGTGCTAGAGCGGTTGCTCATTTGATTTTTATAATTGTGAAATGCATGAGAGGTGCTAGAGCCTAGCTCGCATCCAGTTTTGACTTGATATGCATAACAAGGTGCTGGAGCGATTGTTCGCACTAGTTTTAATGATTTGACATGCATGAGAGGTGCTGGAGCTTAGCTCGCATCCTGTTTTGATATGATAATTGCATAAAAGCCATACTGGAGCCTTGCTCGTACCTGATTTAATCGATGTAATTGCATAAAAGCCGTGCTGGAGTGTAACTCGCACGAGATTTGATTTATTTATGCATGAAACCGTGCTGGAGCATTGCTCGTACAAAGTTTTGATTTACTTGAGCATTCATTCGTGCTGAAGCATTGCTTGTACGGACTTTTGAATGATTTATGCATGATGCCGTGCTGGATCATTGCTCGCACGAGGCTTTGATGGATTTTATACATAAACCGTGCTGGACCTTGCTCACACGTGATTTTATATGGATTTATAACTCTTTTAAAGTCGTACTGGAGTGATGCTCGTACGTAGATTTTACTGAGTTTTATGAAACTGTGCTGGAACTTCGCTCACACTAGGTTTTCAGATATCATGAATATGCATGGAGCCGTGCTAGAGCTGCGCTTGCATAGGGATTTATATGACATGCATATAGCCTATTAGAGCCTCCTGTAGACTGTGTGTCATAGAGAGATTATATGCCCACACGTACATACTGAGACATAGGTTGGTATAGGTTGATAAGACCTACAGCAGGCACCCCCTAACTGTGATTTAGGTTTATGGAGTACGTTGTACCGTGTATATCACGCGGAGTACATTATACCGTGGGGATTGTTGGAGTGGAGTGGCATTAGCCACGAGGCTGTAAGCCTTGCCCTCACAATCTTGGTATTTATGTTGTTTTGGTGGCAGGACTGATCCACCTCCCATTTCAAGTGTGATGCCCCGCACACTAAGTACCGTGTAGCCATGGATCACTAGGATATGGCCATAGTCCTCGATGTTACCGATATAGTCACCTAGATGTCTCACATGATATGACTTTTGGTCTCGATAGACCAGGGTAGACCCGAGGGAGGGGTCAGGCCCCCGATTTTGTGATTTTCACTGAGATGTGATTTTCTACTATGATAATAGATTTTTCAGAGGATTTTATGACATGTGACCTTGAAAGAAGGGTGATTTTATAACAAAACTTTATAACGAATTTTATAATGAGTTTAAGATAGATTTATGAGATGATTAACCCTGAGGGGTTATTTTATACTGAGCTTTAATGATGTGATTTAAATGCAGTAGCATGAGTGATTTTCCATGCTTTAGTTGCAAATTCATGAAAAGAATTGTCTCTCATGATTTATTTTACATGGCATGAAATAATGCATGATCTTGATTTACTTCATGCGAATTATGAATTTACATGAAATACCATTGATACATGAGTTGCATGATTTCTATAAGCACGAATATTTCTTATAAATTATGACATCGATGTATGCATGATTTCGTGCATGAGATTTTAATGAAAAGAAATAGATGTAAGGGCATGACATTATGAACATGTAGATAGAGTAGGTATCTACTTACTTGCATAGTTGCCTTACTGAGCGTGTGGTTACTCCCTCCTTATTTTCCCCCTCTACAAAGTACTTTCAGTAGTTTGAGCGTGGCTGAGGACTTGCATCTTTGGTATCCGCTGCATCCCATCGAGAGTCAGGTATACACATTTGTATAGTTTTGTATTTGAACATGTAAATGCACAGTACTATAAACGGATATGATGTCGGGGATGTAGAGTTATGTAAATACCATTGTATATGTATTTAGTTAAAGTCAAAAGATAGTAAATCCTGATATATGAATGTGAATATGTAAATGGAATGGTAAATAGTGTGAGGGAACTAACACCGAATCATAGCCCAACTGTTGGTAGGATGGTCACAATGAGAGAAAGGTAAAAAATTAAAGAATAAATGAAAAATGAAAAAAATTTGTAGTGGTTTTTAGGCAATTTAGGTCGTGACAATACGAGGATACTAACATCGAATCACAGCCCAACTGTTGATAAGGAGAAAGGTAAGTAAAAAGTAAAAAATTTGTAGTGGTTTTGGTTAAGTCACAGGTGGTCGTGACAAAGACAAATCGATCTCTAAAGGATTTTGGATAGCACAGATCGATCTCTTCTCAAGGCCAGATCGATCTCTAAGTGATTATGATTGGCCAAAATCGATCCCATACCAAGAGGCAGATCGATCCTACCTTCTAAATGTTGAATTTTGAAGAGTTAAGACACAGGGCAGATTGATCTCTCATTTCTAGGAGATCGATCTCATAAGGCAATTCTATAAAAACTCGACTGCTGCATCTTCTTCCCCTAAAAACATCAAATTCCTCCATTGAAACAAAGTGAACACCTAACTTTCTCACTCCAAAAATCATCACCTTTCAATTAGTTTTGAAAGAGATTTTATTTCTGCAAAGTTATCCCTTGTGAGGAGAAGAACAACATAGTTGAAAACTAGAAGTTGAAATCAAGGACTAAAGGAGCAAAGTGATTTTCCCCAAATTGGCAAAAAGAGGAAAAATCAAGGTAGGTAAGATTTCAATACACCAACTTCAAGTATGTTAAAATAAGTATCTTGGTGAGTTGATTGGTGTATGTTTTGTTGGCTGAAAACACCCATGAACATGCTAAATCCTTCATAACTTAAAATGAACTTAATGTGTTTAGTGAGAGAAAGTTTATTTGGCATCGATTTAATGATGATTTAAGCATGTAGTGATGTTATTAAGTATGTATATATGATTGTAAGATAGTTTTGTGAAATACATGTGTTGGAATAGATGATGAATGAAAATAGGTATATGAGATGTATGGTGAAATGCCATGGTGGGAGAAAATAATGAACTTGAAGCATTGGAAGATTTATGCCGGTTCAATTCGAATCAGTAGACTTGATGAGTCTAATAGGTTCTCGAGAAATGAATGGTAAAATCGAAATGGACTTAAGAGAGAGTAAGGTCCAATAAGATGTAATATGGCCAAATGGGTGTAAAAGGCCTAATGCATTGATTTGAAATTCTTGCGAGTGAAAATTAAGTATATTAAGGTATACTGATGTGAATGGTTATCTACAGCTCTAAAGTTTTTATTGGAAGCTGATCGGACTGTAAGGTTTAACAGCACCAAGGAAGTGAGGTTACATGACGTGATCAAAGGTAAGGAAATTTTGTGAGTAGCTAGAGGTAGCTATACGTATTTCAGATAGATTTTTGAGTATTTAAATTGTATATCGATTTTCGAATATGGAAAAATTTTGATTGGGACCCGACATGGTAGAATTGTGATTTTACCCCAATTAAGGGTAAAAAGCTTAGGAAGCATGTTTGTAACTAGCTTTAACATTGTTTGACAGTTGCATAGATAGACTGGCTAATGTTTTCATGTTATATGCGAAAACAACACGTTATAGAGCCGATTTGATTTAATTGAGTGAATTTCAATTGAAATAAGCCATCTATCGACTTGTGTGAAAACCAACTGTGCTAGAGCATAGCTTGCACTAGATTTTACAAGATATGTATCACATAGTACTTGAGTATTTCTCGTACTTGATTTTAATGCGATTTGTGCATGATAGAGTACTGGAGCATTGCTCGTACTCAGTTTTATTGATTGATGCATGATAGAGTACTTGAGCAGTTCTCGTACTCAGTTTTACATGACATAGTGTTGGGAGCATTGCTCGCACTAGATTTATATGACTTGTGTATGAGGTCGTGTTGGAGTTTACTTGCAGTACCAGTTTTGAAAGAGATAGCATGTAACAGCCATTATAGGAGCCTGTGCAGATAGTATGTCGCACCGATTATATGCTCGCACGTGCATTTTTGAGATATGGTCGAGGGCTATCGAAACTATTATATATGGTAAGTGGGCTAAGATCTATGGTAGGCACCCCAACTTTGATATTGGGTCCATGGAGTACTTTGTACCGTGTATGTCACATGGAGTACGATGTACCGTGAGTACACGATGATATAGAGTTGTTGGCTGACAGTTGAGGATTTGACCCACCTACTGTTGTAGCAAATGTGAGGCCCCGTACACCGAGTACTGTGTAGTCGCCTATCTCATCTCACTTCATTTCACTGGATATTTCTTGGTTGAATTATCACATGATTTGATAAATTGGACATGTGACTTTGTGAATTATAAAAGGGTAACCCGAGGGATAGGTGAGGCCTAGATTTTCATGTTTTTACATGATGATATGCCATCTTTGTTTTGATTTAATTGATATGACATAATGAAATGTGATTTACAGTATTTACATGACAAGGCAAGGTTTTGCATAAACTGCTGAGGCTTTTAAACCAACATGTTTTTAGTTCATACTAATTATTTATATCTATATATATATACTTGTATAAATGTTTTAACAAAGAGACATGCTTTAGATGTGAATCGAAAAGGAAATGATTTAATGGCATGAGCATTATATTTAGTAGAGAGTGTGGTTATCTACTTACTTGTCTTATTTCTTTACTGAGCTGTGAGCTCATCCCTTTTTTATTTCCTCATCTCTGCAAAGCGTTCACAGTAGTTGGGCGCGGCTGAGAACTGGTATTCCTTTACCCACTGGATACCCATAATACAAAAGGTATACACATTTGAATGTTTTGAACTGAACAATATAAAAGCACAGTTATATAAACGAATATACTGTCGGGGATGTATATGTACATGTAATTGTATTAATGTATATGAGTTTACTTTTAAGAAAAGAGTACTTACAGTCAATAGATAATTGTATTGACATGTATGCATGTTATGAAATGAATGTGGTTAAGGTGACTAATATCAAATCATAGCCCAACGATTTGGTGATTAAATTATGACAGAAGGAAAGGTAAGAAAAATACGAAAAAAAATTGTAGTGGTTTTTGGTCAGTCACGGAAGGACATGACAGAATGGTTTTAGAGCAAAGTTGGTCCGATATGAGTCGGTATTAATATTTAGGAAAGTGTACATCCCCATATTACTGTGCTTTGTTCAGTTACAATTGTGTATGTGATATTGGAGTCAGACTAATTAATGATTATGAATGCAAGAATTGAGCCATTATGGCTAATACTAGCCGTGGTAGAGGGGATAGAGGTAGGGCTCGAGGACGTAGAGGTAGGCCTGAGACCCGAGATGAGACAACAGGTCCCACTCAAGTACCAGAAAGTATCGAGGCACGCTTCATGAGATTAGAGCATCGCCTTGAGAGTATAGTGGAGTTACTGACACAAACTTTGCCAGTTGGATAGGGGCAGGATGCAAGGACTACGCCTGGAGAGGCAGCTGCACCTGGTACGCCTACACAACCAGCTCAGACGCCATAGCCTATAGATACTCCTACACCCCCACTAGCTTAGGATACGCCTTCTCTTGTTGCTTCACGATAGGGCAGTAGTACTTTGGGGTATAGTTGTAAGCTTGATAGATTGCAACAATTCCAGAAGTTTGGACCTCTATCATTTAGTGGGGTGAAAGACCCCGTGATTGTAGAGGATTGACTGGGAGAGATGGAGAAGTTATATGGATTATTTGAGAGTACAACGATCAAGATGGTCGCATTTTCTACGTTTCTATTGAAGGGATCGGTAGAGCATTGGTGGAAGTCCACCAGGGTTATATTGAGAGCATGACAGTCAAATATCACTTGGGATATCTTTTTGGATGCCTTCAGGAGGCAGTATGTCTCAGACACAGTGTAACGAAAGCTGCAGATGGAATTCTTAGGGTTGAGCCAAGGGTCTCAGTCAATGGATGAGTACGAGACACGATTTATATCCCTAGGTAGGTATGACCCCGATACTATGAGTAGTGAGACAAGGAAGGTCCGCAGATTTATTGATGGACTAAGACCAGTATTGGGATCTAGACTGGTTCCACTAGATATCTCTACCTATGATGAGGCAGTGCGCAAGGCGCAACTCTGTGAGTAGGACTATGAAAGGAATGTCTATGAATTTAGGACAGTTGGCGGGGGTAGAGACCGAGATAAGAAAAGGCTGGCGAGTGACAGTGCCAGAGGTTTCAGATATCGTGGAGGGAGGAGACTCTTCGGTAAGAGACCACGGATCGAAGAGGTGCGAGAGAAGACTGTTAGATCTCCTACATGTTCGACTATAGCTCCAGCTATAGGTGTTTTTATTAGAGGAGCGAGGCCTACCATTGAGCAATGTAGTAGATGTGGTAGATTCCATGGTAGTAGACCTTGTCTTATTTTTAGTGGATTGTGCTTCAGATGTGGGAAGCCAGGGCATATGGCGAGAGCATGCCCATAGATTATCGATATTGCCCCAAAGAAGGGCAAGGAGCCGGAGAGAGCTCCAGCTGACATGTCTGCTCCGAAGGAGGAGGGCGACGACAGAGGAGAAGGGGAAGCAGGTTATTAGACGAGGGCGAGTACATGCCTTAGACCAGGTCACGGCTGATGCTTCGTTAAATGTGATTAGAGGTAACATCCTGATGTATGATTTAGAAGCATATGTTTTAATTAATCCTAGTGCCACCCATTCATTTGTATCGCCTTCATTTGCCTGTAAGTTAGTAAAACATGTAGAGCGTATACCTTTAAGTAGGATGATGTTAATCAGTACGCCTAAGGATAACAATCAGCTAGTTAAATATGTGTTAAAAGACTGCAAGCTAAGAGTAGGGGAAAAAGATATGACAACCAATCTAATATTGTTAAGTATGAGTGATTTTGATGTAATTTTAGGAATGGATTGGTTATCGTCAAACCATACTGTGTTAGATTGTTACACTAAGACGGTCATGTTTCCTACCCTTATGAATTATATTGTAAAGTTTAATGAAAATAAATTAAAGTAGTAGTTATGGTTACAATAAATAGTGTACTATGTTAATTACGGAATGAAAATATTGAAGGTTTTATTGCATACGTGGTTGATACGGATAAGGCACATCCGAAGTTAGCAGATATTCCTGTGGTTGGTGAGTTCTTAGATGTCTTTTCGGATGAATTGTTAGGGTTACCACCAAACAGAAAGATTGAGTTCTGTATAGATTTGGTGCTTACTAAACCTATTTCGAAACCATCATATCGCATGGCCTTAGTTGAGCTGGAGGAGTTTAAGAGACAGTTATAGGAGTTGTTGGATGGGGGTTTATCAGACCGAGTGTCTCACCTTGGGGAGCACCGATTTTGTTTGTGAAGAAGAAGGATGGAAGCCTCTGATTGTGTATAGATTACAGATTGTTGAATAAGGCTACCATCAAGAATAGGTATCCCCTTCCACGCATTGATGATTTATTGGACCAGCTCCAAGGAGAGCAGGTCTTTTTTAAGATTGATCTGAGGTCTGGGTATCATCAGTTAAGAGTTCGGAGTGGAGATGTACCCAAGACAGTATTTAGGACCCGATATGGCCACTATGAGTTTTTGGTTATGCCATTCAGATTGACGAATGCTCCCATAGCTTTCATGCCTTTGATGAACGATGTGTTCAAACCATATTTAGATCAATTTGTTATTGTCTTCATCGATGACATATTGGTATACTCGAGATCTGAGGAAGAGCATGAGCAGTACCTCAGGATTGTATTGTAGACCCTACGAGAGCAGAAGCTGTATGCTAAACTCAGTAAGTGTGATTTTTGGTTGGCACAGATCTCATTTTTAGGACACGTTGTCTCGAAGGATGGAGTATCAGTAGATTCATCCAAGATTGAGGCTGTAGTTCAGTGGGAACAGCCAAAGACAGTCACCAAGATCAAGAGTTTTCTGGGTTTAGTAGGATATTATCAGAGATTCATTGAGGGATTTTCAAAGTTGGCTGCTTCATTGACACATCTTACTCGAATGAGGGTAGCCTTTGTGTGGGACGATGATTGTGAGAGGAGTTTCCAGGAGTTGAAGCGTCGATTGACCACCGCTCCGATTCTCACTATCCCTACCAGCTCATGAGGATTTTTTGTGTATTTCGATACTTCGCATCAGGGACTGAGCTGTGTATTGATGTAGGATGGGAGAGTAGTTGCTTATAGATCCAGACAACTGAAGAACCATGAGAAGAACTATCTGACCCATGATTTGGAGTTAGCAGCAGTAGTGTTTGCATTGAAGGTATGACGCCACTACTTGTATGGTGAGAAATTTCAGATTTTTACCAACCATAAGAGCCTCAAGTATCTGTTCTCATAGAAGGAGCTGAACATGAGATAGAGAAGATGGCTAGAGCTTTTGAAGGACTACGATTGTGAGATACTTTATCATCTAGGTAAGGCTAACGTGGTAGCTGATGCTTAAAGCAAGAAGAGCATTGGGATGGTATCGTATATAATGGTCAAGGAACATGAGTTACTAGAGCAGTTTGCTAGCCTCAGTTTGAGAGTTGTGCTATCTTATATGGATACAGACTGTATGATTGCTAGTCTATGCTTGGAGCCAAATCTATTGGATAAGATCAAATAGGCTCAGCAGACTGATCTGTATTGCATTGATATAACTGGTCAAATACAGAAAGGCACAATGACTGATTTTGAGTTGAGTTTTGATGGACTACTGAGGTTCAGAGGTATGGTGTGTGTTCCCAAGGACCCAGAGCTCAGGAATTGATTTTGTCGAAAACTCATTCTTCGAGGTACACATTATATCCGGATAGTAACAAGATGTACCAAAACCTCCGAAAGGTGTACTAGTGATTAGGTATGAAGAAGGACGTGGCGGATTTTGTGGCAAGATGTCTCGTATGTCAGCAGGTGAAGGTAGAGCATCAAAAACCTGCAGGGTTATTGCAGCCTCTACCTATACCGACATGGAAATGGGAGCATATCATTATGGATTTTGTGATGGGTTTATCGAGGACCCGTAGGAATGACGATGTAATATGGGTGATCGTTGATAGACTGACGAAGTCAGCCCACTTCTTAGCTATGAGAGCTATCGATACTCTGAGTTCATTGGCAGAGTTGTATGTATGCGAGGTAGTGAGGTTACATGGTGTTCTAGTGAGCATTGTCTCGGATAAGGATTCCCGCTTCACCTCCCATTTTTTGGAACATTTTTAGGAAGCCATCAGAACCCAGTTGAGTTTGAGCAATGCTTTCTATCCTCAGATAGATGGTCAGTCAAAAGGACTATACAGACTCTAGAGAATATGTTGAGAGCATGTGTGCTAGATTTTAGAGGCTCATGGGATGATCAATTTACCACTAGTTGAATTTACCTACAACAACAGTAATCATCCGAGTTTCAGGAAGGCACCGTATGAGGCTTTGTATGGCCGTAGATGTCGTTCCTCTATCGGTTGGGAAGAGGTGGGTGACCGAAAGATTTTTGCTCCAGATTTGGTTACACAAGCTTCTGCTGTGAGAACCCTGCTGCCCGTCCCTCACCAGGTCACAGGCTTACGGCGAACTCATCACAAACCCGTATTGTCCTCTTTGCAGGCCTCGGCCCACTCAAGGTTTTGTTCCGCTGGAGGGCAAGCCCATCTCCAGCCAGACGCATCACCCTCGAGGCTCGAACTCGGGTCTTCACCCTTATTCTTGGACTCTTGGTACCATTGAGCTTATTAAATTGTCACGACCCAAATTACCTAAAAATCCCTACAAATTTTTCGCTTTTTCATTTCCTTACCCGTCGTGAACAGTTATACTACTAAACAGTTGGGCTATGATTCGGTGTTAGTACCTCTCACCTATTTACCATTCCATTTTCATATTTCATTTACATATCAATTTATTTGAACTAAATACATCCCCAATATTACATCCATATACAGTACTGTGCATCTATATGTTCAGATACAAAATTATACAAATGTGTATACCTGGTCTTGATAAGAAGCAGCGGATAACTGAGATGCGAGACTATTGTCGCTCTTTTCTACTGAATGTACCCTGTGGGGTGGAAAATGAAAGGGTGAGCGAAACGTGCTCAGTAAGGCAATAATGTAAGCAGGTAGATAACTATACTATCTACGTGCTGATAATGTCATGATATAAAATCCTTTATATTTTGAGCATGAGGAATGACTAAAACGATGCCACATGTATGTATATATCATATAAGAGCAATCATGAAATCGACATATAAATCAACATGGAAAAATCATCATGTATGACATCTCATGCTTGTCACATTAAAAACTTATTAGTTTCATCATACACTCTTTACTTTAAAACTTATTCATTTAATCACAAAACTCATCACTTTAAAACTCATTTGTTTCATCATAAAACAACTTCATCAAGGTCAAACCCATCTCTCGGGAATACCTTGATTCATTAAATCACATCTCTTTTAAAAACATAAATCGGGACTACCCCTCCATCGGGTTTATCCTGGTCTATCCAGACCGTATGATATCATGTGAGGCATGTAGGTTACAGTATGAAAAATCGAGGACTATGGCCATACTTTGTCCCTGTGATCCCAGGCTACACGGATCCCGGTGTGCGCGGTATCACAACTGCAACGGGAGGTGGGGTCAAGTCCTACCCGCCAGAATATCAAGTAACATCATAGAGTCATCATGACTGCACGGTACAGCGTACTCCGTGTGACATACATGGTACATCGTACTCCGTGGACCCATATCATAGTCTGGGGGTGCCTACCGTAGGTCTTATCCACCCCAATACTATGTCGATAACCAACCCATGTCTCAAAGTATACGTGCGAGCATCTCAACTCTCTGTGACACACAGTCTACAGGAGGCTTCCGCACGACTATATGCATGTCAACTCACGTCTAGTGCGAGCGAAGCTCCAGCACCACGCTATGCATATCATGATATCTAAAATTTCATGCGAGCGAAGCTCCAGCACGGTTTTGTGCACACACAAATTCCTCGTACGAGCAATGCTCCATTACGGCTTTTCATGAGAAATAAATCAGTAAACTTGAGTGCGAGAAAGACTCTAGCACTCTTTTTACTTGTATAAATACGATAGGTGGCTAAATCTTGACGAAACATCTTTTAAAATAGTAACCGGTACAAACCGGTACCCTTTCGTATATTTCACGAAATCAATAGCCAACCTATGTGCATATTTGCTTAAATCAAAGCAATATAATCATATAAAACATTAAAAACATGATCGTTTTCCTTTCTCGTTTTCGTTTCTGTTTCACTTCTTCTTCTTTTTTCTCTTTTTTTTTTTAAATTTATTTATTTATATTTATAATTTATTTTAATATTATTTAATTGATTAAATTAGTCTAAAATATTCAAAATATCTTAAAAAAATTATATTTTATTCATTTAGTCTATAAATAAATTTTTCGATATTATTTCGGCTTCCCGGTATAATTTTCGATTATTTTTCGGGATTATTTTTCGCAGCAAAAATTTCGGTTAATTTTAAAAATTAATATTTTAATCAATTTTAACCCAAAACATATGTAATTCTTCGTTATTGATCGAACTTCCTCAATCCATTATTTTTAATAATTATTTCTTGTTAAATTATACCGGCTTTCGATCTTTTGACCGTTTTGCCCTTGTACGTGTTCGGGATTAATTCAGTCAAACTTTCCTTCACGAACACTCATTCATTTTATGATTTGAATCCTTATTTTCAGTCCGAATCCCATTCCTTTAAATTTGTGAACATTTTTCTACCTCATAAAATTTACGATTTAATTTCGGGTCTTACATCTGCGGATGTCTGGTTGATTGTTGAGAGATTGAGGATAGCTCAGAGTAGATAGAAGAGTTATGCTGACAGGAGACGAAGACCACTTGAATTCGCAGTTGGTGAGTCATCGTTTCTGAAGGTTTCTCCTTCCAAGGGTATAACAAGATTCGGGAAGAGGGGTAAGCTGAGTCCTCGCTACATTGGACCCTTTGAGATACTTGATCGAGTGGGAGATAAGTCCTATAGGTTGGCATTGCTGCCAGACTTATCAAGAGTGCATAAGGTCTTCCATATTTCGATACTTTAGAAGTATCATCTAGATCCGACCCATGTGATTCGGTATGAGCCATTGGATCTCAAGGACGACCTGACATATGTAGAGAAACCGATCTGGATACTGGACAGGAAGGAAAAAGTGTTACGAAATAAGACGATTTCGCTTGTTAAGGTTCTCTTGTAGCACCCCAATTCAAAAGAAGCTACCTGGGAGTTAGAGAACCTGATGCGGGAAAAGTACCCCTGACTTTTTGAAGAATAACTTGGTTCTAATTTGGAGGACCAAATTTCTTGAAGGAGGAGAGGAATATAAGGCCCGTAAATTCATATGTATTCTTTATGATTTTGTGATGTACAGACAAGTTACATTTGATATGAATCATAAGAAATGAATATTTTTTTAAGTTCCAAATGTGAATGAAATGTAAAATGAGTAGTGATGCAATTGACTGTGAAGTTATCTTTGAAAATCTAGGAAAATTGCAGCTGGAATGTTGTAGATGAAGGGCAGATCGATCTTATTAGAAGGGGAGATCGATCTCATCTCCTTGAAATACATTGCCAAGCATTTTGTAAAAGGGAGATCGATCTCGGATGAATTCTGGTTGAGGCAGATCGATCTCTAAAGGATTCTGGATAACACAGATCGATCTCTTCTCAAGGCCAGATCAATCTCTAAGTGATTATGATTGGCCAAGTTCGTTCCCATACCAAGAGACAGATCGATCCTACCTTCTAAATGTCAAATTTTGAAGAGTTAAGACATAGGGAAGATCGATCTGTCATTTCTAGGAGATCAATCTCATAAGGCAATTCTATAAAAACTTGACTACCACATCTTCTTCCACCGAAAACATCAAATTCCTCCATTGAAACAAAGTGACCACCTAACTTTCTCACTCCAAAAATCATCACCTTTCAATCAATTTTGAGAGAGATTTATTTCAGCAAAGTTGTTCTTTGTGAGGAGGAGAACAACATAGTTGAAAGCTAGAAGCTGAAATCAAGGATTGAAGGAGCAAAGTGATTTTCTCCAAATTTGCAAAAAGAGGAAAAATCAAGCTAGGTAAGATTTCAATACACCAACTTCAAGTATGTTAAAATAGGTATCTTGGTGAGTTGATTGGTGTATATTTTGTTGGCTGAAAACACCCATGAACATGCTAAATCATCCATGACCTAAAATGAACTTTATGTGATTTAGTGAGAGAAAGCTGATTTTGCATGGATTTAATGATGATTTAAGCATGTAGTGATGTTATTAAGTATGTATATATGATTGTAAGATAGTTTTGTGAAATACATGTGTTGGAATAGATGATGAATGAAAATAGGTATATGAGATGTACGGTGAAATGCCATTGTGGGAGAAAATAATAAACTTGAGGCATTGCAAGATTTATGCCGGTTCAATTCGAATCAGTAGACTTGATGAGTCTAATAGGTTCTCGAGATATGAATGGTAAAATCGAAATGGACTTAAGAGAGAGTAAGGTCCAATAAGATGTAATAAGGCCAAATGGGTGTAAAAGGCCTAATGCATTGATTTGAAATTCATGCGAGTGAAAATTAAGTATATTAAGGTATACTGATCTGAATGGTTATCTACAGCTCCGGAGTTTATATTGAGAGCTGATCGGACTACAAGGTTTAGCAGCACCGAAGAAGTGAGGTCACGTGACTTGATCAGAGGTAAAGGAATTTTGTGAATAGCTAGAGGTAGCAATATGTATTTCGGATAGATTTTTGAGTATTTAAATTCTATATGGATTTTCGAATATGGAAAAATTTTGGTAGGGACTCGACATGGTAGAATTGTGATTTTACCCCAATTAAAAGTAAAAAGCTTAGGAAGCATGTTTGTATCTAGTCTTAACGTTGTTTGACAGTTGCATAGATAGACTGGCTAATGTTTTCATGTTATATGCGAAAACAACACGTTATAGTGCCGATTTTATTTAATTGAGTGAATTTCAATTGAAATAAGTCATCTATCGACTTGTGTGAAAACCAACCGTGCTAGAGCACAGCTCGCACTAGATTTTACAAGATATGCATCACATAGTACTTGAGTATTTCTCGTACTTGATTTTAATGCGATTTGTGCATGATAGAGTACTGGAGCGTTGCTTGTACTCAGTTTTATTGATTGATGCATGATAGAGTACTAGAGCATTTCTCGTACCCAGTTTTAGATGACAGTGCTGGGAGTATTGCTCGCACTAGATTTATATGACTTGTGCATAAGGTCATGCTGGAGTTTACTTGCACGTACCGATTTTACAAGAGATAACATGAAACAACTGTGCTGAGAGCCTGTGCAGACTGTGTATCGTACCGATTTTATGCTCACACATGCATTTTTGAGATATGACCGAGGGCTACCGAAACTATTTTATATGGTAAGAGGGCTAAGACTTATAGAAGGCACCCTAACTTTGATATTGGGTCCATGGAGTACGATGTACCGTGACTACACGATGATATAGAGTTGTTGGCTGACGGTTGAAGATTTGACCCACCTCCCATTGCAGCAAATGTGAGACCCCGTACACCGAGTACTGTGTAGCCTGGGATCACGAAAAAATGGGATATGATCATAATCCTCGAACATGTAGTTGCCATCTCATCTCACTTCATTTCACTAGATATTTCTTGGTTGAATTATCACATGATTTTATAAATTGGACATGTGACTTTGTGAATTGTGAAAGGGTAACCCGAGGGATGGGTAAGGCCCAGATTTCCATGTTTTTACATGATGATATGCCATCTTTGTTTTGTTTAATTGATATAGCATAATGAAATGTGATTTACAGTATTTACTTGACAATGCAATATTTTGCATAAATTGCTGAGGTTATTAAACCAATATGTTTTCAGTTCATACTGATGATTTGTGTGTGTGTGTGTGTGGATATATATATATATATATATATACTTGCATAAATGTTTCATGAAAGATACATACTTTAGATGTGAATCGAAAAGGAAATGATTTAATGGCATGAGTATTATATTTTGTAGATAGTGTGGTTATCTACTTACTTGTCTTATTTCCTTACTGAGCTGTGAGCTCACCCCTTTTTTATTTCCTCCTCTCTACAGAGCGTTCACAGTAGTTGGGCATGACTGAGGACTGGTATTCATTTATTCGTTGTATACCCATCATACGAAAGGTATACACATTTGAATGTTTTGTATTGAATAATGTAAAAGCACAGTTATATAAACGAATGTACTGTCGGGGATGTATATGTACATGTAATTGTATTAATGTATATGAGTTTACTTTTAAGAAAAGAGTACTTACAGTCAATAGATAATTGTATTGACATGTATGCATGTTATGAAATGAATGTGGTTGAGGTGACTAATATCGAATCATAAACCAAAGGTTTGGTGATTGAATTATGACAGAAGGAAATGTAAGTAAAATGCGAAAAAAACTGTAGTGGTTTTTGGTAAGTCACGGGAGTACGTGATAAAATGTGAATGAGTTTTTAGGTTATTACGATGGTGAATGTGAAGTTAGAATAATAAAATTGGCTAAATTAGCTTAAATCATTAAAATCGAGAAAATAGGAAAAGTTGACAAAAATGTTAAAATTGGACAACCTTTAAGGAGATAAATACATATTTGGATATGTTGAGATGAAATTGAACAATATTTGATGATTCAATATTGGTTTGGGCAATTCGAGAATTTAGTACGCAAAACGAGGTAAACCTGGACCCGACAAATTAATGCTACTTTAACTCTGTTGAAGTAAGGGATGTAATTTAAAATAGTACTAACATCCTCTATTTATTATTCATAAATGACTTGGAAATCGTAGAAAGTACTTCTATTTGAAAACCAAGCTTTCTCGATTTAAACCTGAAAGGAATACTAACCTATTTTTAAATATCGAAATCAATTCGCTTATTATGTATAAATAAAATAGATATACATATTTTGGATTGAAAATGACTTGACTTTATGATTAAAGTTTCAATACAAAAGTAAATAAGTAAGTAAGTATGAAAGTAAAGATTTTGAGACGACTGGCTACTATTAGTATATGCTGAGTGCATAATCATACCCGTTACTTGTGGTGTCCTGGCTCCGCCACACGTAGTGTTAGTTTAGATTCACATGTGTAGTGCCTATTTCGCCTTAGTGATGTTTGTTTTCCACTACACATGGTGTCTATTTCCGTAGTATCTTATACCCGCACGGTGTGTACCACTAGTGCCCATGCCCTAGCTGTGTGCTAGTTTGATTTAGATACTATGTTAGAATCGTTGTACGACCCTGATCCAGTCTACAACTCTTACCATGGCCATAGGTGTTATTCCCTCTACGGAGGATGTGATATGTTGCATGATAACTATATTAAAATAGCGTTGTCTCCATGTTTTGATGTATGATCTTTTAACAAAGGATATGTATGATGTGTTTTAGTCTATGAAAGTACGTACAATGTTTTAATGAAGTATGATGTATTTTAAAGTAAGCATGTAAACCGATTTTATAAGTTAGTATGTATGGAAGTATGTTCATCTGATATTCCACTTATTTTTAAATGGTTAGAATTGTTTTAAATGCATACCTTACTGAGCTTTTCTCAGAAACTCACCCCTTCTTTTCTCTCATTTTAGAGTACCTGCAGTGAAAATTACTCAGCTATCTACGAAGTACTTGAGTAGTTGGTGGATTCAGTGATATCCAGACTACTTACAGTACTCGCTCAGGTATATCATCGGATGTTTATTTCCAAACGTGTATATGGTACAGATACTAGATTGTATATAAATACTTTTGGGATGTAATCAGTTGTTTTATGGATTAATATGTAAATGATTTGGGAAGTGAATGAAATGTTGGTGATACTAAGAATAGATATGGATGTTGTAGTTGTAAAAATTTAGAGTTGGAAGTAATAAGTTTAAGAAAATAAAATCAACTGCCTTACGAATATAAATTACGTTTACATGCATGAGGATAAGATATAATATAAAAGGTTATGTTGCCGAAATTTCTAGCAAAATTAAAAGGTTAAAAGGCTAAGTAAAGAAAGAAACGAAGTAACCTACATTGTACATGAATGCAACCTAAGTAGGAAAATAAGATTTAAAGGAAAAAGTTAGCCTATATTTTCGCGTTTCCGGGGCATTACACATAAGGACATTTTTCAATTAACCGGAGTTGTCGTTCAATTACAAATAAGTACATTTACATCCCCAGATACATTTCATAAACATTACTGTACTTACAAAAATTTAGATACAAAAGAATGTCTATTCTGGGTATACCTTTAATGCAAAAGAGACTCAGTGGTATGGCTGAACAAAAGAATCCTACTTACACAAGAGGCGGACCTGGCTGCTGAAGGTATTCTGTGGAGGAAAGTAAGGGGTGAGCTCGACATGCTTAATAAGGAAAAGTGTGGCAAGTAGATAAATACACTAACTATTATGTGCATAAAAGGATAATCATGCAGAATGTACAAAGCCTTTGGTATGTAGTGAAAATCAGAGTCGGAATATGGTAATAGTATCAGTATCAGTCTCAATAGAATAAACATTATACTGAAATAATCATGGGTTCTAAAAGCTTTATACAACATGATATAACAATTTCCATACGATAATACAGTTTATTATGTCAGTTCTGTAAAACAAATAGACGAGATAAGGCAGACATGCTAAGGCAGTTTGACAAATGGCCAATGTCGGTGACTTCGAGCATCACTAATCAGGTGTGCTGGGATGTCAATCGCTGTGGGAGTGGTCAACTACCCAACCGACTTAAAGTGTAGTATGTCTGAAGATAGAATACATGATACAGCGTACTCGCATGCGTGTTGCACAGTACATCATACTCCGTGGACCACAGTAACGATAGCAGTATAGTAAACAGTAGCAGTAACAGTGTAGCATGATTTAACTAAGCCCATTGTCTCTAGTAAGTACGAACCAGGCAGTGTAACATATAGTTAGCACGCGGGTCAAGCATATATTATCTGGTACAGATTGATAGGCAGCTCATTTTCATTTAAACAATTCTAAAATTCAGTTTAGTACATAAAACAATTCAATAAGGAGCTGGCTCATCATTTTTCGGTTAAAAATCCCAATATGCAATATGTGGCAATTAAAACTAGGGATTTTCAATTTAAAACAATAATTTAGGTTGTACGGTATCCATGTAAATAAATTAAATTTTATCGGTAAAGTTAGACCATTTAACTAAGGCTAAAATTCTATAATTTTCATAGCTATAAAATCGGCCTAGAATTTATATCTTTAGTTCAACAGTAAATAAATATGTGTAATTATCTCTAGAAGGTCACAAAATTTTCCTTACTTCTATGGCAGACGGTAATTTCTTTATACTTCAATACCATGAGTCAGTCGGCCCTTTCTATTCCGTTCGTTTCCTCCAGAGCTGCAGTAAATTATCAATCGCTTAATTTATCATTGGAAACTCAAAACTACTTTATTATACCACATTTAAATTTTGAACTCAGTTTATCTATTTAGGCCATTTCACTACGAAATAGGATGGGCAATACTCTAAATTTATTATTGCATGTTTCCTATATTTTATTAACCTCACACAGGTTTTCTCTTCTTTTTGCCACTGTTTCTTATTTATTCACCAGCCAAATTTTCACCTCTTGTATTCCACCAATGAACTGAGCACCACCCTGCCTCACGTTATTGCTACACTTCCGCTGCTGTCTTGCTTCCTCTACATTGGTTCCAGTTCAGCCGAGGTAGATAGCCCCTGATCGTTGCCAAGAGAAGCACCAGCAGCTCCACTGTTTCTGGTCCAAACCACACCGAGGACTGCTTTGGAAACTAGCCCCGATAGCCACTGTTCTTGCCGTTTTAAAACTCCAAACTCAGTTGAAACCTGCACCGCTATCCCCTGCCTCTTGGTTTAGCTACAACTTCTCATCCCAACGTTCGCCCTCTCTCCCTCGTGTCTCCTTTCAGCTGCATTCTTTCCCTGCTGACACAACTATCTTCTTCGTTTTCTCTATCTCTCGGCTTCCTTCTCTATACCAATTTCTCCTCTTTCTTTTCGTTTCAAATGACAGCAGAGTGTTAACGAAATGATGATGAGAACTATGAATGATGATGGATGAGGGAG
Organism: Firmiana major; assembly: GCA_033439115.1. Lineage (NCBI taxonomy): Eukaryota > Viridiplantae > Streptophyta > Magnoliopsida > Malvales > Malvaceae > Firmiana > Firmiana major. The sequence goes on from CM065905.1 coordinate 11,455,708, forward strand.
GAAGCTGAGGTTCCTTTTCCCTTTCTCCACTGATTTTTTTGTTTCCTTTCTCTCATTTCTGGTCATCAATTTCATGTCTTCCTCCCCGTGTTTCTGCCTATATATTTCCTCGGCTCATTTCCTATGTGTTCCAGCAATCTAAATTTTCTTTCTTCAAACTCTCGGTCCATAGCTTTCTTTCCTATTCTCGGTTTATTCCTTCTTATTTCCGGTAGACAACACGAAATGCTTCAGCTTTAATTCATTTCAGACAGGCCTCCTGCTATAGTTCACTCTCTCGGTTTCTCTGCTCACTAACTCCTTTCCATGCTAGTTCAGACCATCACACGCTATTGCTATCCCTTCCTTTCGGTTTGCCTCAGTTGTAGCCATCCTATTCTCTCATACGTTTCCTGCTCTCTCGGTCACCTGTTTAGCTTGTACAGACTTCGGTTCACCTTCTCCTTTCTTGTAACGCTTCCAGTCTTTTTCCCATTTTCCTTTCTTTTTTTCGATTGCATCTCGGTATACCTTCTCTGTTTCAGTCAGACCACATTACCACGCTTTCTTTTCGTGTTTTCAGACTCTTCTAAATTGCTCCCATCATGCATTTTTTTCTTCACCGAACCGCTGAATGTTCCAGCAGGCATCAGACCCTCTTTGGTCTGCCATTTCTGCTGCTGCTGTAGTAATATATCTATGTATTTCCCTCAGTTTCATGTATTGTCTCTTGGTTCCGAAGCTTAAACACTTCTTCTATCTTTCGGTCAGGATACACATTTCCCAATTTTGGACTTTTTCCCATAAAACCATGCATATTCAGATGATAGGACAACCCTGTTGCTATCACATTCCAATTTCCCAGACTATTGAAATAATGTCTTTGCAGGTTTCCCTTCTATTTTCTCATTTCTTTCACTGAGATTCATTGCCATCATCATTCTCCACCATACTTCCTACCTTACCGAAAACTATCGTCCTTCACATCTCTTCATCACGTTTCTGATGAGCTCTCGGGTTTGGCTCCCAATGAAGCCAAACCTTGTTACATGATACTCCATCCAACATCATCACAATAGCCAATTATTTGGAGCATGTCGGGTCTACTTCAAAGGATGCCAATCCTTGTTTCCCTTAAATTAAATTAATGGCCTAATATTTTATAACAATATATAATTTAGTTGATAGGCGTATAATTTCCATATCACATTTCATTTAGTATTATGTATAGTTATATATTCATTTATACTTCAAAATAAATATTCATTTGCTTGAATTTGTCAAGATCCCTCATAAACCATTATAATTAAATTAATCATCCACCATGAACACATTTTTAATCCCAATGTTTTAATTTACAATTCATAGTTGAACCTGATTGTATAAAAATTCTTGGAGTTTACATTCTCCCCACCTTATGAAATTTGGTCCCTAAATTTAAAATTACATAACAAATGTGGGTATTTTTCTCGCATTAAGTTTTCTAATTCCCATGTAGCCGCCTCCGAGACATGGTATTGCCACAGAACCTTAACCAAATGAATTGTCTTAGACCGCAACACTTTCTCTTTCTTATTCAAGATCCGTATCGTTTCTCCACATACGTCATGTCCTACTTCAATTCTAGTTGTTCATACTTAATCACATGTGTCGGATCCGGATGATGCTTGCGTAGCATCGATACATGGAATACATTATGGATACTCTATAACTCCGGCGGTAAAACCAATTTGTAAGCTTTGTCTCCCACTCGGTCTAAGATCTTGAAGGGTCTGATATAACGGGGACTTAACTTTCATTTCTTCCCAAACCTCATTATGCCCTTGGAAGGCTAGACATTCAAAAATATCGAATCTCTAACTGAAAACTTCAAAGGTCTTCGTCTTTAGTCAGTATAACTTTTTTGTCTGCTCTGAGCTATTCTCAACCTCTCACAAATTAGTTGAGTATCCTCAGAGGTCTTCTTAACCAGATCGAGAGTGAATATCTTTCTTTTACCTATTTCTTCCCATACAATCGGTGAACGGTCCCTTCGACCATACAACGCTTCGCACGGTGCCATCCTGATACTCGAGTGATAACTGTTATTATATGCAAACTCTAGTAGCGACAAATGATCATCCCATGAGCCTTTAAAATCTTGAGCACATGCTCTCAGCATATCCTCCAATCTCTGAATAGTTCTCTCTGATTGACCATCTGTTGAGGATGGAAAGCTGTGCTAAAATTCAATTGGGTCCCCATAGCTTCTTGGAAATGTTTCTAAAAGTGGGAAGTGAATCGAAAATCTCTGTCAGACACAATGCTCACTGGTATTCCATGTAGTCTTACAATCGCCCACACATACAGATTCGCTAAAGTACTCAAAGTATCAACGGATTTAATGGCTAGAAAGTAGGCTGACTTTGTCAATCTATCAACGATCACCCAAATCGCATCGTGGTTTCTACGGGTTCTCAATAAACCCATACTGAAATCCATAGTCATGTGTTCACATTTCCAGGTCAGTATTGGTAGAGTCTATAACAATCGTGCAGGTTTCTGATGCTTTACCTTAATTTGCTGACAACCGAGACCTCTGGCCACAAATTCGGCTACATTTGTCTTCATACCTAACCACCAATAAATCTTCCACAGATTCTGATACATCTTATTACTTCCCGGGTGCAAAGTATACCTCGAGGAATGAGCTTCTGACAATAACAATTTCTTTAACTGTGGATCATCAGGAACACAAACTTTACTCCTAAACCTTAATAGACCATCAGGGCTCACTTTAAAATCTGTCACAGTTCCCAACTGGGCCTGACTAGCCATATCTATACAATACTGATCAGTACGCTGAGCCTATCGAATTTTGTTAATCAAGTCTGATTCTATTCTCAAGCTAGTTATCATACCATAATCGGCAGTGTCAGATGGTTCAATGTCTAAGTTGAGGCTCGCAAACTGTTCCAACAGTTCGTATTCTCGAATCATCATATAAGATACCATCTCGATATTCTTTCTGCTCAAGGCGTCTGCTACTACATTTTCCTTTCCCGAGTGGTAAAAGATCTTGCAGTCATAGTCCTTCAAAAGCTCTATCCACCTTCTCTGCCTCATATTTAGCTATTTCTGTAAGAATAAGTACTTAAAGCTTTTATGATCGGTAAAGATCTAGAACTTCTCTACATACAGATAATGGCACCATATTTCCAATTCAAACACCACGACTGCCAATTCCAAATCGTGGGTTGGATAGTTCTTTTCATGGTTTTTTAATTGTCGGGAACCATAAGTAACTACCTTCCCATTCTACATCAACACACATCCCATACCTTGACCAGAAGCATCTGTATACATTGAAAAGCCTCTCGAACTAGCAGGTATAGTAAAAATGGGTGTGGTGGTTAGTCTATGCTTCAATTCTTGAAAACTCCCTTCACAAGATTCATTCCACTCAAACTTGACATTCTTCCTCCCAAGTCGAGTCAATAGAGCAGCCAACTTAGAGAAAGCCTTGACAAACCTTTTGTAGTATCCAGCCAAACCCAGAAAACTTCGAATCTTAGTTACAGTCTTGGGTCTTTTTCTGTTAAACTACAGCTTCGATCTTGGACGGATCCACAGATACTCTGTCCTTTAAAACAATATGACCTAAAAATGCTATCTGATCTAGCCAAAAATCACACTTCTGAGCTTGGCGTATAGCTTCTTCTCCCTGAGGGTTTGTAGAACCATTCCCAAATGTTGCTCATGATCTTCTCTAGACTTGGAGTACACTAAGATATCATCAATAAACACTATGAAAAATTTATCCAAGTATGGTTTGAGTACTTCATTCACCAATGCTATAAAAGCTGTAAGAGCATTTGTTAACCCTAAAGGCATAACCAAAAACTCATAATGTTCGTATCGAGTCTTGAAGGCTGTCTTAGGTAGATCTTCACTTCTAATATTCAACTGGTAGTACCCTGACCTCAAATCAATTTTGAAAAAGATCTGTGCTTCTCGTAGTTGGTTGAACAAATCATCTATATGTGGCAAGGGATATTTGTTCTTGATGGTAGCCTTGTTGAACAATCTATAATCAATGCACAGCCTGAGGCTCCCATCTTTCTTTTTGACGAATAACACCAGTGTACCCCATTGTGCAATACTCGGCCTGATAAACCCCTTATCCAACAATTCTTGTAATTCCTTCCTTAGCTCTTCTAACTCAACTAGGGTCATTCTGTACTGTGGTTTGGATATTAGCTCGGTACCAGGCATCAAATCGATACAAAATTCCATCTTCCTATCTGGAGGTAACCCTTGTAGATCATCCAAGAATACGTCGAGAAAATCCCTAACCAAAGGAATATCGCTCAACTCCGGACTTACCTTATCCATATTGATTACATAGGCAATGTAACCTTCAAAATATTATCCAAATAGTTAGTAAGAACTATGTAATTAAATCTACCAATCATTTTTCATTACTTTTTAGAAAAACTTACAACATACTCTTCAGGTAAATAAAGGGTGATTGTGAGATCTGAGAATTTCAGACATATTTTATTGATGTAATAATAATTTGAGTATAATTTATTGAGCTAAGTAAATTGTGGGAATTATAATTGGAGATTTATGTGTTAAGTGTGTAAAATAAGCATGAACCATGAGGACAGATCGATCTGGGAGAAGGAGAGATCGATCTGGTGAGTTAAAAATGACGAGGAAGGGGAAATTTGAAGAGCAGATCGATCTCCAATGGAAGAGATCGATCTCCTTATGAATCTGTTTGAGAAAGGATCGATCTCATGAGGAAGAGATCGATCTCCAAATGAATCTGTTTGAGGAGGGATCGATCTCATGAGGAAGAGATCGATCTCCAAATGCTTCTGTTTGGGGAGAAGATCGATCTCCTTAGGAGCAGATCGATCTCATAAAGCCATAAAGAGATCGATCTCACCCCACGACAGATCGATCTCCTAGGCATAAAATTGCCCAGATCGTCCCCAAATTTCAAACACAGATCGATCTCATCAAGAGGCAGATCGATCTCCTACCTCCAGTCTATATAAGGAACCCGTGTTTTCTCTGCAATTTCACTTTCTCTCTCTTCCAAAACCCACTTCCACCGAAAACCTAGTTTCTCACTCCTCTAAATCCCCCATTTTTGACCGAATCAGCTGTTGTGGCAAGAAGGAAAGTTGTTCCTCATCAAAGGGAGAACAACATACTTGGAAATCGAAGGACGAATCGGATCGAGGCGTGAGTTGTGCGTCTCACAAACTTTGGGTAATTTCTAAACCTCGATCTTGATATTTGAGCTGATTTTGATGTTATTGGTGGTTGTAATTGTGTTGAAATAGTTGAGAAATGATTAGGGATTGATGAATTTCAATGTGGATAGAGTGATAATGATATTTAGCGATTTTGGTAATTTAGGAATTTTGAGCTATAAATGGAAATATAGACAATGTGGAGAATTAGCCTAGATAATTGGCATGAGGAATGTAGGACATTGAGATATTGTGAATGAGGTTGTAGTTTAGGGTTGAGTTACGAGAAATCAAGAGATTTGAGGAGTTATGAGCAATTATGCTCGATTTTGAGAATTGAGGTTTATGTGATGTTGAGTATTGATGTTTTAACATCGTTTGGACAGCTCGGGAGTTCCAGAGTGGAATGCGAGGCTAGTCCGCGATACGGGGGAACGATTGCACTATACGAGGTGCAAAGAGGTAAGGGAAATCTAAACCATTTGTGTATGTGAATTGCGAACTGTTTTAGCATGATTTGTGGTTTATAAAACAAGCATGTTGAGTGTTTTGTGTTGAGATTAAATTGCACACGATTTTATAGCCGGTTGGAGCCCAATGTTTTATGAGTTTATAACTGGGCTCTACGTTAAGGCAATATTGTGATTTGAGAAATGTGTGCGTGTGCTTTGCCGGTTGGAACTCGATTTTATTACGTTTTGTGTTGAGTACAAAACGATTTCAAATGAGTTTTAAGAGAGAAAACCATTACGAGTTCTACGTGAAGGCAAACCTGTCTTATGTGATAAGACTTAGGTGTGTAGTTGTGAGTACACATCGGGCATTGCTCTGGTAGCATGTAAGCCCGATTTCTTCTCCGTTCTGGTAACGTGAGAATAACCTATTCTGTGGCTGTGCCACGTTGAGAAACCCCATTGGTGGCTGTGCCACGTTATATCCCATCGGTGGCTGTGCCACGTTATACCCCATTGGTGGCTGTGCCACGTTGAGATACCCCATTGGTGGCTGTGCCACGTTATACCCCATTGGTGGCTGTGCCACGTTGAGAAAACCCCATTGGTGGCTATGCCACGTTATACCCCATCGGTGGCTGTGCCACGTTATACCCCATTGGTGGCTGCGCCACGTTATACCCCATCGGTGGATGTGCCACGTTATACCCCATTGGTGGCTGTGCCACGTTGAGATACCCCATTGGTGGCTGTGCCACGTTATACCCCATTGGTGGCTGCGCCACGTTGAGAAACCCTATTCTGTGGCTATGCCACGCGAGAAATTAAAACAGTGGCTTTGCCACGTGTGTTTTGTGGCTATGCCACGTGAGAAATTAAATCAGTGGCTTTGCCACGTGTGTTTTGTGGCTATGCCACGAGTGATTTTAAATCAGTGGCTTTGCCACGTGTGTTTTGTGGCTATGCCACGAGTGATTTTAAATTAGTGGCTATGCCACGTTATTTGAGAAAGCGTTTATCGCGTTGTTTTCACATGCTTTATTTTTGCTCTAGAGTGAGCCTTTTACTTCATGTTTTCACATGACTTGACACATGAGAGTGTCGTTTTGAGTACTTTCATGCTATGGTTTTCAAATGAGTTTCACATACAAATAAATGTTTTGTGATGTGCATTTTGGTTTATGAAATGAGTCCCCTACCCCCCTTACTGAGCGATTTAGAAGCTCACCCTGCTTTTCTTTCCCCCCAGAGTTCTTCAAGTGAATAAGGACTTCCCTGCGACGTACGGAGTAGTGGCTAGTGGAGGATTCGAGCTCCAGGCCATATATATTGTATCTTGAGGTATATTTTATCTTTTCATGTACCCAGACTATTATTGTAATTACAGACACTTGATGTATGACATTATATGGGATGTATTAGGATTAATTAACTTGGAATTGAGTATTTGTATGCGGTACAATATACGTTATATTATGATGAGATCCTGAGGCATGATAATTATGATGATGTATGACACTGCACAGGAATGCACCTTTAATTGTGAATTAGTGAGTAAAAAGTTTTAAATTTGCCCTATTTTCTGCATTTTCGGGGCGTGACAGAGTTTTCTTGGTATCAGAGCTTAGGGTGTCTAGTACTGTCAGTGTCGGTTAAGTGAAATAGAATACATCCCAAGTGTCTGTAATAGTCTGGTCATGAACTGAAATTGAGGATTGAGATTTCAATCGGTTTTGATATGTACGCGCAGGAGACGAGTTGAGATAGAGAATGAGTAAACGACGAGGTCGTTCGAGGAGGCAGGCAGAGTCCCCTCCGCCACTTGTCCCACAACCAGAGAGTCCTAACTCTCGATTTAATCGGATTGAGACCGATGTGAGGCAAGGTTTTGAGCAGATGGCAGCGTTATTCGCGCAACACTTTGGAGTTAATGCCTCGGATACTGCCCCTACACCACCACAAGGACCTCCCATACCCCCAGTGCCTCCCGTCGCCCAGCCTGAGGATAGAAGTATGGTCCGACTAAGAGATTTTCTGAAGATGAATCCACCCGCATTTAAGAGAAAGAAGGATCCTACGGAGGCTGAAGAGTGGTTGACGGAGTTGAGAATTATATTTGATATCCTGGGGTGCACCGATGCTGAGAGGGTCAGTATGAGTGCCTATATGCTGAAGGGGAGAGCTCGAGATTGGTGGGGTACTACCCAGGGTATTTTGATGTCCCACCATGGTGTGATTGGTTGGGAAGAGTTTCAGACAACTTTTAGGACCCAATACGTACCACGAGCCGCTCAGAGAAAGAAGCAGGCCGAGTTTTTGAGTTTGGTACAGGGTGACATGTCTGTGGATGACTATGAGAGCCAATTCACAGCGCTATTGAGATATGACCCAGAGACCTTCAAGAGTGAAGAGCTCCGCACAGAGAAGTTTGTGTATGGGTTGAAGCCCATCATCAGAGATAGATTGATAGGGCTATGCATTACTGAGTTTGGAGATGCTCTGAGACGAGCACAAGAGATTGAAAGAGGGATTGAGATGGTACAATCCCAGAATGAGCTCAGAGCGGTGAATAGAGATAAGGGCAAGAGGCCAGCACTTTTTCAGACAGAGGCTCTAAGAGGTTCCTTCAGGAGAGGAAGGATTGAGGTACAGAAGGACAGATTGGAGAGACCCAGAGCCTATCCTATTATCAAAGAGACCCCTCGATATGTCAGGCCGGAGATAAAGTTTTGTAGAGACTGTGGTCGATCGCATGAGGGAAGTTGTACTGGGTCGATCCATGGATGTTTCAGATACGGTGACATGGGTCACAGAGTGAAGGACTGTCCCCAACCTCAGATACCACATGCTCCGGAGCCTACTAGACAACAGCCTCAGAGAGTGGATCCCCGGAGACGGGCCACGGCAGCAGAGAAAGGGAAGAAACCTGTGGCACAGGGACGTGTGTTCGCCCTGGATAAGGAGACCGCAGACACTTCGGCAGAAACTATAAGAGGTACACTCTCTGTCTGTAATCATAAGGCTCATGTGTTGATTGATTCAGGATCCACGCATTCGTTTATTTCTGAGCTTTTTGCATGTAGATTAAACTTGAAGTTTGAACCTCTAGAATATATACTACATGTAAATACCCCTATGCGTGAATCCCAGAGAACTGAGTTAATCTGTAGAGGATGTGAGATAAAGGTGGGAGATAGAGTGATGTTAGCAGATCTAATCATGTTGAATGTACATGGGTTTGATGTAATTCTGGGGATGGATTGGTTGGCGACCAATCGAGTGAGTTTAGACTGCTACACTAAGATTGTAACTTTCTCCCTACCTGAGCCTTACAGTGTACAATTGAGATATTGAGAAAATGAATATGTGGAATTCTAGTAGTAATTTGAGAATTTTAACATTACTTTGGAGAATATTAAATATGATTATTCATGTGAAGGTTATGAGACACTCATCTCAGACGATGAGCGGGAACATCCGAGGATTGAGGATATACCTGTGGTTTGTGAATTTCTAGATGTTTTCCCAGATGAATTGTCAGGTTTACCACCAGAGAGAGAGCTGGAGTTTACCATTGATTTGGTACCAGATACTCAGCCGATCTCTAAACCTCCTTACAGGATGGCATTAGTGGAACTTGAGGAATTGAAGAGACAACTACAGGAGTTATTGGATCAAGGGTTTATTAGACCCAGTGTTTCGCCGTGGGGAGCGCCAGTACTATTTGTTAAGAAGAAGGATGGTAGTCTCAGATTATGTGTAGACTACCGGTTGTTGAATAAAGCCATGGTGAAGAATAAATACCCACTACCCAGGATTGATGATCTACTTGATCAGTTGAGAGGGGCATCAGTCTTTTCTAAGATTGATTTGAGATCGGGCTATCACCAATTGAGGATCAAGGAAGAAGATATTCCAAAGACGGCCTTCAGGATAAGGTATGGCCATTACGAATTTCTGGTGATGTCCTTTGGATTGACGAACGCCCCTGCAGCATTTATGAGATTGATGAATGAAGTGTTTAGAGACTATCTGGATAAATTTGTGATAGTCTTTATTGATGATATCCTGGTATACTCTCGGTCGTATGAGGAGCATGTACAGCATTTGTGGTTAGTACTTCAGATACTCCGAGATAAGCAATTGTACGGAAAGCTTAGTAAGTGTGAGTTTTGGTTAAACCGGATAGCTTTCCTTGGTCATATAGTCTGAGAGGAAGGAGTATCAGTGGACCCAAGTAAAGTAGCAGCTGTGCTTAGTTGGGAGAGACAGAAGACAGTTACTAAGGTACGAAGCTTCCTTGGTTTGGCAGGGTATTACAGGAGATTTGTGAAAGGATTTTCCAGGATTGCCGCTCCTTTGACTAAGCTCACGCGTAAGGAGACTCCGTTCATTTGGACTGATCAATGTGAGCTCAATTTTCAAGAGTTAAAGAGGAGATTAACAGCGGCACCTGTGTTAACTATCCCTGAGGGATTAGGAGGATTTTCGGTGTATAGTGATGCATCTCACCAAGGATTGGGGTGTGTGCTTATGCAGCACGGAAGAGTCGTCGCATATGGATCGCGACAGCTGAAGGACCATGAGCGGAATTACCCCACGCATGATTTGGAGTTAGCCGTTGTGGTATTTGCCTTGAAGATCTGGCGACACTACTTGTATGGGGAAAGATTCCAGATCTTCACTGATCACAAGAGTTTGAGATATCTCTTTGATCAGAAAGAGTTAAACATGAGACAAAGGAGATGGATGGAACTCCTTAAGGATTATGACTGCGAGATTCTATATCATCCGGGTAAGGCGAATGTGGTTGCTGATGCCCTGAGCAGGAAGAGTATGATATCTGCTATGATGATCAGGGAATGGGATTTGTTAGAGCAGTTCACCGAACTTCGGATCAGAGTTAAAGAGGTAGAGACTGGATTTTTGGCTAGCCTGCGGATAGAGCCCAGGATCATGGATCAGATTAGAACTGGGCAGCGCAGTGATCAGAGATTGATAGACATGGTTAGCCGAGCTGAGCAGAGTTCGCAGTCGGATCTCACCATCAGTAAGGATGGATTATTGAGGTTCAGAGGACGGATTTGTGTACCGGACGATGATACCCTAAAGAGACAGATATTGAGAGAATCCCACTGCTCGCGATACACCATGCACCCAGGGAGTACTAAGATGTACCGAGACTTGAGAAAGGTGTATTGGTGGAGTGGTATGAAGCGAGATGTGGCAGAGTATGTGGCCAGGTGTTTAGTATGCCAGCAAGTGAAAGCTGAGCATCGAAAGCCCGGAGGACTACTGCAGCCTTTACCTGTACCTACATGGAAATGGGAGCATGTCACTATGGACTTTATTATGGGTTTACCGAGGACCCGAAGAGGTCGTGACGCGATATGGGTCATTGTGGATAGATTGACCAAGAGTGCCCACTTCCTTGCCATCAAGAGCACAGATACTGTGGATGCCTTAGCTGAACTGTATGTCAGCGAGATAGCTAGATTACATGGGGCTCCAGTGAGTATTACTTCTGATAGAGATTCCCGATTTACTTCCAGATTTTGGACCCAGTTTCAGGAGTCCATGGGATCTCGATTGAGTTTTAGTACCGCCTATCATCCTCAGACAGATGGTCAGTCAGAGAGGACTATTCAGACCCTGGAGGATATGTTGAGGGCGTGTACGATGGATTTTAAGGGATCATGGGATGATCACCTGCCCCTAGCAGAGTTTGCATACAATAACAGCTATCATGCGAGTATTGGAATGGCACCTTTTGAGGCTCTATATGGTAGGAGGTGTAGATCCCCTGTAGCTTGGGAAGAGGTCGGTGACAGAAAGATAAATGCTCCCGAACTTGTTGAGCAAGCCGTACAGAGTGTGAAGCTCATATGTGAGAGGTTACGGGCTGCACAGAGTAGACAGAAAAGCTACGCGGATGTGCGTAGACGGCCACTCGAGTTTGATGTTGGTGATGCAGTATTTCTGAGAGTATCACCGAGCAAGGGTATCGTGCGATTTAGGAAGAAAGGGAAATTGAGTCCTCGATACATAGGACCATTTGAGATTCTTGAGAAAGTGGGAGAGGTAGCTTACAGATTAGCGTTACCCCCACAGATGTCCGGAATACACAACGTTTTTCATGTGTCTATGTTGAGGAAGTACCACCCGGACCCTTCTCATGTCATAGAGTATGACGAGATGGACATACAGGAGGACATAAGCTACACCGAGGAACCCGTCCGGATTCTTGATAGAAAGGAGAAGGTACTGAGGACCAAGAGCATCCCATTAGTGAAAGTTTTGTGGAAACATCACTCAAGGGAAGAGGCAACGTGGGAACTAGAGAGCCTCATGAAGGAGAAATACCCCCATCTATTTTAACTAGTTGAGTTGAATTTGGAGGACCAAATTCTTTTTAAGGTGGGGAGGATGTGAGATCTGAGAATTTCAGACATATTTTATTGATGTAATAATAATTTGAGTATAATTTATTGAGCTAAGTAAATTGTGGGAATTATAATTGGAGATTTATGTGTTAAGTGTGTAAAATAAGGATGAACCATGAGGACAGATCGATCTGGGAGAAGGAGAGATCGATCTGGTGAGTTAAAAATGACGAGGAAGGGGAAATTTGAAGAGCAGATCGATCTCCAATGGAAGAGATCGATCTCCTTATGAATCTGTTTGAGAAAGGATCGATCTCATGAGGAAGAGATCGATCTCCAAATGAATCTGTTTGAGGAGGGATCGATCTCATGAGGAAGAGATCGATCTCCAAATGCTTCTGTTTGGGGAGAAGATCGATCTCCTTAGGAGCAGATCGATCTCATAAAGCTATAAAGAGATCGATCTCACCCCACGACAGATCGATCTCCTAGGCATAAAATTGCCCAGATCGTCCCCAAATTTCAAACACATATCGATCTCATCAAGAGGCAGATCGATCTCCTACCTCCAGTCTATATAAGGAACCCGTGTTTTCTCTGCAATTTCACTTTCTCTCTCTTCCAAAACCCACTTCCACCGAAAACCTAGTTTCTCACTCCTCCAAATCCCCCATTTCCGGCCGAATCAGCTGTTGTGGCAAGAAGGAAAGTTGTTCCTCATCAAAGGGAGAACAACATACTTGGAAATCGAAGGACGAATCGGATCGAGGCGTGAGTTGTGCGTCTCACAAACTTTGGATAATTTTTAAACCTCGATCTTGATATTTGAGCTGATTTTGATGTTATTGGTGGTTGTAATTGTGTTGAAATAGTTGAGAAATGATTAGGGATTGATGAATTTCAATGTGGATAGAGTGATAATGATATTTAGCGATTTTGGTAATTTAGGAATTTTGAGCTATAAATGGAAATATAGACAATGTGGAGAATTAGCCTAGATAATTGGCATGAGGAATGTAGGACATTGAGATATTGTGAATGAGGTTGTAGTTTAGGGTTGAGTTACGAGAAATCAAGAGATTTGAGGAGTTATGAGCAATTATGCTCGATTTTGAGAATTGAGGTTTATGTGATGTTGAGTATTGATGTTTTAACATCGTTTGGACAGCTCGGGAGTTCCAGAGTGGAATGCGAGGCTAGTCCGCGATACGGGGGAACGATTGCACTATACGAGGTGCAAAGAGGTAAGGGAAATCTAAACCATTTGTGTATGTGAATTGCGAACTGTTTTAGCATGATTTGTGGTTTATAAAACAAGCATGTTGAGTGTTTTGTGTTGAGATTAAATTGCACACGATTTTATAGCCGGGTGGAGCCCAATGTTTTATGAGTTTATAACTGGGCTCTACGTTAAGGCAATATTGTGATTTGAGAAATGTGTGCGTGTGCTTTGCCGGTTGGAACTCGGTTTTATTACGTTTTGTGTTGAGTACAAAACGATTTCAAATGAGTTTTAAGAGAGAAAACCATTACGAGTTCTACGTGAAGGCAAACCTGTCTTATGTGATAAGACTTAGGTGTGTAGTTGTGAGTACACACCGGGCATTGCTCTGGTAGCATGTAAGCCCGATTTCTTCTCCGTTCTGGTAACGTGAGAATAACCTATTCTGTGGCTGTGCCACGTTGAGAAACCCCATTGGTGGCTGTGCCACGTTATACCCCATCGGTGGCTGTGCCACGTTATACCCCATTGGTGGCTGTGCCACGTTGAGATACCCCATTGGTGGCTGTGCCACGTTATACCCCATTGGTGGCTGTGCCACGTTGAGAAAACCCCATTGGTGGCTGTGCCACGTTATACCCCATCGGTGGCTGTGCCACGTTATACCCCATTGGTGGCTGTGCCACGTTGAGATACCCCATTGGTGGCTGTGCCACGTTATACCCCATTGGTGGCTGCGCCACGTTGAGAAACCCTATTCTGTGGCTGTGCCACGCGAGAAATTAAAACAGTGGCTTTGCCACGTGTGTTTTGTGGCTATGCCACGTGAGAAATTAAATCAGTGGCTTTGCCACGTGTGTTTGTGGCTATGCCACGAGTGATTTTAAATCAGTGGCTTTGCCACGTGTGTTTTGTGGCTATGCCACGAGTGATTTTAAATCAGTGGCTATGCCACGTTATTTGAGAAAGCGTTTATCACGTTGTTTTCACATGCTTTATTTTTGCTCTAGAGTGAGCCTTTTACTTCATGTTTTCACATGACTTGACACATGAGAGTGTCGTTTTGAGTACTTTCATGCTATGGTTTTCAAATGAGTTTCACATACAAATAAATGTTTTGTGATGTGCATTTTGGTTTATGAAATGAGTCCCCTACCCCCCTTACTGAGCGATTTAGAAGCTCATCCTGTTTTTCTTTCCCCCCAGAGTTCTTCAAGTGAATAAGGACTTCCCTGCGACGTACGGAGTAGTGGCTAGTGGACGATTCGAGCTCCAGGCCATATATATTGTATCTTGAGGTATATTTTATATTTTCATGTACCCAGACTATTATTGTAATTACAGACACTTGATGTATGACATTATATGGGATGTATTAGGATTAATTAACTTGGAATTGAGTATTTGTATGCGGTACAATATACGTTATATTATGATGAGATCCTGAGGCATGATAATTATGATGATGTATGACACTGCACAGGAATGCACCTTTAATTGTGAATTAGTGAGTAAAAAGTTTTAAATTTGTCCTATTTTCTGCATTTTCGGGGCGTGACAGTGATCATCCTATTGTGACAAGCAAAGACAACTTAATTTGCTGCTAACCAGTCCATGCCCAATATCATATCAAAATCATACATATCTAAAAGGATTAGGTCTGCTAACATACTCTTGTCTCCTACTTTAAGTCTACAATCTTTATATACTTATTAAATCATTCGACTATCTTTCATTGGTGTTTAAATCAATTGTGTTTTTCCTAATGTTTAGGTTGTACAAAGGAAGATAATTTACATGCAAGCACTGAGGATATAAATGAATGAGTTGCACTAGAATCAAATAAAACCATTGCTTTAATATCAAAGATCAAAATATTACCTTTAAATGCTTCAGATGGTACATCAGTGACCTCATGCTGAAGAGCGTATACTCGCCCTTGTCCTACAACTTGCTTCCTATTTTCTTAAATTGTAGCCTTCCTCTACTGAGTAGAGGTAGTAGCAGGTGCCCTCATTTATTCTGTGCTCCTCTTCGGGGCTGAGTCGGTATTCTTTGGACAATCTTTGACCAATTGCCTCGTTTTACCACATCTGAAACAAGCTTTAATCCTCATATAACAGGGCTTATTGCCATGATTATTCCTATAAAACTTACACCTCTTTAAAGTAGGTCGAGGTCCTCCAATCACAATGTCGTTGGTTAGAGCTGAGGCCGGATAAATAAGAGACTTAACAATTTTACCCCGCGACTCATCAAAATTCTTTTGTCGCTTAACAAATGGCCTCTTGCCCTCTCTGATACTTCTACCCTCAGTCGACCTCCTTCGATATCAGTCCATACACTTACCCACTTTACCAAACTTAGAGGCATGTATCTCATAGTCTTGTTCACATAGTTGGGCTCGACGAACTGCCTCCTCATAGATGCTAATATCCAACGGGGCTAGTCAGGTTCTAATTGACGATCTTAATCCATCCATAAACTTCCAGACCTTCCTCACTTTATTATTCATAGTGTCCGAATCATATATTCCCTAGAGAGGTGAACTTAGATTCATACTCATCCATAGATTTATTCCCCTAAGTCAAGTTCAAGAATTCTACATGTAATCTTCTCTAGGCAGTATCTGGAATGTATTGTCTTGGAAGGCATCAAGGAAAATGTCCCCTGAAATCACCCGATGTTTAGCCCTGAAGATCGACCATGTAGACTTCCATCAATTGTTTGGCTCTCCTTCCAACATAAAGGTAGCGGAGGCCACTTTCTCTGTGGTCGAACATCGAAAGAACCAATATAACTTCTCCATTATGTTAATCCGGTCCTCTGCTATTACTGGGTTCTTAACCCCCACTGAATGATGGTGGTTTCAGCTTTTGAAATTGTCTAAGTCTATCAAGTTCCTAATCATACCCCTAATTATCACCACTCTGCTGTGGGGCTATTAGCGCCTGTGATTACAATACTGGTATGGGTCTGTGGCAATGTAGTAGGTGGAGAAGTAAGAGATTCTTTTGTCGATGGCATGGGCACTGTCTAAGCAAGTACAGGTGTATTAGGTGCAGCTACCGGAGTAGTTGGTGCAGCCTGGGCAGCAATGCCTGTTACATTATCCAACCTCACCATTACTTGCTCAATTAAATTCATTATCGATTCCATGCCATGTTCTAAGCTAGTGATTCAGGCTTCAGAGCCTTCAGTAGGATGTGAGACCCCGTACATGTATAGTTGTAACGTGTGTAATTGGATCAATGAATGCTAATGGACTTGTAATGTAAAGTGTAATTGATGTAAGTCCATGGATTCAATGTACATATGTGTAATATGATTTGTAATGTACATACAAGTTTCATTATGTATGAATATGAAGAAATGAGTTCTTATAAGTGATAAATGTGATTGGAACTCAAAATGAGTAGTGTGGTAAATGGAAGGAAGTTGCATGAATATAAATGCTTCCATTTGATTTTATATAGTATACCTTTGGATATACAAGGAATGCACACAAGTTTCAATGTGAATAAGGTATGAATGGATGCCATTTTCAAGTCATAAAGGTGGATGGATGAGAAAATGGTATGACAGTAGATTAAGGATGTTTTGGTGTGAGTTGCAGCAGGAAAACTACAGAAAATTTGGAAAATATGAAGGCCAGATCGATCTCATAGGATGAGAGATCGATCTGGAAGAGCCAGAATGCTCTTATTTGGGCAATGGAATAGAGCAGATCGATCTCTAATGGGGCCAGATCGATCTCCTAACCATTCTGTAATGAAAAGATCGATCCTCAAGCATACTGATGGTTGCCGAAACCAACAACATTAAATAACTTGCTCAAATAATTAATTAGTAGTATAGGGAGCAAGGTCGTGTCCCAAGAGAGATTGATTAATTTCGATTTACTTTTCTGCAAATAAAAGAAAAATAAAATAAGAGGGGTTTGAAAGTTTGAATTAACTAAAATAACAAAACTTAATAGAAAGAAAACAAAATTGAGTAGAAGAATTCAATAATTTGAGAAATCCAACCCAAGGAGTAATTTTTAGATTTGGTTTGATAAGTTAATCACTGATGCAAGATAATTTTTCTTAATCCCAACTAAACTGGTTATGGTTGTTGGTACGACCTAACAACCTATCTCTGCTTACTGTTTTGACAATCAGGAAACGTTCTCTAATTGCTGCTCTTACCAATAAACAACCCTAGATACGATCTTAGGATTTAATTTACCAATAGCTTTGAATACTAAAGAGACTACCAATTCTAATTAACAAACACACATGTAGGTTTATTTAAATCAGATCTTATAATCACATAACAAAGACTAAAAACCAGAATTGCAATTAATCTTGTTATTTACCACTTGTTATTGAAACAACCAAACAATTACAGATTCAGATATTTCAATTGGATGTATATTACCTTGTGAATGAATCAATATGCCTTTTTGAAGCAACCACAAAACAATAATAATAATGAAGTGCGGAAATTATAAGAATAGAAAAGATTAAAGAAAATAAATAAGAACAATTAGATCTCACAACTTATAAACTAAATCTTCAATTATCCTTAGATTGGAAAGAGAGTTTAGCAACCCATGAATATTGGGTAAGAGCAGGCAAAATATTTGTATAAGAAAACCTTAATAAAAAAGTCTGCCTAACCTAGATCTTTAAGAGCCTATTTATAACTAAAAATAGAGATAAGAGTCCTACTCCTAGTTGGACTTAAAGTCCTTACATTTAATTAAAATAATAATACTATAAAAAGTCTTCCAAGTAATAAAAAAAATCAAATCTTTGGAGAAGAGAGAAAATCGTCGTATTGGATGCTTAGGCGAGAGTCTCGCCTAAGCCTGAACCCGTCTCTGTCCAACATATTGAAGTCGTATGTCAAGAAGACCCTTAGGCGAGAGTCTCGCCTAAGGCTGCATCCGGTTCTGCCTTTGGAAGAAAACTGCTCAGTGAAGGGAACCTTAGGCGAGAGTCTCGCCTAAGGCTGCACCTAGCACTGACTTGGCTTAAAAACTGCACAATCAAGAAGACCCTTAGGCGAGAGTCTCGCCTAAGGCTGCACCCAGCACTGACTTGGCTCCTATTCATCATTTCTCATTTCTTCTACATGATTTCCCTTGTTCCAAAATCCTTCTAAATCATCTTTTTATTCATCACTTCCATGAATTCCTACAATTATTCAAGAATGATCAATTATCCATAGATTAAGTATAAAATTCATACAAAACCATAGGAAAACAAGGTAAATTAAGTGCATAAATAATGACTTATCACATACAGATCAATCTCCTTAACGACTTATCACATACAGATCAATCTCCTTAGCTCTCTATTTGGGAGCAAATTGGTCTCAAGCTTCGACAGATCGATCTCATGCTTAAAATGTCATGAAAAAGAGGGATTTAAGGGGACCAGATCGATCTCCTCCTAGTGCAAATCGATCTCCTCAAGCTATTTCTATAAAAGAAGCGCTAAAAATCTGAAAATTTTGAGAAAAACATCACTTCCATTTTCAACCCAAAAACCTAACTTTCTCTCTCTAAAATCTACCAATTCTAGTAAGATTTGAAGAGAGACCATTAGAAGCAAAGTTGTTCATCTTGAGGAAGAGAACAACATAGTTGAGAATAAAAAACCACATTGGGGTATTGAAGGAGCAAAGGGCATTAATTTTGATTTTGGGGTTGATTGGCATGTAAATGGATGATTGAAACCATTTAGGTAGTACTGGAACTAATGTGACCTAGAAAATGGAATGCCTCTAGTGTGAGAAAGTGTGATTTGGGGAGTTGGTGGTTTATGGGTTATGATAAGTTGTTATTTATGTAATATGGATGATTAGAAATGGGTAAATGAAGCTACATTGTGGGTTTTGTGAATTGATGAGAATGAGCACATGTAGTGTTTGATAATATGCCATAGTGAAAGAAATTTATGAAAAATGAACATTATGAGCTTAACATTGATTTAATATCGATTTGGAATGAGTTAATAGGCCTAAAAGAATCCATAGACTCGAGTTATGGGTAGAGTAATGAAACGAGGCCTCATAAGCGTTAATGGAGACTATAGACCGAATCAACTATAGTAAACGCGAGAGTTGGATTATAATGGGCTAAAAGGTTATGGAATACGTTTATATACAGTTTCAGAGAGTTCGTTAGAGATGAATCGAACCGTACGAGTAAGCAGCTTTATGGAAGTGGAATTACGCGGCGATTCCAGGTAAGAGAATTTTGTAAGTATAAAGAGGTAACTGCTCGTATTTTCAACTCATGGGTATATAGGGCTTTGGAAATGTGCATGAGTTTGTGAAAATGTGGTTGACATTGTATGGAAATTATTACGAGTATTTGTATGAGATTTGGTTATTGAAGTGGTATTATAAAGAAATGGGATAGTAAGGCTAATAATTGCATAAATTGAATGTTTTGAATGATTCCACCAAACATGTGTTTTGTATTGAGCGAGTTGATAGATAGGCTGGCTATTGTTGTTTGATGTTGTGTGATAGCACATGTGAAGTGCTTAATATATTTTGAGATTGGTTTTGAAAGCTTATGAGCCGCCTATCATGTTTATGGGAATTAAACCGTGCTGGAGCCTAGCTCACACTGGGTGTTTATGTTTTCATATGTTTGAAATGTGATGGAGCTTAGCTCGCACTTTGTTTTGAAACTATGACGATGTTTTATAAACCGTACTGCAGCTTTTGCTCGTACTTAGTTTTCGAGAGGATTTCTTATGCATATAACCGTACTGGAGCTATCCTCGTATGTGGTTTCTTCATATTTTTATGCATAAATGTCGTACTAGAGCGTTGCTCATACGAAGTGATTTATTATGATGCATGAATTCGCGCTAGAGCATAGCTCGCGCTGGTTTTCACATTGTGGTATGTATGAGGCTGTGGTGAGAGTGATACGGATTGGTCTTCAGGGAACCCAACAGGCCTAACAGACCTCTTGAGTGGGGTGAGGGTGAGGGGCTAGGACCTATATCAGGGAACCCAACAGGGGCCAGCAAGGCCATAAGGGGCTAAGACCTGGTATTAAGAGTACTCCCACGTGCACTTGAGACTAAAGGTTTCACTCGGTATGGGGTAGATAAGACCTACAGCAGGCACCCCCAACCATGTTATGGGTCCGTGGAGTACGATGTACCGTGTATAGCACATGGAGTACGATGTACCGCGTTGTTTAGTTACTGATGAGAAAAGTCTGATGGAGAACTAACCCACCTTCGTTCCAGCACGATACCCCGCACACCGGGATCCGCGTGGTCTGGGATGATATGTGACATAGTTGGCCAACATAGTCTATGAGCTTATAGTGACCTATCTCCCATGCTTTATTTACTTACTACCACATGATTTTAATCTATAAGTGTGATTGTGACTGTCCAGGGTAGACCCGAGGGAGGGGTCGAGCCTTGTGGACTTGAATTGTGAAATGAGAATGATGTTTGTGATTGAGAATCAGTTTTATGGGATTTTGATGTATTTAAGAAAGAGATGAGTTTTAAAAACGGATGTTTCAAGTGAATTTCCCTTTTTATTATGTGATTTGACAATGATGAGCATGAGATGGTTTGTACATGATGATTTTACCATGTTTTATTATGCCAATTTACATGATTTAAATACATGATATATGTATACGTATATGGCATAGGTTTGTTTTCCTCTTGCTCCGATCTATAAATGATTTATGCATACACTATCAGCATGTAGATAGAGTAGTTATCTACTATGCTTGCATTATTGCCTTACTGAGCGTGTGGTTGCTCATCCCTCTCTATTCCCCCCCCTACAGAGCATGCATAATAGCCCAGTGAGGACTGAGGCATTGTGTTTTGGACATTGATAATTCTATTTTTAATAGAATTATTTGTGCTTAAATTCTTAATTATTTATTTAATCCCCATATTATTTTATTAATAATCCCCTTTATTTAATTAAAATTCTTTAATGTGCAGATAAATTAAATCCTGATGAAACTTAATCGTTTCAGTCGAAATTGGGCTGAAAACGAGCTAAAGGAGACTGGACCACTTCCAATTTGTAGACCGAGTTATCAAGTCATCTGGACACGCGTGATGTTAGGTGTCCGTATTTTATTTGCTCCGAAATGATAAGATCGAAGGATACCGTGCCAACCTTCTGGAGGACACACGCCGGGCCACATCGCACATCCAATTGGACAAAAAGACTGATGACGTGGAAATATATACTCTGCAGCAAATCAAATGAAGACAAATGGCCAAACAATGCCAACTCATCTAGGATGGAAAAATTACCATTGTACCCCTAAGTGTGTATATAAATAGAAAAAGATGGCAATTGAAAAATCAATTAGGAATTAGAGGTAGCCTAGGTTAGAATAGAAGTAATTTAGGAGTAGTTTTAATTTAGTTTTATTCTAGATTAATTTTTTCATTACTATGTTTTATTTTCTTGTTTCCTTTTAGAATTTCTGTTAGTTTATTTTAAGCACTTGTTTTAGCTTGATTTAAACATTTTAACTTTGTCATTTTCAATGGATTTTAATAAAGTAATTTCCTTTCAGTTTCTAAGTTTTCTTTTACTGTTCATGTCTACTTTCAAGTTGTTAGATTTTATGAATGTTTATTTTATTATCGGTTTTGTTTAAGTTTAGCTCTTTGTTTTGCTTTTTCGGCACTAGTGCTTTCAAATCTTTTTATTGCTCTCGGGTTATTTTCCGGTTGGGTTCGTTTTCCATTGTTCATTCGTGTTCTTTGTTTTCAATGCTTTCTTGGTTTCCATTTGTTTTTTTTTTCTTTTCTACTATTCATGCCTAGGGTGCTCTAGAGTAGCTACTGTCTTTTTTGCCATTTTGGCACTTAGCTAGTCACGATGAAGGCAGCAGCGTGATGGGCATTCAGAAATATGGAAGGACAAGTTATTAACACAGATGCATTAATATGATGAATTACTGTGTCAAGCTGTAAACCGTGACTAGGCATTTTCCTACTATGTTATGCTCTGTTTTGAGTTTTTAGTACTGTTCACTTTCACTTTTCTGGTCATTTATGTATTACTTCATTGAGTCAATTCAGTTCTGCTATTAGCCTTGGATCCCACGAGCTGAAGCTAGTGCATGGCAGTATGAGACACGATAAAAGAAGAAAGATTAGGGAATGTTGGTGCTGTAGGTGCTGTATGTTGCAGGCCACAGTTCTTGCGTTAATATAATTGCAGTTTACTGTTTTATTACACTTTGATATTTGTTTATGTTGCTTTAAATTTTGTTTTATCATCTCTTATTTTTGTTATTATTCTGCAGTGATTTTTCCTTTTCTACTTAAGTTCTTCCTGTTTTACATCAAGTGCCATAGTCTGTTCTCCGGGTTTTACTACTAAATTACAGTGCAGATGGTGTTGTTTGCTGGTGCACCTTAGTGCTGCATACCGCTGCGTTGAGGTAGGAAGGCAAGCGTGATTTTCGGGGCTGAAGAAGTGCAGAGCTGGGCATGCGAGGAACGAGCATGCTGCAGTAGAAGCTAGCTGGGCAGAGGACATGTGAAGCAAAGCCGTGCACTGTCCTGAAGCACAGCTGGGCAAAGGACAGTACCTGGAGACAGCCATGAACGAGAGCTAGCAGGATGCGATTTGCACTAGACGAACATGTAAAAAACATACAGGGACAGTAGCCGAAACCGTGAAAGCCTAGAAATGAACATGAATTTAGAAAGACAATGAACAGTACCAGCATGCTCGGGTCCTCTTAATTGCCAAATTTGTTTAAGGCCTTGTTTGGCCACCTCTCTTTTGTTTAGCTTAATGTTTATTGTATTTTTTATTATTTTTTATTATGATCATTAGTTGTTAGTTTAGGATAGCTTTTTATTGATAATGTTAGGTTAAATCTAATGTGTTAGTTTGTCAATTTAAATTTTAGTTTTAATTTTTTTAGTTAGTAGTTAATTTTATATTATATATTTTAGGACTTTATTTTAGTTTAGTTGCACTTAGAATTTGATTC
Organism: Firmiana major; assembly: GCA_033439115.1. Taxonomy (NCBI): domain Eukaryota; kingdom Viridiplantae; phylum Streptophyta; class Magnoliopsida; order Malvales; family Malvaceae; genus Firmiana; species Firmiana major. The sequence continues at coordinate 11,479,011 of CM065905.1, forward strand.
ATGCATTTTTAATTTAGTCTTTATCTTTATTAAATTTTAGGTTAGTTTAATTTGCAATTTTTAATTACATGCATTTTTATTTTAAGTTTGTTTAAATTTTAGTTTAATTAATTTTATTGTTTTATTCTCATATTTGCATTTTATTTTAATTGTGTTATCTTTTGCAGGTATTTTCTTTTATTGCTTAGAGCATTGTAAGTAAATTTTGCTCTGTTTTATTTAGTTCTTTTTATTTTATTACTTTCCAGTAATTTTAATTTTAGCCATGTAGATCACTCCCTTAAATTCCATAATTTGCTAGAATATACTTAGCGTAAGATTAACTGGTAGTTAATTAGGCTAACTAACTTCTCTGAGGGACGATAACTCGGGACTCAAATCCCATTATTACTTATACGACCCGTGCACTTACGGATAATACCCTTTGGGCGTGTCAGACATCCACTGCTTCCATCGCCGAAAGGTATATACACAAGATTCTTTTTGTATCTAAACAATGTAAAAGCACAGTAGTCTTTTGAGCTGTAATTATGGGGGATGTAGATGTCAGTAAAACATGTTTTTGTATAAGTACATGATTAACTGCGAATGTATGACATCGTTTCATTAAATTGTGAATGAATGGTAAGTGATGATTATTATTGACTCATAGCCCAACTGTGTGTGGTGAGTTTGTTCACGACCGGGAAAGGTAACAATAAAACACGAAAAATTTATTGAAATTTTTGGTTAAATGGAATTAAAAAGGGTCGTGACATAGGATTATCTACAGTCCGTTCAGATGGGGAACCATCCCGTCTCTTAGACCTATCCACACGGCCTCGGGATGATGGTAGCCCGACTACGCTCACTCTAAGTGACCTAGACGTGTATCTGCAAGTGCACGGGTCGTACAAGTAATAATGAGATTTGAGTCTCGGATTATCGTCCTACAGAGAAGTTGATTAGCCTAAGTAACTACCAGTTAATCTTACCCTAAGTATATCCTAGCAAATTATGAATGATTAATGGGTGATCTACAAAGTTAACAATACTGAAAATAATAACAACTATAAACTAAAGAAAATAAAACCGAATTAAAAATTACTTACAGGGCTCCAAGCAATTAAAATCAAATACCTACAAAAGAAAATTAAAACAGTTAAAATTAATTAATGCAATTAAACTAGATTGCAAATAAGAATTAAAGAAACAAATTAATTAAACTAAAATTAAACCATCCTAGAATAAAATATGCATGTAATTAAACTAATTAATAAAAATGCAGAATAAACTAACCTAAAGTTTAATAAAATAAAATTCTATTAAATAAACTAAAAAACTAATTACCTCTAAAATGATCCTAAATTAAATCTAACTCTAACTAATTACTAAGCAAATAAAATATATAACTAATGCATGAAAAATAATTGTTTTTGGATTTTTCAATTTAAAATGAAAACTTAAAAATGCATAAAATAATTTTATCCCTAATTTAATTTTAAATGCAACACCTAGCACTAAAATAAAAATTAATGAATGACATAATTAAATCTAAGTTTTGAACTAACATGCAAATTAATTTAAAACTCTAATCTAACAAATGAGATTGAAATTAAGATATCTAAGATGCATGAAAATCGATTAAATAACTAAAATGGAATGGCCAAACGCGACCTTAACCAAAACTCCCAGCTGGCCTCGGTCCCATGTGCATTGGTACTGTACACGTTCCTTCCTCATTTTGGTTCTGCATCCAGGTACTGTCCAGGTGCTGTCCAGGCGATGTCCGCGACCTCTGCATCAGATGCTGTCCACTTCCGCCCCCTGGTACCGTCCTCTCGTCCAGCAGCTGATCAACTCATCGTGCTCCTCATCTGCAGTACATCCATTCTGCAGTACTACCTTGCAGTCAACTGCAGACCCGAGCAACACCATGCACTACTGCTGTCTCCTCTTTTATTCCAGCTGTGCGAGAAATGGCACTGCTGAATCTAACCGAAAATAGAAGATAATGACAAGCTTAAATGATCAAAATCACAATAGAATAATTAAACAATAAATGCATCATTCTGAATCATAGAGGAGTCTAAACATTGTAAAACCGGTAATGAAAAAAACTGCAGTAAACAAATTGGCATGAGCAGTGTAGCTATTGGAACCGGTCCTCGTTGCCTCAAGCAGCTAGCTCCTGCTTAGTTCTCCAACCAGCATCCATTCTACCACAACCCGTGCCTCACAAAATGCAGCAATAAACAACAAATCAATAGAGTAAAACAACATAAAGGTGAACAGTAAATAAGTCATGAAACAGAGGAGAATAGAGACTTAATGTGATCTTCTGTCCTTGCAACCGTGAGGCTCTACTGCACCGAATGGCATCAGCTCATCAACATTTATCACCGGCCAGCAACAAGCAGAAACTATTACAACTTGAAAATGTCGAAAAGAACAAATGCAAAGCTAGGGAAAGCACAACTTTAATGCTGAAATAAAAGATGAAAACTAACACTCTAAATGCAGAAAAAAAGATGAATCCATGTAGTGCAGAAAAATGAAAATGAAAAAAAAGAAACACAATGCAATCAAACGTTTTAAGCTTGAAACTGAAAGGAAATAAAGAAAATCAACAACTGGAAATTAACCCAAAACTATCAACACCCGTAGGCACATTAACGTGGTTGTCTAGCATCCTCGGGTTGCTTCAATTCCTGCTCCCACAGTGATTCCGAATTGCTATTAATGTGGAAATAATGCTAGGCATCAAGACCACATCAAAGCACCAGAACCGAATGGGACAGTGATGAAGGAAAATGAATCACCTGAATGAGCAAATGACACAAAGCAGTAGAACCACACTAAACCGAGAGCTACAAACTATAGGAAATATAAGCTTTTCAGAAAAAAACCCAAACATAAAAAATAAAGAAATGGAACCTTAACAAAATCTAGAATAAGAAAATGGAAGATAAACAAAATAAATAACAATACGCGGTGACTGAAAATGAAACAGGAGCAACGAATTGAGGAAGTTTGCTGCTTTCACTAGCCCCTCCAACCCAGATAAACAAAAACAGAGGAATGAAAGTGATGTTGCCTACCTGACAGCAACAAGAATATACCTTTCACGTTCTCTGATTGCACTAACGACAAAAGGGTGACGTCGATGCAATTTGTTCCATGTGTTCTTCGTATATCCTGCAAAAACAACAGGAATCAGAGGGGGCAGGGATTTGTCCCTGCACGCGCACTCCGATGATTAAGTAAGTAATCGGAGTTGTGAATGTATGAAGAAGAGAATGTATTGCTTAAATAAGAGAGTTTAAGGCTTTTCCCTTCTTTTTGGTTCTTTTGTTTCGGATCTGGCCTCCTGGTTTCTGAGAGTTCACCTGATATTTATAGGTTTCTGCAGGTCGGTTCGAGCTGAGGCCCAGGCGCGTGTCTGGGCCGCGACAGAGTCATAGAGCACTCTGTCGCGCCTCGAGTTCAAGCAGCTAGCGGGGGAGTCGGCAGGCGGCAGAGTGCTCATGGACCTCTGCCGCAGACTATGCAAAAGACCTCTGCTGCAGGTGTGCGGGAGACCTCTACCGCAGGCCTTGCGGGAGATCTCTACAGTGGGGGCAATGCGGAAGACCTCTACCGCAGGCTGTGCGGGAGACCTCTAACGCAGGCTGTGCGGGAGACCTCTACCGCAGGCTGTGCGAGAGACCTCTACAGTGGGGGCAATGCGGAAGACCTCTACCGCAGGCTGTGCGGGAGACCTCTAACGCAGGCTATGCGGGAGACCTTTGTCGCGAGGGCAATGCGGGAGACCTATGTCGCAATAGAGGCGATGGAGTCTGTCGGGCCTATCGTGCGGCACTCATCCCAGGCGACAGAGTGCCTATCGCCCCGAACACTCTGTCGTTCAACAAGCAACTGTGTCGCGTAGCAATTCTGTCGCGAAATCTGCCACGTGGCTCGTTCTTGGTTTGACACGTGGCAGGCGGATAGTTGCACACGTGGATTCTGGTGACACGACCACCATCAATTGCTCCCCACTCTTTGGTAGGAATCTTTCCTGCGAAAGAGTATCTGGGTCTGGACTTTTCTCGGGTCGGGTCGGATCTCCGCGCCTGTGTCGACGCAGGCGAGCCGCTATATATACTGGGCCCCTGCTGTCCTTGTCGCTATTGAGTTCTCCCGCAAAAAGACACTTAGCCGCGATTTTCTCTGGACACTCTCTCGCAACTCTGCCGCAACTCCACCGTACTCTGCCGCAACTCTGTCGCGTACACATCACTGTGTCGCAACACTGCCGCAGCTTCTTCATACTCTGTCGCCAGTTCCTCCTTTTCTTCATTTTAGGTAATTTCATAGTCCGTAGTCCCACTCTTTTGATTTACGGACTCCTAAAATGGCTGGCCATGATGTAGGAAAACAAATTGATCTAGGCGTTAAGTCGACTTTAAAGGAAGCCGACGTCCAAGACCTAGAATCCCGATTTCCTTTACTCGAGGGATGCTCTTATAGGCTCCCAACCCCTCAGGAGAGCGACATACGTCGTGTGTCCGACGGGGCTGTCGTTTTTAGGGCAGCTTTGGAGTTAGGACTTCGCTTCCCATTGTCCGACTTCGGGGCTTCCTTCCTTAGGACGCACAGGGTATCCCCGGGACAACTGCATCCTCATGCATGGATGCAATTGGTAGCATTCACCGTGCACTGCCATTTAAGGGGCGTCCCTCCGTCCCTTCCTCTTTTAGAAGTATTCTTTAGGCTTCGAGGGAGCCCCGGCTTAGTGCCTTACTCGCTTCAATGGGTGTACCAGCCCGGTTTTGAGAACCGATTATTCGAGAAATCGGCTAACAAGCTTCATGGTTTCGAGACGGAATGGCTGGTCGTGGAAGTGCCCGAGGGCCTGGATTTCCCCACTCGTTGGGAGAATAGGCGTGAAATCCCCAAGGGTCCCCGGGTTGCCACACTTAGGGAGCAGTTGTCTTCTGACGTCAACAAACTGCTAGTCCCTCATCCCCTTAGCCTCGACACCCTTATATCAAATGAAAATTTGATATTAGCTGGCTGGGGTGTGGGTCCGGTCCCTGTTGCCGGACCCTCTGTTCCTTTGTCAGATCCTCTGCCTTCGGTTTCCCCCGAGTTAAATCCTGAAGCACCTAGGCCACAAGAGGATATAGAGAGCACCAACGTAGAATCAAGTTCTGGCAGCGAACCCTTAGCCGATCTGACTGGTTGGGAAGGGTTCGGCTCCACTTTCATGGTCCTCCCGGATGACGACGCGATAAATATCGAGTCCCTTCAGGAGCATTTAGACTCTCCTGAAGGTAACCTTTCATTGTTTCCCGTTGCTTATCGTTTCTGATCAATTTTTGACCATTGATGTATTTTTTTTTTGCAGATATGAGTCATTTCTGACGATCGTTGGGTCGCCAGGTCTCTGAGGCTGGTCCTTCCAGCGCTCCTACCAGGAAGAGGGGTCGTTTGGCCGACGATGTCCCAAGTGAGGCACCGGTTCCCTCTCAGCCACCTCGTGCTTGGACCCCTCCTGTTTCTAGGCAGGCGATGCCTCCCCCTCCTTCAGAGCAGAGGGATCTCTCTCGGGATAGGGGGAGAGTTGCCTCATCTTCACGGGGGGCTTCCGGGTCATCCGGGAGATCACGCTCCGAGGAGCGTGCGGAATGCAATATCATTTCGTCGTAGCGGAAGAATCGAAGGCGCTTGTACATCGAAGGTTCGATGGGAAGCAGGCCAATACTGCCGAGGATAGGCCTTGCTGACGAGAGGTCCTACCCCGTGGACGGGGGGTTTATTATGAGAGGGGCCAAATTTCGAGTTTACCCCAGGGTCCATGACAACGATACTTTGGACATTCCCAGGGTGGCTTCCCGAATTAGTTGGTCTTCCATCCTTCCTCGGGACGAGGCGAGGATATTCCGGAATTACCCGAAGGGGGAGGACTTAGCCGACATGGAGGCATTGAGGGTAAGTTTCATACTCCTCTTCGTTTGACTCCTTTTTACCGCATTCTTTGAATCTAACTTTTTGTATTTCTTTGCAGCTGGCTCAAAGAACCGTGGCCAACAATGCCCAGCATCGGGCTTATCGGGAGCGTGCCGATAGGGAAATCCGGGAGTTAAAGGACCAAGTTATGGAGTTACAGAACACCGTCAACAACTTGTCCAAACTTCCGGATTTAGTTCGAAGCTTGGAGGAGCAGCTCGCAAAGGTTCATTAAGACCTTAATCACGCCCAGGGGGATCTCACTGTAGAGACGGCCCGGTCCGGCAAATTCCACGAGGATCTTCAGGAGGCCCATGCCGAGCTGGATCGTATGCAGTCCAGCTACGGGTCCTTACTCACTCGGAATCAGGAGCTTGAGCAACGCGTTGCCGATTTAGAAGGTCAGGCTGCTCCTATTCTGACCCAAGTGGAGATCGACAGCATACGGGCCGAGGCCGTGAAGGAGTACCGTCTCTCCAAGGATTGCTTGAGACGGAAGGAGGATTTCTCGAATCCCTATGTAAAGTACGAGTTCTATCTTACCCGATCATGGTTAGAAGCACATAGGGAAGGAGAGGAATTCCCCGAGCTCCAGTATACCAACGAGGCGATGCTATTTGAGGCCCCCGACTGGACTAAATATGAGCCTGAAGCCGAACCTGCAGACGAGTTATTCAAGAGGACTGCCCAAGATGACCTCGCCAACCTCACTGGTCCTTGGGAGCCCATGGATTTGGACGGTGCTCCCAAGCCTATCGAGGCTCTTATTGATCTAGACGGCGAGGAGGGTCAGTAGTCCTTGGGAAGTGATGGTCCGTCTGCAGCTGATCCCCAGCTTCCTCCCGAAGAGTAGATAGCTATTTTTGTTTTTTTGTATTTCTTTTCAAGTACTTTGTTGTTTTTTATTTTAACTTTGTACTTTTGTCGAATGTAATCGTAAAGATCTGTTAAAGATCTGTTTGCAATGACTTTTGAATGAAATGAAATTGAGATTTTTGTTCATGCTTTGTATTGCACTACTTCTCTATTTATCATTTATCATTCTTTGTCTGTTTGTTTATTTTGCTTGAATGTATTCATTTGAATGTATTCGCGTTTGCTTGAATGTATTCGTTTGAATGTATTCGTGCATGCTCCCCAATTCTTGATAGAAAGGTATACTTTCAGAAAGAATTTTTTGTGTGAACGTATAATTGTTTAAGGCTTGATTACTGTGACGTGTATGCGTCTTTAGTTTTTATAGCCTTGATATTTTTATCGCCTGGCCACAGTGACGCATAGCGCCTCAGGCTCTTACGGCTTGATTAATTGTACACGCCTGGCCACAGTGACGCATAGCGCCTCAGGCTCTTACGGCTTGGTTAATTGTACACGCCTGGCCACAGTGACGCATAGCGCCTCAGGCTCTTACAGCTTGGCTGAACTACGCCTGGCCACAGTGACGCATAGCGCCTCAGGCTCTTACGGCTCGGTTGAACTACGCCTGGCCACAGTGACGCATAGCGCCTCAGGCTCTTACGGCTCGTCTGAACTATGCCTGGCCACAGTGACGCATAGCGCCTTAGGCTCTTACGGCTCGTCTGAACTACGCCTGGCCACAGTGACGCATAGCGCCTCAAGCTCTTACGGTTCGTCTGAACTACGCCTGGCCACAGTGACGCATAGCGCCTCAGGCTCTTACGGCTCGTCTGAACTACGCCTGGCCACAGTGACGCATAGCGCCTCAGGCTCTTACGGCTCGGTTGAATGTATACGCCTGGCCACAGTGACGCATAGCGCCTCAGGCTCTTACGGCTCGGTTGAACTACGCCTGGCCACAGTGACGCATAGCGCCTCAGGCTCTTACGGCTCGGTTGAATGTATACGCCTGGCCACAGTGACGCATAGCGCCTCAGGCTCTTATGGCTCTTTTGTATCCTGTCACAAGATTTAGATATACAAAAGTCGCAGATGTATGATAAAAGAACAATCTGTATAGTGTGTAAATAACAGTATCGCTTTTTGTTGTGGATCCGTCCATTCGAAGTTCTTTCCCCCCCGTAGAGTTTTGAAGAACGGCAGGCTCCTTTCTGCTGATTTTGACAAGAAGCGATTCAGAGCTGCTATCCTGCCTGTCAATCTCTGGACCTCTCTTACGGTGGTTGGGGGTTTCATGTCAATGACCGCCTGTACCTTCTCAGGATTTGCCTCAATGCCCCTGTTAGTGATCATGAAGCCTAAGAACTTCCCTGATCTTACCCCGAATGAGCACTTTTCAGGGTTTAGCTTCATGTTGAATCTCCTCAATACTTCGAATACCCTGGACATTTGATCAATATGAGACTCTCCTACGCGGCTCTTGATTATCATATCGTCCACGTAGGCTTCCATGGTATTTCCCAGAAGATCTTTGAACACTTTGCTCACCATTCGTTGATAGGTGGCTCCCGCGTTCTTTAGACCGAACGACATTACCCGATAGCAATAGGTTCCGTCGTCGGTTATAAAGGAAGTCTTTTCTTCGTCTTCTGGGTGAAGCATGATTTGGTGATACCCGGAGAATGCATCCAAGAAACTGAGGAATTCGTAGCCGGATGTTTCGTCTACTAGTCTGTCTATCCGAGGTAGGGGGTATGAATCTTTAGGGCAGGCTTTGTTCAGGTCGGTGAAATCCACACACATTCGCCACTTCCCGCTAGATTTCTTTACCATCACTACGTTGGCTAACCACTCAGGGTAATAGACCTCTCGGATGAATCCGGCACCCAGGAGTTTATTCACTTCTTCAGTGATTGCTTTTTGTCGTTCCGGGGTAAAACTCCTCTTCTTCTGTTTGACGGGTCTGTGCCCGGGTATGACATTAAGCTCATGGCAGATCACTTCGGGACTGATTTCGGGCATGTCCGCCGGACTCCAGGCGAAGACATCCGAGTTTCTTCTCAGGCACTCGACTATCTCATTCTTTAGTTGTTCGCCTAGTTGAGTCCCTATGAATGCCTTTTTTCCCTCATCCCCTTCTGTTAGTTCAATGGCCTCGGTTTCCTCTACAGGCTGAGGCTTGGGCGGATCGTCGATACATAAGGTTTCTTTCCTCTGTGCTACCTTGTTGGCAGTGGAAGCGAGATAACAAGTACGAGCACTCCTTTGGTTTCCTCGTACTTGCCCGACTCCGTTGGGAGTGGGAAACTTCATCAATAGATAGCAAGAGGATATCACCGCCCTCATGTCATTCAGCACAGGTCTGCCCAAAATCATGTTGTAGGCAGCGGAGGTTGACCTGACCACCATGAACAACACTTGCCTGGTCACGTTCTTCGGGTGCTCTCCGAGAGTCACAGGCAACTCTATGGACCCGGCAACTTTCACTCGTTCGCCCGTGAATCCGTATAGTGGCGTCATAACGGGCTTTAGCCTATCTTCGGATATGCTCATTTTTTCGAAGCAGTTCCAATAGATTAGGTTTACTGAGCTCCCGTTATCGACCAGAACCCTGCTCACCGGGTGTTTGGCCACTACAGTGGATATCACCATGGGGTCGTCATGGGGCATGACAATATCACCTTTGTCAGCCGGAGTGAACATGATGGGTTCTTCATCCGCCTGTTCTTCCATCACAACGTTAACCTGATACGCTTGCCTAGCGTAACTTTTGCGGGAAGTAGAGGAGCTTCCCGTTATTGATTCCTCGCCTGCGATAACATTTATTGCAGGGGCTGTAGGTTCGTTGTTTGGCGGATTGACTCGGGGGATGGGCCTGATTACTTCATTTCTGGGCCTATTCCTTCTGTTACCATCGTTTGGCCCAGTCCGCGGGCGATCATTCCTTTGGTCACGCGGAGGATAACGGGGTCTCTCGCTTCTCCACAGGAAGCGGTTGATCTTCCCCTCTCTGGCCAGTCTTTCCAACTGGTCCATTAAATATCTGCACCTCTCTGTTGGGTGACCGTGAGCACAATGGAATTCACAGTAGGCTTCGGGGTTTCGTCCTACATCTCTAATTTTCTTCTTGGGGAATTCCAATAATCTTGCCCCTTCGATAGCTGCCAGTATCGCAGTACGAGGCTCGTTCAACCTGGTATAGCCTTCATACCTGAGCCTAGGGGCTTTGTCTACTCTCACGGGTCTTGGGGAGCTTCTCTCGGGTGCATCTCTCTCTCTCTTTTTTCCTTCCTTTGCCTCCCTGGGCTGTATCATTTTCATCACTTCTTCTTGAGCTACATACTTGTTAGCCCTGGCAAAGAGGTCGAAAATTGTCATCGGTTGATCGAGAGAGAGGGATTCTTGTAGCTTTTCGGAGCTCGTCCCTTGCAGCATTGCAGCCAAGGCTACGCCTACCGGTAGATCTTCCACTTCCAAGGTTGCATCTCGGAAGCGGTCTACAAAGCTTTTCAAGGGTTCTTTATTCCCTTGTTTAAGCGTGAGTAGGTAGGTAGCATCTTTCTTCCTCTGGCTGTGGATCATGAAGACTTTGAGGAATTCATTTCTCAACTCTTCAAAAGAGGAGATTGAACCTTCGCTCAACCCGTTGAACCACTTTAGAGCGTGCCCGGACAATGTGAGGGAAAAAGCCCTGCACATAATTTCATCCTCCCACCCATGCAGCAGCATGAGGGACTCGTAACTCTGTATGTGGTCATAGGGGTCTGCTTTGCCGGTGTAAGTGGCCATGGAAGGCATTTTGAACTTCTTTGGCAAAGGTTTGTTCATGATCTCCAGGCTGAATGGGATCCTCCTCCTTTGGCCGTCATCTGGAGACACCAGTTTTTTCTTCTCGAGGATCCTTTGGACGACCTTCTCCACGTCCTCCGACCCTCGAGCTGAGCATGGCCTTGTCCCTTCGGGTCTAGAAGAGTCCGACTGATAAGCACCCCTTCCAGCACCTCCCATTTCGGGACTTGAAATTTCGAGGCCTTCTCGTGGGTCTTGGCCTCTCTGTCTCCGTCGTTCCCCAGCCCTACATTCTCTTAAACCATGTTCCAACTCCACGGGAGATGAGCTGCGGCATGTGGGGGAACTCTGCCGCCTATCGGCTAGAGGAGAAGTCTGCCGCCTGCCGGGCAGAGGAGAACTCTGCCGCCTATCAGCGACGGGAGAGCACCGTCGCATATATGTTGCGGGATAGCTCTGCCGCATGTAGTCCTAGGGAGAGCTCTGCCGCACGGGTTCCGCAAGAGAACACTGTCGCCTGAAGTCTGCGGGTGAGCTCTGCCGCCATTGAGCCGTGGGCGAGCTCTGCTGCACATTTGGTGGGCTCTATCGCCTATCGGCCAGTGGTGAACACTGCCGCCGTTGAGCTGCGGGCGAGCTCTGTGGTCTATCTGCTGGGGGAGACCTCTGCCGCACGAGGTCTGTGGGTGAGCCCTGCCGCATAGGTGCTGTGGGCGAACTCTGTCGCCTAAGGTCCGCGGTTGAGCACTGCTGCCTATCTGCTGGGGGAGACCTCTGCCTTGCTGGATCTGCAGTGCTATTATTTCGTGTCCCTGCCTCTTGTCCAGCGTTTACCAGGATGGAGGGCTGACCTCTCTCGTAGGTCTGCCTAGGCGTGCTCTCCCCCACTAACTGCTGCACTTCATGGGGCAAGCTGAATTGGGGGAGAGCGTCTCTGAAGAAGCTCACCATAGCTTTCAACGCTGTCGTGGTCTCTTCATTTTTGCGCTTCAGGGTCTCAAATTCTTCTAGAGAAACCAAGGCTTCTCTGTCACCCCTTTCACTACGTCTTCGTCTCTGCTCTGGTCCGACGAGGGGACTCACAGAATTCTGCCCTCCTGTCAACTCTGCTGTAGAGCGTGTTCTCACCATTTTGATAGAGAACCTGACTTTTTGTCAGGATTCCCACAGACGGCGCCAATTGATGTTGCCTACCTGACAGCAACAAGAATATACCTTTCACGTTGTCTGATTGCACTAACGACAAAAGGATGACGTCGATGCAATTTGTTCCACGTGTTATTCGTATATCCTGCAAAAACAACAGGAATCAGAGGGGGCAGGGATTTGTCCCTGCACGCGCACTCCGATGATTAAGTAAGTAATCGGAGTTATGAATGTATGAAGAAGAGAATGTATTGCTTAAATCAGAGAGATTAAGGCTTTTCCCTTCTTTTTGGTTCTTTTGTTTCGGATCTGGCCTCCTGGTTTCTGAGAGTTCACCTGATATTTATAGGTTTCTGCAGGTCGGTTCGAGCTGAGGCCCAGGCGCGTGTCTGGGCCGCGACAGAGTCATAGTGCACTCTGTCGCGCCTCGAGTTCAAGCAGCTAGCGGGGGAGTCGGCAGGCGGCAGAGTGCTCATGGACCTCTGCCGCAGACTATGCGAAAGACCTCTGCTGCAGGTGTGCGGGAGACCTCTAACGCAGGCTGTGCGGGAGACCTTTGTCGCAAGGGCAATGCGGGAGACCTATGTCGTAATAGAGGCGATGGAGTCTGTCGGGCCTACCGTGCGGCACTCATCCCAGGCGACAGAGTGCCTATCGCCCCGAACACTCTGTCGTTCAACAAGCAACTGTGTCGCGTAGCAATTCTGTCGCGAAATCTGCCACGTGGCTCGTTCTTAGTTTGACACATGGCAGGCGGATAGTTGCACACGTGGATTCTGGTGACACGACCACCATCAGAAAGCAAATTGAAGTAAAAGAAATTAATCGCAGCTTAAGGGAAACATTTTTCATTTAAAGAAAATAAAATGGAGCTTATAAATTTCTAGAACAATGGTGGCTACTAAACACTAACGGAAAAGGCTAAAAAGAACAAGGAAAAATATAACCTTTGCAATAAAATTTTAACCTAAAAACTACTCTACCTACACTACTCCTAAATTACTCTAAAAACTAATTCTAAAAAAACTACTCCTAAATTACTCTACCTTAAAAACTACCTTTTTTTCAATTACTCATCATATTCTATTTATACACAAACTTAGGGGTACAATGGTAATTTTTTCATTCTAGATGAGTTTGCATTATTTGGCCACTTGTCTTTATTTTATTTGCTGCAGAGTAGATATTTCCACGTCACTTGTCCTTTTGTCCAGTTGGCTGTGCGATGTGACCCAGCGTGTGTCTTCTAGAAGGTTGGCACGGTGTTCGTCGTTTTCATCTTTTCGGAGCGAATAAAATACAGACACCTAGCATCACACGTGTCTAAACGACTGGTAACTCGGTTTGTAAATTGGAAGTGGTCTAGTCTCCTTTAGCCCGTTTTCAGCCTATTTTTGACTAAAACGACTAAGTTTCATCCCGATTTAATTTACTTGCACATTAAAGAATTTTAATTAAATTAAGGGGATAATTAATAAAATAATATGTGGATTAAAATAATTAATTAAGGAATTAAGTACAAATAATTCTATTAAAAATAGAATTATCAGATGACGTACGTCCTTGTCTATTAGGTCAACTGCGAGGTCTACGAGCCATAACTAATTGTTTTTCATACATTCAGTAGCAATGTTCAGTAAAACGCAGCCAAATATACTCAAATGTATCCAAGCAATGTATAGTAACGTTGGGGATGTAAACTTTCCTAATATCTCTAACTCTTAAAATCAACTCGTATCAAGCCAACCTCGGCTTGATACCAACTTCTGTAACGACCTGTTTTACGAACAATGAATTTTCTTATCATTCATGTGTAATCATAACATAAAGTTAACTTCCACAAATTAAAATCAAAAGGACATTTTTCAATTAATCAGAGTTATCGTTCAATTACAAATAACTACGTTTACATCCCAAATACATTTCATAAACATTAATGTACTTACAAAAATTTAGACCTTTGGCATGTAGTGAAAATCAGAGTAGGAATACGATAACAGCATCAATCTCAGCAGTGTAAACATTATGTTTAAATAATCATGGGTTTTAAAAGCTTTACACAGTAAGATATAATAATTTTCATGTGATAATACAGTTCCTTATGTCAGTTCAGTAAAACAAATAGACGAGACAAGGAAGACATGCTAAGGCAGTATGACAAATGGCTAATGTCAGTGACTCCGAGCATCACTGACCAGGTGTGATGGGATGTCAATCGCCGTGGGAGTGGTCAGCTACCCAACCAGCTCACAGTATAGTATGTCGGAAGACAGAATACATGGTACAACGTACTCACATATGTGTTGCACGGTACATCGTACTCTATGGACCACAATAACAGTAGCAGTATAGTAGACAGTAACAATAACAATGTAATGTGATTTAACTAAGTCCATTGTCTCCAGTAAGTGCGAACCAGGCAGTGCAACATATAGTCAGCACGTGGCTTAAGCACATATTATCCAGTACAAATTGATAAGCAGCTCATTTTCATTTAAACCATTCCAAAACTCAGTTCAGTACATAAAACAATTCAATAAGGAGCTGGCTCATCATTTTTTAGTTAAAAATCCAATTATGCAATATATGACAATTAAAACTAGGGATTTTCAATTTAAAACAATAATTTAGGTTGAACGGTATCTATGTAAATAAATTAAATTTTATCGGTAAAGTTAGGCCATTTATCTAAGGCTAAAATCCTATAATTTCCATAGCTATAAAATTGGCTTAGAATTTATATCTTCAGTTCAATAGTAAATAAATACATGTAATTATCTCTAGCAGCTCACAAAAGTTTCCTTACTTTTGTGGCAAATGGTAATTTCTTTATACTTCAGTACCGTGAGTCAGTCGGCCCGTTCTATTCCGGTCGCTTTCTCCAGAGCTGCAGTAAATTATCAATCGCTTAATTAGTCATTGAAAACTCAAAACTAGTTTATTATACCACATTTAAATTTCGAACTCGATTTATCTATTTAGGTCATTTCACTACAAAATAGGCTGGGCAATACTCTAAAATTATTATTGCATGTTTCCTATATTTTATTAACCTCACACAAGTTTTCTCTTCTTTTAACCACTGTTTCTTATTTATTCACAGCCAAATTTTCACCTCTTGTATTCCACCAATGAACCGAGCACCACCCTGCCTCACGTTACTGCTTCACTTCCACTGTAGCCTTGCTTCCTTTACACTGGTTCTGCTTCAGTCGAGGTGGATAGCCCATGATCCTTGCTAAAAGAAGCAGCCAGCAGCTCCCTCGTTTCCATTCCAAACCACATCGAGGACTACTATGGAAACTAGCCTTGATAGCCATTGTTCTTACCGTTTTAGAACTTCAAACTCACTTGAAACTTGCACCGCTATCTCGTGCCTTCCGGTTTAGCTACAGCTTCTCGTCCCAATATTCGCCCTCTCTTCCTTATGTCTCTTTTCAGCGGCATTCTTTCCCTGCTCACAGATTATCTTCTTTGTTTTCTCAATCTCTCGGCTTCTTTCACTATACCAATTTCTTCTTTTTTTTTTTCCCTATCAAATGACAACAGTGTTGACGAGATAATGATGAGAACTATGAATGATGATAGACAAGAGAGGAAGCTGAGGTTCCTTTTCCCTTTCTCTACTGATTTTCTAGTTTCCTTTCTCTCATTTCTGGTTATCAGTTTCATATCTTCCTCCCCATGTTTCTTCCTATATATTTCCTCGGCTCATTTCGTTTGTGTTCCAGCAATCTAAATTTTCTTTCTTTAAACTCTCGGTTCATAGCTTTCTTTCCTATTCTCAGTTTTTTCCTTCTTTTTTCCAATAGACAACACGAAATGTTTCAGCTCCAATTCATTTCAGATAGGCCTCCTGTTGTAGTTCACTCTCTCAATTTCTCTGGTCACTAACTCTCTTCCATGCCGTTCAGACCATCACACGCTACTGTTATCCCTTCCTTTTGGTTTGCTTCAATTACAGTCATCATATTCTCTTCTACTTTTTCTACTCTCGGTCACCTGTTCAGCTTGCACATACTTCGGTTCAACTTTTTCCTTCTTGTCACGCTTCCAGGCTTTTTTCCCGTTTTCCCATCTCTTTTTCGGCTGCATCTCGATACGTCTTCTCTATTTTAGTCAGACCACATTACCACGCTTTCTTTACGTGTTTTCAACCTCTTCTAAACTGCTCCCATCATGCATTTTTTTCTTCACCGAATCGCTGCATGTTCTAGTAGGCATCACACCCTCGGTTTCATGTATTGTCTCTTGGTTCTAAAGCTTCAACACTTCTCCCATCTTTTCGATCAGCATAACTATTTCCCAATTTTTGACTTTTTCTCATAAAACCCTGCATATTTAGATGATAGGACAACCCTGTTGCTATCACATTCCGACTTCCTAGACTGTTGCAATAGTGTCTTTGCAATTTTCCCTTCTATTTTCTCCTTTCTTTCACCGAGATCTATTGCCATCATCATTGTCTACCATACTTCCTACCATACCTGTCACGACCCAAATTTCCTAAAAATCACTACAAAATTTTCGTTTTTCTTTTATTATTAAATTCTTACCTTCCTCTTATTGTGACCATCCTACCAACAGTTGGGCTATGATTCGGTGTTAGTCCCCTCTCACCTATTTACTATTCCATTTCCATATTTACATTCACACATCAGGATTTACTATCCTTTGACTTTAGCTAAATACATTTACAATGGTATTTACATAACCTTACATCCCCGACATCATATCTGTTTACAGTACTGTACATTTACATGTTCAGATACAAAACTATACAAATGTGTATACACTACAAGAAAACATACTTTCAGCGACGGAATTTTATCGACGGAATAATTCCGTTGGTAAAAAAATAAATTAGCGACGGATTTGCGACGAAATTTCGTCGCTAAACGTTTCAAATATATAATTTACATTTTTCGACGGATTTTACTACGGAATTCCGTCGTTGAAGACAGTCAAATTTTTTTAAATTTAAGTTTTCTATTATTCCGTCACTAAAATGAATCAGCGACGGAATTCCGTCGCTGGATGGAGAGCAGTGTATTCTGTCGCTGATGTATTTCAGCGACGAAATTCCATCGCTGATTGAACCCATTTTTTAAAAAAATTTTAACTTTTTTTTCCGTCGCTGAAACATGTCAGAGACAAAATTTCGTCGGTGATTAATTACGTCGCTGGTTGAACCCTTTTTTTAAAATTTTTTTAATATTTTTTTCGTCGCTGAAACATATCAGCGACGCAATTCCGTCGGTGATGATTTCCTTTTTTGTAAATTTTTTTATTATTTTTTTTCATCGCTGAAACATATCAGCGACGAAATTTCGTCGGTGATTAATTCCGTCGTTGAAATGTTTCAGCGACGGAATTCCGTCGCTGGTTGAACCCTTTTTTTAAAATTTTTTTAATATTTTTTTTCGTCGCTGAAACATATCAGCGACGCAATTCCGTCGGTGATGAATTCCTTTTTTGTAAATTTTTTTACTATTTTTTTTCGTCGCTGAAACATATCAGCGACGAAATTCCGTCGGTGATTAATTTCGTCGCTGGTTTAACCCTTTTTTTAATATTTTTTTTGTCGCTGAAACATATCAGCGACGCAATTCCGTCGGTGATGAATTCCGTCGCTGAAATGTTTCAGCGACGAAATTCCGTCGCTGTTTGAACCCATTTTTTAAAATTTTTTTAATACTTTTTATCCGTCGCTGAAACATATCAACGACGAAATTTCGTCGCTGTTTGAACCCATTTTTTTAAAATTTTTTTAATAATTTTTATCCGTCGCTGAAACATATCAGCGACGAAATTTCGTCAGTGATGCTCCGTCGCTGATGTCTTTATTAAAGTTCCCAGATTTCCTCACCCGATCTCTTCACCCGATTTCTCCTCTGGTTCACCCGATCTCTCGCCTGTCCAGCCCCGATCTCCGCCCTCTGTGCTGTTTGTCTTCACCGACGGCAACAACCCAGCTCCACCGAACGTCTGGATCTCCCTCTCTTCCTCACCGCCGACGATCTCCCCCCTCCCTGGCGTGAATCGAATTCAGGTTTCCCCATTTTCTTCTGCACTTTGCCTCTGTTCCACCGGCGACCGGAGCATTGCCCGTTCCAGACCGGCCGAGGCCCACTCCGGTTCCCCCATTTCTGTTTCCTTTGATCTGGGTCTCCACTCCTTTCCGACTTCAAATCGCGAAATCGGCAACAATCAGTTTCACCATAGCGCGACTTCCTCCCGTTCCCCCAAATTTATCACCAAATCGCAATCCATTAGGTATTCTACTCACACACACTTATATATATACATTGTTGTGTTGAAGGTGGCTTCGAAATTATATATATACGACATGGGTGTGTTTCTGCTTCATGAAATAAGAATCGTCCATGTGGTTAGGTGATGTACCGTTCCAAAATCTAGAGGTTGGTAGTACAATTCATGATTGAAAAGTCTTGATCATCAAATTTCCAGTTTCCATTAGTCCAGAATAGTTTATATAATGATGTGGGAGTGTTGTTTTAGCTGTCTCCACATTACAGTTTGTTGGAATAGTTTATATAATTTCCAGTTTCCATTAGTCCAGAATAGTTTATCAAATTTCCAGTAAATTGGGTTCTAATTGGATCAAGGGTGTAAATTCTTCATCAAAGAGGCTAATTACTTGCAATGTTTCACTAAAAGAACTTGTTATACTGACTATACTTAACTTCTTCACTGTGCTAACTTTTGCTAGAATTTTGCTGCAGGAATGTGGATTTATTCCCTCAGTTATCAGCTATGGGTGCCTTATTAATCTTTTCTCAAAGGCAAGTTCTATTTTTATTTTTTATTTTCTTATAATGGTTACTTCCCTTTTACTTGTAAACCCCTCCCCCCTCCCCCCTCCCCCCTCCAAACAGTATGTTGTATTCCTCTCCTATACGAGATGTTTGGTGCTAGGGAATGGTTCTTGCTATTAGGATCCTATGTTGAATTACCTACAGTAGAAGTATCTTTAAAAAATTGTTGTATATTCTGTAGTAGAACTTGAGAATCTCCTCTAAGGGATGGAAAATATCTAATCCTAATTTCTTTGAAATCTAGTTACTAGAACTTATATTCAGTTTGGTTTGGTGTAAATTTTACAACTGTTTTACTCTTTGAGTATAATTATATTGTGGCAAGAGTATCTACATTTCTTGATTTTTGTTTTAACCAATTCTCTCACTTTACCCTATTCATTTGATCCATTCACATGTTTTGAGAACCTAAAAACACTCCAAAAAAAAAGAAGCTATGAACTTAATACTTTGATTTCTTTGCTAAAAAAACTAAACAGAACTTAAAAAACAAAATGCCTGCCTACTATTTCTAGCTGTAAAGGCTCACAAAGACCTCCTATTTCTTGTTTGAGACCTTCTTCCCAGGCTCACATGCCACAATCGACTGATAATTAGTATTATTGATATCATAATAATTAAAATTTAGTTATAATTTATTTGAAGTTGTTGTTTATTTAATTGAATTTGTTGTTTAAATTTGGAATATTTAATTGAATTTGTAGTTTAATTTTGGATTATTTGCAGATTTTGAGTATTTAATCAATAAAATAAAAACTCTATGGTATGCCTTAACAAATAGATGTATGTTTTTCTCTCCTTCATAGGAAGAGAGGTAACGTGCGTGCATGAAAGCAAGCAAAAAACAAGGATTTGAAGCCATATTGAACTAGAAGGCAAGAGCAAATAAGTTCATTCTGAAGGTAAAATTATTATGATATCAATTTTTTTTTTATTAATTATAACTAATAAATTTGTTATATAAATGTTATTATTATTATTGTTGTTGGTGATTATTTGGTTTGGTGTAGGCTACATATGAACACGCTGGTGACATAATTTTTGGGTTCAAATTTCTGTCAAATGATTAAAATAATGTGATAAGAGTCAAATTATTTTCATTTTGTTAATTGATTTATAATTATTTTAGCTAAGATTATGAATTATTCTTTAATGATTTATTATTCATACAAAAATTGATTTATGATATTGTGGTTGCTGATGTGATTGTAAAGCATGATTGTTAGTTGTGGATAACTAAGGTTGTTGAGATGATTTAATATGCATGATTTGTATTGATGATTTGGACTGCTATATAGTATTATTTGTAGGTTGGGTAGAGACAAATTACAGTCGTTATGCTGCCGAATTTTCTAAGGAAACTTAGGACTTTAAATAAAATACTCCGCACATTCAGTTCCAATATTTAAACCTAAATATATGTATGTTAGCTAATTTGATTTATTTTGTAATAAGGACGGATTTATCCTTTTCAATTATTTATTTTGTTATTGTAGATGTTAAAATTTCTTATATGCATGTTACAAATTAAATTGATTTTACTTAATTGGAAAAAATTATTTGGTGATAGAGTGTAATTGTTATTCTATTTTTTCAGATACTGTATTCTGTGTGAAAAATGGATAAGGATAGATCTTGGATGTATTATCGATTAGATGTAGATGGATTCATTAGAGATGAATTTTTGAATGGAGTTGAAGAGTTAATTAGTTTTGCATTTTGTCATCCTGAGGTAGTTAGTGGAAATAGAATTAAATGTCATTGTAGCAAATGTATGAATAAAACAATTCTTGGAAGTCGATAAGGTACGAAAACACCTTTAGTTACAAAGGTTTTGTTGTTGGGTATACCACTTGGAATCAACACGGAGAAATTGAAGAAGGACAGTCATCACAAAATATAAATGAAACAGTTGATCCACTATCTGGGGTGAGACCTGAGGGACAAAATTCATATGTTAGAATGGTTACAGATGCTTTTCAAATGGATGATGACGTAATTGGTAATTCGGTTAACAATTCAAGAAGTGAGGAGCAATATCCAGATTCATCTGCTACATACTTCTATTCTCTATTGAATGATGCAGAAGAACAACTATGGCCTAGTTGTTCAATGCACACAACATTATCGGCTGTTTCACAACTTTTGAACTGGAAGTCAGAGTTTAATATAAGTGAAGCATGCTTCAATCGTTTATTGGGGATTATGAAGCCTATGTTACCAGAAGATGATAATTTACCACAAACCAACTATGAAATGAATAAGAAGCTAGAAAAATTGGGTCTTAGTTATGTTAAAATAGACGCATGCAAGAATAATTGTTTGTTGTTTGATAAAGAATATGTAGAGGATGAGTATTGTCAAATATGTGGTCAACCTCGATATAAACCTATCTCAATAGTTGGTGGACGAGGAAAAAAGATACCTTATAAGGTTTTACATTATTTGCCATTAATTTCGAGGTTGCAAAGGCTTTTTATGTCGTCAGTAGATGCTAAGTTTATGACATGGCATGTTGAAAGTCGAAATACTAACGGAGTGCTCAATCATCCTGCTAATGGGGAGGCATGGAAAAAATTCGATAGTATCCACCAATCGTTTGCTGCTGATCCTCGGAATGTAAGACTTGGTTTGTGTGCTGATGGATTTTGTCCTTATAGCCCGGCATCGAGATCATACTCTTGTTGGCCAGTAATACTTGCTGTTTACAATTTACCTCCATGGATGTGCATGAAGCAACCATATTTGTTTCTCAATATGATAATTCCGGGAAGGAAAAGTCCATCACATAACATTGATGTTTTCTTGAGACCTTTAATTGATGAGTTAAAGGTGTTGTGGGAACATGGTGTTGAGACTTATGATGCTCACAAAAAATAGCATTTTATGTTAAGGGCCGCATTGTTATGGACGATTAATGACGTCCCTGCTTATGGAATGTTGTCCTGGGTGGAGCACCCATGGTTCGATTATCTTGTCCCTTATTGCATGGAACGTACAAAGGCCTTTAGGTTGCAGTATGGACGAAAGCCTTGCTTTTTCGATTGTCAATCGTCAATTTTTGCCTCCTAATCATCCTTTCAGGAGGCAACGTGACAAATTTAGTAAAAGGGTAGATCATGATCCTCAGTGCAGAGATTGTCAGTGTGAAGAAGTATTGCAACAATTAGATGCAATCGACGATTTTACCATACGGTACAAAATGTGGTCCACAAAAACCTCCAGGGTTTGGGGTATCTCATAATTGGGTGAAGAAGAGTATATTCTGGGAATTGCCTTATTGGCATACCAATCTTATTCGACACAATTTTGGATGTCATGCAAATTGAGAAAAATGTTTTTGACAATTTGGTTTAACACCTTGATGGATGTTAAGGGGAAAACTAAGATAATACAAATGCAAGAATGGATATGGCCTTCATTTGCAAAAGAAAAGAATTAGAATTAGTGAACAGTAATGGAAAAACATTAAAGCCTAAAGCTTCATTCACTCTAAGCAAGGGAGGAGCAAAAACGACTAGTGTGCTTGGGTTAAAGAGTTAAGGCATCCTGATGAGTTTGCATCAAATATAGCTCGGTGTGTTAATGTCGATGATTGCAAGTTCGTACGACATGAATCTCATGACTGTCACATTTTTATGCAGTGCTTACTTCCCATAGCTATTCGTGAGTTTTGTCCCAAATCCAATTTGGGATGCAATCACAGAGTCTATCTCATTTTTTTCAGAGATGTATGCTCACCGAAAATACGTGTAGATCACATGCAAGTTTTGCAAAGGATATTGTACAAACCATTTGCAAATTAGAGAAGATCTTTCCCCCTTCATTTTTTGATTGTATGGAGCATCTTCCAATCCACTTGCCTTATGAGGCTATGGTGGTGCGGACCAGTGCCATATCGATGGATGTATCCTTTTGAAAGGTAATCACTTATAGTTAATTATTATTCAATGTTATACTAATCTTTATCATCCCAAATATTCTATCTGAAAAAGTTAATAAAATTTTATTGCTTACAATATTCACTTCAGGTTTTTGCATCACTTAAAAAAGAAAATGAAAAATCCAGCTCATCCAGAAGGGGTCGATATGTATGGCATACATAAGGGAGGAGATTGGAAACTTTTGTGCCCTTGTATTTTGAACCTGAAGTTCAAACAAGATTGACCCGTCCACCACGTAATGATGATGGAGGAGATGTCGATCCGATGGGACGTTTGGTCCATTTTTAGACGTCCAGGTCGACCCAATTGGGCCGACAAAAAATAATGCTCGATACTTGGAGGAAGATGACTACAATGCTGCGTGTATATACGTGTTAATGAATTGTGAGGAAATAGTCCCCTATATTGAGTAAGTTATCTAAATCTAACTCATCGTTTAATGTTAAATAATATGGCTGATATAGTTATCTTATTTAGTTTCAAATGATATTGTAGGTCATTTGATAATATGATTAAAAGAGATCATCCAAATATCAGCGATGCACAATTAGAGAAAGCACGTCATGATCATTTTCCAAAATGGCTTAAACAATTTGTAAGTACTATAAAAATAGAACAATCAGTAGTTTGAACTTAAATTTTAAAATTTTAATGCTAGGTTTTGCGGGGTTTCAGGTATTTAAACATGCCACTCAAACAGATCCACGTATTATTGAGATTTCTCATGGTCCTGGACGTATGATCAGGAGTTATCAAGGTTATTTTGTAAATGGTTTCAAGTTTCATACGTTGGATTATGGTCGATCTCGAAAAACAATGAACAGTGGTGTTTGTGTCAAAGGCAGCTGCTACAATGATATTGATCGTGATTTTTATGGCATACTGATAGATATAATCGAATTAGAGTACTTTGGAATTGGGAATAAAGTTATGTTATTCAAGTTTCATTGGTTTGATACAAAACGAGGTCTTCATGTTGATCCCCGTCACGGTCTTGTTGATATCAAGCATAAATCTATACTTGCCAGTAACGAACCTTTTATATTAGCTGAACAGAGCCAACAAGTGTACTTTAGTCCTTATCCTTCTACAAAAAAAGATCATCGTCATTGGTGGGCCGTATTCAAAATAAAGGCACGAAGTAGATTTAATCTTCGACGAAATGACGGTGGACAGATTCTAGATTTGAACGAAGGAGTTTACCAAGAAGTGGAAGTTTCAAACCCTAGAATAGTTGCATATTCAGACGAATTGGACAACCCGACTGTTCATAGTAGTGTCGAATATGAAGAAGTCAATCAATTTGCAGAAGAAGAAGAAGAAGAAGGAGAAGAAGAAGAAGAAGAAGAAGAAGAAGAAGAAGAAGAAGAAGAAGAAGAAGAAGAAGAAGAAGAAGAAGAAGAAGAAGAAGAAGAAGAAGAAGAAGAAGAAGAAGTGAAGAAGAAGAAGAAGAAGAAGAAGAAGAAGAAGAAGAAGAAGAAGAAGAAGAAGAAGAAGAAGAAGAAGAAGAAGAAGAAGAAGAAGAAGAAGAAGAAGAAGAGAAGAAGAAGAGAAGAAGAAGAGAAGAAGAAGAAGAAGAAGAAGTGAAGAAGAGAAGAAG
Organism: Firmiana major; assembly: GCA_033439115.1. NCBI lineage: Eukaryota > Viridiplantae > Streptophyta > Magnoliopsida > Malvales > Malvaceae > Firmiana > Firmiana major. Next base: position 11,503,160 of record CM065905.1, read on the forward strand.
AAGAAGAAGAAGAAGAAGAAGAAGAAGAAGAAGAAGAAGAAGAAGAAGAAGAAGAAGAAAAGAAGAAGAAGAGAAGAAGAAGAAGAAGAAGAAGAAGAAGAAGAAGAAGAAAGAGAGAAGAAGAAGAAGAAGAAGGAGAAGAAGAAGAGAGAGAAGAAGAAGAAGAAGAAAGAAGAAAAGAAGAAGAAGAAGAAGAAGAAGAAGAAGAAGAAGAAGAAGAAGAAGAAGAAGAAGAAGAAGAAGAAGAAGAAGAAGAAGAAGAAGAGGAGGAGGATGAAGTATGGAATGATAAAACAGTTGGTAATGATAGAGAAGATGACAGTGATTACAATAATGAATAGTAAGAATTAAACATTAGATTGTAAAATAGATATTATTGGATTTCATTTACTTATTTATAAAGATAATTTTTTTATCTGTATTGCAGATGAGAAGATTGAAAAAGTTAGCACAATGATCACATAGGTCCAAGTCTCCTCTACCTGGATTGGAGTTTGACTATAATCTTGACTTTGACATTCAGCCTCAATCTCAGCAGCCTACTCCGTCTGATGCTCAGGCTCGTGATCGACCTTTAGCTCACTGTCCAAATCAGCCTCGTTCTCGGCCTCTCGCCCAACCAAATCCATCTTCGAGTCGACCTGATCCAGCTCCTGATAATGATGACGACGACGATGATGATGCCATTCCAGCTCCTCCATCAGCGGTAGAAGAACCATTACCCGGGTGAAGAATATCTAATGAGGAGGCTACACAAACTGCGGGTGGTAGTGGGAGTGGGAGTGGGAGTGGTGGTAGTGGTCGGAAAAGAACAAGAGACCCAAATCAAAGCCTTGAAACACCGTAAAACCCAGAGTATAGGTTATTCCTGGCTCCACTTGGTAACAGGTATATTGCTTCTACTTTTGTTTTATTTTCATACAACTATGATATTAAATATGGTATAATATTTGGCGATATCTTCTTTTTTGATTGGCAGTTCTTTTGAAGACTCGAAGGGTGTGAGGACTATATCCAATTTAATTAAATAACATTACTCAGAACCATGGCCAACATGGAAAACAGTTCCAAATGAAGTGAAAGCACAGATGTGGAATAAATTTCAAGTACATTACTTTGAAGTAAATAACTTGATAATTTGTCATAAACGTGTCGAAATGATAATTATCATTTGTTTCTGTTTGCAGGAGAAGTTCAGGTGGTCTGCTGACCAAACCAATAATGTCTATACAATTTGGGAGCACTTATGCAAGTCACGTTTTAGAGACCTGCTGCAGTTGGAAAGAAGACAAGCAATGCAATATTTTAATATGGATAAAATATCTGAATGTAAAGGGTACAACAAGTCGAAGTGGATTTCAGTCCAAATATGGGATCAATTAATTGAGAATGAATGGGGGACTGAAAGGTGGGAGGCGAAGTCAAAAAAAAGAAAACAGAATCGGTTGACGGAAAAAGAAGGAACGATAACAAAGCATACGAGTAGTTCTGTTTCTTTTTCGGTACATGAGTATAGGATGGTAAGTCCAAATAATAATTTTATTTATTTTACTGTTGACTTTCATATATTTTTATTTAAATGTAATTTTTATTCATTACTCGAATTTCATATCTTTTTATGAAAAATTGCATATCTTGTATTGTAGACGAAACGTCTAGGTCGAGCACTGACATATAAAGAATTGTTTGATCGGACGCATAGACGTTTAGGTGGAGATGGTGATTATGTGGACAACAAGTCCAAATCTGTCAGTGTACGTAATGCATTCTATTGGCTTCTAATACGGTTTTCCCGTTATTAAAGTTTACTGTTTATTATCCTTCTTCTAATTACATTGTAGGAAAAGTACACTACTTCATTGACTCAGAAATACGGCGAGGATATAAGCACCCATCCTCCTTTTGATCGAGCTGCATGGTGTGAGGTAATTGGAGGGATGGAGAGTACGCGTACACATACGTACGGATTTGGGACTAGGCCACATCGCCTTGATTTACAAATGGGCACAAACATTGCATTTGCCTCTGGTTCCACCCAATCTTCTTGCGCATCTCATTCAGCTTATAGTCATTTTCCTTATCCTACTCCTAGTGTGATGGGTACTCCTGACACAAATTCAGAGGTGCAGCAAGTGAAAGAGGATGTCAAAGTCATTTCAAACAAGATTGATAATCTGGAAGGAAAGTTGTCTGATTTTATAGATCAGATGATGAACTTGATAGCAAGGAATGCCAATAACACAGGAGCACCTGGACCTGGACCGTCTGGATCTGGAGGTCACCCTAATCAGTGAGAGTACACATTTTCTTTTATTTTCTTATGAATTCTGGATGATATTTGTGATGATGATTTGATCGGACTGTATATGATGATGATTTTCAATTAATAGTTGATGTTAGTTTTGACATATAATTGTGATATATATTTTATGTTTGTTTTTATCGATTTCTACAGCTCTGTTTCATTATTTTAGGTATACGGATTTAAGAGAAAAAATATTAAAAAATATATAGTTAAATTAGCTACGAAAATCCGTCGCTAAATCCTATTAGCGACAAAAAATTTAATTAATTAACAAAAATAAACATATAAATTAGCGACGAAAATCTGTCGCTAAAACACTTTAGCGATGAAAATTTCATTAAAATCAGCGACGGATTTCCGTCGCTAAAATGTTTCAGCGACGGAATTATTAGCGACGAAAATTTTCTTCGCTGAAACACTTTAGCGACGGAAATTTCATTAAATCAAATAGTAGTATCAGCGATGGATTTCCGTCGCTAAAATGTATCAGCGACGGAATTATTACCGACGGATTTTCGTTGCTGATTATTTTACCGATGGAACCTTATCCGTCTCTGATTCTTTTTACCGACGGAATTTTTAGCGACAGAAATCCATCGCGGATTCAATTTCGCGACGGAAAAAATAGCGTCAGAATTCTGTCGAAAAAAGTTTTCACCGACGGAATTTATTTGCGACGGAATTACCGACGAAAATTTTCCTTCAGCGACTTCAAATTTAGCAACGGAATTAGCGACGAAAAATTCTGTCGCTAATTCCGTCGCTGTTGCCTCTTTTTCTTGTAGTGATACCTATCTCTTGATGGAACGCAGCGGATACCAAAGATGCAAGTCCTCAGCCATGCTCAAACTACTGAAAGGACTCTGGAGAGGCGAAAAATAAGGGGGGTGAGCAAACCACATGCTCAGTAAGGCAATTATGCAAGTAAGTAGATAGCTCTACTATCTACATGCTCATAATGCCATGCCCTTAAATCCATTTCTTTTCGTTTAAATATCACGCATAAAATCATGCATACATCAATGCCATAGTTTATAAAAACTATTCGTGCATATAAAAATCATGCAACTCATGCATCAATGGCATTTTATGTAAAATAATAATTCGCATGAAGTAAATCAAGATCATGCATTATTTCATGCCATATAAAACAAATCATGAGAGACAATTCTTTTCATGAATTTGTGATTAAAGCATGAAAAAGTCATCATGCTACTGCATTTAAATCACTTCATTAAAGCTTAGTATAAAATAACCTCTCTGGGTCAACCATCTCATAAATCAATCTCAAACTCATTAAAAATTTCGTTATAAAAATTATGTTTTAAAATCACCCTTCTTTTAGGGTCACATGTCATAAAATCCTCTGAAAAATCTATCATCATAGAAAAAATCACATCATAGTAAAAATCACAAAATCGGGGGCCTGACCCCTCCCTCGGGTCTACCTTGATCTATCGAGACCAAAAGTTATATCATGTGAGACATGTAGTTGACTATATCAGTAACATCGAGGACTGTGGCCATATCCTAGTGATCCCTAGCTACACGGTACCTAATGTGCGGGGTATCACATCTGAAACGGGAGGTGGGTCAGTCCTACCACCAGAACAACATAAATACCAGGATTATGAGGGCAAGGCTTACAACCTCGTGGCTAATGCCACTCCACTCCAACAATCCCCACGATACAGCGTACTCCGCGTGACATACACAGTACAACGTACTCCATGAACCTAAATCATAGTCAGGGGTGCCTCAGTATGCACGTGTGGGCATATCGTCTCACCGCGACACACAGTTTACAGGAGGTTCCAACACGGCTATATGCATGTCATATAAATCCCTGTGCGAGCAAAGTTCCAGCACGGCTCCATGCATATTCATGATATCTAAAAACCTCGTGCGAGCGAACCTCCAACACGTTTTCATAAAAATCAGTAAAATCTGCGTATGATCAGCACTCCAGTACGGCTTTAAAAGAGTGATAAATTCATATAAAACATAAATCATTCAAAACTTTGTGCGAGCAATGCTGTAGCACGAATAAATGCTCAAGTAAATCAAAACTTCATGCGAGCAACACTCCAGCTCGTAAAACTCTTCTTATGATTCGATTTACATAAAACCATGTTTGCATCATTTGAATCATAAGAAATTACGATAAAATCAGGTCTTACATATATCTCCCCCACTTACGAAATTTGGTCCTCCAAATTAAAACTAAGTTAAATAGGTCAATAAACAACTCCGGGTACGTCTATCGCATCATACTCTTTAATTCTCGTGTGATTTTTTTTCGAAGTGTAATACTACCAAAGGACTTGACTAGGGAGATCATCTTAAGCCTCAATACTTTCTCCTTTCGTCTAATACTCGAATCGATTTTTCAACATATGACCTACTCTCTTTGAGTTTCAACGGTCTCTGTCTCTTGTCAGCATAGTTTTTTTGTCTGCTCTGAGGTATTCTTAATCTCTCACAATCAACTGAACACCTTCAGAGACTTATTATACTAATTCAGGAGCAATTTTCTGTCTGTCACCCACTTCTTCCTATCCAAGTCGGGGAACAACCCCTCAAGCCACACCATGTCTCATACAATGTTATCCCGATACTCAAGTGACAATTATCATTATTGGCGAATTCGATTAGTAACAAATGATCATCCCAGGAGCTTATAAAATCAATGGCACATGCTCTCATCATATCCTCCAGCATATATACAGTCCCCTCTGACTGACCATCTCTCTGAGGATAGAACGTTGTGCTAACACTCAATCAGGTTCCCATAGCTTCCTGAAAAATGTTCCCAGAAGTGGGAAGTGAAGCAGGAATCCCTATTTGATATCATGCTCCCTGGAACATTACATAATGTTTCACAATTTTTGTACACATAAATCCGCCTACACACTCATAGTATCTAGGGATTTCATAACCAGAAGGTGGGTAGACTTAGTCAATCTAGTGACTATCACCCAGATAGCCTTGTGATTCCTGCATTTCTCTATAACCCATCATAATATCCATGGTAACTTTCTCCCATTTTCGTGTCGATGTAGGTAGAGGCTGCAATAACCCTCAGACTTCTAGTACTCTACCTTACTTTGCTGACATACGAGACACTTCTCCACAATCTCTATAATGTCTCTTTTCATATCTAACCACCAATACCCTTTTCTGAGATTTTGATATATTTATTACTTTTCGGATACACTATATATTCCGAAGAGTGAGCTTTTGACAATAACACTATCTCATCAACTGTGGTCCTGGGGAGCACTTATGCTGTCTCTGGACCTCAGTAAGTCATCATTACTCACTGTGAACTCTGTCACTGTTCCTATCTGAATCTGACCCACACTATCGACACCATGCTGATCATCACGCTAAGCCTGTCAAATCCGATCACTCAAATTCGGTTCTAATCTCAGGCTAGCTGTCACATAATCACTGTCATCATCAGAAGGGATCATATCACTACTGAGGCTCACAACTGCTCTAGCAACTCACGCTCCCTGACCATCATATGTGGTTCCATCTCGAGGCTCTTTCTGCTCAAGGCATTAGCTATTACATTAGCCTTTCTTGGGTGGTACAATTTCCACAATCATAATCCCTCAGAAGCTCTAACCCTCTTTGTTCTCATATCTGACTTTTTCTGTGAAAACAGATACTCGCAACTTTTTATGATTGGTGCATATCTGAAATTTCTCGCCGTATAAGTGGTGGCGCCATATCTTCAGTGTAAACGCTTCGGCTGCCAACTCTAAATCATGGGTCGGATAGTTCCTCTCATGGTCCTTGAACTATCTGGATCCATAAACGACTATCTTTCCATTTTGCATCAATACACAACTTAATCCTTATTTTGAGGTATCCATACATACTGAAACCTCTTGAGCTGTTGGTTAGGGTGAGAATAATTATGGAGGTTAGTTTATTACTTATATATACTAAAAGTCACGGAAGCCATTTTCATTCTTATCATCCCACTGGCATGCAATCTTTTTTCCAAACGAGATGTGTCAACTGAGCAGCCCATTTCGAGAAACTCACAACACCTCGTCTGTAAGACAGTTTCCAGTTGCTACTCATGCTCTTCCTTGGACTTCGAATACATAAGGTTTAAATACTTTGTTCATCAATGCCCTATCGGTTACGAAAATAATCTTGGGCACATTCACATTTCGAATTCTTAACAGATGTTACCCAGACTTCAAATCAATCTCTAAAAAGATCTGCGCTTATCACAGCTGATCCAATAAATCATCTATAGTAGGGGGAAACACTTCTTCTTGATGTTAGCCTCGTTCGACAATCAAAATTTAATACATAGTCGGAGGCTTCCATTCTCTTTTCACCAACAGAACAAGTACTTCTCAAGTTACACATTCGGTCTGAGGAACGCTTATCCAATAACTCCTGTAATTATTTCTTTAGTCCTTCCATTTCCACTAATACCATTTTATACAGTGGTTTGGATATCGGCTCAGTACCAAGTACCAAATCAATACAAAACTTCATTCCTTTAACGGGGGGCAACCCTAGTAGATTATCCGAGAAGATATCAGGAAACTCCCAGTGCATTAGGATATCTATTAACTTCGGATGTGCCTTATCCATACCAACCACACAAGCGATGAAACATTCCCATCATTACACATCTCGTCCGTACAATCATTTACTCCTTTAATTACAATCGCTACTCCTCTTTCATTACATGTCAAAACTTACAGTATACTTTTCTGGGGTGAAAACATCACTATCTTTGGATAGCAATCTAAATAACATAGTTTGTAGTCAAATCAATCTATTCTCAAATATTAATTCAAAATTATTCATATTCCACTGAATAAAATCGGCTGACATATCCTTTTTCCTCCGTTTTCAACTTATAATCTCTTCATAATTATTCCGTTAGTTAACCCTCCTTCATTGGGGTGCTAACTATCAGCATTGTGCCCAAGGGTGTAGGCATTCGCGTCCTTCACTGACTTATATGCAAATGAGAGGGGTATAAATAGATGCATGACACCAAGATCAATTAAAATAATTACTTCATTATTCACAACCAGTGTGGTATCTTTCACCACATCAGATGAAACATCAGTTGTGTCATGTTCCAAGGCATACACTCGCCCTCGTCCAACAGCCTACTTTCCCTTTCTCTTCGGCTGTGGCCTCCCTTTTCGGTACAGAGATATCAACAGGGTTTTCTCTGTCTCTTTTCCCTTCTATGGGCAGTCTCACCCAACTCTGAGTAATTATTAAATAAATGGCTAGTCTTACCACACTTAATGCCTATTTTAGTCAATAAGGTGTGGGGCCTACTTCTGCGGTATCTACCACACATCCTACACTGCTCCGTAGCAAGTCGGGGTCCTCCAATCACAATACCCCTCGTAAGTGTTGAAACTAAATACACTAGGGGTTACCAATCATCTTACTCCATGACTAGACAGCTCTAAATCTCTTACCAAATGGTCTCTTTCCCGCTCTGACATCTCTGTCATCCTCTATTCTCTTTCTGTCTCTATTTCGACCCTTACTACCTTTCCCAATCTTAGAGGCGTGCAACTCATAATCTTATTCACACAATTGTAGTCTGCGCACTGCCTCGGCATAGGTAGTGATATCTAACGGGGCCAATCTGACTCTAATTGACAATCTGAGCCATTTCATGAACTTTTAGACATCTCGACTCTCACTGTTCATAGTGTAGGGGTCATACCTGCCCAGGAATATAAAATGAGTTTCATACTCGTCAATCAACCAGTTCCTCTGGGTCAGAGAAAAGAATTTTATATGTAATTTCCTTTAAGTAGTATCCGGGATATTCTGTCACCGGAATACATCTAGAATTATTTTCCATGTCCATTCTAGATGTCTAATTCTTAATATGGGCCGAGCGAAATTCCACCAATGCTCCGACGCGCCCTCAAATCCCATGCATACTTTGAGCAAATAGCTCCTAAAATATTCTCCACACTCCGCTCTAACCTCGTGAAGCGTGTCCCAATACTGTCTGATCTCTCTGTCAGAATCTATCCGATCTTTTTGTCGGACTAGTGGGGCATGCTCAACATTAGCCTCCACTTCAATCTCATCTTGAGTCTCATGTGGCGACTCAGTACGACTCTTAGGCCTCTCTCTACGGCCTCGAGCTCGTGTACTCGCCCCTCTACCATAGCGGCTATCAGTTAATGAGTCTATATTTTTGCATTTGAAACCAAATTCTTAGCTGCAATTTCATCTCGATATACAAAATTGTATCTAAACAATGCACAGTACATGGGGATGTAAACTTCCTTAACCATTAACATCGACTCATATCAGGCCAACTTAGCTCTGATACTAAAAACTATCACGAACCAAATTTCCTAAAAATCACTACAAATTTTTCATTTTTTCGTTTATTATTAAATTCTTACCTTCCTCTTATCATGACCATCCTACCAACAGTTGGGCTATGATTCGGTGTTAGTCCCCTCTCACCTATTTACTATTCCATTTCCATATTTACATTCATACATCAGGATTTACTATCCTTTGACTTTACCTAAATACATTTACAATGGTATTTACATAACCTTACATCCCTGACTTCATATCCGTTTACAGTACTGTGCATTTACATGTTCAGATACAAAATTATACAAATGTGTATACCTGTCTCTCGATGGAACGTAACGGATACCAAAGATACAAGTCCTCAGTCGCGCTCAAACTACTGAAAGTACTCTGGAGAGGAGGAAAATAAGGGGGGTGAGCAAACCACACACTCAGTAAGGCAATTATTCAAGTAAGTAGATAGCTCCACTATCTACATGCTCATAATGTCATGCCCTTAAATCCATTTCTTTTTGTTTAAATATCAAGCACAAAATCATGCATACATCAATGCCATAGTTTATAAAAACTATTCGTGCATAAAGAAATCATGCAACTCATGCATCAATGGCATTTCATGTAAAATCATAATTCGCATGAAGTAAATCAAGATCATGCATTATTTCATGCCATATAAAACAAATCATAAGAGACAATTCTTTTCATGAATTTGTGATTAAAGCATGGAAAACTCCTCATGCTACTGCATTTAAATCACTTCATTAAAGCTCAGTATAAAATAACCTCTCCGGGTCAACCATCTCATAAATCAATCTCAAACTCATTAAAAATTTCGTTATAAAAATTATGTTATAAAATCACCCTTCTTTAGGGTCACATGTCATAAAATCCTCTGAAAAATCTATCATCATAGAAAAAATCACATCACAGTAAAAATCACAAAATCGGGGGCCTGACCCCTCCCTCGGGTCTACCCTGATCTATCGAGACCAAAAGTTATATCATGTGAGACATGTAGTTGACTATATCAGTAACATCAAGGACTATGGCCATATCCTAGTGATCCCTGGCTACAAGGTACCTAGTGTGCGGGATATCACACCTGAAACAGGAGGTGGGTCAGTCCTACCGCCAGAACAACATAAATACCAGGATTATGAGGGCAAGGCTTACAACCTCGTGGCTAATGCCACTCCACTCCAACAATCCCCACGGTACAGCGTACTCCGCGTGACATACACAGTACAACGTACTCCGTGAACCCAAATCATAGTCAGGGGGTGCCTTAGTATGCACATGTGGCCATATCATCTCACCACAACACATAGTCTACAGGAGGCTCCAACACGGCTATATGCATGTCATATAAATCCTTGTGTGAGCAAAGCTCCAGCACTGCTCCATGCATATTCATGATATCTGAAAACCTCGTGCGAGCGAAGCTCCAACACATTTTCATAAAAATCAGTAAAATCTGCGTATGAGCAGCACTCCAGTACGGCTTTAAAAGAGTGATAAATTCATATAAAAAATAAATCATTTAAAACTTCGTGTAAGCAATGCTCTAGCACGAATAAATGCTCAAGTAAATCAAAACTTCATGCGAGCAACTCTCCAGCACGATTTCATGCATAAGTAAATCAAATCTCGTGCGAGTTACACTCCAGCACAGCTTTTATGCAATTAAATCTATTAAATCACGTATGAGCAAGGCTCAAGTACGACTTTTATGCAATTATAATATCAAAACAGGATGCGAGCTAAGCTCTAGCACCTCTCATGCATGTCAAATCATTAAAACTAGTGCGAGCTATCGCTCTAGCACCTTTTTATGCATATCAAGTCAAAACAAGGTGCGATCTAGGCTCCAGCACCTCTCGTGCATTTCACAATAATAAAAATCAGTACGAGCTAAGCTCTAGCACATTTCATGCATATGATGTCACACAAATCGGTACGAGCAATCGCTCCAACACCACTATGCACACTCACAAACTCAGATATAGTGTGAGGAAATGCTCCAGCACCATCTGGTTCCATATAAACTTGATAGTTAGCCCATTTTTCGAAGAAATTTAATTTAAATCTTAATAACATTTACATAGTGTTATCTTGTGAAATTTATGCAATTACTGGCCAATCTACCAATTTGCTTTGCTAAAATTTAATGGAAAGCTTTCAAATCATGCATTTCATGCATGTCATGCTTTCACCATCCTTAGGTGAATTTTTCCTTAGTAAGGGTAACATAGTCTTTTACCCATCCCGGGTCTTTAAAATTTTTACTCCATTTCTAGGGTTTTTATACATTTTCAGTGTATGTAAAAGCTGTTAAAAATACGCGTAGCTACCTCTAGCTACTAGCAAAATTCCCTTACCTCATTTTTCTGTACAGTCTGACCTTTCCACTGATATCTCATCACGCAATCCGATTTGCTCCCAATCCAATCTTCGAAACTGCGTATAATTATTCATCAGGTCAAATACAATATAATTAATTGTATTTCATATTTTATGGGCTTAATTTAAATCATTGGGCCCGTTTACCCCTATTGGGTCCGGTTGCACTATAATGGGCCTTAAACGGCCTTAAACCTGTTTTTCACTTACTATTCACATTATCGAGGCCTATTGGGCCTATCAGTATTTATTGGGCCTCGTTCTAAACTCTCGAATAGCTCAATTAATTATTTACGACAATTTATCTCTAATTCCAGAATTTAATTCATTTTATACAGAATTAATCCGTAAAAATATGCGGTAAATTTCTAACACGCATAACTATGCAAATTATCGTAAATAAGGGTTACTTACCTGAGATTCCATGATAGTACAAAAATCGAGGCTAACTCGAGCTCTCGTTTGACGTCAATTGTCGAGCTACACAATTACATATTTTTTCAGGTAAATTTTCAATCAAATATTAATCAAATTAAATATTCTAAAATTTAAATCGATTAATTTCGACCGCTTACCGGCTTACCCGCAACTCGACTGCATCACCGGGATTTTCCCTAATTTTTCCTCTTTTTCTTTTTCCCTTTTTTCTTTTTCTTTTCTTTTCTTTCTTTTCTTTTTAGCTGAACCGATCCGGTCTGGTTCAGCATACCTGCACTGCACTAAATCGGTTCGTACCGGTTCAGGCTCATCTTCGTTGTTCCAGTCGATTCTCAGGCCATTTTTTGTCAGACCCGAGTTTTTGATTTACGTATGTAGCTTGTACCTTATGATTCCTATGTGTACGAACTTTATATTTCATAGTTGAATCATAAGAAAAGTATTTACTATCGTGCAATCGATTTATTGAGAATTAAAAATGCATGTAAGCTACATAACAGCAAGATAAGGGTTAAAGTGATTTTCGAGCAAGTACAGGGGTAAGACGGTCAAATGACCAAAATTCGATATAAATCCGATGAGGAAATTTCATTAAAAATATGAAATCGAGAGATCTTGATCAATAACGAGGAAAATATTGAATTTCGAGTCCAATTGATCGAGATATGAATTTAATTAATATTTTTGAAATTTTTATCTCGAAAAACGAGCCCAAAAATAGTGAAAAAATATACCGAAAAGGTAAAATCGGACTGATAAATTCATTTACGGACTAAATGAATTTAATTAGAATTTTTTAGAATTTTTGGGATATTTTTGGGATTTTTATTATTATTTTAATGAGTAAAATAATAATAAAAAAATTAATTATAAAAAAAAACAACAAAAACAGAAATCAGAAAAAAACGCGGGGAGAGAGAAGGAACGAAGCTGACCGAGAGAGAAGTAGACACCGGCGACGAACCAGCGGCCGACGGCGCGAGGACTGCTGGGCAACGGAACGACCGGCACCGGGGAAGAGCTCGACGGCCATCACGCGCCTGGAAACGCCGCCGGCGGTGAGATCTGCGAGAGGGAAACCGCGGGAGAGAAAGACGGATTCGACGGAATCCGGCGTCGGTAAACCCCAGACGAGGCCAAAAGAAGCCTCTAGAGGTGAGGCCGAACCATTTGGCGGTGGAATCGGCCGGAGAACCGATCGGACGGCACCGGAACGGCGAAAGGAGCCTAAACCGGTCGGCCGGTTCAGTGAAAAGTGACTGTGCTGAACCGGACCGGACCGGTTTAGCCAAGGAGAAAAGGGGAAAAAGAGGAAAAAGGAAAGAAAAAGGAAAAGAAAAATTTTTGGGATTTCACCGGACTTCGGGTAAGTCGATACGAGGTCAAAAGTGACCAATTTAATTTCTGATAAATTTATTTAAATTATATTTAATCAGAAATTGACCCGGAGTTAAATATATGAAATTGTGCAGTTCGATGATTAATTCTGAACGGAAGCCCGATCGAACTCCGATTCGTGCACCATCGCACAATCTCGGGTAAGTAAAGCTCATTTACGACAATTTATATGATTTATGCGTATTTAAGATTTAATTTACGCATTTCGGATTAAATTTTGGATTTAGTGAATTATATTCAGAAAATTGAATAAAATGTCGTAAATGATATACGGGCTATCCAAAGAGCTTGGAATAAAGCCCAATGGGTATTGATAGGCCCAATGAGTCGATAGACCTTGATGAACGAGCTTAATACGGATTAAGGCCCGATTAACGTGATTAAGGCCCATTAAGCGTAAAAGGGCCAATTTAAGTGAAATAAACTGTATTAAATGTGTAATACAGTAAGAAAAGTGTAATTAACTCAGTGAATGATTAAATGCAGTTCCAGAGTCATATTGAGAGTTGATCGGACTGCGAGATTAGACAGCACAGAGGAAGAGAGGTCACACGACGTGATCCGAGGTAGGGGACTCTTGCAAGTAGCTAGAGATATCTGTGCATATTTTCATTGGATTTGACATTCACTGAAATTGTTTGAGGGTCAGAGAGAACCTATAATAATTATAGGGACCCGATATGGGTAAATTACGATTTTGCCCATAGTTAGGCAAAAAGTGAAATTTTGGGAAAAGTGGTAAAAAGCATGGAAATGATGTTTTGAGTGGTTTTTACTGCTGTGTAGCAGAAGAGTAGGTGGATGGGCTAATGTTTTGAGGTCGATGTAAATTAAGCACACTTTATAGTGCTGATTTTAGTGATTTTTAACATCCCTATTTTTAAAGAGCCATCTACCGAATTATGTGGAAACAATCGTGCTAGAGCATAACTCGCACTTGATTTCAGATGTTTTTCACATACATTAGTGCTGGAGGTTGACTCGCACTACATTTATTTGACATGCATGATAGAGTATTGGAGCATTGCTCGTACTCAGTTTTTATGTGATTTGTGCATGATAGAGTGCTGGAGCGTTTAGCTCGTACTCGAGTTTTACATGAGATGCATGACCTGGTGCTGGAGGTTCACTCGCACTAGTGTTGATATTTTGACATGCATATACAGTGTTTTGAGGCGGAGTGTTGACTGTGTGTCACACTCAAGACGCGCACTGTAGTTTTTGGTGATATACACACATGTTAGAAAACCGTGATGATTTCCTCCGTGTAGACTGAGTGTCACATTGTTGAGATGTTCTCACGTGAATTTAGAGACGTGGCATTTATTCCATAGTATGAGGGCTAAGACCTATGGCAGGCACCCCACTATGATGTATTTCCATGGTATGAGCGGCTAAGACCTATGGCAGGCACCCCGACCATGATGTATGGGTCCACGAGTGTACGATGTACCGTGCGTGTGGCATGGAGTACCTTGTACCGTGTTTTGTGTTGTGGAGTTGTGGAGGAGAGTTGTTGATAGCTGACGATTGTGATGGACTGACCCCCCTCCCGTTACAGCAGTGATAACCCGTACACCGAGTACTGTGTTGCCTGGGATTTCACCACATGTTAGGATATGTACATAGTCCGGAGATACTCTCTAACAGTAAGATCCTTAAGCCCAACATCCTTAAGCCAGAATAGGCGGGGAGGCTCTGTTCGGCGGGGAGGCTCTGTTCGGCGGGGAGGCTCTCTTACATAGTCTAGAGAGATTGCATTTAGCCACTAAGTCTCGCAAGGTATATCACATGTATTTTATGATACGGGTAGACCTAAGGGATGGGTCGAAACCCAGTTTATTTGTGTTGTGATGAGAAATGCCATATTTACTGTGTTTTGAATGTAAATGGCATATTTTATATAAAGGCATTCTTAAATGATTTAATATGCACTGTTTTGCATGAATGCCTCTGATTGATAAACCAGCATGTGTTTAGTACATGGGATTTTAAATCTGTACTATATTATATATATTTTAAACATGCTTTTGAAATGAGAGAAGGAAAGGCAAAGCACTATTTTCAAGTAGATAGTATGGATGTCTACTTGCTTGCCTGATTTCCTTACTGAGCGCGTTGATAGCTCATCCCATTCATTTTCCCCCCATCTCTACAGATTCTCATCAGTAGATCGAGTCGGCCAGGGTATTGCATTCCTTTGATCCGCTGCCACTCCCCATCTAGCGAAAGGTATACACACGCGTACTCTTTTGTATCTGAACAATGTATAAACACAGTGATGTACACGGTTTTAATATTGGGATGTAAATGTAATGATGTAATTATATTTAAGTATATGAATTTACTTATGATATGAAAGTCATGTATGTATGATACGTGAAAGAATGGTAAGGTATGTATGGATGAGAAGACTGATGCCTATTCACAGCCCAACTGTTGAGGAGATAAAGCGAAAAATTTATTGTGGTTTTTGGTAAAGTCGCGTGTGGGAGGAGGGCGTGACAGAGTGGTATCAGAGCGTAGTTGGTCTGATGTGTCTAGGCATTTGTAATTAGGAAAATGTACATCCCCAAATCACTGTGTTTTGTTCAGTTACAATTGTGCATACAAGATGGGAGTTGGACAAATTAATATTTGTGAATGCAGGAATTGAGCCATTATGGCAAATACCCGCCGTGGTAGAGGGGCGAGGGGTTGGGCTGGAGGCCGTAGAGGTAGGCTGGCTAGCCAGGGTGAGTCTTCGACTACCCATACACCCCCAGGTACTGCTGAGGTACCAGATACGACTGAGGCACGCTTCACGAGGATAGAGAGTAGCCTGGAGGTGATAGTAGGGTTGTTGGCACAGACTTTGCCAGGTAGACAGAGGCAGGATGCAGAGACTGCGACAGGGGAGGCAGTTGCACCTGATACACCTGCGCAGCCTGTACAGAGGCCACAGACTACTGATACTCCTACACCCCCACCAGCTCAGGGTGGTAGAGGATATGGGTGTGATTTGGATCGGTTGCGACAGTTCCAAAAGCTTGGACCTCCATCTTTTCGAGGGGTCAAGGACCCAGCCAGTGCTGAGGAGTGGATTGGCTAGATGGAGAAGTTGTACGACTTCTTTGATTGTACGACTTCAGAGAGAGTCGCATTTGCTGCGTTCCTACTGAAGGGAACGGCAGAGCATTGGTGGAAGTCCACCAGGCCGATATTGAGAGCCCGACATGCTGAGATTAGTTGGGAGATGTTTCTAGAGGCCTTCAGGAGGCAGTTTGTTCCTGATACTGCGCAGCGTAGACTGCAGGCTGAGTTTTTGGGATTGAGCCAGGGGAGTCTCACAGTGGATGAGTACGAGACTAGATTTTTGGCCCTGGGGAGATATGATCTCGATACCATGTACAGTGAGACCAGGAAGGTCCCCAGGTTTGTAGACGGATTGAGACCGGTGTTGCGGTCTAAATTGGTACCACTGGACATTGGTACATATGATGAGGCAGTGCGCAGGGCGCAGCTTTGTGAGCAGGATTATGAGAGGCATTTCTCTGAGTTTGGGAAGTTCAGTAGGAGCCGAGATAGAGAGAGGAAGAGGCCGGCTAGAGATAGAGGGTTCAGTTATCGAGGAGGGATGAGACTCTTCGGTAAGGGACCACGGATAAAGGAGGTGCGAGAGCGACCAGTCAGACCTCCTACATACCCGGCCATAGCTCCGACGAAGGGCATTGTGATTGGAGGACCGAGGCCTACTACTGATCAGTGCAGCCGATGTGGTAGACATCATGGCGGTAGAGCTTGTCCGTTGAGCCCTGTTGTGTGTTTTCGATGTGGGAAACAGGGGCATATTGCTAGAGAGTGCCCAGAGACATATGTGATTGCCCCACAGAAGGGCAGGGAGCATGATAGAGCTCCAGCTGGTACGTCTGCTCAGAGAGGTAGAGCGACGGCAGAGGAGAAGGGGAAGCAAGTGATGGGTCGAGGGTAAGTACATGCCTTGAACCAGGACACAACTGATGCTTGTACGAATGTGATTAGAGGTTTCATTGCGTACGTGGTGGATATGGATAAGGTACATCCGGAGTTTGTAGATATTTCTGTGGTCAGTGAGCACCCAGATGTTTTCCCGGATGAGTTGCTAGGGTTACCACCAGACAGAGAGATTGAGTTCTGTATAGTGCCTGGTACTGAGCCTATTTCTAGACCACTGTATCGTATGGCCTTAGTTGAGTTGGAGGAGCTCAAGAAACAGTTGCAGGAGCTGTTGGATAGGGGTTTTATCAGACCGAGTGTTTCATCGTGGGGAGCACCGGTTCTGTTTGTGAGGAAGAAGGATGGAAGTCTCCGATTGTGTATAGATTACAGATTGTTGAATAAGGCTACCATCAAGAATAGATACCCCCTTCCACGCATTGACGACTTACTGGATCAGCTTCGGGGAGCGCAGGTCTTTTCTAAGATTGATCTGAGGTCTGGGTATCATCAGTTGAGAGTTCGGAGTGGAGATGTACCCAAGACAGCATTTAGGACTCGATATGGCCACTATGAGTTCCTAGTTATGCCATTTGGACTGACGAATGCTCCCGCAGCTTTCATGGCTTTGATGAACGATGTGTTCAAGCCATATTTGGATCAGTTTGTTATCGTATTCATCGATGACATATTAGTATATTCGAGATCCGAGGAGGAGCATGAGGAGCACCTTAGGATTGTATTGCAGACTCTACGAGTGCTGCAGTTGTATGCTAAACTCAGCAAGTGTGATTTTTGGTTGACAGAGATCTCGTTTTTGGGACATGTAGTGTCGAGGGATGGTGTATCAGTAGATCCATCCAAGATTGAGGCTGTAGTTCAGTGGGAACAGCCGAGGACAGTTACAGAGATCAGGAGTTTTTTTGGGTTTAGCAAAGTACTATCGAAGATTCGTTGAGGGATTTTTGAAGTTGGCTGCTCCGTTGACACTTCTCACTCGGAAGAATGTTGCATTCGTGTGGGATGAGGATTGTGAGAGGAGTTTTCAGGAGCTGAAGAGTCGATTGACCACCGCTCCGATTCTCACTATTCCTACCAGCTCAGGAGGATTTTCAGTATATACCGATGCTTCGCATCAGGGACTGGGCTGTGTGTTGATGCAGGATGGGAGGGTAGTTGCTTATGGATCCAGACAGCTGAAGGACCATGAGAAGAACTATCCAACCCACGATTTAGAGTTGGCAGCAGTAGTGTTTGCGTTGAAGGTATGGCGCCACTACTTGTATGGTGAGAAGTTTCAGATTTTTACCGACCACAAGAGCCTCAAGTACCTGTTCTCACAGAAGGAGCTGAACATGAGACAGAGAAGATGGCTAGAGTTTCTGAAGGATTATGATTGTGAGATACTTTATCATCCGGGTAAGGCTAATGTTGTAGCAGATGCTTTGAGTAGGAAGAGCCTTGGGATGGTATCGTATATGATGGTCAGGGAGCACGAGCTGCTAGAGTAGTTTGCTAGCCTCAGTTTAGGAGTTGTGCCTTCGGACAGAGATGCGAATTGTATGATTGCGAGTCTACGCTTAGAGCCAGATCTGTTGGATAGGATCAGACAGGCTCAGCAGACAGATCTGCAGTGCATCGATGTGATTGGTAGATGCAGAGGGGCACAGCGATAGATTTTGAGTTGAGTTCTGATGGACTACTGAGGCACAGAGGGAGATTGTGTGTTCCCGAGGACCCAGAACTCAGGAGATTGATATTGTCAGAAGCTCATTCCTCGAGGTACACGTTGCATCCGGGGAGTGGCAAGATGTATCAGAACCTCTGGAAGGTGTACTGGTGGTCAGGTATGAAGAGAGATGTGGCAGATTTTGTGGCGAGATGTCTCGTATGTCAGCAGGTGAAGGTAGAGCATCAGAAACCTGCAGGATTGTTGCAGCCTCTACCTATACCGACATGGAAATGGGAGCATATCACCATGGATTTCGTGATGGGTTTACCGAGGACCCGGAGGAATCACGATGCTATATGGGTGATCGTTGATAGACTGACGAAGTCAGCCCACTTCCTAGCTATGAGAGCTACCGATACTCTGAGTACATTGGCAGGGTTGTATGTACGCGAGGTAGTGAGGTTGCATGGTATTCCAGTGAGCACTGTTTCGGATAGGGATTCCCGCTTCACTTCCCACTTTTGGGAACATTTTCAGGAAGCTATGGGAACCCAGTTGAGTTTGAGCACAGCTTTCCATCCTCAGACAGATGGTCAGTCAGAGAGGACGATACAGACTCTGGAGGATATGTTGAGAGCATGTGTGCTGGATTTTAGAGGCTCCTGGGATGATCATTTGCCACTAGCCGAGTTCGCCTACAACAACAGTTATCATTCGAGTATCGGGATGGCACCGTATGAGGCCTTGTATGGCCGTAGATGTCGTTCCCCTATTGGATGGGAAGAAGTGGGTGACCGTAAGATTTTTGCTCCTGATATGGTTACACAGGCTTCTGAGGATGTCCGGTTGATAGTTGAGAGATTGAGGACAGCTCAGAGTCGACAGAAGAGTTATGCTGACAGGAGACGTAGGCCACTTGAGTTCGCAGTTGGTGAGTCCGTGTTTCTGAAGGTTTCTCCTTCCAAGGGTATAGCGAGGTTTGGGAAGAGAGGTAAATTGAGTCCTCGCTACATTGGACCCTTTGAGATACTTGATCGAGTGGGAGATAAGGCTTATAGGTTGGCATTGCCACCAGATTTGTCAGGCGTGCACAACGTCTTCCACATTTCGATGCTTAGGAAGTATCACCCGGATCCGGCACATGTGATTAGTTATGAGCCTTTGGAGCTCAGTGAGGACATGTCATATGTTGAGAGGCCGATTCGAATACTGGATAGGAAGGAGAAGGTTTTGAGATCGAAGACTATCGGGTTAGTGAAGGTACTATGGCAGCATCACACTTCCGAGGAGGCTACTTGGGAGTTAGAGAGCTTGATGCGAGAGAAGCACCCCCAGTTGTGTGAGGATTGATTTGGTTCTAATTTGGAGGACCAAATTCTTTTAGTTGGGGAGGATTGTCAGACCCGAGTTTTTGATTTACGTATGTAGCTTGTACCTTATGATTCCTATGTGTACGAACTTTATATTTTATAGTTGAATCATAAGAAGAGTATTTACTATCGTGCAATCGATTTATTGAGAATTAAAAATGCATGTAAGCTACATAACAGCAAGATAAGGGTTAAAGTGATTTTCGAGCAAGTACAGGGGTAAGACGGTCAAATGACCAAAATTCGATATAAATCCGATGAGGAAATTTCATTAAAAATATGAAATCGAGAGATCTTGATCAATAACGAGGAAAATATTGAATTTCGAGTCCAATTGATCGAGATATGAATTTAATTAATATTTTTGGAATTTTTATCTCGAAAAATGAGCCCAAAAATAGTAAAAAAATATACCGAAAAGGTAAAATCGGACTGATAAATTCATTTGCGGACTAAATGAATTTAATTAGAATTTTTGAGAATTTTTGGGATATTTTTGGGATTTTTATTATTATTTTAATGAGTAAAATAATAATAAAAAAATTAATTATAAAAAAAAAACAACAAAAACAGAAATCAGAAAAAAACGCGGGGAGAGAGAAGGAACGAAGCCGACCGAGAGAGAAGGAGACACCGGCGACGAACCAGCGGCCGACGGCGCGAGGACTGCTGGGCAACGGAACGACCGGCACCGGGGAAGAGCTCGACGGCCATCACGCGCCTGGAAACGCCGCCGGCGGTGAGATCTGCGAGAGGGAAACCGCGGGAGAGAAAGACGGATTCGACGAAATCCGGCGTCGGTAAACCCCAGACGAGGCCAAAAGAAGCCTCTAGAGGCGAGGCCGAACCATTTGGCGGTGGAATCGGCCGGAGAACCGGTCGGACGGCACCGAAACGGTGAAAGGAGCCTGAACCGGTCGGTCGGTTCAGTGAAAAGTGACTGTGCTGAACCGGACCGGACCGGTTCAGCCAAGGAGAAAAGGGGAAAAAGAGGAAAAAGGAAAGAAAAAGGAAAAGAAAAATTTTCGGGATTTCACCGGACTTCGGGTATGTCGATACGAGGTCAAAAGTGACCAATTTAATTTTTGATAAATTTATTTAAATTATATTTAATCAGAAATTGACCCGGAGTTAAATATATGAAATTGTGCAGTTCGACGATTAATTCCGAACGGAAGCCCGATCGAACTCCGATTCGCGCACCATCGCACAATCTCGGGTAAGTAAAGCTCATTTACGACAATTTATATGACTTATGCGTATTTAAGATTTAATTTACGCATTTCGGATTAAATTTTGGATTTAGTGAATTATTTTCAGAAAATTGAATAAAATGTCGTAAATGATATACAGGCTATCCAAAGAGCTTGGAATAAAGCCCAATGGGTATTGATAGGCCCAATGAGTCGATAGACCTTGATGAACGGGCTTAATACGGATTAAGGCCCGATTAACGTGATTAATGCCTATTAAGCGTAAAAGGACCAATTTAAGTGAAATAAACTGTATTAAATGTGTAATACAGTAAGAAAAGTGTAATTAACTCAGTGAATGATTAAATGCAGTTCCAAAGTCATATTGAGAGTTGACCGGACTGCGAGATTAGACAGCACAGAGGAAGAGAGGTCACACGACGTGATCCGAGGTAGGGGACTCTTGCAAGTAGCTAGAGATATCTGTGCATATTTTCATTGGATTTGACATTCACTGAAATTGTTTGAGGGTCAGAGAGAACCTATAATAATTATAGGGACCCGATATGGGTAAATTACGATTTTGCCCATAGTTAGGCAAAAAGTGAAATTTTGGGAAAAGTGGTAAAGAGCATGGAAATGATGTTTTGAGTGTTTTTTACTGCTGTGTAGCAGAAGAGTAGGTGGATGGGCTAATGTTTTGAGGTCGATGTAAATTAAGCACACTTTATAGTGCTGATTTTAGTGATTTTTAACATCCCTATTTTTAAAGAGCCATCTACCGAATTATGTGGAAACAATCGTGCTAGAGCATAACTCGCACTTGATTTCAGATGTTTTTCACATACATTAGTGCTGGAGGTTGACTCGCACTACATTTATTTGACATGCATGATAGAGTATTGGAGCATTGCTCGTACTCAGTTTTTATGTGATTTGTGCATGATAGAGTGCTAGAGCGTTTAGCTCGTACTCGAGTTTTACATGAGATGCATGACCTGGTGCTGGAGGTTCACTCGCACTAGTATTGATATTTTGACATGCATATAGAGTGTTTTGAGGCGGAGTGTTGACTGTGTGTCACACTCAAGACGCGCACTGTAGTTTTTCGTGATATACACACATGTTAGAAAACCGTGACGATTTCCTCCGTGTAGACTGAGTGTCACATTGTTGAGATGTTCTCACGTGAATTTAGAGACGTGGCATTTATTCTATAGTATGAGGGCTAAGACCTATGGCAGGCACCCCACTATGATGTATTTCCATGGTATGAGCGGCTAAGACCTATGGCAGGCACCCCGACCATGATGTATGGGTCCACGAGTGTACGATGTACCGTGCGTGTGGCATGGAGTACCTTGTACCGTGTTTTGTGTTGTGGAGTTGTGGAGGAGAGTTGTTGATAGCTGACGGTTGTGATGGACTGACCCCCCTCCCGTTACAGCAGTGATAACCCGCACACCGAGTACTGTGTTGCCTGGGATTTCACCACATGTTAGGATATGTACATAGTCCGGAGATACTCTCTAACAGTAAGATCCTTAAGCCCAACATCCTTAAGCCAGAATAGGCGGGGAGGCTCTGTTCGGCGGGGAGGCTCTCTTACATAGTCTAGAGAGATTGCATTTAGCCACTGAGTCTCGCAAGGTATATCACATGTATTTTATGATACGGGTAGACCTAAGGGATGGGTCGAAACCCAGTTTATTTGTGTTGTGATGAGAAATGCCATATTTACTGTGTTTTGAATGTAAATGGCATATTTTATATAAAGGCATTCTTAAATGATTTAATATGCACTGTTTTGCATGAATGCCTCTGATTGATAAACCAGCACGTGTTTAGTACATGGGATTTTAAATCTGTACTATATTATATATATTTTAAACATGCTTTTGAAATTAGAGAAGGAAAGGCAAAGCACTATTTTCAAGTAGATAGTATGGATGTCTACTTGCTTGCCTGATTTCCTTACTGAGCGCGTTGATAGCTCATCCCATTCATTTTCCCCCCATCTCTACAGATTCTCATCAGTAGATCGAGTCGGCCAGGGTATTGCATTCCTTTGATCCGCTGCCACTCCCCATCTAGCGAAAGGTATACACACGCGTACTCTTTTGTATCTGAACAATGTATAAACACAGTGATGTACACGGTTTTAATATTGGGGATGTAAATGTAATGATGTAATTATTTTTAAGTATATGAATTTACTTATGATATGAAAGTCATGTATGTATGATACGTGAAAGAATGGTAAGGTATGTATGGATGAGAAGACTGATGCCTATTCACAGCCCAACTGTTGAGGAAATAAAGCGAAAAATTTATTGTGGTTTTTGGTAAAGTCGAGTGTGGGAGGAGGGCGTGACATTTTTGGTGCTGTTCAGAGCGTCATGGCCTAGGTGTTCTTTGTCGGGCCTCGGGTTGGATCGAAACTACGCCGATGGCCGTCGATTCCTTTTTCTCTCTTTCGGCCTCCCCTTTGTCGATCTCCTCTTTCCAACGACATCGGCAAGCGTCGCGGCTGCCGGTGGTTCCCACGATGTTCGTCGGCCTTCGCCGGCCCTCGCCTAGGGTTCTTGGTCGCTAATGGCTCGCCAGTGAGGGAAATTGACTCCCTTGGCTTCCGTTGGTCTTTGCCTTTCTAGAAATCGCATTTTCATGATTTCTGCTTTTTTTAATTTTATTTTTTATTTATAATTTATTTTATTATTATTTTATTCATTATAATATTATAAAAATCCCAAAATATCTTCAAAAAATCTTATTTTATTTATTTAATCAATAAATGAATATATCAGTCTTATTTTGTCTTTTTGGTATATTTTTCCAATATTTTCGAGATAATTTCTCGAAGTGAAAATTTTGGTTTATTCCAATAAATTCATATCTTGATCAATTAGACTCGAAATTTAATTATTTCTTCCTTTTTGATCAAGATTTCTCAAATCTATATTTTTAATGAAATTTTTCTTATCGAATTTATACCAGATTTTGGTCTTTTGACCGTTTTACCCTTCTACACGTTCGGGACCAAACCAATCCAACTTCCCTTCACGAACACTCACTCATTTCGGGTTTTAAATCCTTATCTCCAGTCAGAATCTCATTCGTTTAATTTGTGACAATTTCAATCCTTCACTTGATCTTTAAATGCATTCAGGAATTTTTATTCATTCCATTTGCATTTTTCATTCATGTAAAACTCTTCTTATGATTCAATTTACATAAAATCATGTTTACATCATTTGAATCATAAGAAATTACGATAAAAATTGGGTCTTACAATACCGAACACTATCGTCCTTCACATCTTTTCATCACGTTTCTGCTGAGCTCTCGGGTTTGGCTCCCAATGAAGCCAAACCTTGTTACATGATACTCCATCCAACATCGTCACAATAGCCAATTATTTGAGCATGCCAGGTTGATTTCAAAGGATACCAATCCTTGTTTCCCTTAAATTAAATTAATGGCCTAAAAATTTATAACACTTTATAATTTAGTTGATAGGAGTATAATTTTCATACTACATTCCATTTAGTATTATGTATAATTATATATTCATTTATACTTCAAAATAAATATTCATTTGCTTGAATTTGTCAAGATTCCTCATCTACCATTATAATTGTCACGACCCAAAACTACCCAAAAATCAGAGTAAATTTTTCGCGTTTTGTTAATTTCTTTCATGCTTACCTGTCCTCTGATCGTGACCACACTCCACTAACAATTGGGCTGTGCGTCAATGCCAGTCCCACCATTCATTTACCATATAACTTAATTCTTTCTCAGTCATTTATAAGTGTTTACAATATTTATACATCCCCTAAAGTTACTTACAAACATGTTACTGTGCTATGCTTATTTAAATACAATATGTACAAGTGTATATACCTTAAATGATGGGCAACAGCAGATATCCGGAATGTAGTACTCAGTCGCCTCAACATCTACTGGAGATTATCTGTGTGAGAAAATGAAAGGGGTGAGCACATCAAGCTCAGTAAGGTAATCCTACGAACAAGTAGGTAACCATACTACCTACATGAACGTGGTGCCATGTATAAACCAACCTTTCTCCACACATTTTAAAACTGATGCTATGATTCATGATGTCATGTAAAACACGTTCGCATGGAAAATTCAACATGCAACTCTTTTTAAATCATTTCTTTCTGATTTAAAAATTTAATAATAAAGTCAGGACTCAATCCCTCCCTCGGGTGGTCCTGACTCACACAAAACCATGAAAATCAGTTTACATCACACATGGGTTTAAAAAGCATGGAAATAACATTATGCAAATCTGATTTAAAACCCAGTTTTGATCTCATCAAAATCGTCAACATGCGAGACTAGGCAACATCTGTATATCGGTAATAACCAGGACTATGGCCGTGTGTCCTCGTGAGCCCCTCTGCTACACGGATCCTAGTGTACGGGGTCTCACCCTGATCAGAAACCGCCCGGGAGGTGGGTCAATCCAACCCGCCAGTCTTATCCGATCCCACGCATCCGAAGATACCACACGATACATCGTACTCCATGCTACTTACATGGTACATCGTACTCCGTGGACCCATATATCATACCCTATCTCAGAACGCACGTGCGAGCCTATTTAGTCGGTGACACACAGCCTACCCGACTCTCCAAGCACGGCTCATCGCATGTTCTCATAAAAATCAGTGGGGGTGCGAACAATGCTCCAGCACTCTCGTCAATTCAAGTAAAACTAGTACGAGCTAAGCTCTAGCACTCTGTATGCAAACCATGTGAAAATCTGGTGCGAGCGAAGCTCCAACACCCTGTCTCAAAAATCATATAAAAATATGGTGCGAGTTAGACTCTAACACTTTGTCACGAAAATCATGTAAAACCTGGTGCGAGTTATACTCTAGCACCGTATCACGAAAATCATGTAAAATCAGGTGCGCGTTAGACTCCAGCACCAATGCATATAAAACTCTAGTGCGAGCTCTCACTCCAGCACTAATGCATGCATCACCCAAATCAAAATATCATGCGAGCTGAGCTCTAGCACGTCACATGTCAATAAAAAAACGTAGGCGGCTCTGTTTCCTCAAAACAGTTTTCAAAACAATTTTCTCGTTGAAAATATGCAATGCTGTGCATTTTTCTTTTAAGGTTAGCCAGCCTACTCATGCATGCGTCAAAACTTCTCCAAAACGAGTAGGAACCTCTTGTTCTTGCTCCTCTCAATTTTTCCTAAAATTGAAAATTTTACCCTTAATAAGGGTATTTTGGCACTACAATTTTTAACTTACTTCTAGACCCTTCAGATAATTTAAAAAATTGCATATGACTTTGAAATTTCGTAAAGTTACCTCTAGCAGTCTGTAGAATTCCCTTACCTTCTTTTTCTGTAGAGTCTGACCTTTTCTTTTCCACTACCGTCTCGTCTCGCAGTTCGATCTGCTCCCAATCAAATGTCTGGAACTGCGTATAAATATTCCTCATGTCAGATATCATACAATTTAATTGTATTTCCTATTTTCTGGGTTTAATTTAAATCATTGGGCCCATTTACCCCTATTGGGCCCGATTGCACCTTAATGGGCCTTAAGCTCGTTTTCCACTTAATTTTCACATTATCGAGACCTATTGGGCTCATTGGGCCCACCAACAATTTATTGGGCATCGTTCTAACTCTCGAATAGCTCAATTTATTATTTACGACAATTTATCTAAATTTCCATAATTTAATTTATTTTATGCGATAATTAAATCCGAAGCACGATAACGATGTAAATTGTCGTAAATAATGGTTACTTACCCGAGATTCCATGCTAGTACGCAAATCGAGGTTGTCTCGAGCTCTCGTTGGATGCCAATTTTCGAGCTACATAATTTCATAAATTTCTGGGTAAATTTCCAGTCGAAAATTAATTAAATAAAATATTCCAAAATTTAAATCGGTCAATTTCGACCGCTACTGACTTACCCATAGCTCGATTACATTGTCGGGATTTTTCCTCAATTTTTTCTCTTTTTCCTTTTCCTTTTTCTCCTTTTTTCTCTTTCCTCATTGGCTGAACCGGTTCGATCCGGTTCAACCCGGTCCGGACTGTCGGTTCACTTCGGTTCGGTCGGTTCAGTGCCTTGCCGACCGGTTCTCCGCCAACTTCCGCCGCCAGTGGCTCCGCTGGGTCGTCCGCAACACAAATCTACCCTCGGTTTTGTCCAAGGCTACCGAAAAGTCATCGGTCCGGCCTGTTCTCTCCACCGTCAGTACCTA
Organism: Firmiana major; assembly: GCA_033439115.1. Lineage (NCBI taxonomy): Eukaryota > Viridiplantae > Streptophyta > Magnoliopsida > Malvales > Malvaceae > Firmiana > Firmiana major. The sequence goes on from CM065905.1 coordinate 11,530,515, forward strand.
TTTCCTCTTTCCGCCATTTTCGGCGCCGTCGGTGGGTTTCGCCGGTCATGGCCGCCACCAATCAGCTCGCCTGCGCCTGGAGACCGTTCGGCTGGGGGTGGGGTCGGCCAGATCGGCACTGGTCACCGGGAATCTCCCCTTTCCTCTCTCGACTTCTCTCCCTCGATTCGGCGTTCTCCGGCGTCGGTGGGGCGCGTCGCCGGTACCAGGGAGGTCGCCGACCTCTCCTCTTCCTTTTTCGGCCCTTCGCCTGGCCGTTGGTCGCCGAACGATGGCCGTCCGGTCCCTTCTTCTTCCTCGATTTCTTTCTTTCGTTTCCTTCGTTTTTCGTTTCTCTCCCCGACCAATTTTTGATTTTTTTTACTTCCTTTTTTTATTATTAATTATTTTTATTATTATTTTAATAATTATAATACTATTATTTTGTCAAAAATATCTAAAAAAAATTATTAATTTATTCAATTAATCCCTAATTGAATTTATCAATATTATTTCAGCTTTTCGGTATATTTTTCGATTATTTTCGAAATGATTTTTCGAATTAAAAATTCTGATTAATTCCCATAAATTCATATCTTGATCAATTTAACCTGAAATTTAATTATTTCTTCGTTATTGATCAAGATTCTTAAATCCATATTTTTTAATGAAATTTTCTTGTCGAATTTATATCGAATTTTGATCTTTTGACCGTTTTAACCTTGTACGTGTTTGAGAATTCCATTTCAATCTTTTTGCATTTTTAATTTCGTGTTTTAACTAAAATCGGGTCTTACAATAATTAAACTAAGCATCCACCTTGAACACACTTGTAATCCCAATGTTTTAATTTACTATTCATAGTTGAACCTGATAGTATACAAATTCGTGGAGTTTGCATACCGTGTACACGACATAGGCTGGTGGACGCGACTCTCCCCAAGCTAGATTTTGTATGCGCCTCATGTATATTTCAATTTATATCCCGATAGCATGTACAATACAGATACTTATATGAAAATAAACATTTTGGGATGTAATTACTTTTTGTATACGTGTGGGAATGATGATATATGTTACCCATGATGCTACAGTGCTTATTGAGATTAAGAGATGAATGAATATTATAAGCATTTTATGGATGCTCGAGAATAAAATTTTAAAAAGAATAGGTAAAATCAACTGCTTATGGTTATATATTGTCGATTTGGAAACTTGCAGGTGGATAGGGTTATGCATAAAGGTTTATATGCCGAAAATCCTTGTAAGGGTAAAATAGGAATTGTCGAATATAAGAAAGGTTAACAATTAAAAGATAAGTTATAAACTGACACTGAACAGGAATACACCTTAAGTAAAAAGTTAAGTTATAAAAGAAAATTTTAAATTAACCCTGATTTTCACGTTTTCGGGACGTTACAGTCTCTCTTGGTATAAGAGCCAAGGTATCTAGTACTATTAGTTTTGGTCAGTTGAAAATAGATTGCATCATAAGTGTTTGTACTTGTCTGGATATAAATTGAAAATGTCTGCTAAAATTATGACCAAATTTATTATTTACGCGCAGATAATCGATTATATATCATGAGCGGGAGACGAGGTCGTCCCCAAAGGCAGGCACAACCACTTCCACCACCTGCCCACAGCCAAAAAGTCCTAACTCTCAAATGAATCGTATGCAGCAGGATATGAAACATGGATTTGTTCACATTGCAACTATACTTGCCCAGCATTTTGGGGCTAATGTCTTAGGTATCGCGCCCACTCCGACTCCTACACCTACACCTCCACAAATTTCACCCCCACCTCCTCCACAGACTCCTTTAGCACCTCCAGTCACTTAGCCTCTAGTACAAACCAAGCAAGATGATAGGGATATAGACAGATTACAGGACTTCCTCAAGATGAAACCTCTAGCATTTAAGGAGTTTAAACACTCAATCGAGGCTAAAGAGTGGTTGATAGAGATTGAGACTGGTTTTGAGTACTTGGGGTATACTGATGCCAAAAAGGTTAGTATGGGAACTTATATGCTTAAGGGTCAAGTTAGACACTAGTGGAGGGCCACTCAGAGGTTATTTAAAGCAAATCATCCAATAATCAATTGAGATGCCTTCTTATATGCTTTTAGGACCCAATATGTTCCCCGTACTGCTCAGAAGAAGATGCAGTAAGATTTTTTTAATTTAGTTCAAGGTAGTATGATAGTTGATGAGTATGAGAACCGATTCACTACTTTGATGAGATATAACCCCGAGACTGTTAGAGATGAGAAGCCCCGCATCGAGAGATTTTTATATGGGTTGAGACTGATAATCAGAGATAGACTATTAGGGTTTCGTATTACTGAGTTTAAGGATGCTCTCGGATGAGCGTAGGAGATAGAGAGGGGTCTTGATCGGACTCAGGCACAGTATGGGTCTCGAGGAAAGACTAAGGATAAGGGTAAAAGGTTAGAGGCATCTTCAATAGAGTATAAGAGGGGTCCGCCTAAGAGACAGAGGACTGATGAGTCTCGAGCAAGGGCTAATAAGCCTAAGACTCATTCTAGCATTACTAAGACCACTCAAGGCACTCAAAAATAAATTAAGATTGCAGCAGAGTCCTTCCTACAAGAAAAAAGAAAAGCTAAAACTGATGTATATATTTTAAGATAGGATCATGAAGGTGGACTTGCTAGGGTTGTGGCTGTAAGGGCAATTAAAAAGTTTTCTATAAAGGCCATACAGTTTAAATTCCTCACTAAAATCACATGCACCGTTAAGATATTCCTCAGTTCTAGAATATTCCTTAGTAATGAACCCTACTGCAATATTGAATTTAGTAATGGATAATTTAAAAACTTTTCCCAACTATTGAAACTATACTACTTTTGAACTACTAAGTCTAAATTTTGATCTAGGCAGTACAAACTCAAAAGTAGCATAGAACTCTCTAACAAGCTCAATATAGGCAGGATATTGTATTGAAAATTATGTCTCCCACCCTATGTTTTCAATCAATTGAAGCACAATGCTTTTAATATTCAAAACCTCCATGGTAGGGTGGTTGATATACTTACAAGGTATGATAGCTCTATCGTAAATATCCTTATACCTATTTTGATGTTTCTTTCTATTGAAGGTGGTAGAAGTATATTATTTCCCTTTCTAATCCACGCGTGCTTACGAGAGGAAGAAACTCCTTTATTACCACTACTAGCCATAGATAAATCCCCCACACCTTGCTATTATTAAGCACAAGTTATCTAGAATTAACTACACCAATTCAAGCAAGTTAACAATGGGTATGGTGTAATTATGTTGTGGACTAATTGGAATGAAACTCATCGGCTCTATAGAACGTTCACCACCTCTCTGCGTTACTCTCTCTCTTCTTTTTTCTTTTTTCTTTTTTTTTTTTACTCTCGCTCCTGTAGGTCATTCCTCGGGTTGACCACCAAATCACCTCTGCTCCTATACATGCCACACTATGTTCACTCACCAGATCGTCGAACCAGCACATCATAATCGCTAATGTACAGGTAACCGATAATTGTAGGAATGTTTCTTCAAGTATCTGTTTAGGTCAGAAAAAGAAAATTAAAGAGTGGAGGTATCGATTTTGATGGAGCCCAGCCATAATTGCTAAAGCCAAGTGTTCTAGCCACTGTTAGAACCACTGTATCCTTGAAGCTTTGTTGCTAGACCGCAAATAGCTATTGTAGCCTTGAGCTCGAGGCGAGGCCAAACTGTTGAACTATTGAAGAAGGCGTGACTTTCGTTGATGTCGTGAACTGCTCCGGAGCCAAGCAAACGTGTGAGGTGATTTTAGTAGTATTCACTTCTAGTTTGTTGCCTTTTGAGTGAAGGCCTCTGTTGAAAAATGTTGATGGCGACTTTGGAGGGGAGGAGGAAGAAGATAACAACTAAACCTAAAGAAAATATACTTATATTATAGATATATATATATATATATATATATATATATATATATATATATTTAAAGAACCCACTCCTAAGGACTATAGAGCTATTTCACTAAAACGTGGTCACGCCTTATGCAAACACTTCCACTGGAAATTGAGTACCCAAATTTCTTCATAAGGCATGCCCATGCCTTATAAGAAATCGTCTCCTGTCCACCAAAACAAAAAAAAATAATCTTATCTACTACTAATAAAATAACAAAAATAAGAAAAATATTTGCTAAACATAAAACAAAGTAAAATTTTGGGTTGCTGCCCAAAAAACGCCTTTCTTTAATGTCTGTGGCTAGACTTGGCCATGCTCAGTTGTAGTTTGGATATTCCAAATCAATCCATTCAACTTCATGCACTTGAAAACCTTTATAAAAAGGCTTTAAGCGATGACCACTGACCTTAAAAATCCAACATGTATCCAAACTTTAAATTTCAACTGCACCATGAGGAAACACATTAGTAACTGTAAAAGGTCTTAACTACCTAGAACGCAATTTACCAGGAAATAATTTTAATTTAGAATGATAAAATATAACTTTCTGACCAACATAAAAAAATTTTCGAGAGACCATACGATCAAGAAAGGCCTTTATCTTTTCATTGCAAGTCCTAGAGCTCTCATAGGCATCATTAATATTAAACTTAATAACTTCACCATCAAATTTCATTGTAAGTGTATCATCATGCACATCAATTTTAGTTCTAGATGTTTTTAGGAAAGGTCTTCCCAACAAAATTAAAGATTTAGATGAATCATCCTCCTCCATATTAAGCACATAAAAATTAGCATCAAAAAATCAATCCATTAACTTGCACCAAAACATCCTCTAGAACACCTTCAAGATAAACGTTAGATCATCAGCAAGCTGAATAATCACACCAATTTCTCTTAATAGTCCAACATTCGAACATCTATAAATAGAGATATGCATGACATTAATTGAAGCTCTTAAATCTAACATTGCTTTTTCAATTTTAACATTACCTACTTTGCAAGGGATAGTAAACATACTTGGGTCCTTGCATTTAGGAGGTAATTTTTTTCTGGAGGATAGCTGAAACATTCTCACCCATGCTTACAAATTCGTTACCTTTCAATTTCCTTTTATGTGCACAACTCCTTGAGAAACTTGGCATATCGAGTTATCTGTTTAATTGAATCAAGTAAAGGGATATTTACCTCAACCTTACGAAATGTGTCAATAATCTCATTTTCCTCTTATCTCTCTTGGATTTAGATGATCTAAAAGGAAAAGGAGGAATTGGTGCCAAAACTTTTTATTGTGTACCATTAGGTTCCTTAAGATGATCAAGTTGTGGTTGGGATGCAGCAACTTCCTTTTCAACTTCTTCCTCTGGGATGCGTTTTCGGGTTATCTTGCTAGGCTCCTTCAATTCGGTTCCACTCCTCAAGGTCATTGCACTGGCATTCTGTTTGAGGTTGATAACTGTAATTTTTCTTGAGATTCCAATCTACTCACAGAAGTTGCTAGCTAACTCACTTGATCCTCTAGCTTCTTAATGGTTGTCCTGGTCTCCTATTGAATTTGTTGTGTGTTAGTCGTAAGTGATTTTGCAATTTCTTCAAAAGACATACCTTAACTAGAAGATGGCTGTTGTTGTTGTGGAGCGGGCTATCAGACACGCCCTGAAGGTAATGTCTGCAAGTGCACGGGTCGTACAAGTAATAATGGGATTTTAAGTCCCGAGTTATCGTCCCATAGAGAAGTTGACTAGCCTAATTAACTACCGGTTAGTCTTACCCTAAGTATATCCTAGCCAATTATGACATTAAAGGGAGTGATCTACATGGCTAAAATTAAAAATACTGAAAGCAATAAAATAATAAAACTATAAAATAAAGAAAATAAAACCGAGCAAAATTACTTACAGTGCTCCAAGGAATTAAAATAAAAAACCTACAAAAGAAATTAAAATTGTTAAAGCTAATTAACGCAATTAAAATAAAATGCAAATATGAAAATAAAGAAATAAAATTAATTAAACTAAAATTTAAACAAACTTAAAATAAAAATGCATGTAATTAAACTAATTAATAAAAATGCAAATTAACTAAACTAAAAATTAAAGAAGTAAAATCCTAGAAAATTAAGAAAAATAATCATAAATCTAAATGTCTAAACTAATGAATCTAAAATTACTCCTAAATATATCTAAATACTAACTTAACACTAGAATCTAACGAATGCATGAAACACATTTTTGGATTTTTCATTTTAAAATGAAAGCTTAAAATGAGTTTATCTAAATTAATTTAAAGCATAACCCCTAATACTAGAATAAAAATTAATTAGTGACCTAATTAAATCTAAGTTAAACTAATGAAACAAAGCAACTATGACTAACATGCAAAATAGAAATCAACTAACTAAGCTAACTAATAAACTTGAAATTAATCTATCTAAAAATGCATGTAAAATGAATTAAACCACTACAATAGGAATTTGCCAAACATGGCCTTAGGCAATTTGCAAACATCAAGTGGTCCCGATTTCACTGTGCACGTCTTCTTCAATGTTTCATTCATTTTACTTTGGTCTGTCCAGCAGCTTGTTCTCGATTTTGGTTGTCTCCAGGCATGCTGCTGTCCATCTCCTGCTCCTGTAATCTTCCACCAACTCTGCCTCGGTTCCGTGTTGCTGTCCCAACTACTTCAAGCTTCACTCATCAGCAACCAAGCTCCAACACGCCACGTTTCCAACTGCTTCATGCTGCAATTTCTGGCCACGCCGCTGCCTGCCCAGATGCTGTGAGTGATGTACTGCTCTTACTCCTGGTAACGTTCCTCGGCCGGTTCTGCTAGTGAACGTCCCCCTCTGCAAGACAAGAAGCTGCAACTGCATATGTAAGACCCGAAATTTTTCAACTTAGGAATTATTTCGGGAATATGGAAAAATATTTCCAAAGAAATAAAAATAAATAATGATGTTTATATATACACAAAGTATATCAAAAAAATTGAGTGTCTAAATATATACATGTGCATTTGAAAACACTGTATATATAATACATGGTAATAATATTTTTATAATAATAATATAAATAATATGAGATATTTATTATTGTATTATTGTTATAATAATATTATATTATAGATATTTTTAAATTTATGTATTATAATATAATATATTATATTATATTATATTATATTATATTTTAATATAATATAATATAATATAATAATATATATATATATATATAAAAAACGGAATTGAAAAAAAAAGTGAAACGAACAGAAAACGAAAGGAAGAAGCGAAACCGAAGCCATTCCCCGAAACCATCCTCACCGGCGAGAGAGAAAGGAGGTGATCGGAGGCTGGGAAAAGGGAGAGCTCGTCACCACCGACCAGAGGGGAGCAGAAACGCCACCGTCGGCAACCCAAAAACGCCGATCGACGAAGAGGAAGAAAAGTCAACGAAGCCGAGGAGGAAGAAGGGCCGGACTGGCCACTCTTCGGCGAGACTTGGGTCGGACTGTAACGACCCTTGACCCTTGAAAATCGGGGAAATTTTTTTTTGAATTTACTTTACCCACTTATTCCCTTATTCACTTAGGTTGTATTCATGTGCAGTGTCAAAACACTTTTCCTAATACTTTACTCGTGATTATAATTAATTTCTATATTTTAGCTTATGTGGTCGATAAAAATTTCGGCAACACAACGACTTATATATGAGCCTACCCACCTACAAATCAGTTGTTTTTTTGGCAATCCTAGATATCCACCACTACCAAGCATACTTTTCAAGTTCATCTTTACCACTCAACACATCCATTTCAATTTAATACTAGTCATCTCAAAACATTATACCAAAGTAGTAATGTTTACATCGTTCCTTACAAAATTACATCCCAACTGATATTTCCAATATATGTCTGTGCATACAATTATGTCTGGTACAGGAACGTAAATGTATACCTTTCTGCGTGTACAAAAAGTAGCCTAGGGAGCTCTCCCCACCAGCCTACGTCGTGTACGCGGCAGGTAGCGTCTACGAATCACTGCAAGTAATCTGAGAGGTAGAGGGGTGAGCTTTCAGGAAAAAGCCCAGTAAGAAGATGTATTTAAAACGATTGTAGCAATTTAAATATGTATAAAACATGATAATGCGTATAATGATACTTTCTGAAACTACTAATAATAACATTCAAAGATTAAGGAAAATTAGAAACATCGAGATTCAAAACGTAATTCCTTAGGTATTTGAACTTAATAGATATTACGTAAAACTGGTCGTACATTCAGAATTCCAAACAGGAATACCTATCAAATTCGGTTCTGAAAACGGAGTTTAAATTTTCAAATCAAGACTATATCGGCCATATAATTATCACGTGGCAATAACAAATTTATTATGCGACAATAACAAAGTAATCACGCGGAAAAATAACAAGGTAATCACGCGGCAAAATAACCCGGTCATCCTCCGTAGAGGGAATTCAGAACTTAAGGGTAATTCCCGACGCCACAAAGGCGGAAAACAGGCACCACACAGGCGAAATACAGGCGCCACGAAGGTGAAATACAGGTGCCATGAGGGCGAATTACAAGTGCCACACAGGCAAAATACAGGCGCCACACAGGCGAAATACAGGCGCCACACAGGCGAAATATAGGCGCCACGAAGGCGAAATACAGGCGCCACGAAGGCGAAATACAGGCGCCACACAGGCGAAATACAGGCGCCACACAGGCGAATTACAGGCGCCACAAAGGCGAGTTCAAATGCCACATAGGCGAATTCAGACACCACACAAGCGAAGTTGACGTGCGTAAGCACACAACATAAATGGCCCTTAGTCTCAAAACAACTATAGTTTTCATATACGAAAATATCGAAATAAATTCATCTTATTCGAAAGATCATTTTAAAAGACATGCTCATATTCCAAAATCAAATTCAGTTATATACAATTATTCAAAAACATAAACACAAAGAGCATAGTCTTGATCAGAAATATAATTTAGAAACATGCATGAAAATCATACTTCATGTCTTTGCAAGCTTTCTTTATCAAGTTTCGGTAAGTAACTATTACCGTTTTAAATTATATCCCCTTACCTCGATCTATCGAAATCTCCGTGCTCGAGTGGTGACGCCTCTTAGTACCTCTCTTAATTCCTTCTACGATCACCTACACCGAAATCGTACACTTAGCACCCTATTCGTGCGAATTACCTGAATTGCGTTAAAATCGTAACCTATTCGTTACTACTGCGTGTGTACATATTATTGTACGTACCTAAGTCAACACGCACGTTTATATATTTTCCCTTACCACATTATTTTGTATGTACTATTATTGACATACACCTTATTATATACCTCTACATGTATGTACACATAAATACATATATATATATACACTCCCATGTGTATATATATATATATATTTATTTATTTGTTTTCACTCTTTTCCTATCTCATATATACATTTTTTGTATATATATACTAGCACAAATTCATCCTATATACACCCATATGTATATGCATCTAATATATATATACATATATATATATATACACTCCTATATATATATATTATTGTCTTCTATTTTTTTTCTTATCACATATATATATAAATATGTCCTTGTTTGTACATATACTAAAACACATTTATTTTATACAATCATTTGTATATACACCCAAGCATATACACATTTTTCATATACTCCTATATGTATATACACCTAAGTATATACTCATATTTATTTTATCATTGGCTTTCCTTATTCATTATCAAATATATGTACATATACTAACATACCCTTTCATTATACATACATATATGTACATACCCAAATATATATATGTTTTTATTCACATAAATACATATATATATTATCACTTGTCTCCATTATTCAATATCACAAATATATATTTTTTTGCCTACTTCTCATCATTCCATTTTTAATCTAATTCAAACTATACTAGCATGCTTTACATGTACCACACATATATATTCATGTACATTAATACACATATATACATGTATGTATCTTACCTCTTTTCTCTTCCTCTTTTTTTTTTTTAGCTTGCTTTTCTTCTCTCACGGTTTTCTCCTTTCTTCCTCAACCTCTCGGTTCCAGCTTGCCTCTCCCTTCTTCCTCAACCTCTCGGTTCCAGCTTGCCTCTCCCTTCTACCTCAACCTCTCGGTTCCAACTTGCCTCTCCCTTCTTCCTCAACTTCTCGGTTCCAGCTTTCCTTTCTGTTTTCTCCCTTCAGCTCACGGTTCTGCTTCTCTCCCCTCAATTCCCCTGCCTCGGTTTGCTTCTCTTCCATTGGCTTTAGCTCCGGCCTGTTCAGCCTTCTTCTCCCCTCAAGCCTCTCAGTTTTTTTCCAGCTTCAGCTTACCTCGTTTCCATTTCCCTGTTTCTATTTCCCCCTCTCGGTTGCCCCTGTTCAGCCTCAATTCTGCTTTGCTTTCGCCCACTTCTGCATCAGCTCCAAACCTCAGTCTCCTTCTTCAATTGTTCTCGATTTTCAGCTTTCACTGCTTCACTAATCACTTCTCTCTTTCCCCGAACCCTGTTTCCCCTTCAGCCCTCGGGTCCTGCTCCTTTCACTCCGCCTCTCCTGCCTCGGTCTGCTTCCTTCAGTCTCGGCTCTGTCCTATTTTCCTGGCCGAGAGTTCCCACTGATCTTGGTTGCTTCAGCTCCCGATTTCCCTGTCCTTCACTCTCTCTTTGCTCACCCTTCTCCCTCCTTTCCAATCTCCTCTCTCGGTCAGCCTCAAGCAGTAACTTTCTCTTCTCCCTCTCTTCTCTCCTTTCCTCCCTCGGTTGGACAACTTCTCTTTTTCTTTCTCCCCTTTCTCTTCAGGCCGACAGCCTCCTCTCTTCCCCCTTTCCTTCTTCTTTCATTTTCCCCTCTGCTGGCCACCCTTCCTTCTCTTCTTTCTCTTCTCTTTGTTTTGCTTCCCACCCAGCAGAGCTAATCTGCCTCTTTCGAAATGAAGAAACGAAATTAGCTTTCTTTGAAAGCCAATTCCGTACCATACATATATATATATTATATTAATATATATATGTTATATTTAATATATTAATATATATATATGTTATTTTAAAATATAGATAGATATATTTGTATTATTTTTTTTTTGTTTAGTATTACTGTTATTTTTTTGTTTATTTGTTTTGTTTTCCACTTTATTTTAAATGTCTTATACATTATACTTTACAATACATATATATATATATATATATATATTTGTCATATATATACATATATATATATCATCATTTATCCATTTTAAATTTGTCTAGTATATATATATATATATATATTATACCTATGTATATATATATATACATTTTATTTCCTTCTTTTTTTTTATAAAATCACATAATGACAATATTCATGCCTTCCACGAAATTTTTATTATTTCAAAAATGAAATATTATTGGGATCTCATCACTCCTTATAATTCCCGATATAAGTTTTCTCATCAAGATTATTTTCGATCCCTCCATGCTTGCATTTGCTTCATCACATATTGTATCTTCGGGTTCTCGATCACTCGAGGGTTTCTCGGCTCCTATATTCTCGAGCTCTACAACGAACATCCACACTTCCATTAAAATATAATCTAATTAAACGTAGGAAATTTGTGGGGTTTACATTCTCCCCACCTTAAAAGAATTTGGTCCTCCAAATTCATTCGGGTCCATCAAAATAGACGTGGGTACTCTTAGTCAACTGTCTACGATCACCGAGATTGTATCATGCCCTTTTCGGGTTCTTGGTAATCCTACTTACACCCATTCTTAATACACTGTGACCCAAGAGACTCCGAGTCTCCTTAAATTTTAACACCAGTACACTCCAAAGTGGGTTACTCGATCCGAAAATCTCCCCTTCATATAGCTTTTATAATTGCTCTCTCAACATTTCACATCCCAGCAAGGTCACTCAGTACAGTGGTTTGAGTAATTAATTCAACACCACCTGCTAAATCAATTCTAGAACTTCTCCTTTTAGTTTTAGGGGTAACTTTGATAAATCATTTGATCATGTGTCAGAAAACTTTCCTAGTTTACAGGGATGTTTCCATACTCCGAACACGCCCTATCTTAATTTCACAATTCCTATACACCATATTAGTCCTTCGGGATTTATACAGGGGTGTGGTAACGTGTAACATGAAATCTAGAGGCTCAGGTTTCTCAGGCAGTTTACATGCCAAATGGGGTGATATATAAATAAATAAATAAATAAAAATGCGTAGAACTGGAACCCAATAATACATGTGTCTCGTGATTGCAAATTGAAAGCTTACCCTGGATGGTCTCAGCGGAGGCATCAACAGTCTCTGTATCCACAGGAAAGACCCTCCCATGAGTGACAGGCTGTGAGATCTGAGGATTTCAGACATATTTTAATTATGTAATATGAACTTGAAGTATAATTTATTGAGCTAAGTGAATTGGGGAATGATAATTGGAGATTTATATGTTAAGTGTTTAAAATAAGTATGAAGCTATGAGGACAGTGCGATCTGGGAGAAGGAGAGATCGATCTGGTGAGTTAAAAATGACAAGGAAGGATGAATTTAAGGAGCAGATCGATCTCCAATGGAAGAGGATCGATCTCCTTATAATTCTATTTGAGAGAAGATCGATCTCATGAGGAAGAGATCGATCTCCAAATGTTTCTGTTTGGGAGAAGATCGATCTCCCCAAGGCGCAGATCGATCTCATAAAGCCATAAAGAGATCGATCTCACCCCTCGACAGATCGATCTCCTAGGCATAAATTACCCCAAATCGTCCCCAAATTCAAATGCAGATCGATCTCATCAAGAGTCAGATCTATCTCCTACCCTCAGTCTATATAAGGAATCCCTATTTTCTCCTGCAATTTCACTTTCTCTCTCTTCCAACCCCCATTTTCACCGAGCCCTAGCTTTCTCACTCATCCAAAGCACTCATTTTCATCCAAATCAGAAGTTGTGGCAAGAAGGAAAGTTGTTCCTCACCCAAGGGAGAACAACATACTTGGAAATCGAAAGACGGATCGAATCGAGGCAAGAGATAAGCTCTCCACAAGTTTTGAGTAATTTCTAAACTTCGATCCTTATATTTGAGATGATTTTTTGTGATAATGGTTGTTGGCATTGTGTTGAAATAGCTGAAAAATGATTAGGGATTGATGAAATTACAATTTAGTTGGAGTGATGATGATATTTAGCAACTTTGGTAAATTTAGGAATTTTGAGCTATACATGGAGATTTAGACAATGTGGTGTATTAGCATAGATATTGTGGCATAGGAAATATAGAATGTTGAGGTGTTGTGAGCGAGATTGTGGTTTGTGATGGAGTTATGAGAATTGAGAAATTTGAGGTGTTATGAGCAACTATGCTCGATTTTGAGAATTGAGGTTAATGTGATAATGAGTATTGATGTTTTAACATCGTTGGACAGCTCGGGAGTTCCAGAGTGGAATGCGAGGCTAGTCCGTGATGCGGGGGAAATGATTGCACTATACGAGGTGCAAAGAGGTAAGGGAAAACTAAACCATTTGTGTATGTGTTTTGATGAATTGTTGTAGCATGAACCATGATTTGAGAATACAAGCATGTTTGGTGTTGTGTTGTGATATAATTGCACACGGTTTTTATAGCCGGTTGGAGCCCATTATTTTACGAGTTTATAAGCTGAGTGTGAAATTGCTTTATAAACCTTTGAGTTTGCGTGAAAAGTAAATTGGGCTCTACGTTAAGGTGATATTGAGATTTGAGAACATGTGTGCGTGTTTTGTCGGTTGGAACTCGATTTTAATATGTTTTGTGTTGAGTACACAAATGTTTTAAATGAGTTTTATGAGAGAAAACCATTATGAGTTCGACGTGAAGGCATAACGTTTTATAAGATAATGGCTAATGATTGAGACTTAGGCGTGTCATATTGAATACACATCGGGCCTTGCTCTGGTAGCATGTAAGACCGATATAGTGGGACGCCTGGGAATCGACCCAGGGACCACAGGCCTTGTTCTGGTAATATGTAAGTCCGATTATTCCTCCGCTTTGGTAGCGTTGGGAGGCCTTGCTCTGGTAGCATGTAAGTCCGATATTCCTCCGTTTTGGTAACGAGAGATGCCTCCGTTTTGGTAACGTGAGATGACCCCCGTTCTGGTAACGCTGGGTGGCCTTGCTTTGGTAGCATGTAAGACCGAGAGAGTGGGCCACCTGGGAACCGACCCAGGGACCACGTGATAGTGTGCATGAGGCGAGGCATTGCTCTGGTAGCATGTAAGGCCGGGCCTTGTTCTGGTAACATATAAGTCCAATATACCATGCATACGACCATATTGTCGACGTTCCCTCTATACGAGGATGCCTGGGATGCGCACCCAGAGGAGATTACATATTTGATGTGCCATGACGAGTTTTAATTGAGTTTTATTGCCTAGTCTCATTTTACACATGAGTTGTGTTTTGTGACCTTGTCACGTGCTATTTACCGAGGTGATTTTTATCACGTATTTTGAGAACAGCCATTATCGCATATATTTACACATGCTTGTGAGTGCTCGATATTGAGCCTTTTTATCTTCATGTTTTCACATGATTTATGAGTTATGAGATGATGATGTTTTGAGAACTTTCATGCTACGATTTCAAATGAGCTTCTTAAACAAATACATATTTGTGATGTATGATATGGTTTATATAACTGTGTTCCCTTACCCCCCCTACTGAGCGATTTGGAAGCTCACCCTGTTTTCTCTCCCCCCCCCCCAGATCGCTTCAAGTGAAGTGAGTTCCCTGCAACGTACGGGTTAGAGACTAGTGGAGGACTTGAGCTCCAGACTAGTGGAGGACTGCTCAGGAATGCACCCTTAATTGTGAATTACTGAGTAAAAAGTTTTAAATTAGCCCTATTTTTTATGCTTCTGGGGCGTCACACAGGCTGCTTGCCCTTCTCTGCTGCGGTAGCCCGTCTCTGTGGGACTTGTCTCAGGGGTGCTTGCCTCTCAGGTTGTCGTGGTAGTTCTGGAAGCTGTGGAAACTTATTTAATGGACAATCTCTAATCCGGTGTCCCCTCTGTCCACACCCAAAACAGCTCCCTGAGGACCAGTGGCACACACCACTATGGAAATTACCATAACTAGGGCACAATCTCTCGTACTGTTGGAAGCCTCTCGTAGTCTGTGGGCTAGCTATAGGAGCCATGGGCCAATCAATCCTAGCCCGAGACTCATCTATCCTCTGCCTCTTAGGCTGGCCCTTCCTAAAATCCCGTCTTGCTAACTCCATCTGTATACGATCATCTCTGGTCCTTCCCTTAAAACTATACTCCGTCTGGGTGACATTGAGGCCCCTCTTGACCATCTGTGCTCTACCCAGAGCATCCTGAAATTCCATAATCCATAGCCCCAAAAGACGGTCTCTGATAGCTGGCCTTAATCCTGCTAAGAACCTCTCAGTTCGACGCTCTTCATTCTGGAACGTCTTCGGGTCATACCTCATCAGCATGGTGAATTTACTTTCGTACTCATCCACGGTCATACTGCCCTGTACCAAACTCAAAAAATCCATCCTCAACTTCTGCTGGGCAGCTAGTGGAACATACTGCTTCCTAAAGGCTGTGGAGAAAGCATCCCAATTAATCACCGGATGTTGAGCAGTCAGAAGGACCTTGGTGGATCCCCACCAATACTCTGCTTGGCCCTGCAGCATGTAAGTGGCCATAGAGACATTCTCAACATCAGAACACCCCAGAAAGCCGAAGATCTTCCCAAGGCTCACCAGCCACTCTTCGGCCTCTACCGGATTCTTAATTCCCTTAAATGCTCGAGGCCTCATCTTCAAAAAATCTCTCATCCTACTGATATTTCTCTCCTCCCTTCGGGTCTGTACAGAAGGCTGAGGTGCCAAAGGTACTGAAGGAACTGGTGGAGGAGGAGGTAGCGGTGCTTACGGAGGAGTCTGCACCGGAGTAGGAACTGGTGCCGTGCCAGCAAAATCAGAAACATTTGCCCCTAGGTGTTGGGCAACCATGGCAGCTATCGACTCCAAACCTCGCTCGAGGTACTGCTCCAATCGTTGCTCAAACTGAGCCATACGAGTACGAGGACTCTCGGGCTCAGGTGGAGGAGGTGGAGGTGGCTGAGCCTGCCTCCGAAGACGTTCACGTCTTCCACTCATCATGCAAGTGATCTAATACCTGCGCGTAATTCCAAAGATCAAGTCTTACATTCATTAGGTATACATTACCTACTACCAGACAAGCACAGACATTTGAGATGTAATTTTAATCCTTATTTTCGACACTGACAGTACTAGACAACCTTCGCTCTGATACCACTTAAACTGTAACGACCCTTGACCCTTGAAAATCGGGGAAATTTTTTTTTTTTGAATTTACTTTACCCACTTATTCCCTTATTCACTTAGGTTGTATTCCTGTGCAGTGTCAAAACACTTTTCCTAATACTTTACTCGTGATTATAATTAATTTCTATATTTTAGCTTATGTGGCCGATAAAAATTTCGGCAGCACAACGGCTTATATATGAGCCTACCCACCTGCAAATCAGTTATTTTTTTGGCAATCCTAGATATCCACTACTACCAAGCATACTTTCCAAGTTCATCTTTACCACTCAACACATCCATTTCAATTTAATACTAGTCATCTCAAAACATTATACCAAAGTAGTAATGTTTACATCGTTCCTTACAAAATTACATCCCAACTGATATTTCCAATATATGTCTGTGCATACAATTATGTCTGGTATAGGAATGTAAATGTATACCTTTCTGCGTGTACAAAAAGTAGCCTAGGGAGCTCTCCCCACCAGCCTAAGTCGTGTACGCGGCAGGTAGCATCTACGAATCACTGCAAGTAATCTGAGAGGTAGAGGGGTGAGCTTTCGAGAAAAAAGCTCAGTAAGAAGATGTATTTAAAACGATTCTAGCAATTTAAATATGTATAAAACATGATAATGCGTATAATGATACTTTCTGAAACTACTAATAATAACATTCAAAGATTAAGGAAAATTAGAAACGTCGAGATTCAAAACCTAATTCCTTAGGTATTTGAACTTAATAAATATTACGTAAAACTGGTCGTACATTCAGAATTCTAAACAGGAACACCTATCAAATCTGGTTCTGAAAACGAAGTTTAAATTTTCAAATCGAGACTATATCGGCCATATAATTATCACGTGGCAATAACAAATTTATCACGCGGCAATAACAAAGTAATCATGCGGCAAAATAACAAGGTAATCACGCGGAAAAATAACCCAGTCATCCTCCGTAGAGGTAATTCACAACTTAAGGGTAATTCCCGACGCCACAAAGGCGGAAAACAGGCGCCACACAGGCAAAATACAGGCGCCACACAGGCGAAATACAGGCGCCACATAGGCAAAATACAGGCGCCACGAAGGCGAAATACAGGCGCCACGAAGGCGAATTACAGGCGCCACATAAGCGAATTACAGGTGCCACACCGGCGAAATACAGGCGCCACACAGGCGAAATACAGGCACCACAAAGGCGAGTTCAAATGCAACACAGGCGAATTCAGACGCCACACAGGCGAAGTTGACGTGCATAAACACACAACATAAATGGCCCTTAGTCTCAAAACAACTATAGTTTTCATATACGAAAATATCGAAATAAATTCATCTTATTCGAAAGATCATTTTAAAAGACATGCTCATATTCCGAAATCAAATTCAGTTATATACAATTATTCAAAAACATAAACACAGAGAACATAGTCTTGATCAGAAATATAATTTAGAAACATGCATGAAAATCATACTTCATGTCTTTGCAAGCTTTCTTTATCAAGTTTCGGTAAGTAACTATTACCGTTTTAAATTATATCCCCTTACCTCGATCTATCGAAATCTCCGTGCTCGAGTGGTGACGCCTCTTAGTACCTCCCTTAATTCCTTCTACGATCACATACACCGAAATCGTACACTTAGCACCTTATTCGTGCAAATTACCAGAATTGCGTTAAAATCGTAACCTATTTGTTACTACTGCGTGTGTACATATTATTGTACGTACCTAAGTCAACACGCACGTTTATATATTTTCCCTTGCCACATTATTTTGTATGTACTATTATTGACATACACCTTATTATATACCTCTACATGTATGTACACATAAATACATATATATATACACTCCCATGTGTATATATATATATATATATATATATATATATATATATATATATATATATATATATATATATATATTTATTTGTTTTCACTCTTTTCACTCTTTTCCTATATACACCCATATGTATATGCATCTAATATATATATATACATATATATATATATATATTATTGTCTTCTATTTTTTTTCTTATCACATATATATATATAAATATGTAAGATCCGAAATTAAATCGTAAGTTTTTATGAGGGATGAAAACGGTTAAAAATTTAACTGAATGGGATTTGGATTGGAAATAAGGATTTAAAATGCAAAGTGAGTGAGTGTTCGTGAAAGGAAGTTGGGGTAAATTAATCCCGAACACTTGCAAGGGCAAAATGATCAAAAGACCGAAAGTCGGTATAAATTCGAGAAGAAAAATTTAATTAAAAATAATGGATTGAGAAATCTTGGTCAATAAAGGTGAAATAATTATTCTGGATTAAATTGATCAAGATATCAATTTATGGGAATTAATCGGGATTAATCGAAATTTTTACTCCGAAAAATAATCCTGAAAATAATCAAAAAATATACCGAAAAGGGTTAAAATAAATTAAATAAAATTAAATAAATAAATTTAGAATTAAATAATAATTTTAAGGATATTTTAAGAGATATTTGGGTATTTTTAATGTATTTTAATTATTAAAATAATAATAAAAATAATTAATAAAATTATAAAAAAAAGGGAAACTGAAAAAAGAAATCAAAAAATCAGAAAATCGGGGAGAGAGAAGAAGATTGAAACGAAAAAATGGAGCCGAACCCGAGGAGAAGACCGGACGACCGTCCGGCGACCAACGGCCAGGCGAAGGGCTGAAAATGGAAGAGGAGAGGCCGGCGACCTCCCTGGTACCGGCAGCACGACCCACCGACGCCGAAATTTGGCGGATCGAGGGAGAGAAGCTGCAGAGAGGAGAAGCCAAATCGGCGGCCACCGACGCAGATCTGGACAACCACGACCCCAGCCGAGGCTTCCCGAGGTGCAGACAAGCCAATTGATGGTGGCCACGACCGGCGAAGCTACCGGCAAACGTCGAAAATGGCGGAAGAAGAAATGGGTTTCTACGGCGAAGAGGAGAACAGCCGGATCGACGACTTTCTGGCAGACTTGGGTGAAACCGATGGCAGATCTGAGATGCGGACGACTCAGCGAAGCCACTGGCGGTGGAAGCCGACGGAGAACCGGCCGGCAAGGCCCTGAACCGGAGCGAACCGAAGTGAATCGAGGTGAACCGGCGGTCTAAACCAGGCTGAACCGGACCGAACTGGTTTAGCCAAGAAAGAAGGGAAAAAGGAGAAAAAGGGAAAAAGAAAAAGAGGAAAAATTGAGAAAAAATCCCGACGATGTAATCGAGCTACAGGTAAGTCAGTAGCGGTCGAAATTGACCGATTTGAATTTTGAAATATTATATTTAATTAATTTTCGACCGGAAATTTTCTCAAAAATTTATGAAATTGTGTAGCTCGACAATCGACGTCAAACGAGAGCTTGAGACAGCCTCGATTTACGGACTAGCATGGAATCTCAGGTAAGTAACCATTATTTACAACAATTTACATCGTTATGCGTGATATGAATTTAAATTCCGCATAAATTGAATTAGATTTTTTGAAATTTAGATAAATAGTCGTAAATAATAAATTGAGCTATTCGAGAGTTAGAACAAGGCCCAATAAATTGTTGGTGGGCCCAATGAGCCCAATAGGCCTCGATAAGGTAAAAAAATTAAGTGAAAAATGGGCTTAAGGCCGATTAAGGCCCATTAAGGTGCAATCGGGCCCAATAGGGATAAATGGGCCCAATGATTTAAAGTAAGCCCAGAAAGTATTAAATACAATTAAGTTGTATAATATCTGACCTGAGGAATATTTATACGCAGTTCCGGACATCGGATTGGGAGCAGATCGGACTGCACGACGTGACATCAGAGGAAATGTCAGGCTCGACAAGAAAATAAGGTAAGGGAATTCTGCGGACTGCTAGAGGTAACTTTACAAAATTTTAAGTTCATTGCAGTCCTTTAAAAATTTATCTGAAGGGTCTAGAGGTCAAATAATAATTTTAGTGCCCCGAATGGGCAAATTACCAAAATATCCTTGTAAAGGGTAAAATTTACAAATTTAGAAAAAATTAGGAGGAGCAAGAACAAGAGGTTTCTGCTCGTTCTGGAGACATTTTAATACATGCATGAGTAGGCTGGCTAACCTTGAAAGAAAATGCATAACATTGCATACTTTCAACGATATAATTGTTTTGAAAACTGTTTTGAGGAAACAGAGCCGCCTACGTGTTTTTATTTACATGTGACGTGCTGGAGCTTAGCTCGCACGATATTTTGATTTGTGTGATGTATGCATTAGTGCTGGAGCGAGAGCTCGCACTAGAGTTTTACATGCATGGGTGCTAGAGTCTAACTCGCACCAGATTTTACATGATTTTCGTGACAGGGTGCTAGAGTCTAACTCGCACCATATTTTTATATGATTTTGAGACAGGGTGTTAGAGCTTCGCTCGCACCAGATTATATATATTTATATATGATGACCCCATATGAAACAAAGCCGTGTGGGCTTCGGCCCAACGCGGACAATACATAGAGGTTGTGGAG
The DNA here is from genome assembly GCA_033439115.1 of Firmiana major. NCBI lineage: Eukaryota > Viridiplantae > Streptophyta > Magnoliopsida > Malvales > Malvaceae > Firmiana > Firmiana major. Next base: position 11,551,308 of record CM065905.1, read on the forward strand.
TAGCGCTATCTGCCCTTGGAGTCAGCCAAAAGGCCCAACGGGCTCAAAAGACCTCTTAAGTGGGGTGAGAGTGAGGGATGAGGTTGGCGGCCTTGTGGGGATGTAAAGCGGGCTCTGACAGTTTTACTTGATTTGATGAGAGTGCTGAGCCTCACTCGCACTGATTTTATGAGAACATGCGATGAGCCGTGCTTGGAGCATCGGGTAGACTGTGTTTCACCGATTAAATAGGCTCGCATGTGCGTTTTGAGACATGGCATGAGTATTGAGATATGATATATGGGTCCACGGAGTACGCTGTATCGTGTAAGTAGCATGGAGTACGATGTACCGTGTGGTATCTTCGGATACGGGGTATCTTCGGATACGGCATCTTCGGATGCGTGGGATCGGATAAGATTGACGGGTTGGATTGACCCACCTCCCAGGCGGTTCCCGATCAGGGTGAGACCCCGCACACTAGGATCCATGTAGCAGAGGGGCTCACGAGGACACACGGCCATAGTCCTAGTTATTACCGATATACAGATGTTGCCTGGTCTTGCATGTTGACGACTTTGATGAGATTAAAACTGGGTTTTTTAAAATCAAACGTGCATGATGATTATTTCCATGCTTTTCAAACCCATGTGTGAATGTAAATCGATTTTTTTATGATTTTATGTGAGTCAGGACCACCCGAGGGATGGGTTAAGTCCTAGCCTTGTTGTGAAATTTTAAACGAGAAAGAAATGATTTGAAATAATTGCATGTTGAATTTTGCCATGCAATGGATTTACATAACATCATAACTCATATCATCTGTTTTAAAATGTGTGGAGAAAGGGTGGTTTATGCATGGCACCACGTTCATGTAGGTAGTATGGTTACCTACTTGTTCGTAGGATTACCTTACTGAGCTTGATGTGCTCACCCCTTTCATTTTCTCACACAGATAATCTCCAGTTGAAGTTGAGGCAACTCAGTACTGCATTCCGAATATTCGCTGCTGCCCATCATTTAAGGTATACACACTTGTACATATTGTATCTAAATAAGCATAGCACAGTAACATGTTTGTAAGTAACTTTAGGGGATGTATAAATATTGTAAACACTTATAAATAACTGAGAAAGAATTAAGTTATATGGTAAATGTATGGTGGGACTGGCATTGACACACAGCCCAATTTGTTAGTGGAGTGTGGTCACGATCAGAAGACAGGTAAGAATTTAAGTAAGAAAATAACAAAATAATAAAACGCGAAAAATTTACTCTGATTTTTGGGTAGTTTTGGGTCGTGACATATAAAGGTGGTATCAGAGCACAATTGGTCTGATGTGTGTCAATGTCAGTAATTAGGAAATTACATCCTCGTGTTACTGTGCTTGGTTAGATACAATAGTGTATATCGAGATGGGTTTTGACTAAGAAATGGTTGAGAATGCAGGAATGCCTAATATGAGTCGCATTAGATGGGATAGTGCACGAGGCAGAGGTCGTAGAGGTAGACCTGAGTTTGCTAGTCGTGCTGAGTTGACCTGTGAGAATCAGGATGAAATTGAAATGGAGGCTAATGTTGAGCATGCCCCACTAAGTCCGACAGAGAGATCGGACAGTATTGAGACACGCTTCGCGAGGTTAGAGCGGAGTGTGGAGATTATTTTGAGGAGCTAATTGCTCAGATTATGAATGAGATTCGAGGGCGCAGCGGAGTATTGGTGGAAACCCGCCCGACCCATCTTAAGTGTTAAACATCCAGAGCTAAGATGAGAAATGTTTATGGATGTATTCTGGTGACAGGATATCCTGGACATTGTTTAAAAGAAATGATAGATAAAAGTCCTTACTCTTACCCAGAGGATTTGATTTATTGATGAGTATGCTTATGAGTATGAAACTCAATTATATTCCTGGGTAGATATTACCTCGACACTATGAACAAGTGACAGTCGAGATGTCTAAAAGTTCATGAAATGGCTCAACTTTTCAATTAGAGTCCGATTGGCCCGTGAGATATTACCTATACCGAGGCAGTACGCAGATTTATAGTTGGATAAATAAGAACATGAATTGCACGCCTTCGAGATTGGGAAAGGTAGTGAGGGCTGAAATAGAGACAGAAAAGAGAATCGAGAAATGACAGAGATGTTAAAATGGAAAAATGGTAATTGGTAAAAGATTTAATTTGATGAGTCATTGAGTAAGATAATTGGTAAGGCCCCAGTGCATCCAATTTTGGTACTCTTGAGGGGCATTGTAATTGGAGGACCCTGACCTACTACGAAGTAGTGTAGCAGTGTAAGCACTGTAAGCAGTGTGGGATGTGTGGTAGATACCACAGAAGGAGGGTCTATACCTACACTGTATTGATGAAAATGGCTGTTAAGTGTGGTAAGACGGACCATTGATTTTGATTGTACAAAGTTGGGCGAGATCGCCCCACAGAAAAGTAAAGAAAAACTTCGTTAGTATAGCTGCAACGAAAAGGGAGGTCATAGCCAAAGAGGAAAAGGAAAGTAGGCTGTTGGACGAAGGCGAGAGGATGTCTTGGACCAGGACACTATTGATGTTTCATGGATGTGGTGTAAGATACCACACTTGTTACGAATAATGAAGTACATATGTTCATTGATCCTGGTGCCACACATTTATTCATAATGCTTTCATTCGCATATAAGTGAGTAAAAGGCATGAATGCCTACATCATTGCACACAATACTGATAAATGAGTACCCCAATAGAGGAGGATTAATTAACGAAATATGGTTATAGAGATTTTAAGTTGAAAACAGGAGTGAGAACATCACTGAAAAGTATACTGTAAGTGTTGACAAGTGATAAAAAGGGGTGCAACAGTTGAAATTAAAGGAGTAAAGGATTGTACTCACGGAATGAATAATGAAAGAGTTTTGTCATAAGGGATATACGAAAGGAGATAATCTTTAAGATAAGATAGATCCTAAATACAAGATGTATTGGAGTAAAAGACATATTCTAGGTAAAGAATACCCTTAATATGCAAAGTAATTGGGATTAAGTGATAAGTAGGGAATATAAATTATAACCAAGGATAAAGATGGATATAACCATAACCAGTCTATGTGGTTAAGTCTGAAGGTTAATAAAGGTATTTCAAAATACCTCCCCGCCTGAAGACTTGACAGCGTCTAAAAGTATGTATATATAACCTATAACGTGAAATCGATCGTTGTAATAAATACCTTTAGCATTAGGATACCTTTACTAAGACGATAAGAATATTAAAATTCGACAAATCATAAAGGTTAACATAGTAAAATTTAATAAGAGCCGTTAAGATATGAAAAGGAAATGACGCAGGTTAGTACCTGAAAACGTAAGCGATTTTGAAGGATCTTATACGCTTATGCGTAAATAAGTCAAGGATATGGACGATTGGAAAAAGTAGTGAAGCTCGACTACGATGAAGTATTTAAACTTTACCTGGACCGATTTGTAATCATCATTATTGATGATATGATGGGTGTAGTTAAAGCCCAGGGCAAAATTGTAAGCAATAATTGAAAATGGCTTTTACAAATGGGTTGTTACGAGTTCTCAATATGGTCTACTTGGTTGACACATTTAACTAAGAAAATGTGGTCTTTGAATGAGATGATAAATAAGATGATAGATGTGACATGAATTTCGGTGTAGTGAAGTATGAACTGACCACCGTGATTAATTTCACCATACCCAACAGCTCAAGAGGTTCTCAGTGAGTATGGATACCTCAAAATAATGAAGGAGCTGTGTATTGATGTATAATGGGAAGATAGTCAATTATGGAGTCAGACAACTCCTTGATCATGAAATAAACTATCTGACTCATGATTTTAAGTTGGCAACGGTAGTATTTGTACCGGGGATATGGTACTATTATGTACAGGATGAGAAATTTTGGATATGCACTGATCATAAAGCCTCGAGTATCTGTTTTTCACAGAAAGAGGCGAATATGAGAATACATAGTGGGTTAGAGCTTCTGAGAGATTTTGATTGTGAAAATTGTACCACCCAGGAAAAGCTAATGTAATGGCTGATGCCTCGAGTAGAAAGAGCCTCGGAATGGTACCCCATATGATGGTCAGGGAGCGTGAGCTGCTAGAGCAGTTGTGAGCCTCAGTAGTGATGTGATCCCTTCTGATGATGACAGTGATTATGTGAAAACCTAGCCTGAGATTAGAACCGGATGAGTGTGCCCGGATTGCATAGGCTTAGCGTGATGATCGGCATGATGTCGATAGTTTGGGTCAAATTCAGAAGGGTACAGTGACAGAGTTCACAGTGTGTTGATGATTTACAGAGAGGTTCAGAGACAGTATAAGTGCTCCCCAGGACCACAGTTGATGAGATAGTAATATTGTCAGAAGCTTACTCTTCGGGATATACAGTGCATACGAAAAATAACGAATATATTTATATAAAAAAATCTCTTAAAAGGGTATTGGTGGTCAGATGTGGAAAGAGATATGGTAGAGATTGTGGAAAAGTTCCTAGTAGGTCAGCAGAGTAAGGTAGAGTATTAAAAGTCTGCAGAGTTATTGCAGCCTCTATCTATATCGACACGGCACGGAAAATGAGAGCAAGTCTCCATGAATGTCGTGATGGGTTACAAAGAACCCAGGTGAATCACGAGACTATTTAGATGATAGTTGCTAAATTGACTAAGTCTACCCACCTTCTGGTTATGAAATCCCCAAATACTCAGAGTGTATATGAGGATTTATGTGTAAAGAAGATTGTGGAACATTAAGTAGCGTTCCAGTGAGCATGGTATCATATAGGGATTCCCGCTTCACTTCCCACCTCTGTGGATATTTTTAGGAAGCTATGGGAACCTGACTGAGTATTAGCACAGCTTTCCATCCTCAGACAGATGGTCAGTCAGAGAGGACTGTACAGGTTCTGGAGGATCTGATGAAAGCGTGTGCCCTTGATTTTTTATACTCCTGGGATGATCAGTTATTACAAATCGAATTCGCCAATAGTGACAGTTGTCACTTGAGTATCGGGATAACAAGATGTGAGGCAGTGTATGGTTGTAGGGGTTATTCCCCAAATTGGATAAGAAAAAGTGGGTGACAGATAGAATTATTTTTGACTTTGGATAATAAGTCTATGAGGATGTTTAGTTAAGGATGAGAGATTAAGAACACCTCAGAGCACATAGAAAAGTATTGGAATTCACCGAGGGTGAATTAGTATGGTTGAAATGTTTCTTGTCCTAAGAGAATAAGGACATAGTGAACTTTTGGATGAAGGTAAATTGAGTTTCGCTGGATTGAATCTTTTGAGAGATTGGACAAGTGGAAGATAAGACCTGTAGGTGGCATTTCCACTTGAATAAGCAGGCACCCACAATGTGTCCCATCTTTTGATGCTTCGGAAATACTATCTAGATCCAGCATAGGTGATAGGATATGAGATCCAACAGTTCAGCTTAATGCAAATATAAGTATATTGAAAGTTGATTCGGGCATTAAACATGTCACGACCCAAACTACCCAAAAATCAGAGTTAATTTTTCGCGTTTTGTTATTTTTATTACTTAAATTCTTACCTGTCTCCTGATCATGACCACACTCCACTAACAAATTGGGCTGTGCGTCAATGCCAGTCCCACCATACATTTACCATAGTACTTATTTCTTCTCCAGTCATTTATAATTGTTTACATTAATTATACATCCCCTAAAGTTACTTACAAAGATGTTACTGTGCTATGCTTATGTAGATACAATATGTACAAGTGTATATACCTTATGTTGATGGGCAGCAGCGGATATCCGGAATGCAGTACTGAGTCGTCGCAACTTCAACTGGAGATTATCTGTGGGAGAAAATGAAAGGGGTGAGCACATCAAGCTCAGTAAGGCAATCCTACGAACAAGTAGGTAACCATACTACCTACATGAACGTGGTGCCATGCATAAACCACCCTTTCTCCACACATTTTAAAACAATGATATGCGTTATGATGTTATGTAAAACACATTTGCACGGAAAATCAACATGCAATTATTACAAATCATTTCTTTCTCAATTAAAATTTTCACAATAAAGTCAGGAATCGACCCCTCCTGCGGGTGATCCTTACTCACACAAAACCATGAAAACGATTTACATCACACGTGGGTTTGAAAAGCATGGAAATACCATCATGCAAATTTAGTTTAAAAACCCAGTTTAAATCATCGAAATCGTCGACATGCGAGACGAGGCAATATCTGTATAACGGAAATAACTAGGACTATGGCCATATCTGTCCTCGGGAGTTCCTCAGCTACACGGATCCTAGTGTGCGGGTTCTCACCATGATCGGGAATCGCCCAGGAGGTGGGTCAATCCATCCCGTCAGTCTTATCCGATCCCAAGCATCCGAAGATGCTGCATCCGGAGATGCCGTATCCGAAGATACCACACGGTACATCGTACTCCATGCTACTTGCACGGTACATCGTACTCCGTGAACCCATATAATATCTCTAGGTACTCCAGCCCAATTGGCCTGCTTCCCACAGAGGTTTGTTTCTCAATACTCATGCCATGTCTCAAAACGCACGTGCGAGCCTATTAAATCGGTGACACACAGTCTACTCGATGCTCCAAGCACGGCTCATCGCATGTTCTCATAAAATCAGTGCGAGCGATGCTCAGCACTCTCATCAACTCAAATAAAACTGGCAGAGCCCGCTTTACATCCCCACAAGGCCGCCAACCTCATCCCTCACTCTCACCCCACCTAAGAGGTCTCTTGAGCCTGTTGGGCCTTTTGGCTGACTCCAAGGGCAGACAGCGCTAATCCACAAATCCGGTAAAACTAGTGCGAGCTAAGCTCAGCACTCTGTATATAAATCACATGAAAATCTTATAAAATCTGGTGCGAGTTAAACTCTAGCACCCTGTCTCGAAAAAGCATATGAAATCTGGCGCGAGTTGTACTCTAGCACCTATGCATGTAAAACTCTAGTGCGAGCTCTCGCTCTAGCACTAATGCGTGCATCACACAAATCGACAACATCGTGCGAGCTGAGCTCTAGCACGTCACATGTCAATAAAAACACGTAGGCGGCTCTGTTTCCTCAAAACAGTTTTCAAAACAATATCACGTTGAAAGTATGCAATGCTGTGCATTTTTTTTCAAGGTGAGCCAGCCTACTCATGCATGCATCAAAATACCTCCAGAATGAGCAGGAACCTTTTGTTCTTGCTCCTCCCAATTTTTCCTAACTTTGTAAATTTTACCCTTAACAAGGGTATTTTAGTAATTTTGCCCATACGGGGCACTAAAATTATTCTTCGACCTCTAGACCCTTCAGATAAATTTTTAAATGACTGCAATGAATTTAAAACTTCGTGAAGTTTACCTCTAGCAGTCCGCAGAATTCCCTTACCTTATTTTCCTGTCGAGTCTGACCTTTTCTTTTCCTCTGTTGTCTCGTCGCGCAGTCCGATATGCTCCCAATCAAATACCCGAAACTGCGTATTAATATTCCTCAGGTCAGATAACATACAATTTAATTGTATTTAATATTTTCTGGGCTTAATTTAAATCATTGGGCCCGTTTACCCCTATTGGGCCCGATTGCACCTTAATGGGCCTCAATCGGCCTTAAGCCCGTTTCCCACTTAATTTTCACTTTATCGAGGCCTATTGGGCTCATTGGGCCCACCAATAATTTATTGGGCCTCGTTCTAATTCTCGAATAGCTAAATTTAATATTTACGATAATTTATCTAAATTTCCATAATTTAATTCAATTCATGCGAAAATTAAATCAATATCACGCATAACGAGGTAATTGTCGTAAATAAGGGTCACTTACCCGAGATTCCATGCTAGTCCGTAAATCGAGGCTGTCTCGAGCCCTCGGTGGATGCCAATCGTCGAGCTACACAATTAAATATATTTTTCGGGTAAACTTTCAGTCGATAATTAATTAAATAAAATATTTCAAATTTAAATCGGGTCAATTTGACCGCTTATCGACTTACCCGAAGCTCGATTGCATCATAGGAATTTTTTCCAATTTTTTCCTCTTTTTCTTTTTCCCTTTTTCTCTTTTTTTCCTCTCTTTTTGGCTGAACCGGTTCAGTCCGGTTCAGACCGCCGATTCTCTCCGGTTCGACCGGTTCACCGCCGGTTCACCACCTTGCCGGCCGGTTCTCTGCCGGCTTCCACCGCCAGCAGCTCCGCAAGGTCGTCCGCATCTCGAATCTACCCTCGGTTTGGGTCAAGCTCGCCGGAATGCCGCCGGTCCGGCCTCTTCTCCCTTGGCCGCCGGACCCGTTTTCTCCTCTTGGCCGTTGCCGGCGTTTCCCGCCGTTTCGCCGGGTGCTATCGGTCTCAAAAGCACCGTCGTCGCCTGGGCTCTCGAAATCGGACCTCGGTTCTGCCCGGATCGCCGCCGTTTGCCGGGACCGAGCCCCTCAATCCCGTCGGCCTTTCTCTCCTCCGATCGGCTTCCTCCGACGTCGGTTGGGCATGCTGCCGGTACCAGTGAGGTCGTCGGCCTCTCCTCTCCATTTCTCGGTGGTCGTCGGCGATCAAGGATCGCCGGATCTTCTCCCCCTTTCCGGCTCCGTTTCTCTTTCTCTCTCCCCGACCCATTCTCTCTCTCTTCCTTCTTTTTTTTTTGTTTCAGATTCTTTTTTTTTGTTTTATTATTTTTATTATTATTATTTTTATTTATTTTAATTATTTTACTATTCATTAAAATACTATAAATACCCAAAATATCTCTTAAAATTATTATTTTATTCTTCTTCAATTATTTTAATTTTTTATTTAATTTATTTATTATATTTTAACCTCTTTTTCGGGTATAATTTCTCGATTATTTTCGGGATTATTTTTCCAAACTAAAAATCCCGATTAATTCCCATAAATTAATATCTTGATCAATTTAACCCAAAATAAATTTATTTCATCCTTATTGACCAAGATTTCTCAAATCCATATTTTAATTAAATTTTTCTTATCGAAATTATACCGACCTTTGGTCTTTTGACCATTTTGCCCTTACACGTGTTCGGGATTAATTTAACCCGACTTCCTTCATACTTTCCCCATCTTTTCTTATTTAATTTCCGTATTTTAATTAAATTCGGGTCTTACAACTCTCCCCCACTTAAAGAATTTGGTCCTCCAAATTAGAACCAAGTCATATGAGTCCATATACAACTCCGGGTACATTAATTGTATCATACTCTTAAATTCTTATGTGACCTTTTCCGGAGTGTATTACTACCAAAGGACTTTAATTAGGGAGATCGTCTTAAACCTCAATACTTTCTCTTTCCTATTTGATGCCCGAATCAACTTATCAATATACTTATACTGCACTGAGCTGAACTGTTGGATCTCATATCCTATCACCTATGCTGGATCTGGATAGTATTTCCGAAGCATCAAAAGTTGAGATACATTGTGGGTGCCTGTTAATTCAAGTGATAACATCAACCTACAGGTCTTTATCTCCCACTTGTCCAATCTCTCCAAATATTCCATCCAGCGCAACTCAATTTACCTTCTTCCAAAAGTTCTCTATGTCCTTATTCTCTTAGGACAGTAAACATTTCAATCATACTAATTCACCAAGGGTGAATTCCGATGCTTGTCTATCTACTCTGAGGTGTGCTTAATCTCTCATCCTTAACTAAACATCCTCAGAGACTTAATATCCAAAGTCGTAAATAATTCTATTTGTCGCCCACTTTTTCTTATCCAATTTTGGGGAACAACCCCTACAGCCATACATTGCCTCATATCTTGTTATCCCGATACTCAACTGCCAACTGTCGTTATTGGCAACTTCAATTAGAAATCAACTGATCATTTCAGGAGCTTATAAAATCAATGGCACACGCTTTCATCGGATCCTCCAGAACTTGTACAGTCCTCTCTGACTGACCATCTGTCTGAGGATGGAAAGCTGTGCTTAATACTCAGTCGGGTTCCCATAGCTTCCTAAAAATATTCCCTGAAGTAGAAAGTGAAGCGGGAATCCCTATATGATACCATGCTCACTGGAACGCTACATAATGTTCCACAATCTTCCTTATACCTGAATCCTCATACACACTTTGAGTATTTAGGGAGTTCATAACCAGAAGGTGGGTGGACTTAGTCACTCTATCGACTATCATGCAAATAGTCTCCTGATTTATCCGGGTCCTCTATAACCCATCACGACATTCATGGAGACTTGCTCTCGTTTTTTTTCGTGCCGTGTCAATATAGGTAGGTGCTGCAATAACTCTGCAGACTTTTAATACTCTACCTTATTCTGTTGACATACTAGGCACTTCTTCACAATCTCTACCATGTCTCTTTTCATATCTGACCACCAATACCCTTTTCGAGATTTTAATATATTTTTTACTTTCTGTATGCACTGTATATCCCGAAGAGTGAGCTTCTGACAACATTACTATCTCATCAACTATGGTCCTGGGGAGCACTTATACTGTCTCTGAACCTCTCTGTAAATCATTAACATACTCTGTGAACTCTGTCACTGTACCCTTCTGAATCTGACCCAAACTATCGACATCGTGCCGATCATCACGCTAAGCTTGTCAAATCCGGGCACTCTCATCCGGTTCTAATCTCAGGCTAGCTATCACATAATCATACCAATCACTGTCATCATCAGAAGGGATCACATCACTACCGAGGTTCACAACTGCTCTAGCAGCTCACGCTCCCTGACCATCATATGTAATACCATCCCGAGGCTCTTTCTACTCAAGACATCAGTCATCACATTAGCCTTTCCTGGGTGGTACAATTTTCACAATCACAATCTCTCAGAAGCTCTAGCCCACTATGCATTCTCATATTCGTCTCTTTCTGTGAAAACAGATACTCGGGCTTTATGATCAGTGCATATCCATAGTTTCTCACCATGTAAATAATAGTACCATATCCTCGGTACAACTACTGTTACCAACTTTAAAATCATGGGTCAGATAGTTTATTTCGTGATCAAGGAGTTGTCTGACTCCAAAATTGACTATCTTCCCATTATACATCAATACACAGCTCCTTCATTATTTTGAGGTATCCATACTCACTAAGAACCTCTTGAGCTGTTGGGTATGGTGAAATTAATCACGGTGGTCAATTCATACTTCATTATACCAAAATTTATGTCACATCTATCATCTTATTTATCGTCTTATTCAAAGACTACGTTTTCATAATTAAACGTGCCATCAAGGTATATCCTTTTAGAATTCGCAGCAACCCATTTGTAAAAGCCATTTCTAATTGTTGCTTATAAATCGCCCTAGACTTAAACTACACCCAGCATATCACCGATACTGCTAGTTACAATTCGGTCCAATCCTTGACTTATTTACGCATAAGCGTATAAAATCCTTCAAAAGCGCTTACGTTTTCAGGTACTAACCTGCATCACTTCCTTTTCTTATCTTAACGGCTCTTATTAAATTTTTACTATGTTAACCTTTATGATTTGTCGAATTCTAATATTCTTATCGTCTTGGTAAAGGTATCCTAACGCTAAAGGTATCTATTACGACGATCGATTTCACGTTATAAGTTATACATATATACTTTTAGACGCTGTCAAGTCTTCAGGCGGGGAGGTATTTTGAAATACCTTTATTAACCTTCAGACTTAACCACAATTACTGGTTATGGTCATACCCATCTTTATCCTTGGTTATAATTTATATTCCCTACTTATCACTTAATCCCAATGACTTCATATCGTAAAGATATTCTTACCTAGCATACGCCTCTTACTCCGATACATCTTGTATTTAAAATCAAGCATATCTTATCTTAAAGATTATCTCCTTCGTATATCAATCATGACAAAACTCTTGTCATTATTCATTCCATGAGTACAATCCTTTACTCCTTTAATTTCAACCGTTGCACCCCTTTTTATCACTTGTCAACACTTACCGTATACTTTTCGGTGATGTTTTCACCCCTGTTTTCAACTTAGAATCTCTATATCCATATTCCGTTAATTAATCCTCCTCTATTGGGGTACTCATTTATCAGTATTGTGCCTAATGGTGTAGGCATTCATGCCTTTTTCTTACTTATATGTGAATGAAGGCGGTATGAATAAATGTGTGGCACCAGGATCAATGAACATATGTACTTCATTATTCATAACAAGTGTGGTATCTTACACCACATCCATGAAACATCAATAGCGTCCTGGTCCAAGACGTCATTTCGCTTTCGTCCAACACCTACTTTCCTTTTTCTTTTCGACTATGGCCTCCCTTTTTGTTGCAGCTATACCAACGAAGTTTTTCTCTCTTTACTTTTCTGTGGGGCAATCTCGCCCAACTCTGTGCAATCAAAATCAATGGTCCGTCTTACCACACTTAACGGCCATTTCCATCAATACCGTGTAGGTATAGACCCTCCTTCTGTGGTATCCACCACACATGTCACATTGCTTACAGTGCTCACACTGCTACACTGCTTCTTAGCATGTCGGGGTCCTCCAGTCACAATGCCCCCCAAGAGTGCCAAAATTGGATGCACTGGGGCCTTACCAATTTTCTTACTCAATGACTCATCAAATTAAATCTTTTACCAATTATCATTTTCCATTTTAACATCTTTGTCATTTCTCGATTCTCTTTTCTGTCTCTGTTTCAGCCCTCACTACCTTTCCCAATCTCAGAGGCGTGCAATTCATGTTCTTATTTACCCAACTGTAAATCTGCGCACTACCTCGGTATAGGTAATATCTCACGGGCCAATCAGACTCTAACTGAAAAGTCGAGCCATTTCGTGGACTTTTAGACATCTCGACTATCACTGTTTATAGTGTCGAGGTAATATCTGTCCAAGAATATAACTGAGTCTCCATACTCATAAATCATACTCATCAATAAATCAATTCCTTTTAAATAGTGTCCGGGATATTCTGTCACCAGAATACATCCATAAACATTTCTCATCTTAGCTCTGGATGTTTAACACTTAAGATGGGTCGAGCGGGTTTCAACCAATGCTCCGCTGCGCCCTCTGATCTCATTAATAATCTGAGCAATTTGCTCCTCAAAATAATTCTCATGCTCCGCTTCAATCTCGCGAAGCGTCTCTCAATACTGTCCGATCTCTCTGTCGGACTCTGTGAGGCATGCTCAACATTAGCCTCCATTTCAATTTCATCATGATTCTCATAGTCAAACTCAGTACGACTTAGCAGATTCAGGTCTACCTCTACGACCTCTGCCTCGCGCACTATCTCATCTAACGCGACTCATATTAAGCATTCCTGCATTCTCAACCATTTCTTAGTCAAGCCCATCTCGATATACACTATTGTATCTAACTAAGCACAGTAACACGGGGATGTAATTTCCTAATTACTGACACTGACACACATCAGACCAATTGCGCTCTGATACCATAATAATTGTCACGACCCAAACTACCCAAAAATCAGAGTTAATTTTTCGCGTTTTGTTATTTTTATTACTTAAATTCTTACCTGTCTCCTGATCGTGACCACACTCCACTAACAAATTGGGCTGTGCGTCAATGCCAGTCCCACCATACATTTACCATAGTACTTATTTCTTCTCCAGTCATTTATAATTGTTTACATTAATTATACATCCCCTAAAGTTACTTACAAAGATGTTACTGTGCTATGCTTATGTAGATACAATATGTACAAGTGTATATACCTTATGTTGATGGGCAGCAGCGGATATCCGGAATGCAGTACTGAGTCGTCGCAACTTCAACTGGAGATTATCTGTGGGAGAAAATGAAAGGGGTGAGCACATCAAGCTCAGTAAGGCAATCCTACGAACAAGTAGGTAACCATACTACCTACATGAACGTGGTGCCATGCATAAACCACCATTTCTCCACACATTTTAAAACAATGATATGCGTTATGATGTTATGTAAAACACATTTGTACGGAAAATCAACATGCAATTATTACAAATCATTTCTTTCTCAATTAAAATTTTCACAATAAAGTCAGGACTCGACCCCTCCTGCGGGTGATCCTGACTCACACAAAACCATGAAAACGATTTACATCACACGTGGGTTTGAAAAGCATGGAAATACCATCATGCAAATTTAGTTTAAAAACCCAGTTTAAATCATCGAAATCGTCGACATGCGAGACGAGGCAATATCTGTATAACGGCAATAACTAGGACTATGGCCATATCTGTCCTCGGGAGTTCCTCAGCTACACGGATCCTAGTGTGCGGGTTCTCACCATGATCGGGAATCGCCCAGGAGGTGGGTCAATCCATCCCGTCAGTCTTATCCGATCCCAGGCATCCGAAGATGCTGCATCCGGAGATGCCGTATCCGAAGATACCACACGGTACATCGTACTCCATGCTACTTGCACGGTACATCGTACTCCGTGAACCCATATAATATCTCTAGGTACTCCAGCCCAATTGGCCTGCTTCCCACAGAGGTTTGTTTCTCAATACTCATGCCATGTCTCAAAACGCACGTGCGAGCCTATTAAATCGGTGACACACAGTCTACCCGATGCTCCAAGCACGGCTCATCGCATGTTCTCATAAAATCAGTGCGAGCGATGCTCAGCACTCTCATCAACTCAAATAAAACTGGCAGAGCCCGCTTTACATCCCCACAAGGCCGCCAACCTCATCCCTCACTCTCACCCCACCTAAGAGGTCTCTTGAGCCTGTTGGGCCTTTTGGCTGACTCCAAGGGCAGACAGCGCTACTCCACAAATCCGGTAAAACTAGTGCGAGCTAAGCTCAGCACTCTGTATATAAATCACATGAAAATCTTATAAAATCTGGTGCGAGTTAAACTCTAGCACCCTGTCTCGAAAAAGCATATGAAATCTGGCGCGAGTTGTACTCTAGCACCTATGCATGTAAAACTCTAGTGCGAGCTCTCGCTCTAGCACTAATGCGTGCATCACACAAATCGACAACATCGTGCGAGCTGAGCTCTAGCACGTCACATGTCAATAAAAACACGTAGGCGGCTCTGTTTCCTCAAAACAGTTTTCAAAACAATATCACGTTGAAAGTATGCAATGCTGTGCATTTTCTTTCAAGGTGAGCCAGCCTACTCATGCATGCATCAAAATACCTCCAGAATGAGCAGAAACCTTTTGTTCTTGCTCCTCCCAATTTTTCCTAACTTTGTAAATTTTACCCTTAACAAGGGTATTTTAGTAATTTTGCCCATACGGGGCACTAAAATTATTCTTTGACCTCTAGACCCTTCAGATAAATTTTTAAATGACTGTAATGAATTTAAAACTTCGTAAAGTTTACCTCTAGCAGTCCGCAGAATTCCCTTACCTTATTTTCCTGTCGAGTCTGACCTTTTCTTTTCCTCTGTTGTCTCGTCGCGCAGTCCGATATGCTCCCAATCAAATACCCGGAACTGCGTATTAATATTCCTTAGGTCAGATAACATACAATTTAATTGTATTTAATATTTTCTGGGCTTAATTTAAATCATTGGGCCCGTTTACCCCTATTGGGCCCGATTGCACCTTAATGGGCCTCAATCGGCCTTAAGCCCGTTTCCCACTTAATTTTCACTTTATCGAGGCCTATTGGGCTCATTGGGCCCACCAATAATTTATTGGGCCTCGTTCTAATTCTCGAATAGCTAAATTTAATATTTACGACAATTTATCTAAATTTCCATAATTTAATTCAATTCATGCGGAAATTAAATCAATATCACGCATAACGAGGTAATTGTCGTAAATAAGGGTCACTTACCCGAGATTCCATGCTAGTCCGTAAATCGAGGCTGTCTCGAGCCCTAGGTGGATGCCAATCGTCGAGCTACACAATTAAATATATTTTTCGGGTAAACTTTCAGTCGATAATTAATTAAATAAAATATTTCAAATTTAAATCGGGTCAATTTGACCGCTTATCGACTTACCCGAAGCTCGATTGCATCATAGGAATTTTTCCAATTTTTTCCTCTTTTTCTTTTTCCCTTTTTCTCTTTTTTTCCTCTCTTTTTGGCTGAACCGGTTCAGTCCGGCTCAGACCGCCGATTCTCTCCGGTTCGACCGGTTCACCGCCGGTTCACCACCTTGCCGGCCGGTTCTCCACCGGCTTCCACCGCCAGCAGCTCCGCAAGGTCGTCCGCATCTCTAATCTGCCCTCGGTTTGGTTCAAGCTCGCCGAAATGCCGCCGGTCCGGCCTCTTCTCCCTCGGCCGCCGGACCCGTTTTCTCCTCTTGGCCGTCGCCGGCGTTTCCCGTCGTTTCGCCGGGTGCTATCGGTCTCAAAAGCACCGCCGTCGCCTGGGCTCTCGAAATCGGACCTCGGTTCCGCCCGGATCGCCGCCGTTCGCCGGGACCGAGCCTCTCAGTCCCGTCGGCCTTTCTCTCCTCCGATCGGCTTCCTCCGACGTCGGTTGGGCATGCTGCCGGTACCAGTGAGGTCGCCGGCCTCTCCTCTCCATTTCTCGGTGGTCGTCGGCGATCAAGGATCGCCGGATCTTCTCCCCCTTTCCGGCTCCGTTTCTCTTTCTCTCTCCCCGACCCATTTTCTCTCTCTTCCTTCTTTTTTTTTGTTTCAGATTCTTTTTTTTTTGTTTTATTATTTTTATTATTATTATTTTTATTTATTTTAATTATTTTACTATTCATTAAAATACTATAAATACCCAAAATATCTCTTAAAATTATTATTTTATTCTTATTCAATTATTTTAATTTTTTATTTAATTTATTTATTATATTTTAACCTCTTTTTCGGGTATAATTTCTCGATTATTTTCGGGATTATTTTTTCAAACTAAAAATCCCGATTAATTCCCATAAATTAATATCTTGATCAATTTAACCCAAAATAAATTTATTTCATCCTTATTGACCAAGATTTCTCAAATCCATATTTTAATTAAATTTTTATTATCGAAATTATACCGACCTTTGGTCTTTTGACCATTTTGCCCTTACACGTGTTCGGGATTAATTTAACCCGACTTCCTTCATACTTTCCCCATCTTTTCTTATTTAATTTCCGTATTTTAATTAAATTCGGGTCTTACAAAACAGGAAAGAGAAAGTATTGAGGTTTAAGATGATC
Organism: Firmiana major; assembly: GCA_033439115.1. NCBI lineage: Eukaryota > Viridiplantae > Streptophyta > Magnoliopsida > Malvales > Malvaceae > Firmiana > Firmiana major. The sequence goes on from CM065905.1 coordinate 11,568,405, forward strand.
TCCTTAATTAAAGTCCTTTGGTAGTAATACACTCCGGAGAAAGTCACATAAGAATTTAAGAGTATGATACGATCGATGTACCCGGAGTTGTATATGGACTCATATGACTTGGTTCTAATTTGGAGGACCAAATTCCTTAAGTGGGGCAGATTTGTAAGACCCGAAATTAAATCGTAAATTTTTATGAGGGATGAAAATGGTCAAAAATTTAACTGAATGGGATTCGGATTGGAAATAAGGATTTAAAATGCAAAGTGAGTGAGTGTTCGTGAAAGGAAGTTGGGGTAAATTAATCCCGAACACGTGCAAGGGCAAAATGGTCAAAAGACCGAAAGCCAGTATAAATTCGAGAAGAAAAATTTAATTAAAAATAATGGATTGAGAAATCTTGGTCAATAAAGGTGAAATAATTTATTCTGGATTAAATTGATCAAGATATAAATTTATGGGAATTAATCGGGATTAATCGAAATTTTTACTCCGAAAAATAATCCCGAAAATAATCGAAAAATATACCGAAAAGGGTTAAAATAAATTAAATAAAATTAAATAAATGAATTTAGAATTAAATAATAATTTTAAGGATATTTTAAGAGATATTTGGGTATTTTTAATGTATTTTAATGATTAAAATAATAATAAAAATAATTAATAAAATTATAAAAAAAGGGGAAACTGAAAAAAAAAATCAGAAAATCGGGGAGAGAGAAGAAGATTGAAACGGAAAAACGGAGCCGAACCAAAGGAGAAGACCGAACGACCGTCCGGCGACCAACGGCCAAGCGAAGGGCCGAAAATGGAAGAGGAGAGGCCGGCGACCTCCCTGGTACCGGCAGCACGACCCACCGACGCCGAAATCCGGCGGATCGAGGGAGAGAAGCCGCGGAGAGGAGAAGCCAAATCGGCGGCCACCAGCGCCGATCTGGACAACCCCGACCCCAGCCGAGGCTTCCCGAGGTGCAGACGAGCCGATTGATGGCTGCCACGACCGGCGAAGCTGCCGGCAAACGCCGAAAACGGCGGAAGAAGAAATGGGTTTCGACGGCGAAGAGGAGAACAGCCGGACCGACGACTTTCAGGCGGACTTGGGTGAAACCGAGGGCAGATCTGAGATGCGGACGACTCAGCGGAGCCACTGGAGGTGGAAGCCGGTGGAGAGCCGGCTGGCAAGGCCCTAAACCGAAGTGAATCGGAGTGAACCGGGGTGAACCGGCGGTCTGAACCGGGCTGAACCGGACCGAACCAGTTCAACCAAGAAAGAAGGGAAAAAGGAGAAAAAGGGAAAAAGAAAAAGAGGAAAAATTAGGAAAAAATCCCGGCGATGTAATCGAGCTACGGGTAAGTCAGTAGCGTTCGAAATTGACCGATTTGAATTTTGGAATATTATATTTAATTAATTTTCGACTGGAAATTTACCCGAAAATTTATGAAATTGTGTAGCTCGACATTCGACGTCAAACGAGAGCTTGAGATAGCCTCGATTTGTGAACTAGCATGGAATCTCGGGTAAGTAACCATTATTTACGACAATTTACATCGTTATGCGTGATATGAATTTAAATTCCGCATAAATTGAATTAGATTTTTGGAAATTTAGATAAATAGTCGTAAATAATAAATTGAGCTATTCGAGAGTTAGAACGAGGCCCAATAAATTATTGGTGGGCCCAATGAGCCCAATAGGCCTCGATAATGTAAAAAAAAATTAAGTGGAAAACGGGCTTAAGGCCGATTAAGGCCCATTAAGGTGCAATCGGGCCCAATAGGGATAAATGGGCCCAATGATTTAAAGTAAGCCCAGAAAGTATTAAATACAATTAAGTTGTATAATATCTGACCTGAGGAATATTTATACGCAGTTCCGGACATCGGATTGGGAGCAGATCGGACTGCACGACGTGACATCAGAGGAAAGGTCAGGCTCGACAGGAAAATAAGGTAAGGGAATTCTGCGGACTGCTAGAGGTAACTTTACAAAATTTTAAGTTCATTGCAGTCCTTTAAAAATTTATCTGAAGGGTCTAGAGGTCAAATAATAATTTTAGTGCCCCTAATGGGCAAATTACCAAAATACCCTTGTAAAGGGTAAAATTTACAAATTTAGAAAAAATTGGGAGGAGCAAGAACAAGAGGTTTCTGCTCGTTCTGGAGACATTTTAATACATGCATGAGTAGGCTGGCTAACCTTGAAAGAAAATGCACAACATTGCATACTTTCAACGATATAATTGTTTTGAAAACTGTTTTGAGGAAACAGAGCCGCCTACGTATTTTTATTTACATGTGACGTGCTGGAGCTCAGCTCGCACGATGTTTTGATTTGTGTGATGCATGCATTAGTGCTGGAGCGAGAGCTCGCACTAGAGTTTTACATGCATGGGTGCTAGAGTCTAACTCGCACCAGATTTTACATGATTTTCGTGACAGGGTGCTAGAGTCTAACTCGCACCATATTTTTATATGATTTTGAGACAGAGTGTTAGAGCTTCGCTCACACCAGATTTTATATATATATATATATGATGATCCCATATGAAACAAAGCCGTGTGGGCTTCGGCCCAACGCAGACAATACGTGGAGGTTGTGGAGTAGAGCTGTCTGCCCTTGGAGTCAGCCAAAAGGCCCAACAGGCTCAAAAGACCTCTTAAGTGGGGTGAGAGTGAGGGATGAGGTTGGCGGCCTTGTGGGGATGTAAAGCGGGCTCTGACAGTTTTACTTGATTTAATGAGAGTGCTGAGCATCGCTCGCACTGATTTTATGAGAACATGCGATGAGTCGTGCTTGGAGCATCGGGTAGACTGTCTGTCACTGATTAAATAGGCTCGCACGTGCGTTTTGAGACATGGCATGAGTATTGAGATATGATATATAGGTCCACGGAGTACGATATACCGTGCAAGTAGTATGGAGTACGATGTACCGTGTGGTATCTTCGGATACGGGGTATCTTCGGATACGGGGTATCTTCGGATACAGCATCTTCGGATGCGTGGGATCGGATAAGACTGACGGGTTGGATTGACCCACCTCCCAGGCGGTTCCAGATCAGGGTGAGACCCCGCACACTAGGATCCGTGTAGCAGAAGGGCTCACGAGGACACACGGCCATAGTCCTGGTTATTACCGATATACAGATGTTGCCTGGTCTCGCATGTTGACGACTTTGATGAGATTAAAACTGGGTTTTTTAAAATCAAATTTGCATGATGATTATTTCCATGCTTTTCAAACCCATGTGTGAATGGAAATCGATTTTTTTATGGTTTTATGTGAGTCAGGACCACCCGAGGGATGGGTTGAGTCCTGGCCTTGTTGTGAAATTTTAAACGAAAAAGAAATGATTTGAAATAATTGCATGTTGAATTTTGCCATGCGAATGGATTTACATAACATCATAACTCATATCATCTGTTTTAAAATGTGTGGAGAAATGGTGGTTTATGCATGGCACCACGTTCGTGTAGGTAGTATGGTTACCTACTCGTTCGTAGGATTGCCTTACTGAGCTTGATGTGCTCACCCCTTTCATTTTCTCACACAGATAATCTCCAGTTGAAGTTGAGGCAACTCAGTACTGCATTCCGGATATCCGCTGCTGCCCATCATTTAAGGTATACACACTTGTACATATTGTATCTAAATAAGCATAGCACAGTAACATGTTTGTAAGTAACTTTAGGGGATGTATAAATATTGTAAACACTTATAAATAACTGAGAAAGAATTAAGTTATATGGTAAATATATGGTGGGACTGGCATTGACGCACAGCCCAATTTGTTAGTGGAGTGTGGTCACGATCAGAAGACAGGTAAGAATTTAAGTAAGAAAATAACAAAATAATAAAACGCGAAAAATTTACTCTGATTTTTGGGTAGTTTTGGGTCGTGACAAAATATGTCCTTGTTTGTACATATACTAAAACACATTTATTTTATACAATCATTTGTATATACACCCAAGCATATACACATTTTTCATATACTCCTATATGTATATACACCTAAGTATATACTCATATTTATTTTATCATTGGCTTTCCTTATTCATTATCAAATATATGTACATATACTAACATACCCTTTCATTATACATACATATATGTACATACCCAAATATATATATATTTTTATTCACATAAATACATATATATTATCACTTTTCTCCATTATTCAATATCACAAATATATATTTTTTTGCCTACTTCTCATCATTCCATTTTTAATCTAATTCAAACTATACTAGCATGCTTATACATGTACCACACATATATATTCATGTACATTAATACACATATATACATGTATGTATCTTACCTCTTTTCTCTTCCTCTCTTTTTTTTAGCTTGTTTTTCTTCTCTCACGGTTTTCTCCTTTCTTCCTCAACCTCTCGGTTCTAGCTTGCCTCTCCCTGTTTTCTCCCTTCTTCCTCAACCTCTCGGTTGCAGCTTGCCTCTCCCTTCTACCTCAACCTCTCGGTTCCAGCTTGCCTCTCCCTTCTTCCTTAACTCCTCGGTTCCAGCTTTCCTTTCTGTTTTCTCCCTTCAGCTCACGGTTCTGCTTCTCTCCCCTCAATTCCCCTGCCTCGGTTTGCTTCTCTTCCGTTGGCTTTAGCTCCGGTCTGTTCAGCCTTCTTCTCCCCTCAAGCCTCTCGGTTTTCTTCCAGCTTCAGCTTGCCTCGTTTCCATTTCCCTGTTTCTATTTCCCCCTCTCGGTTGCCTCTGTTCAGCCTCAATTCTGCTCTACTTCCGCCCACTTCTGCATCAGCTCCAAACCTCAGTCTCCTTCTTCGGTTGTTCTCGGTTTTCAGCCTTCACTGCTTCACTAATCACTTCTCTCTTTCCCCGAACCCTGTTTCCCCTTCAGCCCTCGGGTCCTGCTCCTTTCACTCCGCCTCCCCTGCCTCAGTCTGCTTGCTTTAGTCTCGGCTCTGTCCTGTTTTCCTGGCCGAGAGTTCCCACTGATCTTGGTTGCTTCAGCTCCCGATTTCCCTGTCCTTCACTCTTTCTTTGCTCACCCTTCTCCCTCCTTTCCAATCTCCTCTCTCGGTCAGCCTCAAGCAGTAACTTTCTCTTCTCCCTCTCTTCTCTCCTTTCCTCCCTCGGCTGGACAACTTCTCTTTTTCTTTCTCCCCTTTCTCTTCCGGCCGACAGCCTCCTCTCTTCCCCCTTTCCTTCTTCTTCCCTTTTCCCCTCTGCTGGCCACCCTTCCTTCTCTTCTTTCTCTTCTCTTTGTTTTGCTTCCCGCCCAGCAGAGCTAATCTGCCTCTTTCGAAATGAAGAAACGGAATTGGCTTTCTTTGAAAGCCAATTCCGTACCATACATATATATATATATTATATTAATATATATATGTTATATTTAATATATTAATATATATATGTTATTTTAATATATAGATAGATATATTTGTATTATTATTTTTTTGTTTAGTGTTAGTGTTATTTTTTTGTTTATTTGTTTTGTTTTCCACTTTATTTTAAATGTCTTATACATTATACTTTACAATACATATATATATATATATATATTTGTCATATATATACATATATATATATATATATCATCATTTATCCATTTTAAATTTGTCTAGTATATATATATATATATATATACATTTTATTTCCTTCTTTTTTTTTTTTATAAAATCACATAATGACAATATTCATGCCTTCCACGAAATTTTTATTATTTCGAAAATGAAATATTATTGGGATCTCATCACTCCTTATAATTCCCGATATAAGTTTTCTCATCAAGATTATTTTCGATCCCTCCATGCTTGCATTTGCTTCATCACATCTTGTATCTTCGGGTTCTCGGTCACTCGCGGGTTTCTCGGCTCCTATATTCTCGAGCCCTACAACGAACATCCACACTTCCATTAAAATATAATCTAATTAAACGTAGGAAATTTGTGGGGTTTACACGGACACCACCAGATTCACGGATCGCGAGGCTTGGCTCATCAAGATTATTTTCGATCCCTCCATGCTTGCATTTGCTTCATCACATCTTGTATCTTCGGGTTCTCGGTCACTCGCGGGTTTCTCGGCTCCTATATTCTCGAGCCCTACAACGAACATCCACACTTCCATTAAAATATAATCTAATTAAACGTAGGAAATTTGTGGGGTTTACACGGACACCACCAGATTCACGGATCGCGAGGCCTGGCGGATCTGCTGGGAGTGGAAGCTGGCGAGGAACCGGCCAAAAAAGAGTTCGAATGGTAAACTTGCCACTGAACGGGTTCGGACCGGTTCAGTGAAAAGTGGGTCTGAACCGGTCCGAATCGGTTCAGCCAAGGAAAAAAAAGAGGAAAAAAATTCAGTGATGCCTCGGGTTTAAGGCGAAGCCGGTAAGCAGTCGAAATTGATCGATTATATTTTTAAAAAATTTATTTGAATTTATATTTGACCGAAATTGAACCGGTTTAAATATATAAATGTGTAGCACGACGAAAGTGAATTCGATCGAGTTTCGATTTGCGTGCCATCATAGAAACTCGACTCCTGAAGGCATATTGGAGCCGGGAACGAGCGAGTGAATAGAAATTAGAAAGATAAAAGCGGATCGACTGAGATTTTAGGTAAGTGATTTATGATTGCTATAGAGATAGCTGTACGTATTTTATAAATCCCTGCATAAAAATAAATAGTATAGAATATATAGAGACTGAAAATCTAGGAAGGAACCTAGTGATAAATAAATTTTGATATTACCCTTGTTATAGGGAAATACATATCGTTGAGCATCGAGAATGCAAGATTTGAAAAGTTGCATGAATTGCATATTTTGATATTTTTCACTATAAAACTCTGCTTTTTAGCAAGTATATGGATAGATTGGCTATTGTTTACATGATTTGTATCATGACAGCATGCTATTTATATTGAACTCTGATTTTGAGTTATTTTCAATGAAAATAGAGCCATCTATCAGATTTGTGAATGAAATAAATCGTGCTAGAATTGTGTGTTAACTAACGGGTTACACGATTATGCTTGCACAAAATTTTAAATGTTTTTGGTGATAAAAACTGTGCTGGAGCCCTCGTGTCGACTGTGTGTCACACTGACTTGCTCGCATTGGTTTATGAAACAAGGTTAAGGTTGATGATTAATGTCGAGGTCGTAAAAGCCTGCCTACTCTCAGGTAGCCTCGAGCATATAGTATATTGATATAGTCCATGGCGTAGGGTGTATGGACAGGGTCCACGGAGTACGTTGTATCGTGTGATTGTCCACGGAGTACGTTGTACCGTGAGACGATACATGGAGTACCTTGTACCGTGTTGGCGTCTTCGAACAGATGATAGAGTAGAGATGAGCTGATGGGTTGGATTGACCCACCTCCCTAGGCGACTGACACCCTTGCACGCCTAGCTAGCGATTGCTTGGGGTCACTGACTATGGCCATATGTCCACAGATGATTGCATATCCCTACCTAGTCTCAAATCTATCTCAAATCTATTTCAAATCGATCTCAAATCGATCTCAAATTGATTTCAAATTAATCTCAAAATGATCTCAAATGGTTTAAAAACTATGATTTGTGATTATGATGGAATCACTTATTACCAGTACTAGAGGAGTACTGATTTCGAAAATGAAAACAAAGAGAAATGTGATGATTTGAAATGTTGGTTAAAGTGAAAACAAAAGCTTTCTATTGAATTAATGATTTTTGAATAGATTGCTATGGTTTAAAAAATGCATTTGCCTTGTGATGATATTAAGCATGCATTATAAGCACGTAGATAGTATAGTTATCTACCTGCTGTCATGTTTTCCTTACTGAGCGCGTTAGCTCACCCCTTTTTTCTCACGCCACAGATACGGCTCATTAGAGCATCTTGCGGTCATCCCTGCTAGTTCTTTTGTTGTACAGCTCTCTTTGCTGCGCAAAGGTATATATATATATACACATATTTTGTTTTTGAACACTAAATCGCACAGACATGTACTGTATAAATTACTGGGGATGTAACGTATAAAAAGAATGATTATATAAATAGATGTACAATTATGTTTAATATTTGATACATATGATTGAATAGAAATGAGTAACATCGACTCATAGCCCAACCAAATCTTGGGAATGAAATGGAAAAAGGTCTGCGATAACGGTCGTGACAGCATATGAACAAATTCTTCTTGAAAAATGTCACGCGACCGAATTCACAAAACAGGGCAGAACAGAGAAGCAGCGTTTTCCCGAGCTGTTTCCAACCAACATTCCATGACCGGTCTGCAATCTGTCAGTTGTCCTAAAATGAATCACAGCATTGTAAAGGGGTAGTGCATGTCTAATGGTCTTAGGCATCAACTGAAAATGGATGATTTACATGGGCTGGAACCGAGAACAACTAAGAACACAACAAAAAAAATTGAATAACAACGCAGTAAAACATGGGAGAAGCTTTGGCCGAGTTTTGCTTCTTCCTTAAGTCTGCTAATGTCATTCCACTATGCCAACGGTGCTAGAACCATACCCACCATCAATCTTGCTTCAAGGCATAAGAACAGGACAATGGCAATAACAATCGAAGCATAACTGGGCTGATCAAGCTAAACATGCATGAGCAGTAAACAAAAACAAACAAACATTAATGACAACAGAATATCAAAGCAACCCGAATGCAAAAAAAAAAAAAAAAACACCAATCCGAGAGCTACACTAGGAACATCATGCTATGTAAAAAAACAAAACTTGAAGAATAAAAGAGTTGATTGAGTATCAAACCGAGAAGAAGGATGAGCAAAATGAGGCTGCAAAATAAAATATAAAAAGCTATTCATAAAAGAAAACAAATGAAGATGAACATGAACAGTAAAATAAAAATTGGTTTCGGGAAAAGCTTCTAAAAATAAAAACTAAACTAATCTAACTAAGCTACTCTAACACTACTCCTAACTTACACTACTTTACATACTCCTAAACTACATTCTTTTTCAATTGTCATCCATGTCTTATTTATACACACAAAAGGGGTATAATTGTAATTTCTACATCCTAGATGAGTTGGCATTTTTTTGGCCACTAGTCTTCACACCATTGGCTCCTTGAAAAAATATTTTCATGTCATCAGTCTTCTTGTCCAATTGGATGTGCTAGGTGGCATGGCTCGTGTTGTCTGCGTGGCTCAATCTCGATTTTAGCCCAATTTCGATCCATTTTCTACCGAAATATTCAAAATTCATCCAGATTTAATTTATCTGCAAACATGAGAATTTTAATTAAATAAAGGGGATAATTAACAAAATAAATTGGGGATTTAAATAATTAATTAGGAAATTAAGCAGAAATAATTCTAAAAATATAGAATTATCACACCCCCAAACTTGAGCTTTTGCTTATCCTCAAGCAAAACAAAATGATTGTAGGAATGACAAGTACAAAACACAATAATTTCCCTAACATTATCCTCAAAGAAAAAGTATACACTATGAAATCAAAGACTCACAATTACAAGTCCAGCACTTAGAATTATTCAATCATAAGTCCTAACCCAAATTGGACTCCTCGTGAGTGTGTGAAAAATGTCTGAGTCACTTCTTAGTACATTATCCGAATCAGATCATGCAAACACAGTGAATGCAAAGTTAATGACATGTGATCATTCCCATAAGTTTGCTTTTCACTTCTCTCTCCATTAATGTAGTCACACTTAATCAAATATCAATAGGACTTCATTAAGCTTGTAATGTAAGGCTGGGGCTAAGGTATGATAAAGTCGATTTAGGTTTAATTACCCCTTAACATGCATTACTTCTAGGATCTTTATGTAAGAGCTCAAATTTATTTCCCCCAAACTAAACCTTTTATTCTTTTTTTGTATTTTTCTTCTTTCTTCTTTTCTTTTTCTTTCTTTTTTCATTTTTTTTACATACTCCTTCACTATCACTTAATACCCATATAGCTCACAATATATCCCCATGATTCTTCATGCTTTTGGGGTAAGGGATAGAAACAAAGTATTTAAGCTAAGGAAAATAACGCAAGTATATTTACAGAGAAGAGCTTATTTGGCCCAGATGGGTGACAAGGGGTAGCATATGTACAAAGAAGGCTAGAAAGGCTCAAACGATCCAAAGATGGCCTAAATCATCTCCCTAATTAAGTGTGATCTAATATTTCACCTCGAGATTAGATCAAACAAATTATAGAATATGACACACAAAATCAATTGAACAAATGCAATCCTATGTACACATAAGCTTTCTCTAAATAAATATACAGCTTCATGACATGATATGTGCATAAGATGAGGCAATCACAATCAAAATTAAGACAAATTCAAGAATTCAACTTCATGTTCTTCCTATAATCATGCTTCTCAGTCAATCAAAGTTAGACTAAATCATGGGGTTATATCATCGGAATATGAGAAAACTACATGCTAAGCACTAAATCATCCCAAAATTAAGCAATTTAAGCTCATATTATCGAAAACAATTTGAAAATTCTTTATCAGATTTTCAAAAATTTTTTGAAATTTTTTCTAAATTTTCCAAAATAGATCAAGTGATATCCCCTCCTCCAAACTTAAAGTACACAGTGTCCTCAGTGTGCAGATAATATAAGAATTTAAGCTTGAGAACAGAGTACTCCCCTTTCTGATGATGATGAACAACTGAAGCTTGATTGAAAGCGTAATACTGGAAAAGAAATCTGCAACATAAACAAAGAAAGACACAACAGAAAAAAAAAATGAACTATATACGAAGTGAAAAGAAAAACACAGTCACTTCAAATGCAGTTGAAGAAGAAAACACTCAGCAGCAGGGCGAAGAGTATGAGGGTCATCCAAAGTGGTGACAGGGTGCTGACAGTTAACTCCTCCTGAGCCCTATCTACTTCCTTCTTTCTCTCAGATATTATGTGCTTAAGCCTTATATTCTCCTCAATCTTTATCTTAAAACACTCTTGAGAGTCATCAGTGAGCTTCAAAGGTTTGAAAACATTAAACTTTACTTCCTGATCTTGGACTCTCATCGTTAACTCCCCCTTTTGTACATTAATTACTATTCTACCAGTAGCTAGAAAAGGTCTTCCTAGTATAATGGGGACTTCCCTGTCTTCTTCCATGTCCAAAACGATAAAATCAGCAGGGAAAATAAATTTGTCCACCTTTACTAACACATCCTCAATGATCCCCTTCAAATATTTAATTGATCGATCAGCCAACTAGAAGGTCATTGTAGTGGGCTTGGCATCCCCTATTCCTAACTTCTGATAGATAAACAAAGGCATCAAATTTATACTAGCTCCTAAATCACACAGGGCTCTACCAAAGAATAAATTTTCAATAGTGCATGGTATGGTAATGTAAGACCCCGTATATGTATAATGGTAATATGTATAATTGGATCAAATAATATGAATGGACTTGTAATGTAAAGTATGATTGATGTAAGTCCATGGATTCAATGTATGTATGTGTGATAAGAATTGTAACGTACATACAAATTTCATTGAGTACGAATATGAAGAAATGAGTCTGGCAAGTGATCGATGTGATCGAAACTCAAGATGAGTAGTGTGGTAAAATGGAATGGAGTTATGCTTCCATTTGGTTTTATGTAGCATACCTTTGAACATACAATGAATGCACACAAGTTTCAATGTGCATAAGGTATGAATGGATGCCATTTTCAAGTTATAAAGGTGGATGGATGAGAAAATGGCCATGGCAATAGATTTAGGATGTGTTGGTATGAGTTGCAGCAAGGAAACTGCAGGAAATTTGGAAAACATGAGGGCCAGATCGATCTCATAGGATGAGAGATCGATCTGGAAGAGCCAGAATGCTCTTATTTGGGCAAAAGAATAAAGCAGATCGATCTCCAATGGAGCCAGATCGATCTCATGCTTCAACAGATCGATCTGATGCTTCGACAGATCGATCTCATGCTTAAAAATGCCGTGAAAAAGAGGGATTTAAGGGGGCCAGATCGATCTCCTCATGAACCAGATCGATCTCCCCAAGCTATTTCTATATAAGGAGGGCTGAAAATCTGGAAATCTCGGAAAAACACTTAACTTTACAATCTCAACCCCAAAAACCTAACTTTCCCTCTCTAAAATCAGCCATTTCCAGCAAGAATTAAGGAGAGACCATTAGAGGCAAAGTTGTTCCTATTAAAGAGAAGAACAACATAATGTGAAGGCATTTTCCCATTGTTGGTATTGAAGGAGTTAAGGGCATTACCATTTGGAGCAAGGAGAGAAATCATATTGGTAAGATTCTAACACTCCAATCCAAATGCATTAGCTATTTAATTGATTTTGGAATTGATTGATATGAGTATTGATGGATAAACTACCTAGGAATGTAGTGGAATTGGTGTGACCTAGAAATCTAAAATGGGTATAATGTGAGGATATATGGGATTGAATGAGCTTATGATTTATGGCATGCTAAAGTTGTTATTGGGGTAATGTTTATGATTTTAGATGGTTAGATGGAATTACATGGTGAGTTGGAGGAATTGTGAAAATGGGTATGTATATGAGTGATAAATGCCATAGTGAGGGGATTCATGAAATATGAACGCTATGAGCTTTATGTCGATTTGATATCGACTTTGAATAAGATAATAGGCCTAAGAAGATCCATAGACTCGAGCTATGGGTAAAGTAATGAAACGAGGCCAAATAAGCTTTAATAGAGGCTATAGATTATATTGGATATAGCAAGCACAAGGGTTGCATTATATGGATCGAATATAATGCGGGATACAATTTTGTGCAGTCCCGAAGAGTTCGTTGAAGGTGAATCGAACCGTACGAGTAAGCAGCTTAAGGAAGTGGAATCACGCATCGCGATTCTAGGTAAGGGAATTTTGTGAGTATATAGAGGTAGCTGCTCGTACTTTGAACTTGTGGGTGAATATCGGGTGTTTTATGAAATGCATGGTTGCTCAAATAAATGTTGATGGTATTCGTGAATGATGATAAGTATATGCGTGATTTTGGTTTTGAAGTGGATTTTATGAAATGGAATAGTAAGGCTAATAATTTCATAAATCTAATGTTTTGATGTTGTTCAAAACGAAATTGCTTGGTTTTAAACAAGCTTGTAGATGGGTCGGCTAGTATTGTATTGTTGTTGTGGAAAAGCATTTGTGAGTGCTAAACCCGATTTTCGAGATTGTTTGATTGTGTATGAGCCACCTATCGTAATTGTATGACATAAATCGCGCTAGAGCCTCGCTCGCGCTGGATTTCTATGTTTTCATTTGTATGAAACGTGCTGGAGCTTAGCTCGCACCTTGATTTGGAAACTATGATGATGTTTATAAACCGTACTGGAGCTTTTGCTCGTACGTGGCTTTTGAGTGGTTGTCTTATGAGTATAACCGTACTAGAGCTATGCTCGTACGCGTCTCTTTATGAGAGGATGCATGAGTCGTGCTAGAGCTTTGCTCGCACAAGTTTGCACATTGTGACACGTATAAGGTTGTGAAAGTTGGTAAGATCCTTAAGCCTTACATCCTTAAGCCAACATCCTTAAGCCCAAAGAGGCGGGGAGGCTCTGTTAGGCGGGGAGGCTCTGTTCGGTGGGGAGGCTCTCTTACGGTGGGATCCTTAAGCCAACATCCTTAAGCCCTGGAGGGGCGGGGAGGCTCTGTTAGGCAGGGAGGCTCTCCTACATGGGTACGGTAAGATCCTTAAGCCCTACATCCTTAAGCCAACATCCTTAAGCCCAAAGAGGCGGGGAGGCTCTGTTAGGCGGGGAGGCTCTGTTCGGTGGGGAGGCTCTCTTACGGAAGGATCCTTAAGCCCTACATCCTTAAGCTAACATCCTTAAGCCCGAGGAGGCAGGGAGGCTCTGTTAGGCGGGGAGGCTCTGTTCGGCAGGGATGCTCTCCTTCACGGAATATGGAAAACTCTTGGTATGGGGTAGATAAGACCTAGGAATGGCACCCCCAATCACGATATGAGTTTGCGGAGTACGTTGTACCGTGTATATCACATGGAGTACGATGTACCGCATGATGGTTATGTGATGAGAAAGTCTGGCGAGGGATAATCCATCTTCGTGCCAGCATGATACCCCGCACACCTGGATGCGTGTGGTCTGGGATGATTTATGATGTAATGGTTCACATAGGCACTTTTGATATAGTGACCTAGATTTATACACATGCGTGAATTGTGGAATGAAAATGTGGTTGTGATTGTGAGTTGACTTGGTGGTGTTTATGGTGTTGGTTTAAAAAGGAGGTTTCTTAATGAATTGCCCTTTTATGAATTTAAATGAGATTGAGCATGAGATGATTTATACATGATGTTTTTACCATGTCTTATATGCCAATGCACATGATTTTGATACATGATATATATGTATATTCACATGGCATAGTTTTATTCCTCATGCTCCTACTATAAATGATTTATGCATAACACTATCAGCATGTAGATAGAGTAGTTATCTACCATGCTTACATTATTGCCTTACTGAGCGTGTGGTTGCTCATCCCACTCTATTTTCCCCCTACAGAGCGTGCATAGTAGCCCAGTAAGGACTGAGGCGTGGTATTTTGGACTCCGCTGCATCTCCATTGCTAAAAGGTATATACACAGTGATTCTTTTTGTATCTAAACAATGTAAAAGCACAGTATTCTTTTGAGTTGTGCTTATGGGGGATGTAGATGTCAGTAAAACATGTATTCGTATAAGTACATGATTAAATGCACATGTATGACATCGTTTTAATTAATTGAGAATGAATGAGATGTGGTGTTTATTATTAGCTCACAGCCCAACAGTGTGTGGTGAGTTTAGTTCACGACCGGGTAAGGTAACAGTAAAACGCGAAAAATTTTCAGTGATTTTCGGTTAAAGAGAATGGAATTGGGTCGTGACAGGTAAAACTCTCGGGATCTTTAAGCATGGCAGGTAATTTTCTCTGGATAATGGCACTACATTCCTCAGTTAAGGCCACACTCTCATAATCTTCCAATCTTCTTTTCCTAGCGAGGATATCCTTCAGAAACTTCACATAACTTGGCATTTGCTCTAAGGCATCTGCAAAAGGAATCTGCAAAAGGAATGTTAATGTGAAGTTTCTTAAAAACCTCAAGCAAGTTAGCGAATTGTTGTTCTAGTTTTTTATTTTGGAACCTCTAAGGAAAAGGTACTGGTGGTCTAACTAGAGGCAATTTAGTGGGAACCTGTGTAGCATCAGAGGGCGAGGAAGGTTGTGAAGAAGAAGAAGGTATAGATGAAGAAGTGCCTAGCTTGGATTCTTTTGCAGCCTGATCCTGATGTTCCTGCTCTTTCTGAGCTGCTTCATTAGAACTTAAGGATTCTTCAACTGTGTGTTGTTCAGGATTGGACTTAACTTGTGGCTCATCTAGCTCTTTGCCGCTCCTAAGGGTGATAGATCTAACATGTTCTTTACCCTCCTTTTGCCTAACAGGATTAGCATCAGTGGTACTAGGAGCCTTGAGGACGTTGGCTAAGAGCACTAGCTATTTGTCCAACCTGAACTTCTAAGTTCTTAATTGAGGCAGCTTGATTTTGCAGGATAGTCGTGAACATTTCCTCAAGTGAGGGCTTCTTCTCAGCTGCTGGTGCGTGGTAAAGTTGTGGCTGCGTAGGTTGTGGTGGTAGTGGTGGTGGTTGATGGAAGTGAGGTGGATGATGTTGAAATTGAGGTGGGGATGGTTGATGAGGTGGATGATATGGATATTGCGACTGTGGTGGTACATGAACCGGTGGAGCTTGAAAACTAGGGGGTCCTACAAGTCTAGAGCTGGAAGTTTACCCTGGGTTTTGGCTCCATGAGAAGTTAGGATGGTTCCTCCACCCTGGGTTGTAAGTGTTTGACAAGGGGTTGTTCTATTGCTTCTGAAGTGGAGCAACATACTGAACCGATTCTAGGTTAAGTGGACACTTATCCAAAGATGTGTACCACTACACAGATCGCATGAAGGGAAAGGACTTTGGACAAAATAAATTGGATTAGGACTAGTAGAAGGATTATACTGGGTACTGAGCGACTCTACCTTCTTCGTAAGATTAGCGATTTGAGAGGTCAAGGTAGACAGTGTGTCGAGCTCATAAATACCCGTCGACTTCTTTGGCAATTACCTCTCTGAGGACCATAAATAGTTATTAGCTGCCATCTTGTCTAAAAGCTCGTAAGCTTCCTCCTCTGTTTTGCACATTAGCGCTCCACCCGCAGTAGAGTCAACAATGGTCCTATTCTGGCTTGTAAGTCCGTTGTAGAAGGTCTAGACTTGCAGCCACAAAGGTAGACCATGATGAGGACACTTCCTAGGAAGCTCCTTATATTGTTCCCATGCTTCATAAAGAGTTTTCGAATCGAGCTGGGCAAAGGAAGATATATCACTACGGAGTCTGGCCATTTTAAAGGGAGGGAAAAACATAGCTAGAAATTGATGGGCTAACTCGTCCCATGTAGAAATGGATCCTGGAAGCAAGGAGGTTAACCAGTGTCACGCCCTATCCCTAATTGAGAAGGGGAATAATCTAAGTCTAAGAGCATCATCAGTTAATCCATTGTATTTAAACGTGTTGTACAAGTTCAGGAATTGCCCAAGGTGAGCATGTGGATCGTAATGAGAGAGCCCACTGAACTGCAATGAAGTCTGGATCATCTGGAGGATTGCGAGCTTAATTTCGAAGTTATTTGTAGGGACAGCTGGCGGCCTAATGCCGAAATAATATTCTCCAATCGTCGGCATTGCATAATCTCCAACGGTCCTAATTTCCCTATTTCTGCCATGCTGAATTGCAGCGGAGCTAATAATTTCCTAGAGTCCTTTCGAATTATTCTAAGAGTGCGTTCGATTTCAAGATCTAGAGGAAAACAATCAAAACTTCTAGATCTACGCATGCAATCATCGAAAAGTCTTTAGAAATTTTTTTTTGAATTTTTAAATTTTTTTATTTTAATTTTTCAATTAACTAATCTAGATTAAATATTTACAACCTAAATATTTACAAGCTAGAATTACACCTAAGAATAATTTCACCGATATTAACTAATGGCTAATTAAGACTTCCCCGGAACGACGCCAAAAACTTGACACACCCTGAAGGTAATGTCCGCAAGTGCATGGGTCGTACAAGTAATAATGGGATTTTGAGTCCCGAGTTATCGTCCCACAGAGAAGTTGACTAGCCTAATTAACTACCGGTTAATCTTACTCTAAGTATATCCTAGCCAATTATGAAATTAAAAGGAGTGATCTACATGGCTAAAATTAAAAATACTGAAAGCAATAAAATAATAAAACTATAAAATAAAGAAAATAAAACTGAGCAAAATTACTTACAGTGCTCCACGCAATTAAAATAAAAAACCTACAAAAGAAATTAAAATAGTTAAAGCTAATTAACGCAATTAAAATAAAATGCAAATATGGAAATAAAGAAATAAAATTAATTAAACTAAAATTTAAACAAACTTAAAATAAAAATGCTAGTAATTAAACTAATTAATAAATTAGCAAATTAACTAAACTAAATATTAAAGAAGTAAAATCCTAGAAAATTAAGAAAAATAATCATAAATCTAAATGTCTAAACTAATGAATCTAAAATTACTCCTAAATATATCTAAATACTAACTTAACACTAGAATCTAACTAATGCATGAAACACATTTTTGGATTTTTCATTTTAAAATGAAAGCTTAAAATGCATAAAATGAGTTTATCTAAATTAATTTAAAGCACAACCCCAAATACTAGAATAAAAATTAATTAGTGACCTAATTAAATCTAAGTTAAACTAATGAAACAAAGCAACTATGACTAACATGCAAATTAGAAATCAACTAACTAAGCTAACTAATAAACTTGAAATTAATCTATCTAAAAATGCATGTAAAATAAATTAAGCCACTACAATAGGAATTTGCCAAACATGGCCTTAGGCAATTTGCAAGCATCAAGTGGTCCCGATTTCACTGTGCACGTCTTCTTCAATGTTTCATTCATTTTGCTTTGGTCTGTCCAGGTGTGTCCAACAGCTTGTTCTCGATTTTGGTTGTCTCCAAGCGTGCTGATATCCATCTCCTGCTCCTGCAATCTTCCACCAACTCTGCCTCGGTTCCGTGCTGCTATCCCAACTGCTTTAGCTTCACTCATCAGCAACCAAGCTCCAACACGCCACGTTTCCAATTGCTTCATGCTGCAATTTCTGGCCACGCCGCTGCCTGCCCAGATGCTGTGAGTGATGTACTGCTCCTACTCCTAGTAACGTTCCTCGACCGGTTCTGCTAGTGAACGTCCCCCTCTGCAAGACAGGAAGCTGCAACTGCATATGAACAAATTCTTCTTGAAAATGTCACCCGACTGAATTCACAAAACAGGGCAGAACAGTGAAGTAGCGTTTTCTCGAGCTGTTTCCAACCAACATTCCATGACCAGTCTGCAATCTGTCAGTTGTCCTTAAACGAATCACAGCATTGTAAAGGGGTAGTGCATGTCTAATGGTCTTAGGCATCGACTGAAAATGGATGATTTACATGGGCTGGAACCGAGAACAACTAAGAACACAACAAAAAAATTGAATAACAACGCAGTAAAACATGGGAGAAGCTTTGGTCGAGTTTTACTTCTTCCTTAAGTCTGCTAATGTCGTTCCACTATGCCAACGGTGCTAGAACCATACCCAGCATCAATCTTGCTTCAAGGCATCAGAACAGGACAATGGCAATAACAATCGAAGCATAACCGGGCTGATCAAGCTAAACATGCATGAGCAGTAAACAAAAACAAACAAACATTAATGACAACAGAATATCAAAGCAACCCGAATGCAAAAAAAAAAAAAACACCAAGCCGAGAGCTACACTAGGAACATCATGCTATGTAAAAAAAACTTGAAGAATAAAAGAGTTGATTGAGTATCAAACCAAGAAGAAGGATGAGCAAAATGAGGCTGCAAAATAAAATATAAAAAGCTATTCATAAAAGACAACAAATGAAGATGAACATGAACAGTAAAATAAAAATTGGTTTCGGGAAAAGCTTCTAAGAATAAAAACTAAACTAATCTAACTAAGCTACTCTAACACTACTCCTAACTTACACTACTTTACATACTCCTAAGCTACATTCTTTTTCAATTGTCATCCATGTCTTATTTATACACACAAAAGGGGTATAATTGTAATTTCCACATCCTAGATGAGTTGGCATTTTTTTGGCCATTTGTCTTCACACCATTGGCTCCTTGAAAAGATATTTCCATGTCATCGGTCTTCTTGTCCAATTGGATGTGCTAGGTGGCATGGCTCGTGTTGTCCGCGTGGCTCAATCTCGATTTTAGCCCAATTTCAGTCCATTTTCTATCGAAATATTTAAAATTCATCCGGATTTAATTTATCTGCAAACATAAGAATTTTAATTAAATAAAGGGGATAATTAACAAAATAAATTGGGGATTTAAATAATTAATTAGGAAATTGAGCACAAAAATATAGAATTATCACTATCTATATTGGATGTTTTGAAATTGAGGTCTTGCTCCATAGCTTAAGTTGGGATGGTCCCTCCACCCTGGGTTATAAGTATTTGAATATGGATCATAATTCCTTTATGGTGGACCTAAAAATCCTCCAACTGCATTGGCATGCTCATAAGGTTCATCTTGAACTGTGGGACACATGTCAATTGGATGACCAATAGCAGCACAAATTCCACAGGCTTTACCTTTGTCACGACCCAAATTACCTAAAATCAGAGTAAATTTTTCACTTTTTCATTTTCTTACCCGTCGTGAACAGTTACACTACTAAACAGTTGGGCTATGATTCGGTGTTAGTCACCTCTCACCTATTTACCATTCCATTTCATATTTCATTTACATATCAATTTATTTTAAATAAATACATCCCCAATATTGCATCCATATACAGTACTGTGCCTCTATATGTTCAGATACAAAAATTATACAAATGTGTATACCTGATCTTGATAAGAAGCAGCGGATATGACTACTGTCGTTCTCTTCTACTGAATATACCCTGTGTGGTGGAAAATGAAAGGGTGAGCATAAACAGCTCAGTAAGGCAATAATGTAAGCAGGTAGATAACTATACTATCTACGTACTGATAATGTCATCATATAAAATCATTTGTATTTGGAGCATGAGGTAAAACTAAAACGATGCCACATGTATGTATATATCATATAAGAGAAATCATGAAATCCATATATAAAACAAACATGGAAAAATCCTCATGTATGTCATCTCATGCTCGTCACATTAAAGCTTATTTGTTTCATAATAAACTCATTTCGTTAAAAACTCATTTATTTCATCATAAAACAACTTCATCAAGGTCAAACCCATCTCTCGGGAATACCTTGATTCATTAAATCACATCTCTTTTAAAAACATAAATCGGGACATTACCCTTCCCTCGGGTTCGTCTTGGTCTACTCAGACCGTATGATATCATGTGAGGCATGTAGGTTACTGTATGAAAAATCGAGGACTATGGCCATACTTTGTCCCTGTGATCCCAAGCTACACGGATCCCGGTGTGCGGGGCATCACAACTGCAACGGGAGGTGGGGTCAAGTTCTACCCGCCAGAATATCAAGTAACATCATAGAGTCATCATGACTGCACGGTACAGCGTACTCCGTGTGACATACACGGTACATCGTACTCCGTGGACCCATATCATAGTCTGGGGGTGCCTGTTGTAGGTCTTATCCACCCCAATACTATGTCGATAACCAACCCATGTCTCAAAGTATATGTGCGAGCATCTCAACTCTCTGTGACACACAGTCTACAGGAGGCTTCCGCACGACTATATGCATGTCAACTCACGTCTAGTGCGAGCGAAGCTCCAGCACCACGCTATGCATATCATGATATCTAAAATCTCGTACGAGCGAAGCTCCAGCACGGTTTTGTACATACACAAATTTCTCGTACGAGCAATGCTCCAGTACGACTTTTCATGAGTAATAAATCAGTAAACTTGAGTGCGAGAAAGACTCTAGCACTCTTTTTATTCATGTAAATACGATAGGTGGCTCAATCTTGAATAAAAACATATTTAAAATCATAACCGGTACAAACCGATACCCTTTCGTATAATTCATGAATTCAATAGCCAACCTATGTGCATATTTGCTTAAATCAAAGCAATACATTCATATAAAACATTAAAACATGAAATCATGCAATTTATCTGCCTTACTACCCTTTTTGTAAATTTTACTCTCAGGGGCGAAATCATCTTTTTCTTTATTTATCTAAGCCCCGGTTTTCAAAAAATTATCATTTCATTTTCTAAATACTTTTAAGTAATTCTAGACCCTGTAATTTCCCTCAAAATTACGTATAATTACCTCTATGCACTTACAAAATTCCCTTACCTCGATTCTCGCCGAGCGCGTATCTAAATTCCACTGTCGGAGGCTCGTCCGATCCGATTTGCTGCTAATCCAGTCTCTGGGGCTGCAGATAATTATTTATCACGTCAATTTAACCCAATAAATATAATTCTCCTGTTTACTATAGTCAGTTTAACTAATTGGGCCAATTTACTCTTATTGGGCCCAATCGCACCTTAATGGGCCTCGACCCATTTTCAGCCCGTTTTTACTATTTAAATCCCTTCTTCGGGTTTACTAGGCTCATGCAGCTTACCGATAATTATCGGGCTTCGTTCCAAACTCATTGGATAGCCCGTATACCATTTATGGCAATTACATTATAATTCTGAAAAATATTCCTTTCTATACGAAATTAATCCGTCAATTCCGTAAAATAATCGAAACTCTGTATTAAAGGATTCTAATTGTCGAAATTAAAATGTACTTACCCAATATGATGCGGGATACAAAAATCGGAGCTCAATCGGCTCTCGTTCGGGCTTTGTCGTACAATTGCACAATTATATATTTAATCTCGGGTTACTTTTCGATTAAATATAATTTAAATAATTTTCCCGAGAGTCAAATTGGTCACTTTTGACCTCTTACCGACTTACCCGAAGTCCGGTGTATCCCCGAAAATTCTTTCCCTTTTTCCTTTTTCTCTTTTTCTCCCTTTCTCCCTTCTTTCTTGGCTGAACCGGTTTAGTCCGGTTCAACCCGGTTCAGACCGGTCCGGTTCAGTCGGTTCACTCCGGTTCGGTCGGTTCGGTGCCTCGCCGGTCAGTTCTCCACCGGCTTCCGTCGCCAGCAGCTCCTCGAGGTCGTCCGCAGCTCGGATCTGGTGTCGGTTTCGCACGAGGTCGCCGGAAAGTGGTCGGTCCGGCCTCTTCTCCTTTTCGGCTTCGGTGGCTTCCTCGTTTCTCGTCGTTGCTGGTGTTGGCGGCCGTTTCCCCGGCTGTTTTCGCCCCCATTCGGCTCGGCATCACGTGGGGGTTCTTCGGTGGCCGGTGGTTGGGGCCGAATCGGCGTCGATCGTCAAAAAAATCTCTTCTCTCCCCGTCGGTTTCTCTCCCTCGATCCGCCGGATTTCGGCATCGGTGGGCTTCGTCTCCGGTACCAGGGAGATCGCCGGCCTCTCCTCTTCCTTTTTCGGTGGTCGTGGTCCTTTATCCGGCGCCGGTGGTGGCTTACCGGTGATGGTTTTTAGCTTCCGTTTCTGTTTCTCTCCTCTTTCTCTCTCCCCGACTAAAGCTTCTAATTTTCTCTTTTTTTTTTCTTTTTTTTTACAATTATTATTATTATTTATTATTATTTATAATTTAGTTTATTATTATATTCATTATTTTAGTCAAAATATTCAAAATATCTACAAAAAATTTATTTTTTTATTCCACATAAATTTATTTACTTTTATTTAATTTATTTAATTTATTTTAACCCTTTTTTTATAATTTCTCCGTATTTTCGGGATATTGTCCCGAGTGACTTTTCGGTATTTCTAAAAATTCCGGATCTTGATCAATTGGACTCGAAATTTAATTATTTCTTCATTATTGATCAAGATTCTCAAATCCATTATTTTTAATTAAATTTTCTTATCGGATTTATTCCGACTTTCGGTCTTTTGACCGTTTTGCCCTTGCACGTGTTCGGGATTAATTTAACCCGACTTCCCTTCACGAATACTCATTCATTTCGCATTTTAAATCGTTATTTCCTGTCCGAATCCCGTTTCATTTAATTTGGGACCATTTTCAATTCTTTATAAGAAATTACGATAAAATTTTCGGGTCTTACAAGCTTGTTGCATATTTCTCGTTCTTATGGCCAATTGTTGAACAACATATGTTAGATTAACTATTTGATTTTCAATAGAATATGTACTTACCTTATTTACTCTCTTTTGAGATATATCTTGTCTAAACCTAAACTGTTAGGAGTTAGCAGTCATGGTGGAAATAAAATCTCTAGCCTCTCTAGGAGTCTTGTTTACTATAACACCTCCACTGGCTGCATCTATCATCCTTCTTTCCATGGGTGACAATCCTTCATAAAAGTATTGAATCAAGAGTTGTTCAAAAATCTCATGTTAAGCACAACTTGCACAAGGTTGCTTAAACCTTTCCCAGTATTCGTAAAGAATCTCATTATCGTTCTGCTTGATTCCACATATCTCTCTTCTAATGTTGGCAGCTCTAGAAGCAGGGAAAAATTTGTCTAGGAATAATCTCACCATCTCAGCCCAATTGGTTATAGAACTAGGAGGTAAATAGAATAGTCAATCTTTTGCACTATCAGCTAGTGAGAATGAAAAAGCTCGTAGTTTGATTTGCTCTTTGGTAACTCTTTGTGGCTTCAGGCTTGAACATACCACATGAAATTCTTTCAAGTGCTTGTAAGGATCTTCATTCTCAATACCATGGAACTTGGGAAATAAATGGATCAAACATGACTTTCATTCAAAATCTGCTTGTAAAGTTGGGTATTGAATGCAGAGAGGTTGTTGATTGACAGCTGGTGCAGCCAATTGCCTTAAAGTTTACTCTTCTTCGGCCATTATTTTTTCAGTCTCAGAATCATTAGATGAATCAGCCAAGTCAAGTGCTAAATTCAATCCGGGTGATGAAGATGTAGATTCTTGTGCTTTTCAGAGTTTAGTTTCCTTCCTATTCTGCTTAGTTGTCTTTTCAAGCTTAGGATCGTACGAGACTAGATCACCTGCACGAGAATAACATGGCATTAAATAAATCTAATTAAAAACAAATCCCTGGCAACGACGCCAAAAATTTTTAGCTGTTGAGACCAACAAATTAAATTCCTGCTCAAAAATAAATTAAAACTGTAGTATAGATGAGCAAGGTAGTTTCCCCATAGGGATTGGTTAGATTTATTTCTCTGCAGAAGAATGAAAAGAAAAAAAAATATGTTGATAGATTTAGTTTTCTGCAAACGAAAAGAATGAAAGGAAAATCAATATATTGAAGCGTTGGAAAGAAAAATCAAAATGTGAAGCATCCAACCAAAGGAATAATTTTAGAATGGGTTCATAAAATTGATCATTGATGCAAAGATGGATTCTTTTAATCTTTACCAAATTGATTATGGTTATTGGTACGACCTAACAACCCGTCTTTCCTTACTTCTTTCATAATCAGGATACGATCTCTAATTATTTCTCTTACCAGTAAACAACCTTAGATACGATATTAAGATTTAATTTACCAATAGCATTAAAAACTAGAGAAACTACCAATTCTAACCAACAAACACACATGTAGGTTTATTTAAGCTAGATTATATATCTCCATAACATAGAATTGAAAACCTCTTCGTAATCAATCATGTTATTTACCACTAATATTAGAATACTCAAACAATTATGGATTCAAGTTTCTAATTGGGGATATATTTTCTTGACAATTGAACAAAATGCCATTTTTGCACAATCAATCAAAACAATAATTTCAACAACCACAGAAGATATATAAATAGCAAAAATATAAAAGAACAAAATAAAAACTAATTAGATCTCATAATTCTTATGTAAACACCGCAAATTTTTTTGTACTTAATTAGACAATAAAATTAAATGAAAATGTGTTATAATAATATATATATATTTGTTAAATTGAAAATGTATTGAAAAATAATAAAAATAAATACAAAAAATATATTATATATTCGTTATTTTGAAAATGTAATTTAAAAAATATATAATATAAATAAATATATAATATATAATATATATAATAATAAATAATAAAATATATAAAGTAAGAAAAAAAACAAAATCGTGAAATCGCGATTCTGTAAAATGGAGAGAAGGAAGACAAGCCGAGGAGACCCAGCCTCCCCGTTCTGCCTCACCGAACTGAGGCCACCGAGGAGAAGCAAGACGAGAGGGGGAGCGTGAGCCACCGCTAGCAGCGATCCAGCTGGAATCCGATGAGAACGATGGCCGATGAAAGGGAGAGAAGGCGAGTTGGAGAGAAAACGAGAGAGAAAAGGGAATCCGGGGAGCTCGACACCGATTAGCCCCGACCACCATCAGTCGAAGGTTCCCCAGGCACAGGCGGACGGATTGTTGATTGAATCGGCCAGTGAAACGGCTGGCAGCACCGTCAACGACGGAAGAAGGAAAACGGTAGCGAGGCCGAAGGGACACAATTTCTCAGTAAAACACTGCCAAGTATACATGTTTGTATCTAAACAATGTACAATAATGTTGGAGACATAAACTTTCCTTCTTTTCTCTAATTTCCAACTTCGACTTATATCAGACCAACCATGCTCTATTACCAACTTCTGTAACGACCTTTTTATGGTACAACATGGTTAGGCTACGAGTCGATATTGGATCAATACCGTGAAACCGTCTACATAAACAGATTTTTTTTTTTGTAACAGTTTTGAATAAAAACCAATACATAACTGTTATTTTACAAAATGATCATCATTCACATTCCCTAGATATATTGCATTATTTTACTTACAAAAATTTTAGATACAAAAGAATACTTAAATTTGGGTATACCTTTGACGCAGAAGAATACTCTGCGGAACTATGACTGTACAAAATAATCCTACTTACAAAAGCGGTCCAGCTACTGATGAAGCTTTGTGCGGATAAATAAGGAGTGAGTTCAACGTGCTCAGTAAGAAAAATATGTGGCAGATAGATAAATACACTATCTATATATTTGCATAGTAGACTTATTATGTAAAATGTACCGATCAATCCAGTAAAATCAGAGTTAGAAATCAATAACAATTTTAATATCGATAGTATAAATATTGAACTACAATAAATACAGTTTCCAAAATTTTATACGGTAGAATAAACGATTTCCATACAACAATACAGTTCATACGGTCAGTTCAGAAAATCAAATAGACGAGACAAGATGGAACATACTATAGCAATAATCAGTATGGTAATTGGTCAATGTCGGTGACTCCGAGCATCACTGATCAGGTGTGCTGGGATGTCAATCGTCGTGGGAGTGGTCAGCTACCTAAACGGCTCACAATACAGTATGTCTAACGATCGATAACAAGGTACAACGTACTCACATGCGTGTTGCACGGTACATTGTACTCTGTAGACCATTATAACAGTATAAGTTTAGTAACAGTAACAGTTCAGTAACAATAACAGTAATAATGCAGCATGATTAACCATCGTCGTTGCCTCAAAATCAATGCGAGTTAGGCCGTGTGACACACAGTCAGCACGTGCTTAAGGACATTTTATCTGTACTAATTTAGCAGCAATTCATTTTCATTAAACCATTTTTAAAATTCAGTTCGGTACATAAAATAATTCTAAAGAGGTTTGCTCATTCTTTTTTGGTCAAATTCCTCAGTGTACAGTTTATGGCAATTAAAACTAGGGATATTTTAATTAAAATCAATAATTAAAATCACATTAATATTTATATAATAGACTAAATAAATTTATATCGGTAAAGATAGGCCGATTAACTGAGGCTAAAGTTTTTTTTTATAAATTTGGTCTCTATAAAATCGGTCTAGAATATTCTATAATTTCAATAACCATAAAAAACGGCCTATGATTTTATGTCTATGATTCCACTGAAAATACGCATAATTATTTTTTGCAGCACACACAAATTTTCCTTATAGTAAAATTTTCCTAGAATTTATATCTACGTTCCAACAGAAAATACGTGTAGATATTACTAACAGCACACAACAATTTTCCTTACTGTAAAATTTTCCTAGAATTTATATTTACAGACCAACAGAAAATATCTGTAAATATCACTAGCAGCACACAAGAATTTTCCTTACAGTAATATTTTTCTTACCTCAGTATCTATCATTTGTCCTCAATACCTCAGTAATTTGAGTCAGTGGGTCCGTTCTAATCGATTTATTTCTCCATGTTTGAATTTAATACTTGTGTAACATTTTCGAACCGTTCTCCCCTGAGTTTTCCTAAGTTCTCTATGCACTCAATTCTATTTTCCTAAGTTCTGTATGCACTCAATTCTATTTTCAATACTTCTATTTATATAAATATAATCCTATATATATATATATATACTTTCTTCCTTCACGCGCCTTTTTCTTTCTTTCTTCTTCAGACCTTCACGTCACTGTTCCTCAATCTGCTATGGTCACTGTCATCACCTTTCTCTCGGCGTTGCTATTTTCTCCATCCTTCTCCGGTCTGTCATGTTTTATGTCTTCCTCTCCATTCGGCTAGCACCTCACCACTTTGCCAGCCCCGTGTCTTCCCGTTGCCTTTGTTTCCAGGCGCTGCACACTCGTCTCCCCTGTGCAAGCTTTTCGCTTCTCCTTCTGCATGGTTCTCCCTATCTCTGGTTCCTGGTCTCTTTTGCTTCAGTTTGGTCCTCTACTCGACTCAGTTTCCATCTATCTTCTCTCTCTCTTTTTCTCTAAATTTTGATCTCCTAATACTCCAGGGCATGGGCCATCGCCATTCCTCTACTTCAGCTTCTCTGTTCATGTTTCTGTCGCCATCATCATCATCCTCTCATCACTGCCAACTCTGGTGCCCTTCCACTGCCCATGTTTCCAGCAACCAATCACGCAATACAATAGCCTCATTTCTTGTTCACTCAGGCTTCAACCACTCCTTTCAACAGGCCAAGACAAGACGCTGCTGCCTTCACCAGTCTTTTCCACTCATCTTTCCTATTCTTTATCCCTGTTGCAATAGCAATGCACCCATTTTGCTTCCAGTTTCTTCCCTGCTCATGCCTACTTCTTTTCTCATCTTTTTCGGCCTTCATTTCTCTGTCTCAACCTTTTTGTTTCTGTTCTCAGAGGATGGAGCTCCAGTGTTTCAGCCTTTATCTTTCTTCTTATTGTTTCCCAGCAACTAGTGCACTTTTCTCTACTTTCCTTTCTTCTATTTCGGTTAGCTCCTTCACACGCCACTGTCCCTTTATCCAAGTCTTCAAACTTAAATCAATCAATTATGTCTTCTGTTCTGCTTCATTTCATGTCACATTCCCAGCCTCTTCCTTCACTCTTTTTCTACTGCTCCATCATGCATTTCCACCTAATCTCTCGGTTTCTGCTCACTAACTCCCTCAATTCGTCTCATCCTCAATAGCAGGCCATATTTATTTTTCTTCAGTACCAGTCTTGTTCTCAGTAATAAAATTCAGTCTTCATCAGCGTACTGTCCCCTATCAATTTCGTCTGAAATTTCTTATTGTTGCTGATGTTGCCTTGGACTAAACGGCAACTGGATTACGACTTCCACGTATTCAGATTGCGCTAACGACAAGGAGATGACGTCGATGCAACTTGTTCCTCGTATAGTCTGCAAAAACAACAGGAGTCAGAGGGGGCAGTGATTTGTCCCTGCACGCGCACTCCGATGATTAAGTCAGAAATCGGGAGTTGTGTATGAAGGAATGAAGAAGAGAATGTATTACTTAATTCAGAGAGTTTAAGTTTTTTCCCATCCTTTTTGTTTTTTCCTTCCTCTTTCTGAGAGCTCACCTGGATATTTATAGGTTTCTCTAAGTTGGTTCGAGCTGAGGCCTAGGCGCGTGTCTGGGCCGAGACAGAGTCAGAGAGCACTCTGTCGCGCTTCGGGTCAAGCAGCTTGTGGGGGAGTCGGCAGGCGGCAGAGTACCCATGGACCTCTGCCGCAGACTATGCGGAAGACCTCTGCCGCAGGCTGTGCGGGAGACCTCTACCGTGGCTGTGCTGGAGACCTCTGCCACGGGGGCAATGCGGGAGACCTATGTCGCAATAGAGGCGATGGAGGTCTGTCGCGCCTACTGTGCGGCACACATACCTGGCGACAGAGTGCCTATCGCCCCGAACACTCTGTCGTTTTAACAGGCAACTGTGTCGCGTGGCAACTCTGTCGCAACATCAACCACGTGGCTTATTCTTGTTCTGACACGTGGCAGTCAATGGTTGGCGGATGGTTGTACACGTGGATTCTGGTGACACAACCACCATCAATTGCTCCCCACTCTTTGGTAGGAATTTTTCCTGCGAAAGAGGATCTAGGTCTGGATTTTTCTCGGGTCGGGTCGGATCTCCGTGCGTGAGGCGACTCGGTCGGGCCACTATATATACTGGACCCCTGCTGTCCTTCTCGCTACTCAGTTCTCTCGCAAAGACACTCTGCCCGACTCTCAGGACACTCTCTTGCAACTCTGCCGCAACTCCATCGCTACTCTGCCGCAACTCTGCCGCGTACACATCACTGTGTCGCAAGTCTGTTGCCAGTTCTTCTCTTCTTCATTTTAGGTGATTTAATAATCCGTAGTCCCACTCATTGGTTTTTGGACTCCTAAAATGGCTGGCCATGGTGTAGGAAAACAAATAGACCTAGGTGTTAAGTCGACTTTAAAGGAAGCCGACGTCCAAGACCTAGTATCTAGGTTTCCTTTACCCGAGGGATATTCCTATAGACTCCCAACCCCTCAGGAGAGTGACATACGTCGTGTGTCCAACGGGGTAGTCGTTTTTAGGGCAGCCTTAGAATTAGGACTCCGCTTCCCGTTGTCCGACTTTGGGGTTTCTTTCCTTAGGACGCACAGGGTATCCCCGGGACAACTGCATCCTCATGCATGGATGTAATTAGTAGGGTTCACCATGCACTGCCATTTAAGGGGCGTCCCTCCGTCCCTTCCTCTCTTAGATGCATTTTTTAGGTTTCGAGGGAGCCCTGACTTAGTGCCTTACTCGGTTCAGCGGGTGTATCAGCTCGGTTTTGGGAACAGGTTATTCGAGAAACCTGCTAACAAGCTTCATGGTTTTGAGAAGGAGTGGCTTATTGTGGAAGTGCCCGAGGGCCTGGATTTCCCCACTCGTTGGGAGAATAGGCGAGAAATCCCCAAGGGTCCCAGGATTTCCACACTTAGGGAGCAGTTATCTTCAGACGTCAACAAACTGTTGGTCAATCATCCCATTAGCCTTGACAGCCTTATATCAAATAAAAATTTGATATCAGCTGGCTGGGGTGTGAGTCCGGCCCCTGTTGTCGGGCCTTCTGTTCCTTCATCCGGTCCTCCGCCTTCGACTTCCCCCGAGTTAAATCCTGAACCTCCGAGGCTACAGGAGGATATAGGGAGTACCAACATAGAATCTAGTTCTGGCAGCGAACCCTTAGCTGACCTAACTGGCTGGGAAGGGTTCGGCTCCACTTTCATGGTGCTCCCTGATGACGACGCAATAAATATAGAGTCCCTTCAGGAACATCTTGATTCTCCTGACGATAACTTTTAATTCTTTTTACTACTTGCTGTTTTTGATCAGTTTTTAACCACTGATTTGTTTTCTTTTCCTTTTTTGCAGAAATGAGTCACTTCTGGCGATCGCTGGCTCGTCAGGTCTCGGAGGCCGGTCCTTCCAGTGTTCCTACTAGGAAGAGGCGTCGTTTAGCCGACGATGTCCTAAGCGAGGCACCGGTCCCCTCTCCGTTACCTCGTGCTCGGACCCCACCCGCTTCTAGGCAGGCGATGCCTCCCCTTCCGGAACAAAGGGATCCCTCTCGGGATAGGGGGAGAGTCCCTTCATCTTCGCGGGGGCTTCCGGGTCATCTGGGTGGTCCCACTCCGAGGAGCGTGCGGAGTGCAATATCATTCCGTCGCAGCAAAGGCGCTTATACATCGAGGGTTCGATGGGAAACAGGCCAATATTACCGAGGATAGGCCCTACTGACGAGAGGTCCTACCCCGTGGACGATGGGTTTATTATGAGAGGGGCTGAATTTCGAGTTTACCCCGGGGTCCGCGACAACGATACTTTAGACACTCCCGGGGTAGGTTCCCGGATTAGTTGGTCTTCCATCCTTCCTCGGGACGAGGTGAGAGTATTCTGAAATTACCCGGAGGGGGAGGACTTAGCCGACATGGAGGCATTGAGGGTAAGTTTCATACTCCTCTTCGTTTGACTCCTTTTTGCTACATTCTTTGAATCTAACTTTCTGCATTCCTTTGCAGCTGGCTTAGAGGACCGTGGCCAACAATGCCCAGCACCGGGCCTATCGGGAGTGAGCTGATAAAGAAATCCGAGATTTGAAGGACAAGGTTATGGAATTATCCAACACTGTCAATAACTTGTCCAAACTTTCGGATTTGGTGCGAAGCTTGGAGGAACAGCTCGCCAAGGTTCACCAGGACCTGAACCAGGCCAAGGGGGATCTCACCGTTGAGGTGGCCCGATCTGGAAAATTTCAGGAGGATCTTCAGGAGGCCCACTCTGAACTAGACCGTATGCAGTCCAGCTACGGGTCTTTGCTTACTCGGAATCAGGAGCTCGAGCAACGCGTTGTCGAGTTAGAAGGTCAAGCTGCTCCTATTCTGACCCAAGTAGAGATCGATAGCATTCGGGCGAAAGCCGTAAGGGAGTATCGCCTTTCCAAAGACTGCTTGAGGCGGAAGGAGGATTTCTCAAACCCCTATGTGAAATACGGATTCTACCTTGCCCGGTCATGGTTAGAGGCGCATAGGAAAGGAGAGGAATTCCCCGAGCTCCAGTACACGAACGAGGCAATGCTATTCGAGGCCCCCGATTGGACCAAGTATGAACCTGGGGCTGAACCCGCGGATGAACTATTCAAGAGGACCGCTCAAGATGACCTTGCCAACCTCACCGGTCCTTGGGAGCCCGCGGATTTGGGCGGTGCTCCCGAGCCTATTGACGCTCTTCTTGATTTGGACGGCGAGGAGGGTCAGCAGTCCCTGGGTAGTGGAGGTCCGTCTGTAGCTGATCCCCAGCTTTCTCCCGAAGATTAGATAGCTATTTCTATTTTTTGTTTTTCTTTTCAAGTACTTTGTTATCTTTTTGTTTTAATTTTGTACTTTTGTTGAATGTAATTGTAAAGATCTACTAAAGATCTATTTGTAATGACTTTTGAATGAAATGAAATCGAGATTTTTGTTCATGCTTCGTATCGCATTACTTCTCTATTTATCATTTATCATTCTTTGTCTGTTTGTTTATTTTGCTTGTATATATTCGCTTTGGATGTATTCGTGTATGCTCCCCAATTCTTGATAGAAAGGTATACTTTCGGAAAGAATTTTTTGTGTAAACGTATAACTGTTTAAGGCTTGATTACTATGGCGTAAATGCGTCTTTAGTTTTTATAGCCTTGATATTTTTATTGCCTGGCCACAGTGACGCATAGCGCCTCAGGCTCTTACGGCTCGGCTGAATGTTCGCCTGGCCACAGTGACGCATAGCGCCTTAGGCTCTTACGGCTCGGCTGAATGTACGCCTGGCCACAGTGACGCATAGCGCCTCAGGCTCTTACGGCTCTTCTGAATGTACGCCTGACCACAGTGACGCATAGCGCCTCAGGCTCTTACGGCTTTTCTGAATGTACGCCTGGCCACAGTGACGCATAGCGCCTCAGGCTCTTACGGCTCGGCTGAATGTACGCCTGGCCACAGTGACGCATAGCGCCTCAGGCTCTTACGGCTCGATTGAATGTACGCCTGGCCACAGTGACGCATAGCGCCTCAGGCTCTTACGGCTCGGTTGAATGTATGCCTGGCCACAGTGACGCATAACGCCTCAGGCTCTTACGTCTCGGTTGAATGTACGCCTGGCCACAGTGACGCATAGCGCCTCAGGCTCTTATGGCTCGGCTGATATCCTGTCACAAGATTTAGATGCATAGAAGTTGCAGATGTATAATAAAAGGACATTCTGCGTGGTGATTTGATAACAATATCTTGTGATAGTATAGACAAATGATAATAATGTTTGGGAAAGAAAATATGGCGCTTAATTCAAATACAGTTTTAGGTGATTTGAATTCCATGTTTTCCCTATTTTCTTCCCTTGTAGGGTCTCCAGAATACAGGTGTTAGGCCCAATCTTATGTCTGATTCTGTATGGACCTTCCCAATTGGCTCTGAATTTCCCATCCTCCTTTAGGGCATTCGTGATATGCGACTTTCTGAGCACTAGATCTCCCTCAGACATCGGCCTATCTCTCACCCAGCTATTATAATAGTTGGCCACCCTCTGATGATAGGATGCCAATCGAATAGCTGTGGCTTCTCTATGTTCGTCGAGTAGGTCCAAGCCTTCCCTTAGAGCTTGTGAATTTTCTTCTTCTACTAAGGGCACCACTCTTGGTGATAACGCTCCAATTTCCACGAGGATCAGTGCTTCTGCGCCGTATACGAGGCTGAACGGCGTTTCTCTGGTCGACACACGACTGGTGGTACG
This sequence comes from Firmiana major, assembly GCA_033439115.1. Taxonomy (NCBI): domain Eukaryota; kingdom Viridiplantae; phylum Streptophyta; class Magnoliopsida; order Malvales; family Malvaceae; genus Firmiana; species Firmiana major. The sequence goes on from CM065905.1 coordinate 11,602,006, forward strand.
ATATGCCCATAAAACACTAGGCAATTCGTCCACCCATGCCCCTTTAGCTTTGTCTAGCCTGGTCTTCAGCCCATGAAGGATAGTTCGATTACTGACCTCGGCCTGTCCATTAGCTTGAGGATATGACACAGAAGAGATCCTTAGCTGAATGTTGAGGCGCTTACAAAATTCGCGGAAAGCATTACAATCGAATTGCTTTCCATGGTCGACATTTAAGATGCGTGGGATTTCAAATCGATAGATAATGTCTTTCCATATCATCGCCTCGACCTTCTTTTCTGTGATCGTAGCTAAGGGCTCTGCTTCAATCCATTTTGTAAAGTAGTCGGTGGCAACTAATAGGAATTTTCGTTGGCCCGTAGCTAAAGGAAAAGGCCCTAGAATGTCCAACCCCCATTGAGCGAAAGGGATCGGCTGTATCGTGCCTTGAGAAGGAGTCACTGGGGCTGTTGTGATAGGCGCAAACCTTTGGCATTTGTCACACCTACGGGTTTGGTCCGTTGCATCTTTTTTCAGCGTTGGCCAGTAAAAGCCCGATCGTAGTATTTTAGCAGCAAGGGCTCTAGCTCCCAGGTGTTCACCGCAAGTTCCTTCATGCACTTCGGCTAAGGCGTAATTTGCTTGCTCCGGTCCCAAACACTTTAGCAAGGGTGATGAGTATCCCCTTTTGTACAGTTCCTCGTTGATGAGTGTGAATCTTGCCCCTTGTATTCTTAAGCGACGAGCCTCGTCCTTATCTTGGGGGATTGTACCTTCAGCTAGATATTGCTTGAATGGGGATCGCCAGTCATCTCCCGTTTCAATGTCACACACCTCGACCTCTTCAATACTAGGCCGTTCGAGCCTCTCCACCTTCACTATCCTTCCTCTTGTTTCGGTGGAAGAGGCTAACTTAGACAATGAATCAGCATGTGTGTTTTCGGACCGGTTGATTTGTATCAGCTGAAAGCTTTTAAAGGTTTGTGCCAAAGATTGGACTTTCTTCAGGTAAGGGACCAACATCGATTCCCGAACCTCATATTGTCCGTTGAACTGGTTCACCACCAATTGAGAGTCACTTCGTGCTACCAAGTGGTGAACCTGCGGCATTTCAGCCAGCCTCATCCCGGCTATCAAGGCCTCGTACTCCGCTATGTTGTTTGAGCTAGAGAACCCAAACCGTAAGGAGTATTCCAAGGGTTTCCCTTCTGGTGATATCAGGACTACACCTGCCCCACTTCCGTTTGTACTTGACCCCCCGTCGACATACAGCGACCATGGTTGAACATCCCTTTCATCGCAGTCGCTCGGGCTAGTGCATTCCAGCATAAAATCTGCCAAAGCTTGACCCTTGATGGCCTGTCTGGGTCGAAACGTGATATCTTAGCCTCCAAGTTCGACTGCCCATTTTACTAACCTGCCTGAGTGTTCAGGTTTCTGAAGGATCTGTCTTAACGGTTGATCTGTCAAGACGGTGATAGGGTGTGCTTGGAAATAAGGGCGCAACTTTCGCGAGGCCATCACAAGGGCTAATGTTAGCTTTTCGGCTAGCGGGTAGCGGGTCTCAGGATCCAATAGCACTTTGCTCATGTAGTAGATGGGACGGTGCACCATTTCATCTTTCTTCAGTAGCACCGCACTGACGGCGAAATCACCGACTCCCAAATAGATATAGAGTTGTTCTCCTTCCAGGGGCCTTGTTAATAAAGGCAACTGTTTCAAGTATTCCTTGAGGTCCTCGAAGGCCTTTTGACAATCTCTCGTCCATTCGAAGTTCTTTCCCCCTCGTAGAGTTTTGAAGAACGGCAAGCTCCTTTCTGCTGACTTTGACAAGAAGCGATTCAGAGCTGCTATTCTTCCTGTCAATCTCTGGACCTCTCTTACGGTGGTTGGGGGTTTCATGTAGATGACCGCCTGTACCTTTTCAGGATTTGCCTCAATGCCCCTGTTAGTGATCATGAAGCCTAAGAACTTCCCTGATCTTACCCCGAATGAGCACTTTTCGGGGTTTAGCTTCATGTTGAATCTCCTCAATACTTCGAATACCCTGGACATTTGATCAGCGTGAGACTCTCCTACGCGGCTCTTGATGATCATATCATCCACGTAGGCTTCCATGGTATTTCCCAGAAGATCTTTGAACACTTTGCTCACCATTCGTTGATAGGTGGCTCCCGCGTTCTTTAAATCGAACGGCATTACCCGATAGCAATAGGTTCCGTTGTCGGTTATAAAGGAAGTCTTTTCTTCGTCTTCTGGGTGAAGCATGATTTGGTGATACCCGGAGAAAGCATCCAAGAAATTGAGGAATTCGTAGCCGGATGTTTCCTCTACCAGTCTGTCTATCCGGGGTAGGGGGTATGAATCTTTAGGGCAGGCTTTGTTCAGATCGGTGAAATCCACACACATTCGCCACTTCCCGCTAAATTTCTTTACCATCACTACATTGGCCAACCACTCAGGGTAGTAGACCTCTCGGATGAATCCGGCGCCCAGGAGTTTACTCACTTCTTCAGTGATTGCTTTCTGTCTTTCCTGGGCGAAACTCCTCTTTTTCTGTTTGACAGGTCTGTGCCCGGGTATGACGTTAAGCTCATGGCAGATCACTTCGGGACTAATCCCGGGCATGTCCGTCGGGCTCCAGGTGAAGACATCCGAGTTTCTTCTTAGGCACTCGACTATCTCATTCTTTAGTTGTTCGCCCAGTTGAGTCCCGATGAATGCCTTTTTTTCTCCATCCCCTTCTGTTAGCTCAATGGCTTCTGTTTCTTCTATAGGCTGAGGCTTGGGCAGATCGTCTATACATAAGGTTTCTTTCCTCTGTGCTACCTTGTTGGCGGTGGAAGCGAGATAACAAGTACGGGCACTCCTTTGGTTTCCTCGTACTTGCCCGACTCCGTTGGGAGTGGGGAACTTCATCAATAGGTAGCAAGAGGATATCACCGCTCTCATATCGTTCAGCACTGGTCTACCCAAGATGATGTTATAGGCAGCGGAGGTTGACCTGACTACCATGAACAATACTTGCCGGGTCACATCCTTCGGGTGCTCTCCGAGAGTCACAGGCAACTCTATGGACCCGGCCACCCTCACTCGCTTGCCCGTGAATCCATATAGTGGCGTCATAACAGGCTTTAACCTATCTTCGGATATTCTCATTTTTTCGAAGCAGTTCCAATAGATTAGGTTCACTGAGCTCCCGTTATCGACCAGGACTCTACTCACCGGGTGTTTGGCCACTACCGTGGATATCACCATGGGGTCGTCATAGGGCATGACAATATCACCTTTGTCAGCCGGAGTGAACATGATGGGTTCTTCATCCGCTTGTTCTTCCATCACAACGTTAACCTGGTACGCTTGCCTTGCGTAGCTCTTGCGGAAAGTAGAGGAGCTTCCCACCATTGATTCCCCGCCCGTAATAACATTTATTGCTGGGGCTGTAGGTTCGTTGTTTGGCGGAATGGTACGGGAGATCGTAGGCCTGAATGCTTCGTTCCTTGGCCTATTTCTTCCATTGTCATTATTTGTCCCAGTCCACGGACGGTCATTCCTTTGGTCACGCGGAGGATAACGGGGTCTCTCGCTCCTCCACAGGAAGCGGTTGATCTTCCCCTCTCTGGCCAGTCTTTCTAACTGATCCATTAAATCTCTGCACCTCTCTGTTGGGTGACCGTGAGCGCAATGGAATTCACAGTAGGCTTCAGAGTTTCGTCCTACGTCTCCAATTTTCTTCTTGGGGAATTCCAACAATCCCGCCCCTTCGATTGCTGCCAGTATCGCAATGCGAGGCTCGTTCAACCTGGTATAACCCTCATACCTGAGCCTAGGGGCTTTGTCTACTCTCACGGGTCTTGGAGAGCTTCTTTCGGGTGCATCTCTCTCTCTCTCTTCTTTCCTTCCTTCACCTCCCTGGGCTGTATCATCTTTATCACCTCTTCTTGGGCCACATATTTATTGGCCCTAGCAAAGAGATCGGAGATTGTCTTCGGCTGGTCAAGAGAGAGAGATTCTTGCAGCTTTTCAGAGCTCGTCCCTTGCAATATTGCAGCCATGGCTACCCCTACCGGTAGATCTTCCACTTCCAAGGTTGCATCTCGGAAGCGGTCTACAAAACTCTTCAAGGATTCTTTATGCCCTTGCTTAAGTGTGAGTAGGTAAGTAGCGTCTTTCTTCCTCTGGCTGTGGATCATGAAGACTTTCAGGAATTCATTTCTCAATTGGTCGAAAGAGGAGATTGAACCTTCGCTCAACCCGTTGAACCACTTCAGAGCGTGCCTGGACAATGTGAGAGAAAAAGCCCTGCACATGATTTCGTCCTCCCACCCATGCAGCAGCATGAGGGACTCATAACTCTGTATGTGATCATAGGGGTCTGCTTTGCCGGTGTAACTGGCCATAGAAGGCATCTTGAACTTCTTCGGCAAAGGTTTGTTCATGATCTCCAAGCTGAATGGAATCCTCCTCCTTTGGCCATCATCAGGAGACACCAGTTTTTTCTTCTCCAAGATCCTTTGGACGACCTTCTCCATGTTTTTTGAGCCTCGAATTGAGTATGCTCCCGTCCCTTCGGGTCTAGAAGAGTCTGACTGATAAGTACCCCTTCCAGCACCTCCCGTTCTGGGACTTGACATTTTGAGACCTTCTTGTGGGTCAGAACCCCTCTGTCTTCGTTGCTCCCCAGCCCTATATTCTTCTAACTCCTGTACAAACTCCACGGGAGATGAGCTGCGGCATGTGGAGAAACTCTGCCGCCTACGGGCCGCGGGGGAACTCTGCCGCCTATGAGCGGCGGGGGAACTCTGCCGCCTATGAGCGGCGGGAGACCTCTGCCGCCTATCGGCCAGAGGGGAACTCTGACGCCTATAGGCGGTGGGAGAGCACCGTCGCGTAAGTGTTGCGGGAGACCTATGCCGCGCGAGGTCTGCGGGTGAGCCCTGCCGCACAGGTGTTGTGGGCGAACTCTGTCGCCTACGGTCCGCGGTTGAGCTCTGCCGCCTGTCTGCTAGGGGAGACCTCTGCCGCGCGAGGTCTGCAGGTGAGCTCTGCCGCACAAGTGCTGTGGGCGAACTCTGTCTTGCTGGATCTGCAGTGGCATTATTTTGTGTTCCTGCCTCTTGTCTAGCGTTTACCAGGGTGGAGGGCTGACCTCTCTCGTAGGTCTGCCTAGGCGTGCTTTCCCCCACTAACTGCTGCACTTCATGGGGCAAGCTGAATTGGGGGAGAGCGTCTCTGAAGAAGCTCACCATAGCTTTCAATGCTGTCGTAGTCTCTTCATTTTTTCGTTTCAGGGTCTCAAATTCTTCTAGAGAAACCAAGGCTTCTCTGTCACCCCTTCCACTATGTCTTCGTCTCTGTTCTGGTCTGACAGGGGGACTCACAGAATTCTGCCCTCCTGTCAACTCTGCTGTAGAGCGTGTCCTCACCATTTGGATAGAGAACCTGACTTTTTGTCAGCTTCCCACAGACGGCGCCAATTGATGTTGCCTTGGACTAAACGGCAACTGGATTACGACTTCCACGTATTCAGATTGCGCTAACGACAAGGAGATGACGTCGATGCAACTTGTTCCTCGTATAGTCTGCAAAAATAACAGGAGTCAGAGGGGGCAGGGATTTGTCCCTCCACGCGCACTCCGATGATTAAGTCGGAAATCGGGAGTTGTGTATAAAGGAATGAAGAAGAGAATATATTACTTAATTCAGAGAGTTTAAGTTTTTTCCCTTCCTTTTTGTTTTTTCCTTCCTCTTTCTGAGAGCTCACCTGGATATTTATAGGTTTCTCTAAGTCGGTTCGAGCTGAGGCCCAGGCGCGTATCTGGGCCGCGACAGAGTCATAGAGCACTCTGTCGCGCTTCGGGTCAAGCAGCTTGTGGGGGAGTCGGCAGGCGGCAGAGTACCCATGGACCTCTGCCGCAGACTATGCGGAAGACCTCTGCCGCAGGCTGTGCGGGAGACCTCTACCGCGGCTGTGCTGGAGACCTCTGCCACGGGGGCAATGCGAGAGACCTATGTCGTAATAGAGGCGATGGAGGTCTGTCGCGCCTACTGTGCGGCACACATACCGGGCGACAGAGTGCCTATCACCCCGAACACCCTGTCGTTTTAATAGGCAACTGTGTCGCGTGGCAACTCTGTCGCAACATCAACAACGTGGTTTATTTTTGTTCTGACACGTGGCAGTCAATGGTTGGCGGATGGTTGTACACGTGGATTCTGGTGACACAACCACCATCAGTTGCCTTCCTTCTCTACCGACTTTCTTCCTTCTCTATCGACTTTCTATCAACTCGGTTCTACCACGTTCAATTTCAGGCCTTACTACTGAAAAACTTATTTTCTTTCTCTTGGTATCTGGTTTCCACTGCCTTGGCTGATTCGTTTTACTCCTTACTTCAGTATTTTTTATTCATTTTCTTATTTTCCTCCCTAACATTCAAATCACTAACATTAATTTTTGTTGAGTGTGTTTTACTCAATCACTTATAGCAACTATTTTCAGCAGAATTTTGGTGGGGTTTTCGGGATTGGACTCCACTAGCTGCTATGGTTTTCTAGCAGCAGGTCTGGTGGATACTTGAAGATTCATGTGGACTCTCTGTCCACTTATTTCTCCGTTATATTACACCGAAAGCCATAACCATATGCTATGTTTTCCATTTCCATTTCCTGCTAATTCAATACATTTTCAAATGGAACATCACCATTCATTTCAACTCTATTCCACCGAAACATCATCAGCAACAAGATTCTCATGGTTTCTGAATCCTGGCTGGTAGTAGTTAGGAACTCGATTTCCTTGAAAACCAAAATTACGATTATTAACATAATTCACTTGCTCCAAACATCAAGTTAGGATTTGTGCTGTCCTGATGAATCATAGCTTGCGGTCTTTGTATACCCATTGAAGAAATTTGTGTTGAAATCTGCTCAAGTCTTGCTAGGATGGCTGTCTGCATATCTAACTCATGCATACCTGCTACTCTTCTGACATTAGCTCTTTCACCTGGCCATTGGCTGCTGTTTATAGCCATCTCCTTAATTAACTGCATAGCTTGATCAGGTGTCTTAGACCACAGTGAACCTCCTACTGAAGCATCCATAATAGCTCGTGTCTGCGGAGTCATGCCTCTGTAGAAAACTTGTATCTGGTTTCCTTCATCATATCCATGCTGAGGGCATCTATGTAATAACTCTTTAAATCGTTCCCATGCCTCATGTAATGGTTCTTGATCTAACTGTGTGAACTAAGTAATCTCTAATCTCATCTGCATTGTCTTTCCTGGTGGAAAGTACTTTGCTAAGAATTTTTGTGCCATCACTGCCCATGTCAGAATGGTTCCTGCTGGTAAATTTTGATACCAACTCAAGGCTTTATCTCGAAGAGAAAATGGAAACAATCTCAGTCGAATAGCATCATCAGGGGCTCCATTAATCTTAATGGTGCTACAAATCTGCAGAAAACTTGTCAAATGTGTGTTAGGATCCTCTAAGGCTGAACCTCCAAATTGATTTTGCATAACCATATTGATCAATGCCGACTTCAACTCAAAGTTATTACAGTTTACAGGAACCTCTTTTATAGCAGCAAAATTCTGATTCACAACTGGGGTAAAGTAATCGCGTATAGCTCGCTGCTGCTGATTTTCATCTACCATGATTAAATTTCTGTCTTTCTCTTCAAATCTGTTCTGTTGAATTTTCCTGATTGTTCTCTCAATCTCTGGATCTAACTATTCTTTTATGTTTGTATTTCTACTTCTGCGGGTTTTTACCATTCACCTAAAATAAAAATTTGTAGATAGTAAATTAAATCAAAAATAAAAGTCTAAATTAAAGTAAAGGCTATTGGGAAACAGTGTTAATGAAAAACGAAACAACAATTCCCCAGCAACGGCGCCAGAAAACTTGTTGTGCTCAAATGAAACACTACTGCAAGTGCACAAGTCAGTTTTCGAGTATAGAGTAAATATAAGTATCGTCCCACAGGGAATTGTGTCTATCGCAAATCACTGCAATCAACAACCTTGAACTTTATTTAGAAAAAGAAATTTCTATTGGTTAAGATCCTATTTACTATTCTAACTATTAATTACGGAACAAATTAATTAAAACAATCATAATTATTACAAATGGAAATATCAATGGCAAAATATTCCTAGAACTCGATTTCACCTAACTAGGGTTCATACAATTCCTTTGATCAATTGTTCTTTTGATTTCAAATTCTTTATAGCCGAAACTGTTTCCTGTTTATCTCTCCCGAGTTTTAAACAGTCATACCCAAATTACCTAATCCTAACCTCTCGATTCAGAATTAAATAATAGAATTCATTAAGCGATGGTAATCCGTTTCTCTATGGCTCATAAGAATTGTCAATCTCCCGATTCAACAATGTCCTGTGTTAATCTACCCTTGTGCATATAAATAATCCCCTCTCCCGAGCTCTGGATTCCTATACTAATTCATCCAATTGGTGGCCAATCAACTAGAGCATTAAGAACAAGTAGATTAAATAAACATAATTGAAATCATCCAAACAATATCACAAAATAGTTGCAATCTGCCCAAAGTTGGCTACATCGATTCTAGGAAAAAGGAGTTGAGTTCCTAGAGATCATAATAAACATCCCATAATTCCAAAGTATCATCCTAAGAATAAACATTGATTCAAAAAGATGAAAAAGATGGAGTTTTTATGGAGCTAAATCAATCCTGAAGCCTTCTGTCGCAGCCTCCTTCGAAATTCTGATAAAAAGACTATTTATAAGGTTTCCAGGCACTAAAACGCGGAAGGCCATGTGGAAAAATAGTGTCGCCCTCATCAGACTGCTTATGCTTCGACAATGGTATTAATTTCTCATATCTGTTCTGCACTGTCCAGTTTCTTCTATTGTTGCAGCATAAGTCACGATCAGCATCTTGCGACTTCACTTCTTCACAGAATCACCAGAACCAGCTCCAAAAGCTTTAACTTCTCCATATTGTTCTTTTTCCTGCACAAATGCACAAAACACATAAAACATACCTAATATAGCAAAGAACAAATCAAATAACTAAGTAAAAAGGGTTCTAAACATATATAAATTTCAGTGCTAACATGGACTAAGACTGTTGTTCAGCTGGAAGCAACAGCAAACCAGCCCCCTGCCGTGCGTCTGTCTCCCACACAGCTCTTGTAGAAGAACCAGAGAAAGCATCAACACTGTCATTAGGAAACTTTTAGCAAAGCAGTCAAAGAATTAAATATATCTTAAGGAGAAGCTGTTAATATATAAACCGTGAATGAAGAGACAAAGACAATGCAGAATATTTAAAACTAAAAGCTAAAGACAACAGGAAAATAAATAACAGGGGAGAACAGAGGAAGCTCTCGGTTTCCAAGCATGCTGCTGTTTTCGGATTGTTTGCTGCTGTCACCCTCTCGGGTTTGCACCACAACCTTCAGCAACAATGAAAGAGTTAAATAGATGAAGAAGATGGCCACTATCACTGGCTCCTCCTTCCTCTCGTTGCTTCGTTCATCTGAACTCTAGACATTTAAAGGAATAGAACTAACTAACTAAGCTACCCGAGACTAGGAAAAATATATATTCTCTTTCAAATAAAGACATAAGCAATTTAAGAAGCAAATCGAGAAGAAGGATGAGCAAATGAGGCTGCAAATAACACATGAAAAGCTATTCATAAAAGATCACAATTGAAGATGAACATGAACAGTACAATAGAAATTGGTTTCGGGAAAAACTCTAAACATAAACACTAAAATTAAGCTAACTAGGCTACTCTAACACTACTCCTAAATTACATTACATTACACTACTCCTACTCCTCAAAATTACATAACATTTTCAATTGTCATCCTTTCCTATGTATAAACACACCAGGAGTAAAATGGTAATTTCCACATCCTTGATGAGTTGGCATTTTTTTGGCCACTTGTCTTCACACCATTAGCTCCTTGAAAAGATATTTCCATGCCATCGGTCTTCTTGTCCAATTGGATGTGCTAGGTGGCATGACTCGTGTTGTCCGCGTGGCTCAATCTCGATTTTAGCCCAATTTCGGTCCATTTTCTATCGAAATATTCAAAATTCATCTGGATTTAATTTATCTACAAACATGAGAGTTTTAATTAAATAAAGGGGATAATTAACAAAAATAAATTGGGGATTTAAATAATTAATTAGGAAATTAAGCACAAATAATTCTATAATTCTAAAAAATATAGAATTATCAACATCCACAATGTGTCTTATCTTATGATGCTTCGAAAATACTATCTGGACCCAGCATATGTGATCGGATATGAGCTCCAACAGCTTAGCTCAATGAAAATATAACACATGTTAAAAAAAAATCGATTTGGGTATTAGACGGAAGGAGAAAGTGTTGAGGTTTAAGATGATCTCCCTAGTCAAGTCCGTTGGTAGTATTACACTCCGAAAAAAGTTACATGTGAATTAAAGAGTATGATGCGATAGAGGTACCCGGAGTTGTTTATGGACCCATTTGACTTGGTTCTAATTTGGATGACCAAATTTCTTAAGTGGGGGAGATTGTAAGACTCAATTTTATTTAAAACACGAAATGAGAAAAGATCAAATGAAGGATTGAAATGGTAGTCCCGAACACGTGCAAGGGTAAAACGGTCAAAAGATGGAAATTCGATATTTATCGTGACAAAAAAATTTAATTAAAAATATGGGATCGAGAAATCTTGATCAATAACGAAGAAATAATTAAATTTCGGGTTAAATTGATCAAGATATGAATTTATTGGAATTAATTGGAATTTTTACCTCGGGAAATTATCCCGAAATTATTGAAAAATTATACCGAAAAGACGATATAAGATAGATAAATTCACTTAGTGATTAAATGAATAAAATATAAATTTTTTTAGATATTTTTAGATTTTTAATAATAATTTAATGAATAAAATATTATTAAAATAAATTATAAATAAATAAATAAATAAATTAAATTAAATTTAAAAAAAGAGTCTGAAATCACGAAAATGCAAAACAGAAAATGAAAATGGCGAAAAGCAAAGACGAGAAATCGAAGAAACGGTTTCCCTCCATCCGACGGCCACCGACGAGACTGAGGGGTCGACGAGGGCTGGCGAAGGCAGCCCAACACTGGGTGACCCACTAGCGACCGCGATGCGCCGTGGATCCCGTTGGAATTGGTAGATCGGAAGAGGAGAGGCCGCAGGAGAGAAGCCTGGATTGGTGACCATCGACGCCGTTTCGATCCAACCCGAGGCCCGATAATGAACGTCCAGGCGCAGCCGAGCCGAACGGCACCGGAATCACGCCGGGAACTGGCCAGACGGCTTCGAAACGACAAAATGAGGCCTGAACCGGTTCAGCGCAGTGAGGGTATGCTGAACCAGACCGGACCGGTTCAACCAAAAAGAAAAGGAAAAAATGGGAAAAAGAAAAGAGGAAAAATTGGAAAAAAATCCCAGTGATGCAATTGAGTTACGGGTAAGTCGGTAAGCAGTCGAAATTTATCGATTTAAATTTTGAAATATTTAATTGGATTAATATTCGACTGAAAGTTTACCTGGAAAAATATTTAATCGTGTAGCTAGACAATTGACGTCAAACGAGAGCTCGAGACAGTCTCGATTTGCATACTATCATGAAATCTCGGGTAAGTAACCCTTATTTATGACAATATTGCATCGTTATGCATGTTAGAAATTTACCACATAAATTACGGATTTAAATTTCGCATGAAATGAATTATATTCTGGAATTAGAGATAAATTGTCGTAAATAATTAAATAAGCTATTCAAAAATTTAGAACGAACCCTAATAAATACTGATGGGCCCAATGAGCCCAATAGGCCTCAATAATGTTAATAGTAAGTGAAAAAACGGGCTTAAGGCCGATTAAGGCCAATTATGGTACAATCGGGCCCAATATGGGTAAATGGGCCCAATGATTTAAATTAAGCCCAAAAAATATAAAATACAATTACATGTATTGTATTTGACCTGATGAATATTTATCTGCAGTTTCAGAGATTAGATTGGGAGCAAATCGGACTGCGTGACGAGACATCAGTGGAAAGGTCAGACTGTACAGAAAATGAGGTAAGGCAATTGTGTGAGTAGCTAGAGGTAGCTACGCGTATTTTAATAGCTTTTGTATGCACTGAATATGTATGTATACACAGAATATGTATAAAGGTCCTAGAAATAAATTAAAGATTTTAAGGACTTGAAATAGGTAAAAGACTATTTTACCCCTACTCAGGAAAAATTCACCTAAGGATGGTGAAAGCATGACATGCATGATTTAAGTAATTTCTGATTTAAGGAATTTTCTTGGTTTTTAAGCAAAGCAAATTGGTAGATTGGCCAATAATTGCATAAATTTCACAAGATAACACTACGTAGGTGTTATTTATATTTAAATGAAATTTCCTTGGAAAATGGGCCAACTATCAAGTTTATATGGAAACAAATAGTGCTGGCGTATAGCTCGCACTATATCTGCGTTTGTGAGTGTGCATAAAATGTGCTTGAGTAGTTGATCGCATCGACTTGTGTGACATCATATGCATGCAATGTGCTAGAGCGGTTGCTCGCACTGATTTTACTATTGTGAAATGCATGAGAGGTGCTAGAGCTTAGCTCGCACTCTGTTTTGACTGTTTTGATTTATTTTGATGTGGTATGCATAAAATGGTGCTGGAGCGATTGCTCACACTAGTTTTAATGATTTGACATACATGAGAGGTGCTGGAGCCTAACTTGTATCCAGTTTTAATTTGATAATCGCAAAAAGCTGTGCTAGAGTGTAACTCGCACGAGATTTGTTGTATTTATACATAAAGTCGTACTGGAGCGTTGCTCGTATGAAGTTTTGATTTACTTAAGCATTCAATCGTGTTGGAGCATTACTTGCACATGATTTTATATGGATTTATAACTCATTTTAAAGTCGTACTGGAGTGTTACTCGTACACAGATTTTACTGATTTTTATGGAACCGTGCTAGAGCTTCGCTTGCATGAGATTTTCTGATATCATGAATATGCATGGAGCCGTGCTAGAGCTTCGCTTGCACAGGGATTTATATGACATGCATATAGCCGTCTTGGAGCCTCCTGTAGACTGTGTGTCATAGTGAGATGATATGCTCACATGTGCATACTGAGACAGAGATGGTATGGGTGGATAAGACCTATTGCAGACACCCCTGACTGAGCTTGGGTTCACAGACTACGTTGTACCGTGTATGTCACGCGGAGTACGCTGTACTGTGGGGATTGTTAGAGTGGAGTGGCATTAGCCACGAGGCAGCAAGCCTTGCCCTCACAATCTTGATGTTATGCTGTTCTGGAAGGTAGGATCGACCCACCTCCCATTTTAGGTGTGATACCCCATACACTAGGTACCGTGTAGCCAGGGATCACTAAGTTATGGCCATAGTCCTCGTTGTTACTGATATAGTCACCTACTTGTCTCACATGATATAACTTGTGGTCTCGATAGACAAAGGTAGACTCGAGGGAGGGGTTAGGCCCCCAATTTTATGATTTTCTACTGTAATGCTAGATTTCAGATGATTTTATGACATGTGACCCTAAAAGAAGGGTGATTTTATGACAGAATTTTATAACGAGTTGTTTTATGAGTTTTGAGATGTATTTATGAGATGATTGACCTAGAGGGGTTATTTTATACTGCAGTTTTAATAAAGTGATTTAAATGTAGTAGCATGATGAGTTTTCCATGCGTTAATGATAAATTCATGAAAAGAATTGTTTCTCATGATTTGTTTTACATGGCATGATCTTGATTTACCTCATGCTAAGTATGATTTAGTGATGTCACATAAAATGCCTTTGATGCAAGAATTACATGATTTCTATATGCACAAATAGTTTTGATAAACTATGTCATTGATGTATGCATGATTTTGTGCTTGAGATTTTAATGAAAAGAAATGGATTTTAAGGGCATGGAATTATAAGCATGTAGATAGTGGAGCTATCTACTTACTTGCATAATTGCCTTACTGAGCGTGTGGTTTGCTCACCCCATTTATTTCTTGATCTTTTCAGAGCACTCGCAGTAGTTAGTGAGCGGCTGAGGACTTGCATTCTTGGTATCCGCTGCTTCCCATCGAGAAACAGGTATACACATTTGTATAGTTTTGTATTTAAATATGTAAATGCACAGTACTGTAAATGGATATTGTAAACACCGCAAATTTTATGTACTTAATTAGACGATAAAATTAGATGAAAATATGTTATAAGAAGACGTATATATTTTTGTTAAATTTAACATTGTATTTAAAAATAATAAAAATATATACAATAAATATATATATATATAAATGTATATTTTGGTTATTTTGAAAATGTAATTAAAATATATATACATATAAATAATAATAATAAAATAAAAAATATAATAATAATAATAATTATTATTATTATTATAATAATAATAAAATATAAATAAATAAAAATTTTGGTGTGTCGCGCGATTCTATTTCGCAAGACACAAAGGAGGCAGGGAAGGGAATCGGGATTCCCTTCCCCGACCGAGAAGCTTGACTGGGAGTGTCACGACCTAAATTACCTAAAAATCAGAGTATATTTTTCGCTTTTTCGTTTATTATTTAATTCTTACCTTTCTCTCGTCGTGACCATCCTACAAATACAGTTGGGCTATGATTTGGTGTTAGTCACCACTTACTATTTACCAACCATTTTCATATTCACATTCATATATCAGAGTTTACTATCTTTTGATTTTAAATAAATACATACCCAATGGTATTTATAACTCTACATCCCCGACATCATATCCGTTTACAGTACTGTGCATTACATATTTAGATACAAAACTATACAAATGTGTATACCTGTCTCTCGATGGGAAGCAGCGGATACCAAGATGCAAGTCCTCAGTCGCTTACTAATTACGGTGAGTGCTCTGAAAAGATGGGAAAATAAGGGGGTGAGCAAACCACACTCTAAGTAAGGCAATTATGCTAGTAAGTAGATAGCTCCACTATCTACATGCTCATAATGCCATACCCTTAAAATCCATTTCTTTTCATTTAAGAACTCAAGCACAAAACCATGCATATATCATGACATAGTTTATCCAAAACTATTTGTGCATAAAGAAAAGCATGTAATTCATGCATCAATAGCATTTTATGTGACATCATTAAATCAATATTCAACATGAATTAAATCAAAATCAGGCATTACTTCATGCGATATAAAACAAATCGTGGGATATAATCATTTCATGAATTTATCATTAAAGCATGGAAAACTCATCATGCTACTACATTTAAATCATTTCATTTAAAAACGCAGTATAAAATAACCCTTTCGGGTCAATCATCTCATAAAACAATTCGTTATAAAATTCTCAGAAAAATCTATCATCATAGTACAAAATCATAAAATCGGGGGCCTGACCCCTCCCTCGGGTCTACCCTGGTCTATCGACCATTAGTTATATCATGTGAGACATACAGGTTATTATATCAGTAACATCGAGGACTATGGCCATATCCTAGTGATCCCTGGCAACACGGTACCTAGTGTGTGGGGTATCACACCTGAAACGGGAGATGGGTCGTCCTACCCGCCAGAACAGCATAACACCAGGATTGCGAAGGCAAGGCTTGCTGCCTCGTGGCTAAAGCCACTCCACTCCAACAATCCCCACGGTACAGCGTACTCCGCGTGACATACACGGTACAACGTACTCCATGAACCCAAGCTCAATCATGGTGCCTGCAATAGGTCTTATCCACCCATATCATCTTTGTCTCAGTATGCACATGTGAGCATATCATCTCACTGTGACACACAGTCTACAGGAGGCTCCAACACGACTATATGCATGCAATATAAATCCCTGTGCGAGCGAAGCACAAGCACGGCTCCATGCATATTCATGATATAAGAAAACCTCGTGCGAGCGAAGCTCTAGCACGGTGTCATAGAAATCAATGAAATCTGCGTACGAGCAGCGCTCCAGTACGACTTAAACTGATTATAAATTCAACTAAAATCCACGTACGAGCAATGCTCTAGTACGGATACGTATAAAAACTCAGTGAAAACCTCGTACAAGAAAAACTCCAGTACGGCTTTAAAATGACTTATAAAACCATATAAAACTTTGTACGAGCAACGCTCCAACACAAATAAATGCTCAAGTAAATCAAATCTCGTGCGAGTTACACTCCAGCACGGCTTTATACATAATTAAATCAAATCTCGTGCGAGTTACACTCCACCACGGCTTTATACAATATCATATCAAAACAGGATGCGAGCTAAGCTCCAGCATCTTTTTATGCATATCAAATCATAAAACTAGTGCGAGCAGTCACTCCAGCACCTTTTTATGCATATCAAGTCAAAACGAGTCAAACATGTCAAAACAGAGTGCGAGCTAAGCTCCAGCACCTCTTATGCATTCACAATAATAAAATCAGTGCGAGCAACCGCTTAAGCACATTTATGCACAATCACAAACGCAGATATAGTGCGAACTACGTGTCGGCCCTATCTGTTTCCATATAAACTTGATAGTTGGCCCGTTTTCCAAATAATTTTATTTAAATACCAATACCACTTCCATAGTGTTATTTTGGGAAACTTATGCAATTATTGGCCAATCTATCGATTTACTTTGATTAAAAACCAAAAAAATTCCTTAAATCAGAAATTACTTAAATCATGCATTTCGTGCATGCATGCTTTCACCATCCTTAGGTGAACTTCCCTCAATAGGGGTAAAATAGACTTTTCACCTATTTCGATCCTTAAAATCATTTAAACCACTTTTAGGATCATTATACAATAACAGTGTATACATACATAACCAGTGTATACAAAAACTATTAAAATACGGGTAGCTACCTCTAGCTACTCACACAATTCCCTTACCTCATTTTTCTGTACAGTTTGACCTTTCCACTGATGTCTTGTCGCGCAGTCCGATTTGCTTCCAATCCAATCTCCGAAACTGTGGATACACATTCATCAAGTTAAATACAATACAATTTAAATTATATTTCATATTTTTCTGGACTTAATTTAAATCATTGGGCCCGTTTTCCCATATTGGGCCCGATTATACCATAATGGGCCTTAATCGGCCTTAAGCCCGTTTACCACACTTTATCGAGACCTATTGGGCTCATTGGGCCCATCAATATTTATTTAGCCTCATTCTAAATTTTCGGATATCTCAATTTAGTATTTATGACAATTTGTTCAAATTTCCAAAATTTAATTCATTTATGCGGAAATTAAATCCGTAATTTATGCGATAAATATCAATCACGCATAACGATGTAAATTATCGTAAATAAGTGTCACTTACCCATGATTCCATGATAGTACGTAAATCGAGACTATCTTGAGCTCTCGGTGGATACCAATTGTCGAGCTACACAATTTAATATTTTTTCGGGTAAATTTCCAGTCAGATAATAATCAAATTAAATATTCTAAAATTTAAATTGGTCAATTCAACCGCTTACCGACTTACCCATAGCTCGATTGCATCACTGAAATTTTCCTCAATTTTTTCTCTTTTTCTTTTTTCCCTTCTTCTTCTTTTTTTCTTTTTTTGGCTGAACCGGTTCGGTTCAACCAGGTTCAGATCGTCGATTCAGTCCGGTTCGATCGGTTCAATGCCTTACCGACCGGTTCTCCACCGGTTTCCACCACCAGTGGCTCCGCTGGGTCGTCCGCATCTCGAATCTGGGGTTGGTTTCGTTCAAGGCCGCTGGAAAGTGGCCGGTCGGCTCTTCGCTCCTCCGCCGGCGGTGGCCTTCCTTTTCTTCTCGTTTTCTGGCGATAGCCGCCGCCTCACCCGTCGGTGTTACCACCAATCGCGTCGCCCACGCCTAGAGGACGCTCGGCTAGTGGTGGTCGGCCCCAGATCGGCGTCGGTCGCCGGATTTCTCCCTCTTACTCCTCTCTTGGCTTTTCCTCTCTCTTTCACCGGCGATCGTTGTTGTTCGTCGGTCCTATAGGCCAGATTCTACCTGGGGTCGACGTCGGTAGTCTTCCCCCTCGTCGGCCGCTTACCTGAGCCGTCGCCGGTGGTCGGCCAAAGGGGCTCGATTTTCCTACTTTGTTTTCTGTTTCAGAATCGCGTTTCTTCGCGATTTTTTTTTTTCAGTTCAGTTTTTATTATTATTTATTTTTATTATTATTTTATTTTTAATAATATTTTAATCAATTAAATATTATTAAATATCAAAATATCCCAAAAATATTCATATTAAATTCATTTAATCCGTAAATGAATTTTTCAGTTCGATTTTACATTTTTGGTATATTTTTCGATTATTTTCGGGATTATTTTTCGATACAAAAATTTTGATTTATTCTAATAAATTCATATCTTGATCAATTTAATCCGAAATTTAATTATTTCTTCGTTATTGATCAAGATTTCTCAATCCCATATTTTCAATTAAATTTTCTTCTCGAATTTATATCGGCTTTCGATCTTTTGACCGTTTTACCCTTGCACATTTTTTAGAATACCATTTAAGTCCTTTTGCATTTTTAAATGCACTCGAAAATATCAGGTCTTACAGGGAGGAGAAGAGAGATGGTGACCGAGAGGGGAAGCACCCTCGGCACCGACGGACGAAGGCAACAACAAGGAAGCCATGGACGTCGACTAGAGGAAACAAAAAAAAAAGAAAAGAGAGAAAGACGAAACCGAGAGAAAGAGAGGGAAAAAGAGAAAAATGGAGGAAAGGGAGACGATTGGCGGTCGAGCAATGGGGAACACCTCGCTACCAGCCAAAAGGGGCGACAACGGCGCCGATCCAGTCGCAGATCATCCAGAAACGGCGTCGATCGGGAGAGAAAGAAATGGGTACCGACGTCGGAGGAGAGAAGAGGTCGGACCGGCCACTTTTCGGCGAGTCTTGGCAAAACCGACCCCAGATCCATGCATCGGACTACCTCGCGAACAAGCTGGAGACGGAAGCCGACGAAGCTCCGAACGGCGAGAGAGAAAGTTGAACCGGACTGAACCGGGGTAAATCGGACCGGTCTAAACCGAGTTGAACCGAACTGAACCGGTTCAGCGAAAAAAAAAGAAAAAAATGAGGAAAAAAATTCAGCGATGCAGTCGAGTTACGGGTAAGCCGGTAAGTGGTCGAATGGACCAATTTGATTGTCAGAATAATTATAAAAATATGTATTTGATCGAATTTAACCTAAAAAATATATAAATGTGTAGCTCGATAATTGGCAACAAATGGGAGTTCAAATCAGCCTCGACTTACGGGTATCATTAAATCTTGGGTAAGCGAATCTCACTTGCTACCACTTGTATAAATATACGATTTAGAAATTAATCGCATAATTTTCGGATTAATTTCGTATAAATTGTGTTATAATTGAAATGGGGAAAAAATCGACTATCGCAAACGATATTATGAACTACCCAAAGAAGTTAGAAAAGGTTTAAAATGACGTGATGGTTACAGTAGGCCATGTAATCAGCTAAACGTCTATAATGGGCCCAGCTTGTGCAACAATCGATTTAAACTCATTAATGACCTAATGAACGACCCATAAATTGTAATTGAGCATAAATAGTTAAATGGATTTTAAGGATTGAATAAGGGAGTAGAAACGGGTTTAGGATAGAGGTAGGCCCAATAAGAAACTATAAGGCCCAATAAAAATAATTGGGTCCAAAATTTTATTGGAAGTGAAATTACACTGCGTACGTATTTATAAGAAATAATGATAAACGATTTGTGATTCGTTACAGCTCTAGAGGACCGAATTGAGAGTAAATCGGACTGAGCAAAATCTCAGCATTTGGAAATGTTAGATGGTACAGAGATATCGAGGTAAGGGGTACAATTTAACTTAGTTCTGATAAAGAATCCTTATTTCATTGATGAAAAGATTTTATGAAGCAGCATTATGTTTTGAAATGATTTATAATTGCTTTCATACTTATGGAACGGTTTACGAAAAATAATTTAGTTTTAAGAAATATTCCCCGAGTACATCCATGTTTATGAAATGAATTTTCCCTAAAGTATGAAAATGCATGGAAGCTTTACATTGGTTTATGATTCTATATTCATATTTTGAAAGAAACTTTTGACAATTTCAAAAGTATAAAAAAAAAGGGGGAAAAGAAATTTTTTGAGACTATAGGCTTCATGCATGGTTACTTCTTGTGGTGTTTCGACTCCACCACTTGGGTGCCGGTACGTAGGGCCCTTGTAGCACTTGACTCAACCTGTGTGGAAGATTTCTTGATACTGGTGGTTTATGATGATGTTTTGGGAGTATCTCGTGCCTGCACAGCACGCATTTATGTTTCCCACACGGAGAGTGCCTTTGGTGCTCGTGTCCTAGCTAGGTGCTAGTGAAAGTAAGTAAGATAGATACTACCCATGTTTTATGAAAGGACTGTACGACCCTGATCTAGTCTATAGCCCCCTTACCATGGCCATAGGTATGATGACTTTCTACAAAGAATGACATATATCGCATGACTTGGTTATAGCCTAGTCTCCTCGATTTAATTATGAATGACGATTGTGATGATGACACTGATGAATGATTATGTTTCTTTTATGATATTTATGACAAATGTTTACGAACAATTATGTTTTATGAAATGTTTATAAATAACGATGATTTTATAAAATCATCTATGAATGATGAAAATTTTATGAAGTATTTAAACATGTATTTAATTTAAAGAAACTCATGCTTCATAATTTCTTATGATGGCTATGCACGAAATGAAAGTTTACATATCTTCTAAATATTAGTTTCTAAAAGAAACTCATGATCAGTTTTTCTGAAGCAAAGTTTATTTCATGAATAATTTTTGGCATGCTTTTACATATTAGGATTATCTTAAATGTATTTTCTTACTGGGCTTTTCCCTAAAAGCTCACCCCCTACCTCTCAAATTGTTTTTACAGTAAACTACATATGGTAATTACTGTGTAGACTGGTAGATATGAGTTCCTCAGACTACTCTTCGTACATGCGTGAGGTATACATTCTTATCTCTTTACCAGATTATTTGTATGCACAGATATTTATTGAGAGTAATGTGTCAGGATGTAATCTATATAAGGATAAAGGGAATATTTTTAAAAATTGATTATTGGGAGTAACTAGACGTGTTCGGAGTATGTTGAATTATTTGATGATATGACTTGGGAAGCATGTCTGATAGTTGTGGATAGCTAGGGTGGATATTGTGAGATAATTGCAGGTGGGTAGGTTTATATATAAGCCATTATGCTGCTGAAATTTTATCAGCCATGTAAATTCAAAGGTGTAACTTAATTATAATTACGGATAAAGAAGTAAGAAAATGAATTGACACTGAACAAGAATACAACCTAAGTGAATAAAGGGATTAAGTTGCAAACTGAAGTTTAAAAAAAAAATTTCACCAATTTTTATAGGTCACGGGTCGTTACAGATATGATGTCGGGGATGTAAGATTATGTAAATACCATTGTGTATGTATTTAGTGAATGTCAAAGGATAGTAAATCCTGATATGTGAATGTGAATATGGAAATGGAATGGTAATAGGTGAGAAGTGACTAACACCGAATCATACCCCAACTGTTTGTAGGATGGTCACGATGAGAGAAATGTAAGAATTAAATAATAAATGAAAAAGCAAAAAATTTACTCTAATTTTTAGGTAATTTGGGTCGTGACACGAAGGACATCATACATCAGGTCCTGTAGGATGTTCATCATAGGTACATATGGCCATTGTACAGGGGCGTCGTAGGACTGGATCAGGGTCGTCCGCTGCCCTATCTCTCGTGCATCACTAAATGGGGACTATACAGACGAACTCACGTGTATCACTAAGAGTGGACTATATGCACATTTCTCATATCAAATCAGAGCCTGCCCGTTCCCTGGCCGTCGGCCAGGTAGATCCTCGATCGTCTCCATACGCTACCCTATCTATGCGAGATCAACCCCAGATCCTCTAACTATCGTCATATCATGCCTTTTTACCCCACAAAAATCATTTTGGGCCTCTTACCCATTTTATCAAAATCATTTTGGGCCTCATACCCGTGTACTGAAAACCATTATGGGACTCTAACCCGAATCTCAAAATCGTTACAGGACTCTAACTCGTTTCTCATAGAAAACATGGTTTTCATAAATCATTACGGGACTCTAGCCCATGTAAACATGAAAAGCATAGTTATCATAGTCATTTCTTGGGACTCATACCCGTATAATGGAAACATAGTTCATAAAACATATTGGGACTTTAACCCTGATCTCACATGAAAACACTATGCTTTCGTCTCAGAAGTGAAAAATCACTTTTATAAACACGTATGCTGTAAAAATATATCTCATATATAGAAAACATGTTGAAAACTTGAAAAATGGTTTGGCTTTAGTTTAAAGACAATTGGAAATCCATTTCACCAAATCTCATTCAATTCATATCCATAAATCGTAGGTAAGGATGGAGGAGCATTAACGCTACTCTAAATTATATCCCTTACCTCGAATCCCGTCGAATACGTAGCTAAATCTCTCTGTCGGAGGTTTGTCCAGTCCGACCTCCTCCTAATCCACTCTCGGAGCTGCATATAATTATTTATTAAGTCAATTTAACTCAATAAATATTTTTCTCATATTTACTACAGTCGATTTAGCTAATTGAGCCATTTTTTCTCTTATTGGACCCGATTGCACCTTAATGGGCCTTAATCCATTTTAAGCCTGTTTCCACTTATTAATTCTTTCATCAAGGCCTATTAGGCTCACTAGGCCCATCAGTACTTATTGGGCCTTTTTCTAGACTCTTTGAAAAGCCCGTATATCATTTACAATAATTTAACTCAAAATCCCAATATAATCCACTAAATGCGAAATTAAATCTATAACTCATAAAATAAATCTTTAATTTGCAATAATTACATAAACTGTCGTAAATGAGCTTTACTTACCTGAGATTATGCGATGGTGCTTAAATTGGAGTTTGATCGGGCTCATGTATGCGATTTATCGTTGAACTGCACAATTTTATATTTAATTCCGGGTAAATTTTCAATCAAATATAATTTAAATAAATTTCTCGAAAATCAAATCAGTCAATTTTGACCTCTTATCGACTTACCCGAAGTCCGGTTAAGGCTTCTCCGTCGCCGTTCACCTCTTTTTCGATAGGTTCCCGAGCCGTTTTTGGAGCCAATCGGTGCGCCTGGAGCAAAGGAGTATTCGACTGGCCTTGGGTTGGACCGAAACCCCGCCGGTGGCCATCGATTCTCTCTTCTCCCTCTCGGCCTTCTCTCCCTCGATCCGTCGGATTCTGGCATTTTCGACGCGCGTCGCCGGTACCAGGGGGATCGCACGATTGTCCTCTCTCTTCGTCGGCCTTTGCCTGGCCGCTTGGTCGCCGGATGGTTGTCGATGCAGAGGGGCTCTCGGTCTGGCTTCGTCTTCTCTGTTTCCTTCGCTTTTCTGTCTTCTCTTCTCTGTTTCAGATTTCGCAATTCGCGAAATTTTTAGTTCAGTTTTTTTTTTTTACTTCAAAAATATTTTATTTTATTCAATAAAATATTATATAATACCACAAATATCTTTCAAAAGTCATATTTTATTTTATTGATTAATTAATTTAATTTATTTAATTTATTTTAACTTTTTCGGTGTATTTTTCGCATATTTTCGAGATAATGTCCTGGGCGAAAATTACGAAAATTCGTAATATTTTCGTATCTTGACCGATTAGACTCGGAATTCAATAGTTTCTCCTTTATTGATCAAGATTTCCTAAATCCATATTTATAACGAAATTTTTTCGTCAAATTTATACCGAATTTCAGGTCTTTTAACCTTTTTACCCTTGTACGTATTCGGGACCAAATCAAACTGACTTCTCTTCTTGGATCCACTATCTTTGCTCATTTTAAAATCGTATCTTTCGTCCAACGATTTAAATCCCCTTAATTTAAATTACTGCTCCTCATTTATCCTGATCCGTATTTTCATACCTCCACTACATCATTCACATTCATATACTCAATTCATACGTCTTATGATTCCAAATGATGAATATAGTGGGAAAAATTTGGGTTTCACACCTGCTGTGTACCCGATATAAGCTGGTGGACAAGCTCTCCCCAAGCTACTGCTGTGTACCCGATATAAGCTGGTGAACGAGACTTTCCCCAAGCTATCTCTAGTACACATTAAGGTATATTTCAGTTGTATCCAGACGCCCTGTATAGTACAGATACTTATATGTAAATGAGTATTTGGGATGTAATTACTTTTATGTATATATGGGAATGGAAATGTAGGTAATTTCATGAGTTTACAGCGTATAATAGTTTAAGAAATGAATGATAAGTCAGGAACTAACATTGAACAGGAATACACCTTAAGTAAAAGATTAAGTAAAAAAAAATTGGCCCTAATTTTCACGTTTTTCGAGGCGTTACATATAGACGTTCTTAATCATCCATCACCATAATTCATACTATAAACATTCTACATTCATCCTTAGCATAATTTCATTCATCAAACTTATTGTAATGACCTTTGACCCTCGAAAATCGGGGAAATTTTTTTTTAATTTAATTTACCCACTTATTCCCTTATTCACTTAGGTTGTATTCCTGTGCAGTGTCAAACACTTTTCCTAATTCTTTACTCGTAATTGTAATTAATTTTCATATTTTAACTTATACGGCCAATAGAAATTTCGGCAGCACAACGACTTATATATGAGCCTACCCACCTGCAAATCAGTTATTTTTGGCAATCCTAGATATCCACAACTACTAAGCATACTTTCCAAATTCATCTTTACCACTCAATACATCTATTTCAATTTAATACTAGTCATCTCAAATATTATCTCAAAACATTATCCCAAAATAATAATGTTTACATCGTTCCTTACAAAATTACATCCCAACTGATATTTCCAATATGTGTGTCTGTGCATACAATTATGTCTGGTACAGGAATGTAAATGTATACCTTTCTGCGTGTATAAAAAGTAGCCTAGGGAGCTCTCCCCACCATCTTACGTAGTGTATGTGGCAGGTAGCACCTACAGATCACTGCAAGTAATCTAAGAGGTAGATGGGTGAGCTTTCGGGAAAAAGCCCAGTAAGAAAATGTATTTAAAACGATTCTAGCAATTCAAATATGTATAAAACATGATAGTGCATATAATGATACTTTCTGAAACTAATAATAGTAACATTCAAATCACATACTACAAGTCCGGTTCTGAAAATATAATTAAATTTTCAAATTGAGACTACATCGGCCATATAATTATCATGTGACAATAACGAATTTATCACGTGGCAATAACAAATTTATCACGAGGCAATAACAAATCGATCACGCGGCAAAATAACCCGGTCATCCTCCGTAAAGGGAATTCAGAACCCAAATGTAATTTCAGACACCACAAAGGCAAGGTATAGGTGCCACGAAGGCGAATTACAGGCGCCACGAAGGCGAATTACAGGTGCCACACAGGCGAAATACAAGCACCACGAAGGCGAAATATAGGCGCCACAAAGGCGAAATACAGGCGCCACACAGGCGAAATACAAGCGCCACGAAGGCGAAATACAGGCGCCACGAAAG
This sequence comes from Firmiana major, assembly GCA_033439115.1. NCBI lineage: Eukaryota > Viridiplantae > Streptophyta > Magnoliopsida > Malvales > Malvaceae > Firmiana > Firmiana major. The sequence continues at coordinate 11,627,682 of CM065905.1, forward strand.
CGAATTACAGGCACCACATAGGCAAAATACAGGCACCACGAAGGCGGAATACATGCGCCACACAGGCGAGTTCAGACGCCACACAGGCGAAGTTAACAAGCGTAAGCATACAACATAAATGGCCCTTAGTCTCAAAACATATTATAGTTTTCATATTCGAAAACATCAAAATAACTTCATCTTATTTGAAAGATTATTTTAGAAGACATGTTTTTATTTCAAAAGCACAAATACAGAAAGCATAGTCTTGATCAGAAATATAATTTAGAAACATATATGAAAATCATACTTCATGTCATTGTAAGCTTCTTTATCAAGGTTCGAAAAGTAACTATTACCGTTTTAAATTATATCCCCTTACCTCGATCTATCGAAATCTCCGTGCTCGAGTGGTGACGCCTCTTAGTACCTCCCTTAATTCCTTCTACGATCACCTACACCGAAATCGTACACTTAGCACCCTATTCGTGCGAATTGCCCGAATTGCGTTAAAATCGTAACCTATTCGTTACTACTGCGTGTGTACGTATTATTGTACGTACGTAAGTCAACACGCACGTTTATATATTTTTCCTTACCACATATTATTTTGTATGTACAATTATTGACATACACCTTATTATATACCTCTACATGTATGTACACATAAATACATATATATATAGACACTCCCATATGTATATATATATCCTTTTCCTATCTCATATATACATTCTTTGTATATATATATATATACTAGCACAAATTCATCCTATATACACCCATATGTATATGCACCTAATATATATATATATCATTGTTTTCTATTTTTTTTTCTTATCACATATATATATATATATATCCTTGTTTGTACATATACTAAAACACACACATTTATTTTATACACTCATTTGTATATACACCCAAGTATATACACATTTTTCATATACTCCTATATGTATATACACCTAAGTATATACTCATATTTATTTTATCCTTGGCTTCCTTATTCATTATCAAATATATGTACATATACTAACATACCCTTTCATTATATACACCTATATGTATATACCCAAATAAATATATATATATATATATATATATTTTTATTCACATAAATACATATATATATTATCACTTGTCTCCATTATTCAATATCACAAATATATATTTTTGCCTACTTCTCATCATTCCATTTTTTGTCTAATTTAATCTATAACTAACATGCTATATACATATAATACATATATATACATGTACATCAATATACATATATACATACATGTAGTTTACCTTTTCTTTCTTGTTCTCGGTTTGCAATCTTCACTGTTCTTTATTCAGCTTGCCCAGCCTTATAAAGCCACCTGAAGTCCACAGTACACAGCCCCAAAATCAGCCTTAAACTGCCTTTCCTAGAGTCCCCTACACAAGCTGTTTCCAGCCTCCAAAACAGCCATGGTACAACTAGCTACCACCCTGCATTTCCCTGTTTGTAGCCTCCTCAACCTTCTCGGTTCCAGCCTTCACTGCTATCACGACCCAAAACTACCCAAAAATCAGAGTAAATTTTTCACTTTTTGTTTATTCTTAGATTCTTACCTGTCCTCTGATCATGACCACACTCCGCTAATAATTAGGCTGTACGTCAATGCTAGTCCCACCAAATTAATTCTTTCTCAGTCATTTATAAATGTTTACAATATTTATACATCCCCTAAAGTTACTTACAAATATGTTATTGTGCTATGCTTATTTAGATACAATATGTACAAGTGTATATACCTTAAATGATGGGTAGTAGCGGATGTCCGGAATACAGTACTCAGTCGCCTCAACATCTACTGGAGATTATCTGTGTGAGAAAATGAAAGGGGTGAGCACATCAAGCTCAGTAAGGCAATCCTACGAACAAGTAGGTAACCATACTACCTACATGAACGTGGTGCCATGCATAAACCACCCTTTCTCCACACATTTCAAAACTGATGCTATGATTCATGATGTCATGTAAAACAAGTTTGCATGGAAAATTCAACATACAACTATTTCAAAACATTTCTTTCTCATTTAAAATTTCACAACAAATCCAGTACTCAACCCATCCCTCGGGTGGTCCTGACTCACACAAAACCATGAAAATCAGTTTACATCACACATGGGTTTAAAAAGCATGAAAATAATTATCATGCATATTTGATTTAAAAACCCAGTTTCAATCTTGTCAAAATCATCAACATGCGAGACTAGGCAACATCTGTATATCGGTAATAACTAGGATTATGGCCATGTGTCCTCGGGAGTCCCTCTGCCTACACGGATCCTAGTGTGCGGGGTCTCACCACAATCGAGAACCGCCCGAGAGGTGGGTCAGTCCATCTCGTCGGTCTTATCCGATCCCATGCATCCGAAGATGCCACACGTATCCGAAGATACCACGCATTCGAAGATGCCACACGGTACATCGTACTCCATGCTACTTGCACGGTACATCGTACTCCGTGGACCTATATATCATACCCTGTCTCAGAACGCACGTGCGAGCCTATTTAATCGGTGACACACAGTCTACCCGACACTCCAAGCACGGCTCATCGCATGTTCTCATAAAATCAGTGCGAGCGATGCTCAGCACTCTCATCAAATCAAGTAAAACTGGTGCGAGCTAAGCTCTAGCACTCTTTATGCAAACCATGTAAAAATCTGGTGCAAGCGAAGCTCCAACACCCTGTCTCAAAAATCATATAAAAATATGGTGCGAGTTAGACTCTAGCACCCTGTCACGAAAATCATGTAAAATCTAGTGCGAGTTAAACTCTAGCACCGTGTCACGAAAATCGTATATATATATATATATATAAAATCTAGTGCGAGTTGGACTCCAGCACCAATGCATGTAAAACTCTAGTGCGAGCTCTCGCTCCAGCACTAATGCATGCATCACAAATCAAAACATCGTGCGAGCTGAGCTCTAGCACGCCATATGTCAATAAAAACACGTAGGCGGCTCTATTTCCTTAAAATAGTTTTCAAAACAATTTCATCATTGAAAATATGCAATGCTGTGCATTTTTCTTTCAAGGTTAGCCAGCCTACTCATGCATGCTTCAAAACATCTCCAGAACGAGCAGGAACCTCTTGTTCTTGCTCCTTCCAATTTTTCCTAAAATTGAAAATTTTACCCTTAACAAGGGTATTTTGGTAATTTGCCCATCCGAGGCACTACAATTTTTAACTTACTTTTAGACCCTTCAGATGCTTTAAAAGACTGCATATGAACTTTGAAGTTTCGTAAAGTTACCTCTAGCAGTCCATAGAATTCCCTTACCTTATTTTTCTGTAGAGTCTGACCTTTCCACTGCTGTCTCGTCACGCAATCCGATCTACTCCCAATCAAACCTCTGGAACTGTGTATAAATATTCCCCAAGTCAGCTATTATACAATTTAATTGTATTTCCTATTTTTGGGCTTCATTTAAATCATTGAGCCTATTTACCCCTATTGGGCCCGATTGTACCTTAATGAGCCTTAATCGGCCTTAAGCCCGTTTTCCACTTAATTTTCACATTATCGAGGCCTATTGGGCTTATTAGGCCCACCAAAAATTTATTGGGCCTCGTTCTAACTCTCGAATAGCTCAATTTATTATTTACGACAATTTATCCGACTTTCCAAAATTTAATTTAATTAATACGGAAATTAAATTCGAAGCATGAAGAACGATGCAAATTATCGTAAATAAGGGTTACTTACTCGAGATTCCATGCTAGTATGTAAATCGAGGCTATCTTGAGCTCTCGTTTGACGTCGATTGTCGAGCTACACAATTTCATAAATTTTCGAGTAAATTTTCAGTCGAATAATAATTAAATAAAATATTCCAAAATCCAAATCGGTCAATTTCGACCGCTTACCGACTTACCCATAGCTCGATTAAACCACCGGATTTTTTTCCAATTTTTCCTCTTTTTCTCCTTTTTTCCTTTCTTTCTTGGCTGAACCGGTTCGATCCGGCTCAGACCCGGTTCGGACCGTCGGTTCACTCTGATTCGGCCGGTTCAGTGCCTTGTCGACCGGTTCTCCGCCGACTTTCATCGCCAGTGGCTCTTCTAGGCCGTCCGCAGCACGAATCTGCCCTCGGTTTCGTCCAAGGCCGCTGAAAGTCGCCGGTCTGGCATGTTCTCTCCACCGTCGGTACCCATTTCCTCTTTTCGCCGTTTTCGATGTTTCCGACCATTTCGACGGCCGTGGCCACCGCCAATCGGCTCGTCTGCGCCTCGGGGACGTTCGGCTGTGGTCGGTCGGTGCCAAATCGTCGTCGGTCGCCAGGAATTGCCTTCTCTTCTCTCGGCCCTCGATTTCTCTCCGTTTCGCCGCCTATCGTCGCCGTTCGTGCCTCCATGGTGCCGATGGTGGCTCGCTGGTGCATAGGTCTCCTTCGCCTGGGCCGCCGGTGCCGTCCGTCCAGTTTTCAGCTTCCGTTTTGGCAGAATCGCAATTTCACGATTCTGCGTTTTTGTTTTTCATTTTTTTCCAGTTTTCGTTTTTTTATAATAAATTTTATTTTTATTTATTATTTATTTTATTATTATTATTTTAATCATTAAAATACTATTATTTTGTCAAAATATCTAAAAAAATTATTAATTTATTTAATTAATCCCTAATTGAATTTATTAGTATTATTTCGACTTTCGGTATATTTTTTCGAGGTAAAACTTCTGATTTATTCCAATAAATTTATATCTTGATCAATTTAACCCGAAATTTTATTATTTCTCCTTTATTGATCAAGATTTCTCAAATCCATAATTTTAATGAAATTTTCTTGTCGAATTTAAATCGAATTTTGATCTTTTGACCATTTTACCCTTGCATGTGTTCGAGAATTCCATTTAAATCCTTTTGCATTTTTAATTTCGTGTTTTAACTAAAATCGGGTCTTACATAATTTAATTAAACGTAGGAAATTTGTGGGGTTTACATTCTCCCCACCTTAAAAGAATTTGATCCTCCAAATTCATTTGGGTCTATTTGTCTACGATCACCCAGATTGTATCATGCCCCTTTCGGTTTCTTGGTAATCCTACTTACAACCATTCTTAATACACTGTGACCCAAGAGACTTCGAGTCTCTTTAAATTTTAACACCAGTACACTCCAAAGTGGGTTACTCGATCCGAAAATCTCCCCTTCATATAGCTTTTATAATTGCTCTCCAAAAATTTTCATCATAGATAAAATTATAAAATTTATTCCTTAACTGCAAAGCATACATCAAACTTACTAGGTAAGGAGAAGGTTACAACCTTAGAGTAGCAGTCTAAACTTACACGATTGGTGGCTAGCCAATCCATACCCAAAATTACATCAAAGCCATACATGCTCAACCAGATTAGATCTGCTAATATGATCCTATCTCCTACCTTGATTTCACAATTCTTACACACCATATCAGTTTTATGTGATTCATACATGGGTGTACTAATGTGTAACGTAAAATCTAGAGCTTCAGGCTTAACATGCAATTTATGTGCGAAGTGGGGTGATATGAAAGAGTGTGTGAAACTTGAATCAAACAATACACGTGCCTCATGATTGCAAATTAAAAGCTTACCCTGAATGGTCTCAGCGGAGGCATCAGCAGTCTCTGTGTCCAAAGCAGAGACCCTAGCATGAGTGACAGGCTTCTTGCCATTCTCTACAGCGGTAGCCCGTCTCTATGAGACTTGTCCCTGGGGAGTTTGCCTCTCAGGTTGTCGTGGTAGCTCTAGAAGCTGTGGGAACTTATTCAATGGGCAATCTCTAATCCGGTGTCCCCTCTGTCCACACCTAAAATAGCTCCCTGAGGACCAGTGACATGCACCACTATGGAAATTACCGCAACTAGTGCACAATCTCTCGTACTGCTGGAAGCCTCTGGTAGTCTGTGGGATAGCTATAGGAGCCATGGGCCTATCAATCCTAGCTCGAGACTCATCTGTCCTCTGCCTCTTAGGCTAGCCCCTCCTAAAATCCTGTCTCGCCCACTCCATCTGTACACTCTTATCTCTGGTCCTTCCTTTAAAACCATATTCCGTCCGGGTGACATTGAGGCCCCTCTCGACTATCTGTGCTCTACCTAGAGCATCCTAAAATTTCGTAATCCATAGCTCCAAAAGACGGTCTCTGATAGTTGGCCTTAACCCTGCTAAGAACCTCTCAGTCCGACATTCTTCATTTTGGAACGTCTCCGGATCATACCTCATCAGCATGGTGAATTTACTTTCGTACTCATCCACGGTCATACTGCCCTGTACCAAACTCAAAAAATCCATCCTCAACTTCTACTGGGCAGCTAGTGGAACATACTGCTTCCTAAAAGCTGTAGAGAATGCATCCCAACTAATCACCGGATGCTGAGCAGTCAGAAGGACCTTGGTGGATCCCCATCAATACTCTGCTTGGCCCTGCTGCATGTAAGTGGCCATAGAGACCTTCTCAACATGAGAACACCCCAGAAAGTCGAAGATCTTCCCAAGGTTCACAAGCCACTCTTCGGCCTCTACCGGATTCTTAATTCCCTTAAATGTTCAAGGCCTCATCTTCAAGAAATCTCTCATCCTACCGATATTTCTCTCTTCCCTCCAGACCTGTACAGGAGGCTGAGGCACCATAGGTACTAGAGGAACTGGTGGAGGAGGAGGTGGCGGTGCTTGCAGAGGAGTCTGCACCGGAGTAAGAACTAGTGCCGTGCCAGCAAAATCAAAAACATTTGCCCCTAGATGTTGGGCAACCATGGCAGCTATCGACTCCAAACCTCGCTCGAGGCGCTACTCCAATCGCTACTCAAACTGAGCCATACGAGTACGAGGACTCTTTGGCTCAGGTGGAGGAGGTGGAGGTGGCTGAGCCTGCTTCCGAGTACGTCCGCGTCTCCCACTCATCGTGCAGTGATCTAATACCTGGGCGTAATTCCAAAGATCGAATCTTAAAGTTATTAGGTATACATTACCTACAACCAGACAAGCACAGACATTGGGATGTAATTTAATTCTTATTTTCAACAGTGACAGTACTAGACATTCTTCGCTCTGATACCACTTAAACTGTAACGACCCTTGACCCTCGAAAATTGGGAAAAATTTTTTTAATTTAATTTACCCACTTATTCCCTTATTCACTTAGGTTGTATTCCTATGCAGTGTCAAACACTTTTCCTAATTCTTTACTCGTAATTGTAATTGATTTTTATATTTTAACTTATACGGTCGATAGAAATTTCGGCAGCATAACGGCTTATATATGGGCCTACCCACCTGCAAATCAATTGTTTTTTGGTAATCCTAGATATCCACAACTACCAAGCATACTTTCCAAATTCATCTTTACCACTCAATACATCTATTTCAATTTAATACTAGTCATCTCAAATATTATCTCAAAACATTATCCTAAAATAATAATGTTTACATCGTTCTTTACAAAATTACATCCCAACTGATATTTCCAATATGTGTGTCTGTGCATACAATTTTGTCTGGTACAGGAATGTAAATGTATACCTTTCTGCGTGTACAAAAAGTAGCCTAGGGAGCTCTCCCCACCAGCCTACATCGTGTACGCAGCAGGTAGTGCCTACGGATCATTGCAAGTAATCTGAGAGGTAGAGAGGTGAGCTTTCAGGAAAAAGCCTAGTAAGAAGATGTATTTAAAACGATTCTAGCAATTCAAATATGTATAAAACATGATAGTGCATATAATGATACTTTCTGAAACTAATAATAGTAACATTCAAATCACATACTACAAGTCCGGTTCTGAAAACATAATTAAATTTTCAAATTGAGACTACATCGGCCATATAATTATCATGTGACAATAACGAATTTATCACGCGGCAATAACAAATTTATCATGCGGCAATAACAAATTTATCACACGGCAAAATAACCCGGTCATCCTCCATAGAGGGAATTCAGAACCCAAAGGTAATTTCAGACGCCACAAAGGTGAGGTACAGGCGCCACGAAGGCAAATTACACGCGCCACGAAGGCGAATTACAAGCGCCACACAGGCGAAATATAGGTGCCACGAAGGCGGAATACAGGCGCCACACAGGTGAGTTCAGACGCCACACAGGCGAAGTTAACAAGCGTAAGCATACAACATAAATGGCCCTTAGTCTCAAAACATATTATACTTTTCATATTCGAAAATATCGAAATAACTTCATCTTATTTGAAAGATTATTTCAGAAGACATGTTTTTTATTTCAAAAGCACAAATACAGAAAGCATAGTCTTGATCAGAAATATAATTTAGAAACATACATGAAAATCATACTTCATGTCATTTTAAGCTTTCTTTATCAAGGTTTGGAAAGTAACTATTACCGTTTTAGATTATATCCCCTTACCTCGATCTATCGAAATCTTCGTGCTCGAGTGGTGACGCCTCTTAATACCTCCCTTAATTCCTTCTACGATCACCTACGCCGAAATCGTACACTTAGCACCCTATTCGTGCGAATTGCTCGAATTACGTTAAAATCGTAACCTATTCGTTACTACTGCGTGTGTACGTATTATTGTATGTACCTAAGTCAACACGCACATTTATATATTTTCCCTTACCACATATTATTTTGTATGTACAATTATTGACATACACCTTATTATATACCTCTACATGTATGTACACATAAATACATATATATATACACTTCCATATGTATATATATATATATATATATATATATATATATATATATTTATTTATTTGTTTTCACTCTTTTCCTATCTCATATATACATTCTTTGTATATATATATATACTAGCATAAATTCATCCTATATACACCCATATGTATATGCACCTAATATATATATATATATATATATATATATATCATTGTTTTCTATTTTTTTTTCTTATCACACACATATATATATATATATATATATATATATATATATCCTTGTTTGTACATATACTAAAACACACACATTTATTTTATTCACTCATTTGTATATACACCCAAGTATATACACATTTTTCATATACTCCTATATGTATATACACCTAAGTATATACTCATATTTATTTTATCCTTGGCTTTCCTTATTCATTATCAAATATATGTACATATACTAACATACCCTTTCATTATACACACCTATATGTATATACCCAAATATATATATATATATATATTTATTCACATAAATACATATATATATATATATATATTATCACTTGTCTCCATTATTCAATATCACACATATATATTTTGCCTACTTCTCATCATTCCATTTTTTGTCTAATTTAATCTATAACTAACATGCTATATACATACAATACATATATATACATGTACATCAATATACATATATACATACATGTAGTTTACCTTTTCTTTCTTATTCTCGATTTGCAATCTTCACTGTTCTTTATTCAGCTTGCCCAGCCTTATAAAGCCACCTGAAGTCGACAGTACACAGCCCCAAAATCAGCCTTGAACTGCCTTTCCTAGAGTCCCCTACACAAGCTGTTTCCAGCCTCCAAAACAGCCACGGTGCAACCAGCTACCACCATGCATTTCCCTGTTTGTAGCCTCCTCAATCTTATCGGTTCCAGCCTTCACTGCTCCCTCACTGATCCCTTCTCCTCTCCTTCACCGATCCCCTGTTTCCCCTTCTTCAATCTCGGTTTCCAGCCTTGCCTCTCGATTTTCTTCCAGCTTCAGCTTGCTTCATTTCCGGCTCCCAACTTTGGCCTTCTTCTTCCTCCCGTTGGCCTCCCCTGCTTCTTGGTTAGTAGCAGTTCTCTCCCTCTTCCTCGCAATTCTGCTTCCAATTTCCTTCTTCCTCAATCTCGGTTCCAATTCCCTACTGCTATCTTCTTCTTCTTTCTTCCCTTCTCTTCTTCCACTTTTCTTTTCTCTCCCGGCCAGCAGCTCCCTCTCCTTCCTTTCTTTTCTTTTTCTTCCTTTCCTTTTCTCCTTCCTTGGCAGAACCAGCTCTCCCCTTCCTTCTTCTCTTCTTTTCTTCTTTCCCTTCCTTTCTTTTCTCTTTTCCCTTCCAGCCAATTGGCTTTTCTTCCTCTTCCCCCCTTTTCCTTCTTCCCTTTTCTTCTTCTTCCTCTTCTCTTTTCTCCCCTTCGGTTCTCGCCCAACACCCCTGTAATTTGATTTTCTTTTCCAATCAGAATAGTGGCAGACGAAATTGGCTTTTCTAAACCAATTCCGTACATGCCATAATATATATATATATATTAGTATATATGTATTATTTATTTATATTTTTTTTATTGTTTTGTGTCCATTTATATATTCTTGTCTCATGCTTTATTTACCATTTAGTAATAGTTATATATTAAATACTATACATTACATAATATATATATATATATTATTATCCATCTATTTAAATGTCATGAATTTTTTGTATATACATATACACCTATGTATATATATCTATATATATATATATATATATATATATATATATCTATATATATCTATATATACCCATTTTCTTGTAAGATTATCCAAGGACACAATATGCATGCCTTCCATGAAATTTTCATTATTTCAAAAATGAAATATTATCGGGATTCCATCACTCCTCATGAATTCCCGATACAGGTTTTTTTTTTACATCATCAATTTTCAACTAATAATTTAAAATTTTCCAATCCCCCCGTACTTGCCTTTGCTTTATCACTTCTTATATCTTCGGGTTCCTGGTCATTCGCGGGTTTCTCGGTTCCTATAGTCCTCGAGCCCTACCACGAACATTCACACTTCCATTAAAATATAATATTTCCATTTTTACATAATCTAATTAAACGTAGGAAATTTGTGGGGTTTACACTTATCAATACAACCATTCATATATAGAACCCCTAGATTCATCAAAGCTCAAACTCTAAATGATCATTTCATAAATTATTTCAAAAATCTACCTTAGCAAATAAATACATCTCTTAGCATGTAGAGAGAGTAACCTTAATCTATCTCGCTAAGCTTTCCACTCTAACCACCTTCAAATTATAAATACTCATCAATACAACATTCAATAACCATAAATAAACCACACCCTCTAATATAAATCCAAAGTAAAAGCTTTTTACCTTCGTTCTTCCCTTTTGAGCGAAAACCCTATTTTTCTTCTTCACTTTCTCCATTTTCTCTATATCGGATCACACCCTAGAACTTGTATTTTGGAGTAATGGGATAGAAAGTGAGAGTGGGATAGAGTTCCTTAGCCTTTCTCATCTTTTCCCTTTTTCTTTCTTCTTTCCTTTTTTTTTCTCTTCTCTTTTTCTTTCTGGGGTTCCCTTAACCTTTCCTAAGTTTCCTGTGTCTTTAAAACCCATTTTAAGTCATCAGACAACTAAGGGATTAATCACTTTATTAGGGGGATTGATCCTCACTTTTTAAAATTCTTCTCAGAGGCATTCTATGCAGAAGAGATTGATCCTCTTGGGGAGGGGATTGATCCCTCTATGCATTATTATTCCTTTTTACATTATGCCAATAAGGGATCTATCCCCTAGGCATAGGGGATCGATCCTTTGCTCCTTTAGTGTATAAATTTGGCTTCTACCAATTAGGGATCAGTCCTCTTAAGGCAGGAGATTGGTCCCTTGGCCTGGAACATCTTTTTTTTTTTTTAATGTTTAAGCCCCAAAAATACCCAACTTTCGACCACTAACTTCATCCAATCCTTTAACACCTCAAAATTCATTCCACAATACATTAATGTACACATTTAAATCAACAATATCACATTCACAACATCTTATGTCACGACCCAAATTACCCAAAAAATCAGAGTTAATTTTTCTCTTTTGTTTATTTTCCTACTTAAATTCTTACCTGTCTTCTGATCGTGACCACACTCCACTAACTAATTGGGCTGTGCGTCAATGCCAGTCCCACTATACATTTACCATAGTACTTATTTTTTTCTCCAGTCATTTATAATTATTTACAATATTTATACATCCCCTAAAGTTACTTATAAACATGTTACTGTGCTATGCTTATGTAGATACAATATGTACAAGTGTATATACCTTATGTTGATGGGTAGCAGCGGATATCCGGAATGCAGTACTGAGTCGTCTCAACGTCTACTGGAGATTATCTGTGGGAGAAAATGAAAGGGGTGAGCTCATCAAGCTCAGTAAGGCAATCCTACGAACAAGTAGGTAACCATACAACCTACATGAACGTGGTGCCATGTATAAACCACCCTTTCTCCACACATTTTAAAACAAATGATATGAGTTATGATGTTATGTAAATCAAGTTTGCACGAAAAATTCAACATGCAATTATATTCAAATCATATCTTTCTCGTTTAAAATTTCACAGTAAAGTCAGGACTCGACCCCTCCTTCGGGTGATCCTGACTCACACAAAATCATGAAAATCCCTTTACATCACATATGGGTTTAAAAAGCATGGAAATAACCATCATGCACATTTAATTTAAAACCCGGTTTGATCTCATTAAAATCGTCGATATGCGAGACTAGGCAACATCTGTATATCGGCAATAACCAGGACTATGGCCATGTGTGTCCTCATGAGTCCCTCTAGCTACACGGATCCTAGTGTGCGAGGTCTCACCCTGATCGGGAACCGCCCGGGAGGTGGATCAATCCAACCCGTCAGTCTTATCCGATCCCACGCATCCGAAGATGCCGTATCCGAAGATACCCCGTATCACAAAGATACCGTATCCGAAGATACCCCGTATCACAAAGATATCGTATCCGAAGATACCCGTATCACAAAGATACCGTATCCGAAGATACCCCACGGTACATTGTACTCCATGCTACTTGCACCGTACATCGTACTCCATGGACCCATATCACTCTAGGTACTCCAGCCCAAATGGCCTGCTTCACACAGAGAGGTTTTGTTTCTCAATACTCATGCCATGTCTCAAAACGCACGTGCGAGCCTATTAAATCGGTGACACACAGTCTACCCGATGCTCCAAGCACGGCTCATCGCATGTTCTCATAAAATCAGTGCGAGCGATGCTCAGCACTCTCATCAAATCAAGTAAAATCGGCAGAGCCCGTTTTACATCCCCACAAGGCCGCCAACCTCATCCCTCACTCTCACCCCCCACTTAAGAGGTCTTTTGAGCCTGTTGGGCCTTTTGGCTGACTCCAAGGGCAGACAGCGCTACTCTCAATAAATCCAGTAAAACTAGTGCGAGCTAGGCTCTAGTACTCTATATATAAATCACATGAAAATCTTATAAAATCTGGTGCGAGTTAAACTCCAGCACCCTATCATGAAGATCATGTAAAATCTGGTGCGAGTTAGACTCTAGCACCGTGTCACGAACAAGCATGTGAAATCTGGTGCGAGTTATACTCTAGCACCTATGCATGTAAAACTCTAGTGCGAGCTCTCGCTCCAGCACTAATGCATGCATCACACAACTCAAACATCATGCGAGCTAAGCTCTAGCACGTCGCATATCAATAAAAACACGTAGGCGGCTCTCTTTCCTCAAAACAGTTTTCAAAACAATTATATTGTTGAAGGTATGCAATGCTGTGCATTTTCTTTCAAGGTTAGCCAGCCTACTCATGCATGCATCAAAACACCTCCAGAATGAGCAGGAACCTCTTGTTCTTGCTCCTCCCAATTTTTCCTAAATTTATAAATTTTACCCTTAACAAGGGTATTTTGGTAATTTGCCCATTCAGGGCACTAAAATTATTATTTGACCTCTAGACCCTTCAGATAATTTTTAAAGACTGCATATGAACTTGAAATTGCGTAAAGTTTACCTCTAGCAGTCCGTAGAATTCCCTTACCTGGAATCGCGTGCAGACTAAACCTATCTCGATGATACCGAACCTCTCGGCCCAAGTGCGCACCAACCAAAAGCACGTAACTGCATATAACCACATAGTCGAGGTTAATTCAATTATCCTGATCAGTATATTGCATTTACTGATCAACTTTAAAGTATTGGACCTTATCTACCTTATTGGGTCTCGGCCCATTTCAGCCCTTTTTATATTTATTAATTCCCTTCTTCGGGTATACCGGGCTTATACAACTTTCTAATAATTATCGAGCTTCGATCCAAATTTATTGGATAGCCTGTATACCATTTACGACAATTATATTACGACTCCGAATAATATTCCTTCCTACGCGAAATTAATCCATAATTCCGTAAAATAATTAAAACTCGGTATTTAAAGAACTCTGATTGCCGAAATTAAACTGTACTTACCCGATACGATACGGGGTACGAGAATCAGAGCTCGATCGGCTCTCGTTCGGTCTCTGTCGTAAAGCTGCACAATTAGGTAAATCCGGATTATTTTCCATTAAAATAATATTAAATTAAATTTTCGAAATTTACCCGTAGGTCAATTTCGACCCTCGATCAACTTACCCGAACCTCGAGTCATCCCCGGTAAATTTCTTTCCTTTTTCCCTTTTTCCTTTCTTTTCTTTCCTCTTTCCTTCCTTTTCCTTTCTTTTCTTTCCTCTTTCCTTCCTTTTCCTTTCTTTTCTTTCTTTTCGGCCAAACGGTGCCGTTTACTGCCAATTGCCGTCACCGGCGTTTTCGGCGGTCTCACCGACCAAGATCGATCTCAAAAGAACCGGCTTCTTCCCCTGAGTGCGTCGGTAGCCTCCGTTTCAGCCCAGACGCCGTGATTCGTCGGGAATCGGCCCGTTTCTCTGTTGGTCTTCCTTCGCTCCAATCGGCCTGCTCCGGCCACCTGGCGGCGTGATTCCGGTGCCCACATGCTCGTCGGTCTCTCCTCTTCCTCCTGGTAGCTTCGTCGGAGCCCGTCGGTCGCCGGTGTGCTGGAATCGATGGTGAGGGTCGCGGGTCACTTTCGGTTTCCTGGTTTCGGGTTCTCCCGAGCCTTTCTCTCTCCTCTTTTTTTTTGTTTCAGATTCTTTTATTATTATTATTATTATTATTATTATTATTATTATTATAGTTTATTTAATTATTTCACTATTTATTAAAATACTCCATAAAATCCAAAATATCTACACTTATATTATTTTTATTCTAATTTAATTTATTTAATTTAAATTTAATTTATTAAATATATTTTTCTCCAAATTTTCGATATTATTCCTTCGCGCTTTTCGATATATCGTTCCGGTAATTTTTCGGTATTTTTAAAATTTTCGAATCTTGATCAATTGACCCAAATTGTATAATTTCCTCATTATCGATCAAGATATCTTACATCCTTATTTTAAATTAAAATTTTCTTATCGCCTTAATACCGGGTTTTGGTATTTTTATCATTTTACCCCTGCTCTTGTTTCGAAAATCAATTTTACCTGACCTTCCTTCATACATCCCCCATCTTTTCTTATTTAATTTTCGTATTTTAATTAAATTCGGGTCTTACAACTCTCCCCCACTTAAGGAATTTGGTCCTCTAAATTAGAACCAAGTCATATGAGTCCATGTACAACTCCGGGTACATCGATCGTATCATACTCTTAAATTCTTATGTGACCTTCTCCGGAGTGTATTACTACCAAAGGACTTTAATTAGGGAGATCATCTTAAACCTCAATACTTTCTCTTTCCTGTTTAATGCTCGAATCAACTTTTTCAATATACTTATAATTGCATTAAGCTGAACTGTTGGATCTCATATCTTATCACCTATGCTGGATCTGGATAGTATTCCCGAAGCATCAAAAGATGGGACACATTGTGGGTGCCTGCTTATTCAAGTGGAAATGCCACCTACAGGTCTTATCTCCCACTTGTCCAATCTCTCAAAATATTCCATCCAGCGTAACTCAATTTATCTTCTTCCAAAAGCTCGCTATGTCCTTATTCCCTTAGGACGAGTAACTTTCAACCATACTAATTCACCAAGGGTGAATTCCAATACTTGTCTATCTGCTCTGAGGTGTTCTTAATCTCTCATCCTTAACTAAACATCCTCAAAGACTTATTATCCAAAGTCGAAAATAATTCTATCTGTCACCCACTTTTTCTTATCGAATTTGGGGAACAACCCCTACAGCCATACACTGCCTCATATCTTGTTATCCCGATACTCAAGTGGCAACTGTCACTATTGACGAATTCGATTTGTAATTACTGATCATCCCAGGAGCATAAAAAATCAAGGGCACACGCTTTCATTCGGATCCTCCAAACCCTGTACAGTCCTCTCTGACTGACCATCTGTCTGAGGATGAAAAGCTGTGCTAATAGTCAGTCGGGTTCCCATAGCTTCCTGAAAAATATTCCCTGAAGTAAGAGGTGAAGCGGGAATCCCTATATGATACCATGCTCACTGGAACGCTACATCATGTTCCACAATCTTATACATAAATCCTCATATACACCCTGAGCATTTGGAGATTTCATAACCAGAAGGTGGGTAGACTTAGTCACTCTATCGACTATCATCCAAATAGCCTCGTAATTCACCTGGGTTCTCTGTAACCCATCATAAAATTCATAGAGACTTGCTCCCATTTTCGTGCCGTGTCGATATAGGTAGGTGCTGCAATAACTCTGTAGACTTTTAATACTCTACCTTACTCTGCTGACATACTAGGCACTTTTTCACAACCTCTACAATATCTCTTTTCACATCTGACCACCCATACCCTTTTTGAGATTTTGATATATTCTTTACTTCCGTATGCACTGTATATCCCGAAGAGTGAGATTCTGACAATATTATTATTTCATCAACTGTGGTCCTGGGAAGCACTTATACTGTCTCTGAATCCTCAGTAACTCATCATCGCTCACTGTGAACTCTGTCACTGTCTCCTTCTGAATTCGACCCAAACTATCGACATCCTGCCGATCATCACGCTAAGCCTGTCAAATCCGGGCACTCTCATCCGGTTCTAATCTCAGGCTAGCTGTCACACAATCACTGTCATCATCAGAAGGGATCACATCAATACTGAGGCTCATAACTGCTCTAGCAGCTCACGCTCCCTGACCATCATATGTAGTACCATCCCGAGGCTCTTTCTACTCGAGGTATTAGCCATCACATTAGCCTTTCCTGGGTGGTACAATTTTCACAATCAAAATCTCTCAGAAGCTCTAACCCACTATGTATTCTCATATTCGCCTCTTTCTGTGAAAACAGATACTTGGGGCTTTATAATCAGTGCATATCCATAATTCCTTATCATGTACATAATAGTACCATATCCCCGGTACAAATACTGTTGCCAACTTTAAATCATGGGTCAGATAGTTTATTTCATGATCCTTGAGTTGTCTAACTCCAAAAATTGACTATCTTCCCATTATACATCAATACACAGCTCCTTCATAATTTCGAGGTATCCATACTCACTATGAACCTCTTGAGCTGTTGGGTATGGTGAAATTAATCACGGTGGTCAGTTCATACTTCACTACACCGAAATTCATGTTACATCTATCATCTTATTTATCATCTCATTCAAAAACCACGTTTTTTTAGTTAAACGTGCCAACTAAGTATACCCTATTGAGAACTCGCAACAACCCATTTGTAAAAGCCATTCCCAATTATTGCTTACAATTTTGCCCTGGGCTTTAACTACACCCAACATATAATCGATAATGATGATTACAAATCGATCCAATCCTTGACTTATTTACGCATAAGCGTATAAGATCCTTCAAAATCGCTTACGTTTTCAGGTACTAACCTGCGTCATTTCCTTTTCTTATCTTAACGGCTCTTATTAAATTTTACTATGTTAACCTTTATGATTTGTCGAATTTTAATATTCTTATGTCTTAGTAAAGGTATCCTAATGCTAAAGGTATTTATTACGACGATCGATTTCACGTTATAGGTTATATATATACTTTTAGACGCTGCCAAGTCTTCAGGCGGGGAGGTATTTTGAAATACCTTTATTAACCTTCAAACTTAACCACATATACTTTATATACCAGTCCATGTGGTTACAATTTGTATTCGCTACTAATTGCTTTAATCCTAATGACTTCATATCGTAAGGATGTTCTCACTTTGCATACGCCTCTTACTCCAAACATCTTGTATTCAGAATTAAGTATATCTCATCTTAAAGATTATCTCCTTAGTGTATCTATTATAACGAAACTCTTGTCATTATTCATTTCGTGAGTACAATCCTTTACTCCTTTAATTTCAACTGTTGCACCCCTTTTTATCACTTGTCAACACTTACAGTATACTTTTCAGTGATATTTTCACCCTTGTTTTCAACTTAAAATCTCTATATCCATATTCCGTTAATTAATCCTCCTCTATTGGGGTACTCATTTATCAGTATGTGCCCAATGATGTAGGCATTCATGCCTTTTACTCACTTATATGCGAATGAAGGCGGTATGAATAAATGTGTGGCACCAGGATCAATGAACATATGTACTTCATTATTCATAACAAGTGTGGTATCTTACACTACATCCATGAAACATCAATAGTGCCCTGGTCCAAGACATCCTCTCGCCTTCGTCCAACAGCCTACTTTCCTTTTTCTTTTCTTTTCGGCTATTGCCTCCCTTTTCGTTGCAGCTATATCAACGAAGTTTTTCTCTGTCTCTTTACTTTTCTGTGGGGCGATCTCGCCCAACTCTGTGTAATCAAAATCAATGGTCCATCTTACCACACTTAACGGCCATTTTCATCAATACAGTGTAGGTATAGACCCTCCTTCCGTGGTATCCACCACACATTCCACACTGCTTACAGTGCTTACACTGCTACACTGCTTCGTAGCAGGTCGGGGTCCTCCAATCACAATGTCCCTCAAGAGTGCCAAAATTGGATGCACTGAGGCCTTACCAATTATCTTAGCCCATAACTCGTCAAATTAAATCTTTTACCAATTACCATTTTCCCATTTTAACATCTTTGTCATTTCTCGATTCTCTTTTCTGTCTCTATTTCGGCCCTCACTACCTTTCCCGATCTCAGAGGCGTGCAATTCATGTTCTTATTTACCCAACTGTAAATCTGCGCACTGCCTCGGTATAGGTAATATCTCACGGGGTCAATTGGACTCTAATTGACAATCTGAGCCCTTCCATAAACTTTTAGACATCTCGACTGTCACTTGTTCATAGTGTCGAGGTAATATCTGCCCAGGAATATAATTGAGTTTTATACTCATAAATTATACTCTTCAATAAATTAAATCTTCTGGGTCAGAGTAAGGACTTTTATCCATAATTTCCTTTAAATCATGTCCGGGATATCCTATCACCGGA
Organism: Firmiana major; assembly: GCA_033439115.1. NCBI lineage: Eukaryota > Viridiplantae > Streptophyta > Magnoliopsida > Malvales > Malvaceae > Firmiana > Firmiana major. Next base: position 11,646,912 of record CM065905.1, read on the forward strand.
ATACATCCATAAACATTTCTCACGTCAGCTCTGGATGTTTAACACTTAAGATGGGTCGAGCGGGTTTCCACCAATGCTCCGCTGCGCCCTCGTATCTCATTCATAATCTGAGCAATTAGCTCCTCAAAATAATCTCCACACTCCGCTCCAATCTCGCGAAGCGTGTCTCAATACTATCCGATCTCTCTGTCGAACTCAGTGGGGCATGCTCAACATTAGCCTTCATTTCAATCTCATCTTGATTCTCACATGTAAGACCCCGTATATGTATAAGGGTAATGTGTGTACTTGGATTAAATAATATGAATGGACTTGTGATGTAAAGTATGATTGATGTAAGTCCATGGATTCAATGTATGTATGTGTAATATAAATTGTAACGTACATACAAGTTTCATTGAGTATGAATACGGAGAAATGTGTTCTAGCAAGTGATAGATGTGATTGAGACTCAAGATGAGTAGTGTGGTAAAATGGAATGGAGTTATGCTTCCATTTGGTTTTATGTTGCATACCTTTGAATATACAATGAATGCACACAAGTTTCAATGTGCATAAGGTATGAATGGATGCCATTTTCAAGTTATAGAGGTGGATGGATGAGGAAATGGCCATGGCAATAGATTGAGGGTGTGTTGATATGAGTTGCAGCAATGAAACTGCAGGAAATCTGGAAAACATGAGGTCCAGATCGATCTCCTAGGATGAGGATCGATCTGGAAGAGCCAGAATGCTCTTATTTGGGCGAAAGAATTGAGCAGATCGATCTCCAATGGAGCCAGATCGATCTCTCAAGCATTCTGTAGTGGAAAGATCGATCCCCAAGCACCCAGATCGATCTCCTTAGCTCTCTGTTTGGGACCAGATCGATCTCATGCTTCGACAGATCGATCTCATGCTTCAACAGATCGATCTCATTGCTTCGACAGATCGATCTCAGGCTTAAAAATGCCGTGAAAAAGAGGGATTTTAAGGGACCAGATCGATCTCCTCTTGGACCAGATCGATCTCCTCAAGTCATTTCTATATAAGGAGAGCTGAAAATCTGGAAATCTCGGAACCTCCCATTTTTCAACCCAAAAACCCAACTTTCCCTCTCTAAAATCAGCCATTTTCAGTGAGATTTAGAGAGAGATCATTAGAGGCAAAGTTGTTCCTATCAAAGAGGAGAACAACATAGTGAGAGGGCATTTTCCCATTTTTGGAATTGAAGGAGTTGAGGGCATTATCAATTGGAGCAAGAAGAGAAATCATATTGGTAAGATTCTAACACTCCAATCCAAATGCATTAGCTATTTAATTGATTTTGGAGTTGATTGGTATGAGTATTGATGGATAAACTACCTAAGAATGTAGTGGAAGTGGTGTGACCTAGAAATCTAAAATGGGTATAATGTGAGGATATGTGGGATTGAATGAACTTATGGTTTATGGCATGTTAAAGTTGTCATTGGGATAATGTTATGATTTAGATGGTTAGATGAAATTACATGGTGGGTTGGAAGAAATGTGGAAATGGATATGTATGTGATGAATAAATGCCATAGTGAGGGGATTCATGGAATATGAACGCTATGAGCTTTACATCGATTTGATATCGATTTTGAATAAGTTAATAGGCCTAAGAAAATCCATAGACTCGAGTTATGGATAAAGTAATGAAACGAGGCCAAATAAGCTTTAATAGAGGCTATAGATTAAATTGACTATAGCAAGCACAAGGGTTGCAATATATGGGTCGAATATAATGCGGGATACGATTTTGTGCAGTCCCGAAGAGTTCGTTGAAGGCGAACCGAATCGTACGAGTAAGCAGCTTAAGGAAGTGGAATCACGCATCGCGATTCCAGGTAAGGGAATTTTGTGAGTATATAGAGATAGCTGCTCGTATTTTGAATTGGGTGAATATTGGGTGTTGTATGAAATGCATGATTGCTCAAATAAATGTTGATGGTATTCGTGAAAGATGATGGGTATATGCGTGGTTTTGGATTTGAAGTGGATGTTATGAAAAAGGGATAGTAAGGCTAATAATTGCATAAATCATGTGTTTTGAATGCTTTTACAAAACACAATGCTTTGATTTGAGCAAATAAAAGGATAGGCTGGCTAGTACTTGAATGATGTTGTGAAATAGCCCATACGAGGCACTAAGCATATTATGAGATGTTTTGAATGCATGTAAGCCGCCTATCGCGTGTATGTGATATAATTCGCGTTAGAGCCTCGCTCGCGCGAGATTTCTATGTTTTCACTTGTGTGAAACGTGCTTGAGCTTAGCTCGCACTTTGAAATTGAATTGTGATGATGTTTATAAACCGTACTAGAGCTTCTGCTCGTACGTGGATTGTGAATGGTTATCTTATGAGTATAACCGTACTAGAGCTATGCTCGTACGCGCCTCTTTATGAGAAGATGCATGATGCATGAGTAGTGCTAGAGCTTTGCTCGCACAAGCTTGTACAATGGGATTCGTATAGGGTTGTGAAAGTGGGTAAGATCCTTAAGCCTTACATCCTTAAGCTAACATCCTTAAGCCAACATACTTAAGCCAAAGAGGCGGGGAGGCTCTGTTAGGCGGGGAGGCTCTGTTAGGCGGGGAGGCTCTGTTTGGTGGGGAGGCTCTCTTACGGTGGGATCCTTAAGCCAACATCCTTAAGCCCAAAGAGGCGGGGAGGCTCTGTTAGGCAGGGAGGCTCTCCTACATGGGTATGGTAAAGGTAAGATCCTTAAGCCCTACATCCTTAAGCTAACATCCTTAAGCCCGAAGAGGCAGGGAGGCTCTGTTAGGCGGGGAGGCTCTGTTCGGTGGGGAGGCTCTCTTACGGAAAGGACCCTTAAGCCCTACATCCTTAAGCTAACATCCTTAAGCCCGAGGAGGCAGGGAGGCTCTGTTAGGCGGGGAGGCTCTGTTCGGCAGGGAGGCTCTCCTTCACGGAATATGGAAAAACTCTTGGTATGGGGTAGATAAGACCTAGGAATGGCACCCCCGATCACGATATGAGTTGCGGAGTACGCTGTACCGTGTATATCACATGGAGTACGATGTACTGCATGATGGTTATGTGATGAGAAAGTCTGACGAGGGATAATCCATCTTCGTGCCAGCATGATACCCCGCACACCGGGATGCGTGTGGTCTGGGATGATTTATGATGTGATGATTCACATAGGCACTTTTGATATAGTGACCTAGATTTATACACATGCGTGAATTGTGGAATGTAAATGTGGTTGTGATTGTGAGTTGATTTGGTGGTGTTATGTTGTTGGTTCAAAAAGGAGGTTTCTAAATGAATTGCCCTTTTATGAATTTAAATGAGATTGAGCATGAGATGTTTTATACATGATGTCTCTACCATGTTTTATATGCCAATGCACATGATTTGATACATGATATATATGTATATTCACATGGCATAGTTTTATTCCTCATGCTCCTACTATAAACGATTTATGCATAACACTATCAGCATGTAGATAGAGTAGTTATCTACCATGCTTGCATTATTGCCTTACTGAGCGTGTGGTTGCTCATCCCACTCTATTTTCCCCCCTACAGAGCGTGCATAGTAGCCCAGTGAGGACTGAGGCGTATTATTTTGGACTCCGCTGCATCTCCATCGCTAAGAGGTATATACACAGTGATTCTTTTTGTATCTAAACAATGTAAAAGCACAGTATTCTTTTGAGTTGTACTTATGGGGGATGTAGATGTCAGTAAAACATGTACTCGTATAAGTACACGATTAAATGCACATGTATGACATCGTTTTAATTAATTGAGAATGAATGAGATGTGGTGTTTATTATTGACTCACAGCCCAACAGTGTGTGGTGAGCTTAGTTCACGACTGGGTAAGGTAACAGTAAAATGCGAAAAATTTTCAGTGATTTTGGTTAAAGAGAATGGAATTGGGTCGTGACATCACAGGTCAACTCAGCACGACTTAGTAGACTCAGGTCTACCTCTACGACCTCTGCCTCGTGCACTATCTCATCTAACGCGACTTATATTAAGCATTCCTGCATTCTTAACCATTTCTTAGTCAAAACCTATCTCGATATACACTATTGTATCTAACCAAGCACAGTAACACGGGGATGTAATTTTCTAATTACTGACACTGACACACATCAGACCAATTGGTGCTCTGATACCACCTTTATATGTCACGACCCAAATTACCCAAAAAATCAGAGTTAATTTTTCGCTTTTGTTTATTTTCCTACTTAAATTCTTACATGTCTTCTGATCGTGACCACACTCCACTAACTAATTGGGCTGTGCGTCAATGCCAGTCCCACCATACATTTACCATAGTACTTATTTTTTTCTCCAGTCATTTATAATTATTTACAATATTTATACATCCCCTAAAGTTACTTATAAACATGTTACTGTGCTATGCTTATGTAGATACAATATGTACAAGTGTATATACCTTATGTTGATGGGTAGCAGCAGATATCCGGAATGCAGTACTGAGTCGTCTCAACGTCTACTGGAGATTATCTGTGGGAGAAAATGAAAGGGGTGAGCTCATCAAGCTCAGTAAGGCAATCCTATGAACAAGTAGGTAACCATACAACCTACATGAACGTGGTGCCATGTATAAACCACCCTTTCTCCACACATTTTAAAACAAATGATATGAGTTATGATGTTATGTAAATCAAGTTTGCACGGAAAATTCAACATGCAATTATATTCAAATCATATCTTTCTCGTTTAAAATTTCACAGTAAAGTCAGGACTCGACCCCTCCTTCGGGTGATCCTGACTCACACAAAATCATGAAAATCCCTTTACATCACATATGGGTTTAAAAAGCATGGAAATAACTATCATGCACATTTAATTTAAATCCCTGTTTGATCTCATTAAAATCGTCGACATGCGAGACTAGGCAACATCTGTATATCGGCAATAACCAGGACTATGGCCATGTGTGTCCTCGTGAGTCCCTCTAGCTACACGGATCCTAGTGTGCGAGGTCTCACCCTGATCGGGAATCGCCCGGGAGGTGGGTCAATCCAACCCGTCAGTCTTATCCGATCCCACGCATCCGAAGATGCCGTATCTGAAGATACCCCGTATCACAAAGATACCGTATCCGAAGATACCCCGTATCACAAAGATACCGTATCCGAAGATACCCGTATCACAAAGATACCGTATCCGAAGATACCCCACGGTACATCGTACTCCATGCTATTTGCACCGTACATCGTACTCCATGGACCCATATCACTCTAGGTACTCCAGCCCAAATGGCTTGCTTCCCACAGAGAGGTTTTGTTTCTCAATACTCATGCCATGTCTCAAAACGCACGTGCGAGCCTATTAAATCGGTGACACACAGTCTACCCAATGCTCCAAGCACGGCTCATCGCATGTTCTCATAAAATCAGTGTGAGCGATGCTCAGCACTCTCATCAAATCAAGTAAAATCGGCAGAGCCCGCTTTACATCCCTACAAGGCCGCCAACCTCATCCCTCACTCTCACCCCCCACTTAAGAGGTCTTTTGAGCCTGTTGGGCCTTTTGGCTGACTCCAAGGGCAGACAACGCTACTGACAATAAATCCAGTAAAACTAGTGCGAGCTAGGCTCTAGTACTCTATATATAAATCACATGAAAATCTTATAAAATCTTGTGCGAGTTAAACTCCAGCACCCTATCACGAAGATCATGTAAAATCTGGTGCGAGTTAGACTCTAGCACCGTGTCACGAACAAGCATGTGAAATCTGGTGCGAGTTATACTCTAGCACCTATGCATGTAAAACTCTAGTGCGAGCTCTCGCTCCAGCACTAATGCATGCATCACACAAGTCAAACATCGTGCGAGCTAAGCTCTAGCACGTCGCATATCAATAAAAACATGTAGGCGGCTCTGTTTCCTCAAAACAGTTTTCAAAACAATTATATTGTTGAAGGTATGCAATGCTGTGCATTTTCTTTCAAGGTTAGCCAGCCTACTCATGCATGCATCAAAACACCTCCAGAATGAGCAGGAACCTCTTGTTCTTGCTCCTCCCAATTTTTCCTAAATTTATAAATTTTACCCTTAACAAGGGTATTTTGGTAATTTGCCCATTCGGGGCACTAAAATTATTATTTGACCTCTAGACCCTTCAGATAATTTTTAAAGACTGCATATGAACTTGAAAATGCATAAAGTTTACCTCTAGCAGTCCGTAGAATTCCCTTACCTGGAATCGCACGCAGACTAAACCTGTCTCGATGATACCGAACCTCTCGGCCCAAGTGCACGCCAACCAAAAGCACGTAACTGCATATAACCACATAGTCGAGGTTAATTCAATTATCCTGATCAGTATATTGCATTTACTGATCAACTTTAAAGTATTGGACCTTATCTACCTTATTGGGTCTCGGCCCATTTCAGCCCTTTTTATATTTATTAATTCCCTTCTTCGGGTATACCGGGCTTATACAGCTTTCTAATAATTATCGGGCTTCGATCCAAATTTATTGGATAGCCCGTATACCATTTACGACAATTATATTACAACTCCGAATAATATTCCTTCCTACGCGAAATTAATCCATAATTCCGTAAAATAATTAAAACTCGGTATTTAAAGAACTCTGATTACCGAAATTAAACTGTACTTACCCGATACGATGCGGGGTACAAGAATCAGAGATCGATCGACTCTCGTTCGGTCTCTGTCGTAAAGCTGCACAATTAGGTAAATCCGGATTATTTTCCATTAAAATAATATTAAATTAAATTTTCAGAATTTACCCGTAGGTCAATTTCGACCCTCGGTCAACTTACCCGAACCTCGAGTCGTCCCCGGTAAATTTCTTTCCTTTTTCCCTTTTTCCTTTCTTTTCTTTCCTCTTTCCTTCCTTTTCCTTTCTTTTCTTTCCTCTTTCCTTCCTTTTCCTTTCTTTTCTTTCTTTTCGGCCAAACGGTGCCGTTTGCTGCCAATTGCCGTCACCGACTTTTCGACGGTCTCACCGGCCAAGACCGGTCTCAAAAGAACCGGCTTCTTCCCCTGAGTGAGTCGGTAGCCTCTGTTTCAGCCCAGACGCGGTGATTCGCCGGGAATCGGCCCGTTTCTCCGTCGGTCTTCCTTCGCTCCGATCGGCCTGCTCCGGCCACCTGGCGGCGTGATTCCGGTGCCCACGTGCTCGCCGGTCTCTCCTCTTCCTCCTGGTAGCTTCGTCGGAGCCCGTCGGTCGTCGGTGTGCTGGAATCGACGGTGAGGGTCGTGGGTCACTTTCGGTTTCCAGGTTTCGGGTTCTCCCGAGCCTTTCTCTCTCCTCTTTTTTTTGTTTCAGATTCTTTTTTTTTTTATTATTATTATTATTATAGTTTATTTAATTATTTCACTATTCATTAAAATACTCCATAAAATCCAAAATATCTACACTTATATTATTTTTATTCTAATTTAATTTATTTAATTTAAATTTAATTTATTAAATATATTTTTCTCCAAATTTTTGATATTATTCCTTCGCGCTTTTCGAGATATCGTTCCGATAATTTTTTGGTATTTTTAAAATTTTTGAATCTTGATCAATTGACCCAAATTGTATAATTTCCTCATTATCGATCAAGATATCTTACATCCTTATTTTAAATTAAAATTTTCTTATCGCCTTAATACCGGGTTTTGGTATTTTTACCATTTTACCCCTGCTCTTGTTTCGAAAATCAATTTTACCTGACTTTCCTTCATACATCCCCCATCTTTTCTTATTTAATTTTCGTATTTTAATTAAATTCGGGTCTTACATCTTATATGATCCAAATCCATAATTTTCACTTAATACCTCATACATGCATAAAATCAAAAGCATAATTCATCATAACTTCAACATCATAAAACATTGACTCATAAGGCATCCATGACTCTTACAGAAATATCCAACAACTCACAACATCCATACATTACACAATCGACTCATTCAACAAAGTATCGGGCTTATATAAGGAAAAATCGGGGTTTTACAAATGTGATTAGTGAGCAGAAGGAGGTTGTCACTTTCTAAAAGATGAATAACAAGTTCAAGCTATCATTCAATCCTTAGCCTAAAATTGAGAGCATATGAAAGTCCACCTTACCCATAATGAAAACATTAGAATTATTGATAAGGCTTCACATCACCTGCAATTGGAGAAAGATCGCTTTGAGGCCACTAGGCTTAATGTTCTACAAAAGCATCAAGCTTCAAGCGAAAGCTATTTGGTAAGTACAAAGGTAAAGCTCCTAAAATGGCATAAGGTGATTATTCTTGTAAAAGAACAGATTTTATAGCTCATCTTAAAAAGAACAAGGCAAATGTCAAGTGATTCAACTGTGGCAAAATGGTCATTTTGCTCGTGAATGTAACGAGTTGAAAAAGGTAGAAACCTTGAAACATTTATGAATGCTTAGATACTTTGAAAAGTACTATATTTGTTTCTAGTACTTTATTATTGATTGAATCTCATCCTTTTTGGAGTTTAAATCTAAAGGGCGACAAACCATATAGCATAAGACAACACTGTGTTTGTGGATTTTCATATGATTCTATAAGGATCAAAATGCATTTACGTAGGAAACAACACATGGTTTGAAGTAAAAGGTATTGGCACTTGTAGGTTATGTATAAATGGTGGAAAAACTCTCATCCTACATGATGTCCTATTTGCTTCTAACATTTGAAGGAGTTTAGTTTCTGTTGTTGTTGTTTTTAATTTAGGATTTATTTTGAACATTTACAGCAGTCGTATGATTTTTTGGAATAAATTGTTACGATTTTGGATATTTACTGTATTTTTTTTTTGTTGGTAATGAATGTTGAGTACACTTCAAGTAGCAATATGTGTAATAATAGTTTTTCCCTTGTGACGTCTTTTGATGTTAATGTAAATAGTTGGCATGCTAGATTAGGCCATATTAGGCAAGAAAGAATGGATAGATTAGCTAAATAGGGATTATTATGCCCTATAGAAAAAGTTAATCCATCAAAATGTGAAAATTCTCTAAAGGGAAAAATGACAAGAAAACCATTTTGTAAGGAGCTGGAGTTGAAAATCCATTGCAGTTGATTCATTTTGATATTTATGGCCTAATGGTTGTAAGGTTACGTAGTGGATGTGTATATTTCATCACATTTACTTATGATTGCACGAATGTGAGTATTTATCTGAATAGTTTATGTGATGAAAAAAGGAATAAATTGACAGTTAACTATTTTAAGAACTCCACAACAAAATAGTGTTGCAAAGAGAAGAAATAGAACTCTTTTGGAAACGATTAGGCATATTAACTGCTACTTACATACTTAGTCGAGTACCTTCTAAGTCAATTACATCCATTCCATATGAATTTTGGAATGGAAGAAAACCTAATCTTAATAATTTGAGACCTTGAGATTGTGTTGTCTATGTTTATGAGTCTGCTCATCAATAAGACAAGTAAGGTCCTAGAGGGAAAAAAGTATATTATATTTATAAGAAACTTTAAAAATTCAAAGGGATAAGTGTTCATTGGTGAACAAACAAGGGGGAGTGTAACTAAATCTGAATCTTGGAATGCCGCCTTTTTAGATAATGATTTTCTAAATAGGAGAGAGATAAATCAAGAAACATCTCTTTCTGAGATTCAAGATCAAAATGATTTGATTGTTGCAAATTGCTTAATACATTTAATTGGTAATGCACTAATAGTCTCTTATCCAAGTGGAAACACGACAAAAGATGGTGAATTTAATGAATTTGTTTCACAGGAATCATAAGTTAAGCATAGTAGATATGAAAAAGTTACTCAATGTTGTTTTGACATAAAAGAAGAAACTTTCATGATTACCCCACAAAATTGAAAAGAGCCAAGAAATATTTGAAAGGCTCTTTCTTCTAATGCAAAAGAAAAGTAGATGAAAGCAATGGAAGAAGAAATGAAGTCTATCAAATCAAAGAAAGTTTGAAAACTGGTTGATCTTCGTAAAGGATGTAAAGCAATTCGGAACAAATTGGTTCTCAAAATTAAGTGTAAGTCGATGCAACAAGTGAAAGATATAAGGCCTACCTAGTAGCTAAGAAGTATACATAACAAGAAGAAATTGATTATGAAGTAACATTCTCTCCGACTGTAAGATTTACCTCAATACGCATTATTTTAGCCATAGTTGCATGTTTAGATTTAGAGTTACAACAAATGGATGTAAAAACTGCCTTTTAAAATGAAGAATTACAAGAAGAAATCTATATGGAAAAACCTATATGTTTCATTGAAAAAGGTCAAAAGTAAAGTGTGTAAACTATATTAAGATCAATTAATGGTCTTAAACACTCTTCCAAGCAATGGTACATTAGATTTCATTAAGCAATAATTTCATATGATTTTATCATGATTGACGAAAATCATTGAATATGTGTCAAAAGGTCCAAAGACAAGTTTGTAATCTTGTCACTTTATGCGAATGACATATTGTTGACTAGATATGATAAGGAGTATATCATTATAGTGAAAAACTGGTTGCCCTAAAATTTTAAAATGAAAAACATGGACGAAGCAACTTACATGTTTGGTGTTAAAATTAAAAGGGACTGTTCCAAGAAATTGTTTGCTCTTTCTTAAGAGTAATATATTAAGAAAATTCTTGAACAATTCCATATGCAAGACTACAAGCCAATTGATACTCCTATTGCTAAAGACAAAAGCCAATGTCGAAGAATGTGTCTTAAGACTCCATATGAAAAGGAATAAATGGTAAAAGTTCCTTATCACTGTGCTTTTGAAGCCTTATGTATGTTATGATGTGTAAAAGACCAAATTTTTTTATGCAGTTTGAATGGTAAAAAGATATTAATCCAATAATGGACAACCCCATTAGAAAGCCGTCAAAAGGATATTATGGTATCTTAAGGCACCACAGATTATTCATTTTGCTATCATGGAAGTAATCTGCATCTTATTGGCTATATAAACGCCGATTAGGGAGGAGATTTAGATGAAATAAAATTTACCTCATGCTATGTTCTCTTACTGAATAATGGGGCACTCTCATAGAATAGTAAGAAACTAAGATCTATACCTCTTTCCATGATGGAAGTTGAATTTTTGCCATTTTCAGTAGTAGTGCAAGAGGTTGTTTGGCTTAAGAGATTTTTGAATCATTTGGGATTTAATAAAGAGACATCAAACTCAGGCTAGTAAATTGTGATAGTCGAGCAGCAATCGCATTAACTAAAAATCCTTCAAAAACAAAACACATACATACCAAATATAATTTTGTTAGAGACAGTTGCACAAAAGGATGTCAGCATGACGTACATTTCTATGCAAACAATGATAGCAAATCCATTTAAAAGCAAATACCTAGATATGCATATAATGGTCATTTTAGATCTCTAGTATTGTGTAGGTTTTAATGTACTTGCTAAGATATTTTTAGTGAACAATTTATGATTATTTTTCCTTTTGTTTTTAATGTTGAGTATTTTTATGCTCAATTAATGCCTATAAAGTTTAGTATTTTGTTTTATGAAGCATACACACATATATGCTATATACATTTATTGTAATCATGTTAAGGGTATGTCGGACAGATGACTAGCATTCTCACATAGGCAATTGGCTATATGATTGAGTGCCACAGAGTTGAGATTATTTTTAAGTAAAAAGAATTTGAAAGCTTAAGCTTAAAAGGGAATTGCCTTGATAGCCAGTCAATATAAAGTCATATGATTTTGACTAGAAGTGAATAAACCCACGATTCACTTCATAAATCTTTGTATGCCATGTGGAAGTCCTATTGTAGTTTAAAGAAAGTAGAGCTGCAGACTCAATTTAGATATTGAGTGTATCTGAAATATCACCTTACAACATTTGAATTATGATAACAACATACACACCATGGGAAATAAGAGTAATACGGTAGCATTTATTTCATACCAGACGTGTATTATTCGACCAATAAGGGTAAAAAAAGAATTGATCTCTATTTTTAAGTTATATGAGACCCATAAGGTCAAAAAGATCTCAATTAGTACTTTTATGACTTTTAACTATTTCTTAAAGTTTTAGTTTAATGTTAGCTATCTTGGAATGTTACTAATGATTATGAATATTCCAATCAAATGGGACTATCCGAAGAAGAGTTGAATTGTAATAGAAAAAATTCTAGAATAAGCGAAGACCATTTTAGTATCACATTTAATTGTATTCACTAATTGACCAGTTATGTTTAAATAGTTAGACATAATTGTGAAAATAAAAGTATATCATATAGTTTGATATAAGAGGGATCATGGAGAAATGAAATGTGACTAAATGGATCTAGGGTACTGAAACTAACTCTATTTATACTTTTGGGTTGCTATATATACCTAACAATTGTAAAGCAACTAGCTCTCAAGACGATAAATTATGTTGGTCGCACGATCTATGTTATGATATGAACTTTGCAGAGAAAAAAGATATTAATATCTTGGAATTGATATGAGAGTAGCACAACCATTATGTACGAGTGGGAGATAATGGTTGTCAGGTCCATCTATAATGGATGGAGCCTAACAGAACCGTTCAAACTACCAAAGACAATTTCTATGTGAAACTACCTAAGGTAGTTTGAATAAAAGAACTGCGAACGGCAGTTTAAATATCAAATTATATATATAATGAACTGAACGGCCAAAAGAAGAAAAAAGAAAGAAATAGTGAAAAGAAACAAAGAGAGCGACTAAATAAAAGAAAAAGAACAAAAGTGTTATTTATATAATTCTCCGCAATCAAATGAATTTAGGTTGTGGAAAAGTGCACAACTTTATTTTATGATTTTGTACCTGGTAAGTGAATAAAGCAGACAATTTTACTCGAAAGTGTAAGTTGTAAATTTTACAATTTATTATTCGAATATGTATAATTAATTGTATATCGAATTTCATAATTTATTATTCGAATGTCGTATAATCAATTGTATATCGAAATGTTCTTGATATATCGATTATGATCATGTATGTTTATATGTATGATATATAATTTCTAATTAAGAGATCAATACTTCAATATTAATTATGTTAAAATGTAATTTAATTTTAAAATAATACATTTATTATATTATATTATATTATATTGTACTGGGTACATGAATATAAAAAAATGTAATTTACTTGTAAAATAGCACTGCGCGCATGGCAGGCGAAGCTCAAAGTCATGTGGGGAATTTCAAACAAGTATATCATGCATATGTATTATAATTTGAAAAGAGAAAAATCATCATCGTATCTAGCTACTTGAAAGGACGTTGAATTCAATTTTCATTTTTTACCACCGACTGGGTTGAACTTGAAATTGAAAAGGTCATCCTCAAACAAAATCAGCGCTCCAAATGCAGGTAATTAATCCACATGCTAACAAATATATAGTAGCATTTAATTTGACAGATTCTGAGTAAAATTTTCAACTTATTCACACCGCGTAATTAAAATGTGATTTCGATCTTAATTAAGTTTCTAATATATATTTATTTAAATTTAAGTGTAAAAAAGGAGATTTAAACTTGACCTCTTATTTTGTCAAAATATATAATTAATCAAGTTTGGGTTATTTTCCGAACAAATCGATTATTTTTTATGGGCAACTGGGCAATGCATGATGGATGTAGAACGCTAGAAATAGTAGTTACAACTATTGATACGACATGTGAATTTAATAAATAAAAACAAATTTAAGTGAATAATACGTATAGTTAATTTGAAATAAAAAACATTGGCAGAGTCAAATCCATAGAGATATATGTAGGCAGCAGTCAAAAATAAAACAGCTATTCAGGCGATGATTGGTCCTCAGCTAGCCACGCCATTTGGTTCTAATTTTCAATTTTCAAACATATTCGTGTTTCGTACGTTGGAGCTGCGGAGCTATTTATTAGTTTGGTAACGGTTGAGTCTATGATATATAATTAAGTATCATTAATCCGTCCAGCTTTTTGGCCGTTAATTGCATGAGAGGAACGAATTCTATATTCGGAAAGTTATTACTAATTTCCAGCAAAAACACTCAACCAATCACATATATATATATATATATATATATATATATATATAAGTATCACTTCTCAGTTCATGGTCGTAATTCACTTATAGGAATGTAATTAAGGATTCTTTCGAATGGAATCAAATCAAATATTTGAAAACACATTTATTATGGTACGAAAATTATTTTTCTTAATTTTTGCACGTACATTTTGCTTTGTAGATCAATAATAACATGGTTAACTTTTCTCGTAGGTAATTAAAATAATGGTGACTTCGGACTAGTTGAAATAATGGCTCAAAGTCCAATAAATTTTAAACGAGATATGCAAATACAATACACCCCCACTTGATCTTGAAAGATACAGAGTGAAGAGAGTTTTTCAAAGCCGGCATTGCTGACCACCGACCCCATCAAACTCTACAAAAAAACAAAAATGGACTTTATACAAGTCAATCCCTTCTTCTATTGCATATAAGTGCAGCCCTTCCTCTTGTTTGCTTTATATCCAAACTATAGAATCTTAACCCCTCTCTCTCTCTCTCTCTCTCTCTCTCTCTCTCTCTCTCTTCGATCATTGATTGTTTCTTTTTTAGATAACCATATGGGCAATTCGATATTTCCATGTTTCCAACCAAATCCAAGGTCTTTAGTGAAGCTCATCTTCTGGGAAGGGAATACAAGAATCCTAACGGGAAAACACATCGCCGGCGAGGTCATGTTTGAGTTTCCAGACAGGATGGTTTGCCATGCAGACTCTTTTTTCATTGGTCACCCCATCCCATCTTTAGCCATAGACGACGATCTCATGCCAGGCCAAACTTACTTTGTCCTTCCTGTCAATCTCTTTGCATGCAATGTCTTCTCAGCTTCTTCTCTCGCCGCCTTAAATTCTAGCCCTAAACCTGCTACTCCAATCAACTTTGGGGATTGCCCTTTCGAGTATGTCAAGGGTTCCAATGGTAGGGTTTTGATCAAGGTGGCGCCTGAGTGCATAACGAGGTTGATTCATAGAAGCAAAGGAGAAGAAATTGGGAATCCAGGGAATAGTTTTCTTTGCAACACACCGGAGTTGAAGAAACATTACGAGATGCTTGTTGGGTCTAAAGAACAAGTTTGGTCGCCTAAACTTGAGACGATTTCAGAGTATAAGATCAGGTTTTCACCTTGCAGACTCATAGGGTTGGAATGGAAACAAAAGGAGAAGCAATAGTAATTCATAATTTCTAAATCATTGTCTGCTTACGATGTTTCCATTGAAGGTAAAATTAAGGAGACATGTATAATTTTTCCGTTTAAAGTGCTTGTTCCCACTTCTTGTACAAACATAATTATAGAATTTGTTGAAAGATTTGCGCCCTGCAACTGTAAGTGTATATCTTTTGGTATAAAAAAGGTTGGAACTTGAGAATAATAATAATAATAATAATAATAATAATAATAATAAATTGAATCAGAAGGGAGCCTGTCACGCCCTCATCCCACACGCGACTTTACCAAAAACCACAATAAATTTTTCGCTTTTTACTTACCTTTATCTCCTCAACAGTTGGGCTGTGAATAGGCATTAGTCTCCTCATCCATACATACCTTACCATTCTTTTTCGTATCATACATACATGACATTTATATCATAAGTAAATTCGTATTCTTAAATATAATTACATCACTACATCCCCCATATTAAAACGTGTACATCACTGTGTTTATACATTGTTCAGATACAAAAGAGTACGCGTGTGTATACCTTTCGCTAGATGGGGAGTGGCAGCGGATCAAAGGAATGCAATACCCTGGCCGACTCGATCTACTGATGAGAATCTGTAGAGATGGGGGGAAATGAATGGGATGAGCTATCAACGCGCTCAGTAAGGAAATCAGGCAAGCAAGTAGACATCCATACTATCTACTTGAAAATAGTGCTTTGCCTTTCCTTCTCTCATTTCAAAAGCATGTTTAAAATATATATAATATAGTACAGATTTAAAATCCCATGTACTAAACACATGCTGGTTTATCAATCAGAGGCATTCATGCAAAACAGTGCATATTAAATCATTTAAGAATGCCTTTATATAAAATATGCCATTTACATTCAAAACACAGTAAATATGGCATTTCTCATCACAACACAAATAAACTGGGTTTCGACCCATCCCTTAGGTCTACCCGTATCATAAAATACATGTGATATATCATGCGAGACTCAGTGGCTAAATGCAATCTCTCTAGACTATGTAAGAGAGCCTCCCCGCCGAACAGAGCCTCCCCGCCTATTCTGGCTTAAGGATGTTGGGCTTAAGGATCTTACTGTTAGAGAGTATCTCCGGACTATGTACATATCCTAACATGTGGTGAAATCCCAGGCAACACAGTACTCGGTGTGCGGGTTATCACTGCTGTAACGGGAGGATGGTCAGTCCACTATCAGCCGCCAGCTACGTAACACACGGTACAGTGTACACCTCGTGCCACTCAGACACGGTACACAGTACACCCGTGGACCCTCACAGTCAGGGTCTTTAGCCCTCGAAACCATGGAAAACCTCATAGCCAGGGTCTTTAGCCCTCGAAACCATGGAAAACCTCATAGCCAGGGTCTTTAGCCCTCGAAACCATGGAATAAATGCCACGTCTCTAAATTCACGTGAGAACATCTCAACAATGTGACACTCAGTCTACACGGAGGAAATCGTCACGGTTTTCTAACATGTGTGTATATCACGAAAAACTACAGTGTGCGTCTTGAGTGTGACACACAGTCAACACTCCGCCTCAAAACACTGTATATGCATGTCAAAATATCAACACTAGTGCGAGTGAACCTCCAGCACCAGGTCATGCATCTCATGTAAAACTCGAGTACGAGCTAATCGCTCCAGCACTCTATCATGCACAAATCACATAAAAACTGAGTACGAGCAATGCTCCAATACTCTATCATGCATGTCAAATAAATGTAGTGCGAGTCAACCTCCAGCACTAATGTATGTGAAAAACATCTGAAATCAAGTGCGAGTTATGCTCTAGCACGATTGTTTCCACATAATTCGGTAGATGGCTCTTTAAAAATAGGGATGTTAAAAATCACTAAAATCAGCACTATAAAGTGTGCTTAATTTACATCGACCTCAAAACATTAGCCCATCCACCTACTCTTCTGCTACACAGCAGTAAAAACCACTCAAAACATCATTTCCATGCTTTTTACCACTTTTCCCAAAATTTCACTTTTTGCCTAACTAGGGGCAAAATCGTAATTTACCCATATCGGGTCCCTATAATTATTATAGATTTTCTCTGACCCTCAAACAATTTCAGTGAATGTAAAATCCAACGAAAATATGCACAGATATCTCTAGCTACTTGCAAGAGTCCCCTACCTCGGATCACGTCGTGTGACCTCTCTTCCTCTGTGCTGTCTAATCTCGCAGTCCGGTCAACTCTCAATATGACTCTGGAACTGCATTTAATCATTCACTGAGTTAATTACACTTTTCTTACTGTATTACACATTTAATACAGTTTATTTCACTTAAATTGGCCCTTTTACGCTTAATGGGCCTTAATCACGTTAATCGGGCCTTAATCCGTATTAAGCCCGTTCATCAAGGTCTATCGACTCATTGGGCCTATCAATACCCATTGGGCTTTATTCCAAGCTCTTTGGATAGCCCGTATATCATTTACGACATTTTCTTCAATTTTCTGAATATAATTCACTAAATCCAAAATTTAATCCGAAATGCGTAAATTAAATCTTAAATACGCATAAATCACATAAATTGTCGTAAATGAGCTTTACTTACCCGAGATTGTGCGATGGTGCGCGAATCGGAGTTCGATCGGGCTTCCGTTCGGAATTAATCGTCGAACTGCACAATTTCGTAAATTTAACTCCGGGTCAATTTCTGATTAAATATAATTTAAATAAATTTATCAGAAATTAAATTGGTCACTTTTGACCTCGTATCGACTTACCCGAAGTCCGGTGAAATCCCAAAAATTTTCCTTTTCCTTTTTCTTTCCTTTTTTCCTCTTTTTCCCCTTTTCTCCTTGGCTGAACCGGTCCGGTCCGGTTCAGCACAGTGACTTTCCACTGAACCGCCGACCGGTTCAGGAGTGATTTAGCCATGCCGGCGTCGTCCGGCCGGTTCCTGGCTTGCCGCTGCCGCCGTTCGACGCGTCTTGGACAGGGGGTCTCTCGGTTGGCCTCGATCGGAGCCAACTCCAGCCGGTGGCCGCCGGATTCCCCTCTCTTCTCCGCGGCCTTCAACTCCGTCGATCTCCCTTTTCCGACGCCGGTGGAGCGCGTCCTGGTGGCAGGGGGTGTCGCACGGTGTCAGCCTTCCTTTTCCGGTCGCGTGCCTGGCCGCTGATCGCCGGAGGTGGCTGGTCCGGCAGTCTCTCCCTTTCGTTGGTTTGGTCTCTCACGGTTTCTCTCTCCCCGCGTTTCCAATTCTCTGTTTTCAATTTCGCTTCTCTTTTTTTTTTTTTTTTTATAATGAATTTTTATTATTATTTTATTCATTAAAATAATAATAAAAATCCCAAAAATATCCCAAAAATGCTCAAAAATTCTAATTAAATTCATTTAGTCCGCAAATGAATTTATCAGTTCGATTTTACCTTTCCGGTATATTTTTTTCACTATTTTTTGGGCTCGTTTTTCGAGATAAAAATTCCAAAAATATTAATTAAATTCAAATCTCGATCAATTGGACTCGAAATTCAATATTTTCCTCGTTATTGATCAAGATCTCTCGATTTCATATTTTTAATGAAATTTTCTCATCGGATTTATATCGAATTTTGGTCAATTGACCGTCTTACCCCTGTACTTGCTCAAAAATCACTTTAACCCTTATCTTGCTGTTATGTAGCTTACATGCATTTTTAATTCTCAATAAATCGATTGCATGATAGTAAATACTCTTCTTATGATTCAACTATGAAATATAACGTTCGTACGCATAGGAATCATAAGGTACAAGCTACATACGTAAATCAAAAACTCGGGTCTGACAATCCTCCCCAACTAAAAGAATTTGGTCCTCCAAATTAGAACCAAATCAATCCTCAAACAACTGGGGGTGCTTCTCTCGCATCAAACTCTCTAACTCCCAAGTAGCCTCCTCGGAAGTGTGATGCTGCCATAGTACTTTCACTAACTCGATAGTCTTCGATCTCAAAACCTTCTCCTTCCTATCCAGTATTCGAATCGGCCTCTCAACATATGACATGTCCTCACTGAGCTCCAAAGGCTCATAACTAATCACATATGCCGGATCCGGGTGATACTTCCTAAGCATCGAAATGTGGAAGACGTTGTGCACGCCTGACAAATCTGGTGGCAATGCCAACCTATAAGCCTTATCTCCCACTCGATCAAGTATCTCGAAGGGTCCAATGTAGCGAGGACTCAACTTACCTCTCTTCCCAAACCTCGCTATACCCTTGGAAGGAGAAACCTTCAGAAACACGGACTCACCAACTGCGAACTCAAGTGGCCTACGTCTCTTGTCAGCATAACTCTTCTGTCGACTCTGAGCTGTCCTCAATCTCTCAACTATCAACCGGACATCCTCAGAAGCCTGTGTAACCATATCAGGAGCAAAAATCTTACGGTCACCCACTTCTTCCCACCCAATAGGGGAACGACATCTACGGCCATACAAGGCCTCATACGGTGCCATCCCGATACTCGAATGATAACTGTTGTTGTAGGCGAACTCGGCTAGTGGCAAATGATCATCCCAAGAGCCTCTAAAATCCAGCACACATGCTCTCAACATATCCTCCAGAGTCTGTATCGTCCTCTCTGACTGACCATCTGTCTGAGGATGGAAAGCTGTGCTCAAACTCAACTGGGTTCCCATAGCTTCCTGAAAATGTTCCCAAAAGTGGGAAGTGAAGCGGGAATCCCTATCCGAAACAATGCTCACTGGAACACCATGCAACCTCACTACCTCGCGTACATACAACCCTGCTAATGTACTCAGAGTATCGGTAGCTCTCATAGCTAGGAAGTGGGCTGACTTCGTCAGTCTATCAACGATCACCCATATAGCATCGTGATTCCTCCGGGTCCTCGGTAAACCCATCACGAAATCCATGGTGATATGCTCCCATTTCCAGGTCGGTATAGGTAGAGGCTGCAACAATCCTGCAGGTTTCTGATGCTCTACCTTCACCTGCTGACATACGAGACATCTCGCCACAAAATCTGCCACATCTCTCTTCATACCTGACCACCAGTACACCTTCCGGAGGTTCTGATACATCTTGCCACTCCCCGGATGCAACGTGTACCTCGATGAATGAGCTTCTGACAATATCAATCTCCTGAGCTCTGGGTCCTTGGGAACACACAATCTCCCTCTGTACCTCAGTAGTCCATCAGAACTCAACTCAAAATCTATCGCTGTGCCCCTCTGCATCTGACCAATCACATCGATGCACTGCAGATCTGTCTGCTGAGCCTGTCTGATCCTATCCAACAGATCTGGCTCTAAGCGTAAACTCGCAATCATACAATCTGCATCTTTGTCCGAAGGCACAACTCCCAAACTGAGGCTAGCAAACTGCTCTAGCAGCTCGTGCTCCCTAACCATCATATACGATATCATCCCAAGGCTCTTCCTACTCAAAGCATCTGCTACAACATTAGCCTTACCCGGATGATAAAGTATCTCACAATCATAATCCTTCAGAAGCTCTAGCCATCTTCTCTGTCTCATGTTTAGTTCCTTTTGTGAGAACAGGTACTTGAGGCTCTTGTGGTCGGTAAAAATCTGAAACTTCTCACCATACAAGTAGTGGCGCCATACCTTCAACGCAAACACTACTGCTGCTAACTCTAAATCGTGGGTCGGATAGTTCTTCTCATGGTCCTTCAACTGTCTGGATCCATAAGCAACTACCCTCCCATCCTGCATCAACACACAGCCCAGTCCCTGATGCGAAGCATCGGTATACACTGAAAATCCTCCTGAGCTGGTAGGAATAGTGAGAATCGGAGCGGTGGTCAATCGACTCTTCAGCTCCTGAAAACTCCTCTCACAATCCTCGTCCCACACGAATGCAACATTCTTCCGAGTGAGACGTGTCAACGGAGCAGCCAACTTCGAAAATCCCTCAACGAATCTCCGATAGTACCTTGCTAAACCCAGAAAACTCCTGATCTCGGTAACTGTCCTCGGCTGTTCCCATTGAACTACAGCCTCAATCTTGGATGGATCTACTGATACACCATCCCTCGACACTACATGTCCCAAAAACGAGATCTCTGTCAACCAAAAATCACACTTGCTGAGTTTAGCATACAACTGCTGCCCTCGTAGAGTCTGCAATATGATCCTGAGGTGCTCCTCATGCTCCTCCTCGGATCTCGAATATACTAATATGTCATCGATGAATACGATAACAAACTGATCCAAATATGGCTTGAACACATCGTTCATCAAAGCCATGAAAGCTGCGGGAGCATTCGTCAGTCCGAATGGCATAACTAGGAACTCATAGTGGCCATATCGAGTCCTAAATGCTGTCTTGGGTACATCTCCACTCCGAACTCTCAACTGATGATACCCAGACCTCAGATCAATCTTAGAAAAGACCTGCGCTCCCCGAAGCTGATCTAGTAAGTCGTCAATGTGTGGAAGGGGATATCTATTCTTGATGGTAGCCTTATTCAACAATCTGTAGTCTATACACAATCGGAGGCTCCCATCCTTCTTCCTCACAAACAAAACCGGTGCTCCCCACGGTGAAACACTCGGTCTGATAAAACCCCTATCCAACAGCTCCTGCAACTGTCTCTTGAGCTCCTCCAGCTCAACTAAGGCCATGCGATACGGTGGTCTCGAAATAGGCTCAGTACCAGGCACCAAATCTATACAGAACTCCATCTCTCTGTCTGGTGGTAACCCTGGCAACTCATCCGGGAAAACATCTGGGTACTCACTGACCACAGAAATATCTACCAACTCCGGATGTACCTTATCCGTATCCACTACGTATGCAATGAAACCTCGAATCACATCCGTAGAAGCATCAGCTGTGTCCTGGTCCAAAGCATGTACTCGCCCTCGACCCATCACCTGCTTACCCTTCTCCTCTGCCGTCGCTCTACCTCTCTGAGCAGACGTACCAGCTGGAGCTCTATCTTGCTCCCTGCCCTTCTGTGGGGCAATCACATATGTCTCTGGGCACTCTCTAGCCATATGCCCCTGTTTCCCACATCGAAAACACACAACAGGGCTCAACGGACAAGGTCTACCGCCATGATGTCTGCCACATCGGCTGCACTGATCAGTAGTAGGCCTCGGTCCTCCAATCACAATGCCCTTCGTCGGAGCTATGGTCGGGTATGTAGGAGGTCTGACTGGTCGCTCTCGCACCTCCTCTATCCGTGGTCCCTTACCGAAGAGTCTCCTCCCTCATCGATAACTGAACCCTCTATCTCAAGCCGGCCTCTTCCTCTCTCTATCTCGGCTCCGACTGAACTTCCCAAACTCAGAGAAATGCCTCTCATAATCTTGCTCACAAAGCTGCGCCCTGCGCACTGCCTCATCATATGTACCAATGTCTAGTGGTACCAATTTAGACCGCAACACCGGTCTCAATCCATCAATAAATCTGCGGACCTTCCTGGTCTCACTGTACATGGTATCGGGATCATATCTCCCCAGGGCCAAAAATCTGGTCTCATACTCATCCACTGTGAGACTCCCCTGGCTCAATCCCAAAAACTCAGCCTGCAGTCTACGCTGCGCAGTATCAGGAACAAACTGCCTCCTGAAGGCCTCTAGAAACATCTCCCAACTAATCTCAGCATGTCGAGCTCTCAATATCGGCCTGGTGGACTTCCACCAATGCTCTGCCGTTCCCTTCAGTAAGAACGCAGCAAATGCGACTCTCTCAGAAGTCGTACACTCAAAAATATCGTACAACTTCTCCATCTCGCCAATCCACTCCTCAGCACTGGCTGGGTCCTTGACCCCTCGAAAAGATGGAGGTCCAAGCTTCTGGAACTGTCGCAACCGATCCAAATCACACCCATATCCTCTACTAACCTGAGCTGGTGGGGGTGTAGGAGTCTCAGTAGTCTGTGGCCCCTGTACAGGCTGCGCAGGTGTATCAGGTGCAACTGCCTCTCCAGTCGCAGTTTCTGCATCATGCCTCTGTCTACCTGGCAAAGTCTGTGCCAACAGCCCTACTATCGCCTCTAGGCTACGCTCTATCCTCGTGAAGCGTGCCTCAGTCGTATCTGGTACCTCAGCAGTACCTGGGGGTGTATGGGTAGTCGAAGACTCACCCTGGCTAGTCGACCTACCTCTACGGCCTCCAGCCCTACCTCTCGCCCCTCTACCACGGCGGGTATTAGCCATAATGGCTCAATTCCTGCATTCACAACCATTAATTTGTCCAACTCCCATCTTATATACACAATTGTAACTGAACATAAACACAGTGATATGGGGATGTACATTTTTCTAATTACTAACACCTATTCACATCAGACCAACTAGGCTCTGATACCACTCTGTCACGCCCTCATCCCACACGCGACTTTACCAAAAACCACAATAAATTTTTCGCTTTTTACTTACCTTTATCTCCTCAACAGTTGGGCTGTGAATAGGCATTAGTCTCCTCATCCATACATACCTTACCATTCTTTTTCGTATCATACATACATGACATTTATATCATAAGTAAATTCGTATTCTTAAATATAATTACATCACTACATCCCCCATATTAAAACGTGTACATCACTGTGTTTATACATTGTTCAGATACAAAAGAGTACGCGTGTGTATACC
Source organism: Firmiana major (assembly GCA_033439115.1). NCBI lineage: Eukaryota > Viridiplantae > Streptophyta > Magnoliopsida > Malvales > Malvaceae > Firmiana > Firmiana major. The sequence goes on from CM065905.1 coordinate 11,670,751, forward strand.
TTTCGCTAGATGGGGAGTGGCAGCGGATCAAAGGAATGCAATACCCTGGCCGACTCGATCTACTGATGAGAATCTGTAGAGATGGGGGGAAATGAATGGGATGAGCTATCAACGCGCTCAGTAAGGAAATCAGGCAAGCAAGTAGACATCCATACTATCTACTTGAAAATAGTACTTTGCCTTTCCTTCTCTCATTTCAAAAGCATGTTTAAAATATATATAATATAGTACAGATTTAAAATCCCATGTACTAAACACATGCTGGTTTATCAATCAGAGGCATTCATGCAAAACAGTGCATATTAAATCATTTAAGAATGCCTTTATATAAAATATGCCATTTACATTCAAAACACAGTAAATATGGCATTTCTCATCACAACACAAATAAACTGGGTTTCGACCCATCCCTTAGGTCTACCCGTATCATAAAATACATGTGATATATCATGCGAGACTCAGTGGCTAAATGCAATCTCTCTAGACTATGTAAGAGAGCCTCCCCGCCGAACAGAGCCTCCCCGCCTATTCTGGCTTAAGGATGTTGGGCTTAAGGATCTTACTGTTAGAGAGTATCTCCGGACTATGTACATATCCTAACATGTGGTGAAATCCCAGGCAACACAGTACTCGGTGTGCGGGTTATCACTGCTGTAACGGGAGGATGGTCAGTCCACTATCAGCCGCCAGCTACGTAACACACGGTACAGTGTACACCTCGTGCCACTCAGACACGGTACACAGTACACCCGTGGACCCTCACAGCCAGGGTCTTTAGCCCTCGAAACCATGGAAAACCTCATAGCCAGGGTCTTTAGCCCTCGAAACCATGGAAAACCTCATAGCCAGGGTCTTTAGCCCTCGAAACCATGGAATAAATGCCACGTCTCTAAATTCACGTGAGAACATCTCAACAATGTGACACTCAGTCTACACGGAGGAAATCGTCACGGTTTTCTAACATGTGTGTATATCACGAAAAACTACAGTGTGCGTCTTGAGTGTGACACACAGTCAACACTCCGCCTCAAAACACTGTATATGCATGTCAAAATATCAACACTAGTGCGAGTGAACCTCCAGCACCAGGTCATGCATCTCATGTAAAACTCGAGTACGAGCTAATCGCTCCAGCACTCTATCATGCACAAATCACATAAAAACTGAGTACGAGCAATGCTCCAATACTCTATCATGCATGTCAAATAAATGTAGTGCGAGTCAACCTCCAGCACTAATGTATGTGAAAAACATCTGAAATCAAGTGCGAGTTATGCTCTAGCACGATTGTTTCCACATAATTCGGTAGATGGCTCTTTAAAAATAGGGATGTTAAAAATCACTAAAATCAGCACTATAAAGTGTGCTTAATTTACATCGACCTCAAAACATTAGCCCATCCACCTACTCTTCTGCTACACAGCAGTAAAAACCACTCAAAACATCATTTCCATGCTTTTTACCACTTTTCCCAAAATTTCACTTTTTGCCTAACTAGGGGCAAAATCGTAATTTACCCATATCGGGTCCCTATAATTATTATAGATTTTCTCTGACCCTCAAACAATTTCAGTGAATGTAAAATCCAACGAAAATATGCACAGATATCTCTAGCTACTTGCAAGAGTCCCCTACCTCGGATCACGTCGTGTGACCTCTCTTCCTCTGTGCTGTCTAATCTCGCAGTCCGGTCAACTCTCAATATGACTCTGGAACTGCATTTAATCATTCACTGAGTTAATTACACTTTTCTTACTGTATTACACATTTAATACAGTTTATTTCACTTAAATTGGCCCTTTTACGCTTAATGGGCCTTAATCACGTTAATCGGGCCTTAATCCGTATTAAGCCCGTTCATCAAGGTCTATCGACTCATTGGGCCTATCAATACCCATTGGGCTTTATTCCAAGCTCTTTGGATAGCCCGTATATCATTTACGACATTTTCTTCAATTTTCTGAATATAATTCACTAAATCCAAAATTTAATCCGAAATGCGTAAATTAAATCTTAAATACGCATAAATCACATAAATTGTCGTAAATGAGCTTTACTTACCCGAAATTGTGCGATGGTGCGCGAATCGGAGTTCGATCGGGCTTCCGTTCGGAATTAATCGTCGAACTGCACAATTTCGTAAATTTAACTCCGGGTCAATTTCTGATTAAATATAATTTAAATAAATTTATCAGAAATTAAATTGGTCACTTTTGACCTCGTATCGACTTACCCGAAGTCCGGTGAAATCCCAAAAATTTTCCTTTTCCTTTTTCTTTCCTTTTTTCCTCTTTTTCCCCTTTTCTCCTTGGCTGAACCGGTCCGGTCCGGTTCAGCACAGTGACTTTCCACTGAACCGCCGACCGGTTCAGGAGTGATTTAGCCATGCCGGCGTCGTCCGGCCGGTTCCTGGCGTGCCGCTGCCGCCGTTCGACGCGTCTTGGACAGGGGGTCTCTCGGTTGGCCTCGATCGGAGCCAACTCCAGCCGGTGGCCGCCGGATTCCCCTCTCTTCTCCGCGGCCTTCAACTCCGTCGATCTCCCTTTTCCGACGCCGGTGGAGCGCGTCCTGGTGGCAGGGGGTGTCGCACGGTGTCGGCCTTCCTTTTCCGGTCGCGTGCCTGGCCGCTGATCGCCGGAGGTGGCTGGTCCGGCAGTCTCTCCCTTTCGTTGGTTTGGTCTCTCACGGTTTCTCTCTCCCCGCGTTTCCAATTCTCTGTTTTCAATTTCGCTTCTCTTTTTTTTTTTTTTTTTATAATGAATTTTTATTATTATTTTATTCATTAAAATAATAATAAAAATCCCAAAAATATCCCAAAAATGCTCAAAAATTCTAATTAAATTCATTTAGTCCGCAAATAAATTTATCAGTTCGATTTTACCTTTCCGGTATATTTTTTCCACTATTTTTTGGGCTCGTTTTTCGAGATAAAAATTCCAAAAATATTAATTAAATTCAAATCTCGATCAATTGGACTCGAAATTCAATATTTTCCTCGTTATTGATCAAGATCTCTCGATTTCATATTTTTAATGAAATTTTCTCATCGGATTTATATCGAATTTTGGTCAATTGACCGTCTTACCCCTGTACTTGCTCAAAAATCACTTTAACCCTTATCTTGCTGTTATGTAGCTTACATGCATTTTTAATTCTCAATAAATCGATTGCATGATAGTAAATACTCTTCTTATGATTCAACTATGAAATATAACGTTCGTACGCATAGGAATCATAAGGTACAAGCTACATACGTAAATCAAAAACTCGGGTCTGACAGAGCCATTTGATAATTTTAATTGAATATGCATATATTACAGGATCTAGTGAGAAATGGCCCCTCAAAAAAATTAAATTATTCCCTCACTCTCTCATGAATCCTAAGAAAAATAAAAAGGCAATCTTTATGATTATAAAAGGTTTAATTTTAAGACAAAAATAATTATCAAATCTGTAAAAAGTATAAATATCATTTTACATAATGAAAGAAATTATTAAATTTAAGTTTTTAATAAATTATTTTATTCATGTTATTAATTTAAATTTTGTGCATTAGATAAATGTTGAAAAAACTAGTTAAGCATTTTTTTTTATAGTTATAGTCTTATAAAAATATTTTAACTTCACTTAATTATATGTCTTATAACTTACGTAAATATTATTATACAAAATATCACTTAAAATTTAAAAGAAATAATAAATTAATATAATTCAAGTTTTTATTTTTATTTTTTTAGATCAACTTGTGATGGTGTGAATTGATTAAGTTAAAGTTGTTAACTCAATCAAGAGGGGGTGAATTGGTTTTAATCAAATTCTCTAACTTAATAGACTTTTTAAGCTAATTTCACAATATAGCAACAAACAAATATGAAAATAGAGCACAATGAAACAAAGAGAGAAGGGTTAAGAGAAGCAAATATAAGAGTTATAGTGGTTCGTATAAGCGCTTGCCTACGTCCTTTTTTCTTAACCTTATTGTCAAGGAAATGATTCTACTACAAGTGAATCACTTACGCTTTCTTTTTCAAGGTTTAGGAATAACCTCTTACACTTCGTTTACTTAGGTTTAGGAAGAAACCAATTCTACCCACTTCACTAAGTGGCTACCTAATCTCATACAATAAAATCCTCACAAGGGCAACACTCCCCTGATTGCAAATTTGAGAATGAGTGTTTAGAATGGTGTAATCAATCAATCTCACTCAGTAGGTGATTACAATGAAAAAGTGCAAGTAATAGAGATGAAAATTGAGTATAAGAGCTTGAGAATAGCATGTTTGAGCTTCAAGAATCAGTTAAGATGATATCTCTTGCCTCTAAGTTCTTTAATGAAGTATTTATATAGCTCTTGCGTTGGTGAAGCATTAATTGCAAATCTTCCTGTTGAAACCTTCAAAAAGTAGTCGTTGGAGCCTTACAGCACAATAGGGGATCGATCTTGTCTCTTCGAGGGATTGATATTTTCTTCTACGAAGCTTCAAACAAAAAGCTAAATGCACTAGGGGATTGATTCGTCTTGTTAGGGGATCGGTTGTGAAACCTAAAATATTTTGTTTCATTATTTATTTCAAAACTAGAAAATAATTAAGATACTTAGAATAATATTATGCAAACTCGGAATAACCGAAGTACTCGGAATAGTGGCACAAAGCTCGGGGTACGAAAATCAAGGTAAGACTTCAAGTTTAAGTATCTCACAAAGATAGGAAATATAAGTATGCTTTGGTGATTAGAAGGTGAAACTAACGTATAGGAAGTCAAAAAGCTAGTAAAAACTCGAGTTAACACTAAACCGAGCAACTGGGCCTAGTAAGTGAAATAAATTCGAAATAAATTCTATAAAGTCGTAAAAATTATTCTGAAATCATAGGAAATTAACATAAGGTATAATTGACTTGGTGAATTAAAATTGAGTTGAAATCTTGAGGTCTCGGTAGTCAAATTAAATTTTAAAGGAAACCAAAAACTTTAAGTAATTACAATCGGTAATGACTAAATCGGGCAAAATGGGCTCAAACAGGGAACGTTTCTTAAACAAGTGAGTCCCAAATTTTTATGGGAGATACAAGAGACTTATTATAACACTTGAGAAGTGGAAATTTGGGTGAAAATGGGCTAGAAATATTTTTTTTTATGGATTTTACAAAAACATGGCTGCTGGCAAGCCCAGGCCCAGGCCCAGGCCCAATATCTGCTTACCCAACAAAATGACCCAATTTAAAGCCCATCGAGAATACTTTTGATCCTGATCTTCTCCAAAATAAAAGAGAACAGCCAAGACCTCCTCCAACCGACCTAAAACCCGAGAGAACTACCTCCCACAAGTTGCTGCAGGTCTCCTTGGCTAATCTGACTTGTGCAATTTTTTTAGCCACCTTCCGACCACTTTTAGAGTTCAGTCAATAGATCAAATCTTCCTTCCTAAGTCCTTTACAACATATAAAAAATCTAGCCTTAAAAAAACTCCTTTGCTAGGTGAAAAGCTAGAAAGAAGAACAGGGGCAGAATATGTCCTGTTTCTAGGTAAGAGAGAACTTAAATTCATAAGTTCTTGGTTGGTTTTTGAGCTTGTTTGTTATGATTCTAAGTTGTATACATGTTGTTTCGAAGCTAAGAATCATTACTGGAGCAACAAGAAGTGGTCAAAGTTTGTCAAACAAGGTGAGAAGTTGGTAAAAGATGATGAATGTTAGATATGTTATTTGGTGAATTTGAATGATTTTTGTTAAAATAGAAAATTGAGAAATAATTTCTAGTGTATAGGGTGAATTTGGCCAGCCTTTAAATTTTAAGGAAATGCTGAAATTTTGTTGAATTTGATGTTGTAGAATAATTGTTTAATACCGAAAAGTTTGGTTTATAGCTCAGTTTAGTGGAGAACTGTAGAAGTATGAAAGTTTGATAATTTGAAAAGTTATGGTGTGTTACTTTTAGACTTTGATAAGTTTTTAGGTTATTAAGTTTATAAGTTTGAAGTTAGGAGAAAAAAAATTATCAAAACTAGCTTACACCGGCACTTTTATCGATAAAATCGAAAAAGCAAGGAAAGTTAGCAAAATTGGCAAATTTAATGAAGTTTATGTATGATAATGCATATTTAAATATGTTAAGATGGTTTTGAGCATCATTTGATGGTTTTGAAACTGTTTTGGGCAGCTCGAGGTATTGGCATGCAAAACGAGGTAAACCTGATACCCTGTGATTTAGTGTTGTCCCACTATTCAATAGGTAAGGGATGTTATTTAAAACAGTATTGGTATCCCGTTACATTATTTTTAAGATACAAATATGTTTGAAGTAAGAATTCGGATGTAGAATGTACTTGATAGTCGGGAAAGTACTATTCATGCATAACTCGAAAATCGAAAGAAAAACCAATTTTACTAAGCCCTCCGAGTGTACTTTCTAGCAACTGCAAAATGTTTTGGAAAATGTAAGTTTTGTTTTGGAAACGAGTTTTATGAATAAGTTTTCATAAATTCGCAATTTTGAAATATAAAACTCGGTTTTGCTAGTATGCGGGTTAACAAGCCCGAAAAAGAGTTTGTAAACTTCGTTTTGAGACTAAGGCAACATGTAGTCTATGATATCTGTCATGCATGGCCTGTGTGGAGTTTGGCCCTTCGTGGTGCATGTCTTATACTACATCGTGCATGTTCAGTCATTTGTGGTGCATGTTTAACCATGTTGTGCATGTATTGCCCACTCGGTGCCTTATCTTCCGCCACTTCGTGCATTGTTCGTTTTGGTCCTTAGTGGCGTATGGTGCTGTATGACCCCCATCCAGTCTATAGTCCCCTTACCATGGCCATTGGTACTCTGTTTGTTTATCTCCCTCTTCGAAGGTTGAGTTTGTATGATCATGACTTATACTTGCTATGTGTACCTACCTAGTCTCCATAATAGATTCTGTATGACTTCGAAAGAAAAGTGATATGTGATTTATGTGAATTGAAAATTGTTTGACTTACCTTTTAAGTATGCATATTTTGATATATATGTATATATATATATATATATATATATATATATATATATATATATATATTTGTTTGCCAAAGGTTTGTATAAAGGCATTCAGTTTTAGCATACTGTCATACTGAGACTGTTGTAAATGCGTTTCTTTGTGAGCTTGAAGAGCTCACCCCTTTCTCTAATTTCCAGACTATTTGCAGTGATTAATTTTTACACCTGTCGTGTAGTTGACGCAGGCTGGTGGGCGCGGTACTCTCCCCATTCTACCTCCGGTGCATGAAAATGTATACTCTTGCATTTATTGCTAGACATCCTGTATTGATAATTCTATGAAAATAGAGTTATTTATATTTAATTTCTTAATTAACTATTTTTATCCCCGTATTATTTTATTAATTATCCCCTCATTTTAATTAAAATTTTCATGTTTCCAGATAAATTAAATCCAGATGAATTTCAATCATTTCAGTAGAAAATGGACTGAAAATGAGGAAAAAAAGGAGATTGAACCACTACCATTTCGTCTTGTAGCATGAGTCACCATTCTTCTTGACACATGTGATGCCAAGTGTCCATATTTTATTCACCTTTGAAGGATAAGATCAAAAGACACCTTAGCCACCTCATGGAAGACATAAGCCATGCCACCTTACGCATACAAGTGGACAAGAAGACAAATGATATGGAAATATCTTCTCTAGAAGCCAATGGTGTGAAGACAAGTGGCCAAACAATGCCAACTCATCTAGGATAAAAATTCCCCTTTGTACCCCTATTTTGATGTGTACAAAAAGAAAAAATATGAGTAGTTTTTAGGTTAAAGAGTTTTTTTTTTTTAGTTGGGTGCTAGTTTTTTTTTTTTTAGGTTAGTTCTATATTGTTTTCTTTAGTTGTTTGACAATGAGTAGAGGGAGGTTGGGTGACAGGCGACTTCTTCTTCATTGTGTGCTACAAATTTTCTTTTGCCTCCATTGTTGTTGCATGCTTCGGTTAACTTAGATCTTTTAGGCTTTGTTTTTCTTAGATTTGTTTAAGCTTAATTTAGTTTCTTTAATCGGCTATTCATGTTACATTAAACTCAAGTTCTTATTAAATTTAGATTAAATGAATTTATACCTTTATAGCTTTTTTTTTCTTTTTTTTTTTTTGCCATGCTCTAATTTATTTAGTTTACTGTTTTACATCTTGTTAAGTCTATGGGTTGGTTTCTTTGCATTAGTCTTTAAAATCGATACTCTAGGTTTGTTTTCTTTCTCTGCTTTGTTCTTTTACTTCTCTACTTACGCAGTTTTTCACTATGCATCAAGGTTTTATAATCAGTTTTTGCAATTATTCTGTTCTTCTTTACTATATTTTTTGCTTGTGATACTGCTTCTTTTTACGTTTTTTGTTTGCCTTCTTTTCTGCTCTGTTGGCTTGAATGTGGCCACCTTCACCTCTTTTGCTTTTCTGCATTGCTCGACCATTGCTTGCGGGAACATTGCATTGAAGATGCTATTTGCCTGAAGCTGTTGTGTGCCTAAAAACAGGGGCTTGGGGCTAGTGAAGACGTTGCTCAAATTCGTGTTCCCTTTTACTGTGTGATGTAGGCGTGACATAGCCTTTCTTCATCATTTACTGCCCTTCTTTCTTCACCGTTTACTACTATTCGTTCTTAACTGTTTTCCTTAGTTTTTATGGTAGTTTTATATTGCTTTTCTTCAGTTGTTGGACAGAGGGGAGAGGCGAGAGGAATTAGAACGGTTGGTGAAAGCAGCCACACTTCTGTCATGTTACTGCACGTCCATTCCTAGGGCTTTTCGTTTAATCTTTGCTCTAGGATTTTCTTTCAGTAATTTTGAAGTTTATACATGTTATTACATTTTTTTTATTTCATTTTTCTGTAGTTTGATAATTTTATGCACTAGTTTAGGAGTGGAGAAGATGGCTAGTGACAATAGCCTTTCCCAATTGTTTACTGCGTTTTCCTCTTCTGTTTGTGCCCCATTTTACATCCCCTATTTTTAGCTTAGATTTTCATAGACACTTATTCTATTTAGCTAAGTTTATTATTTTTTTTACAAAAAAAAACTCAATTTCTTTTATTTTAGATACAATAAAATTACTGTTTCGATTTTGTTCTATGCTCTGTTTTTCAATTGCTTTTACTGTTTCTATGTTCTTGTTAATTCTCACATTACTTTCATGTTTATTTCTCTTATTTCATTCTATGGTTCTTTAAAAATTCACTGCATTGTTCCTATTTTTTCTGCATTCAGGATTTTAGTTTCTTATATTTAAAATCGGCATTCTGTTCTGAATATTCCTATTGTGCACATTTTCTGGCTCTTATTTCTTGGTTGCTGCACGTTTCTTGGGCTGGTGGTCTAGCTCGTGGTGTTGCTGACTGGTGGAGGTAGAACCGTGGCTGGATAGCAGCGCCAAGTGATCTGTTTTCAGTTGGGTATTATAGAGGTTGTGGCTGTTGCCTTGGCTATGCCGATGGAAGTGAAGCAGGTGCGTGGCAGGGGAGCAGACGCATGACGCCATTTTGGTTGCTAGCACTACCGCGTGTAAAGTGGGTACTGTCGTCTTATGCCCTGTCGCTGAACGAGGCTATTGTGCAGGGAATGAAGGAGTTGCAGTAGCTGGTGGCAAAGCTGGTTTGTGCTGGACAGCTGCAGGACGTGTGAAGCAGAAGGTGGTACAGTGCAGGAACATGGTGCACGACAGAGAAAAGTGCATGGCTGAGTTTTAATTTTTTATTTTATTTTTACAATTTGCTTTATCATGTTTTCATATTAATTGTTAGATGTTAGTTTTTCTTTTATTACTATTTGTTAGTTTAGGTAATAGTATTAGTGGTTAAATTATGATTCTTGAATTAATTTACGCTAGCTTAATTTTCGTTGCTTTTTAGTTTAAAATTTAATTTTAATTGTAATAATATTTATTTTTTGAATGCAATAGCATTTAAGATTTAATCTTAGGTGTAGTGCTTATGTATTGCATTTTAAGTTAGTTTAGGGGTAGAATCGTTTTATGCATCTTAGGATAGTTTTCATTTTAAATTTTAAAAAGCCTAAAAATATTTTATTTTTCATGCATCATTTAGAATCGATTTTATTATTTTAGGCATTTTATTAATTTAGTATTATCTAGAGTTATATATAATTTAGGGTCACCAGTTTAGGTATTTAGGTTTAAAGTTATACTTAGGAATTTTTAGAATGTTTTATTAGAATTTTATTCCATTAGGCCTTAGGTTAGATTATTTTGCATTTTTATCAATTAGATTAATCACATGCAAATTTTATTTTCGTATTAGGTTTTTCTAGTTTTAATCTATTTATTTTAGTCTCTATTTTCTTATATTTGCATCTTTAGTCTAGTTTCACTAATTAATTCACATTTTAGTATTTTCTTTCTTTTGTAGATTCTCAATTTTATTTTGTCTAAAGCTCTGTAAGTAAATTTTGCTTTGTTTTATATATTTTATTGTTTCTATTATTTTCTTTGCTTTCCAGTAGTTTCAAATTAAACCTTGTTGTTCATCCTTTTAATATTCATAATTTGCTAGGATATACTTAGAGTAAAATTAACTGGTACTTAGTTAGACTGACATTGTGTTCTCTGTGGGACGATAATCTAGGACTTAGTTCCCTTTATTCCTTGTGCGACCCGTGCGCTTGCGGTATACACGTCTAGGAAGGACGCAACCAAGTTTTTGGCGCCGTTGCCGAGGAATCACGCTTAGCCATTGACTAATATTGGTGAAATTATACTTGGGTATAATTCTAGTTTTGTACATACTTAGGTTGTAAATATTTAGAGTCTTCATTTAGATTAGTTCATTTCTTTCTTTTTAAAAAAATAAAAAAAATCATTCCTTAGGACTTCTGAATGTCTGTATGCGTAAAGCCAAGAGCTTTGACTGCTTTCCTTTTAGATCATGAAATAGAATGAACACTTAGAAAACTTTGAGAATAAGCCTTCGATCCTCTAAATGATCTAAACTTCGCTTCAGTTCAGTGGACTTCCCCACGATGACCCGCATGCTCACTTAGGGCAATTTCTAGATCTGTGCAACACTTTCAAACATAATGGACTCTCGGACGATACTCTTAGGCTTAGGCGATTTCCTTTCTCTCTTAGAGACAGAGCTAGACACTGGTTACCTCTTTATCTCGTGAATTAATCTCCATTTGGGATGAGTTAGCCTATCAGTTCTTAGCCAAGTTCTTCCCTCCTTCTAAAATGGCTAAACTACGCAGTGGTATATCTTCCTTTGCTCAATTCGACTTTAAGTCCCTTTATGAGGCATGGGAACGATACAAAGACCTTCTTAGGAAGTGTCCCCATCATGGCCTGCCCTTATGGCTTCAAGTCCAAACCTTCTATAACGGACTCACTAGCCAGAATAAGACCATAGTCGATGTTGTTGCGAGAGGAGCTTTGATGTGTAAGACAGAGGAAAATGCTTATACTCTGTTGGATAAGATGACAGCTAACAATTATCAGTGGTCATCAGAGAGGCAAATACCTAAGAAAGTTACGGGTATTTATGAGTTGGACACACTTTCTATCATAACTTCTCAAATTACCAATCTTAAAAGGTAGAGTCTTTTAGTACCCAGAATAAATCTGTCAATAGTCATAGTCCTGTTTTAGCTATCCAAAGTCCCTTCATCTCATGCACTTTGTGTGGTGATACACACTCAATTGATAGGTGCCCATTAAACTTAGAGTCTGTTCAGTACATTGCCCCACCTCAAAGGTAACAGAACAATCCATTTTCGAGCACCTACAATCCAGGGTGGAGGAATCACCTTAATCTTTCTTGGAACCAAAATTAGGGGCAATCTTCTAATCCCAGACCTGTGGGATCTCCTGGTTTTCAAGTTCAACTTGTTCATGTACCACCACGTCAACCTGTGCAGCCCAGCACTTATCTGTACCAGCAGCTGTAGTTGAGAAGAAGCCTTCACTTGAGGAGATGTTCAATACTATCCTGTAGAATCAAACTGCCTCTATTAAGAATCTAGAAGTCCAGGTTTGACAAATAGCTAGTGCTCTCAGCCAGCGTCCACAAGGGACCCTCCCTAGTAATACCGAAGTTAACCCTGTCAGACAGAGGGAGGGTAAGGAGCATGTTAAGGCCATAACCCTTAGGAGCGGTAGAGAGTTAGATGATCCACATGTCCAGTCTTATTAAGCCCACAGTGGCGAGCCACTAGGTTCTAAAAAGGCAGTTCAAAAAGAGCAGGAGCATGATGATCAAGCTGAAAAGAAAACTAAGTTAGGCACTTCTTCATCTTCATCTTCTTCTTCACAGCCTTCCTCTTCATCTGATACTACACCTGCTACCACTACACTTCCTCCAGTTAGATCCCTATTACCTTTTTCTCAGAGTTCCAAAATTAGAAGCTTGATCAGCAATTTGCTAAATTTCTTGAGGTGTTTAAGAAGCTTCACATTAACATTCCTTTCGCGGATGCTTTACAGCAAATGTCCAGTTATGTGAAGTTCATGAAGGATATCCTCTCAAGGAAGAGAAGACTAGAGGATTATGAGATAGTGGCACTTACTGATGAGTGTAGTGTCATCATTCAGAGGAGATTACCCCCTAAGCTCAAAGATCCAGGTAATTTTACTATACATTGCACAAGAGGAGATCAGTTCTTTGGTAAAGTCCTATGTGATCTAGGAGCTAGTATTAATCTCATGCCTTGGTCCATATACCAGAAGTTAGGAGTAAGAGATGCAAAGCCTACCACAATGACCATTCAATTAGTTGACAGTTCCATTAAGTATCCGAAGGGAATCATTAAGGATGTTCTAGTTAAGGTGGACAAGTTCATTTTCCTTGTAGACTTTATTATGTTGGATATAGAGGAAGACAAGGAAGTCCCCATCATTTTAGGCAAACCCTTTTTAGCTACTGGTAGGACATTGATTGATGTGCAGAAGGGGGAATTGACCATGAGAGTCCAAGACATTTAATGTTTTTAAATCTTTGAGGTTCCCTGATGACTCTCAAGATTGTTTTCGGCTGGACATTGTAGATAGAGACATCACCGAGGAGTTCTCTAAGACACACCTATTTAACCCTTTAGAAGCTTTCTTGGTGAGATCAGTTAATCTTAAGGAATATAATGAGGATGATGATGATGATGTTTATGAGGCTTTACAGTTGTTAGAGGTTACTCCCCTCGTGGAGATTGCCCAGTTTGAAACTTTAGACACTTCATCTACTCTAGATTTAGATGTCTCTCCATCTACCAGTGATCCTCCAGCTTTAGAGCTTAAACCCTTACCCTCACACCTTAGATATGCTTATCTAGGTGAGTCCTCCACTAGGCCAGTGATAGTGTCTGCTGCTCTCTCCATTGATCAAGAGAAGAAATTACTACAGGTTTTGAGAGAGCACCAGAAAGCTATATGTTGGTCTATTTCTGATCTTAAGGGTATTAGCCCCTCAATATGTATGCACAAGATACTATTGGAGGAAGGGTATAGGTCGTCAGTAGAGCACCAGCGTAGGTTAAATCTTGTGATGAAAGAAGTGGTCAAAAAGGAAATAATTAAGTGGTTGGATGCTGGGATCATATATCCCATTTCTGACAGTGCTTGCGTGAGCCCAATTCAATGTATTCCTAAGAAATGAGGGATGACTGTGATTGAGTGTGAGATCTGAGAATTTTAGACATATTTTAATTATGTAATATGAACTTGAAGTGTAATTTATTGAGCTAAGTGAAATGTATATGTGATGAATGAGAAATAATCCAAGTAGTAGACTGTGGAAATTATATTTGGAGATTTACATGTTAAGTGTTTAACCTAAGTGTGAAACTATAAGGTCAGCTCGATCTTGGAGAAGGAGAGATCGATCTGGTGAGTTAAAAATGACAAGGAAGGAGGAAAGTAAGTGAGCAGATCGATCTCCAATGGAAGAGGATCGATCTCCTTATGATTTTGTTTGGGAGAAGATCGATCTCATGAGGAAGGGATCGATCTCCAAATGTTTCTGTTTGGGAGAAGATCGATCTCCTCAAGGAGCAGATCGATCTCATAAAGCATAAAGAGATCGATCTCACCCCTTGACAGATCGATCTCCTAGGCATAAAATTGCCTAAAATCATCCCCAAATTCAAATGCAAATCGATCTCATCAATAGCCAAATCGATCTCCTACCCTCCGTCTATATAAGGAACCCCTGCTTTCTCCTGCAATTTCATTTTCTCTCTCTTCAAAACCCTATTTTCACCCGAGCCCTAGCTTTCTCACTCATCCAAAGTTTTTTCACCCATTTTTGTCCAAATCAGAGGCTGTGGTAAGAAGGAAAGCTGTTCCTCATCAAAGGGAGAACAACATACTTGGAAATCGGAAGACGGATTGAATCGAGGCAAGAGATAAGCTCTTCACAAGTTTTGGGTAATTTCTAAACCTCGATCTTGATATTTGAGATGATTTTGGTGATAATGGTTGTTGGCATTATGTTGAAGTAGCTATAAAATGATTAGGGATTGATGAAATTACAATGTAGTTGGAGTAATAATGATATTTAGCAATTTTGGTAATTTTGGGAATTTTGAGCTATAAATGAAAATTTAGACAATGTGGTGAATTAGCATAGATATTGTGGCATGGGAAGTGTAGAATGTTGAGATGTTGTGAATGAGATTGTGGATTATGATAGAGTTATGAGAATTGAGAGATTTGAGGTGTTATGAGCAATTATGCTCGATTTTGAGAATTGAGGTTACTGAGATGATGAGTATTGATGTTTTAACATCGTTTGGACAGTTCGGGAGTTCCAGAGTGGAATGTGAGACTAGTCCGTGACAAGGGGGAAACAATTGCACTATATGAGGTGCAAAGAGGTAAGGGAAACTAAACCATTTGTGTATGTGATTTGTGAACTATTATAGCATGATTTGCGATTTATAAAACAAGCATGTTTGATGTGTTGTGTTTTGATGAGAATGCACACGATTTTTATAGCCGGTTGGTGCCCAATGTTTTTATGAGTTTATAAGCTACGTGTGAAACCGCTTTATAAACCGTTGAGTTTGTGTGAGAAATGAATTGGGCTCTACGTTAAGGCAATATCAAGATTTGAGAAATGTGTGTATGTTTTGCCAGTTGGAACTCGATTTTAAATATGTTTTGTGTTGAGTACAAAATGATTTTATATGAGTTTTATGAGAGAAAAACCACTATGAGTTCTACGTGAAGGCAAACCAGTTTTATATGATAATGGCTATTGATAAAGACTTAGGTGTGTAATTTTGAATACACACCGGGCATTGCTCTGGTAGGATGTAAGCCCGATTCTTCTCTGTTCTAGTAACGTGAGACACCCTATTTGGTGGCTATTGCCACGTGAGATCCCCCATTCTGTGGCTGTGCCACGTATATTTGGTGGCTGTTGCCACATGAGATCCCTTATTCTTTGGCTGTGCCACGTATATTTGGTGGCTATTGCCACGTGAGATCCCCCATTTTGTGGCTGTGCCACGTATATTTGGTGGTTGTTGCCACGTGAGATCCCTTATTCTGTGGCTGTGCCATGTATATTTGGTGGCTGTTGCCACGTGAGATCCCCCATTCTGTGGCTGTGCCACGTATATTTAGTGGCCGTTGCCACGTGAAACCCTATTCTGTGGTTGTGCCATGTGTGAATCTAAATTAGTGGCTATGCCACGTGTGTTTGGTGGCTGCGCCACGTGCATTATTATCACAGTGATTTTATCATGGTTATTGAGAAAGCCATTATCGCATTATTTTCACATGCTCGTTACTGCTCTATACTAAGCCTTTTACTTCATGTTTCCACATGATTTTGAGATATGAGAATGTTGTTTTGAGAACTTTCATGCTATGGTTTTCAAATGAGTATACTGAGTTTCATGTGCAAATAAATATTTTATGATGTGCATTATGGTTTATATAATGAGTCCCTTACCCCCTTACTGAGCGATTTAGAAGCTCACACTGTTTTCTTTCCCCCCAGATTTCTTCAAGTGAAAAAGGGTTTCCCTACGACGTACGGAGTAGTGGCTAGTGGAGGACTTGAGCTCCAGGCCATATATTGTGTTTTGAGGTATCATTTATCTTTTCATGTACCCAGACAGTTATTGTAATTATAGACACTTGATGTATAACATTGTATGGGATGTATTAGGATTAATTAACTTAATACTGAGTAATGTATATGATATGATATATACTATCTAATGATGAGATCCTGAGGTATGATATATATATGATGATGTATGACACTGCACAAGAATGCACCCTTAATTGTAAATTGATGAGTAAAAAGTTTTTAAATTTGCACTATTTTTCGCGTTTTCGGGGCGTGACAGAGCTTTCTTGGTATCAGAGCTTAGGGTGTCTAGTACTGTTAGTGTTGGTTAAGTGAAATAGAATACATCCTAAGTGTCTGTAATAGTCTGGTCATGAACTGAATTTGAGGGTTGAGATTTAAATCGATTTTGATATGTACGCACAGGAGACGAGTTGAGATAGAGAATGAGTAAACGACGAGGTTGTTCGAGGAGGCAGGCAGAGTCCCCTCCGCCACCTGCCCCTCAACCACAGAGTCCTAACTCTTGATTTAATCGGATTGAGACCAATGTGAGGTAAGGTTTTGAGCAGATGGCAGCGCTATTCGCGCAACACTTTGGAGTTAATGCCTCAGGTACTACTCCTACACCACCACAAGGACCTCCCATACCCCCAGTACAGATGGACCCAGTGCCTCCCGTCACTCAGCCTGATGACAGAAGTATGATCCGACTAAAGGACTTTTTAAAAATGAATCCACCCGCATTTAAGGGAAAGAAGGATCCTACAGAGGCTGAGGAGTGGTTGACGGAGTTGAGAGTTATATTCGATTATCTCGGGTGCACAGATGCTGAGAGGGTCAGTATGATCCCTATATACATGCTCAGTCAACTGACTATCATTCATAGGGGTAGATATCAACAACATCTTATCAAGCAGTGTGGGTTTTACATGCTTCAACAATTTACATGCAAAGGATGGTGATACAAAAGAATGGGTGGCACCAGGATCAAACAGTACATAAGCTTCTAAATAAAAGATTTGGATGGTACCTTTTACCACATCCGATGACTGATCTGCAGTGTCCTGGTCCAGTGCGTGCACTCGTCCTCTACTTACACTCACTGCCTGCTTCCCCTTTTCCTCAGCTGTAGCCCTCCTCCTCGGAGCAGCTGTACCAACTTGAGCTCTCTCTAGCTCTTTGCCCTTCTATTGGGCAATCTCTGATTATGTGCCCTGGCTTCCCACATCTGAAGCATACTACAGGAGATCCATAGCATGGTCGAGTACCATGGTATCTGCCACACTGTTCTGTAGTATGCCGTGGCCCTCCAATCACGATTCCCTTAGCTGGAGCAATGGCCGGATACATGGGAGTATTAACGTCCTCTCCCTAATCTCATCAATCCTCGGCCTCTTCCCAGCGAACCTCTTACTTCCTTTATAGCTGAAGCCTCTATCCATCACTGGTCTTTTCTTATCTCTGTCCCTCATCTTACTAACCTTTCCAAACTCTAAGGCGATTCTATCAACATCTTGTTCACATAATTGTGCCCTGCGCACTGCCTCCTCATAGGTCGGTATATCCAGAGGAACCAATCTGGACCTGATGGTCGGTCTCAATCAATCCACAAACTTTTAGATTTTCTCGACCTCATTACTCATAGTGTTGGGATCATATCTGCCCAGGGATATAAAAGCAGTCTCATACTCATCCACAGTCCTACTCCCTTGGGTCAGTCCCAAAAATGCCATCTTTAGCTTTCGCTGTGCGGTATCCGGGACATACTGTCTCCGGAAGGCCTCTAGAAATACATCCCAACTGATCTCAGTATGTCGGGCTCTCAAAATAGGCCTGGTGGACTTCCACCAATGTTCTGCTGATCCCTTCAGCATAAAAGCGACAAATGCTACCATCTCGGTAGTAGTGCACTCAAAGAACCCATATAATTTCTCGATCTCATTGATCCAATCCTCAACCGCTACTGGGTCCTTTACTCCACTGAAAGACGACGGTCCAAACTTCTGGAACTGCCACAATCTACCCAAATCACAATCGTACCCCCAATCTCTACTGCCTGGCGTAGCAACCGGCGTAGGCACATCCTGTGTAGGTGGGGTATCTGTCGTCTGTGGCCTCTGGGCTTCCCTTGCCTGTGCCTCAGGAGCTGCCGCCTGCTCGGCATCACCTTGTGTAGCGGGACTCTGTCTACCGCCAACTCCAAATAAAGATTGGGTGACCAACTCCACAATCATCTCAATGCTCCGCTCAATTCTCGCGAAGCGAGCCTCAGTACTCTCGGGCCTCTCCTCTGGACCTTGTGGAGCGTGCTCAACATCAGCCTCCACCCCAAAATCATCCTGAGCCTAGTGTGTTTTCGGCTCAATACGACCCCCAGGCCTACCTCTACGGCCTCGAGCCTGTGCTCTCATCCCTCTACCGCGACTGGTATTAGGCATATTTACTCAATTCCCTACATTCACAACCAATTACTTAGCCAATCCATCGACACACACACAATTGTATCTAAACAAGCACAGTAACATTGGGATGTAATTTTCCAACTTATTAAGTATTTTAGACACGACACACGTCAGACCAGCTCGAGCCCTGATACCAACTTCTGTCACGACCCTCAACTCACCAAAATACGTACAAATTTTTTAAATTTTCATGCATCAATTATTAGTCATCCTTCCTTGATCGTGAACAACCACACTCTCAACAGTTGGGTTGTGTGTCGATGTAACTCACTCCACCATACCAATTCAATTTGTATATTATTCGTAAGTAAACACTTGTATAAATGTATATATATCAGTTATTACATGTGTTTACATTGTTTTACATCCCCAATAGTTACATACAAAATGCTACTGTGCTATCGTAAGTTTAGATACAAAATTTCAACAGTGTGTATACCTTGAGCGATGAGATGCAGCGGATTACCAAAAAGGAAACGCCTCCAGTCACGCTCACTCTATACTCAAATCTTTGTAAAGAGGGGGAAAATAAGGGGGGTGAGCAAACCACACGCTCAGTAAGGCAATCATGCGAACAGGTAGATACTGCACTATCTATGTGATCATGATGCCATGCTCAAAAGCATTTAATTCATCATTTATCTCAAAACATGAGTGTATGATTGTGTTAATGGTATGTAAAGCATTCATGCTATTAAAATCCAGTGTACATTTCAACTCAAAGCATGGTATAAATCATCATGCATAATTCACAATAAAAGCATGGCATTACCCATCATGCATTTTCACAATAAAGCATGGCATTAAACATCTTGCATCCGTGCATTTTAAAAACCATTAACAAATTAATTCAACACTGGTCAGGTCTCGGCCCATCCCTCGGACTTTCCTGACCCACAAATCATTTCGAACATGGATTTATTCTCAAATAGCAGTAGACATGTGAGATAGGCAGTTCAACAACAGGTAATAACCTCAAGGCCTATGTACATAACCTGTGATACCGGCTACACGGATCAGGTGTGCGGGATATCACCACTATCTGCTTCCACACGGGAGGTGGGTCAAATCTTACCCGTCGGTCCATAGCAGATCTTATCCGAAGACGGCACATCACATCTCAACACGGTACAATGTACTCCATGCTACATGCACGGTACACGTACTCCGTGGACCCAATCAACACATCATATCACGCCACATCTCAAACGCACGTGTGAGCCTATTTAATCGGTACGACCTCTTGTCTACCCGAAGCTCCTAACACGGCTAATTAATCATGTCAAAATAATGCACGTGTGAGCCTATTTAATCGATGTGACACCCAGTCTACTCGAAGCTCCAAACATGGCAACATGCAAGGTGGGCATCCAGTGCGAGACAAACTCCAAGCACAATGCCAAAACAATTATGAATTCCATGTGAAAACTAGTGCCTCTAGTACTTATGTGTATAAAACACGTCAAATCTCGTGCGAGTCATATTCTAGCACGCTTTCATACTCACGAAATCATGTAGGTGGCTCAAAACTTTGCAAAATATGGTTAACAAAACCAAAACACACTCATTTCTTTTGCAAATCATTTCAGTGTTAGCCAACCTACCAATCATTTGCTAAAAGACAATAAAACATGATTTTCAAAGCAATATGCTTTTGTTTTCATGCACATTTTATCAAACTCCCAACTTTTGCCCTTCAATCACCCAAAATCATTTCCTAATGTCTCATGCATTCTAGCAAAGCATTTAATGCGCCCAATTTATGCACAAATATCTCTAAGAGTCCACATAATTCCCTTACCTCGATTTACTTGGTGTGACTCATTTCCTCTTAGCTTCTCACGCTCTTGGCTCAACTCGCCTCGACGTATCCTTGGAAGCTGCGATTCATTCATTCAATCAATTGAGTTAATGTTTTTAACCCATAATTGACCTCACTAGTCAATATTATTCACTTATGCATTTTACAAATGCCTTAATCCACATTTTACCTCTTTTAGGTAAATCTCACAATTTATCCACTAACCACATCTTAAAATCATACCGCAACACTATTAATAACTTCTACATATCTCATTCATCATTAATCTCCTTACATTCCACTTTCTCACTCTAGACCATTTCTAGGTCATAATCATTCCAATGCATTTTAGATAGTTTCTAACCATCCATACTCATGCCAAACAACTCCAAAATCAATTATATAAACAATGTACCATAGTTGGAGTGTTAGAATCTTACCCAATTTGATTTCTCTTCTTGCTCCAAATGACAATGCCCTTAGCTCCTTCAATACCAACAATGGGAGAATGCCTTCCAACTATGTTATTCTTCTCTTTGATAGGAACAACTTTGCCTCTAATGGTCTCTCTTCAAATCTTACTGAAAATAGTTAATTTTAGAGAGAGAAAGTTAGGTTTTTGGGTTGAAAGTGGAAGGTTAGTGTTTTTCTTGAAATGTTTTGATTTTCAGCACTCCTTTTATAGAAATAGCTTGAGGAGATCGATCTGGTCCAAGAGGAGATCGATCTGGTCCCCTTAAATTCCTCTTTTTCACGGTATTTTAAGCATGAGATCGATCTGTCGAAGCATGAGATCGATCTACTCCCAAACAGAGAGCTAAGGAGATCGATCTGGGTGCTTAAGGATCGATCTTTTCATTACAGAATGCTTAGGAGATCGATCTGGCTCCATTGGAGATCGATCTGCTCTATTCCATTGCCCAAATAAGAGCATTCTGGCTCTTCCAGATCGATCTCTCATCCCATGAGATCGATCTGCCCTTCATAATTTCCAGATTTTCTGTAGTTCTTCTGTAGCAACTCATACTCAAACATCCTTAATTTACTACCATGATCATTTTCTCATTCATTCATCTTTGAGGCTTGACAATGGCCTCCATTCATACCTTATACCTATTGAGACTTGTGTGGAATCTTTTTATAACCAAAGATACTTAATATTAACCAAATGGGAGTGCATACTCATGCAATTCTACTTCTATTTTACCACACTATTCATAATCCATTCTACTTACATTCTCCACATGTTTAAGTCCATTTCTTTACATTCATACATAATGTAACTTGTATGTACAATCACAACTCTTATTACAAGTGTGTTCATTTACTTTATGGACTTACATCACATATACTCCACATTACAATTGTATCATCAAACTTATGACTTCACAATACAACTTCATTTACATTTCTATGTACATATATACCATTATACATATACGGGGTCTCACAGGTACAGTGCAGGAACATGGTGCATGGCAGAGAAAAGTGCATGGCTGAGTTTTAATTTTTTTTTTTTTTTTTTTTTTACTTTTACAATTTGGTTTATCATGTTTTCATATTAATTGTTAGATGTTAGTTTTTCTTTTATTACTATTTGTTAGTTTAGGTAATAGTATTAATGGTTAAATTATGATTCTTGAATTAATTTGCGCACTAACTTAATTTTCTTTGCTTTTTAGTTTAAGATTTAATTTTAATTGTAATAATATTTAATTTTTGAATACAATAGGATTTAAGATTTAATCTTAAGTGTAGTGCTTATGTATTACATTTTAAGTTAGTTTAGGGGTAGAATCGTTTTATGCATCTTAGGATAGTTTTCATTTTAAATTTTAAAAAGCCTAAAAATATTTTATTTTTCATGCATCATTTAGAATCGATTTTATTATTTTAGGCATTTTATTAATTTAGTATTATCTAGAGTTATATATAATTTAGGGTCACCAATTTAGGTATTTAGGTTTAAAGATATACTTAGGAATTTTTAGAATGTTTTATTAGAATTTTATTCCATTAGGACTTAGGTTAGATTATTTTGCATTTCTATCAATTAGATTAATCACATGCAAATTTTATTTTCATATTAGGATTTTCTAGTTTTAATCTATTTATTTTAGTCTCTATTTTCTTATATTTGCATCTTTAGTCTAGTTTCACTTATTAATTCTAATTTTAGTATTTTCTTTCTTTTGTAGATTCTCAATTTATTTTGTCTAAAGCTTTGTAAGTAATTTTTGCTTTATTTTATTTATTTTATTGTTTCTATTATTTTCCTTGCTTTTCAGTAGTTTCAAATTAAACCTTGTTGATCACCTTTTTAATATTCATAATTTGTTAGGATATATTTAGGGTAAAATTAACTGGTACTTAGTTAGGCTGACAGTGTGTTCTCTGTGGGACGATAATCTGGGACTCAGTTCCCTTTATTATTTGTGTGACCCACGCACTTGCGGTATACACGACTAGGAAGGATGCAACCAAGTATAACATAGATAATGGATTGTAAAGCATATTTTCGGATGTAATCTAGGAAAATATGTATGTAAAGTTATCAACTTACAGTTTGTATAATAAAATTTAATGGTTACAAGAATTACTGTTAATTATGAAAAGATGTTAAAATCAACTGGTTGCGGATACAAACTGTATTTGACACATTGTGGGGAGATAAGTTCATAAATAAGTCGTTTTGTCGACGAATTTTTGTAAAATGAAATGTTAAGTAATCAACACTGATAGGAATGCAACTTAAATAAAAAATTAAGTTAAAAATTAGATCATATTTTCACATTTTCGGGACGTGACAGTTTATGTAGTATCAGAGCAAAGTTGTCTAGTTCTGTCAGTGTCGACTAGTTGAAGTTAGATTACATCCCTATTTTCTATACTTGTCTGGTTATAAAGTGAGTATATCTGTTAGATTACATCTCAATTGTCTATACTTGTTTGGTTATAAAGTGAGTATATATGTTAAAGTTCTGACAAAAACCTTGGGTTATGTAAGACCCGATTTGATTTAAAACATGAAATGAGAAAGAAATCAAATGAAGGATTGAAATGGAATTCCCGAACATGCTGAAGGGTAAAACGGTCAAAAGACAGAAATTCGGTATTAATCGTAATAAGAAAATTTCATTAAAAATATGGGATTGAGAAATCTTGATCAATAACGAAGAAATAATTAAATTTTAGATTAAAAATTAATCATGATATGAATTTATTAGAATTAACCGAAATTTTCACTTCAAGAAATTACCTCGAAAATAATCGAATACTGAAAAGATGAAATAAGACCGATAAATTCATTTATAGATTAAATGAATTAAATAAGAAATTTTTTGGGATATTTTGATTTTTAATATATTTTAATGGATTAAAATAATATTAAAAATAAATTATAAATAAATAAATAAATAAATAAGAAAATTTTCACGAAAACGCGAACTGAAGAAATAGAAAACGAAGCAAGAAACTGAGGGAGTCGGTTCCCTTACCGAAGGCCACCAGGAAGAGACCCCGAGGAAGCCAGGCGAGGCAGTCGAGCCACCACCGACACCAACGAAGCGGCAAAAGGCGATCGGTGGAAGGAAACCGAGAGAAACCGACAAGAGGAGAGAAAAAGAGGAACCCCGTGACCGACGCCGATCTAGGCTTGCCACCGCTAATCGAAGGAAGCCCACGCGAAGACCAACCGATCAGCGGCTGAATCAGCTGGAGGGACGGTGGCTAGCACCGAAAAACGACGAGAAAAGAAAAGCATCGACTGCGAAAAGGAGAAGAGCCGAACCGGCCACTTTTCGGCCAACCATGGCAAAACCGAGGGCAGATCCATGCACCGGACGACCTCACGAAACTGTTGGCGACGGAAGCCTACAGAGAACCGGCCAGTGAAGCCCTGAACCGGTCAAACTGGATTGAACCGATTGGACAAAACCGGGCTGAACTGGACCGAACCGATTCAGCCAGAAAAGAAGGAAAAGAAAGAGAAAAATGGAAAAAAAAAGAGAAAAAATTGGGAAAAAAATTCCAGTGATTCAATCGAGCTACGGGTAAGTCGGTAAGCGGTCGAAATTGACCGATTTAAATTTTGAAATATTTAATTTGATTAATATCCGACTTAAAATTGACCCAAAAAATATATAATTGTGTAGCTCGACAATTGACGTCAAACGAGGACTTGAGTCATCCTAGATTTACGTATTATCATGGAATCTCGGGCAAGTAACCCTTATTTACGATAATTTTGCATTGTTATGCATGTTTGAAATCATTGCATAAATTATGGATTTAATTTCCGCATAAAATGAATTATATTTTAAAATTAGAAATAAATTGTCGTAAATACTAAATTAAGCTATTCGAGAGTTAGAACGAGACCCAATAAATACTGGTGGGCCCAATGAGCCCAATAGGCCTTGATGATGTGAATAGTAAGTGAAAAACGGGCTTAAGGTCGATTAAGACCCATTGTGGTACAATCGGGCCCAATATGGGTAAACGAGCCCAATGATTTAAATTAAGCCCAAGAAATATGAAATAAAATTAATTGTATTGTATTTGACTTGATGAATATTTATCTGCAGTTCCGAAGATTGGATTCGGAGCAAATCGAACTGCGTGACGAGACATCAGTGTAAAAGTCAGACTGTACAGAAAAATGAGGTAAGGGAATTGTGTGAGTAGCTAGAGGTAGCTATGCGTATTTTAATAGCTTTTGTATACACTGAATATGTATGTATACACAGAATATGTATAAAGGTCCTAGAAGTAAATTAAAGATTTTAAAGACTTGAAATAGGTAAAAATGTTATTTTACCCCTATTGAGGGAATTCACCTAAGGATGGTGAAAGCATGACATGCATGATTTAAGGAATTTTCAGATTTAAGGAATTTTCTTGATTCTTAAGCAAAGCAAATCGATAGATTGGCCAGTAATTGCATAAATTTCACAATATAACACTACGTAAGTGTTATTAAGATTTAAATGAAAATTATTTGGAAAATGGGCCAACTATCAAGTTTATATGGAAACAGATAGTGCTGGCGCATAGCTCGCACTATATCTGAGTTTGTGAGTGAGCATAAAATGTGCTTGAGCGGTTGCTCGCACTGACTTGTGTGACATCATATGCATGAAATGTGCTAGAGCGGTTGCTCGCACTGATTTTACTAATGTGAAATGCATAAGAGGAGCTAGAGTTTAGCTCGCACTCTGTTTTGAGTGTTTTGACTTGTTTTGACTTGATATGCATAAAAAGGTGCTAGAGCGATTACTCGCACTAGTTTTAATGATTTGACATGCATGAGAGGTGCTGGAGCTTAGCTCGCATCCTGTTTTGATATGATAATTACATAAAAGTCATGCTGGAGTGTAACTCGCATGAGATTTGATTTATTTATGCATAAAGCCGTACTGGAGTGTAACTCGCACGAGATTTGATTTATTGATGCATAACACCGTGCTGGAGCTTGCTCACACGAAGTTTTATATGGATTTATAACTCATTTTCAAGACGTACTGGAGTACTACTTGTACGCAGATTTTACTGATTTTTATGAAACCGTGCTAGAGCTTCGCTCGCACAGGGATTTATATTACATGCATATAGTCGTGTTTGGACCTCTTGTAGACTGTGTGTCACAGTGAGATGATATGTCCATACGTGCATACTGAGACATAGTTGGTATAGGTGGATAAGACCTATTGCAGGCACCCCCTGACTGAGATTGGGTTCACGGACTACGTTGTATCGTGTATATCACATGGGGTATGTTGTACCATGGAGATTGTTGGAGTGGAGTGGCATTAGCCACGAGGCAGCAAGCCTTGCCCTCACAATCCTAATGTTATGTTTTTCTGGCGGCAGGATTGACCCACCTCCCATTTCAGGTGTGATACCCCGC
Source organism: Firmiana major (assembly GCA_033439115.1). Classification (NCBI taxonomy): domain Eukaryota; kingdom Viridiplantae; phylum Streptophyta; class Magnoliopsida; order Malvales; family Malvaceae; genus Firmiana; species Firmiana major. Next base: position 11,696,976 of record CM065905.1, read on the forward strand.
ATACTAGGTACCGTGTAGCCAGGGATCACCAGGTTATGGTCATAGTCCTTGATGTTACTGATATAGTCACCTACGTGTCTCACATGATATAACTTGTGGTCTTGATAGACCAAGGTAGACCCGAGGGAGGGGTCAGGCCCCCGATTTTATGATTTTCTACTGTGATGCTAGATTATAGATGATTTTATGACATGTGACCCTAAAAGAAGGGTGATTTTATGACAAAATTTTATAACGAGTTGTTTTATGAGTTTTGAGATGTATTTATGAGATGATTGACCCAGAGGGGTTATTTTATACTGCAGTTTTAATAAAGTGATTTAAATGCAGTAGCATGATGAGTTTTCCATGCGTTAATGATAAATTTATGTAAAGAATTGTTTCTCATGATTTGTTTTACATGGCATGATCTTGATTTACCTCATGTTAAGTATGATTTAATGATGTCACATAAAATGCCTTTAATGCATGAATTACATGATTTCTATATGCACAAATAGTTTTGATAAACTATGTCATTGATGTATGCATGGTTTTGTGCTTGAGATTTTAATGAAAAGAAATGGATTTTAAGGGCATGACATTATGAGCTTGTAGATAGTGGAGCTATCTACTTACTTGCATAATTGCCTTACTGAGCGTGTGGTTTGCTCACCCCCCTTATTTTCCCATCTTTTCAGAGCATTCGCAATAGTTAGTGAGCGACTGAAGATTTGCATTCTTGGTATCCGCTGCTTCCCATTGAGAAATAGGTATACACATTTGTATGGTTTTGTATCTAAATATGTAAATGCACAGTACTGTAAACAAACACGATGTCGGGGATGTAAGGTTAAGTAAATCCAATTGTATATGTATTAGTTAAAGTCAAAGGATAGTAAATCCTGATATATGAATGTGATTATGAAAATGGAATGTTAAATAGGTGAGAGGTGACTAACACCGAATCATAGCCCAACTCTTTGTAGGATAGTCACGATGAGAGAAAGGTAAGAATTAAATAATAAATGAAAAAGTGAAAAATTTACTATGATTTTTAGGTAATTTGGGTCGTGACAATTTTTGGTATCAAAGCTAAGTTGGCCTGATATGAGTCGGTGTTAGTGGTTAAGAAAGTTTACATCCCAATGTACTGTGCATTGTTTAGATACAATTGTGTATATCGAGATGGAATTGCAGCTAAGAATTTGGTTTTGAATGCAAGAATATAATTATTAACTGATAGCCGCTATGGTAGAGGGGAGAGTACACGAGCTCGAGGCCGTAGAGGTAGGCCTGAGAGTCGTACTGAGTCGTCACATGAGATTCAAGATGAGATCGAGGTGGATGCTGATGTTGAGCATGCCCTACATAGTCTGACAGAGAGATCGAACAGTATTGAGACATGCTTCGCGAGGTTGAAGCGGAGTGTGAAGAATATTATGAAGCTATTTGCTCAAGGTATGCATGAGATTTGAGGGTGAGTCGAAGCATTGGTGGAAGTCCACTCAACCCATATTAAGAGTTAGACATCCAGAATAGACATGAGAACATAATTCTAGATGTATTCCAGTGACAGAATATCTCAGACACTGCTTAAAGGAAATTACAGATAAAATTCTTTACTCTGACCAGAAGAACTAGTTGATTGACGAGTATGAAACTCAGTTTATATTCCTGGGTAGGTATGACACTGACACTATGAACAGTGAGGTCGAAAAGTCTGAAAGTTCATGGAAGGGCTCAGATTGTCAATTAGTGTTTGATTGACCCCGTTAGATATCACTACCTATGTCGAGGCAATGAGCAAACTACAGTTGTGTGAATAAGATCATGAGCTGTACGTCTCTAAGATTGGAAAAGGTAGTAAGGCCCGAAATAGAGATAGAAGAGAATAAAGAATGACAGAGATGTCAGAACGAGAAAAAGGTATTTTGGTAAAAGATTAGAGTTGATGACTCACGGAGTACAATGATTGGTAAGGCCCCAGTGTATCCAATTTCAGCACTTTTGAGGGGTATTGTGATTTGAGGACCCAGACGTACTACGAAACAGTGTAGGATGTGTGGTAGTTACCACGAAAATAAGATGTTGGACGAGGACGAGTGTATGCCTTAGACCAGGACACTATTGATGTTTCATCAGATATGGTGGAAGATACCGCACTGGTTGTAAATAATAAAGTAATTATTTTAATTGATCCTGGTGCCACGCATTTATTCATATCGCCTTCAGTTGCTTATAAGCTAGTGAAAGATGTGAAGCCTGTACCCTTAAGTAAGATGATGATAGTTAGCTGATTATCAATAACTGAATATGGGTATATGGATTGTAAATTGAAAACGGGGGAAAAAGGATATGTCAGCCGATTTTATTCAATGAAATATGAATAATTTTGAAGTAATATTTAAGAATGGATTGATTCGGCTGCAAACTATGATGTTTAGATTGCTATCCTAAGATAGTGATGTTTTCACCCCTGAAAAGTATACTGTAAGTTTTGACAAGTAATGAAAGAGTTTGTTATAAGTAATATATGAAAGGAGATAAGCTTTGAGATGTGATAGATCCTGAATACAAGATATATTGAATAAGAGGCGTATCTAAGGTAAGGATATCTTTGTAATACCCCGTATATGTATAATGGTAATGTGAATAATTGGATCAAATAATAGGAATGGACTTGTAATGTAAAGTATGATTGATGTAAGTCCATGGATTCAATGTATGTATGTGTAATATAAATTGTAACGTACATACAAGTTTCATTGAGTATGAATACGAAGAAATGAGTTCTAGCAAGTGATGGATGTGATTGAGACTCAAGATGAGTAGTGTGGTAAAATGGAATGGAGTTATGCTTCCATTTGGTTTTATGTAGCATGCCTTTGAACATACAATGAATGCACACAAGTTTCAATGTGCATAAGGTATGAATGGATGCCATTTTCAAGTTATAAAGGTGGATGGGTGAGAAAATGGCCATGGCAATAGATTGAGGGTGTGTTGGTATGAGTTGCAGCAATGAAACTGCAGGAAATCTGGAAAACATGAGGTCCAGATCGATCTCCTAGGATGAGAGATCGATCTGGAAGAGCCAGAATGCTCTGATTTGGGCGAAAGAATAGAGCAGATCGATCTCCAATGGAGCCAGATCGATCTGCCAAGCATTCTGTAAGTGAAAAGATCGATCCTCAAGCACCCAGATCGATCTCCTTAGCTCTCTGTTTGGGACCAGATCGATCTCATGCTTCGACAGATCGATCTCATGCTTCAACAGATCGATCTCATTGCTTCGACAGATCGATCTCAGGCTTAAAAATGCCGTGAAAAAGAGGGATTTTAAGGGACCAGATCGATCTCCTCAAGTCATTTCTATATAAGGAAAGCTGAAAAATCTGGAAATCTCGGAACCTCCCATTTTCAACCCAAAAACCCAACTTTCCCTCTCTAAAATCAGCCATTTTCAGTGAGATTTAGAGAGAGATCATTAGAGGCAAAGTTGTTCCTATCAAAGAGGAGAACAACATAGTGAGAGGGCATTTTCCCATTTTTGAAATTGAAAGAGTTGAGGGCATTACCAATTGGAGCAAGAAGAGAAATCATATTGGTAAGATTCTAACACTCCAATCCAAATGCATTAGCTATTTAATTGATTTTGGAGTTGATTGGTATGAGTATTGATGGATAAACTACCTAAGAATGTAGTGGAAGTGGTGTGACCTAGAAATCTAAAATGGGTATAGTGTGAGGATATGTGGGATTGAATGAGCTTATGATTTATGGCATGCTAAAGTTGTTATTGGGGTAATGTTTATGATTCTAGATGGTTAGATGGAATTACTTGGTGAGTTGGAAGAATTGTGAAAATGGATATGTATATGATTGATAAATGCCATAGTGAGGGAATTCATGGAATATGAACACTATGAGCTTAATGTCGATTTAACATCGATTTTGAATAAGTTAATAGGCCTAAGAAGATCCATAGACTCGAGTTATGGGTAAAGTAATGAAACGAGGCCGTATAAGCGTTAATAGAGGCTATAGGTTAAATTGACTATAGCAAGCGCAAGGGTTGCATTGTATGGATCGAATATAATGCGGGATACGATTTTGTGCAGTCCCCGAAGAGTTCGTTGAAGGCGAACCGAACCGTACGAGTAAGCAGCTTAAGGAAGTGGAATCACGCATCGCGATTCCAGGTAAGGGAATTTTGTGAGTATATAGAGATAGCTGCTCGTATTTTGAACTGGGTGAATATTGGGTCTTGTATGAAATGCATGAATTGCTCAAATAAATGATGGATGGTATTCGTGAATGATGACGAGTATATGCGTGGTTTTGGATTTGAAGTGGATTTTATGAAATGGGATAGTAAGGCTAATAAATGCATAAATCTAATGTTTTGATGTTTTTCCAAAACGAATTGCTTGGTTTTAAGCAAGCTCGTAGATAGGACGGCTAGTATTATATGGTTGTTGTGGAAAAACATTTGTGAGTGCTAAACCCGAATTGCCGGGATTGATGAATTGTATATGAGCCGCCTATCACACTTGTATGACATAAATCGCGCTAGAGCCTCGCTCGCGCTGGATTTCTATGTTTTCATTTGTATGAAACGTGCTGGAACCTAGCTCGCACCTTGATTTGGAAACTATAATGATATTTATAAACCGTACTGGAGCTTCTGCTCGTACGTGGATTTTGAGTGGTTGTCTTATGAGTATAACCGTACTAGAGCTATGCTCGTACGCGCCTCTTTATGAGAAGATGCATGATGCATGAGTCGTGCTAGAGCTTTGCTCGCATAATTTTGCACAATGGGATACGTATAAGGTTGTGAAAGTGGGTAAGATCCTTAAGCCTTACATCCTTAAGCTAACATCCTTAAGCCCAAAGAGGCGGGGAGGCTCTGTTAGGCGGGGAGGCTCTGTTCGGTGGGGAGGCTCTCTTACGGTGGGATCCTTAAGCCAACATCCTTAAGCCCAAAGAGGCGGGGAGGCTCTGTTAGGCAGGGAGGCTCTCCTACATGGGTACGGTAAGATCCTTAAGCCCTACATCCTTAAGCTAACATCCTTAAGCCCGAGGAGGCAGGGAAGCTCTGTTAGGCGGGGAGGCTCTGTTCGGTGGGGAGGCTCTCTTACGGAAAGGATCCTTAAGCCCTACATCCTTAAGCTAACATCCTTAAGCCCGAGGAGGCAGGGAGGCTCTGTTCGGCGGGGAGGCTCTCCTTCACAAAATATGGAATACTCTTGGTATGGGGTAGATAAGACCTAGGAATGGCATCCCCGATCACGATATGAGTTGCGGAGTACGCTGTACCGTGTATATCACATGGAGTACGATGTACCGCATGATGGTTATGTGATGAGAAAGTCTGGCGAGGGATAATCCATCTTCGTGCCAGCATGATACCCCGCACACCTGGATGCGTGTGGTCTGGGATGATTTATGATGTAATGGTTCACATAGGCACTTTTGATATAGTGACCTAGATTTATACACATGCGTGAATTGTGGAATGTAAATGTGGTTGTGATTGTGAGTTGATTTGGTGGTGTTATGTTGTTGGTTCAAAAAGGAGGTTTCTAAATGAATTGCCCTTTTATGAATTTAAATGAGATTGAGCATGAGATGTTTTATACATGATGTCTCTACCATGTTTTATATGCCAATGCACATGATTTGATGCATGATATATATGTATATTCACATGGCATAGTTTTATTCCTCATGCTCCTACTATAAACGATTTATGCATAACACTATCAGCATGTAGATAGAGTAGTTATCTACCATGCTTGCATTATTGCCTTACTGAGCGTGTGGTTGCTCATCCCACTCTATTTTCCCCCCTACAGAGCGTGCATAGTAGCCCAGTGAGGACTGAGGCGTATTATTTTGGACTCCGCTGCATCTCCATCGCTAAGAGGTATATACACAGTGATTCTTTTTGTATCTAAACAATGTAAAAGCACAGTATTCTTTTGAGTTGTACTTATGGGGGATGTAGATGTCAGTAAAACATGTACTCGTATAAGTACACGATTAAATGCACATGTATGACATCGTTTTAATTAATTGAGAATGAATGAGATGTGGTGTTTATTATTGACTCACAGCCCAACAGTGTGTGGTGAGCTTAGTTCACGACTGGGTAAGGTAACAGTAAAACGCGAAAAATTTTCAGTGATTTCGGTTAAAGAGAATGGAATTGGGTCGTGACAGAGATTGGTATCAGAGCTGTGTTGGCCTGATGTGAGTCATTAATAAAATGTAGGAAAGTACATCCCCATAGTACTGTGCTTTTGTTTAGATATAACTGTGTATACTGTGATGGATTGAGCTTAATAAATTATTATAATACAGGGAGTTAGGCATTATGCCAGTTACACGCAAAGGTAGAGGGGCGAGAGCACGTGCTAGAGGCCGTAGAGGTAGGCCTGAGAGCCGTGCGGAGCCACAGACTGAGCAGGCTCCACAGAACCCTGCTGAGAGAGCAGGTGATACTGAGGCTCGCTTCGCTAGATTAGAGCGGAGTATTGAGAGTCTGGTGGAGATAGTCACGCAGGCCTTGGGCGCCGGTGACAGACGAGGTCCCGCAGCACAGCCTACTACGGAACAGGCAGCTGCAGAGGCGGAGAGACCTCAGACTGCTGAGACAGTTACAGTTACACCACCTCCAGCCCAGGATACAGATTCTCCTATCGCTCCACAGCAGAGCGGTAGTGATGTGGGTTATGACTGCGACTTGAGCAGGTTGCGAGAGTTTCAACAGCTGAAACCCCCAGTGTTCAGAGGGGTGAAGGACCCAGTGATTACGGAGGATTGGGTGTATGAGATGGAGAAACTGTATAGGTTTTTCCGATGCACTTCAAGTGAGAAGGTTGCCTTTGCCGTGTTTATGCTGAAAGGCGAGGCCGACCATTGGTGGAGGTCCACCGAGGTTATTTTGAGGGCCAGACACTCTGAGATCTCATGGGAGATATTTCTAGAGGCCTTCAGGAGACAATATGTCCCAGCTACTGCACAGAGGAGACTGCGGATGGAATTTATGAACTTGGTTCAGGGGAACCGTACTGTGGACGAGTATGAGTCCAAGTTTATGTCCTTGGGGAGATATGACCCGGACACGATGGGTAGTGAGACCCGAAAGATTCAGAAGTTCATAGATGGATTGAGATTGGCCATCCGGACTAAGCTAGCTCCCTTCGACATTGTGACTTATGAGGAGGCTGTACATAAGGCTCAGTTGTGTGAGCAAGACTTTGAGCGAAATGCCTCCGAGCTTGGGAGAGTCAGTGTCAGAAAGGACAGAGACCGGAAGAGATCCGGGTTTGAAAGAGTGGCCAAGAGAGATGGCCAAAGATTTTTCGAGAAGAGGCCAAAGATTGAGGAGGTGCGGGAGAGAGCTGCTAGACCTCCCGTATACCCAGCCTTGACTGCGCCAAGGGGCATGACTATTGGATGACCACGGCCTACTACTGATCAGTGTAGGAGATGTGGGAGATTTCATGGGAATAGGCCCTGTCTGATGACCCCTATGGTGTGTTTTAGATGCGAGAGACCAGGACATATGGCTAAGCATTGTCCTGAGAGGATGGAGATTGCCCCACAGAAGGGCAAGCAGCCTGAGGGAGCTCCAGTTGAGACAGCAGCCCCGAGGAGGAGGGCTACAGCTGAGGAAAAAGGGAAACAGGCTGCGGGTGTGAGCAGAGGAAGGGTGCACGCACTGGACCAGGACACTGCAGACGCATCGACGGATGTGATTAAAGGTACCATCCGAATCTTTGATTTAGAAGCATTGGTATTATTTGATCCTGGTGCCACGCATTCTTTCATATCACCTTCCTTTGCACATAAATTGTTGAAATATGTGAAACCAACATTGTTGGATAAAATGTTGATGATTTCCACACCCATGAATGATAGTCAATTGACTGAGCATGTATGTAGGGATTGTAAATTAAAGATAGAGGGGAAGGAAATGATAGCCAATCTGATTTTATTAAATATGAATGATTTTGATGTAATTTTGGGAATGGATTGGTTGGCTACCAATCGTGTTGTGATGGATTGTCATGCCAAAACATTGATGTTTTCAGGATTAGACAATCTTATTATAAACTTTGATGAAAAGAAATGATATGGAATTAGCATGGTTGTTGTAAATAAAAGGAGTATGACTTTAAATTCATATTGCTTGAGAGATAAATTTATTGTTTTTTTGATAAATGATGAATGTGGAGTGATGGTTTATGTTACTAACGACGGAGAGGATAATGTGAAGGGTTCATTGCATACGTGGTCGATATAGATGAGGCACACCCGGAATTGAAAGACATACCCGTAATTACGGATTACCCTGATGTCTTTCCGGATGAATTACCAGGACTACCACCTGAAAGGGAAATGGAATTTTACATTGAGTTAGTGCCTGGTACAGAGCCGATATCGAAGCCACCCTATAGAATGGCTCCGATAGAATTGGAAGAGCTGAAGAAACAGCTGCAAGAGTTGTTGGAGAAGGGGTTTATTAGACCGAGTGTCTCACCTTGGGGAGCACCGGTTCTATTTGTAAGGAAGAAGGATGGAAGCCTCCGACTGTGTATAGATTACCGATTGTTGAATAAGGCCACCATTAAGAACAAGTACCCCCTTCCAAGAATCGATGATTTGTTGGTTCAGCTCCAGGGAGCCGAAGTATTTTCTAAGATAGATCTGCGGTCAGGGTACCATCAGTTGAGGATCAGGAGTGGAGATGTACCCAAGACAGCATTTCGTACCCGTTATGGCCACTACGAGTTTTTGGTGATGCCATTCGGATTGACGAATGCTCCCGCAGCATTTATGGCATTGATGAATGATGTATTCAAGCCATACCTGGACAAGTTTGTGATTGTTTTCATAGATGACATTTTGGTGTATTCCAAGTCCAGGGAAGATCATGAGGAGCACTTGAGGATAGTTCTGCAGACCCTCCGAGAGAGAGAATTGTATGCCAAACTCAGCAAGTGTAACTTTTGGTTGGAACAGATCTCATTTCTGGGGCATGTTGTGTCTAAGGATGGGGTATCAGTGGATCCATCAAAGATAGAGGCAGTTGTGCAGTGGGAACTGCCCAAGACAGTAACTGAGATCAGAAGTTTCCTGGGATTGGCAGGATATTATCGGAGATTTGTAGAGGGTTTCTCCAGACTAGCTGCTCCGTTGACACGCCTCACGCGTAAAGATGTTAAGTTTACATGGGATGAGGCATGTGAGAGGAGTTTTGGGGAGCTTAAGCGTCGATTGACGACTGCTCCAGTTCTCACCATTTCTACCAGCTCAGGAGGATTCTCGGTGTATACGGATGCATCACACCAGGGACTGGGCTGTGTGCTTATGCAGGATGGGAAGGTAGTTGCCTATGGATCTAGACAGTTGAAAGATCATGAGAGGAACTACCCGACATATGATTTAGAGTTGGCGGCCGTAGTATTTGCTTTGAAAATATGGCGCCACTATCTCTATGGTGAGAAATTTCAGGTGTTCACAGATCATAAGAGCCTTAAGTACCTGTTCTCGCAGAAAGAGCTGAATATGAGACAGAGGAGATGGCTCGAACTCCTGAAAGACTATGATTGTGAAATCATGTACCACCCGGGTAAGGCAAATGTAGTTGCCGATGCTTTGAGTAGAAAGAACCTTGGGTTGGTGTCTTATATGATAGTACGGGAACATGAGTTGTTAGAACACTTTGCGAACCTCAGTTTGGATGTAACCCCACCTGGATCTGAGAGACTTGAGATCATGGCTAGTTTGAGACTAGAGCCAGAGTTGATTGGCCGTATTCGGCAAGCCCAGCAGAGCGATCGACGGTGTATCGATTGGCTGAGGCAGATACAGACAGGTGTGGGTAGTGATTTTGAGCAGGGTGCTGATGGCTTATTGAGGTTCAGAGGCAGAGTATGCGTTCCCAGGGATCCTGAGATCAGGAAAACGATTTTATCAGAGGCTCACTCATCGAAGTATACGATACATCCGGGAAGTACCAAGATGTATCAAAACCTTCGGAAGGTTTATTGGTGGTCTGGAATGAAAAGAGACATTGCTGAATATGTCGCTAAGTGTCTCGTTTGTCAGCAAGTGAAGGTAGAGCATCAGAAGCCTGCAGGATTATTGCAGCCTCTACCGATACTGACATGGAAGTGGGAGCATGTCACCATGGATTTTGTGATGGGGTTACCGAGGACCCGTAGAGGTCATGATGCCATATGGGTTATTGTGGACCGGTTGACTAAGTCCGCCCATTTCTTGGCTATGAGAGCTACCGATACACTGAGTCAGTTGGCGAACCTGTATATTCGAGAGATAGTATGGCTACATGGTGTACCAGTGAGCGTTGTTTCTGATAGGGATGCCCGCTTCACTTCCCATTTCTGGGAACACTTTTAGGAAGCGCTGGGGACCCGATTGAGTTTTAGCACCGCTTTTCATCCTCAGACAGATGGGCGGTCAGAGAGGACTATACAGACCCTTGAGGATATGTTGAGAGCGTGTGTGCTGGATTATAGAGGCTCCTGGGATGACCACCTGCAGTTAGCCGAGTTCGCTTATAATAATAGCTATCATGCTAGTATCGGGATGGCACCCTATGAGGCATTATACGGGCGTAGATGCCGTTCCCCCATTGGATGGGATGAGGTTGGTGACAGACAGATTTTCGCTCCGGACTTAGTGCAGCAGGCATCTGAGGACGTCCAGTTGATATGTGAGAGATTACGGACAGCTCAGAGCCGACAAAAGAGTTATGCTGACAAGAGGCGAAGACCACTGGAGTTTGATGAGGGTGAGTCGGTGTTTCTGAGGGTATCACCATCGAAGGGTATTATGAGATTTGGTAAGAAGGGCAAGCTGAGCCCTAGATATATCGGACCCTTCGAGATTTTAGAGAGAGTGGGAGAAAAGGCGTATAGATTGGCATTGCCACCGGACTTGGCGAATGTCCACAACGTCTTCCACGTCTCGATGCTTCGGAAGTATCACCCAGACCCGACACACGTGATAAGATATAAGCCGTTGGAGCTCCATGAGAGTATGACGTATGTTGAGAAGCCGGTTCGGATATTGGACAGAAAAGAGAAAGTGTTGCGGAATAAGACAATTCCCTTGGTGAAAGTTCTTTGGCAACACCACACGGCGGAAGAGGCCACGTGGGAATTGGAAAACTTGATACGGGAGAAGTACCCCCAACTTTTTGAAGAGTGACTTGGTTCTAATTTGGAGGACCAAATTCCTTGAAGGAGGGGAGAATGTAAGACCCCGTATATGTATAATGGTAATGTGAATAATTGGATCAAATAATAGGAATGGACTTGTAATGTAAAGTATGATTGATGTAAGTCCATGGATTCAATGTATGTATGTGTAATATAAATTGTAACGTACATACAAGTTTCATTGAGTATGAATACGAAGAAATGAGTTCTAGCAAGTGATGGATGTGATTGAGACTCAAGATGAGTAGTGTGGTAAAATGGAATGGAGTTATGCTTCCATTTGGTTTTATGTAGCATGCCTTTGAACATACAATGAATGCACACAAGTTTCAATGTGCATAAGGTATGAATGGATGCCATTTTCAAGTTATAAAGGTGGATGGGTGAGAAAATGGCCATGGCAATAGATTGAGGGTGTGTTGGTATGAGTTGCAGCAATGAAACTGCAGGAAATCTGGAAAACATGAGGTCCAGATCGATCTCCTAGGATGAGAGATCGATCTGGAAGAGCCAGAATGCTCTGATTTGGGCGAAAGAATAGAGCAGATCGATCTCCAATGGAGCCAGATCGATCTGCCAAGCATTCTGTAAGTGAAAAGATCGATCCTCAAGTACCCAGATCGATCTCCTTAGCTCTCTGTTTGGGACCAGATCGATCTCATGCTTCGACAGATCGATCTCATGCTTCAACAGATCGATCTCATTGCTTCGACAGATCGATCTCAGGCTTAAAAATGCCGTGAAAAAGAGGGATTTTAAGGGACCAGATCGATCTCCTCTTGGACCAGATCGATCTCCTCAAGTCATTTCTATATAAGGAAAGCTGAAAAATCTGGAAATCTCGGAACCTCCCATTTTCAACCCAAAAACCCAACTTTCCCTCTCTAAAATCAGCCATTTTCAGTGAGATTTAGAGAGAGATCATTAGAGGCAAAGTTGTTCCTATCAAAGAGGAGAACAACATAGTGAGAGGGCATTTTCCCATTTTTGAAATTGAAGGAGTTGAGGGCATTACCAATTGGAGCAAGAAGAGAAATCATATTGGTAAGATTCTAACACTCCAATCCAAATGCATTAGCTATTTAATTGATTTTGGAGTTGATTGGTATGAGTATTGATGGATAAACTACCTAAGAATGTAGTGGAAGTGGTGTGACCTAGAAATCTAAAATAGGTATAATGTGAGGATATGTGGGATTGAATGAGCTTATGATTTATGGCATGCTAAAGTTGTTATTGGGATAATGTTTATGATTCTAGATGGTTAGATGGAATTACTTGGTGAGTTGGAAGAATTGTGAAAATGGATATGTATATGATTGATAAATGCCATAGTGAGGGAATTCATGGAATATGAACACTATGAGCTTAATGTCGATTTAACATCGATTTTGAATAAGTTAATAGGCCTAAGAAGATCCATAGACTCGAGTTATGGGTAAAGTAATGAAACGAGGCCGTATAAGCGTTAATAGAGGCTATAGGTTAAATTGACTATAGCAAGCGCAAGGGTTGCATTGTATGGATCGAATATAATGCGGGATACGATTTTGTACAGTCCCCGAAGAGTTCGTTGAAGGTGAACCGAACCGTACGAGTAAGCAGCTTAAGGAAGTGGAATCACGCATCGCGATTCCAGGTAAGGGAATTTTGTGAGTATATAGAGATAGCTGCTCGTATTTTGAACTGGGTGAATATTGGGTGTTGTATGAAATGCATGAATTGCTCAAATAAATGATGGATGGTATTCGTGAATGATGACGAGTATATGCGTGGTTTTGGATTTGAAGTGGATTTTATGAAATGGGATAGTAAGGCTAATAAATGCATAAATCTAATGTTTTGATGTTTTTCCAAAACGAATTGCTTGGTTTTAAGCAAGCTCGTAGATAGGACGGCTAGTATTGTATGGTTGTTGTGGAAAAACATTTGCGAGTGCTAAACCCGAATTGCCGGGATTGATGAATTGTATATGAGCCGCCTATCACACTTGTATGACATAAATCGCGCTAGAGCCTCGCTCGCGCTGGATTTCTATGTTTTCATTTGTATGAAACGTGCTGGAACCTAGCTCGCACCTTGATTTGGAAACTATAATGATATTTATAAACCGTACTGGAGCTTCTGCTCGTACGTGGATTTTGAGTGGTTGTCTTATGAGTATAACCGTACTAGAGCTATGCTCGTACCCGCCTCTTTATGAGAAGATGCATGATGCATGAGTCGTGCTAGAGCTTTGCTCGCACAAGTTTGCACAATGGGATACGTATAAGGTTGTGAAAGTGGGTAAGATCCTTAAGCCTTACATCCTTAGGCTAACATCCTTAAGCCCAAAGAGGCGGGGAGGCTCTGTTAGGCGGGGGGGCTCTGTTCGGTGGGGAGGCTCTCTTACGGTGGGATCCTTAAGCCAACATCCTTAAGCCCAAAGAGGCGGGGAGGCTCTGTTAGGCAGGGAGGCTCTCCTACATGGGTACGGTAAGATCCTTAAGCCCTACATCCTTAAGCTAACATCCTTAAGCCCGAGGAGGCAGGGAGGCTCTGTTCGGTGGGGAGGCTCTCTTACGGAAAGGATCCTTAAGCCCTACATCCTTAAGCTAACATCCTTAAGCCCGAGGAGGCAGGGAGGCTCTGTTAGGCGGGGAGGTTCTGTTCGGCGGGGTGGCTCTCCTTCACGAAATATGGAATACTCTTGGTATGGGGTAGATAAGACCTAAGAATGGCATCCCCGATCACGATATGAGTTGCGGAGTACGCTGTACCGTGTATATCACATGGAGTACGATGTACCGCATGATGGTTATGTGATGAGAAAGTCTGGCGAGGGATAATCCATCTTCGTGCCAGCATGATATCCCGCACACCTGGATGCGTGTGGTCTGGGATGATTTATGATGTAATGGTTCACATAGGCACTTTTGATATAGTGACCTAGATTTATACACATGCGTGAATTGTGGAATGTAAATGTGGTTGTGATTGTGAGTTGATTTGGTGGTGTTATGTTGTTGGTTCAAAAAGGAGGTTTCTAAATGAATTGCCCTTTTATGAATTTAAATGAGATTGAGCATGAGATGTTTTATACATGATGTCTCTACCATGTTTTATATGCCAATGCACATGATTTGATGCATGATATATATGTATATTCACATGGCATAGTTTTATTCCTCATGCTCCTACTATAAACGATTTATGCATAACACTATCAGCATGTAGATAGAGTAGTTATCTACCATGCTTGCATTATTGCCTTACTGAGCGTGTGGTTGCTCATCCCACTCTATTTTCCCCCCTACAGAGCGTGCATAGTAGCCCAGTGAGGACTGAGGCGTATTATTTTGGACTCTGCTGCATCTCCATCGCTAAGAGGTATATACACAGTGATTCTTTTTGTATCTAAACAATGTAAAAGCACAGTATTCTTTTGAGTTGTACTTATGGGGGATGTAGATGTCAGTAAAACATGTACTCGTATAAGTACACGATTAAATGCACATGTATGACATCGTTTTAATTAATTGAGAATGAATGAGATGTGGTGTTTATTATTGACTCACAGCCCAACAGTGTGTGGTGAGCTTAGTTCACGACTGGGTAAGGTAACAGGAAAACGCGAAAAATTTTCAGTGATTTCGGTTAAAGAGAATGGAATTGGGTCGTGACAATCTTTGATATGTAAAGTAATTTGGATTAAGCGATATGTAGTGAATATGAATTGCGGCCAAGGATAAGAGGAGGATATATCCATAACCAGTCTATGTGGTTAAGTCTGAGGGTTAATAAAGGTATTTCAAAATACCTCCCCACATGAAGACTTGACAGCGTCTAGAAACGCACACATAACCTATAAATTGAAATCAACAGTCATAATATATATACATTTAAAATTTGGGTACCTTTACTGGTACGATAAAGAAATATAGAATTCGATTAATCATGAAGGTTTAAAAAAAATAATTAAAATTTTATAAAAGCTGTTAATATAAGAAAAAGGAAATGACGTGGGTTAGTATCTTGAACGGAAGCGATTTCAAAATGACATTATACATTTATGCATACATAGGTCAAGGATATGGGTGATTGAAATATTTAGTGGAACTCAACTACGATGAGGTATTTAAACCTTACCTGGACCGATTGGTTGTCATCTTTAGCGATGACATTTTAATGTATTCGAAGTCTAGGGAAGAGCATGAGTAGCAACAGGAAACTGTCTTATAGACGAGTTGTTGAGAGTTTCTCGAAATGGGCTGCTCAGTTGACACATCTTGTTCGGAAAAGATTGTATGTCAGTAGGATGATAAGTATGAAAGTAGCTTCGGTGAGTTTTGGTATATTGAAGTAAGAAACTGACCACTGTAATTATTCTCACCATAACCAACAGCTCAAGAGGTTTCAGTATGTATGGATACCTCAAAATAAGGATTGGGCTGTGTATTGATGTAAAATTGGAAGATAGTCATTTATGGATCCAGATAGTTCAAGGACCATGAGAGAAACTATCCGACCCATGATTTAGAGTTGGCAGCCGTAGCGTTTACACTAAAAGTATGGCGCCACCACTTAAATGGTAAGAAATTTTGAGTATGCACTGATCGTAAAAGCCCCGAGTATCTGTTTTCACAGAAAGAGTAGAATATGAGATAACCAAGAGGGTTAGAGCTTCTAAGGATTATGATTGTGAACATTGTACCACCTAGGAAAGGCTAATGTAATGGCTGATGCCGTGAGCAGAAAGAGCCTCGAGATGGTATTACATATGATGGTCAGGGAGCGTGGGCTACTAGAGCAGTTGTGAGCCTCAGTAGTGATGTGATCCCTTCTGATGATTACAATGATTGTGTGACAGCTAGCCTGAGGTTAGAACCGGATTTGTGTGATATGGTATCGATGGTGTGGGTCAGATTCAAAAAGGTACAGTGACAAAGTTCACAAAGAGTAATGATGGCTTACAGAGGTTCAGAGATAATATAAGTGCTCCCCAGGACTACAGTTGATGAGATAGTGTTATTGTCAGAAGCTCACTCTTCGGGATATACAGTGCATCCGGGAAGTAATAAATATATCAGAATCTCTGAAAAGGGTATTAGTGGTCAGATATAAAAAAAAAAGACATTGTAGAGATTGTGGAAAAGTGTCTGGTATGTTAGCAGATTAAGGTAGAGCAAAAGAAGTTGTAGGGTTATTGCAGCCTCTATCTATATTGACACGAAAATGGGAACAAGTTACCATGAATTTCGTGATGGGTTACAGAGGACCCGGATAAATCATGAGGCTATCTGGGTGATAGTCGATAGATTGATTTAGTTTACCCACCTTCTGGCTATGGAAATCCTCAGATACTCTAAGTGCGTAGGCAGAGTTATATGTAAGGAAGATTGTAGAACATTATGTAGCGTTCCAGTGAGCATGGTACCAGATAGGGATTCCCGCTTCACTTCCCACTTTTGGGAATATTTTTCAGGAAGCTATGGGAACTCGACTAAGTGTTAGCACAGCTTTCCGTCCTCAGACAGATGGTCAGTCAAAGGGGACTGTACAGGTTCTGGAGGATATGATAAGAGTGTGTGCCATTGATTTTATAAGCTCTTGGGATGATCAGTTGTTACTAATCGAATTCGCCAATAATGACAGTTGTCACTTGAGTATCAGGTTGACTTTATATGAGGCATAGTATGGCCGTAGGGGTTGTTCCCCGACTTGGATAAGAAGAAGTGGGTGACAGATAGAGAATTATTCCCGAATTGGTAAGACAAACCTCTGAGAATGTTTAGTGGATTGTGAGAGATTAAGAACACCTCAGAGCAGACAGAAAAGCTATGCTGACAAGAGACGAAAAACCATTGGAATTCACCGAGGGTGAATTAGTATTGTCGAGAGTTATTTGTCCTAAGGGCATAAGGACATAACAAGGTTCGGAAAGAAGGCAAATTGAGTTTCATTAGATTGAATCTCTTGAGAGATTGGACAAAGTGGGAGATAAGGCCACAGGTTGGCGTTACCACCTGAATTAGCAGGCATCCACAATGTGTTCTATCTTATGATGCTTCGAAAATACTATCCGGACTTAGCATATGTGATCGAATATGAGCTGTAGTAGCTCCATGAAAGTATAACGTATGAAATCGATTTGGGTCTTAGATGGAAGGAGAAAGTCTTGAGGTTTAAGATGATCTCCCTAGTAAAGTCCTTTGGTAGTATTACACTTCGAAAAAAGTCACATGAGAATTAAAGAGTATGATGCGATAGATGTACCCGGAGTTGTTTACATACCCATTTGACTTGGTTCTAATTTAGAGGACCAAATTTCTTAAGTGGGGAGATTGTAAGACCCGATTTTATTCAAAACACGAAATGAGAAAAAAATCAAATGAAGGATTGAAATGGAATTCCCGAACACGCTGAAGGGTAAAACGGTCAAAAGACAGAAATTCAGTATTAATCGTGACAAAAATATTTCATTAAAAATATGGGATTGATAAATCTTGTTTAATAACAAAGAAATAATCAAATTTCAGATTAAATTGATTAATATATGAATTTATTAGAATTAACTGAAATTTTCACTTCGAGAAATTACCTCGAAAATAATCGAAAAATATATCGAAAAGATGAAATAAGACCGATAAATTCATTTATAAATTAAATGAATTAAATAAGAATTTTTTTGGGATATTTTGATTTTTAATATATTTTAATGGATTAAAATAATATTAAAAATAAATTATAAATAAATAAATAAATAAGAAAATTTTCGCTAAAACGCGAACTGAAGAAACAAAAAACGAAGCAGGAAATTGAGGGAGTCGGTTCCCTCACCGACGGCTACCGGGAAGAGACGCCGAGGAAGCCAGGTGAGGCAGCTGAGCCACCACCGGCACCAACGAAGCGGCAAACGGGGGCTGGTGGAAGGAAACCGACGAGAGGAGAGAAAACGAGGAACCCGGTGATCGGCGACGATCTAGGCCCAGCCACAGCCAATCGAAGGAAGCCCACGCGAAGACTGACCGATCAGCAGCTGAATCGGCCGGATTGACGACGGCTAGCACCAAAAAATGACAAGAAAAGAAAAGCACCGACGTTGAAAAAGAGAAGAGTCGGACCGGCCACTTTTCGGCCAGCTATGGCGAAACCGAGGGCAGATCCGTGCACCGGATGACCCCGCGAAACGTCTGGCTACAGAAGCGGGTGGAGAATCGGTCGACGAAGCCCTAAACTGGCCGAACCAGAATGAACCGGCTAGACCGAATCGGTTTGAACCGGACTGAATCGGTTCAACCAGAAAAGAAGGAAAAGAAAGAGAAAAAGGGAAAAAGAAAAAGAGGAAAAATTGGGAAAAAATCCTAGTGATGTAATCGAGCTACGGGTAAGTCGGTAAGCGGTCGAAATTGACCGATTTAAATTTTAAAATATTTAATTTGATTAATATCCAACTGAAAATTGACCCAAAAATATATATAATTGTGTAGCTCGACAATTGACGTTAAACGAGGACTCGAGTCAGCCTCAATTTGCGTATTATCATGGAATCTCAGGTAAGTAACCCTTGGGATGCCTTTCTTGGGATGCATTTCTTGATGCATTCAAGACTTACTATATTCCACGCACTGCTCAAAAAAATATGCAGACGAAATTTTTGAATCTGGTTCAGGGAAGCATAACGGTGGATGAGTATGAGAACCAGTTCACCAACCTGAGGAGGTACCAACTTGAGACAATTAGGGACCTCGAGTATCGTACCGAGAGATTTTTGGCAGGCTTGAGATCGGGGATCCTTGATAGATTGCTAGACTCCGAATCACAGATTTTAAGGATGCCTTGGGACGGGCTCAAGAAATTGAGAGAGGCCTGGATGTGACTCAAGCAGAGTATGGGTCCAAAAGTAAAGACAGTGATAAAGGAAAGAGAAAAAGGGCATCCTGATTTGAAATGAACCGGGGTCAACCTAAGAGACAACAGAATGACAAGTTTCGAGTGAGGGCTGGTAAGCCCAAGACCCCTATTGATAGTACAGACACCACCGAGGCCCCAAGATTGAATTACGACGATGCAAGGACTATGGCCAGCCGTATGGTGGACCTTGCCACTGTGTCACGGGTGCTTGCTTTAGATACGGAAAGGTAAGCCACTAGATTAAAGACTATCCATAGATGAGACCTATTGAGCTTCGGGAACAGCCAAGGCAAATTGAGGGACAAGCTCCTCAAATACAGGCCCCACAGGGAAGGGTCATAGCCACAGACAAGGGCAAGAAGCCTGTCTCATAGGGATGTGTGTTTGCCATCGACAGGGAGACATCTGACACCTCCTCTGAAACTATTAGAGGTATGCTCCTTATCTGTAATCATGAGGCACATGTTTTATTTGACCTAGGTTCCACACACTCCTTTATTTTCCCGTAATTTGCACATAAATTTCATCTAGAACCTGAGCCTCTAGATCACATGTTGTACATAAGTTGAAACACCCCGAAAGTGTGGGAAAAATAGGTTAATTTAAACTTTTCTAACTTTTACTTATGTTGTATTCCTATCAGTGTCGAATACTTAACCAATTTATTTTACAAAATATTCAGCAGCATAATGGCTGCAATTAGACATAACCCATCCTGCAAATTGTAAACACAGTTTATAATTCACAATCAAGTTGATTTTAATCTCCTTTCTTAGTCATCAACACATCTCATCATCATAGCAAGACATCAACAATATTAAGTTATATTCATATCATTAACTGTGTAGTTACAACACTGTCTATCAACAATTACCTAATTTACATCCCAAAAACATCCTTTACAATAGTAGTCTATGCTTTACATAAGTATACCTCGCTTATACAAAAGAAGTCCAAAAGAGGGTCGGGATTTGCTCGTCCACAACCACTGCTCAGCATATATAAGTGTGATCACTGGAAGTAATCTTAAAAGGGGGGAAAAGAGGGAGATCAACTCTTCAAGCTCAGTAAGTAATGCATTAAAGTAGTGAGAAGTGTAATATCGAAAAATAATAGGCTTTACGCTCATAGAGAAATGATCAATATATTCGCATACTTTCTCAAAAATGCATTCTTAATTTCAAAACTAAATTAAATCAAATATAGTATGAAGCTTATAATTTCTTAAAAATAAAAACAAAACATATATCAGAACTTAGCCTCCAAAGCTGATTCAAAATCAAACGGATACAACACTTACCATTCAAATCGGAACAGATACTAAACTTAATATTTCGATGTCAAAACGAATACGAAACTTATCACTTTTCATTTAATCAGACATATAAGTCATAGAGACTAGGCATTTGCATGTGTTAATCAGAAGTCATGTTCACTTAACATCGAAAGTACCAATGTCCATGGTAGGAGGACTGCAGACTGGATCAAGGTCGTATAGCGCCCTACGCCACTAAACAAACATATTCAAAACAGAGGGTGGCGAGTAAAAATTGCTCCGTGTAACCCAAATATCCGGCATGCAATCACAAGGGACTAATTGCACGCAAGTGGCCAAAAGCAATGCACGTGGTTTGGCATGTAACCACAAGGGACTAAACGTACCCTAGTGTCCAAAAGCAATACACCACAGTGGTCTAAACTCCACACGGGCTCCGAATGGCATAAATATCTAACGTGGGACTGGCATGCAATCACGAGGGACTAAATGTACCCAAGTACCCAAAAGCAATGCACCACTATAGCCCAAACTCCAACTCGAACTAATCATGACAAATGTCCAGATTTATATATTGCCTTAGTCTCGAAAACAAAACTTTTAAAGTTCTTTCTCGGGCTTATAACCTATAAGTTCATGAAAATCGAGTTTAAATTAAAATCTCTTGTGACTTAAAACTTATTCATAAAATGTGACTTTTGTGTGGCACTTTGGTCCCGCGGGATTCAAGAGGTGGCCCCCACAATCATATTTAAATTTACTTTCACATGTCACAAATCATTTTCCAAATATCAAAACACATATAACTATCTTTTCTAATACTTATATACAAATTAGATATCAAAACTTTCAAACATAAACATATTTAAAAACCATTAGAAAACATGTTGAAAACATGCATGGATTGGTTCGGAGAAAGGGCTTTTTCTTCGGTTTATATAGAAAAGTAGCTTTACAAATGCAAAAAGTCTTTCTTTCTAATCCCTTGGCATACAAACAAATTTCTTAGTTCAAGTAGGTTGTTTGAAAGCTAACACTACTTAGAACACATCCCTTACCTCTTTCGCATTGGTGCAGTGCAATATTATCGGGTTCTAAAGTCATCTCGATTAGCGTGTCGAATGCCCGAGCTGCCCAAAATAATATCAAATCATCAAATATAGGCCAATCTTACTATAACATATTTAAATATGTATTTACTTTCTTAAAATTGACCAAATCTTGACTTTTTCCCCAACTTTGTTCATTTTCTCGATTTTATCGATTTAAGCTCCAGTTTAAGCTATCCTTACAAATTTTATTATCCTAACTTCATATTCATCATCATAATGGCATAATACATCATTCACATACACCATTCATGCTTACCATTAAACCCATTTTGTCAAATTTCACACTTTTCGGTTTTTCGTTAAACTAAGCTTTAAACCAAAATTTTCGATATAATCTTTAACAATTATCAACCTTAAAACAACCCACATTACACCATAGACTCATAAATTCAATGTTGGCCAAATCCCTAAAGAGTCTTAAAATTATTTTGATCAATTCCATTCAATAACAAAAGTCCTAAAAATCACCAATCAAGAACATTGTTCATCATCTTCATCATTCATAAATTTTCTCTTACCTTTGACCAAAGATAATCACTCCAATAAATATCCAAATCAGCCTTAAACTAAAAATCCTCAATTTTACAACTTAGATTCACTCAAAACACAAGAAAAGTCAACTACATTCATAAAAATCCAAGCTTTCACTTACCCATGAATAAGGCAGTTCAGACCTCTGAGCTTCTCTCTAAGATTTCCCCTAGTATATGAACTTTGTTTTTGCCTAGATTTTTTATATGTGAGAGACCACTCATAGGGGAAGATTTTTCCCTTCTTGGCCGTTGCCTAAATCTGGATGGAAGGTCATCGGACAAATCCCTCAATATTGGTTATACACTACCGTTTCGGGAAAGAACAAAAGAGGAAGACAAGGCTGGTTCTCTCGGGTTAGGAGGGAAAATCAGTTGATTACAAAAGCATTGGTTAGTTTATTAAGTGAAATAATAATCTGGGGGAGATGGGAGCCATTGGATGAGAGAAGGGTAACAAATCCAAGGGTTATCATCAATGGTTTGTGACTTGGACTGGGAAGATTTTCTGCCCTATTTTGTAAAATCCTTAAAAATTATTTCTAATCCACTTTCTTCAAAATTTCCACTTCTACAATGTTATATTATGTCTCTAGTATCTCTCATAAAAATTTTAGGGTCACTTGGTTAAGAAAACTTCCCCGATTGAGCTCATTTTACTCGATTGGGTCAATACTGAGCAAAATGGCTTTAAGCTTTCGGTTTACTTTAAAAATTCATTTGAACACCAAAACCTCCTTATTTCCACTTGATTTTATTTTTACAAGTAAATATTGCCTTATACTAACTTCCCATGGTCTCAAAATAATTTTCTTGAATTTCTATAATTTATTTCCTTTACTAGGCCAATTTTTCACTTCTATTACTTTAGTTTTCACTTCCCAAAATCATTTCATGAACATATTTATAATCTTAATCGAATGCTCAAGTTCAGAGCCTTACCTCAATTTTTGTGCCACAAGGCCCTGTTCCATAATCCCGAGCGCTTAGATTACTTTGGGCCTGCTTAACATTATTCTGAATACTTGGTTATTTCTCAACTTTCATTTACTTACTACTGTGGAAATTTTGGGTTTTACATTTCCCCCCACCTTTAGAGAATTCGATCCCCTGAATTCAGGCTAGTCCATCGAATAACCGTGGGTAATTCTCTCTCATGTGGCTCTCTAGATCCCATGTAGCCTTTTCCGTCGAGTAGTGTTGCCAGAGAACTTTTACCAATAGAATCGTCTTAGATTGAAGTACCTTTTCTTTTCTATCAAGGATCCGGATCGCTTGCTCAACATAACTCATGTGCTCTCGAATCTCCAATGGTTCATACTTAATAACATGAGAAGGGTCTAGATAATACTTCCTTAACATGGAAACGTAGAAGACATCATGTATTCCTGAAAAATGTGGGGGTAGTGCAAGTCGATAGGCAACGTCTCCCACTTTCCCCAATATTTTGATTGGACCAATAAATTGAGGACTTAACTTTCTTCTCTTTCTGAAGCGCATGACACCCTTCATTGGACACACCTTTACGAATATAGAGTCCGCAACTTGAAATTCCAGAGGGCGTCTCCGCACATCTGCATAACTCTTTTGTGTACTTTATGCCTTCCTTAATCTATCACAAATAAGCTGAACACCTCTAGTTGCCTGTTCAACCGATTCGGGAGCAAGTATCTTCCTGTCACCCACTTATTTCCTTGCAATTGGGGACCTACATCTCCTGCCATACAGAGCTTCATACAGAGCCATTCCAATACTAGAATGATAATTGTTATTATAAGAAAATTATGCAAGAGGTAAATGATCAATCTATGAGCCCTTAAAGTACAATGCACATACCCTCAACATATCCTTTAATGTCTGAATGGTCATCTCAGACTGACCATCGGTCTAAGGATGGTTGGTAGTGTTCAAATTCAATCAAGATCTCACGGGTTCCTGAAAACAAGTCCAAAATCTCGATGTGAATCGGGGATCTCTATCAGAAGCGATGCTCATAGGTGCCCCATGCAAAAGCACTCCTTCTCTGACATACAAATTTGCTAGCCTATCCAGTGAATCAGTGCTCTTGATGACAAGGATGTAACGACCCTTGACCCTTGAAAATCGAGGAAATTATTTATTTATTTATTTAATTTAACCACTAATTCCCTTATTCACTTAAGTTGTATTCCTGTGTAGTGTCAAACACTTTTCCTAATTTTCTTTATTCGTAATTGTAATTAATTTTCATATTTTAACTTATACGGCCGATAAAATTTCGGCAGCACAACGACTTATATATTGGCCTACTCACCTGCAAATAAGTTGTTTTTGGGCAATCCTAGATATCCACAACTACCAAGCATACTTTCCAAATTCATCTTTACCACTCAATACATCTATTTCAATTTAATACTAGTCATCTCAAATATTATCTCAAAACATTATCCCAAAATAATAATGTTTACATCGTTCTTTACAAAATTACATCCCAACTGATATTTCCAATATATGTATGTGCATACAATTATGTCTGGTACAGGAATGTAAATGTATACCTTTCTGCGTGTACAAAAAGTAGCCTAGGGAGCTCTCCCCACCAGCCTACGTCGTGTACACCTACGGATCACTGCAAGTAATCTGAGAGGTAGAGGGGTGAGCTTTTGGGAAAAAGCCCAGTAAGAAGATATATTTAAAATGATTCTAGCAATTTAAATATGTATAAAACATGATAATGCGTATGATGATACTTTCTGAAACTAATAATAATATTCACAGATTAAGGAAAATTAGAAACATCAAGATTCAAAACGTAAATCTTTAGGTATTTGAACTTAACAGATATTACATAAAACTAGTCGTACATTCAGAATTCCAAACAGGAATACATATCAAATCACATACTACAAATTCGGTTCTGAAAACAGAGTTTAAATTTTCAAATTGAGACTACATCGGCCATATAATTATCATGTGACAATAACGAATTTATCACGTGGCAATAACCAATTTATCACGGGGCAAAATAACCCGATCATCCTCCGTAGAGGGAATTCAGGACCCAAGGGTAATTTCAGACGCCACAAAGGCGGGGTGCAGGCACAACGAAGGTGAAATACAGGTGCCACACAGGCGAAATACAGGCGCCACGAAGGCGAATTACAGGCGCCACGAAGGCGAAATACAGGCACCACGAAGGTGAAATACAGGCGCCACGAAGGCGAAATACAAGCGCCACAAAGGCGAATTACAGGCGCCACATAGGCAAAATACAGGCGCCACACAGGCGAAATACAGGTGCCACAAAGGCGAATTACAGGCACCACAAAGACGAAATACAGGCGCCACGAAGGTGAAATACAGGCGCCACAAAGGCGAAATACAGGCGCCACATAGGCGAAATACAGGCGCCACGAAGGCGAGTTCAGACGCCACACATGCGAAGTTGACAAGCGTAAGCATACAACGTACATGGCCCTTAGTCTCAAAACAACTATAGTTTTCATATACGAAAATATCGAAATAAATTCATCTTATTCGAAAGATCATTTTAAAAGACATGCTCATATTCCGAAATCAAATTCAGTTATATACAATTATTCAAAAACATAAACACAGAGAGCATAGTCTTGATCAGAAATATAATTTGGAAACATGCATGAAAATCATACTTCATGTCTTTGCAAGCTTTCTTTATAAAGTTTCGGTAAGTAACTATTACCATTTTAAATTATATCCCCTTACCTCGATCTATCGAAATCTCTGTGCTCGAGTGGTGACGTCTCTTAGTACCTCCCTTAATTCCTTCTATGATCACCTACAATGAAATCGTACACTTAGCACCCTATTCGTGCGAATTACCTGAATTGCGTTAAAATCGTAACCTATTCGTTACTACTGCGTGTGTATATATTATTGTACGTACCTAAGTCAACACGTACGTTTATATATTTTCCCTTACCACATATTATTTTGTATGTACAATTATTGACATACACCTTATTATATACCTCTACATGTATGTACACATAAATACATATATATACACTCCCATATGTATATATATATATATATATATATATATATATATATATATTTATTTGTTTTCACTCTTTTCCTATCTCATATATACATTCTTTGTATATATATATACTAGCACAAATTCATCCTATATACACCTATATGTATATGCATCTAATATATATATACATATATATATACACTCCTATATATATATTATTGTCTTCTATTTTTTTCTTATCACATATATATATATAAATATGTCCTTGTTTGTACATATACTAAAACACATTTATTTTATACAATCATTTGTATATACACCCAAGTATATACACATTTTTCATATACTCCTATATGTATATACACCTAAGTATATACTCATATTTATTTTATCATTGGCTTTCCTTATTCATTATCAAATATTGGTATATATTCTAACATACCCTTTCATTATACATACCTATATGTACATACCCAAATATATATATTTTTTTATTCACATAATTACATATATATATATATATTATCACTTGTCTCCATTATTCAATATCACAAATATATATATTTTTTTGCCTACTTCTCATCATTCCATTTTTAATCTAATTCAAACTATACTAGCATGCTTATACATGTATCACACATATATATTCATGTACATTAATACACATATATACATGTATGTATCTTACCTCTTTTCTCTTCCTTTTTTTTTCCAGCTTGCTTTTCTTCTCTCACGATTTTCTCCTTTCTTCCTCAATTGTTTCAATTTCCAGCCCCTGCCTCCTTCCTATTTTCTCCCTTCTTCCTCACGGTTCTGCTTCTCTCCCCTCAATTCCCCTTCCTCGGTTTCAATCTTCACTTTTCAGTCTTCTTCTTCCCTCAAGCCTCTCGGTTTCCCTCCATTTCCAGCCCATGTTTTCTTCCATGACCAAAACCCAGCTAACTCAACTCCATTTTCAGCCCTTCAATCTACTCCAATCCTTGTTGTTCTGCTTCGGCCTGCTTCAATCCTCAATCTCCCCTGCCTCGGTCTCGTTTCTGGCTTCAGCTTCAAACTCAGTCCACTTCAATTGAAGCCTCGGTTTGCTCTTTCCTTCAGCTCTTCCTCTCGATTTCTTCTGGCTTCAGCCTTCTTTTCTTTCTTCCTTCCCCCCTTCCCCGATCAGCTCTCCTGCTCCTGATTTGTTTTCCTGGTTCCCTTTTTCTCCTCTTCCCTCCTATTCCTTTCTTTCTTTTCTTTTCTTTTCTTCTCCCTGCCAGCCCTCTCCTTCTCCCTTCCTTTTCTTTTCTTCTCTTCTTTTCCCAGCCGAGCCACCCTTCTTCCCTTCTCTTCTTCTTCCTCTTCTCTTTTCTCCCCTTCGGTTTCCCGCCCAACACCCCTGTAAATTTGATTTTCCTCTTCTCTAAGCCAATTCCGTACATGTCATTTTATATATAATATTGTATTAATATATACATATATTATATTAATATGTAGATTATATTAATATATATATATACCTTAATTGTTTATTACATTTTTTTATTATTTTGTTTTTTTGTTTATTACTATATATTAAATTCTACACACTAAACAATATATATATGTTATATATATATTGTTATTCTTTTATTTAAATGTCTAGTATATATGTATATATATATATACATATTAACCTATGTATATATCTACATATTTACATTTTCTTGTATAATTTATCAAAAAACATAATATCATGCCTTCCATGAAATTTTCCTTATTCCGAAAATAAAATAGTATCGGGATTCCATCATTCTTCGTAAATTCTCGATACAAGTGTTTACATCAACAATTTTCAATTTAACAATTTAAAATTCTCTAATCCCTCCGTACTTGCATTCACCTTTTCACTCCTAATATCCTCGGGTTCCCGGTCATTCACAGGTTTCTCGGCCCCTATATTCTCGAGCCCTACAACGAACATCCACACTTCCATTAAAATATAATTTAATTAAACATAGGAAATTTGTGGGGTGTACAAAGGAAGTGGGCGCTCTTTGTCAGTGGGTCTACAATCACCCAGACTGCATCATGACCCCTTTGGGTCCTTGGTAATCCCATAATAAAGTTCATAGTAATGTGCTCCCATTTCCAAGTAGGTACATGTAATGACTTAAGCAAACCTGTTAGCTTCTGGTGCTCAGCCTTGATCTGTTGGTAAACTAAACATCTAGCCACAAAATCTACCATATCTCTCTTCATTCCTATCCACCAATACACCTTACAAAGATCATGGTACATCTTAGTACTACCTAGGTACATGGTGAATCGAGTAAAATAGGACTCTTTCAAAATATTCTGCCTCAGGCTGTCACCATGAAGTACACAAATACGATCTCGGAACCTCAATAATCCATCATCACTGACCGAAAGTCTGATTGTGATCTTTCCTCAGCTTGGATAACCATATCCAGTAACTTTAGTCGTTCCTCTGACCTTCCCTAATCTAATCCAAAATATTAGGCTCAATCAGTAGGCTAGCCATAAATCCATCCTCAATCTCATCCACACTGATCTTGAGTTTGGCGAACTGTCCCAACAAATCTCATTCTCTAATCATCATATAGGACACCATGCCCTTTCTACTGAGGACAATAGCTACCACATTTGCCTTGCCCGGATGGTACAAAATCTCGTAGTCATAATCCTTCAGGAGCTCTATCCATCTTCGTTGTCTCATATTAAGCTCCTTTTTATCAAAGATGTACTAAAGAATCTTATGGTCAGTGTAAATCTAAAATCTTTCGGCAAATATATAGTGTCGCCATATCTTTAGTGTAAAAATCATTGCAGCTAACTCCAAGTCATGAGTGGGATAATTACGCTGATGGTCCTTTAGCTGGCGGGATCTATAAGCAACCACTTGACCATTCTGCATCAACATGCAGCACAAAACCTTGGTAAGAGGCATCACTATACACTACAAATCCTCCTGAACCACTTGGAATGATCAAAACTGGGGCTGTGGTCAATCGGTGCTTGAGCTCTTGGAAGCTCTGCTCACACTGCTCAGACCATTCAAATGAGACATCTTTACGAGTCAACCTAGTCAGTGGAGCTGCAATCTGGAAAAATCCTTTAATAAACCTCTAATAGTACCCTGCCAATCCCAGGAAACTTCGAATCTCCATCACTGTCCTCGGTCTTTCATATTTCAGCACTGCATCCACCTTAGACGGATCCACAGATACCCCATCTTTAGATACAATGTGTCCGAGGAAGGCAATCTGTTCCAACCAGAAAGCACACTTATTGAATTTCCCAAACAGTTCCTTTTCACAGAGAGTCTGGAGCACTATCCTCAAATGTTGCTCGTGCTCCTCCTGGGACTTAGAATAAATCAAAATATCATTTATGAACATAATTACAAACTTGTCCAACAATTCCCTATAAACATCATTCATCAGATTCATAAAGGTAGCGGGGACGTTAGTCAATCCAAAGGGCATTACCAAGAACTCATAGTGCCCGTATCGGGTTCGAAAAGCTGTCTTCGGTACATCAGCTTCCTTAATCCTCAACTGATGGTAACCCGATCTTAAGTCTATCTTAGAGAAAACTGAAGCCCCTCTTAGCTAATCAAACAAATCATCAACTCTTCGCAAGGGGTGCTTATTCTTTATTGTTGCCTTATTCAACAGCCTATAATCAACACATAAGCGGAGGCTGCCATCCTTTTTTCTGACAAACAGTACCAGAGCACCCCATGGAGACACACTTAGTCTTACAAACCCCTTATCAAGCAACTCTTGCAACTGCTTCTTTAGTTCTTCCAATTCTACTAGTGCCATTCGATAAGGTGGCTTGAAATTGGGTTGAGTGTTAGGTACCAGATCAATGGCAAATTCAACTTCCCTCTTTGGTGGTAACCCCGGTAATTCATCCAAAAATACATCGGGAAACTCACACACAATTGGAACATCTTGGATACTTGGTGGTTCCTGACTAATATCAGAAATCAAAGCAACATAACCTTCACAAGAATTATACAATTAAAAATTTTTAAACACTTTTAACACTTATAATCACATAAAACTTTATACCATGCACTTTATTTCTCATTAATAAAACATACATTAAACTTTTCAGGTAAAGAGAAGGTTACGATCTTATTATAGTAGTCTAGACTTACACGGTTGGTAACTAACCAATTCATGCCTAAGATTACATCAAAACCCGACATATTTAATAAAATTAGATCTGCTAACAACTTCCTACCTCCTACCTTAATCTCACAATCTTTACACACCATATTAGTCAACTGTGATTCGTGCATGGGTGTACTGATACGTAACATATGATCCAAAGGTTTAGGTTCTAAGTATAGTTCTTGTGCAAACTGTGGGGAGATAAAGGAGTGTGTGGCTCCTAAATCAAACAATACATGTGCATAGCAATTACAAATCATAAATGTACCTTTAATAGCATCCGAGGAGGTGTCAGCTATCTCCCGATCTATAGTTGCACATGTCCTTGTGAGACGGGTCTCTTGCCCTTTTCGGCAGTTGTAGCTCTTCTTTGTAGAGCTGGTCTCAGAGGGATCTGTATCTGTCTCCCAGCTTACCTTGGAAATTCTTGAGGCGTGTGTGTTCTCATTTGCGAGTAGTCCTTAATCTAATGGCCAATTTCTCCACATCCAAAACAAGCGCCTGTAACCCAACGACAAGGTCCAGGATGTGGTCTGCCACAATTCTTACACTTAAGTACCTCAGTACCACAACCACGAGCAGCTTTAATACTGACTACAGGGATCTTGGGCTTTCCAGCCCCTGGCTGAATTCCTTCTATTCTTTTTCTCTTCTGTTGACCTTGTTTGAATTCAAATCGAGATGTCTGAGGTCCCTTTCTCTTATCTCGATTCTTATTTTTGTACCCATGCTCAGCTTATGTCACCTCCAAGCCTTTTTCAATATCTTGAGCTCGACCCAGAGCATCCTTGAAATCGGTGATCCAAAATCGCAATAACTTATCCCGGATCCTGAACCTCAATCCTACAAAAACTTTTCTGCCCGACGTGCAGGGTTTCGTACTGTATCTGGGTCATACCTCATCAGGGTAGTGAATTTATTCTCGTACTCATCTACCGTCAAACTGCCCTGAACCAGATTCAAAAGTTCTGCTTGTACCTTTTTGTGTTTTGTAGGTGGGATGTATTGGGCCTACAATGCATCGAGAAATGCATCCCAGGCGACATTTGATGGGTTGTCAGCCACAACTGTCAGAGTCGACCTCCACCAATACTTTGCCTGACCTCTCAACATATAGATGGCCATTGTTACCCTCTCTGATTCTAAGCATCCCAGATACTGAAACTTGGACTCAAGGTCCAATAACCATTCCTCAGCCTTTATCGGGTCCTTTACCCCTATAAACTCTGGGGGACTCATTCTCAAAAACCTTCGGGTGCCTCTTTCATCCCTAGGCTATGGGACTATAGGTTGAAGTGCTGGGTCTGTCGGAGGGTCCTGTGGTGGGGGAGGAGTAGGTGCGGGTGCAGGTGTGGCTTCAGTGCCAGAAGCGTTTGCCTTAAACTGTTGGGCAATCATGGCAGTCAAAGCATCTATTCCTTCCCTCTTTCCCTAAACAGTTTCCTCGAGCCTCCTTATTCTATCAGTAGGGCTCTCAAGTTTAGGGGTAGGTGGCGGAGGAGATTGTGCCTATCTCTATGGACGGCCTCTCCTACCACTCATAGTTTCAGTGATAGATTTATCTACACGTATACCAAAACTTTAGTCATAACTTTACAGGTATACTTACTTTATAACCAGACAAGCATAAACAATTTCGGATGTAATCTAACTATATTAGACGACACTGATAGTACTAGACAACTCCTACTGTGATACCACATAAACTGTAACACCCCGGAAGTACAGAAAAATGGGCTAATTTAAACTTTTCTAACTTTTACTTATGTTGTATTCGTATCAGTGTCGAATACTTAACCAATTTATTTTACAAAATTTTTGGTAGAATAACGGTTGTAATTGGACCTAACCCATCCTGCAAATCGTAAACGCAGTTTATAATTCGCAATCTAGTTGATTTTAATCTCCTTTCTTAGTCATCAACACATTTCATCATCATAGCAAGACATCAACAATATAAAGTTATATTCATATCATTAACTGCGTAGTTACAACACTGTTTAAAAACATTTACCTAACTTATATCCCAAAAACAACCTTTACAGTAGTAGTCTATGTTTTACATAATGTCTGGAAAGTAAGTATAGTATACCTCGCTTATACAAAAGAAGTCCAAAAGAGGGTCGAGATTCACTTGTCCACAACCACTGCTTAGCAAATATGAGTGCGATCACTGGAAGTAATCTTAAAGGGGGAAAAAGGGGATGAGCTCTTCAAGTTTAGTAAGTGATGCATCAAAGTAGTGAGAAATGTAATATCAGAAAATAATAGGCTTTACACCATACATTGTGAAATGATCTATATTTACATACTTTCTCAAAAAATGCATTCTTACTTTCAAAACTAAATCAAATCAAACATAGTATGAAACTTATCATTTCTTCAAAATCAAAACAAAACATATTTCAGTACTTAGCCTCAAAAGCTGATTCAAAATCAAACGGATACAAAACTTATCATTCAAATCGGAATGGATACTAAATTTATTCTTTCGCAGTCAAAATGAATACAAAACTTATCACTTTTCATTTAATCGGACATATAAGTCATAGAGACTAGGCATTTGCATGTGTTAATCAGAAGTCATGTTCACTTAACATGTAAAGTACCAATAGCCATGGTAGGGGGACTGCAGATTGGATCAAGGTCGTACAGCACCCTACACCACTAAACAAACATATACAAAACATAGGTTAGCAAATAAAAAATGCTCTGTGTGCCCCAAATATCCGTCATGCAATCACAAGGGACTAATCATACCCAAGTGCCCAAAAGTAATGTACGTGGTTTGGCATGCAACCACAAGGGACTAAACGTACCCAAGTGTCTAAAAACAATGCACCACGGTGGTCTAAACCTCACACGGGCTCTGAGTGGCACAAATATCCAACGTGAGACTGCCATGCAATCACGAGGGACTAAACGTACCTAAGTGCCCGAAAACAATACACCACGATAGCCCAAGCTCCAACTCGGACTAATCATGACAAATGTCTAGATTTATATAATGCCTTAGTCTCAAAAACAAAACTTTCAAAGTTCTTTCTCGGGCTTATAACCCATAAGTTCATAAAAATTGAGTTTAAATAAAAATCTCTTATGACTTACAACTCATTCATAAAATGTAACTTTTGTGTGGCACTTTGGTCCCGCAGGATTCAAGAGGTGGCCCCACAGTTATACTTAAATTTACTTTCACATAACACAAATCATTTTCTAAATATCAAAACACATATAGCTATCTTTTCCAATACTTATATACAAATCAAGTATCAAAACTTTCAAACATAAACATATTTAAAAATCTTTAGAAAACATGTTGAAAATAGGCTCGGATTAGTTTGGATAAAGGGCTTTTTCTTCGGTTTATATAGAAAAGTAGCTTTACAAATACAAAAGTCTTTCTTTCTAATCTCTTGGCATATAAACAAATTTCTTAGTTCAAGTAGGTTGTTTGAAAGCTAACACTACTTAGAACACATCCCTTACCTCTTTCGCTTTGGTACAGCGTAATATTATTGGGTTTTGAAATCATCTCGAATAGTGTGTTGAATACCCGAGCTGCCCTCAATCTTACTTTAACATATTCAAATATGTATTTATTTTCTTAAATTGACAAAATCTTGACTTTTTCGCCAACTTTGTTCATTTTCTTAGTTTAACCGATTTAAGCTCCGGTTTAAGCTATCCTTACAAATTTTATTATACTAACTTCATATTCATCATCATAATGGCCTAATACATCATTCACATGCACCATTCATGCTTACCATCAAACCCATTTTGTCAAATTTCACACTTTTTGGTTTTTCGTTAAACTAAGCTTTAAACCAGACTTTTTTTGTATAATCTTTAACAATTATCAGCCTTAAAAAACCCAAATTACACCGTAGACTCATAAATTCAGTGTTGGCCAAATCCCTAAAGAGCCTTAAAATTATTTTGATTAATTGCATTCAACAACAAAATTCCTAAAAATCACCAATCAAGAACATTATTCATCATCTTCATCATTCATAAATTTTCTCTTACCTTTGACCAAAGCTAATCACTCCAATAAATCTCCAAATCAGCCTTCAACTGAAAATCATTAAGTTTACAACTTAGATTCACTCAAAAACACAAGAAAAATCAACTACATTCATAAAAAATCCAAGCTTTCACTTACCCATGAATAAGGCAGTTCAGACCTCTGAGCTTCTCTCTAAGATTTCCCCTAGTATATGGACTTTTTTTTGGCCAAATGTTTTATGTGGGAGAGAACTCACAGGGAAGATTTTTCCTTTCTTGGCCGTTGCCTGAATTTGGCTGGAAGGTCACTGAAAAAATCCCTTAATGTTGACTGTATAGTACCGTTTCGAGAATGAACAAAGGAGGAAGACAAGGCCGGTTCTCTCGGGTTAGGGAGGCAAATTAGGTGATTATAAAGGCATTAGTTAGTTTATTAAGTGACATAATAATTGGAGGTGATGGGAGCCATTGGATGAGAGGAGGGTAATCAAATCCAAGGGTTATCATCAGTGGTCTGCTAACTTGGATTGGGCAGATTTTCTGCCATGTTTTGTAAAATCCTTAAAAATTATTTCTAATCCAATTTCTTCCAAATTTCCACTTCTCTAGTGTTCTATTATGTCTCTGGTATCTCACATAAAAATTTTTGGGTCACTTGGTTAAGAAACTTTCCCTGATTGAGCTCATTTTACTCGATTGGGTCAATACCGAGCAAAATGGCTTTAAGCTTTCGATTTACTTTAAAAATTCATTTGAACACCAAACCTCTATATTTCCACTTGATTTTAATTTCCCAAGTAAATATTGACTTATACTAACTTCCCATGGTCTCAGAATAATTTTCTTAAATTTCTATAATTTATTTCAAATTTATTTCCTTAACTAGGCCTATTTTTCTCGGTTTATCGTAAACTCGAGTTTTATTAACTTTTTCACTTCTATTACTTTAGTTTTCACTTCCCAACATCATTTCATTAACATATGCATAATCTTAAGTGAATTCTTAGGTTCAGATCCTTACCTCAATTTTCGTACCACAGGGCCTTGTTCTACAATCTCGAGCGCTTTGATTACTTTGGGTCTGCATAACATTATTTTGAATACTTGGTTATTTTAGAACTTTCATTTACTTACTAATGTGGAAATTTTAGGTTTTACATAAGCACACCCATGCATGAATCGCAAATGATTGATATGGTGTATAAAAATTGTGAAATCAAGGTAGAAGATAGGATAAGTTTAGGAGATCTAGTTTTACTAAATAGGTATGGCTTTGATGTAATTTTGGGCATGGATTGGCTAGCTGCCAATCAGGTAAGTCTAGACTACTGCACTAAGACCGTAACCTTCTCTCTACCTGATAAATTTAATGTGCGTTTTGTTAATAAAAAATGAAACGTATGGTATGAAGCTCTATGAAGTTATAAGGTGTCAATATGTTTAAACATATTTCTGATGACATAAATTTTTGTGAAGGTTACATTGTTTTTATTTCTAATAATAGTTGGGAACCGCCAAGTATTCTGTATGTTCCTGTAATATGTGAGTTTCTCGATATTTTTTCGGATGAATTGTCGGGGTTACCGTCGGAGAGGAAAATTGAGTTTACTATTGATTTGGTGCCCGACACTCAGCATAAATGTAAGCCACCTTATCGAATGGCGCTGATCGAATTGGAAGAACTAAAGAAGCAGTTGCAAGAGTTGCTCGATAAGGGGTTTATTAGACCTAGTGTATATCTGTGGGGTGCTTCGATATTATTTGTTAGAAAGAAAGGTAGGGTGTCTATCAATCTGTCTAAGATTGATGCAGTACTGAAGTAGGAGAGACCGAGGATAGTGATGGAGGTTCGGAGTTTCCTAGGATTGGCAGGATACTACCAAAGATTTTTTGAGGGGTTTTCTCGGATTGGAGCTCCATTAACTAGATTAACATGCAAAGATGTCCCATTTGAGTTGTCTGATCAGTGTGAGCAGAGCTTCCAAAAGCTTAAGCATCAGTTGATTACTGCACCAGTCTTGACCGTCCTTAGTGGATCAGGAGGGTTTACAGTATATAGGGACGCCTCTCACTAATGATTTGGAATTAGCTGCAATGGTTTTTGCTATGAAGATATGGCAATATTATTTATATTGTGAGAAATTTCAGATCTTTACTGACCACAAGAGTCTTAGGTATCTTTTTTTATTAGAAGGAGTTGAATATGAGATTAAGGAGATGGATAGAGCTCCTAAAGGATTATGATTATGAAATTTTGTACCATCTAGGCAAGGCAAATGTGATAGCGGATGCCCTCAGTAGGAAGGGTATGATGTCCTAAATGATGATTAAAGAATGTGAATTGTTGGGACAGTTCGCCGAGCTCAATATCAGTGTTGAAGAAGTTGATGATGGATTTATGGCTAGCTTACAGATTGAGTCTAGTATCTTAGATTAGATCAGATCAGGACAGAGAAATGATCAAAATTTATTGGATATGGTTAGTCAGGCTAAAGAGAGATCGCAATCAGACTTCTTGATCAGTGATGATGGACTGCTAAGGTTTCAAGGCCGTATTTGTGTGCCATATGATGACACCCTGAGACAGAGAATTTTGAGAGAGTCCCACTGTTCTCGATTCACCATGCAACCAGGAAGTACTAAGATGTACTAGAACCTACGTAAGGTGTACTGGTGGATTGCAATGAAGAGAGATATGGTAGACTTTGTGGCTAGATGTTTAGTCTGCTAGTAGATTATGGTTGAGCACCAGAAGCCAGCAGGGCTGCGTAAGCCATTACCATTGCCTAAATGAAAATGAAAGCATATTACTATAGATTTCATTACGGGATTACCGAGGACCGAGAGGGGCCATAACATAGTCTGGGTGATTGTGGACAGACTGGCTAAGAGTGTCCACTTCCTCGCCATCAAAAGCATAGATTCCCTTAATGTTTTGGCAAACTTATATGTTTGAGAGATTGCACGATTACATGGGGCTCCCATGTGTATTACATCTGATAGGGATTCTAGGTTCATGTCTAGATTTTTGGACTCATTTTTTAAGGAAGTTATGGGATCCTAGTTACATCTGAGCAATGCCTACCATCTTCAAACCAACTGTTAGTCCGAGCGGACTATTCAGACCCTAGAGGACATGTGCGTTAGATTTTAAGGGCTCATGGGATTATCATTTGCCTCTCACAAAGTTTACCTACAATAATAGTTACCATGCCAGTATTGGGATGGCACCATACGAAGCTCTATATGGCAGAAGGTGTAAATCCCCTGTAGTGTGGAAAGAAGTGGGTGACAGGAAAATATCTGCTCTTGATCTTGTAGAACAAGCAACTAAAGGTGTTCTGCTAATTTGTGATAAATTGAGAACATCACAGAGTAGACAGATGAGTTATGTTGATGTGCGAAGATGTCCTCTAGAATTTGAAGTTGAGGACTCTATATTTTTGAAAGTGTCTCCGATGAAGGGTGTCATACGCTTTGGAAAGAAATGGAAGCTGAGTCCTCGATTTATTGGTCCATTTGAAATATTAGAAAAAGTGGGAGACGTTACCTACAGACTTGCTTTACCCCCACAGCTTTCTAGGGTACAGGATGTCGTCCATGTTTCTATGTTGAGGAATTATCATTCGGACCCTTCTCATGTTATTGAGTGTGAACCGTTGGACATATAAGAAGATATGAGTTATGTTAAGCAACGGGTCCGGATTCTGGACAAAAAAGAGAAGGTACTTTGATCTAAGACAATTCGCTTAGTGAAGGTTCTCTGGCAACACCACTCGACAGAAGAAGCTACATGGGAGCTAGAAAGCCACATGAGAGAGAAGTACCCTCAATTGTTCGATGGACCAGCCTAAATTTGGAAGACCAAATTCCTAAAAGGTTGGGAGAAATGTGAAACCCAAAATTTTTCATTTCATTATTTATTTGGAAACTAGAAAGTAATTAAGACACTCAAAATAATATTATGCAGGTCTGAAATAATCGAAGTACTCAAAATAGTGGCACAGAGCTTGAGGTATGAAAATCGAGGTAAGGCTTAAAGTGTAAGTATCTCTCAAATATTATAAATATAAGTATACTTTGGTGATTAGAAGGTGAAACTAAGGTATTGGAAGTGAAAAAGTTAGTAAAAACTCGAGTTAACACTAAACCGAGCAGTTGGGCCTAGTAAATGAAATAAATTCGGAATAAATTCTATAAAGTTGTAAACATTATTCTAAGGCCATAGGAAATTAACATAAGCTATAATTGACTTGGGGAATGAAAATTGAGTGGAAATCTTAAGGTTTCGGTAGTCGAATTGAATTTTAAAGGAAATCGAAAACCTTAAGTAATTTCAATCGATAATGACTAAATCGAGCAAAATGGGCTAAAACGGATAACTTTCTTAAACAAGTGGGCCCAAAAGTTTTATGGGATATACTAGAGACTTAGTATAACACTTGAGAAGTGGAACTTTAGATGAAAGTGGGCTGGAAATATTTTTTATTAATTTTACAAAAATAAGGCTACTGGTAGGCCTAACAAAATGGCCCAATTTGAAGCCCATCCAGAAGGCTTTTGAGCTTGGTCTTCTCCAGAATAAATGAGTACTTCATGCTATTTCTAGAACAGCGAAGACCTCCTTCAATTGACCTAAAACCTGAGAGAACCACCTCCCACAAGTTGTCATAGGCGTCCTTGGCTAATCTGACTTGTACAATTTTTTTCGGCCATCTTTCGACCACTTTTAGAGTTCAGTCAAAATGATCAAATCTTTATTCCTAAGTCCTCTACAACATATAAAAAAATCTAGTCTTAAAAAAACTCGATTGATAGGTGAAAAGCTAGAGAGAAGAACAGGGGCAGAATCTACCCTATTTCTGGGTAAGGGATAATTAAATTCATAAGTTCTTGGATGGTTTTTGAGCTTGTTTTTTATGATTCTAAGTTGTATACATGTTGTTTCAAGCTAAGAATCATTTTTGAAGCAAAAAGAAGTGGTCAATGTTGGTCAAACAAGGTGAGAAGTTGGTGGAAGATGATGAATGTTAGATATGTTGTTGTTTGGTGAATTTGAATTATTTTTGCTAAAGTAGAAAATTGAGAAATAATTTCTAGTGTATAGGGTGAATTCTGCCAGCCTTGAAATGTTAAGGAAATGCTTAAATTTGGTTGAATTTGATGTTGTAGAATGATTGTTTAATACCGAAAAGTTTGGTTTATAGCTCAGTTTAGTAAAGAACTGTAAAAGTATGAAAGTTTGATGATTTGAAAAGTTGTGGTATGTTGCTTTTAGACTTGGATAAGTGTTTAGGTTATTAAGTTGATAAGTTTGAAGTGAAGAGAAAAGCAATTATTGAAAATATTACACCGACACTTTTATCGGTAAAACCAAAAAAGTAAGGAAAGTTGGCAAAATGACCAAAGTTAATGAAATTTATGTAAGATAATGCATATTTAAATATGTTAAGATGCTTTTGAGCATCATTTAATGGTTTTGAAACTGTTTTGGGCAGCTCGAGGTATTAGCACGTAAAACGAGGTAAAGTTGATACCGATGATTTAGTGCTGTCTCATGATTCAATAGGTAATGTATGTAATTTAAAGTAGTATTGGTGTCTCGTTATCTTATTTTTAAGATAAAAGTATGTTTGAAGTAAGAATTCGAACGTATAATGTACTCGATTTTCGGGAAAGCACTATTCATGCATAACCCGAAAACTGAAAGAAAAAACCAATTTTACTAAGCCCTTGGAGTGTACTTCAAGGCAACTGTAAAATGTTTTGGAAAATGCAAGTTGTGTTATAGAAACAAGTTTTATGAATAAGTTTTCTTAAATACGCAGTTTGGAAATATAAAACTCAGTTTTGCTAGTATGCGGGTTAACAAGCCCGAAAAAGAGTTTGTAAGTTCAATTTTGAGACTAAGGCAACATGTAGTCCATGATATCTGTCATGCATGGCCCGTGTGGAGTTTGGTCCTTTGTGGTGCATGCCTTATACCACATCGTGCATGTTCAGTCCTTTGTGGTGCATGTTTAACCACGTTATGTATGTGTTGCACAATCAGTGCCTTATCTTTCGCCACTTCATGCATTGTTCGTTTTGGTCCCTAATGGCGTCGGGCGCTGTACGACCCTGGTCTAGTCTACAATCCCCTTACCATGGCCATATGTACTATGTTTGTTTATCTCCCTTTGTGATGCCCCAGAAGCGCAAAAAAACAGGGCCAATTTAAAACTTATTTATATCAAATACACAATTCTAGGTGCATTCTACACAGTGTCATGCATCATCATCACCTCAGGATCTCATCATCTAATATTTATATATCATAGCACATACAATCCTCAATACAGATTTAATTAATCCTAATACATCCCATACATCATCGTTCATCAAGTGTCTGTAATTACAACTTTAGTCTGGGTACATGAAATGTTAAAGTATACCTTAAAATACAATATACGGTTTATAGCTCAAGTCTTCCACTAGCCACTACTCCGTACGTAGCAAGAAACTCTCTTCACTTGAAGAAATCTGGGGGGATATAAAAATACGGTGAGCTTCTAAATCGCTCAGTAAGGGGGGTAAGGGACTCATTAATAAAATCATCAATTACACAGCACAATCATTTTGTTTTGCAGGTGAAACTCAATAAGCTCAATAAAAAAAAGCAGCAAGAAATCATTAAAACATCATCATCATCTCATTTCTTTAAGATCATGCAGAAACATAAGAGTAAATAGCTCAGTACAAAAACCATAGTTATAAGCATATGGAAATTAGGATGCGATAATGGCTTTTCTCGTAAAACGTGATAAAAATCACTTCAGTAGTAATGTACGTGGCAAGGCCATAATCTCATGTATAAAATGGAGACTAGGCAATAAAACTCAGATAGAAACATCCGTCACAGTACATCAAAATAATCTCTTCTGGGTGCGCATCCTAGGCATCCTCAAAGGAGGGAATGTCGACAATATGCTCGTGTACATGGTATATTGGTCTTACGTGTTACCAGAACAAGGCCCGAACTTACATGCTACTCGAGCAAGGCCTCACCTCATGCACACTATCAGTCTTACATGCTACCAAAGCAAGGCCACCCAGCTTTACCAGAGCGGGGGTCATCTCACGTTACCAAAACGGAGGCATCTCTCGCTACCAAAACGAAGGAATATTGGACTTACATGCTACCAGAGCAAGGTCCGATGTGCTATCTCATGACATGCCTAAGCCTCAGTAATAGCCATTATCATATAAAACCATTTTGCCTTCACGTAGAGCTCATAATGGTTTCTCTCATAAAACTCATCCAAAAACCATTTTGTACTCATCACAAAACATGTCAAAACCGAGCTCAAACCGGCAAAACCACGTACACATTTCTCAAATCTCAGTACGCCTTAACGTAGAGCCCAAATCACTTTTCACTTTTAAACTCAAACAGTTTGTAAAACAATTTCACACTTTGTTTACAACTCATAAGAATTGGGCCCTAACCAGCTATAAAACTGTGAGCAATAAATCAATCATAACTCGTAAAAACATGCTTGTTTCTAAAAAACATTTCATGCTACATATATCATCACAAATCACATACACAAATGAGTTTAAGTTTTCCCTTACCTTGTTGCACCTCGTATAGTGCAATCGTTTCCCCCGAACGACGGACTAGCCTCGCATTCCTCTCTGGAACTCCCAGGCTGTCCCAACGATGTAAAAACATCATCACATTATCTCAAATCTCAACATCGAGCATAATTGCTCACATTCTAATAATTTCTCTATACCTCAATAATTCTAACAACCCTAACCATTTTTAGCCAGTTCAT
The DNA here is from genome assembly GCA_033439115.1 of Firmiana major. Lineage (NCBI taxonomy): Eukaryota > Viridiplantae > Streptophyta > Magnoliopsida > Malvales > Malvaceae > Firmiana > Firmiana major. Next base: position 11,739,027 of record CM065905.1, read on the forward strand.
CACAACATCTACAGCCACAATCGCAGAAATCTGCTTCAAAATCAAGGATTAAAGCTTAGAAATTTACCCAAAACTTGTGGAGTGCTCAATTCACTCCTCAGCTCAAATCGTCCTTTGATTTCCAAGTATGTTGTTCCCCTTACGATGAGGAACAACTTTCCCTCTTGCCACCATCTCTGATTCGAACAGAAATGGGCGTTTTGGAAGAGAGAGAAAGCTAAGGATTCGGCCAAAATAGGGGTCTTCGATTTTTTAAAGAGAGAGAAGATGAATTCCAGCAAAAACATAGGGGTCCTTATATAGGCAGAGGGCAGGAGATCGATCTGCTCTTGGGTGGAGATTGATCTGCCTTTGAATTGGGAACGTTTTAGGAGATTTTTATGCTTACTAGATCGATCTGTCGTGGGGGCAAGATTGATCTCATAATCTTGAGGAGATCAATCTGCTTATTGTGAGGAGATCGATCTGATTTTTACAGAAACGTTTGGAGATCAATCTACTCTTGTAGGAGATCGATACCCTTATGGCAAAATCACAAGGAGATCAATCCGCTTTCATTAGAGATCGATTTACTCGTTTAAAATTTTCATTCCTTATTACTTTGGCCTACCAGATCGATCCCCTCTTCTCCAAGATCGATTTGGCCTCATAGTTTCACACTATGGTTGTACACTTGGCATAAAATCTCCATATATAATTGCCATAGTTTGCTCCATTTATTATTTCTCATTCAATACTCATTCATCATTTTAAAAATTTCATTCCTTATCGCCTCAATTTATGAGTACATCACATTTAGCTCAATCAATTACATTCATGTTCATATTACATAATTAGATGTGTATAAAATTCTCAGGTCTCACATCCTCCCCACCTTAAAAGAATTTGGTCCTCCAAATTCAACTCGACTCGTCAAAAAGATATGGGTACTTCTGTCACGACCCATTTTATCCTTTTATTATCGAAAATCAAAATAAAATTTTCACATTTATTCCTTTCCTTACTCGTCGTGAACAAACTTACCACTACACTGTTGGGCTGTGAGTCAATAATAATCCACTCGCAACATTCATTCTCAGTTAATAAAAGTGATGTCATATACATGAAAGTCCATCATTCACTTATACAAAATACGATTACTGACATCTACATCCCTCATAATTACAACTCAATGGTTACTGTGCCCTTACATTGTTTAGATACAAAAGGAATCCTGTGTATATACCTTTTAGCGATGGAAGCAGCGAATGTCCAAAAATAAAGTGCCTCAATCCTCGCTGGGCTACTATACAAGCTCTGTCGGAGGGAGAAAATAGAGAGGGATGAGCAACAACGCCCTCAGTAAGGAAATAATATAAGCATGGTAGATAACTACTCTATCTACATGCTGATAATGTTATGCATAAATCTTTTATAACATGAGCATGAGGAATTAAAACTATGCCTTATGAATATACATATATCATGTATTTAAATCATGGAAATTGGTATGTAAAACATGGTAAAATCATCATGTACAAATCATCTCATGCTCATCAATTGTCAAATCTCATAGAAAAGGGCAATTCATTTAAGAAACATCCTTTTGAAATTACACCTCTTTCTCAAACACATATCATCCCATCACAAATCATTTTCTCAATCACAAACATCATTACCATTTCACAAATCAAATCCCACAAGGCTCGACCCCTCCCTCAGATCTACCTTGAACAATCACAAACACACATATGCATAAAAATCATGTGTTATTAGGTAACATCAAATGAGACAGGTCAGTAAATCTTAAGGACTATGTTGGCCAACTATGTCATAAATCATCCCAGACTACACACATCCAGTTGTGTGGGGTATCGTGCTGGCACAAAGGTGGATATTCCCTCGCTAGACTTTCTCATCACAAATTCACCACGCGATACATCGTACTTCATGTGATATATACGGTACATCGTACTCTGAGAACTCATATCGTGGTTGGGGGTGCCAATCGCAGGTCTTATCTACCCCTTACCAAGAACTTGCCGTACCCATGTAGGAGAGCCTCCCTGCTGAACAGAGCCTCCCCACCCCTCCAGGGCTTAAGGATGTTGGCTTAAGGATCCTTCCGTAAGAGAGCCTCCCCACCGAACAGAGCCTCTCCGCCTTCTCTGGCTTAAGGATGTAGGGTTTGAGGATCTTATCACAAGAGATCCTCCCCACCGAACAGAGCCTCCTTGTAGAACAAAGCCTCCTTGCCTCCTCGGGCTTAAGGTTGTAGGGCTTGAGGATATTACCAACTTCCACGGCCTCATACGTATCACAGTGTGAAATCTTGTGCGAGCTAAGCTCTAGCACGACTCATACATCATAACTAAACCACCTTGTATGAGCAATGCTCTAGTACGACATTTATGCATAAAACATGAAGAAAACCACGTACGAGCATAGCTCTAGTACGGTCATATGCATAAGAAACCCATTCAAAATCCACGTACGAGCATAAGCTCCAGTACGGTTTATAAAGCATCATCGTAGTATAAAATCAAGGTGCGAGCTAAGCTCCAGCACATTTCAAACATGTGAAAACATCCATATCCAGTGCGAGCTAGGCTCCAGCACAGTTTATTTCACATAAACATGATAGGCGGCTTCTAAGCATTCAAAAATCAATCTCAAAACACATTTAGCATCTCACATGTGCTATTACACATCATCATCTAAGCACTAGCTGGCCTATCCATCAATTTGCTTAAAGCAAAGCAATATGTTTTGTGAAAACATTCAGAACATTTGATTTATGCAATTATTAGCCTTACTATCCCATTTCTTTATAATACCACTTCAACAACCAAATCTCATACAAATACTCATAGTTACTTCCATATATCGTCAAACACATTTCTATAAACTCATGCACATTTCCAAAGCCCCATATACCCACGAGTTCAAAATATGAGCAGCTACCTTTATATACCCACAAAATTCCCTTACCTGGAATCGCGATGCGTGATTCCACATCCTTAAAGCTGCGTACTCGTGCGGTCCGATTCGTCTCCTACGATCTCTCCGGAACTGCACATAAACGTATTTTACAACATTTTAGCCCATTATAATCCAACACTTGCTTTTACTATATTCAATTTGACCTATAGGGTGCGTTTGGTTCGGGGGAAAAAAATTACCTTGGGAAAAACAATTACCTTTTATCCAGGAAAAAAATTTTAAGGGGTAAATTTTAGGGAAAAAAATTTTATTTCACATCCAAAAAGAAATTTTTTTTGACTCAGGTAATCTAAAAATACCTCAGGATCCGAAGGTAATCATTTTACCCCAGATTTTCCCAAAATTGAGCACTGTAGGTAAAATAAAATGACTGACAGGGAGGAAAATAATCGAACCAAACAGAGGAATCAAATGACGAAAAAAAATTACGGGGGGAATTTTAAATTCCCCCCAACCAAACGCACCCATAGTCTCTATTAACGCTTATGAGGCCTCGTTTCATTACTCTACCCATAACTTGAGTCTATGGATCCTTTTAGGCCTACTAACTCATTCCAAATCGATATTACATCGATACTAAGTCCATAGTGTTCATATTTCATTGATTTCTTCACTATGGCATTTATCAAGCATATTACATACTCATTTCCATAAATTCACTCAATCCATAAGGTAGCTTCATTTACCCTCTTCTAATCATCCATATTACTCAAATGACAACTTAGAAAGTCTCACAAATCACCAACTCATCCAATTTACACTTTCTCACACTAGACTCCTCCCATTTTCTAGGTCACATTAGTTCTAATATCTTCTAAGTGATTCCAATCATCAATACACAAACATATCAACTCCAAAATCAACAAATGAACCAATGTACTTGGGTTGAAGTATTAGAAACTTACCAATCTAATTTCTCCTCTTGTTCCAAAGGGAAATGTTCCTTGCTCCTTCAATACAAACAATGAGATTTTGGGTTTCAACTATGTTGTTCTCTTCCTCAAGATGAACAAATTTGCATCTAATAGCTTCCCCTCAATTCTTACTGAAAATAGACTGATTTTAGAGAGATAAATTTAGGTTTTGGGTGGAAAATGGAAAGGGTGATGTTTTTCCCGAAAGTTGTAGATTTCAGCTCCCTTTTTATAGAAATCACTTGATGAGATCGATCTGCACTAGGAGGAGATCGATCTGGTCCCCTTAAATTCCTCTTTTTCACGGTATTTTCAAGCATGAGATCGATCTATCAAAGCTTGAGATCAATTTGCTCCAACCAGAGAGCTAAGGAGATCGATCTGTATGCTTGAGGATCGATCTTTATTTTACAGAATGTTTAGGAGATCGATCTGGCCCCATTGGAGATCGATCTGCTCTATTCCATTGCTCAAATAAGAGCATTCTGGCTCTTCCAGATCGATCTCTCATCCTATGAGATCGATCTGACCTTCATATTTTGTAGATTTTTCTGCAGCAACTCATACCAAACTTCACACATTTTGTCGCCATAGTCATTTTCTCATCCAACCACCTTTAAGACTTGAAAATGGCATCCATCCATATCTTATACACATTAAAACTTGTGTGCTTTCCTTGTATAACCAAAGGTAAACGATGCAACACCAAATAGAAGTAAAAAAACTTATGCAATTCATGCAACTTCCTTCCATTTTACCACACTACTCATTTTGAGTTCCAAGCACATTCATCACTTATAAAAGCTCAGTTCTTAATATTCATACATAATAAAACTTGTATGTACATTACAAACTCATATTACACGTATGTACATTACATTTATGGACTTTACATCAATTATACTTCACATTACAAGTACATTATCATACTTATGAATCCATAAGGTTACGCATGAAATACGGGTCTTACAACTTCTCTTTCATGAGGCTTTCCAATTCCCAAGTTGCCTCTTCCATTGAGTGATGCTTTCATAAAATTTTCACTAATTGGATGCTTTTAGTCTAAAGTACCTTCTCTTTCCTATCGAGGATTCGAACGGGTTCTTCAGTGTAACTCATGTCCTCTTGTATGTTCATCTCTTCATACTCTATGACATGAGAAGGGTTCGGGTGATACTTCCTCAACATAGATACATGGAAGATGTTGTGTATTCCAGACATCTGCGAGGGTAACGCCAACCTGTAGGCTACCTCTCCCACTCTCTCAAGAATCTCGAATGACCCAATGTATCAACGACTCAGTTTTCCTTTCTCTCCAAATCTCATGATACCCTTACTCGGTGATATCTTCAGAAATACTGTATCACCAACATTAAACTCGAGTGGTCATCTACATACATCCACGTAGCTTTTCTGTCTACTCTGTGCAGCCTGTAATCTCCCACATATAAGTTTCACACTCTGTACGATCTGTTCAACCAGCTTGAGAGCATTTATCTTTCTGTCTCCCACTTCTTCCCACGCTACAGGAGATCTACACCTCTTACCATATAGAGCCTCAAAAGGTGTCATTCCAATACTCGCGTGATAGCTATTATTGTACGTAAACTTTGCTAAGGGTAAGTGATCATCCTATGATCCCTTAAAATCCATCGTACACATCTTCAATATATCCTCTAGGGTCTGAATAGTCCTCTCTGACTGACCATCCATCTGAGGGTGATAGGCGGTACTAAATCTTAATCGAGATCCCATGGACTCCTAAAAATGGGTCCAAAATCTAGAGGTAAATCGAGAATCTCTGTCGGAAGTAATACTCACTGGAGCCCCATGTAATCTAGCTATCTCGCTGACATATAACTCCGCTAAGACATCCACAGTATCAGTGCTCTTGATGGCAAAGAAGTAGGCACTTTTTGTTAGTTTATCCATTATGACACATATGGCGTCACGACCCCTTCGGGTCCTCAGTAAACCCATAATAAAGTCTATGGTGACATCCTCCTATTTCCATGTAGGCACAGGTAAAGACTGGAATAATCCTTTGGGCTTCTGATGCTAAGCTTTCACTTGCTGGCACACTAAACATCTGGCCACATAATCTGCCACATCTCACTTCATGCCACACCACCAATATACCTTTCTCAAATCTCGGTACATTTTAGTACTCCTTGGGTGCATGGTGTATCGCAAGCAGTGAGATTCTCTCAGTATTTGTCTCTTCAGGGTATCATCATCTGGTACACAAATTCATCCTCTAAATCTCAACAACCCATCCTCACTGACTATGAGATCCGACTGTGAAGTTTGCTCGGCTTGGCCAACTATATCAATCAACCTCTAATCATCACGCAGCCCAGTTCTAATTCGATCCATGATCTTAGGCTCTATTCATAGGCTAGCTAAAAATGCAGTCTTTACCTCTTTAACTCTGATCCGAAGTTCGACGAACTACTCCAATAAATCCCATTCCCTGACCATCATAGCAGATATCATACTTTTCCTACTCAGAGCATCAGCAACTACGTTCGCCTTCCTCGGATGGTACAGAATCTCACAGTCATAATCCTTAAGGAGTTCCATCGACTTCCTTTGTCTTATATTTAACTCTTTTTGATCAAACAGATACCTCAAACTCTTGTGGTCAGTGAAGATCTGGAATCTTTCCCCATATAAGTAGTGCCGCTAGATCTTCAAGGTAAATACCACAGCGGCTAACTCCAAATCATGCGTAAGGTAATTTTGCTCATGATCTTTCAACTGTCGTGATCCATAAGCAATCACTCTTCCATGCTGCCTGAGCACACAGCCGAATCCTTGATGGGAAACATCACTATACACTGAAAATCCTCTTGATCCCTCAAGGATAGTCAACACAGGCGCCGCTGTTAATCTCATCTTTAACTCTTGAAAATTGAGCTCACATTGATCAGTCCATATTCACGGGGTCTCCTTGCGCGTGAGCTTGGTCAAAGGAGTGGCAATCCTGGAAAAGCCTTCCACAAACCTTTTGTAATTCCTTACCAAACCAAGGAAACTTCGTACCTCTGTAATTGTCCTCGGTCTTTCCCAATTAAGCACAGCTTCCACTTTAATTGGATCAACTGATAATCCCTCCGCCGAAACTATATGACTAAGGAAAGCTATCAGATCCAGCCAAAACTCACATTTACTAAGGTTTCCATATAATCTCTTATCTCGGAGTATCTGAAGTACTAACCACAATTGCTGCGCGTGCTCCTTAAAAGACTGAGAGTACACCAAGATATCATCAATAAAGACTATCACAAATTTATCTAGTTAGTCCCTGAACACCTCATTTATTAACCTCATAAAGGTTGCAGGGGCGTTCGTCAATCCAAAGGGCATCACTAGAAATTCATAATGGCCATATCTTGTCCTGAAGGCCATCTTCGAAATATCTTTCTCATTAATCCTCAATTGGTGATAGCTCGATCTTAAATCAATCTTAAAGAAGATTGAGGCCCCACTCAGCTGATCAAGCAGATCGTCAATCCTTGGTAATGGGTATTTGTTCTTCACCGTGGCTTTATTCAATAGTCGGTAATCTATGCATAATCTGAGACTACCATCCTTCTTCCTTACAAATAACACTGGTGCTCCCCACAGTGAGACACTGGGTCTAATAAATCCTTGATTCAATAACTCATGTAGTTGTTTCTTCAATTCCTCTAGTTCCATTAATGCCATCCTATACGGAGGTCTAGAGATAAGCTGAGTATCTTGTACTAAATCGATGGTAAACTCCAGCTCTCTCGCTGGTGGTAAACCGAGTAACTCATCTGGGAAAACATCTCGAAATTCACACACCAAGGGTATATCCTCAATCCTCAATGTTCTCGATTATCATCCGAGATGAGTACTTCATAACCTTTACATTAATAATTAAATTTAGTACCCTCAAAAGGTAACATTATAATTTCAAATTGCTTACAAAAATTCCACACATTTATTTCCTCAATATTTCAAACGTACACTGTAAGGTTTAGGTAGGGAGAAAGTTATAATCTCAGTATAGCAGTCTAAACTCACTCGATTTGTTGCCAGCCAATCCATTCCTAAAAGGATTCACTCTCTGAGGTTGCTGTTTAGTAGGCTCCGAAGCATATGGTCTCTGAGGTTGAGGACAGTCTTTTACTCTGTGACCCAAGTCTCCACATCTAAAACATCCACAAATCAACCCAGTACAACTTCCCTCATGCGGTCGACCACAGTCTCTACAAACCCTTATCTTAGGTCTGACATGTCGAAAGGTCTCCCTAATGATGGGATTAGCTCTGGGTTTTTCCAATCTGCCCTTCTGTACTTCAATCCTTCCTTTTTTGAAGGAACCTCTCCGAATATCTGTCCGAGAAATCACTGGCCTCTTGCCCTTATCTCTAGTCACTGCTTTAAACTCATTATGGGATTGTACAATTTCGATTCCCCTCTCAATCTCTTATGCTCATCTCAAAGCATTTCTAAACTCAGTAATACACAACCTTATCAATCGATCTCTGATGATGGGCTTTAGTCCATATACAAATCTCTCGGTGCGGAGCTCTTCATCTTTAAAGGTCTCTAGATCATATCTCAATAGAGTGGTAAATCAGCTCTCGTAATCATCCACAGACATATCGCCCTGTACCAAACTCAAAAACTTAGCCTACATCCTCCTCTGGGTAGCTCGTGGTACATATTGGGCTCTAAAGGCCTTCTGAAACTCTTCCCAGCTAATTATATCCTAGCAGGACATTAGAATACTCTGGGTAGTATCCCACCAATCTTGAGCTCTTCCTTTCAACATATAAGTACCCATACTGACCCTCTCAGCATCAGTGTATCCCAAATAGTTAAATATGACTCTTAACTCGGTCAACCACTCCTCAGCCTCTACGAGATCCTTTCTCCCCTTAAATGCGGGTGAATTTATTTTCAAAAATTTCCTCAGTCGGATCATACTTCTATCATCAGGCTGAGTGATGGGAGGCATCGAGTCCATCTGTACTGGGGGCGCGGGAGGTCCTTGCGGTGGTGTAGGAGTAGTACCCGAGGCATTAACTCCAAAATGTTACGCGAATAGCGCTGCCATCTGTTCAAAACCCTACTGTACATCTTGCTCAACCCGGTTAATTTAAAAGTTAGGACTCTTCGATTGTGGGGCAGGTGGTGGAGGTGGCTCTGTCTGCCTCCTTGAACGACCTCGTCGTCCACTCATTGTCCAATCTCAATACGTTCCTGCGCGTACATAACAAACTTGATTAAAATTTCAATCCTCAATTTCAGTTCATGACCAGACTTATACAGAAACTTAGGATGTATCCTATTTCACTTAACCGACACTGGCAATACTAAACACCCTAGGCTTTGATACCAAATAAACTCTGTGTTGCCCTGGAAGCGTGAAAAAATAGGGCTAATTTAAAACTTATTTACATCAAATACACAATTCTAGGTGCATTCCTGCATAGTATCATGCATCATCATCACCTCAGGATCTCATCATCTAATATTTATATATCATAGCGCATACAATCCTCAATACAGATTTAATTAATCCTAATACATCCCATACATCATTGTTCATCAAGTGTCTGTATTTACAACTTTAGTCTATATACATGAAATGTTAAAGTATACCTCAAAATACAATATACGACCTATAGCTCAAGTCCTCCACCAGCCACTACTCCTTACGTCGCAGGAAAATCTCTTCACTCGAAGAAATCTAAGGGGGATATAAAAATAAGGTGAGCTTCTAAATCGCTCAGTAAGGGGGGTAAGGGACTCATTAAAAAAATCATCAATTACACAACACAATCATTTTGTTTTGCTGGTGAAACTCAATAAGCTCAATAAAAAAACGTAGCATGCAATCATTAAAACATCATCATCATCTCATTTCTCTAAGATTATGCAGAAACATGAGAGTAAATAGCTCAGTACAAAAACCATAGTTATAAGCATATGGAAATTAGGATGCAATAATGACTTTTCTCGTAAAACGTGATAGAAATCACCTCAGCAGTAATGCACGTGGTAAGGCCACAATCTCATGTATAAAATGGAGACTAGGCAATAAAACTCAAATAGAAACATCTGTCACGACACATCAAAATAATCTCCTCTGGGTACGTATCCCAGGCATCCTCAAAAGAGGAAACGTCAACAATATGGTCGTGTACATGGTATATTGGTCTTACGTGTTACCAGAATAAGGCTTTGTTCATTAAGAAAGATTTGATGCCAATGATGTGGTACCGATCGTTTGGAGAGGTTATGAGCTAGGCATTTACAAAGAATGCACAAATGATGTTTGAGTTAATCAAATTTTTTATTTTAAGAAAGTTGGTCACTCAAACGCATCAAGATGAGAAAGGTAACGAAATCAATAGATTTTGAGAAAGAAAAAATCAATCTTTCTCCAATGTTTATTTTGCATAGCTCAGTTGGAGTTTTAAAACAGTTAGCGAAAGAGGCAAATGTAAGGGGTCGGAAGGGGAGAAAGAGGATAGTTTGTCGGTGGTGCTCTTGTGTTTTTTAGGAGAGAAAGAAAAAGGTTTAGAGACGATGAAATTTATACAATGAGGCAATGTGAAGTTAGGGGAATGAAGGAGAGAGTAAACTAGTTGAAAAATTAGAGGAAAGACTGGTTTGGAAATTTAGCCGAACAATTGGCTTGCAAGGGTTTGAGTGGATGAAGGTAAGTGATGAGGACAAATTCAAAAGCCATAATCAACCACCTAAAACATCTAGCAACACAAAGCCACAATCAATGAAAAAGAAATGCACACAAAAAAGAAATGAAAAGAGATAGTGAGGTGTATGAAATACAGGAGGATGATGGATTTTGGGAATGTGAACAAAAGGTGAGAGGGTGAAAACGAAGATGAAACGGATGAGGAGAATATGAGAAAAATGGAAGATGCAAATGAAATTGGAAGAAGAAAAATAAAATAAAAAATAAAATTTTAGAGCGAAAGAAATATTGGGTAGTGGCAGTCAAGGTTTTTAGGAAGAAGAAAAGGAAAGGTTTTTAGGTTTTGAAGGATTTCTAGTGAAAATCAGTAAAAAAAAAAAGGTGTTGAAAGCCTAGTAGTATCGATCCCTTTACTGAGGGGATTGGTCCCATGAACACAAAATATATTTATGTTTGACAATGGCATAGTGGATTGATCCCTTGCATGAGGGGATCAATCCCTTGAACACATAATCATTCTGTATTCAAGGAAGGGTTAATGATAATTCTATAAAAATAGAATTATTTATGCTTAATTTCTTAATTAATTATTTTAATCCCCAGATTATTTTGTTAATTATCCCTTCATTTTGACTAAAATTCTCATGTTTGCAGATAAATTAAATCCGGATGAATTTGGAAAATTTCAGTAGAAAATGGACTGGAATTGGGCTAAAATCGAGATTGGACCACGCAGACAACACGAGCCATGCCACCTAGCACATCCAATTGGACAAGAAGACAGATGACATTGAAATATCTTTTCAAGGAGCCAATGGTGTGAAGACAAGTGGCCAAACAATGCCAACTCATCCAGAATGGAAAAATTATAATTGTACCCCTAAATGTGTGTATAAATAAGGCATGATAGCAATTGAAGAAACTAAGTATTAAGAAGTAGTTTTAGGGTAGAAATAATTTAGGAGTAGTGTTAGGATAGTTTCAGAATAGTTTTCTTTGTTTTCTTCAAAGCTTTCCCGTAGTCACCATTAATTTTTCCTTTTGTTTTAGCTACTGTTCATGGCTTCCTTCAATGAAATAGAAATTTCCATTTTAGCTTTTCCTTAAGCTCAGTTTTATTCTTTTCTTTTATGATAATTTATTTCATTTTATTTTTCTTTGGTTATGTTTTATTAGTGTTACAGTAGTTCATCATTTAAATTTCTCCATGCTTCTCTTCATATTTATATATATATATATATATTTGGTTTCGATTTAAGTTGTTTATTGTTTAAACTTTTCAGTTTTTCTGCATTGCACCTTCCTGTCTCGGGTTCGTTGGTCTATTCTCTATGTTGGTATTTATTGGCGTTGGTGCTGCCCTGCTGGGCATTACGGGACGTGTTTGTGCACTGAAAAAAGTGGTTGAAGCAATATGCTGAAGCTAGTAACCATGACTAGTGCTGGAGGCAGAACCGCTACTACATGCTAATAATGGTTTATGGTTGTGGTAGGAAGGCATATGGCTGTTAAAGCTGGCAGGTTGCTTCCATTCGGTGCAGTACAAGAGCTTCCTCACGGTGCAGTGTGGTAGCAGTATCAAATGAGGATGCTGACTTGCTAGACTCGGCAGCAACAGTAGCTAGAAATCACACTCTGCTTTGCTTTGTTTCTTAGTCAGTTTACTGTGCTAATTTTATTTAGTTATTTTTGCACTTCTGTTTCTATTGCTTTTGTTGTTTCCTGGTAGTGTATGTTGCAAGGAGATTAGGTGTCACAACTGTTCGGTCTTCAAGCTTTTAACAGTTTCTTTACAGCTATCAGCTCTCGTTCATCACATTTTCAGTCTCGGTTCAATTATTTTTTGGGCACGCGAGGTGGATGATGACAATACAAGACTATGTCATTCGTTGATGTATAACATTGCTGGATCGAGTTAGGTAGGGAATGTGGTAGCAGTAGACACACAAGCAGCAAAGGAATTAGATGAAGGCTAGGAGCTGGTTACCGTGGTAGTGCAGTACTGAGGACAGATGCAGGAGCATGGTGTAGAAGGCTGGTGATTGAAGCAGGAGCAGAGACGTGTGCCGTGTAGCCGAGGAAGGTGGTAGTTCGTGGGAGCAGGAGCAGCTAGTGCTGCCAGTGGCATGGGCAGGGAATGGAGCCGAGGACGTGCAGTGGTATGGGTAGGACAATGCCTGGTGAAGGAAACGTGCACGGTTGATGCACGGGGCCAGTGTCAGGGCAGTTGGCAAATTTTGCATCCTGGCCAAGGCCATGTTTGACAATTCTCATTTACTCTTCATAATTTGTTTTTCATGTTTATTTTATTGCTAATTATTTTTATGCTTCTTATTATTATTTGTTAGTGTAGGTAAAAATAGTTTTAAATTTAATTTTCATATTAGTCAGTTGTTCTTTGCTCATTAGTTAAAATTTTAGTGTAGAATTTGTGAGTTACCTTTAGAATTAAGTTAGATTAAATTTGTTACATGCATTAGTTAGATTTTATTGTTAAGTTAGTAATTAGATATAGTTAGGATTAGTTTAGAGTTAATATTTTAGACATGTAGTTTTATAGTTATTCTCTTAATTTCCTAGGATTTTATTTTCATTAAATTTTAGTTTAGTTTAATTTGCATTTTTATTAATTAGCTTAATTACATGCATATTTTATTTTAGGTTAGTTTAATTGCAGTTTAATTAATCTTGTTTTGTTATTTTCATATTTGTACTTTATTTTAATTGTGTTAATGAATTTTTAACTGTTTTAATTATTTTGGTAGGTACTTGTCTTTAATTGCTCGAAGCTTTGTAAGTAATTTTAGCTCGATTTTATTTTCTTTATTTTATAGCTTTTATTATTTTCAGTACTTTTAGTTTCAGCCTTGCAGATCACTCCCTTAAAATTCATAATTGGCTAGAATATACTTAGGGTAAGATTAACCGGTAGTTAATTAGGCTGATCGACTTCTCTGAGGGACGATATTCCGGGACTCAAATCTCATTATTACTTGTACGATCCGTGCACTTGCGGTAATACGTTTAGTTCGTACCAAGTTTTTGGCATCGTTGCCGGGGAAGTTTTAATTAGTCGTTAATTAATATCGGTGAAATTATGCTTAGGTGTAATTCTAGCTTGTAAATATTTAGGTTGTAAATATTTAGGGCTTTAATCTAGATTATTTCATTTTCTCTCCCATATAAAAAAATTGAAAAAATTAAAAAAACTTAAAAAAAGAATTTCTAAGGACTTTTTTTATGTTTGCATGCGTAGAGCTAAGAGGTATGATTGCTTTCCTCTAGATCCTGAAATTGACGAACTCTTAGGAAAATTCGAAAGGATTCTATAAAATTAATAGCTTTGCTGCAAAACAACATGGCAGAAAATAGGGAAATCAGGACCATTGGAGATTATGTGGTGCCGAAGATTGGAGGATATTACACCGGCATTAGGCCACCAGCTGTCTCTGCTAACAATTTTGAAATTAAGCCTTCCATCCTTAAGATGATCCAGACCTCTTTACAGTTCAGTGGGCTTCCGCACGATGACCCACATGCTCACCTTGGGCAATTCCTGGACTTGTGCAACATGTTCAAGCACAATGGGTTATCTGATGATGCGGTTAGGCTTAGAGTATTCCTTTTCTCGCTTAGGGATAGGGCACGACACTGGTTAACCTCCTTGCCTCCAGGATCCATTTCTACATGGGACGAGTTAACCTATCAATTTTTAGCTAAGTTTTTCCCTCCCTCTAAAATGGCCCAACTCTATAGTGACATATCTTCCTTTGCCCAATTTGATGCGGAATCTCTTTATGAAACATGGGAACGATATAAGGAGCTTCTTAGGAAGTGCCCTCATCATGGTCTACCTTTGTGGCTGCAAGTCTAGACCTTCTACAACGGACTTACAAGCTAAAATAAGACCATTATTGATGCTGCTGCGGGTGGAGCCCTGATGTGTAAAACAGAGGAGGAAGCTTACGAGCTCTTAGACAAGATGGCGGCTAACAACTATCTATGGTCCTTGGAGAGGCAATTGCCAAAGAAGCCGGTGGGTATCTATGAGCTCGACACGCTGTTTACCTTGACCTCTCAAATTGCTAATCTTACGAAGAAGGTAGAGTCGCTCAGTACCCAACATAATCCTTCCACCAATCCTAACCTTGTGTTTTCTGTCCGAAGTCCTTTTCTTTCCTGCGAGCTATGTAGTGGTACCCACTCTGTAGATAGGTGTCTGCTTAACTTAGAATCGGTTCAGTATGTTGCCCCTCTAAGTAACAAAACAACCCTTTTTTAAATACCTATAATCCAGGGTAGAGGAACCATCTTAACTTTTCCTGGAGCCAAAACCAAGGGCAAACTTCTAATTCTAGACCTGTGGGACCCCCTAGTTTTCAAGCTCTATCGGTTCATGTACCACCACAACCACAATTTCCATATCATCCGCCTCATCAACCACCCCCACAACAATTTCAACATCTTCCATCATTATCACCACCACCACCACTTATGCAGCCCCAAGTTTACCATGCACTAGCAGCTGAGAAGAAGCCCTCACTTGAGGAAATGTTCACGACTATCCTGTAAAATCAAGCTGTCTCAATTAAGAACTTAAAAGTTCAGGTTGGACAAATAGCTAGTGCTTTTAACCAGCGTCCACAAGGGACCCTCCCTAGTAATACTGAAGATATTCTTGTTAGGCAAAGGGAGGGTAAAGAGCATATGAAATCCATCACCCTTAGGAGCAACAGAGAGCTAGATGAACCACAAGTTAAGTCCAGCCCTAAACAACACACAGTTGAAGAATGCTTAAGTTCTAATGAAGCAGCTCAGAAAGAGCAGGAACCTAAAGATTAGGCTGCAAAGGAATCAAAGATAGATGCTTCTTCATCTATACCTTTTTCTACTTCACAGCCTTCCGCGTCCTCTGATGCTATACATGTTTCCACTACATCCTCTCCAGTTGACCACCAGTGCCTTTTCCTCAGAGGTTCCAAAATCAAAAATTGGATCAACAATTTGCCAAATTTCTTGAGGTTTTTAAGAAACTTCACATCAACATTCCTTTCGCAGATGCTTTAGAGCAAATGCCAAGTTATGTGAAGTTTATGAACGACATCCTCTCTAGGAAAAGAAGATTGGAAGATTATGAGACGGTGGCCTTAACTGAGGAATGTAGTGCAATTATCCAGAGGAAATTACCCCTCAAGCTCAAGGATCCCGGGAGTTTTACCATACCCTGCACTATAGGAAATATGTTCTTTGGTAGAGCCCTATGTGATTTGGGAGCAAGTATCAATCTGATGCCTTTGTCTATTTATCATAAGTTAGGATCAAGGGATTCCAAGTCCACCACAATGACCCTTCAGCTAGCTGATTGATCTATTAAATATCCAAAAGGGGTCATTGAGGACGTGCTAGTAAAGGTGGATAAATTTATTTTTCCTGCGGATTTTATTGTATTGGACATGGAAGAAGACAGGGAAGTCCCCATTATACTAGGTAGACCTTTCCTAGCGACTGGTAGAACCTTAATTGATGTACAGAAGGGGGAGTTAACGATGAGAGTCCAAGATCAAGAAGTAAAGTTTAATGTTTTCAAACCTTTGAAGCTCCCTGATGACTCTCAAGAGTGTTTTAAGATGGAGGTTAAGGAGGATATAAGGCTTAAGCACAAGAAATTTGACAGAATGAGGGAAGTAGATGAGCTAAGGAGGAGTTAACTGTCAACATTCTGTCACCATTTTGGCTGACCCTCCTACTCTTCGCCCTACTGCTGAGTGTTGTTTTCTTCAGCTGCATTTAAAGTGGCTGTGTTTTCCTTTTCGCTTTGTATATAGTTCTTTTTCTTTTTCTTTTCTGTTGTTTCTTTCTTTGTTTATGTTGCAGATTTCTTTTCTAGTATTACGCTTTTAATCAAGCTTCAGTTGTTCATTATCATCAGAAAGGGGAGTACTCTGTTCTTGAGCTTAAATTCTTATATTATTTGGACATTGAGGACACTGTGCACTTTAAGTTTGGGGGAGGGGATATCACTTGAGCAATTTTATGAAAAATTGAAAAACATTTCAAATTTTTTTCGAAAATCTGAGAAAGAATTTTCAAAATTTTTTCGATAGTATGAGCTTAAATTGCTTAATTTTGGGATGATTTAGTGCTTAGCATATAGTTTTCCCATATTTCGATGATATGACCCCATGATTTAGTCTGACTTTGATTAACTGAGAAGCATGATTATAGGAAAAGCATGAAGTTGAATTCTTGAATTTGTCTTAATTCTGATTGTGATTGCCTCATCTTATGCACATGCCATGGGTATTCAGTGATAGTGAAAGAGTATGTATTGAAAAAAAAATGAAAGAAAAAGAAAAGAAGAAAGAAGAAAAATACAAAAATAGAATAAAAAGTTTAGTGAAATAAATAAGTTTGGGGGAAATGATTTGAGCGCTTACATTAAGATCCTAGAAGTAATGCATGTTAAGGGGTAATTAAACCTAAATCGACTTTATCATACCTTAGCCCCAACCTTACATTACAAGCTTAATGAAGTCCTATTGATCTTTGGTTAAGTGTGACTAAATTAGTGGGAGAGAAGTGAAAAGAAAACTTATGGAAATGATCACATGTCATTGACTTTGCATTCACTGTGTTTGCATAATCTGATTCAGATAATGTACTGTGAAGTGACTTTGACATTTTTCACACACTCACGAGGAGTCCAATTTGGGTTAGAACTTATGATTGAATGATTCTGAATGTTGGACTTGTAATTGTGAGTCTTTGAGATCATAGTTTGTACTTTTTCCTTGAGGATGATACTGGAGAAATTATTGTGTTTAGTACTTGTCATTCCTACAATTATTTTGTTTTGCTTGAGGACAAGCAAAAGCTCAAGTTTGGGGGTGTGATAATTCTATAAAAATAGAATTATTTATGCTTAATTGCTTAATTAATTATTTTAATCCCCAAATTATTTTGTTAATTATCTCCTCATTTTGACTAAAATTCTCATGTTTGCAGATAAATTAAATCCGGATGAATTTAGAAAATTTTGGTAGAAAATGGACTAGAATTGGGCTAAAATAGAGATTGGACCACGCGGACAACACGAGCCATGCCACCTAGCACATCCAATTAGACAAGAAGACAGATGATATGAAAATATCTTTTCAAGGAGCCAATGGTGTGACGACAAGGGCCAAACAATGCCAACTCATCTAGGATGGAAAATTACAATTGTACCCCTAAATGTGTGTATAAATAAGGCATGATAGCAATTGAAGAAACTAAGTAGTTAGAAGTAGTTTTAGGGTAGAAGTAATTTAGGAGTAGTGTTAGGATAGTTTTAGAATAGTTTTCTTTGTTTTCTTCAAAGCTTTCCCGTAGTCACCATTAATTTTTCCTTTTGTTTTAGCTACTGTTCATGGCTTCCTTCAATGAAACAGAAATTTCCAGTTTAGCTTTTCCTTAAGCTCAGTTTTATTCTTTTCTTTTATGATCATTTATTTCATTTTATTTTTCTCTGGTTCTGTTTTATTAGTGTTACAGTAGTTCATCATTTAAATTTCTCCATGCTTCTCTTCATATATATATATATATATATATATATATATGGTTTTGATTTAAGTTGTTTATTGTTTAAACTTTTCAGTTTTTCTGCATTGCACCTTCCTGCCTCGGGTTCGTTGGTCTGCTCTCTTTGTTGGTATTTGCTAACGTTGGTACTATCCTACTGGGCATTACGGGACGTGTTTGTGCACTGAAAAAAGGGGCTGAAGCAATATGCTGAAGCTAGTAACCGTGACTAGTGCTGGAGGCAGAACCGCTACTGCATGCTGATAATGGTTTACGGTTGTGGTAGGAAGGCATATGGCTGTTGAAGCTGGCGGGTTGCTTCCATTCAGTGCAGTACAAGAGCTTCTTCACAATGCAGTGTGGTAGCAGTATCAAATGAGGATGCTGACTTGCTAGACTCGGCAGCAACAGTAGCTAGAAATCACACTCTGCTTTGCTCTGTTTCTTAGTCAGTTTACTGTGTTAATTTTATTTAGTTATTTTCTCACTTCTGTTTCTATTACTTTTGTTGTTTCCTGGTATTGTATGTTGCAAGGAGATTAGGTGTCACAACTGTTCGGTCTTCAAGCTTTTAACAGTTTCTTTACAGCTATCAACTCTCGTTCATCTCATTTTCAGTCTTGGTTAAATTATTTTCTGGGCACGTGAGGTGGATGATGACAATACAGGACTATGTTATTCGTTGCTGTATAACATTGCTGGATTGAGTTAGGCAGGGAATGTGGTAGCAGCAGACGCACAAGCAGTAAGGAATTAGATTAAGGCTGGGAGCTGGTTACCGCGGTAGTGCAGTACTAAGGACAAATGCAGGAGCATGGTGTAGAAGGCTGGTGATTGAAGCAGGAGCAGAGATGTGTGCCGTGTAGCCGAGGAAGGTGGTAGTTCGTAGGAGCAGGAGCAGCTAGTGCTGCCAGTGGTATGGGCAGGGAATGGAGCCGAGGATGTGCAACGGTATGGGCAGGACAACGCCTGGAGAAGGAAACGTGCACGGTTGATGCACGAGGCCAGTGTCGTGGCAGTTGGCAAATTTTGCAACCTGGCCAAGGCCATGTTTGGCAATTCTCATTTACTCTTCATAATTTGTTTTTCATGTTTATTTTATTGCTAATTATTTTTATGCTTCTTATTATTATTTGTTACTGTAGGTAAAAATAGTTTTAAATTTAATTTGCATTTTATTTAGTTGTTCTTTGCTCATTAGTTAAAATTTTAGTGTAGAATTTGTTGAGTTAATGTATTTTGAAATGACAAAACAAGTAAATTCAATAATATAAAGATGATATAAAAACATGTTTAGAGGTTATCTGTACCAGAACTTAGAGTTCTGTTGATGAGAGATCGATCTGGCTTATGAGAGATCGATCTCCTGGGTTTTCTATAGATGAGAGATCGATCTGGCTTATGAGAGATCGATCTCCTGGGTGTATCTTGGATGAGAGATCGATCTCAGGAAGACATGAGATCGATCTGCTAAGTTTTGAACCTGTACAGAGGGATTAAGGAAGAGTGAGATCGATCTGTAAGGGTTAAGAGATCGATCTGCCTAATACTAGAGTTGAGGGATCGATCTGATCTAGGAAAAGATCGATCTCCCTTAAAGCATAGACTGTAGATCGATCTGTAGATCGATCCACACTCAAACAGAGAGCTTGTGAGATCGATCTGGTAAGGAAGAGATCGATCTCCTCAAAGTCAGAGAGCTAAGGAGATCGATCTGTGGTATTGAGAGATCGATCTCCCCACTACGAGATTGCATGGCAGATCGATCTGTAGATCGATCTTGCCTTAAACAGAGAGATTGGAAGATCGATCTGCCTATTCGACAGATCGATCTCCCCTTTCATTTTCAATTTAACAGATTGATCTGCCTATTCGACAGATCGATCTCCTTGTGTTATTGTGCTTTGATCTTGCAGGGTTTATAACTAAGAGATCGATCTGGCTAAGATGGCAGATCGATCTGGCACTCTATTGGAGGTACCCAACGGCTAGTTTCTGCAAAATCTCAACGGGAAAAACAACATTTAATGCTCCAACTACCAATCCTTCAGTAATTAACCAAGCATTGAAGACAATGAGAAGTGAGACATTATTGTTGCACATTTTCTACATTCTCAAGCTTTAAAACACTTTCATTCCTTGTGTCTTCATTCCTCATTTATTGAGATTTATTGTATAAGCTTAAGTGCAAAAGCTGTATTTGTCCTACCTACATTAAAGCTTCATTTTGTATTCATCCTTATCTTGAGAGAGAAGAGGATTGTTCCTCAGTGAGATAAACTTGTAAGAGGGTGAATACATTTTTATATTGCAAAGGGTAGAGAGGTTATTCCTTAACCTGTAAAAGGAACATTGTAACTTCAGTTGAAGGAGAGTAAGAAAGCACTTGACAAGAAGGTCAAGGAGAGAGGACGTAGGCAAGAGTTTGGCCGAACATCTATAAACGATTGTGTTTGTTTCTCTCTTCCCTATCTTGCATTAAATTGTTTAATTTTATTATATTGTTCATTTTCATTTGCTGACTATAATAGGATTAAATTAAAATTTGCTATTAACGTTAGAAAATCGATTCACCCCCTCTCGGTAGAGCCATCAATTGGTATCAGAGGTATGACTCTTTAATCACATAGGAACAACTTCCTAAGAGTTAGAAACGATCAAATGGCTCATAACAATGTAGCAACTAGTTTGGTAGGAGAGGGGCACTCTACGGTTAGACCTCCTATGTTCAATGGAGAACATTATGCATATTGGAAGACTAGGATGATGTTGTTCATTCAAGTAAATGATTATGAAGTGTGGAGAATTATAATTAAAGTACCTCAAATCCCTACAAAGAGAATAGAGGGAAGAGATATCCCTAAAGAAGAAGATGAATGGGATTCAAATGATATTAAATGTGCTCAGCTAAATGCTAAAGCTATGCACACATTATTTTGTGCCTTAGGTCCAAATGAATATAATAGAGTCTCCGGGTGTGATAATGCCAAACAAATTTGGGACAAATTGGCAATAACTCATGAGGGTACAACCCAAGTGAAGGAGACTAAAGTAGGAATGCTCACACATGATTATAAGCTCTTTAGGATGAAGGAAGGAGAATCAATTAGTGATATGTTCACTAGATTCACAAATGTAATTAATGGACTAAAGTCCGTAGGAAAAATATATTCTAATATTGAAATGGTCAAGAAAATATTAAATAACTTACGTAAATCATGGGAAGCTAAAGTGACTGCAATTGAGGAATCTAAGGATCCTCACACATTGTCTTTAGATGAATTAATAGGATCTCTACTCACTTATGAGATGAAATTAAAAAGAAATGAAGAGCCACCTAAGAAAGTGGGAGTTGCTCTAAAATCCATTTCTCAAGAGGAGATTAAGAATGAGAGTGGTAGTGAAGAAGACTTTGAGATGGCAATGTTTGCCAAAAGATTTAACAAGTTCATGAGGATGAGAGCTAGTGGTAGTAATAGGAGAAACAATAAGAGAGATCAAGAAGAAGTAGGTAGAAAAGACTCAATTGTGTGTTATGAGTGTAAAAAACCAGGACACATAAAATTTAACTGCCCTCTTCTTAAAAGGTCCAATGATAGGTTCCATAAAAAGAAGGCAATGGTGGCAACATGGAGCGACAGTGACTGCTCCGATGATGAATCAAATGAGGACATTGCCAACTTGTGCTTCATGGCTATTGAGGATGAAAAGGTAACTTCAAGCCTCAATGAATATTCTTTTGATGAATTGCAAGATGCCTTTGATGAACTTGCATTAGAGTATGAATCTATGAGTATGAAATATAAAAAGATAATATCCAAATTGAGAAAAGAAAATGAGATAATGCAAATGGATAAATTAGAATGTGAAAAGAAACTAGAAATTTCAAATCTAGAAATTTGTGACCTTAAAGAGAAAAATAGCAATCTACATAATTCCTTTAATAGGTTTCACATGGGTCAACAAAAGTTAGATAGCATGCTAGAGACCCAAAAGGCATTCTTTGACAAAAATGGCTTAGGATATAATGCAAAGAGTAGAGAGACTCATCTTAAAAGTTTTATTGCTAGGAAAAGCATAAATAAACCTGCAATTACTTGTTCATTTTGCAATAGAAAGGGACATGCATCACATAATTGCAATATAAAGATGAGAACTCTAAAAGGAAAAATAGTAAAAAGGATATGGATTCCAAAAGAAGTAATTCACTCCAAGGATTGTAATGCATTAGCAAAATGGATCCCAAAGGGATCAAGAATTGCATTCACTAACCTCAAAGGACCCAAGAAAATTTGGGTACCTAAGACTTGAGTTTAAATCTTCTTGTAGGTGATTGAGCATGGCCACACAGCTAAAACAAAGGAAGCATGGTACTTGGATAGCGAATGCTCAAGGCACATGACGGGAGATAGAAGCCACTTCAACTCTTTTAAATCAAAAGTTGGTGGAGAGGTCACATTTGGGGACAACTCCAAAGGCCAAGTAGAAGGAAGTGGCTCAATAGGTAATGATTACTTCTCTTTAGAAAAAGTATTACTTGTTAGGGGTCTAAAGCATAACTTACTAAGCATAAGTCAACTTTGTGACAAAGGTTACAAAGTAATCTTTGATTGCATGAAATGTAATGTGGTAGATCCTAAGACTAACAAAGCTCTCTTTCTAGGCCATAGGCAAGGTAATATATATATTGTCTATCTTAATGAACTCAAAAATGAAAATATATGCCTAATGGTAGATAGTAAAAAGGAATCTTGGTTATGGCATAGAAGACTAGGTCATGCTAGCATGCATGTGCTATCTAAGTTAGCTAGAAAGGATCTAGTCATAGGTTTACCCAAGCTATCCTTTGATCATGAAGAAATATGTGAAGCTTGTGTTAAAGGAAAACACAAAAGGACAACATTTAAGCCTAAGAATATTGCATCCACCACTAGGCCTCTTCAATTACTTCACTTAGATTTATTTGGACCAACTAGAACAACTAGCCTAGGTGGGAAACACTATGGATTTGTAATAGTTGATGATTACACTAGGTTCACATGGGTGTTCTTTTTAAGAGTAAAAAATGAAGCCTTAGAAAAATTCATAGCCTATACAAAAATTACTCAAAATGAAAAAGGGTATACAATAACTAGCATTAGAAGTGATCATGGCAAGGAATTTGAAAACATAGGATTTGATGAGTATTGTAATGATCAAGGAATTAGTCATAACTTCTCAGCCCTTAGGACACCACAACAAAATGGAGTAGTAGAAAGAAGAAATAGAACTTTGGAAGAAATAGCTAGAACCATGTTGTGTGAGAATAATTTGCCAAAGTATTTTTGGACTGAATCTATAAACACATCTTGCTATATAATTAATAGAGCTATGATTAGACCCATGCTTAAGAAAACTCCTTATGAGCTCTACAAGGGTAAAAAGCCTAACATTAGCTACTTCCATCCCTTTGGCTGCAAATGTTTTGTCTTAAATAATGGGAAAGATAATTTAGGAAAATTTGATGCCAAAAGTGATGAGGGAATCTTTCTAGGATATGCTTTGAATTCAAAGGCTTATAGAGTATACAACAAAAGAACATTGATGGTTGAAGAATCAATTCATGTGATATTTGATGAGTCAAATAATTTATCTAAAGATTCAACAAATAATGAGGACGTTGGAATATTTGATGAAAACTTGGAGGAAAACTCAAAATTAGAAGATGATTTATTAGAAAAACTTAACTTGAATAAAGAAGATAAAGATGAAATAGAGATATTGGAGAGAGAATCTAGAGCACCAAGGGAGTTAGGATATGTAAAAGATTGTGAAATAGTGGGAGATCCAACTCTTGGAGTTAGAACTAGATCATCTCTAAGGAATATGTGTCAATATATAGCCTTTGTATCTCAAATAGAACCTAGGAATGTCAATGAAGCTTTAGATGACAATAATTGGTTCCTAGCAATGCAAGAAGAATTAAATCAATTTGAGAGAAGCAAAGTATGGAAACTAGTTCCTAGGCCTAGAGATCACTCTATAATTGGAACTAAATGGATATTTAAGAATAAGATGGATGAAAATAGTGTGATCATAAGGAATAAGGCTAGGTTAGTTGCACAAGGCTATAGACAAGAAGAAGGAATAGATTATGATGAAACCTATGCACCGGTAGCTAGACTAGAGGCAATAAGAATGTTACTTGCCTTTGCATGTTATAAAAACTTCAAATTGTATCAAATGGATGTAAAGAGTGCATTCTTAAATGGTTTCATTAATGAAGAAGTCTATGTTGAGCAACCTCTCGGCTTTGAAAATCATGAATTTCCTGAACATGTTTTTAAATTGTCTAAGGCACTCTATGGATTGAAACAAGCTCCTAGAGCTTGGTATGAAAGGTTGTCAAAATTTTTAATAGAAAAGGGATTTTCAAGAGGAAAAGTGGATACCACTTTGTTCATCAAAAATAAAAATAAGGATTTATTAGTTGTACAAGTGTATGTAGATGATATTATTTTTGGATCAACTAATGAGTCTTTATGACAAGAGTTTGCTAAGATCATGCAAGGTGAGTTTGAAATGAGCATGATGGGAGAACTCACATTCTTCTTGGGACTTCAAGTAAAGCAAACAAAAGATGGAACCTTCATCAATCAAGCAAAGTATACTAAGGATTTGCTCAAGCGATTTGGAATGGACAATTGCAAACCTCAAGCAACTCCTATGGGCACCAACATCAAGCTTGATAAAGATGAGAGAGGTAAGTGTGTAGATACTAAACTCTATAGGTCTATGATTGGCTCATTGCTTTATTTAACTGCAAGTAGACCAGATATTTTGTTTAGTGTATGCCTTTGTGCTAGATTTCAATCCTCTCATAGGGAATCACATTTATTAGCCACTAAAAGGATCTTTAGATACCTTAAGGACACTCCCTATCTAGGACTTTGGTACCCCAAGGACTCTACCTTTGTACTTCATGCATTTTCAGATGCAGATTTTGGGGGATGCAAAATAGATAGGAAAAGTACTTCAGGTACTTGCCAATTCTTAGGAAATAGGCTAATCTCTTGGTTCTCCAAGAAACAAAACAGTGTGGCTCAATCCACAACTGAAGCTGAATAAATAGCAGCAGGTAGTTGTACTGCTCAAGTGTTGTGGATTAAACAACAAATGAAAGATTATGGTATTGACATGAAACAAGTCTCTATTAAATGTGATAACACCAGTGCCATTAATCTATCTAAAAATCATATTCAACACTCTAGAACCAAGCACATAGAAATTAGGCATCACTTCCTTAGAGACCATGTGCAAAAGGGGGATATAATTCTAGAGTACATTGATACGTTACATCAAATAGCTGATATATTCACCAAACCCCTTGATAGAGATAGGTTTTGCATTCTTAGAGGTGAATTAGGACTTATGAATATTCCCTAAGATGTGTGTGCTTCAAAATCTTGATTTCAAATTGACTTAAAAGTGATTTTCAAATGAGTTTTATGGGCAACAAGTATGAGAGATCGATCTCCTATTCATATAGATCGATCTCCATACCTTAAATAAGCCTAAAGCATTAAGGTTACGCTAGGCAGATCGATCTTCTATCCATAAGATCGATCTCCTTAAGCCTCTGTTCGATAACAGATCGATCTGTGCATACGACAGATCGATCTCCTCTAGCCTCTGTATCCTAAGATCGATCTGTGCATACGACAGATCGATCTCCTCAAGCCTCTGTCCCCTGAAGATCGATCTATGCATCTGGCATATCGATCTCCTCTAGCCTCTGTTCGACAACAGATTGATCTGTGCATACGACAGATCGATCTGCTTGGGCTTCTGGAAATGACAGATCGATCTTTCGTCTCGACAGATCGATCTCCTGTGCCCTGGACTATAAATTCTGGCGAAAAATCCCCAAATTTCAAAACTCCAAATCCCAAAATCCCTAAAGCTCTGTCGCACATCCTCTCTCAATTCTTCCTCCAGATCGATCTTCGGTACGAATCACTCATCAATCCAAGTCCAGTAACCTACATTGGTAAATTTTTCTTCCAAATTTTATTTCGTTTTTGTTAAATTTCACCCTAGGGCAAATCTAGTCACTGTTCCATTGGTTTTTTGTTTGTAAAACTGTCTTAGCGTAAATCTAGTGTCTAGAACCATGCCTCGGCTCAAGAGAGTAGGACAAAAACCTCCCCGATCCAATGTAGAAACCGGGTCATCCTCCCAATCCATTCCTCCCTCTTCAGCGCTACCTTCAACAGGTGTTTTAAAACACCTGCCAAAAGGAAGCGATATGAAGAATACTTTTCAACCATACCAATTAAACATTGGCGCACAATCGATTTCTCTTTCCTCAATCGAATTGATTTTCCGTATTTGTCTAAATTTGACGATTTTGATTGGATGTCTTTTCTAAGAATCAATACCCCAGTCCCTCCAAATATCGTTCGCGCATTCTTTTACAATGTCGAACTTAACTATGATCCCAACGACACTTGTAACATTCTAGGATTTACTACGTTTGTCATGGGTAAATCCATTTTCGTCGACACTGAAGTTCTTGCCAAAGCGTTTGACATACGCGATGAAGGCTTGAAAAACGAAGATGAGGAAGTCCCTTTGGAGTTTGATATTCCCAGGGATAAGGCGAGTGACCTTCCAATGCATCCCCGATTACTCCACCTCATCATCTCTTAGAACCTTCGTCCGTTTGGTACCCGTCACTCCACTGTTAGACGGTTAGATAGGTTCTGGCGTCACCACATTCATTCCACCAGTCAAAAACCCAACCTCATTCACTTTATTTATCAAGACTGGTTGAAGATCGTCCGAGGTCAAGCCACAACGATCGTGTTTCTGCAACCACTGGCGTACTTCCTCCAACGACTCGGAATAGACAGCAGTTGCGAAACCTGCGAAATGCCCTCTCCGAAGAGCGTCCTCAATATTGGGACACTCCATCACATGGGCTACTACAAAGACTTCCGGGGCGACTGGAAGAAGAAGCGAGAACAGCCTTCTGCAGCAGCTATGGAGGAAGATCCCCTCGATGAGCCTGTGGCTCCACCAGCTGCATCGACTGCGCGTCCACCATCTCCACCTGCTCAGCCCTCAGCACCTGCACCCTCCCCTGCTGGTATGGAGTTCATTATGACGATGATGGGTGAGCTCAACCAGAAGATCGATGAAGGTTTTGCAAACCTTCATGCATCTCTGCAGCTGATGTTCGAGGAGCTAAACTGCAAAGTGGATGAGGGCTTTGCGAATCTTCACGAGACTCAGGAGGCGATGTATGATGAGCTTCAGGTCGCTCGCACACACATTGAGGATCTCCAAGATCGCGTTCCTCCTCCATCATAGGACTTAGTTGCTAGATCCAGTTTAGTTATATGTTTTTCATTACTGCTTGTTGTTTTGAAATGCACTTGCTTGAATGAACTGCCATTTGTCTTGTTGATTGACTAAAGTTTTAATGAAAATGTTAATTTTGAAATGACATAAATGCTATTTCTTTCTTGCCATTGATATGACAAAAAGGGGGAGAAGAAAAGAGAACATGTACATGTGGTTAATTAAAAGATGTGTAAATGGCTTTAAGAAACCTCTTTAAAGTTTTAAAAGAATGATCAAAATGAGGGGGAGTTAAGATAGTAACAAGGTCAAAAGCTAAAAGAAAGGGGGAGCTCACAAAAAGGGGGAGTTTCTGCAAATTAACTAAACATGTTAATTGAATAAGTTTTGTCATATCAAAAAGGAGGAGATTGTTGAGTTAATGTATTTTGAAATGACAAAACAAGTAAATTCAATAATATAAAGATGATATAAAAACATGTTTAGAGGTTATCAGTACCAGAACTTAGAGTTCTACTGATGAGAGATCGATCTGGCTTATGAGAGATCGATCTCCTAGGTTTTCTATAGATGAGAGATCAATCTGGCTTATGAGAGATCGATCTCCTGGGTGTATCTTGGATGAGAGATCGATCTCAGGAAGACATGAGATCGATCTGTAAGGGTTAAGAGATCGATCTGCCTAATACTAGAGTTGAGGGATCGATCTGATCTAGGAAGAGATCGATCTCCCTTAAAGCATAGACTGTAGATCGATCTGTAGATCGATCAACACTCAAACAGAGAGCTTGTGAGATCGATCTGGTAAGGAAGAGATCAATCTCCTCAAAGTCAGAGAGCTAAGGAGATCGATCTGTGGTATTGAGAGATCGATCTCCCCACTACGAGATTGCATGGCAGATCGATCTGTAGATCGATCTTGCCTTAAACAGAGAGATTGGAAGATCGATCTGCCTATTCGACAGATCGATCTCCCCTTTCATTTTCAATTTAACAGATCGATCTGCCTATTCGACAGATCGATCTCCTTGTGTTATTGTGCTTTGATCTTGCAGGGTTTATAACTAAGAGATCGATCTGACCAAGATGGCAGATCGATCTGGCACTCTACTAGAGGTACCCAACGGCTAGTTTCTACAAAATCTCAACGGGAAAAACAACATTTAATGCTCCAACTACCAATCCTTCAGTATTTAACCAAGCATTGAAGACAATGAGAAGTGAGACATTATTGCTGCACATTTTCTACATTCTCAAGCATTAAAACACTTTCATTCCTTGTGTCTTCATTCCTCATTTATTGAGATTTATTGTATAAGCTTAAGTGCAAAAGCTGTATTTGTCCTACCTACATTAAAGCTTCATTTTGTATTCATCCTTATCTTGAGAGAGAAGAGGATTGTTCCTCAGTGAGATAAACTTGTAAGAGGGTGAATACATTTTTATATTGCAAAGGGTAGAGAGGTTATTCCTTAACCTGTAAAAGGAACATTGTAACTTCAGTTGAAGGAGAGTAAGAAAGCACTTGACAAGAAGGTCAAGGAGAGAGGACGTAGGCAAGAGTTTGGCCGAACCTCTATAAACGATTGTGTTTGTTTCTCTCTTCCCTATCTTGCATTAAATTGTTTAATTTTATTATATTGTTCATTTTCATTTGCTGACTATAATAGGATTAAATTAAAATTTACTATTAACGTTAGAAAACCGATTCACCCCCCCTCTCGGTAGAGCTAACAGAATTTATGAGTTACCTTTAGAATTAAGTTAGATTAAATTTGTTACATGCATTAGTTAGATTCTATTGTTAAGTTAGCAATTAGATATAGTTAGGATTAGTTTAGAGTTAATATTTTAGACATGTAGTTTTATAGTTATTCTCTTAATTTCCTAGGATTTTATTTTCATTAAATTTTAGTTTAGTTTAATTTGCATTTTTATTAATTAGCTTAATTACATGCATATTTTATTTTAGGTTAGTTTAATTGTAGTTTAATTAATCTTGTTTTGTTCTTTTCATATTTGCACTTTATTTTAATTGCGTTAATGAATTTTTAACTGTTTTAATTATTTTGGTAGGTACTTGTCTTTAATTGCTCGGAGCTCTGTAAGTAATTTTAGCTCAGTTTTATTTTCTTTATTTTATGGCTTTTATTATTTTCAGTACTTTTAATTTCAGCCTTGTAGACCACTCCCTTAAAATTCATAATTTGCTAGAATATACTTAGGGTAAGATTAACTGGTAGTTAATTAGGCTGATCGACTTCTCTGAGGGACGATATTCCGAGTCTCAAATCCCATTATTACTTGTATGACCTGTTCACTTGCAGTAATACGTTTAGTTCGTACTAGTTAAGAGGACCGATCTCATGGATATTGAGATTGATCCCTCATGAAAAGAAAAATTTCAGATTTTAGGCCAATTTCAGGATGAGAGATCGATCCTATAGTGTAAAGGACCGATTGTCACGACCCAACTATCCAAAAATCAGAGTGAATTTTTCGCGTTTTTGTTTATTTTCTTACTTAATTCTTACCTGTCCTCGAATCGTGACCAACACTCCACTAATAATTGGGCTGTGCGTCAATGCCAGTCCCACCATACATCTACCCTAGTACTTATTTCTTCTCCAGTCATTTATAATTGTTATATTATTTATACATCCCCTAAAGTTACTTACAATCATGTTACTGTGCTATGCTTATGTAGATACAATAAGTACAAGTGTATATACCTTATGTTGATGGGCAGCAGCGGATATCCGGAATGCAGTACTGAGTCGCCTCAACTTCAACTGGAGATCATCTGTGGGAGAAAATGAAAGGGGTGAGCACATCAAGCTCAGTAAGGCAATCCTACGAACAAGTAGGTAACCATACTACCTACATGAACGTAGTGCCATGCATAAACCACCCTTTCTCCACACATTTTAAAACAATGCTATGCATTATGATGATATGTAAAATACATTTGCACGGAAAATCAACATGCAATTATCATAAATCATTTCTTTCTCAATTAAGATTTTGACAATAAAGTCAGGACTCGACCCCTCCTGCGGGTGATCCTGACTCACACAAAATCATGAAAACATTTACATCACACGTGGGTTTTGAAATGCATGGAAATACCATCATGCAATTTAGTTTTAAAACCCAGTTTAAATCATCATAGAAATCATCAACATGCGAGACTAGGCAACGTCTGTATATAGGTAAATAACTAGGACTATGGCCACATCTGTCCTCGTGAGTTCCTCAGCTACACGGATCCTAGTGTGCGGGTTCTCACCATGATCGGGAACCGCCCGGGAGGTGGGTCAGTCCATCCCGTCAGTCTTATCCGATCCCCGGCATCCGAAGATGCTGCATCCGGAGATGCCGTATCCGAAGATACAACACGGTACATCGTACTCCATGCTACTTGCACGGTACATCGTACTCCATGAACCCATGTAATATCTCTAGGTACTCCGGCCCAATTGGCCTGCTTCCCACAGAGGTTTGTTTCTCAATACTCATGCCATGTCTCAAAACGCACGTGCGAGCCTATTAAATCGGTGACACACAGTCTACCCGATGCTCCAAGCACGGCTCATCGCATGTTCTCATAAAATCTGTGTGAGCGATGCTCAGCACTCTCATCAAAACACGTCAACTGGCAGAGCCCGCTTACATCCCCACAAGGCCGCCAACCTCATCCCTCACTCACACCCCCACCTAAGAGGTCTCTTGAGCCTGTTGGGCCTTTTGGCTGACTCCAAGGGCAGACAGCGGTACTCCACAAATCCGGTAAAACTAGTGCGAGCTAAGCTCAGCACTCTGTATATTATAAATCACATGAAAATTTTATAAATACTGGTGCGGGTTAAACTCCAGCACTCTGTCTCGAAAATCATGTAAAAATATGGTGCGAGTCAGACTCTAGCACCGTGTCACGAAAGAGCATGTGAAATCTGGTGCGAGTTATACTCTAGCACCTATGCATGTAAAACTCTAGTGCGAGCTCTCGCTCCAGCACTAATGCATGCATCACACAAATCGAAATTACCGTGCGAGCTGAGCTCTAGCACGTCATATGTCAATAAAACACGTAGGCGGCTCTATTTACTCAAAACAGTTTTCAAATCAATTTCACGTTGAAAGTATGCAATGCGGTGCACTTTCTTTCAAGGCGAGCCAGCCTACTCATGCATGCGTTGGAATATCTCCAGAACGAGCAGGAACCTCTTGTCCTTGCTCCTCCCAATTTTTCCTAGATTTTTAGAATTTTACCCTTAACAAGGGTATTTTAGTAATTTGCCCATTCGGGGCACTAAAATTATTATTTGACCTCTAGACCCTTCAGGATATTTTAAAGGACTGCATATGAATTTAAAATTGCGTACTGTTACCTCTAGCAGTCCGCAGAATTCCCTTACCTCGATTCTCGTCGAGTCTGACCTTTTTCTTTTCCATTGTCATCTCGTCGCGCAGTCCGATATGCTCCCAATCAAATGCCCGGAACTGCGTATTAACATTCCTCAGGTCAGATAACATATAATTTAATTGTACTTAATCTTTTCTGGGCTTAATTTAAATCGCTGAGCCCATTTACCCCTATTGGGCCCGATTGCACATTAATGGGCCTTGATCGGCCTTAAGCCCGTTTTTCACTTAATTTTCTCTTTATCGAGGCCTATTGGGCTCATTGGGCCCATCAATAATTTATTGAGCCTCGTTCTAATTCTCGAATAGCTAAATTTAATATTTACGACAATTAATCTAAATTTCCATAAATTAATTCAATTTATGCGTAAATTTAATCAATATCACGCATAACGAGGAAATTGTCGTAAATAGGGGTCACTTACCCGAGATTCCATGCTAGTCCGCAAATCGAGGCTGTCTCGAGCCCTCGGTGGATGCCAATCGTCGAGCTACACAATTCCACAATTTTTCCGGGTAAGTTCTCAGCCCAAAATTAATTAAATAAAATATTCCAAATTTAAATCGGTCAATTTGACCGCTTATCGACTTACCCGAAGCTCGATTGCATCACCGGAATTTTCCCCAATTTTTTCCTCTTTTTCCTTTTCCCTTTTTCTCCCTTTTTTCCCCTCTTTTTGGCTGAACCGGTTCAGACCGGTTCAGACCGATCAGACCGCCGATTTTTCTCCGGTTCGGCCGGTTCACCGCCGGTTCGCCACCTTGCCGGCCGGTTCTCCGCCGGCTTCCACCGCCAAACGCTCCGCAAGGCCGTCCGCACCTCGAATCTGGG
Organism: Firmiana major; assembly: GCA_033439115.1. Lineage (NCBI taxonomy): Eukaryota > Viridiplantae > Streptophyta > Magnoliopsida > Malvales > Malvaceae > Firmiana > Firmiana major. The sequence continues at coordinate 11,771,785 of CM065905.1, forward strand.
CTCGGATTCGCCCAAGGCCGCCGGAATGCCGTCGGTCCGGCCTCTTCTCTCCTCGCCGTCGGACCCATTCTCTTCCCTTGGCCGTCGCCGCCGATTCCGGCCGTCTCGTTGAGTGCCACCGGTGCCAAAAGCACCGCCGTCGACTGGGCTCTCCAAATCGGGCCTTGGTTTCGCCTGGATCGCCGCCGTTCGCCGCCGGTAGCCCTCTCTTTCCCGCGGGCTTCTCCTCCGATTTCCGCCGGATTCCGGCGTCCCCACGGCGCGTCGTCGCCGCTGATAAGTTGCCTGAGGTCGGGCCATCCTCGCCGGCCCTCGCCTGGGGTCCCTGGCCGCCGACGGGGTCGGGCCTCTGCTTCCGTTTTGCTTCGTCTTCAGCTTCTCTGCTTCTTTCTCTCTCCCCGATGGTTTTCCAATTCTGTTTCTTTTTTTTTTTTTTTTCTTTTTTGAATTACTTTTATTTTTTCTTCTATTTTATCAATTTTATTATTTTTATTTTTATTTATTTTAATTATTTTACTATTCATTTAAAATATATTAAATACCTCAAAACATCTACAAAATTATTATTTTATTCTAATTTAACTAATTTAATTTTATTTAATTTATTTTTAATCCTTTTTCGGGTATAATTGCTCCGTATTTTCGGGATATTGTCCCGGGTGACCTTTCGACATATTTTTCGATTATTTTCGGGATTATTTTTCCGAACTAAAAATCTCGATTAATCCCGATTAATTTTCATAAATTAATATCTTGATCAATTTAATCCGAAATAATTTTATTTCATCTTTATTGACCAAGATTTCTTAAATCCTTATTTTTAATTAAATTTCCTTATCGAATTTACTCCGGCTTTCGGTCCTTTGACCGTTTTGCCCTTACACGTGTTCGGGATTAATTTAACCCGACTTCCTTCATACTTCCTCTATCTTTTCTTATTTAGTTTTCGTATTTTTATTAAATTCGGGTCTTACAATTCTCCCCCACTTAAGGAATTTGGTCCTCCAAATTAGAACCAAGTCATATGAGTCCATATACAACTCCGGGTATATCGATCATATCATACTCTTAAAATTTATGCGACCTTCTTCGGAGTGTATTACTACCAAAGGACTTTAATTAGGGAGATTATCTTAAACCCCAATACTGTCTCTTTCCTGTTCAATGCCCGAATCAACTTCTTCAATATACTCATATTTTCATTAAACTGAACTTTTGGAGTTCATATCCTATCACCTCTGCTGGATCTGGATAGTAGTACCGAAGCATCAAAAGCTGAGACACATTGTGGGTGCCTGTTAATCCAAGTGATTAACAACAACCTACAGGTCTTATCTCCCACTTGTCCAATCTCTCAAGAATTCGATCCAGCTCAACTCAATTTACTTCTTCCAAAAGTTCCGCTATGTCCTTATTCTCTTAGGACGTGTAACTTTCAACCATAATAATTCACCAAGGGTGAATTCCAATATTTTTCTATCTGTTCTGAGGTGTTCTTAATCTCTCATCCTTAACTAAACATCCTCAGAGACTTATTATCCAAAGTCAGAAATAATTTCTACCTGTCACCCACTCTTTCTTATCCAATTTGGGGAACAGCCCCTACAGCTATACACTGTCTCATAACTTGTTATCCCGATACTCAATTGCCAATTGTCGTTATTGGCGACTTCAATTAGAAATCAACTGATCATTCCAGGAGCTTATAAAATTAACGGCACACGCTTTCATCGGATCCTCCAGAACTTGTACAGTCCTCTCTGACTGACCATCTGTCTGAGGATGGAAAGCTGTGCTAATACTCAGTCGGGTTCCCATAGCTTCCTAAAAAATATTCCCTGAGGTAGGAAGTGGAGCGGGAATCCCTATATGATACCATGCTCACTGGAACGCTACTTAATGTTCCACTACTGCCTTACACATAAATCCTCATACACACTCCGAGTATCTGGGAAGTTCATAACCAGAAGGTGGGTGGACTTAGTCATTCTGTCGGCTATCATCCAAATAGCCTCGTAATATCACCTGGGTTCTCTGTAACCCATCACGACATTCACGGAGACTTGCTCTCGTTTTTCCGTGCCGTGTCAATATAGGTAGGTGCTGCAATAACTCTGCAGACTTTTAATACTCTACCTTATTCTGCTGACATACTAGGCACTTTTTCACAATCTCCACAAATATCTCTTTCCACATCTGACCACCCATACCCTTTTCGAGATTTCAATATATATTATTATTACCTTCCGCATGCACTGTATATCCCGAAGAGTGAGCTTCTGACAATATCACTATCTCATCAACTGTGGTCCTGGGGAGCACTCATACTGTCTCTGAATCCTCAGTAACTCATTATCACCCACTGTGAACTCTATCACTGTACCCTTCTGAATCAGACCCAAACTATCGACATCCGGTCGATCATCACGCTAAGCCTGGCAAATCCGGGCACTCTCATCCGGTACTAGTCATCAGGCTAGCTGTCACACAATCACTGTCATCCTCAGAAGGGATCACATCAATACTGAGGTCCACAACTGCATCTAGCAGCTCACGCTCCCTGACCATCATATGTGGTACCATCCCGAGGCTCTTTCTGCTCAAGGCATCAGTCATCACATTCGCCTTTCTTGGGTGGTACAATTCTCATAAATCAAAATCTCTCAGAAGCTCTAACCCAATATGTATTTTCATATTCGTCTCTTTCTGTTAAAACAGATACTCGAGCTTTATGATCAGTGCATATTCACAATTTCTCATCATATACATAGTAGTATCATATCCTCGGTACAACTACTGTTACTAACTTTAAATCATGGGTCAGATAGTTTATTTCGTGATCAAGGAGTTGTCTGACTCCAAAATTGACTATCTTCCCATTATACATCAATACACAGCTCCATCATAATTTTGAGGTATCCATACTCATTGAGAACCTCTTGAGCTGTTGGGTATGACGAAATTAATCACGGTGGTCAGTTCATACTTCATCACGCCAAATTCACGTCACATCAATCATCTTATTTATCATCTCTTTCTGAGACCACGTTTCTTAGTTAAACGTGTCAACAAGGTAAATCCTTTTAGAACTTGCAGCAACCCATTGCAAAAGAAATTTTCCAATCGTTACTTATAAATCGCCCTAGACTTTAACTACACCCAATATCACCGATACTGCTGATTACAATTCGGTCCAATCCTTGACTTATTTACGCGTAAGCGTATAAGATCCTTCTCAACCGCTTACGTTTTCAGGTACTAACCTGCGTCATTTCCTTTCCTTATCTTAACGGCTCCTATTAAATTTACTATGTTAGTCTTTATGATTTGTCGAATTTTAATATTCTTATCGTCTTAGTAAGGGTATCCTAATGCTAACGGTATTTATTTCGATGATCGATTTCCTGTTGTAGGTTATATATATCTAGACGCTGTCAAGTCTTCAGGCGGGGAGGTATTTTGAAATACCTTTATTAACCTTCAGACTTAACCACAACTACGTTATACCTCAGTCTCTGTGGTCACAATTTATATTCGTTACTAATTGCTCTTAATCCTTATTACTTCGTATACTCACTCTTACTCCAATACATCTTGTATTTATAATCAACATATCTCCTCAGTGTATCAATCATGACAAAACTCTTGTCATTATCATTCCGTGAGTACAATCCTTTACTCCTGTAAATTCAACTGTTGCACCCCTGTTTTTAACTTAAAATCTCAATATCCATATTCCGTTAATTAATCCTCCTCTATTGGGGTACTCATTTATCAGTATTGCCCAATGATGTAGGCATTCATGCCTTTTACTCACTTATATGTGAATGAAGGCAGTATGAATAAATATGTGGCACCAGGATCAATAAACATATGTACTTTATTATTCATAATAAGTGTGGTATCTCACACCACATCCATGAAACATCAATAGTGTCCTGGTCCAAGACATCCTCTCGCCTTCGTCCAATAGCCTACTTTCCTTTTTCTCTTCGGCTATGGCCTCCCTTTTCGTTTTCAGCTATAACAACGAAATTTTTCTCTGTCTCTTTACTTTTTTGTGGGGCGATTTCGCCCAACTCTGTGTAATCAAAATCAATGGTCCATCATACCACACTTAACGACCATTTTCATCAATACCGTGTAGGTATAGACGCTCCTTCTGTGGTATCCACCACACATTCCACAGTAATGACACTGCTACTCTGCTTCGTAGCAGGTCGGGGTCCTCCAATCACACTGCCCACAAAAGTGCCAAAATTAGATGCACTGGGGCCTCACCAATTATCTTACTCCATGACTCGTCAAATTTAATCTTTTACCAATTACCAATTTTCCCATTTTTGACATCCTTGTCATTTCTCGCTTTTCTTTCTGTCTCTATCTCGGCCCTCACTACCTTTCCAAGTCTCAGAGGCGTGCAATTCATGTTCTTATTTACCCAACTGTAAATCTGTGCACTGCCTCGGTATAGGTAATATCTCACGGGCCAATCGGACTCTAATTGAAAATCTGAGCCCTTCCATAAACTTTTAGACATCTCGACTGTCACTTTTCATAGTGTCGAGGTAATATCTGCCCAGAATATAATCGAGTCTCCATACTCGTCAATAAATTAAATCCTCTGGGTCAGAGCAAGGACTTTAATCCAAAATTTCCTTTAAATCATGTCCAGGATATCCTGTCACCGGAATACATCCATAATCATTTCTCATATCAGCTCTTAAGATGGGTCGAGCGGGTTTTCACCAATGCTCCGCTGCGCCCTCTGATCTCGTACATAATCTGAGTAATTAGCTCCTCAAAATAATCTCCACACTCCGCTCCAATCTCGCGAAGCGTGTCTCAATACTGTCCGATCTCTCTGTCGGACTCTGTGAGGCATGCTCAACATTCGCCTCTATTTCAATCTCATACTGATTTTCATAGCCAAACTCAGCACGACTTAGCAGACTCAGGTCTACCTCTACGACCTCTGCCTCGTGCACTATCTCATTTAGCGCGACTCATATTAGGCATTCCTGCATTCTCAACCATTTCTTAGTCAAGCCCATCTCGATATACACTATTGTATCTAACTAAGCACAGTAACACGGGGATGTAATTCTTAACTTCTGACACTGACACACATCAGACCAATTACGCTCTGATACCACCTTTATATGTCACGACCCAACTATCCAAAAATCAGAGTGAATTTTTCGCGTTTTTGTTTATTTTCTTACTTAATTCTTACCTGTCCTCGAATCGTGACCAACACTCCACTAATAATTGGGCTGTGCGTCAATGCCAGTCCCACCATACATCTACCCTAGTACTTATTTCTTCTCCAGTCATTTATAATTGTTATATTATTTATACATCCCCTAAAGTTACTTACAATCATGTTACTGTGCTATGCTTATGTAGATACAATAAGTACAAGTGTATATACCTTATGTTGATGGGCAGCAGCGGATATCCGGAATGCAGTACTGAGTCGCCTCAACTTCAACTGGAGATCATCTGTGGGAGAAAATGAAAGGGGTGAGCACATCAAGCTCAGTAAGGCAATCCTACGAACAAGTAGGTAACCATACTACCTACATGAACGTAGTGCCATGCATAAACCACCCTTTCTCCACACATTTTAAAACAATGCTATGCATTATGATGATATGTAAAATACATTTGCACGGAAAATCAACATGCAATTATCATAAATCATTTCTTTCTCAATTAAGATTTTGACAATAAAGTCAGGACTCGACCCCTCCTGCGGGTGATCCTGACTCACACAAAATCATGAAAACATTTACATCACACGTGGGTTTTGAAATGCATGGAAATACCATCATGCAATTTAGTTTTAAAACCCAGTTTAAATCATCATAGAAATCATCAACATGCGAGACTAGGCAACGTCTGTATATAGGTAAATAACTAGGACTATGGCCACATCTGTCCTCGTGAGTTCCTCAGCTACACGGATCCTAGTGTGCGGGTTCTCACCATGATCGGGAACCGCCCGGGAGGTGGGTCAGTCCATCCCGTCAGTCTTATCCGATCCCCGGCATCCGAAGATGCTGCATCCGGAGATGCCGTATCCGAAGATACAACACGGTACATCGTACTCCATGCTACTTGCACGGTACATCGTACTCCATGAACCCATGTAATATCTCTAGGTACTCCGGCCCAATTGGCCTGCTTCCCACAGAGGTTTGTTTCTCAATACTCATGCCATGTCTCAAAACGCACGTGCGAGCCTATTAAATCGGTGACACACAGTCTACCCGATGCTCCAAGCACGGCTCATCGCATGTTCTCATAAAATCTGTGTGAGCGATGCTCAGCACTCTCATCAAAACACGTCAACTGGCAGAGCCCGCTTACATCCCCACAAGGCCGCCAACCTCATCCCTCACTCACACCCCCACCTAAGAGGTCTCTTGAGCCTGTTGGGCCTTTTGGCTGACTCCAAGGGCAGACAGCGGTACTCCACAAATCCGGTAAAACTAGTGCGAGCTAAGCTCAGCACTCTGTATATTATAAATCACATGAAAATTTTATAAATACTGGTGCGGGTTAAACTCCAGCACTCTGTCTCGAAAATCATGTAAAAATATGGTGCGAGTCAGACTCTAGCACCGTGTCACGAAAGAGCATGTGAAATCTGGTGCGAGTTATACTCTAGCACCTATGCATGTAAAACTCTAGTGCGAGCTCTCGCTCCAGCACTAATGCATGCATCACACAAATCGAAATTACCGTGCGAGCTGAGCTCTAGCACGTCATATGTCAATAAAACACGTAGGCGGCTCTATTTACTCAAAACAGTTTTCAAATCAATTTCACGTTGAAAGTATGCAATGCGGTGCACTTTCTTTCAAGGCGAGCCAGCCTACTCATGCATGCGTTGGAATATCTCCAGAACGAGCAGGAACCTCTTGTCCTTGCTCCTCCCAATTTTTCCTAGATTTTTAGAATTTTACCCTTAACAAGGGTATTTTAGTAATTTGCCCATTCGGGGCACTAAAATTATTATTTGACCTCTAGACCCTTCAGGATATTTTAAAGGACTGCATATGAATTTAAAATTGCGTACTGTTACCTCTAGCAGTCCGCAGAATTCCCTTACCTCGATTCTCGTCGAGTCTGACCTTTTTCTTTTCCATTGTCATCTCGTCGCGCAGTCCGATATGCTCCCAATCAAATGCCCGGAACTGCGTATTAACATTCCTCAGGTCAGATAACATATAATTTAATTGTACTTAATCTTTTCTGGGCTTAATTTAAATCGCTGGGCCCATTTACCCCTATTGGGCCCGATTGCACATTAATGGGCCTTGATCGGCCTTAAGCCCGTTTTTCACTTAATTTTCTCTTTATCGAGGCCTATTGGGCTCATTGGGCCCATCAATAATTTATTGAGCCTCGTTCTAATTCTCGAATAGCTAAATTTAATATTTACGACAATTAATCTAAATTTCCATAAATTAATTCAATTTATGCGTAAATTTAATCAATATCACGCATAACGAGGAAATTGTCGTAAATAGGGGTCACTTACCCGAGATTCCATGCTAGTCCGCAAATCGAGGCTGTCTCGAGCCCTCGGTGGATGCCAATCGTCGAGCTACACAATTCCACAATTTTTCCGGGTAAGTTCTCAGCCCAAAATTAATTAAATAAAATATTCCAAATTTAAATCGGTCAATTTGACCGCTTATCGACTTACCCGAAGCTCGATTGCATCACCGGAATTTTCCCCAATTTTTTCCTCTTTTTTCTTTTCCCTTTTTCTCCCTTTTTTCCCCTCTTTTTGGCTGAACCGGTTCAGACCGGTTCAGACCGGTCAGACCGCCGGTTTTTCTCCGGTTCGGCCGGTTCACCGCCGGTTCGCCACCTTGCCGGCCGGTTCTCCGCCGGCTTCCACCGCCAAACGCTCCGCAAGGCCGTCCGCACCTCGAATCTGGGCTCGGATTCGCCCAAGGCCGCCGGAATGCCGTCGGTCCGGCCTCTTCTCTCCTCGCCGTCGGACCCATTCTCTTCCCTTGGCCGTCGCCGCCGATTCCGGCCGTCTCGTTGAGTGCCACCGGTGCCAAAAGCACCGCCGTCGACTGGGCTCTCCAAATCGGGCCTTGGTTTCGCCTGGATCGCCGCCGTTCGCCGCCGGTAGCCCTCTCTTTCCCGCGGGCTTCTCCTCCGATTTCCGCCGGATTCCGGCGTCCCCACGGCGCGTCGTCGCCGCTGATAAGTTGCCTGAGGTCGGGCCATCCTCGCCGGCCCTCGCCTGGGGTCCCTGGCCGCCGACGGGGTCGGGCCTCTGCTTCCGTTTTGCTTCGTCTTCAGCTTCTCTGCTTCTTTCTCTCTCCCCGATGGTTTTCCAATTCTGTTTCTTTTTTTTTTTTTTTTTTGTTTCAATTACTTTTTTTTTTTCTTCTATTTTATCAATTTTATTATTTTTATTTTTATTTATTTTAATTATTTTACTATTCATTTAAAATATATTAAATACCTCAAAACATCTACAAAATTATTATTTTATTCTAATTTAACTAATTTAATTTTATTTAATTTATTTTTAATCCTTTTTCGGGTATAATTGCTCCGTATTTTCGGGATATTGTCCCGGGTGACCTTTCGGCATATTTTTCGATTATTTTCGGGATTATTTTTCCGAACTAAAAATCTCGATTAATCCCGATTAATTTTCATAAATTAATATCTTGATCAATTTAATCCGAAATAATTTTATTTCATCTTTATTGACCAAGATTTCTTAAATCCTTATTTTTAATTAAATTTCCTTATCGAATTTACTCCGGCTTTCGGTCCTTTGACCGTTTTGCCCTTACACGTGTTCGGGATTAATTTAACCCGACTTCCTTCATACTTCCTCTATCTTTTCTTATTTAGTTTTCGTATTTTTATTAAATTCGGGTCTTACACCGATCCCTTATCCTATTTTGCTAGAAAAATCATGCAAAATGACTTTGAAAATCCTTGAAAAATAGATATTGAGTTCTTCAAAGTATAGAAGTCTTTTGAACACATGTAAAACATTATGATGGACTTATGAAAAAAATCAAAGATGATAAAAATCCATTAACAAATATTGGCAAAATTTTGAAGGGTTTTTCATGAAGAATGTACTTTAAGTGTTAAAGATAGTCATATTGAGTATTTTATATATTTTGGCACTGCAAACAAGTTTACTATCACACACAAGGTCTAATATGCATGTTCACATAAATATCAACCAACTATATCATTAAATCACAATGTGAACAAAAATATCTCATACTTCTCAAGCACGCATATTTCACATTGAAGCTTACAAAATAACAATAAGCATATCTTGACATAATAAGGATGAAATAAGCAACTGTACATAAATTTACAATGAATTCTCTACTTGCTTAACATGGGAACAATTCAAACAAGCATTGTTAATGATTCAATTACTTATTAAGCTCATGGTGCATTTATCAAACCTAATTCACCTCTAAGGGTACAAAATCTATCTTTATCCAAAGGTTGGGTGAATATATCAGCCAATTGATGCATTGTATCAACATATTCTAGAACTATATCTCTATTTTGCCTATGATCTCTAATAAAGTAATGTCTAATTTCAATGTGCTCAGTTATAGAATGTTGAATTAGATTCTTGATGAGATTTATTGCACTTGTATTATCACATTTTATGGGAATTTGGTTCATATCTATGCCATAATCTCTCATTTGTTACTTACTCCCTAACATTTAGGCATAACAACTATCGTAAGCTAGTATTCGGCCTCGGTTGTGGATTGAGCCAGATTATTTTTCTTTTTTGAGAACTAAAAGATTAACCTATCACCTAAAAATTGGCATGTACCAAAAGTGTTCTTTCTATCTATTTTACATCCACTAAAATCTGTATCAGAATAGGCATGAAGTGCAAAGGTTGAATCTCTAGGATATAATTAACCCTAAGGAATGAGTGTCTATAAGGTATCTAAAGATCCTCTTAATGGCTAGTAAGTGTGATTTTCTAGGTGATGATTGAAATCTAGCACATAAGCACACACTAAACATGATATCAGGTCTACTTGCAGCAAGATAAAGTAATGAACCTATTATAGACCTAAATAGTTTAATGTCTACACACTTACCTTCTTCATCTTTGTCAAGGTTTAAAAATGTTCTCATTAAAGTTAAGTCAGGCTTGGTCTCATCCATTCCAAACCTCTTGAGCAAGTCCTTCATGGACTTTGCTTAATTGATAAAGATGCCCTTCTTTTTGGAGTCCTAAGAAATAAGTGAGCTCCCCCATCATGCTCAATTCAAATTAACCTTGCATAATCTTAGAAAATTATTAGCTTAAAGACTCATTAGTAGAACCAAAAATTTTACATACACTTAAACTACTAATAAGTTGCTATCTTTGGTTTTTATAAATAAGATTGTATCAACCTTTCCTCTTGAAAATCCTTTTTCAATTAAAAACATGGAAAGTCTTTCATACTATGTTTTGCGAGCTTATTTCAAACCATATAAAGCTTTTGAGAGTTTGAAAACATGATTTGGAAATTTAGAATTTTCAAAACTGGGAGGTTGTTTAACATATACCTCATCATTAATAAACCATTTAGAAAAGCATTTTTGACATCCATTTGATAAAACTTGAAAATTTTAAAACATACAAAGGCAACATCCTAATAGCTTTTGATCTAGCTATCAGATTATATGTTTTATCGTAATCTATGCCATCTTTCTACCTATATCCTTGTGCAATCAATTTAGCCTTGTTTCAACTATGACACTATTTTCATCCATTTTATTCTTGAATATGTATTTAGAGCCAATAATGGGATAATCACTGGGTTTTGGAATTAAATTTCAAAATTTACTTCTTTCAAATTGATTTAATTTTTCTTGCATAGACATGATCCAATTTTCATATTTTAGAGCTTCATTAATGCTCTTTGGTTCTAATTGTGACACTAAGGCTACATAATGGCATATATATTCCTAAGTGATGACTTGGTCCTAACTCCAAGAGTTAGATCACTAACTATCTCCCCATCTTTGTCATATTTAAACTCTCTTAGAAATTTATGTTTTCTTTCCACATGTTCTTAATCAATTGACTTCTCTTTCTTATTTAAATCAAGATTCTCTAATTTTTCATTTACATAATTGACATTTGATGGTTCACCTACGATCTCATCAAATATTTTTATGTCATCATTAACACTACCTTTCCTAGATGAAGAATTAAACTTATCAAATATCACATGGATAGACTCTTAAACCCTAAATGTTCTTTTATTAAAAATTCTATAAGCTTTAGAGTTTAAAAAATAACCCAAGAAAATTTTTTCATCATTTTTTGCATGAAATTTGTCACGAGCCAAATTACCTAAAAATCAGAGTAAATTTTTTGCTTTTTCATTTCCTTACCCGTCGTGAATAGTTACACTACTAAACAGTTGGGCTATGATTCGGTGTTAGTCACCTCTCACCTATTTACCATTCCATTTTCATATTTCATTTACATATCAATTTATTTAAACTAAATACATCCCCAATATTACATCCATATATAGTACTGTGCCTCTATATGTTCAGATACAAAAATTATACAAATGTGTATACCTAGTCTTGATAAGAAGCAGTGGATAACCGAAATGCAAGACTACTGTCGCTTTCTTCTACTGAATGTACCCTGTGGGGTGGAAAATGAAAGGGTGAGCGAAACTTGCTCAGTAAGGAAATAATGTAAGCAGGTAGATAACTATACAATCTACGTGCTGATAATGTCATGATATAAAATCGTTTATATTTGGAGCATGAGGTAAGAATAAAACGATGCCACATGTATGTATATATCGTGTAAGAGAAATCATGAAATCGACATATAAAACAAACATGGAAAAATCATCATGTATGACATCTCATGCTCGTCACATAAAAACTTATTTGTTTCATCATAAACTCAACACTTAAAAACTTATTTGTTTTATCATAAAACAACCACATCAAGGCTAAACCCATTCCTCGGGAATACCTTGATTCATTAAATCGCATCTCATTTAAAAACATAAATCGGGACATTACCCCTCATTCGGGTTTGTCCTGGTCTATTCAGACCGTATGATATCATGTGAGGCATGTAGGTTACTGTATGAAAATCGAGGGCTATGGCCATAATATGTCCCTGTGATCCCAGGCTACACGGATCCCGGTGTGCGGGGCATCACAACTGCAACGGGAGGTGGGGTCAAATCCTACCCGCCAGAATATCAAGTAACATCATCGAGTCATCATGACTGCATGGTACAGCGTACTCCGTGTGACATACACGGTACATCGTACTCCATGGACCCATATCGTAGTCTGGGGGTGCCTGCCGTAGGTCTTACCCACCCCAATACTATGTCGATAACCAACCCATGTCTCAAAGTATACGTGCGAGCATATCAACTCTCTGCGACACACAGTCTACAGGAGGCTTCCGCATGACTACATGCATGTCAACTCACGTCTAGTGCGAGCGAAGCTCTAGCACCACACTATGCATATCATGATATCTAAAATCTCGTGCGAACGAAGCTCTAGCACGGTTTTGTGCACACACAAATTTCTCATAAGAGCAATACTCCAGTATGGCTTTTATTAGAAATAAATCAGTAAAATTTAGTGAGAGTAAGACTCTATAGGTGGCTCAATCTTGATGAAACATCTTTTAAAATTGTAACCGGTACAAACCGGTACCCTTTCGTATAATTCATGAAATCAAAAAGCCAACCTATGTGCATATTTGCTTAAATCAAAGCAATACATTCATATAAAACATTAAAAACATGAAATCATGCAATTTATCTGCCTTACTACCCTTTTTTGTAAATTTTACTCCTAAGGGCAATACCATCTTTTTTTTTTTATTCACCCATGTCCCGGTTTTAGTAAAAATCATTATTTCGTTTCTAGATACTTCAAGAAATCCTAGGCCTAGTAAATCCCCTCAAAAATACGTATAAAAATCTCTATGCACCTACAAAATTCCCTTACCTCGATTCTCTGTACAGTCTGACTTTTCCAATTCTACCGATCACCTGATCTGTTTAGCTCCTAATATGTACTTCGAAGCTGCAGATAATTATTTACCATGTCAATTTAACCCAATAAATATAATTCTCGCATTTACTACAGTCGATTTAACTAATTTGGGCCAATTTACTCTTATTGGGCCTGATCGCACCTTAATGGGCCTCGAACCATTTTCAGCTCGTTTCTACTTATTAAATCCCTTCTTCAGGTTTACTGGGCTCATTCAGCTTACCAATAATCATCGGGCTGCGTTCCAAACTCATTGGATAACCCGTATACTATTTACGGTAATTACGTTACAATTCCGATTAATATTCCTTTTTATACATAATTAATCCATAAATTCTGTAAAATAATCGAAACTCTATATTAAAGGAATCTAATTGTCGGAATTAAAATGTACTTATCCAATATGATGCGGGGTACAAAAATCGAAACTCAATCGGCTCTTGTTCGGGCTTTGTCGTAAAACTGCACAATTTTATATTTAATTTCGGGTTAATTTCTGATTAAATATAATTTAAATAAATTTCCCGAAATTCAAATCGATCACTTTTGACCTCGTATCGACTTACCCGAAGTCTGGTGTACCCTTGAAAATTCTTCCCCTTTTTCCTTTTTCTCCTTTTTTTCCTTCTTTCTTGGCTGAACCGGTTTAGTCCGATTCAACCCGGTTCAGACCGGTCCGGTTCAATCTGGTTCGGTCGGTTCGGTGCCTGGTTGGCCGGTTCTCCATTGGCTTTCGCTGCCAGCAGCTCCGCGAGGTCGTCCGTAGCTCAGATCTGGTCTCAGTTTCGTCCAAAGCCACCGAAAAGTGGCCGGTCCGGCTGTTCTCCCTCGGCCGTCGGTACCCATTTCCTTTTCTGCCGTTTTTGACGTCGTCCGTCGATTTCGACGATTGTGGCCACCACCGATCTCGTGATCTGGGCCTCGGGGATGTTCGGCAGTGGTCGGGTAGGGCTAGATCGACGCCGTTCGTCGCCGTTCTTCACTTCTCTCCCTCGTCGGCCGCGTTTCTCTACCGGATTTCACCTTGGTCGGGTCGACGTTGACGTCGGCGTCGGTGTGAGGCTCTCCCCTCTCAGCCTCTCGTTCTCTTCTCGGTGGCCTCTGTCCGGTGGAGGCAGAGGCCTCGGGTTCCTGCTTCCTTCCCAATCGCGATTTCATTTTTTTTAATTAATTTATTTTTATTTGTTATTTATTGTTATTATTATTATTATATTATGTTATTATTATTTGACAAAAATATCTAAGAAAATTATTATTTAATTCATTTAATGAATAAATAATTTTCTCGGTATTATTTCGACTTTCCGGTATATTTTTCAATTATTTTTGGAATTATTTTCCGAAGTGAAAATCCCGATTAATTCTCATAAATTCATATCTTGATCAATTTAACCCGAAATTTAATTATTTCTTCGTTATTGATTAAGATTTCTCAATCCATTATTTTTAATTAATTTTTCTTGTCGAATTTATACCGGCATTCGATCTTTTGACCGTTTTGCCCTTCAACGTGTTTCAAAAATTCCATTTAAATCCTTACTTTCACGAACACACTCATTTCGTGTTTTAACTAAAATCGGGTCTTACATAATCTCCCCCACTTAAAAAAATTTGGTCCTCCCAATTAGAACCAAGTTAAATGGATCCATAAACAATTCCGGGTATGTCTATGGCATCATACTCTTTAATTCTCATGTGACTTTTTTCGGAGTGTAATACTACCAACATACTTTAATTAGTGAGATGATCTTAAACCTCAACACTTTCTCCTTCCTGTTTAATACCCGAATCGATTTTCCAATCATACATTATATTTTCATTGAGCTAAGCTGTTGGAACTCATATCCAATCACATATGCTGGATCCGGATAGTATTTTCGAAGCATCATAAGATAGGACACATTGTGGATGCCTGCTAATTCAGGTGGTAACGCCAACCTATAGGCCTTGTCTCCCACTTTGTCCAATCTCTTTCCGAATCTCATTACATCCTTATTCTATGTCCTAAGGGCATGTAACTTCCAATAATACTAATTCACCCTCGGTGAATTCCAATGATTTATGTCTCTTGTCAGCATAGCTTTTCTATCTGCTCTGAGGTGTTATTAATCCTTCACAATTAACTGAACATCCACAGAGGTTTGTCTTACCAATTTGGAAACAATTTTCTATCTGTCACCCACTTCTTCTTATCCAAATAGGGGAAACAAGCCTTACGACCATGCAATGCCTCATCTGAAGTCATCCCGATACTCAAGTGACAATTGTCATTATTGGCGAATTCAATTAGTAACAACTGATCATCCCAGGAGCTTATCAGATAAATGGCACACGCTCTCATCATATCCTCCAGAACCTGTATAGTCCTCTCTAACTGACCATCTGTCTGAGGACGAAAAGCTGTGCTAACACTCAGTCAGGTTCCCATAGCTTCCTAAAAAATATTTCTAGAAATGAGAAGTGAAGCGGGAATCCCTATATGATACAATGCTCACTGGAAAAATACTTGGCGTTCCACAATTTTCCATACACATAAATCCGCCTACACACTCAAAGTATCTGGGGATTTCCTAACCAGAAGGTGGGTAGACTTAGTCAATCTATCGACTATCACCCAGATAGCCTCGTGATTCATCTGGGTCCTCTGTAACCCATCACGAAATTCATGGTAACTTGTTCCTATTTTTGTGTCAATATAGGTAGAAACTACAATAACCCTGCAACTTCTTTTACTCTACCTTACTCTGCTGACATACGAGACACTTTTCCACAATCTCTACTATGTCTCTTTTCATATCTGACCACCAATACCCTTTTCTAAGATTTCGATATATTTATTACATCTCGGATGCACTGTATATCCCCAAGAGTGAGCTTCTATCATTAACTATCTCATCACTATGGTCCTAGGGAGCACTTATACTGTCTCTGAACCTCAATAAGCCATCATCACTCTCTGTGAACTCTGTCACTGTACCCATCTGAATCTGACCCACACTATCGACACCCTGCCGATCATCACACTAAGCCTGTCAAATCCAGTCACTCAAATCCAGTTAGCTGTCACACAATCACTGTCATCATCAGAGGGGATCACATCACTACTGAGGCTTACAACTGCTCTAGCAGCTCACGCTCCCTGACCATCATATGTAATACCATCCCGAGGCTCTTTCTGCTCAAGGCATTAGCCATCACGTTAGCCTTTCCTGGGTGGTACAATTTCCACAATCATAATCCCTTAGAAGCTTAACCCTTTTTGTTCTCATATCCGACTCTTTCTGTCAAAACAGATACTTGGGGCTTTTATGATCAGTGCATACCTGATATTTCTCAGCGTATATATAGTAGTGTCATATATTCAATATAACCACTATTGCGGTCAACTTTAAATCATGGGTCGGATAGTCCTTTCATGATCCTTGAGTTGTCTGGATTCATAATCGACTATCTTCCCCTTTTGCATCAATACACAGCCCATTCATTATTTTGAGTATCCATAGACTCATGAGAAACCTCTTAATCTGTTGGGTATGGTGAGAATAAATGCGGTGGTCAGTTTATTACTTCAGTACACGAAAACTCTTGTCACGTCTATCATCCCATTCAAATATAACTTTTTCTAAGTTAAATGTGTCAATAAAGTAGTCCATTTCGAGAACTCTCAACAAATCATCTGGAAAAACAATTTTCAATATGGATGATAACAAATCGGTCCAGGTAAAGTTTAAATATCTCATCGTAGTTGAGTTCCACTAAATATTTCAATCACACATATCCTTGACCTATGTACGCATAAATGTATAATGTCATTTCGAAATAGCTTCCGTTCAAGGTACTAACCCGCGTCATTTCTTTTTTTTTATATTAACAGCTTTTATAAAATTTTAATTTTTAAACCTTCCTGATTAATCGAATTCTATATTTCTTTATCATACAAGTAAAGGTACACTAATTTTAAATGTATATATACGATTGTCGATTTCAATTCATAGGTTACGTGTATACTTTTAGACGCTGTCAAGTCTTCAGGCGGGGAGGTATTTTGAACCTTTATTAACCCTCAGACTTAACCACAATTACTTTACATATCAGTCAATGTGGTCACAATTCATATTCGTTACTAATTTCTTTAATCCAAATTATTTCACATATTAGATATATTCGTACCTTGCATATTCCTCTTATTCCAGTATAACTCGTATTTAGGATCTATTACATCTTAAAACTTATCTCTTTTTGTATATCACTTATAACAAACTCTGTCATTACTCATTCCGTGAGTACAATGATTTACTCCTTTAATTTCAATCGCTACACACACCTTTTATTACTTGTCAAAACTTACAGTATACTTTTCAGGTGTAACTATATCACTATCTTAGAATAGTCATCTAAACAACATAGTTTGCAGCCAACCAATTGAGATTTATTCTCAATATTACTTCAAATTATTCATAGTCTATTGTATAAAATTGGCTGACTTATACTTCTTCGCCCGTTTTCAACTTATAATCTCTTAATAATTATTTCGTTAGTTAACCCTCCTCTATTGGGGTACTAACTATCAGCATTGTGCCCACGGATGTAGGCATTCATGTCTTTTGCTAACTTATATGCAAATGAAGGTGGTATGACTAAATACGTGGCACCAGGATTAATTAAAATAATTACTTCACTATTCTTAACTAGTGTGGTATCTTTCACCACATCATATGAAACATCAGTAATGTCCTGGTCCAAGGCATACACTCGCCCTCGTCCAACAGCCTACTTTCCCCTTTCTCTTCGGCTGTGACCTCCCTTTTTTGGTGCAGAGATATCAACATGGTTTTCTCTATCTCTTTGCCCTTCTGTGGGTCAGTCTCACCCAACTCTGAGCAATCGTTAAATAAATGGTCTGTTTTACCACACTATTGGCTCTACCGAGAGGGGGGGTGAATCGGTTTTCTAACAATTATGGTAAATTAAAAATTAATCACAATTTAATCACAAATGATAATGAGCAATATAGTGCAATATAACAATTTAATGCAAAGTATGGAAGAGAGAAACAAACACAATCGTTTATAGAGGTTCGGCCAAACTCTTGCCTACGTCCTCTCTCCTTGACCTTCTTGTCAAGTGCTTTCTTTCTCTCTTTCAATAGAGCTTACAATGTTCCTTTTACAGGTTAAGGAAAAAACCTCTCTACCCTTAGCAATACAGAAATGTATTCACCCTTTTACAATGTCACTCACTGAGGAACAATCCTCTTTTCTTTTTGGGTATGGATGAATACAGAATAAGGCTTTACAATGGGTAGTGCTAACAAAGCTTGTTGCACTTAAGCTTGTACAATGAATTTCAATTGATGAGCAATAGGGACACAAAGAATGAATGAATTAAAGCTTGAGAATGTTTGGAATGTTCAGCAATAGTGTCTCTATTCTCTTTGTCTTCAATACTTAGTTAAATACTGAAGGATTGGTAGTTGGAGCATTAAATGCTATTCTTCCCGTTGTGTTTTGCAGAAACTAGCCGTTGGGTACCTCCAGTAGAGTGCCAGATCGATCTGCCTTCTTGGCCAGATCAATCTCTTAGTTATAAATCCTGCAAGATTGAAGCACAAATACACAAGGAGATCGATCTCATAGGTTAGCAGATCGATCTGTTAGTTTGAAAATAATGAGGCAGATCGATCTGTCGAATAGGCAGATCGATCTCCTAGTCTCTCTGTTTGAGGCAAGATCGATCTCCAGATCGATCTGCCATGCACTCTCGTAGAGAGGAGATCGATCTCTCAACAACACAGATCGATCTCTTTAGCTCTCTGACTTTGAGGAGATCGATCTCTTCCTTACCAGATCGATCTCATAAGTTCTCTGTTTGAATGTGGATCGATCTCTCAGATCGATCTATAGTCTTAAGCTCTTAAGGGAGATCGATCTCTTCATCGACCAGATCGATCTCTCAACTCTAGCATTAGCCAGATCGATCTCTTAACCCTTGCAGATCGATCTCATTCTTCCTAAATACCTTTGTACAGATTTAAGGCTTGCCAGATCGATCTCTTCCATCATGAGATCGATCTCTCATCAAGTAAAAACCCAGGAGATCGATCTCTCATACCCCAGATCAATCTCTCATCAGCAGAACTCTAAGTTCTGGTACTAATAACCTCTAAACATGTTTGTATATCATCTTAACATTATTGAATTAACTTGTTTTGTCATTTCAAAATACATTAACTCAACAATCTCCCCCTTTTTGATATGACAAAACTCATCAAATAAACATGTTTAGTGAATTTGCAAAACTCCCCCTTTTTGTGAGCTTTTGACTTTGTTAATGACTTACCTCCCCCTCAGTTAAATCTTAACTCCCCCTCAATTAAATCATAACTCCCCCTCAATTAAATCATTTTAAACATTTAACACAACCACAACACATGTTTCTTCTCCCCCTTTTTGTCATATCAATCACACACAAAATAGAAGATTCATGGCATTTCAAAATCAACATGTTCATTAACTCACCCAATATCCAGTTAAATCACATTTCATTCAAGCAAATTTAGTACAAGTAACATTAAAGATCAAACATGATGAAACTAAACTACAACAAACACCTATGGCCTAAGATGAGGAAGGAGCACGATCCAATAGATGCTCAACGTGCGTGCTTGTGACTTGGACCTCATCGAACATCGCCTCTTGAGCTTCTTGAATCTTATCCACTCTTTAGTTTAAATATGCAAATCCTTCATCGATTTTATGAGTGAGATCACTCATCATCTTCATAAAGATCTCCCTTTCTCCCGGTGGGGCTGCCGGTGCAGTGGGCGGAGCCATTGAGGACGATGGTTCCGGAGCTGGGGCAGCAGATGGGGCCACTGGCTCATTGGAGGGGTCCTCCTCCATAGCCTCAGCAGGTTGTTGGTCCCTCTTTTTCGTCCACTCTCCCCGGAAGTCTTTGTAGTACCCCATATGATGGAGGGTCCCAATGTTAAGCACGCTCTTGGGAGAAGGGAGTTCGCCAGTCTCACCGCTGCAATCGATACCAAGGCGGTGGAGAAAATAAGCTACCGGTTGTGGAAAAACGATCGTGGTAGCTTGTCCACGCACAATCTTCAGCCAATCTTCGTATATAAAGTGAGGGAGGTTAGGTTTTTGGCTTGTGGTGTGAATGTGATGGAGCCAAAAGCGATCTAAGCGCCTAACGGTAGAATGACGAGTACCGAAAGGGCGGAGGTTCCACGAAATTATGAGGTGGAGTAACCGAGGATGCATCGGCAGGTCACTCGCCTTGTCCCCAGGGAGATCAAACTCCAAGGAGACTTCCTCATCCTCATTTGTTAAGCCTTCATCGCGTATATCAAACGCTTTGGCTAGAACTTCAGTGTCTATGATAATGGGTTTACCCATGACAAATGTTTTGAAACCGACAATTTTGCAAGTGTCATTTGGGTCAAAAAGTAATTCGGCATTGGAAAAGAATGCACGAACTAGATTTGGAGGGACTGGAGTGTTGATTTTTAAGAAATTCATCCAACCAAATTCCTCAAACTTTGACACGTAAGGAAAATCTATACGTTTGAGGAAGGAAAAATCGATAGTACGCCAATGCTTGATTGGCATGGTTGAGAAGTATTCCTCATATCGCTTTCTTTTTACTGGTGTTTTAAAACACCGATTGAAGGAAGCGATAGGAGGTGGAGGAATGGGTTGTGATGAGGAATCGGCCTCTACAGTGGTCCTAGGGGGTTTGTGTCCTACTGTCTTATGCCTAGGCATTATTCTAGACTCTAGATTTGCGCTAAACAGATTCAACAATGAGAAAAGCAATGAAACAGTACCTAGGTTTGCCCTAGAATTAAAATGAACACAAATTGAAGAAAAATTTTGAGAAAATCAGTAAGGAATGTTGGTTACTATACCGGAATTTGACACCAAGACTCAAGGAGGTCCGTACGGAGATCGATCTGAGGAGGAATCGAAGGAAAGGATGCGAGGGAAAATTGGGAATTTTGAAAATGGGGTTTCTGAAATTTGGGAATTTTACGCGAGTATTTATACTCCAGGGCACAGGAGATCGATCTGTCGAGGCGACAGATCGATCTGTCATTTCCAGAATCCAATAGAGATCGATCTGTCGTAAGGCCAGATCGATCTGGTCGCAAACAGAGGCTTAAGGAGATCGATCTGTTACACACAGATCGATCTGTCGTTTAACAGAGGCTTAGGCAGATCGATCTGCCCAATGCAAAGATCGATCTGCAGAATGCGGAAGCTTGAAGAGATCGATCTGTCGTGTTGACAGATCGATCTTCCTTTAAACAGAGACGTAAGGAGATCGATCTTATGGTTAGAAGATCGATCTGCTTAGCTTAACCTTGATGATTTAGGCTTGTTGGAGGTATGGAGATCGATCTATATTGCAAGGAGATCGATCTCTCATCCTCATTGCCAGAAAATCTTTGCAAAAACTCTTTTACAATCAACTTGAAACCAAGATTTTTAAAACATGAAAGTCCTAAGGCATATCCATGAGTCCTAATTCACCTCTAAGGATACAGAACCTATCTCTATCAAGGGGTTTGGTGAATATATCAGCTATTTGATGTAGAGTGTCAATGTACTCTAAAATTATATCCCATTTTTGTACATGGTCTCTAAGGAAGTGATGTCTAATTTCTATGTGCTTGGTTCTGGAGTGTTGAATAGGATTCTTAGACAGATTAATGGCACTGGTATTATCACATTTAATAGTGACTTGCTTCATGTCAATACCATAATCTCTCATTTGTTGTTTAATCCACAACACTTGAGCACTACAATTACCAGCTGCTATATATTCAGCTTCAGTTGTGGACTGAGCCACACTGTTTTGTTTCTTGGAGAACCAAGAAATTAACCTATTTCCTAAGAATTGGCAAGTACCTGAAGTACTTTTCCTATCTATTTTGCAGCCTCCAAAATCAGCATCTGAAAATGCATGAAGGGCAAAAGTAGAGTCCTTGGGGTACCAAAGTCCTAGTGAGGGAGTGTCTTTGAGGTATCTAAAGATTCTCTTAGTTGCCAATAGATGTGATTCCTTAGGAGAGGATTGAAATCTAGCACAAAGGCATACACTAAACAAAATATCTGGTCTACTTGCAGTTAAATAAAGCAATGAGCCTATCATAGACCTATAGAGTTTAGTGTCTACACACTTACCACTTTCATCTTTATCAAGCTTGATGTTGGTGCCCATTGGAGTGGCTTGAGGTTTGCAATTGTCCATTCCAAATCGCTTGAGCAATTCCTTAGTATACTTTGCTTGATTGATGAACGTTCCATCTTTTGTTTGCTTCACTTGAAGTCCCAAGAAGAATGTGTGCTCATCTCAAATTCTCCTTGCAGGATCTTAGCAAACTCTTGGCATAAAGACTCATTAGTTGAACCAAAAATAATATCATCTACATACACTTGTACAACTAATAAATCCTTATTTTTATTCTTAATGAATAAGGTGGTATCCACTTTTCCTCTTGAAAATCCCTTGTCTATTAAGAATTTTGACAACCTTTCATACCAAGCTCTAGGAGCTTGTTTTAACCCATAAAGTGCCTTAGATAATTTAAAAACATGTTCAGGAAATTCATGATTTTCAAATCCGGGAGGTTGCTCAACATATACTTCTTCATTAATAAAACCATTTAAGAATGCACTCTTTACATCCATTTGATATAACTTGAAGTTTTTATAACATGCAAAGGCAAGTAACATTCTTATTGCCTCTAATCTAGCTACCAGAGCATATGTTTCATCATAGTCTATGCCTTCCTCTTGTCTATAGCCTTGAGCAACTAGCCTAGCCTTATTCCTTGTGATCACACTATTTTCATCCATTTTGTTCTTGAATATCCATTTAGTTCCAATTATTGAGTGATCACTAGGCCTAGGAACTAGTTTCCATACTTTGCTTCTCTCAAATTGATTTAATTCTTCTTGCATTGCTAGGAACCAATTATTGTCTTCTAAAGCTTCATTGACATTCCTATGCTCAATTTGAGATACAAAGGCAATATATTGGCACATATTCCTTAGGGATGATCTAGTTCTAACTCCAAGAGTTGGATCTCCTACTATTTCACAATCTTTTACATATCCTAACTCTCTTGGTGCTCTAGGTTCTCTTTCTAAAACCTCTATTTCTTCTTCATTTCCTTTATTCAAGTCAAGCTTTTCTAGAAAGTCATCTTCTAAGCCTTCATCAAATATTCCAACATTTTCATCATTGGTTGAATCTTTAGATATATTATTTGATTCATCAAATATAACATGAATAGACTCTTCAACCATTAATGTTCTTTTGTTATATATTCTATAAGCCTTTGAATTCAATGAGTATCCTAGGAATATTCCCTCATCACTCTTGGCATCAAATTTTCCTAAATTATCTTTTCCATTATTTAGAACAAAGCATTTGCAGTCAAAAGGATGGAAGTAACTAATGTTAGGCTTCTTACCTTTGTAGAGCTCATAAGGAGTTTTCTTTAGCATTGGTCTTATCATAGCTCTATTAATTATATAACATGATGTGTTTATGGCTTCAGCCCAAAAATACTTTGGTAAGTTATTCTCACATAACATAGTTCTAGCCATCTCTTCCAAAGTTCTATTTCTTCTCTCAACTACACCATTTTGTTGTGGTGTCCTAGGGGCTGAAAAATTATGGCTAATTCCTTGATCATTGCAATACTCATCAAATCCTATGTTTTCAAATTCTTTGCCATGATCACTCCTAATGCTTGTTATTGTATATCCTTTTTCATTTTGGGTCACCTTTGAGTAGGTTATGAATTTCTCTAAGGCTTCATTTTTTACTCTCAAAAAGAACACCCAAGTGTACCTAGTGTAATCATCAACTATTACAAATCCATAGTGTTTCCCACCTAGGCTAGTGGTTCTAGTTGGTCCAAATAAGTCTAAATGCAGTAATTGGAGAGGCCTAGTGGTGGATACACTATTCTTAGGCTTAAAAGTTGTCCTCTTGTGTTTTCCTTTAACACAAGCTTCACATATTTCTTCATGATCAAAAGGTATTTTGGGTAAGCCTAATACTAGATCCTTTCTAGCTAACTTGGATAGCACACTCATGCTAGCATGACCTAGTCTTCTATGCCATAACCAAGATTCCTTTTTGTTGTCTACCATTAAGCATATGTTTTCATTTTTGAGTTCATTAAGATAGACAATATATATGTTACCTTGCCTATGACCTAGAAAAAGAATTTTATTTGACTTAGGATCTATAACATTACACTTCATGCAATCAAAAATTACTTTGTAACCTTTGTCACAAAGTTGACTAATGCTTAGTAAGTTATGCTTTAGACCCCTAGCAAGTAATACTTTTTCTAAAGAGAAATGATCATTACCTATTGAGCCACTTCCTTCCACTTGGCCTTTGGAGTTGTCCCCAAAAGTGACTTCTCCACCAATTTTCGATTTGAAGGAATTGAAATGGCTTTTATCACCCGTCATGTGCCTTGAGCATCCACTATCTAAGTACCAAGCATCTTTTGTTTTAGCTTTGTGGCTATGCTCAATCACCTACAAAAAATTAAACTCAAGTCTTAGGTACCCAAATTTTCTTGGGTCCTTGGAGGTTAGTAAATGCAATTCTTGATCCCATTGGGATCCATTTTGCTAATGCATTATAGTCCTTGGAATGAATTACCTCTTTTGGAATCCATATCCTTTTTACTCTTTTTCCTTTAAGATTCCTCATCTTTATATTGCAATAATGTGACTTATGTCCCTTTCTATTACAATATGAACAAGTAATTGCAGGTTTATTCATGCTCTTCCTAGCAATAAAACTCTTAAGATGGGTCTCCCTACTTTGTGCATTATATCCTAAGCCATTTTTGTCAAAAAATGCCCTTTGGGTTTCTAACATGCTATCTAGCTTTTGTTGCCCCATGTGAAATCTATTAAAGGAGTTATGTAGATTGTTATTTTTCTCCTTAAGGTCACAAATTTCTAGGTTTGAAATCTCTAGTTTCTTTTCACATTCTAATTTATCTTTTAACATTATCTCATTTTCCTTTTTTAATTTAGATATTAACTTTTTATACTTCATGCTCATACATTCATACTCTAATGCAAGATCATCAAATGCATCTTGCAATTCATCAAATTAGTATTCATTGAGATTAGAGGTTACCTTTTGATCATCATCAATAGCCATGAAGCATAAGTTGGCAATGTCCTCATTTGATTCATCATCGGAGCAATCACTGTCACTCCATGTTGCCACCATTGCCTTCTTTTTATGGAACCTATCATTTGACCTTTTAAGAAGAGGGCAGTTAAATTTTATGTGTCCCGGTTTTTTACATTCATAACATACAATAGAGTCTTTTCTACCTACTTCCTCTTGTTCTCTCCTATTGTTTCTCCTATTACTACTACTAGCTTTCATCCTCATGAACTTATTAAACCTTTTGGCAAACATTGCCATCTCAATATCCTCCTCACTGCCACTCTCATTTTTAATCTCCTCTTGAGCAGTGGATTTTAGAGCAACACCCACTTTCTTGGGTGGCTCTTCATTTCTTTTAAGTTTCATCTCATAAGTGAGCAAAGATCCTATCAATTCATCTAGGCACAATGTGTGAGGATCCTTAGATTCCTCAATTGCCGTCACTTTAGCTTCCCATGATTTAGGTAAGCTATTTAGAATTTTCTTTACCATTTCAATATTAGAATATATTTTTCCTAAAGATTTTAATCCATTAATTACGTCTGTGAATCTAGTGAACATATCACTAATTGATTCTCCTTCCTTCATCCTAAAGAGCTCATAGTCATGTGTGAGCATACCTACTTTTGTCTCCTTCACTTGGGTTGTACCCTCATGAGTTATTGCCAATTTATCCCATATTTGCTTGGCATTATCACACCCGAAGACTCTATTGTATTCATTAGGACCTAAAGCACAAAATAATGTGTGCATAGCTTTGGCATTTAGTTGTGCACATTTAATGTCATTAGAATCCCATTCATCTTCTTCTTTGGGGATGTCTCTTCCCTCTATTCTTTTTGTAGGGATTTGAGGTCCCTTAACTATAATTCTCCATACTTCATAATCGTTTGCTTGAATAAATAGCATCATCCTAGTCCTCCAATATGAATAATGTTCACCATTGAACATGGGAGGTCTAACTGTAGAGTGCCCCTCTCCTATCAAACTAGTTGCTACATTGTTAAGAGCCATTTGATCGTTTTCAACTCTTAGGAAATTGTTCCTATGTGATTAAAGAGTCCTTGCTCTGATACCAATTGTTGGCTCTACCGAGAGGGGGGGTAAATCGGTTTTCTAACAATTATGGCAAATTAAAAATTAATCACAATTTAATCACAAATGATAATGAGCAATATAGTGCAATATAACAATTTAATGCAAAGTAGGGAAGAGAGAAACAAACACAATCGTTTATAGAGGTTTGGCCAAGCTCTTGCCTACGTCCTCTCTCCTTGACCTTCTTGTCAAGTGCTTTCTTTCTCTCTTTCAATAGAGCTTACAATGTTCCTTTTACAGGTTAAGGAAAAAACCTCTCTACCCTTAGCAATACAGAAATGTATTCACCCTTTTACAATGTCACTCACTGAGGAACAATCCTCTTTTCTTTTTGGGTATGGATGAATACAGAATAAGGCTTTACAATGGGTAGTGCTAACAAAGCTTGTTGCACTTAAGCTTGTACAATGAATTTCAATTGATGAGCAATAGGGACACAAAGAATGAATGAATTAAAGCTTGAGAATGTTTAGAATGTTCAGCAATAGTGTCTCTATTCTCTTTGTCTTCAATGCTTAGTTAAATACTGAAGGATTGGTAGTTGGAGCATTAAATGCTATTCTTCTCGTTGTGTTTTGCAGAAACTAGCCGTTGGGTACCTCCAGTAGAGTGCCAGATCGATCTGCCTTCTTGGCCAGATCGATCTCTTAGTTATAAATCCTGCAAGATTGAAGCACAAATACACAAGGAGATCGATCTCATAGGTTAGCAGATCGATCTGTTAGTTTGAAAATAATGAGGCAGATCGATCTGTCGAATAGGCAGATCGATCTCCTAGTCTCTCTGTTTGAGGCAAGATCGATCTCCAGATCGATCTGCCATGCACTCTCGTAGAGAGGAGATCGATCTCTCAACAACACAGATCGATCTCTTTAGCTCTCTGACTTTGAGGAGATTGATCTCCTCCTTACCAGATCGATCTCATAAGTTCTCTGTTTGAATGTGGATCGATCTCTCAGATCGATCTATAGTCTTAAGCTCTTAAGGGAGATCGATCTCTTCATCGACCAGATCGATCTCTCAACTCTAGCATTAGCCAGATCGATCTCTTAACCCTTGCAGATCGATCTCATTCTTCCTAAATACCTTTGTACAGATTTAAGGCTTGCCAGATCGATCTCTTCCATCATGAGATCGATCTCTCATCAAGTAAAAACCCAGGAGATCGATCTCTCATACCCCAGATCGATCTCTCATCAGCAGAACTCTAAGTTCTGGTACTAATAACCTCTAAACATGTTTGTATATCATCTTAACATTATTGAATTAACTTGTTTTGTCATTTCAAAATACATTAACTCAACACACACTTAACGTCTATTTTAGTCAATAAAGTGTAGGTGTAGGCCCTACTTCCGTGGTATCTACCATACATCCTACACTGCTTACACTGCTACACTGCTTACACTATTACACTGTTACACTGCTACAGTGCTTACACTGCTTCGTAGCAGGTCGGGGTCCTCAAATCACAATACCCCTCAAAAGTACTGAAATTAGATACACTAGGGCCTTACCACTCATCTTACCCTATAACTCATCAGCTCTAATCTCTTACCAACTGGTCTCTTTCCCGATCTCAGAGGCATGCAATACATGATATTATTCACGCAACTGTATTCTGCACATTGCCTCGACATATGTAGTGAGCCAATCGGACTCTAATCGTCAATTTGAGCCCTTCCATGAACTTTTGGGCTTTCCGACTCTCACTGCCCATAGTGTCGGGGTAACATCTGCCCAGGTATATAAACTGAGTTTCATACTCGTCAATCAACCAGTGTCTCTGGGTCAGTGTAAGAAATTTTACCTGTAATTTCCTTTAAGTAGTGTCCGAAATATTCTGTCACCGAAATACATCCAAAAATATTTCTCATGTCGGCTCTGGACGTCTAACTCTTCAGATGGGTCGAGCGGACTTCCACCAATGCTCCGCCTCTCCCTCTATCATAAACGTATTTAAAAGTCACTTTCTCAATCGACATACACCGAAAAAATCCATACAACTTCGCTATCTCATTCACCCAGTCCTCAGCAACTATTGGTTTCTTTACTTCGCTATACACCGGAGGGGTGTGAAAATCTCTATAGTCTGAGGCATCTGTTTTAGGCTTTACCCTGCCTATCCTCAACTACATGCGTAGACTGAGTAAACAACTCCAAAATATTTTTTTACACTCCACTTCATCCTCTTGGAGCATGTCTCAATACTGTTTGGTCTCTTTATAGGACCCTATGGAGTATGCTCAACATCAGCCTCCACCTCACTCTCATCTTGAGTCTCATGTGATCACTCATTCGACTCTCAGGCCGATCTCTACGGTCTCGAGCATGTGTACTTGTCCCCCTACCATAGAGGCTATCAGTTATAAAAACTATATTCTTACATTCGAAACTAAATTCTTAGCTGTACTTCCACCTTGATATACACAATTGTATCTAAACAATGCACAGTACATGGGGATGTAAATTTACTTAACCACTAACACCAACTCATATCAGGCCAACTCTGCTCTGATATCACCTTTTTGTCACGACCCAAATTACCTAAAAATCAGAGTAAATTTTTCGCTTTTTCATTTCCTTACCCGTCGCGAACAGTTACACTACTAAACAGTTGGGCTATGATTCGGTATTAGTCACCTCTCACCTATTTACCATTCCATTTTCATATTTCATTTACATATCAATTTATTTAAACTAAATACATTCCCAATATTACATCCATATACAGTACTGTGCCTCTATATGTTCAGATACAAAAATTATACAAATGTGTATACCTGGTCTTAATAAGAAGCAGCGGATAACCGAAATGCAAGACTACTGTCGCTTTCTTCTACTGAATGTACCATGTGGGGTGAAAAATGAAAGGGTGAGCGAAACTTACTCAGTAAGGCAATAATGTAAGCAGGTAGATAACTATACAATCTGCGTGCTGATAATGTCATGATATAAAATCGTTTATATTTGGAGCATGAGGTAAGACTAAAACGATGCCACATGTATGTATATATCGTGTAAGAGAAATCATGAAATCGACATATAAAACAAACATGGAAAAGTCATCATGTATGACATCTCTTGCTTGTCACATAAAAACTTATTTGTTTCATCATAAACTCAACACTTAAAAACTTATTTATTTTATCATAAAACAACCACATCAAGGCTAAACCCATTCCTCGGGAATACCTTGATTCATTAAATCGCATCTCATTTAAAAACATAAATCAGGAAATTACCCCTCCTTCGGGTTTGTCTTGGTCTATTCAGACCGTATGATATCATGTGAGGCATGTAGGTTACTGTATGAAAATCGAGGACTATGGCCATATTATGTCCCTGTGATCCCAGGCTACATGGATCCCAGTGTGCAGGGCATCACAACTGTAATGGGAGGTGCGGTCAAATCCTACCTGCCAGAATATCAAGTAACATCATCGAGTCATCATGACTGCATGGTACAGCATACTCCGTGTGACATACACGGTACATCGTACTCCGTGAACCCATATCATAGTCTGGGGTGCCTGCCGTAGGTCTTACCTACCCTAATACTATGTCGATAACCAACCCATGTCTCAAAGTATACATGCGAGCATATCAACTCTCTGCGACACACAGTCTACAGGAGACTTCCGCACGACTATATGCATGTCAACTCACATCTAGTGCGAACGAAGCTCCAGCACCACGCTATGCATATCATGATATCTAAAATCTTGTGCGAGCGAAGCTCCAGCACGGTTTTGTGCACACACAAATTTCTCGTACGAGCAATGCTCTAGTACGACTTTTATAAGAAATAAATCAGTAAAATTTAGTGCGAGTAAGACTCTAGCACTCTTTTTACTCGTGTAAATAATGATAGGTGGCTCAATCTTGATGAAACATCTTTTAAAATAGTAACCGGTACAAACCGGTACCCTTTCGTATAATTCATGAAATCAAAAAGCCAACCTATGTGCATATTTGCTTAAATCAAAGCAATACATTCATATAAAACATTAAAAACATGAAATCATGCAATTTATCTGCCTTACTACCCTTTTTGTAAATTTTACTCCGGGGGCAATACCATCTTTTTTTTTTATTCACCCATGTCCCGATTTTCATAAAAATTATTATTTCGTTTCTAGATACTTCAAGAAATTCTAGGCCCTGTAAATCCCCTCAAAAATACGAATAGAAATCTTTGTGCACCTACAAAATTCCCTTACCTCGATTCTCTGTACAGTCTGACTTTTCCAATTCTACCGATCACCCGATCTGTTTAGCTCCCAATATGTACTCCGGAGCTGCAGATAATTATTTACCATGTCAATTTAACCCAATAAATATAATTCTCGTGTTTACTACAGTCGATTTAACTAATTTGGGCCAATTTACTCATATTAGGCCTGATCGCACCTTAATGGGCCTCGACCCATTTTTAGCCCGTTTCTACTTAGTAAATCCCTTCTTCGGGTTTACTGGGCTCATTCAGCTTACCAATAATTACCTGGCTTCGTTTCAAACTCATTGGATAGCCCGTATACTATTTACGGTAATTACGTTACAATTCCAATTAATATTCCTTTTTATACATAATTAATCCGTAAATTCTATAAAATAATCAAAACTCTATATTAAAGGACTCTAATTGTCGGAATTAAAATGTACTTACCCAATATGATGCAGGGTACAAAAATCGAAGCTCAATCGGCTCTTGTTCGGGTTTTGTCGTAAAACTGCATAATTTTATATTTAATTTCGGGTTAATTTCTGATTAAATATAATTTAAATAAATTTTTTGAAATTCAAATTAGTCACTTTTGTCCTCGTATCGACTTACCTAAAGTCCGGTGTACCCTAAAAAATTCTTCCCCTTTTTTCTTTTTCTCTTTTTCTCCTTTTTTTTCCTTCTTTCTTGGCTGAACCGATTTAGTCCGGTTCAACCTGGTTCAGACCAGTTCGGTTCAGTCTGGTTCGATCGATTCGGTGCCTCACAGATCGGTTCTCCGTTGACTTCCGTCGCCAGCAGCTCCGCGAGGTTGTCCGCAGCTTGGTTCTGGCCTCGATTTTGTCCAAGGCCGTCGGAAAGTGGTCGGGCCGGCTGTTCTCCCTCGGCCGTCAGTACCCATTTCCTTTTCTGCCATTTCTGGCGCTGTCTGTTTGTTTCGACGGTTGTGGCCAACACCAATCGTGTCATCTGGGCCTCGGGTACGTTCGGCGGTGGTCGGGTGGGGCTAGATCGACGTCGTTCATCGCCGTTCTTCGCTTCTCTTCCTCATCGGTTTCTCTTTCCTTTTCCTCACTCGCCGGCCGCATTTCTCTGTCGGATTTCACCTGGGTCCGGTCGACGTCGGCATCGGTGTGAGGCTCTCCCCTCTCAGTCTCTCGTTCTCTTCCCGGTGGCCTCCGTCCGGTGGAGGCAGAGGCCTCGGGTTCCTGCTTCCTTCCCAATCACGATTTCGCGATTTCATTTTTTTTAATTAATAATTTTTTATTTATTATTTATTTTTATTATTATTATATTCAATTTCTTTATTATTATTTGGTAAAAATATCTAAGAAAATTATTATTTAATTCATTTAATGTATAAATAATTTTCTCAGTATTATTTCGACTTTTCGGTTTATTTTTCAATTATTTTCGGGATTATTTTCCGAAGTGAAAATCCCGATTAATTCCGATTAATTCTCATAAATTCATATCTTGATCAATTTAACCCGAAATTTAATTATTTCTTCGTTATTGATCAAGATTTCTCAATCCATTATTTTTAATTAATTTTTCTTGTCGAATTTATACCGGCATTCGGTCTTTTGATCGTTTTGCCCTTCAACGTGTTTCAAAAATTCCATTTAAATCCTTACTTTCACGAACGCACTCATTTCGTGTTTTAACTAAAATCGGGTCTTACAAAATTTCCCTAAATTTTCATTTCCATTATTTAAAATAAAACATTTGCAACCAAAAGGATGAAAAGAGCTAATCTTTGATTTCTTTCCTTTGTAAAGCTCATATGGGGTTTTGTTTAGAATTGACCTAACTATTGCTCTATTTATAACATAACATCAAGTATTAATGACTTCAACCCAAAAATATTTTGGCATATTATTTTCACAAGCATTGTTATTTCCTCTGCAGTTTTATTTCTCCTTTCAACTATCCTATTTTGTTGAGGTGTTGTAGGAGTAGAAAAATTGTGACTAATGCCTTGATCATTACAATATTCCTCAAAACCAAGATTTTCAAATTCTTTGCCATGATCACTTCTAATACTAATGATAATATTTTCTTTTTTCATTTTATAGTATTTTTGAAAATGTGATGAATTTTTCTAAAGCTTCATTTTTGACATTTTGAAATGAAAAAAAAAAACCATCTGAATCTTGTAAAGTCATCCACAATTAGAAAGCCATAGTGTTTACCTCCTAGGCTTGTGGTTCGTGTTGGACCAAAGAGATTTAAATGAAGTAATTGTAAAGGCCTAGAGGTTGACACACATTTCTTAAAATTTAAAGGATGTTCTTTCATGTTTTCTTCTTACACATGTTTCACAAACTTGATAATTTTCATAATTATAATTTAAGCAATCCTACCACAAGGTTTCTTTTAGCTAATTTAAATAAAACATTCATGCTAGTATGGCCTAGTCTTCAAAGCCACAACCAAGGTTTATTTTCTTTAGTAGCCATGAAATATATATTTTGACTATTTAGCTTATCTAGATGCACAATATAAATGTTTCCATGTCTATGTCCTATGAATAAAATTATATTTGTCCTAGTATTAACAACATGTCAGCTCATGTAACCAAATATTACTTTAAAACTTTTATCACACAATTAACTAATGCTAAGAAAATTATGCTTCAAACCTCGAACTAAAAAAACATCATTAATAATTGAAAAGGAATTACCAATAATGTTAATCACTTCAATTCCCCTTTGCAATTGTCCCCAATAACAACTTCTCCACCATTTTTAGGCTTGAAAGTGATGAATTAGCTCTTGTCACCGGTCATATGCCTTGATTATCCACTACCAAGGTTCCTTTAATTTTTCCTTGTAGCAATGCTCATGCCTCACAATCAAACACATCAAATTTTTTCCTTAGGTACCTAAACTTTTTTTGGGTCTTTGGAATTAGTGGACACAATCTTTAATCCATTAATGATCCATTTCAATTTCGAGTTATCATTATTAGAAGAAACAACATGCTTTGGCAACTAAACTTTCCTAACTACTTTTCCTCTAAAGGTATTTTTTTTTAATGGTGTATGCTTGTTAACAGTGTCCTATCCTATTACATTGTAAGGTTGTGAGAGATCAATCATGCATAATATGTTTGCTCATTTGAAAATTCTTGAGATGAGTTTCTTTATATTTTCCATTATATTTTAACCCATCTTTATCAAAGAAAACACTTTGGGACTCTAACATATGACCTAGTTTTTATTGACCCATGCAGAACCTAGAGAATGAATTATGTAAATTTGTGTTCTTCTCATTTAACTCATTAATTTCCAAATTTGTATTTTCTAATTTCTTTTCACATTAATGTTTTGCATTCTTATGCATTTCATTCTTCTTTTTTAAACTTCCCAACATCTTTCTATATTTCATATTCATGAATTCAAATTCTATTTCAAGTTCATCAAAGTTGTAACTCATAAAAAGTATAATCATTTGTATCATTAGAGTTAAAATTTACCTTATCATCATTAGTGGCCATGAAGCATAAATTGGTAACCTCATCTTCAATTTGTTCATCATCCGAGCTATCACTATCACTTTAACTTGCCACCATAGCCTTCTTTTTTGGTTTCTTATCATTTTGTTTCTAAAGCACGAGACAATTAAACTTAATATGACTTGATTTTTTACATTCATAACAAATAATGGAATCCTTATCTTTTCTACTAGTTTCTCCTCTATTGTGTTCTCTTTAATGAGGTCTCCAAGAGTTTCTATTAGCTTTTATTCTCATAAATTGTCACGACCCTTTTCATCCATTTCATCTAAAAATCACTATAAATTTTTCAGTTTTTCCTTTCCTTACCCGATCGTGAACAGCCCCCACAAATATAGTTGGGCTGTGAGTCAGTATTAATCACCATTTCCATACATCTTTCAATTAATCAAAAGTATACATTTGAAAGTTTAAGTCATATACTTATACATGACATGTTTTCTAACATTTACATCCCCTATATTACAATTCAAAATGATTTACATGTTTAGATCCAAAAACAAATCCATATGTGTATAGCTCTTGGCGATGGAGAGCAGCGGATATCCCAATACAACGCCTCAGTCCTTCACTAGGCTACTATGTGCTCTCTGTAGAGGGGGAAAGTGAATGGGATAAGCTACCACACACTTAGTAAGGCAATAATGCAGGCATGGTAGATAACTACACTATCTACAAGCTTATAATGTCATGCATAAAATCATTAATATCCCGAGTGTGTGGAAATATTAAAACTATGCCACATGTATATACATATATCATGCATTGAAAACATGGAAATAGGCATGTAAAAAATGGAAAGATCATCGTGTAAAACCTCTCATGCTCATTATCATTAAAACTCATCATAAAAAGGGGAACTCAACACAAAACATCCCTCAGGATTTATCACTTTCTAAAAACACGTCAAAATTCATCACAACTAGAAATACCATCTATTTAAAGATAATCCTATAAAGCTCGACCCCTCCCTTGGGTCTACCCTGGACAACACAAGCATACTCAGTATACAAAACCATGTGATATCATGTGAGACAGGTGGTCATTATATACATCTAGGACTATGTTGGCCAACTATGTCATTATCATCCTAAACCACACGAATCTCAGTGTGCGGGGTATCATGCTAGAAAGAAGGTGGGTTAGTCCTACGCCAGACTTTTAAATCATCATCACAACCACGTGGTTCAACGTACACCATGTGATCTACATGGTACAACGTACTCCACGAACCCATATCATGGTTGGGGGTGCTAGCCGTAGGTCTTATCCACCCCATGTCATGTATAACCTACTCAGTCTTAAGTTCACGTGCGAGCATCTCATCCATGTGACTAACGGTCTACATGAGGCATCCAGCACGTGTCACGATCTCCTTCCGTGACTTACCAAAAACCACAATAAAATTTTCACTTTTTCTTACCTTTCTCTCCTCAACAGTTGGGCTGTGATTAGGCATTAGTCTTCTCATCCACACATACCTTACCATTCTTTTTCGTATCACACATACATTTCATTATAAATATTTATTGACTGTACGTACACTTTTCTTATAAGTAAATTCATAAACTTTAATATTATTACATCCCCAATATTAAAACGTGTACATCACTGTGTTGATACATTATTCAGAGACAAAAGAGTATACATCGTGTATACCTTTCGCTAGATGGGGAATGACAGCGGTCAAAAGGAATGTTATATCTCAACCGACTCAATCTACTGATGATGATTTGTAGAGAGGGGAGAAAATGAAAGGGGTGAGTTATCTGGCTCAGTAAGGAAATCAGGCAAGCAAGTAGACATCCATACTATCTACTAAAAATATTGCTTTGCCTTTCCTCTCTCAATTCAAAAGCATGTTTCAAAATATATATAATAATAGTACAGATTTAAAATCCCATGTACTAAACACATGTTGAGTTATAAATCATAGGCATTTATGCAAAACAGTGCATATTTATCATTTCGGAATGCCTTTATATAAAATATGCCATTTACTTTCAAAACATAGTAAATATGGCAGTTCACAACACAACACAACAACCGAGTTCTGACCCATCCCTCAAGTCTACCCGTATCATAAATACATGTGATATATCATGCGAGACTCAGTGGCTAAATGCAATATCTCCTAGACTATGGCCATATCCTAACGTGTGAAATCTCAGGCAACACAGTACTCGGTGTGCGGGTTATCACTACTGTAACGGGAGGGGGGTCAGTCCATCACAACCGTCAGCTATCAACAACTCTCCTCCACAACTCCACAACAACACATGGTACAGTGTACTCCATGCCACACGAACGGTACAACATACACCCGTGGACCTTGCCTCATGGTCGGTGCCTGCCATAGGTCTTAACCCTCTTACCACGGAATAATCAATGCCACGTCTCTAAATCCACTTGCGAATATCTCCAGTGTGACACTCAGTCTAAACGAGGAAATCACCACGATTTTTCTAACATGTCTATATATCATGTAAAAACTACAGTGCGCGTCTTGGGTGTGACTCGCAGTCAACGTTTCGCCTCTAAACATTGTATATGCATGTCAAAACATCAAACACTAGTGCGAGTAAACCTCCAGCACTAGGTCATGCATAGTTCTCATTTAAATCAAGTACGAGCAAATCGCTCAAATATTATGTCATGTATAAATCATGAAGAATCGAGTATGAGCAACGATCCAACACTCTGTCATGCATCTCATGTAAAACTCGAGTACGAGCTAATCACTCCAGCACTCTATCATGCACAAATCACATAAAACTGAGT
The DNA here is from genome assembly GCA_033439115.1 of Firmiana major. Classification (NCBI taxonomy): domain Eukaryota; kingdom Viridiplantae; phylum Streptophyta; class Magnoliopsida; order Malvales; family Malvaceae; genus Firmiana; species Firmiana major. The sequence goes on from CM065905.1 coordinate 11,808,734, forward strand.
ACGAGTAATGCTCCAGTACTCTATCATGCATGTCAAATAAATGTAGTGCAAGTCTCACTTTAGCACTAATGTATGTGAAAAACATCTGAAATCAAGTGCGAGCTGTGCTCCAGCACGATTGTTTTCACATAGTTCGGTAGATGGCTTTTTAAAAATAGGGATGTTTCAAAACATGAAATTAGCACTATAAAGTGTGCTTAGTCTACATCTGTCACGACATTCAACTTACCAAAATTACGTACAAATTTTTCGCATTTTCATGCATTGTTTATCAATCATCCTTACCTCGAATCGTGATCAGCTACACACTCAATAGTTGGGCTGTGTGTCAATGTCTACCTCATCCATACATAACAATTAAATTTCAAAAGTCAACACTTTTATAAATACATTAGAGTTACTGTTTACAAGCGTTTACATTGCTTTACATCCCCAATGTTTACGTATAAAATGCTACTGTGCTATGTCTAGTTTAGATACAAAATAATTCAAGTGTGTATACCTTTAGCGATGGGATGCAGCGGATACCAAAAGGGAAAGCCTCCAATCACGCTCACTCTATACTCAAATCTCTGTAAAGAGGGGGAAAATAAGGGGGGTGAGCAAACCACACGCTCAGTAAGGCAATCATACGAACAAGTAGATACTGCACTATCTACGTGATCGTGATGCCATGCTCAAAAGCATTTAGTTCAACATTTATCTCAAAACATGAGTGTATGATTGTGTTAATGGTATCTAAAGCATTCATACTATTAAAATCCAGTGCACAATTCAATTCAAAGCATGGCATTAACCATCATGCATAATTTATAAGTAAAGCATGGCATTAATCATCATGCATATTTCATAAGTAAGCATAGCATTAAACATCATGCGGCAATGCACTTTGAAAACCATTAACATACTTTCATCTCAAAACACTTCAACTCTAGTCAGGATTCGGTCCCTCCCTTGGACTATCCTGAACCATAAAACATTTTAAACATGGATTTATTCTCAAGGCAATAGACATGTGAGATAGGTAATTCTATAAGGGAAATAACCTCTAGGTCTATGGCCATAACCTGTGATACTGGCTACACGGATCAGGTGTGCTGGATATCACCACTATCTGCTTCCACACGAGAGGTGGGTCAAATCCTACCCGCTGGTCCATAGCAGATCTCATCCAAAGACGGCATATCACAATCTCAACACGGTACAATGTACTCCATGCTACCTGCATGGTACAACGTACTCCGTGGACCCACATCAACATATCATATCACGCCACATCTCAAATGTACGTGTGAGCCTATTTAATCGGTACGACCTCTTATCTACCCGAAGCTCCTAACATGGCTATCAACATGTCAAAATATCATAAATGCACGTGAAAGCCTATTTAATTAGTGTGACACCCAGTCTGTCCGAAGCTCTAAGCACAGCAACAAATAAGGTGGGCATCTAGTGCGAGCTAAGCTCCAGCACTTAAGTGTATAAAACACGTCAAATCTCGTGCAAGTCATACTCTAGCACGCTTTCATTCTCACGAAAACAATGTAGGTGGCTTGAGTTTTTGCAAAGTATGGTTAACAAACCAAAACAACTCATTTCTTTTGCAATTCATTTCAAATGTTAGCCAACCTACCAATCCTTTGCTAAAAAGCAATAAAACATGATTTTCAAGGCATTATGCTTTTGTTTTCGTGCACATTTCTCAAACACCCAACTTTTACCCTTCAATCACCCAATATCATTTCCTAACATCTCATGCATTCTAGCAAAGCATTTAAGCGCCTAAATTATGCACAGATACCTCTAAGAGTCCACACAATTCCCTTACCTCAATTTGCTTGAGTGTGACTCTTTTCCTCTTAGCCTCTTGCGCTCTTGGCTCGGCTTGCTCCGGTGTATCCTCGGGAGCTGCGATTCATTCATCAAACACTTGAGTTAATGCTCTTAACTCGCATTCGACTTCACTAGTCAATATAATTCATCTATGTATTTACCAATGCCTCAATCCACATTTTACCCTTTTTTGGTAAATCTCACCATTTATCCCAAAATCAACACCTCTAAATCATACCCACAACATAATCATCATCCTAAGATAACACATTCATCATTAACACTTCCACATTTCACTTTCTCACACTTGACCATTTCTAAGTCATGGTGGATTCTTTACTTTCTAGGTTGTTCCTATCATTCATATGTACATTAAACAACTCTAAAATCAATATCCAAACAATGTACTTGAGTTGTTTCATTAGAAACTCACCTAGCTTGACTTCCTCTTTGCTCCAAATGGAAATGTACCTTTTGTCCTTCAATCTAACAAATGGGGAAATGCCTCCAAGCTATGTTGTTCTTCTCTTTGATGAGAACAACTTTGCCTCTAATAGTCTTCCCTCAAATCTTCTCGAAAATGGTCAGATTTGGAGAGTAAAATCTAGGTTTTGGGGTTTGAAATGGAAGGAAATGGTTTTTGTCTCGAAATTGTTGATCCAACTGCTCCATATTTATAGAATTTGCTTGATGAGATCGATCTGCCTTGGGTGGAGATCGATCTGATCCTCTTAAAATCCCTCTTTTTCCATGACATTTTGAAGTAGGAGATCGATCTGTCGAGTAGGGGAGATCAATCTGCTTCGAACAGAAGGTTAAGGAGATCGATTTGTTCCATTAAGGATCGACCTGCCTTTTACAGAATGTGTTAGGAGATCGATCTGGCTCCCTTGGAGATCGATCTGCTCTATTCCATTGCTCAAATAAGAGCATTCTGGCTCTTCCAGATCGATCTCTCATCCTATAGGATCGATCTGACCTTCATATTTCCAGATTTTCTGTAGTTTTTCTGCAACAACTCTTACCAAACTCCATACATTTTGTTGCCATGATCATTTTCTCATCCACTCATCTTTGAGACTTGAAAATGGCATCCATTCATATTTTATACCTATTAAAACTTGTGTGAATTCATTGTATAACCAAAGGTATACAATACAAACCAAATGGAAGCATAAAGATTCACACCTCTTATGCAACTTCATCCATTTTTACCACACTACTCATATTCCATTCCACTCATATTCTTCACATGTTTAAGTCCATTTCTTCATACTCATATATAATGTAACTCGTACGTATAATCACAACTCTTATTACAAGTGCGTACATTAACTTATGGACTTACATCACATATACTTCACTTATGAATTCATAGTATAACTCCATACTTATGATTTCATTTACATTTCTATGTACATATACTTAATTATACATATACGGGGTCTCACAAAATCAACCTTAAAACATTAGCTTATCTATGTACTCTTCTGCTACATAGCAATAAAAACACTCAAAAATATTGTTTCCATGCTTTTTACAACTGTTCCCAAAACTTGACTTTTTGCCTAACTACGGGTAAAATCATAATTTACCTATAGGGGTCCCTATAAATATTATTGATTTTCTCTAACCCTCAGACAATTTCAGTGAATGTAAAAGCAGATGAAAATATGCATAGATATCTCTAACTACTTGCAAAAGTCCCTTACCTCGGATCACGTCGCGTAACCTCACTTCCTCTGTGCTGCTCAAATCTCGCAGTCCGGTCAAATATCAATATGACTCCAGAGCTGCATTTAACCATTCACTGGGTTAATTATACTTTTCCTACTGTATTACACATTTAATACAGTCTCTTTCACTTAAATGGGCATGTTTACTCTTATTGGGCCTTAAACACTTTAATTGGGCCTAACTTTGTCTTAAGCTCGTTTTCCACTTATGAATTCCCTTCATCAGGGTCTATTGGCTCATTAGGCCTATCAATACCCATTGGGATTTGTTCCAAACTCTTTGGATAGCCCGTATATCATTTACGACAGTTAATTCAAAAATCTGGATATAATTTATTTTATGCAGAAATTAATCCGAAATCCGCAACTAAATTCCAATTGCACAAAAATCATACTATTATCGTAAATGAGCTTTACTTACCCGAAATTATGCAATGGTGCACAAATCGGAGTTCGATCGGCTCACGTTCGGAAGTTATCGTCGAACTTCACAATTTTTATATTAAATTTCGGGTTAATTTTTGATCAAATATAATTTAAATAAATTTTTTGAAAATCAAATAGGTCACTTTTGACCTCTTACCGACTTACTCGAACTCCGGTGTATCCTCGAAAATCTTTCCCTTTTTCCTTTTTCTCTTTTTCTTTCTTTTTTCTCCTTTCCCTCTTTCCTCCTTGGCTGAACCGGTCCGGTTCATCACAGTATCCTTCTCACAGAATCGACCGATCGGTTCAGTCTCTTTTTGTCGTTTCGACGACGTTCGGTCGGTCCCGGTGCCTCACTGTCGTCGTTCGGCTTGTCTCGGGCAAGGGAACTCTCGGCTGGCCTTGGGTTGGACCGAAACCTCGCTGGTGGCCGCCGATCCTCTCTTCTCCCTCTCGGCCTTCTCTCCCTCGATCCGTCCGATTCCGGAGTCGGTGTGTCTCGTTCCGGTGGCAGGAGGGTCGCGCGATCGTCCTCTTCCTTCTTCGGCCTCGTCTGGCCTCGTCGGTCGTCAGATGGTCGTCGGGCTTCTCGAATCTTCTCTGACGCGCCTTCGATTTTCTATGTTTCTTTCCTTCGCGTTTTTTCAGATTTCATTTCTTTTTTTTATAATTTATTTTATTATTATTTTAATCATTAAAATATTATAAAAAATCCCAAAATATCTCAAAAAATTATATTTCATTCATTTAATCCATCAATGAATTATCAGTCTTATTTTATCTTTTTGGTATATTTTTCCAATATTTTTGGGATAATTTTTCGAGGTGAAAATTTCTATTAATTTCAATAAATTCATATCTTGATCAATTGGACTCAAATTTCAATATTTTCCTCGTTATTGATCAAGATTTCTCAAATCCATATTTTTAAATGAAATTTTCTTATCGAATTTATACCGAATTTTGGTCTTTTGATCGTTTTACCCCTGCACTTGTTCAGAACCAATTTAACCCGACTTTCCTTCATAAACCCACTATCTTTTCTTATTTTAACTTCTTATTTTCAGTCAACTTGATTTCGATCCCTTTTTAGCTTGGCCTATGGCTATCTCAGCCCTTATTTAGCTTTGATGTAGCTTACATGCATTTTTATTCTTTAATTATCAATTGCATAATAGTAAATACTCTTCTTATGATTCAACCATGAAAATAAAGTATTTATAAACATAGGAATCATAAGGAACAAGCTACATACATAAATCGAAAACACGGGTTTGACAATCCTCCCCAATTAAAAGAATTTGGTCCTCCAAATTAGAACCAAATCAATCATCAAACAATTGGGGGTGCTTCTCTCGCATCAAGCTCTCTAACTCCCAAGTAGCCTCCTCGGAAGTGTGATGCTGCCATAGAACCTTCACTAACCCGATAGTCTTCGACCTCAAAACCTTCCCCTTCCTATCCAGTATCCAAATCGACCTCTCAACATATGACATGTCCTCACTGAGCTCCAACGGCTCATAACTAATCACATCTGTCAGATCTAGGTGATACTTCTGAATCATCGAAATGTGGAAGACGTTATGCACGCCTGACAAATCTGGTGGAAATGCCAACCTATAGGCCTTATCTTCCACTTAATCAAGTATCTCAAAGGGTCCAATGTAGCGAGGACTCAGTTTACCCCTCTTCCCAAACCTCGCTATACCCTTGGAAGGAGAAACCTTCAAAAACACGGACTCACCGACTGCGAACTCAAGTGGCCTATGTCTCCTGTCAGCATAGCTCTTCTGTCGACTCTAAACTGTCCTCAATCTCTCAATATCAACCGGACATCCTCAGTAGCCTGTGTAACCAAATCAGGAGCAAAAAGTTTTCGGTCACCTACTTCTTCCCACCCAATAGGGGAACAACATCTACAGCCATACGAGACCTCATACGGTGCCATCCCAATACTCGAATGATAACGGTTGTTGTAACCGAACTCGGCTAGTGGCAAGTGATCATCCCAGGAGCCTCAAAAGTCTACCACACATGCTCTCAACATATCCTCCAGAGTCTGTATAGTCCTCTTTGACTGACCATCTGAAAATGTTGTGCTCAAACTCAACTGGGTTCCCATGGCTTCCTGAAAATGTTCCCAAAAGTAGGAAGTGAAGCGGGAATCCCTATCAGAGACTATGCTCACTGGTAGACCGTGTAACCTCACTACCTCGCGTACATACAACCCTACCAACATACTCAGAGTATCGATAGCTCTCATAGCTAGGAAGTGGGCTGACTTTGTCAGTCTATCAACGATCACCCATATAGCATCGTGATTCATCCGGGTTCTCGGTAAACCCATCACGAAATCCATGGTGATATGCTCCCATTTCCATGTCGATATGGTAGAGGCTGCAATAACCTTGCAGGTCTCTAATGCTCTACCTTCACCTGCTGACATACAAGACATCTCACCAAAAAATTCACCATATCTTTCTTTATACCCAACCACCAGTACACCTTTCGGAGGTTCTCATACATCCTGCCACTCCTCGGATGCAACGTGTACCTCGATGAATGAGCTTTCGACAATATCAATCTCCTGAGCTCTGGGTCCTCGGGAACACACAGTCTACCTCTGAACCTCAGTAGTCCATCAGAACTCAACTCAAAATCAGTCATTGTGCCCCTCTGCATCAGACCCATCACATCGATGCAATACGGATCAGTCTGCTGAGCCTGTCTGATCCTATCCAACAGATCCGGCACTAAGCGCAGACTCGTAATCATACAATCTGCATCCATGTCCGAAGGCACAACTCCCAAACTGAGGCTAGCAAACTACTCTAGCAACTTGTGCTCCCTGACCATCATATACGATACCATCCCAAGGCTCTTTCCTACTCAAAGCATCTGCTACCTCCTTCTGTGACTTACCAAAAACCATAATAAATTTTTCATTTTTTTCTTACCTTTCTCTCCTCAATAGTTGGGCTGTGATTAGGCATTAGTCTTCTCATCCACACATACCTTACCATTCTTTTTCGTATCACACATACATTTCATTATAAATATTTATTGACTATACGTACACTTTTCTTATAAGTAAATTCATATACTTTAATATAATTACATCCCCAATATTAAAACATGTACATCACTGTGTTTATACATTGTTCAGATATAAAAGAGTACGCATCGTGTATACCTTTCGCTAGATGGGGAATGGCAGCGATCAAAAGGAATGGTATACCTCAGCCGACTCAATCTACTGACGATGATCTGTAGAGAGGGGAAAAAATGAAAGGGGCGAGCTATCTGGCTCAGTAAGGAAATCAGGCAAGCAAGTAGACATCCATGCTATCTACTGAAAATATTGCTTTGCCTTTCCTTCTCTCAATTCAAAAGCATGTTTCAAAATATATATAATAATAGTACAGATTTAAAATCACATGTACTAAACACATGCTGAGTTATAAATCATAGGCATTCATGCAAAACAGTGCATATTTATCATTTTGGAATGCCTTTATATAAAATATGTCATTTACATTCAAAACACAGTAAATATGACATTTCACAACACAACACAACAACCGGGTTTCGACCCATCCCTCAGGTCTACCCGTATCATAAATACATGTGATATATCATGCGAGACTCAATAGCTAAATGCAGTATCTCCAGGACTATGGCCATATCCTAATGTTTGAAATCTTAGGCAACACAGTACTCGGTGTGTGGGTTATCACTACTGTAACGGGAGGGGGGTCAGTCCATCACAACCGCCAGCTATCAACAACTCTCCTCCAAACCTCCACAACTCCACAACAACACAAGGTACAATGTACTCCACACCACACGCACGGTACAACGTACACCCGTGGACCCTGCCTCATGGTCGGGGTGCCTGCCATAGGTCTTAGCCCTCTTACCACGGAATAATCAATGGCACGTCTCTAAATCCACTTGCGAACATCTCCAGTGTGACACTTTGTCTGTACGAGAAAATCGTCATGGTGTTTCTAACATGTCTATATATCACGTAAAAACTACAGTGCGCGTCTTGAGTGTGACTCACAGTCAACGTTTTGCCTTTAAACACTGTATATGCATGTCAAAACATCAAATACTAGTGCGAGTAAACCTCCAGCACTAGGTCATGCATAGTTCTCATTTAAATAAAGTACGAGCAAATCGCTCAAGTACTATTTCATCTATAAATCATGAAGAATCGAGTACGAGCAACGCTCCAGCACTCTATCATGCATCTCATGTAAAACTCGAGTACGAGCTAATCGCTTCATCAGTCTATCATGCACAAATAACATAAAACTGAGTACGAGTAATGCTCCAGTACTCTATCATGCATGTCAAATAAATGTAGTGCGAGTCTCACTCTAGCACTAATGTATGTGAAAAACATTTGAAAACAAGTGCGAGCTGTGCTCCAGCACGATTGTTTTCACATAGTTCGGTAGATGGCTCTTTAAAAATAAGGATGTTTCAAAACATGAAAATCAGCACTATAAAGTGTGCTTAATCTACATTAACCTTAAAACATTAGCTCATCTACGTACTCTTCTGCTACACAACAGTAAAAACACTCAAAAACATTGTTTCCATGCTTTTTACAACTTTTCCCAAAAGTTGACTTTTAGCCTAACTAGGGGTAAAATCGTAATTTACCCATAGCGGGTCCCTATAAATATTATTGATTTTCTCTGACCCTCAGACAATTTCAGTAAATGTAAAAGCAGACAAAAATATGCACAGATATCTCTAACTACTTGCAAAAGTCCCTTACCTCGGATCAGGTCGCGTGACCTCACTTCCTCTGTGCTGCTCAAATCTCATAGTCCGGTCAACTCTCAATATGACTCCGGAGTTGCATTTAACCATTCACTGGGTTAATTATACTTTTCCTACTGTATTACACATTTAATATAGTCTATTTCACTTAAATGGGCCCATTTACTATTATTGGGCCTTAAACACTTTAATTGGGCCTAACTCTGTCTTAAGCCCGTTTTCCACTTATTAATTCCCTTCATCAGGGTCTATTGGCTCATTGGGCCTATCAATACCCATTGGGCTTTGTTCCAAACTCTTTGGATAGTCCGTATATCATATACGATAGTTAATTAAAAAATCCGGATATAATTTATTTTATGCAAAAATTAATCTGAAATCCGCAACTAAATTCCAATTGCACAAAAATCATACTATTATCGTAAATAAGCTTACTTACCCAAAATTATGCGAAGGTACGCAAATCAGAGTTCGATCAACTCACGTTCGGAAGTTATTGTCGAACTGCACAATTTTTATATTAAATTTTGGGTTAATTTTCAATCAAATATAATTTAAATAAATTTTTTGAAAATCAAATCGGTCACTTTTGACCTCTTACCGACTTACCCGAAGTCCGATGTATCCCTAAAAATCTTGCTCTTTTTCCTTTTTCTCTTTTTCTTTCTTTTTTCTCATTTCCCTCTTTCCTCCTTGGCTGAACCGGTCCGGTCCAGTTCAGTATAGTATCCTTCTTACTGAACCGATCGATCGGTTCAGTCTCTTTTTGTCGTTTCGACGTCGTCCGGTCGGTTCTCGGTGCCTCGCTGTCGTCGGTCGGCTCGTCTCACGCAGGGGAATGCTCGGCTGGCCTTGGGTTGGATCGAATCCCCGTCGGTGGCCGCTGTTCCTCTCTTCTCCGTCTCGGCCTTCTCTCCCTCGATCTGTCGGATTTCGACATCGGTGGGTCGCGTTTCGGTGGCAGAAGGGTCGCGCGATCATCCTCTTCCTTCATCGGCCCTCGTCTAGCCTCATAGGTCGTCGGATGGTCATTGGGCTTCTTGGATCTTCTCGGATGCACCTTCGATTTTCTCTGTTTCTTTCCTTCGCGTTTTTTCAGATTTCGTTTCTTTTTTTTTATAATTTATTTTATTATTATTTTAATCATTGAAATATTATAAAAAATCTCAAAAAATCATATTTAATTCATTTAATCCATCAATGAATTTATCAGTCTTATTTTGTCTTTCCGATATATTTTTCCAATATTTTTGGGATAATTTTTCGAGGTGAAAATTTTGATTAATTCCAATAAATTCATATATTGATCAATTAGACTCGAATTTCAATATTTTCCTCGTTATTGATCAAGATTTCTCAAATCCATATTTTTAAATGAAATTTTCTTATCGAATTTATATCGAATTTCGGTCTTTTGATCGTTTTACCCCTGCACTTGTTCAAAACCAATTTAACCTGACTTTCCTTCATAAACCCACTATCTTTTCTTATTTTAACTTCTTATTTTCAGTCAACTTGTTTTCGATCCCTTTTTAGCTTGGCCTATGGCTATCTCGACCCTTATTTGGCTTTGATGTAGCTTACATGCATTTTTATTCTTTAATTGTCAATTTCATGATAGTAAATACTCTTCTTATGATTCAACCATGAAAATAAAGTGTTCATACACATAGGAATCATAAGGAACAAGCTACATACATAAATCAAAAACACGGGTTTGACAGCACTGCTCGTACGAGCATCTCATCCGTGTGACACACAGTCTACACGAGGTATCCAACACGACTCATTACATATCACAGTGTGAAAACCTGTGCGAGCTAAGCTCCAGTATAATTCATGCATCATCAATGAAATCCACATATGAGCAAAAGCTCGAGTACGACTTTTATGCAAAAGAAAATCAATGAAATCCATGTACGAGCAAAAGCTCCAATACATCATTTTGATAATTCTATTAAAATAGAATTATTTGTGCTTAATTTTCTAATTAATTATTTTAATCCCTATATTATTTTATTAATTATCCCCTTTATTTAATTAAAATTCTTTAATGTGCAGGTAAATTAAATCCGGATGAAACTTAGTCGTTTCAGTCGAAATGGACTGAAAATGAGCTAAAGGATATTAGACCACTTCCAATTCACAGACCGAGTCACCATTCGTCTAAACAAGCGTGAGGCAAGGTGTCCGTATTTAATTTTTCTTGAAACGATAAGATTGACGAAAACCGTGCCAACCTTCTAGAAGACACACGCCAGGCCACATCGCACATCCAATTGGACAAACAAACAAGTGACGTGGAAATATCTACTTGTGAGACCCCGTATATGTATAAGGGTATATATGTAAATGGAAATGTAAATAGAGTTGTACTAAGAATTCATAAGTGAAGTATATGTGATGTAAGTCCATAAGTAATGTACACACTTGTAATGAGAGTGGTAATTGTACACACAAGTTACATTATGTATGAATGTGAAGAAATGGACTTAAACGTGTGTAGAATGGATTATGAGTAGTTTGGTAAAATGGAAGTAGAATTGCATAAGATGTGCACTTCCATTTTTGTTTATATTAAGTACCATTGGTCATACAAAGATTCTACACAAGTTTTAATGTGTAGGAAGTGAGGATGGATGCCATTTTCAAGACTCAAAGATGAATGAATGAGGAAATGATCATGGTAGCAAATTAAGGATGTTTGGTAAGTGTTGCTGCAGAAGAATTGCAGAAAATCTGGAAATTGTGAAGGGCAGATCGATCTCATGGGATGAGAGATCGATCTGGAGGAGCCAGAATGCTCTTATTTGGGCAAAGGAATAAAGCAGATCGATCTCCAATGGAGCCAGATCGATCTCCTAAGCATTCTGTAGTGAAAAGATCGATCCCCAAGCACCCAGATCGATCTCCTTAGCTCTCTGTTTGGGAGCAGATCGATCTCATGCTTCGACAGATCGATCTCATGCTTAAAATGCCGTGAAAAAAGAGGGATTTAAGGGGACCAGATCGATCTCCTCTTGGACCAGATCGATCTCCTCAAGCTAATTCTATATAAGGAGTGCTGAAAATCAGAAAATTTCGAGAAAAACACTAACCTTCCACTTCCAACCCAAAAACCTAACTTTCTCTCTTTAAAATCAGCCATTTTCAGTGAGGTTTGAAGAGAGACCATTAGAGGCAAAGTTATTCCTATCAAAGAGAAGAACAACATAGTTGGAAAGCATTTTCCCATTGTTGGTATTGAAGGAGTTAAGGGCATTGCCATTGGAGCAAGAAGAGAAATCAAATTTGGTAAGATTCTAACACTCCAACTATGGTACATTGTTTATTTAATTGATTTTGGAGTTGTTTGGCATGAGTATGGATGGTTAGAAACTATCTAAATACATTGGAATGATTATGACCTAGAAATGGTCTAGAGTGAGAAAGTGGAATGTATGGAGATTAATGATGAATGAGATATGTAAAAGTTATTTATAGTGTTGTGGTATGATTTTAAGATGTGGTTAGTGGATAAATTGTGAGATTTACCTAAAAGAGGTAAAATGTGGATTAAGGCATTTGTAAAATGCATAAGTGAATAATATTGACTAGTGAGGTCAATTATGGGTTAAATACATTAACTCAATCGATTTAATGAATGAATCGCAGCTTCCTAGGACACGCCGAGGCGAGTTGAGCCAAGAGCGTGAGAAGCTAAAAGGAAAGGAGTCACACCAAGTAAATCGAGGTAAGGGAATTGTGTGGACTCCTAGAGATATTTGTGCGCAATTTGGGCGCTTAAATGTTTTGCTAGAATGCATGAGACTAGGAAATGTTGTTGGGTGATTGAAGGGTAAAAGTTGGGAGTTTGAGAAATGTGCATGAAAACAAAAGCATATTGCTTTGAAAATCATGTTTTATTGCTTTTTAGCAAATGATTGGTAGGTTGGCTAACATTGAAATGATTTGCAAAAGAAATGAGTGTGTTTTGGTTTTGTTAATCATATTTTGCAAGTTTTGAGCCACCTACATGATTTCGTGAGTATGAAAGAGTGCAAGAGGTACTAGTTTTCACATGGATTTCATAATTGTTTTGGCATTGTGCTCGAGTTTGTCTCGCACTGGATGCCCACCTTGTATGTTGCCGTGTTTGGAGCTTCGAGTAGACTGGGTGTCACATCGATTAAATAGGCTCACACGTGCATTGTGTTGACATGATTAATTAGTCGTGTTAGGAGCTTCGGATAGATAAGAGGTCGCCCCGATTAAATAGGCTCACACGTGCGTTTGAGATGTGGCGTGATATGATGTGTTGATTGGGTCCACGGAGTACGTCGTATCGTGCATGTAGCATGGAGTACATTGTACCGTGTTGAGTTGTGATGTGCCATCTTCGGACGAGATCTGCTATGGACCGGCGGGTAGGATTTGACCCACCTCCCGTGTGGAAGCAGATGGTGGTGATATCCCACACACCTGATCCGTGTAGCCGGTATCACAGGTTATGTACATAGGCCTTGAGGTTATTACCTATTGTTGAACTGCCTATCTCACATGTCTAATGCTATTTGAGAATAAATCCATGTTTGAAATGATTTGTGGATCAGGAAAGTCCGAGGGATGGACTGAGACCTGACCAGTGTTGAATTGATTTGTTAATGGTTTTAAAGTGCACGGATGCATGATGTTTAATGCCATGCTTTATTGTGAAAATGCATGATGGTTAATGCCATGCTATTTAAGAAAAATACATGATGGGTAATGCCATGCTTTTATTGTGAATTATGCATGATGATTTATACCATGCTTTGAGTTGAAATGTGCACATGATTTATACCATGTTTGAGATAAATAATGAATAAAATGCTTTTGAGCATGGCATCACGATCACGTAGATAGTGCAGTATCTACCTGTTCGCATGATTGCCTTACTGAGCGTGTGGTTTGCTCACCCCCTTATTTTCCCCCTCTCTACAGAGATTTGAGTATAGATTGAGCATGACTGGAGGCGTTCCCTTTTGGTAATCCGCTGCATCCCATCGCTAAAGGTATACACACCTTGATTATTTTGTATCTAAACTAGACATAGCACAGTAGCATTTTGTATGTAACTACTGGGGATGTAAAGCAATGTAAACACATGTAACAACTCTGATATTTATACATTTATACAAGTGTTTACTCATAAATAATGTTTCAAATTGAATTGGTATGGTGGAGTGAGTTAGACGTCGACACACAGCCCAACTGCTAAGTGTGTGGTTGTTCACGATCGAGGAAGGATGATTAAGGATTGACGCATGAAAATGCAAAAAATTTGTACGTATTTTGGTAAGTTGAGGGTCGTGACAGAAGTTGGTATCAGAGCTCGAGTAGGTTTGACGTGTGTCATGTCTAAAATACTTAATAAGTGAAAAAAATTACATCCCCAAGTTACTGTGCTTGTTTATATACAAATAGTGTATGTCGATGGGTTGACTAAGTAATTGGTTGTGAATGTAGGGAACTGAGTAAGTATGCCTAATACCAGTCGCGGTAGAGGGATGAGAGCACAGGCTCGAGGCCGTAGAGGTAGGCCTGGGGGTCGTGTAGAGCCAGAAACACACGAGGCTCAGGAGAATGTTGAGGTGGAGGCTGATGTTGAGCACGCTCCACAGGGTCCAGAGGAGAGGCCCGAAAGTACTGAGGCTCGATTCGTGAGGATTGAGCGTAGCATTGAGATGATTGTGGAGTTGGTCACCCAATCTTTATCTGGAGTTGGCGGTAGACAGAGTCCCGCTACACAGGGTGATGCCGAGCAGGCGACAGCTCCTGAGGTACGGGCAAGGGAAGCCCAGAGGCCACAGACGACAGATACCCCACCCACACAGGATGTGCCTACGCCGGTTGCTATGCCAGGCAGTAGAGGTTGGGGATATGGATGTGATTTGGATAGACTGCGACAGTTCCAGAAGTTTGGACCGCCGTCTTTCAGTGGAGTAAAGGACCCAGTAGCGGCTGAGGATTGGATCAATGAGATCGAGAAATTATATGGGTTCTTTGAGTGCACTACTACCGAGATGGTAGCATTTGCCGCTTTTATGCTGAAGGGATCAGCAGAACATTGGTGGAAATCCACCAGGCCTATTTTGAGAGCTCGGCATACTGAGATCAGCTGGGATGTGTTTCTAGAGGCCTTCCGGAGACAGTATGTCCCGGATACCGCACAGCGGAAGCTAAAGATTGCATTTTTGGGACTGACCCAAGGGAGCAGGACTGTGGATGAGTATGAGACTGCTTTTATATCCCTGGGCAGATATGATCCCAACACAATGGGTAATGAGGTCGAGAAGATCCAGAAGTTTGTGGATGGATTGAGACCGACCATCAGGTCTAGATTGGTTCCCCTGGATATACCGACCTATGAGGAGGCAGTGCGCAGGGCGCAATTATGTGAACAAGATGTTGATAGAATCGCCTCGGAGTTTGGAAAGGTTGGTAAGATGAGGGACAGAGATAAGAAGAGACCTATGATGGATAGAGGCTTCAGCTATAAAGGAAGCAAGAGATTCTCTGGAAAGAGGTCGAGAATTGATGAGATCCAGGAGAGGACAGTTGATACTCCCATGTATCCGGCCATTGCTCCAGCTAAGGGAATCGTAATTGGAGGGCCACGGCCTACTACAGAACAGTGTGGCAAGTGTGGCAGGTATCATGGAACTCGACCATGCTATGGACCTCCTGTAGTATGCTTCAGATGTGGGAAGCCAGGGCACATAATCAGAGATTGCCCAGAGATGACAGAGAGGGCCCCACAGAAGGGCAAGGAGCTAAAGAGAGCTCCAGTCGGTACAGCTGCTCCGAGGAGGAGGGCTACAGCTGAGGAAAAAGGGAAACAAGCAGTGGGTGTAAGCAGAGGACGAGTGCACGCACTGGACCAGGACACTGCAGATCAGTCATCGGATGTGGTAAAAGGTACCATCCAAATCTTTGATTTAGAAGCATATGTACTGTTTGATCCTGGTGCCACGCATTCCTTTATTTCGCCATCCTTTGCATGTAAATTGTTGAAGCATGTAAAACCCACGCTGCTTGATAAGATGTTGTTGATATCTACCCCTATGAATGATAGTCAGTTGACTGAGCATATATATAGGGATTGTAAAATGAAGATAGGAGATAAAGAGATGGCAGCCGATTTAATTTTATTAAACATGAGTGATTTTGATGTGATCCTAGGAATGGATTGGTTGGCTGCCAATCATGTTGTTATGGATTGTCATGCAAAAACTTTGATGTTTCCAAAGATAGACAATCTTGTAGTTAATTTTGTGAAATGAAATTAAAGAACATGATTTTTATCAGTGTGCTGAGTATAATCTTGATACATGATGTATGAAGGATAAATTTGATTTCATTTATGTATGTGATGTGATGATTTATGATACTAATGGTGGAAAGAATAATGTGAAGGATTCATCACTTTTGTGATTGAGACGGATAAGGCACGTCCGGAATTGGAAGACATACCAGTGGTTAGGGAATTTCCAGATGTCTTTCCGGATGAGTTACCAGGGTTACCTGCAGATAGGGAGATGGAGTTTGGTATAGATTTGGCACCTGGTACAGAGCCGATGTCCAAGCCACCATACAGAATGGCTCAAGTTGAGTTAGAGGAGTTAAGGAAACAATTACAAGAGTTGCTGGAGAAGGGGTTCATCAGGCCGAGCGTCTCACCTTGGGGAGCACCGGTTCTGTTTGTAAGGAAGAAGGATGGAAGCCTCCGACTGTGTATAGACTACCGGTTGTTGAATAAGGCCACCATCAAGAATAAGTATCCCCTCCCACGTATCGATGATTTGTTGGATCAGCTTAAGGGAGCGCAGGTCTTTTCCAAGATAGATCTGAGATCAGGGTACCATCAGTTGAAGATACGAGATGGAGATGTACCCAAGACAGCTTTTCGCACCAGGTATGGACATTAAGAGTTTATGGTTATGCCATTCGGGTTGACGAATGCTCCCGCAGCTTTTATGTCTTTGATGAATGAGGTATTCCACCAGTATTTGGATCGGTTTGTTATTGTGTTTATTGATGATATACTGGTGTATTCAAGGTCTAGAGAGGAGCATGAGAGGCATCTAAGGATAGTGCTACAGACCCTTCGAGAGAAGAAGTTGTACGCTAAACTCAGTAAGTGTGACTTTTGATTGGAACAGATCTCTTTTCTGGGTCATATAGTATCAAAGGATGGAGTATCAGTGGATCCATCTAAGATTGAGGCCGTAGTTCAGTGGCAGAGACCCCAGACAGTGACAGAGATAAGGCGTTTTCTGGGTTTAGCTGGATATTATCGAAGGTTTGTAGAGGGATTTTCGAGGTTAGCTGCTCCTTTGACACGCCTCACAAGAAAGAATGTGGAGTTTGTGTGGGACGATAAGTGTGAAGAAAGTTTTGAGGAGCTGAAAAGGAGATTAACCACAGCTCCGATCCTCACCATTCCTACCAGCTCAGGAGGTTTCTCGGTGTATGCAGATGCTTCACACCTAGGACTGGGCTGTGTATTGATGCAGGATGGGAAGGTAGTAGCCTATGGATCAAGACAGTTAAAGGATCATGAGAGGAACTACCCGACCCATGACTTGGAGTTGGCAGCGGTGGTGTTTGCGCTGAAGATATGGCGCCACTACCTCTATGGTGAGAGATTTCAGATTTATACAGATCATAAGAGCCTTAAGTACATGTTCTCACAAAAAGAGTTCAACATGAGACAGAGGAGATGGCTCGAGCTGTTAAAGGATTATGATTGTGAAATCCTATACCACCCGGGTAAAGCAAATGTGGTTGCTGATGCATTGAGTAGGAAGCATCTCGGGATGGTATCATTCATGATGATCAGGGAACACGAGCTGTTGGAACAGTTCATGAACCTCAGTTTGGATATGACCCCGCCTGACGCTGATAGTAGATTTATGATAGCTAGCCTGCAGTTGGAGCCGGATCTGGTAGATCGAATTCGATAGGCTCAGCGAGTTGATCAGCAGTGTAGTGATATTGTCGGGCAGATACAGAGGGGTATAGAGACGAAATTTGGGTTGAGTTCAGATGGATTGCTGAGGTTCAGAGGTAGGATATGTGTTCCTGATGATGCAGAGATCAGAAGGTTTATCCTGACAGAGGCTCACTCATCGAAGTATACGATACATCCAGGGGGTACCAAAATGTATCAAAACCTTCGAAAGGTTTATTGGTGGTCGGGAATGAAAAAGCACATTGCTGAATATGTTGCTAAGTGTCTCGTTTATCAACAACTGAAGGTAGAGCATCAGAAGCCTGCAGGGTTATTGCAGCCTCTACCGATATCGATATGGAAGTGGGAGCATGTCACCATGGATTTTGTGATGGGATTACCGAGGACCCGGAGAGGTCATGATGCCATATGGGTGATTGTGGATCGGTTGACGAAATCAGCCCATTTTCTAGCTATGAGAGCTACCGATACTCTGAGCCAGTTAGCGAACCTATATGTGCGCGAGATAGTGAGGCTACATGGAATTCCAGTGAGCATTGTTTCTGATAGGGATGCCCGCTTCACTTCCCACTTTTGGGAACATTTTCAGGAAGCGATGGGGACCCAGTTGAATTTTAGCACCGCGTTTCATCCTCAGACAGATGGTCAGTCAGAGAGGACTATACAGACCCTGGAGGACATGTTGAGAGCGTGTGCATTGGATTTTGGAGGCTCCTGGGATGACCAATTTCCACTCGCAGAGTTCGCGTATAATAACAGTTTTCATGCGAGTATCGGGATGGCACCATATGAGGCATTGTATGGGCGTAGATGTCGTTCCCCTATTAGATGGGAAGAGGTTGGTGACAGACAGATCATTGCTCCCGACTTGGTTAGACAAGCCTCTGAGGACGTCCAATTGATATGTGAGAGGTTACGGACAGCTCAGAGCAGGCAAAAGAGTTATGCTGACAAGAGACGGAGACCACTAGAGTTTGAGGTGGGTGAATCAGTGTTTTTGAAAGTTTCCCCTTCGAAGGGAATTATGAGATTTGGGAAGAAGGGAAAGTTGAGCCCTCGATATATAGGGCCATTTGAGATACTTGATAAGGTGGGAGACAAGGCGTATAGGTTGGCATTGCCACCAGAGTTGGCAAGTGTGGATAACGTCTTCCACGTATCCATGTTGAGGAAGTATCACCCGGACCCGGCACATGTGATAAGATATGAGCCTTTGGAGCTCAATGAGGGTATGACATATGTTGAGAAGCCAGTTCGGGTATTGGACAGAAAAGAGAAAGTGTTGAGGACAAAGACAATTCCCTTGGTGAAAATACTTTGGCAACATCACACTGTGGAAGAAGCCACATGGGAATTGGAGAGTTTGATGTGGGAGAAGTATCCCGAGTTGTTCACAGAATAATTGGTTCCAATTTGGAGGACCAAATTTTCTAAGTGGGGGAGAATGTGAGACCCCGTATATGTATAAGGGTATATATGTACATGGAAATGTAAATAGAGTTGTACTAAGAATTCATAAGTGAAGTATATCTGATGTAAGTCCATAAGTAATGTACACACTTGTAATGAGAGTGGTAATTGTACACATAAGTTACATTATGTATGAATGTGAAGAAATGGACTTAAACGTGTGTAGAATGGATTATGAGTAGTCATGTAAAATGGAAGTAGAATTGCATAAGATGTGCACTTCCATTTTTGTTTATATTAAGTACCATTGGTCATACAAAGATTCTACACAAGTTTTAATGTGTAGGAAGTGAGGATGGATGCCATTTTCAAGACTCAAAGATGAATGAATGAGGAAATGATCATGGTAGCAAATTAAGGATGTTTGGTAAGTGTTGCTGCAGAAGAATTGCAGAAAATCTGGAAATTGTGAAGGGCAGATCGATCTCATGGGATGAGAGATCGATCTGGAGGAGCCAGAATGCTCTTATTTGGGCAAAGGAATAGAGCAGATCGATCTCCAATGGAGCCAGATCGATCTCCTAAGCATTCTGTAGTGAAAAGATCGATCCCCAAGCACCCAGATCGATCTCCTTAGCTCTCTGTTTGGGAGCAGATCGATCTCATGCTTCGACAGATCGATCTCATGCTTAAAATGCCGTGAAAAAAGAGGGATTTAAGGGGACCAGATCGATCTCCTCTTGGACCAGATTGATCTCCTCAAGCTAATTCTATATAAGGAGTGCTGGAAATCAGAAAATTTCGGGAAAAACACTAACCTTCCACTTCCAACCCAAAAACCTAACTTTCTCTCTTTAAAATCAGCCATTTTCAGTGAGGTTTGAAGAGAGACCATTAGAGGCAAAGTTATTCCTATCAAAGAGAAGAACAACATAGTTGGAAAGCATTTTTCCACTGTTGGTATTGAAGGAGTTAAGGGCATTACTATTGGAGCAAGAAGAGAAATCAAATTTGGTAAGATTCTAACACTCCAACTATTGTACATTGTTTATTTAATTGATTTTGGAGTTGTTTGGCATGAGTATGGATGGTTAGAAACTATCTAAATACATTGGAATGATTATGACCTAGAAATGGTCTAGAGTGAGAAAGTGGAATGTATGGAGATTAATGATGAATGAGATATGTAAAAGTTATTTATAGTGTTGTGGTATGATTTTAAGATGTGGTTAGTGGATAAATTGTGAGATTTACCTAAAAGAGGTAAAATGTGGATTAAGGCATTTGTAAAATGCATAAGTGAATAATATTGACTAGTGAGGTCAATTATGGGTTAAATACATTAACTCTATCGATTTAATGAATGAATCGCAGCTTCCGAGGAAACGCCGAGGCGAGTTGAGCCAAGAGCGTGAGAAGCTAAAAGGAAAGGAGTCACACCAAGTAAATCGAGGTAAGGGAATTGTGTGGACTCCTATAGATATTTGTGCGCAATTTGGGCGCTTAAATGTTTTGCTAGAATGCATGAGACTAGGAAATGTTGTTGGGTGATTGAAGGGTAAAAGTTGGGAGTTTGAGAAATGTGCATGAAAACAAAAGCATATTTGCTTTGAAAATCATGTTTTATTGCTTTTTAGCAAATGATTGGTAGGTTGGCTAACATTGAAATGATTTGCAAAAGAAATGAGTGTGTTTTGGTTTTGTTAATCATATTTTGCAAGTTTTGAGCCACCTACATGATTTCGTGAGTATGAAAGAGTGCAAGAGGCACTAGTTTTCACATGGATTTCATAATTGTTTTGGCATTGTGCTCGAGTTTGTCTCGCACTGGATGCCCACCTTGTATGTTGCCGTGTTTGGAGCTTCGAGTAGACTGGGTGTCACATCGATTAAATAGGCTCCCACGTGCATTGTGTTGACATGATTAATTAGCCGTGTTAGGAGCTTCGGATAGACAAGAGGTCGCCCCGATTAAATAGGCTCACACGTGCGTTTGAGATGTGGCGTGATATGATGTGTTGATTGGGTCCATGGAGTACGTCGTATCGTGCATGTAGCATGGAGTACATTGTACCGTGTTGAGTTGTGATGTGCCATCTTCGGACGAGATCTGCTATGGACCGGCGGGTAGGATTTGACCCACCTCCCGTGTGGAAGCAGATGGTGGTGATATCCCGCACACCTGATCCGTGTAGCTGGTATCACAGGTTATGTACATAGGCCTTGAGGTTATTACCTATTGTTGAACTGCCTATCTCACATGTCTAATGCTATTTGAGAATAAATCCATGTTTGAAATGATTTGTGGATCAGGAAAGTCCGAGGGATGGGCTGAGACCTGACCAGTGTTGAATTGATTTGTTAATGGTTTTAAAGTGCACGGATGCATGATGTTTAATGCCATGCTTTATTGTGAAAATGCATGATGGTTAATGCCATGCTATTTGAGAAAAATGCATGATGGGTAATGCCATGCTTTTATTGTGAATTATGCATGATGATTTATACCATGCTTTGAGTTGAAATGTACACTTGATTTTAATAGCATGAATGCTTTACATACCATTAACACAATCATACACTCATGTTTGAGATAAATAATGAATAAAATGCTTTTGAGCATGGCATCACGATCACGTAGATAGTGCAGTATCTACCTGTTCGCATGATTGCCTTACTGAGCGTGTTGTTTGCTCACCCCCCTTATTTTCCCCCTCTCTACAGAGATTTGAGTATAGATTGAGCGTGACTGGAGGCGTTCCCTTTTGGTAATCCGCTGCATCCCATCGCTAAAGGTACACACACCTTGATTATTTTGTATCTAAACTAGACATAGCACAGTAGCATTTTGTATGTAACTACTGGGGATGTAAAGCAATGTAAACACATGTAACAACTCTGATATTTATACATTTATACAAGTGTTTACTCATAAATAATGTTTCAAATTGAATTGGTATGGTGGAGTGAATTAGACGTCGACACACAGCCCAACTGCTAAGTGTGTGGTTGTTCACGATCGAGGAAGGATGATTAAGGATTGACGCATGAAAATGCGAAAAATTTGTATGTATTTTGGTAAGTTGAGGGTCGTGACAGAAGTTGGTATCAGAGCTCGAGTAGGTTTGACGTGTGTCGTGTCTAAAATACTTAATAAGTGAAAAAAATTACATCCCCAAGTTACTGTGCTTGTTTAGATACAAATAGTGTATGTCGATGGGTTGACTAAGTAATTGGTTGTGAATGTAGGGAACTGAGTAAGTATGCATAATACCAGTCGCGGTAGAGGGATGAGAGCACAGGCTCGAGGCCGTAGAGGTAGGCCTGGGGGTCGTGTTGAGCCAGAAACACACGAGGCTCAGGAGAATGTTGAGGTGGAGGCTGATGTTGAGCACGCTCCACAGGGTCCAGAGGAGAGGCCCGAGAGTACTGAGGCTCGATTCGCGAGGATTGAGCGTAGAATTGAAATGATTGTGGAGTTGGTCACCCAATCTTTATCTGGAGTTGGCGGTAGACAGAGTCCCGCTACACAGGATGATGCCGAGCAGGCGGCAGCTCCTGAGGAGCAGGCAAGGGAAGCCCAGAGGCCACAGACGATAGATACCCCACCCACACAGAATGTGCCTACGTCGGTTGCTATGCCAGGCAGTAGAGGTTGGGGATATGGATGTGATTTGGAAAGACTGCAGCAGTTCCAGAAGTTTGGACTGCCGTCTTTCAGTGGAGTAAAGGACCCAGTAGCGGCTAAGGATTGGATCAATGAGATCGAGAAATTATATGGGTTCTTTGAGTGCACTACTACCGAGATGGTAGCATTTGCCGCTTTTATGCTGAAGGGATCAGCAGAACATTGGTGGAAATCCACCAGGCCTATTTTGAGAGCTCGGGATATTGAGATCAGCTAGGATGTGTTTCTAGAGGCCTTTCGGAGACAGTATGTCCCGGATACCGCACAGCGGAAGCTAAAGATTGCATTTTTGGGACTGACCCAAGGGAGCAAGACTGTGGATGAGTATGAGACTGCTTTTATATCCCTGGGCAGATATGATCCCAACACAATGGGTAATGAGGTCGAGAAGATCCAAAAGTTTGTGGATGGATTGAGACCGACCATCAGGTCTAGATTGGTTCCCCTGGATATACCGACCTATGAGGAGGCAGTGCGCAGGGCGCAATTATGTGAACAAGATGTTGATAGAATCGCCTCGGAGTTTGGAAAGGTTGGTAAGATGAGGGACAGAGATAAGAAGAGACCTATGATGGATAGAGGCTTCAGCTATAAAGGAAGCAAGAGATTCTCTGGAAAGAGGCCGAGAATTGATGAGATCCGGGAGAGGACAGTTGATACTCCCATGTATCCGGCCATTGCTCCAGCTAAGGGAATCGTAATTGGAGGGCCACGGCCTACTACAGAACAGTGTGGCAAGTGTGGCAGGTATCATGGAACTCGACCATGCTATGGACCTCCTGTAGTATGCTTCAGATGTGGGAAGCCAGGGCACATAATCAGAGATTGCCCAGAGATGACAGAGAGGGCCCCACAGAAGGGCAAGGAGCTAGAGAGAGCTCCAGTCGGTACAGCTGCTCCGAGGAGGAGGGCTACAGCTGAGGAAAAAGGGAAACAAGCAGTGGGTGTAAGCAGAGGACGAGTGCACGCACTGGACCAGGACACTGCAGATCAGTCATCAGATGTGGTAAAAGGTACCATCCAAATCTTTGATTTAGAAGCATATGTACTGTTTGATCCTGGTGCCACGCATTCCTTTATTTCGCCATCCTTTGCATGTAAATTGTTGAAGCATGTAAAACCCACGCTGCTTGATAAGATGTTGTTGATAGCTACCCCTATGAATGATAGTCAGTTGACTGAGCATATATATAGGGATTGTAAAATGAAGATAGGAGATAAAGAGATGGCAGCCGATTTAATTTTATTAAACATGAGTGATTTTGATGTGATCCTAGGAATGGATTGGTTGGCTGCCAATCATGTTGTTATGGATTGTCATGCAAAAACTTTGATGTTTCCAAAGATAGACAATCTTGTAGTTAATTTTGTGAAATGAAATTAAAGAACATGATTTTTATAAGTGTGATGAGTATAATCTTGATACATGATGTATGAAGGATAAATTTGATTTCATTTATGTATGTGATGTGATGATTTATGATACTA
The DNA here is from genome assembly GCA_033439115.1 of Firmiana major. NCBI lineage: Eukaryota > Viridiplantae > Streptophyta > Magnoliopsida > Malvales > Malvaceae > Firmiana > Firmiana major. The sequence continues at coordinate 11,833,107 of CM065905.1, forward strand.
ATGGTGGAAAGAATAATGTGAAGGATTCATCGCTTTTGTGATTGAGACGGATAAGGCACGTCCGGAATTGGAAGACATACCAGTGGTTAGGGAATTTCCAGATATCTTTTCGGATGAGTTACCAGGGTTACCTCCAGATAGGGAGATGGAGTTTGGTATAGATTTGGCACCTGGTACAGAGCCGATGTCCAAGCCACCATACAGAATGGCTCAAGTTGAGTTAGAGGAGTTAAGGAAACAATTACAAGAGTTGCTGGAGAAGGGGTTCATCAGGCCGAGCGTCTCACCTTGGGGAGCACCGGTTTTGTTTGTAAGGAAGAAGGATGGAAGCCTCCGACTGTGTATAGACTACCGGTTGTTGAATAAGGCCACCATCAAGAATAAGTATCCCATCCCACGTATCGATGATTTGTTGGATCAGCTTAAGGGAGCGCAGGTCTTTTCCAAGATAGATCTGAGATCAGGGTACCATCAGTTGAAGATACGAGATGGAGATGTACCCAAGACAGCTTTTCGCACCAGGTATGGACATTAAGAGTTTATGGTTATACCATTCGGGTTGACGAATGCTCCCGCAGCTTTTATGTCTTTGATGAATGAGGTATTCCACCAGTATTTGGATCGGTTTGTTATTGTGTTTATTGATGATATACTGGTGTATTCAAGGTCTAGAGAGGAGCATGAGAGGCATCTAAGGATAGTGCTACAGACCCTTCGAGAGAAGAAGTTGTACGCTAAACTCAGTAAGTGTGACTTTTGGTTGAAACAGATCTCTTTTCTGGGTCATATAGTATCAAAGGATGGAGTATCAGTGGATCCATCTAAGATTGAGGCCGTAGTTCAGTGGCAGAGACCCCAGACAGTGACAGAGATAAGGAGTTTTCTGGGTTTAGCTGGATATTATCGAAGGTTTGTAGAGGGATTTTCGAGGTGAGCTGCTCCTTTGACACGCCTCACAAGAAAGAATGTGGAGTTTGTGTGGGACGATAAGTGTGAAGAAAGTTTTGAGGAGCTGAAAAGGAGATTAACCACAGCTCCGATCCTCACCATTCCTACCAGCTCAGGAGGTTTCTCGGTGTATGCAGATGCTTCACACCTAGGACTGGGCTGTGTATTGATGCAGGATGGGAAGGTAGTAGCCTATGGATCAAGACAGTTAAAGGATCATGAGAGGAACTACCCGACCCATGACTTGGAGTTGGCAGCGGTGGTGTTTGCGCTGAAGATATGGCGCCACTACCTCTATGGTGAGAGATTTCAGATTTATACAGATCATAAGAGCCTTAAGTACCTGTTCTCACAAAAAGAGTTCAACATGAGACAGAGGAGATGGCTCGAGCTGTTAAAGGATTATGATTGTGAAATCCTATACCACCCGGGTAAAGCAAATGTGGTTGCTGATGCATTGAGTAGGAAGCATCTCGGGATGGTATCATTCATGATGATCAGGGAACACGAGCTGTTGGAACATTTCATGAACCTCAGTTTGGATATGACCCCGCCTGACTCTGATAGTAGATTTATGATAGCTAGCCTGCAGTTGGAACCGGATCTGGTAGATCGAATCCGACAGGCTCAGCGAGTTGATCAGCAGTGTAGTGATATTGTCAGGCAGATACAGAGGGGTATAGAGACAGAATTTGGGTTGAGTTCGGATGGATTGCTGAGGTTCAGAGGTAGGATATGTTTTCCTGATGACACAGAGATCAGAAGGTTGATCCTGACAGAGGCTCACTCATCGAAGTATACGATACATCCAGGGGGTACCAAAATGTATCAAAACCTTCGAAAGGTTTATTGGTGGTCGGGAATGAAAAAGCACATTGCTGAATATGTTGCTAAGTGTCTCGTTTATCAGCAGGTGAAGGTAGAGCATCAGAAGCCTGCAGGGTTATTGCAGCCTCTACCGATACCGACATGGAAGTGGGAGCATGTCACCATGGATTTTGTGATGGGAGTACCGAGGACCCGAAGAGGTCATGATGCCATATGGGTGATTGTGGATCGGTTGACGAAATCAGCCCATTTTCTAGCTATGAGAGCTACCGATACTCTGAGCCAGTTAGCGAACCTATATGTGCGCGAGATAGTGAGGCTACATGGAATTCCAGTGAGCATTGTTTCTGATAGGGATGCCCGCTTCACTTCCCACTTTTGGGAACATTTTCAGGAAGCGATGGGGACCCAGTTGAATTTTAGCACCGCGTTTCATCCTCAGACAGATGGTCAGTCAGAGAGGACTATACAGACCCTGGAGGACATGTTGAGAGCATGTGCATTGGATTTTGGAGGCTCCTGGGATGACCATTTGCCACTCGCAGAGTTCGCGTATAATAACAGTTTTCATGTGAGTATCGGGATGGCACCATATGAGGCATTGTATGGGCGTAGATGTCGTTCCCTTATTAGATGGGAAGAGGTTGGTGACAGACAGATCTTTGCTCCCGACTTGGTTAGACAAGCCTCTGAGGACGTCCAATTGATATGTGAGAGGTTACGGACAGCTCAGAGCAGGCAAAAGAGTTATGCTGACAAGAGACGGAGACCACTAGAGTTTGAGGTGGGTGAATCAGTGTTTTTGAAAGTTTCCCCTTCGAAGGGAATTATGAGAATTGGGAAGAAGGGAAAGTTGAGCCCTCGATATATAGGGCCATTTGAGATACTTGATAAGGTGGGAGACAAGGCGTATAGGTTGGCATTGCCACCAGAGTTGGCAAGTGTGGATAACGTCTTCCACGTATCCATATTGAGGAAGTATCACCCGGACCCGGCACATGTGATAAGATATGAGCCTTTGGAGCTCAATGAGGGTATGACATATGTTGAGAAGCCAGTTCGGGTATTGGACAGAAAAGAGAAAGTGTTGAGGACAAAGACAATTCCCTTGGTGAAAATACTTTGGCAACATCAGACTGTGGAAGAAGCCACGTGGGAATTGGAGAGTTTGATGTGGGAGAAGTATCCCGAGTTGTTCACAGAATAATTGGTTCCAATTTGGAGGACCAAATTTTCTAAGTGGGGGAGAATGTGATGTATAAGGGTATATATGTACATGGAAATGTAAATAGAGTTGTACTAAGAATTCATAAGTGAAGTATATGTGATGTAAGTCCATAAGTAATGTACACACTTGTAATGAGAGTGGTAATTGTACACACAAGTTACATTATGTATGAATGTGAAGAAATGGACTTAAACGTGTGTAGAATGGATTATGAGTAGTTTGGTAAAATGGAAGTAGAATTGCATAAGATGTGCACTTCCATTTTTGTTTATATTAAGTACCATTGGTCATACAAAGATTCTACACAAGTTTTAATGTGTAGGAAGTGAGGATGGATGCCATTTTCAAGACTCAAAGATGAATGAATAAGGAAATGATCATGGTAGCAAATTAAGGATGTTTGGTAAGTGTTGCTGCAGAAGAATTGCAGAAAATCTGGAAATTATGAAGGGCAGATCGATCTCATGGGATGAGAGATCGATCTGGAGGAGCCAGAATGCTCTTATTTGGGCAAAGGAATAGAGCAGATCGATCTCCAATGGAGCCAGATCGATCTCCTAAGCATTCTGTAGTGAAAAGATCGATCCCCAAGCACCCAGATCGATCTCCTTAGCTCTCTGTTTGGGAGCAGATCGATCTCATGCTTCGACAGATCGATCTCATGCTTAAAATGCCGTGAAAAAAGAGGGATTTAAGGGGACCAGATCGATCTCCTCTTGGACCAGATCGATCTCCTCAAGCTAATTCTATATAAGGAATGCTGGAAATCAGAAAATTTCAGGAAAAACACTAACCTTCCACTTCCAACCTAAAAACCTAACTTTCTCTCTTTAAAATCAGCCATTTTCAGTGAGGTTTGAAGAGAGACCATTAGAGGCAAAGTTATTCCTATCAAAGAGAAGAACAACATAGTTGGAAAGCATTTTCCCACTGTTGGTATTGAAGGAGTTAAGGGCATTGCCATTGGAGCAAGAAGAGAAATCAAATTTGGTAAGATTCTAACACTCCAACTATGGTACATTGTTTATTTAATTGATTTTGGAGTTGTTTGGCATGAGTATGGATGGTTAGAAACTATCTAAATACATTGGAATGATTATGACCTAGAAATGGTCTAGAGTGAGAAAGTGGAATGTATGGAGATTGAATGAGATATGTAAAAGTTATTTATAGTGTTGTGGTATGATTTTAAGATGTGGTTAGTGGATAAATTGTGAGATTTACCTAAAAGAGGTAAAATGTGGATTAAGGCATTTGTAAAATGCATAAGTGAATAATATTGACTAGTGAGGTCAATTATGGGTTAAATACATTAACTCAATCGATTTAATGAATGAATCGCAGCTTCCGAGGACACGCCGAGGCGAGTTGAGCCAAGAGCGTGAGAAGCTAAAAGGAAAGGAGTCACACCAAGTAAATCGAGGTAAGGGAATTGTGTGGACTCCTAGAGATATTTGTGCGCAATTTGGGCGCTTAAATGTTTTGCTAGAATGCATGAGACTAGGAAATGTTGTTGGGTGATTGAAGGGTAAAAGTTGGGAGTTTGAGAAATGTGCATGAAAACAAAAGCATATTGCTTTGAAAATCATGTTTTATTGCTTTTTAGCAAATGATTGGTAGGTTGGCTAACATTGAAATGATTTGCAAAAGAAATGAGTGTGTTTTGGTTTTGTTAATCATATTTTGCAAGTTTTGAGCCACCTACATGATTTCATGAGTATGAAAGAGTGCAAGAGGCACTAGTTTTCACATGGATTTCATAATTGTTTTGGCATTGTGCTCGAGTTTGTCTCGCACTGGATGCCCACCTTGTATGTTGCCGTGTTTGGAGCTTCGAGTAGACTGGGTGTCACATCGATTAAATAGGCTCACACGTGCATTGTGTTGACATGATTAATTAGCCGTGTTAGGAGCTTCGGATAGACAAGAGGTCGCCCCGATTAAATAGGCTCACACGTGCATTTGAGATGTGGCGTGATATGATGTGTTGATTGGGTCCACGGAGTACGTCGTACCGTGCATGTAGCATGGAGTACATTGTACCGTGTTGAGTTGTGATGTGCCATCTTCGGACGAGATCTGCTATGGACCGGCGGGTAGGATTTGACCCACCTCCCGTGTGGAAGCAGATGGTGGTGATATCCCGCACACCTGATCCGTGTAGCCGGTATCACAGGTTATGTACATAGGCCTTGAGGTTATTACCTATTGTTGAACTGCCTATCTCACATGTCTAATGCTATTTGAGAATAAATCCATGTTTGAAATGATTTGTGGATCAGGAAAGTCCGAGGGATGGGCTGAGACCTGACCAGTTTTGAATTGATTTGTTAATGGTTTTAAAGTGCACAGATGCATGATGTTTAATGCCATGCTTTATTGTGAAAATGCATGATGGTTAATGCCATGCTATTTGAGAAAAATGCATGATGGGTAATGCCATGCTTTTATTGTGAATTATGCATGATGATTTATACCATGCTTTGAGTTGAAATGTGCACTTGATTTTAATAGCATGAATGCTTTACATACCATTAACACAATCATACACTCATGTTTGAGATAAATAATGAATAAAATGCTTTTGAGCATGGCATCACGATCACGTAGATAGTGCAGTATCTACCTGTTCGCATGATTGCCTTACTGAGCGTGTTGTTTGCTCACCCCCCTTATTTTCCCCCTCTCTACAGAGATTTGAGTATAGATTGAGTGTGACTGGAGGCGTTCCCTTTTGGTAATCCGCTGCATCCCATCGCTAAAGGTATACACACCTTGATTATTTTGTATCTAAACTAGACATAGCACAGTAGCATTTTGTATGTAACTACTGGGGATGTAAAGCAATGTAAACACATGTAACAACTCTGATATTTATACATTTATACAAGTGTTTACTCATAAATAATGTTTCAAATTGAATTGGTATGGTGGAGTGAGTTAGACGTCGACACACAGCCCAACTGCTAAGTATGTGGTTGTTCACGATCGAGGAAGGATGATTAAGGATTGAAAAAATCATGTAAATAGGCATAAAACATGAAAATATCAACATGTAAAACCGTCTCATGCTCAGTCTCATTAAAACTCATCACAAAAGGGAAATTCATTTAAGAAACATCCTTTTTAAATTCATCTCTGTGACAGCCCGGAAGTGCAGAAAGTATGGCTAATTTAAATTTTTTCTTAAAACAAAACTAACAACTCTAGGTGTATTCCTATATAGTGTCATGTGCTCACTTACGTTTTAACACTAGTCATTACCCAAGATCATACAATTCATACTTAATGAAATCAATTCCAGAATATCCCAAAAAGAATCAACCTATAAATCTCAAATCATTTCTTTCATATCAACCTAATTACATCCCAAAATACTCATTACAAATGTTTGTATTACATCATTATCTGGATACAAAATGAATTGAATTATACCTTATGCGTGTACAAGCGATAGCCTGGGGAGATCTTGTCCACCAGCCTATATCACGTACATGGCAGGCTCTATCTCGCTTACTTCAAGTAATCTGGAGGGGGGTGCAAAAAGGGTGAGCTCTCAAAATGCTCAGTAAGGAGGATAAGGGAAGTTATAAAATCATCATCACAAACACAATATGATGGAAATAATGAGCATGAAATTCGTTATAGAAATAACTATATAAAACAATGGCATCAGCATACTTCTCGTGATAAAAATCTCAAATCACATTACATCAAATATCAACGAGTGATATAAATCACAGTGGTAAAATCACATCATCATCATAGGAATCGAGACTAGGCATTTATAAAAACTCACATGAAATCAACGTCACAGGCACATCACAACGATTGAATTTATCCCCTAGGCGGACATCCCTAATTGAGGGATTTCGTCGACAATAGTACTCATACATGGCCATGATTCGCTGTAGACTTGATCAGAGTCGTACAGCCGTCGGTCTTACATGCTATCAAAGCACGGCCCGGCCTTACATGTTATCAAATCAAAGCCACCTATCGCTATCAGAGCAGGGTTATCTCACGTTACTATAACAGAGGCATCGGTCTTACATGCTACAAGAGCACGGCCTGACCTTACATGCTACCATAGCAAAACTAGATGTGCATCTCATGACAAGCCATAGTCTCAGTAAAAATCATTTTGCCTTCACGTAGAGCTCTTAGTGGTTATCACAAAACCCATTTCGGTTATAACACATTGTATTCTCATTTACACAAAACTCATCAAAATCGAGCTCAAACCGGTAAAACACTCACACAGTAAAAGCATGCCATTGTTGTATATAAATCGTTTTACCTTCACGTAGAGCTCATAGTGGTTATCACAAAAAAACCCATTTTGGTTATAAACCACATATGTTCACAAATTCACAAATCACATCAAAAATCGAGCTCAAACCGGTAAAACACTCACACATTTACCAACACATCAAATCATCTCATAAAACATGCTCATTCGTCAAACTCTTTTTCATGCTCTTAAAATGTTTTCATTCATTAGAAAACTCACAAACACGAATGGTTTATTTCCCTTACCTCTTACACTTTGAGTGGTACAATATCCTCGGGTTCTCAGACTAGCCTCGTTTCCCACGTCGGATTCTCGAACTGTCCACACACATCATTAACCCATCAATATACATCATTTTCAATTTCCATCTCTTTCTCTTACTCACTCTAACTCAACATTATCTCAAAACTCTTTCTACATCTTTATCAACACTTTAGTTAGCTTATAATCATCACAAGATACCCACATCTCATTTTTCATCTATACTAAAAGCTTGGTTTGGGTCAAAATGGTGAAGGTTTGGGTTGCAAAGAGAGAAAAGGCTCGGTTTCAGGCGAAAATCCCGTGATCCTTATATAGGCAGGGCTTATGAGATCGATCTGGTATTGAAGGAGATCGATCTCTGCTTTATTTTAACTGCTCCATCTGCTTCATTAACAACTACAAGATCGATCTGGTTAAGGTGAAGATCGATCTGTTCTTCTGAGAGGAGATCGATCTAGCATTGAATTGGGGATCGATCTCTTCTAAGCCAAGAGTTAACGAGATCGATCTACCTTTGTGACAAGATCGATCCTTGCTAGGCAAAGGCATTAGGAGATCGATCTGCTTCCTTAGGAGATCGATCTTCCTGTCTACTTTTGCACGTTTTTCTGCATTTTGGAGTTATGGGATCGATCTCTCATCCTTAGAGATTGATCTGGCCTTCACATATTCTACTGCTACTACATCAATTGCAGGAAACTAAATGTAAAACTCATCATAATCTACTTCATAAGCCATATTTCAATCCATACACATTTAAGACTTAAAAACTTCATATCCTTATACTTCATTAAATTTAAAACTTGTGTGTACATCAATATATCATAATTAAATTCACCAAATTACAATTCTCACTTAGTAAATTTCATAAAATTTACAGTTCTGACATCCTCCCCACCTTAAGGAATTTGGTCCTCTAAATTCAACTCGACCCATTAAATAGTTGAGGGTACTTCTCCTTCATAATGTTCTCTAGTTCCCAAGTTTCTTCCTCCATTGAGTGGTGTTTCTAGAGAACTTTAACCAATGGAATCCTCTTCGTCTAAATTACCTTTTCCTTCCTGTCAAGTATTCAAATGGTTTCTTCCACATAACTCATATCCCCTTGACTATCCAATGCTCCATACTTAATGACATAGGAGTGGTCCGGATTATATCTCCTCAACATGGAGACGTGAAAGACATTGTGGATTCTGAAAAACTGTGGAAGTAAAGCCAACCGATAGGTAACATCTCCTATCCTCTCTAAAACCTAAAACGGTCTTATATATCGTTGACTCAATTTCTCTTTCTTCTTGATGCGCATTAGACCCTTACTGAGAGATATCTTAAGGAACACAAAATCTCCAACTTGAAACTCAAGTGGTCGTCTACGCACATCTGCGTAACTCTTCTGTCGACTCTGAGCAGCCCGTAATCTATCACAAATGATTTTCACATTCTGAACTGCCTGTTCAACTAGTTCGGGAGCAATTACTTTCCTGTCACCCACTTCTTCCTACGCTATAGGGGATCTACACCTCCTACCATATAGAGCCTCATAAGGTGCCATACCAATACTTGCATGATAACTATTATTGTACGCAAACTCAGTAAGGGGCAGGTGATCATCTCATGATCCCTTAAAGTCTATCGTACACGCCCTTAACATGTTCTCCAAGGTCTGAATAGTCCACTCGGACTGACCATCAGTCTGAGGATGATAGGCGGTACTGAAATTCAATCGAGATCCCATAGCCTCCTGAAAATGAGTCTAAAACCTGGAGGTGAACCAAGAATCACTATCAGATGTAACACTCACTGGAGCCCCAAGCAGTCTAGCTATCTCTCTAACATATAGCTCGCTAATGTACTCAATGTATCTGTGCTCTTGATGGCAAGGAAGTGGACACTCTTCGTTAATCTATCCACTATCACCCATATTGCATCACGACCTCACCGGATCCTCGGTAATCCCATGATAAAGTCCATGGTGATATGCTCTCATTTCCATGCAAGCACAGGCAAAGGTTTAAGCAATCATCTGGGCTTCTGGTGCTCAGCTTTCACTTGTTGGCATACCAAACATCTGGCCACATATTCAACCACGTCCTGCTTCATACCATTCCACCAATGCACCGTTCTTAAATATTGGTACATCTTGGTACTTTTCGAGTGCATGGTGTATCGTGAACAGTGAGACTCTCTCAGTATTTGTTACTTTAGGGTATCATCGTTCGAAACACAAATTCGACCCTTAAACCTCAATAGCCCATCATCACTGATCATGAAATCTAACTGCGAGGTCTGTTCAGCTTGGCTAACCATATCCAATAGCTTTTGATCATTTCTCTGCCTTGTTCTAATTGATCCATAATATTGGGCTCTATCTGCAGGCTAGCCATAAATTCGACCTCTACCTCTTTAACTCTGATCCTGAGTCCGACGAATTGTTCTAACAAATCCCATTCCATGATCATCATAGAAGATACCATACTCTTCCTGCTTAAGGCATCAGCAAGTACGTTCGCCTTCCCCGGATGGTAGAGTATCTCGTAATCATAATCATTGAGGAGTTTCATCCATCTCCTTTGTCTCATATTTAACTTCTTCTGGTCAAATATATATCTCAGGCTCTTGTGATTAGTAAATATTTAGAACTTTTCCCATATATGTAATGCTTCCAAATCTTCAATGCAAACACCATTGCGGCTAACTCCAAATCATGTATGGGGTAGTTCCGCTTATGATCTTTCAGCTGTCGCGAACCATAAGTGACTACTCTTCCATGTCGCATAAGTATACATCCCAATCCTTATTGAGAGGCATCAATGTACACTCCAAAGCCTTTGGGTCCATTTGGGATAGTCAACACAGGTGCCGTCGTTAATCTCCTCTTTAATTCTTGGAAACTCTGCTCAAACTTCTCAGACCATACAAAAGGAGTCTCTTTACGTGTGAGTTTAGTTAAAGGAGTGGCAATCCTGGAAAATCCTTCAACAAACCTTCTGTAATACCCTGCCAACCCTAGGAAACTCCGAATCTCGGTAACGGTCTTATGTCTCTCCCAATTAAGTACAGCTTCAATCTTAGATGGATCAACTGACACTCCGTCTCTAGATATAATATGCCCAAGAAAAGGTATTTGATCTAGCCAAAATTCACTCTTACTGATCTTTCCCTAAAGATGCTTATCCCTGAGTACTTGCAACATAATCCTCAAATGCTGTGCATATTCCTCATGAGACTGAGAATACACAAGGATGTCATCAATGAAGACTATCACAAACTGATCTAGATAGTCCCTAAATACCTAATTCATTAAGCTCATAAAAGCAGCAGGGGCATTTGTCAAACCAAAGGGCATCACTAAGAACTCGTAGTGGCCATATATAGTTCTGAAGGCTGTTATCGGAATATCCTCTTTCCTGATTCTTAACTGGTGATAACCCAATCTTAAATCAATCTTAGAAAAGATAAAAGCCCCTCTCAGCTGGTCAAACAAATCATCTATCCTTGGTAGGGGGTACTTGTTCTTCACCGTAGCCTTGTTCAGCAATCTGTAGTCTATGCATAGTCTCAGGCTACCATCCTTCTTCTTTACAAACAACAACGGAGCTCCCTATGGCGACACACTAGGTCTAATAAAACCCTGGTCAAGCAGTTCTTGCAATTATTTCTTTAACTCTTCCAATTCGACCAACGCCATTCTATATGGAGGTTTAGAGATTGGCTGAGTGTCTGGAACTAAATCGATAGTGAACTCCAGCTCTCTTTCCGGTGGTAAACAAGGCAATTCATCAAGAAATGCATCTGAAAACTCACATACTACTGGTATGTCCTCTACCCTCGGATGTTCTCGACTCACATCAGAGATGAGTGCGATGTAACATTCACATCAATAATTAAATCAATGTTTAGCAGTGATATAACCATAATTAAAATTTCACGATAAACGTCACATGTCTTTATTCCTTAACATTGAAACATACACTAAACTTTTCAGGTAGGGAGAAAGTTACAGTCTTAGTGTGGTAGTCTAGGCTCACACAATTGGTCGCTAGCCAATCCATTCCTAAAATCACATCAAAACCACACATGTTTAATAACACTAGATTTGCTAACATCACCCTATCTCCCACCTTGATCTCACAACTCCTACACACCACATCAGTCCTATGGGTCTCACGTATGGGGTATTTACATGTAAAATATAATCTAAGGGTTCATGCTTTAAACTTAATTTACATGAAAAATGTACATCAACAAAAGAATGCGTGGATCCCGAATCAAATAACACATGAGCCTTATGATTACAGACAATAAGTGTATCTCGTATGGTCTCAGACTAAGTGTCTACAGTCTCCTTATCCAAGGTAAACACACATCTCTCTGTGACCAGCTTCTTGCCCTTATCAGCAGTCGGAACCCGTCTTTGGGGGATTGTTCTCTGTGGCTGCTGTCTAGAAGGCTCTGAAGAATGTGACTTCTGTGGTTATGGCCAATACCTCACTCTATGACCCATGTCCTCGCATCGGTAGCATCTTTGTATAATTTTAGGACAGCTTCCCTCATGTGATCTGTCACAATCTCTGCAGACTCTAACCTCTGGTCTGACACCTCGATGGGTCTCCTTAATAATGGGTGAAATCTTGGGTTTGTCAACTCTTCCCCTCGGTCCCTCGAACTGTCTCCTCTTAAGAGAACCCCTCTGAAGGTCTGTGTGAGAAGTCACGGTTCACTTACCCTTATCTCCGATTAAAATTTTAGACTCAGTCCAGAACTGTACCAACTCTAGTCCCCTCTCCACTTCTTGTGCTCGTCTCAGAGCATTCTTAAACTCGGTGATACAGAGCCCTATCAATCGGTGTCTAATGATAGGTCTCAGCCCATATACAAATCGCTCTGTGCAGAGCTCCTCATCCTTAAGAGTCTCCGGGTCATACTTAAGTAGAGTGGTGAATCGACTCTCATAATCATCAACTGTCATATTGCCCTGAGTCAAGTTTAGGAATTCAGCTTGCTTCCTCCTCTGGGCAGCTCTTGGCACATACTGGGTTCTAAATGCCGATTGAAACATCTCCCAGCTAATCACCTTATGGCTAGTCACCAATATACTCTGAGTAGTGCTCCACCAATCTCGAGCTTGTCCCTTTAACATATAAGCACCCATACTGACCCTCTCTGCATCGGTACATCCCAAATAGTAAAAAATGACTCACAACTCTATCAGCCACTCCTCAGCCTCTGCGGGATCCTTCACCCCTCTAAAAGTCGGTGGGTTCATCTTCAGAAAGTCCCTCATCCAACCCTTATCTCTATCATCAAGTTAGGTCTGCATTGGAGGCTGTGTGGCAGGAGGCACCGGATCAGTCTGTGGTGAATGTGCCAGTGGTCCCAGTGGTGGTGGAGGAGTCGACACATGTGTAGTGCCCGAGGCATTAGCCCCAAAATGCTGCGCGAATAGCGCTACCATATGCTCGAATCCCGACACACATCGTGCTCTATGTGATTCATTTGAGAGTTAGGACTCTCTGGTTGGGGTTCAGGTGGTGGAGGTTGCTGTGCCTGCCTCCCTGAACGTTCTCTTCTCCCCCTCATATTCTTTCTCTTACGTGCCTGCGCGTATTCATTAAACATCGATCATAATTCTACTCGTTAAATTCAATTCATTACCAGACAGTACAGACACTTGGGATGTAATCTACTTTCGATTTACCGACGCTGATAGTACTAAACACCGTTTGCTCTGATACTAAGAAAATCTGTGACATTTCGAAAGGGCAAAAAATAGGGCTAATTTAAAATTTTTCTTTAAACAAAATTAACAACTCTAGATGTATTCCTATATAGTGTCATGTGCTATGTTTTAACATTAGTCATTATACACAAGATCATACAACTCATACTTAATGAAATCAATTCCATAAAATCCCAAAAAGAATCAACCCATAAATCTCAAATCATTTCTTTCATATCAACCTTATTACATCCCAAATTACTCATTATAAATGTCTGTATTACATCATTATCTGGATACAAAATGAACTAAATTATACCTTATGCGTGTACAAGCGATAGCCTGGGGAGATCTTGTCCACCAGCCTATATCACGTACGCGGCAGGCTCTATCTCGCTTACTTCAAGTAGTCTGAAAGGGGGAGGAAAAATGGTGAGCTCTCAAACGCTCAGTAAGGAGGATAAGGGAAGTTATAAAATCATCATCACAAACACAATATGATGGAAATAATAAGCATGAAATTCGTTATAGAAATAACTGTATAAAACAATGGCATCAGCATACTTCATGTGATAAAAATCACAAATCACATTACATCAAATATCAATGAGTGATATAAATCACAGTGGTAAAATCACATCATCATCACAGGAATCGAGACTAGGCAATTATAAAAACTCTTATGAAATCAACGTCACAGGGACATCACAACGATTGAATTCGTCCCCTAGGCGGACATCCCCAATCAAGGGATTTCGTCAACAATAGTACTCATACATGGCCATGATTCGCTATATACTTGATCAGAGTCATACAGCCGTCGGTCTTACATGCTATCAAAGCACGGCCCGACCTTACATGCTATCAAAGCAAAGCCACCCATCGCTATCAGAGCGGCGTCATCTCACGTTACTAGAACGGAGGCGTCGGTCTTACATGCTATTAGAGCACGGCCCGGCCTTACATGCTACCAAAGCAAAGACCGATGTGCATCTCATGACAAGCCATAGTCTCAGTAAAAATCGTTTTGCCTTCACGTAGAGCTCTTAGTGGTTATCACAAAACCCATTTCGGTTATAACACATTGTATTCTCTTTTACACAAAACTTATCAAAATCGAGCTCAAACCGGTAAAACACTCACATCGTAAAAGCATGTCATTGTTGTATATAAATCATTTTACCTTCACGTAGAGCTCATGGTGGTTATCACAGAAAACCCATTTTGGTTATAAACCACATATGTTCACAAATTCACAAATCACATCAAAAATCGAGCTCAAATCGGTAAAACACTCACACATTTATCAACACATCAAATCATCTCATAAAACATGCTCATTCATCAAACTCTTTTTCATGCTCTTAAAATGTTTTCATTCATTAGAAAACTCACAAACACAAATGGTTTATTTCCCTTACCTCTTACACCTTGAGTGGTACAATATCCTCGAGTTCGCAGACTAGCCTCGTTTCTCGTGTCAAATTCTCGAGCTGGCCACACACATCATTAACCCATCAATATATATCATTTTCAATTTCCATTTCTTTCTCTTACTTACTCTAACTCAACATTATCTCAAAACTCTTTCTACATCTTTATCAACATTTTATTAGCTCATAACCTTCACAAGATACCCACATCTCATTTTTCATCTATACTCATTATTTGTTTCCCTCATAACTTAGATATTTCTCACCAACTATATGTATATGTGCATTTATTCACAAATATACCGAATGATAGTGCTTAAACCAAGGATCTTGTGAGCTTACCTAGCTTGTCCTCTCTTGACCAAGTTGTAAAACGCTTGTCTCTTCCCTTTGCTCAAGCCCACCTTTGATTTTCTAGTATGTTGTTCTCCTTGCCAAGAGGAACAACTTTGTCTCTTGCCCCTTTGTCTAATTTCGTCTAGAATAGGGTGAATCTTAGAGAGAGAAAGCTTAGTTTGGGTTAAAATGGTGAAGGTTTGGGTTGCAGAGAGAGAAAGGCTCGATTCCAGGCGAAAATCTTGTGATCCTTATATAGGCAGGGCTTATGAGATCGATCTGGTATTGAAGGAGATCGATCTCTGCTTCATTTCAACTGCTCCATCTGCTCCATTAACAACTACAAGATCAATCTGGTCGAGGTGAAGATCGATCTGTTCTTCTGAGAGGAGATTGATCTGGCATTAAATTGGGGATCGATCTCTTCCAGGCCGAGAGTTAAGGAGATCGATCTACCCTTGTGACAAGATCGATCCTTGCTAAGCAGAGACATTAGGAGATCGATCTGCTACCTTAGGAGATCAATCTTCCTGTCTGCTTTTGCACGTTTTTCTGCATTCTGGAGCTATGGGATCAATCTCTCATCCTTGGAGATCGATATGGCCTTGACAGATTCTACTGCTGCTGCATCAATTGCAGGAAACTAAATGCAAAACTCACCATAATCTACTCCATAGGCCGTATTTCAATCCATACACATTTAAGACTTAAAAAATTCATCTCTTTATACTTCATTAAATTTAAAACTTGCGTGTACATCAATATATCATAATTACATTCACCAAAATACAATTCTCACTTAGCAAATCTCATAAAATTTACAGTTCTCACAATCTCTTTCTCAAACCACGTTAAAATCCCATCACAATCATTTCTCTATCACAAATATCATTATCGTTTCTTAATCGAAATCCCACAAGGCCCGACCCCTCCCTCGGGTCTACCTTGGACAATCACAATCACACTTATGTATAAAAACCATGTGGTACTATGTAATATCAGGTGAGACAGGTCATTATATCTCAATGGACTATGTTGGCCAACTATGTCATAAATCATCCCATACCACACGAATCTCGATGTGCGAGGAATCATGCTGGAATGAAGGTGGGTTAGTTCTCCTTCTGACTTTCTCATCAATATCTCAACCACGCGGTACAATGTACTCCATGTGATGTACACGGTACAACATACTCCGTGGACCCATATCATAGTTGGGGGTGCTAGCAGTAGGTCTTATCAACCCCATACCACGTGTAACCGATATAGTCTCAAGTGCACGTGGAGCTTCTCGTATTCAACAGAGCCTCCCCACCCCTCTGGGGCTTAAGGATGTAGGCTTAAGGATCCTACCGTAAGAGAGCCTCCCCACCGAACAAAGCCTTCCCACCCCCTCTAGGCTTAAGGATGTTATGCTTGAGGGTCTTATTCTCTCCACGGCCCATACATACCACAATGTGAAAACCTGTGCGAGCTAAGCTCTAGCACGATACATGCATCATAGATAAATCTCCTCATACGAGCAACGCACTAGTACAACATTTATGCATAAATTCATGAGATAACCACGTATGAGCATAGCTCCAATACGGTTATATGCATAAGAAAACCACTCGAAATCCATGTACGAGCAAAACCTCCAGTACTGTTTATGAAGCATCATCACAATTTCAAATCAAGGTGCAAGCTAAGCTTCGGCATGTTTCATACACATGAAATCACTGAAATCCAGTGCGAGCGATGCTTTAGCATGATTTAACTCACATAAACACGTTCGATGGCTCACATTCAACTAACACAATCTCCAAGCCGTGTTTAGCACCTCCCATGTGCTATTTCACAAAAGCATTCAAACATTAGCCAGCCTATCCGTTAATTTGTTCAAAACAAAGCAATGTGTTTTCGTAAAACATCAAAACATGTGATTTATGCAATTATTAGCCTTACTATCCCTTTTTATAAAATCCACTTTAAAACTAAATCCCATACAAATACTTGCAGCTATTCACGCATATCAACAATCATTTTCTTAAACAATCATGCAATTTTCAATGCCTTATATTCACCCACGAGTTCAAAGTACGAGCAGCTATCTCTATATAGTCACAAAATTCCCTTACTTGGAACCGCATCGCGTGATTCCACTTCCTTAGAGCTGCTTACTTGTGCGGTTCGATTCGTCTCCAACGAACTCTTCGGAACTACACAAAATCGTATATCGCACCAATTCAATCTAATGCAACACAACTCTTGTCTTTGCTATAGTCGATTCATCCTATAGCCTCCATTAACACTTATAAGGCCTAGTTTTATTGTTCTACTATATCTCGAGTCTATTGATTCTTTTAGGCCTATTGATTCATACTAAATCAATATTAAATCGATATTAAGCTCATAGTTTTCATATTTCATCATTTACTTCACTATGACACTTTGTCAAACACCTTATATACTCATTTTCATAAATTAACTATCCTCAAAATGTTGCTTCATTTAACCATCTCAAATCATTCCCATTACTTCAATAACAACTTAGCATAATCCCATAAATCACCAACTCATCCAAATCACATTTTCTCACACTAGATTCATTCTATTTTCTAGGTCACACTAGTTCTATAACGTCCTAGTTAGTTTCAATCATTAATACACCACCTAATCAACTCACAATAGCAACTAAACAAACATATATTTAACTTGGTGTATTAGAAACTCACTTATTTGCATTTCCTTCTTGCTCCAAATGAAAATGCTCCTAGCTCCTTCAATCCAACAAATGGGGTGATGACTCCAAGCTATGTTGTTCTTCTCTTTGATATGAACAACTTTGTATCTAATAGTTTCCCCTCAAATCTTTAAGAAAATGGGTGGATTTAGGAGTGAGAAAGTTAGGTTTTAGATTGAAAATGGAGGAAATGGGGTTGTTCCCGTGAATTGCAGATTTCAACAGCTCCCTTATATAGAAATGGCTTGATGAGATTGATCTGCATTGGGTGGAGATCGATTTGGTCCTCTTAAATCCTTCAGTTTCTCGACATTTTTCAAGAATGAGATCGATCTGTCTAATGTATGAGATCAATCTGGCTTCAATGAAATGAGATCGATATACTCAATGGGACATGATCGATTTGTCTCAGGGCGAAAGCTAAGGAGATTGATCTGGCATTCAAGGGAGATCGATCTACTCCAACCCGAGAGTTAAGGAGATCGATCTGAATTGTGTGAGAGATCGATCTGCCTCTTCCAACATGCTTGATTTTGCATTCTTCATGCCATGAGATCGATCTCTCCTTTCTTGGGATCGATCCGACCTTCATCCAACTTTATTTTTCTACAGATTTCCTCATCAAAACCCATATCCAATCACTTCAACATTCTAATTACACTTAGAACTTCAAAAATATATATTTCCTATGTTTCATACATAATTCAACTTGTTTGTACATCATATAATTATATACATTGCACCAAACTTAAGGGTCTTACAATCCTCCACTCTTTCAAGGAATTTGGTCCTCCAAATTAAAACTAAGTTATCTCAAATAACTCCAGGTACTTCTCTTGCATCATGTTTTCCAATTCCCATGTAGCTTTCTCCGGAGTGTGATATTGCCAAAGCACTTTCACTAAGGGGATCGTCTTTTTCCTTAACACCTTATCTTTTCTGTCCAATATCTGAACCGACTTCTCAACATACGTCATACTCTCATTGAGCTCTAATGGCTCATATCTTATCACATGTGCCGGGTCTGGGTGATACTTCCAAAGCATAGAGACATAGAAGACGTTATGAACATTTTCCAAGTCTGGTGGCAACGCCAACCTACACGCCTTATTTCGCACTCTTTACAAAATCTCAAAGGGTCCAATATATCTAAGGCTCAACTTGCCCTTCTTACCAAATCTCATAATACCCTTCGAAGGAGAGACTCTCAAAAATACTGACTCACCCACATCAAACTCTAGTGGTCTCTGTCTCTTGTCAGCATAACTCTTTTGTCGGCTCTGAGCTATCCGTAATCTCTCACATATCAATTGGACGTCCTCAGATGCATGCTGCACTAAGTCAGAAGCAAAAATCTGTCTGTCACCAACCTCTTCCCATCCAATGGGGATCGACATCTGCATCCATACAGTGCCTCATAGGGTACCATCCCGATACTCGCATGATAGCTGTTATTATAGGCGAACTCGACTGCCCATCTATCTGAGGATGAAAAGCGGTGCTAAAACTTAAGTGGGTCCCTATCGCTTCCTGAAAATGTTCCCAGAAATGGAAAGTGAAGCGGGCATCCGTATCAGAAACAACGCTCACTGGAACACCATGTAGTCATACTATCTCTTGAACATATAGGTTCGCCAACTGACTCAGAGTATCAGTAGCTCTCATAGCTAAGAAATGGGCTGACTTAGTCAATCGATCCACAATAACCCATATGGCATCATGACCTCTATGGGTCCTCGGTAATCCAATCACAAAATCCATGGTGGCATGTTCCCACTTCCATGTCAGTATCGGTAAAGACTGTAATAACCCTGCAGGTTTCTTATGCTCTACCTTCACCTGCTGACAAACGAGACATTTAGCGACATATTTAGCAATGTCTCTTTTCATTCCAGACCACCAATAAACCTTTCAAAGGTTTTGATACATCTTGGTACTCCCTGAATGTATCGTGTACTTTGATGAGTGAGCCTCTAATAAAATCAGTCTCTTGATCTCAAGGGATCCTCGGGAACACATACTCTTCCTCTGAACCTCAATAAGCAATCTATACTCAGCTCAAAATCAATACCCACACCTGCATGTATCTGACTCAACCAATCGATACACTGTCGAATACAACCAATCAACTCTGGCTCTAATCTCATACTAGCCATGATATCTAATCTCTCTGATCCAGGTGGGGTTACATCTAAACTGAGGTTCACAAATTATTCTAATAACTCATGTTCTCGTACCATCATTTAAGACACTAACCCGAGGTTCTTCCTACTCAAGGCATCGGCGACTACATTCGCCTTACCCGGATGGTACATGATCTCGCAATCATAATCTTTCAGGAGTTCGAGCCATCTCCTCTGTCTCATATTCAACTCTTTCTGTGAGAATAGGTACTTAAGGCTCTTATGATCTGTAAAAACCTAAAATTTCTCTCCGTAGAGTTAGTGGCGCCATATTTTCAAAGTAAACCCACGGTCGCCAACTCCAAATCATGTGTCCGGTAGTTCCTCTCATGATCTTTAAACTGTCTAGATCCATATGTAACTACCTTCCCATCCTGCATAAGTACACAGCCCACTCCTTGGTGTGATGCATCCGTATACACCAAGAAACCTCTTGAGCTGGTAGGAATGGTGAGAACCGGAGTAGTGGTCAATCGACGCTTAAGCTCCTCAAAAATCCTCACATGCCTCATCCCACACAAACTTAACATCTTTTCGCGTGAGACGCGTTAATGGAGCAGAGAGTTTGGAGAAACCCTCAACAAATCTCTGATAATAATCTGCCAATCCTAAAAAACTTTTGATCTCAGTAACTGTCTTGGATTGTTCCCACTGTACAACTGCCTCAATCTTGGATGGATCCACTGATACTTCATCCTTCGACACGACATGTCCAGAAATGAGATCTGTTCTAACCAAAAGTTACACATGTTGAGTTTGGCATATAATTCTTTCTCTCGAAGGGTCTACAGAACTAACCTTAAATGCTGCTCATGTTCTTCCCTGGACTTGGAATAAACCAATATGTCATCAATAAACACAATCACAAACTTGTCCAGGTATGGCTTAAACACATCATTCATCAATGCCATTAATGTTGCGGGGGCATTCGTCAATCCGAATGGCATAACCAAAAACTCTTAGTGGCCATAACGGGTATGAAATGCTGTATTGGGTACATCTCCACTCCGTATCCTCAACTGATGGTACCCTGACCGCAGATTTATCTTTGAAAATACTTGGGCTCCTCGGAGTTGATCCAACAAATCATCTATGCGTGGAAGGGGGTACTTGTTCTTAATGGTGGCCTTATTCAACAACTGGTAATCTATACACAGTCATAAGCTTCCATCCTTCTTTCTTACAAACAGAACTGGAGCTCCCCAAGGTGAGACACTCGACCTAATAAACCCTTTCTCTAACAACTCTTGCAGATGTTTCTTTAGCTCTTCCAACTCAATCAGAGCCATTCTATACGGTGGTTTAAATATCGGCTCGGTACCAGGCACTAACTCTATGTAAAATTCAATTTCCCTATCAAGTGGTAGCCTTGGTAAATTGTCCGAAAAGACATTAGAAAATTTTGCAATCACTGGAATGTCTCTCAATTCCGGGTGTGCCTTTCTATGTCAACCACGTATGCAATGAACCCTTCACATTATTCTTTCCACCATTAGTAACATAAACTATCACACCACATACATAATTTATAAACAGATTCATCTATCAAGTATTATGAATTTAAATCATACTCTTCTCATTTATAAAGATTATTTCATTTCTTTTCATCAAAGTTTACAATAAGATTGTCTAATCCTAAAAACATCAATGTCTTGGCATGACAATCCATAACAACAAGATTTATAGCCAACAAATCCATTCCTAGGATTACATCAAAATCATTCATACTCAATAAAATTAAATCGACTGCCATTTCTTTTCCCTTTATCTTCAACTTACAATCCTTACATACATGCTCAGTTAATTGACTATCATTCATGGGTGTGGAAATCATCAACATTTTATCCAACAATGTAGGTTTCACATGCTTCAACAATTTATGTGCAAAGGAAGGTGATATGAAGGAATGCGTGGCACTAGGATCAAACAATACGAATGCTTCTAAATCAATGATTTGGATGGTACCTTTAATCACATCTGTAGATGCGTCTGCTTTGTCCTGGTCTTGTTCATACACTCATCCTTTGCTCACACCCATTTCATGTTTCCCTTTTTCCTTAGCTGTAGCCCTTCTCCTCGAAGCAGCTGTCTCAACTAGAGCTCTCTCTGGCTCTTTGCCCTTCTGTGGGGCAGTCTCCATCATCTCGGGATAATACTTTGCTATATGTCCTGGTCTCTCACATCTGTAACACACTACAGGGGTCGTCGGACAAGGCCTAGTCCCATGAATTCTACCACATCTCCTACACCGCTCAGTAGTAGGTCGTGGTCCTCTAATAATCATACCCCTCGGTACAGTTAAAGCTGGATATACGAGAGGTCTAGCAGCTCTCTCTTGCACCTCCTCAGTCTTAGGTCTCTTCTCCAAAAATCTCTGGCCCCCTCTCCTGGGCACTCTATCCATCCCGGACCTCTTTCGGTCTCTGTCTTTTCTGACACTAATCTTTCCAAGCTTGGAGGCATTCTTCTCAAAGTCCTGCTCACATAATTGTGCCCTGTGCACTGCCTCCTCATAAGTATGTATGTCAAATGGGGCTAGCTTAGTCCGGATGTCTAATCTCAATCCATCAACAAACTTTTGAATCTTTCGAGTCTCACTACCCATCGTATCTAGGTCATATCTCCCCAAAGACATAAACTTTGACTCATACTTGTCAACTGAATGGTTCTCTTGAACTAGATTAATGAATTTCGTCCGTAATTTCCTCTGTACGGTGGTCGAGATATATTACCTCCTAAAGGCCTCCAAGAATATTTCCCATGTAATCTCGGAGTGTCTGGCCCTCAAAATAGCTTTGATGGATCTCCACCAGTGCTCTGTCTCGCCTTTCAGCATAAATACAGCAAAGGCCACTTTCTCAGCTGATGTACATCTGAAAAATTGGTATAATTTCTCCATCTCGTAGACCCAATCCTCAGTAATCACTAGGTTCTTTACCCTTCTAAACACTGGAGGTTTCAACTCCTAAAATTGTCTCAATCTGCTCAAGTCGCAATCATACCCCAGGTTACTCTTGCTCGGCTGTGGAGCGATAGGTGAAGTTGTATCCTGTACTGGGGGTGTAACTGTAGTAGTCTCTGCAGTCTGGGGTCTCTTCGCCTTTGCAGCTGCCTGTCCAGTAGTAGGCTATGCCGCGGGACCTCGTCTATCATCGGTACCCAATGCCTAAGTGACTATGTGACGCCCCAGAAGCGTGGAAAATAGGGCAAATTTAAAACTTTTTCACATCTATTCACAATTAAGGGTGCATTCCTGTGCAGTGTCATACATCATCATACATATCATACCTCAGGATCTCCTCATTTCATAATTATATCTCATACAATATACATTACTCAATTCAAGGTTAATTAATCCTAATACATCTCATACATCATTATACATCAAGTGTCTGTAAATACAATATTAGCCTGGGTATATGAAATGATAAATTATACCTCAAAGTACAATATATGGCCTGAAGCTCAAGTCCTCCACTAGCCACTACTCCGTACGTCGCAGGGAAACTCTCTTCACTTGAAGAAATCTGGGGGGAGATAAAACAGGGTGAGCTTCTAAATCGCTCAGTAAAGGGGTAAGGGATTCATTAATAAGAAAATGATTTGCACAGCACAATCATCTTATTTTACATGTTAAACTCAATAAACTCAGTGGAAAATGTAGCATGAATAATCAAAACATCAACTCAATTCATTTCTCAAAACTCGGGGAGAAGCATGGTGATAAATGGCTCAAACCATGGTTACAAGTAGTTATAAGCATGTGGAACAAGCATGTATAAAATAGGATACGATAATGGCTTTTCTCATAAAACGTGATGAAAATCACCCCATTAATAATGCACGTGGCACAGCCACAAAACATAATCTCATGTGTATAAAAAGGAGACTAGGCAAGAAAACACATATAAAACACGTCATTGCACATCAAAATAATCTCCTCTGAGTGCGCATCCCAGGCATCCTCAAAAGAGGGAATGTCGACAATATGGTCGTGTACATGGTATATTGGACTTACGCATTACCAAAACAAGGCCTGGCCTTACATGCTACCAAAGTAATGCCTCTCCTCATGCACACTATCGGCCTTACATGCTACCAAAGCAAAGCCCGGACTTACATGCTACCAAAGCAAGGCCTCTCAGTGCTACCAAAGCGGGGAATAATATCGGTCTTACATGCTACCAAAACAATGCCTCCTAGCGCTACCAAAGCGAGGAAAAATATCGACCTTACATGCTACCAAAGAAATGACTCCCAACGCTACCAAAGCGGGGAAAAAATATCGACATTACATGCTACCAAAGCAATGCCTCCCAACGCTACTAAAGTGGGGAAAAATATCTACCTTATATGCTACCAAAGCAATGCCTGATGTGTATTCAACATGACACGCCTAAGTTTCAGTAATAGCCATTATCAGATAAAACCGTTTTACCTTCATGTAAAGCTCATAATGGTTTTTCTCATGAAATTCATCTCAAAATCATTTTGTACTCAACACAAAACATGTAAAAACTGAGCTCAAACTGGTAAAACTATGCACACATTTCTCAAATCTCAGTACGCCTTAACGTAGAGCCCAAATTGCTTTTCACTTTTTAAACTTAAAACAGTTGTAAAACATTTTCATACCTAGTTTACAACTCATAAAAATTGGGCCCCAATCGACTATAAAATCGTGTGCAATAACTCATTCACAACTCATAAAACATGCTTGTTTCCCCAAACCACATTTCATGCTACTATTATCATCACAAATCACATATATAAATGGGTTTAAGTTTTCCCTTACCTCGTTGCACCTCGTATAGTGCAATCGTTTCCCCCGTATCACGGACTAGCCTCGCATTCCTCTCTGGAACTCTTGGGCTATCCAAACGATGTTAAAACATTAATAAGCTATCTCAATCGCATCATCGAGCACATATTTGCTCATATTCTCGCTAAATACTCAAACAACTCAATTCTCACAATTCCATCACAATTCACATTCTCATCCACATTATTTCAAATCCTACATTTTTCATGTACAATCTCCATGCCCAATTCACCTCATTGCCTCAATTCCAAACTTATAGTCCTAAATCCAAAAATTACCACAATTGCATAATCTTATCTTTACTCCAACAAAATCATAGTTTCATCAATCCCTAACCATTTCCTAGTTATTTCATCATAATGCCTACAGCCATACTCACCAAAATCACTTAAAAATCCAAGATCGAAGTTTAGAAATTTACCCAAAACTCATAGAGTACTCTATTCACACCTCGATTCGATTCGTCCTACGATTTCCAAGTATGTTGTTCTTCTTTGGATGAGGAACAACTTTCTTTCTTGCTACAACCTTTGATTCGGATGAAAATGGGAGCTTTAGAAGAGAGAGAAAGCTAGGGCTCAGCTAAAATGAAGGTTTGGGAGAGAGAGAAAAGATGAAATGCTGGAAAACATAGGGTGTTTATATAGGTGGATGGTAGGAGATCGATCTGGTCCTTAATGAGATTGATCTGCATTTGAATTTGGGAACGTTTTAGGGTAATTTTATGCCTAGGAGATTGATCTGTCGTGGGGTGAGATCGATCTCACGATGGCTTCATGAGATCGATCTTCTCCTTAAGGAGATCGATCTTCTGTTTATAGAATACATTATGAGATCGATCTACTCCTGTAGGAGATCGATCTGTTCCCTTATAAGATCGATCTGCCCATCAGTTCTTGCACATTTCTTGCATTCTGGGGCCATGAGATCGATCTCTCATCCTTGAAGATCGATCTGGCCTTTACAGATTGCACTGCTGCTGCACTAGATTGCAGAAAACTCAAAGTATAACTTCCCATAATCTACCCCATAGTCCATATTTCAATCCATACACATTCAGGACTTAAAACCTCATCTTCTCATACTTCATCATATTTAAAACTTGTGTGTACATAAATGATAATTCTATTTTTAATAGAATTATTTGTGCTTAAATTCCTAATTATTTATTTAATCCCCATATTATTTTATTAATAATCCCCTTTATTTAATTAAAATTCTCTTATGTGCAGATAAATTAAATCTGGATGAAACTCAGTTGTTTTAGTCAAAATTGGGCTGAAAATGGGCTAAAGGAGATTGGACCACTTCCAATTTGCAGACCGAGTCACTAGTCATCTGGACACACGTGATGCTAGATGTCCGTATTTTATTCATTCCGAAACGATAAGATCGACGGATACCGTGCGAACCTTCTAGAAGATACACGTTAGGCCACATCGCACAACCAATTGGACAAAAAGACGGGTGACGTGGAAATATCTACTCTATAACAAATCAAATGAAGACAAGTGGCCAAACAATGCTAACTCATCTAGGATGGAAAAATTACCATTGTACCCCTAAGTGTGTGTATAAATAGAATATGATGGCAATTGAAAAAAAAATAAGTAGGAGTAGGTAGTCTAGGTTAGGAGTAGTGTAGAGTAAATTAGGAGTAGTTGCAATTCTATGGTAGCTTAGTTTTTAAGTTTTTTTAATTTCCAAGCATTTCCCGTTAATTTGTTTTTAGCCACCATTTTATTTCATTGTTCATTGAATCTTCATTTTATGAAAAGCTCCTTCATTTTCTAGTCTTTGATAATTTTCATTAATGGCAATCAATTTTATTTCATGCTTCTCGGTTCTGTTTAAGTTGTCTCTTTTATTTTTAAATTTTACTACATTGCTTCTATTTCCCAATTGTTAGCTCTTGGTTTGCTCTCTTTTGTGCATTCGGGTTGCTTTGTTATTCTGTTTTCATTAATGTTTTTTTTTCTTGGTTACTGCTCATGCATTTATAGCTTGAATAGCTCGGTTATGCTTCGATTGTTATTGCCATTGTCCTGTTCTGATGCCTCGATGCAAGATTGATGCTGGGTATTATTCTAGCACCGTTGGCATAGTGAAACGACAATGGCAGACTTAAGGAAGAAGCATTACTCGGTTAAAGCTTCTCCCATGTTTCACTGCGTTGTTATTCTTCTTCTTTTTTCTGTTGTTTTCTTAGTTGTGTCTCGATTTTAGTCTTGATAAATCTTGAATTTTCATTTTCTGCTTTAGTTCGTTAGACACGCATTTCCCTTTAACAATGTTGTGATTTTAGTTTATTTTTCTTTTTCTATTTTGTAGCTTTTGTTGGTTACCTCTGTTCACCTCTGTTTTATTTCTTTTGTACTGTTCATCTATATTTTGGTTTTTATTCTCTATCAATCCTAGTATTTGCTGTCATTGCTCTAGGTTGCTGGAGTGCATGGCTGTCTATTTTTCGTTCTAGCTGTGTTGCTGGGATGAGAGGAGCAAATGGAGAAGTTTAGTGGCATGACTGGGTGACAAACTGAATGGTACTGATGTACTGCTAGTTCCCTTATCTGGAACAGTGCTGGAAATGTGGGGTTGTAGTAGACAGAGGGCATCTGCTTATTTCATTTTCTGCTCATATATTTTTGCCTTTATTTCATCATGTGTTCTTCTTTTGTTTTAGTGTTGTTTTAATATTCATCCATTAATATTTTGTACTATGTGTCTCATTTAATTTACTGTTGTGATTTTCTTTGGTTAAGTTTTTCACCTCGGTTTCTATTGCCATTGATGTAGTTTGGTAGTGCATGCTGCAAGGATGTTTGTGATGATGTTGCTCGGTTCTGCAGCTGAGTTACACAGAATGCAAGAGAAAAATGCAGAGCATTGCATGGCAATTTACAGCAGCAACTGTTAGCGCATCTGTCCACTGCTTGGTGCTGTTACGCTAGAAAGATAATCCTGTTTTAACAACCATGCTTACAGACATCATTACAAAGCTGTGCACTGAGGAGGACATGTGCTGGACTGGTGAGGAATTTTGGGGGCAGTTGAGGTAGACGATAGATGGGTAGAGATGTGGGTTTGTTGCAAGGAATGTAGCAGGTGCAGGATATCGCCTGGAGCAGCGAGGAGTACGTGCAGTGAGTTGGGCAAAGCCGAGAGGCGTGGACAGACCGGATGAGGCAGACAACAGGCCTGGACATGTGCTGGTGCAAGGACCAACAGCATTTGGAGTAGAGGCACAAAAATCGAGAGAGCAAGACACACCTGGACAAACCAAGAAGAAATGGGAACAGTGCACAGTGTAGTTATCAGGACCACTTTGGTGTTTGCAATTTGTTAAGGCCATGTTTGGCCACATTCCTTTCTTTTGTACTTTAATACTTATTGCATTTATATTATTTTTATTGCTTTTATTAGTTGTCAATTTAGGTTAGTTGTTAGTTGATAATTGTAGGATATATCTAATGTTTTAGTTGTTAATTTAATTTTTAGTTTTAATTTTTAGTTAGTAGTTAATTTTATATTATATGTTTTAGGACTTTATTTTAGTTTAGTATTTTATGAGTTGCATTTAGAATTAATTTAGATTAAATGTGTTTCATGCATTTTTAATTTAGTCTTCATTTTTATTAGATTTTAGGTTAGTTTAATTAGCAATTTTTATTAGTTTAATTACAAGCAATTTTTATTTTAAGTATGTTTAAATTTTAGTTTAATTTTATTTCTTTATTTTCATATTTGCATTTTATTTTAGTTGCGTTAATTCATTTTAACTGTTTTAATTATCTTTTGTAGGTTGTTGTTTTTAATTGCTCAGAATTTTGTAAGTAATTTTTGCTCTGTTTTATTTTCATCAGTTTATAATTTTTATTATTTTCAGTAATTTTAATTTCAAACTTAGTAGATCACCCACTTTAATTTCATAATTTGTTAGGATATACTTAGAGTAAGATTAACCTGTAGTTGATTAGGCTAATCAACTTCTCTGTGGGAGATAATTTGGGACTTAAATCCCATTATTACTTGTACGCCCGTGTACTTGCGGATAATACGTTTGGATTGTACCAATAAACATATCATAATTACATACATAAAATTACAATTCTCATAAATGGGGTATACAAAATTCATAGTTCTCACAGACTATCTCAACTAGGCCCTCGATACTCCACTCTATTCTAGCGAAGCGTGCCTCAATGTCCCCTGGTCTCTCAACAGGGTTCTGAGGAGCCTGGTTAGTCTGTGGTTCAGCACGGCTCTCAGGCCTACCTCAACGGCCTCTAGCACGTGCTCCCGCCCCTCTAGCTCGTAACAGGCATACTGCCTAACTTCCTATATCCATAATCATTTATTAGACTCAATTCATCACGGTATATACAGTTATATCTAAACAAAAGCACAGTAATATAGGGATGTAATTTTCCTACGTTTTATTACTGACTCACATCAGGCCAACTCAGCTCTGATACCAATCTCTATCATGACCCTTTTTATCCTTTTTAACCGAAAATCATTATAAATTTTTCACATTTTCCTTTCCATACCCGGTCGTGAACAAACTCACCACTACACAGTTGGGCTGTGAGTCAATAATAATCATCACTCATCATTCATTCTCAAATTATTCAAAAGAAGTGTCATTCATTTGAAAGTTAAGTTATACATTTATACATGACACGTTTTCTAACTTTTACATCCCCCACATTACAATACAAAATGACTACTGTGCCTTTACATGTTTAGATACAAAAAGAATCCCTGTGTGTATACCTTTTGGCGATGGAAGCAGCGGATGTCCAAAATACAACACCTCAGTCCTCATTGGGCTGCTATGTACGCTCTGTAGAGAGGGAAAAGTAGAGAGGGATGAGCAACCACACGCTCAGTAAGGCAATAATGCAAGCATGGTAGATAATTACTCTATCTACATGCTGATAATGTTATGCATAAATTGTCACGACCCTCACTTACCAAAAATCGTCACAAATTTTTCGCTTTTCATACATTATTATTTTTCGTCCTTACTTTACCTCGATCGTGATCAGCTACACTCTCAAACAGTTGGGTTGTGTGTCAATGTCTACCTCATCCAACCATAACGATTTAATTTGCATTTTTAATTTAGAATTAAACACTTGTATAATAAATCAGAGTTGTTGTGCTACATGTGTTTACATTGCTCTACATCCCCAATGGTTACATACAAAATGCTACTGTGCTATGGAAAGTTTAGATACAAAAATTACATCAGTGTGCATAATCAGCGTAGGATCGACCCACTTCCCGTTTCAGGTGTGATACCCCGCATACTAGGATCGGTGTAGCCAGGGATCACGAGGTTATGGCCATAGTCCTAAATGTTACCAATATAGTTGACACGCCCTAAACGTATTACCGCAAGTGCACGGGTCGTACAAGTAATAATATGATTTGAGTCCCGAGTTATCGTCCCTCAGAGAAGTTGGTTAGCCTAATTAACTACCGGTTAATCTTACCCTAAGTATATCCTAGCAAATTATGAAATTAATGTGGGTGATCTATATGGCTAACATTAAAATTACTGGAAAGCAATAAAATAATAAAAACTAAATAAAACCGAGCAAAATTACTTACAGTGTT
The DNA here is from genome assembly GCA_033439115.1 of Firmiana major. Classification (NCBI taxonomy): domain Eukaryota; kingdom Viridiplantae; phylum Streptophyta; class Magnoliopsida; order Malvales; family Malvaceae; genus Firmiana; species Firmiana major. The sequence goes on from CM065905.1 coordinate 11,863,512, forward strand.
CCACACAATTAAAATAAAAAACCTACATAAAAAATTAAAACAGTTAAACTTAATTAACGCAATTAAAATAAAATGCAAATATGAAAATAACAAAGCAAGATTAATTAAACTACAAATAAACTAACCTAAAATGCAATTAAACTACTTAACCAAAATGCAATTTAAACTAAACTAAAACTTAATGAAAATAAAATCCTAGGAAATTAAGAAAATAACTATAACACTACATGTCTAAAATATTAACTCTAGACTAATCCTAACTATATCAATTACTAATTTAACAATAAAATTTAACTAATGCATGTAACAAATTTAATCTAACTTAATTCTAAATGTAACCCTTAAACACTTAACTAAATTTAAATCCTAAAACATATATATTATAAAACTAACTTTTAACTAAAAATTAAACTAAAGATTAAATTAACAACTTAAAACATTAGGTCTAACCTACAATTATCAATTAACCACTATTCTAACTAACAACTAATGAAACAATAATAAAAATGAAATAAACTTTAAATTAAACAAGGTGACATGGCCAAACATGGCCTTAAGTTTAAATCAGCCAAGATATCCCTCTAAACACTGTTCATGTCTTCATATTTGTTTATTTTCATTTCCAGTGTGTCCAGCTTGCTTCCTTCTCTGCACTCTCACCAACTCTGCCTCGGTTTTGTGCGCTTCCTTATTCTCTGCCCATGCTTCTGGCTGCCAGACATCCTCTACACGTTTTCATTCATCAACAAGGCAAGCAACTACTCTCGGTTCTTGCATGTGTCCTGCTGCTCCAGGTGAAAACTACTGCTTGCCAGGTTTGCTCTCGGTTCTTGCATGTGTCCTGCTGCTTCAGGTGCAAATAGGTGCTACTTCCACTGCTGTTTGTCCTTGGCCATTCCTGCTCACGTTACCCATCCACCCCTGGCTAACATCTTCTTCCTCTGCTGTCCTACACTGCCTCTCGTAATGTCCGTGAACAGAATGCATTCAAGAGAATCCCGATTGAGTCAGTGAAGAACAAGCCATTCGGTAGTTCAAAACCTGGAAAAGCTAAACAACTCCATTGCAACCGTAAGATGACAATGAAGCAAAAACCCAACCTTGACTGTGCAAAGAAGTAACTAAGAGAAATGATAACAACAAAAAATTACAAAACAGAAAATAAAACAAGGCTTGAACCGAGCTTAAACACAAAATATGAATCCTTCAAACCGTTAGCTACAGCCTACACATTTATGAACAACGGCAATCACAACAGTTCGGTAAATGCCTACACACATCTATGAACTTGCAATCGGGTATTTACTAGATTAAAGCACAATGAAAGCATGCAGTGGAATGAACAGTGTGAAACTTCTAAAATAGAGTGTAACAGAGGGTGGAAAATGAAGCCAAGGGTGAACTATGCTCCACGGATTACTTCTTGAGATTCTACACCGAAAAGCTTACCCCATCTTTTTCACTAACCATTAACAAACAGAAAATGAACAAACAACTATAATGTTGAAATGAAATGCTGCAAACGAAATGAATTTAAGAAACATAATGAAAATGCAGTGAAAATGGAAGCTAAACTATCAAGAACCAAGACATGAAAATCATGCTAATAAGAATGAAGTAAAGAAAATAAAGAACAAGAAAGCACAGCGAAACAGGAGATTGAAACCGAGAGGAAATATGTAAAAACAGCAAACATCATCGTGACTATCATCAACGGGATTCCAGTAGCTCAGGCTGCTTCTTTCCTTTCTCCAGTCGAGGTTCCACTTTGCCATTGATGTGGATAAATGCTAAGCATCAACCCACATCAAAGCATCAAAACCAAAGGCATAAACAAAGGAAGAACCGAGACTATAATAATGGGATTTGGTGGCTACCCGAATGCAAAGAAAATAAACCAAAAATAAGAACAAAAAAATAACGATTGATCAACCCAAAAACATAGATATTTAAGAGAAACCGAGAGCAAATCAACTATGAAATCAACTATGCAAATAGAACTTAACAATAAAGAACTAGTTTTTATCAAACCGAGAACATGAAATGAAATTGATTTTCATTGAAAAATAAATCGAAGACTAATGAAGAACATAAAGAAAAATGGAATGAACAGTAAAACAACTTGTAAGAGAAAAATATTCGGAAATTTTAAAGAAAGATTTTAAAAGTAACCTAAAAGCTATTCTACCCTAACTTACATTGTTTTTCAATTACCATCATTTCCTATTTATACACATATTAGGGGTAAAATTATAATTTTTCCATTCTAGATGAGTTGGCATTGTTTGGCCACTTGTCTTCACACCATTGGCTCCTTGAAAAATAATATTTCCATGTCATCTGTCTTTTTGTCCAATTGGATGTGCTAGGCTCGTGTTGTCTGCGTGGTCCAATCTCGATTTTTACCCAATTCTGATCCATTTTCTACCGAAATATTCAAAATTCATTCGAATTTAATTTATCTGCAAATATGAGAATTTTAATTAAATAAAGGGGATAATTAACAAAATAAATTGGGGATTTAAATAATTAATTAATAAATTAAGCACAAATAATTCTAAAAATATAGAATTATCATTAGTCACCTACATGTCTCACATGATAAATCCTTTGGTTTTGATAGACTAGGGTAGACCCGAAGGAGGGGTCAGGCCCCGATTTTCTTATGATTTCAATTTAATTTTGATTGTTCCCATGGAGGAATTTGATGAAACTTTCATGACTTGTAACACTGTGAGAAGAGTGAATTTTATAACGAAAATTTTAAAATAAATTATTTTGTTGAAATGGATTTGATTCTTTGAGTGCATCACATTTTAACCCAGATGGGGTGTTTTAAAACGTATTGATTCATTTGAGCATGAGATGTTTTCACATGAGAATTATTCCATGTTTTAATATGTCGATTTCCTGTTTTAGAACAGATGATACTTATATATATGGCATATCATTGTTTTTACCTCATGCTCACATATATCTTGATTTCCTGTCAGCATGTAGATAGTATAGCTATCTACCCGTTTGTATTATTGCCTTACTGAGCATGTGGAGCTCACCCTTTCATTTTCCACCCATTTTCAGAATTTCCACCATAGAGATAACGGGTGTAGAGAGTAGACGGCATAGCTGATTATCTGTGATTTCCCATCGACCGTTAGGTATACACCATGTATAAAATTTTGTATGAGTATGCTTACAGCACAGTATTGTATATGATGGAATATTTGGGGATGTAAATATAAAATCATGTGATGTATAAAACATACTGATCACTCTATTATATGATAAATGATATCAGTATGGATGTTTACGTGTAATATTTCTTAATGGTTAGAATGGTATATCGATATTGATTCATAGCCCGACCTGTTCAGAGGGATTTGTCACGAGAAGTTAAGAAGGATTTTCCAAAAGCAAAAAATTTGTACTGATTTTGGTAGTATTGGGTCGTGACAGTAAAAGTGGTATCAGAGCGAGGGTCGGCCAGACATAAATCAGTATCGATAAGTACGTAATTAAGAGTTAGAGTTGGTCGGATAAGAGTCGGTAGTGGTCGTTAAGGAAAATTACATTTCCCTTAGTACTGTGTTGTATGAGATGTCAAAGTGTATACTAGATGGGAACTAAATTCACAAATGAATTTGGATTACAGGATTTACATTATGCCGATCACCCGCAGTGGTAGAGGGGCTAGTACACGTGCTAGAGGCCGTAGGGGCAGGCCTAAGAGCCGTGGTGATGGTATATAGACTGGTCAGGTACCCGAGGGTACTGCTGTGAGACCAGATGAGACTGAGGCACGCTTAGCTAGACATGAGCGGAGTATTGAGAGCTTGATTGAGAATGTAGCACAGCAGGCAGCGCTTGGGGCTATGGATAGGCGAGATCTGACGGGACAGGCAGCAGTCAATCTTGAGATGCCGGCATAGGCTGTAGAGTTACCCGAGGTTTAGGCTAAGGCTGCAGAGGTAGTGAGACCCTAGCCAGCTCAGGATGCTGGATATGAATGTGACCTTGATAGATTTAGAAATTTTTAGAAGTTTAGACCTCCAGTCTTTAATGGGAGGAAGGACCCAGTAGTAGCAGAGGATTGGATGTATTAGATGGAGAAGTTATATAGGCTTTTTAGGTGTACTACTACTGAGAGGGTTGCTTTTGTCGTATTTGTATTTCAGGGAGTGACAGAGCATTTGTGGAGATCTACTGAGCCTATTTTGAGAGCTCGACATGTCGAGGTCACATGGGAGATATTTTTGGATGCCTTTAGGAGGCAGTATGTTCCCGCTACTGCATAGCAAAAGTTGAGGATGGAGTTTATGAGTTTGGTTCAGGGGAACCAGTCTATTGATGAGTATGAGACTCGATTCATCTCTTTGGGAAGATATGATTTAGAGACGATAGGTAGTGAGGATTGAAAGGTCCAGAAGTTTATAGATGGACTGAGAGTAGCCATCAGATCTTGGTTGGCTCCCTTTGATGTTTCGACTTATGAGGAGGCAGTACATAGAGCTCAGTTGTGTGAGCAGGATTATGAGCGGAACGTCTCTGAGTCAGGAAAGATCAGTAGGAGTCGAGACAGAGACTGGAAGAGACCCAGGAGAGATAGATTTGTCAGGAGAGTTGTATGGCTCTCTGATAAGAGGCCAAAGATTGAGGAGGTTCAGGAGAGGACAGCTAGACCCCCTATTCATCCGACTTTACCACCAGCTAGAGGCATTATAATTAGAGGACTACGCCCTACTACTGATCGATGTAGGTGATGTGGCAGATATCATGGTACCAGACCTTGTCCAGTGCCTATAGCTACTACTGGTGGTGAGAGATTGCCCAGAGAGACCGGACACTGCCCCACAGAAGGGCAAGGAGCCAGAGAGAGCTCTAGTGCAGGTTCCTACTCAGAAGAGGAGAGCTACTGTCGAGGAGAAAGGGAAGCAAGTGATGGGTACAGGGCGAGTGCATGCCTTAGACCAGGATACGGCAGACCAGTTGTCAGATTTGGTGAAAGGTACTATCCTAATCTTTGATTTAGAAGCATATGTTTTGATTGATCCTGGTACCATGTATTCATTCATATCGCCTTCATTTGCATATAAATTGTCTAAGTATGTAACGCATACCCCTCTGAGTAGTAAATTGTTAATACTTACCCCCATAAACACTAGTCAGCTAGTAGAGTATGTAGTTAAGGACTGTAAATTGAAAATCAAGGAAAAAGAAATGGTAGTCGACCTTATTTTGATGTATATGAGAGACTTCGATGTCATACTAGGAATGGATTAGTTGGCTACCAATCGTGTTGTGTTAGATTGCTTTTTTTAGACATTAGCGTTTAATACCCCTGAAAGATGTGTTGTAAAATTTCCCTGAAAAGTAATGAAACCAGTGGTTATTCTAAATGGAGCAATGAATTTTTGAATTATATTTTAAAGGATTCATCAGATATGTGGTTGATACGGACCAAGTACGATCAGATTTGAGAGACATTCCAATGGTTAGGGAGTTTCCTGATGTATTTTCAGACGATTTACCAAGATTACCACCAGCCAGAGAGATGGAGTTTGGGATAAATTTAGTACCTGGTACAGAACCGATTTCGAGACCACCGTATTGAATGGCTTCGATTGAGTTGGAGGAGCTGAGGAAGCAGTTATAGGATCTGCTTGAGAAGGGGTTTGTTAGACCTAGCATATCACCTTGAGGAGCTCCGATCTTGTTTGTGAGAAAGAAAGATGGCAGCCTCCGATTGTGTATGGATTACATATTGTTAAATAAGGCTACCATTAAGAACAAGTATCCCCTTTCACGCATTGACGATTTGTTGGATCAGCTTCGGGGAGCACAGGTCTTTTCTAAGATTGATCTGAGGTCTGGGTATCATCAGCTGAGGATACGGAGGGAGGATGTGCCCAAGACAGCATTTAGGACTCGTTATGGTCATTATGAGTTTTTTGTTATACCATTCAGGTTGACTAATGCCCCTGCAGCATTCATGGCTTTGATGAACAATGTGTTCAAGCCATACCTGGATCGGTTTGTGATTGTGTTTATCAATGATATTTTGATATGCTCCAGATCCAGGGAGGACCACGAGCAGCATTGAGGATAGTTCTACAAACCCTCAGAGAGAGACAGTTGTATGCCAAACTCAGTGAGTGTGATTTTTGGTTCGAGCAGATTTATTTTTTGGGCCATGTGGTATTGAGGGATAGGGTGTCAGTGGACCTATCCAAGATAGAGGCAGTTATTCAGTGGGAGCAGCCCAGGACAGTCACAAAGATTCAGAGTTTTTTGGGTTTGGCTGGATACTACAGGAGATTTGTTGAGGGCTTTTTCAGATTAGCTGCTTCGTTGACACGTCTCACACGGAAGGATGTTGAGTTTGTGTGGGATGATTCCTGTGAGAGGAGTTTTCAGGAGCTGAAGCGTCGGTTGACCACTGCTCCGGTTCTTACCATTCCTACCAGCTCAGGAGGTTTCTTAGTATATACAGATGCATCGCATCAGTGATTGGGCTGTGTATTGATGCAGGATGGGAGGGTAGTTGCCTATGGATCGATACAGTTAAAAGACCACGAGAGGGACTATTCGACCCATGATTTGGAGTTGGCGGCTATAGTGTTTGCACTAAAGATATGGCGCCATTACTTATATGGTAAGCAGTTTCAGATTTTTACAGACCATAAGAGTTTGAAGTATTTATTCTCGCAGAAGGAGCTAAACATGAGAAAGAGGGGATAGCTCGAGCTCCTGAAGGATTATGATTGTGAGATATTATACCACTCGGGTAAGGCTAATGTAGTTGCTGATGCTTTGAGTATGAAGAGCCTAGGGTTGGTATCATTTATGATGGTATAGGAACATGACTTGTTAGAGCAGTTCGCGAGCCTCAATTTGGACATAGCACCACTTGAGATTGATAGAGTTGAGATCATTGCGAGCCTAAGCTTGGAGCCAGAGTTGATTGATCATATCTGGCAGGCTCAGCAGAGTGATTAGGGATGTATTCAGTTGATGAGTTAGGTACAGGTTAGTGCAGATATCGATTTTGTATTGAGTACTGATGGTTTACTGAGGTTCCAAGGTAGGATGTGTTTTCAAGGATCCTGAGATCAAGAGGATGATTTTATCAGAGGCTCACTCAGCGAGGTATACAGTACATCCGGGGAGTACGAAGATGTATCAGAATCTTCGGAGAGTTTATTGGTGGTCTGGGATGAAAAGAGACATAGCAGAGTATGTTGCGAGATGTCTCATCTGTCAGTAGGTAAAGGTTGAGCATCAGAAACCTGTAAGATTATTGCAGCCTCTGTCGATACCGACATGGAAGTGGGAGCATGTCACCATGGATTTTGTGATGGGATTACCGAAGACCCGCAGAGGTCACGATGCCATCTGGGTAATTGTGGATAGACTGATGAAATCTGCCCACTTCTTAGCTATGAGAGCTATAGATGCTCTGAGTACATTGGCAAACTTATATGTTCGAGAGATTGTCAGGCTACATGGCGTTCCAGTGAGCATTGTTTCTGATAGGGATGCCCGCTTCACTTCCCATTTTTGGGAACACTTTCAGGAAGCGTTGGGGAACCGGTTGAGATTTAGCACCGCTTTTCATCCTCAGACAGATGATCAGTCAGAGATGACTATACAAACTCTGGAGGATATGTTGAGAGCGTGTGTGCTGGATTTTGGAGGCTCTTGGGATGATCATTTGCCATTAGTCGAGTTCGCCTATAATAACAGTTATCACTCGAGTATCGGGATGGCACAAAATGAGGCAATGTATGGTCGCAGATGTCGTTCCCTTATTGGATGGGAAGAGATTGGTGACAGATAGTTATTTGCTCCTGACTTGGTGCAGCAGGCCTCTGAGGATGTCAGATTGATATGCGATAGATTGTGGACAACTCAGAGCCGACATAAGAGTTACGCTGACAGGAGATACAGACCACTAGAGTTTGTAGAAGGTGAGTTGGTGTTTTGAGAGTTTCTCCTTCCAAGGGTATCATGAGGTTCGGTAAGAACGGTAAACTGAGCCTTCGTTTTATTGGACTCTTTGAGATTCTGGAGTGAGTAGGAGATAAGGCCAATAGATTGGCATTGCCACCAAAGTTGGCAGGTGTACACAGTGTCTTCCACGTTTCTATGCTCCGGAAGTACCATCCGGATCCGTCACATGTGATTCACTACGAGCCGTTAGAGCTCAGTGACAGTATGACATATGTTGAGAGACCGGTTCGAATTTTGGATAGGAAGGAGAAGGTATTACGATCTAAGACGATCTCCCTGGTAAAGGTTCAGTGGCAGTATCACACTCCGGAGGAAGCTACCTGAGAGCTAGAGAGCATGATACAGGAGAAGTACTGGGAGTTGTTTACCGACTGATTTGGTTCTAATTTGGAGGACCAAATTCTTTTATTGGGGGAGATTGTGAGATTCGCATCTTTGTATGACATTCCTTATGATTTCCATATTGTATTACATTATTGTATGTTAATGGATTCATAAGATGGTTGATTCGGATTTGATAAATGTGAATGAAACGAAAAAACGTACGTAAAATCGCATAAGGATAAATCGAGAAAGCAGGGACCCAACAAGTTCGTTTAAGGAATTTAATCGAGGAAAAAGATTGTGAGTTTACGAAAGAAAGTCGATTCAATTTGGTCCCGAACACGTGTAAGGGTAAAACGGTCAAAAGACCAAAACTCGGTATAAATTCGATAAGTAATTTTCATTAAAAATATGGAATTTATAAAATATGGATCAATAACGAGGAAAGTAGTTAATTTCGAGTCCGATTGATTATTGGAATTAATCCAAATATATTGAAATTTTTAATTCGAAAAATTATCCCAAAAATAATCTAAAAATATACCGAAAAAGATGAAATAAGACCGATAAATCCAATTATTGATTTAATGGATAAAATAATATTTCTTAGGATATTTTTAGAGATATTTTGTTTATTTTAATGGATTTAATTGATTAAAATAATAATAAATAAAAAAAAGAAAAAAATCTGAAATCGAGGAGAGAGAAAATCGAAAAAGGAACCCAAAACTGACACCCCCGACGAGCCATCGGCGGCCGATGAACCCAGACGACGGTCGGAGAAGATAGAGGAGAGTCTGCCGAGTCCAACGGTACCGGTAACGCGTGCCGACGGCCCCGATTTTTGGCGAATCGACGAACGAAAATTCGAGGGAGAAAACACGTCGGTTCCGACGAACCACGACGTCCCAGCTCCGATTCGACCCAGCTGAACGATAAACTGGCCAAGGCGATTCTTTTTAGCCCAGTGGCGGTCGACGAGACGGCCGGGAACGCCGGTGACGTTGAAATGCTCAAAACGGCACTGTAGCCGAGAAGGAGAAAAAGGAAAAGAAAGAAAAAAAAGGAAAAAGAAAAAGAAAAAAAAGAAAGAAAGGGGAAAAAGGAAAGAAAGTGTACCCGGGGACGACTAGAGATTCGGGTAAGTGATCGAGGGTCGAGATTTACCTACTGATAAATCCCGAGAATTCAATTTAATATTTTATTTATGGAAAATGACCCGGATTTACATAATTGTGTAGTTTTACGATAGAGCCCGTACGAGAGCCAATTTAGCTCCGATTTTTGTACCCGCATCGTATTGGGTAAGTACATTTTAATTACGATATTTTGAGTCCTTAAATGCAGAGTTTAGATTATTTTACGGATTTTAAGGATTAATTCTGCATAAAAGGAATTTTATTCGAAATTTCAAAGTAATTATCGTAAATAGTATCTGGGCTATCCAATGAGGTTGGAACGAAGCCCAATGATTATTGATGAGCCAAATGCGCCCAGTAAACTCGAATAAGGGATTTAATAAGTGGAAACGGACTGAAAAAGGGATCGAGGCCCATTAAAGTGCAATCGGGCCCAATAAAGTAAAACGGGCCCAGCGCTTTAGATTCGATCAGTAAGAGTGAAATACTAATGAGTATATTTGAACTGAACCAATATGTGGTTATATGCAGCTTCGTAGACGAGCGAATTGGACTGAGAGACCTGGTACGATCGAGTTGGGATAAGCTCGCACGTGATTCCAGGTAAGGGAATTTTATGAGCACTTAGAGGTAGCTGTACGTAGTTTCGAGGAGATTTACATTACGTTAAAATCATTAGGCTACCCAAAAACAAAATAATATTTTTTGCAGAAAAATATGGAAATAGTGACAAATTACTATTTTACCCCCAATTAGGAAAGTTTCAAAAAGGGTAGTAAGGCTATGAAATTACATGAAATTCATGATTTTAATATTTTTATGATGATATTACTTTAATTCAAGCAATTTATGGATAGGTTGGCTATTATTTTCATGTTTTAAGTAAAAAGGGCATAGGTTAGGTGCCAATTGATATTTATTTAACATGTTTTGATAAAATTGAGCCACCTATCAGTGTTATATGAGTTTTAATCGTGCTGGAGCACTGCTCGCACTGGATTTTATATTTTAACTCATACACAGAGTGCTGGAGCCTTGCTCGCACTATTTTACAGACTTATTTCACATGACTACCGTACTGGAGTTTTTCTCGTACAAGGTTTTCACTGAGTTTTTTATACATACGCGTACTAGAGCATTGCTCGTACGTGGATTATGATTGAATTTATAATTATTTTAAGTCATACTGGAGCGCTGCTCGTACGCAGATTTCATTGATTTCTATGAAAACCGTGCAGGAGCTTCGCTTGCACGAGGTTTTTAGCTATCATGTATATGTATGAAGCCGTGTTAGAGTTTTCTCCTGTAGACTGTGTGTCACAGTGAGATGATATGCTCACACGTGCAAACTGAGACAGAATTGACATGGGTGGATAAGACCTATTGTAGGCACCCCCTGACTGAGCTTGGGTTCATGGAGTACATTGTACCATGTATATCACATGGAGTACGTTGTACCGTGGGGATTGTTGGAGTGAAGTGGCATTAGCCACGAGACAGCAAGTCTTGCCCTCGCAATACTATTGTTATGCTGTTCTGGCGGGTAGGATCGACCCACCTCCCGTTTCAGGTGTGATACCCCGCACACTAGGATCCGTGTAGCTAGGGATCACGAGGTTATGGCCATAGTCCTAAATGTTACCGATATAGTCACCTACATGTCTCACATGATAAATCCTTTGGTTTTGATAGACCAGGGTAGACCCGAAGGAGGGGTCAGGCCCCGATTTTCTTATGATTTCAATTTAATTTTGATTGTTCCCATGGAGGAATTTGATGAAACTTTCATAACTTGTAACACTGTGAGAAGGGTGAATTTTATAACGAAAATTTTAAAATAAATTATTTTGTTGAAATGGATTTGATTCTTTGAGTGTATCACATTTTAACCCAGATGGGGTGTTTTAAAACATATTGATTCATTTGAGCATGAGATGTTTTCACATGAGAATTATTCCATGTTTTAATATGTCGATTTCCTGTTTTAGAACAGATGATACTTATATATATGGCATATCATTGTTTTTACCTCATGCTCACATATATCCTCATTTCCTATCAGCATGTAGATAGTATAGCTATCTACCTGTTTGTATTATTGCCTTACTGAGCATGTGGAGCTCACCCTTTCATTTTCCACCCACTTTCAGAGTTTCCACCATAGAGATAGTAGGTGTAGAGAGTAGACAGCATAGCTGATTATTTATGATTTCCCATCGACCGTCAGGTCTACACCATGTATAGAATTTTGTATAAGTATGCTTACAGCACAGTATTGTATATGAAGGAATATTTGGGGATGTAAATATAAAATCATGTGATGTATAAAACATACCGACCACTCAATTATATGATAAATGATATCAGTATGTATGTTTAAGTGTGATATTTATTAATGGTTAGAATGGTATATCGATATTGATTCATAGCCCGACCTGTTCAGAGGGATCTGTCACGAGGAGGTAAGAAGGATTTTCCAAAAGTGAAAAATTTGTACTGATTTTGGTATTATTGGGTCATGACAGCGTACTCCGTGGACCCATATCAACACATCATATCACGCCACATCTCAAAACGCACATGCAAGCCTATTTAATCGGTACGACATTCAGTCTACCTGAAGCTCCTAGGACGACTATCAACATGTCAAATTCTAAAAAATGCACATACGAGCCTATTTAATCGGTGCGACACCCAGTCTACCCGAAGCTCCTAACACGACAAGAAGTATGGTGGGCATCTTATGCTAGCTATGCTCCAGCACCATGCCAAAACCAGTGTAAAGTCTGTGCGAGCTCAACTCTAGCACAACATCATAGAAATCCATGTGAAAACTAGTGCGAGCTACGCTCTAGCACTCATGCGTATGAAAACGCATCAAATCTCGTGCGAGTCATACTCTAGCACGCTTTCATTCTCATGAAATCCATGTAGGTGGCTCAATTCTTTGCAAAACATGGTTATCAACCAAATTAAATCATTTTCTTTTGCAAATCATTTCAAATGTTAGCCATCCCACTAATCACTTGCTAAAAAGAAAAAAAATAAGGTTTTCAAAGCATCATGCTTTTGTTTTTCATGCACATATCTCAAAACCCAACTCTTTGCCCTTCAGTCACCCAATTTCATTTCCTAGTATCACATGCACTCTAGCAAAACATTAAGCACCAAAATTACGAACAGATATCTCTAAGAGTCCACACGATTCCCTTACCTCAATTTACTCGGGGTGCGACTCTCTTCCTTTTTGCTTCTTACGTTCTTGGCTCAACTTGCTCCGGTGTATCCTCGGGAGCTGCAATTCATTCATCAAACGCTCGAGTTAGTGTTACTAACTCTCATTCAACTATACATTTTACCCAATGCCTTAAATATTCATTTTACCCCTTTGGGTAAATTGCACAATTCATTCCATAACACCATCTTAATTTCATGCCCATAGCACTATTATCACCTTAAAATATCTCATTCATCATTAATACCTCTACATTTTCACTTTCTCACACTAACCCATTTCTAGGTTATAATCATTCCATTGCATTCTAGATAGTTTCTACCATTAATAAGCACACCAATCAACTCCAAAATCAATAACTATACAAATGTACTTGGATTGGTGCACTAGAAACTCACCTCTTTGGATTTCCTTCTCACTCCAAGCGACAATGCTCATTGTCCCCTAAATCCAACAAATGAGAGAAATGCCTCCAAGCTAGGTTGTTCTTCTCTTCGATGTGAACAACTTTGCGTCTAATAGCCTTCCCTTAAATCTTCTTGAAAATGGGTGGATTTAGAGAGAGAAAACTAGGTTTTGGGTTGAAAATGGTAGAGTGAGATTGTTTTCCCGAAATCTGCAGATCCAACTACTCCTATTTATTGATTTAGCTTGATGAGATCAATCTGTCTTGGGTGGAGATCGATCTAGTCCTCTTAAAATCCCTCATTTTCACGACATTTGAAGGTAGAAGATCGATCTGTCGAGGGCTTGGGATCGATCTACATCCAGGGGAGATCGATCTGTTCGAACCCAAGAGCTAAGAAAATCGATTTGTTTACCTTAAAATCGATCTTCTCATTATAGAATGTTTAGCAGATCGATCTGGCCTCATTGGAGATCGATCTGTCCTATTCCTATTGCTCGAATAAGAGCATTTTGGCTCTTCTAGATTGATCTCTCATCCTATGAGATCAATCTGGCCTTCATATTTCCAGATTTTGCTGCAGTTTTCTGTAGAAACTCACACCAAAACATCCTTAATCTGCTGCCATAGTCATTTCCTCATCCAGTTACCTTTAAGACTTGAAAATGGCATCCATTCATACTTTATACATAATGAAACTTGTACGTACATCACAACTCTTATTACAAGTACATCACCATACTTATGAATTCATTTGCATATATACAAGGTTAAACCTATAAGGGGTCTCACATTCTCCCCCACTTAGAAAATTTGGTCCTCCAAGTTGAAACCAAATCATTCCGTGAATAACTCGGGATACCTCTCCCGCATCAAACTCTCCATTTCCTATGTAGCCTCTTCCACCATGTGATATTGCCAAAGAACTTTCTCCAAGGGAATTGTCTTTGTCCTCAACACTTTCTCTTTTCTATCCAATATCTGAATCGGCTTCTCAATGTATGTCATCCTTTCATTGAGCTCCAAAGGCTCGTAACTTATCACATGCGCTAGGTCTGGGTGATACTTCCGTAACATGGATACGTGGAAGACGTTATGTACGCTCGCTAGCTCAGGTGGTAATGCGAGCCTGTATGCCTTATGTCCCACTTTATCAAGTATTTCAAATGGCCTTATATATCGAGGGCTTAACTTCCCCTTCTTCTCGAATCTCATAGTCCCCTTCAAGGGAGAAACCTTCAAAAACACTGACTCACCCACATTAAACTCTAGTGGTCTCCGTCTCCTGTCAGCATAACTCTTTTGTCTGCTCTGAGTTGTCTGTAACCTCTCACAAATCAACCGAACATCCTCAGAGGATTGTTTAACCAAGTCAGGAGCAAAGATCTGTCTGTCACCAACTTCTTCCCATCCAATAGGGGAACAACATCTACGTTCATACAATGCCTCATATAGTGCCATCTCGAAACTCGTATGAAAACTGTTATTATAGGCGAACTCTGCGAGTAGAAAATGGTCATCCCAGGAGCCTCCAAAATCTAACGCACGCTTTCAACATATCCTCCAGGGTCTGTATAGTCCTCTTTGACTGACCATCTGTCTGAGGATGAAACGCGGTGCTAAAACTCAATTGGGTCCCCATCGCTTCCTGAAAATGTTCCCAGAAGTGGGAAGTGAAGCGGGCATCCCTATCAGAAACAATGCTCACTGGAATTCTATGTAGCCTTACTATCTTGCGCACATACAGGTTCGCTAACTGGCTCAAAGTATCGGTAGCTCTCATAGCTAAAAAATAGGCTGATTTCATCAACCAATCCATAATCACCCATATGGCATCATGACCTCTGCGGGTCCTCGGTAATCCCATCACAAAATCCATAATGACGTTCTCCCACTTCCATGTCGGTATCGATAGAGGCTGCAATAACCCTGCAGGCTTCTGATGCTCTACCTTCACCTGTTGACATACGAGACACTTAGCGACATGTTCAGCAATGTCTTTCTTCATCCAGACTACTAATAAACTTTTCAAAGGTTTTGATACATCTTAGTACTCTCTAGATGTATCGTATACCTCGATGAGTGAGCCTTTGTCAAGATTAACTTTCTGATCTCTGTATCATCAACAACACATAACCTACCTCTGAACCTCAACAATTCATCGGAACTCAACTCAAAATCAATCTTTGTGCCCCTCTGTATCTACCTGACGATATCACGGCAATGTTGATCAATCCGCTGAGCCTGCCAGATTCGATCTACCAAATTCGGTTTCAACCACAGGCTAGCTATCATAAAACCACAATCAGCTTCAGGCGGGGTCATATCCAAACTGAGGTTCATGAATTGTTCCAACAACTCATGTTCCCTAATCATCATAAATGACACTAACCCGAGATGCTTCCTACTCAATGCATCAGCAACTACGTTTGCTTCACCCGGGTGGTACAAGATCTCACAATCATAATCTTTTAAAAGCTTGAGTCATCTCCTCTGTCTCATTTTCAACTCTTTCTGTGAGAACATGTAATTAAGGCTCTTATGATTTGTGTAAACCTGAAATCTCTCACCATAAAGGTAGTGGCACCATATTTTCAATGCAAACACTACGGTTGCCAACTCTAAATCATGGGTCGGGTAGTTCCTCTCATGATCCTTCAACTGTCTTGATCCATAGGCTACTACCTTTGTCAGACCTATATTTTTATGTAGCTTGCTCCTTATGATTTATACATGTACAGACATGTATTGAGTTATTTAAATCATCAGAAGAGTATTTACTAGATTTAAGTGTTAGTGAAATGCTTTAACACTTAAAAGCTACATAAAAGCCTAATGTGAGCTATGAGGGCTACAGGATAACCGAATGGATCTAAATCATTCTGACTGAAGAGAAGAACTTATGATGTGAAAATATAGAAAGTTCGTGAAGGAAAGTCAGTTTGATTTGGTCTCGAACACATAAAGGTAGAGTAAATGCCAAAAAGGGGGCAAAACAGACCTTTTAAGCCGTTCGAAGTGTTTTAGGTATATTCACTTCCCGAAAATGGCCAAAACGTAAAGACAAGAGTGTAAGACATAAGATATGACACTTTTGAAATTTTGAGAAAAAGTCAACTTGGTCCATGATTAAAGGAAAAAGTCAATTATAGTTAAGAAAAGTGGACTTTTATCATAGTTGACTAACCATGGTTAAGAATTTACCTAAGTATGAAGAAAAAATTGGAAAAAAATAATTTTAGCTAGAATACAAGATATTCATCCTCCAAAGTAAGGAAAATTTATTTGGATGAATTTCGGATTTAATTTAATGGTCAAAAACGCAATGGGCCAAAGTTGAAAATTTTAAAGCTCATTAAGGTATCATAAGTGTGGGCCGAATTTGGAAAGCTCAATGGGCCGAATTGTTGGGCCAAATTGTTGGGCCAATTTGTGGGCCCAATATTGAGACAATTGAAGGCCCAATAAGTAGTAAAAATTCCAGCCCAAAATCCCAAAGGAAAATCCCAAACTGAGAAGCCCAATTGAAAGCCCATTTGAATAAGTTAAAAGCGATTAATGAAAGGTAACAATGTCTAAAATGATAACCATTACCTAAACTTTTTGGAAGTCAATTAAGGTGGCTGGATTTTAGCTTAATGGCTAAGTAATGGACTTATAAATACCAGCCAACACATAATCATCTTCATCCTTTCATTTTCGGCAAAGTGAAGAAACCATAACCGAAAAGTTTTCTAAGCTTTCTCTCACTAGAAATCACTAGGAAAAAGGCATATTTGGAACTTGCAATCTTCATGAAAGTTGTTCCAAATTAAGAAGAGAGTGACATATGTTGGAATTGGCTATCAAGGAGCCATAGTGTGCAAGAGGCTTCAAAGTTTCGGCCAAGTGTGAACACAAATACTAGGTATAATTTCAAGCTTCCAACTTCATATATGTTAATCTATGAGTTATATGGAGTTGATTGGTATATGTTTTATGGATTGAGACACATGAAAACACTATGAACATGTGATGGCCAAAAGTTGTTATATGAGTTTTGATAAATACCCATGTGATTTTAAGACATGTATAGGTTGATATGCATGTAGACAAGATTATGGCATGGTTAGTCATAATCAATTTCTTCATATGGATGGTGGTATGATATTGGCACATAAGGTTTTTGATAAAATGCCAACATGAACTATAGGAAAGGCTTAAGACTTTCCAACCAAGTGGTTGTGAAAATGCCTAAGTGAATTTGGCTAAACAAATGGACGTGGACAGCATGCCATGGTGTGACCGACGGCATAGAGTGCTCTCGACCATGGCATGTGGCCGAGAGGTCCAATGGGCCAAGCCCAAATAATTTAAGCCCAATGTGATGTAATGGGTCTAGGATAAGCCCAATAAGAGTTTGTGGGCCCTACAAGCCCAATAGGCCCAACGAAAATAAATAGTAAAATGGAAATGGGCTTAAGGCATAGTTAGGCCCATTAAGGTTTATTAAAGCCCATTAAGGGAAAAAGATTGTATTTAATGTGAAATACAGTAGGAAAAGTATAATTAACCTGATAAATGGTTATATGCAGCTCCAGAGAGTATTGGAGAAGCAAATCGGACTGCTGGATCGAGTACCGTTGAGAAAGTGAAATTTCTCGAGTGATTGCAGGTAAAGGACTTTTGTGAGTAGTTAGAGATACCTGCACGTATTTTCATCTTCTTTTACATTCACTTAAAATCTCTGAGCGTCAAAGAAAGTGAATAATAATTATTGTGACCCAATAGTGGCAAATTACGATTTTGCCCTTAGTTAGTCAAGAAGTCAACTTTTGTGAAAAGTTGTAAAAAGCATGGAAACCACCATTTTGAGCGTTTTACTGCTGTTTAGTAAAAGAATAAATAGATGGACTAATGATTTTAAGGTTGATGTAAATTAAGCACACTTTATAGTGCTGATTTTGATGTTTTGAAAATCATCCCTTTTTAAAGAGCCACCTATCATATTATGTGAGAATAAATCATGCCGGACGACAGTTCGCACTGGATTCATATATTTTCCACATATATTAGTGCGGTATTATGATTCGCACTAGATTTCCATGACATGCATGATAGAGTGCTGGAGTTTTTACTTGTACTCAGTTTTATGTGATTTATGCATGAGAGAGTGCTGGAGCGATTAGCTCGTACTCAAGTTTTACATGAGATGCATGACAGAGTATTGGAGCATTGCTCGTACTCGATTCTTCATGATTTATACATGACATAGTACTGGAGCTATTGCTCGTACTTGATTTAATGAGTTTTGTGCATAGCATGGTACTGTAGCTATTACTCGTACTTGATTTGAAACATGAACTATGCATTGACCTAGTTGCTGGAGGTTTACTCGTACTAGAGTTTGAGTTTGTGATGTGAAACAGTGTTTGAGCGGAGTGTCGACTATGAGTCACGCTCAAAGGTGCGCACTGTATTTTATGTGATATATAATACATGTTGAAAACCATGCTTTATTTTCTCGTGTCGACTGAGTGTCACACTATGAGAGGTTCACATGAGGATTTAGAGACGTGGTATGATATTCCATGGTTTTGAGGGCTAAGACCTATGGCAGGCACCCCGACTGTGATGTAAGGTCCACGGAGTATGTTGTAACGTGCATGTGGCATGGAGTACACTGTACCGTGTGGTGTTATGGAGTTGAGGAGGATATAGCTGACGGTTGTGATGGACTGACCCCCTTCCCGTTGCAGCAGTGATGCCCTGCACATCGAGTACTGTGTTGCCTGGGATCACCATTGTCGGATATGATCATAGTCCAGGATACTATTTATATTTTCACCACAGAGTCTCACATGATATATCACCTGATTGACTGATTTAATTGTGGATAGACTTGAGGGATGGGTCGGACTCCGATTTTGTGTTGTGAATGATTTAAATGCCATATTTACTGTGATTTAAACATACATGGCATGATTTATCTAAAGGTATTGTAATATTATAAAGATGCATTATTTTGCACCACATGCCTACATTTGAGAAAGAAAGCATGATTTCTGTACATGGGATTTAATCTGTACAAGTATATATATATATATATATATATTAAAGACATGCTTTGAAAATGAGTTAAGGAAATAACGTTTTGAGGCATAGCATTATTTTGAGTAGATAGTGTAGATATCTACTTGCTTGCCTGATTTCCTTACTGAGCGCGTTGTATGGTCACCCCCTTTCTTTACATCTCTCTACAGAGCATTAGCAGTAGAGTGAGAGCTTTTGAGGGATAGTATTCTTGTTGTCCGCTGTTATTTCCTATCGATCGACAGGTATACATATTTTGTACAGTTATATATCTAAACATAGAAACAGCACAGTGATGTATACGATATATATTATGAGGAATATATTGGTATTAGCGTTTATATGATCTCACAAGTATTATAAAAGAAATTACAGTCAGTAGATAATGTATTGACTTATATGTATGAAAGTGGATGATGGATATGGTAAGCGAGGATTCTAACATCGAATCACAGCCCAACCATTGAAGAGAGGAAAGCTAAGTTAAAAATGCGAAAAATTTGTAGTGGTTTTGGTTAAGTCACGGATGACGTTCGTGACAGAATGGTATCATAGCGAGAGGTTAGTCTGATGTGAGTCGGTGTTAGAAAATAGGAAAGTGTACATCCTCATAGTATTGTGCTGTGTTTAGGTACAATTGTGTATACTAGATGGGAGATGGACTAATTCATGATTGTGAATACAGGAACTTTGCCTATATGGCAAATACTCATAGTGGTAGAGGTATGAGAGGTAGGGCTCGAGGTCGTGGAGATATGCCTGAGAGACGAGCTGCTGTCGAACCATTACCTACCCATGAGACTCTAGGTGCTACTGAGGCACCAGAGTGTGCTGAGATGCGCTTTACGAGATTAGAGAGTAGTCTAGAGATGATAGTAGAGATATTGGCACAGGCGATGCCAGGTAGGCAGGGACAGGAGGCAGGAACTACGACAAGAGAGGTAGTTGCCCCTAATACTCCTACACATCCAGCACATGCACCGAGGACTTTAGATACTCCTACACCCCCACCAGTTTCGGGTAGTAGTGGATTAGGGTACGGATGTGATCTGCATCAGTTGCGAGAGTTCCAGAATTTTAGACCTCCATCTTTTAGTGGGGTCAAGGACCCTGTAGCTGCCGAGGAGTGGGTTGCGGAGATAGAGAAGTTTTATGGATTCTTCGAGTGTACGACATCGGACATAATCGCATTTACTGCGTTCCTACTGAAGGGAGCTGCAGAGCATTGGTGGAAGTCCACCAGACCCACATTGAGAGCCCGACATATAGATATTAGTTGGGAACGGCGCCAAAAACTTGACACGTCCTAAGGGTATTATCCGCAAGTGCACGGGTCGTACAACTAATAATGGGATTTAAGTCCCGAGTTATCGTCCCACAGAGAAGTTGACTAGCCTAATTAAGTACCGATTAATCTTACCCAAGTATATCCTAGCAAATTATGAAATTAAAGTGGGTGATCTACTAAGGCTAATTAAAAATACTGGAAAGCAATAAAATAATAAGAACTAAAGGAAATGAAACCGAGCAAAATTTACTTACAGTACTCCGAGTAATTAAAAGCAAATAACCTACAAAAGAAAATTAAAACAGTTAAAATGAATTAACGCAATTAAAATGCAAATATAAAAAATAAAGAAATAAAATTAATTAAACTAAAATTTAAACAAACTTAAAATGAAATGTGCATGCAAATTAATCTAATTAATAAAAATGCAAGTTAATCTAACCTAAGGTCTAATAAATTAAAATTCAAATATAAAAAGCGATAAATAATTACTAACTAACTAAAATACCCAAATCAAAGATCAAGTCTAATCTAAGTGATGCATGACTAAAATTTAACCCCTAAATGAAAATAATTAAACTAACATTTCAATTGCATAAAAAGAAATTAAAAATTTAATCTAAACTAATATCTAAATTAAATCAAATAATCCTAAACTATACCATGTAATTAAACTAATAAAATATTCCTTAAACTAATTAAAATATGCTAATTTAAAATACCACTATAATACTAGTAATAACTTTTAAACTATTACAAATAATACAATAAAGCTAATTAACAAAACTCGGCATTGTACTGCTCTCGACACCAGTCTGTTGTGCGACTGCGTCCAGTTTCCATGCATGTTGCCTACTCCTACTTTGCTGTGAAACTCTGCCCACTGCCCTCAGCTATTACCTGCAGCAAATAAGACAGCCACCCGTACATTGCCTGCTTCCGAGTCAGCTGCCGTTCATGCACCCGCCTTCATCCCTGCAGCACACGCGTTCTGTACCATATCTTCATCAACAGCTACTGTAATTCTACCTCCAGTAAGCAACAACAGCCCAACTATGTCTAGTCCCTGTCCATTGCCATGGAGCAATCCCGATTAACAGCAGAAAATGACAACATGGAGACAATCTTACAGAATACAAGGAAGTGAAAATCGGTCAGTAGAAATATACCAGAGTAATCACCAACTTATGAACAGTACAAAGAAATGAAAACAGAGCAGAACAGAGCAGTGTAACCGATGCTTTAAGTCACAATACTAGTAACGTTGTAGAGAAGAAGAAATGCACTGATAAAGACTTTAGGCAGTAAATGTAATCAAAATAAGCAAACTAGAATGAACCAGAAATCTAGGGCCATGGTTCCCTGCTTTCTCCTCCTCTCAACAGCAGCAGTAACCGTGGCCTTCCATGAAGAGCCAAAGCTCAGCAAACCAGCCTCCTCACACGATGCTCAGCAATGGTGCTGCATCTACTGCAATTCAGTCCTCTGGCTGCTCACAGCATGCATCGACCACTAGCTTCTGCTTCCATTGTCGTGCTTCAGTGAAGTGCCAGTATACATTGCAGCCTCGAATCATGCTCCTAGACCCATCGTCTTACGCAGCAGGTTCACGCCAGAAGCCAATTCCAGCACTTCCACGTAGAAAAAGAAAGACTGAAGAAGAACGAACACATAAGCCTAGAATAGGAATTCTTAAATAGAAAACATAAGGGATTTGAAGCTGAAAATAGTAAGATGTCAGTGAAATAGTAAATGAAGCAAAACAGAATATGAAAATAAGAAAGAAGAACACTGCTTTTATTTAGTCTAGATTAAAAAGAAATTGAGTTTAATTAAAGCTTGAATGCATTATATTAACAGAAGCTAAGGAAAACAGAGATTAAATAAAACAATGAGATTAAAAACAATGCAATAGAATGGATGAAGAGAAACCGCCTGTCACCCGGTCTTCTACCTCACTCTTCTCTACTGCTCATCAACTTAAGCTAATAAAATAAAATAAAATAAAAGCTGGGAGAAGTTGAATAAAAATTGTGGAGCAATGCTCCTGTCAGCCGAACCTCCTCTCCATTCAACCTTAAGTGCATTGAATCAACAATAAAGAAAAAAAATTGCAAAGCCGAGAAGAACATGGAAAAATCACTATTCATTAACAAAACAAAAGAAGGAAATTTTTAATTTAAAAGAGAACTATCCGAAAATTAAAACAAGCAAAGCTTAAATTAACCTAAAAGTTACTCTACCCTAAATTAACACTACTCCTAAATTACTCTACACTACTCCTACCCTAAAACTACCCTAAATTCTACTCCTAATTCTACTTCATTTTTCAATTGCCATCATATTCTATTTATATACAAACATAGAGGTACAATGGTAATTCTTCCATCCTAGATGAGTTGGCTTTATTTGGCCACTTGTCTTCTTTTAATTTGCTGCAGAGTAATTATTTCCACGTCATCAGTCTTTTTGTCCAATTAGCTGTGCGATGTGGCCCGGTATGTGTCTTCCAGAGGGTTGGCACGGTGTCCTTCGATCTTATCGTTTCGGAGCAAATAAAATACGGACACCTGGCATCATGCGTGTCCAGACGACTGATGACTCGGTCTGCAAATTGGAAGTGGTCCAGTCTCCTTTAGCTCATTTTCAGCCCAATTTCGTCTGAAACGACTGAGTTTTATCCATATTTAATTTATCTGCACATTAAAGAATTTTAATTAAATAAAGGGGATAATTAATAAAATAATATGGGGATTTAAATAATTAATTAAGAAATTAAGCATAAATAATTCTATTAAAAATAGAATTATTAACGACGTCGGAGATGGTCGCATTTGCTGCGTTCCTACTGAAGGGAGCTACAAAGCATTGGTGGAAGTCCACTAGACCCATATTGAGAGCCCGACATATAGATATTAGTTGGAAGATATTTTGGGATGCCTTTAGGAGGCAGTTTGTCCCCAATACCGCACAGCGAAAATTACAGGCTGAGTTTTTGAGACTGAACCAGAGGAGTTTGTCAGTGGAAGAGTATGAGACTCGATTCCTATCCCTAGGGAGATATGACCCAGATACCATGTATAGCGATGCCAGGAAGGTCCACAGGTTTATCGATGGATTGAGATCGGTTCTGCGGTCCAGGTTGGTCCCATTAGATATAACCACCTATGAGGAAGCAGTGCGCAGGGCGCAACTGTGCAAACAAGATTATGAGAGGAATGCTTTCGAGTTTGGGAAGTTTAGTCGGAGTCGAGATATACAGAGGAAGAGGTCGGCTAGAGATAGAGGTTTCAATTATCGAGGAGGGAGGAAAACTCTTCGGTAAGAGACCACGGGTTGAGGAGAAACGAGAGAGAGCTCTAGTTGATCCTTCTGCTTCGAAGAGGAGAGCGACAGCAGAAGAGAAAGGGAAGCAAGTTGAGAGTAGGGAATAAGGATATGAAAGCCAATCTAATATTGCTAAGTGTGAGCGACTTTGATATAATCTTAGGAATAGATTGGTTATCTGCAACCACGCTATTTTAGATTGTTATGCTAAGACAGTTATGTTTCCTAACCCTACTAGATATGATGTAAAGTTTAATGAGAATAAATGAAAGGAGAACTTATGATTATGATATGATTTACTGACTTAGAAAACCTTCAACATATCAAGGTTTTATTGCGTACGTGGTAGATATGGATAAGGCACATCTGGAGTTGTTAGATATTCCTGTGGTTAGTGAGTACCCAGATGTTTTTCAGATGAGTTGCCAGGATTACCACCAGACAGAGAAGATGGCTAGAGCTTCTGAAGGACTAAGATGGCAAGATACTTTATCATCCGGGTAAGGCTAACATTGTAGCGGATGTTTTGAGTAGGAAGAGCCTTGGGATGGTATCTTATATGATGGTTAGGGAGCATGATTTGCTAGAGCAGTTTGCTAGCCTCAGTTTGGGAGTTGTGCCTTCTGACATGGATACAGGCTATGTGATAGCTAGTCTACGCTTGGAGCCGGATCTGTTGAACAGGATCAGAGTGGCTTAGCAGACTGATCCGTTTTGTATGGATGTGAGTAGTCAGATGCAGAAGGGCACAGTGACTGAGTTTGAGTTGAGTTCTGATGGACTACTGAGATTTAGAGGTAGATTGTGTGTTCCAGAGGATCCATGACTCATGAGATTTATATTGGTAAAAGCTCATTTGACGAGGTATACGTTACATCCGGGGAGTAACAAGATGTATCAGAACCTCCAAAAGGTATACTGGTGGTCGGGTATGAAGAGAGATGTAGCAGATTTTGTGACAAAGTGTCTCGTATGTTAGTAGGTGAAGGTAGAGTATCAAAAACCTACAGGGTTATTGCAGCCTCTACCTATACCTACATGGAAATGGGAGCATATCACCATGGATTTCGTGATGGGTTTACCAAGAACCCGTAGGAATCACAATGCTATATGGGTGATCGTCGACAGACTGACGAAGTCAGCCCATTTCGTAACTATGAGAGCAACAGATACTTTGAGTTCAATTGCAGAGCTGTATGTACGCGAGGTAGTGAGGTTACACGATGTACCAGTGAGCATAGTCTTTGATAGGGATTCTCGCTTCACTTCCCACTTTTGGGGACATTTTTAGGAAGCCATAGGAACCCAGTTGAGTTTGAGCACCGCTTCACATCCTTAGACAAATGGTCAGTCAGAGAGGACTGTACAGACTCTGGAGGATGTGTTGAGAGCATGTGTACTGGATTTAGAGGCTCCTGGGATGACCACTTGCCACTAGCCGAGTTCGCCTACAACAATAATTATCATTCGAGTATCGGGATGGCACCGTATGAGGCTTTATATGGTCGTAGATGTCATTCCCCTATTGGATGGGAAGAAGTGGGTGACCATAAGATTTTCGCTCCTGATATGGTTACACAAGCATCTGAGGACGTTCACTTGATTGTAGAGAGACTGAGGACAGTTCAAGGTAGACAAAAGAGTTACGCTGACAGGAGATGAAGGCCACTAGAGTTTGCAGTTGGTGAATTTGTGTTTCTAAAAGTTTCTCCTTCCAAGGGCATGGCGAGATTCAGGAAGAGAGGGAAGCTAAATCCTCGCTATATTGGACCCTTTGAGATACTTGAACGAGTGGGAGATAAGGCTTATAGGTTAGCATTGCCACCGGACTTATCAGGTGTCCATAACATCTTTCACATATCGATGCTTCGGAAGTATCACCCGGATCCGGCACATGTGATTAGTTATGAGCCTTTGGAGCTCCAAGAGGACATGTCATATGTTGAGCGACCAATTCGGATATTAGATAGGAAGGAGAAGGTCTTGAGATCAAAGACTATCAGATTAGTGAAGGTTCTCTGGCAGCATCATACTTCAGAGGAGGCTACTTGGCAGCTGGAAAGTCTGATGCGAGAGAAGCACCCCCAGCTAATTGAAGACTCATTTGGTTCTAATCTGGAGGACCAAATTTTTTGAGTAGGGGAGGATTGTCAGACTCGTATTTTTATGTAGCTTGTTCCGTATGATTTATACATGTACAGACATGTATTACGTTATTTAAATCATAAGAAGAGTATTTACTAGATTTAAGTGTTAGTGAAATGTTTTAACACTTAAAAGCTACATAAAAGCCTTATGTGAGCTATGAGGGCTACAGGTTAAACTGAATGGATCTAAATCATTGTGACTGAAGAGAAGAACTTATGATGTGAAAATATAGAAAGTTCGTGAAGGAAAGTCAGTTTGATTTGGTCTCGAACACATAAAGGTAGAGTAAATGCAAAAAATGAGGCAAAATAAACCTTTTAAGTCGTTCGAGGTGTTTTAGGTATATTCACTTCCCGAAAATGGCCAAAACATAAAGACGAGAGTGTAAGACATAAGATATGACACTTTCAAAATTTTGAGAAAAAGTCAACTTGGTCAATGATTAAGGAAAAAGTCAACTATAGTTAAGAAAAGTGGACTTTTATCATAGTTGACTAACCATGGTTATGAATTTACCTATGGAGAAAAAATTGGAAAAAAATAATTTTAGCTAGAATACAAGATATTCATCCTCCGAAGTAAGGAAAATTTATTTGGATGAATTCCAGATTTAATTTAATGGTTAAAAACGCAATGGGCCAAAGTTGAAAATTTTAAAGCTCATTAAGGTATCATAAGTGTGGGCCAAATTTGGAAAGCTCAATGGGTCGAATTGTTGGGCCACTTTGTGGGCCCAATATTGAGACAATTGAAGGCCCAATAGGTAGTAAAAATTTCAGCCCAAAAGCCCAAAGGAAAAGCCCAAACTGAGAAGCCCAATTGAAAGCCCATTTGAATAAGTTAAAAGCCATTAATGAAAGGTAACAATATCTAAAATGATAACCATTACCTAAACTTTTTGGAAGTCAATTAAGGTGGCTGGATTTTAGCTTAATGGCTAAGTAATGGACTTATAAATACCAGCCAACACATAATCATCTTCATCCTTTCATTTTCGGCAAAGTGAAGAAACCATAACCGAAAAGTTTTCTAAACTTTCTCTCACTAGAAATCACTAGGAAAAAGGCATATTTGAAACTTGCAATCTTCATGAAAGTTGTTCCAAATTAAGAAGAGAGTGACATATGTTGGAATTGGCTATCAAGGAGTCATAGTGTACAAGAGGCTTCAAAGTTTCGGTCAAGTGTGAACACAAATACTACGTATAATTTCAAGCTTCCAACTTCATATATGTTAATCTATGAGTTATATGGAGTTGATTGGTATATGTTTTATGGATTGAAACACATGAAAACACTATGAACATGTGATGGCCGATAGTTGGTATATGAGTTTTAATAAATACCTATGTGATTTTAAGACATGTATAGGTTGATATGCATGTAGACATGATTATGGCATGGTTAGTCATAATCAATTTCTTCATATGGATGGTGGTATGATATTGGCACATAAGGTGTTTGATAAAATGCCAACATGAACTATAGGAAAGGCTTAAGACATGCCAACCAAGTGGTTGTGAAAATGCCTAAGTGAATTTTGCTAAACAAATGGACATGGACGGCATGCCATGGTGTGACCGACGGCATGGAGTGCTATCGGCCATGGCATGTGGCCGAGAGGTCCAATGGGCCAAGCCCAAATAATTTAGGCCCAATGTGATGTAATGGGTCTAGGATAAGCCCAATAAGAGTTGGTGGGCCCTACAAGCCCAATAAGCCCAACGAAAATGAATAGTAAAATGAAAATGGGCTTAAGGCATAATTAGGCCCATTAAGGTTTATTAAAGCCCATTAAGGGAAATAGACTATATTTAATGTGAAATACAGTAGGAAAAGTATAATTAACCTGATAAATAGTTATATGCAGCTCCAGAGAGTATTGGAGAAGCAAATCGGACTGCTGGATCGAGCAGCGTTGAGAAAGTGAAATTTCTCCAGTGATTGCAGGTAAAGGACTTTTGTGAGTAGTTAGAGATACCTGCACGTATTTTCATCTGCTTTTACATTCACTTAAAAACTCTGAGCGTCAGAGAAAGTGAATAATAATTATTGTGACCCGATAGTGGCAAATTACGATTCTGCCCTTAGTTAGTCAAAAAGTCAAATTTTGTGAAAAGTTGTAAAAAGCATGGAAACCACCATTTTGAGTGTTTTACTGCTGTTTAGCAGAAGAATAAATAGATGAGCTAATGATTTTAAGGTTGATGTAAATTAAGCACACTTTATAGTGCTGATTTTGATGTTTTGAAAATCATCCCTTTTTAAATAGCCATCTATCATATTATGTGAGAATAAATCGTGCTGGAGCACAGTTTGCACTGGATTTCATATATTTTTCACATATATTAGAGCGGGATTTTGATTCACACTAGATTTCCATGACATGCATGATAGAGTGCTGGAGTTTTTACTCGTACTCAGTTTTATGTGATTTATGCATGAGAGAGTGCTGGAGCGATTAGCTCGTACTCGAGTTTTACATGAGATGCATGACAGAGTACTGGAGCATTGCTCGTATTCGATTCTTCATGATTTATAAATGACATAGTACTGGAGCTATTACTCGTACTTGATTTAATGAGTTTTGTGCATAGCATGGTACTGCAACTATTGCTCGTACTTGATTTGAAACATGAACTATGCATTGACCTAGTTGTTGGAGGTTTACTCGCACTAGAGTTTGAGTTTGTGATGTGAAACAGTGTTTGAGCGGAGTGTCGACTCTGAGTGATGCTCAAAGGCGCGCACTGTATTTTATGTGATATATAATACATGTTGAAAACCATGCTTTATTTTCTCGTGTCGATTGAGTGTCACACTATGAGAGGTTCGCATGAGGATTTAGAGACGTGGTATGCTATTCCATGGTCTTGAGGGCTAAGACCTATGGCAAGCACCCCGACTGTGATGTAGGGTCCACGGAGTACATTGTACCGTGCATGTGGCATGGAGTACACTGTACCGTGTGGTGTTGTGGAGTTGAGGAGGATATAGCTAGCGGTTGTGATGGACTGACCCCCCTCCCGTTGCAGCAGTGACGCCCCGCACACCGAGTACTGTGTTGCCTGGGATCACCATTGTCAGATATGATCATAGTCCAGGATACTATTTACATTTTCACCATAGAGTCTCACATTATATATCACCTGATTGACTGATTTAATTGTGGATAGACTTGAGGGATAGGTCGGACTCCGATTTTGTGTTGTGAATGATTTAAATGCCATATTTACTGTGATTTAAACATGCATGACATGATTTATCTAAAGGCATTGTGATATTATAAAGATGCATTATTTTGCACTACATGCCTACATTTAAGAAATAAAGCATGATTTCTGTACATGGGATTAAATCTGTACAAGTATATATATATATATATATTTTAAAGACATGCTTTAAAAATGAGTTAAGGAAATAATGTTTTGAGGCATAGCATTATTTTGAGTAGATAGTGTAGATATCTATTTGCTTGCCTGATTTCCTTACTGAGCACGTTGTATGCTCACCCCCCTTTCTTTACATCTCTCTACAGAGCATCAACACTAGAGTGAGAGCTTTTGAGGGATAGTATTCCTGTTGTCCGCTGCTATTTTCTATCGATCGACAAGTATACATATTTTGTACGGTTATGTATCTAAACATAGAAACAACACAGTGATGTATACGATATATATTATGGGGAATGTATTGGTATTAGCTTTTATATTATCTCACAAGTATTATAAAAGAAATTACAGTCAATAGATAATGTATTGACTTGTATGTATGAAAGTGGATGATGGATATGGTAAGCGAGGATTCTAACATCGAATCACAGCCCAACCATTGAAGAGAGGAAAGGTAAGTTAAAAATGCGAAAAATTTGTAGTGGTTTTGGTTAAGTCACGGATGACGGTCGTGACAACCTTCCCATCCTGCATTAATACACAACCCAGTCCTTGGTGTGAAGTATCCATATACACCGAGAAACCTTCTGAGTCGGTAGGAATGGTGAGTACAGGAGCTATAGTCAATCTCTTTTTTAACTCCTGAAAACCTTCCTCA
Source organism: Firmiana major (assembly GCA_033439115.1). NCBI lineage: Eukaryota > Viridiplantae > Streptophyta > Magnoliopsida > Malvales > Malvaceae > Firmiana > Firmiana major. Next base: position 11,893,510 of record CM065905.1, read on the forward strand.
CACTTATCGTCCCACACAAATTCTACGTTCTTTCTCGTGAGACGTGTCAAATGAGCAGCTAGTCTCGAGAATCGCTCCACAAACCATCGATAATATCCAGCTAAACCCAATAAACTTTTGATCTCTATCACTGTCTAGGGTCTCTGCCATTGTATCACTGCCTTAATCTTTGATGGATCCACAGACACTCCATCTTTCAATACTATGTGACCCAGAAAAGAGATCTGTTCCAACCAAAAGTCTTACTTACTGAGTTTAGCGTACAACTTCTTCTCTCGGAGGGTCTGTAGCACTATCCTTAGGTGTTGTTCATGCTCCTCTCTAGATCTTGAGTACACCATTATATCATCAATAAACACAATAACAAATCAATCCAAATACTGGTGAAACACCTCATTCATCAACGACATAAAAGCTGCGGGAGCATTCGTCAACCCGAATGGCATAACCATAAACTCATAATGTCCATACCGGGTGCGAAAAGCTATCTTGGGTACATCTCCATCCTGAATTTTGAACTGATAGTACCCAGATCTCAGATTTATCTTGGAGAAGACCTGCGCTCCCCTAAGCTAATCCAACAAGTCATCGATGCGTGGAAGGGGGTACTTATTCTTGATGGTGGCCTTATTCAACAACCGGTAATCTATACACAGTCGGAGGCTTCCATCCTTCTTCCTTACAAACAGAACTGGTGCTCCCTAAGATGAGACGCTCGACCTGATGAACCCCTTCTCCAGCAGCTCTTGTAACTGCTTCCTTAATTCTTCGAACTCAACTTGAGCCATTCTATATGGTGGCTTGGATAACGACTCTATACCAGGTGCCAAGTTTATACCAAACTCTATCTCTCTATTTGGAGGTAACCCTGGTAACTCATTCGAAAAGACATCTGGAAATTCTTTGACCATTGGGATGTATATCAACTCTGGATGTGCCTTATCCATCTCAATCACATAAGCAATAAACCCTTCACATTATCATTTCCATCGTTAGTAACACAAATCATCACATTACATATACAATTGATAAACAGATTCATCTCTCAAATATTATGAATTAAAAGCATACTCTTCTCATTTATAAAGATTAGGTCATTTCATTTCTTTTCATCAAAGTTTACAAGGAGATTGTCTAATCCAATGTTTCAGCACGACAATCCATAACTACATGGTTTGCAGTCAGCCAATCCATACCTAGGATTACATTAAAATCACCCATATTTAATAAGATTAAATCAGCTGCCATTTCTCTACCTCCTATCCTCATCTTACAATTTCTATATACATGCTCAGTTAACTGACTATCATTCATAGGGGTAGATATCATCAACATCTTATCTAGCAGTGTGGGTTTTACATGCTTCAACAATTTACAAGCAAAGGATGGCGATATAAAGGAATGCGTGGCACCAGGATCAAACAATACAAATGCTTCTAAATCAAATATTTGGATGGTACCTTTAACCACATCCGAAGACTGATCTGCAGTGTCCTGGTTTAGTGCGTGCACTCGTCCTCTGCTCACACCTACAGCCTGCTTCCCCTTCTCTCTGTAGCCCTCTTCCTCGGAGCAACTGCACCAACTGGAGCTCTCTCCGGCTCCCTGCCCTTCTGTGGGGCTCTTTCTATCATCTCTAGGCAGTCTCGGATTATGTGCCATGGTTTACCACATTTGAAGCACACTACAGGAGGTCCATAGCATGGTCGAGTACCATGGTACCTACCACACTTGCTACATTATTCTATAGTAAGCCGTAGCCCTCAATCATAATCCCTTTAGCTGGAGCTATGGTTGGATACATGGGAGGATTAATTGTCCTCTCTCGGATCTCCTCGATCCTCGGCCTCTTTCCAGAAAGTCTCTTGCTTCCCTTATAACTGAAACCTCTATCCAGTACTGGTCTCTTCTTATCTCTATCCCTCACTTAATCGACTTTTCCAAACTTTGAGGTTATTCTATCATTGTCTTGCTCACATATTACGCCCTGCGCACTACCCCCTCATAAGTCGATATATCCAAGGGAACCAATCTGGACCTGATGGTTAGTCTCAATCCATCTACAAACTTTCGGATCTTCTTAACCTCATTACCCATCGTATTAGGGTCATATCTACCCAGGGAGATAAAAGTCGTTTCATACTCATCCACCATCCTACTCCCTTGGGTCAGTCCTAAAAATGTCATCTTCCTCTTCTGTTGTGCGGTATCCAGAACATACTATCTCCGAAAGGCCTCCAAAAACACATCCCAGCTAATCTCTGTATGTCGGGCTCTCAAAATAGGCCAGGTGGATTTCCACCAATGTTCTACTGATCCCTTCAGCATGAATGCGGCAAATGCTACCATCTCGGTAGTAGTGCACTCGAAAAACCCATATAACTTTTTAATCTCATTTATCCAATCCTTTGTAGCTACTGGGTCCTTAAATCCACTGAAAGATGGCAGTCCAAACTTTTGGACCCGCCACAGTCTATCCATATCACATCCATAACCCCAGCCTCTACTGCCTTGTGGTGTAGCAACAGGTGTAGGCATATCCTGTGCGGGTAGGGGTGTAGGTGTATTTGTCGTCTGAGGTCTCTGGGCTGGCCGTGCCCATGCCTCAGGAGCTGTCGCCTGCTCGACATCACCCTGTGTAGCAGGACTCTGTCTGCCCCCAACTCCAAGCAATGGTTGAGTGACCAACTTCAAGATCATCTCAATGCTCCCCTTAATCCTTGCGAAGTGTGCCTCAGTACTCTCGGGTCTCTCCTCAGGACCCTGTGGAGCATGCTCAACCTCAGCCTCCACCTCAACCTCATCTTGAGTCTCGTGTGTTTCTGGCTCAACACTATCCCCAGGCCTACCTCTACGGACTCTAGCTTGCGCTCTCGTCCCTCTACCACGACTGGTATTAGGCATAATGCTCAATTCCCTACATTCACAGCAATTTCTTAGTCAACCCATTGACTCATACAAATTTGTATCTAAACAAGCAAAGTAACATAGGGATGTAATTTTCCAACTTATTAAGTATTTTAAACATCGACACACGTCAGACCAACTCGAGCTCTGATACCAACTTCTGTCACGACCCTCAACTTACTAAAAATCGTCACAAATTTTTCGTTTTTCATACATTATTTATTTTCGTCCTTACTTTACCTCGATCGTTATCAGCTACACTCTTAAACAGTTGGGCTGTGTGTCAATGTCTACCTCATCAACCATAATGATTTAATTTACATTTTTAATTTAGAAGTAAACACTTGTATAATAAATCAGAGTTGCTATGTTACATGTGTTTACATTGCTCTACTTCCCCAATGGTTACATACAAAATGCTACTGTGCTATAGAAAGTTTAGATACAAAAAATTACATCAGTATGTATACCTTACGTGATGGGATGCAGCGGATATCAAAATGAGACCTCCAGTCGCCCTCAGTCTATACTCAGAGCTCTGTAGAGAGGGGAAAATAAGGGGGTGAGCAAACCACACGCTCAGTAAGGCAATCATGCGAACAGGTAGATGCTGCACTATCTACGTGATCGTGATGCCATGCTCAAAACCATATAATTTCTCATTCACATCTCAAAAGCATTAGTTCATGCTTGTGTTAATGGCATGTAAAGCAAATCATGCTATTTGTTAGTGCACAAATCAAATTCAAAGCATGACATAAATCATCATGCATATTTCATAAATAAGGCATGGAAAACTCATCATGCGTAAGTGCACTTTAAAAGTCATTATCAACTTTCTCATCTTAGTAAAATCAACACTTGTCAAGACATCAGCCCCTCCCTCTGACTATCCTGACCCACAAAGCATTTCAAACATGGATTTATTCATAAGACAATAGACATGTGAGATAGGCAATATAATAAGGGAAATCTCCTCTAGGACTATGGTCATATCCTGTGATCCCAGGCTACACTGATCAGGTGTACGGGGTATCACCACTATCTGCTTCCACACGGGAGGTGGGTCAAGTCCAGCCCACTGGTCCATAGCAGATCTCAACATCGTCCGAAGATGGCATAACACAATCTTAACACGGTGCAACGTACTCCATGCTACCTGCACGGTACAACGTACTCCGTCGACCCATATCAACACATCATATCACACCACATCTCAAAACGCACGTGCGAGCCTATTTAATCGATACGACACCTAGTCTACCCGAAGCTCCTAGCACGGCTATCAACATGTCAAATTCTCAAAAATGCACGTACAAACCTATTTAATCGGTGCAACACCCAGTCTACCCGAAGCTCCTAGCATGGCAACAAGTATAGTGGGCATCTAATGCGAGCTATGCTCCAACACCATGCCAAAACTAGTATAAAGTCTGTACGAGCTCAATTCTAGCACAACATCATAGAAAACTAGTGCGAGCTACGCTCTAGCACTCATGCATATGAAAACACATCAAATCTCGTGCGAGTCATACTCTATCACGCTTTCATTCTCACGAAATCCATGTAGGTGGCTTAATTCTTTGCAAAACATGTTTATCAACCAAATCAAATCATTTTCTTTTGCAAATCATTTCAAATGTTAGCCATCCCACTAATCACTTGCTAAAAAGCAACAAAACAAGGTTTTCAATGCATCATGCTTTTGTTTTTCATGCACATTTCTCAAAACCCAACTCTCTGCCCTTCAATCACCTAATTTCATTTTCTAGTATCACATTCACTCTAGCAAAACATTAAGCGCCCAAATTGCTCACAGATATCTCTAAGAGTCCACACAATTCCCTTACCTCAATTTACTCGAGGAACGACTCTCTTCCTTTTCGTTTCTCACGTTCTTGGCTCAACTTGCTCCGGTGTATCCTCGGGAGCTGCAATTCATTCATCAAACGCTCGAGTTAATGTTGCTAACTCTCATTCAATTATGCATTTTACCCAATGCTTTAAATATTCATTTTACCCCTTTTGGGTAAATCTCACAATTTATTTCGTAACACCATCTTAATTTCATACCCACAACACCATTATCACCTTAAAATATCTCATTCATCATTAATACCTCTACATTTCACTTTCTCACACTAACCCATTTATAGGTTATAATCATTCTATTGCATTCTATATAGTTTCTACCATTAATAAGCACACCAATCAACTCCAAAATCAATAACTAAACAAATGTACTTAGATTGGTGCACTAGAAACTCACCTCTTTGGATTTCCTTCTCACTCCAAACGACAATGCTCCTTGTCCTCTAAATCTAACAAATGGGGGAAATGCCTTTAAGTTAGGTTGTTCTTCTCTTCGATGTGAACAACTTTACGTCTAATAGCCTTCCCTCAAATCTTCTTGAAAAATGTTGAATTTAGAGAGAGAAAACTAGGTTTTTGGTTGAAAATGGTAGAGTGAGATTATTTTCTCGAAATCTGCAGATTCAACTGCTCCTATTTATAGATTTAGCTTGATGAGATCGATCTGCCTTGGGTGGAGATCGATCTGGTCCTCTTAAAATCCCTCATTTTCACAACATTTGAAGGCAGAAGATCCAGGGGAGATCGATCTATTTCAACCCGAGAGCTAAGAAAATCGATCTGTTTGCCTTAAAATCGATCTTCTCATTACAGAATGTTTAGCAGATCGATCTGACCTCATTGAAGATCGATTTGTCCTATTCTTATTACTCGAATAAGAGCATTTTGGCTCTTCCAGATCAATCTCTCATCTTATGAGATCAATCTGGTCTTCATATTTCCAGATTTTGCTACAGTTTTCTACAAAAACTCATACCAAAACATCCTCAATCTGCTGCCATAGTCATTTCCTCATCCAATTACCTTCAAGACTTGAAAATGGCATCCATTCATACTTTATACATAATAAAACTTGTATGTACATCACAAATCTTATTACAAGTACATTATCATACTTATGAATTCATTTACATATATACAAGGTTAAACCTATACGGTGGCTCATATAAATCGTTTATAATCTGAGCATGAGGAAATAAAACTATGCCACATGTATATATATATATAGATATAGATATATATATATATATATATATATATATATATATCATGTATTGAAAATCATGTAAATAGGCATAAAACATGGAAAAATCAACATGTAAAACCATCTCATGCTCAGTCTCATTAAAACTCATCACAAAAGGGAAATTCATTTAAGAAACATCCTTTTTAAATTCATCTCTTTCTCAAACCACGTTAAAATCTCATCACAATCATTTCTCTATCACAAATATCATTATCGTTTCTCAATCGAAATCCCATAAGGCCCGACCCCTCCCTCGGGTCTATCTTGGACAATCATAATTACACTCATCTATAAAAACCATGAGGTACTATGTAATATCAGGTGAGACAGGTCACTATATCTCAATGGACTATGTTGACCAACTATGTCATAACTCATCTCAAACCACACGGATCCCGGTATGCGAGGTATTATGCTGGAACGAAGGTGGGTTAGTTCTCCGCCAGACTTTCTCATCAGCATCTCAACCACGCGGTACAACGTACTCCATGTGATGTACATGGTACAACGTACTCCGCGGACCCATATCATGGTTGGGGGTGCCAGTCGTAGGTCTTATCTACCTTATACCACGTGTAACCAATATAGTCTCAAGTGAACGTGGAGCTTCTCGTATCCAACAGAGCCTCCCTACCAACAGAGCCTCCCCACCCCTCTAGGGCTTAAGGATGTAGGCTTAAGGATCCTATCGTAGAAAGCCTCCCCACCGAACAAAGCCTCCCCACCCCCTCTGGGCTTGAGGATGTTGTGCTTGAGGGTCTTATTCTCTCCACGGCCCATACATACCATAATGTGAAAACCTGTGCGAGCTAAGCTCTAGCACGATACATGCATCATAGATAAATCTCCTCATATAAGTAACGCTCTAGTACGGTATTTATGCATAAATTTATGAGAAAACCACGTACGAGCATAGCTCCAGTACGGTTATATGCATAAGAAAACCACTCGAAATCCACGTACGAGCAAAAGCTCCAGTACGGTTTATGAAACATCATCCCAATTTCAAATCAAGGTGCGAGCTAAGCTCTAGCACGTTTCATACACATGAAAACACTGAAATCCAGTGCGAGCGATGCTCTAGCACGATTTAACTCATGTAAACACGTTAGCCGGCTCACATTCAACCAAAACAATCTCCAAACCATGTTTAGCACCTCCCATGTGCTATTTCACAAAAGCATTCAAACATTAGCCAGCCTATCCGTTAATTTGTTCAAAACAAAGTAATGTGTTTTCGTAAAACATCAAAACACGTGATTTATGCAATTATTAGCTTTAATATCCCTTTTTATAAAATCCACTTCAAAACCAAATCCCATACAAATACTTGCAGCTATTCACGCATATCAATAATCATTTTCTTAAACAATCATGCAATTTTCAACGCCCTATATTCACCCACGAGTTCAAAGTACGAGCAACTATATCTATATACTCACAGAATTCTCTTACCTGGAATCGCGTCGCATGATTTCACTTTCTTAGAGCTGCTTACTTCTGCGGTTCGATTCGTCTCCAACGAACTCTCCGGAACTACACAAAATCGTATATCGCACTAATTTAGTCTAATATAACACAACTCTTGTGTTTGCTATAGTCGATTTAACCTATAGCCTCCATTAACACTTATAAGGCTTAGTTTTATTGTTCTACTCATAACTCGAGTATATTGATTCTTTTAGGCCTATTGATTCATACTAAATCAATATTAAATTGATATTAAGCTCATAGTATTTATATTTCATCATTTACTTCACTATGACACTTTGTCAAACACCTTATATACTCATTTTCATAAATTGACTATCCTCAAAATGTGGCTTCATTTAACTATCTTAAAGCATTCCCATTACTTCAATAAAAACTTAATGTAATCTCATAAATCACCAACTCATCCAAATCACATTTTCTCACACTAGATTCATTCTATTTTCTAGGTCACACTAGTTTCATCACATCTTAGGTAGTTTCAATCATTAATACACCTCCCAATCAACTCACAATAGCAACTAAACAAACATATATTTGACTTGGTGTATTAGAAACTCACCTATTTGGATTTGTTTCTTGCTCCAAATGAAAATGCTCCTAGCTCCTTCAATCCAACAAATGGGGTGATGACTCCAAGCTATATTATTCTTCTCTTTGATATGAACAACTTTGTATCTAATAGCTTTCCCTCAAATCTTTAAGAAAATTGGTGGATTTAGGAGTGAGAAAGTTAGGTTTTAGATTGAAAATGGAGGAAATGGGGTTGTTTCCATGAATTGCAAATTTCAACAGCTCCCTTATATAGAAATGGCTTGATGAGATCGATCTGCATTGGGTGGAGATCGATCTGATCCTCTTAAATCCTTCAGTTTCTCGATATTTTTCAAGCATGAGATCAATATGTTGAATGTATGAGATCGATCTGGCTTCAATGAAATGAGATTGATCTGCTCAATGGAACAGGATCGATTTGTCTCAGGTCAAGAGCTAAGGAGATCGATTTGGCATTTAAGGGAGATCGATCTGCTCCAACCCGAGAGCTAAGGAGATCGATCTGCATTGTGTAAGAGATCGATCTGCCTCTTCCAACATGCTTGATTCAGCATTTTTCAGGCCATGAGATCGATCTCTCCTTGCTTGGGATCGATCTAGCCTTCATCCATCTTCATTTTTCTGATCTGATATCGACTCGTAACCCAACCAGTAAAAGTGTGGGTCGTTACACTATTATATACCTTGTCAGCTGAGGCAGAAACATTGTTAACTATTATATACCCTGTTTGCAAGGGCCGAAACATTACTAACTATTATATCTCGTCAGTAAACGCTGAAACATTGTTAACTATTATATATCTAATTGGCATAGGCCGAAACATTGCTAACTATTATATCCTGTTAGCAAAGGCCGAAACATTACTAACTATTATATACCCCGTTAGCAAGGGTCGAAAATGGTCATGGCTAACTATTATCGCTTATCAGCTAAGACAACATTTAGCTGTAAAAGCTATCAAAATGCACGTTTTGAAATCAGTTCTAAACACAATGTGGATAAAAGCAAAGTTAGCTTAAATCCAAAACATAGGTACATATGTCTCATATACTTTCAAAACATGTCATAAGTGAGATTTTTAAAGTTTCTTTAATGCAGGTATAAACTAATGCGAGTTTTCTAAACCCCACAAAATCATATTATGTATCGAGATGCAAAGGTAATGCAAAACAAGATTCATATAAGAACATATCCTTTTCGATAATATTATTGCCGATATTTTTACATACTTATAACACTTAGGATCATTGAACATCATTTAATTCTTGCTTTAGGACCCGATTTAATCCGTTCGATGCTACCTTGCATTAAAAGAATTAATTTATACCATAAGGTGCTACCTTGCACCCTAAGGATCATTTATCCATTCGATATTCTTATCCAAATCAATCAACATTTTCATAAATCGAAACTTCAATTGTTTCGTCAATCACTCGTACCTATCACACATAGTCCTTGAACATTCATCAATTTATGTTCTAGGACTCATTTTATTCCATATGATGATAACACGCATCTATGGAATTAACTTATACCTCAAGGTGCTACTTCGCTCCTCAATGATCACTTATCGATTTCATATTCTTATCGATAATCCAATCACATGTTCTTACCACACTTATAATCCTCAAACATGCTTTAATTTATGTTCGAGGACCCAAACTTACTCTATATGATGCTACCTTGCATCTATAGAGTTAACTTAGAATCTTTCTAATTCTAGAATTATCCGTATGATGCTTCTTTGCATCCTAAAAGGGAACTACTAACCCGATATTTGTTCACAATTATTTATTATCACTCTATAATTTATCAATAATTCATTTGATCCGATTTAAGTATGAAATCCTTAAATTTTTTTGAATATTTGCCTTCATAATTAAATTCATTAGCAAATTTCAGATTTCATACTTAAATTCACTATTTACGAATTTCATTTGTAGCTTATGCAATTTAATTACATAACGTGCTACCTTATATGGCAGTCAATTCTTCGTTTTCATATTTAAATTCATTAATTATGAATTTAATCATAGTTCATGCAATTTAATTAAATAAAATGTTATAGCTACTGTAGCAAGTAAGATTTACTTGCCTCGTATGTTAATACAAGTTGTATCAAATGAGGTTCACTTACCCTAAATACTGTGATGGCACGCAAATCGATGTTTGGTCGAGTTATCATTCGTCGTCTATTATCGTGTTGCATGTTTATATATTTAAATTGGGTTAGTTTCAAATACAAATTCAAATAAAATTTTGAAAACTTAAAACAGTCAAATCCGATCTTTTACCAGTTTATCCTTAAATTGAAGCACTCGAATTTTTTCTCTTTTTTTTTTTCTGGCTGAACCAGTTTAGACCGATTCAACCCATTTCTCTTCAGCTGAACCGGTTCAGCCTCTGCTTTGGACGATCTGGGCCTCACCGATCGATTTTCGGCTCCATCTTTTGCTAGCGACGTTGCACAATGAAGGAAGGCTTCAGTTGGCTGGCTTAGGGAGATCGACGACAAAGACCTTCTGTTTCTCTTTCTTCTCTCGTTCGCCTCGCCCTCTCTAATTTGCTTGTTACCGATGAAGTATAGCTCATGGCGGCGCATGAGCAACACCACGGTGTCGGTCTTCCTTTGGTATGCTCCCTACGCCCCTCCGTACGTCACTCAGAATCTCCTTAGCTCTTTTTATCATTACTCTCCTTTGTTTACAACAAAAGAGAGAAATGAGAAGGGTCGAGTTCTCCTGACTCCCTTCCTTTTTTTAATATATATATATTAATATAAAATAATATATATTATATTATTATAATATATTATATAGATAAATATTATATATTATATATTATTTATTATTTATCTATTTCTATATATATATATTTATTTATTTATTTAATGTATTTGAAAAAAATATATTATCTCGTATTCTCGAGATAAATTTTCAAATTGAAAAATTTCGAATTATCACATTAGGGTGGCGGAGCATGGCGTGAGCCGTGGGCATCGTGGTTGTCGCCTATTGGGCGGAAGCTACGTTGTTGAGGCGTTGTCTCAACACCACGTTGTGCATCTGACTGTAGTCTGATTTGGGACAAAAGAGTAACATCGCTGCCTTGGGAGAAACAGAGGGCAAAAGACGAGAATGTGAGGTGGGGAGTGAGGACTGTGAAGTGTGAATGTGTGAGAGTGAAACTAAGTGATGAATGGCATGTTGGATTGGGCTGGCCGGTTGGGATATTTGGGTGGGTATTAGGTTTTTTTTTTTTTTTACTAAATGTATCATGTTATAACGTGAAATTAAATTTGGAATTGAATTATTAATGTATTTTTTAGTAGAATTTTTAATGTAATTGAATATATATATATATATATATATATATATATATTCAAGAGAAAAATAATGACATAATAAATTTAGATTTAAAAAAAGATTTGACAAAATTTTGATGAATTTTTTTTAATAATTTAGATAAAAAATTATTAGTGTTAAACAATTAATACATTGATTCTTATTAATACATAATTATTTATCTTTATTTTCAACCTTTATTATTTTTCAATTATCATGAGTAGTTTTCTATGTATGAATGCTTTATTATGATTCAAAAATTATGAATATATTTTTGAATAATTTTTTAACGTAAATAATAGACTTAAAACATCATAAATTACTTTAAAAATTATAAAATAAGATTTTTTGTGATTATAATTATAATAATTACATTTTATACAAAATTTGTGCGAAATTAAAAAAATTCACGACTGCGATGACTGTAATGACTCGCAATAATCTCCGTTATATCTGAAACCGTGATAAACGCAACGCGATCGAAAACGTGATCGCGACCATAATTTAAATCTTTACTCACAACAAAATAATAACACACGATAAGAGCTAAATCTTACATTGACTTAACCAAATTCATAACTACTTTAAATAACGGTTTATATTTAATGTACTATCATTATATATTATATCATTAAATCATATCATAACATCTCTTTAATTAATAAATTTAAAAATATTTATATTTATTTTAAAATTTATAAATTAATAAAGTGACATATTATGATTTATTAACCCTTGATTTATATACTAACATTGCCTCGTATATAAATCCTCCAAACGATATTACTGTTTTCAACTAGAAATGATAAAAGATAACATATGGTACTATATTTTTCCGAAACTGCTCTTTTTGGAAAATAAAACAATGTATTTCATGTCAAGTCAATAAATTTAAACGTGAAGTTTAACTTTTCTTTCGGAAATCTAAAGTATAAGAATATAACATATTGAATTTTAAAAAGGTTTCGACATTAATGATGGTCCGTTCGACATAAGATTCAGCAGCCCATACGGTAAAACCCAATTAAAATATAGTAAACGAACTTCACTTCTGGCCCATAATCCTCTCCCCGCCTCAGTTTTATGTATATAAAAAGGTTGAAGTAGGAGTTATTTAAATTCGATTACTATTTAAAAAATATTATAATTTATTTTTAATCATTCCATCAAAAAGAAGATGTTCACTCTCATAATTTTTTTTTTGTCAAACAGAAAAAATAACTTTTTCGATATTTGATGATCAAATTTCAGTACTCTCTCAACAAATCACACCCAAAAACTCAATTAATACGATGAATATAATTCTTTTTATTAATCCAGTACATCAAAGTTGTTGAACTTGAGTCTTGCAACAATAAAAACTAAAAACAACAAATATAGTATTTCATATTAAAAAAAAAAAAAACAGGAAGTTTGCAACATGTTCCTGATATGGGAACAGTTACGGGATGTTATTGAATTTTCAGAACTGGGTCACAGGAGTATTAGCAGCAGTAGTAGTAGTCCGATAAGGCTAAGAAGCCTAGGGGTGGGGGTCCATCCGACCATCCTATAGGCCCGAAGGCAAGAAAAAGGGCCTAAATTAAGCAAAAAGTGCTCTACTTTTTTCAGTTAAGTAGCCAAAGACTTTCAGATCCTTAGGCTGGGGGTAGGGGAAGGGCGTAGGGGGCCCATAGTTTTCTTCTGCAACGCTTTGCCCATCACCATCACCTGTAAAAGGCGTGCAATTATAGCAATATATTATATATCTATGGCTGTTGCTCAGCCTATTCACTTAGGAGGGGACCATTCTGTTTGACAAAGACAAGCCCAGAAATAATTTGTCACCATTTTCCTTTTTTGTTTTGTTTGTTTTATTCTGGTCCAATCTTGTTTTATTTGTATACCGATCTGATTCAGAGGGAAGACGTGATTTGTGAAAACAGTTAATTTAAATCTTAACACTACTCTTCTCCTCTGAGTTTTCACTTTGATTCTGGTTTCCACTCCAGAATTCTCAAAAACATGTGTTTGATTTTATGGGAAAATCAAAATATTATTCGTCTCACATATTTTTCAAGCATAATCTAATAATAATAGAAAAAAAACTTATAATCTAATGATTGGTACAATCTTTTTATTCAAAATAGGATTTGCCTTGTTACAAGATTTTAAATCAAAATAAATATTTTTTAAAAAAATTTTAAATATTTATATTTGATGCATTAATATTTTGATATATATTTGATATATATTACTAAATTATACTATATAATTTATTAATTCATAAATTTTAAAATAAAAAATTTCTAGATAAATATTATTAATAAATTGAAGTGTCATAATATGGTAATGTACCATTTCTATAAACTTACAACGCAATATAAATTCAATTTTTAAACTTTAATTGTAAAATAATGACAAAAAGTAATGCATCATTAAAGAAAAAAATAAATAAACGTTAATTAAAAAGAAAAGGAGACCGAATTTGAAGTTAAGCCCAAAATATAGCTGTGCAGGCAGTCCAAGATGGTGGGTTCATGGCAAGCCTATGGCCTATAGAGGGCAGAGGCCTTATGGAAAGTGACAATACCTCTCTAAGGAATTTGCTAATTCTATAACATGTTATTAACCGAAAAACTGGAAGTTTCATAAACTCAGGTGTCTAGCAGTAACTTTCTAGAAACTTTGTAACACGTTTCAAAATACCATTTGCTTAATTGATATATAATAAAAAGAATTGTTATTTAAAAAATAAATAAATTAAAAAAATGGGGAAGTAAAAAAAAAAATTAAATAATAGTAAAAAAAAAATTAAATAATAGAAATATCAGAAACAGAACAAGTGGGATGAAAACGCGGAACGAGAGTTTCTTTTTTGTTGGAGTTGAACCCTTTTTTCATCTTTAAAAAAAAAAACAAAAAATACCATAATTCCCAGATCTGGAAAGACCGTCCGTGACTCACCCACTGCTCCATGGACCCATACAAACTGACACGTCTCATGCTATCACCCTACTGTCACTGACGATTTTCCTAGGCTGCCCTTTTTGCAATTTTGCACCAAAATCCGATACTAACACTCTTATTCTTAATGTATATCACCAAACTCGCCCTATTACCACGCGCCCAATTTTTTTCAATAATTAGTGTTTTAAAAAATTGTAATGCCTAATAATGAAATTAAAGAGGCAATAAAATTTAATTTTAATGAAATTAAAAATAATAAAAAATAATAAAAATAAATTTTTTAAAAAATAAAATATTAAAAATAAGAAGGTAAAATTGCTTCTTATTATTTTGTCCGTTAGTGAGTGAAGCTCACTGTATGAAGCTTACCGCAACAGCTTGCCGTCAGCTTTAAATTCACCTTAGATCGTTCAAAAAACTGGTATTCATTAAATTATTTATTTAGTAGTATTATATTTTTTTATGTAAAAATGACTAAAGTAAAGGAATTGGAAGTAGTGTAATTTTGAATTTTAAATATATCAAAATTTATTATCTGAGTTTATTTTTTCTCAAGTTAAAAGTAGTAAGATGTGTTTTGGAAAAACAAATAACATTAATTATTTACAAAATAAGTTATCACAGTAACTAAACAATTATTAATTTCATTCTTATAACATGGAGCGATAACAGTTAAAATATAATTTGTTCGTCCAAAATTATGTAAAAATTAAAGAAAAGCAATACATTGTTGTCCTATTTTATTCTTATCTTTACTTGATTTTTATAGAAATTAAACAAAATATTTCAATAAAATTTAAAATTTAATATATATTTTACTCTATTATATCAATACTTTGAAAATTAATAAACCAATACTTGTAGAATAGTCGCATGATTTAATTTTTATGTAAAATTGGCCAACTGACTAGTTAACAGTATATATTAAGAGAAAAAGTATTCAATAAATCGCTGGAGAAATTTAAACATTTTGCAAACGAAATTAATATAATAATATATATTTTTTAAAATATTAAAAATTATAAATAAATAAAATAATTATGTGTTATCATTATTATTTTACTTATATAATTTTTAAAATTTTATTTTAAATTATTAAAAAAATTGTGATATTTAAATTTAAATTCGAAATTAAATAAGTTTATTTCCTAATTTTTAATTATAAAAAAATAATTATTTTTGTATAATTGAAAAAAATAATTGTTCATGTATGAGTAGAAAGCAAAAAGCGCGTGGAAGTAGTTGTAGGAAGGAAGCGAAAAGAAAACAAAAAGTACGGTAAAAGACAGAGAGAGATGTCAGTCGCGGGTTTTATGAGCCGGTGGTCATGAGCGCAGGGCTCGAGGCAAAACCAGCACCTTCTTGGATATATTTGATATTTTATTTCATAATAATAAAAAAAAAAACAAACCATACACTGACTAACCTTGGTATGTGCACCCTACAACCCTACTCTATACCTTGCCTGCCTCCTAAGTTTCAAGTAGATCTGCGCTGTCATACAATATCATCACGGCTTTACTTTTCACGCCATTTTCAATGTAACACGTGTCTTACACACCATCCCCAAGGCCAAAACACTACAAAAACAACTGTGCGTGGAATTCACTGGAAAGAGCGAAGGGGTTGGGGGTGGAAGGGAATAATGCAGTGAGAGAGAGAAAGTGATTGAGGCAGGGAGTCTCTGAGAGCGCCGCTTTCTTTTATGGAAGAAAAAGGTTGGGTTGCAGCAGCCTGCAATTGAAACTGTGCCTTCTGGGAGAAAATAGAGAGAGGGAGAGAGAGAGAGGGGGGGCTTGTATATTGTATTGTCTGTCTCCACTTTCTCGCTCCGTTTACTTTGTTTTCTAAATTCCACCGCTGCTTCTTTCCTTCCTCGGCCTCGGTAAACTCATCATTAATTAAGCCTGCGACCTGCCCCCTTTGCCTTTGCTAATGTTATAGAATTACAGGTCACTCTTAATTCTTATTTTAACAGATTATTATTAATTTTCTTAAAATATAATTTTAATAAGAATAAATTTTTCTCTATCTATTCCGAAATCCAATTTCTAAAACAAACCCTCCCCGCCCGCCCGCCCGCATCTTCTTTCTCTCTCTTGGTCAAGGACTTCTCAAGTAGCCCAGTGCGATGGCCCAGCCCTGCCCAGATCGATTTAATTGAACAAATTCAAACTCCAAGAATGAATTTTATAATTCGTTTTGAGAAAGACCCAAACCGGTTACCCTACAGAACAGTATAGCCCATAATGGGCTCATTCCAGCCCAACATGATACAATCCGTTTAGATTTAATTTGATCCGACCCGAATTCTTAATATTTAAGAGAGAGTAAGTTGGAAATTTTTATTTTAGCTCTTGTTCTTCAGTTTTAAATAATGAAAGTTTAATATCAGCGCGGTGTTCCAGTCAGTAAAATTGTTCTTTTTTTTAGTCAATAAAACTATCAGCATCGTTAAAAATTCAATTCTGTTAATTATGATAAAAATCGTCAACTACTATATTTAATATAAAAATGTTATTACAAATAATAACTTTTTAAAAATACCTCTTTTATTCTTTCTAATGGTGACAAGATCTAAAACTGTGGATTATCATGGCATTGCACGCTTTCACCGCCTCCCTTATCTTCCTTGCCGCTTGCTGTAACGAAGCAAATCATCATCATCATCATTATTAAACAAGTGTGATGCATTAAAATATATTAATTAAATAATAAATTTATTGATAATATATTTTTTGAAATTTTATAATATAAATTATTATATTTATAAAAAAATAATATTTTTATATTTAGTATTTTTTATTTTTTATTTGTATATTACAATAAAACAATATAAAAAATCATATATTTGATAAAATTATATAAAATTTATAAAAATTATATCAAAATTATATTGTAATTTATTAAAAAACAATAGTATATAAAGAAAATTTAATTCATCTTTAATTCACAGAAATTGAAATTTTTTGTATATTAAAATCAATTTCGTGTATAATTTTTTTTTAAATAGTAATTTTGCAACGAATTCTTGTTAAACTGAAGAGATAGTAAATAATTCTTACATATTCCTTGTTATCGTTAAATTATGTATTACGTTACTTGATGATCCAATATTCTGTATATAGGATAAAAGACATAGATAAAATACTAATTTGCAATTTGATTAAATTAAGTTTCAGTTATAACGTATGTTATATAAAGATATAACAAAGATAATTATATTGTATAAATTATACAAGCCTATTCTAATAATTTTCGACATTCAAGTTTAAGATCAAAGTTATACATCTTAGACATAAAATGTTTAGTTCTTTTTCTTTCAATATTATAATTTGTTACTCTTGTTTTGAATACAAAAATTTAACCTATGATATCTTCAAATATCTCTCGAATTTTATAATCTCTATTTTTCAAAAAATCATGATCATACACATATCATTAAATTAAATTGAATATTGGACAATATTAGAATAATTGTTAACTAATCAATATTATATATATATATATATATAAAACAATACACTAATAAATGAATGATTACAAGCAATTTATTATATAACAACAATGGAAAAATTAAAAAGTTCAATATACATAGATATTGATGTTATTATTAAGACAATTTACAAAATTTAATTGGTAAAAACTATAGATATAAATATTATATTTTGTGATATTAATGTGAAAAAAATTATTACATGTTATGTATTAATTAAAATTTTTAAAAAATGAAAAAATGATGTTATCGTTTAGAAAATTAAAAACAATTAGCTGATAATCTAATAATACGTAACATGTTCTTATATTAACATTGCATGGTCTATTACATTTGTAAATCCTCGAAATTTTCCTGTAAATTTGTTCGTAAAAACGTACAAATGGAAATAAAAATATACGTCTGATATAAAATAAAACAAATAGATAAATAAATAAATAAATAAATATAAATATATATAGTATATACATATAAATATATATAGCATATAAAATAATATTAATTGTCATAATAAAAAAATAAATAAAAGAAAATAGAAATAAAAATAAAAATAAAATAAAAATTTTAAAAAATGTTGCGCGATATCGCGTGACACTGAAAATGGGTTCAGGGAAGGGAATCAAAATTTCCCTTCCCCTATCGAGAGAGGTAGTGGTAGGGAGAAGCAGAGGCCCCGACGAGGAGACCCGGTGAAGGGAGAAGAAGCCACCGACGTCGGCCAGCCAAAATTCGGTGGTAAGCAGTGGCGGTAAAAAAAAAAGAGAGAAAAGAGAAGAAGAAAGAGAAACTGAGAGGAAAGGAGAGAAAATGGAGGAGAGAGAGGCGAACGGAGGCCAGAGGAAGGGGGAACGCCTTGCCACCGGCCAGAGAGGGCGACAACGGCGCCGATCCAGGTGCGAATCGATGAGAAACGGCGTCGATCGGGAGAGGGAAAAAACGGCAGCAAGGTCGAAGGGAAAAGAGGTCGGACCGGTCACTTTTCGGCCAGTCTTGGCGAAACCGACACCAGATCCATGCACTGGATGACCCCGCGGACCTGTCGGAGGAGGAAACCTATAAAGAACCGACCGGCGAACCTCCGAACGGCGTAGGAGAGAACCGAACCTGACTGAACCGGGCTAAACCGATTCGAACCGAAAAATTTCGGGGATACTTCGGTTTAACGGTAGACTGGTAAGGGGTTGAAATTGACCGTTTAAATTTAAAGAAAAATTATTTAAATTTATATATGAACGAAATTGACCCGATTTGAAAATATGTGTGTAGCATGACAATGAGCGATGAAGAGAGAATGATATAGTCTCTATTTATGTGTTATTATGAAATCTTGGGTAAACGAATCTCACTTGCTACCACTTATAATTATACGAGTTAGAAATTAATTGCATAATTTTCAAATTAATTTCGTATAAATTGCGTTATAATTGGAATTGAAAAATCGACTATCGCAAACGATATTATGAACTATCCAAAGAAATTAGAAAAATGTTTAAAATGACGTGATGGTGATAGTAGGCCATGTAATCAGCTAAACGTCTATAATGGGCCCAACTTGTGTAACAATCGGCCTAAACTCGTTAATGACCTAATGGACGACCCATAAATTGTAATTGAGCCGAAATAGTTAAATGGATTTTAAGGATTGAATAAGGGAGTTGAAACGGGCTTAGGATAGAGGTAGGCTCATTAAGAGACTATAAGGCCCAATAAAAATAATTGGGTCCAAAATTTTATCTGAAGTGAAATTACACTGCGTACGTGTCTATAAGAAATAATGATAAGCGATTTGTGATTAATTACAGCTCCAGAGGACCGAATTAGGAGCAAATTAGACTGAGCGAAATCCCAGCATTTGAAAAAGTTAGAGTACAGGGAAATTGAGGTAAGGGGTATAATTTAATTTAGTTCTAATAAATGAATACTCATTGCATTGATAAAAAGATATTGATGAAGCAATGTTATGTTTTGAAATGATTTATGATTGTTTGCATTGATAAAAAGATCTTGATGAAGCAATGTTATGTTTTGAAATGATTTATGATTGTTTTCATATGTATGGAACAATTTACGAAACATCATTTTGTTTTATGTAATGTTCACCAAATACATTTATGTTTATGAAATGAATTTCTTGAAGTATGAAAATGCATGAAAGTTTTATGATGGTTTTGAAAACCTATAGTCATGCTTTGAAAGGAACTTCTGACTTTTTCAAAAGTATTTAAGGAAAGGGAAAAGAATTTTTGAGACTATAGGCTTCATGCATGGCTACTTCTCGTAGTGTTTCAGCTCCACCACTTGAGTGCCGGTACGTAGGGCCCATGTAGCACTTGACTTTACCGTGTGGTAGTTGACTTACTACTCGTGGTTTATGATGATGATTTCTGGTAGTATCTCGTGCCCGCGCAGCACGTATGTGTCACGACCCTCAACTTACCAAAATACGTACAAATTTTTCGCCTTTCATACATCATTTATTATCCGTCTTTACCCCAATCGTGAACAGCTACCCTCTTCAATAGTTGAGCCGTGTGTCCACGTCTAACTCACTCCACCATACCAATTCAATTTGCATATTATTTATAAGTAAACACTTGTATAAATAAATTAGAGTCGTTTACATGTGTTTACATCGTTTTACATCCCAAATAGTTACATACAAAATGCTACTGTGCTACCGTAAGTTTAGATACAAAATTACAACAGTGTGCATACTTTACGCGATGGGATGCAACAGATACCAAAAGGAAACGCCTCCAGTCACGCTTAATCTATACTCAACACTCTGTAGAGAGGGAGAAAATAAGGGGGGTGAGCAAACCACACGCCCAGTAAGGCAATCATACGAACAGGTAGATATTGCACTATCTACGTGATCGTTATGCCATGCTCAAATCATACTTTTCATAGTTTCTCAAAATATGAGTTCATGTTTGTGCTAATGGTGTGTAAAGCATTCATGCTATTAAAATCCAGTGCATAATTCATTTCAAAGCATGATATAAATCATCATGCATATTTCACGATAAAAGCATGACATTAACTATCATTCATTTTTCACAATAAAGCATGACAATAATCATTATGCATCAGTGCACTTTAAAAACCATTAACAAAATAATCCAACACTTGTCAGGTCTCAGCCCCTCCCTCGGACTGTCCTGACCCACAAATCATTTCAAATTTGGATTTATTCATAAAACAATAGACATGCGAGATAGACAATTCAATAAAAGGTAATAACCTCTAGGACTATGGCCATATCCTGTGATACCGGCTACACGGATCAGGTGTACAGGATATCACCACTATCTGCTTCCACACGGGAGGTGGGTCAAATCCTGCCCATCGGTCCATAGCAGATCTTGTTCGAAGACGGCATATCACATCTCAACACGATACAATGTACTCCATGCTACCTGCACGGTACAACGTACTCCGTGGAGCCACATCAACATATCATATCACGCCACATCTCAAACACACGTGTGAGCCTATTTAATCGATATGAACTCTTGTCTACCTGAAGCTCCTAACACGGCAACAACATGTCAAAATATCACAAATGCACGTGCGAGCCTATTTAATCGGTGTGACACCCAGTCTACCCGAAGCTCCAAGCACGACAACAAATAAGGTGGGCATCTAGTGCGAGCTAAGCTCTAATCACCATGCCAAAACCAGTATGAAATCCATGTGAAAACTAGTGCGAGCTAAGATCTAGCACTCATGTGTATAAAACACGTCAAATCTCGTGCGAGTCATACTCTAGCATGCTTTCATTCTCACGAAAACAATGTAGGTGACTCATTTCTTTGCAAAGTGTGGTTAACAAACCAAAACAACTCATTTCTTTTGCAATTCATTTCAAATGCTAGCCAACCTACCAATCACTTGCTAAAAAGCAATAAAACATGATTTTCCAAAGCATTATGCTCTTATTTTCATGCACATTTCTCAAACACCTAACTTTTGCCCTTCAATCACCCAATTTCATTTCCTAACATCTCATGCATTCTAGCAAAGCATTTAAGCGCCCAAATTGCGCACAGATATCTCTAAGATTCCACACAATTCCCTTACCTCAATTTACTTAAGTGCAACTCTCTTTTCCTCTTAGCTTCTTGCGCTCTTAGCTCACCTTGTTCCGGTGTATCATCGGAAGCTGCGATTCAAATCATCCAAACCACTTGAGTTAAAGTTGTTAACTCACATTGGACCTCATTAGTCAATATAACTCATCTTTGCATTTACCAATGCCTTAATCCACATTTTTCCCCTTTTTGGTAAATCTCACAATTTATTCACTAACAACACCTTAAAATCATACCACAACACCATCATTAACTTCAATATATCCCATTCATCATTTATATCAAAACATTTCACTTTCTCACACTAGACCATTTCTAGGTCATGGTGGATTCATTACTTCCTAGCTTGATTTCCTCTTTGCTCCAATGGAAATGCACCTTTGATCCTTCAATATAACAAGTGGGGAAATGCCTCCAAACTATGTTGTTCATCTCTTTGATGTGAACAACTTTGTTTTTAATAGCTTTCCCTCAAATCTTACTGAAAATGTGTGGATTTAGGAGTGAGAAAGCTAGGTTTTAGGTTGGAAATGGGAAAGATTGATTTTAGTCTCGAAAATGCATATCCAACTGCTCCATATTTATAGATTCAGCTTGATTAGATCGATCTACCTTGGGTGGAGATTTATCTGATCCTCTTAAAATCCCTATTTTCCAAGACATTTTGAAGGCAGGAGATCGATCTGTCAAGTAAGGGAGATCGATCTTACTTCAAAAAGAGAGTCAAGGAGATCGATCTGGTCTTAGGGGGGATCAATCTGCTTCCAACCCAAGAGCTAAGGAGATCGATCTGTTCTATTAAGGATCGATCTGCTTTTTTTACAGAATGTGTTAGGGGATCGATCTGGCTCTCTTGGGGATTGATCTGTCCTGTTCCATAGCTCAAAATAAGAGTATTTTGGCTGTTTCAGATCGATCTCTCATCATATGGGATCGATCTGACCTTCATATTTCTTTTTTTTTGTAGTTTTTCTGCAACTTCTCACACCAAAACAACTTAAATTTATTGTCATAGTTATTTTCTCATCCAATCATCTTTGAGACTTGAAAATGACATCCATTCATACCTTATACCTATTGAAACTTGTGTGGAATCTTTGTATAACCAAAGTATATGGTATACACCAAATGAAAGTGCACAACTCATGCACATTTTCCTTCTCTTTTACCACACTACCCATTTTCCATTTTACTCCCATTTTTCACATGTTTAAGTTCATATCTTCATATTCATATGTAATGTAACTTGTATGTACAATCACAACTCTTATTGCAAGTGTGTACATTAACTTATGGACTTACATCACATATACTTCACTTATGAATTCATAGTATAACTCCATTTACTTTTCTATGTACATATTACAATTATACATATTCTCACAGTATATATGTTTCCCGCATGGTGAGTGCCATTGGTGCCCGTGCCCTAGCTATGTGCTAGTATATGATAAGAATGAGAAGATACTACCCATGTTTATGATTATGGTTGTTGTACAACCCTGATCCAGTCTACAGCCCCCTTAACATGACCATAGGTATGATTGACTCTCTACGGAGAATGACACGTATCGCATGACTTAGTTATAGCCTAGTCTCCATGATTATGATTGTGATTATGAATATGTTTATGATGATGATGATGATGGTGATGATGATGAATGACTATGTTTTTATGAGATTTTGACGAAATATTTACGAACAATTATGATTTATGACGAAATGTTTAAGAATGATTATGTTTTATGAAACATTTACGAATGACGATGATTTTATGAAATCATCCATGAATGATGAAAATTTTATGAAGTATTTAAGCATGTATTTGATTTAAAGAAACTCATACTTCATAATTTCTTATGATGACTATGCATGAAATGAAAGTTTACATATCTTCTAAATATTAGCTTCTAAAAGAAACTTATGATCAGTTTTTCTGAAGCAAAGTTCGTTTCATGAATGATTTCTTGCATGCTTTTACATATCAGGACTACTTTAAATGTATTTTCTTTCTGGACTTTTTTCCCGAAAGCTTACCCCTTCACCTCTCAGATGTGTTGCAGTGAAACTACAATTGATAATTGCTGTGTAGACGATGTAGGCTGGTGGATACGAGTTTCCCCAGGCTACCTTTTGTACATGCGTAAGGTATACATTTATATCTCTTTACCATACCGTTAGTATGTACAGATATCTATTGAAAGTAATGTGTCGGGATGTAATCTTTATAAGGATAAATAAAATGAAATATTTTTAAGGATTAATTTGTGGGAGTAACTAGACGTGTTTTGGAATATGTAGAATGATTTGATGATACGACTTGGAAAACATGTATGATATTTGTGGATATCTAAGATTGTTAAAAAGATATGGTTTGCAGGTGGGTAGGCTTATACATAAGCCGTTATGTTGTCAAAATTTCTACCGGCCATATAAATCTAAGTGTGAAACTTAATTATAATTATAGATAAAGAAGTCAGAAAATGAATTGACACTAAACATGAATACAGCCTAAGTGAATAAAGGATTAAGTTGCAAGCTGGAGTTTCAAAAAAAAAAAATTTTCCTTTGAATTTTTATAGGTCACGAGTCGTTATAATTTAAGGTGATATCAGAGCGAAGGTTGTCTAGTACTGTCAGTGTCAATAATAAGGATAAGATTACATCCTGAATGTCTGTGCTTATCTGGTTGTAGACTAAGTATACCTAATGAAGTTAGGACTTAATGTTTGGTTTACGTAAGGAATTATATCACGGACTAGATGCCGTATAGCTAGGCCTGAGAATCAGGTAGAGTTGTCATATGAGACTTATAAATGATACTAAGATTGAAACTGATGTTAAACGTGCTTCATCAGGTCTTGTGGAAAGGACAGATGGTATTGAGATAACTTTGCTAAGATTGAGCGGAGTATTGAACATACTATGAAAAAATTAAGACATAGGTTATATTAGGTGATGGGGTAGACGGAAGAATAGATAGGCGGATTACTCCCGATACGCCCGCACAACCTGTAGAGATGTTTCAGAACTACAAATATGCCTGCTCCTATAGCTCCACAGCAGAATGATGATGACTTGGGTTACGACTAGGAGCTACACGAGATGAGGCAGTTTCAGAATGTAGACCGCCATTGTTAAATGGGATAAAGGACCTAGTAGTTATAAAGAACTGAATGAATGAGATTAAAAAAACTACAAATGGAATTTATGGGTCTAGCACAAGGAAATCGATCTGTCAAGGAGTGTGAATTATGATTTGTATCACTGGAAAGATATGACCCAACGTTATGAATAGTGAAGTTAAGAAATGTCTGTAAGTTCACTAACAAATGGAGACCGAGCTGGTTCAGAGGATAGTATGCTATTACATATTGGATTTAAGAATCCAATTATAATGGAAAACTGGAAAATTAAATTGGAAAACTTGCATGGATTCTTAGAGTATGACTGTGAGCTTAATAGACTGGGGGGCAGTTTTAAGAGTTTAAGCCTTCATTTTTCAACAAGGTTAACAAATTCATTGATTCAGAGTGTTGAATGAATGAGATAGAAAAACTTGATGATTTTAGAAGTAACTCTACCGAGAAAATTGCTTATGCAACTTTTGTGTTAAAAGATTGGAGAAGCTAGACGGATTTTCAGACTGTGCTACTATAAAGAAAGTAGCCTTTGTAGCATCAGTATTGAAATGGAAAGTCAAAATCGAAGGGAAGTTCCCCAATTTAATCCAAGAGCTGACACCAAAAAAGTACATGGGATATGTTTCTGAAGGCCATTAGACGACAACACATTCCGAATGAAACAATGTGGCAATTATGGATGAAATGATTGCAATCGGACATAAAGTAACAAGTCTATGGAAGATTATGAAATTAAATTGATAGCTTGGGAAGAAGAATAATTCGGATAAGTAGGGATGTGAAATGGAGGAAGTCCAAAAAACTCATGGGATGTACTGAGATCCTTGGTCGAGTTGAGTTAGCTTCACTAGATGTAATTTTGAAGGAGCAGTGCGCAAGCTGCAACTATGAGAATATGAGATATACTCTCGAGGTTACTAAGAAAATGACAAGGTAAAGAGAGTGACAGAAAAGTGATGTACTAAGGAAGCAGTGAGAGTGATAGAGAAAGTCACTGTAACTGAAAAGATGAATCACATAACTAAAAGTAGAAGTGAATGTTACACTACTTATGTGATCGATAAAGTTAGGGCGTGTTCGAATTAAAAAGGACACCCCAGTGGACAGAGTTTTTCGACACATATTCGAATGATATATCAAAATTACCACTCAATTAGAAGATGAAGTTTGAAATTGATTTAGCAGTGGTATCGAATTAATTATTCAGACCACTGTACGTAGTGGCTTTGATTGAATTAGAAATGCTAAAAAAAAAACCATTATAAGGATTACATAAAAAGGAGATTATCGAACCAAGTGACTCACTTTGGTGTCTACTGGCATTAATTGTTAAGGAGCCCTGGAGTCTTCTGGGTCACGATATGTCAAGAACGAGAGTTAATTGGATTCTCCCAAAGTAGAAATTATGGATCAGTGGGAAAAACCCAAAACTCTTATAGATGATTCAGAGTTTGAGATATAGAGAGACCTTGGAATATGAATTACGTATCAAGTTTAAAGATTGTAAATTGCTCATGCTTATGTTTCGAATGCAAGACTAAATTGGAATAAGGAAAGAGTTCTGATATAATTGATGTATGAAATGAGACAAGTTTGAAATGTGATAGATTTTGAATAGAAGTTACATTGGAATAAGAGGTGTATGCAAAGTAAGAATATCTCTGTTATGTGAAGTGATTCGGGATCAAGTGATATGAATTGAGAATAAGTTTTGACTAAAGGATAAATGTGAAATGGTGACAAATTATGGTATCCTACTTTCTATTGGGACTGAACCTTGAATCCTTATATCCATAACCAGTTTATGTGGTCAAGTCTGATGGCTAACAAAGGTATTTCAGCATACCTCCTCGCCTAAGAGACTTGACAGCGTCTAGAAGTACCCTAATCCATAACCTATAAATTGAAATTGACAGTCGTCATATTCGTGTTGGAGTTCAAGATACCATTACTTGTGAAGATGAAGAAATGAATTTCATTCTAATGAAATCATATGAACTATGGAATATGGATCAATGGTTCAATATCAAGTGCAAAGAAATGTTATGTGGGAATGTAGATTTCAGGCTGTAATTGAAAATCACCAGTAGAAAATTTATCATTGTATATTGTAAGATTTTCTGTTTGCTGGAATCAATCTTGCATTTAAAGAGGATAATTGCTTAATTTGAAGTGATTTTGGTTTAGTAAAAGAAAGAGAAAAGTATCTCAACTTGAGGATATGAATTGATTATTATTCAAGTCGTTGCAGGACAATCTTTAAACTTCTACATGGAGTGCTATTAATTTGTTAATGATAAGAAGGATTAATTTGTGATAATGGTTTCAAAGATCGAGGAATCAATGAGATTATGTGATGTATGTGATTGGTGTTTGGAGTTGTGATCTTGATATGAATTTTATTATTTAGAGTTATAATGATTGAAATTATCGACTGATTTTTTCTATTGTTCCTAGGCTCTAACTTTTAGTTGGAGTTAATAGTGTATTTGATTAATAGAAAATTTTGGATTATGATAATATAAGCTTTGCGAAGAGTTTCATCGTCATCTATAATTGATCTATGAGACTTAAAAGCTCTTAATATTTGAGATTAGAGATGAGTTAAATACTCATAGATTTATGTTTGAATTTGTTGGGGGTGAAAAACTTATGTTTATTGCAAATTTCTGTTATATTGATTTCATCTTTATCGTAGTGTATGATAGTCAACTGATGATAAATATTCTGATACAGTGAAAAAGAAAAGGGAATCAATATCTAATAGTTTATAAGTAACTAGAAAAAAATTTATTGATATCATTATTCAGATTTAAAGTTTTACGTGGTTATAATTACTTAACATGATTTGGAAATTTTATTCTAAGAAATTTGGTGAATAAGGAATTATGTTGATCATGATTATATTTGTATGACATATTAAAGGGAGCAGTTGAACTGTGATTGGATATAAGTTACAAACTTTTGGATTAGTATTAATTTAACAAGTGGTTGATCTTTAATATGGAGGTTAATTTTGACTGAAACCTATAGTAGTAAGTACATTTTGCATCCTGGTAGTACCAAAATCGATGAAGGGTGTTTTGGTGGCCTGAAATGAAACGAGATGTTACAGAGTTGCTTATAACAACAGCTAACATGCTAGCATTGGGATGGTACCATATGAGGCCTTGTATGGTAGACGATGTAGGTCTCTAGTCGTTTAGGAAGAAGTGGGGGAGAGAAATATTTTGACTTTCGCTTTGGTGGAACAAGCAGCAGAAGGTGTTCGGACAATCTGTGATAGACATAAGGCTACACAAGTAGGCAGAAGAGTTATGCAGATAAGCATATGCGGCCACTTGAGTTTTAGATTGGGGGATTCCGTGTTTTTGAAAGTATCCCCAAGCAAGGGTATTATGAGTTATGGAAAGAAAGGGAAATTGAGTCATTACTTTATTTGGTCCATTTGAGATTCTAGAGAGAGTGGGAGACGTAGTCTATAGACTTACCTTACCACCGCAGTTTTTTGAGGTACATGATGCCTTCCACGTCTCGATGTTAAGGAAGTATAATCCGGATCCCTCACATATCATTGAGTATGAGCCCTTGAGCATTCAAGAGGGTATGAGCTACATTGAGTAACCTATCCGGATTTTGGACAGAAAGGAAAAGGTACTTTGTCACGACCCAAACTACCCAAAAATCAGAGTTAATTTTTCGCGTTTTGTTATTTTTATTACTTAAATTCTTACCTGTCTTCTGATCGTGACCACACTCCACTAATAATTGGGCTGTGAGTCAATGCCAGTCCCACCATTCAATTACCATCTAACTTATTTCTTCTCCAGTCATTTATAATTGTTTACATTAATTATACATCCCCTAAAGTTACTTACAAACATGTTACTGTGCTATGCTTATGTAGATACAATATGTACAAGTGTATATACCTTATGTCGATGGGCAGCAGCGGATATCCAGAATGCAGTACTGAGTCGCCTCAATTTCAACTGGAGATTATCTGTGGGAGAAAATGAAAGGGGTGAGCACATCAAGCTCAGTAAGGCAATCCTACGAACAAGTAGGTAACCATACTACCTACATGAACGTGGTGCCATGTATAAACCACCCTTTCTCCACACATTTTAAAACAAATTATATGAGTTATGATGTTATGTAAATCAAGTTTGCACGGAAAATTCAACATGCAATTATATTCAAAATCATATCTTTCTTGTTTAAAATTTCACAGTAAAGTCAGGACTCGACCCCTCCTTCGGGTGATCCTGACTCACACAAAATCATGAAAATTCGTTTACATCACATATGGGTTTAAAAGCATGGAAATAACCATCATGCACATTTAGTTTAAAAACCCAGTTTGATTTCATCAAAATCGTCGACATACGAGACGAGGCAATATCTGTATAACGGCAATAACCAGGACTGGCCATATGTGTCCTCGTGAGTCCCTCTAGCTTCACGGATCCCAGTGTGCGAGGTCTCACCCTGATCTGGAACCGCCCGGGAGGTGGGTCAATCCAACCCGTCAGTCTTATCCGATCTCACGCATCCGAAGATACCCCGTATCACAAAGATACCGTATCCGAAGATACCCCATATCACAAAGATACCGTATCCGAAGATACCCCATGGTACATCGTACTCCATGAACCCATATCACTCTAGGTACTCCAGCCCAAATGGCCTGCTTCCCACAGAGAGGTTTTGTTTCTCAATACTCATACCATGTCTCAAAACGTACGTGCGAGCCTATTAAATCGGTGACACACAGTCTACCCGATGCTCCAAGCACGGCTCATCACATGTTCTCATAAAATCAGTGCGAGCGATGCTCAGCACTCTCATCAAATCAAGTAAAATCGGCAGAGCCCGCTTTACATCCCCACAAGGCCGCCAACCTCATCCCTCACTCTCACCCTACTTAAGAGGTCTTTTGAGCCTGTTGGGCCTTTTGGCTGACTCCAAGGGCAGACAGCGCTACTCCACAAATCCAGTAAAACTAGTGCGAGCTAGGCTCTAGCACTCTATATATAAATCACATGCAAATCTTATAAAATCTAGTGCGAGTTAAACTCCAGCACCCTGTCACGAAAATCATGTAAAATCTGGTGCGAGTTAGACTCTAGCACCGTGTCACGAACAAGCATGTGAAATCTGGTGCGAGTTATACTCTAGCACCTATGCATGTAAAACTCTAGTGCGAGCTCTCGCTCCAGCACTAATGCATGCATCACACAAATCAAACATCGTGCGAGCTAAGCTCTAGCACGTCACATGTAAATAAAAACACGTAGGCGGCTCTGTTTCCTCAAAACAGTTTTCAAAACAATTTCATCGTTGAAAGTATGCAATGCTGTGCATTTTCTTTCAAGGTTAGCCAGCCTACTCATGCATGCATTAAAATGTCTCCAGAACGAGCAGAAACCTCTTGTTCTTGCTCCTCCCAATTTTTCCTAAATTTGTAAGTTCTACCCTTAACAATGGTATTTTAGTAATTTGCCCATTCGGGGCACTAAAATTATTATTTGACCTCTAGACCCTTCAGATAATTTTGAAAGACTGCAATGAACTTAAAATTGCGTAAAGTTTACCTCTAGCAGTCCGTAGAATTCCCTTACCTTATTTTCCTGTCGAGTCTGACCTTTTCTTTTCCACTGTTGTCTCGTCGCGCAGTCCGATATGCTCCCAATCAAATGCCCGGAACTGCATATTAATATTCCTCAGGTCAGATATTATACAATTTAATTGTATTTAGTATTTTCTGGGCTTAATTTAAATCATTGGGCCCATTTACCCCTATTGGGCCCGATTGCACCTTAATGGGCCTTAATCGACCTTAAGCCCGTTTTCCACTTAATTTTCACATTATCGAGGCCTATTGGGCTCATTGGGCCCACTAATAATTTATTGGGCCTCGTTCTAATTCTCGAATAGCTAAATCGATTATTTACGACAATTTATCTAAATTTTCATAATTTAATTCAATTTATGCGGAATTTAAATTCATATCACGCATAACGATGTAAATTATCGTAAATAAGGGTCACTTACCCGTGATTCCATGCTAGTACGAAATTTGAGGCTGTCTCGAGCTCTCGGTGGATGCCAATTGTCGAGCTACACAATTCCACAATTTTTCGGGTAAGTTTTCAGCCCAAAATTTATTAAATTAAATACTCCGAAATTTAAATCGAGTCAATTTCGACCACTACTGACTTACCCGTAGCTCGATTGCATCGTCGGGATTTCTCCCAAATTTTTCCTCTTTTTCTTTTTCCCTTTTTCTCCCTTTTTTCCTCTCTGTTTGGCTGAACCGGTTCAGTCTGGTTCGGACCGGTTCAGACCGCCGGTTCTCTCCAGTTCGGCCGGTTCACCGCCGGTTCACCACCTTGCCGGCCGGTTCTCCGCCGGCTTCCATCGCCAGTGGCTCCGCAAGGTCGTCCGCATCTCGAATCTACCATCGGTTTCGGTCGGGCTCGCCGGAACGCCGCCGGTTCGGCCTCTTCTCCCTCGGCCGTCGGACCCATTTTCTTCCCTTGGCCGTCGCCGGTGATTCCCGCCGTCTCGTCGGCTGCTACCGGTCTCAAAAGCACCGCCGTCGCCTGGGCTTTCGGAATCTGGCCTCGGTTTCGCCCGATTCGCCGCCATTCGCCGCCGATGACCCTTTCTTTCCCGCGACTTTCTCCTCCGTTTTTCGCCGGATTCCGGCGTCCTTGGCGGGCGTCACCGGTGGCCTGAAGACCGCCGGCCTCTCCTCTTTCTTTTTCGGCCCTTGGCCTGGCCGTTGGCCGCCGGACGGCTCGCCGGTCTCCCTCGGTCAGCTGCTTCCGTTTTCGGGTTTCTCTCTCCCCGATTTTCGTTTTCTGATTCTTCTTTTTTTTTTGTTTCAGCTTCTTTCTCTCTTTTTTTTGTTTTATTATTATTATTATTATAATTTATTTAATTATTTCACTATTCATTAAAATACTCCATAAAATCCAAAATATCTACTTATATTATTTTTATTCTAATTTAATTTATTTAATTTAAATTTAATTTATTAAATATATTTTTCTCCAAATTTTCGATATTATTCCTTCGCGCTTTTCGAGATATCGTTCCGGTAATTTTTTCGATATTTTTAAAATTTCTGAATCTTGATCAATTGACCCAAATTGTATAATTTCCTCATTATCGATCAAGATATCTTACATCCTTATTTTTAATTAAAATTTTCTTATCGCCTTAATACCGGGTTTTTGGTATTTTTACCATTTTACCCCTGCTCTTGTTTCGAAAATCAATTTTACCTGACCTTCCTTCATACATCCCCCATCTTTTCTTATTTAATTTTCGTATTTTAATTAAATTCGGGTCTTACATACTTTGATCTAAGACTATTCCTCTACTAAGGGTTCTCTGGCAACACCATTCGATTGAAGAAGTTACATGGGAGCTAGAGAGCCTCATGAAGGAGAAGTACTCTCATCTATTCTTGTGAGAACTGTGAATTTTGTATACCCCAATTATGAGAATTGTAATTTGGTGTATGTAATTATGATATGTTTATGTACCCGTAAGTTTTAAATATGATGAAGTATAAAAAGAAGAGATTTTTAAGTCTTGAATGTGTATGGATTGAAATATGGACTATGGGGAAGATTTTGAGAAGTTTTACATTGAGTTTTCTACAAATTGATGCAGCAGCAGTACAATCTGTGAAGGCCAGATCGATCTCCAAGGATGAGAGATCGATCTCATGGCTCCAAAATGCAGAAAATGTGCAAGAACTGATAGGCGGACCGATCTCATAGGTAAGCAGATGGATCTCCAAATGTTTCTGTAAAGAGAAGATCAATCTCCTCGAGGAGTAGATCGATCTCAAGAAGTATTCTGTAAACAGAAGATCGATTTCCTCAAGGAGCAAATCGATCTCATGAAGCAATTATGAGATGATCTCACCCCACAACAGATCGATCCCCTAGGCATAAAATTGCCCCAAAACATTCCCAAATTCAAAGAGAGATCAATCTCATCAAGGACCAGATCGATCTCCTACCTTCGGCCTATATAAGGACCTCTTTGTTTTTCTGGAAACCGATCTCTATCTCTCAAAATTGCCATTTTCGCAACCCTAGCTTTTCTCTCCTCCAAAACCCACATTTTCGTCCAAATCTCAGGCAGAGGCAAGAAGGAAAGTCGTTCCTCATCCAAAGGAGAATAATATACTTGGAAATCGAAGGACGCATTGAATCGAGGTGTGAATAGAGCTCTCAATAAGTTTTGGGTAAATTTTTAAGCTTTAATCTTTGATATTGAGGTGATTTTGGTGATTGTGACTATAGGTGTTGTGATAAAATAGCTAGGAAATGATTAGAGTTGATGAAATTGTGATTTTGTTGGAGTGATGATGATATTATACAACTTGTGGTAATTTTGGGATTTTGGCTATAAATTGGAATCGAGGCAATGAGGTGACTTAGGCATGGATATTATGCATGAAAAATATAGGATTTGAAATGTAGTGGATGAGAATGTTGATTATGATAGGAATATGAGAAAAATGAGGTTTGTAGTGTTTAATGAGAATATGAGCAAATATGTGCTTGATGTTGTGATTGAGATGAATTATTGATGTCTTAACATCGTTTGGACAGACCGGGAGTTCCAGAGAGGAATGCGAGGCTAGTCCGTCGTTTAGGAGAACGATTGCACTATACGAGGTGCAACGAGGTAAGGGAAAACTTAAACTCATTTGTGTATATGATTTTGTGATGATATTGTAGCATGAAATGCGATTTGAGAAAACAAGCATGTTTTTATGAGTTATGAATGAGTTATTACACATGGTTTTATAGCCGGTTGGGGCCCAAATTTTTATGAGTTATAAACTAAATGTGAAATTGTTTTACAACCGTTTTGAGTTTAAAAAAGTGAAAAGGTGATTTGGGGCTCTACGTTAAGGCGTTCTGAGATTTGAGAAATGTGTGCGTGGTTTTGTCGGTTTCAACTCGGTTTTGACATGTTTTATGTACAAAACGGTTTTAAGATGAGTTTTATAAGAAAACCATTATGAGCGCTACGTGAAGTTAAAACGGTTTTATATGATAATGGCTATTACTGAGACTTAGGTGTGTCATGTTGAATACACATTGGGCTTTGTTCTTGTAGCATGTAAGGCTGGGTCGTGCTCTAGTAGCACGTAAGACTGACGCCTCCATTCTAATAACGTGAGATGACCCTGCTCCGTGGCAGAATGGGTGGCATTGCTTTGATAGCATGTAATGCCAGGCTGTGTTTTGATAGCATGTAAGACCGACGGCTGTACGACTCTGATCAAGTCTACAGCGAACCATGGCCATGTGTGTATTATTGTCGACGAAATCCCTCAATTGGGGATGTCCGCCTAGGGGACGAGTTCAATCGTTTTGATGTGCCATGATGAATTTTTATATGAGTTTTATTTGCCTAGTCTCGTTTTACACATGAGATTGTGTTTGGTGACTGCGCCACGTGCATTACTATTGCAGTGATTTTCATCATGTTTCATGTACCTTAACTAAAGTTGTATATACTGACACATGATGAACAATGATGTATGAGATGTATTCAGATTATTTAACTTTGAATTGAGGAAATGTAATTAGTATGATATATTAATATTAGGTGGTGAGATCCTGAGGTGTAACTTTATAAATTATATATGATGATGCATGACACTGTACAGGAATGCACCTAGATATGTGTATCGATGTAGAACAATTTTAAATTTGCCTTATTTTTTGTGCTTCCGAGGCGTCACAGAGTTTTCTTGGTATCAGAGCTTAGGGTGTTTAGTACTATCAGTGTCGGTCAAGTGAAATAGAATACATCCCAAGTGTCTGTATAAGTCTGGTCATGAACTGAAATTGAGGATTGAGATTTCAATCAAGTTTAATGTGTACGCGCAGGAAATGTATTGAGATTGAGAATGAGTGGATGACGAGGTCGTTCGAGGAGGCAGGCAGAGCCACCTTCACCACCTGCCCTACAACCGGAGAGTCCTAACTCTTAATTTAACTGGGTTGAGCAAGATGTACGGTAAGGTTTTGAGCAAATGGCAGCCTATTCGTGCAACATTTTGGAGTTAATGCCTCGGGTACTACTCCTACACCACCACAAGGACCTCCTGTGCCTCCATTACAGATGGACCCGGTGCCTCCCGTCACTCAGTTTGATGACAGGAGTATGGTCAGACTGAAGGACTTTTTGAAAATGAATCCACCCGCATTTAAGGGGAATAAGGATCTTGCAGAGGCTGAGAAGTGGCTGACTGAGTTGAGGGTCATATTTGACTATTTGGGATGCACTGATGCTGAGAGGGTCAGTATGGGCGCTTATACGTTAAAAGGGAGAGCTCGAGATTGGTGGGGTACTACCTAGGGTATTCTGATGTCCAGCCAGGATGTGATTAGCTGGGAAGAGTTTCAGATGACATTTAGAGCTCAATATGTAGCACGAGCTGCTTAGAGAAGGAAGTAGGCAGAGGTTTTGAATCTGGTACATGGCGACATGTCTGTGGATGACTACGAGAGTCTATTTACCGCCCTATTGAGATATGATCCGGAAACCTTCAAAAATGAATAGCTCTACACAGAGAGATTTGTGTATGGATTGAAGCCCATCATCAGAGATCGATTGATAGGGCTGTGTATTACTGAGTTTGGAGATGCTCTGAGACGAGTACAAGAGATTGAGAGGGGAATTGAATCCCAGAATGAGTTTAGTGCAGTGACTAGGGATAAGGACAAGAGACCAGCGATTTCCCAAGCAGATGTTCGGAGAGGTTCCTTCAGAAGAGGAAGGATTGAGGTACAGAAGGGTAGATTGGAGAGACCCATAGCTTATCCTATCATCAGTAGGAATGTCAACGGGGCGGGTACCCGCTAATTTTGAGGTACCCAATCATAAAACCCGAACCCTATTAAAACCCGATTAATTTTTCAAGATACTACTTGAACCCTACCCGAATAAATTTTATACTACCCGTTAATTACCCGAACTCGTTTAATTACTTGATTATTCAACCCATAATTTGACAACCCGTTTATTAACCCAAACCCGAACCCGAACTTTTGGAAAAAAATCATCTAATTTTGTATAAATCAAAAATAAAAATTAAACAACAACATATTTATTCTATCATAATTAAAAAAATTTTAAGAATTCAACAAACCACTTGAAACCATAACAAATAAACAAATTATAAAAACATAACAAGTAAGGGAAAAAAAGTGAAAGTTAATCGAGTTCGGGTTTAGGGTACCCGAAGGTTACTACCAGAATCCTACTCGAACCCGTCACGGGTAATAAAATTGTTACCCTAACCCGATTAAAACTTGTTTATCGGGTACCCGAACCCGACTTTAACGGAACGAATAGTTTCGGGTACCTGATTAACCCCTACCCATTTACATCCTTAATCATCAGGGAGACCCCTCGAGATGTCAGGCTTGAGATAAGAGTTTGCAGAAATTGTGGTCGATCGCATTAGGGAAATTGTACTGGGTTGATCCATGGATGTTTTAGATGTGGAGACATGGGTCACAGAGTAAAGGACTGCCCTCAACCTCAGAGACCACATGCTTCGAAGCCTCTAGACAGCAGCGTCAGAGAGTGAATCCCCCGAGACAGGCCACTGCTGCAGAGAAAGGAAAAAAGCCCGTTACAGTGGGACGTGTGTTTGCTTTGGATAAGGAAACAGTAGACACTTCAGCAGAAACTATAAGAGGTACACTCTCTGTCTGTAATCATAAGGCTCATGTGTTGATTGATCTAAGGTCCACGCATTCGTTTATTTCTGAGCATTTTGTATGTAGATTAAATTTGAAGTTTGAACCTCTAGAGTATATCCTACATGTAAATACTCCTATGCGTGAGTCCCAAAGAACTGATTTAATCTGTAGAGGGTGTGAAATAAAGGTGGGAGATAGATTGATGTTAGCAGATCTAATGATGTTAGATATACATGAGTTTGATGTAATTTTGAGAATGGATTGGCTAGTAACCAATCGAGTGAGTTTAGACTGTTACACTAAGATTGTAACTTTCTCCCTACTTGAACCTTACAGTGTACGTTTGAAATATTGAGTAAGTAAATGTGTGGAATTTTGTAAACAATTTAAAACTTATTGTGTTATATTTTGAGAGTATTAAATATGATTGTTCATGTGAAGGTTATGAAACACTCATCTCAGGTGATAAGCGAGAACATCCGAGGATTGAGGATATACCTGTGGTGTGTGAATTTCGGGATGTCTTCCCAGATGAGTTGCCAAGTTTACCACCAGAGAGAGAGCGGGAGTTTACCATTAATTTGGTACCAGATACTTAGCCTATCTCTAGACCTCCATAGAGGATGGTATTAGTGGAACTTGAGGAATTGAAGAAGCAACTATAAGAGTTATTGGATCAAGGATTTATTAGACCCAATGTCTTACCGTGGGGAGCACCAGTGTTATTCGTGAGGAAGAAGGATGGTAGTCTTAGATTATGCATAGACTAACGACTACCGAATAAAGCCATGGTGAAGAATAAATACCCATTGCCCAGGATTGATGACCTACTTGATCAGCTGAGAGGGGCTTCAGTCTTCTCTAAGATTGATTTGAGATCGGGCTATCACCAATTGAGGATTAAGGAGGAAGATATTCTGAAGATAGCCTTCAGGACAAGGTATGGCCATTATGAATTTTTAGTGATGCCCTTTGGATTGACAAATGCCCCTGTAGCCTTTATGAGGTTCATGAATGAAGTGTTTAGAGACTATCTAGATAAGTTTGTGATAGTCTTTATTGATGATATCTTAGTGTACTCTCGGTCTTATGAGGAGCACACACAACACTTGTGGTTAGTACTTTAGATACTCTGAGATAAGCAATTATATGGAAAGCTTAGTAAGTGTGAGTTTTGGCTGGATCAGATAGCTTTCTTTGGTCATATAGTTTTAGCGGAGGGAGTATCAGTTGATCCTATTAAAGTGGAGGCTGTGCTTAATTGAGAAAGATCGAAGACAGTTAGAGAAGGACGAAGTTTCCTTGGTTTGACAGGTTATTACAAAAGATTTGTGGAGAGATTTTCCAAGATTGTCGCTCCTTTGACCAAGCTCATGCGCAAGGAGACTCTCTTCATATGGACCGATCAATGTGAGCTCAATTTTCAAGAATTAAAGAGGAGATTAACAACGGCACCTGTGTTGACTATCCCTGAAGGATAAGGAGGGTTTTCATTATATAGTGATGCTTCCCATCAAGGATTGGAATGTGTGCTCATGCAGCACGGAAGAGTAGTCGCCTATGGGTGGCGACAATTGAAAGATCATGAGCGAAATTACCCCACGCATGATTTGGAGTTAGCTGCCGTGGTGTTTGACTTGAAGATCTAGCGGCACTACTTATATGGGGAAAGATTCCAGATCTTCACTGACCACAAGAGTTTGAGGTATCTGTTTGATCAGAAAGAGTTAAATATGAGACAGAGGAGATGGATGGAACTCCTTAAGGATTATAACTGCGATATTCTATACCATCCAGGGAAGGCGAACGTAGTTGCTGATGCCCTAAGCAGGAAGAGTATGATATCTGCTATGATGATCAGGGAATGGGATTTATTGGAGCAGTTCGTCGAACTTCGAATTAGAGTTAAAGAGGTAGAGACTGGATTTTTGGTTAGCTTGCGAATAGAGCCCAAGATCATGGATCGGATTAGAATTGGGCAGCGCGATGATCAGAGGTTGATTGAAATGGTTAGCCAAGCTGAGCAAACTTTGCAATCAGATCTCATAGTCAGTGAGGATGGATTATTGAGATTCATAGGAGAAATTTGAGTACCAGACGATGATACCCTGAAGAGATAGATACTGAGAGAATCCTACTGGTTGTGATACACCATGCACCCAGGGAGTACTAAGATGTATCGAGATATGAGAAAGGTGTATTGGTGGAGTGGCATGAAGCGAGACATGGCAGATTATGTGGCCAGATGTTTAGTGTGCCAGCAAGTGAAAGCTGAGCATCGCAAGCTTGGAGAATTATTGCAGCCTTTACTCGTACCTACATGGAAATGGGAGCATGTCACCATGGACTTTATTATAGGTTTACTGAGGACCTAAAGGGGTCATGATGTGATATGGGTCATAGTGGATAGACTGACGAAAAGTGCCTACTTCCTTGCCATCAAGAGCACAGATACTGTAGATGCCTTAGCTGAGTTGTATGTCAGCGAGATAGCTAGATTACATGAGGCTCTAGTGAGTATTATTTCTGATCAAAATTCTTGATTTACCTTCAGATTTTGGACCTAGTTTCAAGAGTCCTTAGAATCTCGATTGAGCTTTAGTACCGCCTATCATCCTCAGACAGATGGTCAGTCAAATAGGACTATTCAGACCCTGGAGGATATGTTAAGGGCGTGTACAATGGATTTTAAGGGATCATGGGATGATCACTTGCCCTAGCAGAATTTACGTACAATAATAGCTATCATGCGAGTATTGGAATGACACCTTTTGAGGCTCTATATGGTAGGAGGTGTAGATCCCTTGTAGCTTGGGAAGAAGTGGGTGACAAAAAGATAAATGCTCCCGAGCTTGTTGAACAGGTTGTACAGAGTGTGAAACTCATATGTGAGAGATTACGGGCTGCACAAAGTAGACAGAAAAGCTACGCGGATGTACGTAGACGACCACTCGAGTTTAAGGTTAGTGATGCAGTATTTCTGAAGATATCACTGAGTAAGGGTATCATGAGGTTTGCGAAGAAATGGAAGTTGAGTCCTCGATATATCGGACCATTCGAGATTTTTGAGAGAGTGGGAGAGGTAGCCTACAGGTTTTCATTACCCCCACAAATGTTTGGAATACACAACGTCTTTCATGTATCTATGTTGAGGAAGTACCACCTGGACCCTTCTCATGTTATAGAGTATGAAGAGATGGACATACAAGAGGACATGAGCTACACTGAAGAACCCGTCCGGATTCTCGATAGAAAAGAGAATGTACTCAGAACCAAAAGCATCCCATTAGTGAAAGTTTTGTGGAAACATCACTCAATAGAAGAGGCAACTTGGGAATTGGAAAGCCTAATGAAAGAGAAGTACCCCCATCTATTTGATGAGTCGAGTTGAATTTGGAGGATAAAATTCTTTAAAGGTGGGAAGGATGTGAGAACTGTGAATTTTGTATACCCCAATTATGAGAATTGTAATTTGGTGTATGTAATTATGATATGTTTATGTACCCGTAAGTTTTAAATATGATGAAGTATAAGAAGAAGATATTTTTAAGTCTTGAATGTGTATGGATTGAAATATGGACTATGGGGAAGATTTTGGGAAGTTTTACATTGAGTTTTCTGTAAATTGATGTAACAACATTACAATCTGTGAAGGCCAGATCGATCTCTAAGGATGAGAGATCGATCTCATGGCTCTAAAATGCAAAAAATGTGCAAGAACTGATAGGCAGATCGATCTCCAAATGTTTCTGTAAAGAGAAGATCGATCTCCTCGAGGAGTAGATCGATCTCATGAAGTATTCTGTAAACAGAAGATCGATCTCCTCAAGGAGCAAAACGATCTCATGAAGCAATTATGAGATCGATCTCACCCCACGACAGATCGATCTCCTAGGCATAAAATTACCCCAAAATCCCAAATTCAAAGAGAGATCGATCTCATCAAGGACCATATCGATCTCCTACCTTTGGCCTATATAAAGACCCCTTTATTCTTTTGGAAACCAATCTCTCTCTCTCTAAATCGTCATTTTTACAACCCTAGCTTTCTCTCCCCTCCAAAACCCCCATTTCCGTCCAAATATCAGGCAGAGGCAAGAAGGAAAGTTATTCCTCATCCAAAGGAGAACAATATACTTGGAAATCGAAGGACGTATTGAATCGAGGTGTGAATAGATCTCTCCATAAGTTTTGGGTAAATTTCTAAGCTTTAATCTTTGTTATTGAGGTGATTTTGGTGATTGTGACTCTGGGTGTTGTGATAAAATAGATAGGAAATGATTAGAGTTGATGAAATTGTGATTTTGTTGAAGTGATGATGATATTATACAACTTGTGGTAATTTTAGGATTTTGACTATAAATTGGAATCGAGGCAATGAGGTTACTTTGGCATGGATATTATGCATGAAAAATATAAGATTTGAAATGTAGTGGATGAGAATGTGGATTATGATAGGAATATGAGAAAAATGAGGTTTGTAGTATTTAACGAGAATATGAGCAAATATGTGCTCGATGTTGTGATTGAGATGAATTATTGATGTCTTAACATCGTTTGGACAGCCCTGGAGTTCCAGAGAGGAATGCTAGGCTAGTCCGTCGTTTGGAGGAACGATTGTACTATACGAGGTGTAACGAGGAAAGGGAAAACTTAAACTCATTTATGTATGCGATTTTGTGATGATATTGTAGCATGAAATGTGATTTGAGAAAACAAGCATGTTTTTATGAGTTGTGAATGAGATATTGCACATGGTTTTATAGCCGGTTGGGGCTCAAATTTTTATGAGTTGTAAACTAAATGTGAAATTGTTTTACAACCATTTTCAGTTTAAAAAAGTGAAAAGTGATTTGGGGCTCTACGTTAAGGCATACTGAAATTTGAGAAATGTATGCGTAGTTTTACCGGTTTGAGCTCGATTTTGACATGTTTTGTGTTGAGTACAAAACGGTTTTGAGATGAGTTTTATGAGAAAAACCATTATGAGCGCTATGTGAAGGCAAAACGGTTTTATATGATAATGGCTATTACTGAGACTTAGGCATGTCATGTTGAATACACATTGGGCTTTGTTCTTGTAGCATGTAAGGCTGAGTTGTGCTCTAGTAGCACGTAAGACCGACGCCTCCGTTCTAGTAACGTGGGATGACCCCACTCCGCAGTAGCGATGGGTGGCATTACTTTGATAATATGTAAGGCCGGGCCGTGCTTTGATAGCATGTAAGACCGATGGCTGTACGACTCTGATAAAGTCTACAGCGAACCATGACCATGGGTGTATTATTGTCGACGAAATGCCTCGATTGGGGATGTCCGCCTAGGGGATGAGTTCAATTGTTTTGATGTGCTATGATGAATTTTTATATGAGTTTTATTTGCCTAGTCTCGTTTTACACATGAGATTGTGTTTGGTGGCTGCACCACGTGTATTACTATTGCGGTGATTTTTATCACGTTTTATGAGAAAAGCCATTATCGCATCCTGTTTCTACATGCTTGTAACTATGGTTTTGTACTGAGCCATTTATTATCATGTTTCTGCATGAGCTTTGAGAAATGAGTTGAGATGGTGTTTTAATTATTCATGCTACACTTTTCTACTGAGTTTATTGAGTTTCAACTGCGAGATAAAATGATTCTCCTGTGCAAATCATT
Source organism: Firmiana major (assembly GCA_033439115.1). Taxonomy (NCBI): domain Eukaryota; kingdom Viridiplantae; phylum Streptophyta; class Magnoliopsida; order Malvales; family Malvaceae; genus Firmiana; species Firmiana major. Next base: position 11,936,025 of record CM065905.1, read on the forward strand.
ATTTTGTTAATGAATCCCTTACCCCCTTACTGAGCGATTTAGAAGCTCACCCTGTTTTATCTCCCCCCAAATTTCTTCAAGTGAAGAGAGTTTCCTGCGACGTATGAAGTAGTGGCTAGTGGAGGACTTGAGCTCCAAGCCACATATTGTACTTGAGGTATATTTTAATATTTCATGTACCCAGACTAAAGTTGTATTTACAGACACTTGATGAACAATAATGTATGGGATGTATTAGGATTATTTAACTTTGAATTGAGGAAACGTAATTAGTATGATATATGAATATGAGGTGGTGAGATCCTGAGGTGTAACTTTATAAATTATATATGGTGATGCATGATACTGTACAAGAATGCACTTAGATATGTGTATTGATATAGAAAAATTTTAAATTTGCCATATTTTTCGTGTTTCCGGGGCGTCACAATTCTAAAGGACCAAGATGAATTTGGAGGACCAAATTCTTTAAAGGTGGGGAAAATGTAAATCCCCGAATTTTCCTTGTAAATTTGTTCGAAAAAACGTACAAATGGAAATAAAAATGTACGTCTGGTATAAAATAAAACAAATAGATAAATATATATATAAATATATATATATAGTATATACATATAAATATATATAGCATATATAATAATAATAATTGTCATAATAAAAAAAATTAAAATAAAATAAATAAAAGAAAATAAAAATAAAAATAAAAATAAAAATAAAAAAATTAAAAAAAATTAAAAAAATGTCGCGCGATATCGCGCGACATTGAAAATGGGTTCAGGGAAGGGAATTGAAGTTTCCCTTCCCCGATCGAGAGAGGCAGTAGCAGTGAGAAGCAGAGGCCCCGACGAGGATACTCGACGATGATACCCGACGAAGGGAGAAGAAACCATCGATGCCGGCCAGCCAAAATTCGGCGATAAGCAGTGGCGACAAAAAAAAGGAGAGAAAAGAGAAGAAGAAAGAGAAACCGAGAGGAAAGGAGAGAAAATGGAGGAGAGAGACACAAACGGAGGCCGGAGGAAGCGGGAACGCCTTGCCACCGGCCAAAGGGGACGACAACGGCGCCGATCTGGAGAGGAAAAAAAAGGGCAGCGAGGCCGAAGGGAAAAGAGGCCTGACCGACCACTTTTAGGCCTGTCCTGGCGAAACCGACACCAGATCCGTGAACTGGACGACTCTGCGGACCTATCGGAGGAGGAAGCTGGTGAATAACCAACCGACGAAGCTCCGAACGATGAAGGAGAGAACCGAACAGGTCTGAACCAGCCAGTTCAGCCATAAAAAAAAGAAAAGAAAAAGAAGAAGAAAAAAAAGAAGAAAAAGAGGAAAAAAAGAGTGGGAAAGGAAAGGAAAAATTTCAGAGATGCTTCGGTTTAACGGTAGATTGGTAAGCGGTTGAAATTGACCATTTAAATTTAAAAAAATTATTTAAATTTATATATGAACGAAATTGACCCGGTCTGGAAATATATGTGTGTAGCATGACAATGGGTGACGAAGAGAGATCGATACAGCCTCGATTTTCGTGTCATTATGGAATCTAGGGTAAGCGAATCTCACTTGCTACCACTTGAATAATTATACGAGTTAGAACTTAATCGCATAATTTTGGGATTAATTTCATATAAATTACGTTATAATTGGAATTGGGAAATCGACTATCACAAACGATATTATGAACTATCCAAAGAAATTAGAAAAAGGTTTATAATGACGTGATGGTGATAGTAGGCCATGTAATAAGCTAAACGTCTATAATGGGCCCAACTTGTGTAACAATCGGCTTAAACTCGTTAATGACCTAATGGACAACCCATAAATTGTAATTGAGCCTAAATAGTTAAATGAATTTTAAGGAGTGAATAAGGGAGTTGAAACGGGCTTAGGATTAGGCCTATTAAGAGACTATAAGGCCCAATAAAAATAATTGGGTCCAAAATTTTATCTGAAGTGAAATTACACTGTGTACGTGTTTATAAGAAATAATGATAAACGATTTGTGATTAATTACAGCGCCAGAGGATTGAATTGGGAGCAAATCAGACTGAACGAAATCTCAACATTTGGAAAAGTTAGACTGTACAGAGAAATCGAGGTAAGAGGTATAATTTAATTTAGTTCTAATAAATGAATACTCATTGCATTGATAAAAAAGATCTTTATGAAGCAATGTTATGTTTTGAAATGATTTATGATTTTTTTCATACGTATGGAACGATTTACAAAACATAATTTGGTTTTATGAAATGTTCACCAAATACATTTATGTTTATGAAATGAATTTCCTGAAGTATGAAAATGCATAGAAGTTTTATATTGGTTTTGAAAACCTATATTCATGCTTTGAAAGGAACTTTTGACTTTTTCAAAAGTATTTAAGAAAAGGGAAAAGAATTTTTGAGACTATAGGCTTCTTGCATGGCTACTTCTCGTGGTGTTCCAGCTCCACCACTTGAGTGCCGGTACGTAGGGCCCATGTAGCACTTGACTTTACCCATGTGGTAGTTGACTTGCTACTTGTGGTTTATGATGATGATTTTTGATAGTATCTCATGCCCGCGCAGCCCGTATGTATTTTTATCGCACGACGAGTGCCATCGGTGCATGTGCCCTAGCTGTGCTAGTATATGATAAGAATGAGAAGATACTACCCATGTTTATGAATATGATTTTTGTACGACCTTGATCCAGTCTACAACCCCCCTTACCATGGCCATAGGTATGATTGACTCTCTACGGAGAATGACACGTATCGCATGACTTAGTTATAGCCTAGTTTCCACGATTATGATTGTGATTATGAATATGTTTATGATGATGATGATGATGATGATGATGATGATGATGATGATGAATGACTATGTTTTTATGAGATTTTGACGAAATGTTTACGAACAATTATGATTTATGACGAAATGTTTAAGAATGATTATGTTTTATGAAACATTTATGAATGACAATGATTTTATGAAATCATCCATGAATGATGAGAATTTTATGAAGTATTTAAGCATGTATTTGATTTAAAGAAACTCATGCTTCATAATTTCTAATGATGACTTGCACGAAATGAAAGTTTACATATCTTCTAAATATTAGTTTCTAAAAGAAACTTATGATCAGTTTTTCTGAAGCAAAGTTTGTTTCATGAATGATTTCTTGCATGCTTTTACATATCAGGACTACTTTAAATGTATTTTCTTTCTGGGCTTTCTTCCCGAAAGCTCACCCCTTCACCTCTTAGATGTGTTGCAGTGAAACTACAATTGATAATTGCTGCGTAGACGACGTAGGCTGACGGATACGAGTTTCCCTAGGCTACCTTTTGTACATGCGTGAGGTATATATTTCTATCTCTTTACCAGACCATTTGTATGCACAGACATCTATTGAAAGTAATGTGTCGGGATGTAATCTGTATAAGGATAAATGAAATGAAATATTTTTAAGGATTGATTTTTGGGAGTAACTAGACGTGTTTTGGAATATGTAGAATGATTTGATGATACGACTTGGAAAACATGTCTGATACTTGTGGATATCTAAGATTGTTAAAAACATATGGTTTGCAAGTGGGTAGGTTTATACATAAGCCGTTATGCTGCCGAAATTTCTACCGACCATATAAATCAAAGTGTGAAACTTAATTATAATTACGGATAAAGAAGTCAGAAAATGAATTGATACTGAACACGAATATAGCCCAAGTGAATAAAGGATTAAGTTGCAAGCCGGAGTTTCAAAAAAAAAATTTTTCTTGAATTTTTATAGGTTACGGGTCGTTACAACATTGTCCAAACTAATTTTAATATATATATATATATATATATATTTATTTTTTCTTTTTTTCTTAAAAAAAATTTAATTGATAAAAGTTATAAAGATAGATATTATATTTTGCAACATTAATATGGGTAGAGTAAATGATATGTGATTTTTATTTAATTTCTATTAATATATAGATATAGATGCATATCTTTTAGAAATTAAAATAGACAATTAATTTAAAAGATAATTAATTTATTTTATATTTTTAATATATATTTTTATCTTTTTGAAACTTAGAAAAAGATAATTAAAAATTTAAATATTTATAAATATAGATGTTATCATTTATATAATTAAAAAAAATTAATTGGTAAAAACTATAGATATAAATGTTATATTTTGTAATATTAATGTGAAAAAATAATTACATCTTATGTTCTAATTAAAAAAATAAAAATAAAAATAAGATGTTATCTTTTCAAAAATTAAATAAATTTAATTTTTAATCTAATAATATGTAATGTATTGTTATATTAATATTGCATGTTATATTACATTGTCCACACTGAATTTAATATATATATATATATATATTTATTTATTTGGATATAAATGTTTTCTTTTAGAAAATTAAAAAAACGATAAAAGTTATAGATATAGATGTTATATTTTGTAATATTAATGTAGATAAAGATAAATAATATGTGATTTTTATTTAATCTTAATCTATATATAGAATAAATGTATATCTTTTAGAGATTGAAATAGATAACTATTTTAAAGAGATAATTAATTTATTTTTGTATTTTTTTATATAAGGTAAACTCCATCTAGGTCTCTAAAGTTTGACCATAATCCTACTTTAGTCTATTAGTATCGAAAATGAAAACTTTGCTCCGAACCTTTTTTTTTTTTTAAATTTCGCAGGACAAATTAATCCTTCTGTTAGTTAACTGTTAAGTCAATTATTAAAAACTTAATTTTGAGACAATTTTACTCTTTAAACCTTTTAGAGTGCTATAAATACTCAAGCCAATTAATACTAAGAGCAAATAAGCTTTCAAAGGTTAGTTTCCTTTTTCTTTTTAATTTATTTACTTATTATTTACAATTTATTATTTTAAATTATTTTAATTATAAATTTTTGTTTATTATTTTGATTTATTAGGTACTTTACTAAGTAACAAATTGTTGTTGTTTTTGTACCCTATTTTAGTTGTCAACTTTCCATCAATTACCTTAGAAATATTATGCCCATCCATAGTCTTGAACAATTTGTTTTACTTTGCTATAGTATATTTTACATTAGAGGAGTTGTAACCTAAAGCACATCCATAAAAATATTATTGGTTACTAATTATTGTTGTAAACTTGCTTGGCATCCTATAAGGTTGTCTTCGACAAAAATTATTGGTATAAACACCATTATTAATCATTAGCAAAAATTATGATCCAGACGTTTGAAAAAAATTCAAAGAATATTATCATGCCTTCCTTAAGAAATAGTCATGGTCGAAGACAACCTTATAGGAAGACAAGTAAGTTTATAGCTGTAACGCCCTGGAAGCTCGAAAATAGGGATTAATTTTTTTCCTTTTTATCTTATTTTCCTATTTAGGTTGCATTCTTGTACAGTGTAGATTACTTACTTCTTACCATTACTTATTTTTTTAATCGTATATTTTTGCCGAAATTTCGACAACATAATCTCTTATATTTTGCTCTATCCTCCTGCACGTAAACACAATTTATATATCTGCAAGATAGTTGATATTATCTCTTATTATTTTTCCATCTCACATACTTCACCATTTGCATCATCCATGACAGTGTTCAACATCAACTACCATATATAGACTTTTCAAAGTTATTTATCTACAAATCCATAAGACAACAAATTTCTTAACTTAATTTACTTTCCAGTTTCAAACATCCCAAAACATTCACAACTATTCATAAACCTTTGATTACATCCCAAAATGAATCATACATCCAGTATCTGTACAAAATACAAGTCTGGTAATAAACATATCTAGTGATATACCTGAGCTCGTACCAAAAGTAGGCTAGGATGCGCTAAGTTCACCAGCTACTGGAATACTCTGTGATAGCTAGGGAATCCTACTGCAGGTACTCTGAAATGGAGAAAAAAGGGTGAGCTTTTGGGAAAAAGCCCAGTAAAGAATGTATTTATAATAAGCCTGACTATATAAAGCATGTGGAAAATCATGCAAACATACTTTTATTCATTTACTTACGAAAACTAACTCATAAGTTCACTTTGAAACATGATATTTAAACGTAAGTATAAACTTTGTTTAGTACGTAAAATATCCATAGGGAAAGATCATATATGTGTAAACTTTCTTGTTTAACACCATGCATGTCTTTACATCTGAAAACATAAAACATGCTTTCTTTCACTAAATCATCATGCGTGTCTTTCTCTAAAAACATAAATCATGCTTTCTTTTCATGAAATCATCATCATGCATAGTTTTCTTTCATGAAACATTATCATTCATAATTCATTTCATAAGATCATCATCATACATAATTCATCATCATTAAAACGTGGAGACTAGGCTATATCTAAATCATGCATTATACGTCATCCTCCATAGAAGGTCATAATCATACCGATGACCATGGTGAGGGCTGTAGACTGGATCAGGGTTGTACAACATATCATAACATGGGTAGTATCTACTTATTCTTAATATACACTAGGACATAGCTAGGGCACAGGCACCAATGGCACTCGCTGTGTGGGAGACATTCATGCGTGCTGCGCGGGCACGAGATACTACCAGAAATCATAATCATATACCACGAGTAGAGAGACAACCACCACACAGGTGAAATCAAGCACTCTTAGGGTCCTACGTATCGGGTAATTCAAGTGGCAGAGCCGGAGCACCACAAGTAGTAACCATGCATTTAAATAGCTTTCTAGTCTCAAAATTTATTTTTCTTGCATACTTTCAAAATCATCAAAAGTTCCTTTGAAACATGAACATAAAATAATAATTTACCTCATAAATTGTTTCATGAGCATGGATATGTTTCGTAAATCATTCTATAAACACAAACATGCTGATAAATCATTTTATGAATTTAATATGCTTCATGAATCATTTCATAAACATAAATGTACTTCATAAACCATTTCCTGAACGTAATGTGCTTCGTAAGTAATTTCAAGAACATAAACATGCTTTGTAAATCGTTTCATAACACAAATAAGTATAATTAGTCAAAACTATGCAAAACTATACCCCTTACCTCTACTGGGCTTAAATGGTGTTATTTCACTGGGATTTGTTATAGCCTCGTTAAACGTACTAGTTTTTCGGGTTGCCCAAAACAATATCAAACCATCAAATATTACCTAATGGCATCTCAACGCATTCAACTAAGCGTTTAATTTCACAATCTTGACTAAGTTCTATCTTTTCGCCAACTTTGCTCATTTTCTCGATTTTACTGATAAATTCTGGTTTAAGCTATTTCATTAGTTTTCTTTCCACCAAATTTAAAACTTATCCACTTAATAGCTTAAAAATTTATCTTAGACTTCATTCAACCACTCAAATTTCTCAATGTTTTGCTATTTTTTGGTTTTTCACTCATTTGGGCTATAAACCGAGTTTCTTCGGTATCATTTAAACATCTAAAACCTTAAATCACACCACATTTCATCTTTTACATTAAGACCCTAAGCTGCCCAAAATCAATATTGCTCATACAATTTATTTCAATCAATTTCATTTAAGTATAAAGCCTTAAAAAATAATCAAATATCAACATATCTCATCATCTTCATGATTTATCAACTTTCTCTTACCTTGACCAAATTTGACCAAGCTTTTGATTCTCCAAATTGTTCCTCAACTCTAAATCATCCAAAACATCAACAAAGTCCAACCAAAAACATTTAAAATCAAGCTTTCTCTTACCTCATGAATAGGACATTTTTTGTCCCTGATTTTCTCTCTATGATTTCACCTAGCAAATGACCTTCAATGGAGCCAAAAGTTTTATATGTTGTATAAAGTTCAAGTAGGAAGATTAGGTATTTCTTGGTTAAGATAAAAAAACTACTGGAAGAGGCTCAAAAAAATCGTACAAGTAAAGTTACACAGTGACACCTATGGGAAGAAGATTTGATTGGTTATGTCTAAGCTTTATCCTAGTATATGAACTATTTTTTTGATGGATTGTTTATATGTTAGATAGGACTCCTAGGGAAAGATTTTTTCCTTCTTGGCCATTCCCTAAATCTAGATGGAAGACCCTCGAAAAATTCACTCAATATCCCTTGCATAGTAACGCCTGTGGCAGTGATGAATGGGATGTATCTCCCGGGTTTGTTGGGGTAATTGTGTGTTTCTAGGGGAAAATGAAAGCTTAAAGGGTTAAGTAACAATCTGGAGAAGGCCTGAATTTTTGAGGGATTGGATGGGCTTCAATTTGGGCCCAATTTGCTGAGTGTACAAGCTACCTGAAACAGGGCTGCCCACAATCCAATTTTGTAAAATCTTTAAAAAATATTTCTTGTTTAATTTCTTCCAAATTTCCACTACTCTAGTGTCCTAATATGTCTCTAGTATCTCTTATAAAAATTTGGAGCCCACTTGTTTAAGAAAAGTTTTTCGATTGGGCCCATTTTACGTGACTAGGTCCATACTGATAAATGAAACTTAAAGTTTTTTTGTTCACTTTAAAAATTTATTCGGCCGTCAAAACCTCCTTATTTCGACCCAATATTTATTCCTTATGTCAATTATGTCTTATGTGAGTTTCCTATGGACTCGAAATAATTTTTGTGAATTTTTAGAATTTATTCCGAATTTATTTCTCTTATAGGGCCTATTTGCTTGGTTTAGTGGAAATCCGAGTTTTACTAACTTTTTCACTTTTAACACCTTAATTTCACTTTCTTATCATCAATTGATACTTAAATTAATACTTTTTGAAAAGTAGTTAAACTTGGGTTCTTACCTCGAAGTGCGTGCATCGAGCCTAGCCCACTATCCCAGGCTTGTCGAGCATTCTGGCCCCTACATGAACATTCACATAAGTCTTAGACTTGTATAAATAAATCAGAGTTACTGTTTACATGTGTTTACATTGCTTTACATCTCCGATGATTTCATTCAAAATGCTACTGTGCTATGAAAAGTTTAGATACAAAATTACATCATTGTGTATACCTTAAGCGATGGGATGCAACGGATACCAAAAAGGAAACCTTCAGTCGCCTTCAGTCTATACTCAATGCTCTGTAGAGAGGGGAAAAAGGGAGGGTGAGCAAACAACACGCTAAGTAAGACAATCATGTGAACAGGTAGATACTGCGCTATCTACGTAATTGTGATGCCATGCTCAAAACCATACAATTTCTCATCACACCTCAAAAGCATTAGTTTATACTTGTGTTAATGGCATGTAAAGCAAGTTATGCTATTTAAAACTCAGTGCACAAATCAAACTCAAAGCATGGAATAACCATCATGCATATTTCATAAATCAAGAATGGAAAACCACCTTGCGTAAGTGCACTTTAAAGCCATTAATCATACTTTCTCAAGCAAATCATGCTGTTTCATCTCAATAAAATCAACACTTGTCAGGACTCAGCCCCTCCCTCGGACTGTCCTGACCCACAAAGCATTTCAAACATGGATTTATTCATAAACAAGAAACATGTGAGATATGCAATATAATAAGGGAAATCTCCTCAGGACTATGACCATATCCTGTAATCCCAGGCTACACCGATCAGGTGTGCGAGGTATCACCACTATTTGCTTTCACACGGGAGGTGGGTCACGTCCAGCCCGTCGATCCATAGCAGATCTCAACATCGTCCGAAGACGGCATATCACAATCTCAACACAGTACAACATACTCCATGCTACCTGCACGGTACAACGTAGTCCGTGGACCCATATCAACACATCATATCACGCCACATCTCAAAATGCACGTGCGAGCCTATTTAATCGGTGCGACACCCAGTCTACTCGAAGCTCCTAGCACGACTATCAATCATGTCATAAAACCACATGCGAGTAATCTCAAGCACGACAACAAGTATGGTGGACATCTAACGCGAGCTATGCTCCAGCACCATGTCAAAACCAGTATAAAATTTGTGCAAGCTAAGCTCCAACACAACATTATAGAAATCCAGTGAAAAATAGTGCGAGCTAAGCTCCAGCACTCATGCGTGTAAAAACACATCAAATCTCGTGCGAGTCATACTCTAGCACATTTTCATTCTCACGAAAACCATGTAGGTGGCTCCGTTCTTTGCAAAGCATGGTTATAAAACCAAATCAAGTTATTTCTTATGCAAATCATTTCAAATGTTAGCCAACCTACCAAACTCTTGTTAAAAAGAAATAAAACAAGGTTTCCAAAGCATCATGCTTTTATTTTCATGCCCATTTCATCAAAACCCAACTCATGCCCTTCAATCACTCATTTCATTTCCTATTACCAGATGCATTCTAGAAAACATATCGCGCCCCAAAATACGCACAGATATCTCTAAGAGTCCACACAATTCCCTTACATCGATTTACTCGGGGTGCGACTCTCTTCCTCTTAGCTTCTCACGTTTTTGGGTCAACTTGCTCTGGTGTATCCTCGAGAGCTGGAATTCATTCATCAAACACTTGAGTTAACGTTGCTAACTCTCATTCAACTTGCATTTTACCCAATGCCTTAAATACTCATTTCACCCTTTTTGGGTAAGTCTCACAATTTATTCCATAACATCATCTTAAATTCATACCCACAACACTATTATCACCTTAAGGTATCCTATTCATTATTAATTCCAACACATTTCACTTTCTCACACTAACCCATTTCTAGGTTATAATAGTTCCATTGCATCCTAGATAGTTTCTACCATTAGTAAGCACACCAATCAACTCCAAAATCAATAACTAAACAAATGTACTTGAGTTGGTGCTTTAGAAACTCACCTATTTGGATTTCTTTCTTGCTCCAAATGGAAATGCCCCTTCTTCCTTAAATCTAACAAATGGGGAAATGCATCTAAGCTATGTTGTTCTTCTCCTTGATGTGAATAACTTTGTATCTAATAGCATTCCCTCAAATATTTATGAAAATGGACGGATTTAGGAGTGAGAAAGCTAGGTTTTGGGTTGAAAATGGAAAGGAATTGGTTTTGTCCATGAAATACAGATTTCAACTGCTCCTATTTATAGAATTGCTTGATGAGATTGATCTGTCGAGGATTTGAGATCGATCTGGTCCTCTTAATATCCCTAATTTTTGTGACATTTGAAGGCATGAGATCGATCTGTCGAAAGCTTGAGATCGATCTATCTCAGGCAGAGAGTTAAGGAGATCTATCTGGCTAGGGAGGAGATTGATCTGCTCTTATCTGAGAGCTAAGAAAATCAATTTGCTTGTACTAAGGATCGATCTCTTCATTACAGAATGTTTAGAAGATCGATCTGATCCCATTGGAGATTGATCTGTCATATTCCATTGCTTGAATAAGAGCATCTTTGGCTCTTCCAGATCAATCTCTCATCCTATGACATCGATCTGACCTTCATATTTCTAGATTTTGCTGCAGTTTTCTGCAGTAACTCACACAAAACATCCTTAATTTGCTGTCATAGTTATTTTCTCATCCAACCCCCTTTAAGACTTGAAAATGACATCCACTCATACTTTATACATATTAAAACTTGTGTGCATTCATTGTACAACTAAAGGTATACAATACAAAACTAAATGGAAGTAGAAGATTTATGCAACTCATGCACTTCATTCCATTTTACTACACTACTCATTTTTCATTCCACTCACACTCATCACATTCAAAAGTCCATTTCTTCATATTCATACATAATGAAACTTGTACGTGTATCACAAACTCTTATTACAAGTGTGTACATTGAATTTATGGACTTTACATCACTTATGCTTCACATTACAAGTACATCACCATACTTATGAATTCATAGTTACTTGATCTAAAATCATCCATATTATAATTCCATTTACATATATACAAGGTTATACATATATGAGGTCTCGCATTCTCCCCCACTTAGAAAATTTGGTCCTCCAAATTAGAACCAAATCAATCCGTGAATAACTTGGGATACCTCTCCTACATCAAACTCTCCAATTCTCATGTGGCCTCTTCCACCCTGTGATGTTGCCAAAGAACTTTCACCAAGGGAATTGTCTTTGTCCTCAACGCTTTCTCTTTTCTATCTAATATCCGAACTAGCTTCTCAATGTACATCATGCTTTCATTGAGTTCCAATGGTTCATACCTTATCACATGCGTCGGGTTCGGGTTGTATTTTCGTAACATGGATACGTGGAAGACGTTATGTACGCTCGCTAGCTCAGGTGGTAATGCTAGCCTGTATGCCTTATCTCCCACATTATCAAGTATCTCAAATGGCCCTATATACTGAGGGCTCAACTTCCCTTTCTTCTCGAATCTCGTAATCCCTTTCAAGGGAGAAACCTTCAAAAACACTAACTCACCCACATTAAACTCTAATGGTCTCCATCTCTTATCAACATAACTCTTTTGTCTGCTCTGAGCTATCCGTAACCTCTCACAAATCAACAAGACATCCTCAGAGGCTTGTCTAATCAAGTCAAGAGTAAAAATTTGTCTGTCAACAATCTCTTCCCATCCAATAGGGGAACGACATCTACGCCCATATAATGCCTCATATGGTGCCATCCCTATACTCGCATGAAAACTGTTATTATAGGAGAACTCTGCGAGTGGTAAATGGTCATCCTAAGAGCCTCCAAAATCCAATATACATGCTCTCAACATATCCTCCAGGGTCTGTATAGTCCTCTCTGACTGACCATCTGTCTAAGGATGAAACGTGGTGCTAAAACTCAATTGGGTCCCCATTGCTTCCTGAAAATGTTAAGTGGGAAGTGAAACGGGTATCCCTATCCGAAACAACGCTCACTGAAATTCCATGTAGCCTCCCTATCTCGCGTACATACAAGTTCGCTAACTGGCTTAGTGTCACGACCCTCAACTTACCAAAATACGTACAAATTTTTCGCATTTTCATGCGTCAATCCTTAATCATCCTTCCTCGATCGTGAACAACCACACGCTTAACAGTTGGGCTGTGTGTCGACGTCTAACTCACTCCACCATACCAATTCAATTTGAAACATTATTTATGAGTAAACACTTGTATAAATGTATATATATCAGAGTTGTTACATGTGTTTACATTGTTTTACATATCTCATTCATCATTAATCTCCATACATTCCACTTTCTCACTCTAGACCATTTCTAGGTCAAAATCATTCCAATGTATTTAGATAGTTTCTAACCATCCATACTCATGCCAAACAACTCCAAAATCAATTAAATAAACAATGTACCATAGTTGGAGTGTTAGAATCTTACCAAATTTGATTTCTCTTCTTGCTCCAATGGCAATGCCCTTAAATCCTTCAATATCAACAATGGGAAATTGCTTTCAAACTATGTTGTTCTACTCTTTGATAGGAACAACTTTATCTCTAATGGTCTCTCTTCAAACCTCACTGAAAATGACTGATTTTTGAGAGAGAATGTTAGGTTTTTGGGTTGAAAGTGAAAGGTTTGTGTTTTTCCCGAAATTTTCTGATTTCCAGCACTCCTTATATAGAAATAACTTGAGGAGATCGATCTGGTCCAAGAGGAGATCGATCTGGTCCCTTAAAATCCCTCTTTTCACGGCATTTTTAAGCCTGAGATCGATCTGTCGAAGCATGAGATCGATCTGTCAAGGCATGAGATCGATCTGTCGAAGCATGAGATCGATCTGCTCCCAAACAGAGAGCTAAGGAGATCGATCTGGTCCATTGGAGATCGATCTGTTCTATTCTTTCGCCCAAATAAGAGCATTCTGGCTCTTCCAGATCGATCTCTCATCCCATGAGATCGATCTGCCCTTCAAAATTTCCAGGTTTCCTCTGCAACAACACTTACCAAACATCCTAAATTTGCTACCATGATCATTTCCTCATTCATTCATCTTTGAGACTTGAAGATGGCATCCATCCTCACTTTATACACATTAAAACTTGTGTAGGATCTTTGTATGACCAATGGTACTTAATATAAACTAAAATGGAAGTGCACATCTTATGCAGTTATACTTCCATTTTACCAAGCTATTCAAAATCCATTCTACACACATTCTCCACATGTTTGAGTCCATTTCTACACATTTGTACAAAATGAAACTTGTATGTACGATTACCACTCTCATTACAAGTGTGTACATTACTTGTGGACTTACATCACATATACTTCACTCATTAATTCATAGTACAACTCTATTTACACTTCTATGTACATATATACCCTTATACATATACGGGGTCTCACATTCTCCCCCACTTAGAAAATTTGGTCCTCCAAATTGGAACCAATTATGCTGTGAATAACTCGGGATACCTCTCCCGCATCAAACTCTCCAATTCCCATGTGGCTTCTTCCACAGTGTGATGTTGCCAAAGTATCTTCACCAAGGGAATTGTCTTTGTCCTCAGCACTTTCTCTTTTCTGTCCAATACCCGAACTGGCTTCTCAACATAGGTCATACCCTCATTGAGCTCCAAAGGCTCATATCTTATCACATGTGTCGGGTCCGGGTGATACTTCCTCAACATGGATACGTGGAAGACGTTATGCACACTTACCAACTCTGGTGGCAATGCCAGTCTATACGCCTTGTCTCCCACCTTATCAAGTATCTCAAATGGCCCGATATATCGAGGGCTCAACTTTCCCTTCTTCCCAAATCTCATAATTCCCTTCGAAGGGGAAACTTTCAAAAACACTGACTCACCCACCTCAAACTCTAGTGGTCTCCGTCTCTTGTCAGCATAACTCTTTTGCCTGCTCTGAGCTGTCCGTAACCTCTCACATATCAATTGGACGGCCTCAGAGGCTTGTCTAACCAAGTCGGGAGCAAAGATCTGTCTGTCACCAACCTCTTCCCATCCAATAGGGGAACGGCATCTACGCCCATACAATGCCTCATATGGTGCCATCCCGATACTCGCATGAAAACTGTTATTATACGCGAACTCTGCGAGTGGCAAATGGTCATCCCAGGAGCCTCCAAAATCCAATGCACACGCTCTCAACATGTCCTCCAGGGTCTGTATAGTCCTCTCTGACTGACCATCTGTCTGAGGATGAAACGCGGTGCTAAAATTCAACTGGGTCCCCATCGCTTCCTGAAAATGTTCCCAAAAGTGGGAAGTGAAGCGGGCATCCCTATCAGAAACAACGCTCACTGGAATTCCATGTAGCCTCACTATCTCGCGCACATATAGGTTCGCTAACTGGCTCAGAGTATCGGTAGCTCTCATAGCTAGAAAATGGGCTGATTTCTTCAACCGATCCACAATCACCCATATGGCATCATGACCTCTCCGGGTCCTCGGCAATCCCATCACAAAATCCATGGTGACATGCTCCCACTTCCATGTCGGTATCGGTAGAGGCTGCAATAACCCTGCAGGCTTCTGATGCTCTACCTTCACCTGCTGACAAACGAGACACTTAGCAACATATTCAGCAATGTGCTTTTTCATTCCCGACCACCAATAAACCTTTCGAAGGTTTTGATACATTTTGGTACCCCCTGGATGTATCGTATACTTCGATGAGTGAGCCTCTGTCAGGATCAACCTTCTGATCTCTGCGTCATCAGGAACACATATCCTACCTCTGAACCTCAACAATCCATCCGAACTCAACCCAAAGTCCGTCTCTATACCCCTCTGTATCTGCCCGACAATATCACTACACTGCTGATCAACTCGCTGAGCCTGTCGGATTCGATCTACCAGATCCGGTTCCAACTGCAGGCTAGCTATCATAAATCCACTATCAGCGTCAGGCGGGGTCATATCCAAACTGAGGTTCATGAACTGTTCCAACAGCTCGTGTTCCCTGATCATCATGAATGATACCATCCCGAGATGCTTCCTACTCAATGCATCAGCAACCACATTTGCTTTACCCGGGTGGTATAGGATTTCATAATCATAATCCTTTAACAGCTCGAGCCATCTCCTCTGTCTCATGTTCAACTCTTTCTGTGAGAACATGTACTTAAGGCTCTTATGATCTGTATAAATCTGAAATCTCTCACCATAGAGGTAGTGGCGCCATATCTTCAGCGCAAACACCACCGCTGCCAACTCCAAGTCATGGGTCGGGTAGCTCCTCTCATGATCCTTTAACTGTCTTGATCCATAGGCTACTACCTTCCCATCCTGCATCAATACACAGCCCAGTCCTAGGTGTGAAGCATCTGCATACACCGAGAAACCTCCTGAGCTGGTAGGAATGGTGAGTATTGGAGCTGTAGTTAATCTCCTTTTCAACTCCTCAAAACTGTCTTCACACTTTTTGTCCCACACAAACTCTACATTTTTCCTTGTGAGACGTGTCAAAGGAGCAGCTAACCTCGAAAATCCCTCTACAAACCTTCGATAATACCCAGCTAAACCCAGGAAACTTCTGATCTCTGTCACTGTTTGGGGTCTCTGCCACTGAACTACGGCCTCAATCTTAGATGGATCCACTGATACTCCATCCTTTGATACTATGTGACCCAGAAAAGAGATCTGTTCCAACCAAAAGTCGCACTTACTGAGTTTAGCGTACAACTTCTTCTCTCGGAGGGTTTGTAGTACTATCCTCAAATGCCTTTCATGTTCCTCTCTAGACCTTGAATACACCAGTATATCATCAATAAACACAATAACAAATCGATCCAAATACTGGTGGATACCTCATTCATCAAGGAGATAAAAGCTGCGGGAGCATTCGTCAGCCCGAATGGCATAACCATAAACTCGTAATGTCCATACCGGGTGCGAAAAGCTGTCTTGGGTACATCTCCATCTCGTATCTTCAACTGATGGTACCCTGACCTCAGATCTATCTTGGAAAAGACCTGCGCTCCCTTAAGCTGATCCAACAAATCATCGATGCGTGGGAGGGGATACTTATTCTTGATGGTGGCCTTATTCAACAACCGGTAGTCTATACACAGTCGGAGGCTTCCATCCTTCTTCCTTACAAACAGGACCGGTGCTCCCCAAGGTGAGACGCTCGGCCTGATAAGCCCCTTCTCCAGCAACTCTTGTAATTGTTTCCTTAACTCCTCTAACTCAACTTGAGCCATTCTGTATGGTGGCTTGGACATCGGCTCTGTACCAGGTGCCAAGTCTATACCAAACTCCATCTCCCTATCTGGAGGTAACCCTGGTAACTCATCCGGAAAGACATCTGGAAATTCCCTAACCACTGGTATGTCTTCCAATTCCGGATGTGCCTTATCCGTCTCAATCACAAAAGTGATGAATCCTTCACATTATTCTTTCCACCATTAGTATCATAAATCATCTCATCACATACATAAATGAAATCAAATTTATCTTTCATACATCATGTATCAAGATTATACTCATCACACTTATAAAAATCATGTTCTTTAATTTCATTTCACAAAATTAACTACAAGATTGTCTATCTTTGAAAACATCAAGGTTTTAGCATGACAATCCATAACAACATGATTGGCAGCCAACCAATCCATTCCTAGGATCACATCAAAATCACTCATGTTTAATAAAATTAAATCGGCTGCCATCTCTTTACCTCCTATCTTCATTTTACAATCCCTATATATATGCTCAGTCAACTGACTATCATTCATAGGGGTAGATATCAACAACATCTTATCAAGCAGCGTGGGTTTTACATGCTTCAACAATTTACATGCAAAGGATGGCGAAATAAAGGAGTGTGTGGCACCAGGATCAAACAGTACATAAACTTCTAAATCAAAGATTTGGATGGTACCTTTTACCACATCTGATGACTGATCTGCAGTATCCTGATCCAGTGCGTGCACTCGTCCTCTGCTTACACCCACTACTTGCTTCCCCTTTTCTTCAGCTGTAGCCCTCCTCCTCGGAGCAGCAGTACCAACTGGAGCTCTCTCTGGTTCCTTGCCCTTCTGTGGGGCTTTCTCTATCATCTCTGGGCAATCTCTGATTACGTGCCCTGGCTTCCCACATCTGAAGCATACAACCTGAGGTCCGTAACATGGTCGAGTACCATGGTACCTACCACACCTGCCACACTGTTCTGTAGTAGGCCGTGGTCCTCCAATCACGATTCCCTTAGCTGGAGCAATGGCCGGATACATGGGAGTATCAACTGTCCTCTCCCGGATTTCATCAATTCTTGGCCTCCTTCCAGAGAATCTCTTGCTTCCTTTATAGCTGAAGCCTCTATCCATCATAGGTCTCTTCTTATCTCTGTCCCTCATCTTACCAACCTTTCCAAACTCCGAGGCGATTCTATCAACATCTTGTTCACATAATTGCGCCCTGCGCACTGCCTCTTCATAGGTCGGTATATCCAGGGGAACCAATTTAGACCTGATGGTTGGTCTCAATCCATCCACAAACTTCTGGATCTTCTCGACCTCATTACTCATCGTGTTGGGATCATATCTGCCCAGGGATATAAAAGCAGTCTCATACTCATCCACAGTCCTGTTCCCTTGGGTCAGTCCCAAAAATGCCATCTTCAGCTTCCGCTGGGCGGTATCCGGGACATACTGTCTCCGGAAGGCCTCTAGAAACACATCCCAGCTGATCTCAGTATGCCGGGCTCTCAAAATAGGCCTGGTGGATTTCCACCAATGTTCTGCTGATCCCTTCAGCATGAAAGTGGCAAATGCTACCATCTCGGTAGTAGTGCACTCAAAGAACCCATATAATTTCTCGATCTCATTGATCCAATCCTCAGCCGCCACTGGGTCCTTTACTCCACTGAAAGACGGCGGTCCAAACTTCTGGAACTGCCGCAGTCTATCCAAATCACATCCATATCCCCAACCTCTACTGCCTGGCGTAGCAACCGGCGTAGGCACATCCTGTGGGGGTGGGGTATCTGTCGTCTGAGGTCCTTGGGCTTGCCTCGCCCGTGCCTCGGGAGCAGCTGCTTGCTCAGCATCACCCTGTGTAGCGGGACTCTGTCTACCGCCAACTCCAGGTAAAGATTGAGTGACCAATTCCAAAATCATCTCAATGCTCCGCTCAATCCTCGCGAAGCGAGCCTCAGTACTCTCGGGCCTCTCCTCTGGACCCTGTGGAGCGTGCTCAACGTCGACCTCCACCTCAACATCCTCCTGAGCCTCGTGTGTTTCCGGCTCAACACGACCCCCAGGCCTACCTCTACGGCCTCGAGCCTGTGCTCTCATCCCTCTACCGCGACTGGTATTAGGCATACTTACTCAGTTCTCTACATTCACAACCAATTACTTAGTCAACCCATCGACATACACTATTTGTATCTAAACAAGCACAGTAACTTGGGGATGTAATTTTTCACTTATTAAGTATTTTAGACACGACACACGTCAGACCAACTCGAGCTCTGATACCAACTTCTGTCACGACCCTCAACTTACCAAAATACGTACAAATTTTTCGCATTTTCATGCGTCAATCCTTAATCATCCTTCCTCGATCGTGAACAACCACACGCTTAACAGTTGGGCTGTGTGTCGACGTCTAACTCACTCCACCATACCAATTCAATTTGAAACATTATTTATGAGTAAACACTTGTATAAATGTATATATATCAGAGTTGTTACATGTGTTTACATTGTTTTACATATCTCATTCATCATTAATCTCCATACATTCCACTTTCTCACTCTAGACCATTTCTAGGTCAAAATCATTCCAATGTATTTAGATAGTTTCTAACCATCCATACTCATGCCAAACAACTCCAAAATCAATTAAATAAACAATGTACCATAGTTGGAGTGTTAGAATCTTACCAAATTTGATTTCTCTTCTTGCTCCAATGGCAATGCCCTTAAATCCTTCAATATCAACAATGGGAAATTGCTTTCAAACTATGTTGTTCTACTCTTTGATAGGAACAACTTTGTCTCTAATGGTCTCTCTTCAAACCTCACTGAAAATGACTGATTTTTGAGAGAGAATGTTAGGTTTTTGGGTTGAAAGTGAAAGGTTTGTGTTTTTCCCGAAATTTTCTGATTTCCAGCACTCCTTATATAGAAATAACTTGAGGAGATCGATCTGGTCCAAGAGGAGATCGATCTGGTCCCTTAAAATCCCTCTTTTCACGGCATTTTTAAGCCTGAGATCGATCTGTCGAAGCATGAGATCGATCTGTCAAGGCATGAGATCGATCTGTCGAAGCATGAGATCGATCTGCTCCCAAACAGAGAGCTAAGGAGATCGATCTGGTCCATTGGAGATCGATCTGTTCTATTCTTTCGCCCAAATAAGAGCATTCTGGCTCTTCCAGATCGATCTCTCATCCCATGAGATCGATCTGCCCTTCAAAATTTCTAGGTTTCCTCTGCAACAACACTTACCAAACATCCTAAATTTGCTACCATGATCATTTCCTCATTCATTCATCTTTGAGACTTGAAGATGGCATCCATCCTCACTTTATACACATTAAAACTTGTGTAGGATCTTTGTATGACCAATGGTACTTAATATAAACTAAAATGGAAGTGCACATCTTATGCAGTTATACTTCCATTTTACCAAGCTATTCAAAATCCATTCTACACACATTCTCCACATGTTTAAGTCCATTTCTACACATTTGTACAAAATGAAACTTGTATGTACGATTACCACTCTCATTACAAGTGTGTACATTACTTGTGGACTTACATCACATATACTTCACTCATTAATTCATAGTACAACTCTATTTACACTTCTATGTACATATATACCCTTATACATATACGGGGTCTCACACTTAGAGTATCGATAGCTCGCATAGCTAGAAAATGGGCTGACTTCATCAATCGATCCACAATCACCCATATGACATCATGACCTTTGTGGGTCCTCAGTAATCCCATCACAAAATCCATGGTGACGTACTCCCACTTTCATGTCAGTATTGGTAGAGGCTGCAATAATCTTGGAGGCTTCTGATGCTCTACCTTCACCTGCTGACAAACGAGGCACTTAGCGACATATTCAACAATGTCTTTCTTCATCCCTGACCACCAATAAACTTTTTGAAGGTTTTGATACATCTTAGTACTCCCTGGATGAATCGTATACCTTGATGAGTGAGCCTCTGTCAAGATTAACTTCCTGATCTCTTGATCATCGAAACTCAACTCAAAATCGATCTCTGTGCCCCTTTGTATCTGCCTGACAATATCACTGCACTGCTGATCAATTCATTAAGCTTGTCAGATTTGATCTACCAGATTCGGTTCCATCCGTAGGCTAGCTATCATAAAGACACTATTAGCATTAGGTGGGGTCACATCCAAACTGAGGTTCATGAACTGTTCCAACAGCTCGTGTTCCCTGATCATTACGAATGACACCAACCCGAGATGCTTTCTACTCAATGCATCAGCAACCACATTTGCTTTACCCAGGTGGTACAAGATCTCATAATCATAATCTTTTAAAAGCTCAAGCCATCTCCTCTCTTTCATGTTCAACTTTTTCTGTGAGAACAGGTATTTAAGGCTCTTATGATCGGTGTAAACCTGAAATCTCTCACCATAGTGATAGTGGCGCCATATTTTCAATGCAAACACTACAGCTGCCAACTCTAAATCATGGGTTGGGTAGTTTATCTCATGATCCTTCAACTGTTTTGATCCATAGGCTACTACCTTCCCATCCTGCATCAATACATAGCCTAGTCCTTAGTGTGAAGTGTCTATATACACCGAGAAACTTCTTGAGCTGGCAGGAATGGTGAGAATCAGAGCTGTGGTTAATCTCCTTTTCAATTTCTGAAAACTTACCTCACACTTATCGTCCCACACAAATTCAACATTCTTTCTCGAGAGACGCGTCAAAGGAGCAGCTAACCTCGTGAATCCCTCTATAAATCGTTGATAATATCCTGCTAAACCCAGGAAACTTTTGATCTCTATCACTGTTTGGGGTCTTTGCCACTGTATCACTGCTTCAATCTTTGATAGATCCACTGACACACCATCTTTCGATACTATATGACCAGAAAAGCGATCTGTTCCAACTAAAAGTCGCACTTACTGAGTTTATGTGAGATCTGAAAATTTTAGATATATTTTAATGATGTAATAAGAACTTGAAGTGTAATTTATTGAGCTAAGTGAATTGTGGAAATTATATTTAGAGATTTATATGTAAGTGTTTAACATAAGTGTGAAACTAAGAGGTCAGATCGATCTTGGAGAAGGAGAGATCGATCTGGTGAGTTAAAAATGACAAGGAAGGAGGAATTTAAAGAGCAGATCGATCTCTAATGGAAGAGGATCGATCTCTTTATGATTCTGTTTGAGAGAAGATCGATCTCATGAGGAAGGGATCGATCTCCAAATGTTTCTGTTTGAGAGAAGATCGATCTCCTCAAGGAGCAGATCGATCGCATAAAGCCATAAAGAGATCGATCTCACCTCTCGACAGATCGATCTCATAGGCATAAAATTGCCCCAAATCATCCTCAAATTCAAATGCAGATCGATCTCATCAAGAGCCAGATCAATCTCCTACCCTCCATCTATATAAGGAACCCCTGTTTTCTCCTGTAATTTCACTTTCTCTCTCTTTAAAACCCCATTTCTGTCGAAGCCCTAGCTTTCTCACTCATCCAAAGTACCCATTTTCGTCCAAATCAGAGGCTGTGGCAAGAAGGAAAGTTGTTCCTCATCAAAGAAAGAACAACATACTTGGAAATCGTAAGACGGATTGAATCGAGGCAAGAGATAAGCTCTCCACAAGTTTTGGGTAATTTCTAAACCTCGATCTTGATATTTGAGATGATTTTGGTAATGATAGCTGGTGGCATTGTGTTGAAATAGTTGGAAAATGATTAGGGATTGATGAAATTACAATGTAGTTGGAGTGATAGAGATATTTAGCAATTTTGGTAATTTTGGAAATTTTGAGCTATAAATGGAAATTTAGACAATGTGGTGAATTAGCATAGATAATTTGGCATAAGAAATGTAGAACGTGGGGATGTTGTGAATGAGATTGTAGTTTGGGGTAGAGTTACGAGAGTCGAGAGATTTGAGGTGTTATGAGCAATTATGCTCGATTTTGAGAATTGAGGTTACTGGATGATGAATATTGATGTTTTAACATCGTTTGGACAGCTCGGGAGTTCCAGCGTGGAGTGCGAGACTAGTCCATGACAAGGGGGAAATAATTGCACTATACGAGGTGCAAAGAGGTAAGGGAAACTAAACCATTTGTGTATGTGATTTATAAAACAAGCATGTTAAGTGTTGTGTTGCGATATAATTGCTCACGGTTTTTATAGCAGATTGGAGCCCAATATTTTTATGAGTTTATAAGCTACGCGTGAAACCGCTTTATAAACCGTTGAGTTTATGTGAGAAATGAATTGGGCTCTACGTTAAGGCGATCTTGAGATTTGAGAAATGTGTGCGTGTTTTGCCGGTTGGGACTCGGTTTCAATATGTTTTGTGTTGAGTACAAAACGATTTTAAATGAGTTTTATGAGAGAAAAACCACTATGAGTTCTACGTGAAGGCAAACCAGTCTTATGTGATAAAGACTTAGGTGTGTGATTTTGAGTACACACCGGGCATTGCTCTGGTAGCATGTAAGTTCGATTCTTCTCCGTTCTGGTCACGTGAAATCCCCCATTCTGTGGCTATGCCACGTATATTTGGTGGCCGTTGCCACGTGCGAACCCTAATTAGTGGCCGTTGCCATGTGAAACCCCATTCTGTGGCTGTACCACATATATTTGGTAGCCGTTGCCACGTGAGAAACCCCATTTTGTGGCTGTACCACGTATATTTGGTGGCCGTTGCCACGTGAGAAACCCCATTCTGTGGCTGTGCCACGTATATTTGGTGGCCATTGCCACGTGAGAAACCCTATTCTGTGGCTGTGCCACGTGTGAATCTAAATCAGTGGCTATGCCACGTGTGTTTGGTGGCTGCGCCACGTACATTATTATTACAGTGATTTTATCACGTATATTGAGAAAGCCATTATCGCATTATTTTCACATGCTTGGTTACTGCTCTAGACTGAGCCTTTTTACTTCATGTTTTCACATGATTTGAGATATGAGAATGTTGTTTTGAGAACTTTCATGCTATGGTTTTCAAATGAGTATACTGAGTTTCACATGCAAATAAATATTTTATGATGTGCATTATAGTTTATATAACAAGTCCCTTACCCCCTTACTGAGCGATTTAGAAGCTCACCCTGTTTTCTTTCCCCCCAGATTTCTTCAAGTGAAAAAGGGTTTCCTGCGACGTACGGAGTAGTGGCTAGTGGAGGACTTGAGCTCCAGGCCATATATTATGTTTTGACATATCTCTTATCTTTTCATGTACCCAGACAATTATTGTAATTACAGACACTTGATGTATAACATTGTATGGGATGTATTAGGATTAATTAACTTGAGATCGAGTAATGTATATGATATAATATTTACTATGTAATGACGAGATCCTGAGGTATGATAAGTGTGATGATGTATGACACTGCATATGAATGCACCTTTAATTGTGAATTGTTGAGTAAAAAGTTTTAAATTTGCCCGATTTTCTGCGTTTTCGGGGCATGACAGAGTTTTCTTGGTATCAGAGCTTAGGGTGTCTAGTACTGTCAGTGTCGGTTAAGGGAAATAGAATACATCCCAAGTGTCTGTAATAGTCTGATCATGAACTGAATTTGAGGATTGAGATTTCAATCGATTTTGATATGTACGTGCAGGAGACGAGTTGAGGTAGAGAATGAGTAGACGACGAGGTCATTCGAGGAGGTAGGCAGAGTCCCCTCCGCCACCTGCCCTTCAACCAGAGAGTCCTAACTCTCGATTTAATCAGATTGAAACCGATGTGAGGTAAGGTTTTGAGCAGATGGCAGCGCTATTCACGCTACACTTTGGAGTTAATGCCTTAGGTACTACTCCTACACCACTACCAGGACCTCTCGTACCCCCAGTACAGATGGATCCAATGCCTCCCGTCACTCAGCCTGATGATAGAAGTATGGTCCGATTGAAGGATTTTTTGAAGATGAATCCACCCGCATTTAGGGGAAAGAAGGATCCTACAGAGGCTGAGGAGTGGCTGACGGAGTTGAGAATTATATTTGATTATCTGGGGTGCACCGATGCTGAGATGGTCAGTATGAGTATCTATATGTTGAAGGGGAGAGCTCGAGATTGGTGGGGTACTACCCAGGGTATTCTGATGTCCCGCCAGGATGTGATTGGTTGGGAAGAGTTTCAGACAGCCTTTAGGACCCAATATGTACCACGAGACGCCCAAGGAAAGAAACAGGCCGAGTTTTTAAGTTTGGTACAGGGTGATATGTCTGTGGATGACTATGAGAGCCAATTCACCGCGCTATTGAGATATGACCCAGCGATCTTCAAGAATGAAGAGCTCCCCATAGAGAAATTTGTGTATGGATTGAAGCCCATCATCAGAGATAGATTGATAGGGCTATGTATTACCGAGTTTGGAGATGCTCTGAGACGAGCACAAGAGATTGAAAGAGGAATTAAAATGGTACAATCCCAGAATGAGCTCAGAGCAGTGAATAGAGATAAGGGCAAGAGGCCAGCGATTTTCCAAACAGATGCTCGGAGAGGTTCCTTTAGAAGAGGAAGGATTGAGCTGCAGAAGGGCAGATTAGAGAGACCCAGAGGTTACCCTAACATTAGGGAGACCCCTCGAGATGTTAGGCCTGAGCTAAAGGTTTGCAGAAATTATGGCCGAATGCATGAGGGAAGTTGTACTGGGTCGATCCATGGATGTTTTAGATGTGGAGACATGGGTCACATGGTGAAGGATTACCCTCAACCTCAGAGACCACATATTCCAGAGCCCGCTAGACAACAGCCTCAGAGAGTGAATCCCTAGAGACGGGCCACTATTGCAGAGAAAGGAAAGAGACCTGTTACACAGGGACGTGTGTTTACCCTGGATAAGGAGACTGCAGACACTTCTGCAGAAACTATAAGAGGTACACTCTCTGTCTGTAATCATAAGGCTCATGTATTGATTGATAGAGGATCCACGCATTCGTTTATTTCAGAGCATTTTGCATGTAGAGTAAACTTGAAATTTGAACCCTTAGGATATATACTACATGTAAATACCCCTATGCGTGAATCCCAGAGAACTGAGTTAATCTGTAGAGGGTGTGAAATAAAAGTGGGAGATAGAGTAATGTTAGCAGATCTAATAAAATTGAGTATGCATGGGTTTGATGTAATTTTGGGGATGGATTGGTTGGCAACCAATCGAGTGAGTTTAGACTGCTATGCTAAGATTGTAACTTTCTCCCTACCTGAACCTTACAGTGTACATTTGAACTATTGAGTAAATAAACGTATGAAATTTTGATGTTGCTCTTGAGAGTCTTAAATATGATTGTTCATGTGAAGGTTATGAAACACTCATCTCAGATGATGAGCGGGAACATCCGAGGATGGAAGATATACCTGTGGTATGTGAATTTCGGGTTGTTTTCCCAGATGAGTTACCATGTTTACCACCAGAAAGAGAGCTGGAGTTTACCATCGATTTGGTACCAGATACTCAGCCGATCTCTAAACCTCCCTACAGGATGGCATTAGTGGAACTTGAGGAATTGAAGAAACAACTACAGGAGTTATTGGATCAAGGGTTTATTAGACCCAGTGTTTCACAGCGGGGAGCACCATTATTATTTGTTAAGAAGAAGGATGGTAGTCTCAGATTATGCGTAGACTACCGGTTGTTGAATAAAGCCACGGTGAAGAATAAATATCCATTGCCTAGGATTGATGATCTACTTGATCAGCTGAGAGGGGCTTCAGTCTTTTCTAAGATTGATTTGAGATCGGGCTATCACCAATTGAGAATTAAGGAAGAAGATATTCCAAAGACGACCTTCAGGACGAGGTATGGCCATTATGAATTTCTGGTGATGTCCTTTGGATTGACGAACGCCCCTGCAACATTTATGAGATTAATGAACGAGGTGTTCAGAGACTATCTGGATAAGTTTGTGATAGTCTTTATTGATGATATCCTGGTGTACTCTCAGTCGTATGAGGAGCATGCACAGCATTTGTGGTTAGTACTTCAGATACTCCGAGATAAGCAATTATATGGGAAGCTTAGTGAGTGTGAGTTTTGGCTGGATCGAATAGCTTTCCTTGGTCATATAGTCTTAGAGGAAGGAGTATCAGTGGATCCAAGTAAAGTGGAGGCTGTGCTTAATTGGGAGAGACCGAGGACAGTTACTGAGGTACGAAGCTTCCTTGGTTTGGCAGGGTATTACAGAAGATTTGTGGAAGGATTTTCCAAGATTGCCGCCCCTTTGACTAAGCTCATGCGCAAAGAGACTCCATTTATATGGACTGATCAATGTGAGCTCAGTTTTTAGGAATTAAAGAGGAGATTAATAGCGGCACCTATGTTAACTATTCCTGAGGGATCAGGAGGATTTTTGGTATATAGTGATGCTTCTCATCAAGGATTAGGGTGTGTGCTTATGCAGCATGGAAGAGTGGTCGCATATGGATCACAACAGTTGAAAGACCATGAGCGAAATTACCCCACGCATGATCTGGAATTAGCGGCTGTGGTATTTTCCTTGAAGATCTGGCGACACTACTTATATGGGGAAAGATTCCAGATCTTCACTGATCACAAGAGTTTGAGATATCTCTTTGATCAGAAGGAGTTAAACATGAGACAAAGGAGATGGATGGAACTCCTTAAGGATTATGACTGCGAGATTCTATATCATCCGGGTAAGGCGAATGTAGTTGCTGATGCCCTGAGCAGGAAGAGTATGATATTTTCTATGATGATCAGGGAATGGGATTTACTGGAGCAGTTCGTTGAACTCCGGATCAGAGTCAAAGAGATAGAGACTAGATTTTTGGCTAGCTTGCGGATAGAGCCCAGGATCATGGATCAGATTAGAACTGGGCAGCGCAGTGATCAGAGGTTGATAAATATGGTTAGCCAAGCTGAATAGACCTTGCAGTTGGATCTCACCATCAGTGAGGATGGATTGTTGAGATTCAGAGGATGAATTTGTGTTTCGGATGATGATACCCTAAAGAGACAGATACTGAGAGAATCCCACTGCTCGTGATACATCATGCACCCAGGGAGTACTAAGATGTACCGAGATTTGAGAAAGGTGTACTGGTGGAGTGGTATAAAGCGAGACGTGGCAGAGTATGTGGCCAGGTGTTTAGTATG
The DNA here is from genome assembly GCA_033439115.1 of Firmiana major. NCBI lineage: Eukaryota > Viridiplantae > Streptophyta > Magnoliopsida > Malvales > Malvaceae > Firmiana > Firmiana major. The sequence goes on from CM065905.1 coordinate 11,964,167, forward strand.
CCAGCAAGTGAAAGCTGAACATCGAAAGCCTGGAGGACTACTACAGCCTTTACCTGTACCTACATGGAAATGGGTGCATGTCATTATGGACTTTATTATGGGTTTACCGAGGATTCGAAGAGGTCGTGACGCTATATGGGTTATAGTGGATAGATTGACCAAGAGTGCCCACTTCCTTGCCATCAAGAGCACATATACTGTGGATGCTTTAGCCGAACTGTATGTCAACGAGATAGCTAGATTACATCGGGCTCCAATGAGTATTACTTATTACTTCTGATAGAGATTCCCGATTTACTTCCAGATTTTGGACCCAGTTTCAGGAGTCCATGGGATCTCGATTGAGTTTTAGTACCGTCATCATCCTCAGACAGATGGTCAGTCAGAGAGGACTATTCAGACCCTGGAGGATATGTTGAGGGCGTGTACGATGGATTTTAAGGGATCATGGGATGATCACCTGCCCCTAGCAGAGTTTGCGTACAATAACAGCTATCATTCGAGTATTGGAATGACACCTTTTAAGGCTCTATATGGTAGGAGGTGTAGATCCCCTGTAGCTTGGGAAGAAGTCGGTGACAGAAAGATAAATGCTCCCGAGCTTGTTGAGCAAGCTGTACAGAGTGTGAAACTCATATGTGAGAGGTTATGGGCTGCACAAAGTAGACAGAAAAGCTATGCGGATGTGCGTAGACGGCCACTCGAGTTGGATGTTGGTGATGTAGTATTTCTGAAAATATCACCGAGTAAGGGTATCATGCGGTTTGGGAAGAAAGGGAAATTGAGTCCTCGATACATAGGACCATTTGAGATCCTTGAGAGAGTGGGAGAGGTAGCCTACAGATTGGCGTTACCCCCACAGATGTCCGGAATACACAATGCATTTCATGTGTCTATGTTGAGGAAGTACCACCCAGACCCTTCTCATGTCATAGAGTATGACGAGATGGATATACAAGAGGACATGAGCTACACTGAGGAACCCGTCCGGATTCTTGATAGGAAGGAGAAGGTACTTAGAACCAAGAGCATCCCATTAGTGAAAGTTCTGTGGAAACATCACTCAATGGAAGAGTCAACGTGGGAACTAGAGAATCTTATGAAGGAGAAATACCCCCATCTATTTGACTAGTTGAGTTGAATTTGGAGGACCAAATTCTTTTAAGGTGGGGAGGATGTGAGATCTGAAAATTTTAGATATATTTTAATGATGTAATAAGAACTTGAAGTGTAATTTATTGAGCTAAGTGAATTGTGAAAATTATATTTGGAGATTTATATGTAAGTGTTTAACATAAGTGTGAAACTAAGAGGTCAGATCGATCTTGGAGAAGGAGAGATCGATCTGGTGAGTTAAAAATGACAAGGAATGAGGAATTTAAGGAGCAGATCGATCTCCAATGGAAGAGGATCGATCTCCTTATGATTCTGTTTGAGAGAAGATCGATCTCATGAGGAAGGGATCGATCTCCAAATGTTTCTGTTTGGGAGAAGATCGATCTCCTCAAGGAGCAGATCGATCTCATAAAGCCATAAAGAGATCGATCTCACCCCTCGACAGATCGATCTCCTAGGCATAAAATTGCCCCAAATCGTCCCCAAATTCAAATGCAGATCGATCTCATCAAGAGCCAGATCGATCTCCTACCCTCCGTCTATATAAGGAACCCCTGCTTTCTCCTGTAATTTCACTTTGTCTCTTTTCAAAACCCCATTTCTATCGAAGCCCTAGCTTTCTCACTCATCCAAAGTACCCATTTCCGTCCAAATCAGAGGCTGTGGCAAGAAGGAAAGTTGTTCCTCATCAAAGGGAGAACAACATACTTGGAAATCGTAAGATGAATTGAACCGAGGTAAGAGATAATCTCTCCACAAGTTTTGGGTAATTTCTAAACCTCGATCTTGATATTTGAGATGATTTTGGTAATGATAGCTGTTGGCATTGTGTTGAAATAGTTGGAAAATGATTAGGGATTGATGAAATTATAATGTAGTTGGAGTGATAGTGATATTTAGCAATTTTGGTAATTTTGGAAATTTTGAGCTATAAATGGAAATTTAGACAATGTGGTGAATTAGCATAGATAATTTGGCATAAGAAATGTAGAACGTGGGGATGTTGTGAATGAGATTGTAGTTTGGGGTAGAGTTACGAGAGTCGAGAGATTTGAGGTGTTATGAGCAATTATGCTCGATTTTGAGAATTGAGGTTACTGGATGATGAATATTGATGTTTTAACATCGTTTGGACAGCTCGGGAGTTCCAGAGTGGAGTGCGATACTAGTCTGTGACAAGGGGGAAACAATTGCACTATACAAGGTGCAAAAAGGTAAGGGAAACTAAACCATTTGTGTATATGATTTATAAAACAAGCATGTTGAGTGTTGTGTTGTGATATAATTGCACACGATTTTTATAGCCGGTTGGAGCCCAATGTTTTTATGAGTTTATAAGCTACGTGTGAAACCACTTTATAAACCGTTGAGTTTATGTGAGAAATGAATTGGGCTCTACGTTAAGGCGATCTTGAGATTTGAGAAATGTGTACGTGTTTTGCCGGTTGGGACTCGATTTCAATGTGTTTTGTGTTGAGTACAAAACGGTTTTAAATGAGTTTTATGAGAGAAAAACCACTATGAGTTCTACGTGAAGGCAAACCAGTCTTATGTGATAAAGACTTAGGTGTGTGATTTTGAGTACACACCGGGCATTGCTCTGGTAGCATGTAAGTCCGATTCTTCTCCGTTCTGGTAACGTGAGATCCCCCATTCTGTGGCTGTGCCACGTATATTTGGTGGCCGTTGCCACGTGAGAACCCTAATTGGTGGTCGTTGCCACGTGAAACCCCATTCTGTGGCTGTACCACGTATATTTGGTGGCCGTTGCCACGTGAGAAACCCCATTCTGTGGTTGTACCACGTATATTTGGTGGCCGTTGCCACGTGAGAAACCCCATTCTGTGGCTGTGCCACGTATATTTGGTGGTCGTTGCCACGTGAGAAATCCTATTCTGTGGCTGTGCCACGTGTGAATCTAAATCAGTGGCTATGCCACGTGTGTTTAGTGGCTGCGCCACGTACATTATTATTATAGTAATTTTATCACGTATATTGAGAAAGCCATTATCGCATTATTTTCACATGCTTGGTTACTGCTCTAGACTGAGCCTTTTTACTTCATGTTTTCACATGATTTGAGATATGAGAATGTTGTTTTGAGAACTTTCATGCTATGGTTTTCAAATGAGTATACTGAGTGTCACATGCAAATAAATATTTTATGATGTGCATTATGGTTTATATAACGAGTCCCTTACCCCCTTACTGAGCGATTTAGAAGCTCACCTTGTTTTCTTTCCCCCCAGATTTCTTCAAGTGAAAAAGGGTTTCCCTGCGACGTACGGAGTAGTGGCTATGGAGGACTTGAGCTCCAGGCCATATATCATGTTTTGAGGTATCTTTTATCTTTTCATGTACCCAGACAATTATTGTAATTACAGACACTTGATGTATAACATTGTATGGGATGTATTAGGATTAATTAACTTGAGATTTAGTAATGTATATGATATAATTTATACTATGTAATGACGAGATCCTGAGGTATGATAAGTGTGATGATGTATGACACTGCACAGGAATGCACCCATAATTGTGAATTGTTGAGTAAAAAGTTTTAAATTTGCCTGATTTTCCGCGTTTTCGGGGCGTGACAGTTTAGCGTACAACTGCATCTCTCGGAGGGTTTGTATAGCACTATCCTTATGTGTTGTTCATGCTCCTCTCTAGATCTGGAGTACACCAATATATCATCAATAAACATAATAACAAATCTATCCAAATACTATTGAAACACATCTTTTATCAATGGCATAAAAGTTGCGGAGGCATTTGTCAACCTGAATGGCATAACCATAAACTCATAATGTCCATACCAGGTGCGAAAAGCTGTCTTGGGTACATCTCCACTTCGTATCTTTAATTGATGGTACCCATATCTCAAATCTATCTTGAAAATGACTTGCGCTCCCCTAAGCTAATCTAGCAAGTCATCGATGCGTGGAAGAGGGTAATTATTCTTGATGGTGGCCTTATTCAACAACCTTTAATCTATACACAGTCGAAGGATTCCATCCTTCTTCCTTACAAACAGAACCGGTGCTCCCCAAGGCGATACACTCGGTCTGATGAACCCTTTCTCCAGCAACTCCTATAACTGCTTCCTTAATTCTTCTAACTCAACTTGAGCCATCCTGTATGGTGGCTTGGATATCGGCTCTATACCAGGTGCCAAATCTATACAAAACTCCATCTCTCTATTTGGAGGTAACCTTGGTAATACATCCGAAAAGACATCTGGAAATTTTCTGGCCACTGAAATGTCTATCAACTCCGGACGTGCCTTATCCATCTCAATCACATAAGCAATAAACCCTTCACATTATTCTTTCCACCGTTAGTAACATAAACCATCACACCACATACATAATTGATAAATAGATTCATCTCTCAAGTATTATGAATTTAAATCATACTCTTCTCATTTATATAGATCATGTCATTTCATTTCTTTTCATCAAAGTTTACAATAAGATTGTGTAATCTTGAAAACATCAATGTTTTAGCACGACAATCCATAAAACATGCTTTACAGCCAGCCAATCCATTCTTAGAGTTACATCAAAATCACTCATATTTAATAAAATTAAATCGACTGCCATTTCTTTACCTCATATCTTCATCTTACAATTTCTATATACATGTTCAGTCAATTGACTATCATTCATAGGGGTAGATATCATCAACATCTTATCTAGTAGTGTGAGTTTTACATGCTTCAACAATTTATGTGCAAAGGATGGCGATATAAAGATTTGGATGCGTGGCACCAGGATTAAACGATATAAATGCTTCTAAATCAAAGATTTGGATGGTACCTTTAACCACATCCAAAGACTGATTCACAGTGTCCTGGTCCAGTACATGCACTCCTCCTTTGCTCACACCCACCGCCTATTTTCCCTTTTCTTCAGCTGTAACCCTTCTCCTTGGAGCAGCTGTACCAACTGGAGCTCTCTTTGGCTCCCTGCTCTTCTGTGGGACTCTCTCTGTCATCTCTGGGTAATCCCAGATTATGTGCCCTGGTTTCTCACATCTGAAGCATACTGCAGGAGGTCCATAACATGGTCGAGTACCATGGTACCTACCACACTTGCTACACTATTTCGTAGTAGGCCGTGACCCTCTAATCATAAGTCCCATAGCTAGAGCTATGGCCGAATACATAGAGGACCAAATTTCTAAGTGGGGGAGAATGTGAGACCCCATATATGTATAACTTTGTATATGTGTAAATGGTGATGTATTTGTATGTGAAGCATAAATGATGTAAAGTCCATAAATTTAATGTACACACTTGTAATAAGAGATGGTGATGTACGTACAAATTTCATTATGTATGAATATGAAGAAATGGACTTTTACAAATGCTGAATGTGGGTGGAATGGAATAAGAGTAGTGTGGTAAAATGGGATGAAGTTGCATAAGAGGTGTGAATCTTTATGCTTCCATTTGGTTTTATATTGTATACCTTTGGGTATATAATGAATGCACATAAGTTTTAATGTGTATAAAGTATGACTGGATGCCATTTTCAAGTCTTAAATGTAACTGATTGGGGAAATGACCATGGCAGCAAATTAAGGATGTTTGGGTGTGAGTTGCGACAGAAAAACTGTAAAAAATTTAGAAAATATGAAGGTCAGATCGATCTCATAGGATGAGAGATCGATCTAGAAGAGCCAAAATGCTCTTAGTCGAGCAATAGGAACAATGCAGATCGATCTCCAATGGAGTCAAATCGATATCCTAAACATTTTGTAAAATGAGCATTCGATTCTTAAGGCAAACAGATCGATTTCCTTAGCTCTCGGGTTGGAGCAAATCGATCTCCTCCCTAGTCAAATCGATCTCCTTAAGCTACTGTCTAAGATAGATCGATCTCATGCCTTCAAATGTCGTATAAAATAAGGGACTTTAAGAGGACCAAATCGATTTCCACCCAAGGCTGATCGATCTCACCAAGCTAAAACTATAAACTGGCACAGTTGGATTTGCAGATTTCGAGAAAAACACTCTCACCTTACCATTTTCAACCCAAAACCTAGTTTTCTCTCTCTAAATCCACCCATTTTCAGGAAGATTTGAGAAAAGGCTATTAGACACAAAGTTGTTCACATTAAGGTGAAGAACAACATAGCTTAGAGGCATTCCCCCATTTGTGGGAGTGAAGGAGCAAAGGTGCATTTCCATTTGGAGCAAGGGGAAAATCAATCTAGGTGAGTTTCTAACGCACCAACTCAAGTACATTGTTTAAGTTATTGATTTTGGAGTTGATTGATGTGCTTAGTAATGGTAGAAACAATCTAGAATACAATGGAATGATTATAACCTAGATATGGGCTAGTGTGAGAAAGTGGAATGTAGTGGAATAAATTATTAATAGGATATCTTTAGGTAATAATGGTGTTGTGGGTATGGATTTAAGATGGTGTTATGGAATGGATTGTGAGACTTACCCAAAAAGGGGTAAAATAAATAGTTAAGGCATTAGGTAAAATGCATAGTTGAATGAGAGTTAACAACACTAACTTGAGCGTTTGATGAATGAATTGCAGCTCTCGAGGATACACCGGAGCAAGTTGAGTCAAGAGCATGATAAGCGTAAAGGAAAAGAGTCGCACCCTGAGTAAATCATGGTAAGGGAATTGTGTGGACTCTTAGAGATATCTGTGCATAATTTGGGTGCTTAAATGTTTTGCTAGAGTGCATGTGACAGTAGGAAATGAAATTGGGTGATTGAAGGGCAAAGAGTTGGGTTTTGAGAAATGTGCATGAAAACAAAAGCATGATGCTTTGAAAGCCTTGTTTTATTGCTTTTTAGCGAATGATTGGTAGGTTGGCTAACATTTAAAATGATTTGCTAAAGAAATGATTTGATTTGGTTTATAGCCATGTTTTGCAAAAAAATTGAGCCACCTACATGGATTTCATGAGAATGAAAGTGTGCTCGAGTATGACTTGCACTAGATTTGAGGTGTTTTCATACACATGAGTGCTAGAGTGTGGCTCGCACTAGTTTTCACATGGATTATTATGATGTTGTGCTAGAGTTAAGCTTACACAAACTTTACACTGGTTTTGGCATGGTGCTGGAGCATAACTCAGATTAGATACCCATCATACTTGTTGCCATGCTAGGAGCTTCGGGTAGACTGGGTGTCGCACCGATTAAATTGGCCTTGCACATGCAATTTTTAGAATTGACATGTTGATAGCCATGCTAGGAGCTTCAGGTAGAAAAGAGGTCGTACCGATTAAATAGGCTCGCATGTACATTTTTGAGATGTGGCTGATATGATGTGTTGATATGGGTCCATGGAGTACGCTGTAACGTACAGGTAGCATGGAGTATGTTGTATCGTGTTAAGATTGTGATATACCATCTTGGAACGATGTTTAGATCTGCTATGGACCAGTGGGCTGGACGTGACCCACCTCCGGTGTGGAAGCAGATAGTGGTGATACCCCGCACACCTGATCAGTGTAGCCTGGGATCACAGGATATGGCCATAGTCCTAGAGGAGATTTTCCTTATTATATTGCCTATCTCACATGTCTATTATTTATGTATAAATCCATGTTTGAAATACTTTGTGGGTCGGGATAGTCCGAGGGAGGGGCTGAGTCCTAACAAGTGTTGATTTTGTTGAGAGGAGAAAGCATGATTTACTTGAGAAATGATGAAAATGACTTTAAAATGCACTGATGCATGATGATTTTTCCATGCTTTATTTGTGAAATACGCTTAATGATTTATGCCATGCTTTGAATTTGATTTGTGTACTGAACTAAATAGCATGATTTGCTTTACATGCCATTAACACAAGCACGGAATAATGCTTTTGAGTTGTGAATGAGAAACTGTATGGTTTTGAGCATGGCTTCACGATCACGTAGATAGTGCAGTATCTACCTATTCGCATGATTGCCTTACTGAGCGTGTGATTTGCTCACCCCCTTATTTTTCCCTCTCTACAGAGATTTGAGTTTAAACGAGAGAGACTAGAGGCTTTCTCTTTAGGTATCCACTGCATCCCATCGCGTAAGGTATGCACACTGAAGTAATTTTGTATCTAAACTTTCGATAGCATAGTAGCATTTTGTATGTAACTATTGGGGATGTAAAGCAATGTAAAAACATGTAAACGACAACTCTGATTTATTTATACAAGTGTTTACTTCTAAATTTATATTGCAAATTAAATTATTATGGTTGGATGAGGCAGACATTGATGCACAGCCCAACTATTGAGGATTTAGCTGATCACGATCGAGGTAAGAAAAGAACGAATAATAAATAATGTATGAAAAGCAAAAAATTTACGCTGATTTTTTGTAAGTTGAGGGTCGTGACAGAAGTTGGTATCAGAGATGCGTTGGTCTGACGTGTGTCGATGTCTAAAATACTTAATAAGTTGGAAAATTACATCCCCATGTTAGTGTGCTTGTTTAGATAAAAAATGTGTGTGTGTTGATGGGTTGACGAAGAAATTGATATGAATGCAGGGAATTGAGCAATATGCCTAATACTAGTTGCGGTAGAGGGGCGAGGGCGCAAGCTAGAGGTCGTAGAGGTAGGCCTAGGGGCAGTGTTGAGCCAGAAACCCACGAGGCTCAGGAAGAGATTGAGGTGGAGGCTGAGGTTGAGCATGCTCCACAGGATCCAGAGGAGAGACCTGAGAGTACTGAGGCACGCTTCGCAAGGATTGAGCGGAGCATTGAGATGATCTTAGAGTTGGTCACTCAGTTATTACCCGGAGTTGGGGGCAAACAGAGTCCCGTTACAGAGGGTGATGCCTAGCAGGCGGTAGCTCTTGAGGCACGGGCACGGCCAGCCCAGAGACCTCAGACGATAGATACACCTACACCCCCACCTGTACAAGATATGCCTACACCTATCGCTATACCACAGGACAGTAGAGGCTGGGGTTATGGATGTGATTTGGATAGACTGTGGCAGTTCTAGAAGTTTGGACTGTCGTCTTTCAGTGGAGTTAAGGACCTAGTAGCTGCAGAGGATTCAATAAACGAAATCGAGAAGTTATACGGGTTCTTCGAGTGCACTACTACCAAGATGGTAGCGTTTGCCACTTTCATGCTGAAGGGATCAGCAAAACATTGGTGGAAATCCACCAGGCCTATTTTGAGAGTCCAACATACAGAGATTAGCTGGGAGGTGTTTTTTGAGGCCTTTCAGAGACAGTATGTTCTGGATACTGCACAGCGAAAGATGAAGATGGCATTTTTAGGATTGACCCAAGGGAGCAGGACTGTGGATGAGTATGAGACGACTTTTATCTCCCTAGGCAGATATGATCCTAACACAATGAGTAATGAGGTCGAGAAGATCCAAAAGTTTGTAGATGGATTGAGACCGACCATCAGGTCCAGATTAGTTCCCTTGGATATATCGACCTATGAGGAGGCTGTGCGCAGGGTGCAATTGTGTGAGCAAGACATTGATAGAATCGTCTCGGAGTTTGGAAAGGTTGGTAAAGTTAGGGATAAAGATAAGAAGTGACTAGTGATGGATAGAGGCTTCAGTTATAAGGGAAGCAAGAGGTTTGCAGGGAAAAGGCCGAGGATCGAGGAGATTCGGGAGAGGAAAGTTAATCCTCCCATGTATCCGACCATAGCTCTAGCAAAGGAAATTATGATTGGAAGACCATGGCCTACTACAGAGTAGTACCGTAAGTGTGGCAGGTACCATGGTACTCGACCATGCTATGAACCTCCTGTAGTTGGTTTAGATGTGGGAAACTAGGGCACATAATCAGGGATTGCCCCAAGATGACAGAGAGAGCCCCACAAAAGGGCAAGGAGCTAGAGAGAGCTCTAGTTAGGATAGCTGCCTGAGGAGGAAGGCTATAGCTGAGGAAAAGGAGAAGCATGTCGTGGCTGTGAGCAGAGGACGAGTGTACACACTGGACCAAGACACTGCGAATAAGTCTTCGGATGTGGTGGGGTAATTCCGCTCATGATCTTTCAACTATCGTGATCCATACACGGCTACTCTTTCGTGCTGCATGAGCATACACCCCAATCCTTGATGGGAAGCATCAATGTACACTCAAAATCCACATGACTCCTCAGGGATAGTTGTTGTCCTCAAATGGAACACTACTGCAAGTGCACAGGTCAGTTTTCGAGTATAGAGTAAATATGAGTATCTTCCCATAGGGAACTGTGTCTACCGCTAATCACTGTAATCAACAACCTTGAGCTTTATTTAGAAAATTAATGAATGTTGGTTAAAATCCTATTTATTATTTTAACTATTATCTATGAAACAATTTAATTGAAACAAATCACAATAATTACGAATGAAAATATCAATAGCAAAATATTCCTAGAAACCGATTATTTCACCTAACTAGGGTTCATGCAATTCCTTTGATCAATTGTTCTTTTGATTTCAATTTGTTTATAGCCGAAACTATTTCCTGTTTGTCTCTCCCGAGTTTTAAACAGTCATACTCAATTTACCTAATCCTAACCTCCCGATTCAGAATTAAATAATAGAATTCATTAAGCAATAATAATATATTTCTCTATGACTCATAAGAATTGTCAACCTCCCGATTCAACAATGTCCTACGTTAATCTACCCTTGTGTATATAAATAATCCCCTCTCCTGAGTGCTGGATTCTTATACTAATTCATCTAATTGGTGGCCAATCAACTAGAGCATTAAGAACAAGTAGATTAAATAAACATAATAGAAATCATCCAAACAACATCACAAAGTAATTGCAATCTGCCCAAAGTTGGTTACATCGATTCTAGGAAAATGGAGTTTAGTTCCTAGACATAATAATAAACACCCAAGAATTCCAATTTAACATCCCAGGAACAAGAATCGGTCAAAAAGATGAAAAAGATGGAGTTTTAATGGAGTTAAAATAAATCTTGAAGTCTTCTGCTGCAACCTCCCCCGAAATTCTGATAAAAAGACTATTTATAAGGTTTCCAAGCACTAAAACGCAGAAGGCCACGTGAAAAAAACAGTGTTGCCCTAATCAGACTGCTATGCTGCGGCAATGGTATTAATTCCTCAAATGTGCTCTGCACTGTCCAGTTTCTTCTATTGCTACAGCATAAGTCACGATCAGCATCCTGTAACTTCAATTCTTCACGGTATCATCAGAACCAGCTCCAAAAGCTTTAACTTCTTCAAATTGTTCTTTTTCCTGCACAAGTGCACAAAACACATAAAACATACCTAATATTGCAATGAACAAATCAAATAACTAAGTAAAAAGGGTCTTAAACATATATAAATTTTAGTGCTAACAAATACCCCCAAACTTAGAAATTTTCTTGTCCTCAAGCAAAGACATACTAGACTTAAAACAAATAAAGACTCTCAACCATACTCAGCTCACATGCTTGTTATACTAAATTGGGATTTTTCTCTAGAATTCACAAGGTTCTCAACTTAAGACAAACTTCAGATTTATATTGTTCAAGCCAATCAAAGCAAACCAATCCCCCTTCACTCTTCACTTTCCACTTGTGTGTGTGTGTACAATCATTTACTCAAATTCATGCACTCAAGTGTTAATGCAAAACCTAAATAAGAATTAAACACAAGACTTCATATGCTTGAATTAACTACTACTTCCACTAATAAAGACTCATGCATAACCAGGAATCAAAAGGACTTTTCAAGGGTTGTAACGTAAGGATCGGGTTTAGGTGGGATAAAGGATATAACATGAAGTTTAATCCACCTAAAGTACTATAATCACCTTTGGATTTAATTTGTTTTGCACTCATGAATCACTACCCAACTTTATTCATTCTCGAGTTTGATTTCTCTTTTTTTTTTTAAATCAATAGTAGTGTCATGCCCCTGAACTTAAGATTTTTCATTATTTGTAACTGCATATGACACTCAATTTACATCAAGACCTGAGAACAAACCCATATTGTAATAATCAAGTTCACAAACTAACAAATTACAAACCACCCCTGTTTTCTTTTGAGCTCATCCCCCAATCCAAAAATTTTGATTAATAGTACTTCAAGTAAGGGACCAAAAGAAAAAAATAATAAAAAAATTAGGCCATGGCTTGTAATATGGTTAGATAACAAAAAATGGAAAAATTAGGCTCAAAGGGTTTTCCAAAGGATTAATATAATTGGGTAGGCTTGAAAGGCTCAATCTCAAAACAAAAATGGCCTAGATCATTTTCCTAATCATGCATGGTCTATCAATTTCGCCTTAAGTAATAACTAATCAAGTTCTAGAGTCTTTTTGGTTTCACAAATTAACACAATAAGTACATAAACTGAATATGATTGGTGCATAAGTTTAAGTGAAAAGATTTAAGTGAAGCTTTCTATCCACATACCAATACTCAAACAATAAAATTATCCATTTAAGCAAAAGTTGATCAGTTCTTGCAATATCCATCTTCGGCCACAATTTAGAAACTTAATCTGTAAACCTGAGTATAATTGTCACACAAACATATAAATTTGAAATAAATAAAAACTGCAAAAAAAAAAAAATATTGAAACGGGCAGACAAAGCATAACAGAGCATAAGGCACAAAGCACAGCCATAACTCCCCCAAACTTAAAACTTTCATTGTCCTCAATGAAAAGATTGGAAAAAGTATTAAAGAGGACTTCCCTGTGGTCGTCTAGCTGTCTGAATCCTCCTCTGAGCTAACCTCAGCATCAACTTCCTATAGGGCATCTTCTTCCTTGTCATCATCATCATCATTATCAGCTGCATTTCCCTGCTGTGGCATACACCATTGTGGTGGTAAGGGAAATTCCACCTCTCCTTCATGACCCCTCATATTTAGGTACTGTATTAATGACTGATTGTAATAGGCAACATATGCACAGAAAGTCCGATAGTCTCTTCATTATTGCGCACCTCCATCTGTAACTCTTTAATCTCATTAAGCATGGTTTCAATGAAGCCGGAAGTGGTGGAAGGTGCAGCGGATGGGCCAACAGAAGTACCAACAGAAGGTGGTGGTGGTACAGCAGAAGTAGCAGCTTCTCTCTGAGTCAGAGGTACTCGAGGATTTTTTAAAGTGATTGCAGATTTCCTTGCCAATATTGGTTCAAGCTCAGTCCAATATACTTCATATTTCTTATAGAGTCCACAAACCAATGAAGGGTGAGGTAAACCCCTTATATTTTCCCTGTGTATGAACTCTTCCATGGACTGAAAAATAATGGCTCCAAAATCAACAATCTTTCCAATCAGAATACAGTAAAGGAGAGCAGCTCTATCCACATCGACGCTACTTTTATGGGTTGTAGGCATGATTCGAGAACAAATAAAATCATACCTTTCATGAAGACCATATTGAAGTCGATTGGAAGGGAATGCCATAGATTCAGCTTCTGGCCGCTTCTGCCAATGGGTGTATGGGACTGTTAGTTCGTTAATGACCCGGACCAGCTCATCAGAATCAGTGTGTAGAGCTTTGACATAGATGGCATACTCATCTTGCACCCCTTGCAGAAGGTCTAGATACAGATTAATGGCATTGGCGTTGTAAGGAACAAGAACACCCCTAACTTCTGAAGTCGAATGAGTGCTCTCCATGGCATTGGCATAAAATTCTCGGACCACATCAAGGATGGCATCTTCATGTTGCCCTGCTAATTTCAACAACCTGAAGTCCTTCAAAAACTCAGAATACATATCCCATCCACCAATTCCAGGCCAGAAACTCCTTTTCGATAATCATGTTTTTACCCATGATTTTCTTGAAATTTTTTGATGCTTGGCTGTTCACAAATCGAGAGGGATCATAATCGGTGATGACTAGCTCGTCCCTCTGTGGAGATGGGGCTGAGCTATCAGTGGCTTGACTCGAACTTTCCAAGTTTCGTCTGGCTCGAGCTTTGGGTGCCATTATCCACCAATGGAAACACAAATTAATTGGAACAATTTTCAGCTTAACCCAATCGGACGAGCACACAAAATAGACCCAACAATCGCTTCACAACCAGTATTTCTTCAACAAAAATTTATCAAACCAAGAAAGGCTTCAAAAATCCAAGTTATGAAAAACCAAAGGGATAGCCGTTGGAAGATCGAAAACGATTGAAGAAAGAAGGAAAATACCCAGAACTTAAATCACGGAAGATTTAGTTGGACCACTTTACGTCTTTATCACAGAAATAATTTGACAAGAAAACACTTTCTTCTTCCCTCAAAGGTTTCAGAACCACCAAGGATCTAACCCAAGAAAATTTGTTGGCGAAACTACCAAATCAATAAAAAACAACAAGATCGAAAGAGAGAAAAAGAATGGTAGTGGGGTTTGTTGGTGTACTTTTAAGAGATCAAAGGAAAATACAATAACCAGAAAAAGAGAAAGTCTTAGGGTGGGAAGGTTTCAGCCGCCTCTTTCTAATTGGATGGGTGGGGTTATTGCTTTAACCAAATAGTAAGTAGGGTTGACTAGATAAAGGACTCCGTCTCCCAATAAAGTATTAACATGTGTATTCCATGCACCTCATCTTTGAATATTGTAGACATTTGTTTCCTATTTTGATAGAATTTCGTCTCAAGCTTTTCTTACTCTTGACTTTCTTTCTCTTACCATTGCTGACATTATTCAGTCCTCACCTCTTCAGTTGAAAGAAAAATTTTAGTCTTCCAGCTTAGTTACTATTCACATATCTCTTCATTTTCTTTCTTGAAAAACCATTCTCTTTTCTCTTCTGTTTCTGATTTTCGACTCTGAAGCTACTAAAGTCCAATTTTTTTTTCTTTTCATCAGTCACGCACCCATGCATTCTTTCTTGAAGGATCATGACAATTAAACTTCCAAACTGTGCTCTTCTTATGCATATGCCTGAAAAATAAAACACAAACTAATAAATTAAAAATAAAAATAAAAACAGACTACTAAAATCAAATAATAATAAAATGACATTAAAGACTAAAAATCTAAAAAAAATTAAATTGGGTTGCCTCTCAAAAGTGCTAAATTTCAAGTCTTCAGCTAGATTGCTTTCAGTCTCCTTAATTCAGTTCACCAAGGGGAATGCTGTCTAATTTTCGCACCCCTTCTCCATAATAATGCTTTAGACGCTGCGCATTGACCTTAAACAAGCTCCCATCTGATTTCTTCAACTCAATTGCTCCATATGGGAAAACTTGGTGTATCACAAACGGTCCTGACCACCTTGACTTCAATCTGTCAGGAAATAATTTGAGTCGTGAATTATACAATAGAACTTGCTGTCCGGGATTGAATTCTCGTCTCATTATCATCTTGTCATGCCATCTCTTGGTCCTATCCTTATAAATTCTTGCATTGTTATAGGACTCATTCCTCAGTTCATCAAGCTCATTCAATTGGTGTAACCGATTTGCTCCAGCCTTATCATAGTCAAAATTGAGCTTCTTAATAGCCCAGTAAGCTCGATGCTCAAGCTCTACAGGTAGATGACATGCCTTACAAAATACTAACCTATAGGGAGACATCCCAATTGGAGTTTTATAGGCTGTTCTATATACCCAAAGCGCATCATCAAACTTGTTAGCCCAATCGTTTCTATTCAGATTTACAGTTTTCTCCAATATCAACTTCACTTCTCGGTTTGAAATTTTAGCTTGACCATTTATCTGCGGATGATAACCGAGAGCGACTTTATGACGAATTCCATATTTTGACATCAAACCATTGAAGACTTTGTTACAAAAATGAGTGCCTTCATCACTCAAGATGGCTTTTGGAGTACTGAAACTTGTCAATATATTCTTGTGTAAAAATCGAATCACCACTTTTGCATCATTTGTTGGTTTTGCTATTGCCTCTACCCACTTAGAGACATAATCAACAGCAAGTAGAATATATAACTTCCCAAAAGATGGAGGAAACGGTCCCATAAAATCGATACCTCATACATCAAAGATTTCCACTTCTTGAATATTTGTAAAAGTTAATTCATGCCTTCTTGAAATGTTTCCAACCCTTTGATATCTGTCACATGTTTTTAGAAACATGTAGCTATCTTTAAACACACTAGGCCAATAAAAGCCTGATTGCAGCACCTTTGCTGCTGTACGTTCTGCACCAAAATCGCCTCCATATGCTGCAGCATGACAGCGGCGCAGAATTTCTCGAACTTCATCTTGCGGCACACATCGTCTTATAATCTGGTCTGGAAACTTCTTAAACAGCAGAGGGTCATCCCAAAAATACGATTTGACATCATGGAAGAATTTCTTCCTATGTTGATAAGTTAAACCACTTAGCATTAATCCTCCTGCTAAGTAATTCACTATGTCTGCGAACCAAGGCAGATTTACATCAATCTTCATTATTGTTTAATCTGGAAACTCCTCTTGAATAGGCTGTTCTTGCTGAATTTCATATTGCTCCAACCTAGACAAATGATCAGCTATAACATTATCAGATCCCTTATTATCCTTGATCTCAAAATCAAATTCTTGCAAAAGCAAGATCCATTTAATAAGTCTGGGTTTGGCATCCTTCTTCGCAAATAGATATCAAATAGCTGCATGGTCTGTATAGACAATGACCTTGCCCCCAATTAAGTATAGTCTGAACTTGTCAAATGCATGTACAACTGCAAGCATCTCCTTCTCCGTTGTTGTGTAATTTTTCTGAGCTTCATCTAAAGTCCTACTTGAGTAATATATAGCCTGAAAAATCTTGTCTCTTTGCTGCCCAAGGATTGCTCTAATTGTAAAATCACTTGCGTCGCACATCAGTTCAAACGGTTCTGTCCAATCAGGTGCGATCATAATAGGTGCAGAAATAAGCTCCTTCTTGATCTTTTCGAACGCCTGCAAGCAAAAATCATCAAAGACAAAATCAGCATCTTTTTTCCAATAAGTTACATAAAGGTTTTGAGACTTTTGAAAAATCCCTGATAAATCTGCGATAGAAGCCTGCATGTCCCAAAAAACTCCTCATGGCTTTAACTGATTTTGGAGGGGGAAGCTTTTCAATAGTAGCAACTTTAGCTCTATCCACCTCAATTCCGTGAGCTGAAATTTTATGTCCAAGGACAATTCCTTCTTGCACCATGAAATGACACTTCTCCCATTTTAAGACAAGATTCATCTCTTCACATCTTTGCAAAACAAGTGCCAAATTAGATAAACATTGGTCAAAAGTCTTACCAAATACTGAGAAGTCATCCATGAAGACTTCCATTATCTCTTCAACCATGTCAGCGAAGATCAACATCATGCATCTGTGGAAGGTTGCTGGGGCATTACACAAATCGAAAGGCATCTTCCTATATGCAAAGGTTCCATATGGGCAAGTGAAGGTTGTTTTCTCTTGATCTTCTGGGGTTATTGCAATCTGGTTATAGCTCGAGTAGCCATCTAAAAAGAAATAATAACTATGCCCAGCTAGTCTGTCTAACATTTGGTCAATGAACGGAAGTGGAAAGTGGTCTTTCCAAGTGGCTTTATTCAGCTTCCTATAATTGATGCAGACTCTCCAACCTGTTATTGTTCTGGTGGATATGATTTCATCGTTGGTGTCATGAACTACTGTCATTCCACCCTTTTTAGGCATAACCTGCACAGGACTTACCCAAGAACTATCAAATATAGCATATATAATACCAACATTTAATAATTTTAAAATCTCAGCTCTAACAACTTCTTTCATTGCTGGATTTAGTCTTCTCTGTGGTTCAATAAAGGGTTTATGATTTTCCTCTAACTGAATTTTATGCATTACAACGGAAGGACTAATTCCTTTGATGTCGGCAATGGACCATCCAATTGCGATTTGTGCTCTCTTAAGATTCTGAGCAACTTGTCTTCCTCTACAGCAGATAAAAATGATGAAATAATCACAGGAAAAGTACTACCATCACCTAAGAAAGCATACCTCAAATGGCTTGGTAATTCTTTCAGTTTAGTTTTGCCTTCTTTTTTCTTGCTTACCTGCGACTTGTCAATCTTTTCCTTAGTTGTTGTAGTCGCACTTTCTAATGGGTTGGCTTCCAAAGTAACAACAAAACTTTTAATTTCATCAGTTAATGATTCATCATCTAAATTGGAAACTAAATTTACTAGACATTGAGCCATAGGATCAGTTGGTGCTTCCTTTATTTCAATTTCTCGTACACAACTCTGCACCACTTCAATCAACTTACAAGTTTGTGGCTTATCAGTGAATTTCATCACCTTATAAATGTTGAACATAACTGATTCATCATTCATCCTCAAGGTTAATTGCCCTTTCTGAACATCGATTAATGCTCTCCCAGTTGCAAGGAATGGTCTCCCAAGTATAAGTGGAATTTCTCTGTCCTCTTCATAATCTAAAACTATAAAATCGACAGGAAAAATTAGCTTATCAACTTTAACAAGAACATCTTCTATTATACCTCTGGGATAAGTAATCGATCTATCCGCTAGTTGCAGTGTTATGGTGGTCGACTTTACCTCTCCAAGACCTAAGCTCCTGAAAATAGATAAAGACATTAAATTTATGCTAGCACCTAAATCACACAATGCTTTACCCACTTTCGATCCTCCAATCTCGCATGGAATAGTAAAGCTTCCAGGGTCTTTCAATTTTTACGGTAACTTTTGCTGTAGAATCACACTGCATTCCTCTGTTAAGTTGATAGTTTCATAATCCTCAAGTCTCCGTTTCTTTGACAACACCTCTTTCATGAATTTTGCATAATGTGGCATCTGCTGCAAGGCATCAACAAATGGAATGTTAATGTGTAATTTCTTAAATATATCTAGAAATTTCTTAAACTTAGATTCAATCTTCCTTTTATACAAAGCTTGAGGATAAGGAATAGATGGTTTTAACAAAGGAGGATTATCAGGAAAAAGTTTACTAAAAGGTTTATAATCAACTCCCTGTTTAGCTATTTCTGATTTTGCATCCTTTGTCATAATAGGTTCGACTTGGTTCTTCTGTACCTCAGTGATTGGCGTAGTTTCTTCTTTCTCTGCTACCTTTGGTGGCTCATAGGTGTTCCCACTTCTCAAAGATATAGCATTGCAGTGTTCTTTCAGATTTAGCACTGTATCACTAGGAAACTTACCTCTTTCATTCAAAGAACTAATAGTTGCAGCTAACTGTCCCAAAGTAGTCTCAACAGACTTCATCTGTGCACCCAGACTAGTATTCATCTCTGGCATTTTAGCTTTCACGTTGTCTAACCGCGCATCAGTTTTTCTAAATCGTGTTCTAGTTTCAACCATGAACTCCTCAAATTCGTTCCTTCTAACTCCACCATAACCTTGGGAATTCCCTTGGTTATTGAATCCTGTATTGCTGTTACTTGCTGCTGGTGGGTTTGGAACATTCTTAGAATTATCATAAGATAGATTCTCCTAGTTTTTGAATCCTGGCTGGTAATAGTTAGGAACCCGATTTCCCTGAAAACCAAAGTTACGATTATTAATATAATTCATCTGCTCCAAATCCGTCCCCATCACGTTAGGATTTGCATTGTCAGGATGAATAATAGCTTGCGGCCCTTGTATACCCATTGAAGAAATTTGTGTTGAAATCTGCTCAAGTCTTGCTAGAATGGCTGTCTACGTATCTAACTCATGCATACCTGCTACTCTTCTAACATTAGCTCCTTCACCTGGCCATTGGCTACTGTTTATAGCCATCTCCTCAAATAACTGCATAGCTTGATCAAGTGTCTTAGACCATTGTGAACCTCCTGCTGAGGCGTCTATAGTAGCTCTTGTTTGCAGAGTCATGCCTCTGTAGAAAACTTGTATCTAGTTTCCTTCATCATATCCATGCTGAGGGCATTTACGCAATAACTCTTTAAATCGCTCCCATGCCTCATGTAATGGCTCTTGGTCTAACTGTGTGAACTGGGCAATCTCCAATCTCATCTGCATAGTCTTTCCTGGTGGGAAATACTTTGCCAAGAATTTCTATGCCATCACTGCCTATGTCGAAATGCTTCCTGCTGGTAGATTTTGATACCAACTCAAGGCTTTATCCCAAAGTGAAAAAGGAAATAATCTTAGCCGAATAGCATCGTCAGAGGCTACATTAATCTTAATGGTGCTGCAAATCTGCAAAAAACTCGTTAAATGTGTATTTGGATCCTCCAAGGCTGAACCTCCAAATTGGTTTTGTATAACCAGGTTGATAAATGCCGATTTCAATTCAAAGTTGTTACAGTTCACAGGAATCTCTCTTATAGCAGTGAAATTCTGATTCACAACTGGGGTGAAATAATCACGTATAGCTCACTGCTGATTTTCATCTGCCATGATTAAATTTTGGTCTTTCTCTTCAAGTCTGTTTTCTTAAATTTGTCTGATGGTTCTCTCTAGCTCTAGATCTGACTCTTCTCTTATATCTGTATTTCCACTTCTGAAGTTTTTACCATTCACCTAAAAAAATATTCGTAGATAATAGATTAAAACTAAAATAAAAATAAAAATCTAAATTAAAGTAAAGGCTATTGGGGAACAGTGTCAATGAAAAACTAAACAACAGTTCCCCAGCAACGGCGCTAGAAAACTTGTTGTCCTCAAATGAAACACTACTGCAAGTGCACAGGTCAGTTTTCGAGTATAGAGTAAATATGAGTATCGTCCTACAGGGAACTGTGTCTACCGCTAATCACTGTAATCAACAACCTTGAGCTTTATTTAGAAAATTAATGAATATTGGTTAAAATCCTATTTATTATTTTAACTATTAACTACAGAACAATTTAATTGAAACAAATCATAATAATTACGAATGAAAATATCAATAGCAAAATATTCCTAGAAACCGATTTCACCTAACTAGGGTTCATGCAATTCCTTTGATCAATTATTCTTTTGATTTCAATTTGTTTATAGCCAAAACTATTTCCTGTTTGTCTCTCCTGAGTTTTAAACAGTCATACTCAATTTACCTAATCCTAACCTCCCGATTCAGAATTAAATAATAGAATTCATTAAGCAATAATAATCTGTTTCTCTATGACTCATAAGAATTGTCAACCTCCTGATTCAACAATATCCTACGTTAATCTACCCTTGTGCATATAAATAATCCCCTCTCTCGAGTGCCAGATTCTTATACTAATTCATCTAATTGGTGGCCAATCAACTAGAGCATTAAGAACAAGTAGATTAAATAAACATAATAGAAATCATCCAAACAACATCACAAAGTAATTGTAATCTGCCCAAAGTTGGTTACATTGATTCTAGGAAAATGGAGTTTAGTTCCTAGACATAATAATAAACATCCAAGAATTCCAATTTAACATCCCAAGTACAAGAATCAGTCAAAAAGATGAAAAAGATGGAGTTTTAATGGAGCTAAAATAAATCTTGAAGTCCTCTACCGCAGCCTCCCCTGAAATTCTAATAAAAAGACTATTTATAAGGTTTCCAAGCACTAACGCGGAAGGCCACGTGAAAAAACAGTGTTGCCCTAATCAGACTGCTATGCTACAGCAATGGTATTAATTCCTCAAATCTGCTCTGTACTGTCCAGTTTCTTCTATTGCTGCAGCATAAGTCACGATCTGCATCCTGTGATTTCAATTCTTCACAGATTCATCAGAACCAGCTCCAAAAGCTTTAACTTCTTCAAATTGTTCTTTTTCCTGCACAAGTGCACAAAACACATAAAACATACCTAATATTGCAAAGAATAAATCAAATAACTAAGTAAAAAGGGTCTTAACCATATATAAATTTCAGTGCTAACAATAGTCAACACAGGTGCCGCTGTTAATCTCCTCTTTAACTCCTAAAAATTGAGCTCACATTGATCATTCCATATGAACGGAGTCTCCTTGCGCTTCAGCTTGGTCAAAGGAGCGACAATCCTAAAAAATCCCTCCACAAACCTTTTGTAATACCCTACCAAACCAAGGAAACTTCGTATCTCTATAATTGTCTTCGGTCTTTCCCAATTAAGCATAGCCTCCACTTTAATTGGATCAACTGATACTCCTTCCTTTGAAACTATATGACCAAGGAAAGCTATTCGATCCAGCCAAAACTCACACTTACTAAGCTTTCCATATAATTGCTTATCTCGGAGTATCTAAAGTACTAACCACAAGTGTTGTACGTGCTCCTCATAAGATCGAGAGTACACCAAGATATCATCAATAAAGACCATCACAAACTTATCTAGATAGTCTCTAAACACCTCGTTCATTAACCTCATAAAGGCTGCAGGGGTATTCGTTAATTCGAAGGGCATCACTAGAAATTCATAATGGCCATACCTTATCTTGAAGGCCATCTTCGAAATATCTTCCTCCTTAATCCTCAGTTGGTGATAGCCCGATCTTAAATCAATCTTAGAGAAGACTAAGGCCCCTCTTAGCTGATCAAGTAGATCGTCAATCCTGGGTAATAGGTACTTATTCTTCACCGTGGCCTTATTCAACAGTCGGTAGTCTATACATAATCTGAGACTACCATCCTTCTTCTTCACGAATAACACTGGTGCTCCCCACGGTGAGACACTGGGTCTAATAAACCTTTGATCCAACAACTCTTGTAGTTGTTTCTTCAATTTCTCAAGTGCCACTAAGGCCATCCTATATGGAGGTCTAGAGATAGGCTGAGTATCTGGTACCAAATCAATAGTAAACTCCAGCTCTCTCTTTGGTGGTAAACCTGGCAACTCATCTGGGAAGACATTCAAAAATTCACGACACCACCGATATATCCTCAATCCTCAAATGTTCCCGCTTATCATCTGAGATGAGTGTCTTATAACCTTCACATGAACAATCATATTTAGTATTCTCAAAAGCAACACCAAAATTTCAATTTGCTTACACATTTCCACACATTTATTTCCTTAATATTTCAAATGTACATTGTAAGGTTCAGGTAAGGAGAAAGTTACAATCTTAGTGTAGCAGTCTAAACTCACTCGATTGGTTGCCAGCCAATCCATTCTCAAAATTACATCAAATCCATGTATATTTAGCATCGTTAGATATGCTAACATCACTCTATCTCCTACCTTTATTTCATACCCTCCACAGATTAAATTAGTTCTCTGGGACTCACGCATAGGGGTGTTTACATGTAGTACATACTCTAGAGGTTCAAACTTCAAATTTAATCTAGATGTAAAATGCTTTAAAATAAACGAATACGTGGACCCTGAATCAATTAACACATGAGTCTTATGATTACAGACAGAGAGTGTACCTCTTATGGTTTCTGCTGAAGTGTCTGCTGTTTCCTTGTCTAGGGCAAACACACGTCCCACTGTAACAGACTTCTTTCCTTTCTCTACAGTAGTGGCCTATCTCGGGGGATTCACTCTCTGAGGCTGCTGCCTGGTAGGCTCCGGAGCATGTGGTCTCTGAGGTTGAGGGCAGACTTTTAGTCTGTGACTCATGTCTCCACATCTGAAACATCCACGGATCAACCCAGCATAACTTCCCTCATGCAGTCGACCATAGTCTCTATAAACCCTTATCTCAGGCTTGACATCTCGAGGGGTCTCTCTGATGATGGGATAAGCTTTGGGTCTCTCAAGTCTGCCCTTCTGTACCCCAATCCTTACTCTTCTGAAGGAACACCTCTGAACATCTGCCTGAGAAATCGCTGGCCTCTTGCCCTTATCCCTAGTCATAGCACTGAACTCATTTTAGGATTCTACAATTTCGATTCCTATCTCAATCTCTTGTGCTCGTCTCAGAGCATCTCTAAACTTGGTAATACATAGCCCTATCAATCGATCTCTGATGATGGGCTTTAATCCATACACAAATCTCTCAGTGCAGAGCTCTTCATTTTTGAAGGTCTCTAGATCATATCTCAATAGAGCGGTAAATCGGCTCTCATAATCATCCACAGACATATTGCCCTGTACCAAATTCAAAAACTCTGCTTGCTTTCTTCTTTGAGCAGCTCGTGGTACAAATTGGGCTCTAAAGGCCACCTAAAATTCTTCCCAGCTAATCACCTCCTAACTAGACATCAGAATACTCTGGGTAGTACCCCACCAATCTCGAGCTCTCCCTTTCAACATATAGGCACCCATACTGACCCTCTCAGCATCAGTACATCCTAAATAGTCAAATATGACTCTCAACTCAGTCAGCCACTCCTCAGCCTCTACAGGATCCTTTTTCCTTCTAAATGCAAGCGAATTCAATTTCAAAAAGTCTTTTAGTCGGACCATACTCCTATCCTTGGGCTGAGTAACGGGAGGCACCGGGTCCATCTGTACTGGGGGCACGGGAGGTCCTTGTGGTGGTGTAGGAGTAGTACCCGAGGTATTAACTTCAAAATGTTATGCGAATAGCGCTACTATTTGCTCAAAACCTTGCCACACATCATGCTCAATCCGGTTAAATTGAGAGTTAGGACTCTCCGGTTGTAGAGAAGGAGGAGGAGGTGGCTCTGCCTGCCTTCTCGAACGACCTCGTCATCCATTCATTCTCAATCTCAATACGTTTCCTGCGCATACACATCAAACTTGATTGAAATCTCAATCCTCAATTTAAGTTCATGACCAGATTTACACAGACACTTGGGATGTATTCAATTTCAGTTGACCGACATTGACAATACTAAACACCTTAAGCTCTGATACCAAGAAAACTCTGTGACGCCTCGGAAGCACAGAAAATAGGATAAATTTAAACTTTTATTTCACATCCATTCACAGTTAAAGGTGCATTCCTGTACAGTGTCATGCATTATCATACATAATTTATAACTTTAACCTCAGGATCTCATCATCTCATAATTATATATCATACCATATACATTACTCAATTCAAGGTTAATTAATCCTAATACATCCCATACATCATTGTACATCAAGTGTTTATAAAATACAACATAAGTCTGGGTACATGAAATGTAAATTATACCTCAATAAAATATATATATGGCCTGGAGCTTAAGTCCTCCAGTAGCCACTACTCCGCATGTCGCAAGAAAACTCTCCTCACTTGAAGAAATCTGGGGGAAGATAAAATAGGACGAGCTTCTAAATCGCTCAGTAAGAAGGTAAGGGATTCATTAATAAGAGAAATAATTTGCACATCACAATCATTTTGTTGTATGTGTTAAACTCAATAAACTCAGTGAAAAATGTAGCATGAATAATTAAAACATTACCTCAACTCATTTCTCTAAGCTCATGTAAAAACATGGTAATAAATGGGTCAAACCATGGTTACAAGCATGTAGGAAACAGGATGTCATAATGACTTTTCTCATAAAATGTGATAAAGATCACCTCAATAGTAATGCACATGGTGAAGCCACCAAACACAATCTCATGTGTAAAACGAGACTAGGCAATTAAAAATCATATAATAATTTGTCATGGCACATCAAAATAATCTCCTCTGGGTGCGCATCCCAGGCATCCTCAAAAGAGGGAACATCAATAATATGGTCGTGTACATGGTATAGTGGACTGACACGTTACCAAAACAAGGCCCGGCCTTACATGCTACCAAAGCAATGCCTCTTCTCATGTACACTATCGGTCTTACATGCTACCAATGTAAGGCCCAGACTTACATGCTACCAAAGCAAGGCCTCCTAGCACTGCCAAAGAGGGGAAAAATATCGGTCTTACATACTACCAAAGCAAGGCCTCCCAGCACTACCAAAGCGGGGAAAAATATCGGTCTTACATGTTACAAAAGCAATGCCTGATGTGTATTCAACATAACATGCCTAAGTCTCAGTAATAGCCATTATCATATAAAACCGTTTTGCCTTCACGTAAAGCTCATAATGGTTGTTCTCATAAAATTCATCTCAAAATCGTTTTGTACTCAACACAAAACATGTCAAAACTGACCTCAAACTGATAAAACCACGCACATATTTCTTAAATCTCCGTACGCCTTAACGTAGAGTCCAAATCGCTTTTCACTTTTGAAACTCAAAACAGTTATAAAACATTTTCATACCTAGTTTACAACTCATAAAAATTGAGCCCCAACCGGCTATAAAATCGTGTGTAATAACTCATAAAACATGCTTGTTTCCTCAAATCACATTTCATGCTACTATTATCATCACAAATCACATACACAAATGAGTTTAAGTGTTCCCTTACCTCGTTGCACCTCGTATAGTGCAAATCATTCCCTCGTTTCACGGACTAGCCTCGCATTCCTCTCTGGAACTCCCGAGTTGTCTAAACGATGTTAAAACATCAATAATTCATCTTAATTACATCATCGAGCACATATTTGCTCATATTCTTGTTATATCATAATTCTATCACAATCTGCACTCTCATTCATTAAATCTCAATTCTTACATTTTTCATGTACAATATCGATGCCCAATTTACCTTATTGCCTCAATCCCAACTTATAGTCATAAATCCTCAAAATTACCACAATTGCATAATATCATCTTTACTCCAGCACAATTACGATTTCATCAATCTCTAATCTTTCCTAGCTATTTCATCACAATGCCTACAGTCATAACCACCAAATCACTTTAAAATCCAAGATCGAAGTTTAGAAATTTACCCAAAACTTATGGAGAGCTCTATTCACACCTCGATTCGATTCGTCCTACGATTTCCAAGTGTGTTGCTCTCCTTTGGATGAGGAACAACTTTCCCTCTTGCCACAACTTTTGATTCAGACGGAAATAGTGGCTTCGAAAGAGAGAGAAAGTCAGGGCTCGACTAAAATGGAGGTTCGGGAGAGAGAAAAGATGAAATACAGGAAAACACAAGGGTCTTTTTATTGACGGAGGGTAGGAGATCGATTTGGTCCTTAATGAGATCGATCTGCATTTGAATTTGAGAATGTTTTAGGGTAATTTTATGCCTAGGAGATCGATCTGTCATGGGGTGAGATCAATCTCTTAATTGCTTTATGAGATCGATCTGCTCTAATTATGAGATCGATCTTCTATTTACAGAATTCTTCATGAGATCGATCTTCTTGCCTAAGAGATCGATCTGCCTACCAGTTCTTGCACATTTTTTGCATTTTGGAGCCATGAGATAGATCTCTCATCCTTGGAGATCGATCTAGCCTTCACAATTTGTACTGTTGCTGCATCAATTTACAGAAAACTCAATGTAAAACTTCTCAAAATCTACCCCATAGTCCATATTTCAATCCATACACAATCAAGACTTAAAACCCTCATCTTCTTATACTTCATCATGTTTAAAACTTATGTGTACATAAACATATCATAATTACATACACAAAATTACAATTCTCATAAATGGGGTATACAAGATTCACAGTTCTCACAGGGAACTAGGGTGTTACCTCTATTCACAGATCCAAAAATTTCCAATCTTAATGATTTACCAAAATCAAAGCCTATCACAATTATGTCAGACATGCCAATTTACTCGTATAAGAGCCGCAAGCTTTGGTCTGTCTTCACATACTTTATAGGAATATCTTAACTCAAACGCTCATACTTTATAACATAGGAAATTGCACTAACAAGAAGATGTGTTGTAATCGCGACGAAAAATAGTTTACACCTAGTATCGAAAATAATAAGTATAAGTTAACCAAGTCTTACGTTCCAATTAATCCAAACAATTCGAATAAGATTATACAAGTAAGATCTGAATAAACCTTTAAATCTTTCGTAAAATATCATGTAATAACTTAAATGTCTTAAAAGTCATCATGAGTTTTTTGAAAACGTGTTAAAACAAATCAAAATTTCATTTTTGATAACATAGGAATCTTAACTCGAAATACTGATAATTTATGAGCTTTCTGCAATAAGACTCGGTAAGAATTGCTTATTACCCAACGCGCAACTCAGAAAATAATCTATATCCTCATTTTCGTTGATTTATTACTTTTCATATTTTAATTCAATTCAAATGCCCACATATGTCTTAAGATAGTTCACATAGTCATTTACAATAGTCGATCCATAATTCCAAGCATAGAACAATTTATTTAAGATTAATTCGTAACTTAAGCAAAAATTCGTAACTCGTATAATCATATAGGCTGTAGCAAGTGAGATTCACTTACCCGAGTTTCTCGTGCTGGCATGTAAATCGAGGCTAAACCACTCATTCGTCATCCATTGTCACTCTACACGTTTACATATATTTAAACCAGGTTAAATTCGGTCAAATATATATTTAAATAAATTTTCTAAAATTTAAAACGGTCAAATTCGACCACTTACCGGTTTATCCTTAGACCCGAGGCATCATGTAATTTTCTCACTCTTTTTTTCTCTTCTTTTTCATTTTTTTTGTTTTTTCCTAGCCGAACTGGTTCGGACGGTTTAGCCCACCTTTTCATTGAATTGGTCCAAACTAGTTCAGTGGCAAACCTTGCCATTTCCGACTCTGGCGGTCGGTTCTTCGTCGGCTTCCACATCCAGCTGCTCCGTGGGACCTCGCGACGCTTGTGACTGGTTGGGGAAAGGCTGGATTATCCGGAATGTGGCAGGTTCAGCCCTTCTCCTCCTCGGTGGAGCTGCCCCATTTCTATTTCGTCGATCTGCCCTTTTCCTCATGCCACTGGTGACTGTTCAGCCTCCCTTTGGCCGGCAACGATATGGTCTTCCTACCTCTGGCCGCTGCTCTCTCTCTTCGTCTCTCTTTCTCTACTACTCTCCCTCTTTTCTCTTCTCCCCTTTCAGTTTTTCATTTGGTTTCATTTCCTCTATTTTTTAATAGAGGAAACGCGATGGTTGGTGGGATATTTCCCACCAACTTCACCTTTTCCTTTTTTTTTTCTTATATATAATATATATTATATATATGTTTTGATATAATAAAATATATTATACAATAAATATCCTTTACATATAATATATTATTATATTTATTTTATACACAAATATCTAAATATTTATACATATATTATTTAATCAAATATATATTCTTTATTTTATTTTACTTATAATATAATACATTAATATATATATTAATATAATATATTATTTAATTAATTTCTATATATCTATATATTTTATTATATATATAGACATTTTTTTTTGTCAAACATCACCATATCACTCATTTCTATCATTTCAACTCATCTCCATCATTTCATTCATTTCATCCATCATTTCATCATTTTTTTATACTTAATTATTTAGTATTTCAAAGTATAAATTTTCTACTATTTATACTTATCTAACATGGAGGATTATTCGTATATTAATCTAACTCATAAAAATTATTTTTACACTTCATAATTATTTATTCTTCAAGTTAAAATGTTTTAATTAATTTCCCACCAATGTGCTCATTCACAATTCCATTTATTTACTTCATTATACATAATTAAAACTAAATACTAGTAAATTCGTGGATTTTACTGACCGTTTGAAAATTGTATCATCTATTTGATTTACTGAAGTGACCATTTGAACTGTACCATCTATTTGATTTACTGAATTGACCTTTTGAACTGTGAGAACTGTAAATTTTATGTACTTTAGTTGTAAGATTTGTAATTTGGTGAGTGTAATTATGATATGTTGATGTACAGGCAAGTTTTAAATCTAATGAAGTATAAGGAGATGAAGTGTTCGAGTCTAAAAGGTGGTTGGATGAGAAAATGACTATGGCAGCAAACTAAGGACGTTTTGTATGAGTTATTGCAGAAAACTGCTGTAAAATCTAAAAAATATGAATGCCAATTCGATCTCATTGAAGGAAAGATCGATTTGGAAGAGCCAAAAACGCTCTTACTTGAGCAATGGAATAGGGCAGATCGATCTCCAATGGGGCCAGATCGATATGCTAAGCATTTTGTAAATTAAGAGATTGATCTTTAATGCAAGCACATAGATTTCCTTAGCTCTCAGGTTGGAGTAGATCGATCTCCTTAACTCTTGGCCTGGAAGAGATCGATTCTCTACCCTCTAGAAGATCGATCTCCACTTAGTTTTCTTATGAAGAACAGATCGATCTTCACCTCGACCAGATCGATCTTGTAGTTGTTAATGAAGCAGATGGAGCAGTTGAAATGAAACAGAGATCGATCTCCTTCAGTAGCAGATCGATTTCATAAGCCCTGTCTATATAAAGATCATGAGATTTTTGCCTGAAACCGAGCCTTTCTCTCTTTGTAACCCAAACCTTCACCATTTTCACGTAAACCAAGGTTTCTCTCTCTAAGATTCACCATATTCTAGATAAAATTAGACAAAAGGGCAAGAGACAAAGTTGTTCCTCTTGGTAAGGAGAACAACATACTAGAAAATCAAAGGTGGGCTTGAGCAAAGGGAAGAGACAAGTGTTCTACAAATAGGTTAAGAGAGGACAAACTAGGAAAGCTCACAAGATCCTTGGTTTAAGCATTATCATTGGGTATATTGTGGATAAATGCACATATACATCTCTTTGGTTAGAAATGTTTAAGGTGTGATAGAACCCACAAATGAGTTTAGTTAGAAGATTTAATGGGATGTCTTGTGATGGTTATAAGTTAACTAAAGTGTTGATAAAGATGTAGAAAGAGTTTTGAGATAATGTTGAGTTAGAATAGTAAGCGAAAGAGATGGAAAATGAAAATGATGTATATTAATGATTTAATGATGTGTGTGGATAGCTCGAGAATCCAACGCGGGAAACGAGGCTAGTCTGAGAACCCGAGGATATTGTACCACTCAAGGTGCAAGAGGTAAGGGAAACAAAACCATTTGTGCTTATGAGTTTTTGAATGAATGAAAACGTTTTAAGAGCATGAAAAGGAGTTTGATGAATGAACATGTTTTATAAGATGAATTGGTGTGTTGATAAATGTATGAGTGTTTTACCGGTTTGAGCTCGCGTTTTGATGTGATTTGTGTAATTGTGAACACATATGGTTTATAACCAAAATGGGTTTCTGTGATAACCACCATGAGCTCTACGTGAAGGTAAAACAATTTATATATAACAATGGCATGTTTTTACTGTGTGAGTGTTTTACCAGTTTGAGCTCGATTTTATGAGTTTTGTATAAATGTGAACACAATGTGTTATAACCAAAATAGGTTTTGTGATAACCACTAAGAGTTCTACGTGAAGGTAGAACGATTTTTACTGAGACTATGGCTTGTCATGAGATGCACATCGGGCTTTGCTCTTGTAGCATGTAAGGTCGGGCTGTGCTCTAGTAGCATGTAAGATCGACGCCTCCGTTCTAGTAACGTGAGATGACCCCGTTCTACTATAACGATGGGTGGCTTTGCTTTGATAGCATGGAAGATCGAGCTATGCAATGATAGCATGTAAGATCGATGGTTGTACGACTCTGATCAAGTCTGCAGCGAACCATGGCCATGTGTGTGTTATTGTCGATGAAATCCCTCGATTGGGGATGTCCGCCTAGGGGACGAATTCAATCGTTTTGATGTGCCTATGACGATTAGTTTTATCTGAGTTTTATAAATGCCTAGTCTCTATTTAATTGATGATGATGTGATTTTACTACTGTGATTTATATCACGCGATGAGATTTGATATCATGCGATTGGTGATTTTTATCACGTGCATTATGCTAATGCCATTTTTTACACAATTGTTTCTATAATGATTTGCATGCTCATTATTTCCATCATATTGTGTTTGTGATGATGATTTTATAACTTCCCTTATCCTCCTTACTGAGCGTTTTGAGGGCTCACCCTTTTTCCTCCCCCCTCCAAATTATTTGAAGTAGCGTGGTAGAGCCTGCCGCGTACGTGATATAGGCTGGTGGACAAGATCTCCCGAGGCTATTGCTTGTACACGCATAAGGTATAATTCAATTCATTTTGTATCCAAACAATGATGTAATACAGATATTTGTGATGAGTATTTTGGGATGTAATTAGGTTGATATGAAAGAAATGATTTGAGACTTATGGGTTGATTCTTTTGGGATATTATGTAATCGATTTCATCAAGTATGAGTTGTATGATATTGGGTATAATGACTAGTGATAAAACATAAGTGAGCACATGACATTGTACAGGAATATACCTAGAGTTGTTAGTTTGTCTTAGGAAAAATTTTAAATTTGCCACATTTTTCGCGCTTCCTGGCTGTCACAGATTTTCTTGGTATCAGAGCAAAGGGTGTCTAGTACTGTCAGTGTCGATCAATTGGAAGTAGATTACATCCCAAGTGTCTGTATTGTCTGGTAATGAATTGAATTTAATGAGTAGAATTATGACCTATGTTTAACGAATACGCACAGACACTGACACGCCCTAAGGGTATTACCGCAAGTACACGGGTCGTACAAGTAATAATGGGATTTGAGTCCCGAGTTATCGTCCCACAGAGAAGTTGATCAGCCTAATTAACTACCGGTTAATCTTACCCTAAGTATATCCTAGCAAATTATGAAGTTGTAATGGGTGGTCTACATGGCTAAAATTAAAGTACTGAAAATAATAACAACTATAAAATAAAGAAAATAAAACTGAACTAAGATTTGCTTACCGAACTCCGAACAATTAAAGAAAATACCTACAAAAGAAAATTAAAACAATTAATTAACGCAATTAAAATAAAATGCAAATATGAAAATAAAGAAATAGAATTAATTTAAAATTTAAACAAACTTAAAATAAAAATGCATGTAATTAAACTAATAAAAATTGCAATTTAAACTAACCTAAAATCTATTAAAAATGAAGACTAAATTAAAAATGCACGAATCAAATTCTAAATGCAACTAAACTAAAATAAAGTCCTAAAACATTTAATATAAAATTAACTACTAACTAACAAATTAAAACTAAAAATTAAATTGACATGCAAAAATATTAAACTAACCTACCATTAATTGATTGAAGTACCTAACTAACAACTAACACAAATCAACAATTAAACTCATTAAGGTAAAACCATAATATAACAAATGAAAAGTGCATCAATGGCCAAACAAGGCCTTAACAACAGATTCAAGCAGTGTGGTCCCGATACTGTCACTGTGCATGTCTTCTTCATTTTACTGCTCACGGTTTGCTGTCCTGGCACTGCACTGTCATGCGGCTGCCCTGTCGTGCCTTTTGTCTTCTTTCCTAGCTGCTGTCTAGGTGCTGTCTTGCTGCGCTGGCCAGCACGCCCTCTGCTCCTGCACCAGGCGATTGCTCCAGACGCTATGCTGGCTTTGCTCCTGTCTTGCTGCTACTGTCCTCTCATCAAGCAGATGAACATTTTCTGCATTACCTCTATACGTTGAACTAATACACGCGAGTACTGCATTTGAGTCTAGCATCGTCTTCAGCATCCTTGTGTGCCCAGCTTCATCTCAGCAACCTAAAAACTTCGCATAGTACCAGCTGCTGCAGTCAATTACCCAGCCAGGAAAATCGAACATCATCTTTATGCACATTCAGCCATGAAGAACAGAAAATTAGATTAGACATAAGTAGAAATTACTAACTCATAAGTTTAATGTAGTGAATATAAACACAGAAAGTGTAAAATGGACTGAAACTAGAAGTTAAGGAGAAAAACGAAGATGAACAGTAGATGAAACTTAAAACAGAGAAGAACAGAGAAGTAGAACTAGTCCTGGTCTGCTGCCACTCAGCAGTTCCAAACCTGTTCTGCACCCATGGTAGCCGTCTAGTTGCTGCCTCAATTAGCTCGTCACTTACGCAGAAGCTTCGCTCAGCCCCGACTTCAGCAATTGCAGTGGCCAGCTAGCACTAAAATCATCAACACAACAGAAAATGAGCAGTACAAGATAGTGTAGAATGATGACTAGGAATCTAAAATCAACTGAGCAGAGGAATAAAAAGGGAAATGAAGGAACATGCAGCAATGGACAAGCAAAATAATTACAACCTTTCACACCACCAGGCAGAATAAAAACCAGTCATACAAGAAAAATTGTAGAGAAGAACAAAATGCAGAACAAATGTTGCGTGAAAATAAAATAAAAAAATTAATCGAACCTTCCCTATTTATTTCTACAATAAAAATAGTAAAACAAGAACTCAATCTAGAACTAAACTACAAAAAAAAAATGCAGTAGAATAGATGCCACAGCTCCCATCACAGCCACTTCTCGATTTAGCAACGGTAAGCTCGCACAGTGAGCACTGATCAGTAAAGCAACAACCTTGTGTCCTCATTCACATACCTTTGCATTCTTAAACTAGAAAAGAACTGTGACGGGAAGCTTAATGGAAAATAAATAAATAGTAAATGAAAAATAAGCGGAACAGAAGAATTAAAAATAGTAATACAAAACTTCATCATTCTAAGAAAATGCCGTGAAGATTTGGATGTGAATGGGTACTGTCACCAACCATTCTTCACCCGAATAAGCAACAACAGAAGAATGAAAAAAATGCAGTAAAAGAAATTGCTAGCAGCTGAAAGGAAACTTTTCATAATATCAAACAAATTGAAAGTTGGCATGAACAGTAGAATGGCTAAAACAAACTAATCGAAAAGCTTACTAGGAAAAATAAAAAAAATACTTTAAAAACTAAAGCTACCCTAAATTACTTCTACAAATTACTCCTAAATTACTCTACACTACTCCTAAATTACTCTACCTAATTCTACTTCCTAATTCCCTACTTGATTTTTCAGTTGCCATCATGTTCTATTTATACACAAACATAGGAGTACAATGGTAAATTTTCATCCTAGATGAGTTGGCATTGTTTGGCCACTTGTCTTTATTTGATTTGCTGCAGGGTAGATATTTCCACGGCATCAGTCTTTTTGTCTAATTAGCTGTGCGATGTGGCTCGGCATGTGTCTTCCGGAGGGTTGGCACGGTGTCCTTCGATCTTATCGTTTCGGAGCAAATAAAATACACACACTTGGCATCAAGCGTGTCCAGACGACTGATGACTCGGTCTGTAAATTGGAAGTGGTCCAGTCTTCTTTAGCTCATTTTCAGCCCAATTTCGTCTGAAATGATTGAGTTTCATCCGGATTTAATTTATCTGCACATTAAAGAATTTTAATTAAATAAAGGGGATTATTAATAAAATAATATGGGGATTAAATAAATAATTAGGAATTTAAGCACAAATAATTTTATAAAAAATAGAATTATCAGACACAGAGATAAGATATGAGGGGGAGAAGAGGACGTTCAAGGAGGCAGGCACAGCCACTTCCACCACCTGAACCACAGCCGGAGAGTCTCAACTCTCGAATGAATCGCCTAGAGCATGATGTGCATCAGGGATTCGAGCAATTGGCAGCGTTATTCACGCAGCATTTTGGGGCTAATGCCTCGGGCACTACACCTGTGTCGACTCCTCCACCACTACAGGTACCACCCGCACCCCAACCACAGACTGATCCGGTGCCCCCTGCCACACAGCCTCTAGTGCAGACCCAACTTGATGATAAAAAGAGGGGTCGGATGAGGGACTTTCTGAAGATGAACCCACTGACTTTTAGAGCGGTGAAAGATCCCGCAGAGGTTGAGGAGTGGCTGACAAAGTTGCGAGTCATTTTTGACTATTTGAGATGCATCGATGCCGAGAGGGTCAGTATGGGTGCTTATATGTTAAAGGGACAAGCCCGAGATTGGTGGAGCACTACTCAGAGTATATTGGCGACTAGCCATGAGGTGATTAGCTGAGAGATGTTTCGATCGACATTTAGAGCCCAGTATGTGCAAGAGCCAACCAAAGAAGGAAGCAAGCTAAATTCTTAAACTTGACTCAGGGCAATATGATGGTTGATGATTACGAGAGCCGATTCACCACTCTACTTAAGTATGACTCGGAGACTCTTAAGGTTCAGGAGCTCTATACAGAGTGATTTGTATACGGGTTGAGACCCATCATTAGGGACCGATTGATAGGTCTCTGTATCATCGAGTTCAAGGATGCTCTGAGATGAGCATAAGAAGTGGAGAGAGGACTAGAGTTGGTACAGTCTCGAACTGAGTCCAAAATTTTAACCGAAGATAAGGGTAAGTGAACCGTGACTTCTTACACAGACCTTCAGAGGAGTTCTTTTAAGAGGAGACAGTTTGAGGGACTAAGGGGAAGAGTTGACAGACCCTGGGTTCCTTCCATTATTAAGGAGACCCCTCGAGGTGCTAGACTAGAGGTTAGAGTCTGCAGAGATTGTGGCAGATCACATGAGGGAATCTGTCCTAGAATTATAAAAAGATGCTACAGATACGGGGACATGGGTCACAGAGTGAGGTATTGCCCGTAACCACATAAGCCACATTCTCCAGAGCCTCCTAGATAGCAACCACAGAGGACGGTTCCCCAAAGACGGGCTCCGGCTACTGATAAAGGCAAGAAGTCGATCACAGAAGGACATGTGTTTACCTTAGATAAGGAGACTGCAGACACTTCGTCTGAAACCATACGAGGTACACTTCTTGTCTGTAATCATGAGGCTCATGTGTTGTTTGATTTGGGATCTATGCATTCTTTTATTGATGTACATTTTGCATGTAAATTGAGTTTAAAACATGAATCCTTAGATTTTATTTTACATGTAAATATCCCCATGCGTGAGTCCTAGAGGACTGATATGGTATGTAGAAGGTGTGAGATTAAGGTGGGAGATAGGGTGATGTTAGCAGATCTAGTGTTATTAAACATGTGTGGTTTTGATGTGATTTTGGGGATGGATTAGTTAACGACCAATCATGTGAGCCTAGACTGCCACACTAAGACTGTAACTTTCTCCCTACCTGAAAAGTTTAGTGTATGTTTCAATGTTAAGGAATAAAGACATGTGACATTTATCATGAAATCTTAAGATATGATTATATTGCTATAAAGCACAGATTAAATTGTTGATGTGAAGGTTACATTGCATTCATCACTGATATGAGTCGAGAACATCTGAGGATAGAGGACATACCGGTAGTATGTGAGTACTCGAATGTATTCCCAGATGAATTGCTTAGCTTACCACTAAAAAGCAAGTTGGAGTTTATTATCGATTTAGTACCAGATACTTAGTCGATCTCTAAACCTCCCTATAGAATGGCGTTGGTCGAATTGGAAGAGTTAAAGAAACATTTACAAGAACTGCTCGACCAAGGTTTTATTAGACCTAGTGTGTCGCCATGGGGAGCTCTGGTGTTGTTTGCAAAGAAGAAGGATGGTAGCTTGAGACTATGTATAGACTACAAATTGTTAAACAAGGCTACGGTGAAGAACAAGTACCCCCTGCCAAGGATAGATGATTTATTTAACCAACTGAGAGGGGCTTCTATCTTTTCTAAGATTGATTTAAGATCGAGCTATCATCAGTTAAGAATCAGGAAAAAAGATATTCCAAAAATAGCCTTCAAAACTAGATATGGACACTACGAGCTCTTAGTGATGCCCTTTGTTTGAAAAATACCCCTGCTGCTTTTATGAGCTTAATGAATGAGGTATTTAAGGACTATCTAGATCAGTTTGTGATAGTGTTCATTGATGACATCCTTGTGTATTCTTGGTCTCATGAGGAACATGCACAACATTTGAGGATTATGTTGCAAGTACTCAGGGATAAGCAGCTTTATGGAAAGTCAGTAAGAGTGAATTTTAGCTAGATCAAATACCTTTTCTTAGGCATATTGTGTCTAAAGACGGAGTGTCAGTTGATCAATATAAGATAGAAGCTATACTTAATTAGGAGAGACCGAGGACCGTTATCGTGATTCGAAGTTTCCTAGGGTTGGCAGGGTATTACAAAAGGTTTGTTGAAGGATTTTCCAGGATTGTCGCTCCTTTAACTAAACTCACACATAAGGAGACTTCTTTTGTATGGTCTAAGAAGTGTGAGCAGAGTTTCCAAGAATTAAATAGGAGATTAACGACGGCACCTGTGTTGACTATCACAAATGGACCTGGAGGCTTCTTAGTGTACAATGATGCCTCTCAACAAGGATTGGGTTGTGTGCTCATGCAGAATGGAAGAGTAGTTGCTTATGGTTCACAACAGCTGAAAGATCATGAGCGAAACTACCCCACACATGATTTATAGTTAGCCACAGTGGTGTTTGCATTGAAGATTTGGCGGCATTACTTATATGGGGAAAGGTTCCAAATATTTACTGATCGTAAGAGCTTGCGATATATATTTGACCAGAAGGAGTTAAATATGAGACAAATGAGATGGATGGAACTCCTTAAAGATTATGATTGTGAGATACTCTACCATCTGAGGAAGACGAACGTAGTGGCTGATGCCTTGAGCAGGAAGAGTATGATATCTGCTATGATGATCAAAGAGTGGGATTTGTTGGAACAATTCGACGGACTCTAGATTAGAGTTGAAGAGGTAGAGGTCAGATTTGTGGCTAGCTTGTAGATAGAACCCAATATTATGGATCAGATTATAACATGGCAGAGAAATGATCAGAAGCTATTAGATATGGTTAGCCAAGCTGGACAGACCTCGCAGTCAGATTTCATGATTGGTGATGATGGGTTATTGAGGTTTAAGGGTCGAATTTGTGTTCCGAACAATGATGCCTTGAAGCAACAAATATTGAGAGAGTCTCACGGCTCGCGATACACCATGCACCCGGGAAGTACCAGATGTACCAAGATTTAAGAAGGGTGTATTGTTGGAGTGGTATGAAGCGAGACGTGGTAGAATATGTGGCGAAATGTTTGGTATGTCAACAAGTGAAAGCTGAGCACTAGAAGCCTGAAGGATTGCTTAAGCCTTTGTCTGTGCCTACATGGAAATATGAGCATATCACCATGGACTTTATCATGGGATTACCGAGGACCCATCGAGGTCATGATGCAATATGGGTGATAGTGGATAGATAACGAAGAATGCCAACTTCCTTGCCATTAAGAGCACAAATACATTAAGTACATTAATCGAGCTATATGTTAGAGAAATAGCTAGACTACATAAGGCTCCAGTGAGTGTTACCTCTGATAGAGATTCCCGATTCACCTTCAGGTTTTAGATTCATTTTCAAGAGGCCATGGGATGTCGATTGAATTTCAATACCGCTTATTATCCTCAGACTGATGGTCAGTCCGAACAGACTATACGGACCTTAGAGGACATGTTGAGGGCTTATACGATGGATTTTAAGGGATCGTGGGATGATTACCTGCCCCTTGCTAAGTTTGTGTACAACAATAGCTATCATACGAGTATTGGAATGGCACCTTATGAGGCTAGTATGGTAGGAGGTGTAGATCCCCTATTGCATGGGAAGAAGTAGGTGACAAGAAAGTAATTGCTTCCGAACTAGTTGAACAGGCAGTTCAGAATGTAAAAATCATTTGTGATAGATTACAGGTTACTCAGAGTCGACAGAGAAGTTACGCAGATGTGCGTAGACGGCCACTTGAGTTTCAAGTTGGGGATTCGGTGTTCCTTAAGATATCTCCCAGTAAGGGTATCATGCGTTTCAGGAAGAAAGGGAAATTGAGTCCTCGGTATATAGGACTGTTTGAGATTTTGGAGAGAGTGGGAGACATTGCCTATCGATTGGCTTTACCTCCATAGTTTTTTAGGATCACAATGTCTTTCACATCTCCATGTTGAGGAGATATAATTTGGATCCCTCCCATGTCATTGAGTATGAGGCATTGGATATTTAGGAGGATATGAGTTATGTGGAAGAACCCATCCGAATACTTGACAAGAAGGAGAAAGTACTTCAAAAAAAAAGGATTCCATTGGTTAAGGTTCTTTGGAAACGCCACTTAATGGAGGAAGCAACTTGGGAACTAGAGAGCTTTATAAAGGAGAAGTACCCTCAGCTATTTAGTGGGTCGAGTTGAATTTGGAGGATCAAATTCTCTTAAGGTGGGGAGGATGTGAGAACTATAAATTTTATGTACTTTAGTTGTAAGATTTGTAGTTTGGTGAGTGTAATTATGATATGTTGATGTACATGCAAGTTTTAAATCTAATGAAGTATAAAGAGATGAAGTGTTCGAGTCTAAAAGGTGGTTGGATGAGAAAATGACTATGGCAACAAACTAAGGACGTTTTGTATGAGTTACTACAAAAAACTGCAGTAAAATCTGGAAAATATGAATGCCAGATCGATCTCATTAAAGGAAAGATCGATTTGGAAGAGCCAAAAATGCTCTTTTTGAGCAATGTAATAGGGCAGATCGATCTCCAATTGGGCCAGATCGATCTGCTAAGCGTTCTGTAAATGAAGAGATTGATCCTTAATGCAAGCAGACGATTTCCTTAGCTCTTGGGTAGGAGTAGATCGATTTCCTCCCTTAGCCAAATCGATCTCCTTAACTCTTGGCCTGGAAGAGATTGATTCTCTACCCTTTAGAAGATGGATCTCTACTTAGTTTTCTTATGAAGAACAGATCGATCTTCACCTCAACCAAATCGATCTTGTAGTTGTTAATGGAGCAGATGGATCAGTTGAAATGAAGCAGAGATCGATCTCCTTCAGTACCAGATCGATCTCATAAGCCTTGTCTATATAAGGATCATGAGATTTTTGCTTGAAACCGAGCCTTTCTCTCTTTGCAACCCAAACCTACACCATTTTCACCCAAACCAAGCTTTCTTTCTCTAAGATTCACCATATTCTAGACAAAATTAGACAAAGGGGCAAGAGATAAAGTTGTTCCTCTTGGTAAAGAGAACAACATACTAGAAAATCAAAAGGAAGAGACAAGCATTCTACAACTTGGTTAAGAAAGGACTGTAAGACCCCGTATAGGTTTAACCTTGAACATATGTAAATGAATTCATAAGTATGATGATGTACTAGTAATGTGAAGCATATGTGATATAAAGTCCATAAGTTAAATGTACACACTTGTAATGAGAGTTGGTGATTGTACGTACAAGTTACATTATGTATGAATATGAAGAAATGGACTTAAACATGTGATGAATGTGAGTGGAATGGGAAATAAGTAGTGTAGTAAATGGAATGAAGATTTGCATGAGTTATGCACTCCTATTTTGTTTGTATTATGTACCTTTGGCTATACAAAGACTCAACACAAGTTTTAAAGTGTATAAGGTAGGAAAGAAGCCATTTTTAAGTCTCAAAGATGATTGAATAAGAAAATGATCATGGCAACAAATTTAAGATGTTTTGAGTGAAGTTACTGCAGAAAAACTGTAGAAAATCTAGAAAATATGAAGGTTAGATCGATCTCATGGGATGAGAGATCGATCTGGAAGAGCTAAAATGAACTTATTTTGAGCTATGGTGCAGGACAGATCGATCTCCAATAGAGCCAAATCGATCTGCTAAGCATTCTGTAATGAGAGGATCGATTTTAAGGAAAATAGATCTATCTCCTTAACTCTCTGTTTGAGAAAGATTGATCTCAAGACTCGACAGATCGATCTCCTTAAGGGTTCTGTAAAGAGTAGATCGATCTCCTACAATGGGCAGATCGATCTCCAAGAGGAAAATTTGTCTTCGATAGATCGATTTCATAATGGAAGAAGATCGACCTTGTAGTGGTTGTGTTTGGTAAAAAAGACTACCAAACCTTGCAGAGATCGATCTCCACAAGGGTCAGGTCGATCTCATGTCTCTGTATCTATAAAAAGGGGCACGAGATTGAACTGAAAACTCAGATTTTCCCTCCTACCAAACCTCACTAGCCATTTTCTCTCAAGACCCAAGCTTTCTCACTCTAAAGATCACTATATTCCAACCAGTTTTGGAAGAAGTTCAAGAAGGGAAAGTTGTTCCTTGAAGCAAGAAGAACAACATACCCAAAAATCTCACATTGGTGTGACCAAGAGAAGGAGTTGTGGCTACCACAAGTTTGACTAAGTAAATGGGGTAAGCTCTTCAACCTTCAAGCTTCTAAATATGGTTTCTAGATATTTGTGGGTTGAATGATATGAGAAATGTTGATAGGAATGATGAATATAGTGATGGGTGAGTGATATTAAGGGAGATTTATAAAGAGGAAATACATGAAAAACTTAAGAGATGGTAAAATGATATTTGTGGGAGAGTGAAATGTGATTTAAGGGTTTAAGAAGTATGAATAGATAAATAGAAGACAATGAGTATGTTTAGTAGAGGGAAAAGAAAATAACTTGATGATTTATAGGTGTAGCTCGAAATACGTGAGACAAGACTAACCTGGATCGTGAACGGAGCAAACATGACCGAGGAAATACGAGCACGATTCGAGGTAAGGGATTGCGTGTTAGCGATAGAGGTATTTGTACGTATTTTACTACGATTTGAGTAATTAAGACGTTAGAAATGGTATGTTTAGCTATTGAGCTATGGAAATCTATGTGAAAGTATTAGATATACATATATATTATGAAAATGGGATGGGAAGCAAAAATAGGCTAACATGCATGTTTTCAATGTTTTTACATCTATTCATGATGCTTTGATGTTTTCTCATCCATGTACTAATTTTGAGATTGAGAAATGATAATAGGTAGGCTGGCTAGTTTTATATGTTTAGCATAGGATGACATGCTATGTAAATAAACATGTTTTGAGTTTTTAAAAGAGAAAATAATCACCTATCGGATTTGAGGTGTGAAATGGTGTTGAAGCTTTAGCTCACACCCATTTTGATGAATTGGACTATGCTGGAGTTTAACTCGCATACGTCTGCATGTTTTGATAAACCGTGCTGGAGTTTAACTCGCACGAGGGTTTTGAGAAAAGTGCTAGAGCTTTGCTCGCACCTGTTTTTACTGAGTTGAGGTAAACCTGGGAGTTTGGGACCCAAGGGGATGCCAACCGACGGCCTTGGAACAGGCTTGGCTTTAATGATAAATCGTACCGCGTTGGAGGCTTACGATGACTATGTGTCATGCTAATTGCTCACCTGGTATATGAGACATAGTTCAGGATGAAAAGTCTATTGAAGTTGGTAGATGGACTTGGGTCCACGATCGTAAGTAGAACTGTGTAGTTGTCCGTTGGTATACTATGTACCATGATGGGTGCACGTGAGTACGAGTATCATGTAGATGACACATGGCATACCTTATACTGTGAGTATATGAGGAGATGAGGTTGATTGACATGAGCCAGAGGATAGGACTAACCCATCCCCCTTCAGGCGAAGTGATGCCTTGTGCACACCTGATCAGTGAGGCTTGAGATCACTGACTATGGCCATATGTCGTGGATATTAGATTGTCGAAAATTCCATGCCTGTCTCAAAGATACGAGAAATTGAGAAACACAGAAAAGAAAGAGATTTGGTGAAAAGCAATGATTTGAGAAAAGTAAAGAGAGTTTGTGATTTGATAAATCTCTCAATTTGAATGCTCGTGCTACGATAGCACCATTTATGACATGTTTTCAAATGGGAATATCATATACATGTTTTCATGAAAATGCTTATATGAGAAATAAATGTTGGAATTCATTTTCTAGTAATATTTCCATTTACATTGAAACATGGTTTTGTTTATGCATGCATGGGCTATGTAGATAGTACAGTATCTACCTGTTAGCATCCATTTCCTTACTGAGATGTGGTTTGCTCATCCCACTACTTTCCCCCTCCAGATACTGAGAAGTAAGGCAGTGATGTGGTCTCTGGAATCCTTTTGTGTTAGACAGCTCCCACCAGTGGCAAAGGTATAAGATTTGTATACACATAAGTCTTTTGTATTATAATGTATCGC
Organism: Firmiana major; assembly: GCA_033439115.1. Lineage (NCBI taxonomy): Eukaryota > Viridiplantae > Streptophyta > Magnoliopsida > Malvales > Malvaceae > Firmiana > Firmiana major. Next base: position 12,007,771 of record CM065905.1, read on the forward strand.
ACAGTTACAATTCGAGAATGTAAACAGTCGTATGGGGAATGTTATGTAAAGATATTATTATACAATTAATTTTGTATATTTACACACACCTGGGAGTGTGAATTAAAGTTTTTAAATATTTTCGTTGTAAAATTTATGAAATTTTAGTAATTGCATCGTCTCACAGCCCAACCGTAGTAGAGTATGTATGGATAGATGGCACCCATAAGTAGGGTGTGACAAAGACAAGCTAGGTAAGCTCACAAGATCCCTGGTTTAAGCATTATCATTGGGTATATTATGGATAAATGCACATATACATATATTTTGTTAGAAATGTTTAAGGCGTAATGGAACCCACAAATGGGTTTAGTTAGAAGATTTAATGTGGATGTCTTGTGATGGTTATGAGTTAAGTAAAGTGTTGATAAAGATGTAAAAAGAGTTTTGAGATAATGTTGAGTTAGAATGAGTAAGAGAAAGAGATGGAAAATGAAAATGATGTATATTAATGATTTAATGATATGTGTGGACAGCTCGAGAATCCGACGCGGGAAACGAGGCTAGTTCGAGAACCCAAGGATATTGTACCACTCAAGGTGCTAGAGGTAAAGGAAACAAAACCATTTGTGCTTGTGAGTTTTCGAATGAATGAAAACGTTTTAAGAGCATGAAAAGGAGTTTGATGATTGAGCATGTTTTATGAGATGATTTGGTGTGTTGATAAATGTGTGAGTGTTTTACCGGTTTGAGCTCGATTTTTTATGTGAGTTATGTAATTGTGAACACATATGGTTTATAACCAAAATGGGTTTTTGTGATAACCACCATGAGCTCTACGTGAAGGTAAAACGATTTATCTACAACAATGGCATGTTTTTACTATGTGAGTGTTTTGCCGGTTTGAGCTCGATTTGATGACTTTTGTGTAAATGTGAACACAATGTGTTATAACCGAAATAGGTTTTATGATAACCATGAAGAGCTCTACGTGAAGGCAAAATGATTTTTACTGAGACTATAGGTTGTCATGAGATGCACATCGGGCTTTGCTCTTGTAGCATGTAAGGCCGGGCCGTGCTCTAGTAGCATATGAGGTCGACGCCTTTGTTCTAGTAAAGTGAGATGACCCCGCTCTACATAGCGATGGGTGGCTTTGCTTTGATAGCATGTAAGACCAGGTTGTGCTGTGATAGCATGTAAGACTGACGGTTGTATGACTCTGACAAAGTCTACAGCGAACCATGGCCATGTGTGTGTTATTGTCGACGAAATCCCTCGATTGGGGATGTCCGCCTAGGGGACAAATTCAATTGTTTTGATGTGCCTATGACGATAAGTTTTATCTGAGTTTATAAATGCCTAGTCTCGATTTAATTAATGATGATGTGATTTTACTACTGTGATTTATATCGCGCGATGAGATTTGATGTCATGCGATTGGTGATTTTTATCACATGCTTTATGCTAATGCCATTGTTTACACAATTGTTTTTATAACGATTTGCATGCTCATTATTTCCATCATATTGTGTTTGTGATGATGATTTTATAACTTCCCTTATCCTCCGTACTGAGCGTTTTGAGAGCTTACCCTTTTTTCCTCCCCTCTCCAGATTATTTGGAGTAGTGTTCTAGAGCTTGCCGAGTATGTGATATAGGCTGGTGGACAATATCTCCCCAGGCTATCGCTTGTACACGCATAAGTGATAATTCTATATTTTTAGAATTATTTGTGCTTAATTTCCTAATTAATTATTTAAATCCCCAATTTATTTTGTTAATTATCCCCTTTATTTAATTAAAATTCTCATGTTTACAGATAAATTAAATCAGGATGAATTTTGAATATTTCGGTAGAAAATGGATCGAAATTGGGCTAAAATCGAGATTAGACCACGCGAACAACACAAGCTATGCCACCTAGCACATCCAATTGAACAAGAAGACAGATGACATTGAAATATCTTTTCAAGGAGCCAATGGTGTGAAGACAAGTGGCCAAAAAAATGCCAACTCATCTAGGATGGAAAAATTACAATTTTACCCATAGTGTGTGTATAAATAGGCAATGATGGCAATTGAAATGGAAGATAATTTAGGAGTAGGAGTAGTGTAGGTAGAGTAGTTTTTAGAGTTATTTCCTTTCTAGTATTTTTTACTCCCCCGTTTGTTTTACCTTGTAATTTCCGTTAGCTTCCATTTACTTTTAATGTTTATTCCATGTTTATGCTCTTCATCTTCTAGACTTGGATATTTTCTATTTCATAGCAAATAATGCATCATTTTCATTTGCTCTTCTCGGTTTGGTTATAATGAGCTCTTTTATTCTTCAAGTTTTATTTTTTACATAGCATATTGTTTCTAGTGTAATTCTCGATTTTGTAAATGAATTGCTTAAGTTTTTAGTTGATAAACTTTTATTTCTCCTAGGTAGCTCTCGGTTTCCCTCAATCTTCAAGTTTTATTTTTTTCATTGCTCTCGGTTTACCATGAATTAGCTAAAGCTTGTTGGATTCTTTTAAACCGTGACTAGTGGAGAGGAGTTGGCTAGTTGTGGTGCAAACTCGAGAGGACAACAATAGCTACCCGAGGCCTTGCAGTAGCTGGTAGACAACCTCCTTGTTTTCGAAGAGCAGAGCATCACAGCCTCACCTCTCAGTTTCATTCTAAATTGCCTATTTCATTTTTGTTTGCTGTTCTAAGCTTTTATTAGAAGCATCATTTCTGGTTTATAGCATTTTTATTAGGAGGTTTCAAAGGACCGAGAACCACAAATCACACTCTGCTTGGGCTATGTTTAAGTGAAATAGTACTGTTCACTTCTGGGATTGTTTGTAATCTGCATTGCTCATTGTTTTTGCTAGGTTATGTTAGGCACGGGTTGAGGTTAATGCATCAGTATTAAGTGGACAGCTGGAGCAGTGGGTAATAGCTAGATGTGGCAGTCCAGTGCAGGAGATAAGGGTCCAGCACAGAAACAAAATGTCGCGGAGCAGGTTGCTGGCAGGAATTGTTGCAGATTATCGGTATGAGATTGCTGCATGAGGATGAACTTCTGATGACCTACTGTAGTACGCGGGCAGGACAACAGCTGGGAGTATGATCAACAGTAAATGCAGGATCATAAGTCGTGACCTGAAATAGAGAGCAGTGCGTGGCCAGATCAAGAACTGAGGACGTGCAGCAGTGGGTAAAACAACGCCTAGAGAAGGAAACGTGCATGGTTTATGCATGGAGCTGGTGTCGGGGCAGTTGGCAACGTGAGATGCTGTGTAGAGCAGGAAGGGTGCAGCACACAAAATCGAGCAGAGTTGGTGAGAGGACTGAACCAAGAGCATGCAGCTGGACACGCCTAGACAACCAACCCGAAAGCACCCAGAAATGAAAGTAAACAATATTGAAGACATGAACAGTGAATGGAGGGACTTGGCTGATTTAAATTTGTTAAGGCTTTGTTTGGCTAATGCATAGGAGTTAATTAATTCATTTTCATGCATTGTTAGTATAGTTTAATTTCAATTTAATTTGTTAGCTTAGTTTAGAGTCTTTAATTAAATTGCATGTTAGTATTCTTGCTTAGTGATATAAAACTTAGTTTTAATTAGGTTGATAGTTAATTAAGCGTTCATTTAGAATTAGATAGGGGTAAATTTATTTCATTAAATCTTAACTTAGTTTAAATTGCATTTTGATTAAGTAGTTTAATTGCATTTTAGGTTAGTTTAATTTGAGTTTAATTAATCTTGCTTTGTTATTTTCATAATTGCATTTTATTTTAATTGCGTTAATTAGCTTTAACTGTTTTAATTTCTTTTGTAGGTTTTTTATTTTAATTGCGTGGAGCACTGTAAGTAATTTTGCTCGGTTTTATTTATTTAGTTTTTATTATTTTATTGCTTTCCAGTAATTTTAATGTTAGTCATATAGATCACCCACCTTAATTCCATAATTTGCTAGGATATACTTAGAGTAAGATTAACCGGTAGTTAATTAGGCTAACCAACTTCTTTGAGGGACGATAACTTGGGACTCAAATCTCATTATTACTTGTACGACCCGTGCACTTAAGGTAATACGTTTAGGGCGTGTCAATAAGGTATAATTCAATTCATTTTGAATCTAGACAATGATGTAATACAGACATTTGTGATGAGTATTTTGGGTTGTAATTAGATTGATATGAAAGAAATGATTTGAGACTTATGGGTTAATTCCTTTGGGATATTACGTAATCGATTTCATCAAGTATGAGTTGTATGATCTTGGGTATAATGACTAGTGATAAAACGTAAGTGAGCACATGACACTGTACAGGAATACACCTAGAGTTGTTAGTTTATTTTAAGAAAAAATTTAAATTAGCCTCATTTTTCGCACTTTCGGACAGTTCATAATTATTTATTCTTCAAGTTAAATTGTTTTAACTTAATTTTCCACTAATGTGTTCATTCACAATTCCATTTATTTACTTCATTATTCATAATTAAAACTGAATACTAGTAAATTCGTGGATTTTACAGACCGTTTGAAAACTGTATCGTCTATTTGATTTACTGAACTGACAGTTTGATCTGTACTGTCTATTTGATTTACTGGACTGACCGTTTGAACTGTATTGTCTATTTGATTTACTGACCTGACCGTTTGAATCATATCGTCCATTTGATTTACTGAACTGATCATTTGACTGTATCATCCATTTGATTTACTGAACTGACCGTTTGAACCGTATTATCCATTTGATTTACTGAACTGATCGTTTGACTCTATCGTCTGTTGGATTTACTAAACTGACCGTTTGAACTATATCGTCCATTTGATTTACTGAACTAACCGTTTAAACTGTGTTATTTGGAAATTGTTTATTCTACTGCTTAAAGTTTTGAAATTTTGTATTTTCGGTAGTAAACTGCTTATATTATCGATATTGACACTGTTTTCGATTTTCGCATATGATTTTACTGAACTACTAATTTATATCGATATTGACACTGTTTTCGCTTTTCGCGTATGATTTTACTGAACTACTAATTTATCTGTATAATTATAATGATAATTCCTATTTTGGCATAAATATATATATATAGGTAGTGTATTTATCTACCTGACACGTAGTTTTTCTTACTAAGCACGTTGAGGTCACCCCTTACTTTACTCCACAGAGCCTCACCAGTAGCTGAGCTCGCTTTTGGAAGTTAAATTATTTTGCATAGCCATACGTCAGCAATGTCAATGGAAATGTGTCTGGGGAATGTGAACATGAATATTGAGTAAAAAGAATAATTAGCTTGATTTAATTGGAAGGTATTACTGTTAGTTTGGTTTAAATTTGTCACCAAGAAATAAAATTGAATAGATTGATTTATTGTTTTGACCTATTATCGACTCGTAGCCCAACCATAACTGTACGGTAAAAAGGGTTGTTACAACAGCTCTAGCAGCGAACATAAAGACATACCCAGAAGTGGACTTTAAGTCATCTTGGCATCCACAAAACTTAGAATTTGTATACCCAACTATCTCAAGATTATCAACTTTTCTATACACCAGCATGTGATTCTTCGTTTTCTGTAGATATCTCATGACCTTCTTAGCAGTAACCCAATGATTCATACTCAGATTTGACAGATATCGACTAAGAACACTAACTACAAAATCTATGTCTAGTCTAGTGCAAACCAGTGCATACATGAAACTCCCAAAAGCACTAGAATAAGGTATCTTATTCATGGATTCTCTCTCCAAATCATTCTTTGGACATTGACAGTTATTAATTTTGTCACCTTTCACCACATGCGTGTTTCCAGCTTTACAATCCTGCATATTACACGATCAATGTAAGCTCTTTGAGAAAGTCCTAACAAATTTTTAGATTTGTCCCTGTGTAAGGCCCGTACTTTTACATATATTCTTTATGATTTCATGCTATACACATAAGTTACATAATATATGAATCATAAGAAATGAACCCTTTTATGCTCTAAGTGTGAATAGAATGTAAAATTATTAGTAAAGCATTTAAATGCAATCTTTCTTTTGAAATTCTGGAAAAATTAACAGCTGAAATCCTACAGATGAATGCCAGATCGATCTCCTTTCACGAGAAGGTCGATCTAGTAATCCCAAAATGAAATCACAAAGGTTCTATAGGCAAGTAGATCGATCTCGAGGTGATTCTGCATAAAGATGATTGATCCCTACCCAAGAGCAGATCGATCCCACAGCTTACTAAATATTTGTGTAATTCAACCAAAGGAAGATCGATCTCTCACCCTAGGAGATCGATCTCACAATGCCTATTTCTATTTAAAAGCCCGACAGACGAGCCTTCTTCCCCAAATTAACAATATCTCACCATTTTAGCAAAGTGAGCAAGTTTTCTCACTCTAAAATATCATCACCTTCCAAACAGATTTGAGAAAGGTTGTTTTTAGCAAAGTTGTTCCTTGTGAGGAGGAGAACAACATAGTCAAAAGCTAGTAGTTGAAGTTCTGGATTGAAAGAGCAAGGTGTTTTCCCATTTTTGGCCAAAAGAGAAAGGTTAAGCTAGGTGTGTTTTCAATACACCAACTTCAATTATGTTAATCTAGATATTTTTATGAGCTGATTGGTGTATGTATGGTTGGTTGAAGCATCCTTGAGCATGCTTAATCATCCATGACCTAATATGGGTTTAGTGTGAGAAAGTGAGCTATGGTTGATTTAATGATAATTGATTATATTATGGTATTGGTGATGTTATACGCATGATTTTGAGATGGTTTTGTGAAAACAATATGTTGGAATAAATGATGATTTTAAGTAGGCATAAGAGGTGTATGATGAAATGCCTTAATGAAGGAAAGTGATGAACTTAAGGTTGGCACACCAAGTGTTTGCCGAAATAACCCTGAGAGCTAGGCAACCGTGGTGTCGACCATGGCTAGGAATGGCGCACCATGCGTAACTGAATGGTCAAGTGGACCAAGCATCGAGTATTCGACTCAATAAGGCATTGTGGGCCTAAGGCCGACCCAATATGAATTAGTAGACTTGATGGGCCCAATAGATTCTCGAGAAATGAATATTACAATCGAAATAAACTTAAGAGAAAGTGAGGCCCAATAAGAGTAAATGAGGCCAATAAGTTAAATCGATTGTAGTGAAAGTGAAACACAGATAAATAAATTGCATTTAATATGATAAATAATTTTATGCAGCTCCAGAGATTATATTGGGAGCGAATCAGACAGCACGATCAAGCAGCTCTGAGAAAATGGAATTACTCGACGCGATTTCAAGTAAGGGAATTTTGTGAGTGCCTAGAGGTAACTATACGTATTTTGAGGGTATTTACAGAGCATTAGATTTGCTTGGCTACCTAGAAAAGAAATACTAATTTTTTCAAAAAAATTTGGATATATGTGAAAAAGACGATTTTACCCCTGGAGCAAATTTTACAAAAAGGGTAGTACGGCTAATAAATTGCATGAATATCATGTTTTGATATTTTTATGAAATATATTGCTTCGATTTAAGAAAACTTATGGATAGGCTGGTTATTGATTTCATAATTTCATCAAATAGCACGAGTCAAGTGCTAACTTTGATTTTGAGTGTGTTTTGTTGAAATAGAGCCGTTTATCAGAGTTATATGAGTTTAATCATGCTAGAGCCTTGCTCGCACTGGATTTTGATATTTTAACATGCATGAAATGTGCTGGAGCCTAGCTCGTACCATATTTTGAGTTGAGATGCATGCAAGTCGTACTGGAGCCTTTTCTTGTACGTGGGTTTTATTTATTTCTTATGCATATAACCTTACTGGAGCTTTGCTCGTATATGATTTTACCATTATTGATTTTGCATAAAGTCGTACTGGAGCATTGCTCGTACGAGGATTTTTACTGATTATGCATGAAATCATGCTAGAGCCTTGCTCGCACTAGACTTTTCACACTGTGATATGTATTAGTCATGATGGATGCCTTGTGTAGACTATTAGTCACACGGATGAGATGCTCGCACGTGCACTTGAGACTGAGTCAGTTATACATGGTATGGGGTAGATAAGACCTACTACAGACACCCTCGACTGTCATATGGGTTCATGGATTATGTTGTACCGTGTATATCTCATGGAGTATGATGTACCGTGTGGTGATGATGTTGATTTATATTCTGGCGGGTAGGATTGACCCACCTCCTATTACAGCATGATGCCTCGTACATCGGGATCTGTGTAGTCTAGGATAATAGTGACATAGTTAACCAACAGAGTCCTCGATTGTATACAGTGACCACCTGTCTCACATGATATCACATGGTTTTGTATGCACTAAACATGATTTGTATTATCCAAGGTAGACCCGAGGGAGGGGTCAAACCTTGTGGGATGTTTTTAAGTGATGATATATTGTTTTATGATCAGTTGATATGATGACTTTTCATGGTTTATGCCTGCTTTCATGTTTTACAGTACATGATATATTTATACACAAGCGGCATAATTAATTTTATCTATTTCCTCATGTTTGAAACAAAATGTGGATTTAATGATGTGTTGATGAGTTTTACTAAGTTTTGATAATGTGTTAAACCTTGAGGGGTTGTTTTATGATGAGTTTTCAATGTGTTGAGCATGAGACGTTGACATGATGATTTTCCATGTTTACATGCCTATTTTCATGTTTTCAGTACACGATAAAAGTATATACATGTTGCATAGTTTTAATTATACCTCATGCTCTGGATATAAATGATTTTTATGTCATGACATTATAAGCATGTACATAGTGTAGTTATCTACCTGCTTGCATTATTGCCTTACTGAGCTAGTGAACTCATCCCTTTCATTTCCCTCCTCTGCAAAGCACACACAGTAGCTAGTGAGTGGCTGAGGACTTGAATCCTGATATCCGCTGCTTCCCATCACCAAGTGGTATACACACTTGTATCTTTTTATATCTAAACATGTAATAGCACAGTAATCATTTTGGAATGTAATATGGGGGATGTAAATATTGGTAAACACGTACAAGTATTGAACATCAATTATAAAGTATATGTGTTTACTTTTGAATAAGTTAAAAGATAGATGCCATAGTAGATGGTAAAGAGTGACTAATACTGACTCATAGCCCAACTGTTTGGTGGTGAGAATGTTCATGACCAGGAAAGAAAAGAAAAAATTTATAACGATTTTCGGTAAAAATAGGTAGTGACAAAGGTGGTATCAGAGCTGAGTTGGCCTGTTATGAGTCAATATAAGCAAGTAGAAAAATTACATCCTCATATTACTGTGCTTTGTTTAGATATAACTGTATATACCGAGATGGGATTAGACTAATAAATGGTTATGGATGCAGGAATTTAGGCATCATGCCGGTCACCTACCATGGTAGAGGGGTGAGTTCACGTGCTAGAGGTCGTAGGGGTAGACCTGAGAGCCATGCAGAGCCACAAACTGCTCAAGCTCTGCAGGATCCTATTGAGAGACCAGGGGATACCGAGGCACGCTTCGCTAAGATTGAGCGAAGTATAGATAGCCTTGTTGAGATAGTCACGTAGATATTAGAGGCTGGTGATAGACGAGGTTCAGCCGGACAACCTGCTGCTACTGAACAGACAGCTGTAGAGAGACCTCAAACTACAAAGACTGTTACACCACCACTAGTTCAGGATACAGCCTCTCTTGTCGCTCTATAGTCAAGCGGTAGTGATCTGGCTTATGATTATGAGTTGGATATGATACGATAGTTCTAGGAGTTTAGACCTCCAGTCTTTAGAGGAGTGAAAGACCTAGTTGTTGTAAAGGATTAGATATACAATATGGAGAAGTTGTATGGGTTCTTCAGGTATACATCGATTGAGAGGTTGCCTTTGCCATATTTATGTTGAAGGGTGAGACAGAGCACTAGTGGAGATCCACAGTATCTATCTTGAGAGCCCGACACCTAGAGATTACATGAGAGATATTTTTGGAGGCCTTTAAGGGGCAGTATATTCCGACCACTGCACAACGGAAGCTGCAGATGGAGTTTATGAGTTTGGTTCAAGGGAACCGCTCCGTTGATGAGTATGAGTCGAGGTTCATATCCTTGGGGAGGTATGACCCGGATACGTTGAGCAGTGAGACTCGAAAGGTCCAGAAGTTCATGGATGGATTGAGACCAACCATCAGATCTATATTAGCTCCGTTTGCCATCCCCACTTATGAGGAGGCACTGCACAGGGCATAGTTGTGTGAGCAAGAATTTGAGCGGAATGCCTTTGAGTTTAGGAAGGTTAGTAGTAGGAGAAACAAAGACCATAAGAGATCTGGAGAGGAGGTTGGAGACTGTTTGGGAAGAGACCTCGGATTTAGGAGGTACAGGAGAGGACTGCTAAGCCTCCTGTATATCCGACCTTAACACCACCGAGAGGTGAAGTCATTGGGGAACCTCGACCTAATACTGATCAGTGTAGGAGGTGTGGCAGATATCATGGTACCAAGCCTTGTCCGATGACCCCTGGAGTGTGTTACAGGTGTGGGAAGGCAGGGCATATCATGAGGTATTGCCCAGAGATGATTGAGATTGCCCCACAGAAGGGCCAAGAGCTAAAGAGAGCTCTTGTTGAGACTTCTGCTTTGAGGAGGAGAGCTACAGCTGAGGAGAAGGGGAAACAGGTGGTTGGCAGAGGGCAAGTGCATGCATTAGACCAGGACACCGCTGACGCTTCAACATATGTGATTTATGGTACTATCCTAATTTTTGATTTAGAAGCATTTGTGTTATTTGATCATGGTGCTACGCATTCCTTTATATCGCCTTCATTTGCATGCAAGTTATCAAAGCATGTAAAGCCTACATCATTAGATAGAATGTTGTTGATTTCTACATCTATGAATGATAGTCAGTTGACAGAATATGTATATAGGGACTATAGGCTGAAAATAGGGGAAAGGGATATGTCAACCGATCTTATCTTACTGAATATGAGTGATTTCGATGTAATTGCTGGCGTGAGAAGCTGAACCGGACAGAATGTGGAGGCTAGTCCAAATCTGGAGGTGACAGTGGCCAAATTCCATCCTCTGTTCTGCTCTGTTCTTAGTTCATTTTACTGTTCATTTTTGTTTTGCTTTTTATTCTGCACTATTCCATTGTTTGCTACTGTTTCAGTTTTTGCTGGTTTTCTCTTCAATTTGTTTAGCATCTGCTGGTCGGTGTTAGTTGGTGGAGGACATCATGGAGTTCGGTGCTAAGTGATGCAACTAACTCTTCCCAAGTTTTACTTTCTCTGCATTGTTTCATATGCTTTTCTATTGCTCGCTTCAATTTGATTCTTTTCATTTCTATTTCAGGTTTACTTTTGGTTCAAAGGATAGTGGCTGATGCTTGGGTTTCTTGGAGACCACTGCTGCATCACAACGTGTGGAAGCTTGCTAGTTTTTAGCTGGTGTGTGGCAGGGGAGTACTGCTGTCAAAGAGGTAGCAGTGCGCAAGGTGGAAGGCTGGTGACAGGAGGTCTTTCTCTAATCTTGCCATTGCTGTTGTGTTGCGATCCATGCTCCGTTTCTACTTTGTTGGTCTGCTTGGGCAGTGTGGTGTTGCTGTACTATGGTAATTTTAGAGCTGGCCAAGGCGTGTGTATTGTCAAGAGCAGGGACAAAAGCTGGTGCGTGGTGCGTGAGGAAGTAGGAGGTGGCACGGTGGAAGGACGTGGTGCATGGCAGATGATGTGCATAGATGGCTTGCTGTTGGATTGAAGCTGGTGTAAGATTTGAGTGGTGTAGAGTTGTGTGCTGGCAAGAGCATACTCGTGGCCTGAGCATGGCACTAGATGGCGTGGTAGGATTGTTGTTTTTTTTTTTTTTTATTTGCTTCAGTTGCAATAGTTGAAAATTTATTATTAGTAGTTTAGTGGTATTTTAATTCAGTATATCTTTTAATTAGCACAAAAAAATAATATTTTATTTCTCATGCATCAATTAGAGTAGATTTTATTTTTAATTTAGGCATTATTAATTTAGTAATTATCTATAGCTTTACATAATTTAGGGCTACCAATTTAGGCATTTAGGTTTAAAGTTATACTTAGGAATTTTTTTAGAATTTTTATTAGAATTTTATTTCATTAGGCCTTAGGTTAGGTTACTTTGCATTTTTATTTTTGTTAATTAATTAGATTAAACGTATGTAATTGTTATATTAGAATTTTCTAGTTTTAATTTATTTATTTTAATTTCTTTATTTTTACATCTTTAGTCCATTTACACTAATTAATTCTAGTTTCAGAATTTTTCTTTTACAGATTATCGCTTTTATTTACTTGGAGCTCTGTAAATAGTTGTTGTTCTATTTTATTTATTTTATAATTTTCATTATTTTTATTGTTTTTCAGTATTTTCAAATTAAACCTTGTAGGTAACCCTTTTAAATTCTCATAATTTACTAGGATATACTTAGGGTAAAATTAACTGGTATTTAGTTAGGCTAACTATGTTTCTCTATGGGATGATAATCTAGGACTCAATTCTCGTTATTACTTGTGCGACCCGTGCACTTGCGGTTTACACGTCTAGGTAGCTAGGACACGATCAAGTTTTTGGCATCGTTGCCGGGGAGTCACGATTAGCCATTGACTAATATCGGTGAAGTTATGCTTAGGTATAATTCTAGTTTTGTACATACATAGGTTGTAAATATTTAGGACCTTAATTTAGATTAGTTAATTTTCCCTCGTTAAAAAATAATCAAAATAAAAAAAATCATTCCTTAGGACTTTTGAATGTCTGTATGCATAGAGCCAAGAGCTTTCATTGCTTTCCTTTAGATCCTGAAATAGAAAGAACACTTAGAAAAATCATGAAGGACTCTAGGAAAATAATAGCTCCGCTGCAAGACAAGATGGTTGAAAACAGAGATATTAGGACTGTGGGAGACTATGTTGTCTCGACCATAGGAGGGTACTACACTGGCATTAGGCCACCAGTTATCCAAGCAAACAACTTTAAGATTAAGCCTTCGATCCTCCAAATGATCTAAACTTCGCTACAGGTCAGTGGGCTTCCCCATGATGACCCACATGCTCACTTAGGGCAATTTCTAGATCTGTGCAATACTTTCAAGCATCATGGACTCTCGGATGATGCACTTAGGCTTAGGTTATTTTCTTTCTCTCTTAGAGACAGAGCTAGACATCAGTTGACATCTTTACCTCTTGGATCCATATCCACATGGGATGAGTTAGCCAATCAGTTCTTAGCCAAGTTTTTTCCTCCTTTCAAAATAGCTAAATTATGCAGTGATATATCTTCATTTTCTCAATTCGACTCTGAGTCCCTTTATGAGGCATGGGAACTATACAAAGACCTACTTTGGAAGTGTCCCCATCATGGCATGCCCTTATGGCTTCAAGTCCAAACCTTCTATAATGGACTCACAAGCCAGAATAAGACCATAGTCGATGCTGCTATGATAGGAGCTTTGATGTGTAAGACGGAGGAAGAAACTTATAGTTTATTGGATAAGATGACAGCTAATAATTATTAGTGGTCATCATAGAGGCAGTTACCTCAGAAAGCTGTGAGTATTTATGAGTTGGACACACTTTCTACCTTAACTTCTCAAATTGCCAATCTCACAAAGAAGGTAGAGTCTCTTAGTACCCGGAATAGTTCTCCCAATAGTCCAGTCCTGTTTTAGCTGTCCAAAGTCCTTTAATCTCATGCACTTTGTGTGGTGGTACACACTCAATTGATAGGTGCCCATTAAACTTAGAGTCTATTCAGTACGTTGCCCCACCTCAAAGGCAACAGAACAATCCATTTTCGAGCACTTACAATCCATGGTGGAAGAATCACTCTAATTTTTCTTGGAACCAAAATTAGGGGCAGTCTTTTAATCCTAGACCTATGGGACCCCCTGGTTTTCAAGTTCCACCAATTCATGTACCACCACCTCAACAGTATCCACATCATCAACCTAATCATTCCCATCACCCACCTCAGTTTCAACATCATCCACCACTACCACCACCTATACAGCCCCAGCACTTACCTGCACCAGCAGCTGCTGCTAAGAAGAAACCGTCATTTGAGGAGATGTTCATGACTATCCTGCAAAATTAAACTGTTTCTATTAAGAACCTAGAAGTCCAGGTTGGATGATAGCTAATGCTCTTAGCCAACGTCCACAAGGGACCCTCCCTAGTAATACTGAAGTTAACCCTGTCAGAAAAAGGGAGGGTAAGGAGCATGTTAAGGCCATAACCCTTAGGAGTGGTAGAGAGTTAGATAATCCACATGATAGGTCTAGTCCTGTTGAGCCTAAAGTAGCAGAGCCACTAGGTTCTAAAGAGACAGCTCAAAAAGAGCAGGAACATGATGATCAGGCTGCAAAGGAAACTAAGTCAGGCACTTCTTCATCTTCATCTTCTTCTTTACAGCCTTCCTCTTCATCTGATACTACACCTGCTACCATTACACTTCCTCTAGTTAGACCCCCATTACCTTTTCCTCAGAGGTTACAAAACCAGAAGCTTGAACTGTAATTTGCTAAATTTCATGAGGTTTTTAAGAAGCTTCACATTAACATTCCTTTCGCGGATGCTTTAGAGAAAATGCCCAGTTATTTGATGTTCATGAAGGATATCCTCTCAAGGAAGAGAAGACTAGAGGATTATGAGACAGTGGCACTTACTGAGGAGTGTAGTGCCATCATTCAGCGGAGATTACCCCTTAAGCTCAAAGATCCAGGTAGTTTTACCATACCTTGCACTATAGGAGATCAGTTCTTTGGTAGAGCTATATGTGATCTAAGAGCTAGTATTAATCTCATGCCTTCGACCATATACCAAAATTTAGGAGTAGGAGATGCAAATCCTACCAGGGTGATCCTTCCTAATGGCTTCAAGTTTAAAGCTTCTATAACAGACTCACTAGCCAGAATAGGACCATAGTCGATGCTGCTGCGGGAGGAGCTTTGATGTGTAAGACAAAAGAAGAAGCTTATAGTCTATTGGATAAGATGACAGCTAACAATTATCAGTGGTCATCATAGAGGCAGTTACCTAAGAAAGCTACTGGTATTTATGAGTTGGACACACTTTCTCCCTTAACTTCTCAAATTGCCAATCTCACAAAGAAGGTAGAGTCTCTTAGTACCCAGAATAGTTATGCCAATAGTCCTAGTCTTGTTTTAGCTATCCAAAGTCCTTTCATCTCATGTGCTTTGTGTGGTGGTACACACACAATTAATAGATGCCCATTAAACTTAGGGTCTGTTCAGTATGTTGCCCCACCTCAAAGGTAAATGAACAATCCATTTTCAAGCACCTATAATCCAGGGTGGAGGAATCACCCTAATTTTTCTTGGAACTAAAATCAAGAGCAGTCTTTTAATCCTAGACTTATGGGACCCCCTGGTTTTCAAGTTCCACCTGTTCATGTACCACCACCTCAACAACATTCACATCATCAACCTAATCATTCCTATCACCCATCTCAGTTTTAACATCATCCACTACCACCACAACCTATGCTGCCCCAGCACTTACCTGCACTAGCAGCTGCAGCTGAGAAAAAGCCTTCATTTGAGGAGATGTTCACGACTATCCTGTAGGATCAAGCTATTTCTATTCAGAACCTAGAAGTCCAGGTTGGAAAGATAGCTAATGGTCTCAGCCAGTGTCCATAGGGGATCCTCCCTAGTAATATCAAAGCTAACCCTGTCAGACAAAAGGAGGGTAAGGATCATGTTAAGGCCATAACCTTTAGAAGCGGTAGAGAGTTAGATGATCCACATGATAGGTCTAGTCCTGTTGAGTCTAAAGTAGCAAATCCACTAGGTTCTAAAGAGGCAGCTCAAAAATAACAGGAACATGATGATCAGACTATAAAGGAAACTAAGTCAGGCACTTCTTCATCTTCATCTTCTTCTTCTTCATAGCCTTCCTCTTCATCTGATACTACACCTGCTGCCACTACACTTCCTTCAGTTAGACCCCTATTACCTTTTCCCCAAAGATTCCAAAACCATATGCTTGATCAACAATTTGCTAAATTTCTTGAGGTTTTTAAGAAGCTTCACATTAACATTCCTTTCACGGATGCTTTAGAGCAAATGCCCAATTTTATGAAGTTCATGAAGGATATCCTCTCGAGGAAGAGAAGATTAGAGGATTATGAGACAGTGGAACTTATTGAGGAGTGTAGTGCCATCATTCAGAGGAGATTACCCCCTAAGCTCAAAGATCCAGGTAGTTTTACCATACCTTGCACCATAGGAGATCAGTTCTTTAGTAGAGTCGTATGTGATCTAGGAGCTAGTGTTAATCTCATGCCTTGGTCCTTATACCAGAAGTTAGGAGTAGGAGATGTAGAGCTTACCACAGTGACCCTTCAGTTAGCTGACAGATCCATTAAGTATCCGAAGGGAATCATTGAGGATGTTCTAGTCAAGGTTGACAAGTTCATTTTCCCTGTAGACTTTATTATGCTGGATGTGGAGGAAGATAGGGAAGTCCCCATCATTCTAGGCAAACCCTTCTTAGCTACTAGTAAGATATTGATTGATGTGCAGAAAGGGAAATTAACCATAAGAGTTCAAGATCAGGAGGTGACATTTATTGTTTTCAAATATTTGAGGTTCCCTGATGACTCTCAAGATTGTTTTAGGATGGACATTATAGATAGAGACGTCACCGAGGAGTTCTCTAAGACACACCCATTTAACCTTTTAGAAGCTTCCTTAGTGAAATCAGTTAATCTTAAGGAATACAATGAGGATCATGATGATGTTTATTAGGCTTTACAGTTGTTAGAGGTTACTCCCCTCGTGGAGATTGCCCAGTTTGAGACTTTCGAAACTTCATATACTCCAACTTTAGATATCTCTCCATCTACCAGTGATCCCCCAGCTTTAGAGCTTAAGCCCTTACCCTCACACCTTAGATATGCTTATCTAGGTAAGTTCTCCATTGGGCCAGTGATAGTGTCTGCTGCTCTCTCCATTGATAAAGAGGAGAAATTACTATAAGTTTTGAGAGAGCACCAAAAAGATATAGGCTGGTCTATTTCTGATCTCAAGGGTATTAGTCCCTTAATATGTATACACAAGATACTATCGGAGGAAGGGTATAGGTCGTCAGTAGAGCACTATTGTAGGTTGAATCCTGTGATGAAAGAAGTTGTCAAAAAGGAGATAATTAAGTGGTTGGACGCTGGGATCATATATTCCATTTCTGACAGTGCCAGGGTGAGCCCAGTTTAATGTGTCCCTAAGAAAGGAGGGTTGACTGTGATTGAGAACGAGAACAATGAGCTCATACCTATTAGGACTGTCATTAATTGGTGAGTATGTATGGACTATAGGAAACTTAGGCCACCATGAAAGACCACTTCCCTCTACCCTTTATTGACCAGATGCTAGATAGATTAGCTGGTCATGAGTTTTACTACCTGCTAGATGGATACTCTGGGTATAATCAGATTGCTATAACCCCAAAGGACCAAGAAAAGACCACCTTCACCTGTCCCTACGGGACGTTTGCTTTTAGGAGGATGCCTTTTGGTCTATGCAATGCACCTGCTACCTTCTATCATTGCATGATGGCCATATTTCATGATATGGTGGAGGATTTTCTAGAGGTCTTCATGAATGATTATTCTGTATTTGGGGATAGCTTTGATCTTTGTCTGCACAACTTGGCACTTGTTTTGAAGAGATTTGAAGAAACAAATTTAATGCTTAATTGGGAGAAGTGTCATTTTATGGTTAAGGAAGGTATAGTGCTTGGGCACAAGATATCTGCTAGAGGGATAAAAGTGGATAGAGCTAAGGTGGAAATCATTGAGAAGTTACCTACCCTTACATCTGTTAAAGGAATTAGGAGTTTTTTGGGCCATGCAGGATTTTACAGAAGGTTCATAAAAGACTTTTCCTAGATCCCAAAGCCTTTGTGTAATCTTATGGAAAAAGATACTGCATTCTGTTTTGATGAGCGTTGCTTAGAAGCATTTAAGACTTTGAAGGAGAAGTTAGTTATAGCCCCTGTAATCATAGCTCCAGATTAGAGTTTACCTTTTGAGCTGATGTGTGATGCAAGTGATTATGCAGTTGGGGCTGTACTTGAACAAAGAAAAGGAAAAGTCTTTTATGTTATCTATTATGTAAGTAAAACTATGAATGAAGCCTAGTTAAACTATGTTACTATCGAGAAGGAGCTGTTGGCTGTAGTGTTTGCTTTTGATAAGTTTCGCTCCTATCTCATTGGCACTAAGGTGGTAGTATATACTAATCATGCTGCCATTAAGTACTTAGTTTCCAAGAAGGATACAAAGCCTAGATTGATTAGATGGATCCTCCTACTACAGGAGTTTGACTTGGAGATTAGGGATAGGAAAGGGACAAAGAATCAAGTCGCTGACCATTTATCTAGATTGGAGAGTGGACTTAAAGAAGATGGTATAGTAATTAATGAATCCTTTCCTGATGAGCCGTTATTTTCTTTTGGGTAATCCAGTTTGCCCTGGTATGCTGATTTTGTGAATTATTTTGTGAGCAATGTGATGCCACTAGATTTGACTGCCCAACAAAAGAAATTTTTTTTGAGTGATGTCAAGTATTATGTGTGGGATGAGCCCTTCCTGTACAAGCAATGTAAAGATCAGGTTTTAAGGAGGTGTGTTCCCATGGAAGAACTAGAGGATATACTTAGACATTGCCATTGTTCTGATTATGGAGGGCATTTTGGAAGAGAAAGGACAACTGCTAAGGTTTTGAAATCTGGATATTACTGGCCCACATTGTTTAAGGATGCCCACTACTTTATGATGAAATGTGATAGATATCAGAGGGTAGGTAATATTTCCAAAAGAAATGAGATGCCTCTGACTAATATTTTGGAAGTAGAGCTTTTTGATGTTTGGGGTATAGACTTCATGAGACCTTTTGTTCATTCATATGGCAATCTCTACATTTTGGCGGCCGTAGATTATGTGTGAAAATGGGTTAAAGCAATGGCTTTACCAACTAATGATGCCAAGGTGGTGATAAGGTTTTTGAAAAAGAATATTTTTACGAGATTTGGTACACCTAGAGCCATCATTAGTGATAGGGGATCTCATTTTTACAACAAGAGTTTTGATGGGCTTTTAAAGAAATATAGGGTCAAGCATAAGGTAGCCACTGCTTATCACCCACAGACTATGGTCAGGTAGAGTTATCCAATAGGGAGATTAAGGGGATATTAGAAAAACAGTGAATCCAAGTAGAAAGGATTGGTCCATTAGGTTAGATGATGCACTTTGGGCATATAGAACAGCCTTCAAAACACCTATAAGGATATCCCCTTATCAGCTTGATATGGTAAGTGTTGAGTTAATATATTTTGAAATGACAAAACAAGTAAATTCAATAATATTAAGATGATATAAAAACATGTTTAGAGGTTATCAGTACTAGAACTTAGAGTTCTGTTGATGAGAGATCGATCTGGCTTATGAGAGATCGATCTCCTGGGTCTGTACTTGATGAGAGATCGATCTCATGAAGAAATGAGATCGATCTGCCAAGCTTTGAACCTATACAAAGGTATTAAGGAAGAGTGAGATCGATCTGCAAGGGTTAAGAGATCGATCTGCCTAAAACTAGAATTGAGGGATCGATCTGATCTAGGAAGAGATCGATCTCCCTTAAAAGCATAGACTGTAGATCGATCTGAAAGATCGATCCACACTCAAACAGAGAACTTATGAGATCGATCTGGTAAGGAAGAGATCGATCTCCTCAAAGTCAGAGAGCTAAGGAGATCGATCTGAGGTATTGAGAGATCGATCTCCCCACTACGAGATTGCATGGCAGATCGATCTGAAGATCGATCTTGCCTCAAACAGAGAGATCATGAGATCGATCTGCCTATTCGACAGATCGATCTCCCCTATCATTTTCAAATTAACAGATCGATCTGCTAACCTATGAGATCGATCTCCTTGTGTTATTGTGCTTTGATCTTGCAGGATTTATAACTAAGAGATCGATCTGGCCAAAAAGGCAGATCGATCTGGCACACTACTGGAGGTACCCAACGGCTAGTTTCTACAAAATCTCAACGGGAAAAACAGCATTTAATGCTCCAACTACCAATCCTTCAGTATTTAACCAAGCATTGAAGACAAAGAGAATAGAGACATTATTGCTGCACATTTTCTACATTCTCAAGCTTTCAACACTTTCATTCCTTGTGTCTTTATTCCTCACTTATTGAGATTTATTGTATAAGCTTAAGTGCAAAAGCTGTATTTGTCCTACCTACATTAAAGCTTCATTTTTGTATTCATCCTTATCTTGAGAGAGAAAGAGGATTGTTCCTCAGTGAGATAAATTGTAAGAGGGTGAATACATTTTCATATTGCAAAGGGTAGAGAGGTTATTCCTTAACCTGTAAAAGGAACATTGTAACTTCTGTTGAAGGAGAGTAAGAAAGCACTTGACAAGAAGGTCAAGGAGAGAGGACGTAGGCAAGAGTTTGGCCGAACCTCTATAAACGATTGTGTTTGTTTCTCTCTTCCCTATCTTGCATTAAATTGTTTAATTTTATTATATTGCTTATTTTCATTTGCAAATTAAAATATGATTAAATTAAAATTTGCTATTAACGTTAGAAAAACCGATTCACCCCCCTCTCGGTAGAGCCAACAGTAAGGCCTTTCATTTGCTAGTGGCGCTTGAGCATAAGGCCTATTGGGCCCTTAAGAACCTGAATTTCAATTTAGATGCAGCGGGAGAGGAGAGGCTTTATAGCTTAATTAGTTAGATGAGTTTAGGTCACAGGCATATGAGAATGCCAAGCTCTACAAGGAAAAGACTAAGCGATGGTGTCACGAACCAAAAATCAGAGTAAATTTTTCGTTTTTCTTTCATACTTACTTGTCCTCTGATCGTGACCACACTCCATTAACAATTGGGTTGTGCGTCAATGCCAGTCCCACCATTCAATCACCATATAACTTACTTCCTTATTACAGAAAAAGGTAAACACATGCGTTTTTCATTTATTCTTTTCCATTCATTTACAAGTGTTTACATTATCTATACATCCCCGACAGTTACTTACAAACATGTTACTGAGCTATTCTTATTTAGATACAATATGTACAAGTATATATACCTCAATTGATGGGTAGCAACGGATATCAGGAATGCAGTAATCAGTTGCCTCAAAGTCTACTAGAGGGAATCTGTGTAGGAAAATGAAAGGTGTTGACTCTACCGAGAGGGGGGTGAATCGGTTTTCTAACAATTATGACCGATTTTAAATTAATCGCAATTTAAACACAAGTGATAATGAATAAAACAGTGCAATATAACAATTTAATGCAAAGAGAGGGAAAGAGAAACAAACACAGCAACTTATAGAGGTTCGGCCAACTCTTGCCTACGTCCTCTCTCCTTGACCTTCTTGTCAAGTGGTTTCTTTCTCTCTTTCAATAGAGTTTACAAAGTTCCTTTTACAGGTTAAGGAATAACCTCTCTACCCTTAACAATACAGAAAATGTATTCACCCTTTTACAATAACACTCACTGAGGAACAATCCTCTTTTCTTTTAAGGTGAGGATGAATACAGAATAAGGCTTTTCAGTGGGTAGGACTAACACAGCTTGTAGTGCTTAAGCTTGTACAATCAATCTCAATTAATGAGCAATAGAGATACAAGGAATGAAAGAATTAAAGCTTGAGAATGTTTGGAATATTCAGTGATAGTCTCTCTCTCTTTGCTTTGTCTTCAATGCTTGGTTATATACTGAAGGTTGGGTAGTTGGAGCATTTAATGCAGTTTTTCCCGTTGAGATTTGAAGAAAATAGCCGTTGGGAACCTCCAGTGGTCAGACAGATCGATCTCCTATCTTGGCCAGATCGATCTCCTAGTTTTAAATCCTGCAATGACAAAGCACAAATACACAGGGAGATCGATCTCATACATTACCAGATCGATCTGTTAGTTTAAATAGGCAGAGGCAGATCGATCTGTCGAATAGGCAGATCGATCTCCTATCCTCTCTGTTTGAGGCAAGATCGATCTCTCAATACACCAGATCGATCTCTTAAGCTCTCTGACTTTGAGCAGATCGATCTCTTCCTTACCAGATCGATCTCCTAAGTTCTCTGACTTAGAGCAGATCGATCTCTTAACCCTTGCAGATCGATCTCTTTTATCATGAGATCGATCTCTCATCAAGTATAAACCCAGGAGATCGATCTCTCATACCCCAGATCGATCTCTCATCAGCAGAACTCTAAGTTCTAGTCCTGATATCTTCTAAACATGTTTGTATACCATTTTAACATTATTGTATTAACTTGTTTTGTCATTTCAAAATACATTAACTCAACAATCTCCCCCTTTTTGATATGACAAAACTCATCCAATAAACATGTTTAGTGAATTTGCAAAATTCCCCCTTTTTGTGAGCTTTTGACTTTGTTAAAGATTTAACTCATCCTTAGTTAAATCTTAACTCCCCCTTAGTTAGCTCTAGCTCTTAACTCCCCCTCAATTAAATCATCCTAACTCCCCCTCAATTAAATCATCCTAACTTCTTTTAAACATTTAACACATGTTTCTTCTCCCCCTTTTTGTCATATCTATCACACATAGTCATTAATTCACAAAATGCAACATTGTCAAAACCATGGCAGTTCAAAATCAATATTGACTCACAAAATGCCACATTTTCATAAACAATCAATTTATATTGCATTCAAGCAAATTCAGTACAAAGACAGTGCGAAATGATATAACTAAACTAAACCATACACCTAAAGCCTAATGTGAGGGAGGATCACGATCCAAAAGCTCCTCAACATGCGTGCGCGTCACTTGAAGTTCATCGAACATTGCCTCTTGAGTTTCTTGAAATCTATCGAACATCGCCTTTTGAGTGTCTTGAAGGTGATCCACTCGTTGAGTCAATTCGGCAAACATACGCTGCTGAGTGGTATGTCCTTCATCGATCCTCTGACTGAGGTCGCTTATCATCTTCACGATCAGCTCCAAGTCAGCAGGAGACGATGTTTGTGCAGATGGCGCAGCCGTGGAGGACGACGGTTCTGGAGCGGGTGCTGCAGGTGGGTGTGCTGGTTCAGCAGTGTGGTCATCCTCAGCCTCAGCAGGTTGCTGTTCTTGCTTTTTTGTCCACTCTCCCCGAAAATCTTTGTAGTACCCCATATGATGTAGGGTCCCAATATTAAGCTCGCTTTTAGGAGATGGAAGTTCGCCAGTTTCGCCGCTGCAGTCGATGCCAAGGCGACGGAGAAGATAAGCCACCGGTTGTGGAAAAACTATTGTGGTAGCTTGGCCACGCACGATCTTCAGCCAATCCTCGTATATAAAGTGAGGGAGGTTTGGTTTTTGGCTGGTGGTGTGAATGTGATGGAGCCAAAACCGATCTAGACGCCTGACGGTTGAGTGACGGGTACCGTAAGGGCGGAGATTCCACGAGATTATGAGGTGGAGTAACCGAAGGTGCATTGGAAGGTTACTCGCCTTGTCCCCGGGGAGTTCAAACGCAAAGGGGACTTCCTCATCCTCATTAGTTAAGCCTTCATCGCGTATATCAAATACTTTGGCTATAACTTCAGAATCAATTATTATTGATTGACCCATGACGAAGGTTTTGAAGGCAAGGATTTTACAGGTGTCATCGGGGTCATATACGAGTTCGGCATTGGAAAAGAATGCGCGAACGAGATTTGGAGGGACAGGAGTGTTGATTCTCAAGAATTTCACCCAACCAAATTCCTCAAATTTTGATAGGTATGGAAAGTCTATGTGATTGAGGAAGGAAAAATCAATGGTGCGCCAATGCTTGATTGGCATAGTTGAGAAAAATTCCTCATACCGCTTTCTTTTGGCTGGTGTTCTAAAACACCGATTGAAAGAAGCAAGTGGAGGTGGAGTGGGTTGGGAAGAAGAACCTGCCTCTACATTGGGTCTAGGTGGTTTGGTTCCTGCTCTCTTAAGCCTAGGCATTATTCTAGACTCTAGATTCGTCTAAACAAATTCAAAAATGATAAGAGCAATGAAACAGTACCTAGGGTTGCCCTAGAATGAAAATCAACGCAAATCAGAGAAAATTTTTGAGAAATGAGTGAGAAATGTAGGTTACTATACCAAAATTTTGACACCGAGACGCAAGGAAGACTGTACGAGGATCGATCTGAGGAGGAATTGAAGAAGATGGTGCGAGGGAATTTGAGAATTTGAATTTTAGGTTTTGGGAGATTTGGGGATTTTTCGCGGGTATTTATACTCCAAGGCATAGGAGATCGATCTGTCGAGGCGACAGATCGATCTGGTACTCCCAGAAGTGAAGAGAGATCGATCTGTCGTAGGGACAGATCGATCTGGTCGCAAACAGAGGCTTAAGGAGATCGATCTGGTACATGCACAGATCGATCTGTAGAATGCGGAAGCTTGATGAGATCGATCTGTCGTGGGGACAGATCGATCTGCCTTTAGACAGAGACGTAAGGAGATCGATCTTATGGTTAGAAGATCGATCTGCTTAGCTTAACCTTGATAATTTAGGCTTGTTTAAGGGATAGAGATCGATCTATATCTCAAGGGGATCGATCTCTCATCCTTTTTGCCAGAAAATCTTTGCAAGAAATCATTTAAAAAACAACTTGAAATCAAGATTGTTACAACATGAAAGTCCTAAGGCATACTCATGAGTCCTAATTCACCTCTAAGGATACAGAACCTATCTCTATCAAGGGGTTTGGTGAATATATCAGCTATTTGATGTGTAGTATCAATATACTCTAAGATTATATCCCCTTTTTGTACATGATCTCTAAGGAAGTGATGTCTAATTTCTATGTGCTTGGTTCTGGAGTGTTGAATAGGATTCTTAGACAGATTAATGGCACTGGTATTATCACATTTAATAGACACTTGTTTCATGTCAATGCCATAATCTCTCATTTGTTGTTTAATCCACAACACTTGAGCACTACAACTACCAGCTGCTATATACTCAGCTTCAGTTGTGGACTGAGCTACACTGTTTTGCTTCTTGGAGAACCAAGAAATTAACCTATTTCCTAAGAATTGGCAAGTACCTGAAGTACTTTTCCTATCTATTTTGCAGCCTCCAAAATCAGCATCTGAAAATGCATGAAGGGCAAAAGTGGAGTCTTTGGGATACCAAAGTCCTAGTGAGGGAGTATCTTTGAGGTATCTAAAAATTCTCTTAGTTGCCAATAGATGTGATTCCCTAGGAGAGGATTGAAATCTAGCACAAGGGCATACACTAAACAATATATCTGGTCTACTTGCAGTTAAGTAAAGCAATGATCCAATCATAGACCTATAGAGTTTAGTGTCTACACACTTACCACCTTCATCTTTGTCAAGCTTGATGTTGGTGCCCATTGGAGTGGCTTGAGGTTTGCAACTCTCCATTCCAAATCGCTTGAGCAAGTCCTTGGTGTACTTTGCTTGATTGATGAAAGTTCCATCCTTTGTTTGCTTCACTTGAAGTCCCAAGAAGAATGTGAGTTCTCCCATCATGCTCATCTCAAATTCCCCTTGCATGATCTTAGCAAACTCTTGACATAAAGACTCATTAGTTGAACCAAAAATAATATCATCTACATATACTTGTACAACTAGTAAGTCCTTATTTTTATTTTTGATGAATAATGTGGTGTCTACCTTTCCTCTTGAGAATCCTTTTTCTATTAAGAACTTTGACAACCTTTCATACCAAGCTCTAGGAGCTTGTTTTAACCCATAAAGTGCCTTAGATAATTTGAAAACATGTTCAGGAAATTCATGATTTTCAAATCCGGGAGGTTGCTCTACATAGACTTCTTCATTAATGAAACCATTTAAGAATGCACTCTTTACATCCATTTGATATAACTTGAAATCTTTATAACATGCAAAGGCAAGTAACATTCTTATTGCCTCTAATCTAGCTACCGGTGCATATGTTTCATCATAGTCTATGCCTTCCTCTTGTCTATAGCCTTGAGCAACTAGCCTAGCCTTATTCCTCATGATCACACTATTTTCATCCATCTTATTCTTGAATATCCATTTAGTTCCAATTATAGAGTGATCACTAGGCCTTGGAACTAGTTTCCATACTTTGCTTCTCTCAAATTGATTTAACTCTTCTTGCATTGCTAGGAACCAATTATTATCCTCTAAGGCTTCATTGACATTCCTAGGCTCTATTTGAGATACAAAGGCTATATATTGGCACATATTCCTTAAGGATGACCTAGTTCTAACTCCAAGAGTTGGATCTCCTACTATTTCACAATCTTTTACATATCCTAACTCTCTTGGTGCTCTAGGTTCTCTTTCTAAAACTTCTATTTCTTTTTCATCTTCTTTATTCAAATCAAGCTTTTCTAGAAAGTCATCTTCTAAGCCTCCATCAAATATCTCAACATTTTCATCATTGTTGGTTGAATCTTTAGATATATTATTTGATTCATCAAATATAACATGAATAGATTCTTCAACCATTAATGTTCTTTTGTTATAAACTCTATAAGCCTTTGAATTCAATGAATATCCTAGAAATATTCTCTCATCACTTTTGGCATCAAATTTTCCTAAATTATCTTTTCCATTATTTAGAACAAAGCATTTGCAGCCAAAAGGATGGAAGTAACTAATATTAGGCTTCTTTCCTTTGTAGAGCTCATAAGGAGTTTTCTTTAGCATGGGTCTTATCATAGCTCTATTGATTATATAACATGATGTGTTTATAGCTTCAGCCCAAAAGTACTTTGGCAAGTTATTTTCACATAACATGGTCCTAGCCATCTCTTCCAAAGTTCTATTTCTTCTTTCAACTACACCATTTTGTTGTGGTGTCCTAGGGGCTGAAAAATTATGGCTAATTCCTTGATCATTGCAATACTCATCAAATCCTATATTTTCGAATTCTTTGCCATGATCACTTCTAATGCTTGTTATTGTATATCCTTTTTCATTTTGAGTCACCTTTGAGTAAGTTATGAATTTCTCTAAGGCTTCATTTTTTACTCTCAAAAAGAACACCCAAGTGTACCTAGTGTAGTCATCAACTATTACAAAACCATAGTGTTTCCCACCTAGGCTAGTGGTTCTAGTTGGTCCAAATAAGTCTAAATGCAGTAATTGAAGAGGCCTAGTGGTGGATACACTATTCTTTGGCTTAAAGGTTGTTCTCTTGTGTTTTCCTTTAACACAAGCTTCACATATTTCTTCATGATCAAAGGATATTTTGGGTAAGCCTATAACTAGATCCTTTCTAGCTAATTTGGATAGCACATGCATGCTAGCATGACCTAGTCTTCTATGCCATAGCCAAGATTCCTTTTTGTTATCTACCATTAAGCATAAGTTTTCGTTTTTGAGTTCATTAAGGTAGACTATATATATGTTACCTTGCCTATGACCTAGAAGAAGAATTTTATTTGACTTAGGATCTATAACATTACATTTCATGCAATCAAAAATTACTTTGTAACCTTTGTCACAAAGTTGACTAATGCTTAGCAAGTTATGCTTTAGACCCCTAACAAGTAATACTTTTTCTAAAGAGAAATGATTATTACCTATTGAGCCACTTCCTTCCACTTGGCCTTTGGAGTTGTCCCCAAAAGTGACTTCTCCACCAATTTTCGATTTGAAGGAATTGAAATAGATTTTATCACCCGTCATGTGCCTTGAGCATCCACTATCTAAGTACCAAGCTTCTTTTGTTTTAGCTTTGTGGCTATGCTCAATCACCTATAACAAAAAAAATAAACACACTCAAGTCTTAGGTACCCAAATTCTCTTGGGTCCTTGAAGGTTAGTAAATGCAATTCTTGATCCCATTGGGATCCATTTTGCTAATGCATTGCAGTCCTTTGAATGAATTACCTCTTTTGGAATCCATATCCTTTTTACAATTTTTCTTTTAAGATTCCTCATCTTTATATTGCAATAATGTGACTTATGTCCTTTCTTATTACAATATGAACAAGTAAATTCAGGTTTATTCATGCTTTTCCTAGCAATAAAACTCTTAAGATGGGTCTCCCTACTTTGTGCATTATACCCTAAGCCATTTTTGTCAAAAAATGCCCTTTGGGTTTCTAACATGCTATCTAGCTTTTGTTGCCCCATGTGAAATCTATTAAAGGAGTTATGTAAATTGCTATTTTTCTCCTTAAGATCACCAATTTCTAGATTTGCAATCTCTAGTTTCTCCTCACATTCCAATTTATCTTTTAACATTATCTCATTTTCCCTTTTTAATTTAGATATTAACTTTTTATACTTCATGCTCATAGATTCATACTCTAATGCTAAATCATCAAATGCATCTTGCAGTTCATCAAAAGAGTATTCATTGATATTAGATGTTACCTTTTCATCATCATCAATAGCCATGAAGCATAGGTTGGCAATGTCCTCATTTGATTCATCATCGGAGCAGTCACTGTCACTCCATGTTGCGACCATTGCCTTCTTTTTATGAAACCTATCATTAGATCTTTTGAGGAGAGGGCAGTTAAATTTTATGTGTCCAGGTTTTTTACACTCATAACACACAATAGAGTCTTTTCTACCTAATTCCTCTTGTTCTCTCCTATTGTTTCTCCTATTGCTATTACTAGTTCTCATCCTCATGAATTTATTAAATCTTTTGGCAAACATTGCCATCTCAATATCCTCCTCACTGCCACTCTCATTTTTAATTTCCTTTTCAGCAGTGGATTTTAGAGCAACACCCACTTTCTTGGGTGGCTCTTCATTTCTTTTAAGCTTCATCTCATAAGTTAGCAAGGAACCTATTAATTCATCTAAGGACAGTGTGTGTGGATCCTTAGATTCCTCTATTGCTGTCACTTTAGCTTCCCATGACTTAGGTAAGCTATTTAAAATCTTCTTTACCATTTCAATGTTAGAATATATTTTTCCTAAAGATTTTAATCCATTAATTATATCTGTAAACCTAGTGAACATATCACTAATGGATTCTTCTTCCTTCATTCTAAAGAGCTCATAATCATGTGTGAGCATACCTACTTTTGTCTCCTTCACTTGGGTTGTACCCTCATGAGTTATTGCCAATTTATCCCATATTTGCTTGGCATTATCACACCCGGAGACTCTATTATATTCATTAGGACCTAAAGCACAAAATAATGTGTGCATAGCTTTAGCATTTAGTTGTGCACATTTAATGTCATTAGAATCCCATTCATCTTCTTCTTTGGGAATATCTCTTCCCTCTATTTTCTTTGTAGGGATTTGAGGTCCCTTAACTATAATTCTCCATACTTCATAGTCATTTGCTTGAATGAATAGCATCATCCTAGTCCTCCAATATGAATAATGTTCACCATTGAACATGGGAGGTCTAACCGTGGAGTGCCCCTCTCCTATCAAACTAGTTGTTACATTGTTAAGAGCCATTTGATCGTTTTTACTCTTAGGAAGTTGTTCCTACGTGATTAAAGAGTCCTAGCTCTGATACCAATTGTTGACTCTACCGAGAGGGGGGGTGAATCGGTTTTCTAACAATTATGACCGATTTTAAATTAATCGCAATTTAAACACAAGTGATAATGAATAAAACAGTGCAATATAACAATTTAATGCAAAGAGAGGGAAAGAGAAACAAACACAGCAACTTATAGAGGTTCGGCCAACTCTTGCCTACGTCCTCTCTCCTTGACCTTCTTGTCAAGTGGTTTCTTTCTCTCTTTCAATAGAGTTTACAAAGTTCCTTTTACAGGTTAAGGAATAACCTCTCTACCCTTAACAATACAGAAAATGTATTCACCCTTTTACAATAACACTCACTGAGGAACAATCCTCTTTTCTTTTAAGGTGAGGATGAATACAGAATAAGGCTTTTCAGTGGGTAGGACTAACACAGCTTGTAGTGCTTAAGCTTGTACAATCAATCTCAATTAATGAGCAATAGAGATACAAGGAATGAAAGAATTAAAGCTTGAGAATGTTTGGAATATTCAGTGATAGTCTCTCTCTCTTTGCTTTGTCTTCAATGCTTGGTTATATACTGAAGGTTGGGTAGTTGGAGCATTTAATGCAGTTTTTCCCGTTGAGATTTGAAGAAAATAGCCGTTGGGAACCTCCAGTGGTCAGACAGATCGATCTCCTATCTTGGCCAGATCGATCTCCTAGTTTTAAATCCTGCAATGACAAAGCACAAATACACAGGGAGATCGATCTCATACATTACCAGATCGATCTGTTAGTTTAAATAGGCAGAGGCAGATCGATCTGTCGAATAGGCAGATCGATCTCCTATCCTCTCTGTTTGAGGCAAGATCGATCTCTCAATACACCAGATCGATCTCTTAAGCTCTCTGACTTTGAGCAGATCGATCTCTTCCTTACCAGATCGATCTCCTAAGTTCTCTGACTTAGAGCAGATCGATCTCTTAACCCTTGCAGATCGATCTCTTTTATCATGAGATCGATCTCTCATCAAGTATAAACCCAGGAGATCGATCTCTCATACCCCAGATCGATCTCTCATCAGCAGAACTCTAAGTTCTGGTCCTGATATCTTCTAAACATGTTTGTATACCATTTTAACATTATTGTATTAACTTGTTTTGTCATTTCAAAATACATTAACTCAACAAAAGGGGTGAGCACATCAAGCTCAGTAAGGCAATCCTATGGATAAGTAGGCAACCATACTACCTATATGAACGTGGTGTCGTGCATATACCACCCTTTCTCCACACATTTCAAAATAGTTACTAATATTCGTGATGTCATGATGTCATGTAAAACAATTTCACATATAGATTTCAAAAGCTTGGAAAATTCAACATGCAACTCTTTTAAATCATTTCTCATTAAAATTTCACAACAAAGCCAGGACTCAACCCACCCCTCGGGTGTTCCTGACTTATACAAAATCATGAAATCAGATGCTTTTCAAAGCAATAGTAGCATGTGATACACTGAATGTCATGTAAAACTAGTTGACATCATTTTTGGGTTTAAATAGCATGGAAAATATCATCATGCAAGTTTTCGTTTAAAAACCCAGTTTAATTTTCATCAAATCATATCACAGTCAGGATCCAACCCCTCCATCAGGTGATCCAAACTCACACAAAAATCTACAAAACGAGTTTCTCAAAACATCAACATGCGAGACTAGGCAATATATAGATCTCAGGCAAATAACTAGGACGTTGGCCATATGTCTTTGTGATCCCACCGCTACACGGATCCTAGTGTGCGGGGTCTCACCACGATCGGGGACCGCCCCGGGAGGTGGGTCAATCCATCCCGTCGACCCAGCCCGATCACTCGCAACCAAAGATGCCACTCGTATCCGAGGATACCACGCATCTGAAGATACCATGCATCCGAAGATGCCACATAATCAATCCTAGCACGGTACAACGTACTCCATGCTACTTGCACGGTACAACGTACTCCGTGGACCCATATCTCATATCCATACTCATGCCCTGTCTTAAAACGCACGTGCGAGCCTATTTAATCATCATGACACACAGTACGAGAGATGCTCTAGCACTCTCATCAAATCAAGTAAAATCTCGTGCGAGTAAAGCTCCAGCACGCGTATCATAAAATCTCATAAATCTAGTACGAGCTAACTCCAGCACTCTGTCACAACCATTCAAGTGAAAATCTAGTGCGAGTTAGACTCTAGCACCCTGTCACGAAAATCATGTAAAATCTGGTGCGAGCTAGGCTCCAGCACCCTGTCACGACTGTCATGTAAAAATCTGATGCGAGTTAGGCTCTAGCACCAATGCATGTAAAACTCTAGTGCGCGCTCTCACTCCAGCACTAATGCATGCATCACACAATCAAGACTCGTGCGAGTTGAGCTCTAGCACGTCACATTTTCATAAAATCTCGTAGGCGGCTATATTTCTCAAATCAATTTAAGAGAAAATCAACATTGTTGAAAATATGCAATGCTATGCATTTTTATTTAAAAGTTAGCCAGCCTACTCATGCACATGTCAAAACACCTCAAGAATGAGCAGGAACCTCTTGTTCTTGCTCCTCCCAATTTTTTCTAAATTTAGAAATTTTACCTTCACAATGGTATTTTGGTAATTTACCCAGCCGGGGCACTAAAATTTTTATCTGAAATCTAGACCCTTCAGACAATTTAAGATACTGTAAATGAAGTCGAAATTGCATAAAGTTACCTCTAACAGTCCGTAAAATTCCTTTACCTGGAATCACGCGCAAGCTTATCCCGACTCGATCGTACCAAGTTTCTTAGTCCAATTCGCTCGTCTACGGAGCTGCATATAACCACATATTGGTTCAATTCAAATATACTGATCAATATTTCACTCCTACTGATCGAATCTAAAGCTTTGGGCTCGTTTTATTCTATTGGGCCCAATTGCACTTTAATAGGCCTCAACCCCATTTCAGCTCGTTTCCACTTTTTAAATCCCTTCTTCAGGTTTACTGGGCTCATTTGGTTTATCAATAATCATCGGGCTTCGTTCCAAACTCATTGGATAGCCCAAATAATATTTACGATAATTACTTTGAAATTTCGAATAAAATTCCCTTTATGCAGAATTAATCCATAAAATAAATCTGAACTCTGCATTGAAGGACTCATATTATTGTAATTAAAATATACTTACCCAATGTTATGCGAAATTGCGTAAAGTTACCTCTAGCAGTCCGTAAAATTCCTTTACCTGGAATCACGCGCAAGCTTATCCCGACTCGATCGTACCAAGTTTCTTAGCCCAATTCGCTCGTCTACGGAGCTGCATATAATCACATATTGGTTTAATTCAAATATACTGATCAATATTTCACTCTTACTGATCGAATCTAAAGCTCTGGGCCCGTTTTATTCTATTTGGCCCAATTGCACTTTAATGGGCCTCGACCCCATTTCAGCTCGTTTCCACTTTTTAAATCCCTTCTTCGGGTTTACTGGGCTCATTTGGTTTATCAATAATCATCGGGCTTCGTTCCAAACTCATTGGATAGCCCAGATAATATTTACGATAATTACTTTAAAATTTCGAATAAAATTCCTTTTATGCAGAATTAATCCATAAAATAAATCTGAACTCTGCATTGAAGGACTCATATTATTGTAATTAAAATATACTTACCCGATGTTATGCGAGGTACAAAAATCGGAGCTCAATCGGCTCTCATTCGGGCTCTGTCGTAAAACTGCACAATTTTATATTTAATTTCGGGTTAATTTTTGATCAAATATAATTTAAATAAATTTCTCAAAAATCAAATTCGATCACTTTTGACCTCGTATCAACTTACCCGAAGTCTAGTGTATCCTCAAAAATTTTACCTTTTTCTTTTTTTTCTTTTTCTTCATTTTTCTCCCTTTTCCTCTCTTTCTTAGCTAAACCGGTTCGGTCCGGTTCAACCCGGTTCAGATCGATTCGGTCCAGCTGGTTTAGTCTAGTTCGGCTGGCTCAGGGCCTCATCGGTTGGTTCTCCACCAGTTTTCACCGTCAACAGCTCCGTGGGGTCGTTCAATGCACAGATCTAGGGTCGATTTCGTCCGAGGTCGCCGAAAAGTGGCAGGTCCGACCTGTTCTCTCCTCACTGTCGGTATCGTTTCTGTTTCCTCATCGTTTTCGATGCTGACCACCATTCTACCAGCTAAGGCTGCCACCAATCAAGCCGCATGCGCTTGAGGAAGGCTCGACTGGTGGTGGTCGGGCCTGAATCGACGCCGTTCACCGGGAATTTCTCTTTCCCCTCTCGGTTTCTCCGTTTCTCCGTTTCTCGTCGTCTGCTACCGTTCTCAGTTCATTCGGGTTGCTGGTGGCTCGACTGGACTGCTGGTGATGGCCGCCTCTGGTCTGGGCTCGTCGGTGGCCGACAAAGGGGCTCGACTCCTTCGATTTTTTGCTTTTGCTGCGTTTCCCTTTAGAATCGCAACTCGCGATTCTTTTTCTTCTTCTTTTTTTAATTATTTTATTATTTTATTTATTACTTATTTTTATTATTATTTTAATCATTCTTTTATTATTAAATATCCAAAAATATTTTAAAAATTATTATTTAATTCATTTAATCCATAAATGAATTTATCGATCTTGTTTCGTTTTTTTGGTATATTTTTCAATTATTTTCGGGATTATTTTTCGATGTAAAAATTTCGATTAATTCCAATAAATTCATATCTTGATCAATTTAATTCGAAATTTAATTATTTCTTCATTATTGATCAAGATTTCTCAATCCCATATTTTTAATTATATTTTCTTATCGACTTTATACTGGGTTTCGGTCTTTTGACCTTTTCCTTTACACGTGTTCAGGACCAAATCTGTCCAACTTCCCTTCATGAACACTCACTCATTTCGTGTTTTAAATCCTTATCTCCAGTCCGAATCTCATTCGTTTAATTTTGTGATCATTTTCAATCTTTCATAAGAAATTACGATATAATTTTGGGTCTTACAGATGGCATGATAAGAAAATAAAGGAGAGACACTTCGAGCCAGGCCAACAAGTACTGCTTTTCAATTCACGCTTGAAGTTGTTTCTAGGAAAGCTTAAGTGTAGGTGGACAGAACCCTTCACCATTACACAAGTGTTCCCTCATGGAGCCATTGAGATCATGGATGAGACCCTGAAGCAACCCTTTACAGTTAATGGGTGTAGGCTTAAGCGCTATTTTAGGGGAGGATTTGACCGTCAGCATTCTGTTACCACTTTAGTTGATCCTCCTACTTCTGATCATGCTACTTAGCTTCACTTCATTTAATGTTGCTTTATTTTTCTTTTCACTTTTTGTACAGTTCTTTTTTCTCTTTTTTTTTGCTTCTTTCTTTGTTTCTAGTATAGATAGCCTTTGCAGCAGCACGTTCTCATGAAGCTTCACATGTGTTTCATCATTAGATAGGGGAGTATTCTATTCTTGAGCTTCAAATTCTTATATTATCTGCACACTGAGGACACTACGCACTTTAAGTTTAGGGGAGGGGATTCACTTGAGCATTTTTGAAAATTTTTGGGCAGAATTACAAAATTTTATGAAAATATGAGCTTACATTGTTTGATTTAGTACTTAGCATGTGGTTTTTCCCATATTCTGATGATATAACCCCATGATTTAGTCTGACTTTGATTGAATAAGAAGCATGATTGTAGGAAAAGCATGAAGTTGAATTATTGAATTTGTCTTGATTCTGATTGTGATTTTCTCATTTTATGCACATGTCATGTCATGAATCTGTATACTTTTTTAGAGAAAGCTTATGTGGATATAGGACTGCATTTGTTCAGTTGATTTTGTGCATCATATTTTAGAATTTGTTTGATCTTATCTTGATGCGAAATATTAGATCACACTTAATTAGGGAAACGATTTAGGCCATCTTTGGATCGTTTGAGCCTTTCTAACCGTTGTTGTACATATTTTACCCCTAGTCACCCATTTGGGCCAAATAAGCTTTTCTCTGTAAATACATCTGCATGTTTTTTCTTAGCTTAAACACTCTTGTCCTATCCCTTACCCCGAAAGTGTGTAATTTCACTATGACATATTTTGAGTTATGTACATATGGGTTATAGGTGAAATTGAAATTCAAAAAAAAAAAAAAGAAGAAAGAAGAAAAATACAAAAATAGAATAAAAGTGTTTAGAAAAATAAATAAGTTTAGGGGAGTAATTATGAGCTCTTACATCAAAGATCCTAAAAGTAATGCATGTTGAGGGGTAATTAAACCTAAATCGCCTTTATCATACCTTAGCCCTGGCCTAACGTTACAAGCTGAATGAAATCCTATTGATCTGTAGTTAAGTGTGACTACATTAGTGGAGAGAGAAGTGAAAAGAAAACTTATGGGAATGATCACTTATCATTGACTTTACATTTACTGTGTTTGCATAATCTGATCTAGGTAATGTACTATAAAGTGGCTTTGACATTTTCACACACACACAAGGAATCCAATTTGGGTTAAGACTTATGATTGAATGATTCTAAGTGTTGGACTTATAATTGTGAATCTTTGATATCAGAGTTTGTACTTTTTCTTTGAGGATAATATTGAGAAAATCAATATGTTTGGTAATTCTCAGTTACTACATATGCTTTATTTTGCTTGAGGATAAGCAAAAACTCAAGTTTGGGGGTACGATAATTCTATTAAAATAGAATTATTTATATTTAATTTCTTAATTAACTATTTTAATCCTCATATTATTTTATTAATTATCCTCTCATTTTAATTAAAATTTTCATGTTTGCAGATAAATTAAATCCGAGTGAATTTCAATCATTTTAGTAAAAAAATGAACTAAAATGGGTTAAAAAGGACACCTTAGGCACCACTTGCCACTTTACACATCCAAGTGGACAAGAAGACAAATGACATGGAAATATCTTCTTTGAAGCCAATGGTACGAAGATAAGTGGCAAAACAATGCCAACTCATCTAGGATTAGGATTTCCCTTTGTACCCCCATTTTAATGTGTATAAATAGAACAAGATGATACATTTTTTAGAGAATAGTTTTTACAGTTTTTAGGTTAAAGTTTTTTTTTCTATTGACTACTAGGTTTTAGGTTAGTTTTTATATTTTCTTTTGGGTATTTTAAAGTTCTTCACGTCGGTGGAGGCAACTACCATTGCCTCTTGGTTTGCAAGTTTTCATTTTTGGCACATTTAAAGCTTTCTGAATGAACAAGCTTTCATTTTCTGTTTTACTATTTTTTTCTTTACTGTTCTGTTTATTTAGTCGTCATTGTTTCATTGGGAGGCTAGTGACAACAATCTCCTTCATCACTGTTTCTATCGTTTTATCATCTTTTCAGCACTTTGTATTTGCTGCTTAAATTTTCTTTGATTCTAGCTACTGGTTTAGTTTTAGTTTTACTTTAAACCATTTTCTATCAAGTTTTATAGTGATTTCCATGTAGTTTACAGTTGGTTAGAAATTTTTAAATTCTGGTTTTGGTTAAGCTCCTTTATTTACTGAAAATTAGTTCATTAATGAATTCTTCTTTTCGACATCAGTTTTTTTTCAGGCTTTAGTATTTTTTTTTATTATGTGCAAGTTCTATTCGATGTCAATTTTTTTTCCTATTACAGTTCTTCTTGCTCCTTAATAAATCCATAGTATAGGATTAGGCTGCATTAATATATCAGTTTTAAATTTAGTTATTTAGTTTTGAAGTCCATTTTGTTGTAGTTCCCTGTCAAAGTTCTTTTTCGTTTATGTTCAATTCTGTGTTCGTCTTTATCGATTTTTCCCTATTTCATGTTCCTGTGCTTGGCTCGGTTCTGACTTACTGCACAAGACACATGGTGTTGTCATCGCTAATGACGACTGCAGTGTTTTTGTGATGAGGAAGAAGCAGATTGCTTGAGATGCTGCTATTCGGTTCTAGATATGTGCACTGAAGTTGGATTGGGTTGGTGCACGAGTTAGCTAAACCAGTGGCAAGGTGTTGCGTTGTTCATTTCTTTCTTCTATTGGGACGTAGCTGCTGGCGTAAAAAGCTAAACCGGACAGAATGTGGAGGCTGGTCCGTACCCAACAGTGACAGTGGCCAAATTCCATCCTTTGTTCTGCTATGTTCTTAGTTCATTTAACTGTTCATTTTTGTTTTTCTTTTTATTATGCACTATTCCATTGTTTGCTGCTGTTTTGGTTTCTGCTGATTTTCTCTTCAATTTATTTAGTAACTACTGATCGGTGTTAGTTGGTGGAGGATAGCATGGCGTTTGGTGTTGAGTGATGCAACCAACTCTTCCCGAGTTTTACTTTCTCTGCATTGTTTCATATGCTTTTCTATTGCTCGCTTCAGTTTGATTCTTTTCATTTCTATTTCAGGTTTGCTTTCGGTTCAAAAGATAGTGGTTGATGCTCGGGTTTCTTGGAGAACACTGCTGCATCGCAAAGTGAGGAAGCTTGCTGTTTTTTAGCTGATGTGTGGCAGGGGAGTACTACTGTCAAAGAGGTAGCAGCGCACGAGGTGGAAGGCTAGTGACAGGTCTTTTTCTAATCCTGCCATTGCTGATGTGTTGCGATCCGTGCTCCATTTCTGCTTTGTTGGTCTGCCTGGGCAGTGTGGTGCAGCTGTACTGTAGTAATTTCAGAGCTGGCTAGTGCGTGTGTGCTGTCGAGAGTAGGGACAGAAGCTGGTGCACGAGGAAGCAGGAGGTGGTACAGTGCAAGGACATGGTGCATGGCAGATGAGGTCCATAGATGGCTTGTTGTTGGACTGAAGCTGGTGTAAGGCTTGGGCGATGTAGAGTTGTGTGCTGGCGAGAGCATACTCGTGGCCTAAGCATGGCACTGGATGGCATGGCAGGATTGTTGTTTTTTTTTATTATTTGCTTTAGTTGCAATAGTTGAAAATTTATTATTAGTAGTTTAGTAGTATTTTAATTCAATATATCTTTTAATTAGCATAAAAAATTTATATTTTATTTCTCATGCATCAATTAGAGTAGATTTTATTTTTAATTTAGGCATTTCATTAATTTAGTAATTATCTATAGCTTTACATAATTTAGGGCTACCAATTTAAGCATTTAGGTTTAAAGTTATACTTAGGAATTTTTTTTGAATTTTTATTAGAATTTTATTTCATTAGGCCTTAGGGTATATTTCTTTGCATTTTTATCTTTGTTAATTAATTAGATTAAACATATGTAATTGTTATATTAGAATTTTTTAGTTTTAATCTATTTATTTTTATTTCTCTATTTTTGCATCATTAGTCCATTTACTCTAATTAATTCTACTTTCAGAATTTTTCTTTTGCAGATTATTTCTTTTATTTGCTTAGAGCTCTATAAGTAGTTTTTGTTCTATTTTATTTATTTAATAATTTTCATTATTTTTATTGTTTTCCAGTATTTTCAAATTAAACCTTGAAGGTCACCCTTTTAAATTCTCATAATTTGTTAGGATATACTTAGGGTAAAATTAACTGGTATTTAGTTAGGCTAACTGTGTTTCTCTATTGGACGATGATTTAGCACACTGTCTGCTATGGCCTAAATCTGTATAAGTAATAACGAGAATTGAGTCCCAAGTTATCGTCCCACAGAGAAACACAGTTAGTGATAATTCTATTAAAATAGAATTATTTGTGCTTAATTTCTTAATTAATTATTTTAATCTCCATATTATTTTATTAATTATCCCCTTTATTTAATTAAAATTATTTAATGTGCTGGTAAATTAAATCTGGATGAAACTCAGTCATTTCAGTCAAAAATGGACTGAAAATAGGCTAAAAGGAGACTGGACCACTTCCAATTTGCAGACCGAGTTACCAATCATCTGGACTCGCGTGATGCCGGGTGTTCATATTTTATTTGCCTCGAAAAGATAAGATCGACGGATACCGTGCCCACCTTTTGGAAGACACACGCTAGGCCACTTCGCATAGCCAAGTGGAAAAAAAGACAAGTGACGTGGAAATATCTTCTCTGCAGCAAATGGAATGAAGACAAGTGGCCAAACAATGCCAACTTGTCACGCCCCGAAAATGCAGAAAATATGGCAAATTTAAAAATTTTTACTCATTAATTCACAATTAAGGGTGCATTCCTGTGCAGTGTCATACATCATCGTAATTATTATGCCTCAGGATCTCATCATAATATAGTGTATATTGTATCACATACATTACTCAATTCCAATTTAATTAATCCTAATACATCCCATACAATGTTATACATCAAGTGTCTGCAATTACAATAATTGTCTGGGTACATGAAAAGATAAAATATACCTCAAATACAATATATATGGCCTGGAGCTCGAGTCCTCCACTAGCCACTACTCCGTACGTCGCAGGGGAAATCCTTTTTCACTTGAAGAACTCTGGGGGGAAAGAAAACAGGGTGAGCTTCTAAATCGCTCAGTAAGGGGGGGTAAGGTACTCATTTCATAAACCAAAATGCACATCACAAAATATTTATTTGTATGTGAAACTCGTTTGAAAATCATAGCATGAAAGTACTCAAAACGACATTCTCATGTCTCAAATCACGTGAAAACATGAAGTAAAAAGGCTCAGTCTAGAGCAATAACAAAGCATGTGAAAATAACGCGATAAACGCTTTCTCAAATACGTGATAAAATCACTATAATAATAATGCACACACGTGGCATAGCCACTGATTTAATTTCACACGTGGCATAGCCACTGAATAGAGTTTCACGTGGCAACGACCACTAATTAGGGGTTCTCACGTGGCAACGGCCACCAAATAGGGTTTCTCACGTGGCAACGGCCACCAAGGGGGTTTCTCACGTGGCAACGGCCACCAAATGGGGTATCACGTGGCAACGGCCACCAAGGGGGTTTCTCACGTGGCAACGGCCACCAAATGGGGTATCACGTGGCAACGGCCACCAAGGGGGTTTCTCACGTGGAAACGGCCACCAAGTATACGTGGCATAGCCACAGAATGGGTTATTCTCACGTTACCAGAACGGAGAAGAAATCGGGCTTACATGCTACCAGAGCAATGCCCGGTGTGTACTCAAAATTACACACCTAAGTCTTATCACACAAGACTGGCTTGCCTTCACGTAGAACTCATAATGGTTTTTCCCTCATAAAACTCATTTTAAAATCGTTTTGTACTCAACACAAAACATAATAAAACCGAGTTCCAACCGGCAAAGCACACACACATTTCTCAAATCTCGATATTGCCTTAACATAGAGCCCAATTCATTACTCACACAAATTCGATGGTTTATAAAGCAATTTCACACTCAGCTTATAAACGCATAAAAATAATGGGCTCCAACCGGCTATAAAACCGTGTGCAATTATTTCTCAACACAACATTCAACATGCTTGTTTTATAAATCACAAATCATGCTATAATAGTTTACAAATCACATACACAAATGGTTTAGATTTCCCTTACCTCTTGCACCTCGTATAGTGCAATCGTTTCCCCCGTATCACGGACTAGCCTCGCATTCCACTCTGGAACTCCCGAGCTGTCCAAACGATATTAAAACATCAATACTCAATTATCTCATAAACCTCAATTCTCAAAATCGAGCATAATTGCTCATAACACCTCAAATCTCTTGATTCTCGTAACTCTACCCCAAACTACACTCTCATTCACAACATCTCAACGTTCTACATTTCTCATGCCAATTATCTATGCTAATTCACCACATTGTCTAAATTTCTATTTATAGCTCAAATTCCCAAAATTGCCAAAATTTCCAAATATCATTATCACTTCAACCACATTGCAATTTCATCAATTCCTAATCATTTTTCAGCTATTTCAACACAATGACAACCACCATTATCATCAAAATCATCTCAAATATCAAGATCGAAGTTTAGAAATTACCCAAAGCTTGTGAGACGCACAACCCACGCCTCGATTCGATTCGTCATTCGATTTCCAAGTATGTTGTTCTCCCTTTGATGAGGAACAACTTTCCTTCTTACCACAACTTCTGATTTGGTCGAAAATGGGTGCTTTGGATGAGTGAGAAAGCTAGGTTTCGGTAAAAATGGGGGTTGGAAGAGAGAGAAAGTGAGATTGCAGGAGAAAAACAAGGGTTCCTTATATAGACTGGGGGTAGGAGATCGATCTGGCTCTTGATGAGATCGATCTGCGTTTGAATTTTTGGGACGATTTGAGACAATTTATGCCTAGGAGATCGATCTGTCGAGGGGTGAGATCGATCTCTTTATGGCTTTATGAGATCGATCTGCTCCTTGAGGAGATCGATCTGCTCCTTGAGGAGATCGATCTTCTCCCAAACAGAATCATTTGGAGATCGATCTCTTCCTCATGAGATCGATCTCCTCTCAAACAGAATCATAAGGAGATCGATCCTCTTCCATTGGAGATCGATCTGCTCCTCAAATTCTTCTTTCCTTGTCATTTTTAACTCACCAGATCGATCTCTCCTTCTCCCAGATCGATCTGTCCTCATAACTTCACACTTATTTTAAACACTTAACATATAAATCTCCAATTATCATTCCCCAATTCACTTAGCTCAATAAATTACACTTCAAGTTCATATTACACCATTCAAATATATCTAAAATTCTCAGATCTCACACAACTCATTTAGGATTCAAAATTACCATTATACCCCCAAATTTGTGTATAAATAGAACATGATGAGCAATTGAAAAATGAGGTAATTTTAGGGTAAAGTAGTTTAGTTTTTTAGGTTAAAGTTTTTAGGGTTATTTTTTTCTAGTTTTCTTAAAGTTTTTCCGATTAGATTTGTTAAGCCACCATTTTTATTTTATTCTTGTTTAGCTACTGTTCACGTTAATTTTCATTTGTCATATTTTATGAAAAGTTCCATTGTTTCAAATTATTTAGTATTTCACCTTATGTTCATCCATTATGTTATTCATTCTCGGTTTCACAAGTTTTTTTCTTGTTTTTAAGTTCTTATTAAATTTTTTTTATTTATTGCAAAGTTCCCTTTCATTGATTAGTTATTTTTTGTTGTTTCTCTTCAAGCTATCGGGTTGCATATTTTCTTTGCCATTTTTTGTTTTGCTTGATTGATTCCTAAGAGCACCACATTTTGCCACTATCGTTATTGCATGAGAATCCTTAGTTGCGGTGTGGGTTTGTTCCGAGTTTTGCTACTGTATTGCAGGCTCGGTGAAACATTATTTGCTGATTCGAGATGGTTGCATGACACAGCGAAGCATCGACAACAGCTACTGCATTTTCTATATGTTTAGTTATGTTCCGATTGGTAGTGTGAAAAGCAGAAATCTTCTATGTTCTCCCCTGTCCTAAGCTTTTATTTACTGTTCATTTTCATTTTCTATTCTAACTGCTGGTTTTAATCAATTTTGTTTTCTATTCTCGTTCCTTGGCATGGGCTGAGGCTGATTTGATGCAGGCTAGAGACCAAGAAAGATCGGGAATGAGCCATTGAATAGATCAGTGCAACCAAAACTGTGGTGCGGCTGGGTGACGAGCTGAACGGGGCAGCATTGCTGCTGGCTCCATAGCCAGAAACAACACTGGAGTGCATGGTTGTAGCAGACAAGAGCCATCTATTTATCGTTGTTTCCCGCTTCATTTGTTTGCTTTCATTTCATCCAACATTTTTCCCTTGTTTCAGCATTGATTTAAGTTAAATCCACTAATCTATTTTGCTCTATTTCTCATTTAATTTACTGTTTTGATTTCCTTTGGTTATCTTCACCCTTCGGTTCTTATTATTCTTGTTGTTTCCAGGTTGTTGTTGGTTGCAGGAAGGTACCAGCTGAAGTAGGAGCTGGCGTGAAGTAAGAACAATGTTGGTTGGATATTTTCAGCTGCTGGAGATGCAAACCAGGAGAAACGGTACCTGAGGTAGTACATGACAGAACATGGAGCAGCACCTGGAGCAGGATGCGGCTAGCGCCTGGATGCAGCAGTAAAGGACAACAGCTGGATGTAGTGAGGCAGGACAAAACCGAGAGCAGCAGCTGGACAACATCCGTAGCACCTGGATATGAAACAAAGTGCACAGTACAGTGCACGGTCGGGCAGAGAGCAAATGACACATTTGGTTAAGGCCATGTTTCGCTTTGCAATTTAGTCACATATCTAGTTTTTATACATGATTATTACTTTATTTCTATTATCCCTTTTAATTTCATGTGTTAGCTTAGATTAGAGTTTTAATTTAATTGGCATATTAGTATTCTTGCTTAGTGATATAAAACTTAGTTTTAATTAGAAATTAAGACTTAATTCTAATGTTTAGGTAATGCATCTAAAATTAAATTAGAAGTAGAATTATTTTATGCCTTTTAAAGTTAGATTTTATAAAAAAAAAAAACAAAAATCCAAAAATATTCATTTCTCATACATTATTTAGATTTTATTTTATTAGTAGTAATCAGTTAGAGTTAGATTTAATTTAGGATCATATTATAGGTAAGTAATTTCTTAGTTAGATTTAAAAATTTCTTTAG
The DNA here is from genome assembly GCA_033439115.1 of Firmiana major. Classification (NCBI taxonomy): domain Eukaryota; kingdom Viridiplantae; phylum Streptophyta; class Magnoliopsida; order Malvales; family Malvaceae; genus Firmiana; species Firmiana major. The sequence continues at coordinate 12,051,729 of CM065905.1, forward strand.
GTTAATAGAATTTTATATTATTAGACTTTAGGTTAGAGTAAATTTCATTTTTTATTAATTAGTTTAATTACATGCATATTTTATTTTAGGATTGTTAAATTTTAGTCTAATTAATTTTGTCTCTTTATTTTCATATTTGCAAACTAGTTTATTTGCATTAAGGAATTTTAACTGTTTTAATTATCTTTTGTAGGTTATTGCTTTTAATTACTCGGAGCTCTGTAAGTAATTTTAGCTCGGTTTTATTTTCTTTAGTTTATAATTTTTATTTTTAGTATTTTCTAATTCTAGCCTTGTAGATCATCCATTAAAAATTCATAATTTGCTAGGATATACTTAGGGTAAGATTAACTGGTACCTAATTAGGCTAATCAGCTTCTCGGTGGGACGATAATCCGGGACGATAATCCGGGACTCAAATCCCATTATTACTTGTATGACCCGTGCACTTGCGGATACACGTCTAGGTCACTTAGAGTGGGCGTAATCGTAATATCAGTTAGCCTAACTAAATACCAGTTAATTTTACCCTAAGTATAACCTAGCAAATTATGAGAATTTAAAAGGGTGACCTACAAGGTTTAATTTGAAAATACTGAAAAACAATAAAAATAATGAAAATTATAAAATAAATAAAATAGAGCAAAAACTACTTATAGAGCTCTAAGTAAATAAAAGCGATAATCTGCAAAAGAAAAATTCTGAAACTATAATTAATTAGTATAAATGGACTAAAAATGCAAAAATAAAGAAAGAAAAATACATAGATTAAAACTAGAAAATTCTAATATAACAATTACATACATCTAATCTAATCAATTAACAAAAATAAAAATGCAAAGTAATCTAACTTAAGGTCTAATGAAATAAAATTTTAAAAAAATTTCTAAGTATAATTTTAAACCTAAATGTCTAAATTGATAGCCCTAAATTATGTAAAGCTATACATAATTACTAAATTAATAAAATGCCTAAATTTAAAATAAAATATACTCTAATTGATGCTTGAGAAATAAAATATAATTTTTTTGTGCTAATTAAAATATATACTAAATTAAAATACCACTAAACTACTTATAATAAATTTTCAACTATTACAACTAAAGCAAATAAAATAAAAAAAAGAACAATCCTGCCACGCCATCTAATGCCATGCTCAGGCCACGAGTATGTTGTTGCCAGCACACAACTCTACACCGCCTAAGCCTTGCACCAGCTTCAGTCCAACAGTAAGCCATCTATGCACATCATCTGCCATGCACCACGTCCTTGTACTGTACCACCTCCTGCTTCCTCACGCACCAGCTTCTGTCCCTGCTCTCGACAGCACACATGCCTTGGCCAACTCTGAAATTACCACAGTACAACAGCGCCACACTGCCTAGGCAGACCAACAAAGAAGAAACGGAGCACGGATCGCAACACAACAGCAATGGTAGGATTAGAGAAAGACCTCCTGTCACCAGCCTTCCACCTCGCGCGCTGCTACCTCTTTGGCAGTAGTACTCCCCTGCCACACACCAGCTAAAAACCAGTAAGCTTCCTCACGTTGCGATACAACAGTGGTCTCCAAGAAACTCGAGCATCAGTCACTATCCTTTGAACGAAAAGCAAACCTGAAATAGAAACGAAAGGAATCAAACTGAAGCGAGCAATAGAAAAGCTTATGAAACAATGCAAAGAAAGTAAAACTCGAGAAGAGTTGGCTGCATCACTCAGCACCAAACTCTATGCTGTCCTCCACCAACTTACACCGACCAGCAGAAACCGAAACAACAACAAACAATGGAATAGTGCATAATAAAAAGAAAAACAAAAATGAAGAGTAAAATGAACTAAGAACATAGCAGAACAGAGAATGGAATTTAGCCACTGTCATCGCCAGGTACGAACCAACCTCCACATTCTGTCCAGTTCGGCTTCTCACACCAGCAACTATATCCCAACAGAAGAAAGCAATCAACAACGTAGCTCCTTGCCACTGTTTTAGCTAACTCGTGCACCAACCCAATCCAACTTTAGTGTACATATCTAGAACCGAACAACAGTATCTCTAGCAATCTGCTTCTTCCTCGTCATAAAAACACAGCTGTCATCATTAGCGATGGCAGCACCATGCATCTTGTGCAGTAAGGCAGAACCGAACCTAGCGCAGGAACGTGTAATAAGGAAAAACCGATGAAGACGAACACAGAATTGAACAAAAACGAAACAGAACTGTGATAGGGAACTACAACAAAATGGACTTCAAAACTAAAGAACTAAATTTAAAATTGATACATTAATGCAGCCTAATCCTATTCTATGGATTTATTAAGGAACAATAAGAGGAAAAGGAAGCAAAACAAATTGTAATAGGAAAAAAAATTGACATCGAATAGAACTTGAACATAATAAAAAAAAATACTAAAGCGTGAAAAACAACTAATGCCGAAAAGAAGAATTCATTAATGAACTAATTTTCAGTAAATAAAGGTGCTTGACCAAAACCAGAATTTAAAACTTTCTAACCAACTGTAAACTACATGGAAATCACTATAAAACTTGATAGAAAATGGTTTAAAGTAAAACTGAAACTAAACCAGTAGCTAGAATCAAAGAAAACTTAAGCAGCAAATACAAAGTGCTGAAAAAGATGATAAAATGATAGAAACGGTGATGAAGAAGACTGTTGTCACCAGCCTCCCAATGAACAGTGACGACTAAATAAATAGAACAGTAAAGAAAAAGAATAGTAAAACAAAAAATGGAAGCTTTTTCATTCAGAAAGCTTTAAATATGCTAAAATGGAAACTTGCAAACCAAGAGGTAATGATGGCTGCCTCCACCAACGTGAAGAACTTTAAAATACCCAAAAGAAAATATAAAAACTAACCTAAAACCTAACAGTCAATACAAAAAAAAAACTTTAACCTAAAAAATCTAAAATCTACTCTCTATAAAATGTCTCATCTTGTTCTATTTATACACATTAAAAAGGTGGTACAAAGGGAAATTCTAATCCTAGATGAGTTGGCATTGTTTTGCCACTTGTCTTCGCACCATTGGCTTCGAAGAAGATAATTCCATGTTATTTGTCTTCTTGTCCACTTGGATGTGCAAAGTGGCATGTGGTGGCCAAAGTGTCCTTTTTAGCCCATTTTCAGTCCATTTTCTACTGAAATGACTAAAATTCACCCGGATTTAATTTATCTGTTAACATGAGAATTTTAATCAAAATGAGGGGATAATTAATAAAATAATATGATGATTAAAATAGTTAATTAAGAAATTAAATATAAATAATTATATTTTAATAGAATTATCAGTAATTTTAGGAATGGATTGGTTGGCTACGAATCATGCTTTTTTAGATTATTGTGCTAAGACTATAATGTTTTCAAGGATAGATAGCCTTACTGTAAGTTTTCCTGAAAAGTGTACTGCAAGTTTTCCTAAAAAGAAATGACGGAACATGATTATTGCAAATGAAAAGAGTATAATTTTAATCCATCATATTTAAGAGATGAATTTGCTTGTTAATCATGAATGTTAATATGATGACCTATGTTACTAACGGTGGAAAAGGATAATTTGAAGGGTATATTGCATACGTAGTTGACACAGATAAGGCACGTCTAGAATTGAGAGACATTCCAGTGGTTGCAGAGTTTCCTGATGTCTTTTCGGATGATTTACCAAGGTTACCATCCTACGGGGAGATGGAGTTTTTTATAGAGTTGGTACCTAGTATAGAGCCGATATCTAGACCACCGTATAGAATGGATCCGATTGAGTGAATGGATCCGATTGAGTTAGAGGAGTTAAAGAAGCAGTTGTAGGAGTTACTAAAGAAGGGGTTTATTAGACCGAGCGTCTCACCCTAGGGAGCTCCGGTCTTGTTTGTGAGGAAGAAGGATGGGAGTCTCCGACTGTGCATAGATTACCAGTTGTTGAATACGGCTATCCTCAAGAATAAATACCCCTTTTCACGCATTGACGATCTATTGGATCAGCTTCGGGGAGTACAGGTCTTTTCTAAGATAGATCTGCGATTTGGGTACCATCAGTTGAGGATACGGAGTGGAGATGTACCCAAGACAACATTTCGTACCCGTTATGGCCACTACGAGATATTAGTGAGCCTCGGCTTGGATGTGGTTTTGTTGATACTGATGTTTACTGTATGGTAGCTAACTTAAGATCTGAACACTCGACTTGATTGATCGAATCGAACAGGCCCAGCGTAATGATAAATATTGCGTTGATGTGGCTAGTGAGACCCAAATAGGTATTGCAACTAGCTTGAGTATTGGTACTGATGATTCAATTAAGATTTAAAAGTAGAATTGTGTACCCAATGGTCGATAGTAAAGGAATTGATGTCGTTAGAGGCTCCTTTATAGAGATATACCCCACATTCGGAGAATAATAAGATTTATCGAATCAGGAATATAATTGAAATTGTGACTAAAAGCCTCATATGTCAGCAGCTTAAAGATAAGGTACAATAAGATTTGAAAGAAATAAAAATTAAGTCCTCGATACATCGGACCCTTCAAGGTCTTAAACTGAGTGGGAGATGAGTTAATAGATTGGCGTTGCCGCTAAAATTATCGAGTACCTACAGTATTTTCCATGCTTTAATGCTTTGCAAGTATCATCTAGATCCGACGCATGTGGTAAAGTCTGAACCGCTAGAGCTGAAGAAGGATATGATTTATGTGGAAAAATTGATTCGAATCCTGGACAGGAAGGGAAAAGGCATTACGGTCTAAGATGATTTCTTTGGTTAAAGGTTTGTGGCAGTATCATACTTCAGAAGAGGCTACGTAGGAATTAGAGAGCTTGATGCGAGAGAAGTACCTGCATCTGTTTAAGGACTAATGTACTCTTAAATTTGGGATCAAATTTTTCAAGGTGGGGAGAATGTAAATACCGTGAATTTTCATGTACTTGGTTTATCCATGATTAACAAATTTATCATCGAGATTAAAGATTTCATTCTATTAGTCAATGATTTAAATTAAAATTATATTACTTCATAGTGAGACTATGGAGAATTAATTTAATTAAAAGTATATTAGTTCTACGGAGGAATATCGATGGAGATAAAAAAAACAATAATGCAGAGATACATACATAGATGTATATGTGGGTGAATAATACCGTATTTATTATTTATTTAAATAATGGGTACACGAATAAATAAAAAAATATAAATATATATGTAGCAAAGCATATACATATGTGTATGTGTATATATATATATATATATATATATATATATATATATATATATATATATATGTATGCATTATGTATACATATAAATATATGTACCACTACATACCTAGACTCTAAAGTTCACATAAGCTTAGTACTGAACATAAAAGGACTCGGATGACAAAAGAAACATAGGAAAAATCGGAGGTTCAAATAGTGTAGATGCAGGGATGGGATTACCGAATGCTTATGGGAGTAGTTCGGCACCTTAGTGCAACAAGAAATGGTAGAACTTTACTGCCCTAAGTTTGCAAAACATCATGAAGTGGGAGTAAGTAATCGACAGAGGAAATGCAGGCCTAGGCAGAAGATGTGACACCACAATAGGGGAAGAAACGGTCAAAAAAACAGTGCGGCTCTTGAAGTAAACCAAAGGTGATTTGGTGGAGATGTAGGAGGATAAGCTGTTGAGGATTAGCTTGGAAACGTGGGAGGTGAGTATGGCAGGCTGGAAAAACTTTATGTGTAATCAGTGCAGAGGAAGAAAACATGCAGGCCGAGAGTCTTATAAATGGGGAAAGTAAATACCAAAAACGGGGAAACTTTAACCTTTGGAAAACTGTAGCAAATGCGAGAGAGCTTGATGAGAGTGAGAGAGGCTGGCTGGTTGAGCAAACCGAGAACGTAGAAAAGCCAAGGGAAGGAAAGGAAATTTGTAAACTCCACAAAATTTTCATGTACCCGATTTAAATATTAAAAATCAATATATATATATATATATATATATATATATATATATATATATATATATGAGCAAGATTTATGCATGCGTATTTCGGTAAGTACCGATATTGGACTAAATACACAGTAAATAATGCTTGATAAATTAAAGTGTATAAGTATATAAGTATGTGTATATATATATATATATATATATATATAATGGAAATGGTCGGAGTTAGTAAGATGAATGATGGCATTGCAGAGAAAGAAACGAAAAGTGGAAAAAGATAATAGTAATAATAATAATAAAATAAATAAATAAATTATGAAATGATGGTTTAAGAAAAAACATTGGAAATTAGTGATGGTGACGTTCTGACAGCTTAGGAATGTGAGAAAAGATGGAGTAGGAAAATGATATTGAAGCATAATTCTGGGAGTTGGAAATTGCAGTGTTAGGTGAAAAAAAAAGAAACGTGAAGCAAACTGGCCATGACAACTGAAAACACGAGAGGACATGAAGCTGCCGACTATAGAGGGATGATTGAGTAAAAGAAAAACAAAACAGAAGAGGCAGGTAAAACTACTATCTGACCGAATGCAGGGGATGATGAATGTGTACTGGAAACTCCAAATTCTTTCTCACGCTAACTGCTGAAAACAACTGCAGTAGTTCGGGGCGGAGAAAAACGTGTATAAGCTAGCAAGAGAATAAAATATAAAAGGGCTGAAGGACCGTTGGACGGTTGCTGGAAAAAGGAAAAAGAAAAAAAAACTAACTGAAGATGCTATCTGCTACATATCGGGGGCTGCTTGTTGCTGTGTGGAGTAGCACGTTGTTGCAGAAACGAAGCAGTAGGAAGGCTTGATAGTTGGTGATGGGAACGAGAAAGAAAGGATGATGCAACTGGAAATAGAGTGCTGGCAACTCGAGCTTGCGTGTAGCTAGTGTAGGAAGAATGATGAAGTCGTGAGAGGCGTGCGGCAGTGGCTGAAATCAACACCAGCAGTGCAGGGAGCTATGTGCCGAGAAAAAAAATAAAACTGAGAGGGATTAAGGGAAAGTCTGGAGAGCGAACCCGAGAACTTAGCGAGAGAGGAAGAGAAAACGAGAGAAAGGGTAGAGAAATGAGTGAAGTCTGAAAATGGAAAGAAAGAGTGAAAAACAGGAGTAAAACAGAGATGAAGACAAAGGCTAGAGTTTTCTATTCGGAGTTGAAGGTGGCCGAGGGAGGAAACAGGCGCGACTTGCCACACTGCAAATGGCATGACTGAGGCAGGGAAGTGAGGCAAACAGTAGGGGAAAATGGAAACAAGCCACGCGAGGATAAGAAACTGGAACAGAGGCAAGCCATGGAGGGCTGAGGCAGAGACCGGTCTAGAAGGAGAAGAAATGGGAGCTGGAAACAGTGATACGAAAGAGGGTAGCCGAGATGTGAGGGTGATGCTGATGGTGGCAAAAACGCCGACAGTGGAGGAGTGGTGTGGCTGAAGGAAAAGCAAGCAACGCCGAGAGATGAGGAAGGTGGATGAACAGTAAACCGAGAAAGAAAGAAAGAAAGGAAATGGATTTTGGCGGGAAGGATTTGAAAAAAAAAAAGAAGAAAAGAAAAATAATATATATATATTATAGAAAATAGAGGAAAATTGAGGAAGGAAAATAAGTGTACTAAACTTTGAAAATCCCGAGAAAGAGCTTCGAAAAATTTACCGAGTGGATCGTATTCACCGACTCGTTAAGTCAAAGCAATCAAGGATTACAGACAAACATCGATGTAAGGAATTTATGCAAGTTTTAGAGATAACTGCACGTATTTTATGATTTCAAGTGTATTTTCTCTAGGTAAGAAAGGTTACGATTTTGACGCATCATAGGTAATTTGAATAAATAAGATACTAAGAATACAAATTTTGGTGTAGGAAAATCGTAAAAGGATTTAAGGGAGATACTTGGAGGCGTCACTACTCGAACTTAGAATTTTCGATAAATCGAGGTAAGGGGGTGTAATTTAATTTAGTTCTGATAATGAACACTCATTGCATGATAAAAAGATTTTTATGAAGCAATATTATGTTTTGAAATGATTTATGATTATTTTCATACTTATGGAACGATTTACGAAACATGATTTCGTTTTATGAAATGTTCACTAAGTACATCTATGTTTATGAAATGAATTTCTTGAAGTATGAAAATGTATGGAAGTTTTATGATGGTTTGAAAACCTATATTTCTGCTTGTGAAAGGAACTTTTGACATTTTCAAAAGTATTTAAGAAAAGGGAAAAATGTTTTTGAGACTATAGGCTTCATGCATGGCTACTTCTCGTGGTGTTCTGACTCCACCACTTGAGTGCCGGTACGTAGGGCCCCTGTAGCACTTGACTCTACCTGTGTGGTAGATGTCTTGCTACTTGTGGTTAATGATGATGATGTTTTGATAGTATCTCGTGCCCGCGCAGCACGTATGAATGTTTCCTACACAGAGAGTGCCTTTGGTGCCCGTGCCCTAGCTAGGTGCTAGAGAAAGTAAGAAAGATAGATACTACCCATGTTTTTATGAAAGTGTTGTATGACCCTGATCCAGTCTACAGCCCCCCACCATGGCCATAGGTATGATAAATCTCTACGGAGAATTACATGTATCGCATGACTTAGTTATAGCCTAGTCTCCACGATTATGATTATGAATGACGATTATGATGATGATGCTAATGAATGATTATGTTTTTATGAGATTATGATGAAATGTTTACGAACAATTATGATTTATGACGAAATGTTTAAGAATGATTATGTTTTATAAAACGTTTGTGAATGACGATGATTTTATGAAATTATCCATGAATGATGAAGATCTTATGGAACGATTTAAGCATGCTATTTGATTTAAAGAACCCATGCTTCATATTTTCCTATGATGACTATGCACGTAACAAAGTTTTATACATGTTTAAAAAGTTTGGTTTATGAATGATTTTGGCATGCTTTTACATATCAGAACTACTTTAAATGTATTTTCTTACTGGGCTTTTTCTCGAAAGCTCACCCCTCTACCTTTCAGACTGTTTGCAGTGATCTACAGGCGCTACTTGTCTCATACAGGACGTAGGCTGGTGGGTAAGAACTACCTTAGGCTACCTTTTGTACACGTAAAGAGGTATACTATTACATTCCTTTACCAGACACATTTTGTATGCATAGACATATATTGAAAATATTTTGTTGGGATGTAATTTGTAAGAAAACAAATGTAAAGAATATTCCTTTTGGGAATTTGTCTTGAAGTAATTGGTCTTGATTTGAAATGAATTGACACTGAACAGGAATACAACATAAGTGAATAAAGGAATAAGTGGAAAAATTAATTTTCAAAAAAAAAATCCCAAAATAATCAAGGGTCAAGGGTCGTTACAAAACTGAAACAGTAGACTGAAGACTGGAAACAGAGAGACGCTTGAAACAAAGTGTTTCTCTCTATTCGCTGCTTCCGGCATGGAAGGAAGTCAATGGCGCGGTGTTATGCATGGGCTACGGAGGGAAGCTGTGTTGTAGGGCTATTCGTAGTAGGTGAACCGCCAACTGTTGTGCTGTACAGGGCACACGAAGGGAAGGTCTAAACACTATCCGAGAAAGTGGGGTGAACTAAGAGCCATTGTGGAGCAGAGGAAGTTCCTTCCCGGCAACAGTGGTCACGACGGGTGTCTGGGACAGAGCCGGCAGTGCTGAGGGAGGTGGCTGAGACATAGGGATGATGATGGTGGTGTCGAAAACTAGAGGAAGCGTTGGAGAGGATGGAAAGGATGGTGAGACCGAAAAGTGAGGAAATAGGGAAGAAATGTATGAACAGTAGGCGCGAGGAAGAAAGAAAGAAGAGAAAGAAGAAAGAAAAGAAAGAGTTTGGCGCGAACATTTTAGGAAAAAAAAGTAAAGAAAAATATATGTATTTATATATATATATATATTTATATATATATATATATATATATATATATATATGCATATTAGAGAATAGAAGAAAATTAAAGAAAGAAGAGAGTATACCAAAAAATTTGGGAAAAATCGATGGAGGATAATTCAGAAAATATCTGTACAAAATTTTGGGGTAATAACTCGAGTGGATTAGACCCATCGACTCGCAACGTTGAGGCAATCAAAGACTACAGACATACACCGAGGTAAGAAAAATTCTCGTGTGCTGTTACAGATAAATTACACGTATTTTCTGATGCTTTATAGATATAAATTTAGGTCGTATTTCTACTCTAGAAAAATATTCACGAACTGCTAAAAATATCTGTGTATATTTTTGGGTATTTGAGACTGCGAACTTTAGGACATAAATTTTTAGTCACCTGAATTGTATAAAATCCTAGGTCGAGTTTTACCATTATGAAATTTTAGGAAAAAGTTTTAAACTCCAAAAATCACCTGATTTCTGGTATAGTATTATTTAGCCTATTTAAATAGCTATTTGAATAGTTCTAAAATTATATGTGAAAAATCTAAAATTTTGAAATTACACTGAAAAACTGTGTTTTGTGGATTTTAACTGAAAAAGGGCAAGACCAGCCCATTTTACTCTATTTTATGCACTGAAACGAGATTTAAGCATTTTGATGTTAAAACCGTGCTAGTGAGATGTGTATTGCTATGTGATCTTGCATGAATCTGTTGCTCAAGATTTAAGTATTTTGATGATAAAATCGTGCTAGTCAGGCGTGTATTCCTATGTGATCTTGCACTGACCTGCTCGCACGTGATTTGAGGTAAAAATAAAGCGATGGTGAAATTATATGGAATTGTGAATGATGAAATTATATTGAATTGTGAATGATGTTGAGGTCCATGGTGTACGATGTACCAAGCAGTGTGCATGTGTGTACGATGTACCGTGTTACTGGAAAATAGTGTACTGTGTGAGCCATTTGTGTAGCTGACCACTCCCATGGCACCTGACATCCTGGCACACCTGGCTCGTGATTGCCCGGAGTCACCGACATTGGTCAATTTTTATTTTTGATATCTGATATATCATGTCTGTCTTATCTCGTCTATTTGAATTTTTTGAAATATCTGCATGAACTGTGTTATCTGGAAAATATTTTTTTGGCTACTGAGAGTTTTGGGATTTCTATAATTACCACAGTAAACTAATTACACTACCGATGCTAATTCTATTTTCGATTTTCTGACTTTGGTATATGTGAATTTGCCAAATTATCTATTTACTTTGTGAAAATGTTCTGGTTTTGGCAAATATATATATATATTTAGGTAGTGTATTTATCTACCTGTTATGGGGTTTTTCTTACTAAGCATGTTGAGCTCACCTCTTACTTTCCTCCACAGAGCCCATCGGTAACTTGGACTGCTTCTGTTAGTAGGGCATTTCGCACCATTGTGATTCCGCAGAGTATATTTCTGCGTCGAAGGCATACCTACTTTTAAGAAATTTTTTTGTATCTAAAATTTTTGTAAGTACAGTAATGCATACATGATATGTCTAGGGAATGTGAATATATATATTTTTTTAAATTGTTATTAAGAAAGAATATTAATCAGACTAAGTTATTGTTCTGACTTAATGTCGACTCGTAGCCCAACCCAAATTGTGTGAAAATTTGGGTCGTTACATTAGGGACCTAGTTTTGTAGATTCGTGTGCCTTTAGCTCTAGCATAATGGCCTCTATTCTTATGAGGATTAGTAGGAATTCTTATGCCCCGGGCTCTAACATAATTGCTTTTTCTCCATGAGGACTTAAATAGTTTCTTAGTGACTTGAGCTCTAGTTTAATCGCTTTTGCTCCTTGAGGACTTACGTAAATTCTCGACTGAGGGAATTTTACCTCTTCGTCATCGATAAACCATCACTTATTGTGCCTTGAAGATGGGCCAAGGGAATTTTACTTCCTCGCCTTCGATGAACTAAAATTTGTCACGCTTTGAAGATTAGTTGAGGGAATGTCACTTCCTCGCCACTGAACTAGCACTTAATGTAGTTTAAGGATTGGTCGAGAGAGTGTTATTTCCTCTCTTTTGGTGAACTAGCACTTAACGTACTGTAAAAATTGGTTGAGGGAATGTTACCTCATCGCCTTCAATAGACTGGAAGCTAATATGTTCAGAAATCAACTAAGGGAATGTTACATCCTTACCTTTTGCGAATTTTTATCAAACATGCAGAAGAAATTGGTTAAAGGTAGTTACAACCTTTCCTCCCACGAACTTTCATCAAATATGCAGAAGAAATTGGCTAAGGGAACGTAACATCCTTGCCTTCCATGAACTTGAGCTTGTCGTGCTAAAACTTGGCCAAGGGGAATCTCTTCCTTGCCATTAGTGACTTTTAAGTTTTGTGAGCTCACTTTACACATGAGAGAGCCCTTCTTTCGGAGTTCTTATGTTCATTGTTAAGGTTTTACTTCTTCCTTACCCACCTTTCGAGTAATGAGAACAATGAATGACTTTTGCGGTTGCTTTAATACTTAGCTTGTAGCAAGATCCTCGTGCACTTAGTTATGCTCTCTTATATATTTCTTATTGAAATGTTGCACTCAGATGAGTATTATGTCATAACATTACGGCTTTTTCAAGTAGTCATTTCACATTTCCAAGTGCTTTCCACATGCTGAGCATTTCATCATACATTTTTAGCACATGTGTTCTTTGTTTTTCTAGTTTAGATCTTCATTGCATATGTATGCAATCTTTCATGGTTCGCTTAATCAACATTTAGCATTTTTAGCACCTTTTTCTTGGTCGAGCTTTATGTTTAGTTTCTGAGTTTTTAGGATTCACAACTTATAGTGAGCCATGTTAGGCTTCATCTTATATGTTTTTGCGCTTTGTTTCTCTATGTAGGAGGATACGAGTGATGGCGTGCCTCTTGGATTATTGCACTGCACACAACAAGCCACTATGTACCTTGCTTTGTCAAGCTCATGAATGCATGCTTAGGCACTTAGCTTATTTTTGCTCAATCGTACTAACATTTCATTTTTGAGCTTTTAAGCTTTCTTTCTTCATCCATGCTAAATCACGTATATGCGTGTCTTTTGCTTGGTTATATTATGCACAACATGCTACTCGATGCGAAGTTTTAGCAAGCTCGACAATACGTGCTCATGCATTGTGCTCATTTTTGTAAAACTTGATGTTAGCGTTTTATTTTCTTGAGGAAGCGACATCATCCACTCATAGATATTGCATTCTTATTATTCACCTTACATCATCCACTCTTGGATATTGAATTCTTTTTACTTGCCTTTCTTTTCTTGTGACTTTTAGTGAGACATTAAGTGCTCGAGCTTAAGCATTTTATCCTTAAGTGGGATGCCCTTTAGTCACATCTTACATACTCTCTTAGCCAAGTTTTGGCCTTTGTCGCATGTTGCATCTTAAGAATTTTCTAGACTTAGTTGATCAAGTTGGCACTTAGCCATTTTGGCACTTGGCAAGGCTACTTCGATTATTTTTGAAATAATGGGTGTGGCCTTATCTAAACAAAGACCTTTGTTAGGGCAACCTAGTGACTTAGTCATTTTGGCTAGCTTTGAACAATAGGTGTATCTTCAAATGGACATAGTCTTATGTTTATGTAATTTCACATTACTTAGCCATTTTAGCTAGTTTTGAGCAGTAGGTATGTCTTTGTATGGATAAAGCCTTTTTTTTTTTGGGAAACTTCTTGACACTTTACCATTTAAGCTAACTTTGAACAACTGGGGTTAGACCTCAAATAATTAAATTCCTTTGTTTGGGCAACTTTTTCAATACTTAACCATGTTGGCTAAATTTAGAGTAGTGATCATCATTGTGGCTAAACAACTCATGGGGTACTTAGCCATTTTTCAAGCTTGCATGATGGACATCCTCCCTTGCCCTAATAAGGCCTCTTGTTCAGGTAGTTCCTCATACTTAACCATTTTTTTTTATACTTGATAGCCTCACACAACTATATACATGAACAAGGTCTCATGTTAAGGTGGTGTTCCATACTTAGCAAATTTTTGAGCTCAAATGATTCACACCTACTTGTACCGCAAACAAACCTTCTTGTTAGGGTGATAGGCTTCATACTTAGCCATTTTTTCAAGTTGGGATGATGGACGTCTCACTTTTCCCTAACAAGGTTTCTTATTCAAGTGATTTTCCATACTTAGCCATTTTTTTAGCTCGATATACTCTTGGCTTCTTGTGCCCGAGCAAGCTCTCTTCTTGAGGTGATGTTTAGCCACACTTAGTTATTTCTCTAAGTTTGAATGATGCACGTCTCTCTTTGCATGAACAAGGCTTTTTGTTCGGGTAATGCATACATGCTTAGCCTTACTTAGTCATTTTTTTAAAGCTTGGTTGACACACTCCTTTTTGCCCTAACAGAGCCTCTTGTTCAGGCAATGCTTATACACTTAGCCTTTATGTCAAATGTGAGACTTCTTTAGGCCGGACATGTTAACTTGGTTGAATTTTTCTTGGACACCTAGTTGTTTTATAAGCTTGGAGTGATGGACAACATCTTCATCTAAACAAAGCCTTTTCTTTGATAAGTCCTTTCATACTTAGTCGTTTACTTCCCCTTTTTGACTCATGAGTACTTTTTTGAATGAATAATGCTCTTTGAGCAGGTAATATCCTCATACTTTGTCATTATGGCAATTCTTTCCACAATACTTGATCATTTCGACCATCTTCATTCAATAAGGATGACATTGGCCGAACATAACTTCTTGTTCTTATAACATCTTTGAGGCTTTTATATACTTAGTCGCTTTTGGACAAGAAAGATCTTCATAGTTAAATAAAGTCTTTTAACTAGGCACCTCTTAAGTTCATTATTCTCTATAATTGGCCACTTTGAATCAAGGGCATGATCGTATTTAGACAAGTCACCTTGTTTGAGTGATTTTTCGAACACTCGGTCGTTAAAATACTTAGTTGCTTCAACTCTTCTGAGTTAAGGATGCAGATCTATTTGAGTCAGGTTTCTTAATCGATGGGTCATCGTAACACTTAGTTCCTTTAGTGATCCTTGAGTGATGCTTCACCTTAAAGTGAATACGAGATTTTACCATGGTGAACATCATAATAATCAGTTGTGTTGTCCTTGTTTTGTGATTAGAATAGTCAGACTATTGAAACTAATGCGGCCAATTGATTAAACATTCTTGCTATGGTTACTTGGCCGTAGACTTTCCCATTTTCCTTCCATGGTCAACTGCCTTGGCTAAGTTTGTGTTTTTGTTGACTTTGACTTTTCTACTAGAAAATGTGATATATTTTTGTCTTTTTCTTCCTTTCCTTTTTCGTCATTCTTGCTTTTCCTTTTTTTTTTTGTTTTTTTTCTCTTCTTTCCTTAAAAGCAAGTTTAAGGAATATCATTTTTCCTTCTAAGCTTTAAAATTCTATTCACATTACCTTTTTGTTCTTGAACCCTTCCTCTTGATTAGTTGTCTCCCTTTATGTTCCATTCAAATATTTGCTCTTCATTTCATTTAACATGTTTCATCTTGCTTCAGTTATCTTCAAGGTTCCACACATTAAGGGAAGCTTCTTGCCACACTGATTTGAGGTAACATAACCAACTTCCTTTGTTTTCTTAAATTTTTATATGCTTAATGTCATACCATTATGCCTTTGCTTAATGTAATTGTCAATTCTTAAGTATGTTTTAGCTAAACCATGTTCCCCTTGTATGCTCTTATCGTGTCCTTGTTTATTGTTTCATACCATAATTGGTCATTAAGTTTGCTTGTATGTTGTTACTAAGCTTTAATGATTCTCACTTGTCTTTGTTAAGTCTTGTATATTTTTACTTCTCATAGTTGTGCTTGAAGTACACTTATTCATTGTTGCTGAGTTTAAATCTTGCCATAGTTGAATCACATGTGTTTTGTTTCTAGTTATCAATTTGAAGCCTACCTTTGCTTTTTTTTTTCGCCTTTGATTATGTTTATGCATGTCACTTGTCTAATTGGAGTTTGTTGCATGCCTTGTAAGTTTGTTGATTTTCATTGTTGATGCTTCATGTCGCTTGCTTTAGGACGAAGTCAAACTTCATAGCTAGATTGCTTAACTCTTAAAGTATGTCTACGACATTCGGCTATATACTTTGTGTAGCTTTCTTAGGGATTAACTTGCTTTACTATTTTTGCATGAATATGATCTTTGTAATATAGTCGTACACTTATTGATTCACTTGTATTATAGGCTCACTGCCATAGCTTCATAGAATGTTGTCCACTAGTAGTTGTGCAAATAACATTTGTGGTAGCGATAATGATAGTTTGAGTGATTCTCACTTAAGGCCGGGCTATCCTTTGATGACGCCTTTTTCTTAGGTAGTTTAAAGGGTTATTCCTTTGTTCTAACACTTTTCACTTTCGAATCCTCAAGTAGAGCAACTTTGTCTTCTCTTATTAGAGAAGAAGATAAGTCATCAAGTGGCGTTCTAAAATCGCAACAGGGTTCAGGTTACTTTAGTTAAAGGGTATAGTCCTTTTATCTTAAGACTTTGTCGAACATTGTAGAGTGTGAAAAATCATGAGAAGATTCGATATCATACTTAGCCCTATTTTGTTGTCTTAGATCCCTCGAATTAGAGAGGTTTATTCTATCCCTTCATCTTTAAGGATTAAGCTTCCTGACGATTCGGAGACCATGTCACAAAGTTCTTACATGGACAACCCTTTTATCCATGTAGATACCATTAAAGGAAGTTTTAAGGTTCCACTTTATACCTTTGTTGTGGACTTCTTTAATGCTTCCCATATCAGTGTCTACCAATTGGTACCACTTAACTCTTAGATGAATTTAATGGGTTTTGTTGCTCTTTAGGAGCTCACTAACATCCAACCGACTCTAAATCCTTTTAGGGAGTTTTTCCCCTAGGAAGAACAACAAAGAGTAAGGGTTCCTTGCCTTGCATTCTAAGAGAGGCTTTTCACTTTTTAAAAATCACCCAACTGTTTGGAAAGGTTGAAGGCATGGATTTTTGTATTTTCGACTCCATCTAAGACTATAGGTTGATCGATTCTTACATTTTGGAGAGACTTGCTATTGCCGATCCTCACTCCTTGTTGACATATGAGAAAAGGTCTCATGGCATACTTTCTTCATTCGGACCTTTGGATATAAGGGAACTTGTCTTTAAAGTCACTGAGCTGATGCTTAAACACTCTCTCAGTACATTTTTGTTCTTTCATACTTTTACTTTTCTCTCACATTTCCTACGACTGACTTGCTCTTTCTTTGCTTTGTCATGCAAACATGTCTTCTGTTACTAAGGATTATCTTATAACTAAGTTGTTCAAAGCGAATTTGGAGCCTTAGCTTGTTCCTACCACATCTACGTAAACCCCTCTTCAAGCAAAGAGGAAGTAAGTGGTCATCAACGAGTCTCCACTTTTTGCAAAGTTCTAGTGCACCTTCAAGGGACAAGGAAAAGGATTTGACAGTTCTTCATTTCCCTCTTTGCTAAGTAATGCGCTTATTTGCCCATTTTTTAAAAGTTGCTTCTTTATAGTTTTCTACCCACTTCTTGTTTTGTTGGTTGATGCATAAGGTAAGCTAGCCAAGTTTGGTCATTAGAGGGAGTATGAAGGCTCCCTCGTGCACGACTTTACAACTCATGATTTTACTCTACCCCTTGGCACAGAAAAATAGTGGATGTGAAAAAGGTTTGATTTCCTACATATTGACTAAGGTAATGATCTTGTCTGCGGATCGAGATAGATATTAAAGTTTGCAAGGTGACATTCTATCACTGGTCATGCCTTAGTGCATGAGCAATACCAGGTGACAATAACCTCATTCCTTTTCTTGGACGTTTAACTCTATTTACATTTTAGTGACATTTTTAACTTTTGTTTCATGTTTCTTTTCAGACCATGCTAACCACCTTAGCCTTGGTTGAGAGGTGTGACCAACTCAATTATGAAAACTCTCACCTTATTACGAATAAAAAATGACAACTCATATAGATGGCTTTAAGAAAGAGCTTGGTGATTCTTTGGTCACTTGTTCTTGCCTTAGATATAATCTTGACGTAGCCAAGAAGTAGAAGGAAAAGTCACATGTCATGATAAGGGAACTGCAATATAGAGTTAGCCATTTAGAGTCTACCATAGAGAGTGTTCGACACATGACTATTACAAGTATAAGGCTTTTGACTTAGACCAATGTTTCTAAGGCCTTTACATATGCTGATGATGATGGATGATATTTATTAATCTAACATGCTTCGATGCTTTGGAACCCCTTTTTCTTCTTTTGAATAGTTGATCAGGTTATAGCTTCTCTTAGATACATGGCCTGTAAAGATTTTGCTACCTTTGTTAATGTAAAGTCTCGAATTTCCTTTTCACATCATTGTCACTATTGCATCCTTTATCATTACAGTTTTCCTTGTTGCAATTTGACTTAGCTAATATTATATGTGCTTTATTTGTTCGGTTAGAGCATCTCATGTTGAATTACATACATAAGACATATATGCTCTCTTGCCTTCCTCATTCTTTGGCCGAAAAAATAAAGCTTTTTATAGTGATGCATACTTAAACAATATGCTTTGCTTAGTAAGTTGTGGCAAGCTTTTATAGTCACCATGCCTTGTTGGAGAAGTGTTTCTTTTGATGTAAGAGTTGCTGTTGTTTTTACACCAGACACTTTGCTTCATAATATATGATGACTTACGTTCCTTAGCTTGTTATCTTCCATGAGACATTTTGAATTGCCTAGCAAGTTCCTACATCATACTTGGTTGTCAAGTTTTCTTGAATTTCCATGCCATCCTCTTTGGCGTATCCTTTCTTACTTTCTGATGTTTCTTGGTTGTTTGAGGCGTACTTAAGGCTAGGTGTTTTTAAATCAAGCTTCATACTTCACCATAGTCTTACAGCTTTATCGAGTCGGTATCACGCCCTTCTCTCACATGTGACCTACAAAAAATACCACAAAATTTTCACATTAAACTTACCTCTTCCTCTGTTATCACTCTACACCAAATAGTTGGGTTGTGATTCAATATTAGTCACCCATTCACACTCATTCACCACATACATAGAATTTAATATTCTTTTCTATAATATAAACTCTTATACATAAATACAATTATTTGTACATATACATCCCGACCGTAAATTAGTTTACGTAGCTGTGCTTATACATTATTCAGTACAAAATGTCAAGTGTGTATACCTCTCACAAGATGGATAGGCAGCGGATCAAAGTCTACAAATCTCCAGCCGTGTCCACCTACTGTGGATACTCTAAAAAGAGGGAAATAATAAGGGGGTGAGCTCAATGCTAAGTAAGGAAATCAGGCAAGTAAGTAGATAACCGTACTATCTACAAAATACAATGCTTATGCCTTGAAATCATTTCTTATCCATCGTATCTAAAGCATGCATCTCTCTCAAAGCTTTATGCAATATATATATATATATATATATATATATATATATATATATATATATATATAGATACAAAACATCAATTATGAAAACTGGAAATGCGTTGGTTTAACAACCTCAGCATTTTATGCACAACACTGCATTTCTCATGTAACTTTATAAATATCACATTTATCATGCCAATCAATTAAATCAAAATCATATGGCATTCATCATGTTTCAAAACATGGAAATCTGGGCCTCACCCATCCCTCAGGTTACCCTTTTCACACTCACAAATTCACATGTGCATATAATAAAATCATGTGATAATTCAATCAAGAAATATTGATTCACATTACATGACAAGAAAATCGAGATAGGCGACTACATGTTTCGAGTTTATGATCATAACTCATTTTTTGTGATCCTAGACTACTCAGTACGCAGTGTACGGGGTCTCACAATTACTGTAACGGGAGGTGGGTCAAATCTCTACCGTCATCTCTCAACTGAGGACCTGATCCCGGAGCACACCAGATCCCACTGGATCTCGCTCCCACTGCTAACCAGTCTTATCCAAGTACATCAAGTACTCACGGTACAACGTACTCCATATGATATACACGGTACACAGTACTCCATGAACCCTATCTCAATGTGGGATGCTCGCTATGAGTCTCAGTCCTCATACCTTGGATATACCTCATAGTCGGGATGCTCGTCATGAGTCTTAGTCCTCATACCATGGGTTATTTTGATAGCCCTCAGCCTTATCTCAAAATATTGTACGTGTGAGCATATAATATCGGTGCGACACACAGTCAACACAGGCTCCCAACACGGCTGTTTCATGCTCTTTTCAAAACTGGTACGTGCGAGTAAACTCCCAACACGACCGTATCACAATGATATAACTCTAGTGCGAGCAATGCTCCAAGCACTATGTCATGTAAAAACACATGAGTATGAGCAAAGCTCCCAACACTCTATAATGTAAAATCAATTAAGACTGAGTACGAGCTAAGCTCCCAGTACTCTATCATGTAAACCTGAGTATGAGCAAAGCTCTCAATACTCTATAATGTATCAATAACAAAAACTAAGTACGAGCAATGTTCTTAGTACTCTAACATATATAACCCGCATTAAAATGTAGTACAAGTATATACTCCAGTACTATGTGACGCATATCTCAAAATATAGTGTGAGTATTCTCAAGCATTTGTGGTTTTCACACAAAACCGGATAGATGACTTTTCAAATCACAATTAACCCAAATCAAATAAAATTCGCACTAAAATGTGCATGTTTTCTCTTATACATGAAAACATTAGTCATTCTATCATGAAATTCATGAATCTTAGTCACAACATGCTTCTAAGGTATTTTCACCCTATTTTTGGATAAAACACACTTATCCTCATTAGTCCCTATCACAACAACATGCCTATTCACGGGAATTCATATAAAATATAATATTGAAATTCTATTCGAAATACGTGTAGCTACCTCTAGCTATTCACGAAATTCTCTTACCTCGAATCACGTCACGTAACCTCTCTTCCTCGGTGCTGCTCACTCTCGTAGTCCGATCAGCTTCCATTGTAAATTCTGAAGCTGTTATAAATATTTACATTAGTATACTGAAATACACTTGTTTCATTTGCCAAATCTCAATCCAATACATCAAACTCATCACTTTCTCTCATTATGGTGTTATATCATACTTTTCATACATCTATCTTCATTTCACCTTATTTCCAATTTTATGCATTTCATAAGAATAGCTTAAAATCTTCCATACATGTATATTCCACCATTAAATTTATACCAACACCATTTCCTCATCATTTTCCCATTTTTATGCCAATAGCTAGGTCATGCTTATTTTTCATGATCTTTTCATTTCCAACATTTCATACATATACCAATTAACTCATCAATACACCTAGTTTAACATATATCAACTTGGTGCATTAGATCTTACCTAGCTGAGATTTCCTTATTTTCCACCAAATTTGGCAAAAATCCTTCTTGCTCTTCAACCCTTTAATTCCAATCTCTTGTTTTCCAAGTATGTTATTCTCCTCTTCACCAAGAACAACTTTGCTTAACTGAATCTCACTCAAAACTGGTTGCAAACTGAAGTTTTCTAGTGTTGAAAGGTTAGGTTTAGCTTTGGTTCTTGAATGGAATAGTATTTCTCGTGAAACAGAGGTTGCAGAGGTCTAGTATTTATAGAATTGTCTCTATGAGATCGATCTGCTAACCATATGAGATCGATCTGCCCTGCATTTTTCTCCTCGAAACCGACCTTTCAGGCCAAATGAGATCGATCTGCCCCTAAGCATGAGATCGATCTGTACAACTCAGAACCTTAAGGAGATCAATCTGGCCTTGCAATGAGATCGATCTATTGCAACCTAAGACTTAAGAAAATCGATTTGTATTGCCAAGGAGATCGATTTGCTCCCTTCCTGAAGTAGTTCTGTTGCAACTTTCATCCCAAAATCACTATTACATTGGTATTTGATTTACTTAACCATTCATTTTTTCATTTCATCCACATTTACAACTTCAATACATCCATTCCTCATAATTTATAGCATTTGTGACTTGTCCATACATCACAACATCATAAAGATTACATGTAAATTTTCGGGTCTTACAGTTGGCTTAATGAAAACTCTCAAACTTTTTCATGGCATAGGCATATAACATGCCTCTTTATCCGTCTCTTCATTTAACATTTGCTTGATATTTCTTGCTGACATCAATTCTCAAACTTAGATAATTATTTAAGGGTGTTGTCTCTTTAAATGACTTCAATGCTTGTTAAAGGGATGACATTCTCAAATTGTATGAGTTTGAAGATGAGTTCCTTTCTCTCAAGTGGCGATTTTTAAACTTAGATTGCATCGAAATGAATCTTCTCTTATCTAAGGGATGACATCCATGCTGAAAAATGCATGAGAATGAATTTTATCTCATCCAAAGGACGACATCTACACTTAGTGTGCATAAAAATTCATTTTCTCACATCCAAAGGATAACTTCCATACTTAGAACGTATAGGAATATGCTTTCTCACATCCAAGGGATAGGTTCTACACTTATAATGTACGAGAAAGCATTTTCTCATGTCCAAAAGATGGCTCCCTTACTTAGAACGTATGGGAATGCGTTTTCTCACATTAATGGATAGGTTCTACACATAGAATGTATGGGAAAACATTCTTATGTTTAAGAGATGACTTCCATAATTAGAATGTATGGGAGTACGTTTTCTCATGACTAAGTGACAGCTTTCATACTTAAGATGTTAGGAATTCATTTTCTCAAATCCAATAGACGAATTCCATACTTAGAATGTATGAGAATAGATTTGAGTTTGAGTGTTGATAAATCCATTTTGAGAGGAGATTTCTTCATATTCAAGAATCACTATGTTGAAAGATAACCTAACTAAGAAATACAAGAGTTTTATCACGTCTTATGGATGACAGCAAGCGTGTTAGGCTTAGATCAGGGTTCTTCGTAAAAGTCAATTCTTACATTTATCCCAAAGTTACGAGTTTAAGGTATTGAGAAATTTATTAAGGAGTTGCATTGCATGAGGAACTTGGCGAAGAGTTTTATCTCATTTCTATGACGACATCATGTACTGGGGCGAGGATACTAGGTATTCTTTTTATAACGTCCCATGGATGGCTTCCAAGCTTAGCTAAGGCCTTGGGTAGTAGTCGTCTCTACCCTTCAGACTTAGAATGTATTGGAAACCTTCCTTTAGGTGACGGCGTCGGTCATGGTGGCTCAAATTTCTATCAAGTTCTATCTTATCTTGTAGACAACATCCACTCTCATGTTAAGCATCTTAAGTCATGCAAGGCATAGCTCGTAAGTAGGGACCCATACCTGTTGACTCACCAAATGTCCTTTAAGCTTTTAGAATTTGCTAACATCAAAGATTTGGAATCTTTTTCTTCATGTACAATAGATGGCATCTGAGCCATTAAAGAAGGCCTATCTCTTAGACTCAAGTTCCCTTCACGCCCAAAGGATCAACTAAGGCGACATCCAAGTTCAAAGTTCTTGGGTAAGCAAAAATGTGCCCATAAGGGTGTCTCTCGCTTCATTCACGACCTTGTTGCCATGAAGATCCTACCTATAAGGACTGGTGGAAAGACATCCAAGTTGTTTAAGCTTGGAAATTGCTTTTTCATGTTCCATTATAACTTCCAAGTACCCCATAGTCTAGGAATTTACTTCCTACCACTGGGGTTTTTTAGGTAGGCGAATGTAAAATATGAGCCTCAGATTTTTTTTTTTTGTATTCGACTCTTTTCGCAAGACCTCTTACACTTCTCAGGATGTTCCTTTTAAGTGATTGTCATTACTAGAATACTATTGCTTCCTTAGTGTCATTATAGTAGTATCTCAAATGGATTGTTGATTAGGCTTCCAAATTGAGTCACTACCTCAACACACTAGGTGCCCTCGAGTGTTGGCATGTATTCTTATTCTTTTGAGCAGTTTGATTTTTCATCTCATTTTTATTGAACTCTTAGACTTAGGCTTCACTTGTCTTAAATGTGCTATTCAAGGTTGATTACCATATAGCTCAGAATCCTTTTCCATATCATATAGAGTCCATGTCTTTTCATTCTTGTGTAAGATTTAATGATAATGCATTTCATAATTTCAACCACATTGCTGAGAGAATGAGAGTCAACGTCGCAATATCAATATTGTTGTGTTCGACCATCCTGCTATAAAAATCATGAAGTTTGGTCATTGCCGTTGCCTCAAGCATATGTTGTTCTTGTTATCGTAATGTCTACTCTTGTGGCAAACACTTTGCTTTTTAGTGATGAAGAGGTCGGCCATGGTGGGCTTGTTTTTCATACTTCAATTTGTCGAAGTTATAGCAATATTTACCTTTTGAAGAGTATTCTATTGCTCTCAATCTTTGTTGCCCGCTTCTTTTATATGGTATGAAGACGAAAATCATTATGGGGATTTGGCAGAGCCCTCATCTCCATTGTTTCTCACTATTATAGATCGCATCGTTACTATCTTTCCTCAAGTAAGCTTTTTTATCAGATTCTCACATGCAACACCAATTGTTGTTGCCCATTTACAATAATAAAATTTGATGACGAGGAATCACGATCTTCTTACTTGTGTGTTCGAACACTCTACAAGAAAGAAAGCGATCAAAGGGCGCATGAGTTTTTCTCTACATGCACAATCTGATACTTAAGTCAGTTAGAAATTTTGGCAAAGCTTTAGTAAGCCAAATTGAGATTAAATTCCAAGAATGATAATTTTCATCAATTTATGTGAGTTATTTTGTGCATAATTACTGTATGACTCATAACGTAATTATCACATAATAGATCTTTCATGGTCCTTCTAAGTTCTGTTTCCTCTTGGGTTCAGTTTATCTTCAGGCCAGTAACCTTTAGTTTGACTCATATCACTAATTAAATGGTGTAACCAATATCGCTAATTAAAAGGCAGAGAAAGTGGAGAATATCCCTTGTACCAAACGACTCATTAAGGTTTTGAATAAGAAAGTTTGGATAGAGGCATAAATTACGAAAGGAGGGTAAAAAATGGTATTCTAAGTGGTTTTGGTGGTTCAATCAAAGGCAAATGGAAGAAAATGGCAATGTGAAAGACTAGGTTTAGGTTTAAGATCTACGATTTTATTAGAGGTTTCTAAAAAATCTGATTCGATAAAAGTGTAAGGGATGTTAACAGAAAGAAGAAAGCTAATTTAGAGTTAGTTTAGACAAACAGTGTGATTAGTTCCGATGATATTGAAAATAATGGTTACAATGATATTAATGTTAAACAATAATATATTCGATCGTAATGATAACAGTAAAATAATGATAAAATAATTATTAAAAATATTATATTAAAATTAAAAAATATAAACAAAATTATAAATATGATATAATGAAAAAATTCAATACCGCATTATAACCCGTTTGGATTCAAATGGCCTACTAAAAATTAGCTAGGTAACGACAACAATGGTTGGTGGCAAAAGATGCCGATTGACATGACATTTCTGAGTCAAAATCTAGATGAGGCGACAGCTCTATGAAAGAAAAATTGAAGGGGGAAAGTAAGAGAGAGATGTAGGTAAAAGTAAAAAATAATAATAAGAAAACAATATTTAACTTTAAAAAAGGAAATAAATGATGCTATTTTAGCCACTATAAAAAAAAAAAAATCACCCCATCCAAGCCGGCTCAATCCTTGTTTCTGTGCAAACATTTTTAAAAAATCTCGAAAAGAGTTGAATACATATAGTTGTCAATAAAAATAGCTCATGATTGTTTCGTAACGCTATTTGCAAATTTGTGCAAACAAGGGTTTGTTGTAATGATGTTAAATTAGGCATGAATATTCTTAAATAAAAATTTGAATTTTCCTTGAATTTGTATTTATTAAACCCCAGTTTAATGGTAAATCTTCATGAAATATGTTTTGGGAGTTAAATGATCAAAGTAGAAAACTTGGTTATAAGCAATTCTATTAGCAACTTTTCCTTTTCAACGGAACTAAGTTTTTTGTTTTTTATTTTTTAACCTTATTCCAAAATACTCTTCAATCTTTAACTCCTAAAAAATTCAAAATCCATCCATCGATCATCGCATTGATCTCACTGATCTCACGAGTTCTTTTTATCAATTTTGTCAAAAAAATTCCTATTTTCCTAGATATAAAAAATATATTTGATTTTAAAAGTTAAATCTAAAAAAATGAGAGTTTTTTTTTTTATAAAAATAGTTAAGAATCGAAAAGATGAGTTGGATAAGAATTTTTGGATTATTTTTTGAAGTTTTTTATGGAAAATGGCGACCAAAAGTCGATGCAGTGATTAATTGTCAAATTTTGGGTTTCAAAAATGAAATTGAAGAGTTAAAAGTAAAAAGTATTTTTATTAAAACATCAAAAAATAAATTGTGTAAAAAGAAAAAAGATTGGGAATAAACATTCTCTTCAATTATACATTGGTGGTAACAAATATAGTCGCATGACATTGTGGGAATCCAAGAGATGATGAAAATGAGCCTATCGTATAAATGTTCTTAGTGACCTTTCTTAATTTCTTCGTATAAATGTTTCAAAAAAAAAAAAAAAAGCTACTAACAGTTTCTTCTTTGTAGCTTCTTTTTCGGTTGAAATGCAAATGACTCTATTCTAAATTAGGATTAATAATCCCTCTGTATATGCTATCTATAGTTTGACATCAACTCTTCACCTATTTAAAATTCTTCATTTTATTATATCAGCCTTTCCTAAGCTTATCGGTTGCTTGTAGCTTGCCCATTTTACCTCTTGTTTCACCTAATTAAAATTTCTTTGATAATTCTGTTACGTAAAATATGCATTTCATAGAGATTTTTTCTTAAAAATTTCATTTAAAGTAAATGCCCTAAAAAAACATGAATTATGTACTTAAAATTTAAGATTCATTATTTTAGTGGGAATAAGGTAAGATCAAAAATATATACTAGTACAAGCGAAGAGCTGATTTTTTGCCTACTAAAAACAAGTAAAAATTCTAATTCTCTCATTCCGAGGATGGGATGTTTGGGGGGTACACTGAAAAGAAAAGGAAAAGAATTTTGTTTAACTCAGTGCCCTCAGAAAACAAAGTGCCAGAATCTTAAATTATTACACTCCAGTACATGAACGAATAAGTAATAGGGGCCATATGATTAGCCTTTGGAAAATATCCTTATATTTATTGGTGTATTATATATATATATATATATATATATATATATATATATATATATATATATATATATATATATAAATCGCTAATTCTAGTAGATGGAAGAAAGAATATATGACAACGAGAAAAGACCAAAGCAAGTAGTATACTTCTTTTTGTTCATTTTTATATGCTTATTTCTACTTGTATAATTTTGCATTATATGTATTGACATGGTTACACATAGTGAACTAATAAACAGTATTTTCTTGTACATCAAGAAAATTTTAAGAAAATAAGAATTCAAAATTAGATCTTAATTCTTTCGAAAGGGAATAATAATAGTTAGGATTAATATTTTATACATCATTAGTATAGTTTTTTAACTCCATGAGTAGGGTTAGGGTGATAACATATGTTTTATTTTATTTATTTTTAATATATTTAAAGGGCATGTGTCATTATCCTAACTTCGCTTATAGAGTTAAAAAACTCCACTGACGATATATAGGATAATTATCTTAGTAGTTATAGATAAAGTTCAAACTATTTTACTATTTGATAAAAACAAATTAAATTGCAAAATGAGATATTATCAAATATACAATTAGTGAAATTTTAAAATTCAATGATTGTTTTTGTAAGGCCCGTACTTTTATATGTATTCCTTATGATTCTGTGATGTACACACTTGTTACATGTTATATGAATCATAAGAAATGTAAGACCCGTGAATTCTATGTACCATTTATGATTCCATGCTGTACACACAAGTTATATAATACGTGAACCATAAGAAATAGACATTTTTATGCTCTAAGTGTGAATAGAATGCAAAATTATTAGTGAAGCATTTAAATGCAATCTTTTCTTTGAAATTATGGAAAAATTAGTAGCTGGAATCCTACAGATGAATGTTAGATCGATCTTCTTTCACGACAGGATCGATCTTGTAATTTCAGAATAAAATCACAAAAGTTCTATAGGCAAGCAGATTGATCTCGATGTGATTCTGCATAGAACAGATCGATCTCTTCCCAAAAACAGATCGATTGCGATTTGATTCTGCCTAGAAAGGATCGATCCCTTCCCAAAAACAGATTGATCTCGAATGGTTTCTAGCTAGAAAGGATCGATCCCTTCCCAAGAGCAGATCGATCCCACAGCTTACTTACTGAATACTTCTATAGTTCAACCAAAGGAAGATCGATCTCTCACAATTGGAGATTGATCTCATAATACCCATTTCTATTTGAAAGCCCGACAGACGAGTCTTCTTCCCCAAATAGCAAATACCCCTCCATTACAGCAAAGTGAATAAGTTTTCTCACTCTAAAATATCATCACCTTCCAAACAGATTTGAGAAATGTTGCTTTTAGAAAAGTTGTTCCTAGTGATAAGGAGAACAACATAGTAAAAAACTAGTAGTTAAATTTCTAGATTGAAGGAGCAATGTGTTCCCCAATTTCGGCCAAAAGAGAAAAGTTAAGCTAGGTGAGTTTTCAATACACCAACTTCAATTATGTTAATCTAGACATTTTTATGAGTTGATTAATGTATGTATGGTTGGCTAAAATATCTTTGAACATGCTTAATCATCCACGATCGAATATGGGTTTAGTGTGAGAAAGTGAGCTATGGTTGATTTAATGATGAATTGATTATAATATGGTGTTGGTGATGTTATATGCATGATTTTGAGATGGTTTTGTGAAACCAATATATTGGAATAGATGATGATTTAAAGTAGGCATAAGAGGTGTATGATGAAATGCCTTAGTGAAGGAAAGTGATGAACTTAAGGCAAGCACACCAAGTGTTTGTCGAAATGCCATGGGAGATAGGCAACATGGTGTCGGCCATGGCTAGGTGTGGCGCACCATGCGTGACTGAATGGTCAAGTGGGCCAAGCGTTGAGTATTCGGCTCAATAAGGCATTGTGGGCCTAAGGTCAACCCAAATATGAATCAGTAGGCTTGATGGGCCTAATAGATTCTCGAGAAATGAATAGTATAATCGAAATGGACTTAAGAGAAAGTAAGGCCTAATAAGATGTAACGAGGCCCAATAGGTGTAAACGGGCCCAATACATTGGTTTGAATTTAATTCAAGTAAGAATTAAGTATATTAAATTATACTGATGTGATTAGTAAATATTTGCAGCTCCCGAGGATACGTCCAGAGCTAAATAGACTGCTGATCCGGAGAGATTAAGAATTTGAGTTTGCAGTCGACCTATTTCGAGGTAAGGAAATTTTGTGAGTGCCTAGAGGTAACTATACGTATTTTTGAAGGTATTTATAGGTCATGAAATTCTCTAAGGTATCAGAAATAAAATAATAATTTTACAAAAATCGAGGTATCAGTGTAAAAAGACGATTTTACCCCTAAGAGTAAATTTTATTAAAGGGTAGTAAGGCTAGTAAACTGCATGATTATCATGATTTTGGTATTTTAATGTGATGTGATGCCTTGATTTGGGAAAAAGAAGGATAGGTTGGCTAATTGTTTCACGATTTGCATGAATAGCACGTGCCCGTGCTGGTTTTGAATTTTGAAAATGGGTTTTACCTATTAGATTTATATGAGTATAAATCGTGCTAGAGTCTTGCTCGAACTGGATTTTGATATTTTAACATGCATGAAATGTGCTGGAGCGTAGCTTGCACCATATTTTGAGTTGAGATGCATGTAAGCCGTATTGGAGTTTTTGCTCGTACGTGGGTTTCATTTATTTCTTATGCATATAACCATACTAGAACTTTTCTCGTACATGATTTTACCATTATTTATTTTGCATAAAGTCGTATTGGAGCGTTGCTTGTATGAGGATTTTTACTGATTGTGCATGAAATCGTGCTAGATCCTTACTCGAACTGGACTTTTCACACCGTGATATGTAATGAGTTGTGCTGGATGCCTCGTGTAGACTGTGTGTCACACGGATGAGATGCTCGCATGAGCCGTGCTGGATGCCTCATGTAGACTATTAGTCACACGGATGAGATGCTTGCACATGCACTTGAGAGTGAGTCGGTTATACATGGTATGAGGTAGAAAAGACCTACGGCAGGCAACCTCAACCGTGATATGGGTCCATGGAGTATGTTGTACCGTGTATATCACATGGAGTACGTTGTACCGTGTGGTGATGTTGTTGATTTATATTCTGACGGGTAGGATTTGACCCACCTCCTGTTACAGCGTGATGCCTCACACACCGGGATCCGTGTGGTTTGGGATGATAGAGACATAGTTTGCCAGTAGAGTCCTCGATTGTATATAGTGACCACCTGTCTCACATGATATCACATGATTTTATATGCACTAAACATGAATTGTGTTATCTAGGGTAGACCCGAGGGAGGGGTCAAACCTTGTGGGATGTTTTTAAAGGATGATGTATTGTTTTATGATAAGTTGACATGCTGAGCATGAGATGTTTTACATGATGACTTTCCATGGTTTTATGCCTGCTTTCATGTTTTACAATACATGATATATCTATACACATGCGGCATAGTTTTATCTATTTCCTCATGCTCTAAATGTAAGCGATTTTATATCATGACATTATAAGCAAGTAGATAGTGTAGTTATTTACCTGCTTGCATTATTGCCTTATTGACCTAGTGAGCTCATCCCTTTCATTTTCCCCTCTACAGAGCGCACACAGTAGTTAGTGAGTGGCTGAGGACTTGCATCCTGATATCTGCTACTTCCCATCATCGAGAAGTATACACACTGGTATCATTTTGTATCTAAAGATGTAATAGCATAGTAATAATTTTGGAATGTAATATGGGGGATGTAAATATTAGTAAATACGTACAAGAATAGAACCTCAATTATAAAGTATATGTGTTTGCTATTGAATAAATTAAAAGATAGATGACAAGGTAGATGATAAAGGGTGACTAATACTGACTCATACCCTAACTGTTTGGTGGTGAGAATGTTCACGACCGGGAAAGGAAAGGAAAAAGCGAAAAATCTGTAGCTCTTTTAGGTAAAAATGGGTCTTGACGGAGGTGGTATCAGAGCTGAGTTGACTTGATTTGAGTCGGTATTAGCAAGTAGGAAAGTTACATCCCCATATTACTGTGCTTTGTTTAGATATAACTATGTATACCGAGATGAAATTAGACTAATGAATGGTTATGGATGCTAGAATTTAGGCATTATGCCTGTTACTCGCCGTGGTATAGGGGCGAGTTCACGTACTAGAGGCCGTAGGGGTAGGCCTGAGAGTCGTGCAGAGCCACAGACTGGTCAGATCCCGTAGGAGCCTATTGAGAGGCTAGAGGATACTGAGGCACGCTTCGCTAGGATTGAGCAAAGTATAGAGAGCCTTGTTGAGATAGTTACACAGGCTACATTAGGGATTGGCGATAGACGAGGTCCAACCGGACAGCTTACTGATGCTGGACAGGTAGTTGCTTCAGATTCGCCTACACTCCTACCAGTTTAGGATACAACATCTCCTGTTACTCCAGAGCAAGGTAATAGAGGATGAGGATATGGCAGTGATTTGGATAGATTACGGTAGTTTTAGAACTTTAGACTACTGGTATTTAGCGAGGTAAAAAACTCAATAGCTGTTGAGGACTGGGTGAATGAAATAGCGAAGTTGTTTGAGTTCTTTCGATGTAAGTCGATCGAGAAAGTGACTTTTGATGCGTTTATGTTGGAGGGCGAGGTGGAGCATGGATAGAAGTCCTCTCGACATATCTTAAGAGTTAAACATCCAAGCTGACATGAGAGATAATTCTGGATGCATTCCAGAGACAGTATATTTCGGACACCATTTAGAGGAAGTTA
Source organism: Firmiana major (assembly GCA_033439115.1). NCBI lineage: Eukaryota > Viridiplantae > Streptophyta > Magnoliopsida > Malvales > Malvaceae > Firmiana > Firmiana major. The sequence continues at coordinate 12,083,615 of CM065905.1, forward strand.
TAGATAAAGTTCTTTACTCTGACCCAGAGGAACATATCAATCGACGAGTATGAATCTCGGTTTACATCCCTGGGCAGGTATGACCTGACACTATGAACAGTAAGAATCGAAAGGTCTGAAAGTCATGGAAGGGTTCAGACCGTCTATTAGAGTCCGATTGGCCCCATTAGATATCACTACATACGATGAGGCAGTGCACAGACCACAGTGGTACGACTAAGATTATGAGTTACACGCCTCTAAGTTCGGGAAAGGTAATAAGGGTCGAAATAGAGACAAAAAGAGAATAGTGGATGACAAAGGTGTCAGAGCAGGAAGGAGGCCATTTGGTAATAAATTTAGAGCTGATGAGTCACAGGGTAAGATGATTAGTAAGCCCCCAGTGTATCCAGTTTCAGCGCCTACGAGGGGTATTGTGATTGGAGACCCCGGCCTACTGCGAGCAGTATAAGATGTGTGGTAGATACCATGGAAATAGGGCTCGCATCTTATTGACTACAACATGCTTTAAGAATGGTAAGACAGGCCATCTGTCACGCCCTCCTCCCACACGCGACTTTACCAAAAACCACAACAAATTTTTCACTTTTTTCTTACCTTTATCTCCTCAACAGTTGGGCTGTGAATAGGCATCAGTCTTCTCATCCATACATACCTTACCATTCTTTTTCGTATCATACATACATGACATTCATATCATAAGTAAATTCATATACTTAAATATAATTACATCATTACAATTACATCCCCAATATTTAAAACCATGTACATCACTGTGTTTATGCATTGTTTAAATACAAAAGAATACGCATGTGTATACCTTTCGCTAGATGGGGAGTGGTAGCGGATCAAAGGAATGCAATACCCTGGCCGACTCGATATACTGACGAGAATCTGTAGAGATGGGGGAAAATGAATGGGATGAGCTATCAACGCCCTCAGTAAGGAAATCAGGCAAGCAAGTAGACATCCATACTATCTACTTGAAAAAACTGCTTTGCCTTCCTTCTCTCAATTCAAAAGCATGTTTAAAATATATAAAATATAGTACAGATTTAAAATCCCATGTACTAAACACATGCTGGTTTGTCAATCAGAGGCATTCATGCAAAACCGTGCATATTTAATCATTTAAGAATGCCTCTATATAAAATATGCCATTTACATTCAAAACACAGTAAATATGGCATTTCTCATCACAACACAAACAAATCAATCGGGTTCCGACCCATCCCTCAGGTCTACCCGTGTCATAAAACACGTGATATATCATGCGAGACTCAGTGGCTAAATGCAATCTCTCTAGACTATGTAAGAGAGCCTCCTCGCCAAACAGAGCCTCCCCGCCCACTCTGGCTTAAGGATCTTACCGTAAGAGAGCATCTTCGGACTATGGCCATATCCTAACATGTGGTGAAATCTCAGGCAACACAGTACTCAGTGTGCGGGTTATCACTATTGTAACGGGAGGGGGGTCAGTCCATCACAACTGCCAGCTATCAACAACTCTCCTCTACAACTCCACAACACAAAACACGGTACAGTGTACTCCATGCCACACGCATGGTACAACGTACACCCGTGGACCCATACATCATGGTCGAGGTGCCTGTCATAGGTCTTAGACGCTCATACCATGGAAATACATCATAGTGGGGTGCCTGCCATAGGTCTTAGCCCTCATACTATGGAATAAATGCCACGTCTCTAAATCCACGTGAGAACATCTCAACAGTGTGACACAGTCTACACGGAGGAAATCGTCACGGTTTTCTAATATGTCTATATATCACGTAAAACTACAGTGCGAGTCTTGAGTGTGACTCACAGTCAACGCTCCGCCTCAAAACACTGTATATGCATTTCAAAATATCAACACTAGTGCGAGTAAACCTCCAGCACTACCATTCAAAACATCATTTCCATGCTTTTTACCACTTTTTCCCAAATTTCACTTTTTGTCTAACTAGGTGCAAAATCGTAATTTACCCATATCGGGTCCCTATAATATTATCGATTTTCTCTGACCATCAAATAATTTCAGTGAATGTAAAATCTAACGAAAATATGCACAGATATCTCTAACTACTTGCAAGAGTCCCCTACCTCGGATCACGTAGTGTGACCTCTCTTCCTCTGTGCTGCTCTAATCTGGCAGTCCGGTCAACTCTCAATATGACTCTGGAGCTGCATTTAACCATTCATTGGATTAATTCACGTTTCCTACTGTATTACACATTTAATACAGTTCATTTCACTTAAATGGGCCCGTTTACTCTTAATGGGCCTTAAACACTTTAATTGGGCCTTAATCCGTATTAAGCCCGTTCATCAGGGTCTATTGACTCATTGGGCCTATCAATACCCATTGGGCTTTATTCCAAACTCTTTGGATAGCCTGTATATCATTTACGACATTTTATTCAATTTTTCGAATATAATTCACTAAATCTGAAATTTAATCCGAAATGCGTAAATTAAATCTTAAATACGCATAAATCACATAATTTGTCGTAAATGAGCTTTACTTACCCGAGATTGTACGATGGTGCGTGAATCGAAGTTCGATCGAGCTTCCGTTCGGAATTAATCGTCGAACTGCACAATTTCGTATATTTAACTCCGAGTCAATTTCTGATTAAATATAATTTAAATAAATTTATCAGAAATTAAATTGGTCACTTTTGACCTCGTATCGACTTACCTGAAGTCCAGTGAAATCCCAAAAAGTTTCCTTTCCTTTTTCTTTCTTTTTTCTTCTTTTTCCCCTTTTCTCCTTGGCTAAACCGGTCCGGTCCGGTTCAATTTAGAAGGTTCTGCCCTGAACCGCCGACCGGTTCAGGGATGATTTGGCCGTGCCGACGTCGTCTGGCCGGTTCTTCGAAAGCTGCTGCCGCTGTTCGATGCGCTACAGCCTGGGGATCGTTCGGCTGGGCTCGATCGGACCTTAGCACCGCCGGTGGCCGTCAGATTTCACTTTTTCTCCGCGGTAGTTTTTCCCTCGATTCGCCGGCGTCTGGCGTCGGTGGAGTGTGACCGGTGCCGATGGGTGCGCACAGACCACCTCTTCCTTTTTCGACCGTTCGCTGACCGCGGGGTCGCCGGATTGGTGGCCATCCGGCTAGTTCTCCCTTTCGTCGGTTTGGGCTCGCAGTCTCTCTCTCTCCTCGACAAAGTTCAATCCGTTTTCTGTTTTTTTTATAATATATTTTTTATATTATTTTAATCCTTAAAATAATTTTAAAAATCCTAAAATATCCCAAAAATATCCCAAAAATTCATATTAAATTCATTTAGTTCGTAAATGAATTTATCAGTCCGATTTTGCCTTTCCGGTATATTTTTTTTCACTATTTTCAAGTTCGTTTTTCGAGACAAAAATTCTAAAAATATTAAATAAATTCATATCTCGATCAATTGGACTCAAGATTTAATATTTACCCCGTTATTGATCAAGATTTCCCGATTTCATATTTTTAAATGAAATTTTCTCATCGAATTTATGTCGAATTTCGATCAGTTGACCGTTTTACCCCTGCACTCGGGAATCACTTTAACCCTTATTTTGATGTTATGTAGCTTATATGCATTTTTAATTTCTTAAATAGTCAATTGCATGATAGTAAATACTCTTCTTATGATTCGACTATGACAATAAAATGTTCGTACACATAGGAATCATAAGGTACAAGCTACATACGTAAATCGAAAACTCGGGTCTGACAATCCTCCCCAACTAAAAGAATTTGGTCCTCCAAATTAGAACCAAATCAATCATCAAACAACTGGGGGTGCTTCTCTCGCATCAAGCTCTCTAACTCCCAAGTAGCTTCATCGAAAGTGTGATGCTGCCATAAAACCTTCACTAACCTGATAGTCTCCGATCTCAAAACCTTCTCCTTCCTATCCAGTATTCGAATCGGCCTCTCAACATATGACATGTCCTCACTGAGCTCCAAAGGCTCATAACTAATCACATGTGTCGGATCCGGGTGATACTTCCGAAGCATCGAGATGTGGAAGACGTTGTGCATGCCTGACAAATCTGGTGGCAATGCCAACCTATAGGCCTTATCTCCCACTCGATCGAGTATCTCAAAAGGTCTAATGTAGCGAGGACTCAACTTACCCCTCTTCCCAAACCTCGCTATACCCATGGAAGGAGAAACCTTCAGAAACACAGACTCACCTACTGCGAACTCAAGTGGCCTACGTCTCTTATCAGCATAACTCTTCTGTCGACTCTGAGCTGTCCTCAATCTCTCAACTATCAACCGGACATCCTCAGAAGCCTGTGTAACCAAATCAGGAGCAAAAATCTTTCAGTCACCCACTTCTTCCCATCCAATAGGGGAACGACATCTATGACCATACAAGGCCTCATACGGTGCCATCCCGGTACTCGAACGATAACTGTTGTTGTAGGCGAACTCGGCTAGTGGCAAATGATCATCCCAAGAGCCTCTAAAGTCTAGCACACATGCTCTCAACATGTCCTTTAGAGTCTGTATCGTCCTCTCTGACTGACCATCTGTCTGAGGATGGAAAGTTGTGCTCAAACTCAACTGGGTTCCCATAGCTTCCTAAAAATGTTCCCAAAAGTGGGAAGTGAAGCGAGAATCCCTATCCGAGACAATGCTCACTGGAACACCATGCAACCTCACTACCTCACGTACATACAACCCTGCCAATGTACTCAGAGTATCGGTAGCTCTCATAGCTAGGAAGTGGGCTGACTTCGTCAGTCTATCTACGATCACCCATATAGCATCGTGATTCCTCCGGGTCCTCGATAAACCCATCACAAAATCTATGGTGATATGCTCCCATTTCTATGTCGGTATAGGTAGAGGTTGCAATAATCCTGCAGGTTTCTTATGCTCTACCTTCACCTGCTGACATACAAGACATATAGCCACAAAATCTGCGACATCTCTCTTCATACCTGACCACCAGTACACCTTTCGGAGGTTCTGATACATCTTGCCACTCCTCGGATACAACGTGTGCCTCGATGAATAAGCTTCCGACAATATCAATCTCTTGAGCTCTGGGTCCTCGAGAACACACAATCTACCTCTGAACCTCAGTAGTCCATCGGACTCAACTCAAAATCTATCACTGTGCCCCTCTGCATCTGATTAATCACATCGAAGCACTGCAGATCTGTCTGCTGAGCCTGTCTGATCCTGTCCAATAGATCTGGCTCTAAGCGTAGACTCGCAATCATACAATCCGCATCTCTGTCCGAAGGCACAACTCCCAAACTGAGGCTAGCAAACTGCTCTAGCAGCTTGTGCTCCCTGACCATCATATACGATACCATCCCAAGGCTCTTCCTACTCAAAGCATCTGCTACAACATTAGCCTTACCTGGATGATAAAGTATCTCACAATCATAATCCTTTAGAAGCTTTAGCCATCTTTTTTGTCTCATGTTCAGCTCCGTCTGTGAGAATAGGTACTTGAGGCTCTTGTGGTCGGTAAAAATCTGAAACTTCTCATCATACAAGTAGTGGCGCCATACCTTCAACGCAAACACTACTGCTGCCAACTCTAAATCGTGGGTCAGATAGTTCTTCTCATGATCCTTCAACTGTTTGGATCCATAAGCAACTACCCTCCCATCCTGCATCAACACACAGCCCAGTCCATGATGCGAAGCATTGGTATATACTGAAAATCTTCCTAAGCTGGTAGGAAAAGTGAGAATCGGAACGGTGGTCAATCGACTCTTCAGCTCCTGAAAACTCCTCTCACAATCCTCGTCCCACACGAATGCAACATTCTTTCGAGTGAGACGTGTCAACGGAGCAGCCAACTTCAAAAATCCCTCAACGAATCTCTGATAGTACCCTACTAAACCTAGAAAGCTCCTGATCTCAGTAACTGTCCTCGGCTGTTCCCACTGAACTACAGCCTCAATCTTGGATGGGTCTACTGACACACCATCTCTCGACACTACATGTCCCAAAAACGAGATCTCTGTCAACCAAAAATCACACTTGCTGAGTTTAGCATACAACTGCAGCCCTCGTAGAGTCTGCAATACGATCCCGAGGTGTTCCTCATGCTCCTCCTTGGATCTCGAATACACCAATATGTCATCGATGAATACGATAACAAACTGATCCAAATATGGCTTGAACACATCGTTCATCAAAGCTATGAAAGCTGCGGGAGCATTCGTCAGTCCGAATGGCATAACTAAGAACTCATAGTGGCCATATCGGGTCCTAAATGCCGTCTTGGGTACATCTCCACTCCGGACTCTCAACTGATGATACCCAGACCTCAGATCAATCTTAGAAAAGACTTGCGCTCCCCAAAGCTGATCCAGTAAGTCGTCAATGCGTGGAAGGGGATACATATTCTTAATGGTAGCCTTATTCAACAATCTGTAGTCTATACACAATCGGAGGCTTCCATCCTTCTTCCTCACAAATAAAACCGGTGCTCCCTATGGTGAAACACTCGGTCGAATGAAACCCCTATCCAACAGCTCCTGCAACTGTCTCTTGAGCTCTTCCAACTCAACTAAGGCCATGCGATACGGTGGTCTCGAAATAGGCTCAGTACCAAGCACCAAATCTATACAGAACTCCATCTCTCTGTCTGGTGGTAACCCTGGCAACTCATCCGGGAAAACATCTGGGTACTCACTGACCACATGAATATCTACCAACTTCGGATGTACCTTATCTGTATCCATTACATACGCAATGAAACCTTCAAGATATTTATCTCTCAGCCAGCAAAATATTTTTATTTATTAACAACTTATTTATTTCTTTCATTTCTTCCCATCAAACTTTACAATAACTTTCATAGGGTTAGGAAACATAACTGTCTTAGCATAACAATCTAAAACAGCATGGTTTGCAGATAACCAATCCATACCTAATATTACATCAAAGTCACTCATACTTAGCAATATTAGATTGGCTGTCATACCCCTTTTCCCTACTCTTAACTTACAATCGTTATACACATGCTCAACTTGCTGACTGGAATCCATAGGCGTACTAATCAACATCATCATCTTTAAAGGAGTACGCTTTACATGTTTTTCTAACTTACATGCAAATGATGGCGATACAAATGAATGCGTGGCACCAGGATCAATTAAAACATATGCTTCTAAATAATAAATCATGATGTTACCTCTAATCACATCCGTAGAAGCATCAGCTGCGTCCTGGTCTAAGGCATGTACTCGCCCTCGACCCATCACCTGATTCCCCTTCTCCTCTGTCGTCGCTCTACCTCTCTGAGCAGACGTACCAGCTAGAGCTCTATCATGCTCCTTGCCCTTCTATGGGGCAGTCACATATGTCTCTGGGCACTCTCTAGCAATATGCCCATGTTTTCTATATCAGAAACACACAACAGGGCTCAATGGACAAGGTCTACCGCCATGATGTCTACCACATCGGCTGCACTGATTAGTAGTAGGCCTCGATCCTCCAATCACAATACCCTTTACCGGAGCTCTGACCGGGTATGTAGGAGGTCTAACTGGTCGCTCTCGCACCTCCTTTATCGTGGTTCCTTACCGAAGAGTCTCCTCCCTCCTCGATAACTAAACCCTCTATCTCTAGCCGGCCTCTTCCTCTCTATCTCGGCTCCGACTGAACTTCCCAAACTCAGAGGCATTTCTCTCATAATCCTGCTCATAAAGCTGCGCCCTGCGCACTGCCTCATCATATGTACCAATGTCTAGTGGTACCAATCTAGACCGCAACACCGGTCTCAATCCATCAATAAATCTGCGGACCTTTCTGGTCTCGCTGTACATGGTATCGGGATCATATCTCCCCAGGGTAAAAAATCTAGTCTCGTACTCATCTATTGGGAGACTCCCCTGGCTCAAACCCAAAAACTCAGCCTGCAGTCTATGCTGCGCTGTATCAGGAATAAACTACCTCCTGAAGGCTTCAAGAAACATCTCCCAACTAATCTCAGCAAGTCGGGCTCTCAATATCGGCCTGGTGGACTTCCACCAATGCTCTGCCGTTCCCTTAAGTAGGAACGCAGCAAATGCGACTCTCTTTGAAGTCGTACAATCAAAGAAGTCGTACAACTTCTCCATCTCGCTAATCCACTCCTCTGCACTAGCTGGGTCCTTGACCCCTCGAAAAGTTGGAGGTCCAAGCTTCTGGAACTGTCGTAATCGATCCAAATCACACCCATATCCTTTACCACCCTTAACTGGTGGTGGTATAGGAGTATCAGTAGTCTGTGGCCTCTATACACGCTGCGCAGGTGTATCAAGTGCAACTGCCTCTCCAGTCGCAGTCTCTGCATCCTGCCTCTGTCTACCTGGCAAAGTCTGTGCCAACAGTCCTACTATCACCTCCAGGTAACTCTCTATCCTTGTGAAGCGTGCCTCGATACTCTCTGGTACCTCAATGGAACTCTATGTCACCAAGACAAATGAGGACTCATCTCGGCTCCCAGGCCTATCTATAGGGCCTCTAGCCCTATCTCTTGCCCCTCTACTACGGCTGATATTAGCCATAATGGCTCGATTCCTACATTCACAAACATTAATTTGCCCGATTCCCATCTTGTATACACAATTGTAACTGAACAAAACACAGTGATATGGGGATGTACACTTTCCTAATTACTAATACCAAGACACATCAGACCAACTATGCTCTGATACCACTCTGTCACGCCCTCCTCCCACACGCAACTTTACCAAAAACCACAACAAATTTTTCACTTTTTTCTTACCTTTATCTCCTCAATAGTTGGGCTGTGAATAGGCATCGGTCTTCTCATCCATACATACCTTACCATTATTTTTCGTATCATACATACATGACATTCATATCATAAGTAAATTCATATACTTAAATATAATTACATCATTACATTTACATCCCCAACATTTAAAACCATGTACATCACTGTGTTTATGCATTGTTCAGATACAAAAGAATACGCATGTGTATACCTTTCGCCAGATAGGGAGTGGCAGCGGATCAAAGGGATGCAATACCCTGGTCGACTCGATCTACTGACGAGAATCTGTAGAGATGGGGGAAAATGAATGGGATGAGCTATCAACGCACTTAGTAAGGAAATCAGGCAAGAAGTAGACATCCATACTATCTACTTGAAAATAGTGCTTTGCCTTTCCTTCTCTCAATTCAAAAGCATGTTTAAAATATATAAAATATAGTTCAGATTTAAAATCCCATGTACTAAACACATGCTGGTTTGTCAATCAGAGGCATTCATGCAAAACAGTGCATATTTAATCATTTAAGAATGCCTTTATATAAAATATGCCATTTACATTCAAAACACAGTAAATATGGCATTTCTCATCACAACACAAACAAATCAATCGGGTTCCGACCCATCCCTCAGGTCTACCCGTGTCATAAAACACGTGATATATCATGCGAGACTCAGTGGCTAAATGCAATCTCTCCAGACTATGTAAGAGAGCCTCCCCGCCAAATAGAGCCTCTCCGCCCACTCGGCTTAAGGATGTTGGGCTTAAGGATCTTACCGTAAGAGAGCATCTCCGGACTATGGCCATATCCTAACATGTGGTGAAATCCCAGGCAACACAGTACTCGGTGTGCGGGTTATCACTGCTGTAATGGGAGGGGGGTCAGTCCATCACAACTGCCAGCTATCAACAACTCTCCTCCACAACTCCACAACACAAAACACGGTACAATGTACTCCATGCCACACGCACGGTTCAACGTAGACACGTCGACCCATACATCATGGTCGGGGTGCCTACCATAGGTCTTAGCCGCTCATACCATGGAAATACATCATAGTGGGGTGCCTACCATAGGTCTTAGCCCTCATACTATGGAATAAATGCCACGTCTCTAAATTCACGTGAGAACATCTCAACAGTGTGACACTCAATTTTCTTTTTTCTTCTTTTTCCCCTTTTCTCCTTGGCTGAACTGGTCCAGTCCGGTTCAGTTTAGAAGGTTCTACCCTGAACCGTCGACCGGTTCAGGGATGATTTGGCCGTGTCGACGTCGTCCGGCCGGTTCTCCAGAAGCTGCTGTCGTTGTTCGATGCGCCACAGCCTGGGGATCGTTTGGCTGGGCTTGATCGACCCTAGCACTGCCGGTGGTCGTCGGATTTCACTTTTTCTCCGCGGGAGTTTTTCCCTCGATTTGTCGGCGTCCGGCGTCGGTGGAGGGCGTGACCGGTGCCGATGGGTGCGCACGGACCATCGCTTCCTTTTTCGATCGTTCGCTGGCCGCGGGGTCGCCGGATTGGTGGCCGTCCGACGAGTTCTCCCTTTCGTCGGTTTGGGCTCGCAGTCTCTCTTTCTCCCCGACAAAGTTCAATCCGTTTTCTATTTTTTTTTATAATATATTTTTTTATATTATTTTAATCCTTAAAATAATATTAAAAATCCAAAAATATCCCAAAAATTCATATTAAATTTATTTAGTCCGTAAATGAATTTATCAGTCCGATTTTACCTTTTCGATATATTTTTTCACTATTTTTAAGCTCATTTTTCGAGACAAAAATTCTAAAAATATTAAATAAATTTATATCTCGATCAATTGGACTCGAAATTCAATATTTACCCTGTTATTGATCAAGATTTCTCGATTTCATACTTTTAAATGAAATTTCCTTATCGAATTTATACCGAATTTTGATCAATTGATCGTTTTACCCCTGCACTTGCTCGGGAATCACTTTAACCCTTATTTTGCTTTATGTAGCTTACATGCATTTTTAATTTCTTAAATAGTCAATTGCATGATAGTAAATACTCTTCTTATGATTCAACTATGAAAATAAAATGTTCGTACACATAGGAATCATAAGGTACAAGCTACATACATAAATCGAAAACTCGGGTCTGACATAATTTATTTAAAGATTGCCAAGAGCTGGGTGAGATTGCCCCATAGAAAGACAAAGAGCTTGAGAAAGCCCTTGCTGATACTTCTGCACCGAAAAGGAAGGCCATAACGAAGAGAATGGGGAAATAGGCTGTTGGTCGAGGGCGAATGTATGCCTTGGGCCAGGACACTATTGATACTTCATCTGATGTGGTGGAAGGTACTATCTTAATTGTTAATATTGAACCAATTGTTTTAATTGATCCTGGTGCCATGCATTTATCATATCGCCTTCATTTGCATATAAATTAGTGAAATATGTGAAGCCTATACCCTTAGGCAAAATACTGATAGTTAGCACCCCAATGAAGGATAGTCAGCTAACTGAATATGTATGTAGAGATTGAAGTTGAAAGTGAGGGAAAAGGATACATCAGCCAATCTTATTCAATTGAATATGAATGATTTAGATGTAATATAGGGAATGGATTGGTCGGCTGCAGACTATGCTGTTTAGATTGCTATTCTAAGATAGTGATGTTTCCATCCTGAAAAGTGTATTGTATGTTTTGACAAGTGATGAAAGAATGTAATGTTTGTAACTAAAGGAGTGAATGATTGCACTAACGGAATGAATAGCGATGTGAAGGTTTCATCACTTATGTGGTTGATATGGGTAAGGCACATCCGGAGTTGGCAGATATCCCAGTAGTCAGGGAGTTTCCTGATATCTTCCCGGATGGCTTACCAGGGTTACTACTAGATAAAAAGATGAAATTTTGTATTGATTTGGTACCTGGTACTGAGTCGGTATCCAAACCATTATATAAAATGGAACTAGTGGAACTAGAAGGACTAAAGAAGCAATTACAGGAGTTATTGGCTAAGGAGTTCGTCAGATCGAGTGTTTCATCTTGGGAAGCATTAGTCCTTTTTGTGAAAAAGAAAGATGAAAGCATTCGACTGTGTATTGATTATTAGTTGTCGAATGAGGCTACCATCAAGAGTAAGTGTTTCCTTCCATTATTAATAATCTATTGGATCAGTTTCAAAGAGCGAAGATATTTTTTCGAGATCGATTTGAAGTCTGGGTATCATTCATTGGGGATTCGAAATGTAGATGTGCTCAAGACAACTTTCTGTAATCGTTAGGACATTAATGAACGAAGTATTTAAACTTTACCTGGACTAATTTGTTATCATCTTTATCGATGATATGTTAGTACATTCGAAGTCCAGGGAAGATCATGATTAGCAATTGAAAACTGTTTTACAGATGATTTGTTAAAGATTTCTCGAAATGGGCTGCTTCATTGACACGTCACACTCAGAAGAAGGTTGTATTTGTGTGGGATGATAAATGTGAAAGTAGCTTCTGTGAGTTTTAGTGAATTGAAGTATAAATTGACCACCGCACCTATTCTCACCATACCCAACAACTCAAGAGGTTTCTCAGTATATATGGATGCCTCAAAATAAGGATTAGGCTGTATACTGATGTAAAATGGGAAGATAGTCGCTTATGGATCCCGACAGTTTAAGGACCATGAGAGAAACTACCGACCCAAGATTTAGAATTTGTAGTCATAGTGTTTGCACTAAAGGTATGGCGCCCCTACCTATACGGTGAGAAATTTCAGGTATGCACTGATCATAAAAGCCCTAGTATCTATTTTCATAAAAAGAGTTGAATATGAGATAACAAAGAGGGTTAGAGCTTCTGAAAGACTATGATTGTGAGGTATTTTACTTTTTAGGTAAGGCTAATGTAGTGGCTGATACCTTGAACAGAAAGAGTCTCGGGATGGTTCACATATGATGGTCAGGGAGCGTGAGTTTTTAGAGCAGTTTGTGAACCTTAGTAGAGATGTGATCCCTTTTGATACCGACAATGATTATGTGACAGCTACCTTGAGATTAGAACCAGATTAGATTGACCGGTTTTGATATGCTTAGCGTGATGATCGACAAGGTGTTGATTGTGTGAATCAAATTCAGAGGGGTACAATTATAGAGTTCACACAGGGTGTCGATAGTGTGAATCAGATTTAGAGGGGTACAATAATAGAGTTCACAGTGAGTGATGATGACTTACTGAGGTTCTGAGGCAGAATATGTATTCCCAAGGACCACAGTTGATGAGATTGTTATTATCAGAAGCTCACTCTTCAAAATATACATTTCATTTGGGGAGCGATAAATGTATTAGAATCTTTAAAAAGGGTCTTGGTGGTCAGGCATGAAAAAAGATATCGTAGAGTTAGTAGCGAAGGGTCTCGTATGTCAGCAGAGTAAGGTAGAGTATCAAAAACCTGCAGGGTTATTACACCCTCTACCTATATTGATATAGAAATGGGAGCACGTTACAATGGATTTCGTCATGGGTTACAGAGGACCCTCAAGAATCACGAGGCTATTTGGGTGATAGTCGATAGATTGACAAAGTCAACCCACTTCCTAGTTATGAAATCCACAAATACTCTGAGTGCATTGATAAAGTTATATGTATGGAGACTTGTGGAATACTACGTAGCATCCCAGTGAGCGTTGTGTCAGATAGGGATTCCCGCTTCATTTATCATTTTTGGGAATATTTTCAGGAAGCTATGGGAACCCGAGTGAGTTATAACACAGCTCTTCATCCTCACATCGATGGACAATTAGAGAGAACCATCTAGACATATGAGAATATGTTGAGAGCGTGTATAATGAATTTGAAAGGCTCCTGAGATGATCATTCATCATTAACTAAATTCATTTACGATAATAGTTATCACTCGAGTATCGGAATAACACCATATGAGGCATGGTATAATAGTAGGTGTCATTCTCCGATTGGATGGGGAAAAGTGGGTGACCAACAGATATTTGCTCCTAATTTTGTAAAACGGGCCTCTGAAGATGTTCAGTTGATGTGTAAGAGATTGAGAACAGCTCAGAGTAAACAGTAAAGTTGTACTGACAAAAGATGAAGGCCATTAGAATTCACCGAAGGTGAATCAATGTTTTGGAAGTTTCTTCTTCGAAAGGGGTAAGAAGATTCAGAGAGAAAGGAAAATTAAGTTCTCGTTACATTGGATCATTTAAGATATTAGACAGAGTGAGAGTGTCACGCCCTCCTCCCACACGCGACTTACGAAAAACCACAATAATTTTTTCTCTTATTTTCGTACCTTTATCTCCTCAACAGTTGGGCTGTGAATAGGCATTAGTCTCCTTATCCATACATATCTTACCATTCTTTCACGTATCATACATACATGACATTCATATCATAAGTAAATTCATATACTTAAATATAATTACATCATTATATCCCCCATATTAAAAATGTGTACATCACTGTGTGTATATATTGTTCAAATACAAGAGAGTACGCATGTGTATACCTTTCGCTAGATGGGGAGTGGCAGCAGTCCGAAGGAATGCAATACCCTGGCCGACTCGATCTACTGACGAGAATCTGTAGAGATGGGGGAAAATGAATGGGATGAGCTATCAACGCGCTCAGTAAGGAAATCAGGCAAGCAAGTAGACATCCATAATATCTACTGAAAATAGTTCTTTGCTTTTCCTTCTCTCAATTCAAAAGCATGTTTCAAAAGATATATAATATAGTACAGATTTAAAATCCCATGTACTAAACACATGCTGGTTTATCAATCATAGGCATTCATTCAAAATAGTGCATATTTAATCATTTAAGAATGCCTTTGTATAAAATATGTCATTTACATTCAAAACACAGTAAATATGGCATTTCTCATCACCACACAAACAAATCGGGTTCCAACCCATCCCTCAGGTCTACCCGTATCATAAAACACATGTGATATATCATGCGAGACTTAGTGGAAAAATACAATCTCTCCGGACTATGGCCATATCCTAACATGGTGAAATCCCAGGCAATACAGTACTCGGTGTGCGGGTTATCACTGCTGTAACGGGAGGGGGGTCAGTCCATCACAACTGTCAGTTATTAACAACTCTCCTCCACAACTCCACAACAAAATACGGTACAATGTATTCCATGCCACAAGCACAGTACAACGTACACCCGTGGACCCTACATCATGGTCGGGAAGCCTGCCATAGGTCTTAGCCTCTTATACCATGGAAATACATCATAGTTAGGGTGCCTGCCATAGGTCTTAGCCCTCATACTATGGAATAGATACCACGTCTCTAAATCCATGTGAGAACATCTCAACAGTGTGACACTCAGTCTATACGGAGGAAATCGTCACGGTTTTTCTAACATGTCTATATATCATGTAAAATACTGTGCGCGTCTTGAGTGTGACTCAAAGTTAACGCTCCGCCTTAAAACACTGTATATGCATGTCAAAATACCAACACTAGTGCGAGTAAACCTCCAGCACTAGGTCATGCATAGTTCTCATTCAAATCAAGTAGGAGCAAATCGCTCAAGTACTATGTCATGTATCTCATGTAAAACTCGAGTACGAGCTAATCGCTCCAACACTCTATCATGCACAAATCACATAAAACTGAGTACGAGCAATGCTCCAGTACTCTATCATGCATGTCAAGTAAATGTAGTGCGAGTAAACCTCCAGCACTAATGTATGTGAAAAACATTTGAAATCAAGTGCGAGGTGTGCTTCAGCATGATTGTTTCCACATAATTCGGTAGATGGCTCTTTAAAAACAGGGATGTTTAAAATCACTAAAATCAGCACTATAAAGTGTGCTTAGTTTATATCTACCTCAAAACATTAGCCCATCCACCTACTCTTCTGCTACACAGCAGTAAAAACCACTCAAAACATCATTTCCATGCTTTTTACAACTTTTCTCAAAATTTGACTTTTTGCCTAACTAGGGACAATCGTAATTTACCCATATCGGGTCCCTATAATATTACTGATTTTCTCTGACCCTCAAATAATTTTAGTGCATGAAAAATAGACAAAAATACGCACAAATATCTCTAACTACTTGCAAGAGTCCCCTACCTCGGATCACGTAGTGTGACCGCTCTTCCTCTGTGCTATCCAAACCTCGCAGTCCGGTCACTCTCAATATGACTTTGGAGCTGCATTTAACCATTCACTGGATTAATTTCATGTTTCCTACAGTATTACACATTTAATACAGTTCATTTCACTTAACTGTGCCCGTTTACTCTAAATGGGTCTAAATACTTTAATTGGGACTTAATCTGTATTAAGCCTGTTTTTCACGTATTATTTCCCTTCATCAGGGTCTATCGACTCATTAGGCCTATCAATACTCATTGGGCTTTATTCCAAGCTCTTTGGATAGCCTGTATATCATTTATGACAGTTAATTTGAAATTTAGAATATAATTCACTAAATGCAGAATTTAATCCGAAATGCGTAAAATAAATCTTAAATACATTATAATCACATAAATTGTCATAAGTGAGCTTTACTTACCCGAGATTATGCGATGGTACAAAAATCGAAGTTCGATCGGGCTTCTGTTCGAAATTTATCGTCGAACTGCACAATTTTGTATATTTAACTCTGTGTAAATTTTCGATCAAATATAATTTAAATAAACTTATCAAAAATCAAATCGGTCACTTTTTACCTCGTATCGACTTACCCAAAGTCCGGTGAAATCCCAAAAATTTTCCTTTTTCTTTTTCTGTTTCTTTCTTTTTTTCTTCTTTTTCCCCTTTTCTTTTTGGCTGAACCGATATGGTCCGGTTCAGCGCAGAACCTTCTTCACTGAACCGCTGACCGGTTCAGCTCTCCTTTAGTTGTTTCGGTGTCGTCCGATCGGTTCCCGAAGTACCGCTGCCGCTGTTCGGCGTGCCACAGCCTGGGGAACGTTCGGCTTGCCTCGATCGGGACTAAGCACCACCGGTGGCCGCCAGATTCCTCCTTATCCTCCGCGGCTATTTCTCTTCGATTTGCCGGTGTTCGGCGTCGGTGAGGCGCATTACCGGTGCTGATGGGTGCCTGCCGATGTCCTCTCCTTTTTCGGCCTCTGGCCTGGCTGCTGGTCGTTGGTGGTGGCCGTTCGATCAATCTCTTCCTCGGTTGGCTTGCGTTCATCTTCCGCGGGTTTCCTTCCGTTTCTCTTCAATTTCTCTCTCCCCGATTTCAATCCAATTTTCTGATTTTTCTTTTTCTTATAATATATTTTTATTATTATTTTATTCCTTAAAATAATAATAAAAATCCCAAAAATATTCCAAAAATTCATATTAAATTCATTTAGTCCGTAAATGAATTTATCAGTCCGATTTTACTTTTTTTGTATATTTTTCCATTATTTTTGAGATCGTTTTTCGAGGTGAAAATTCTGAAAATATCAAATAAATTCATATCTTGATCAATTGGACTCGAAATTCCATATTCTCCTCGTTTTTGATCAAGATTTCTCATTTTCATATTTTTAATGAAATTTTCTCATCGAATTTATACCGAATTTTGGTCATTTGACCATTTTACCCCTGTACTTGTTCGGGAATCACTTTAACCTTTATCTTGCTGTTATATAGCTTACATGCATTTTTAATTTTCTCAATTAGTCGATTGCATGTTAGTAAATACTCTTCTTATGATTCAACTATGAAATAAAGTGTTCGTACACATAGGAATCATAAGGTACTAGCTACATACATAAATCGAAAACACGGGTCTGACAATCCTCCCCAACTAAAAGAATTTGGTCCTCCAAATTAGAACCAAATCACTCATCAAACAACTGGGGGTGCTTCTCTCGCATCAAACTTTCTAACTCCCAAGTAGCCTCCTCGGAAGTGTGATGCTACCATAAAACCTTCACTAACCTGATAGTCTTTGACCTCAAAACCTACTCCTTCCTATCCAGTATCCGAATCGGCCTCTCAATATAAGACATGTCCTCACTGAGCTCTAATGGCTCATAACTAATCACATGCGCCGGATTCGGGTGATACTTCCGAAGCATCGAAATGTAGAAGACGTTATGCACGCCTGAAAAATCTGGTGGCAATGCCAACCTATAGGCCATATCTCCCACTCGATCAAGTATCTCAAAGGGTCCAATGTAGCGAGGACTTAGCTTACCCCTCTTCCCAAACCTCGCTATACCCTTGGAAGGAGAAACCTTCAGAAACACGAACTCACCAACTACAAACTCAAGTGGCCTACGTCTCCTGTCAGCATAACTCTTCTGTCGACTCTGAGCTGTCCTCAATCTCTCAACTATCAACCGGACACCCTGAGAAGCTTATGTAACCATATCAGGAGCAAAAATATTTCAGTCACCCACTTCTTCCCACCTAATAGGGGAACGACATCTACGGCCATACAAGGCCTCATACGGTGCCATCCCGATACTCGAATGATAACTGTTGTTGTAGGCGAACTCGGCTAGTGGCAAGTGATCATTCTAGGAGCCTCTAAAATCCAGCACACAGGCTCTCAACATATCTTCCAAAGTCTGTATAGTCCTCTCTGACTGTCCATCTGTCTGAGGATGGAAAACTGTGCTCAAACTCAACTGGGTTCCCATGGCTTCTTGAAAATATTTCCAAAAGTGGGAAGTGAAGCGGGAATCCCTATCTGATACAATGCTCACAGGAACACCATGCAACCTCACTACCTCGTGTACATACAACCTTACCAACGTACTCAAAGTATCAGTAGCTCTTATAGCTAGGAAGTAGGTTGACTTCGTCAGTCTATCAACGATCACCCATATAGCATCGTGATTCCTCTGTGTCCTCAGTAAACCCATCACGAAATCCATGGTGATATGCTCCCATTTCTATGTTGGTATAGGTAGAGGCTGTAATAATCCTGCAGGTCTCTGATGCTCTACCTTCACCTGCTGACATACAAGACATCTCGCCATAAAATTCGCCACATCTTTCTTCATACCCGACCACCAGTACACCTTCCAGAGGTTCTGATACATCTTGCCACTCCCCGGATGCAACGTGTACCTTGATGAATGAGCTTACGATAATATCAATCTCCTCCGCTCTGGGTCCTTGGGAACACACAATCTATCTTTGAACCTCAGTAGTCCATCAGAACTCAACTCAAAATCAATCACTGTGCCCCTCTGCATTAGACCAATCACATCGATGCAATACATATCAGTCTGTTGAGCCTGTCTGATCCTGTCCAACAGATTTGGCTCTAAGCTTAGACTCGCAATCATATAATCTGTATCCATGTCCGAAGGCATAACTCCTAAACTGAGGCTAGCAAACTACTCTATCAGTTCGTGCTCCCTGACCATCATATACGATATCATCCCAAGGCTCTTCCTACTCAAAGCATTTGCTACAACGTTAGCCTTACCCGGATGATAAAGTATCTCACAATCATAATCCTTCAGAAGCTCTAGCCATCTTCTCTGTCTCATGTTCAGTTCCTTCTGTGAGAACAGGTACTTGAGGCTCTTGTGGTCGGTAAATATCTGAAACTTCTCTCCATACAAGTAGTGGCGCCATACCTTCAATGCAAACACTACTGCTGCCAACACTAAATCGTGGGTCAGATAGTTCTTTTTATGGTCCTTCAGCTTTCTGGATCATAAGTAACTACCCTCCCATCCTGTATCAACACACAGCCCAGTCCATGATGCGAAGCATCGGTATATACTGAAAATCCTCCTGAGCTGGTAGGAATAGTGAGAATCAGAGCGGTGGTCAATCGACTCTTCAGCTCCTGAAAACTCTTCTCACAATCCTCGTCCCACACAAATGCAACACTCTTCCGAGTGAGATGTGTCAATGGCGCAGCTAACTTTGAAAATCCCTCAATGAATCTCCGATAGTACCTTGCTAAACCCAGAAAACTCCTGATCTCGATAACTATCCTCGACTATTCCCACTGAACTACAGCCTCAATCTTGGATGGATCTACTGATACACCATCCCTAGACACTACATGTCCCAAAAACGAGATCTCTGTTAACCAAAAATCACACTTACTGAGTTTACCATACAACTGCTACCATCGTAGAGTCTGTAATACTATCCAGAGGTGCTGCTCATGCTCCTCCTCGGATCTCGAATACACCATTATATCATCGATGAATACGATAACAAACTGATCTAGATATGGCTTAAACACATCGTTCATCAAAGCCATGAAAGCAGCAGGAGCATTTGTCAGTCCGAATGGCATAACTAGGAACTCATAGTGACCATATCGAGTCCTAAATGCCGTCTTGGGTACATCTCCACTCCGGACTCTCAACTGATGATACCCAGACCTCAGATCAATCTTAGAAAAGACCTGCGCTCCCCGAAGCTGATCCAGTAAGTCGTCAATTCGTGGAAGGGGATATCTATTCTTGATGGTATCCTTATTCAACAATCTGTAGTCTATACACAATCGGAGGCTTCTATCATTCTTCCTCGCAAACAAAATCGGTGCTCTCCATGGTGAAACACTCGATCGAATGAAACCCCTATCCAACAGCTTCTGCAACTGTCTCTTGAGCTCCTCCAGCTCAACTAAGGCCATGTGATTTGGTGGTCTCGAAATAGGCTCAGTACCAGGCACCAAATCTATACAGAACTCCATCTCTCTGTCTGGTGGTAACCCTGGCAACTCATTCGGGAAAACATCTAGGTACTCACTGACCACAGGAATATCTACCAACTCCGGATGCACCTTATCCGTATCCACCACATACGCAATGAAACCTTCAAGATATTTATCTCTCAGTAAGCAAAATATTTTTATTTATTAACAACATATTTATTTCTTTCATTTCTTCCCATCAAACTTTACAACAACTTTCGTAAGGTTAGGAAATAGAATTGTCTTAGCATAACAATCTAAAACAGCATGGTTTGCAGATAACCAATCCATACCTAATATTACATCAAAGTCACTCATACTTAGCAATATTAGATTGGCTATCATATCTTTTTCCCTTACTCTTAACTTACGATCGTTATACACATGCTCAACTAGCTGACTAGAATCCATAGGCGTACTAATCAACAACATCATCTTTAAAGGAGTACGCTCTACATGCTTTTCTAACTTACATGCAAATGATGGCGATACAAATGAATGCGTGGCACCAGGATCAATTAAAACATATGCTTCTAAATCATAAATCAGGATGTTACCTCTAATCACATTCGTAGAAGCATCAGTTGCGTCCTGGTCCAAGGCATGTACTCGCCCTCGACCCATCACCTGCTTCCCCTTCTCCTCTGCCGTCGCTCTACCTCTCTGAGCAAACGTACCAGCTGGAGCTCTATCAGGTTCCCTGCCCTTCTGTGGGGTAGTCACAAATGTCTCTGGGCACTCTCTAGCAATATGCCCCTATTTCCCACATCGAAAACATACAATAGGGCTCAACGGACAAGGTCTACCGCCATGATGTCTACCACATCAGCTGCACTGATCAATAGTAGGCCTCGATCCTCCAATCACAATGCTATTCACTAGAGCTATGGCTGGGTATGTAGGAGGTCTAACTGGTCGCTCTCGCACCTCCTCTATCCGTGGTCCTTTACCGAAGAGTCTCCTCCATTCTCGATAACTGAACCCTCTATCTCTAGCCGGCCTCTTCCTCTCTCTATCTTGGTTCTGACTAAACTTCCCAAACTCAGAGGAATGCCTCTCATAATCTTGCTCACAAAGCTGCGCTCTGCGCACTGCCTCATCATACGTACCAATATCAAATGGTACTAACCTAGACCATAACACCGGTCTCAATCCATCGACAAATCTATGGACCTTCCTGGTCTCGCTGTACATGGTATCGGGATCATACCTCCCCAAGGCCAAATATGTAGTCTCATACTCATCCACTGAGAGACTCCCTTGGGTCAATCCCAAAACTTGGCCTGCAGTCTATGCTGTGTAGTATCAGGAATAAACTGCCTCCTGAAGGCCTCTAGAAACATCTCCAAACTAATCTCTGTGTGTCGGGCTCTCAATATCGATCTGGTGGACTTTCACCAATGCTCTGTCGTTCCCTTCAATAGGAACGCAGCAAATACGACTCTCTTTGAAGTCGTATAGTCAAAGAAGTCATACAACTTCTCCATCTCGCCAATCCACTCCTCAGCACTGGCTGGGTCCTTGACCCCTCGAAAAGATGGAGGTCCAAGCTTCTGGAACTATTACAGTCGATCCAACTCACACCCATATCCCAATCCACTACTGACCTGAACTTGTAGGGGTGCAAGAGTATTAGTAGTCTGTGGCCTCTGTACAGGATGTGCAGGTGTATCAAGTGCAACTGCCTCTCTCGTCGTGGTCTCTGCATCTTATCCCTGTCTACCTAGCATAGTTTGTGCTAACAACTCTACTATCGTCTCTAGGATACGCTCTAACCTTGTGAAGCGTGCCTCGATACTCTCTGGTACCTCAATGGGACTCTACGTCACCAAGTCAAATGAGGACTCATCTCGGCTCTCAAGCCTACCTTTAGGGCCTCTAGCCTTACCTCTATGGCCTGTAGCCCTACCTCTCGCCCCTTTACCACAGCGGGTATTTGCCATAAAGGCTAGATTCCTGCATTCACAAACATTAATTTTTCCAACTCCCATCTTGTATACACAAATGTAACTGAACAAAACACAGTGATATAGAGATGTACATTTTCCTAATTACTAACGCCTAGACACATCAGACCAACTACGCTTTGATACCACTCAGTTACGACCTCCTCCCACACGCGACTTACCAAAAACCATAATAAATTTTTCTCCTATTTTCATACCTTTATCTCCTCAACAGTTGGGCTATGAATAGGCATTAGTCTCCTTATCCATACATATCTTACTATTCTTTCACGTATCATACATACATGACATTCATATCATAAGTAAATTCGTATACTTCAATATAATTACATCATTATATCCCCCATATTAAAAACGTGTACATCACTATGTGTATACATTGTTCAGATACAAGAGAGTACGCATGTGTATACCTTTCACTAGATGGGGAGTGGCAGCGGTTCGAAGGAATACAATACCCTGGCCGACTCGATCTACTGACGAGAATCTGTAGAGATGGGGGATAATGAATGGGATGAGCTATCAACGCGCTCAGTAAGAAAATCAGGCAAGCAAGTAGACATCCATATTATCTACTGAAAATAGTTCTTTGCTTTTCCTTCTCTCAATTCAAAAGCATGTTTCAAAAGATATATAATATAGTACAGATTTAAAATCTCATGTACTAAACACATGCTGGTTTATCAATCATAGGCATTCATTCAAAATAGTGCATATTTAATCATTTAAGAATGCCTTTATATAAAATATGCCATTTACATTCAAAACACAGTAAATATGGCATTTCTCATCACCGCAAAACAAATCGGGTTTCGACCCATCCCTCAGGTCTACCCGTATCATAAAACACATGTGATATATCATGCGAGACTCAGTAGCAAAATGCAATCTCTCTGGACTATGGCTATATCCTAACATGGTGAAATCTCAGGCAACACAGTACTCGGTGTGCGGGTTATCACTGCTGTAACGGGAGGGGGGTCAGTCCATCACAACCGTCAGCTATCAACAACTCTTCTCCACAACTCCACAACAAAACAAGGTACAGTGTACAACGTACACCCGTGGACCCTAAATCATGGTCGGGGAGCCTGCCATAGGTCTTAGCCTCTCATACCATGGAAATACATCATAGTTCGAGTGCCTGCCATAGGTCTTAGCCCTCATACTATGGAATAAATGCCACATCTCTAAATCCACGTGAGAACATCTCAACAGTGTGACACTCAGTCTGCACGGAGGAAATTATCGCGATTTTTTTAACATGTCTATATATCACGTAAAATACTGTGCGCGTCTTGAGTGTGACTCACAGTCAACGCTTCGCCTCAAAACACTGTATATGCATGTCAAAATACCAACACTAGTGCGAGTAAACCTTCAGCACTAGGTCATTCATAGTTCTCATTCAAATCAAGTACGAGCAAATCGCTCAAGTACTATGTCATGTATCTCAGGTAAAACTCGAGTACGAGCTAATCGCTCCAGCACTCTATCATGCACAAATCACATAAAACTGAGTACGTGCAATGCTCCAGTACTCTATCATGTATGTCAAGTAAATGTAGTGCGAGTAAACCTCTAGCACTAATGTATGTGAAAAACATCTGAAATCAAGTGCGAGCTTTGCTCCAGCACGATTGTTTCCACATAATTCGGTAGATGGCTCTTTAAAAACAGGATGTTTAAAATAACTAAAATCAGCACTATAAAGTGTGCTTAGTTTAAATCTACCTCAAAACATTAGCCCATCCACCTACTCTTTTGCTACACAGCAGTAAAAACCACTCAAAACATCATTTCCATGCTTTTTACAACTTTTACCAAAATTTGACTTTTTGCCTAACTAGGGGAAAATCGTAATTTACCTATATCGGGTCCCTATAATATTACTGATTTTCTCTGACCCTCAAATAATTTCAGTGAATGCAAAAGCATATGAAAATACGCACAAATATCTCTAACTACTTGCAAGAGTCCCCTACCTCGGATCACATAGTGTGACCTCTCTTCCTCTGTGCTGTCCAAACCTCGCAGTCCGGTCACTCTCAATATGACCCTGGAGCTACATTTAACCATTCACTGGATTAATTTCACGTTTCCTACTGTATTACACATTTAATACAGTTCATTTCACTTAACTGTACCCGTTTACTCTAAATGGGCCTAAATACTTTAATTGGGCCTTAATCTGTATTAAGCCCATTTTCCACGTATTATTTCCTTTCATCAGGGTCTATCGACTCATTGGGCCTATCAATACCCATTGGGCTTTATTCCAAGCTCTTTGGATAGCCCGTATATCATTTACGTCAGTTAATTCAAATTTTCGAATATAATTCACTAAATACAGAATTTAATCCAAAATGCGTAAAATAAATCTTAAATACACTATAATCACGTAAATGGATATAAATGAGCTTTACTTAACCGAGATTATGGGATGGTATGCAAATCGAAGTTCAATCGGGTTCCGTTCAAAATTTATCGTCGAACTGCACAATTTTGCATGTTTAACTCCGAGTAAATTTCCGATCAAATATAATTTAAATAAATTTATCGAAAATCAAATCAGTCACTTTTGACCTCGTATCGACTTACCCAAAATCTGGTGAAATCCCAAAAATTTTACTTTTTCTTTTTCTTTCTTTTTTTCCCTTCTTTTCCCCCTTTTCTCCTTGGCTGAACCGGTCTGGTCCGGTTCAGCACAGAACCTTCTTCATTGAACCATCGACCGGTTCAGCTCTCCTTTGGTCGTTTCGGTGCCATCAGATCGATTCCCAGAGTGCCGCTGCCGCTGTTTGGTGTGCCACAGCCTGGGGAACTTTTGGCTTGCCTCGATCGGGCCCAAGCACCACCGATGGCCGTCGGATTCCTCCTTTTCCTCCGCAGCAATTTCTCTTCAATTCGTCGGCGTCCGACGTCGGTGAGGCGCGTTACCGGTGCCGATGGGTGCGCGCCGATGTCCTCTCCCTTTTTCGACCTCTGGCCTGGCTGCTGGTCGCCAGTGGTGGCCGTCCGATCAATCTCTTCCTCGGTTGGCTTGCGTTCGTCTTCCGCGGGTTTCCTTCCATTTCTCTTCAATTTCTCTCTCCCCAATTTCAATCCAATTTTTTTATTTTTCTTTTTTATAGTATATTTTCATTATTATTTTATTCCTTAAAATAATAATAAAAATCCCAAAAATATTCCAAAAATTCATATTAAATTCATTTAGTCCGTAAATGAATTTATCAGTCCGATTTTACTTTTTCGGTGTATTTTTCCATTATTTTTGAGATCGTTTTTCGAGGTGAAAATTTTGAAAATATCAAATAAATTCATATTTTGATCAATTGGACTCGAAATTCCATATTCTCCTCGTTTTTGATCAAGATTTCTCATTTTCATATTTTTAATGAAATTTTCTCATCTAATTTATACCGGATTTTGATCATTTGATCGTTTTACCCCTGTACTTGTTCGGGAATCACTTTAACCCTTATCTCGCTGTTATGTAGCTTACATGCATTTTGAATTTTCTCAATTAGTCGATTGCATGTTAGTAAATACTCTTCTTATGATTCAACTATGAAATAAAGTGTTCGTACACATAGAAATCATAAGGTACAAGCTACATACATAAATCAAAAACTCGAGTCTGACAGAGAGATAAGGCTTGTAGGTTGGCGTTACCTCCTAAATTGGTAGGCATCCACAATGTCTTCCACATTTCGATACTTTAGAGATACCATCCGGACCCGACACATGGGATTAGATATGAGACACGGAGCTCAATGAGAACCTATAGTATGTAAAGAAACCGGTTCGGATAGTGGATAAGAAGGAGAAAACACTACAATTTAAGACGATCCCTTTAGTTAAAACCCTTCGATAGTACCACACTCCGAAAAAATCCACATGGAAATTGGAGAGCCTGATGCTGGAAAAGTACCCCCGACTTTTCGAAGAGTGACTTGGTTCTAGTTTGGAGGACCAAATTTCTTGAAGGAGGGCAGGAATGTAAGGCCCATACTTTTATATGTGTTCCTTATGATTCCATGATGTACACACTTGTTACATGCTATATGAATCATAAGAGATGTAAGGCCCGTGAATTCTATGTCCCTTTATGATTCCATGCTGTACACACAAGTTACATAATATGTGAATCATAAGAAATGGACCTTTTTATGATCTAAGTGTGAATAGAATGCAAAATTATTAGTGAAGCATTTAAATGCAATTTTTCCTTTGAAATTCTAAAAAAATTAGCAGCTGAAATCCTACAGATGAATGCCAGATCGATCTTCTTTCACGACAGGATCGATCTTGTAATTCCAGAATGAAATCATACAGGTTCTATAGGCAAGCAGATTGATCTCGATGTGATTCTGCATAAAAAGGATTGATCCTTCCCAAAAGTAGATCGATCTCGATTTGATTTTTCCTAGAAAGGATCGATCCCTTCCTAAAAGCAGATCGATCTCGAATGGTTTCTAGCTAGAAAGGATCGATCCCTTCCCAAGAGCAGATCGATCTCACAGCTTACTTACTGAATACTTCTATAGTTCAACCAAAGGAAGATCGACCTCTCACCATTGGAGATCGATCTCACAATACCTATTTCTATTTAAAAGCTAGACAAACGAGTCTTCTTCCCCAAATAGTAAATACCCCTCTATTGCAGCAAAGTGAATAAGTTTTCTCACTCTAAAATATCATCAACTTCCAAAAATATTTGAGAAAGGTTACTTTTAGCAAAGTTGTTCCTAGTGATAAGGAGAACTACATAGTAAAAAACTAGTAGTTAAATTTTTGGATTGAAGGAGCAAGGTGTTCCCCAATTTCGACGAAAAGAGAAAGGTTAAGTTAGGTGAGTTTTCAATACACCAACTTCAATTATGTAAATCTAGATATTTTTATGAGCTGATTGGTGTATGTATGGTTGGTTGAAACATCATTGATCATGTTTAATCATCCATGACCGAATATGGATTTAGTGTGAGAAGGTGAGCTATGGTTGATTTAATGATGAATTGATTATACTATGGTGTTGGTGATGTTATATGGATGATTTTGAGATGATTTGTGAAACCAATATGTTGGAATAGATGATGATTTAAAGTAGGCATAAGAGGTGTATGATAAATGCCTTAATGAAGGAAAGTGATGAACTTAAGGCAAGCACACAAAGTGTTTGCCGAAATGCCATGAGAGTTAGGCAACCATGGTGTCGGCCATGGCTAGGTGTGGGGCACCAT
The DNA here is from genome assembly GCA_033439115.1 of Firmiana major. Classification (NCBI taxonomy): domain Eukaryota; kingdom Viridiplantae; phylum Streptophyta; class Magnoliopsida; order Malvales; family Malvaceae; genus Firmiana; species Firmiana major. The sequence goes on from CM065905.1 coordinate 12,111,212, forward strand.
ATGTGACCGAATTGTCAGGTAGGCCAAGCATTGAGTATTCAGCTCAATAAGGCATTGTGGGCCTAAGGCCGTCCCAAATATGAATCAGTAGGCTTGATGAGCCCAATAGATTCTTGAGAAATGAATAGTATAATCAAAATGGACTTAAGAGAAAGTAAGACCCAATAAGATGTAACAAGGCTCAATAGGTGTAAACGGGCCCAATACATTGATTTAAATTTAATTCAAGTGAGAATTAAGTATATTAAATTATACTAATATTATTAGTAAATATCTGCAGCTGCCGAAGATATGTTCGGAGCCAAATAGACTGCAGATCCGGAAAGATAAAAAATTTGAGTTCGCAGTCGACCTATTTCAAGGTAAGGGAATTTTGTGAGTGCCTAGAGGTAACTATACGTATTTTTCAGGATATTTACTGGGTGTGAAATTCTCTAAGGTAACTAGAAATAAAATAATAATTTTTATGAAAATCGAGGTATCAGTGTAAAAAGACGATTTTACCTCTGAGATTAAATTTTATTAAAAGGGTAGTAAGGCTAGTAAATTGCATTAGTATAATGATTTTGATGTTTTAATGTGATGTGATGCTTTGATTTGGGCAAAACAAGGATAGGTCGATTAATTGTTTCATGATTTGCATGAAATAGCACGTATCAGTGCTGGTTTTGAAATTTGAAAATAGGTTTTACCTAAATAGAGCCGCCTATCAAATTTATATGAGTATTAATCGTGCTAGAGCCTTGCTCGTATTGGATTTTGATATTTTAACATGCATGAAATGTGCTGGAGCCTAGCTCGCAACATATTTTGAGTTGAGATGCATGCAAGCCATACTGGAGCTTTTGCTCGTACATGGGTTTCATTTATTTCTTATGCATATAATCGTACTGGAGCTTTGCTCGTACATGATTTTACCATTATTTATTTTACATAAAGTCATACTGGAGCGTTGCTCGTATGAGAATTTTTACTGATTGTGCGTGAAATTGTGCTAAAGCCTTGCTCGCACTGGACTTTTTACACTGTGATATGTAATGAGTCGTGCTGGATGCCTCGTGTAGACTGTGTATCACACGGATGTGATGCTCACACGAGCCATGCTGGATGCCTCGTGTAGACTATTAGCAATACGGATTAGATGCTCGTACGTGTACTTGAGACTGAGTTGGTTATACATGGTATGGGGTAGATAAGACCTACGGCAGGCACCCTCGACCTTGATATGAGTCCATGGAGTACGTTGTACCGTGTATATCACATGGAGTACGTTGTACCATGTGGTGATGTTGATTTATATTCTGGCAGGTAGGAATTAACCTACCTCCCGTTACAACGTGATGCCCCACACACTGGGATCCGTGTGGTCTAGGATGATAGAGACATAGTTAGCTAGCATAGTACTCGATTGTATACAGTGACCACCTGTCTCACATGATATCACATGATTTTATATGCACTAAACATGAATTGTGTTATCTAGGGTAGACCTGAGGGAGGGGTTGAACCTTGTGGGATGTTTTTAAAGGATGATGTATTGTTTTATGATAAGTTGACATGCTGAGCATGAGACGTTTTACATGATGACTTTCCATGGTTTTATGCCTGCTTTCATGTTTTATAGTACATGATATATTTATACACATGCGACATAGTTTTATCTATTTCCTAATGCTCTAAATGTAAGCGATTTTATATCATGACATTATAAGCACGTAGATAGTGTAGTTGTCCTACTTGCATTATTGTCTTACTGAGCTAGTGAGCTCATCCCTTTCATTTTTCCCCTCTACAGAGCACACACAGTAGTGAGTGGCTGAGGACTTGCATCTTGGTATCCACTGCTTCCTATCACCGAGAGGTATACACACTGGTATCATTTTGTATCTAAACATGTAATAGCACAGTAATCATTTTGGAATGTAATATGGGGGATGTAAATATGTCAGGACCCGTTCTCAATCCCTGACTTAACCAAAAACCACTACAAATTTTTCGCATTTTTAACTTAACTTTCCTCTCTTCAATGGTTGGGTTGTGATTCGATGTCAGAATCCTCGCTTACCACATTATTCATTATCATACATATATGTCAATATACTGTTACTGACTATAACTGTTTTTATAATACATGTGAGATTATATAAAATCTAACACAAATACATTCCCCATAATATATATCATATACATCACTGTGCTGTTTCTATGTTTAGATATATAACCGTACTAAATCTGTATACCTGGCGATCGATAGGAAATAGCAGTGGACTCAGGAATACTATCCCTCAATAGCTCTCGCTCTACTACTGATGCTCTGTAGAGAGATGTCAGGAAAGAGGGGTGAGCATATAGCGCGCTCAATAAGGAAATCAGGCAAGCAAGTAGATATCTACACTATCTACTCAAAATAATGCTATGCCTTGAAAAAATTATTTCCTTAACTCACTTTAAGAGCATGTCTTTAAATATATATATATATATGTATACTTGTACAGATTAAATCCCATGTACAGAAATCATGCTTTCTTTCTCAAATGTAGGCATGTAGTGCAAAACAATGCATCTTTATATAAATCATGCCTTTAGGTAAATCATGCCATGTATATTTAAATCACAATAAATATGGCATTAAATAATTCACATCACAAAATCAGAGTCCGACCTAGGTCTGTCCGTAATTTAAATCAGTCAATCAAGTGATATATCATGTGAGACTCTGTGGTGAAATGTAAATAGTATCCTGGACTATGATCATATCCGACAAGTGATCCCAAGCTACACGGAATCCTAGTGTGCGAGGCATCACTGCTGCAACGGGAGGGGGGTCAGTCCATCACAACCGCTAGCTATATCCTCCTCAACTCCACAACACCACACGGTACAGTGTACTCCCATGCTTCATGCACGGTACAACAAGGTACTCCATGCCACTCGTAAGCTACAACGTACTCCGTGGACCCTACATCACAGTTGGGGTGCCTGCCATAGGTCTTAGCCCTCAAACCATGGAATATCATACCACAGCTCTAATACCCTCATGTAGATATCCTCTCACAAAATGTGACACTCAGTCACACAAGGATTCGGGCATGGGTTTGTAACATGTATTATATATCACATACAGTGCGCACCTTTGAGCGCGACTCACAGTCGACACTCCGCTCAAACACTGTTTCACATCACAAACTCAACTCTAGTGCAAGTAAACCTCCAGCAACTAGGTCAATGCATAGCTCATGTATTAAATCAAGTACGAGCAATAGCTCCAGTACCATGCTATGCACAATATCATCAAATCAAGTACGAGCAATAGCTCCAGTACTATGTCATGTATAAATCATGAAGAATCGAGTACGAGCAACGCTCCAGCACTCTATCATGCATCTAATGAAAAACTCGAGTACGAGCTAATCGCTCCAGTACTCTCTCATGCATAGATCATATAAAACTGAGTACGAGTAAGAACTCCAGTACTCTATCATGCATATCATGGAAATCTAGTGCGAATCATAATCCAGCACTAATGTATGTAGAAAATATATGAAATCCAGTGCAAGCTGTGCTCCAGTACGATTCATTCTCATATAATATGATAGATGGCTCTTTAAAAAGGGATGATTTACAAAACATCAAAATCGACACTATAAAATGTGCTTTTTCACATAAACCTTAAAATCATTAGCTCATCTATTTATTCTCCTGCTAAACAGCAGTTAAACACTCAAAATAGTGGTTTCCATGCTTTTTACAACTTTTCACAAAAGTTAACTTTTTGACTAACTAGGGGCAAAATCATAATTTGCCACTATAGGGTCGCAATAATTATTATTCACTTTCTCTGACCCTCAGAGTTTTTAAATGAATGCAAAAGCAGAAGAAAATACGTGCAGGTATCTCTAACTACTCACAAAAGTCTCTTACATGCAATCACTCGAGAAATTTCACTTTCTCTGTGCTGCTCGTTTCAGCAATCCTATTTGCTCCTCCAATAATCTCTGGAGCCGAGATCATGCGATGGTACGCAAATTAAAGTTCGATCGGGCTTCCTTTTGGAATTTATCGTCGAACCGAAGTCCAGTGAAATCCCAAAAATTTTCCTTTTCCTTTTTTCTTTCTTTTTTTCTTCTTTTTCACATTTTTTCTTGGCTGAACTGGTCCGATTCGATTCAGCGCAGAACCTTCTTCACTGAACCGCCGATCGATTCAGGCTTCCTTTGGTCGTGCCGACGTCTTCCGGTCGGTTCCCGACGCATCACCACCGCCGTTCGGCATGCCTCAGCCTGGGTAACACTCGGTTGGGTTCGATCGGGACCAAGCACCGCCGTTGGCCGTCGGATCTCATCTTTTCCTCCGCGGCTTCTCCTCTTCGATTCATCGGCGTCCGGTGTCGGTGGAGGGCGTGACCGGTGCCGATGGGTGCGCACGGGCTCGAAATTAAATATTTTCCTCGATTTTGTTTAAGATTCCTTAATTTCATATTTTTAATGAAATTGTCTTATCGAAATTATACCGAATTTTAGTCATTTGACCGTTTTACCCCTGCACTCGTTTGGGAATTAACTTAACCCTTGTCTCGCTGTTATGTAGCTTACATGCATTTTTAATTTCTCAAATTATCGATTGCATGTTAGTAAATACTCTTTTTATAATTCAACTATGTAATAAAGTGTTCATACACATAGGAATCATAAGGAACAAGCTACATAAAATTCGGGTCTGACAATCCTCCCTGACTTAGAAAATTTGGTTCTCCAAATTAGAACCAAGTCAATCATTAAATAGTTGAGGGTGCTTCTCTCGCATCAGACTCTCTAGCTCCCAAGTAGCCTCCTCTGATGTATGATGCTGCCAAAGAATCTTCACTAACCCGATGGTCTTCGATCTCAATACCTTCTCCTTCCTATCCAATATCCGAATCGGTCTCTCAACATATGACATGTCCTCTCGGAGCTCCGAAAGCTCGTAACTAATCACATGTGTCAGATCTGGGTGATACTTCTGAAGCATCGATATGTGGAAGACGTTATGGACACCTGATAAGTCCGGTGGCAATGCCAACCTATACGCCTTATCTCCCACTCGATCAAGTATCTCAAAGGGTCCAATATAGCGAGGATTTAGTTTCCATCTCTTCCCAAATCTCGCTAAGCCCTTGGAAGGAGAAACTCTAAAAAACACAGATTCACCAACTGCAAACTCTAGTGGCCTACGTCTCCTATTAGCGTAACTCTTCTGTCTGCTCTGAGCTGTCCTCAGTCTCTCTACTATCAAGTGGATGTCCTCAGATGCTTGCGCAACCATGTCAGGAGCGAAAATCTTACGGTCACACACTTCTTCCCATCCAATAGGAAAATCTTTCGCATTTTCTCCTTGGCTGAACTGGTCCGATTCGGTTCAGCGCAGAACCTTTTTCACTGAACCACCGACCAGTTCAGGCTTCCTTTGGTCGTACCGACGTCTTCCGACCGGTTCCCGACTCATCACCACCGTCGTTTGGCGCGCCTCAGCCTGGGTAACACTCGGCTGGGCTCGATCGGGACCAAGCACCGCTGTTGGCCGTCGGATCTCATCTTTTCCTCTGCGGCTTCTCCTCTTCGATTCGTCGGCGTCCGGCGTCGGTGGAGGGCGTGACCGGTACCGATAGGTGGGCACGAACCTCTTCTTCCTTTTCCGGCCGCTTGCCTGACCATGGGGTCGCTGGTGCTCGCCGTCCGGTGGTCTTCTTCTTCCTCGACTTTCACGCGGTTTCCCCTCTTTTCTCTCTCCCCGATTTTCAAATTTCAGATTTCCTTTTTTTTCTTTTATTTATAATATATTTTTATTATTATTATTTTCTTAAAATAATAATAAAATCCTAAAATATCCCAAAAATATCTAAAAAAATCATATTAAATTTATTTAGTCCGTAAATGAATTTATCAGTCCGATTTTACCTTTTCGGTATATTGTTTCACAATATTTGGGCTCATTTTTCGATGTGAAAACTCCGATAAATTCTAATAAATTTATATCTTGATCAATTGGGCTTGAAATTAAATATTTTCCTCGATTTTGATCAAGATTCCTCAATTTCATATTTTTAATGGAATTGTCTTATCGAAATTATACCGAATTTCAGTCGTTTGACCGTTTTACCCCTGCACTCGTTCGGGAATTAACTTAACCCTTATGTCGCTGTTATGTAGCTTACATGTATTTTTAATTTCTCAAATTGTCTATTGCATGTTAGTAAATACTCTTCTTATGATTCAACTATGTAATAAAGTGTTCATACACATAGGAATCATAAGGAACAAGCTACATAAAATCCGGGTCTGACAAAATATTAGTAAACACGTATAAGTATAGAACCTCAATTATAAAGTATACGTGTTTGCTTTTGAAGAAATTAAAAGATAGATGGCATGGTAGATGATAAAGGGTGACTAATACTGACTCATAGCCCAACTGTTTAGTGGTGAGAATGTTCACGACCGGGAAAGGAAAGGAAAAAGCGAAAAATTTGTAGCGATTTTAGGTAAAAATGGGTCGTGATAGTTTTAGTAAAGTAACACATTTTTAAAATATATTAAAAGATAAAACTTAAAAGTTGAATGTGTAACGATTTATTAATCTCGTTTGTAAAATTAAAATTTTATTATCAGCATATAAATATATACTCTTATTAAATTACTTAGTTATCCATTAGATAATCTCCTTTTCCCCTTTACCTTACTATGAATAAAAAATAAAAACCAAATGACAATTATAGCTCCTAATCTCACGTTTATCACATTTCGTAATTACATTTATATTTATAATTTAAAATTTAGGATATGTATGAAGTTTTTTAACAATTTACTAACCCTAATAAAAAACTAATATTTTAATCCGAAGTGGAGAACATTTGGTCCCAACTATCACTTTTTGTACACACTTGGAAAAATACTTAGCATGTGTCTACATGTGACACATTTGTAGTACACAAGTCTAGTTTCAATATAAAGCATAAAACTCATATATAAGCACTGAGAAAGGAGGCAGACCAACCTATCCCTAGTCTCTAATCTCTTAACTCCATTCTTCCTTTCTTTACTTTCCTTTCTCCTATCATAAATACTAATTTGAACATTAAAACACATCCCAAAGTCTTAATTTTGACTAACCTAATCATTTTTTCTTCTTTGTTAGATTTAAAATAGATAATAGAAAAGCAATACCTTAACTTGGTTTGTCGAATTCAATTCTACTATTACTCGACATATCTAAGACCTCTCAACTATTTTTTAAGACTTAAGTGTCTTCTTTATCTAATGGTTATTATCTTTCTCAAGCCAAATATGCATCTAATTTACTTTCTCAAGTTTTTCTTATTGATAGTAAAGCTATCTCTACTCCTTTAAAGTCAAACGTTAAACATATTTCTGACAGATGGTACTATACTCACTGATCCAATTTTGTATCACCAACTTATTGGTAGTTTGGTTTATATCAGGTGATTAGGCTTGATATTCTTATATTGTTCATATAGTTAGCAATTCTTCAGACTTTTTGCTATGTGAATGCCATATTGTTTCATGGACATCATTTTCTACCCATAACTCCATGATTTTATCTATGAATTCTAATGCTGGCGAAGTAAGAGATTTTACAGATCATTGTTTTACTATTGGTTATTGTTTCTTTTATGAGATTTTATCATTTTGTGACGAAGAAAAAAAACAATCTATAGTTGCTCGATTTAGCAGTATATAAATTAAATTATCGTGCTTTTGCTAATGCCACATCAGAATTACATTAGCTTCGACGTCTATCAGGAAAAATAAGTATCCCACCATCCTCCATCACCAGACTTCATTGGGATAATCATAGTGCCATTTATAATGATTAAAACTATGTGTTTTATAAGCGCACCAAGCATGTTGAAATTGATTGTCATTTTGTAAACAATCATGTTGCACAAGAGACCATTCTTTTGACTTCTATGTGTTCTTCATATCAAGCTATTGATATATTACCAAGACACATTTTCCAAGTTGTTCAAGGCTTTGTTAACAAACTCGAAGTGGCTTCCATAATACCACCTTAAGTTCGATAGGAGCATATGTAATATTATATAATTATACAGTTAAACATTATCTAAGAGATTATGATAATTTCATTAGAATAATATATAGAATTGTGTAATTATAAATTGTTTCTCTTCCTAACTAGTGAGAATTCTTTATACATAAATAAAAAACTCATGTACATTTGTATTCAAATTAATATATATAAAACTTATTCTCTTCTAACATTCCTTCTAATCATCTCTCAAAAAGAGTTCAACAAGCTCTAATTAAGGTACTACCAATTTTTTAAATAATACTTTAATATTTGATTCATTAATACATATATTTTTTCATTTAAGAAGCATACTCAAATTGTTATTTTCTCGATATATAACTTTTAGTGTATGCCTTAGAGCCAACTCACTTTGCCATGAGGCATGGTACCGCAACAACACATGATCACTTATGGTAAGTGATATAAAATTTTCCCTACACTATTTAGAGTAACAATAATTGCGATAACTACAATTTTCCTCACTATACGTAAGTTATTTAATGTTCGATAAGTAATCAGTAATGGAATAGTAACTACTCTAATAATTATGCAGGGATACAATTAACAAGATGTGAAGGTACGCGGGATTCCTGACACATTCAAATTGAACCAAAATTGAAGATTCTTATGATTATAAGCACAACCAATATTGGGTAAGTCACTTTAACCCGATAAACTCTAATTCCAGTATAAGTGAGAATTATCATAACATACCAAAAATGGTGATTAATTCCATAAGTTGAGAAAACCAATCTTAAAATGTAACATTCCTAAATTCATTTTAGAATGGCCAAACCTTAAAAATATAAAGCTAAACCTTAAGCTAAAATATGCCAAGTCAAACCCTAAATGTAACTAAAACTTAATACATGAAACTCTGTCTAAAACCCTAAAACACTAAAGGTTTGGCCGGCCACATCATGTAGTAATTGTGCATGAGTTGTTTTCCACATTCATGCATGAAATATAAGTTTAACCATACAAAAAAAAAAGTGCTCATCTATGTAAAATATATACATTATAACCATGTTAATTTAAGTTAATATTAACCAAGTAAAATAACTTAAATTTAACCAAGTAAATTATATATATTTCTCACCAAAGTAAATTACATATATATAAATCAATTAAATATAATTATGGTCCAATAGGAAATTAAATGTCACGACCCAAAACTACCTAAAATCAAAGTAAATTTTTTGCTTTTTGTTTATTCTTAGATTCTTACCTGTCCTCTGATCGTGACCACACTCTGCTAATAATTGGGCTGTGCGTCAATGCCAGTCCCACCAAATTAATTCTTTCTCAGTCATTTATAAATGTTTACAATATTTATACATCCCCTAAAGTTACTTACAAACATGTTACTGTGCTATGCTTATTTAGATACAATATGTACAAGTGTATATACCTTAAATGATGGGCAGCAGCGGATATCCGGAATGCAGTACTCAGTCGCTTCAACATCTACTGGAGATTATCTGTGTGAGAAAATGAAAGGGGTGAGCACATCAAGCTCAGTAAGGCAATCCTACGAACAAGTAGGTAACCATACTACCTACATGAACGTGGTGCCATGCATAAACCACCCTTTCTCCACACATTTCAAAACTGATGCTATGATTCATGATGTCATGAAAAACAAGTTTGCATGGAAAATTCAACATGCAACCATTTTTAAATCATTTCTTTCTCATTTAAAATTTCACAACAAATTCAGGACTCAACCCATCCCTCGGGTGGTCTTGACTCACACAAAACCATGAAAACTAGTTTACATCACACATGGGTTTAAAAAGCATGGAATAACATCGTGCAAATTTAGTTTAAAACCCAGTTTCAACCTCGTCAAAATCATCAACATGCGAGACTAGGCAACATCTGTATATCGGTAATAACTAGGACTATGGCCATGTGTCCTCGGGAGTCCCTCTGCCTACACGGATCCTAGTGTTCGGGGTCTTACCACGATCGGGAACCACCCGGAAGGTGGGTCAGTCCATCTCGTCAGTCTTATCCGATCCCACGCATCCGAAGATGCCACACGTATCCGAAGATACCACGTATCCGAAGATGCCACACGGTACATCGTACTCCATGCTACTTGCACGGTACATCGTACTCCATGGACCCATATATCATACACTGTCTCAGAACGCGCGTACGAGCCTATTTAATCAGTGACACACAGTCTACCCGACGCTCCAAGCATGGCTCATCGCATGTTCTCATAAAATCAGTGTGAGCGATACTCAGTACTCTCATTAAATCAAGTAAAACCAAACCATGTGAAAATCTGGTGTGAGCGAAGCTCCAACACCCTGTCTCAAAAATCATATAAAAATATGGTGCGAGTTAGACTCTAGCACCGTATCATGAAAATCATGTAAAATCAGGTGCGAGTTAGACTCCAGCACCAATGCATGTAAAACTCTAGTGCGAGCTCTCGCTCCAGCACTAATGCATGCATCACCCAAATCAAAATATCGTGCGAGCTAAGCTCTAGCACGTCACATGTCAATAAAAACACGTAGGCGGCTCTGTTTCCACAAAACAGTTTTCAAAACAATTTCCTCGTTGAAAATATGCAATGTTGTGCATTTTTCTTTCAAGGTTAGCCAGCCTACTCATGCATGCGTCAAAACATCTCCAGAACGAGCAGGAACCTCTTGTTCTTGCTCCTTCCAATTTTTCCTAAAATTGAAAATTTTACCCTTAACAAGGGTATTTTGGAAATTTGCCCATTTGGGGCACTGCAATTTTTAACTTACTTCTAGACCCTTCAGATACTTTAAAAGACTGCATATGAACTTTGAAATTTCATAAAATTACCTCTATCAGTCCGTAGAATTCCCTTACCTTATTTTTCTGTAGAGTCTCACCTTTTCTTTTCCACTGCTGTCTCGCCACGCAGTCCGATCTGCTCCCAATCCAATGTCTGGAACTGCGTATAAATATTCCTCAAGTCAGATATCATACAATTTAATTGTATTTCCTATTTTCTGGGCTTAATTTAAATCATTGGGCCCATTTACCCCTATTGGGCCCGATTGCACCTTAATGGGTCTTAACCGGCCTTAAGCCCGTTTTTCACTTAATTTTCACATTATCGAGGCCAATTGGGCTCATTGGGCCCACCAACAATTTCTTGGCCCTCGTTCTAACTCTCGAATAGCTCAATTTATTATTTACGATAATTTATCTAAATTTCCATAATTTAATTTATCTTATGCAATAATTAAATCTAAATCACGCATAACGATGTAAATTATTGTAAATAAGGGTTACTTACTCGAGATTCCATGCTAATACGCAAATCGAGGCTATCTCGAGCTCTCGTTGGATGCCAATTGTCGAGCTACACAATTTCATAAATTTTTGGGTAAATTTTCAGTCGAAAATTAATTAAATAAAATATTTCAAAATTTAAATCGGTCAATTTCGACCGCTACTGACTTACCCGTAGCTTGATTACATCGCCGAGATTTTTTCTCAATTTTTCCTCTTTTTCTTTTTTCCCTTTTTCTCCTTTTTTTCTCTTTCCTCATTGGCTGAACCGGTTCGATCCGGTTCAACCCGGTTCGGACCATCGGTTCACTCTGGTTCGCCCGGTTCAGTGCCTTGCCAGCCAGTTCTCCACCGGCTTCCGTCGCCAGTGGCTCCGTTGGGTCGTCCGCAGCACGAATCTGCCCTCGGTTTTGTCCAAGGCAGCCGAAAAGTCACCGGTCCGGCCTGTTCTCTCCACCGTCGATACCCATTTCCTCTTTTCGTCGTTTTCGACGCCGTCCTTGGGTTTCGCCGGTCGTGACCGCCACTAATCAGCTCGCCTGCGCCTGGGGAACGTTCGACTGGGGGCGGGGTCAGCTAGATCGGCGCCGGTCGCCGAGAATCTCATTTTCTCTTCTCGATTTTCTCTCTTCCTTTTCCTCCCTCGTCGACAGCGTTTCCTCGTCGGATTTCGCCTGGGTCGGGGTCGGCGTCGGTGTGAGGCTCTCCCCTCTTGACCAGCTCACCTGTTTCGCCGCCGACGGTCGTCGTTCAGGAAGCAGCGGCACGAGTCGCACGATGGGTTTCGCGTGATCACGAGACCCAGTTTTCCAGTTTTCATTTTTTTATAATAAATTTTATTTTTATTTATTATTATTTTTATTATTTTAATCATTAAAATACTATTATTTTGTCAAAATATTTAAAAAAATTATTATTTTATTCAATTAATCCCTAATTGAATTTATCAGTATTATTTCGACTTTTCGGTATATTTTTTGATTATTTTCGGGATAATATTTCTGAGGTAAAAATTTTGATTTATTCCAATAAATTTATATCTTGATCAATTTAACCCGAAATTTTATTATTTCTCCTTTATTGATCAAGATTTCTCAAATCCATAATTTTAATGAAATTTTCTTGTCGAATTTATATCGAATTTCGATCTTTTGACCATTTTGCCATTGCACGTGTTCGAGAATTCCATTTCAATCCTTTTGCATTTTTAATTTCGTGTTTTAACTAAAATCGGGTCTTACATTAAATAATTTATGAAATTATAAGGCTTCATGAAAAAGCCAAATGAATGAAAATGTCATCCCATTAACACCTTGTAATGGCCTGCCACTATGCCTAATTTAGGAAGAAATATCCCTATCATCTAACATCTAATTGGTTGGAAAATTATAAAATAAATAAATGAATATCTAGCGATAATATTAAGACACTAATCAAGTTTATTAACAAAAGCCTCTAAAGTATAGGTGAAGCTTGAATGAAACATGGCAGTGTACAGTGGAAGAAAACCGTGAGCCAATGGAAGGGAAAAGAGAGAAAAAGAAGAGAGAAAAGAGGGAGAAGGAAAGAGATGTCATGACCCGAAGGCCATCATTGATACACTTCACCATTAACGGATGTGAAATTTTAGGCTAATTTTCGTTTCGCTTTTTCATTATGTTTTTTTACCTGCAGTGTAGTGTAATTTGTTTAAAGCATTTAACTACATGCCCTATTTTGAGCACCTAGCTTAAGCCCCTAATCTAAATACTTGTATAAGATTCATATCATCAATGAAGTTCTAAAATTATCCACAATTCGTTGTTCATTTCAAGTTTTTATATTTCCATTCATAATCCGCAATTAAAACTATCGCTTCAAAACATTATAACGGTAAACTCATATCCATTGAACATGTTTTAAATCCACATATCCAAAGGCATTAAAATAATGTGGATATAATTCATTATCATAGTTTACATTCCATCCTAAGATATTGTACAAAACTGGCTGAAAATAAAATCATACATGGAAGAAAATAGTACTATACCAAAATATTCAAAAGTGAGGATCTTGGGGAGCCGAGACACTACTCAGCACTAGAATTGTCCCAACGTGTCTTTCCAACTCAAGATCAATTTGTAAGAAAGAAATCATTTTGTTTAATGAGGGAAGGCTCAGTAAGTCACTTATATAAAAATAGAGTTAGGATCATATCGTTTCTAATGTAAATGCATGAATCTTGCTAGTGTATGTTCTAGTATCACATTGATATCAACATCTCTCGTTTACCATTTCAATCATGACCAAAGGACTCTGAGTGAGTCGAGGCTTTATGGGTATCGATGGAAATGTGTTTTGTAGCAGTTTCTTATCCCCATTCCCTCATACTGTTTACCACTTTGTACTCTAAATATAACAATTCAAAACCAACCTAATATTAATATACTGATATCCTCGTATGACAGGCAACAGTGTAGCATGCTTAAATCAGGTCATGGGTTTGATAAGAAATTGTATGCAAGTTTCGATTGTATAAACATTTACGATATAGATCATGTCATGCATTCCATGTATTTAAGTATATGTTCAAATTATGTATGGTCTCAAATTGTAGAATGTGTGGTATAAAGCCATGTATAAATCACATTCAATCTCAATCATATCACATTTAGTAAATCATATCATGTCTAGAGTTCCATGTACATTAAAAACCATACTATAAGCTTTTTTAACAAATTAGTAAGAAACTAGGCATGAATCTTTATTCTGGTAACATTTCATCTCAATCCCATCATAGCTATCAATGGGTGATTCTCCCATTGTACTCGTAATGGGTACTTAACCTTGTCAGGGCATCTTGTTGGCTCTACCGAGAGGGGGGGTGAATCGGTTTACTAATGTTAATGGAAAATTTTAAATTAATCCTAATTTAATCAGCAAATGATAGTGAGCAATATAATAAAATTAAACAATTTAATGCAAGATAGGGAAGAGAGAAACAAACACAATCGCTTATAGAGGTTCGGCCAAACTCTTGCCTACGTCCTCTCTCCTTGACCTTCTTGTCAAGTGCTTTCTTTCTCTCCTTCAACAGAAGTTACAATCTTCCTTTTTTAGGTTAAGGAATAACCTCTCTACCCTTTGCAATACAAAGATGTATTCATCCTTTTACAATTTTATCTCACTGAGGAACAATCCTCTTCTCTTTTAAGGTAAGGATGAATACAGAATCAAGCTTTTAATGTGGGTAGGACAATTACAGCTTTTGCACTTAAGCTTATACAACAAACTCAATAAATGAGGAATGAAGACACAAGGAATGAAAGTATTAAACTCTTGAGAATGTAAGAAATGTGCAGCAATAATGTCTCTCTTCTCATTGTCTTCAATGCTTGGTTAAATACTGAAGGATTGGTGGTTGGAGCATTAAATGCTGTTTTTCCAGTTGAGATTTTTGCAGAACTAGCCGTTGGGTACCTCCAGTAGAGTGCCAGATCGATCTGCCATCTTGGCCAGATCGATCTCTTAGTTATAAATCCTGCAAGATCAAAGCACAATAACACAAGGAGATCGATCTCATAGGTTAGCAGATCGATCTCTTAATTTGAAAATGATAGGGGAGATCGATCTGTCGAATAGGCAGATGGATCTTCCAATCTCTCTGTTTAAGGCAAGATCGATCTACAGATCGATCTGCCATGAAATCTCGTAGTGGGGAGATCGATCTCTCAATAACCCAGATCGATCTCCTTAGCTCTCTGACTTTGAGGAGATCGATCTCTTTCTTACCAGATCGATCTCACAAGCTCTCTGTTTGAGTGTGGATCGATCTTACAGATCGATCTACAGTCTTTGCTTTAAGGGAGATCGATCTCATAACCCTTATAGATCGATCTCTCTTTTCCTCAATACCTTTGTATAGGTTCAAAGCTTGGCAGATCGATCTCATGTCTTCCTGAGATCGATCTCTCATCTAAGAAAAACCTAGGAGATCGATCTCTCATAACCCAGATCGATCTCTCATCTATAGAAAACCCAGGAGATCGATCTCTCATAACCCAGATCGATCTCTTATCTACGGAAACTCAAGTTCTGGTACTTATAACTTCTAAACATGTTTTTATGTCATCTTTATATTATTGAATTTACTTGTTTTGTTATTTCAAAATACATTAACTCAACACATCTATTTATGATCATAAATTGTCTCAATCCCATTGATCAAGTATGCACTGAGAAAAGTGTCCACGACTATTATCGGACAAGCTTAGAATGGCCTCATTAGGCAACATGTACATCCACATTGTACTATATATATATATATATATATATATTTATACATACCACAGATCCTTGCCACACAGGCAAATCAACATTGATATATATGTATTCTATGCCACAAAGGCATATGCCACATAGGCATAAGTATAGGCTACCTATCGTCTCATAAATCAAAATCATTTTTTAATACCTTTTAATCCATTCAAATAGGCCACCTATAAATGTTTATAAATGTATTATTTTTCAAATCAATGCATAATTAAACTGTATGTTCAATCTGTATATGTCATGCATGATATCAAAGCATGAGTTAAAACATTCGTGTATTTTGGTTGTCTGACATTTCAAACACTCACTTTCATTTAAAAGATTTTGATGCATCTCTTTTTAAAATGATACTTCATCTTTTTAAAATGACACATGGACCTAAAGGTCCAAAATCATATGCTATGCATGAATGAATCTAAGTATACCAAGGTGTATCTCGATGTTTAGCAAGTCCAGTACCATGCACGCTTATACTTATTGTGATAATTGTAAATTCTATACATAGTACTTAAAGGATTTAACGCCTAAAGGTATAACCAGTATAAAGACATCTTGAAAGGGATAAGTAAGGTTATAAGTGTAGGGTCGAATGTGTGCAAACGCGTAAGTATGCAGGCCTTCCGAAAGGTCATATCTATCCCAAATTCAAGGACTATCCCTATTAGGAATATAAGAAACCTTGGATAAGTATTTGATAAGGAATAAGCAAAACTTTTTGTTTTTAGATTTGGGACGTGAGCTACCATACAAATTAGTATAAGAGCCCCACGAGAGCACACACCTACTCGAAAATATCTAAATCATCATAAAAGAATGATATATGACCTTGGGTAAGCCATTCGAACCCGTAAAATTTTGACTACGACTTATCTCGAAAAAAGTGTAATAAACGAAAAATGACTATTTTATTCATAGGTCACAAAAAAGTGGTCAAAATGGTCAATGCGGCTTGACTTTTAGGAGTCAAATGAGTGTGGTCAAAATGGTCAATGCGGCTTGAATTTTAGGAGTCAAATGAGTGTGGTCAAACCTTAAAGTGCTTGGTCAAACCCCGAATTAAAATCGACCAAGTTAGAATCGAAACCGAATGAAATAGTACCAGAATGTCGAAATTGTAATAAAAACCTAAATAAATACCAAATGGCTAGCCACCCCTTTGATTTATCACATAATTAAATCACAACATAGTATTTCTACATGATAAAGTTTAATGGCAATATAAATTGTAAATTAGTAAAAAAAAAAAATCATTTAGCTTCCAAAGGAAGCCTTAACTTTCATTGGTTTACCTATTAATATATATTTATTAGAAGAAAATGGTCTTGAAAAGCCATACCACTCTCGGCAATTCCCCTTAAAATTCAAACTGCCGTTATGAAAACCAAGTGAAAAACCGTTAGAGATCCAAGGAAATTTCAAGAGGAAAAGCTAAGATTTCATCATTCTAATCTTCCTTAACTTTTCTTTAGTAATATTACTAAGAGTGAGTGGTGTTATTAACTAGAAGAGAAATTGAAATAAGCTTGAATTTGTAAAAGAAGTTCACAGTTTTAACATTATCCAAGGGATTATATTGTGTTATTTTGAAACAAAAGTCAAAGGAATTCTAAAGACACCATTTGATCATGGTTGAATTTGTTGGAGCAAGATGTTATGGTAGCTTGATTTTAAGATATGTAAGATGTCACGTCCTTCCCCCATACGCGACCTACCAAAATCACCACAAATTTTTCGCATTTCACTTACCTCTTCTTCTATCATCTCTCACATCAAACTTTGGGCTGTGATTCGATATTAGTCACCCATTTACACTGATTCATAACATGTATAGAATTAAATATTTCTTTATACATTAATACAATTATTTGTACATATACATCCTGACCGTACATTAATTTAAATAGCTGTGCTTATACAATGTTCAGTGCAAAATATTAAGTGTGTATACCTCTCACAAGATGGATATGCAGCGAAAATCAGGGAATGTCAATCCTCAGCTGTGTCCACCAACTGTGGATGCTCTGAAAAGGGGAAATAATAAGGGGATGAGCTCACAGCTCAATAAGGAAATCAGGCAACCAAGTAAATAACCGCACTATCTACAAAATACCATACTTATGCCTCGAAATCGTTTCCTTACCTAATTGTATCTAAAGCATGAATCTCTCTCTCAAATCATTATGCAATATATATATATATATATATATATAGATACAAAACATCAGTTATAAAACTGGTAATATGCTGGCTTAACAACCTTAGCATTATATGCAAAACACTGCATTTCTCATGCAATTTCACACAAATCACATTTATCATGCCATTCGTTTAAATCAAAATCATATGGCATTCATCATGTTTAAAAACATGGAAATCTGGGCCTCACCCATCCCTCGGGTTACCCTTTTCACAATTCACAAATTCACATGTTTATATCATAAAACCATGTGGTAATTTATTCAAGAAATTCAATTAGCACGGAAGGAGATAGGCGACTACATGTTCTGAGTGTATGATCATAACTCATTTTTCATGATCCCAGGCTATACAGCACTCGGTGTGCGAGGTCTCACAATTGTTGTAACGGGAGGTGGGTCAACTCCTAGCCATCAGCTCACAACTCACTCTCATCGTGTACTCACGGTAAAATGTACTCCATGGACCCTATCTCAACGTGTGATGCTTGCCATGAGTCTTAGTCCACATACCTTGGATAGACCTCATAGTCGGGATGCTCGCCATGAGTCTTAGTCCACATACTATGGGTCTACCTCATAGTTAGGATGCTCACCATGAGTCTTAGTCCTCACACCTATGAGTTATTTCGATAGCCATCTGCCATATCTCAAAATATTGCACGTGTGAGCATATATATATATATATATATATATCAGTGCGACACACAGTCAGCACAGGCTCCCAATACGACTGTTTCATGCTCTTTTCAAATCAGCTACGTATGAGTAAAACTCCCAACACGACCATATCACAATATCACAACTCTAGTGTGAGCAATGCTCCCAACACTATGTTATGTAAAAACACACGAGTATGAGCAAAGCTCCCAATACTCTATAATGTATAATATGTGAAAACTAAGTACGAGCTAAGCTCCCAGTATTCTATAATGCATCAATCACAATCCGAGTACGAGCAATGCTCCCAATACTCTAATATGCATAAATAGCATTAAATATGTAGTACAAGTATATACTCCAGTACTATGTCATGCATATCTCAAAATATAGTGTGAGTATCCTCTAGCACTTATGGTTTTCACATAAAACCTGATAGATGGCTATTTAAATCACAATTCACCCAAGTTCAAATCAAATAAGCACTCCAATGTGCTGTTTTCGAATACACATGAAAACATTAGCCATTCTATCATGCAAAATCATGAATCCTAGTCACAATAGGCTTCTAAGGTATTTTCACCCTAGTTTTGGATAAAATACACTTCTCTTCATTATTCTCAATCATCATAATATGCCTATTCAAGGAATTTCATATAGCATATAGTATTGAAATGCTATTCATAATACGAGGAGCCATCTGTAGCTACTCACGAAATTTCGTTACCTCGGATCATGTCAACTGACCTCACTTCCTTAGTTCTGCTCACTCTTGCAATCCGATCAGCTTCAATGTGATTCTATGAAGCTGTTATACGTATTTACGTTAGTATATTGTATTGTACTCTTTTCATTTGCCAAATCTTAACTTAGCACATCATTTTTATGATTTTCTCCTTATTTCCAATATATGAATTTCATAAGATTAATTTATAATCTTCCCTACATGCATATTCCACCATTAGATCCATGCTAACACCATTTCCTCATCATTTTCCCATTTTCACACCAATAGCTAGGTCATGTTCATTTTTCATGATTCTTTCCTTTCTAACAATTCATACATGTACCAATAAACTCATCAACACACCTAGTTTAGCATATATCAACTTGGTGCATTAAATCTTACCTAGTTGAGATTTCTTTCCTTTTTCACCAAATTGGTACAAATCCTCCTTGCTATTGAAATCCTTGATTTCAATCTCTTGTTTCCAAGTATGTTGTTCTCCTCTTTGCCAAGAACAACTTTGCTCAACTATATCTAACTCAAAACTGGTTGCAAACTGAAGTTTTCTGGTGTAGAAATGTTAGGTTACACTTTTGCTCTTGAATGGAATAGTAAATCCCATGAAAACTGAAGTGCAGAACCCCATATTTATAGAATGGTCTCTATGAGGTCGATTTGCTCTCCAAATGAGATTGATCTGCCCTACAATTTTTCTCTCGAAATTGACCTTTCAGGCTTAATGAGATCGATCTGTCTCTAAGCATGAGATTGATCTGTTCCAGGCAGTAGCTTAAGGAGATCGATCTGCTCCAAGGGTGAGATCGATCTTCTCCAAGTCAGTAGCATTTGGAGATCGATCTGGCCCTTCATGGGATCAATTCCTTCTACACAGAATGCTTAGCAGATTGATCTGGCCTCATTGGAGATCGATTTGACCTGTTCCATCGCTCAAATAAGAGAATTTTTGGCTATTCCAGATTGATCTTTCCATCAATGAGATCGATCCGACATTCATATTTTCTAGGTTTTGCTGCAGTCTTCTGCAGTAACTTACATGAAACCTCCTTAATTTTGCTGCCATAGTCATTTTCTCATCCAATCACCTTTAAGGTTTTAAAATGACATCCATTCATACTTTATATACATTAAAACTTGTGTGCATTCATTGTTTATCCAAAGGTATACAATACAAAAACAAATGGAAGCACAAAGATTTACACAACTCATGCAAACTTCATTCCATTTTACCATACTACTCATTTTTCATTCCATTCACATTCATCACATACAAAAATCCATTTCTGTATATTCATAAATAATGATACTTGTACGTACATCACAAACTCATATTACAAGTGTGTACATTGAATTTATGGACTTTATATCACTTATGCTTCACATAGCATGTACATGTATATACCTATGAATTTCTAAAGTTACAACTGGAAATACGGGTCTTACATGACATTTTGATGTTGTACAATATGAATATGATGAGTTTTTGAATGAATTGTTAAGGCATGATGGACTTATATTTTAGCCATTTAGGGTTTTATAGGAAATGTTGTGTTTTAGTTATGAAATTAAGATATGTTAGTGTATTAATGATATTAAGACTATTGGTGATGTTGGATTGAAACAAACTCTTTTGGAAACATCGTTAGTGTATTCGGCCATAGTGAGAATTGCATAGGAATAATTATTCTTAAACTAGAAGATTGGGATAATGATTACTATTTTTTGATGTAATTATCATATTTAGTGTTAAATAGAAGTAAAAAGTTGAAACACCCTAGCTTATACATTCAGCCCAAGTGAAGGGAACTTGTGAAATGATTTGATTTTGTTGTGATTTTAAGATATGTTATAGGTATTTAATTGTTAATGTGTTATGTGGTTTATTTAGAGAGAAAACATTAAGAGAATAGATTTTTCCACCTAATTCTAATCACGAACTAAAGGAAAGTAGATATGGATTAATATGTTTTATTGAATTATTGGTGTCAATGTCACGCCCTTCCCCTACACGCAACCTACCAAAATCACCATAAAGTTTTTTGTAAGACCCGAATTTAATTAAAATACGGAAATTAAATAAGAAAAGATGGGGGAAGTATGACGGAAGTCGGGTTAAATTAATCCCGAATATGTGTAAGGGCAAAATGGTCAAAAGATCAAAGGTCGGTATAATTTCGATAAGAAAATTTTAATTAAAAATAAGGATGTAAGATATCTTGATCGATAATGAGGAAATTATACAATTTTGGGTCAATTGATCAAGATTCGAAAATTTTAAAAATACCAAAAAATTACCGGAACGATATCTCGAAAAGCGCGAAGGAATAATATCGAAAATTTGGAGAAAAATATATTTAATAAATTAAATTTAAATTAAATAAATTAAATTAAAATAAAAATAATATAAGTGTAGATATTTTAGATTTTTTGGGAGTATTTTAATGAATAGTAAAATAATTAAAATAAATAATAATAATAATAATAAAAATAATAAAACAAAAAAAAAAGAATCTGAAACAAAAAAAAAAAAAGGAAAACTGGAAAGAACGAAAACGCGAAGGAAACGAAAGCCGAACGACGAAGCAGGGCCGAGCCCCTACCGGCTGAACGACGGCCGACGGAGGCCGGCGAAGGCAAGCCAGACGAGGCCCGACCCATCACCGGCCCCATGGAGGCCCGAACGGCGGCCACCGGTGAGAGAAACGGAGAAAACCGAAATCGAGAGGGGGAGAGAGAATCGCCGGCGATCGGCGCTATTCAGGCCCGATCGACCCCAGCCGAAGTTTCCCCAGGCGACGGTGAGCAGATTGGTGGTGGTGGCAGCCACCGAAACCGGCGGACGGCGTCAGAAACGGCGGAAGAAGAAAATGGGTCCGACGACCGAAAGGAGAACGGCCGGACCGGTGACTTTCCGGCGGCTTGGGCGAAGCCGAGGCCAGATTCGAGCTGCGGACGACCCAACGGAGCTGTTGGCGATGGAACCCGGCAGAGAACCGGCCGGCAAGGTGGTGAACCGGCGGTGAACCGGACGAACCGGAGAGAACCGACGGTCTGAACCGGTCCGAACCGGACTGAACCGGTTCAGCCAAAAAGAGGGGAAAAAAGGAGAAGAAAGGGAAAAAGAAAAAGAGAAAAAATTGGGGAAAATTCTTGTGATGCAATCGAGTTTCGGGTAAGTCGATAAGCGGTCGAATTGACCGATTTAAATTTTGGAATATTTTATTTAATTAATTTTCGACTGAAAATTTACCCGAAAAATTCATGAAATTATGTAGCTCGACGATTGGCATCCACTGAGAACTCGAGATAGCCTCGATTTACGGACTAGCATGGAATCTCGGGTAAGTGACCCTTATTTACGACAATTTACATCGTTATGCGTGATATGAATTTAAATTTCGCATAAATTGAATTAAATTATGAAAAATTAGATAAATTGTCGTAAATAATGAATTTAGTTATTCAAGAGCTAGAACGAGACCCAATAAATTATTAGTGGGCCCAATGAGCCCAATAGGCATCGATAAAGTGAAAATTAAGTGGAAAACGGGCTTAAGGCCGATTAAGGCCCATTAAGGTGCAATCAGACCCAATAGGGGTGAACGGGCCCAATGATTTAAATTAAGCCCAGAAAATATTAAATACAATTAAATTGTATACTATCTGACCTGAGGAATATTAATACGCAGTTCCGGGCATTTGATTAGGAGCATAACGGACTGCGCGAAGAGATAACATTGGAAAAGAAAAGGTCAGACTCGGCAGGAAAATAAGGTAAGGGAATTCTGCGGACTGCTAGAGGTAACTTTACGCAATTTTAAGTTCAATTGCAGTCTTTAAAATTTATCTGAAGGGTCTAGAGGTCGAATAATAATTTTAGTGCCCCGAATGGGCAAATTACAAAAATACCCTTGTTAAGGGTAAAATCTATAAATTTAGGAAAAATTGGGAGGAGCAAGAACAAAAGGTTTCTGCTCATTATGGAGGTATTTTAACACATGCATGAGTAGGCTGGCTCACTTTTAAAGAAAAATGCATAGCATTGCATACCTTTAACGATGTAATTTATGTGAAAACTATTTGGAGATAACCGAGCCGCCTACGTATTTTTATTTACATGTGACGTGCTAGAGCTCAGCTCGCACGATGTTTGATTTGTGTGATGCATGCATTAGTGCTGGAGCGAGAGCTCGCACTAGAGTTTTACATGCATAGGTGCTAGAGTATAACTCGCACCAGATTTCACATGCTTTTTCGTGACACGGTGCTAGAGTCTAACTCGCACCATATTTTTACATGATTTTCAAGACAGGGTGCTGGAGTTTAACTCGCACCAGATTTTATAAGATTTTCATATGATTTATATACAGAGTGCTGAGCCTAACTCGCACTAGTTTTACTGGATTTGTGGAGTAGCGCTGTCTGCCCTTGGAGTCAGCCAAAAGGCCCAACAGGCTCAAAAGACCTCTTAAGTAGGGTGAGAGTGAGGGATGAGGTTGGCGACCGTGTGGAGATGTAAAGCGGGCTCTGCCAATTTTACTTGATTTGATGAGAGTGCTGAGCATCGCTCGCACTGATTTTTATGAGAACATACGATGAGCCGTGCTTAGAGCATCGGGTAGACTGTGTGTCACCGATTTAATAGGCTCGCACGTGCATTTTGAGACATGGCAATGAGTATTGAGAAACAAAACCTCTCTGTGGGAAGCAGGCCATTTGGGCTGGAGTACCTAGAGTGATATGGGTCCATGGAGTACGATGTACCATGCAAGTAGCATGGAGTACGATGTACCGTGGGGTATCTTCGGATACGGTATCTTTGTGATACGGGGTATCTTTGTGATATGGTATCTTTGTGATACGGGGTATCTTCAGATACGGCATCTTCGGATGCGTGAGATCGGATAAGACTGACGGGTTGGATTGACCCACCTCCCGGGCGGTTCCCGATCAGGGTGAGACCTCGCACACTGGGATCCGTGAAGTTAGAGGGACTCATGAGGACACATATTGGCCAGTCTTGGTTATTACCGATATACAGTTATTGCCGAGTCTCGTATCTTGTATATATATATATACATATGTTTTCGGATATCGATGCTTTCGAGAAACTCAATTTTCATGATTTTGTGTGAGTCAGGATCACCCGAAGGAGGGGTCGAGTCCTGACTTTATTGTGAAATTTTTAAAGAAAAAGAAATGATTTAAAATAATTGCATGTTGAATTTTCCGTGCAACTCGATTTACATAACATCATAAGCTCATGTCATTTGTTTTAAAATGTGTGGAGAAAGGGTGGTTTATGCATGGCACCACGTTCATGTAGGTAGTATGGTTACCTACTTGTTCGTAGGATTGTCTTACTGAGCTTGATGTGCTCACCTCTTTCATTTTCTCCCACAGATAATCTCCAGTTGAAGTTGAGGCGACTCAGTACTGCATTCTGGATATCCGCTGCTGCCCATCAACATAAGGTATATACACTTGTACATATTGTATCTACATAAGTATAGCACAGTAACATGTTTGTAAGTAACTTTAGGGGATGTATAAATAATGTAAACAATTATAAATGACTGGAGAATAAATAAGTTAGATGGTAATGGTATGGTGGGACTGGCATTGACGCACAGCCCAATTTGTTGGTTGAGTGTGGTCACGATTCGAGGACAGGTAAGAATTCAAGTAAATAAACAAAACGCGAAAAAAAAAATTAACTCTGATTTTTAGGTAATTTGGGTCGTGACATATAAAGGTGGTATCAGAGCAGCAATTGGTCTGATGTGTGTCAGTGTCAGTAATTAAGAAATTACATCCCCGTGTTACTGTGCTTGTTTAGATATAATAGTGTATATCGAGATGGGTTTTGACTAAGAAATGGTCAAGAATGCAGGAATGCCTAATGTGAGTCGCGTTAGATGAGATAGTGCACGAGGCAGAGGTCGTTGAGGTAGACCTGAGTCTGCTAAGTCGTGTTGAGTTTGACTATGAGAATCAGTATGAAATTGAAATGGAGGCTAATGTTAAGCATGTCCCACTGAGTCCGATAGAGAGATCGGATAGTATTGAGACACGCTTCGCGAAGTTGGAGCGGAGTGTGGAGATTATTTTGAGGAGCTAATTGCTCAGATTATGAATAAGATCAGAGGGCGCAGCAGAACATTGGTGGAAACCCGCTCGACCCATCTTAAGTGTTGAACATCCATAGCTAAGATGAGAAATCTTATGGGATGTATTCCGGTGACAGGATATCCCGGACATGATTTAAAGAAAGTTATGGATAAAAGTCCTTACTCTGACCCAGTGGATTTGATTTATTGACGAGTATGGAAACTCGGTTGTATTTTTGGGCAGATATTACCTCGACACTATGAAAAGTGACAGTCGAGACATCTAAAAGTTCATGAAATGGCTCAGATTGTCAATTAGAGTCCAATTGGCCCCGTGAGATATTACCTATACCGAGGCAGTGTACAAATTTACAGTTGGGTAAATAAGAACAAGAATTGCACGCCTCTGAGATTTGGAAGGTAGTGAGGGCCGAAATAGAGACAGAAAAGAGAATCGAGAAATGACAAAGATGTTAAAATGGAAAAATGGTAATTGGTAAAAGATTTAATTTGACGAGTCATGGAGTAAGATAATTGGTAAGGCCCCAGTGCATCCAATTTTGACACTCTTGGGGGGCATTGTGATTTGAGGACCCCGACCTGCTACGAAGTAGTGTAGCAGTGTAAGCACTGTAAGCAGTGTAAGATGTGTGGTGGATACCACGGAAGGAGGGTCTATACCTACACTGTATTGATGAAAATGGCCGTTAAGTGTGGTAAGACGGACCATTGATTTTGATTACACAGAGTTGGGCGAGATTGCCCTACAGAAAAGTAAAGAGACGGAGAAAAACTTTGTTGGTATAGCTGCAACGAAAAGGGAGGCCATAGCCGAAAAGAAAAAGGAAAGTAGGCTATTGGACGAAGGCGAGTGGATGTCTTGGACCAGGACACTATTGATGTTTCATGGATGTGGTGTAAGATACCACACTTGTTATGAATAACAAAGTACATATGTTCATTGATCCTGGTGCCACACATTTATTCATACCGCCTTCATTCGTAGATAAGTGAGTAAAAGAGCATGAATGCCTACACCATTGGGCACATACTGATAAATGAGTACCCCAATAGAGGAGGATTAATTAACGGAATATGGCTATAGAGATTTTAAGTTGAAAAAAAAAGGGGTGCAACAGTTGAAATTAAAGGAGTAAAGGATTGTACTCATGGAATGAATAATGACAAGAGTTTCGTCATGATTGATATACGAAAGAGATAATCTTTGAGATAAGATAGATCCTAAATACAAGATGTATTGGAGTAAGAGGCGTATGCTAGGTAATAACATCCTTAAGATATGAAGTCATTAGGATTAAAGCAAGTGGTAGCGAATATAAATTGTAACCACATAGACTGAGATATAACGTAGTTGTGGTTAAGTCTGAAGGTTAATAAAGGTATTTCAAAATACCTCCCCGCCTGAAGACTTGACAGCGTCTAGATATATATATAACCTATAACGGGAAATTGATCATCGTAATAAATATCTTTAGCATTAGGATACCTTTACTAAGACGATAAGAACATTAAAATTCGACAAATCATGAAGGTTAACATAGTAAAATTTAATAGGAGCCGTTAAAATAAGAAAAGGAAATGACGCAGGTTAGTATCTGAAAACGTAAGCGATTTTGAAGTATCTTATACGCTTATGCGTAAATAAGTCAAGGATTGAACCGATTTGTAATCATCATTATCGATGATATGTTGGGTGTAGTTAAAGTCTAGGGTGATTTATAAGCAACAATTGGGAAATTACTTTTACAGATGGTTGTTGCGAGTTCTCAATATGATCTACTTGGTTGACACGTTTAACTAAGAAAACGTGGTCTTGGAATGCGATGATAATAAAATGATAGATGTGACATAAATTTCGGTGTAGTGAAGTATGAACTGACCACCGTGATTATTTTCACCGTACCCAACAGCTCAAGAGGTTCTCAGTGAGTATGGATACCTCAAAATTATGAAGGAGCTGTGTATGGATGTATAATGGGAAGATAGTCAATTTTAGAGTCAGACAACTCCTTGATCACGAAATAAACTATCTGACTCATGATTTTAAGTTGGCAACAGTATTTGTACCAAGGATATGGTACTATTATGTACATAGTGAGAAATTATGGATATGCACTGATCATAAAGCCCGAGTATCTGTTTTCACAGAAAGAGATGAATATGAGAATGCATAGTGGGTTAGAGCTTCTGAGAGATTTTGATTGTGAAAATTGTACCACCCAGGAAAGGCTAATGTGATGACTGATGTCTTGAGTAGAAAGAGCCTCGGGATGGTACCACATATGATGGTCAGGGAGCGTGAGTTGCTAGAGCAGTTGTGAACCTCGGTAGTGATGTGATCCCTTCTGATGATAACAGTGATTGGTATGATTATGTGATAGCTAGCCTGAGACTAGAACCGGATGAGAGTGCCCGGATTTGACAGGCTTAGCAGGATGATCGGCACGATGTCGATAATGTGAGTTAGATTCAGAAGGGTACAGTGACAGAGTTCACAGAGTATGATAATGATTTACAGAGAGGTTCAGAGACAATATAAGTGCTCCCCAGGACCACAGTTGATGAGATAGTAATATTGTCAGAAGCTCACTCTTCGGGATATACAGTGCATACGGAAAGTAACGATTATATATATGAAATCTCGAAAAGGGTATTGGTGGTCAGATGTGGAAAGAGATATGGTAGAGTATTAAAAGTTTGCAGGGTTATTGCAGTCTCTACCTATATCGACATGGCACGGAAACGAGAACAAGTCTCCATGAATTTTATGATGGGTTACAGAGAACCCAGGTGAATTACGAGGCTATTTAGATGATAGTCGATAGAGTGACTAAGTCTACCCACCTTTTGGTTATAAAATCCCTAAATACTCAAAGTGTGTATGAGGATTCAGGTATAAGGAAGATTGTGGAACATTATGTGGCGTTCCAGTGAGCATGATATAATATAGGGATTCCCGCTTCACTTCTTACTTCAGAGAATATTTTTTTTAGGAAGCTATGGGAACCCGACTGAGTATTAGCACAGCTTTCCATCCTCAGACAGATGGTCAGTCAGAGAGGACTGTACAGGTTCTGGAGGATCCGATGAAAGCGTGTGCCATTGATTTTATAAGCTCCTGGAAATGATCAGTTGATTTCTAATTAAAGTCGCCAATAACGACAGTTGGCAGTTGAGTATCGGGATAACAAGATATGAGTGTATGGCTGTAGGGGTTGTTCCCCAAATTGGATAAGAAAAAGTGGGTGACAGATAGAATTATTTTCGACTTTGGATAATAAGTCTCTGAGGATGTTTAGTTAAGGAAGAGAGATTAAGAACACCTCAGAGCAGACAAAAAAGTATTGGAATTCACCCTTGGTGAATTAGTATGGTTGAAATATTTCTTGTCCTAAGAGAATAAGGACATAGCGAACTTTTGGAAGAATGTAAATTGAGTTGCGCTGGATGGAATATTTTGAGAGATTGGACAAGTGGGAGATAAGACCTGTAGGTGGCATTTCCACTTGAATAAGCAGGCACCCACAATGTGTCCCATCTTTTGATACTTCGAAAATACTATCCAGATCCAGCATAGGTGATGGGATATGAAATCCAAAAGTTCAGTTTAATGAAAATATGAGTATATTGATAAGTTGATTCGGGCATTAAACAGGAAAGAGGAAGTATTGAGGTTTAAGATGATCTCCCTAATCAAAGTCCTTTGGTAGTATTACACTCCGGAGAAGGTCACACAAGAATTTGAGAGTATGATACGATAGATATACCCGGAGTTGTATATGGACTCATATGACTTGGTTCTAATTTGGAGGACCAAATTCTTTAAGTGGGGGAGAGTTGTAAGACCCGAATTTAATTAAAATACGGAAATTAAATAAGAAAAGATAGGGGAAGTATGACGGAAGTCGGGTTAAATTAATCCCGAATATGTGTAAGGGCAAAATGGTCAAAAGATCAAAGATCGGTATAATTTCGATAAGAAAATTTTAATTAAAAATAAGGATGTAAGATATCTTGATCGATAATGAGGAAATTATACAATTTTGGGTCAATTGATCAAGATTCGGAAATTTTAAAAATACCGAAAAATTATCGGAACGATATCTCGAAAAGCGCGAAGGAATAATATCGAAAATTTGGAGAAAAATATATTTAATAAATTAAATTTAAATTAAATAAATTAAATTAAAATAAAAATAATATAAGTGTAGATATTTTGGATTTTTTGGGAGTATTTTAATGAATAGTAAAATAATTAAAATAAATAATAATAATAATAAAAATAATAAAACAAAAAAAAAAAGAATCTGAAACAAAAAAAAAGGAAAACTAGAAAGAACGAAAACGCGAAGGAAACGAAAGCCGAACGACGAAGCAGGGCCGAGCCCCTACCGGCGGAACGACGACCGACGGAGGCCGGCGAAGGCAAGCCAGACGAGGCCCGACCTATCACCGGCCCCATGGAGGCCCGAACGGCGGCCACCGGTGAGAGAAACGGAGAAAACCGAAATCGAGAGGGGGAGAGAGAATCGTCGGCGATCGGCGCGATTCAGGCCCGATCGACCCCAGCCGAAGCTTCCCCAGGCGACGGTAAGCAGATTGGTGGTGGTGGCAGCCACCGAAAACGGCGGACGGCGTCGGAAACGGCGGAAGAAGAAAATGGGTCCGACGACCGAAAGGTGAACGGCCGGACCGATGACTTTCCGGCGGCCTTGGGCGAAGCCGAGGCCAGATTCGAGCTGCGGACGACCCAACGGAGCTATTGGCGGTGGAAGCCGGCAGAGAACCGGCCGGCAAGGTGGTGAACCGGGGGTGAACCGGCCGAATCGGAGAGAACCGACGGTCTGAACTGGTCCGAACTGGACTGAACCGGTTCAGCCAAAAAGAGGGGAAAAAAGGAGAAGAAAGGGAAAAAGAAAAAGAGAAAAAATTGGGGAAAATTCTTGTGATGCAATCGAGCTTCGGGTAAGTCGATAAGCGGTCGAATTGATCGATTTAAATTTTGGAATATTTTATTTAATTAATTTTCGACTGAAAATTTACCCGAAAAATTCATGAAATTATGTAGCTCGACGATTGGCATCCACCGAGAGCTCGAGATAGCCTCGATTTACGGACTAGCATGGAATCTCGGGTAAGTGACCCTTATTTACGACAATTTACATCGTTATGCGTGATATGAATTTAAATTTCACATAAATTGAATTAAATTATGAAAAATTAGATAAATTGTCGTAAATAATGAATTTAGTTATTCAAGAGCTAGAACGAGGCCCAATAAATTATTAGTGGGCCCAATGAGCCCAATAGGCATCGATAAAGTGAAAATTAAGTGAAAAATGGGCTTAAGGCCGATTAAGGCCCATTAAGGTGCAATCGGGCCCAATAGGGGTAAACGGGCCCAATGATTTAAATTAAGCCCAGAAAATATTAAATACAATTAAATTGTATAATATCTGACCTGAGGAATATTAATACGCAGTTCCGGGCATTTGATTGGGAGCATAACGGACTGCGCGACGAGATAACATTGGAAAAGAAAAGGTCAGACTCGGCAGGAAAATAAGGTAAGGGAATTCTGCGGACTGCTAGAGGTAACTTTACGCAATTTTAAGTTCAATTGCAGTCTTTAAAATTTATCTGAAGGGTCTAGAGGTCGAATAATAATTTTAGTGCCCCGAATGGGCAAATTACAAAAATACCCTTGTTAAGGGTAAAATCTATAAATTTAGGAAAAATTGGGAGGAGCAAGAACAAAAGGTTCCTGCTCATTCTGGAGGTATTTTAACACATGCATGAGTAGGCTGGCTCACTTTTAAAGAAAAATGCATAGCATTGCATACCTTTAATGATGTAATTTATGTGAAAACTATTTGGAGATAACCGAGCCGCCTACGTGTTTTTATTTACATGTGACGTGCTAGAGCTCAGCTCGCACGATGTTTGATTTGTGTGATGCATGCATTAGTGCTGGAGCGAAGCTCGCACTAGAGTTTTACATGCATAGGTGCTAGAGTATAACTCGCACCAGATTTCACATGCTTTTTCGTGACACGGTGCTAGAGTCTAACTCACACCATATTTTTACATGATTTTCAAGACAGGGTGCTGGAGTTTAACTCGCACCAGATTTTATAAGATTTTCATATGATTTATATACAGAGTGCTGAGCCTAACTCGCACTAGTTTTACTGGATTTGTGGAGTAGCGCTGTCTGCCCTTGGAGTCAGCCAAAAGGCCCAACAGGCTCAAAAGACCTCTTAAGTAGGGTGAGAGTGAGGGATGAGGTTGGCGGCCCTGTGGAGATGTAAAGCGGGCTCTGCCAATTTTACTTGATTTGATGAGAGTGCTGAGCATCGCTCGCACTGATTTTTATGAGAACATACGATGAGCCGTGCTTGGAGCATCGGGTAGACTGTGTGTCATCGATTTAATAGGCTCGCACGTGCATTTTGAGACATGGCAATGAGTATTGAGAAACAAAACCTCTCTGTGGGAAGCAGGCCATTTGGGCTGGAGTACCTAGAGTGATATGGGTCCATGGAGTACGATGTACCGTGCAAGTAGCATGGAGTACGATGTACCGTGGGGTATCTTCGGATACGGTATCTTTGTGATACGGGGTATCTTTGTGATACGGTATCTTTGTGATACGGGGTATCTTCGGATACGGCATCTTCGGATGCGTGAGATCGGATAAGACTGATGGGTTGGATTGACCCACCTCCCGAGCGGTTCTCGATCAGGGTGAGACCTCGCACACTGGGATCCGTGAAGCTAGAGGGACTCATGAGGACACATATTGGCCAGTCCTGGTTATTATCGATATACAGTTATTGCCTAGTCTCGTATCTTGTATATATATATATACATATGTTTTCGGATATTGATGCTTTCGAGAAACTCAATTTTCATGATTTTGTGTGAGTCAGGATCACCGGAAGGAGGGGTCGAGTCCTGACTTTATTGTGAAATTTTTAAAGAGAAAGAAATGATTTAAAATAATTGCATGTTGAATTTTCCGTGCAACTCGATTTACATAACATCATAAGCTCATGTCATTTGTTTTAAAATGTGTGGAGAAAGGGTTGTTTATGCATGGCACCACGTTCATGTAGGTAGTATGGTTACCTACTTGTTCGTAGGATTGCCTTACTGAGCTTGATGTGCTCACCCCTTTCATTTTCTCCCACAGATAATCTCCAGTTGAAGTTGAGGCGACTCAGTACTGCATTCTGGATATCCGCTGCTGCCCATCAACATAAGGTATATACACTTGTACATATTGTATCTACATAAGTATAGCACAGTAACATGTTTGTAAGTAACTTTAGGGGATGTATAAATAATGTAAACAATTATAAATGACTAGAGAATAAATAAGTTAGATGGTAATGGTATGGTGGGACTGGCATTGACGCACAGCCCAATTTGTTGGTTGAGTGTGGTCACGATTCGAGGACAGGTAAGAATTCAAGTAAATAAACAAAACGCGAAAAAAAAAATTAACTCTGATTTTTGGGTAATTTGGGTCGTGACATTTTTGCATTTTACTTACCTTTCTTTCTGTCATTACTTCACACCATTAGAGTTGAGCTGTGATTCGATATTAGTTACCCATTCACACTCATTCACAACATAAATAGAATTTTATATTCTTTTCTATAATATAAACTCTTATACATCATATCATTATTTGTACATATACATCCCGACCGTACATTAGTTTACATAACTGTGCTTTTACATTGTTCAATACAAAATGTTCGAGTGTGTATACCTCTAGCAAGATGGATATGCAGCGGATCAGGGAATATCAGCCCTCAGCCGTTTCCACCTATTGTGGATGCTCTTAAAAGAGGGAAATAATAAGGGGGTGAGCTCACAGCTCAGTAAGGAAATCAGGCAACCAAGTAGATAACCACACTATCTACAAAATACCATGCTTATGCCTCGAAATTGTTTCCATACTCTATCTGTATTTAAAGCATGTATCTCTCTCAAAGCTTTATGCAATATATATATATATATATATATATATATATATACAAAACATCAGTTATAAAACTGGTAATATGTTGGTTTAACAATCTCAACATTTTATACATAACACTGCATTTCTCATGTAACTTCACACAAATCACATTTATCATGCCATTCCTTTAAATCAAAATCATATGGCATTCATCATGTTTAAAAACATGAAAATATGGGCCTCACCCATCCCTCGGGTTACCCTTTTCACAATTCACAACCCACATGTTTATATCATAAAACCATGTGGTAATTTATTCACGAAATCTCAATATACATAGCATGAAAAGAAAATCGAGATAGGCGACTACATGTTCTGAGTGTATGATCATAACTCATTTTTTGTGATCCCCTGCTACACAATACTCGGTGTGCGGTGTCTCACAATTGCTATAATGGGAGGTGGGACAAATCTCTACCGTCTATTCTCTACTCAACTGAGGACCTGATCCCGGAGCACACAAGATCCCACTGGATCCCGATCCGACTGCTAACCAGTCCTATCCAAGTACATCAAGTACTTACGGTACAACGTAACCTATGTGAGATACACGGTACACAGTACTCCATGGACCCTATCTCAAGGTGGGATGCTTGCCATGAGTCTTAGTCCTCATACCATAAGTTATTTCGATAGCCCTCGAACTTATCTCAAAATATTGCACGTGTGAGCATATATATATATATCGGTGCGACACACAATCAGCACAGGCTCCCAACACAGCTGTTTCATGCTCTTTTCAAATTCGGTATGTGTGAGTAAAACTCCCAACACGACCATATCAAATAATGTAACTCTAGTATGAGCAATGCTCCAAGCACTATGTCATATAAAACTCGAGTATGAGCAAAGCTCCCAGTACTCTATCATGTAAAACTGAGTATGAGCATTGCTCCCAATACTCTATAATGCATCAATCAAAATCTGAGTACGAGCAATGCTCCCAGTACTCTAATATGCATAAATCGCATTAAAATCTAGTACGAGTAAACACTCAAGTACTATGTGATGCATATCTCAAAATATAGTGCGAGTATTCTTTAGTATTTATGGTTTTCACACAAAACCGGATAGATGGCATATTCAAATCATAATTCACCTAATGAAATCAAATAAGCACCCAAATGTGTTGTTTTCGCATATACAGGAAAACACTAGCCATTGTATCATGCAACTCATGAAATTTGGTCACAACATGCTTCTAAGGTATTTTCACCTTAGTTTTGGATAAAACACACTTATCCTCTCTATTCTCAATCATCATAATATGCCTATTCAAGAAATTTCATATAGCATATAATATCGAAATGCTATTCAAAATACGTGGAGCCATCTCTAGCTACTCACGAAATTTTCTTACATCGGATCACGTCAAGTGACCTCTCTTCCTCGGTTCTGCTCACTCTTGTAGTCCGATCAGCTTCAATGTGATTCTTCGAAGCTGTTATACGTATTTACGTTAGTATATCGTATTATACTCTTTTCATTTGCCAAATCTCAACTTAGCACATCATTTTCATGATTTTCTCCCAATATGTTTTTTAAATAGTTATATTTATTTCTCCTTATTTCCAATATATGCATTTCATAAGATTAATTTACAATCTTCCATACATGCATATTCCACCATTAAATCCATGCCAACACCATTTCCTCATAATTTTCCCATTTTCACACCAATACCTAGGTCATGTTCATTTTTCATGATTCTTTCATTTCTAACAGTTCATACATATACTAATAAACTTATCAACACACCTAGTTTAGCATATATCAACTTGGTGCATTAAATCTTACCTAGTTGAGATTTCCCTCCTTTTTCACCAAATTGGTACAAATCCTCCTTGCTCTTGAAATCCTTGATTTCAATCTCTTGTTTCCAAGTATGTTGTTCTCCTCTTTGCCAAGAATAACTTTGCTTAACTATATCTAACTCAAAACTGGTTTCAAACTGAAGTTTTCTGGTGTAGAAATGTTAGGTTACACTTTTGCTCTAGAATAGAATAGTAAATCCCATGAAAACTAAAGTACAGAACCTAATATTTATTGAATTGTCTCTATGAGATTGATCTGCTCTACAAATGAGATCGATCTACCCAAAATTTTTCCTCTCAAAATCGACCTTTCAGACCTAATGAGATCGCCTCTAAGCATGAGATCGTTATGTTCTAGGCAGTAGCTTAAGGAGATCGATCTACTCCAAGGGTGAGATCGATCTTCTCCAAGTCAGTAGCATTTGGAGATCGATCTGGCCCTTCAGGGGATCGATTCCTTCTACACAGAATGATCAACAGATAATTCTGGCCCCATTGGAGATCGATCTGTCTTGTTCCATTACTCGAATAAGAGCATTTTTTATTCTTCTAGATTAATCTTTCCTTCAATGAGATCGATCTCTCATTCATATTTTCTAGATTTTTCTATATTTTTTTGCGGTAACTCACACAAACATCCTTAATTTTGCTGCCATGGTCATTTTCTCATCCAATCACCTTTAAGGCTTAAAAATGACATCCATTCATACTTTATATACATTAAAACTTATGTGCATTCATTGTATAACCAAAGGTATACAATACAAAACCAAATGGAAGTATAAATATTTAAGCAACTCATGCAACTTCATTCCATTTTACCACACTACTCATTTTTCATTCCACTCACATTAATCACATACAAAAGTCCATTTTTGCATATTCATACATAATGAAACTTGTACGTACATCACAAACTCATATTACAAGTCTGTATATTGAATTTATGGACTTTACATCACTTATGCTTCACATAGCATGCACATGTATATACTTATGAATTTATAAAGTTACAACTGAAAATACGAGTCTTACATTCCTCCCCTCCTTAAAAGAATTTGGTCCTCCAAATTAGAACTAAGTTACTCCTCAGAAAGTCGGGGGTGCTTTTCCCGTATCAAGTTCTCTAACTCCTAAATGGCTTCCTCCGAATTATGGTGCTGTCAGAGAATCTTCACTAACCCGATAGTGTTATTCCTCAAGACTTTCTCCTTTCTATCCAGTATCCGAATTAGTCTCTCTACATATATCAAATCATCTTTGAGCTCCAATGGCTCATACCAAACCACATGAGTTGGATCTGGATGATACTTCCTCAATATCGCAATGTGAAAGACATTATGCACTCTCGATAATTCCGGTGGCAAAGCCAATCTATATGCCTTACCTCCCACTCTATCCAATATCTCAAAGGGTCCAATATAGCGAGGACTCAATTTACCTCTCTTCCCAAATCTCGCTATACCCTTGGATGAAGAAACCTTTAGAAATATTAATTCACCAACTGCGAATTCAAGTGGTCTCCATCTCTTGTCAGCATAACTTTTCTGTCTACTCTGAGCTGTCTTCAATCTCTCAACTATCATCCGGACATCCTCAAAGGCTTGTGTAACCAAATCAGGAGGTAAAATCTTTCTGTCACCCACTTCTTTCCATCCGATCGGGGAACGACATCTATGACCATACAAAGCCTCATACGGTGCCATCCTGATACTCGTATGATAACCGTTGTTGTAGGTGATTCGACTAGTGACAAATGATCATCCAGGAGCCTCTAAACTCTAGCACACACGCTCTCAACAAATCCTCCAAAGTCTGTATAGTCCTCTCTGACTGACCATCTGTCTGAGGATGATAAGGGGTGCTCAAACTCAACTGGGTTCCCATGGCTTCCTGAAAATGTTCCCAAAAGTGGGAAGTGAAGCAGGAATCCTTATCCGAAATAATGCTCACTGGAATACCATGTAACCTCACTACCTCGCGTACATACAACTCTGCCAATAAACTCAGAGTATCAGTAGCTCTCATAGCTAAAAAGTGGGCTGACTTCATCAGTATATCAACTATCACCCATATAGCATCGTGATTCCTCTGGGTCCTTAGTAAACCCATTACGAAATCTATGGTGATATGCTCTCATTTCCATGTCGATATAGGTAGAGACAGCAATAACCCTGTAGGTTTCTGATGCTCTACCTTCATTTGCTGACATACGAGACATCTTGCCACAAAATCTACTACATCTCTCTTCATACCTGACCGTTAGTATACCTTCTAGAGATTTTGATACATCTTTACTCCTCGGATGTAGCGTGTACCTCGACGAATGAGCTTTCGTCAATACAAGTCTCCTGAGCTTTGGGTCCTTAGGAAAACACAATCTACCTCTCAACCTCAGAAGTTTATCAAAATGTAACTCAAAATCAGTCACTGTGCCCTTCTGTAACTGACCGCTCATGTCAATGCAATACGGATCAGTCTGCTGAGCTTGTCTGATCCTGTCCAACAGATTTAGCTCCAAGTGTAAACTAGCAATCACACAGTCCATATCCATGTCAGAAGGCACGACTCCCAAACTGAGGCTAGCAAACTGCTCTAGCAATTCATGTTTCCTAACCATCGTATACAATACCATCCTAAGGCTCTTTCTGCTCATAGCATCAGCTACAACATTAGCCTTATCCAGATGATAAAGTATTTCACAACCATAGTCCTTTAGAAGCTCTAGCCATCTTCTCTGTTTCATGTTCAATTCTTTCTGTGAGAATAGATACTTAAGGCTTTTGTGGTTGGTAAAAATTTGGAATTTCACTCCATACAAGTAGTGGCGCCATACCTTCAACAAAAACACTACTGCAGCTAACTCCAAATCATGGGTTGGATAGTTCTTCTCATGGTCCTTCAGCTGTCTGGATCCATAAGCAACTACCTTCCCATCCTGCATCAACACACCACCCAGTCCCTGATGTGATGCATCGGTATACACTGAAAATCATCCTGAGCTGGTAGGGATAGTGAGAATTAGAGCAGTAGTCAATAGACTCTTCAACTCCTGAAAACTTTTCTCACAATCCTCATTCCACACAAATGCTACATCCTTACGAGTGAGACGTATCAACGGAGCAGCTAACTTTAAGAATCCTTCTACGAATATCCGATAATACCCTGCCAAACCCAAGAAACTTCTAATCTCGGTGACTGTCTTCGACTGTTCCCATTGAACTATAACCTCAATCTTGGATGGATCTACTGATACACCATCCTTTGACACAACGTGTCCCAAAAACGAGATCTGTGACAATAAAAAATCACACTTGTTGAGTTTAGCATACAACTTCTGCTCTCGTAAAGTCTGAAATACAACCCTGAGGTGCTTCTCATGCTCTTCCTCAGATTTAGAATATATCAAGATGTCATCTATGAAGACAATAACAAATTGATCCAAATATGGCTTGAACACATCGTTCATCAATGCCATGAATGCTGCAGGAGCATTCATCAGTCCGAATGGCATAACCAAAAACTCATAATGGCCATATCTGGTCTTAAATGCTGTCTTGGGCATATCTTCACTCCTAACTCTCAGCTGATGATACCCAGACCTCAGATTAATATTAGAAAAGACCCGCACTCCCTGGAGCTGATCCAACAAATCATCAATGCGTGGAAGGGGATATTTATTCTTGATGGTTGCCATATTCAACAATCTGTAATCTATACATAATCGGAGGCTTCCATCCTTTTCTTTACAAACAAAATTGGTGCTCCCTAAAGTGAAACACTCGGTCTGATAAAACCCCTTTCCAACAACTCCTGTAACTATTTCTTGAGCTCCTCCAACTTAACTAAGGCCATGTGATACGGTGGTTTCGATATAGGTTCAGTACCAGGCACCAAGTCTATACAGAACTCCATCTCTCTGTCTGGTGGTAACCCTGGAAATTCATCTGGAAAGACATTTGGGAACTCACTAACCACAGGAATATCTGCCAACTTCGGATGTACCTTATCCATATGAACCAAGTACGCTATAAAACCTTCAATATATCCATTTCTCAGTCAGCATAGTACATTATCAATTACAACCATAACTACTACTTTTATTTCTTTTCATCAAGCTTTACAACATATTTTTCAGGGTTAGGAAACATAATTGTCTTAGCATAACAATCTAAAACAGTATGGTTTGATGATAACCAATCCATCCCTAAGATTACATCCAAATCACTCATGCTTAATAGTATTAGATTGGCTGTCATGTCATTTTCCTCTATTTTCAGCTTACAATCATTTAACACATACTCCACTAGCTGACTAATATCCATGGGCATACTAATCAACATCATCCTACTCAAAGGTGTACGCTCTACATGCTTTTCTAACTTACATGCAAATGAAGGTGATACAAATGAATGCGTGGCTGATAATTCTATATTTTTAGAATTATTTGTGCTTAATTTCCTAATTAATTATTTAAATCTCCAATTTATTTTGTTAATTATCCCATTTATTTAATTAAAATTCTCATGTTTGCAGATAAATTAAATCCGGATGAAGTTTGAATATTTCGGTAGAAAATAGACCGAAATTTAGCTAAAATCGAGATTGGACCACGTGGATAACACGAGCCTAACACATCCAATTGGATAAAAAGATAGATGACATGGAAATATTATTTTTCAAGGAGCCAATGGTGTGAAGACAAGTGGCCAAACAAGGCTAACTCATCTAGGATGAAAAAATTACAATTGTACCCCTAAGTGTGTGTATAAATAGAATATGGTGGCAATCGAAAAAGGGGAGCCTAGGTTAGGAGTAGTGTAGAGAAATTTAGGAGTAGTTTTAATTTAGGGTAGAATAGTTTTAGGTTAATTTTAAAGCTTTCTTTGTTTCAAATTTCTGAATGTTTTCTTTTTCCAACAAATAATTTGTTTTTACTATTCATGGTAATCAATTTAATTTTTTTATTTGCTCTTGGTTTGTTCATCTGTTTTGTTCTTCAATGTTCATTCGAGCTAATCGATTTCATCTGTCACTGCCTTTGATTATGATGTTTTGATGCGGGTTGGGTGCTGGGTATTATTTCCACATCAATGGTAATGTGGGATCAAAGCAGTAGGAGGAGGAATCGAAACAACCCGAGATCATTGGAGTTTCTTATTTTTCTGTTCTTGATTTCTTTTGTTTCAGTTTTAGCTTTAAAATGATTCCAATCTTCCTCACTGTAGCACTTTAAGTTGCCTTTCACATTCTGTTTGCAGCTCTAAGCTTTTGTTAGATGTATGTTTTATGGATATAGCATAGGCAGCGTGATATTGTAAGGAACCGAGAGCCACAAATCCCAGAAAATTCATTCCTCTGTTTCATTTTCTACTTACTGTTCACCTATGATTTTCTGTATTTGGTTGTTTGTTGGTTCATTGCTTCATGCTGTGATGCTCGGGTGATTCAAGAATGTATGCTGGATGGTGGTATACTGGTCTAGACCTGGTAATGACAGTAGCAATAACTCTACCCTCTGTTCGACTCTGTTTGAAACTCACGCGACTATTCATTTTAGTTCATTTATTATTGTGCTATTCCATTTGCTGCTGAATGCTTTGGTCTTTTGCTAGTTTTCATTTGCTACATAGTTACTGAAGGTGTGGACGTGGATGGCAGTAGCTGGTGATTGGTTTGGGTTGCACTGAACAGAGGAGAAGGACACATAACTAGCTGCTGTAGTTGTTGGGAAATAGGCCATGGCCAATTGATGGCTAAGTGCAAAGCCAGTCGTTCCTACTGAAGCTCGATGTGGTGACTGATTAGCAGCAGGACAATGCTGTAGAGGCAGTAGCAAACCACGTCTGGACAGCAACTGATGAAGACAGCAGGTCTGAAACCGAGAACACGCCTGGGCAGAAAAGAATGAAGAAGAACGTGTACAGTGTCACATATCGGGACCACTTTGGTGTTTGCAATTCACTTAAGGCCATGTTTGGCACATTTACATTGTAGCTTTAATCCATTTTCATGCATTTTTAGAATCGTTAATTCCAATTTAATTTGTTAGGATAAGAAGTTATGATTTTAATTTTATTTGCATGATTAGTTATAGTTCAATTTATTGATTAGTCTAGAATTTAGAGTTAATTATGCCATTAGTTAATTTTTATCTTTATTAGAATTAATTCAGATTAAACTCAATTCATGCATTTTTATTTTAAGTTTGTTTAAAGTTTAGTTTAAATTAAATTTTATTGCTTATTTTCATATTTGCACTTTATTTTAGTTGCCTTAATTCATTTTAACTGTTTTAATTTTCTTTTATAGGTTATTTGCTTTTAATTGTCTGAAGTACTGTAAGTAAATTTTGTTCGGTTTTATTTTCTTTAGTTCTTATTATTTTATTGCTTTCCAGTATTTTTAACTTTAGACTTAGTAAATCACCCACTTCAATTTCATAATTTGCTATAATATACTTAGGGTAAGATTAACTGGTAGTTAATTGGGCTAACCAACTTCTCTGTGGGATGATAACTCGGGACTCAATCCTATTATTACTTGTACGACCCGTGCACTTGCGGTAATACGTTTAGGGCGTGTCAGTGGCACTAGGATCAATCTAAACATGTGTTTCTAAATCATATACCAGGATGTTACCTCTAATCACATCCGAAGAAGCATCGGTTGTCCCCTGGTCCAAGGCATGCACTCGTCTTTGTCCCATAACCTGCTTTCCCTTCTCTTCTGCAATCGCTCTCTTCCTCTGAGTAGACGTATCAGCTAGAGCTCTCTCTGTCTCTTTGCCCTTCTGTGGGGCAATATCAATGAGCTCTTGGCAAACTTTGGCCATATGTCTTGGCTTCCCACATCTGAAGCACAATCCACTAGAAACAGGACAAAGTCTACCTCCGTGGAATCTACCACATCGACTGCACTGCTCAGTGGTAGGCCTCTGTCCTCCAATCACTACTCCTCTAGCTGGAGCTATAGCCGGGTATGCAGGAGATCTAACAGTCCTCTCATGTACTTCCTCGATCTTTGGTCTCTTATCGAAGAATCTCTTCCCTCATCGATATCCGAAACCTCGAGCACTGTCACTCACCAGCCTCTTTCTATCTCTGTCTCCACCTTTTCCAACTGTTCTGAACTCTGAGACATTCCTCTCATAATCTTGTTCACAAAGTTGTACCCTGTACACTGCCTCATCGTAAGTAGAAATGTCGAATAGAACCAGTTTAGACCGCAATACTGGTCTCAGTCCATCGATAAACCTGCAGACCTTCCTAGTCTCGCTACTCATGGTGTCAGAGTTATACCTTCCCAGGGATAAAAATCTAGTCTCATACTCGTCCATTGAATGACTCCTCTGGCTTAACCCAAAACATTTAGCCTGCAGCCTCCGCTAAGCCGTATCAAGAATAAACTGCCTTCTAAAGGCATCCAGAAATATCTCCCAACTAATCTCTGTATATCGAGCTCTCAATATGGGTCAGGTGGACTTCCACCAATGCTCTATTGTCCCTTTCAGTAGGAACGCAATAGATGTGACCATCTCTAAAGTCGTACACTCAAAGAATCTATACAACTTCTTCATCTCTCCTATCCATTCCTCTGCCAAAACTGGGTCCTTAATCGCATAAAAAGTTAGAGGTCCAAGTTTCTGGAATTGTCGGAGTCTGTCCAAATCACAACCATACCCCAATCCACTTCTAACCGAAACTGGTGGGGGTGTAGGTGTATTAGGTGTAGCTGCCTCTCTAGGCACAGTCTCAGCATCCTGTCCCTGTCCTCCTGGCATAATTTGTGTCAGTATCTCCACTATGATCTCCAGGCGACGTTCTAGTCTCTCGAAATGTGCCTCGATTCTCTCAGGTACCTCAGTAGGACCAGTAATCTCATCTCGGGTCTCTGGCCTACCTCTGCGGCCTCGAACCCTATCTCTAGCCCCTCTACCACAACGAGTATTAACCATAATGGCTAAATCCCTGCATTTAGAATCATTAATTAGTTTGATTTCCATCTCGTATACACAATTGTAATTGAACAAAGCACAGTACTATGAGGATGTATATTTTCCTAATTACCAATATCGATTCACATTAGACTAACTCTGCTTTGATACCATTTCTGTCATGCCCTTCCCCCACACGCGACCTACCAAAATCACCATAAATATTTCGTATTTTACTTACCTTTCCTTCTGTCATCACTTTACACCATTTTAGTTGGGCTGTGATTCGATATTAGTTACCTATTCACACTCATTCACAACATACATAGAATTTTATATTCTTTTCTATAATATAAACACTTATACATCATATCATTATTTGTACATATACATCCCGACCGTACATTAGTTTACATAACTGTGCTTTTACATTGTTCAGTACAAAATGTTCGAGTGTGTATACCTCTAGCAAGATGGATATGCAGGGAATCAGGGAATATCAGTCCTCAGTCGTGTCCACCTACTGTGGATGCTCTGAAAAGAGGGAAATAATAAGAGGGTGAGCTCACAGCTCAGTAAGGAAATCAGGCAAGCAAGTAGATAGCCACATTATCTACAAAATACCATGCTTATGCCTCGAAATCGTTTCCTTACTCTATCTGTATCTAAAGCATGTATCTCTCTCAAAAATTTATGCAATATATATATAGATACAAAAGATCAGTTATAAAACTAGTAATATGCTGGTTTAACAATCTCAGTATTTTATGCATAACACTGCATTTCTCATGTAATTTCACACAAATCACATTTATCATGTCATTCCTTTAAATCAAAATCATAAGGCATTAATCATGTTTAAAAACATGGAAATATGGGCCTCACCCATCCCTCGGGTTACCCTTTTCACAATTTACAACTCACATGTTTATATCATAAAACCATGTGGTAATTCATTCAAGAAATCTCAATATACATAGCATTAAAATAAAATCGAGATAGGCGACTACATGTTCCGAGTGTATGATCATAACTCATTTTCTGTGATCCTAGGCTACACAGTACTCGGTGTGCGGGGTCTCACAATTGCTGTAATGGGAGGTTGGTCAAATCTCTATCGTCAGCTCTTTACTCAATTGAGGACCTGATCCCGGAGCACACCAGGTCCCACTGGATCTTGCTCCCATTGCTAACCAGTCCTATCCATCTATATCAAGTACTCACGGTACAAAGTACCCCATCTGACATACACAGTACACAGTACTCCATGGACCCTATCTCAAGGTGGGATGCTCACCATGAGTCTTAGTCCTCATACCATGTGTTATTTCGATAGCAC
Source organism: Firmiana major (assembly GCA_033439115.1). Taxonomy (NCBI): domain Eukaryota; kingdom Viridiplantae; phylum Streptophyta; class Magnoliopsida; order Malvales; family Malvaceae; genus Firmiana; species Firmiana major. The sequence goes on from CM065905.1 coordinate 12,155,751, forward strand.
TCGGCCTTATCTAAAAATATTGCATGTGTGAGCATATATATATGTCGGTGCGACACACAGTTAGCACAGGCTTCCAACATGGCTATTTCATGCTCTTTTCAAATTCGGTACGTGTGAGTAAAACTCCCAACATGACCATATCAAATAATGTAACTCTAGTGCGAGGAATGCTCCCAGCACTATGTCATATAAAACTCGAGTATGAGCAAAGCTCCTAATACTCTATAATGTATAATATAAGAAATCTGAGTACGAGCAAAGCTCACAGTACTCTATCATGTAAAACTAAGTATGAGCATAGCTCCCAATACTCTATAATACATCAATCAAAATCTAAGTATGAGCAATGCTCCCAATACTCTAATATGCATAAATCGCATTAAAATCTAGTACGAGTAAACACTCAAGTACTATGTGATGCATATCTCAAAATATAGTGCGAGTATTCTCTAGCACTTATGGTTTTCACACAAAACCAGATAGATGGCATATTCAAATCATATTTCACCTAATGAATTCAAAGAAGCACTCAAATGTATTGTTTTCGCATATACAGGAAAACACTCGCCATTCTATCATGCAACTCATAAAATTTGGTCACAACATGCTTCTAAGGTATTTTCACCCTAGTTTTGGATACAACGCACTTATCCTCATTATTCTCAATCATCATAATATGCCTATTCAAGGAACTTCATATAGCATATAATATCAAAATGCTATTCAAAATACGTGGAGCCAACTCTAGCTGCTCACGAAATTCCCTTACCTTGGATCACGTCAAGTGACCTCTCTTCCTTGGTTCTGCTCACTCTTGCAGTCCGATCAGCTTCAATGTGATTCAACGAAGCTGTTATATGCATTTACTTTAGTATATCGTATTATACTCTTTTCATTTGCCAAATCTCAACTTAGCACATCATTTTCATGATTTTCTCCCAATATGGTATTATACCACATTTTCTAAATAGTTATATTTATTTCTCCTTATTTCCAATATATGTGTTTCATAAGATTAATTTAGAATCTTCCCTACATGCATATTCCACCATTAAATCCATACCAACACCATTTCCTCATCATTTTTCCATTTTCACACCAATAATTAGGTCATGTTCATTTTTCATGATTCTTTCATTTCTAACAGTTCATACATATACCAATAAACTCATCAACACACCTAGTTTAACATATATCAACTTGGTGCATTAAATCTTACCTAGTTGAGATTTCCTTCTTTTTTCACCAAATTGGTACAAATCCTCTTTGCTCTTGAAATCCTTGATTTCAATCTCTTGTTTCGAAGTATGTTGTTCTCCTCTTTGCCAAGAACAACTTTGCTCAACTATATCAACTCAAAACTGGTTGCAAACTAAATTTTTCTGGTGTAGAAATGTTAGGTTACACTTTTGCTCTTGAATGAAATAGTAAATCCCGTGAAAACTGAAGTGCAGAACCCAATATTTATAGAATTGTCTCTATGAGATCGATCTGCTCTCTAAATAAGATGGATCTGCCTTGCATTTTTCCTCTCAAAATTGACCTTTCAGACCTAATGAGATCGATCTGCCTCTAAGCATGAGATCAATCTGTTCCAAGCAGTAGCTTAAGGAGATCGATCTGCTCCAAAGGTGAGATTGATCTTCTCCAAGTCAGAAGCATTTGGAGATCGATCTGGCTCTTCAAGGGATCGATTCCTTCTACACAGAATGCTCAATTGATTGATCTAGCCCTATTGGAGATCGATATGTGTTATTCCATTACTCTAATAAGAGTATTTGTGGCTCTTCCAAATCGATCGTTCCTTTAATGAGATTGATCTCTCATTCATATTTTCCAAATTTTTCTGTAGTTTTCTCAGTAACTCACACAAACATCCTTAATTTTGCTGCCATAGTCATTTTCTCATCCAATCACCTTTAAGGCTTAAAAATAACATCCATTCATACTTTATATACATTAAAACTTGTGTGCATTCATTGTATAACCAAAGGTATAGAATACAAAACCAAATGGAAGTATAAAGATTTAAGCAACTCATGCAACTTCATTCCATTTTACCACACTACTCATTTTTCATTCCACTCACATTTATCACATACAAAAGTCCATTTCTGCATATTCATACATAATGAAACTTGTACGTACATCATAAACTCATATTACAAGTGTGTACATTGAATTTGTGGACTTTACATCACTTATGCTTCCAATAGCATGTACATGTATATGCTTATGAATTTATAAAGTTACAACTGAAAATTTGGGTCTTACAGTCAATATGGTGATTGACATTTGAGTGTATAATTTTTCATGTAGCACTCATAAGGAAAATATTTGTGAAAGCCTACAGCCAAACCACAGTAGGATTATATACCAAGTGTTTGGAAGTGAGGTAAGTGAAATGTATAAACTGAATTAGTATCACGTTGCTTAAGTTTATATATGTTTAAAGTAATGAAAGTGAGTATGATGTATATGATTATTGAAGTTTGTGAATAATGAAATTATAAAATGAATTCATGGTTATGTTACCTTAGAGTACCTAATAAGATATGATATGACAACATGATAGAGCCTAAATATGGAAAATATGATCGTATGGATTTTAGGAATAAGACTTGATAAATCATAAGTTACACATTTGGCTATGACAAATTAAGAATGATATATTTATGTTGTGATAAGTTATACGAGTAAGGATATGATTTTTTATATGACAAATAAATATGAGTAATATTAGAATATGATATTGTTTATCTACATATGAACTACTGCCTAATAAAGAGATTGTAACCTTAGGGTGCATGTGACGTGATTGTTGAATATATTGTCGATATGTGAAAACTGATGGATTTATAAAGCTTGAATGAGGTTTTTAATTTTAACTATCATACACGGATGATTAATGATAATAATGACTTAATTGCGAGATACAAAGATAATGAGACATTGTAGGCTTACTTAAGTATATCAGCCTAGACATGCACAACATGGTTTTTTATGAAATTTGAAAAGTATGCTTTCGAGCCATGCTTTTATTGCATTATTTTGTCTTTACATCGTGTGGGATTTATAAGAAAAGAAAGTGTGTTTCAAACCATGCTTTTATTGCATAAGACATATGTATGCATAGCATAGGTTTTTAAGGTTTGAAATGTGTATCCGACTATACTTTAATTGCATTTGAACTATTTATACATAGCATGGATTTATAAGATTGATAAGGTTTGAAAATGTGTATCTGGCATGCTTTTACTACACAACATACTTGTGCATAAGCATGTATTTTCGACATCTTAGATCCAAATATGATTTTGAAAGTCATGACATTGTTAATAAGCATTGTATCAAAATTGTAAGCATAGGTAATATCGAGATGTTTTAATAGCCATGCACCATGATGTTTATACATCTTGAATCACATTCATGAACATGTTTTCGGATAAGAAATGAGATCTTTAACATGTATTAAACTGAGTTTTAATACATGAAATATGTTTTATTGCATGGCTTGATTAAAGAGATTTTGTTTTGAGACAAAAAAAATGCACCCTAAGATCTAAATACCATTAGGTGCAGCACTTCTATATATACCGATAAATATCCTACCTAAATGGTAACTAAATAGGTATTATAGTGGAGATGCTGCCTGACGAGACAATCTCAATATGAAAATGTTGTCAAGTACATGTCATGACACACACTTCAATGTTGGTGAATCCCTTACAGTAAGGTAAATCTATGATCATAGATAGTTACACCAAAGTACCACAAGGGATGTTCACCATGACCAGTTACCATAAGTTAACATTTTTACCAAACGAACTTTCAGGTATATGCCTAGTCTCCAAAATAACGAGCAAAGATATATATTGTTTTTATATGTGTTAATCTCAGTTATCTTATATGTTTTGAAAACAAAAAAACTTTGTTTTAAAGATTCATACAATGCTTATACGTTAGTTTATGCTCTTGCATGTTGGTTTTACACCTTGATATTTATGCTTGTAGCACAATGTTTTATAGTGCATAATGTATATTAATTTTATGCTTCAATCTTTATATCTAGTATTTAAACTATGGTTTTTATGCATTCATGGTTATACATGGCACATGAATATCAAAGTGAGGATATTCGATACATTTGATGGATTGAGTGGTACACAATTTTAGGACACAGGGAAATGAGGTACTGTGAAGTATCCTTTCAACTAATACCCCATAAACCTTGTCACAACTAGTTGGTAATTATGAAACAGATAAGTATATTGAGAATATTGATGATTAAGGATTGGTGTAAATATGAAATATTGAATTATAATGCATTCAATACACCAAGTACTAGGAGTATATTTTCATCGAGTAAAAGATTCAACATCACTTTTAAATAAGAATGCCATAGATTATTATTGTGAATAGTAAAGAACTTAATTATTGATACTTACACTACACAATAAAAAATCATAAAATAAATAAGAAAAAATAAAACATTTAGCCCACTTTCCCTTAAGTCAGATTGTTACACTTATACGCTAAGGTGTGCCTACAACGAGCTTAATTTCCAATCACACATAAGCATAATTCATCAACCATCGATCAATCACTCATTATCAATTAACCCTCAATTGTATCAGTGCAACAGATTGTACCACAGGTGTTACATGGGCTAATATGCCCTCATAACCAGTAAGATCATACGATTCGTATGTACATAAGTTAGATATATTCCTAATAGTATTAATAGGTTACTAAAGTCAATGTACATGTATATCACCTTACCAAAGTCAACATTTACTAATAGTAAAACATTTCATAACACACTATCAAATTGAGTCATCTATGTAGTTATCATGGTTCACGATGCACTCATCTTTCAAACGTACACTTCCTATCTTTAAGGTTATAATCTATTGTAAGACCTGTATTTTCAGATGTAAATCTTATGGATTTATAAGTATGGTGATGTACTTGTAATGTGAAGCATAAGCGATGTAAAGTCCATAAATTCAATGTACACACTTGTAATAAGAGTTTGTGATGTACGTATAAGTTTCATTATGTATGAATATGAAGAAATGGACTTTTGTATGTGATGAATCTGAGTGGAATGGAAAATGAGTGGTGTGGTAAAATGGAATGAAGTTATACTTCCATTTGGTTTTGTATTGTATACCTTTGGTTATACAATGAATGCACACAAGTTTTAATGTATATAAAGTAAGAATGGATGTCAATTTCAAGTCTTAAAGGTGGTTGGATGAGGAAATGACTATGGAAACAGAATTAAGGATGTTTGTATGAGTTACTGTAGAAAACTACAACAAAATCTAGAAAATATGAATGCCAGATCGATCTCATTGAAGGAAAGATCGATCTAGAAGAGCAGAAAATGCTCTTATTTGAGCAACGGAACAAGACAGATTGATCTCCAATGGAGCTAGATCGATCTACTAAAATTTTTTTTAAATGAAGAGATCGATCCTTAATGCAAGCAAATCGATTTCCTTAGCTCTCGAGTTGGATAAGACCGATCTCCTCCCTTAGCCATATCAATATCCTTAACCCTCTGCCTGAAGCAGATCCATCTCAAGCCTTCAACAGATCGATCTCATACATTCAAATTGGCGTGAAAATAAGGGATTAAAGAGGACCCGATCGATCTCAGACCCTCGATAGATCGATCTCATCAAGCAATTTCTATAAAAAGAGCAGTTAAATCTGTAATTCACGGAAACAAACCCCATTTCCTCCATTTTCAATCTAAAACCTAGTTTTCTCTCTCTAGATCATCCCATTTTCAGTAAGATTTGAGGAGAGACCATTAGATACAAAGTTGTTCATATCCAAGAGAAGAACAACATACTTTGGAATCAAAGCCTTATTTGTTGTATTAAAGGAGCAAGGGACATTTTCATTTGGAGCATGAAAAGAAACTAGATTGGTAAGTTTCTAATACTTCAGCACAAGTACATTTGTCTATTTATTGATTTTAGAGTTGATTTGTATGTGTATTTATGGCTAAAACTACCTAGGATGTGATGGAGCAAGTAAAACCTAGAATAAGTCTAGTGTAAGAAAATGTGGGATTGAATGAGTTGATGATTTATGAGTATGCTAAAGTGTTTAGGAGATAATGTGAATGATATGAGATGGGTAAATGAAACCTCATTATGAGGATAGTCAATTTATGAAAATGAGTACATAAGATGTTTGATAAAATGCCGTAGTGAAGAAATTGATGAAACATAAACACTATAAGCCTAATATCGATTTAACATCGATTTAGTATGAATCAATAGGCCCAAAAGAATCAATAGACTCAAGATATGAGTAGAACAACAAAAAGAGGCCTTATAATGTATTAATGGAGGCTATAGGTTGAATCAACTATAGCAAACACGAGAGTTGTGTTATATTGGACTAAATTGGTGTGATATATGACTTTGTGCAGTTCCAAAGAGTTCGTTAAAGACGAATCGAACCGCACAAGTAAGCAACTCTAAGGAGATGGAATTACGCGACGCGATTCCAAGTAAGGGAATTTTGTAAGTATATAGAGATAGCTGCTCGTACTTTGAACTCGTGGGTGAATATAGGGCGTTTGTGAAATGCATGATTGTTTGAGAAAATGGATTAATGATGTGCGTGAATAACTACGAGTATGTATATATGATTTGGTTTTCGAAGTGAGTTTCATGAAAAGGGGATAGTAAGGCTAATAATTGCATAAATCATATGTTTTCAATGGTTTCATGAAACACATTGCTTTGTTTTAAGGGAATTAATGTATGGGTTGGCTAATGTTTAAATGACTTTGTGAAATAGCACATGAGAGGTGCTAATCGTGATTTTGAGATTGTTTTGGTTGATTTTTAGCCGCCTATTGTGTTTGTGTGAATTAAATCGTGCTGGAGCCTTGCTTGCTCGAGATTTTGGTATTTTCACTTGTATAAAATGTGCTGAGCTTAGCTCGCACCTTGATTTGATTATGATGATGTTTTATATAACCGTACTGGAGCTTCAGCTCGTACGTGGATTTTGAGTGGTTTCTTATGCACATAATCGTACTGACGGTATGCTCGTACGTGGTTTCCTTCATGTTTTTATGCATAAATGTCGTACTAGAGCGTTGCTCGTACAAGGATATTTCTTGATGATGCATGAATCGTGCTAGAGCTTAGCTCGCACAGGTTTTCACACTGTGGTATGTATGATGTTGTTGTGAGGATAACACGGATTGGTGTTCAGGGAACCCAAAAGGGGCGAGTAAGGCCATGAGGGGCTAGGACCTAACATTAATTCAGATTGGTTTTCATAGAACACAAAAGGGGCGAGCAAGGCCATGAGGGGCTAGAACCTGACATTAATTCGGATTGGTGTTCAGGGAACCCAAAAGGGGCGAGCAAGGCCTTGAGGGGCTAGGACCTGACATTAATCCATTCAGGGAACCCAAAACGGGCGAGTAAGGCCATGAGGGGCTAGGACCTAATATTAATGAATACACCCACGTGCACTTAAGACTATATCGGTTACATGTGGTATGGGGTAGATAAGACCTACGGTTGGCACCCCCAAGCGTTATATGGGTCCGCGGAGTACGTTATACAGTGTACATCACATGGAGTACGTTGTACCGCATGGTTGAGATACTTATGAGAAAGTTTGGCGGAGAATTAACCCACCTTCGTTCCAGCATGATACCCCGCACACCTGTATCCATGTGGTCTGGGATGATTTATGACGTAGTTGGCCAACATAGTCTTTGAGATATAGTGACCTGTCTCTATTGATATTACATAATACCACATGGTTTTTATACATGAGTGTGATTGTGATTTGTCCAGGGTAGACCCGAGGGAGGGGTCGAGCCTTGTGGGAATTGTGATTTAAAGAAATGATAATTTGATTTATGATGAGATGTGATATGATTTAAAAAAGGATGTATCTTAAATGAATTTCCCTTTTTGTGATGAGATTTAATGAAAATGAGCATGAGATGGTTTTACATGTTGCTATTTCCGTGTTTTATGCCTATTTACATGATTTTCAATATATGATATATGTATATACATGTGGCATAGTTTTATTTCCTCATGCTCCGACTATAAACAATTTATGAATAACATTATCACCATGTAGATAGAGTAGTTATCTACCATGCTTACATTATTGCCTTACTGAGTGTGTGGTTGCTCATCCCTCTTTACTTTCCCCTCTCTACAGAGCCTACATAGTAACCCAATGAGGACTGAGGCGTTGTATTTTGGACATCCGCTGCTTCCATCGCTAAAAGGTATACACACAAGGATTCTTTTTGTGTCTAAACATGTAAAGGCACAGTAATCATTTTGTATTGTAATGTGGAGGATGTAAAAGTTAGAAAACGTGTCATGTATAAGTGTACAACTTAACTCTTAAATGAATGACACTGCTTTTGATTTATTTGAAAATGAGTGATGAGTGATGATTATTATTGACTCACAGCCCAACTGTGTAGTGGTGAGTTTGTTCACGACAGGGTAAGGAAAGGAAAATGCAAAAAAAATTATAGTGATTTTTGGTTAAAAAGGATAAAATGGGTCGAGACAGAGATTGGTATCAGAGCCGAGTTGGCCTGATGTGAGTCAATAATAAAACGTAAGAAATTTACATCCCCATATTATTGTGCTTTTATTTAGATATAACTGTGTATACCGTGATGGATTGAGTCTAATAAGTGATTGTGAATACAGGAAGTTAGTGTGAGATCTGAGAATTTTAGATATATTTGAATGATGTAATATGAACTTGAAGTGTAATTTATTGAGCTAAGTGAATTGGGGAATGATAATTTGAGATTTATATGTTAAGTGTTTAAAATAAGTGTGAAGTTATGAGGACAGATCGATCTGGGAGAAGGTGAGATCGATCTGGTGAGTTAAAAATGACAAGGAAGGAAGAATTTGAGGAGCAGATCGATCTCCAATGGAAGAGGATCGATCTCCTTATGATTCTGTTTGAGAGAAGATTGATCTCATGAGGAAGAGATCGATCTCCAAATGATTCTGTTTGGGAGAAGATTGATCTCCTCAAGGAGCAGATCGATCTCATAAAGCCATAAAGAGATCGATCTCACTCCTCGACAGATCGATCTCCTAGGCATAAATTACCCCAAATCGTCCCAAAATTCAAATGCAGATCGATCTCATCAAGAGCCAGATCGATCTCCTACCCTCAGCCTATATAAGGAACTCCTGTTTTTCTCCTGCAATCTCACTTTCTCTCTCTTCCAACCCCCATTTTCACTGAAACCTAGCTTTCTCACTCCTCCAAAGCACCCATTTCCGGCCAAATCAGAAGTTGTGGCAAGAAGGAAAGTTGTTCCTCATCAAAGGGAGAACAACATACTTGGAAATCGAAAGACGGATCGAATCGAGGCAAGAGATAAGCTCTCTACAAGTTTTGGGTAATTTCTAAACCTCGATCTTGATATTTGAGATGATTTTGATGATAATGGTGGTTGTCATCGTGTTGAAATAGCTGAGAAATAATTAGGGATTGATGAAATTGCAATGTGGTTGGAGTGATAATGATATTTAGCAATTTTGGAAATTTGAGCTATAAATAGAAATTTAGACAATGTGGTGAATTAGCATAGATAATTGGCATGAGAAATGTAGAACGTTGAGATGTTGTGAATGAGAGTGTAGTTTGGGGTAGAGTTACGAGAATCAAGAGATTTTAGGTGTTATGAGCAATTATGCTCGATTTTGAGAATTGAGGTTGATGAGATAATTGAGTATTGATGTTTTAACATCGTTTGGACAGCTCAGGAGTTCCAGAGTGGAATGCGAGGCTAGTCCGTGATACGGGGGAAACGATTGCACTATACGAGGTGCAAAGAGGTAAGGGAAACTAAACCATTTGTGTATGTGATTTGCGAACTACTATAGCATGAATTGTGATTTATAAACCAAGCATGTTGAGTGTTGTGTTGTGATACAATTGCACACGATTTTTATAGCCGGTTGGAGCCCATTTTTTATGAGTTTATAAGCTGAGTGTGAAATTGCTTTATAAACCGTTGAATTTTGTGTGAGTAATGAATTGGGCTCTACGTTAAGGCAATATTGAGATTTGAGAAATGTGTGCGTGTTTTGCCGGTTGGGACTCGGTTTCAATATGTTTTGTGTTGAGTACAAAACGGTTTTAAATGAGTTTTACGAGAGAAAAACCACTATGAGTTCTACGTGAAGGCAAACTAGTCTTATATGATTAAGACTTAGGTGTGTAACTCTGAGTACACACCGGGCATTGCTCTGGTAGCATGTAAGCCCGATTCTTCTCCATTCTGGTAACGTGAGAATAACCCATTCTGTGGCTATGCCACGTATACTTGGTGGCCGTTGCCACGTGAGAACCCCATTTGGTGGCCGTTGCCACGTGAGAACCCCATTTGGTGGCTGTTGCCACGTGAGAAACCCCATTTGGTGGCCGTTGCCACGTGAGAAACCCTATTTGGTGGCCGTTGCCACATGAGAACCCCATTTGGTGGCCGTTGCCACGTGAGAAACCCTATATGGTGGCCGTTGCCACGTGAGAAACCCTATTTGGTGGCCGTTGCCACGTGAGAAACCCTATTTGGTGGCCGTTGCCACGTGAGAACCCTAATTGGTGGCCGTTGCCACGTGAAACCCTATCCAGTGGCTATGACACGTGTAAATTTAATCCAGTGGCTATGCCACGTGTAAATTTAACCCAGTGGCTATGCCACATGTGAAGTTAAATCAGTGGCTATGCCACGTGTGTTTAGTGGCTGTGCCACGTGCACTATTATTACAGTGATTTTATCATGTAAATTGAGAAAGCGTTTATCGCATTATTTTCACATGCTTTGTTATTGCTCTAGACTGAGCCTTTTTACTTCATGTTTTCACATGATTTGAGACATGAGAATGTCGTTTTGAGTACTTTCATGCTATGGTTTTCAAATGAGATTAATGAGTTTCACATACAAATAAATATTTTGTGATGTGCATTTTGGTTTATAAAATGAGTCCCTTACCCCCTTTACTGAGCGATTTAGAAGCTCACCCTATTTTCTTTCCCCCTAGATTTCTTCAAGTGAAAAGGGTTGTCTTGCGACGTACGGAGTAGTGGCTAGTGGAGGACTTGAGCTCCAGGCCATATATTGTATTTTGAGGTATCTTTTATCTTTTCATGTACCCAGACATTTACCATAATTGCAGACACTTGATGTATAACATTGTATGGGATGTATTAGGATTAATTAACTTGAGATCAAGTAATGTATATGATATAATATATACTATTCAATGACGAGATCCTGAGGTATAATATAGGTGATGATGTATGACACTGCACAGGAATGCACTCTTAATTGTGAATGAATGAATAAAAAGTTTTAAAATTGCCCTATTTTCCGCACTTCCGGGGCGTGACAGTTAGGCAGTATGCCTGTTACGCGTCGAGGTAGAGGGGCGTGAGCACGTGCTAGAGCCCGTAGAGGTGAGCCTGAGAGCTGTACTGAGCCACAGACTGACCAGGCTCCTTAGAGCCCTATTGAGAGACCAGGGGATATAGAGGCACGCTTCGCTAGGATAGAGTGGAGTATTGAGAGCCTAGTGGAGATAGTCACTCAGGCATTGGGTGCTGGTGATAGACGAGTTCTCGTGGTACAGCCTACTACTGGACAGACAGTTACAGAGGCAGAGAGACCATAGGCTACTGAGACGGTGACACCCCCATTACAGGATACGACTTCACTTATCGCTCCACTGCCGAGCGAGCGTGATCTGGGGTATGATTGTAACTTGATCAGATTGAGATAGTTTTAAGAGTTGAAAACTCTAGTGTTCAGAGGGGTGAAGGACCCGGTTATTACTGAGGATTGGGTGTATGAGATGGAGAAACAGTACAGATTCTTCAAGTGTACATCAGCTGAGCAAGTAGCATTTGATGTGTTTATGTTAAAAGGCGAGGCAGAGCACTGGTGGAGATCCACCCAATCTATTTTGAGAGCTCGACACTCCGAGATCACTTGGGAGATATTCTTGGAGGCCTTTAGAAGGCAGTACATCCCAGCCACCGCACAGAGAAAATTACGGATGGAATTTTACGAATTTGATTCAAGGGAACCGTACTGTGGATGAATATGAGTCGAGATTTATGTCTTTAGGGAGATATGACCCAGATATGATGGGTAGTGAGACTCGAAAGATTCAAAAGTTCGTTGATGGATTGAGATTGGCCATCCGGACTAAGCTAACCCCATTTGACATACTTACTTATGAGGTGGCTGTACACAAGGCTCAGTTATGCGAGAAATACTTTGAGCGGAATGCCTTCCAGCTTGGAAAGATTAGTGTCAAAAGAGACAGAGACCAGAAGAGATCCGTGATGGATAGAGTGGCCAAGAGAGGAGGTTAGAGATTTTTCGAGAAGAGGCCTAAGATTGAGGAGGTGCAGGAGAGAGCTGCAAGACCTCCTGTGTACCTAGCTTTGACTGCACCAAGGGGTATGGTTATTGGAGGACCATGGCCTACTACTGATCAGTGTAGGAGGTGTGGCAGATACCATGGGACTAGACCTTGTCAGATGCCCCATGTTTCATGTTATTGGTGTGGGAAGCCTAAACATATTTCGAGGTACTGTTTTGAGATGGTTATGACTGCCCCACAGAAGGGCAAGGAGCCAGAGAGAGCTCCAGTTGTGACAGCTGCCCCGAGGAGGAGGGCCATGGCTAAAGAAAAAGGGAAATAGACAGTGGGTGTGAGTAGAGGAAGAGTACATGCACTGGATTAGGACACCGTAAATGCTTCGACAGAGGTGATTAAAGGTACCATCCTAATCTTTGACTTAAAAGCATTAGTATTGTTTGATCTTGGTGCCACACATTCCTTCATATTGCCTTCCTTTGCACATAAATTGTTGAAGCATGTGAAACCTACATTGTTGGATAAAATGTTGATGATCTCCACACTCATGAATGATAGTCAATTAACTGAGCATGTATGTAGGGATTGTAAATTAAAGATAGAGAGAAAGGAAATGACAGCCGATTTAATTTTATTGAATATGAATGATTTTGATGTAATATTGGGAATGGATTGGTTGGCTACCAATCATGTTGTTATGGATTGTCATGCCAAGACATTGATGTTTTCAGGACTAGACAATCTTATTGTAAACTTTGATGAAAAGAAATGAAAGAACATACCTATGGTAAATGAAAAGAGTATAATTTTAATCCATAATGTTTGAGAGATGAATTTATTTATTATTTTGAATATTAATACGATGACTTATGACACTAATGGTGGAAAGAATGATGTGAAGGGTTCATTGCCTACGTGGTTGACATAGATAAGGCACACCCAGAATTGAGAGACATACCAGTGATTGCAGAATTTTTTGATGTCTTTCCGGATGATTTACCAGGGCTACTACCTGAAAGGGAAATGGAATTTTTCATATAGTTAGTGCATGGTACTGAGCCAATATCTAAACCACCATATATAATGGCACTAATTGAGTTGGAAGAGCTAAAGAAACAGCTGCAAGAGTTACTAGAGAAGGGGTTTATTAAACCGAGTGTCTCACCTTGGGGAGCACCGGTTCTATTTATAAGGAAAAAGGATGGAAGCCTCCGACTGTGTATAGATTACTGGTTGTTGAATAAGGCCACCATTAAGAACAAGTACCCCTTTCCACGCATAGATGATTTGTTGGATCAGCTTTGGGGAGCCCAGGTCTTTTCTAAGATAGATCTGCGGTCAGGGTACCATCAGTTGAGGATACGAGTGAAGATGTACCCAAGACAATATTTCGTACCCGTTATGGCCACTACAAATTTTTGGTTATGTCATTCAGATTGACGAATGCCTCCGCAACATTTATGGAACTGATGAATGATGTATTAAAGCTATACCTGGATAAGTTTGTGATTGTGTTTATCGATGACATTTTGGTTTATTCCAAGTCCAGGGAGGATCATGAGCCACATTTGAGGTTAGTTCTGCAGACCCTTCGAGAGAAAGAGTTATATGCCAAACTCAGCAAGTTTAACTTTTGGTTAGAGCAGATCTCATTTCTGGGCCATGTCGTGTTGAAGGATGGGGTATCAGTGGATCCATCCAAGATAGAGGTAGTAGTATAGTGGGAACAACCCAAGACAGTTACTGAGATCAGAAGTTTTTTGGGATTGACAGGTTATTATCGGAGATTTGTAGAGGGTTTGTCCAAACTAGCTGCTCCATTGGCACGCCTCACGCAGAAAGAGGTTAAGTTTGTATGGGATGAGGCATGTGAGAGGAGTTTTGAGGAGCTTAAGCGTCGATTGACCACTGTTCTGATTCTCACCATTCTTATTAGCTCAGGGGGATTCTCTGTGTATACAGATGCATCACACCAGGGACTGGGCTGTGTACTTATGCAGGTGACACGCCCTGAAGGTATAGTCCGCAAGTGCACGGGTCGTACAAGTAATAATGGGATTTGAGTCCCGAGATTATCGTCCCACAGAGAAGTTGACTAACTTAATTAACGACCGGTTAATTTTACCCTAAGTATATCCTAGCAAATTATGAAATTTAAGTTAGTGATCTACTAAGGCTAATTAAACGTACTGAAACCAATAAACATTAAAAAATAAAGAAAATAAAACTGAACTAAGAAAATGCTTACCGATCTCTGAGCAATTAAAAAAAAATACCTACAAAAGAAAATAAAAATAATTAAAATTAATTAACGCAATTAAAATAAAATGCAAATATGAAATTAAAACAATAAAACTAATTAAACTAAAATTAAACAAGCTTAAAATAAAATGTGCATGTAATTAAACTAACTAAGAAAATGCAATTTAAACTAACTTAAAGTCTAATGAAAATAAATTTACCCCTAATTTAATTCTAAATGAACACTTAATTAACTATCAACTTAATTAAAACTAAGTTCTAAACTATTAAACAAGAATACTAATCATGGAATTTAATCAAAGACTCTAAACTAAGCTAACAAATTAAATTGGAATTAAACTAAACTAACAATGCATGAAAATGAGTTAATTAACTATTTGCACTAGCCAAACAAAGCCTTAACATTTTAAACCAGCTAAATATCCCTCCAAACACTGTTCACATCTTCATAAATTGCATTTCTTTTCTAGCATTCTCGGCTTGCTCGCTGCTCTCGGTTTTTTAGCCTCTGCTCCAGGTGATGCTGTCCTCTGCAATCGATCCTTGCACCAGACATTATCCTCGGTACCAGCTACTGTGTTTCTGCCCTGTATCGCTTCTGCATCCAACCACCATGTCCTTCTTCTATGCCAAACTCGTCGCCAGCTCCAGCACTGCTCATGTGGTTCCCGATTCTGTCCGCTTGCTCCTGCATCTAGGTGCTGTTGACCAATCTGTACTGCGTTACTGGCACCAGTGCAACGTCTTTCTTCTGCTGTGCTTCTGCTCCAGGCGCTACTGCATCCCACTCCAGCTGATGCCTGATTTTCTGCTGCACTAGTCCTCGGTATACTCTGCTCAAGTGCTGTCCACTGCTGCTTCAGATTTGCATTGCGATTTTGTACCAGCACATCCCCCGAGCATCACAGCTTCCAGTTCAACACAACTTCAACCCCACCCACTTCAACTCTAACCAGCAAAACAAAGAGTAACACTAATGTAAATCGAGGATTTAAGAGTGAATTAAAACAGAAAACAAAAAGAGATGATGAACAGTAATGTGACTTAAAAACAGAGCATGAAACTGAGGAAGATGAAAATTATAATTATCATAAAATGACTAAAACAGCTTAGCAACATGTAGAATAATGGGGACCGATGCGGCTACCAATGACCAGCTCAGCTTTCCTGCATTGCTAACTCAATAACACATATTGCTACAATTGCTCTGACTGCTTCTTTCACGTTGTTCGTGTGTTTACACTGCAACTATAGCAACTAGGAGCTATCGAGCAACCCACACCCATGCTTCTTACTTCAGGCAGCGACAACTTCAATACTACTTTCACCGTTTCGTTGGCAAACAAATGGTAGCCACAGCAACCTAATACCTTGCAACAGTTCTGCGTAAATGAACAGTACGGGGTAACAAAACAGAGCCAAACAGAGGTGGCTACTGGATGGTTGAAGAAACAGTACAACTGAGCATCATAAACATTGGAAAAATAAAAGGAATGACATTGATAGAAATGAAAACAGTGATTGTAACATAAGTAAGCGAACTGGAATGATGAACATAACAATAAATTGAAACAGAAAAAAGGGAGGATCAAAACAGTGCCTAATCAGAGAACCATAACTAAAATATTGAATCATTGACTAAAAGAAATATAGCAAAGTGGACGAAGAAGAAATCGCCGGTCACTCGGCCTCCCACTCCTGGCCCTTTTGCTAGCAAAGATGAAATCAAAACAAAAAAAAGTAAATGAAACTAATAAAAGAGAAATTTTCATTAAAGAGGTAAAATGTGTCGAAGGAAAAATAAAAAATTAAGGCTTGCTAAAATTCTCAAATGGTGGCTAATGAAATTAAAAGAAAAAAAACAAACGGGAAAGCTTGAAAATTAAACTAAAAAAAACCTAAAAACCAAAGCTACCCTAGAATTACCACTACTCCTAAATCACTTCTATTCTAACCTAGGCTACCCCTTTTTAATTGCCATCATATTATATTTATACACACACTTAAGGGTACAATTGTAATTAATTTTTTTATCCTAGATGAGTTGGCATTGTTTGGCCACTTGTCTTCACACCATTGGCTCCTTGAAAAATAATATTTCCATGTCATCTGTCTTTTTGTCCAATTGGATGTGCTAGGCTCGTGTTGTCCGCGTGGTCCAATCTCGATTTTAGCTCAATTTCGGTCCATTTTCTACCGAAATATTCAAAATTCATCCGGATTTAATTTATCTAAAAACATAAGAATTTTAATTAAATAAAGGGGATAATTAACAAAATAAATTAGGGATTTAAATAATTAATTAGGAAATTAAGCATAAATAATTCTAAAACTATAGAATTATCACAACCCCAAACTTGAGCTTTTGCTTATCCTCAAGCAAAACAAAATAATTGTAAGAATGACAAGTACTAAACACAATAATTTTCTCAATATTATACTCAAAGAAAAAGTATAGACTATGATCTTAAAGATTCACAATTACAAGTCCAACATTCAAAATTATTCAATCATAAGTCCTAACCCAAATTGGACTCCTCGTGAGTGTGTGAAAAATGTCAAAGTCACTTCACAGTACATTATCCGGATTAGATTATGCAAACATAATGAATGCAAAGTCAAAGACATGTGATCATTCCCATAAGTTTGCTTTTCACTTCTCTCTCCACTAATGTAGTCACACTTAACTAAAGATCAATAGGACTTCATTAAGCTTGTTATGTAAGGCTAGGGCTAAGGTATGATAAAGTCGATTTAGGTTTAATTACCCCTTAACATGTATTACTTCTAGGATCTTTAATGTAAGAGCTCAAATTTATTTCCCCCAAACTTATTTCTTTTGCTAAACATTTTATTCTATTTTGTATTTTTCATCTTTCTTCTTTTCTTTTTCTTTTCTTTTTTTTTCAATTTTCCTTTTTTTTTTTCAAATTTTCACTATCACCAGATACCCATATGTACAAAGCTCACAATATATCTAATGACTTTCCATGCTTTCGGGGTAAGGGATAGGAAAAGAATATTTAAGCTAAGGAAATTAACGCAGGTGTATTTACAGAGAAAAGCTTATTTGGTCCAGATGGGTGACTAGGGGTAAAATATGTACAGGGATGGCTCGAAAGGCTCAAACGATCCAAAGATGGCCTAAATCATCTCCTTAATTAAGTGTGATCTAATATTTCGCCTCGAGATTAGATCAAACAAATTCTAGAATATGATACACAAAATCAACTGAACAAATGCAATCCTATGTCCACATAAGCTTTCTCTAAATAAATATACAGATTCATGACATGACATGTGCGTAAGATGAGGAAATCACAATCAGAATCAAGATAAATTCAAGAATTTAACTTCATACTTTTCCTATAATCATGCTTCTTAGTCAATCAAAATCATACTTAATCATGGGGTCATATCATTGGAATATGGGAAAACTACATGCTAAGCACTAAATCATCCCAAAATTAAACAATTTAAGCTCAGATTTTCGAAAAATTTTAAATTTTTTTTAATTTTGCTCATTTTTGAAAAATACTTAAGTGATATCCCCTCCCCAAACTTGAAGTGCACAGTGTCCTCAGTGTGCAGATAATATAAGAATTGAAGTTTCAGGAACAAAGTACTCCCCTTTCTGATGATGATGGACAACTGAAGCTTTTATTGAAAGCGTAAAACTAGAAAATAAACCTGTAAAATAAACAAAGAAAGAAACAATAGTAAAGAAAAAGAAAAAGAACTATATACAAGGTGAAAAGAAAAACACAACCACTTCAAATGCAGCTGAAGAAAACAACACTTAGCAGCAGGGTGAAGAGTAGGAGGATCAACCAGAGTGGTGATAAAATGTCGATAGTTAACTCCTCCTTAGCTCTAGCTACTTCCCTCATTCTTTGAGATTTCTTGTGCTCAAGCCTTATATCCTCAATATCAATCTTAAAACACTCTTGAGAGTCACCAGAGAGCTTCAAAGGTTTGAAAACATTAAATTTCACTTTCTGATCTAGGACTCTCATAGTTAACTCCCCCTTTTTCACATCAATTATCGTCTTACCAGTAGCTAGGAAAGGTCTGCCTAGTATAGTGGGGACTTCCCTGTCTTCCTCCATATCCAAAATAATAAAATCTGCAGGGAAAATAAATTTGTCCACCTTTACTAGCACGTCCTCAATGACCCCATATGGATATTTAATGGATCGATCAGCTACCGAAGGGTTACTGTGGTAGGCTTGATATCCCCTATTCCTAACTTTTGGTAGATAGACAAAGGCATCAGATTGATACTGGCTCCTAAATCACACAGGGCTCTACCAAAGAACATATTTCCAATAGTGCAGGGTATGGTAAAACTCCCGGGATCTTTGAGCTTGGGGGGTAATTTCCTCTGGATAATTATACTACATTCCTCAGTTAAGGCTACCGTCTCATAATCTTCTAATCTTCTTTTCCTAGAGAGGATGTCCTTTAGAAACTTCACATAACTTGGCATTTGCTCTAAGGCATTTGCAAAAGGAATGTTGATGTGAAGCTTCTTAAAAACCTCGAGAAATTTAGTAAATTGTTGTTCCAGTTTTTTATTTTGGAACCTCTGAGGAAAAGGTACTGGTGGTTTAACTAGAGGCAATGTAGTGGGAATCTGTGTAGAATTAGAGGACGAGGAAGGCAATGAAGAAGAAGAAGAAGGTATAGATGAAGAAGCGCCTAGCTTTGTTTCCTTTGCAGCCCATTCCTGATATTCCTGCTCCTTCTGAGCTGCTTCATTAGAACCTATGAGTTTATCAACTATGGGCTGTTCAGGTCCAAACTTAACTTGTGGCTCATCTAGCTTTCTGCCACTCCTAAGGGTGATGGATCTAACATGTTCTTTACCCTCCCTTTGCTTAGCAGGATTAACTTCAGTGTTACTAGGAAGGGTCCCTTGAGGACGTTGGCTAAGAGCACTAGCTATTTGTCCAACCTGAACTTCTAAGTTCTTAATTAAGGCAGCTTGATTTTGCAGGATAGTCGTGAACATTTCCTCAAGCGAGGGCTTCTTCTCAGCTGCTGGTGCGTGGTAATGTTAGGGCTGCAAGGGTTGTGGTGGTGGTGATGGTGATGATGGATGATATTGAAATTGAGGTGGGGATGGATGATGTGGTGGATGGTATGGAAATTGTGATTGTGGTGGTACCTGAACAGGTGGAGCTTAAAAACCAGGTAGTCCTACAGGTCTAGAGCTAGAAGTTTGCCCTTGGTTTTAGCTCCAGGAGAAGTTAGGATGGTTCGTCCACCCTAGATTATAGGTGTTTGAAAAAGGGTTGTTCTGTTGCATAGGGGAAGCAACATACTGGATTGATTCTAAGTTGAACGGACACCTATCTACAGAGTGGGTACCACTACACAACTCACAGGAAAGAAAAGGACTTTGGACAGAATACACAGGGTTAGGACTGGTAGAAGGATTATGTTAGGTACTGAGCGACTCTACCTTCTTCGTAAGATTAGCAATTTGAGAGGTCAAGGTAGACAGTATGTCGAGCTCATAAATACCCATCGGCTTCTTTGGCATTTGCCTCTCTGAGGACCATAGATAGTTGTTAGCCGCCATCTATTCTAACAGCTCGTAAACTTCCTCCTCTGTTTTACACATCAGGGCTCCACCCGCAGCAGCGTCAACAATGGTCCTATTTTGGCTTGTAAGTCCGTTGTAGAAAGTCTGGACTTGCAACCACAAAGGTATGCCATGGTGAGGGCACTTCCTAAGAAGCTCCTTATATCATTCCTATGCTTCATAAAGAGATTCAGAGTCGTACTGGGCAAAGGAAGATATATTACTACGGAGTTGGACCATTTTAGAGGGAGGGAAAAACTTAGATAGAAATTGGTGGGCTAACTCATCCCATGTAGAAATAGATCCTGGAGGCAGGGAGGTCAACTAGTGTCTCACCTTATCCATAAGTGAGAAGGGGAATAATCTAAGCCTAAGCGCATCATCAGATAATCCATTATGTTTGAACGTGTTGCACAAGTCTAGGAATTACCCAAGGTGAGCATGTAGGTCATCATGTGGAAGCCCATTGAACTGTAAAAAAGTCTGAATCATCTGGAGGATTGCGGGCTTAATTTTAAAGTTATTTGTAGGGACAGCTGGTGGCCTAATGCCGAAATAATATCCTCTAAAAAATATAGAATTATCAGCAGGATGGGAAGGTAGTTGCCTATAGATCTAGATAGTTGAAAGATCACGAGAGGAACTACCCGACTCATGATTTGGAGTTAGCGACCGTAGTGTTTGCTTTGAAAATATGGCGCCACTACCTTTATGGTGAGAAATTTCAGGTTTTTATAGATCATAAGAGCCTTAAGTACCTGTTCTCACAGAAAGAGTTAAATATGAGATAGAGGAGATGGCTCGAACTCCTTAAAGATTATGATTGTGAAAACATGTACCACCCGGGTAAGGCAAATGTAGTTGTCGATTCCTTGAGCAGGAAGAACCTCTAGTTGGTGTCTTATATGATGGTATGGGAACATGAGTTGTTGGAACAATTTACGAACCTCAGTTTGGACGTAACCCCACCTGGATCAGAGAGGTTGAATATTATGGCTAGTATGAGATTAGAGTCAGAGTTGATTGGCTGTATTCAACAGGCTCAGCAGAGCGATCGATAGTGTATCGATTGGTTGAGTCAGATACAAGCAGGTGTGGGCATTGATTTTAAGTTGAGTACATATGCATATTAAGGTTCAGAGGCAGAGTATGTGTTCCCCAAGATCCTGAGATTAGGAGACTGATTTTATAAGAGGCTCACTCATCGAAGTACACGATACATCCGGGGAGTTTCAAGATGTATCAAAACCATTGGGAGGTTTATTGGTGGTCTGGAATGAAAAAAGACATTGTTGAATATGTCACTAAGTGTCTAGTTTGTCAGCAGGTGAAGGTAGAGCATCAGAAGCCTGCAGGATTATTGCAGCCTTTACCGATACCGACATGGAAGTGGGAATATGTCACCATGGATTTTGTGATGGGATTGCCGAGGACCCATAGAGGTCATTATGCCATTTGGGTTATTGTGGATCGATTGACTAAGTCAGCCCATTTCTTAGCTATAAGAGCTACCGATACTCAAAGTCAGTTGGTGAACTTATAGGTACGAGAGATAGTACGGCTACATGGTATACCAGTGAGCGTTGTTTTTGATAGGGATGCCCGCTTCACTTCCCATTTCTGGGAACATTTTCAGGAAGCGGTGGGGACTCACTTGAGTTTTAGCACTGCTTTTCATCCTCAGACAGATGGGCAGTCAGAGAGGACTATACAGACCCTAGAGGATATGTTGAGAGTGTGTGTGCTGGATTTTAGAGGCTCCTAGGATGATCACCTATAGTTAGCAGAGTTTGCCTATAATAACAGCTATCATGCGAGTATCGGGATGGCACCCTATGAGGCACTGTATAGACGCAGATGTCGATCCCCCATTGGATGGGAAGAGGTTGGTGACAGATAGATCTTTGCTCCGAACTTAGTTCAATAGGCAGTTGAGGTCGCCTAATTGATATGCGAGAGATTACGGACAGCCCAGAGCCGAGAAAAGAGTTATGCTAACAAGAGACGAAGACCACTAGAGTTTGATGTGGGTGAGTCGATATTTCTGAGATTTCACCTTCGAAGGGTATTATGAGATTTAGTAAGATGGGCAAGCTGAGCCCTAGATATATCGATCATTTCGATATTTTGGAGAGAGTGGGAGATAAGGCGTATAGGTTGGCGTTGCCACTAGACTTGGCAAATGTTCATAACGTCTTCCACATCTCTATGCTTCGGAAATCTCACCCGGACCTGACACATGTGATCAGATATGAGCCATTGGAGCTCAATGAGAGTATGACATATGTTGAGAAGCCAGTTCAGATATTGGACAGAAAAGAGAAAGTGTTACGCAATAAGACAATTCCTTTGGTGAAAGTTCTTTGGCAACATCACACAGTGGAAGAGGCCACATGGGAATTGGAGAACTTGTTACGGGAGAAGTACTCCCAACTTTTTGAGGAGTAACTTGGTTCTAATTTGGAGGACTAAATTCTTTTAAGGAGGGGAGGAATATAAGACCCGTATTTTCAGATGTAAACCTTATAGATTTATAAGTATGGTGATGTACTTGTAATGTGAAGCATAAGTGATGTAAAGTCCATAAATTCAATGTACACACTTGTAATAAGAGTTTGTGATGTACGTACAAGTTTCATTATGTATGAATATGAAGAAATGTACTTTTGTATGTGATGAATGTGAGTGGAATGGAAAATGAGTGGTGTGGTAAAATGGAATGAAGTTGTACTTCCATTTGGTTTTGTATTGTATACCTTTGGTTATACAATGAATGCACATAAGTTTTAATGTATATAAAGTAAGAACGGATGTCAATTTCAAGTCTTAAAGGTGGTTGGACGAGGAAATGACTATGGCAACAAAATTAAGGATGTTTGTATGAGTTACTGCAGAAAACTGCAACAAAATCTAGAAATTATGAATGTCAGATCGATCTGGAAGAGCAAAAAATGCTCTTATTTGAGCAATGTAACACGATAGATCGATCTCCAATGGAGCCAGATTGATCTGCTAAACATTTTGTAAATGAAGAGATCGATCCTTAATGCAAGCAGATCAATTTCCTTAGCTCTCGGGTTAGAGAAGATCGATCTCCTCCCTTAGCCAGATCGATCTCCTTAACCCTCTGCCTGAAGCAGATCGATCTCAAGCCTTCGACAGATCGATCTCACACATTCAAATTGGAGTGAAAATGAGAGATTTAAGAGGACATGATCAATCTCAGACCCTTAACAGATCGATCTCATCAAGCAATTTCTATAAAAGGAGCAGTTGAAATTCGCAATTCACGGAAACAAACCCCATTTCCTCCATTTTCTATCTAAAACCTAGTTTTCTCTCTCTAGATCATCCTATTTTCAGTAAGATTTGAGGAGAGACCATTAGATACAAAGTTGTTCATATCCAAGAGAAGAACAACATACTTAGGAATCAAAGCCTCATTTGTTGTATTGAAGGAGCAAGGGACATTTTCATTTGGAGCAAGAAGAGAAACTAGATTGGTAAGTTTCTAATACTTCAGCATAAGTACATTTGTCTATTTATTGATTTTGGAGCTGATTTGTATGTGTGTTTATGGCTAAAACTACCTAGGATGTGATGGAGCAAGTAAAACCTAGAATAAGTCTAGTGTGAGAAAATGTGGGATTGAATGAGTTGATGATTTATGAGTATGCTAAAGTGTTTAGGAGATAATGTGAATGATTTGAGATGGGTAAATGGAACCTCATTGTGAGGATAGTCAATTTATGAAAATGAGTACATAAGATGTTTGATAAAATGCCATAGTGAAGAAATTGATGAAACATGAACACTATGAGCCTAATATCAATTTAACATCGATTTAGTATGAATCAATAGGCCCAAAAGAATCAATAGACTCGAGATATGAGTAGAACAAAAAAAAAGGCCTTATAATGTTTTAATGGAGGCTATAGGTTGAATCGACTATAGCAAACGCGAGAATTGTGTTGTATTGGACTAAATTGATGTGATATACGACTTTGTGTAGTTTCAGAGAGCTCGTTGGAGACAAATCAAACCACACAAGTAAGCAGCTCTAAGGAGATGGAATCACGCGATGCGATTCTAGGTAAGGGAATTCTGTAAGTATATAGAGATAGCTGCTCGTACTTTGAACTCGTGGGTGAATATAGAGGGTTTGTGAAATGCATGATTGTTTGAGAAAATTAATTGATTATATGCGTGAATAACTACGAGTATGTATATATGATTTGGTTTTCGAAGTGAGTTTCATGAAAAGGGGATAATAAGGCTAATAATTGCATAAATCATATGTGTTTCACGAAACACATTGCTTTATTTTAAGCGAATTAATGTATAGGCTGGCTAGTGTTTAAATGACATTGTGAAATAGCACATGAGAGGTGCTAATCGTGATTTTGAGATTGTTTTGGTTGATTTTTAGCAACCTATCGTGTTTGTGTGAATTAAATCATGCTGGAGTCTTGCTCGCACAAGATTTTGGTATTTTCACTTGTATAAAATGTTCTGGAACTTAGCTCGCACCTTGATTTGATTGTGATGATGTTTTATATAACCGTACTGGAGCTTCGACTCGTACGTGGATTTTGAGTGGTTTCTTATGCATATAATTGTACTGGAGCTATGCTCGTACATGGTTTTCTTCATGTTTTTATGCATAAATGACGTACTAGAGCATTGCTCATACGAGGATATTTCTTGATGATGCATGAATCGTGCTAGAGCTTAGCTCGCACAGGTTTTCACACTGTGGTATGTATGATGCTGTGGTAAGGATAACACGGATTGGTGTTCAGGGAACCCAAAAGGGGCGAGTAAGGCCATGAGGGGCTAAAACCTGACATTAATTCGGATTGGTGTTCAGGGAATCCAAAAGGGGCGAGCAAGGCCATGAGGGGTTAGGACCTGACATTAATTCAGATTGGTGTTCAGGGAACCTAAAAAGGGCGAGCAAGGCCATGAGGGGCTAGGACCTGATATTAATCCATTCAGGGAACCCAAAAGGGGCGAGCAAGGCCATGAGGAGCTAGGACCTGATATTAATGGATACTCCCACGTGCACTTGGGACTATATCGGTTACATGTGGTATGGGGTAGATAAGACCTATGGCTGGCACCCCCAACCATGATATGGGTCCGCGGAGTACGTTGTACCATGTACATCACATGAAGTACGCTGTATCGCGTAGTTGAGATATTGATTAGAAAGTTTGATGGAGAATTAACCCACCTTCGTTCCAACATGATACCCCGCACACCAGGATCTGTGTGGTCTGGGATGATTTATGACATAGTTGGTCAACATAGTCTTTGAGATATAGTGACCTGTCTCACTTGATATTACATAATACCACATGGTTTTTATACATGAGTGTGATTGTGATTTGTCCAGGGTAGACCCACGGGAGGGGTCGAGCCTTGTGGGAATTGTGATTTAAAGAAATGATAATTTCATTTATGATGAGATGTGATATGATTTAAAACGAATGTCTCTTAAATGAATTTCCCTTTTTCTGATGTGATTTAATGAGAATAGCATGACATGGTTTTACATGTTGCGATTTTCGTGTTTTATGCCTATTTACATGATTTTCAATATATGATATATGTATATACATGTGGCATAGTTTTATTTCCTCATGCTCCGACTATAAACGATTTATGCATAACATTATCAGCATGTAGATAGAGTAGTTATCTACCATGCTTGCATTATTGCCTTATTGAGCGTGTGGTTGCTCATCCCTCTCTACTTTCCCCTTTCTACAGAGCATACATAACGGCCCAGTGAGGACTGAGGCATTGTATTTTTGACATCCGCTGCTTCCTTCACCAAAAGGTATACACAGGGATTCTTTTTGTATCTAAACATGTAAAGGCACAATAATCATTTTGTATTGTAATGTGGGGGGTGTAGAAGTTAGAAAATGTGTCATGTATAAGTGTACAACTTAACTCTCAAATAAATGACACTACTTTTGATTTATTTAAAAATGAATGATGAGTGATGATTATTATTGACTCAGAGCTCAACTGTGTAGTGGTGAGTTTGTTCACGACCGGGTAAGGAAAGAAAAATGTGAAAAATTTATAGTGATTTCCGGTTAAAAAGGATAAAATGGGTTGTGAAATCTATCAAGATCACCCTATCTTTGCATACTTATATCCACGTATACATACTCATAATATCCATAAAGCGTACAAATTATAGCACTCTTGTCAAAGTTTCCTTATCTTAGAAATAAATGCCCCATGAACTATATTCTCGTTTTATCCAATAATTTAATCTCCTTATGAATTCTTCAATTAATATCCAATAATATTTTCATGACTTTCAATCACATTTCATTCACGCCATAGATTATTATCTAGGACAATGAAATTATATTAACATTACAATCATAATCTATATATACATTCACTTAGATTCATCAACACTTTAAAAACCATAAATCATATAATCATTATATACATATAATTTTAGTAGATGTATCATCCATCAAGGTCACATGATAACAAGGTTCACATATCTCATTCCCATCATCACATAATCACACAATCAAAATTCTTCAAAAGATATTCCATAAGGACATTCTAATGAATATTCAACAACTTTCCACCACGTTCTGCAATGTCTCCAATTGTTAAATCAACATTTCCAACATTCACCATTTATATTCTAACAGTAACCTTATGTTACTCAAATTATTCAATTACCACTTAAATATCATTTCACTCCTCTTTAACAACTTTTCATCATTAAATAATAATAACACTAACTATCAACATCAGTATTCAACATATTCAACTAACACAATTTATCTCCTATCAATTATCTCAGTATATCACAACATTCAATACCATTCCATTACCGTTTCATTCATTTATGCATCTTGATGGTAATACTAAGACCCTCACCATTATTATGAGTCCTCTTAATATTTGGCGGATATTTGAATCTTATTTTAATAATGTTTCACAACATAACACTAACACAAACTTATAAAAGCATCTTACCCAATTTCTCAAGTTTTGACACTTAAGAAAAATCTTCTCGCTTTATCAGTTTTCCTCAATCGACACTTTACCACATTTTTAACAATTCAAAAATTCCCATAAAATACTTAGAAAACTAAGAAATTTATATTGAAAATTGATCGAACAAATTTACTATTTCCTTACCGAATTTTAGACCATAAAACTAAAGAATTCTTACTAAAATCACCTCTTTCTTCATTTTCCCTTATTTCTTGACAACTAGCCATTGTTTTTATCTTTGAAAAGCATCCCAACGCAGCCCCTACAACCCCTTATCTCACACCTGGCCACACTTCATTCTAGCCTCTTTTAACTTCTTACACCCGTACTCAAACCTGTCTCCACCCCTATTTTGACGTCGGCACCTACACTGTTTCAACCCTAAGCAGTGCCTAAACCAACCTTCAGCACCCTGTATATGCCTTGTCTTCCCCTGTTTTTCGACCATTTTTTAGCGCCTAAAGGAAACCCCAAACAACCAAGCTTCTACTTTCAGCCTGAGACCTTTTCGATTTTGCCCTATCCAAAATCGCAACAATCAGCACCTACTAGTCTTCTTCAGTCTTTTTTCGATCATCTTTCCCTTTTAGTTTATTTTTGCTTGTCTTTTCTCTCCTCTCTCGAGTTCCCTCACCTTCACCGAAGTTCTTCGACTCTTCTTCTCCCTCGGTCTTTCACTTGGCTTCTTCTTATTTCTATTTTTCTGAACTCCCTATTTTCCCTCATTTTTCCTCCATCGTTCAATCCAGCCATGTCACAACCTCCCGTGACATACCAAAATCCACTACAAATTTTTCGCATTTTACTTACCTTTCCTTCTGTCAGAATTCAATCACCAAACCGTTGGGCTGTGATTCGATATTAGTCACCTCATCCACATTTATTCTATAACATGCATACAAGTCATTACAATTATCCATTGACAGTAAGTACTCTTTTCTTAAAAGTAAATTCATATACATTAATACAATTACTAGTACATATACATCCCCGACAGTACATTCGTTTGTATAATTGTGTTTTTACATTGTTCAGTACAAAACTTTCAAATGTGTATACCTTGCATAAGATGGATATGCAGCGAATAAAGGAAAACCAGTCCTCAGCCGAGTTCAACTACTGTGAACGCTCCGTAGAGAGGAGGAAATAAAAAGAGGGTGAGCTTACAGCTCAGTAAGGAAATAAGGTAAGCAAGTAGATAACAACACTATCTACAGAATATAATGCTCATGCCATTAAATCATTTCATTTTCGATTCACATCTAAAGTGTGTATCTTTCTTGAAACATTTATACAATATATATAGATAAAAATCGTTAGTTATGAACTGAAAACATGCTAGTTTAATAACCTCAGTAATTTATGCAAAACATTGCATTTCTCATGTAATTGATATAAATCACATTTTATCATGCCATTTCAATTAAATCAAACAATATGACAGTTCATCATGTAAAAATATGGAAATTCGGGCCTCACCCATCCCTCGGGTTACCCTTTCACACACAAGGTCACATGTTGAGGTTCAACCCATCCCTCAGGTTTACCCAATTATAAAAAAACTCATGTGACAATTCAAACAAGAAATACCAGTAAGGTGAGATAGGCGACTACTTGTTCCAAGATTATGATCATAACTCATTTTTCGTGATCTCAGGCTACACAGTACTCGGTGTGCGGGGCCTCACATTTACTGTAATGGAAGGTGGGTCAAATCCTTAACCATCAGCCACAACTCTATATCATCGTGTACTTACGGTACATTGTACTCCATGTGATATACACGGTACAAAGTACTCCATGGACCCAATCCTCATAGTCGGGGTGCCTACTATAAGTCTTAGCCATCATACCATGAATAATAGTTTCAATAGCCCTCGACCATATCTCAAAAATTTACACGTACGAGAATATAATCGGTGTGACACACAGTCTGCACAGGCTCGTAACACGGCTGTTTCATGATACTTCTTCTAAAATCGGTACGTGTGAGTAATCTCAAACACGAACTCATGCATATGGTCATATAAATCTAGTACGAGCAATGCTCCCAGTACTATGTCATGTAAAACTGAGTATGAGCAATGCACCAAAACTCTATCATGCATCAATCAATAAAACTGAGTACGAGCAACACTCCAGTACTCTATCATGCACAAATCGCATTAAAATCAAGTACGAGAAATACTCAAGTACTATGTGATGCATATCTAGTAAAATCTAGTGCGAGTATTACTATAGCACCAATGGTTTTCACACAAACCCTATAGATGACTTATTTCAATTGAATTTCACTCAATTAAATCAAATCGGCACTATAACATGTTGTTTTCGCATATAACATGAAAACATTAGCCAATCTATCTACGCAACTATAAAAACTAGCTACAAATATGTTTTTTAAGCTTTTTACCCTTAATTTGGATTAAAATTACAATTTTACCTTATCGGTTCCTACTGAAACTTTTTTATACTCGAGAATCCATATACAATATAAATACTCAAAATTCTATTCGAAATACGTGTAGCTACCTCTAGCTACTCACAAAATTCCATTATCTCTGATCATGTCATATGACCTAACTTCCTCGGTGCTGTTAAATCTCGTAGTCCAATCAGCTTCCAATATAAACTCCAGAGTTGTAAATAACCATTCACATCAATATACCTTAATATACTTAATTTTCACTAGCATGAATTTCAATAAATGCATTTAGCCCTTTTTACACCCATTTGGCCTTATTACATCTCATTGGACCTTACTCTCTCTTAAGTCCATTTCGATTTTACAACTCATTTCTCGAGAACCTAATAGACTCCTCACGTCTATTGATTCGAATTGAACCGACATAAATCTTCCTATGCCTCAAGTTCATCATTTTCTCCCACTATGGTATTTCATCATACATCTCATTTACTAATTTTCATTCCTTATCTATTCCAACACATGTATTTCACAAAACTATCTTACAATCATACATACATGCTTAATAACATCACTACATGCTTCAATCATCATTGAATCCATGCCTACTCAACTTTCTCTCTTTTTCTTAAATTCTAGGTGTTGGAGGATTAACATGTTCATGCTGTTTTCAGCCAACAAAACATACACCAATCAACTCACCAAGATACCTATATTAACTTACTTGAAGTTGGTGTATTGAAGCTTACCTAGCTTGATTTTTCCTCTTTTTGCCAAATTGGGGGAAATTCACCTT
This sequence comes from Firmiana major, assembly GCA_033439115.1. Taxonomy (NCBI): domain Eukaryota; kingdom Viridiplantae; phylum Streptophyta; class Magnoliopsida; order Malvales; family Malvaceae; genus Firmiana; species Firmiana major. Next base: position 12,186,308 of record CM065905.1, read on the forward strand.
GCTCCTTCAATCCTTGATTTCAACTTCTAGTTTCCAACTATGTTTTTCTCCTCTTCACTAGGAACAACTTTGCTGACACAAATCTCTCTCAAAACTGATTGAAAGATGATGATTCTTAGAGTAGGAAAGTTAAGTTTCACTTTGTTTCAATGGAGGATTTGTTTGTTTCTTGGGGAAAGAAGGTGCAGAAGTCCAGTTTATATAGACTTGACTCAGGGAATCAATCTGCTAACCATGAGAGATCGATCTGCTTTATGTTATAACTCTTCAAGAATTTGATATTGAGAAGGTGAGATCGATCTGCCCTTTAGTATGAGATCGATCTGGCTCAAACAGACTCACTTAGAGATCGATCTGCCTCAACTAGAATACATCCAAGATTGATCTACCTTGAATGAGGGATCAATCTCCCTCTTGCAGAATGCTTTGGCATTGTATTTCAAGCAATGAGATCGATCTCCCCTTGCTTATGAGACCGATTTGCCCTTCATCTACAGCATTCCTACTGTAATTTTCCCAAAAAATCAAGGTTAACTTTAAATTCATTTGCTTAACTACTCAATTTGCATTTCATTCACATTTGGAACTTAAAAACATTCATTTCTTATGATTCAAATCAAATGTAACTCGTTTGTACATCACAGAATCATAAAGAATACACATGAATTTATGGGCTTTACACTCCTCCCCTCCATCAAGAAATTTGGTCCTCCAAATTAGAACTAAGTAAATCATAAAACAATTGGGGGTGTTTCTCTCGCATCAAACTCTCTAGCTCCCAAATAACCTCTTTTGATATGTGATGTTGCCAGAGAACCTTAACTAACTCGATGATCTTTGACCTCAAAAGTTTCTCCTTCATATCCAATATCTGGATCAGTTTCTCTACATATGTGAGATCATCTTTGAGCTCCAATGGCTCAAACTGAATCACATGGGTCGGATCTAGATGATACTTTTGAAGTATCAAAATGTGGAAGACATTATGCATGCCTGATAAGTCCGGTGGTAAAGACAACCTATAGGCCTTATGTAAGACTCGTAAATTTTTATGTGATGTTTATGATTATTGAATGTACAGACAAGTTACATTACATATTAATTACAAGAAATAGATGTTTGTAAGTTCTAAGTGTGAATAAATCGTAAAATGAGTATAGAATCAATTGGATGGAAGTTTAACTTAGAAAATTTAGGAAAATTACAGCTAGAATGCTGCAGAAAGTAGGGCAGATCGATCCCATGCGAGGAGAGATCGATCTTATAGCCTGAAGAACACAATGCCAAGCATTCGACAAGAGGGAGATCGATCCCTCATCAAGCAGATCGATCTCAAGTTGTCTCAAGTTGGACCAGATCAATCTCCTCCCATAGGCAGATCGATCTCCATTGGTCTTTGACTAGGCCAGATCGATCTTCTCTTAATGCCAAATCGATCTCCAAAACCTTCTCCTTGAAACAAATCGATCTCATGCATTTCAACATATCGATCCCCTGCTTGCAAATTGTCAAAATTCTGAAGGATTCAAGCAAGGGCAGATCGATCTACCCCTATGGAGATCGATCTCCTGAGGCATTTCCTATAAAAACTGGGCAGTTGGATCTGTATTTCACAGGAACAAATTTATTTCCTCTGTTTTTAACATTAACCTAACTTTCTCAATCTAAAAACCATCACATTTCCATAAAGATTTGAGAAAAGGCTATTAGAGCGAAGTTGTTCCTTGTGAAGAGAAGAACAAAATAGCTTGGGTCATGTGGTATTGAAAGATGGGGTATCGGTGGATCCATCCAAGATTGAGGCAGTTGTACAGTGGGAACAGCCCAGGACAGTTATCGAGATCAAAAGTTTTTTAGGATTGGTAGGTTATTATCAGAGATTTGTTGAGGGTTTCTCCAAACTAGCTGCTCCGTTGACACATCTCACACGAAAAGATGTTAAGTTTGTGTGGGACGAGGCATGTGAGAGGAGTTTTCAGGAGCTTAAGCGTCGGTTGACCACTGCTTTGATCCTCACCATTCCTACCAGGTCATGAGGTTTCTCTATGTATACGGATGCATCACACCAGGGACTGGGTTGTGTACTTATGAAGGATGGGAATGTAGTTACCTATGGATCTAGACAGTTGAAGGATCTCGAGAGGAACTATCTAACTCATGATTTAAAGTTGGCGACCGTAGTGTTTGCCTTGAAGATATGGCGCCACTATCTCTATGGTGAGAAATTCTAAGTATTTACGGATCACAAGAGCCTTAAGTATCTGTTCTCACAGAAAGAGTTGAACATGAGACAGATGAGATGGCTCGAACTCCTAAAGGATTATGATTGTGAAATCATGTACCACCCGGGTAAGGTGAATGTAGTTATTGATGCTTTGAGCAGGAAGAACCTCAAGTTGGTGTCCTATATGATGGTTCGAGAACACGAGTTGTTGGAGCAATTTACGAACCTTAGTTTCGATGTAGCCCCACCTAGTCTAGAAAGATCTGATAGTATGGCCAGTTTGAGATTGGAGCCAGAGTTGATTTGTCATATTCGACAGGCTCAGCAAAGTGATTGATAGTGTACCGATTGGTTGAGTCAGGTACAGACAGGTGTGGGTATTGATTTTGAACTGAGTACAGATGGATTACTGAGGCTCAGGGGTAGAGTATGTGTTCTCGATGATCCAAAGATCAGGGGATTGATTTTAACTGAGGCTCACTCAGCGAGGTATACGACACATTCGGGGAGTACCAAGATGTATCAAAACCTTCGAAAAGTTTATTGGTGGCCTGGAATGAAAAGAGACATTGCCGACTATGTCACTAGATGTCTCGTTTGTCAGCAAGTGAAGGTAGAGTAACAGAAGCCTGCAGGGTTATTGCAGCCTTTACCGATATCGACATGGAAGTGGGAGCACGTCACCATGGATTTTGTGATGGGTTTACCAAGGACCCGCAGAGGTCATGATGCCATTTGGGTGATTGTGGATCGATTGACGAAGTCAGCCCATTTCTTAGCTATGAGAGCTGCCGATACTCTAAGTCAGTTGGCAAACTTGTATGTTGGAGAGATAGTTTGGTTACATGGTGTTCTAGTGAGCGTTGTTTCTAATCGGGATGCCCAATTTACTTCCCATTTTTGGGAACATTTTCAAGAAGCGATGGAGACCCAATTAAGTTTTAGCACCTCTTTTCATCCTCAGACAGATGGTCAGTTAAAGAGGACTATACTGACCCGGGAGGATATGTCGAGACCGTGTGCGCTAGATTTTAGAGGTTATTGGGATGATCACCTACCGTTAGCCGAGTTCGCCTATAATAACAGTTATCATGCGAGTATCGGGATGGCACGATATGAGGCATTGTATGGACGCAGATGTCGATCCCCTATTGGATGGGAAGAGGTTGGTGACAGACAAATTTTTTCTCTTGATTTAGTACAACAAGCATCTGATGATGCCCAATTGACACGTGAGAGGTTACGAACAGCTCAGAGCCAACAAAAGAGTTATGCTGACAGGAGACAGAGACCACTGGAGTTTGTTATGGGTGTGTTGGTGTTTTTATGAGTTTCTCCCTCGAAAGGAGTTATGAGGTTTGGTAAAAAGGGAATTTTGAGCCCTCAGTATATTAGACCCTTCGAGATTCTGGAGAGAGTGGGAGATAAGGCTTATAGGTTGGCGTTGCCACCAAACTTAGCAAGTGTTCATAATGTCTTCCATGTCTCTATGCTTCGGAAGTACCACCCAAACCTGGTACATGTGATAAGATATGAGCCATTGGAGATCAATAAGAGTATGACATATGTTGAGAAGTCGGTTCGGATATTGGATAGGAAAGAGAAGGTGCTGAGGTTGAAGACGATTCCCGTAGTGAAAATTCTTTGGCAATATCACACTCCGGAGGAAGCTACATGGGAATTAGAGAACCTGATATAGGAGACGTAACCCCAACTTTTTGATGAATGACTTGGTTCTAATTTGGAGGACCAAATTTCTTAAAGGAGGGGAGGATTGTAAGACCCGTAAATTTCTGTGTAATGTTTATGATTATTGAATGTACGAACAAGTTACATTACATATGAATTACAAGAAATAGATGTTTGTAAGTTCTAAGTGTGAATAAATCTAAAATGAGTATAGAATCAATTGGATGGAAGTTTAAGTTAGAAAATTTGGGAAAATTACAGGTAGAATGCTGCAGGAAGTAGGGCAGATCGATCTCATGTGAGGAGAGATCGATCTTATGGCCTGAAGAACATAATGCCAAGCATTCTACAAGAGGGAGATCGATCCCTCACTCAAGCAGATCGATCTCAAGTTGTCTCAGGTTGGACCAGATTAATCTCCTCCCATAGGCAGATCGATCTTCATTAGTCTCTAGCTAGGCTAGATCGATCTCCAAAGCCTTCTGCCTGAAACAGATTGATCTCATTACCTTGAGTAGATCGATCTCATGCATTTCAACAGATCGATCCCCTGTATGCAAATTGTCGAAATTCTGAAGGATTCAAGAAAGGGTAGATCGATCTCCCTCCTATAGAGATCAATCTCTTAATGCATTTCCTATAAAAACTGGGCAGTTGGATTTGTATTTCACGGGAACAAATTCATTTCCTCCATTTTTAACATTAACCTAGCTTTCTCACTCTAAAAACCATCACATTTCCATAAAGATTTGAGAAAAAGCTATTAGAGCAATGTTGTTCATTGTGAAGAGAAGAACAACATAGCTTGGAATTAACACTTCATTTGTTGGATTGAAGAAGCAAATGAGTCTTCAAATTTGGAAGAGAGGAAAATCAAGCTAGGTGAGTTTCTAGTACACCAACTCAAAGTATATTTATTTAGTTGTAGTTGTGAGTAGATTGGTGTATGTATTGATGATTGAAACTACCTAGAATGTAATGGAACAAGCATAACCTAGAATGAGTTAGTGTGAGAAAATGTGATATGGTTAAGTTAATGATGAATGGATTATACTAAGGAATGTGAGGTGATATGCATGATTTTGAGATGATTGAATAAAGCTGCATTGTGAGATTAGTCAAGTTATTAAAATAAGCATATGAGGTGTTTGATAAATTGCCATAGTGAAGTAAATGATGAACTAGAGGCACTATGGGCTTAGTACCGATTTAATGTGAATCAATAGGCCTAAAGCGTTCAATAGACTCTCGAGAAATAAGTAGAGCAATCAAAATGGGGCCTTATAAGTGTTAATGAAAACTATAAGTCGAATCGACCTTAGTAAATGCAAGAATTTTGTTACATTGGATTAAATTGATGTAATACGTAATTTCATGCAATCCCGAAGATTTTGTTGGAAGTGAATCGAACTGCACAATCGAGCAGCTCTAAGGAAGTGGAATCACTCGACGCAATTCCAGGTAAGGGAAGTTTGTAAGTACTTAGAGATAGCTACACGTATTTTATGGGTGTATATAGGGCTTTGGAAATGCTTGGTTAACTAGAAAAGAATTAATGGCTTGTGTGAACGACTACGAATATATATGATTTGGTTTTGAAGTGAATCTTATAAAAAAAGGATAGTAAGGCTAATAATTGTATAATTATCATGTTTTGGTATTTTTATAGGATACATTGCTTTGGTTTAAGTAAACTCGTGGATAGGTTGGCTAATGATTTCACAATTTCATGAAAGAGCACGTGTTAGGTGCAAATTATGATTTTTAATGTGTTTTTGTTGAAATAGAGCCACCTATCGGATTTAAATGAGCAAAATCGTGCTGGACCTCCGCTCGCATTGGATTTTAATGTTTTAATATGTACTGGAGCCTAGCTTGCACCCTGTTTTGAGTTATGATGTTTTATAAATCGTACTGGAGCTTTAGCTTGTGCGTGGTCTTCCATTGATTTTCTTATGCATATAACTGTACTGGAGCTATACGCGTACGTGATTTCCTTATTATTTATTATGCATAAAGTCATACTAGAGCTTTGCTCGTACAAAGGAATTTATTGATGATCCATGAATCGTGTTAGAGCTTAGCTCGCACTGGTTTTCACACTGTGATACGTAATGAGTCGTGTTGGATGCCTCATGTAGACTGTGTGTCACACGGATGAGATGCTCGCATGAGCCGTGCTGGTCGTGTAAACCATTAGTCACACGGATGAGATGCTCACACGTGCATTTAAGACTGAGTAGGTTATACATGGCATGGGGTAGATAAGACCTATGGCAGGCACCCCCAACTATGATATGGTTCCATGGAGTACGTTGTACCGTGTACAACACACGGAGTACACTATACCGTGAGGTTATGATGTTGATTTGAAAGTTTGGCGTAGGATTAACCCACATTCGTTCCAACATGATACCCTGCACACCGGGATACATGTGGTCTGGGATGATAATGACATAGTTGGCCAACATAGTCCTCGATATATATATATATATATATATATATATATATATATATATATATATATATATATAATGACCACCTGTATCACATGATATCACATGGTTTTACATACTAAGTATAATTTGCGTTGTCTAGGGTAGACCCGAGGGAGGGGTCGAGCCTTGTGGGATTATGTTTAAAGAGATGTTATCGTTGTTTGTGATGACTTTTACAAATGTTTGGACGATATGTTATCTATGATTTGAGATGAAACTATGAGTTTTATTACGATGAGCATGAGAAGTTTTACATGATGGTTTTTCCATGTTAACATGCCTATTTCCATGTTTTTCAGTACATGATATATGTATATACATGTGTCATAGTTTTAATATTTCCTCATGCTTTGGATATTAATGATTTTATGCATGACATTATAAGCATGTAGATAGTGTAGTTATCTACCATGCTTGCATTATTGCCTTACTAAGCGTGTGGTTGCTTATCCCATTCACTTTCCCCCTCTACAAAGCGCGCATAGTAGCCCAGTGAGGGACTGAGGCGTTGTATTTGGATATTCGCTGCTCTCCATCGCCAAGAGGTATACACACATGAATTCTTTTTGTATCTAAACATGTAATGGCACAGTAATCATTTTGAATTGTAATATAGGGGATGTAAATGTTAGCAAACATGTCATGTATAAGTATATGACTTAAAATTCCAAATGTATGTTTTTGCTTTTGATTAATTGAAAGAGGTATGGTGAATGATGACTAATACTGACTCACAGCCCAACTGTATTTGTGAGAGTTGTTCACAACCGGGTAAGTTAACGAATAAAGCGAAAAATTTAGGGTGATTTTTAGGTGAAATGGATGAAAGAGGTCGTGACACCTTATCCCCCACTCGATCAAGTATCTCAAAGGGTCCAATGTAGCGTGGACTCAGCTTACCTCTCTTCCCGAATCTCGCTATACCCTTAGAAGGAGAAACCTTCAGAAACACTAACTCACCAATTACGAATTTAAGTGGTCTCCATCTCCTATCAACGTAGCTCTTCTGTCTGCTTTGAGCTGTCCTCAATCTCTCAACAATCAACCGAACTTCCTTAAAGGCCTGTGTAACCAAATCAAGAGCAAAAATCTTTCGGTCACCCACTTCTTCCTAACCGATAGGGGAACGACATCTACGACTATACAAAGCCTCATACGGTATCATCCTGATACTCGCATGATAACTGTTGTTGTAGGAGAATTTGGCTAGTGGCATATGATTATCCCAAGAGCCTCTAAAATCTAATACACACGCTCTCAACATATCCTCTAGAGTCTTAATAGTCCTCTTTGACTGATCATCTGTCTGAGGATAGAAAACGGTGCTCAAACTCAACTGGGTTCCCATGGCTTCCTGAAAATGATCTCAAAAGTGGAAAGTGAAGCCAGAATCCCTATCCAAGACAATGCTCACTGGAACACCATGTAATCTCACTAACTCGCGTACATACAATTTTGCCAATGAACTCAGAGTATCGGTAGCTCTAATAGCTAAGAAGTGGGTTAACTTCTTCAGTCTATCAACGATCACCCATATTAAATCGTGATTCCTAAGGGTCCTCAGTAAACCCTTCACGAAATCCATGATGATATGCTCCTATTTCCATGTCGGTTAGGTAGAGGCTGCAATAACCCTGCAGGTTTCTGATGCTCTACCTTCACCTGCAGACATACGAGACATCTTACGACGAAGTCTGCCACATACCCGACCATCAGTACACCTTCCGAAGGTTCTGATACATCTTGTTACTCCTCAGATGCAACGCGTACTTCAAAGAATGAGCTTCTGACAAAATTAATCTCTTGAGCTCTGGGTTCTCGGGAACACATAATCTGCCTCTGAACCTTAGTAGTCCATCAGAACTTATGACAAAATCAATTATTTTACCCTTCTGTATCTGACCAGTCATATCAATGAAATACAAATTAGTCTGCTGAGCCTGTCTGATCCTATCCAACAGATTCAGCTCTAAGCGTAAACTAGCAATCATATAGTCTGTATCCATGTCAAAAGGCACAACTCCCAAACTGAGGCTAGCAAACTGCTCTAGCAACTCATGTTCCCTAACCATCATATACGATACCATCCTAAGGCTCTTCCTACTCAAAGCATCAACTACAACATTAGCCTTACCCGGATGATAAAGTATCTGACAATCATAGTCCTTCAAAAGGTCTAGCCATCTTCTCTGTCTCATGTTCAACTCCTTCTGCGAGAATAGATACTTGAGGCTCTTGTGGTCGGTAAAAATTTGAAACTTCTCACCATACAAGTAGTGGCACCATGCTTTTAACGCAAACACTACTACTGCTAACTCCAAATCATGGGTTAGATAGTTCTTCTCATGGTCATTCAGCTGTCTGGATCCATAAGTAACTACTCTCCCATCCTGCATCAATACATAACCCAGTCCCTGATCTGAAGCATCGGTCTACACTGAAAATCCTATTGAGCCTGTAGGGATAGTGAGAATAGAAGCGGTGGTCAATCAATGCTTTAGCTCTTGAAAACTCCTTTCACAATCATTGTCCCATATGAATGCTACACCCTTTCGAGTGAGACGTGTCAACGGAGCAGCCAACTTCGAAAATCCCTTAACGAATCTTCTATAATATCCATCTAAACCCAAAAAATTCCTGATCTCGATGACTGTCTTTGGCTGTTCCCACTGAATTATAACCTCAATCTTAGATGGATCCATTGATACTCCATCCCTCGACACAACGTGTCCTAAAATCGAGATTTGTGCTAACCAAAAGTCACACTTACTAAGTTTAGCATACAGCTTCTGCTCTCGTAGAGTCTACAATACAATCTTGAGGTGCTTCTCATGCTCTTTCTCGAATTTCGAGTATACTAATATGTCATCAATAAAGACGATAACAAACTAATCCAAATATGGCTTGAACACATCGTTCATCAAAACCATGAAAGCTGCAGGAGCATTCATCAATCCGAATGGCATAACTAAAAACTCATAGTGGTCATATTGGGTCCTAAATATTGTCTTGTGTACATCTCCACTCCAAACTCTCAATTGATGATACCCAGACCTCAGATTAATCTTAGAAAATACCTACGCTCCCCGGAGTTGATCCAACAAATCATCAATGCGTGGAAAGGGATACCTATTGTTGATGGTAGCCTTATTCAACAACCTGTAATCTATACACAATCGAAGGCTTCCATCCTTCTTCTTCACAAACAAAATCGGTGCTCCCCAAGACAAAACACGGTTTGAAGAACCCCCTATCCAACAACTCCTGTAACTATCTCTTAAGCTCCTCCAGCTCCACTAAGGCCATGCGATACGGTGGTTTTGATATAGGTTTAGTACCAGGCACAAAATCTATACAGAACTCCATCTCCCTGTCTGGTGGTAACCTTGGCAATTCATCAGGAAAAACATCTGAGAATTCACTAGCCACAAGAATATCTACCAACTCCGGATGTGCCTTATCTGTATCAACCACGTACGCAATAAAACCTTCAATATTTTCATTTCTCTGTCAGCATAGTACATTATTTATTGTAACCATAATTACTACTTTCAATTCTTTTCATCAAACTTTACAACGCAATTCATAAGGTTAGGAAACATAACTGTCTTAACATAACAATCTAACACAACATGGTTTGCAGATAACCAATCCATTCCTAAGATTACATCAAAATCACTCATACTTAACAATATTAGATTGGTTGTCATGTCATTTTTCCCTACTCTTTACTTGCAATCATTTAACACATATTCAACTAGCTGACTCTTATTCATAGGCGTACTAATCAACATCATCCTACTTAAAGGTGTATGCTCTACATGTTTTGCCAACTTACAAGCAAATGAAGGCGATACAAATGAATGCGTGGCACCAGGATTAATTAAAACATATGCTTCTAAATCATACATCAGGATGTTACCTCTAATCACATCTGACGAAGCATCAGCTGTGACCTGGTCCAAGGCATGTACTCACCCTTGTCTAATGACCTGCTTCCCCTTCTCCTCTGTTTTCACTATCCTCCTAGGAGCAAACGTATCAGCTAGAGCTCTCTCCAGCTCCTTGTCCTTCTGTGGGGCAATATCGATAATCTCGAGGCAAACTCTCTCCATATGCCTTGGCTTCCCACATCTGAAGCACAATCCCCTAGAAATAGGACAAGGTGTACTGCTATGAAATATACCACATCTACTACATTGCTCAGTGGTAGGCCTCGATCCTCCAATAATAACACCTATAGCTGGAGCTATAGCTGGATATGCAGGAGATCTAACAGTCTTCTCCTGCACTTCCTCGATCCGTGGTCTCTTACCGAAGAGTCTCCTCCCTCCTCGATATCTGAAACCTCTGGCACTGTCACTCACCAGCCTCTTCCTATCTCCGTCTCTACCCTTACCAACTGTCCTGAATTTAGAGACATGCCTCTCATAGTCCTGCTTATAGAGTTACACCCTGCGTGCTACCTCATCATATGTAGAGATATCAAATGGAACCAGTCTAGACTGTAATATTGGTCTTAGTCCATCAATAAATTTGCAGACCTTCCTAGTCTCACTACTCATAGTATCGGGGTCATACCTACCCAGGGATATAAATCGTGTCTCGTAATCATCCACTAACTGAGTCCTCTGGCTCAACCCCAAGAATTCCATCTGCAGCTTCCACTGCACTGTGTTCAGGACATACTGCCTCCTAAAGGTATCCAAAAAGATATCTCAAGTGATCTCTGAGTGTCGTGCTCTCAATATAACCTTGGTGGACTTCCACCAATGCTCTGATGATCCCTTCAGTAGGAACGCAGCAATCTCGACCATCTTGATCGTTGTACACTCAAAGAATCCATAAAACATCTCCAACTCTCCCAGCCAATTCTCTACGACTACGGGGTCCTTCACCCCACTAAATGACGGAGGTCCAAACTTATGGAATTGTCGCAGTCTATCAAGCTTACAACCATAACCCATCGTACTACTGCATTATCGTGGAGCAACATGAGAAGGCATATCCTGAGTTGGTGGGGGTGTAGGAGTATTTGTAAGCTGTGGCATCTTAGCTGGTTGTATAAGCATACCAAGTGTAGCTGCCTCTCCAGGCGCAGTCCCTGCACCCTGCCCTTGTCCTCTTGGTAAATTTTGTGCCAGTAGCTCCACTATAGTCTCAAGGCGACACTCTAATCTTGTGAAGCGTGCCTCGGTACTCTCTGATACCTGAGTGGGACCTGTCATCTCATCTCGCGTCTCAAACCTACCTCTGCAGCCTCGAGACTTATCTCTCGCCCCTCTACCACGGCTGGTATCAGCCATAATGGCTCAATTCCTGCATTCATAACCGTTTATCAGTCTGACTCTCATCTCGTATACACAATTGTAACTGAATAAAGCACAATAATATGGAAATGTACACTTTCCTAAATACTAATACCGACTCACATCAGACTAACTTCTACTCTGATACTATTCTGTCATGACCTCCATGACATACCAAATCTACTACAAATTTTTTGCATTTTACTTACCTTTCCTTCTATCACAATTTAATCACCAAACCATTGGGCTGTGATTCGATATTAGTCACCTCAACCACATTCATTCTATAACATGCATATAAGTCAATACAACTATTCATTGACTGTAAGTACTATTTTCTTAAAAGTAAATTCATATTCATTAATACAATTAATTGTACATATACATCCCCGACCGTACAGTCATTTATATAACCGGGCTTTTACATTGTTCAGTACAAAACATTCGAATGTGTATACCTTACGTAAGATGGATATGCAGCAGATAAAGGAAGATCAATCCTCAGTCGAGTTCAACTAATGTGCAATGTAAATCATAAATGATGTAAGGTCCATAAATCTATGTACACACTTGTTATGTGAATTCATGATGTACATGCAAGTTTCATTAAGTATAAATAATAAGAAATGGACCTTTTGAAGTGATGAATGTGTATTGAATGCAAAATGAGTGGTGTGGTAAATGAAAATGAAGATAACTTTGAGAATTTGAGTGAAAAATGGCTAAGTATGGCTACAGGACAAGGGGAGATCGATCTCCAATGCAAGGGAGATCGATCTTAGAGGCATTTTAAAGAAGGAAATCGATCGTCAGTCCAAGCAAATCGATCCCCTTAAGCCTCGGCCTGAAGCAGATCGATCTCATTACCTTGCCAGATCGATCTGTGAAGCTCTCGACCTAGAAGAGATCGATCTCATGTTCTTCGACAGATCGATCTCCTAAACTTGAAAACTGGATCTTTACAGGCCAAATACAGCAGCTGATTAATCCCTCACTTATGGAGATTGATCTCATCAATGCAATTTCTATAAAACAAGACCTGCTGAACTGTATTTCACATGAGAACATCAAACCTTTCCATATTTTACAACCAAGTGACCTAACTTCCTCTCTAGACCATCAATACTTTCCTTAGATATTTGAACAGAGTTCATTTCATCAAAGTAGTGCATAGAGTGGAGAAGAACAACATAGTTGGAAATGAGAGGCTGAGTCACTAAATCGAAGGAGAAAAGGAGTTTTTCCTCAAAGTTGTGAAAAAGGAGAAAGGCTGAGATTGGTAAGATTTTAATGCACCAATCTCATGTATGTTAATCTGTATGATTTTATGAGTTGATTGGCGTATAGATTGTTGATTTAAACATCTTAGAACATGCTTAATCTCCATGACCTATATATGGTGAAATGTGAGAAAAGGATGAGAAAGATGAGTAAGCATGGATTTAATGATGATTTAAGCATGAATAGATGTTCTTAAGCATATATACATGATTGTATAATGATTTGATGAAGTCCATGTGTTAGAAATGGAAATAGCTAAAATTGAGTATATGTGGTGTTTGATGAAATGCCACAATGAAGTAAAAATCATGAAGCTGAGGTATTATAAGCTTAATACCAGTTTAATACAAATTGATAGACTTGAGGAGTCTGAGAGATTCTCAAAAAAATGAGTTATAAACTCGAAATGAACTCATAGAAGGATAAAGTCCCATAATGGTATAAATCGCCAAATTCATTGATTTGAATATCATGCAAGTGAAATGAAGTATATGACAATATACTGATGTGTGTAATACATAATTTCAGCTCCAGAAGATATCGTTGAAATTGATAGAATGGATCACTAGAAGTGGGAATCGAAGGAAAAGGATTTAAGTGTGATTCGAGGTAAGGGACTTGTGCAAGCTATTAGAGATAGCTATACGTATGTTTTCTCACCTGCTGTGTGCGAATGTATGCGATAAATACATAGATATGGATATATCTAGGTAGAAATCTATGCATGAGAATAAGTCCATAGTATGAGTTGCATGACTTCTATGATTGTTGTGAAAAGAGGTTTTTTGCAAACGTTTTGAGAAAGAATAACAACAGACAGGCTCTCGGTTTTGTTAATTTGCATGAAATGCTTTTAGAGAGTGATTAAGGGGGATTTTCCCTCTCACTCATGACTATACACGAAGCTCTTTCTATTTCTTTTTTGTGTGAAATCGTGCTAGAGAATGAGAGGCAACGGTAGATTGACCAGCCTTGCTCACACGTTATTTTCAAAGGGATTTTTAGAAAAATGACAGAGTGCTCGATGCCTCAGGTGATGCTGTGTGTTCCACTCGAGATGGTCGCACCAAATTTTGGGAATCATGCTAGAGCCTTCGAGTATTGCTGTGTGTCTTGCTCTGACTATGCTTGCATGTGAATTCCTATTTTACCGTGCTCGATGACTCAGGTATGCTGTGTGTCTTAAACAGAGTTGCTCGCATGAGGTTTTCATGATTATGCTTTGTGTTGAGTAAAACTCATGTTAGAGTAGTCATGTATTGCTGTGTGTCTTGCATTGACCTACTCACATGAGGTTTATATGTGTGATGTAATGAGTACAAATCGTGCTTGAGCCGTCGTGTACTACTGTGTGTCTTGCACTGACCTGCTCGCACGAGATTTTGAGACAATAGAAATGGGTGATAAGGATCCATGGGAGCACGATGTACCGTGAGCACTAGCAATGGGGTACGATGTGCCGTGATTTGAGTATGAGCTGAAGGGATGGTTGATCCGCCTCCCTAAGCGTAGCGCTCCGTACACATGATCAGTGGCCTGGAATCCGACTATGGTCATAAGTCTTCTATATCTCTGTGATACGACATTGTCACTACTGTGTGAGGTGACAGATGTCTTCCCTTGCTGTGTGTCTAGGGATATGATAACCCATGATTTATGTCTCAATATGTATTAATTTACAAAGTATAAATCATTTTCTATATATGAACTGTGTGAATAGATTATGCTATGTGAAGTTGTGTGCTACCGTGTGAATATGCATATACCCATCTAGCGAATTAATGGTTTTGCATTGATGGAAGTTGTTTTAAAGAACATGCATATTGTTTTATAAGGTAAATGAACATATATGTATTTTAGCATATAGATAGTGTAGTTATCTACTTGCTTTCATATTTTCCTTATTGAGCGTGTTATGCTCACCCCCTTATTTCCTCCTCCACAAATACTAAGCTGTAGTGAGTACACTGCAATCGTCCCTGCAATTGTGTTTCTACGATCATCCAGCAGTATAGAGATTTATACACTAGAGATGAGAAAAATTTTGTAATCTTGTAATTTAGTGCACAGTATAGTTTGTATTTTGTATTTTGGGGGATGTATATAATAGAAACTGATATAAACCCTTCCGTGCTTAATTATAATAGACCAGTTTCTATTATACTTCATTTAATTAAAATGATTAAACTATAAATGTATGAGAAATGGATCAGATGTTGACTCACAGCCCAACTGTACAGACTGGTATAGAGGGTCGTGACATGAATTAATGGTATTAGAGCGGAGTTGGTCTGATGTGAGTCAATATCCATACTTAGGAAAATATACATCCCCAAACTATTGTGCATTATTAGGATACAAATGTGTATACCAAGCTAAACATTGTGACTGAAATACTTATTTTGAGTACGCAGGATGTCTGATAGACGACGTACTCGTAAAGGAGAGAGTTCGCATTCTCAAGGGCTCAGCAATGAGCCCGAGAGACGCAATGGCTCTAGTTCTAGTAGAGATCCACCAGGTCTTAGTGAGCCCGCTGAAGAGCGTATGGTGCAGTTATAGCACAGTGTGGACACGGTTATGGAGATGTTTACACAAGCTATGGCTAGATTTGAGGGTAGACAGGAGAACCTAGTTGGTCAGGCTGCTGCACCTGAGAGGCAAGAGCCAGCACAGCCTGCACCGAGAGCTCGAGATGCAGAGGCAAAGATACTTGTACCCCCTCCAGTTCAGGATATTCCCCCACCAGTTTATGACCCTGTAGCTCTACAACAGGTTGGTGGCGAAGGAGTGTATGATTGTGATCTGGGTAGACTTAAAGAGTTATGAAAGTTCGGACCACCTTCATTTAATGGGGTGAAGAACACCGTATCGGCTGAGCATTGGATATGCAGTATGGAGAAGCTATACCGATTCTTCCATTGCTCCGACACAGGGAATGTCACCTTTGCAGCTTTTGTATTGGAGGATGAGGCCGAGCATTGGTGGATGGCCACAAAGCCGATGTTGAGTGCATGACACCCGGTTGTGATATGAGATATATTCTTGGATGCCTTCAGGAGGCAATACATTGCAGCTACTGCTTAGAGAAAGATGTAGTTGGAATTTATGACATTGACTCAGGGGAACCAGACAATGGATGAGTATAAGTCTAGGTTTACATCCCTGGGTAGATATGATACTGTCATGATAGGCCTTGAGGACAGAAAGGTTCAGAAATACCTTGAGGGACTGAGACCTTCCATTAGAGCTCGACTAGCTCCACTGGACATTACCACTTACGATGAGACAGTACGCAGAGCTCAGCTATGTGAGCAAGACTATGAATTGCATGCCTTTGAATTGAGTAGGAGTGGTAATGGAAAAGATAGAGACCGTAAGAGGCCAGTTGATGATAGAGGGTTCCGAAAAGGCCAAAGGTTATTCTGTAAGGGGCTTAAGATTGAGGAGATGCGTGAGAGGCCTGTGAAGCCTCCAGTTCATCCAGCATCGAGGGGCATAGTTATTGGTGGACCTCAACCTACCACAGAGTAGTGCAGGACATGTGGTAGATATCATGGGGGTAGACCAGATCATGTTATGGGTGTGGTAAACTAGGGCACATAGCTCGAGAATGCCCAGAGTTGATTGATACAACCCCCTAGAAGGGTAAAGAGCCAAAGAAGGCTACGGTTGAGACACCTACACCTAAGAGGAAGGCCACAGCTGAAGAGAAAGGAAAACAAGTTGTAGGTCGAGGATGAGTGTTTGCACTGGACCAAGCATCTGCAGAGACTTCCTCGGATGTGATTAAAGGTACTATCCTTGTCTTTGATTTGAAAGCATTAGCATTTATTGATCCTGGTGCCACGCATTCATTCATATCGCCTTCATTTGTATGTAAACTGTGTGAACATGGAAAACCTGTACCCTTAGGTAGGATATTGCTGATAAGTATTCCTATGAGAGACAATGTAATGACGAAATATGTATGTAAGGGTTGTAAGTTGAAAGTAGGGGAAAAGAACATGTCGATCGATCTTATCCTATTAGCTATGAAAGACTTCGATGTAATACTAGGAATGGATTGGTTGGCTGCAAACCATGCTATTTTAGATTGTTATGCTAAGATAGTAATGTTTTCCATCCCTGAAAAGTATGTAGTAAGATTTGAAAAGTAATGAAAGAAGTAGTAAATTATCTCTAAAGATGGATGATATTGCTAATGAATTTAATGATAATGTGTTGAAGGTTTCATC
The DNA here is from genome assembly GCA_033439115.1 of Firmiana major. NCBI lineage: Eukaryota > Viridiplantae > Streptophyta > Magnoliopsida > Malvales > Malvaceae > Firmiana > Firmiana major. The sequence goes on from CM065905.1 coordinate 12,203,547, forward strand.
GCCTATGTGGTTGACTTGGATAAGGTGTACCCAGATATGGTTGACATCCTAATGGTTAGAGAATTTCTCATCTTTTCGGAAGAATTATCAGGGTTGCCACCAGACATAGAAATGGAATTCTGTATTGATTTGGTGCCTGGAACAGAACTGATATCCAAGCCACCATATAGAATGACTCCAATTGAATTGGAGGAACTAAAGAAGCAACTGCAAGAGCTGTTGGATTAGGGGTTCATCAGACCGAGTGTATCACATTGGGGAGCATCGGTTCTATTTGTAAAGAAGAAATATGAGAGTCTCCGACTGTGCATAGACTATCGGTTGTTGAATAAGGCTACCATCAAGAATAATTATCCCCTTCCATGGATAGATGGTCTATTGGATTACTTGTAGGGAGCACATGTCTTTTTCAGAGATTGATCTGAGGTCTGGGTATCATCAGTTGAGGATTCGGAGTGGAGATGTACCCATGATAGCATTTCAGACTCGTTATGGCCTTTATGAGTTTTTGGTTATGCCATTTGGGTTGACGAATGCTCCTGCAGCGTTTATGGTCTTAATGAATGATGTATTCAAGCCATGCCTGGACAGATTCATGATTGTCTTCATAGATGACATATTGGTGTACTCGAAGTTCAGGGAAGAGCATGAGCAGCACTTGAAAACAGTGTTACAGACCCACCAAGATCAGAAGTTGTATGCTAAGCTCAACCAGTGTGATTTCTGGCTGAGTGAGATATCCTTTTTGGGTTATGTAATCTCGAGAGACGATGTATTAATGGATCCGTCCAAGATAGAGGTTGTGATACAGTGGGAAAGACCCAAGACATTTACAAAGATCCACAGTTTCCTAGGTTTAGCAGGTTATTACCGATGATTTGTCGAGGGATTCTCTAAGCTGGCTGCTCCGTTAACACGTCTCACTCGAAAGAATGTGGCATTCGAGTGGGATGATAAATGTGAGAAAAGTTTCTACGAGTTAAAGCACAGACTGACCACCGAACCTATTCTCACCATACCCACCAGCTCAGGAGGTTATACAGTGTATACAGATGCCTCGAGACAGGGACTGGGCTGTGTGTTGATGCAAGACGGGAAGGTAGTAGCCTATGGATCCAGACAGCTTAAGGACCATCAGAGGAACTACCCGACCTATGATTTAGAGTTGGCAGCTGTGGTATTTACATTGAAAATATGGTGCCACTACTTATAAGGTGAGAAATTTCAGGTGTATACAGATCATAAGAGCCTTAGATATCTATTTTCACAAAAGAGTTAAATATGAGGCAGAGACGATGGATAGAGCTTCTAAAAGATTATGAGTGTGAGATATTGTACCATCCAGGAAAGGCTAATGTTATGGCAGATGCCCTAAGTAGAAAGAGCCTCAGAATGGTATCGCACCTGATGGTCAGGGAATATGAGCTGCTCGAGCAGTTTGCTCACCTCAAGTTAGATATAGACCATCTCGATATTGATCGAGACTGTGTGATGGCTAGCCTGCGAGTGGAACTGGATCTGATTGATCGGATACACCAGGCTCAGCATGCCGATCTACTGTGTAAGGATCGTGTGAGTCAGATTCAGAGGGGTGATGTGGTCGATTTCTTTATGAGTAATGATGGCCTACTAAGGTTTAGAAGCAAGATTTGTTTTCCCGATGACCCAAAGTTAAAGAGACTAATTTTGACAGAAGCTCATTCATCGAGATACACATTGCATCCGAGAGGTAATAAGATGTATCAGAACCTCCGAAAAGTGTATTGGTGGTCAGGGATGAAAAACGATATCGCAGAATTTATGGCAAGATATCTGATATGTCAGCAAGTGAAGGTAGAGTATCAGAAACCTGCAGGGTTATTACAACCTCTACCAGTACCAACTTGGAAATGGGTGCAGGTCACCATGGATTTCATCATGGGATTGCTGAGAACTAAGAGGAACCATGATGCTATATAGGTAGTGGTTGACAGATTGACGAAAGTCGCCTACTTTCTAGCTATGAAAGCTACAGATACTTTGAGTAGTTTGGCAGAGTTGTATGTACGGGAGATAGTGAGGCTACATGGAGTACCAGTGAGCATCGTATCTGATAAGGATTCTCGCTTCACTTCTCATTTTTGGGAACAATTTTTGGAAGCTATGGGAACCCGAGTGAGTTTTAATACTGGTTTCCATCCTTAAATCGATGGTCAGTCAGAGAGAACCATCCAAACATTAGAGGACATGTTGAGAGCAAGTGTTATGGATTTTAAAGGCTTCTGGGATGATCACCTACCGTTAGCTGAATTTGCATACAATAATAGTTACCATTCGAGTATCGGGATGGCACCATATAAAGCCTTGTATGGTAGAAGGTGTCGTTCCCTAATTGGTTGGGAAGAAGTGGGTGAAAGGAAAATTTTTGCTCCTAAATTGGTACAGCAAGCCTCTGAGGTTGTTCAGTTGATATGTGAGAGATTGAGAATAACTCAGAGCAGACAGAAAAGCTATGTTGACATAAGACCCAAGCCACTAGAGTTCACTGTGGGTGACTCAATATTTTTGAAAGTCTCTCCCTCGAAAGGGATTATGAGGTTCGGTAAGAAGGTAAAGTTAAGCCCTCAGTATATCGGACTATTTGAGATACTGGAGCGTGTGGGAGATAAGGCCTACAGGCTAGCATTACCACCAGAGTTAGCAAGCATACATAATGTCTTCTATGTATCTATGCTTCGGAAGTACCATCTAGATCCAACTCATGTGATTCGCTATGAGCCATTGGAGCTCAAGAATGATTTGTCATATGTAGAGAAACTGATCTAGATACTAGATAAGAAGGAAAAGGTGCTACGAAACAAGATGATTCCACTTGTTAAAGTTCTCTGGCAGCACCATAATTCAAAGGAAGCTACTTGGGAGTTAGAGAACTCTATACAGGAAAAGTACCCCCGACTTTTTGAAGAGTAACTTGGTTCTAATTTGGAAAATCAAATTTCTTAAAGGAGAGGAGGAATCTAAGACCCGTATTTTTGTATGAAACTCTTATAAATTCCAAAGTATGCATTCGTTTATGTAATGTAAATCATAAATGATGTAAGGTTCGTAAATTTGATGTACACAATATGTGAATTCGTGATGTAAACGTAAGTTTCATTAAGTATGAATAATAAGAAATGGACCTTTTGAAGTGATGAATGTGTATTGAATGCAAAATGAGTGGTGTGGTAAATGGAAATGAAGATAGCTTTGAGAATTTGAGTGGAAAATGGCTAAGTATGGTTGTAGGACAAGGGGAGATCGATCTCCAATGCAAGGGAGATCGATCTTAGAGGAATTTTAAAGAAGGAAATCGATCCTCAGTCCAAGCAAATCGATCCCCTTAAGCCTCAGCCTGAAGCAGATTGATCTCATTACCCTGCCAAAGCGATCTGTGAAGCTCTCATCTTGAAAGAGATTGATCTCATGTTCTTCGACAGATCGATCTCCTAAGCTTGAAAACTGGATTTTTACAGGCCAAATACAACAGCAGATCGATCCCTCACTTATGGAGATTGATCTCATCAATGTAATTTCTATAAAATAGGACCTACTGAACTGTATTTCATGGTAGAACATCAACCCTTTCCATATTTTGGAACCAAGTGACCTAACTTCCTCTTTAGACCATCAATACTTTCCTTAGAGATTTGAACGGAGTTCATTTCATCAAAGTTATGCATAGAGTGGAGAAGAACAACATAGTTGGAAACGAGAGGCTGAATCACTAAATCGAAGGAGAAAATGAGTTTTTCCTCAAAGTTGTGAAAAAGGAGAAAGGTTGAGATTCGTAATATTTTAATGCACCAATCTCATGTATGTTAATCTGTAAAATTTTATGAGTTGATTGGCATATAGATTGTTGATTTAAACATCTTAGAACATGCTTAATCTCCATGACCTATATATGGTGAAATGTGAGAAAAGGATGAGAAAGATGAGTAAGCATGGATTTAATGATAATTTAAGCATGAATGGATGTTATAAAACATATATACATGATTGTATAATGATTTGATGAAGTCCATGTGTTAGAAATGGAAATGGCTAAAATTGAGTATATGTGGTGTTTGATGAAATGCCACAATGAAGTAAAAATCATGAACTTTAGGTATTATAAGCTTAATATCGGTTTAATACAAATTGATAGACTCAAGGAGTCTGAGAGATTCTCGAAAAACAAGTTATAAACTCAAAATGGACTCATAGAAGGATAAAGTCCCATAATGGTATAAATGGCCAAATGCATTGATTTGAATATCATGCAAGTGAAATGAAGTATATGACAATATACTGATGTGTGTAATACACAATTTCAGCTCCAGAGGATATCGTTGGAATCGATAGAGAGAATCACGAGAAGTGGGAATCGAAGGAAAACGATTTAAGCGTGATTCGAGGTAAGGGACTTATACAAGCTATTAGAGATAGATATACGTATGTTTTCTCACTTGCTGTGTGCGAATGTATGCGATAAATACATAGATATGGATATATCTATGTAGAAAACTATGTATGAGAATAAGTCCATAGTATGAGATGCATGACTTCTATGATTGTTGTGAAAAGAGCTTTTTTGCAAACGTTTTAAGAAAGAATAACAATAGACGGGCTTTGAATTTTGTTAATTTGCATGAAATGCTTTTAGAGAGTGATTGAAGGGGGATTTGCCCTCTCACTCATGACTATACACGGAGCTCTTTCTATTTCTTTTCTGTGTGAAATCGTGATCGAGCATGAGAGGTAATGGTAGATTGACCAGCTGTAAAACCCACTTTGTACGTACTTGTTAATGCATTTTCTTATGATTCATGTGATGTACACTTTCACATATTGATTGAATCATAAGAAGAGCTTTGACTGAATTAAATTTGTAAATAGAATAAATGAAATATCGGTGAATGTATGAAGTAGCCAAATAAGGGTCGAGATGCCCATATGCCAAACAAAAAGGATCGAAATAAAATATATGAATTATTAGATATATTGGAATTTTTTTGAGTATTTTAATTATTATAATATTAATAAAATAAATTATAAATAATAATAATAAAAAAATGAATCGAAAATCTGAAAATCGGGGAGAGAGAAAACCAAGGAAAACGTAAAACGGACCTAGGAGACCGAAACCCACCCATGGCCACCGGCGATCGATGACCCGAAATGAAGGTCGGAGAAGAGAGAGGAGAAGCCGGCGAACACGTTGGCACCGGTGACGTACGCCTACGATGGCTGAGTCCGACGAACAATGCAAGAGAAAAACTGAGACGAAAACGACCCGATTCCGGCGATCCACAGCAGCTGGGTGTGAACAGAGGGCATCGAGTGATCAGGAGGAAGAGGCGATCCTTTTGAGACCGACAGTGGTCGAAAAATCGGTCAGAACCGCTGGCGACGGCAAAGACCAGAAAACGGCACCGTTTGGCTGAATGGAAAAGGAAGGAAAAGGAAGGTAAAAGAGAAGGAAACGAAAAGAAAGGAAAAGGAAAGAAAAGGGAAAAAGGAAAGAAAATTACTGGGGACGACTCGAGATTCGAGTAAGTTGATCGAGGGTCGAGATTAACCTACGGGTAAATTCTGAAAATTTATTTAATATTATATTTAATTGAAAATAACTAGGATTTACCTAATTGTGCAGTTTTACGACAGAGCCCGAACGAGAGTCGATTGAGCTCTGATTTTCGTATCCCGCATAACTTGGGTAAGTACATTTTAATTACGATAATTAGAGTCCTTAATGCAGTGTTAAGATTATTTTACGGGTTTTACGAATTACTTCTGCATAAAAGGAATTTTATTCAGAATTTTAAAGTAAATATCGTAAATAGTATACGGGCTATCCAATGAGTTTGGAACGAAGCCGATGAGTATTGGTAAGCCATATGAGCCCAGAAAAATCCAAAGAAGGGATATAATAAGTAGAAACGGGCTGAAAATGGGTCGAGGCCCATTAAGGTGTAATCGGGCCAATATAGTAAAACGGGCTCAGTACTTTAGATTCGATCAGAAAGAGTGAAACACTGATAAATATATTAGAACTGACCCAAATACGTGGTTATATGCAGTTCCGTAGACTTGGTTAGAGCGAATATGGATTGAGAGACGGTATCATCGAGACGGGACAAATTTACGCGTGATTCTAGGTAAGGGAATTTTACGGGCTGCTAGAGGTAACTTTACGCAATTTCGACATCATTTACATTCCCTAAAATTGTCTCAAGGGTCTAGATTAAAGATAAAAATTTTAGTACCTCGGATGGGCAAATTACCAAAATACCCTTGTGAAGGGTAAAATTTCTAAATTTAGGAAAATTTGGGAGGAACAAGAACAAGAGGTTCCTACTTGTTCTTGAGGTGTTGACACGTGCATGAGTAGGTTGGCTAACTTTTAAATAAAAATGCACAGCATTGCATATTTTCAACAATGTGATTTCTGTTGGAAATAGTTTTTAGAGAACAGAGCCGCCTACGTGATTTTATAGACATGTGACGTGCTAGAGCTCAGCTCGCACGAGTTTTGATTTGTGTGATGCATGCATTAGTGCTGGAGCGAGAGCTCGCACTAGAGTTTTACATGCATTAGTGCTAGAGTCTAACTCGCACCAGATTTTTACATGATTTTTGTGACATGGTGCTGGAGCCTAGCTTGCACCAGATTTTCACACGATTTGTATACAGAGTGCTAGAGCATAGCCGCACTAGTTTTACTTGATTTTATGAGAGTGCTGGAGCATCACTCGCACTAGTTTTCTGAGAACATGCGATGAGCCGTGCTTGGAGCATTGGGTAGACTGTGTGTCACACCAATTAAATAAGCTCACACGTGCATTTTGAGACAGGGCATGAGTATGGATATGAGATATGGGTCCACGGAGTACGTTGTACCATGCAAGTAGCATGGAGTACGCTGTACCATGCTGGGATTGATTATGTGGCATCTTCAGATGCGTGGCATCTTCGGATGCGAGTGGCATCTTCGGATGCGAGTGATCGGGCAGGACCGACGAGATGGACTGACCCACCTCCCGAGGTGGTTCCCGATAGTGGTGAGACCCCACACACTATGATCCGTGTAACAAAGGGATTACGAGGACATATGGCCATAGTCCTAGTTAATTGCCTGAGATATACATATATTGCCTAGTCTCGCATGTTGATGATTTTGAGAAGCACATTTTGTGGATTTTTGTGTGAGTTTGGATCACCTGAGGGAGGGGTTGAGTCCTAACTGAGATGTGATTGTAATGAGAATAAAACTAGGATTTAAACTCTTACATGTTACCATTGCTTTGAAAAGCAACTTTATTTCATGATTTTATATGAGTCAGGAACACCCGAGGGATAGGTTAAGTTTTGACTTTGTTGTGAAATTTTAACGAGAATGAAATGATTTAAATGGATTTGCATGATGAATTTTCGTGCTCTTTGAAATCCATATGTAACTTGTTTTACATGACATCATGAATCATAGCATCTATTTTGAAATGTGTGGAGAAGGGGTGGTTTATACATGGCACTACGTTCATGTAGGTTGTATGATTATCTACTTGTTCGTAGGATTGCCTTATTGAGCTTGATGTGCTCACCCTTTCATTTTCTCACATAGATTTCCTTCATTAGACCTTGATGAGACTGAGTACTGCATTCTAGACATCCGCTGCTGCCCATCTTTTGAGGTATATACACGTATAAATATTGTATCTAAATAACATAAGCACAATATTATATTTTGTATTGACACTGGGGTGTATAGAGTGGGTACATATTGTAAAGAAATTAGTGCATAACGTATGAGTTAATATTTTAATTTAAATTATGCACTATCTATAAAATGTATGGTGATGATATGGGCACTGACACACAGCCCAATTATTGGTTGTGGTTAGTCACGATTAGAGGTCATGTAAGTATAAAAGAAAAAAAAATTTACTCTGATTTTTGGGTAGTTTTGGGTCATGACAAATGGTGCTATCAGAGCGAAATTGGTCTGATGTGTGTCAGTGTCAGTAATTAGGAAATTACATCCCCGTGTTACTATGCCGGGTTAGATACAATCGTTTATATTGAGATGGGTTTTAACTAAGAAATGATTGTGAATGCAGGAATATAGGCATTATGCTTATTACCCGTAGCAGTAGAGGCGGTCAAGCACGAGGCAGAGGCCGTAGAGGTAGACCTGCTCCTGCTGGACGTGTCGAGTTGCCTCATGAGACTCAGGAGGAGGCTGAGGTGGAGACTGGGGTTGAGCATGCCCTACAGGGTCCTGCAAAGAATGATACAGCGCAGCGGAAACTGCAGACTGAGTTTTTGAGTTTGACCCAGAGGAGTAGATCGGTAGATGAGTATGAGACGAGGTTCATTTCCCTGGGCAAATATGATCCGGACACTATGGGTAGTAAGGTTAAGAAGGTCCAGAGATATATTGATGGATTGAGGCGAGCAATCAGATCTAGATTGGTCCCTTTGGTTGTCCCGACTTACAAAGAGGCAGTGAGCAGGGCGCAGTTGATAGAGCAGGATTTTGAGAGGTCTGCCTCAGAGTTCGGGAAGGCTGGTAGATTTAGAGATAGAGAGAGGAAGAGACCAGTAGAAGACAGAGGGTTTGGTTATAGAGAGGCATACGATTGACTGGGAAGAGGTTGAGAATAAAGAAGATTCGAGAAAGGCCAGCTAGACCTCCAGTTTATCCGTCCATTACTTCTGCTCCACAGAAGGGTATTGTGATAGGGGGTCATGACCTACGACTGAGAGATGCAATAGGTGTGGTAGATATCACGGTGATAGACCCTGTTTTGGTACCACAGTGGTATGTTTCAGATGCGGGAAGCCCAGACATGTGATTAGAGAATGTCCAGAGATAGTTGAGAGTGCCCCTCAGAAGGGCAAGGGTTCAGAGAGGGCTTCCGGTGAGACTTCTCCAAAGCAGAGGAAAGCGACAGCTGCAGAGAAGGGGAAGCAAGTGATTGGTACAAGGCGAGTGCATGCTCTAGACCAGGATATAGCAGATCAGTCATCAGATGTGGTGAGAGGCACTATTCTGATCTATGATTTAGAAGCATATGTGTTAATAGAACCTGGTTCTACGCATTCATTTGTATCGCCTTTGTTTGCATATAAATTGTGTAATTATGTAAAACCTACCCCTCTGAGTAGTAAGCTGTCAATAATTACACCCATGAACACTAGTCAATTAGGGGAGTATGTATTGAGGAATTGTGAGCCGAAATTAGGTGGAAGAGTGATGACAGCCGATCTAATCTTGATGCACATGAGAGATTTTGATTTAATCCTAGGAATGGATTGGTTGGCTGCTAATCGAGCTGTTTTAGATTGTTTTGCTAAGACAGTCACATTTCATACTCCAAAAAAAATGAACCTTGAAGTTATTGAGAATGAGAAATTATGAAGAGTATATGAATGAATGAATGATGTACTAATTAGATGAATAATGTTTTAAAGGTTATATTGCGTACATGGTAGATATGGCTAAGGCACGTCCAGAATTGACAGACATTTTAGTAGTTAGAGAATTTCCAGATGTCTTTTCGGATGAGTTACCAGGGTTACCGCCAGTGAGGGAGATAGAATTCAATATTGATTTGACACTTGGTACAGAGTCGATATCTAGACCACCGTATAGGATGGCTCCGATTGCGTTGGAGGAGCTGAGGAAACAGTTGCAGGAATTGTTAGAGAAGGGGTTCATCAAACCGAGTGTATCGTCGTGGGGAGTACCGATTTTGTTTGTAAGGAAGAAGGATAAGAGCCTTCAATTGTGTATCGACTACCAATTATTGAACAAGGCTACTATCAAGAACAAGTATCCCTTTTTGAGGATTGATGATTTACTAGATCAGCTACGGGGAGTACTGGTCTTTTCTAAGATTGATCTGAGATCTGGGTAGCATCAGTTGAGAGTTCGGGATGGAGACGTACCCAAGACAGCTTTTCACACCCGTTATGGTCACTTTGATTTTATGGTTATGCCATTCGGGTTGACGAACGCTCCCGCAGCTTTTATGTCATTGATGAATGAGGTGTTTCGGCCTTATTTGGATCGATGTGTGATAGTGTTCATCGATGACATCTTGGTTTATTCGAGATCTAGAGAGGAGCATGAGCAGCACCTGAGGATTGTATTGTAGACCCTCCGTGAGAAGCAGTTGTATGCTAAACTCAATAAGTGTGACTTTTGGTTAGAGCATATCTCCTTTTTGGGACATATTGTGTCGAGGGATGGTGTGTCAGTGGACTCATCCAAGATTGAGGCAGTAGTTCAGTGGCCGAGGCCTGAGACAGTTACATAGATCAGGAGCTTTCTGGGTTTAGCTGGTTATTATAGACGATTTATGGAGGGGTTTTCGAGGTTGGCTGCTCCGTTGACACGTCTCACTCGAAAGGATGTTGCATTTGAGTGGGATGAAAGATGTGAGGAGAGTTTTCAAGAGCTGAAGCGTCGATTGACCACTACTCCGATTCTCACCATTCCTACCAGCTCAGGAAGTTTTTCTGTTTACACAGATGCTTCTTACCAAGGACTGGGCTGTGTATTGATGCACGACGGGAAGGTAGTCACTTATGGATCCAGGCAGCTGAAGGATCATGAGAGGAACTACCCGACCCACGACTTAGAGTTAGCGGCCGTAGTGTTTGCCTTGATGATATGGCGCCACTATCTGTATGGTGAGAAATTCCAGGTATTTACCGATCACAAAAGCCTCAATTATCTGTTCTCGCAGAAGGAATTAAACATGAGAATGGGGCTTGAGATTCTGAAAGATTACGATTGTGAGATCCTATACCACCTGGTAAGGCAAATGTAGTGGCTGATGAGTTGAACAGGAAGCATCTCGAGTTAGTTTCATACATGATGGTACGGGAACACGAGTTGTTAGAGACGTTTACGAGCTTCAGTTTGGATGTGACCCCGTCTGATGCTGATAGTGGTTATATGATTGCTAGCCTGCGGTTAGAGCCAGATTTTATGGATCAGATCCGACAGGCTCTATGTGATGATCAGCAGTGTATTGAGATAGTCATGCAGATGCAGAGGGGTATTGAGACTGAGTTTGAGTTGAGTTCGGATGGATTACTGAGGTTTTGAGACAGGATATGTGTTCCCGAAGATCCTGAGATCAGGAGGTTGATCTTGACAGAGGCTCATTCGTCGAGGTATACCTTGCATCCGGGTAGTACAAAGATGTATCAAAATCTCTGAAAGGTATACTGGTGGTCGAGAAAGAAGAGAGACATAGCAGAGTTTGTTGCAAGATGTCTCGTCTGTCAGTAGGTGAAGGTAGAGCATCAGAAGCCTACAGGGTTATTGCAGCCTCTACCTATACCGACTTGGAAGTGGGAGCATGTCACCATAGACTTTGTGATGGGTTTACCGAGGACTCGTGGAGGGAATGATGCCATATGGGTGATAGTTGACAGATTGACAAAGTCGGCACCTTTTCTAGCTATGAGAGTCACCAATACTCTGAGTAGATTGGCGGAGCTATATGTGTGCAAGATTGTGAGACTGCTTGGTGTCCCAGTGAGTATTATGTCGGACAGGGATTCCCGCTTCACTTCCCGTTTTTGGGAACACTTTCAGGAAGCTATAGGGACCCAGTTGAGATTCAGTACAGCTTTCCATCCTCAAACAGATGGGCATTCAGAGAGGACTATACCAACCCTCGAGGATATGTTGAGAGCTTGTGTATTTGATTTTAGAGGCTCCTGGGATGATCACCTACCACTCGCGGAGTTCACCTACAATAACAGTTATCATTCGAGTATCGGGAAGGCACCATATGAGGCCTTGTATGGTCGTAGATGTCGTTCTCCTATAGGATGTGAGGAGGTCAGTGACAGGCAGATATTCACCCCTGATTTGATACGTCGAGCCTCTGAGGATGTCCAGTTGATTTGTGAGAGGTTGAGGACAGCTCAGAGTCGACAGAAGAGTTATGCTGATAGGGACGTAGACCGTTGGAGTTTACAGCAGGGGAGTTAGTATTATTAAAAGTTTCTCCTTCCAATGGTATTACGAGATTCAGAAAGAGAGCGAAGCTGAGCTATCGTTTCATAGGACCTTTTGAGATACTCGAGAGAGTGGGAGATTGAGCTTATAGGCTAGCGTTGCCACTAGAGCTAGCAAATGTCCATAACGTCTTCGACGTCTCTATGCTTCGGAAGTATCAGTCGGATCCGTCACATGTTATCAGATACGAGCCACTAGAGCTTAGTGAGAGTATGTCCTATGTTGAGAGACCGATCCAGATTGTGGATAGGAAGGAGAAGGTATTGAGATCGAAGACAATTCCCCTGGTGAAAGTACTGTGGCAGTATCACACTCCAGAGGAAGCGACTTGGGAGTTAGAGAGTTTGATGAAAGAGAAGTACCCGGAGTTGTTCAGAGACTGATTTGGTTACAATTTCGAGGCCAAATTCTTTTAGTGGGGGAGATTATGTAAGACCCACTTTGTACGTACTTGTTGATGGATTTCCTTACGATTCATGTGATGTACACTTCCACATATTGATTGAATCATAAGAAGAGCTTTGACTGAATTAAATTTGTAAATAGAATAAAATGAAATATTGGTGAATGTATGAAGTAGCCAAATAAGGGCCGAGATGGCCATAGGCCAAACAAAAGGGATCGAAATTAAGTTAACGGAAAATAAGAATTTAAAATAAGAAAAGATAGTGGGTGTATGAAGGAAAGTCGGGTTAAATTGGTTTCGAAACAACTGCAAGGGTAAAACGATCAAAAGACCAAAATCCGGTGTAAATTCGAGAAGAAAATTTTAATAAAAAATAAGGATTTAGGATATCTTGATCAATAATGAGGAAATTATAAAATTTCGATTCCAATTGATCAAGATCCGGAATTATTTAGATTTATCGAAAATTCACTCGGGACAATATCCCGAAAATAGGGAGAAAATATACCGAAAAAATGGTTAAAATACAATAAATAAATTAAATTAATTAATTATTAATAAAATATATAAATTATTAGATATTTTGGATTTTTTTAGTATTTTAATGATTGTAATATTAATAAAATAAATTTTAAATAATAATAATAATAATAATAATAATAAAGAATCGAAAATCTGAAAATCAGGGAGAGAGAAAACTAAGGAAAACGGAAAACAGACCGAGGAGACCAAGACCCACCCACGGCCACCGGCCATCGACGACCCCAAACGAAGGTCGAAGAAGAGAGAGGAGAAGTCGGCGAACACGTTGGCACCGGTGACGCGCGGTGACGAAAGCTAAGTCCAGCGAACGGAGGAGGAGAAAAATCGAGAGGAAAACAGCTCGATTTTGACGATCCACGGTAGCTGGGCGTGAACGGAGGGCACAGACGTGATCGGGAGGAAGAGGCGGTCCTTTTGAGACCGGCAGTGGTCGGCAAATCGGCCGGAATCGTCGACGACGGTAAAGACCAGAAAACGGCACCGTTTGGCCGAAAGGAAAAGGAAGGAAAAAGAGAAGGAAACGAAAAGAAAGGAAAAGGAAAGAAAAGGGAAAAAAACAAAGAAAATTATCGGGGACGACTCGAGATTCGGGTAAGTTGATCGAGGGTCAAGATTGACCTACTGGTAAATTCAAAAAATTTATTTAATATTATATTTAATGGAAAATAACCCGAATTTACCCAATTATGCAGTTTTACGACAGAATTAAGCTCCGATTTTCGTATCCCGCATAATATTGGGTAAGTACATTTTAATTACGACAATTAGAGTCCTTAATGTAGAGTTAAGATTATTTTACGGGTTTTACGGATTACTTCTGCATAAAAGGAATTTTATTCGAAATTTTAAAGTAATTATCGTAATTAGTATACAGGCTATCCAATGAGTTTGGAACGAAGCCGATGAGTATTGGTAAGCCATATGAGCCCAGTAAAACTCGAAGAAGGGATTTAATAAGTAGAAACGGGCTGAAAATGGGTCGAGGCCCATTAAGGTGTAATCGGGCCCAATAAAGTAAAACATGCCCAGTACTTTAGATTCGATCAAAAAGAGTGAAACACTGATAAATATGTTAGAACTGGCCCAAATACGTGGTTATATGCAGCTCCGTAGACTTGATTGGAGCGAATTTAGATTGAGAGACCTGGTGTTATCGAGACAGGACAAACTTACGTGTGATTCCAGGTAAGGGAATTTTACGGGCTGCTGGAGGCAACTTTACGCAATTTCAACATCATTTACATTCCCTAAAATTGTCTAAAGGGTCTAGATTTAAGATAAAAATTTTAGTGTCCCTGATGGACAAATTACCAAAATACCCTTGTGAAGGGTAAAATTTTCAAATTTAGAAAAAATTGAGAGGAGCAAGAACAAGAGGTTCCTGCTTGCTCTTGAGGTGTTGACACGTGCATGAGTAGGCTGGCTAACTTTTAAATAAAAATGCACAGCATTGCATATATTCAACAATGTGATTTCTGTTGGAAATTGTTTTGAGATAACAAAGCCGCCTATGTGATTTTGTAGACATGTGACATGCTAGAGCTCAGCTCGCACGAGTTTTGATTTGTGTGATGCATGCATTAGTGCTGGAGCGAGAGCTCGCACTAGAGTTTTACATGCATTGGTGCTGGAGTCTGACTCGCACTAGATTTTTACATGATTTTCGTGACATCGTGCTGAAGCCTAGCTTGCACCAAATTTCACACGATTTGTATACAAAGTGCTAGAGCATAGCTCGCACTAGTTTTACTTGATTTTATGAGAGTGCTGGATCATCGCTCGCACTAGTTTTCTGAGAACATGCGATGAACCATGCTTGGAGCGTCAGGTAGACTGTGTCACACCGATTAAATAGGCTCGTACGTGCATTTTGAGACAGGGCATGAGTATGGATATGAGATATGGGTCCACGGAGTACGTTGTACCGTGCAAGTACCATGGTGTACCATGCTGGGATTGATTATGTGGCATCTTCGGATGCGTGGCGTCTTTGGATGCGAGTGGCATCTTCGGATGTGAGTGGCATCTTAGGATGCGAGTGATAAGGCAGGACCGACGGGATGGACTGACCCACCTCTCAAGGCGGTTCTCGATAGTGGTGAGACCCCGCACACTAGGATCCGTGTAGCAATGGGATCACGAGGACATATGGCCGTAGTCCTAGTTAATTGCCTGAGATATACATATATTGCCTAGTCTCGCATGTTGATGATTTTGAGAAACACATTTTGTGAATTTTTGTGTGAGTCTGGATCACCCGAGGGAGGGGTTGAGTCCTGATTGAGATGTGATTGTGATGAGAATAAAACTGGGATTTAAACTCTTACATGTTACCATTGCTTTGAAAAACAATTTTATTTCATGATTTTATGTGAGTCAGGAACACTCGAGGGATGGGTTAAGTTTTGACTTTGTTGTGAAATTTTAACAAGAATGAAATAATTTAAATGGATTTGCATGATGAATTTTCGTGCTCTTTGACATCCATATGTAAACTTGTTTTACATGACATCATGAATCATAGCATCTATTTTGAAATGTGTGGAGAAGGGGTGGTTTATACATGACACTACGTTCATGTAGGTTGTATGGTTATCTACTTGTTAGTAGGATTGCCTTACTGAGCTTGATGTGCTCACCCCTTTCATTTTCTCACACAGATTTCTTTCAGTAGACCTTGAGGAGATTGAGTACTGCATTCCAGATATCCGCTGCTGCCCATCTTTTGAGGTATATACACGTTGTATAAATATTATATCTAAATAACATAAGCTCCGTATTATATTTTGTATTGACACTGGGATGTATCGACTGGGTACATATTGTAAAGAAATGAAAAGAAATTAGTGCATAACGTATGAGTTAATATTTTAATTTAAATTATGCACTATCTGTAAAATGTATGGTGATGATATGGGCACTGACACACAGCCCAATTATTGGTTGTGGTTGGTCACAATCAGAGGTCAGGTAAGTATAAAAGAAAAACGAAAAATTTACTCTGATTTTTTGGTAGTTTTGGGTTGTGACACTAGCCCTGCTTGCACGTTATTTTCAAATGGGTTTTTAGAAAAATGACAGAGTGGTCGATGCCTCGGGTGATGTTGTGTGTTCCACTCGAGATGCTCGCACTAGATTTTGGGAATCATGCTAGAGCCTTCGAGTATTACTATGTGTCTTGCTTTGACTATGCTCACATGTGAATTCCTATTTTACCGTGCTCGATGGCTCAAGTATGCTGTGTGTCTTACACTGAGTTGCTCACATGAGGTTTTCATGATTATGTTGTGTGTTTAGTAAAAACTGTGTTAGAGCCGTCATGTATTGATGTGTTTCTTGCATTGACCTGCTCACACGAGGTTTATGTATGTGATGTAATGAGTACAAACTGTGCTTAAGTCATCGTGTACTGCTGTGTTCTTGCACTGACCTGCTCGCACGAGATTTTGAGATAATAGAAATGGGTGATAAGGATCCACGGGAGCACGATGTACTGTGAGCGCTATCCATGGGGTAAAATGTGCCGTGATTTGAGTATGAGCTGAAGGGATGGTTGATCCGCCTCTCTAAGCATAGGGTTCCCGCACACCTGATCAGTGTAGCCTGGAATCCGACTATGGCCATAAGTCTTTTATATCTATGTGATACGACATTGTCACTACTGTGTGAGGTGACCAATGTCTTCCCTTACTATGTGTCGGGGGATATGATAACCCATGATTTATGTCTTAACATATATCGATTTACAAAGTATAAAGCATTTTCTATATATGTACTGTGTGAATAGATTATGTTATGTGAAGCTATGTGCTACTATGTGAATATCCATATACCCATCTAACGAATTAATAATTTCCCATTGATGGAAGTTGTTTTAAAGAACATGCATATTATTTTATAAGGTAAATGAACATATATGTTTTTTAGCATGTACATAGTGTAGTTATTTACCTGCTTTCATATTTTCCTTACTAAGTGTGTTATGCTCACCCCCTTATTTCCTCCTCCATAGATACTAAGCAGTAGTGAGTACACTGTCGTCGTCTGATACGAACTATGCCCACTCTAAGTGACCTAGATGTTCTATCCGCAAGTGCACGGGTCGTATAAGTAATAATGAGATTTGAGTCCCAGATTATCGTCCCACAAAGAAGTTGAATTGCCTAATTAACTATCGATTAATCTTACCCTAAGTATATCCTAGCAAATTATGAATTGTTGATGGGTGATCTACATGGCTAACAATACTAAAAATAATAAAAACTATAAAATAAAGAAAATTAAACAGAGCTAAAATTACTTACAGAGCTCCAAGCAATTAAAAGCAACAACCTACAAAAGATAATTAAAACAATTAATTAACTCAATTAAAAATGCAAATATGAAAATAAGATACAAAATTAATTAAACTAAAATTCAACAATCCTAAAAATAAAATATGCATGTAATTAAACTAATTAATAGAAATGCAAATTAAACTAACCTAAAGTCTAATAAAATAAAATCTTACTAACTTAAGGAAATTCTTAAATCTAATTAAGAAATTTAAAATGAAAACTTAAAATGAATAAAATAATAGTCCTCTAATTTAATCCTAAATGCAACATCTAATTCCTAAATCCTAATATAGTCACAAATTAGCTACTAATAAAATTAAACTAAACCTTAAACTAATAAACTAAGAAAAGTAAACTATTATGCTATTTAATGTATACCTAAACTAATAAACAATAAAAAGTAAAAACATCATTTATCAAAACAATATAAAAGCATATAATATTAATCTGCCTCAATTTTTAAGTGCCAAACGTGGCCTTAACAAAAATAACCAACCATCTTGCTAAACCCGTGTATTGGTACTGTGCACTTCCTGCTCCAGGCGGCTGTTCCATTCTCTACAATGCCCATCACCTGCTTTCGGTACCAAAATCTGCAGCACATCACCAACTGCTTCAAGCTTCATTTTCTGCCCAGACCTGCTCTCTGCACACGTCCTGCTCTTGCATCCGTTCCCTGCCCATACCGCTGTAACCAGCTTGTTCTGCTCCATTCCATTAGCAAGTCGTCTCTGCCCAGCTAGCAATAACGTGCTTCAGCTTCTTTAGTACGACAGTAGCCCGTAAAGAAGCAGAACACGTCCCAGCAACACAGCAGCTCACACACCTGAAACTCTCGGCATCGTGCACCATCTCCGTGCTATCATTCCTGCACACAACAGTAAAGGCTGAGAAAAATAATAAAGCTAGATTTTATAGGATTAACAATGTAACACAAGAAGAACTTGTAAATTTGTAAACTTAAAGTAGAAACTAACAACAGAACATGTAAACTGCAATGAAAGTCAGAGTTAACAGAAAATGCAGAAAATGAATAGTAAATGGTTCGAAAAACATGGGAGAACAGAGGAAAGCTGTAGCTTTACTCTCGGGTTGCTGGTGCTACTTTGCTATCGGGTTGCTGCTGTAGCTTTGCTCTCGGGTTCAACAACTAGCACCGAGACCTGAAAGTAAAGGAGAAGAGCTGGGCAGGAATGGAGCAAGACATCATTGGGCTTGGTCACATCGTCGGTTAGCTTCTTGCATAATCACTCTACTCCAGCTATTGCTCGGCTTTGTCACTTGGCTCATGAAATCCAATCAGCTAACCACAACCGTGAGTAACAATGTAAGCTAACGAAAATGAACAAAAAACACAGCACACAGAAATACTAGAAAGGCAGTAGATAATCTCTAATAATCCACTATATCGAGTGACCTCCTCAGCTTAGCAAAGATTGCCTCATCAAACCCGCAACATAGTAGTGTAACAAAGAAAATAAAACCAACATGAGAAACAAACCGAGAGTAACAATCGAAAAGTATAAGTTTTTTAGTAAAACTCAAAAATAAAGGAAATAACTTTAACAAAATCGAGAAGAAGAAGAAAAATGGAAATAGTTACTCTGCATTAATAAGAAAATATCCCAGAACTACAAATGAAGAAAGTTGTTCATAAAAACATGGAAAGTGCTGTGAATAGTAACTTAAAAATGGTGGCTAGCAACTAACGGGAAAGCTTCTAAAAACAAGGAAAATAAAATTAAAACTATTCTACCTTAACTACTTCTAACTTACTTCTACCCTAAAACTACATAATTTTTTTTCAATTGCTATCATGTTCTATTTATACATACACTTAGGGGTATAATGGTAATTTTTCATCCTAGATGAGTTGGCATTGTTTGGCCACTTGTCTTCATTTTATTTGCTGCAGAGTAGATATTTCCACGTCATCCATCTTTTAGTACAGTTGACTGTACGATGTGGCTCGACGTGTGTCTTCCAGAAGATTAGCACGTGTCTATCGATCTTATCGTTTCGGAGTGAATAAAATACTAACACCCGGTATCCCATGTGTCCAAACGACTGGTGACTCGTTCTGCAAATTGGAAGTGGTTCAGTCTCCTTTAGCCTGTTTTCAACCCATTTTTGACTGAAACGACTGAGTTTCATCTGAATTTAATTTACCTGCACATTCAATAATTTTAATTAAATAAAGGGGATAATTAATAAAATAAATTGGGGATTTAAATAATTAATTAGAAAATTAAGCACAAATAATTCTATTTTCATAGAATTATCATCGTCCATGCAATTGTGTTTCTACGGTCATCCAACAGTATGAGAGGTATACACTAGAGATGAGAAACATTTTGTTATCCTATAATTTAGTGCACAATACAGTTTGTATTTTGTATTTTGGGGGATGTATATAATAGAAACTGATGTAAATGCTTTCATACTTAGTTATAATAGACCATTTTCTATTCTACTTCATTTAATTGAAATGATTAAACTATAATGTATGAGAAATGAATCGGATGTTGACTCACAGCCCAACTATAAGTGGTATGGTAAGGGTCACGGAAAGGTATAGAGGGTCGTGACATACTGTCAATGCTTTATAGAGATGAGGAAATAAAAAGGGGGTGAGCTCACAGCTCAGTGATAAAATAAGGCAAGCAAGTAGATAATGACACTATCTACAGAATATAATACTCATGCCATTAAATCATTTCCTTTTCGATTCACATCTAAAGTATGTATCTTTCTTGAAACATTTATGTAATATATATATATATATATATAAATAGATACAAATCGTCAGTTATGAACTGAAAACATGTTGGTTTAATAACCTCAGCAATTTATGCAAAACATTGCATTTCTCATGTAATTGATATAAATCACATTTTATCATGCCATTTTAATTAAATCAAACAATATGACATTTCATCATGTAAAAACATGGAAATCTGAGCCTCACCCATCCTCGGGTTACCCTTTCACACACAAGGTCACATGTCGAGGCTCAACCCATCCCTCGAGTCTACCCAATTATAAAAAACTTATGTGACAATTCAAACAAGAAATACCAGTAAGGTGAGATAGGCGACTACTTGTTCCGAGATTATGATCATAACTCTTTTTCTGTGATCCCAAGCTACGCAATACTCGGTGTACGAGGCCTCACATTTGCTGTAACGGGAGGTGGGTTAAATCCTCAACCATAAACCACAACTCTATATCATCGTATACTCACGGTACATCGTACTCCATGTGATATACAAGGCTCAAAGTACTCCATGGACCCAATCCTCATAGTCAGGGTGCCTGTCATAGGTCTTTGCCTTCATACCATAGATAATAGTTTCAATAGCCCTCGGCCATATCTAAAAAATTTGTACGTGTGAGCATATAACCATGCAACACACAGTCTGCACAGGCTCCCAACTCGACTGTTTCATGTTATCTCTTTCAAAATTGTTACGTGCGAGTAATCTCCGACACGAACTCATGCATATGGTCATATAAATCTAGTGTGAGCAATGCTCCAAGCACTATGTCATGTAAAACTGAGTACGAGCAATGCTCCAATACTCTATCATGCATCAATCAATAAAACTAAGTATGAGAAACACTTCAATACTCTATCATGCACAAATCGCATTAAAATCAAGTACAAGAAATACTCAAGTACTATGTGATGCATATCTGGTAAAATCTAGTGCGAGTATTCTCTAGCACCAATGGGTTTCATACAAACCTGATAGATGGCTTATTTCAATTGAATTTCACTCAATTAAATCAAATCGGCACTATAACATGTTGTTTTCGCATATAACATGAAAATATTAGCTAATCTATCTATGCAACTGTAAAAACTAGTCACAAATATGCTTTTTAAGCTTTTTACCCATAATTTGGATTAAAATCACAATTTTACCTTATCGGTTCCTATCGAAACGTTTCTATACTCGGGAATCCATATACAATATAAATACTCAAAATTCTATTCGAAATACGTGTAGCTAACTCTAGCTACTCACAAAATTCCCTTACCTCTGATCACATCACGTGACCTCACTTCCTCGGTGCTGTTAAATCTCGCAGTCCGATCAGCTTCCAATATAAACTCCGGAGCTATAAATAACCATTCACATTAGTATACCTTAATATACTTAATTTTCACTTGCATGAATTTCAATAAATGCATTTAGCCCTTTTTACACCCATTTAGCCTTATTACATCTCATTGGACCTTACTCTCTCTTAAGTCCATTTCGATTTTACAACTCATTTCTCGAGAACCTATTAGACTCCTCAGGTCTACTAATTCGAATTGAATTGGCATAAAACTTCTTATGCCTCAAGTTCATCATTTTCTCCCACTATGATATTTCACCATACATCTCATATACCTATTTTCATTCCTTATCTATTCCAACACATGTATTTCACAAAACTATCTTACAATCATACATACATGCTTAATAACATCACTACATGCTTCAATCATCATTGAATCCATGCCTACTCAACTTTCTATTTTTTTTCAAATTCTAGGTCATGGAAGATTAACATGTTCATGGTGTTTTTAGCCAACAAAACGTACACCAATCAACTCACCAAGATACCTATATTAACATACTTGAAGTTGGTGTATTGAAGCTTACCTAGCTTGATTTTTCCTCATTTTGCCAAATTAGGGGAAATTCACATTGCTCTTTCAATCATTGATTTCAACTTCTAGTTTCCAACTATGTTGTTCTCCTCTTCACTAGGAACAACTTTGCTGACACAAATCGCTCTCAAAACTGATTGAAAGATGATGATTTTTGGAGTAGGAAAGTTAGGTTTGACTTTGTTTTAATGGAGGATTTTTTAGGGAAGGAAGGTGCCGAAGTCCAGTTTATATAAACTTGCCTCAGGGATTGATCTGCTAACCATGAGAGATCGATCTGCTCTGTGTTATAACTCTTCCAGAATTTGATATTGACAAGGTGAGAACGATTTGTTCCTTAGTATAAGATCGATCTACCCTTTGGTATGAGATCGATCTGGCTCAAACAGACTCACTTAGAGATCGATCTGGCCCTTAAGAAGAGATCGATCTGTGTTATCCAGAACCCTTTAGAGATCGATCTGTCTCAACCAAAATGCATCCAAGATCGATCTGCCTTGAATGAGGGATCGATCTCCCTCTTACAGAATACTTTGGCATTGCATTTCAAGTCACGACCCAATACCTACCAAAAATCAATACAAATTTTTTGCTTTTGGAAAATCTTTCTTACCTCATTGTGACAGATCTCTCTGACCAGGTCGGGCTATAAATCAATATTGATACACCCTTTTAACCATTAAGAAATATCACACGTATACATGCATACTGATATCATTTATAATATAATAGAGTGGTCGAGTTGTTTTATACAACACATAATTCTCATACATTGGCAATTTATCTACTTATATTTACATCCCCAAAAATTCCTTCATATACATTATTGTGCTGTAAACATATTAATACAAAATTCTATACTTGGTGTATACCTGACAGTCGATGGGAACCACAGATAATCAGCTATGCCGTCTACTCTCTACACTCGCTATCTCTAAGGTGGAAACTCTGAAAGTGGGTGGAAAATGAAAGGGTGAGCTCCACATGCTCAGTAAGGCAATAATATAAACGGATAGATAGCTATTCTATCTACATTCTGATAGGAAATCAGGATATATGTGTGAGCATGAGGTAAAAACAATGATATGCCATACATATAATATCATCTGTTCTAAAACAGGAAATCGGCATATAAAACATAGAATGATTCTCACGTGAAAACATCTCATGCTCAATTGAATCAAAATTTTTTTTAAAACACCCTATCTGGGTTAAAATGTGATAAACTCAATGAATTGAATACAATTCAACAAAATAATTTATTATAAAATTTTCGTTATAAAATCACCCTTCTCACAGGGTTACAAGTCATGAAAGTTTCATAAAAATTCCTCTGTGGAAAAATCAAATCTAAATCGAATTCATAAAAAGATCGAGGCCTGACCCCTCCCTCGGGTGCACCCTGATCTATCAAAACTAAAGGATTTATCATGTGAGACATGTAGGTGACTATATCGGTAATATCCAGGACTATGGCCATAACCTCGTGATCCCTGGCTACATGAATCCTAGTGTGCAGGGTATTACACCTGAAACGGGAGGTGGGTCAATCCTACCCGCTAGAATAGCATAATATTAGGATTACGAGGGTAAGGCTTGCTACCTCGTGGCTAATGCCACTCCACTCCAACAATCCCCACGATACAACGTACTCCATGAACCCAATTTTAGTCAAGGGTGCCTGCAATAGGTCTTATCCACCCATGCCAATTATGTCTCAGTATGCACGTGTGAGCATATCATCTCAGTGTGACACACAGTCTACAGGAAAAAACTCCAGCACGACTTTCAATCATATACATGATATCTAAAAACCTCGTACGAGTGAAGCTCCTGCACGGTTTCATAGAAATCAATGGAATCTGCGTACGAGCAGTGCTCCACTACGACTTAAGATAATCATAAATTCAATTAAAATCCACATACGAGCAATGCTCTAGTACAGATATGTATAAAAACTCAGTGAAAACCTCGTACGAGAAGAACTCCATTACGGTAGTCATGTGAAATAAGTTTGTAAAATAGTGTGAGCAAGGCTTCAGCACTCTGTGTATGAGTTAAAATATGAAATTCAGTGCGAGCAGTGCTCCAGCACGATTAAAACTCATATAAAACTGATAGGCTGCTCAATTTCATCAAAACTTGTCAAATAAATACCAATTGGCACCTAACCTGTGCCTTTTCATTTAAAACATGAAAATAATAGCCAACCTATCCATAAATTGCTTGTATTAAAGCAATGTCATCATAACAATATCAAAATCATGAAATTCATGCAATTTCATAGCCTTACTACCCTTTTTGAAATTTTTCTAACTAGGGGCAAAATAGTAATTTATCGCATTTTCCACATTTTCCGTAAGAATTATTATTCTGTTCTCGGGTAGCCTAATGAATTTAACGTAATGTAAATTCCCTTGAAACTACGTATAGCTACCTCTAAATGCTCATAAAATTCTCTTACCTGGAATCACGTGTGAGCTTATCCCGTCTCGATCGTACCAGGTCTCTCAGTCCAATTCGCTCCAACCCAAGTCTACAAAGCTGCATATAATCACATATTGGTTCAGTTCAAATATATTTATCAGTATTTCACTCTTACTGATCGAATCTAAAGCACTGGGTCCGTTTTATTTTATTGGGCCCGATTGCACCTAAATGGGCCTCGACCCCTTTTTAAGCCCGTTTCCACTTATTAAATCCCTTCTTCGAGTTTACTGGGCTTATTTGGCTTACCAATACTCATCGGGTTTCGTTCCAAACTCATTGGATAGCCTGTATACTATTTACGATAGTTACTTTAAAATTTCGAATACAATTCCTTTTTATGCAGAATTAATCCGTAAAATAATCTTAACTCTACATTAAAGACTCAAATTGTCGTAATTAAAATGTACTTACCCAATACTTTGCGGGGTACAAAAATTGGAGCTCAATCGACTCTCGTTCGGGCTTTGTCGTAAAACTGCACAATTAGATTAATTCGGGTTATTTTTCATTAATATAATATTAAATAAATTCTCGAAATTTTCCCACAGGTCAATCTCGACCATCGGTCCACTTACCCGAATCTCGATTCGTCCCCAGTAAATTTTCTTTCCTTTTTTCCCTTTTCTTTCCTTTTCTTTCTTTTTCTTTTTCTTTCTTTTTCTTTTTCTTCTTATTTCCGGTTACGGTGCCATTTTGCTCCTCTCACCGTCGCCGGCGTTCCCGGCCGTTTCGTTGGCCGCCACTGGTCTCAAAAGAACTGCCTCGGCTAGGGGGTCTCTTGACTGGGTCGAGTTGAAGCTTAAACGCCGTGGATCACCGGGACCGACTCGATTTCTTCCTCGAATTTTCGTTCGTCGATTCATCGAAAATAGGCGTCGTCGGCGAGCGTCACCGGTACCGATGGGTTCGTCGGGCTGTCCTCTCTCTTTTTCGGCCCTCGTCTGGGCTAGTCGGCCGTCGGTGGCTCGTCGGGGTCCTCAGGTTGCCTCTCGGGTTTTTTTTTTGGGTTTCAGTTTTTTGTTTCTCTCTCCTCGAAAAATCAGATTTTCATTTTTTTATTTATTAATTTATTTATTATTATTTTAATCATTAAAATCCATTAAAAAAATCAAAATATCTCCAAAAAATTCTTATTTAATTCATTTAATCTATAAATGAATTTATCTATCTTATTTTGTCTTTTCGGTATATTTTTCAAATATTTTCAGGATAATTTTCCAAAGTAAAAATTCTGATTCATTCTCATAAATTCATATCTTGATCAATTGGACTCGAAATTAAATATTTTCATCGTTATTTATCCAGATTTCTCAATTCCATATTTTTAATGAATTTTTCTTATCAAATTTATACAGGATTTTGGTCTTTTAACCATTTTACCCTTGCACGTGTTCGGGACCAAATTGAATCGACTTTCCTTCATAAACTCACAATCTTTTCTTATTTTTAATTCTTATTTTCAGTCAACTTGATTAAATTCCTTTCACTAAATTTTCAGGTCCCTACTTTCCCGATTTACCCTTATGCAATTTTACGTACGTTATTTCGTTTCATCCACATTTATCAAATCCAAATCAACCATCTTATGAATCCATTAACAGATAATACCGTCATACAATATGGAAATCATAAGGAATGTCATACAAAGATGCGGATCTCACAATCTCTCCCACTAAAAGAATTTGGTCCTCCAAATTAGAACCAAATCAGTCGATAAACAACTCCGAGTACTTCTCCCGTATCATGCTCTCTAGCTCCCAAGTAGCTTCCTCCAGAGTATGATACTGCCACAGAACCTTCACCAGGAAGACCATCTTGGACTGCAATACCTTCTCCTTCCTATCCAATATCTGAACCGGTCTCTCAATATAGGTCATACTGTCATTGAGCTCTAACAGCTCGTAGTGAATCACATGTGATGGATCCGGATGGTACATTCGAAGCATAGAAACATGGAGACACTGTGCACACCTGCCAACTTTGGTGGCAATGCCAATCTATAGGCCTTATCTCCCACTCTCTCCAGAATCTCAAAGGGTCCAATAAATCGATGGCTCAGTTTACCTTTCTTACCGAACCTCATGATACCATTGGAAGGAGAAACTCTCAAAAACACGGACGCACCTTTTGCAAACTCTAGTGGTCTACGTCTCCTGTCAGCATAACTCTTCTGTTGGCTCTGAGCTGTCTGCAATCTATCGTATATCAGTCTGACATCCTCAGACGCCTGCTGAACCAAGTCATGAGCAAATAACTGTCTGTCACCAATCTCTTCCCATCCAATAGGGGAACGACATCTGCGACGATACAGTGCCTCATGCGGTGCCATCCCAATACTCGAGTGATAACTATTATTATAGGCGAACTCGGCTAATGGAAAATGATCATCCTAGGAGCCTCCAAAATCCAGCACACATGCTCTCAACATATCCTCCAGAGTCTGTATAGTCCTCTCTGACTGACCATCTGTCTGATGATGGAAAGCGGTGTTAAATCTCAACTGGGTCCCCAACGCTTCTTAAAAGTGTTCCCAAAAATGGGAAGTGAAGCGGGCATCCCTATCAAAAACAATACTCAATGGAACGCCTTGTAGCCTGACAATCTCTCGAACATATAAGTTTGCCAATGTACTTAGAGCATCCATAACTCTCATAGCTAATAAATGGGCGAACTTCGTCAATCTATCCACAATCACCCAGATGGCATCATGACCTCTGTAGGTCCTCGATAATCCCGTCACAAAATCCACGGTGACATGCTCCTAGTTCCATGTCGGTATCGGTAGAGGCTGCAATAATCTTGCAGGCTTCTGATGCTCTACCTTTACCTGCTGACACACGAGACATCTCGCAACATATTCTGCTATGTCTCTCTTCATCCCAGACCACCAATAAACTCTCCGAAGATTCTGATACATCTTCGTACTCCCCGGATGTACTGTATACCTCGCTGAGTGAGCCTTTGATAAAATCATCCTCCTGATCTCAGGATCCTTGGGAACACATATCCTACCTTGAAACTTCAGTAATCCATCAGTATTAAATCCAAAATCGGTATCTGTACCTGCTTGTACCCGACTCATCAACTCAATACATTACTGATCACTCTACTGAGTCTGCCGGATAAGATCAATCAACTCCGGCTCCAACCTCAAACTCGTAATAATCTCATCTCTGTTAATATCAGGTGATGCTATGTCCAAACTGAGGCTTGCGAACTGCTCTAACAAGTCATGTTCCCAAACTATCATAAATGATACCAACCCTAGGCTCTTCCTGCTTAAAGCATCAACAACTACATTAGCTTTACCTGGGTGGTTTAATATCTCGCAATCATAATCCTTTAGGAGCTCAAGCCATCTCTTCTGTCTCATGTTCAGCTCCTTCTACGAGAATAAATACTTCAGACTCTTATGGTCTGTAAAAATCTGAAACTGCTCACCATATAAGTAATAGGGCCATATCTTCAGTACAAACACTATGGCCGTCAAGACCAAATCTTTGGTCGAATAGTTCCTCTCGTGGTCTTTCAACTATCTAGATCTATAGGCAACTACCCTCTCATCCAGCATTAATACACAGCCCAGTCCCTGATGCGATGCATTTGTATATACCGAGAAACCTCTTGAGCTAGTAGGACTGGTGAGAACCGAAGCAGTGGTCAACCGACGCTTCAGCTCCTAAAAACTCCTCTCACAGGCATCATCCCACACAAACTCAACATCCTTCTATGTGAGACGCATCAACGGAGCAGCTAATCTAGAGAAACCCTCAACAAATCTCTTGTAGTATCTTACCAAACCGAGAAAACTCTAAATCTCTGTGACTGTTTTGGGCCGATCCCACTAAACAGCTACCTCTATCTTGGATGGGTTTACTGACACCCTATCCCTCGATACCACATGGCTCAGAAAAGAAATCTGCTCCAACCAGAAGTCACACTTACTGAGTTTGACATACAACTATCTCTCTCTTAGGGTCTGTAGAACTATCCTCAAGTGTTGCTCGTGATCCTCCCTGGATCTGGAGTATACCAAAATATCATCGATAAACATAATCACAAACCGATCCAGGTATGGCTTGAACACATCGTTCATCAAAGCCATGAATGCCGCGGGGGCATTAGTCAACCCGAATGGCATAACCAAAAACTCATAATGACCATAACGGGTCCTAAATGCTGTCTTGGGCACATCTTCCCTCCGTATCCTCAGCTGATGATACCTAAAC
This sequence comes from Firmiana major, assembly GCA_033439115.1. Lineage (NCBI taxonomy): Eukaryota > Viridiplantae > Streptophyta > Magnoliopsida > Malvales > Malvaceae > Firmiana > Firmiana major. Next base: position 12,232,264 of record CM065905.1, read on the forward strand.
CTCAGATTAATCTTTAAAAAGGCTTGTGTTCCCCGAAGCTGATCTAACAAATCGTCAATGCGTGGAAGGGGATATTTGTTCTTAATGGTAGCCTTATTCAACAATTTGTAATCTATACACAATCGGAGGCTGCCATCTTTCTTTCTCATAAATAAGATCGGAGCTCTCCAAAGTGACACGCTTGGTCTAACAAACCCCTTCTCAAGCAGATCCTATAACTGCTTCCTCAGCTCCTCCAACTCAATTGGAGCCATCTTATATGGTGGTCTAGAAATCGGCTCAGTACCAGGTACCAAATCTATCTCAAACTCCATCTCTCTAGTTAGTGGTAATCCTGGTAAATCGTCTGGAAATACATCAGGAAACTCTCTAACCACTAGAATGTCTCTCAAATCCAGTCGTACCTGGTCCGTATCAACCACATATGCGATGAATCCTTTAAAATATAAATCATAAAATTAACAAAAATTCATTGCTCTATTTAGAACAACCACTGATTTTATTACATTTCAAGGAAATTTTACAATACATCTTCTGAGGGTATTAAACGTTAACATCTTTAGAAAAGCAATCTAACACAACACGATTGGAAGCCAACTAATCCATTCCTAGTATGACATCAAAGTCCCTTATATAATCAAAATAAGGTCGGCTAACATTTCTTTTTCCCCGACTTTCAATTTACAGTCCCTGACTACATACTCTACTAGTTGACTAGTGTTTATGGGGGTAATTATTAACAATTTACTATTTAGAGGGGTAAGCTTTACATACTTAAACAATTTATATGTAAATGAAGGCGATACGAATGAATGCGTGGCACCAGGATCAATCAAAACATATGCTTCTAAATCAAATATCAGGATAGTACCTTTCACCACATCCGACGACTGGTCTGCCGTATCCTGGTCTAAGGCATGAACTCGCTCTGTACCCATCACTTGGTTCCCTTCCTCCTCGGCAGTAGCTCTCCTCATCTGAGAGGGACCTGCACTAGAGTTCTCTCCGACTCCTTGCCCTTCTATGGGGTAGTGTCCAATCTCTCTAGGCAATCTCTCACCACATGCCTTGGCCTCTCACAACGATAACATACTACTATAGCTATAGGCACTGGACAAGGTCTGGTACCATGATACCTGCCACATCGCCAACATCGATCATTAGTAAGGTGTGGTCCTCCAATGACAATGCCTCTAGCTGGTGGTAAAGCCAGATGAACAGGGGGTCTAGTTTTCCTCTCCTAAACCTTCTCAATCTTTGCCTCTTATCAAAGAGTCGTCCCCCTCTCCTGATAAATCTATCTCTCCCAAGTCTCTTTTGATCTCTATCTCTACTCCTACTGATCTTTCCTGACTCGGAGACATTTCACTCATAATCTTGCTAACACAACTGAGCTCTATGTAATGCATGCTCATAAGTCGAAACATCAAAGGAAACCAACCGAGATCTGATGGCTGGTCTCAATCCATCTATACACTTCTGGACCTTTCGGTCCTTACTGCTCATCGTCTCTAAATCATATCTCCCCAAAGAAATGAATCGAGTCTCATACTCATCAATAGATTGGTTCCCCTAAACCAAACTCATAAACTTCATCCTCAGCTTTCGATGTGCAGTCACGAGAACATACTGCTTCCTAAAGGCATCCAAAAATATCTCTCATGTGACCTCGACATGTCGAGCTCTTAAAATAGGCTCGGTAGATCTCCACAAATGCTCTGTCGCCCATTGAAATACAAATACGGCAAAAGCAACCCTCTCGATAGTAGTGCACCTGAAAAGCCTATATAACTTCTCCATCTGATACACCCAATCCTCTGCTACTACTGGGTCCTTCCTCTCATGGAAGACTGGAGGTCTAAACTTCTGAAAGTGTTTAAATCTATCAAGGTCACACTCATATCCAGCATCCTGAGCTGGCTGGGGTCTCACTGCCTCTGCAGCTTGAGCTTGAACCTTGGGTAACTCTGCGGCCTGTGCCGGCATCTCGGGAGCAGCTGCTGCCTGTCCCATCGAATCTCATGTATCCCTAGCCCCAAGCACTGCCTGCTGCACTACAACTTTAACTAGGCTCTCAATACTCCGCTCAAGTCCAGCGAAGCGTGCCTCAGTCTCATCTGGTCTCACAGCAGTACCCTCAGGTACCTGACCAATCTGTATACCATCACCACGGCCTTCAGGCCTGCCTCTACAGCCTCTAGCATGTGTACCGACTCCTCTACCACTGCGGGTGATCGACATAATGTAAATCTTGTAATCCAAAATCATTTGTTAATTTAATTTCCATCTAGTATACACTTGACAACTCTTACAGCATAGTACTAATGGGATGAAATTTTTCCTTAACGACTACTACTCACTCTTATCCGATCAACTCTAACTCTTAATTGCATATTTATAAATATTGATTCACGTCCGGTCGACCCCTGCTCTGATACCACTTTTATTATCACGACCTAATACTTACAAAAAATCAGAACAAATTTTTCGCTTTTGAAAAATCTTTCTTACCTCCTTGTGACAGATCTCTCTGACCAGGTCGGGCTGTGAATCAATATCGATACACCCTTTTAACCATTAAGAAATATCACACGTATACATGCATACTGATATCATTTATACTATAATAGAGTGGTCGGTATATTTTATACATCATATAATTCTCATACATTGGCAATTTATCTACTTATATTTACATCCCCAAAAATTCCTTCACATACAATACTGTGCTGTAAGCATACTTATACAAAATTCTATACTTGGTGTATACCTGACAGTCGATGGAAACCACAGATAATCAACTATGCCGTCTACTCTCTACACCCGCTATCTCTAAGGTGGAAACTCTTAAAATGGGTGGAAAATGAAAGGGTGAGCTCCACATGCTCAGTAAGGCAATAATATAAACGAGTAGATAGCTATACTATCTACATGCTGATAGGAAATCATGATATATGTGTGAGCATGAGGTAAAAACAATGATATGCCATACATATAATATCATCTGTTCTAAAACAGGAAATCGGCATATAAAACATGGAATGATTCTCACATGAAAACATCTCATGCTCAATTGAATCAATAAGTTTTTTAAAACACCCCATCTAGGTTAAAATGTGATAAACTCAATGAATTTAATCCAATTCAACATAATAATTTATTATAAAATTTTTGTTATAAATCACCCTTCTCACAGGGTTACAAGTCATGAAAGTTTCATAAGAATTCCTCTGTGGAAAAATCAAATCTAAATCGAATTTATAAGAAGATCGAGGCCTGACCCCTCCCTCGAGTCAACCCTGATCTATCAAAACCAAAGGATTTATCATGTGAGATATGTAGGTGACTATATTGATAATATCCAGGACTATGACCATAACCTCGTGATCCCAGGCTACACGGATCCTAGTGTGCGGGGCATCACACCTGAAATGGGAGGTGGGTCAGTCCTTCCCGCCAAAACAGCATAATATTAGGATTACGAGGGCAAGGCTTGCTACCTCGTGGCTAATGCCACTGAATCCAACAATCCCTATGGTACAACGTACTCTATGTGATATACATGGTACAACGTACTCTATGAACCCAATTTCAGCCAGGGGTGCTTGCAATAGGTCTTATCCACCCATGCCAATTATGTCTCAGTATGCACGTGTGAGCATATCATCTCACTGTGACACACAGTCTATAGGAGAAAACTCCAGCACGACTTTCATGCATATACAAGATATCTAAAAACCTCGTACGAGTGAAGCTCCTGCACGGTTTCATAGAAATCAATGGAATCTGCGTACGAGCAGCGCTCCACTACGACTTAAAATAATAATAAATTCAATTAAAATCCACATACGAGCAATACTCTAGTACGGATATGTATAAAAACTCAGTGAAAACCTCGTACGAGAAGAACTCCAGTATAGTAGTCATGTGAAATAAGTCTGTAAAATAGTGTGAGCAAGGCTTTAGCACTCTGTGTATGAGTTAGAATATGAAATTCAATGCGAGCAGTGCTCCAGCACGATTAAAACTCAAATAAAACTAATAGGCGGCTCAATTTCATTAAAACTTGTCAAATAAATATCAGTTGGCACTTAACCTGTGCCTTTTCATTTAAAACATGAAAATAATAGCCAACCTATCCATAAATTGCTTGAATTAAAGCAATGTCATCATAACAATATCAAAATCATGAAATTCATGCAATTTCATAGCCTTACTACCCTTTTTGAAATTTTCCTAACTGGGGACAAAATAGTAATTTGTCGTGTTTTTCACATTTTCTGCAAAAATTATTATTCTGTTTTTAGGTAGCCTAATGAATTTAACGTAATGTAAATTCCCTCGAAACTACGTACAACTACCTCTAAATGCTCATAAAATTCCCTTACCTGGAATCACGCGCGAACTTATCCCGTCTCGATCGTACCATGTCTCTCAGTCTAATTCGCTCCAACCCAAGTCTACAAAGCTGCATATAATCTCATATTAGTTTAATTCAAATATATTTATCAGTATTTCACTTTTACTGATTGAATCTAAAGCACTGGGCTCGTTTTACTTGATAAGGCCCGATTGCTCCTAAATGGGCCTCGACCCCTTTTTCAGCCCGTTTCCACTTATTAAATCCCTTCTTCGAGTTCACTGGTCTCATTTGGCTTACCAATACTCATCGGGCTTCGTTCCAAACTCATTGGATGGCCCGTATACTATTTACGATAATTACTTTAAAATTCAAAATACAATTCCTTTTTATGCAGAATTAATCCATAAAATAATTTTAACTCTGCATTAAAGACTCAAATTGTTGTAATTAAAATGTATTTACCCAAGGCTTTGCGGAGTATGAAAATTGGAGCTCAATCGGCTCTCGTTCGGGCTCTGTTGTAAAACTGCACAATTAGATTAATCCAAGTTATTTTCCATTAATATAATATTAAATAAATTCCTAGAATTTACCTGCAAGTCAATCTCGACCATCAGTCCACTTACCCGAATCTCAAGTCGTCCCCGATAAATTTTCTTCCCATTTTTCCCTTTTCTTTCCTTTTCTTTCTTTTTCTTTTTCTTCTCCTTTCGGCTACGGTGCCGTTTTGCTCCTTTCACCGTCGTCGGCGTTCCGACCGGCCGCCACTGGTCTCAAAAGAATAGCCTCGGCTAAGGGGTCTCTCAACTGGGTCAAATCGAAGCTAGAAGGCCGTGGATCTCCGGAATCGACTTGGTTTTTTCCTCGAATTTTCGTTCATCGATTCATTGAAAATAGGCATCGTCGGCACGTGTCATCGGTACCGATGGGTTCGTCGAGTTGTCCTCTCTCTTAACCAACCCTCATCTGGGCTCGTTGGCCACCGATGGCTTTTCGGGGTCTTCGGGTTACCTCTCGGGTTTTTTTTTTTTGGGTTTCTGTTTTCCATTTCTCTCTCCTCGAAAAATCTGATTGCCGTTTTTTTTAATTTTTATTTATTAATTTATTTTATTATTATTTTAATCATTAAAATCAATTAAAAAAATCAAAAATATAGCAAAAAAATTCTTATTTAATTAATTTAATCTATAAATGAATTTATCAATCTTATTTCGTCTTTTCGGTATTTTTTTCAATATTTTCGGGATAATTTTCCGAAGTAAATATTATGATTCATTCCCATAAATTCATATCTTGATCAATTGGACTCGAAATTAAATATTTTCCTCGTTATTGATCCAGATTTCTCAATTTCATATTTTTAATGAAATTTTCTTATCGAATTTATACCGAATTTTGGTCTTTTGACCGTTTTACCCTTGCACGTGTTCGAGACCAATTTGAATCGACTTTCCTTAATAAACTCACAATCTTTTCTTATTTTTAATTCTTATGTTCCGTCAACTTGATTAAATTCCTTTCACTAAATTTTTGGGTCCCTATTTTCCCGATTTACCCATATGTGAATTTACATACGTTATTTCGTTTCATCCACATTTATCAGATCCAAATCATCCATCTTATGAATCCATTAATAGATAATACCGTCATACAATATGGAAATCATAAGGAATGTCATACAAAGATGCGGATCTCACATTTCATGCCATGAGATCGATCTCCCCTTGCTTATGAGATCGATCTGTCCTTCATCTGCTACATTCCTGCTGCAATTTTCCCAAAAAATCAGGTTAACTTCATATTTATTTGCTTAACTACTCAATTTGCATTTCATTCACATTTGGAACTTAAAAACATTCATTTCTTATGATTCATATCAAATGTAACTTGTTTGTACATCACGGAATCATAAAGAAAACACATGAATTTATGGGCCTTACAAGCCAATATAGCAAAACTGATGCCAATAACAATAGGTTTTGATCTGATGCCCTTTCTTTTTTCTTTTCAATTCAATTTTTTTTTTGTATGAGGATGGCCGACGATATAAGGAGGAATTTGGAGCTATAAGATCTTGGGAAAAAGTTTGGTCAGCAATTTTGTTTCTTCCTCTGTGAACGGGAGTAGATAGACTGATCAGTGGGTTCTCCCTTCCTATTACCGAATGATTACTCCTCTTCCCCTTTTTTTTTTGTTTCGATTCTAGAAAGGGGAGGGGGTATGTAATTCTTTTTGCAGGATATACATTTCTTTTATATATTATACATATATATTATTCATTTATTATTATTTTTATTTATTTAACAATTAAACCCTTAAAATCTTTATAATACTTGAATTTTATACTCTAACACTCAACGAATTAAATTCACCAGATACACTTATCTAAGTAATCAATCCTTAAAACTATAAGTTCTCATATTAAATATTTATTATCTTTAAGAATTGAATAAACTAGGAAGTTTCAATTGTAATTTAAATTACTCGCTAAGAGTAAAAAATTGTAGTCGTCACAAGAGAGGTTTAAACCTTATATACTAACCTTCCTAAACTATAATTACACTCTCTCAAACACCCTGTATAGCTTATGGAAAGTCAAGCAAATAGCAGCTAAAATCTAAACCAAAACAAGGCAAAAAATAGAATATCTTTTCGGTTTTGAGGGAGAAGAAAAGGCATGTCTTTTCCTTTAATTCTGAGTAAAATATATGTGTTATAGAGATGGATAATAAGTGTATTTGTGGTGTTAAAGTGCAGAAATATTTGCTAGAGAGAGAGGGAGGAGAAATTTTGGCAAATAAGGGTTATAAAGATAAATGATCTTTGGCTTGATTTATATTTATGTGATTGCTAGGGTATGCCTAAGTGTAAAATCTGTATTATTATGCCAAAATACTAATATTTTGATAGTGGAAACATTTTTCCCTAATAAGAAACCCTAATATGGAAATTTATCTAAATTATATCTATATTGTTTTATTGACGTAGATGGCATAAGTGAGTTGTGTGTTGTACGTGATTGTAGAAAAGCATAAGGAAATATGGTGGTGATACTCGGCCAAGGGTGGTGATTTTGTGTGACATTAGTGCATATTGGTAAGGGATATATGCAAACGATATGTTAGTATAATATTATTTAAATTAGCAAGTTAAAATGATAAACTATGCCATAGGTTGAATTGAGGATAATTATAAATTATATTGTCATATGAATGAATGTTGGTATATAGTTTGACCATGAGACTATGATAATGGTATATGGCATTTGGTATGTGTATAGGGTGATATTTATCAATTGATAATTGTTATGGCTAAGGAAGTGAATTCGACCATGTTGAGAATTTTAAGGGATTAATGTTGCCTTGTGGTATATTATTGCCTATGATATTATATATATATATATATATATATATATATATATATATATATATATATATATATATATATATATGGCATGATTGAATGGAGAAAGTTGATGAATTAAGCAAGTGGATAATGGTATAAAATCACAATTATGTTATTTCTAGGCAAGGATTAAGTTGTGAGATGACATTAGGCACATTATGTAATGTTGGCATAAATATGCATAATAGTAGCATAATTCATGCTAATTATGCATTATATTTTATTATTCATCTAAGTGCTCATCCATGACTGAATCCACATTTTTTAAGGTGTTTGCATTATTAAAGAAATAATGCATTAACCTTTTTCTCAATTGATGAAATAATATGCTTTGGTGCAACCATGAAGTGGATAAATATTGTTATGCCTTGATGGGATTTATCTACATACACCCATTGTGTTCTTGGCTTTGATCATGCAGTTAGGGACTTTTAATGTTTGATCATTTTAAATATATTTTAAAGCTGTCATGAGAAATAAATAGTTATGAGACATAAGGTACCCTTATATATATTATGTTTGTGTAACATTTGGTTCACCATAGATCACACACACACACACATTGGATTCAGCCTGCGTGGTTGGAATTTATAAATATATACATCTATGGTGATTCATGTGTGTAAACACTGCAAATTTTCCAAGTATTGAGTTATTTCAATAAATAATAATTTAAACAGTTAAGATTAAATGATTAAATATGTGACTATGGGTGAATTTATTTAAATATAAATATTAGACTAACCTTAGTTTTATAACACATGGAAAATTTAATTAAGTACATAGACTTACCTGTATATATATATGTATGCAATACTTCAATTATTCCTTAAGATTAAGGTATAAATATAAATGTGTGCACAAAGGAATAAAGATGTACAATATATACATATATATATATATACATATGGGAGCATGGCCGAGAGTCTCATTAGATGTGTATGTACACTGTTGTTAACAGCAGCAATAGAATAAGTAAAATCCCAAATTTAGGGGAGTGATGGTGATGGTATTATCTCAGTGGAAAAGATGGAAGAAAATGTTGATGAAAACCGAAAACAAATCTCTATTATAGTAATGTGAAGGGAGGTAGTAACTGCAGCAGAGATTAGGCGAGGCAGTTGCAAAAAAGAGAAGGGAAAATGAAGCTGAGGGCAGTTGAAAGGTTGAAAACTGGTTTCAAGGCTAGCACGATAGAGGAAGAATAATATAATTAAATAATGTATATTGAGCTGCTGCAAAGAGAAGCAAAAAGTCATCCTTGTGAGAGTAGGTCCTGTCCTGTGCAAGCAACAAAACCATGAAAAAAAAAGAAAGGAGACGTTAGCAAACTTGGTGTCCCATCAACATAGGACTATGGGAAGCTTGAAACGAGAGTCAAGGGGGTGGCAAAAAGCCTACAGTCCCATACTATGCCTCATTTAAATAAGAACATGTAAGAAGAGAGCAAAAGCCAACTGAGAGCAGTTGGTTTCGGTATACAGCCGCAACTAGTGGAAACAAGGATCGAATGGTATAGGGTAGTGTCCATTCGGCCTAAAAAAATTTGAAACATTAATGTCAATGACTCGTCCCATCATCTGACCACACATGTTTTTGAGGGAAATGTTGCTGTAGTGATCGGTGAGATGGTTGCTGAGGGGATGCCATTAGGAGGAAAACATACTTATATCATATGAACATACACCATAAAACTTAAGTATGCATGGAAAGGAAACTGAATCGGGAGTATGAACTAAAAAACATGCTGCTTTAATAACCTCAGCAATTTATGCAAAACATTGCATTATTATGTAAATACTATAAATCACATTTCATTATGCGATTTCAATTAAATCAAAACAAAGATGGCATATCATCATGTAAAAATATGGAATTTCGGGCCTCACCCATCCCTCGGGTTACCCTTTCACACACAAAGTCACATGTCGAGGCTCAACCCATCCTTCAGGTCTACCCAATTTATAAAAACTCATGTGACAATTCAAACAAGAAATATCAGTAAGGTGAGATAGGCAACTACTTGTTCCAAGATTATGATCATATCTCATTTTGCGTGATCCCAGGCTACACAGTACTCGGTGTGCGGGGCCTCACATTTGTTGTAACGAGAGGTGGGTCAAATCCTCAACCCTCAACCACAACTCTATATCATCTTGTACGAACGATACAGCGTGCTCCATGTGACATACACGGTACAAAGTACTCCATGGACCTAATCCTCATAGTTAAGGTGTCTGCCATAGGTCTTAGCCCTCATACCATGGATAATAGTTTCGATAGCTCTCGGCCATATCTCAAAAATTTGCACGTGCGAGCATATAATCGTTGCGACACACAGTCTACACAGGCTCCCAACACGACTCTTTCATGCCATCTCTTTCAAAATCGGTACGTGCGTGTAAAGTCCTACACAACCACAAGCACAAGTCATATAAATCTAGTCTGAGCAATGTTCCAAGCACTTTGTCATGTAAAACTGAGTATGAACAATGCTCCAATACTCTATCATACATCAATCAATAAAACTGAGTACGAGCAACGCTATAGTACTCTATCATGCACAAATTGCATTAAAATCATGTACGAGAAATACTCAAGTACTATGTGATGCATATCTAGTAAAATCTAGTGCGAGTATCACTTTAGCACCAATGGTTTTCACACAAATCGATAGATGACTTATTTCAATTGAAATTCACTCAATTAAATCAAATCGGCACTATAATGTGTTGTTTTTGCATATATCATGAAAACATTAGCCAGCCTATCCAGGCACTATCAAATAATGTCAAAAACTAGTTACAAACATGCTTCCTAAGCTTTTTACCCTTAATTGGGGTAAAATCACAATCTTACCTTGTTGGTTCCTACCGAAATTTTTCCATATTTGAAAATCCATATACGATTTAAATACTTAAAATTATACTCAAATTATGTATAGCTACCTCTAGCTACTCACAAAATTTCCATATCTCTGAGCACGTCATGTGACCTCACTTCCTCGGTGCTGCTAAACCTTGCAGTCTGATCAACTTCCAATATAAACTTCGAAGCTGTAGATAACCATTCACATCAGTATGCCTTAATATACTTAATTTTCACTTGCATGAATTTCAATCAATGCATTTAGCCCTTTTTACAACCATGTGGCCTTATTACATCTCATTGGACCTTACTCTCTCTTAAGTCCATTTCGATTTTACAACTCATTTCTGGAGAACCTATTAGACTCATCAAGTTTACTGACTTGAATTGAACCAGTACAAATCTCCCAATGCCTCAAGTTCATCATTTCTCCCACTATGGCATTTCACCATGCATCTCATATACCTATTTTTGTTCCTCATCTATTCCAACACATGTATTTCACAAAACTATCTTACAATCATATATACATGCTTAAATCATCATCAAATCCATGCCAAATCAACTTTCTCTCATTTTCTCACATTAACCTTATTTTCATGGAGGATTAACATGTTCATTGATATTTTCAGCCTACAAAACATACACCAATCATGTCACGACCCCTTTTTATCTTTTTCATCTAAAAATCACCATAAATTTTTTGCTTTTTCATTTCTCTTACCCGGTCGTGAACAACTCTCACCAATAACAATTGGGCTATGAATCAGTACTAATCATCATTTACCATTCATCTTTCAATTAATCAAAGGCAAACACATACATTTGAAAGTTTAAGTTCTATACTTATACATGTTTGCTAACACTTACATCCCCCATATTTCAATTCAAAGTGAATACTATGCTATTACATGTTTAGATACAAAAAGAATAACTGTGTGTATACCTCTTGGCGATGGAGAGCAGGGATATCTAAATACAACACCTCAGTCCTTCACTAGGCTACTATGTGCTCTCTGTAGAGGGGGGAAAATGATAGGGATGAGCAACCACACGCTCAGTAAGGCAATAATGCAAGCATGGTAGATAACTACACTATCTACATGCTTATAATGTCTTGCATAAAGATCATTCATGTGTAGAGCATGTGAAAATATTAAAACTATGCCACATGTATATACATATATCAAGTACTGAAAAACATGAAAATAGGCGTGTAAACATGGAAAACCATCATGTAAAACTTCTCATACTCATCGTAATAAAACTCATCATACTCAGAAAAATTCATCACAAAACAATCCCTCAAGATTTAGCACTTTCTCAAAACATATTTAAACTCATCACAAACAGCAATACCATCTCTTTAAAAACATCCATCAAGGCTCGACCCCTCCCTCGGGTCTACCCTGGACAGTACAAATCATACTCGATATATAAAACCATGTGATATAATGGGAGACAGATGGTCACGAAACAATTGAGGACTCTGTTGGCTAACTATGTCATTATCTTCCCAGACCACACGGATCTCGGTGTGCGGGGCATCATGCTGGAACTGAGATGGGTTAGTCCTATGCTAGACATTCAAAACAACATGATAACCTCACGGTACAATGTACTACATGTGATATACACGATACAACGTACTCCGTGGACCCATATTATGGTTAGGGGTGCCTGTTATAAGTTTATCTACCCCATGCCATGTATAACCTACTCAGTCTCAAGTGCACGTACAAGTATCTCATCCGTGTGACTAGCAATCTACACGAGGCATCCAGCATGGCTCGTGCGAGCATCTCATCCGTGTGACTCACAGTCTACATGAGGTATCCAGCACGACTCAATACATATCACAGTGTGAAAACCAGTGTGAGCTAAGCTCTAGCATGATTCATGCATCATCAATAAATTCCCTTGTACGAGCAACGCTCTAGTACGACTTTATGCATAAACATTAATGAGGAAATCTCGTACGAGCATAGCTCCTATACGGTTATATGCATAAGAAAATCAACGAAAATCCACGTACAAGCATAAGCTCCAGTACGGTTGGTAAAACATCATCAACTCAAAACATGGTGCGAGCTAAGCTCCAGTACATTTTCGATATATTTAAAACATCAAAATTCAATGAGGCGAAGCTCTAGCATGATTTAACTCATATAATTTCGATAAGCGGCTCTATTTCAACACAACACATTAAAATCAAAGTCAGCACCCAACTCGTGCTTTTTCATGAAATCATGGAAATCAAATAGCTAGCCTATCCATAAGTTTGCTTAAACCAAAGCAATGTGTTTCATAAAAATGTCAAAACGTGATGTTTATGTAATTTTTAGCCTTACTACCCCTTTTGCAAGATTCATTTTAAAACCCAAATCATCTACATTCTTAGTCGTTCACATAAATCGTTAATTCCCTTCCAGATAACCAACACAATTTTCAATACCCTATAATCACCCTCAAAATACGTGCAGCTAACTCTAGGCAGTTAACAAATTCCCTTACCTGGAATCGTGTCGAGTGATTCCACTTCCTCCGAGTTGTTCGGTTGCGCAGTTCAATTCGCTTCCAATGAAATCTCTAGAGCTGCACAAATTACTTATCACATCAATTTAACCCAATACAACATAATTCTCGTGTTTATTATAGTCGATTCGACTTTTTATTTTCATTAACGCTTATAAGACCTCTCTTCCTATTAAGTACATTTCAATTGCTCTATTCATTTCTCGAGAATTTATTGAACTCTTTAGGCCTATTGATTCACACTAAATAGGCATTAAGCTCATAATGCCACTAGTTCATCATTTCCTTCACTATGACAATTTATCAAACACCTCTTATGCCCATTATCAATCATCATCTATTCCAACATTTATATATCACAAAACTATCTTAAAATCATCTATACATGCTTAAATCATCATCAACTCCATGCCATTTCAATTTTCTCTCACTAAACCCATTCTGGGTCATGGTTGTTTAGCATGTAAATGAATATTTCATCCAACATTATATACACCAAATCACTCAACAAAATATCTAGATTAACATAGTAGAAGATGGTGTATAGAAATCTTACCTAGCTTGACATTTTCCTCTTTTTTACCAAAATGGGGAAAAACCTCTTTGCTCCTTCAATCCACCAAATAAAATGTTGGCTCCAAGCTATGTTGTTCTTCTCCTCACAAAGAATAACTTTGCTCTAATAGCTTTTTCTCAAATCTTTATGGAAAGGCATGCATTCTAGAGTGAGAAAACTAGGTTGTTAAAAATGGGGGAAATTTGGGTTGTCTCGTGCAAATGAAGATTCAGTTGCCCAGTTTTTATAGAAAACACATTATGAGATCGATCTCTAAGGGTAGAAGATCGATCTACCCTTGCTTAAACTCCTTCAAAAATTCGACATTGCAGGCCATGAGATCGATCTGCCTATTGCATGAGATCGATCTACTCAAGGGATAGGATCTATCTTTGTTCATGGAGTGGGATCGGTCTGGTTCAGGCAAAGAGCTTCAGAGATCAAACTGGCCTGAGGAGGAGATCAATCTGGCCTATCCAGATGCTACTGGAGATCGATCTACCTTGTATTCTGCAGCATTCCAGCTACAATATTCTAAGATTTCCAAGGTTAAACACCCATTTAATCACTTCAATATCCATTTTGCATTTCATTCACACTTAACACTCAAAAATATCTAATCATTATGATTCATATATTGTGTAGCTTGTATATACATCATGGAAGTCATAAGATTACATAGAAATTTATGGGTCTTACAAATCAACTCACTAAGATACCTATATTAACATACTTGAAGTTGGTGTACTGAAATCTTACCTAGCTTGATTTTTCCTCTTTTTGCCAAATTGGGGGAAATCCACTTTGCTTCTTCAATCCTTGATTTCAATTTCTAGTTTTCAACTATGTTATTCTCCTCCTCACAAGAAACAACTTTGCTAAAGTAAATCTCTCTTAAAACTGATTGAAAGGTGAAGATTTTTAGAGTAGGAAAGTTAGGTTTCACTTTGTTTCAACGGGGATTTCTGTTTCTCAGAGAAGGAAGGTGTAACAGTCGAGTTTATATAGAATTATTTTAGGAGATCGATCTCCTAGCAGTGAGAGATCGATTTGCCTTGTGTTTATCTCTTTAGAATTCAACTTTGAGAAGGTAAGATCGATTTGCCCCTTTGTATGAGATCGATATGGCTCAAATAGAATCACATAAAGATCGATCAGGCCCTTAAGAAGAGATCGATCTGTGTTATCCAAAACCCTTTAGAGATCGATCTGTCTCAACCAGAATTCACCCAAGATCGATTTACTTTGAATGAAGGATCGATCTCCCTCTTGCAAAATGCTTTGGCATTGTATTTCAAGCCATGAGATTGATCTCACCTTGCTAATGAGATCGATCTGCCCTTCATCTGTAGTATTCCTACTGCAATTTTCCTAGAAATTTAAAGGTATATTCATATTCAATTTGCTTCAATACTTGTTTTGCATTTCATTCACATTTGGAACTTAAAAACACTCATTTATTATGATTCATAAATGTAACTTATCTGTACATCACGAAATCATAAAGAATACACATGAATTTACAGGCTTTACATTGCTCCCCTCCTTCAAGAAATTTAGTCCTCCAAATTAGAACAAAGTTAATCATCAAACAACTCGGGGTGTCTCTCTCGCATCAAACTCTCTAGCTCTCAAGTAGCCTCCTCTGAAGTGTGATGCTGCCAGAGAACATTCACTAACCTGATGGTCTTCGACCAAAAGGCTTTTTTCTTCCTATCCAATATTTGAATCGGTTTCTCTACATATGTCAGATCATCCTTGAGCTCCAATGGCTCATACCGAATCACATGGGTCAGATCCGGATGATACTTCCAAAGCATCGAATTGTGGAAGACATTATACACTCCTGATAAGTCTGGTGGCAAAGCCAACCTATAGGCCTTATCTCTCACTCGATCAAGTACCTCAGAGGGTCCAATGTAGCGAGGACTTAGCTTACCTCTCTTCCCGAATCTCGTTACACCCTTAGAAGGAGAAACCTTTAGAAACACTGATTCACTAACTGCGAACTCAAGTGGTATTCGTCTCTTGTCAGCATAGCTTTTCTGTCTACTTTGAGCTGTCCTCAATCTCTCAACAATCAACCAAACATCCTCAAAGGCATGTGCAACTAAATTAGGAGCAAAAATCTTTCGATCACCTAATTGTTCCTAACTGATAGGGGAACGACATCTATGGCCATACAAAGCCTCATACGGCGCCATCCTGATGCTCGGATGATAACTATTGTTGTAGGCGAATTCGACTAATGGTAAATGATCACCCCAAGAGCCTCTAAAATCTAACACAACGCTCTCAACATGTCCTTCAGAGTTTATATAGTCCTCTCGACTGACCATCTCTCTGAGGATGGAAAACGGTGCACAAACTCAACTGGGTTCCCATGGCTTCCTGAAAATGTTCCCAAAAATGGGACGTGAAGTGGGAATCCCTATCTGAGACAATGCTCACTGGAATACCATGTGACCTCACTACCTTGAGTACATACAATTCTGCCAATGAACTCAGAGTATCGGTAGCTCTCATATCTAAGAAGTGGGCTGACTTCGTCTATCTATCAATGACCACCCATATTGCATCGTAATTCCTATGGGTCCTCGGTATAGGTAGAGGCTGTAATAACCCTACAGGTTTTTGATGCTTTACCTTCACCTCTTGCCATGAAATCCACCACATCTCTCTTCATACTCGACCACCAGTACACCTTCCGGAGGTCTTGGTACATCTTGTTACTTCCCGGATGCAACATGTACTTCGAAAAATGAGCTTTCGACAAAATCAATTTCCTGATCTCTGGATCCTCGAAAACAGACAATCGGCATCTGAATCTCAATAGTCCATCAGAACTCAACTCAAAATCAGTCACTGTGCCCTTCTAAATTTGACCAGTCATATCAATGCAATACAAATCTGTTTGCTGAGCCTTTCTGATCCTGTCCAACAGATCAGGCTCCAAGCATAGACTAGCAATCACACAGTCCATATCCATGTTAAAATGCACAACTCTCAAACTGAGGCTAGCAAAGTGCACTAGTAACTCATGTTCCCTGACCATCATATACGATACCATCCTAAGGCTCTTCATGCTCAAAGCATCAGCTACAACATTAGCCTTACTCGGATGATAAAGTATCTCACAATCATAGTCCTTCAGAAGCTCTAGCCATCATCTATGACTCATGTTTAGCTCCTTCTGTGAGAATAGATACTTGAGGCTCTTGTGGTCGGTAAAAATCTGAAACTTCTCACCATACAAGTAGTGGCGCCATATCTTTAACGCAAACACTACTGCTGTTAACTCCAAATCGTGGGTCGAATAGTTTTTCTCATGGTCCTTCACCTATATGGACCCATAAGTAACTACTTTTCCATCCTGCATCAATACACAGCCCAGTCTCTGATGCGAAGAATCGGTATACACTAAAAATCCTCTTGAGCTAGTAGGGATAGTGAGAATCGGAGCGGTGGTCAATCGACACTTTAGCTCTTGAAAACTCCTCTCACAATCATCATCCCACACGAATGCTTCATCCTTTCGAGTGAGACATGTCAACGGAGTAACCAACTTCGAAAATCCCTCAACGAATCTCCGATAATATCCTGTTAAACCCAGAAATGAGATCTGTGCCAACCAAAAGTCACACTTACTAAGTTTAGCATATAGTTTCTACTCTCGTAAGGTCTACAACACAATCCTAAGGTGCTTCTCATGCTCTTCCTTGGATTTTGGGTATACTAATATGTCATCGATGAAGACGATAACAAACTGATCCAAATATGGCTTGGGCACATCGTTCATCAAAGCCATGAAAGTTGCGGGAGTATTCGTCAATCTAAATGGCATAACCAAGAATTCATAGTGGCCATATCGGGTCCTAAATGCTGTTTTTGGTACATCTCCACTCCGAACTTTCAACTGATGATACCTAAACCTTAAATCAATCTTAGAAAAGACCTGCGCTCCCTGGAGCTAATCCAACAAATCATCAATGCGTGGAAGGGGATACATATTCTTAATGGTATCCTTATTCAACAATCTACAATCTATACACAATCGAAAGCTTCCATCCTTCTTCTTTATAAACAAAATCGGTGCTCCCCAAGGTGAAACACTCGATCTGATAAGCCCCCTATCCAACAGCTCCTGTAACTATCTCTTGAGCTCCTCCAGCTCAACTAAGGCCATGCGATATGGTGGTTTCGATATAGGTTCAGTACCAGGCACCAAATCTATATAGAACTCCACCTCTCTGTTCGGTGGTAATCCTGGCAATACATCCGGAAAGACATTTGGGAACTCCCTGACCACAGGAGTATCTGTCAACTCCAAATGTGGCTAATTCATATCAACCACGTACGCAATAAAACCTTCAATATTTTTATTCTGCAGTTAGCATAGTGCATTATTTATTGTAACTGTAACTACTACTTTCATTTCTTTTCATTCAACTTTACAACAAAATTCATAAGGCAAGGAAACATAACTATCTTAGCATAACAATCTCAAAAAGCATAGTTTGATGATAACCAATCCATTCCTAAGATTGCATCAAAATCACACATACTTAACAATAGTAGATTGGTTGTCATGTCATTTTCCCCTAATCTTAGTTTACAGTCATTTAACACATATTCAACTAGCTGACTGTTATCCATAGGCCTACTGATTAACATCATCCTACTTAAAGGTGTACGCTCTACATATTTTCTAACTTACATGCAAATGTAGGCGATACAAATGAGTGTGTGGCACCAGGATCCATTAAAACATATGCTTCTAAATCATGCATCAGGATGTTACCTCTAATCACATCCAACGAAGCATCAGCTGTGACCTGGTCCAAGGCATGTACTCACCCTCGTCCAATGACCTGCTTCCCCTTCTCCTATGTCGTCGCTCATCTCCTCAGAATAAACGTATCAACTGGAGCTCTCTTTGGCTCATTGCCCTTCTGTTGGGCAATATCGATAATCTCGGGGCATACTCTTGCCATATGCCCTGGTTTCCCACATCTAAAGCACAATCCACTAAAAATAGGACAAGGTCTACAACCATGGAATCCACCACATCTACTACACTGCTCAGTGGTAGGCCTCGGTCCTCTAATAACAACACCTCTAGCTGGATCTATAGCAGGATATGCAGGAGATCTAACAGTATTCTCTTGTACTTCCTCGATCTGTGGTATCTTACCGAAGAGTCTCCTCCCACCTCGATATCCGAAACCTCAAGTACTGTCACTCATCGGCTTCTTCCTCTCTTGATCTCTACCCTTAAAAAATGTCTTAAACTCAAAGACATTCCTCTCATAGTCCTGCTCACAAAGTTATGCCCTGCGCACTGCCCCATCATAGGTAGAGATATCAAATGGAACCAGTCTAGACCGTAATACTGGTCTCAATCCATCAATAAATCTATGGACCTTCCTGGTCTCACTA
This sequence comes from Firmiana major, assembly GCA_033439115.1. Classification (NCBI taxonomy): domain Eukaryota; kingdom Viridiplantae; phylum Streptophyta; class Magnoliopsida; order Malvales; family Malvaceae; genus Firmiana; species Firmiana major. The sequence continues at coordinate 12,251,430 of CM065905.1, forward strand.
CTCATAGTATCGAGGTCATATCTACCTGGGGATATAAATCGTGTCTCGTATTGATCCACAAATTGAGTCTCCTGGCTCAACCCCAAGAGTTCCATTTACAGCTTTTGCTGCGCTGTGTCCGAGACATACTGCCTCCTGAAGGCATCCAAAAAGATATCCCAAGTGATCTTTGAGTGTCATTCTCTTATTAGAACCCTGGTGGACTTCCACCAATGCTCTGTCGATCCCTTCAGTAGGAACACAACAAACGTAACCATCTCGATCGTCTTACACTTAAAGAATCCATATAACTTCTCCATCTCTCTCAACCAATCCTCTGCAACAACGGGGTCCTTCACCCCACTAAACGACAGAGGTCAAAACTTTTAGAATTGTCGCAATCTATGAAGCTTACAACCATACCCCAAAGTACTATAGCCCTGTCGTGGAACAATATGAGAAGGTGTATTCTGAGCTGGTGGGGGTATAGGAGTATCTGTAGGCTGTGGCGTCTGAGCTGGTTGTATAGGCGTACCAGGTGTAGCTACCTCCTCAGGCGTAGTCCCTACATCCTGCCCCTGTCCACCTGGCAAATTCTGTGCCAGTAACTCCACTATAGTCTCAGGGCAACACTCTAATCTCGTGAAGCGTGCCTCGGTACTCTCCGGTACATGAGTGGGACTCGTCATCTCATCTCGGGTCTCAGGCCTACCTTTACGACCTCAAGCCCACCTCTAGCCCCTCTACCACAACTGGTATTAGCCATAATGGCTTAATTCATGCATTCATAACCATTAATTAGTCTGATTCTCGTCTCGTATACACAACTGTAACTGAGCAAAGCACAGTAATATGTGGATGCACACTAACTCATATCAGACCAACTTCGGTCTGATACCATTTTGTCATGACCTCCCGTGACTTACCAAAATCTACTATAAAATTTTCGCATTTTACTTACCTTTCCTTTTGTCACAATTCAATCACCAAACTTACATTTGCTGTAACGGGAGGTGGGTCAAATCCTAAACCCTCAACCACAACTCTATATCACTGTGTACTCACGGTACAACATACTCTATGTGACATACACGGTACAAAGTACTCCATGGACCCAATCCTCATAGTCAAGGTGCCTGCCATAGGTCTTAGCCCTCATACCATGGATAATAGTTTTGATAGCCCTCGGTCATATCTCAAAACGTTGCACATGCGAGCATATAATCGGTGTGACACATAGTCGACACAGGCTCCCAACACGGCTATTTCATGCTATCTCTTTCAAAATCGGTACGTGCGAGTAAACTCCATCACAACCACAAGCATAAGTCATATAAATCTAGTGCAAGCAATTTTCCTAGCACTATGTCATGTAAAACTGAGTATGAGCAATGCTCCAATACTCTATCATGCATCAATTAATAAACCTGAGTACAAGCAACGCTCCAGTACTCTATCATGCACAAATCGCATTAAAATCATGTACAAGAAATACTCAAGTACTATGTGATGCACATTTGGTAAAATATAGTGCAAGTATCACTCTAGCACCAATGGTTTTCACACAAATCGATAGATGGCTTATTTCAATTGAAATTCATTCAATTAAATCAAATTGGCACTATAATGTGTTATTTTCGCATATATCATGAAAGCATTAAAGAGTCTATCCAGGCACTGTCAAATAATGTCAAAAACTAGTCACAAACATGTTTCCAAAGCATTTTACCCTTAATTGGGGTAAAATCATAATTTTACCTTGTCGGTTCCTACCAAAATTTTTCCATATTCAAAAATCCATATATGATTTAAATACTTAAAATTCTATTTGAATTACGTATAGCTACCTCTAGCTACTCACAAAATTCCCTTACCTCTGATCACGTCACGTGACCTTACTTCCTCGGTGCTGCTAAACCTCACAGTCCGATCAACATCCAATATAAACTCCAAAGCTATAAATCACTATTCACATCAGTATACCTTAATATACTTAATTTTCACTTGCATGAATTTCAATCAATGCATTTAGCCCTTTTTACACCTATTTGGCCTTATTACATCTCATTGGACCTTACTCTTTCTTAAGTCTATTTCGATTTTACAACTCATTTCTCGAGAACCTATTAGACTCATCAAGTCTACTGACTCGAATTGAACCGACATAAATCTCCCAATGCCTCAAGTTCATCATTTTCTCCCACTATGGCAATTCACTATGCATCTCATATACCTATTGTTGTTCCTCATCTATTCCAACACATGTATTTCACAAAACTATCTTACAATCATATATACATGCTTAAATCATCATCAAATCCATGTCAAATCAACTTTCTCTCTTTTTCTCACATTAACCTCATTTTCTAGGTCATGGAGGATTAACATGTTCATGGATATTTTCAGCCTACAAAACATACACCAATCAACTCACTAAGATACCTATATTAACATACTTGAAGTTAGTGTATTGAAATCTTACCTAGCTTGATTTTTCCTTTTTTTTGCCAAATTAGGGGAATCCACTTTCCTCCTGCAATCCTTGATTTCAATTTCTAGTTTTCAACTATGTTGTTCTCCTCCTCACAAGGAACAACTTTGCTGAAGTAAATCTCTCTTAAAACTGATTAGAAGGTGAAGATTTTTGCAGTAGGAAAGTTAGGTTTCACTTTGTTTCAATGGGAATTTCTGTTTCTCGGAGAAGGAAGGTGCAGTAGTCGAGTTTATATAGAATTGCTTTAGAAGATCGATCTCCTAGCAGTGAGAGATCGATTTGCCCTGTGTTTATCTCTTCAGAATTTGACTTTTAGAATGTAAGATCGATTTAGCCCTTGAGAAGAGATCGATCTGTGCTATCCGGAACTCTTTAGAGATCGATCTATCTGAACTAGAATTCACCAAAGATCAATTTGCTTTGAATGAGGGATCGATCTCCCTCTTGCAGAATGCTTTGGCATTGTATTTCAAGCCATGAGATCGATCTCCCCTTGCTAATGAGATTGACCTTCCCTTCATCTACAGCATTCCTGCTGTAATTTTTCTAAAAATTCAAAGGTATATTCATATTCAATTTACTTCAATACTCGTTTTGCATTTCATTCACATTTGAAACTTAAAAACAATCATTTCTTATGATTCATATCAAATGTAACTTGTCTGTACATCACGAAATCATAAAGAATATACATGAATTTATGGACCTTACAGGCCTCAAGTAAGACATTTAAATGTATAAAATTACAATTATGGCTTATCTCAAAAAAAAATTTAATAAACAAGAAATTGACGATTTTATCCATATATTGCGCGACCAAATTGTCAAAATGGTAATGTGGTTTGAATTTTATGAGACAAATTAGTGTGATGAAACACTAAAAGTGATTAGTAAAACCTCAAAATTGACCAAATTAGTACCAAAAGTGATTTAGAAAATACCAAAATAAGTGAAACAGGTAAAAAACTACAACAAATTTTAGCATAGCTTGCCACCCGCTTTGAAAATTCAATAAAATTGACTTGAAAAATGTAATTGGAAGATTAAACATTATCCAATTACCATGATTTACCTTGACTTTAAGAAAAAATTGGAAATTTGTGCAAGTAAAAGCATGACACCTTACATGGGAAGGTTTTTACCTATTTGCCCTTCTTCTTATGGATTGGAAAATGATAATTATACTAAAGAAACTTATCAAAGTTGGCAACCACCTCTCAAAACTCATATAAACTAAAATTAAAGAGAAAATGGAATAAAATAGGAGAACATACAAAACCGTGAACCCTAGGTCAAATCAAAGGGATTTAAGCTAGTTCTACCTTCTTTTTTATATTTTATTATCTTTCTTTGATCTCCTAGACTTTCTTTCTATCTTGTTTACCTAAGTAAATCATGAAACATCTTCAAGGGAAGTGTTTGACCTCTTTGTAATTTCAAAGGTAAGCTTGTGCTCTTGTGATGGCTTTAGGATGTGTTTATTTAGTAGTGATGTTAAGTTGATATGTAATGTTAGAATGAAATAAAATCATATTAAGTGATGACATGTAGTTTCATCCAAGCTAGGGTTAGTAAAAGAACTATTGTTTTGATGAAGCTTGGACTATCTGAGTTGGTTAATGATGTAGAGATGATAAGTAGTGACATTTTAAAGTAAAATGATGTGTATTATTGAGATGAGTATTCGGCGAAGGTAAAGGGTACATGGAAAATAATGTGATCTTGCCTAGGATACAATATATGTTATGGGTATGAGAAATGCTAAAGTGATTAATATTGTTGAATTGAAATAAAACCCTTAAAAGGTAGGTGTTGTCACTTAACCCTAACCTTGAACTAAGGGTAAGTGTATTAAAGGTTATGTAATTAAATGAACAAGTAGCATATACATGTTTGTGAATGATTGTATGTAAGACCCACTTTTAGTGATGTATTCCTTATGATCCATATGATGTAACACATTTTCATATGTTAATCGAATCATAAGAAGAGCTTTTGGCTTGAAAGAAATTTCAAAGAGAATGAATGAATATTCATGAATGCATGTACTGGTTAAATAAGAACTTAAAAAGCGAAATGATAATGCAAGGCCTACGAAGTTTAAGTACCCTTTTACGATTCCAAGCAATACACACAAGTCACATTGAATGTGAATCATAAGAAATGAACTTTTCCATGCTCTAATTGGGAATAGAATGCAAAATGACTAGTGAAGCAATTAAAGGCAACTTTTCCATTGAAATTCTGGAAAAATATGCAGCAGGAATGCTTTAAATGAAGACCAGATCAATCCCCTATTCAAAGTAGGTTGATCTCTTGTTCAAACAAATTGATCTCAATTTGGTTCTGTCTTGAAAGGATTGATCCCTTCCTAAGTACAGATCGATCTCCATTTGATTCTGCCAAAAGCAGATCGATCTCTCCCCATGAGCAGATCGATCTCTATTTGTTTTTGCCTAGCAAGGATCGATCCCTTCCCAAAAAGCAGATCGATCTCTCCCCATTAACATATCGATCTCTACTTGATTCTGCTAAGAAAGGATCGATCTCTTCCCAAAGAACAGATCGATCTCACACTTACATGCCTGAATATTTTGACAATTCAAACCAAAGGAAGATCAATCTCTTACCCTAGGAGATCGATCTCATCCCCCTTGTTTTATAAAAAACCCGACGACAAAGTCTTCTTTCTCAAAAAACAAAACACCTACTCCATTTTACCCAAAAAGAACAAGCTTTCTCGCTCTAGAATACCACCCCCTTCTAAAAAGATTTGAGAAAAGTTGATTTGAGCAAAGTTGTTCATTGTGAGGAGTAGAACAACATAGTTAGGAATCAGCACTCAACTTGTTAGATTGAAGGAGCAAAGGGTCTTCCAATTTCAGATAAGAGAAAAGACAAGCTAGGTGAGTTTCTAATACACCAACTCCAAGTATGTTTATCTAGATATTTTTATGAGTTGATTGGTGTAAGTATTATTGGTTGAAACTATCTAGAGTATGATGAATCATTCATGACCTAAAAATGGGTTTAGTGTGAGAAAATGAGAAATGATGGATTTAATTATGAATGGATTATACTAAGGTGTTAGTAATGTTAGATGCATGACTTTGAGATGGTTTAGTGAAATCAACTTATAGAAATGGATGAAGTTATTAAGTGTGCATATAGGGTGTTTATGAAAATGCATGAATGAATGGAAAACTAAGGTTAAAGTATTTCATGCCAAGTGCTAGATAGTATAACTAAGTGAGTTTATTAGCCGAATTGGCTAAGAATGGCATGATGGTGTTCGGCCACCAAGCCATAGCCAAATGTGAAAATAAGGCAAGCTTAATGAAATCGATTCAATAAGGTCAATGGACCCAGAATTCGGTCCAATAAGAAATAATGAGCCTAAGGAGGCCAATGGGCTTAGGTGTAATGATTAATGCAATCGAAATGGACTTAAGAGAGAATTAGGCTCAATGAGATATATTGACTAAGATGAAGTCAGGATAATAAGTTATCAATGTAGATTGATATGATTGATGAATGTATCGTAATTAACCTCATATATGGTTATACGCAGCTCCAAAGAGTTAACTGGGAGCAAATCGAACTGAGCGGAATTCTCGACGTTGGGAAAAGTCAGACTATACAGAGATTTGAGGTAAGGGAATTTTGTTGGCTCCTAGAGGTATCTGTACGCGCTTTTGGGTGCATTTGTAATCTCTTAAAGTGTCTAAGGGTCTTAGAAAATAAATGAATGTTTGAAGGGCAAAGAAAATTGAGATTTTGGAAAAGTTCATAAAAAGAAAGAACATGATGTTCTTGAGTCTTTTTACTACTTTTTAGCATGTGGATTGGTAGGCTGGCTAGCATTTAAATGGTTTTACAAGAAAATAGCTTGATTTGATTTAATAACCATTCTTTACACACAAATGAGCCACCTACATGAGTTTTATGGAAAAAGAGCGTTGCTCGCACGAGATTTGACGTGTTTGTACATGCATTAGTGCTGAAGCGATGCTCACACTAGAGTTTTACATGCATGAGTGCTGGAGCTTAGCTTGCACTAATTTTCACATGACTTGATGGCATGGTGCTGGAGTGTTGCTCGCACTAGATGTCTACTATATATTTGCAGCAGTGCTAGAGATTACTCACACATGATTTTATGACATGTTGGGAGTCATGCTAGGAGCTTCGGGTAGACTGTGTGTCACACTGATTAAATAGGCTCGCACGTGCGTATTGAGATATGGCACGATATAATGTGATGATATGGGTCCATGGAGTACGTTGTACAGTGCATATAGCATGAAGTACGTTGTACCGTGTATAGATATTATATGTATATCGTCTTCAGACGAAGGATAAATCTGCTATGGACCTACGGGTTGGACGTAACCCACCTCTCGTACGGAAGCAGATAGACGTGATACCCTGCACACTAGGATCCGTGTAGCTTAGGATCACAGTGGATATGGCCATAGTCCTAATTATTGCCCTTATTATTATTATTTGTCTATCTCACGTGTCACTTGGTTTATGATGAATCTATGTTTTTTTAAATTGTTTTATAGGTCAAGACAGTCCAAGGGAGAGGCTTAGTCCTGACGAATGCTAATTTGTACTGATTTGTGTTGAGTATGAACTGTTTTTAAGTGCACCTTACATGATGATTTTTCATGCTTTATTTACGACTTGTGCACTGATTTGAATAGTATGAACTGCTTTATATATCATGAACACATGCATGAACTGATGTTTTTGGGTATGACTAGTAACTGCTTAGTTTTACGCATGGCATCATGATCATATAGATAGTACAGTTATCTACCTGCTAGCATGATTGCCTTACTGAGTGTATCGTTTGCTCACCCCTTTTATTTTCCCCATCTGCAGAGCACTTTCAGTAGACTGAGAGTGACTGAGGAGTTGATTTTTGGAGTCCGTCGCATCCCATCAAACAAAGGTATACACATTTGTACAGTTTTGTATCTAGACATGCAATAACACAGTAATATTTTGAATGTAACATTTCGGGATGTAAAGAATTGTAAACACTTGTAAATCGCAACTCTGATTCAAGAAATGCAAGTGTTTACCTTTAACTGAATTGTAAATTAAAATGGTATGGTTGGATGAGATTAACACTGACACATAGCCCAACTGTTGGTGGTGTAGCTGTTCACGATCAGAGTAAGGTAAGAAATGGATTAAATAATAAAAGAAAAGTGAAAAAAATTATAGTAGATTTTTGGTAGACTGAGGGTCGTGACAGAGGTGGTATCAGAGCTGAGTTGGTCTGATGTGTGTTGGTGTTAAAAAAATTAGAAAAATTACATCCTCATGTTACTGTGCTTGTTTAGATACAACTGAGTATATCGAGATGGGTTTGATTAAGAAATAATTGTGAATGTAGGAATCTTGATATTGTGCCTAATACTAATCACGGTAGAGGGGCGAGAGCACAAGCTAGAGGCCGTAGGGGTAGGCTTGAGAGTCGTGCTGAGTCATTACCACATGAGACTCAAGAGGAGATAGAGGTGGAGGCTGAAGTTAAGCATGCCCCACAGGGTCCGACAGAGAGACCTGAGAGTACTGAGGCACATTTCGCGAGGATAGAACGGAGCTTAAAGACGATTTTAGAGTTGATTACCTAGTCGATACCTGAAGCTAGGGGCGGGCAAGGTCTAGCTGCACAAGGTGATGCTGAACAGGCGACTGCTCTTGAGATACCTGCACAGGCAGCCCAGAGACCTCAGACTACAGATACTCCCACACCTTCACCAATACAGGATACACCTTCTACTATTGCTCTAAGATAGGGTAGTAGAGATTGGGGTTATGGATGTGACCTGGATAGATTACGACAATACCAAAAAGTTAGACTGTCATCTTTTAGTGGATTAAGGACCCAGTAGCTTCAGAGTATTGGGTGAATGAGATTGAGAAATTATATGGGTTCTTCTAGTGTATTGCTACAGAGATGGTTGCTTTTGCCGCATCGATGCTGAAGGGATCGACAGAGCATTGGTGGAAGTCCACCAAACCCATTCTGAGAGCCCAGCATACATAGATCAACTGGGATATATTTTTGGAGGCCTTCGGAGGCAGTATGTTTCGGATACTGTGCAGTGGAAGCTGCAAATGGAATTCTTAGGATTAACCTAGGGGAGCAGATCAGTGGATAAGTATGAGATGAAATTTATCTCCCTAGGCAAGTATAATCCTCACACGAAGGATAGTAAGGTCAAGAAAGTTCGAAAGTTTATGGATAGACTAAGACTAGCCATTAGATCCTGATTGGTTCCTTTTGATATATCGACCTATGAAGAGGCAGTGCATAGGGCGCAGTTGTGTGAACAGGATATTGAGCGAATTACCTCTGAGTTTAGGAAGGTTGGTAGAGTCAGGGACAGAGATAGGAAGAGACGGGCAGTAGATAAAGGCTTCAGTTATAGAGGGAGCAGGAGATTATCTGGGAAGAGGCCAAAGATTGAGGAGATCTGAGAGAGGACAGTTAAGCCTCCCGTGAATTCGACCATAGCTCCAACAAAGGGTATAGTGATTGGCGGGCCACGATCGACTATAAAATAGTAAAGTAAGTGTGGTAGGTACCATGGTACTCGATCGTGTTATGGACCTCCTACAGTATTTTTTAATGTGGAAAGCCAGGGCATGTGATCCGAAATTGCCCAGAGATGACTGAAAGTGCCCCACAAAAAGGTAAGGAGCCGGAGAGAGCTTTTGTTAATGCTCCTACTATGAGATGAAGGGCGACAACTGAAGAAAAGGGGAAGCAAGTAGTTGGTAGAGGGCAAGCACACGCTCTGGACCAGGATACTACGAATCAGTGTTCAGATGTGGTGAAAGGTACCATCTCGATCTTTGATCTTAAAGCTTATGTTTTGATAGATCCCGGTGCCACGCATTCATTTGTATCGCCTTCATTTGCATATAAGTTGTTTAAATATGTGAAGCTTACCCTATTAAGTAGGAGGATGCTAATAAGCACTTCCATTAATAATAGTTAGCTAGTCGAATATGTATTTAGGGATTCCAAGTTTAAAGTATAGGAAAAGGAAATGTCAGCCAACCTCATTTTAATGTATATAAGAGACTTTGATGTAATCCTAGGAATGAATTGGGTAGCTGCAAACCGTGCTGTGGTAAATTGTTTTTCTAAGGCGGTAACCTTTTCAGGGATAGATAGCGTTACTGTAAATTTTCTCGAAAAATGTATTGTAAAGTTTCCTTGAAAAGTAATGAAAGTAGTAGTTGATTGTATGCGAAATAGATGCATTTTTATGCTGATTAAATGATTAACATTTTGAAAGGATATATTGCGTACGTGGTTGAGGCGAATAAGGCACGCCCAAAATTGAGAGACATCCCAGTGGTGAGGAAATTTCCAGATGTCTTTCCAGATGATTTACCAGAGTTATCGCCAGATAGAGAGATAGAGTTTTGTATAGACTTGGCACCTGGTACAGAGCCGATATCTAAGCCACCATACAGAATGGCTCCGATTGAGTTGGAGGAACTGAAGAAGCAGTCATAGGAGTTGTCAGATAAGGGGTTCATCAGACCGAGCGAATCGCTTTGGGGAGCATCGGTCCTATTTGTAAAGAAGAAATACGGGAGCCTCCGACTGTGTATTAACTACAGGTTGTTGAATAAGGTGACCATCAAGAATAAGTATCCCCTTTCATGCATTGATGACTTGTTAGATCAGCTTCGAGGAACGCAGGTCTTTTCTAAGACAGATATGAGATCTGGGTACCATCAGTTGAGAATTCGGGATGGAGATGTACCCAAAATAGCTTTTCGCACCCAGTATGGTCATTATGAGTTTATGGTTATGCAATTCGGGTTGACGAATGCTCTCACAACTTTTATGTCATTAATGAATAAGGTGTTTCACTAGTATTTGGATCGGCTTGTTATCATGTTTATCGATGACATCTTGGTGTACTCGAGATCTAAGGAAGAGCATGAGCAGCACCTAAGGATATTGCTACAGACCCTCTAAGAGAAGAAGTTATATGCTAAACCCAGTAAGTGTGACTTTTGGCTAGAGCATATCTCTTTTCTAGGTCATATTGTATCGAAGGATGGTGTGTCAGTGGACCCAACCAAGATTGAGGCAGTGGTTTAGTGGCAGAGACCCAGACAGCAACAGAGATAAGGAGTTTCTTGGGTTTAACTGAGTATTATCGACAGTTTGTGGAGGGATTCTCGAGATTAGCTGCTTCGTTAACACATCTCACGAGAAAGAATGTTGAGTTCGTGTGGGATGATAGATGTGAGAAGAGTTTTTAGGAGTTAAAGCATCAATTGACCACCGCTCCAATTCTCACCATTCCTACCAGTTCAGGAGGTTTTTATATATATATATATATACAGATCCTTTATACCAAGGACTAGGTTGTGTACTGATGTAAAATGGGAAGGTAGTCACCTATGGATCTAGATAGCTGAAGGACCATGAAAGGAACTACCTGACTCATGATCTAGAGTTGGCAGCCATGGTATTTGTCTTGAAAATATGGCGTCATTATCTATACGGTGAGAAATTTCAAGTATTTACTGACCATAAGAGTCTTAAGTATCTATTATCACAGAAGGAGTTGAACATCAGACAGAGAAGGTGGCTTGAGCTTCTGAAGGACTATGATTGTGACATTTTGTACCACCCGGGTAAGAAGAATATAGTAGTTGATGCACTGAGTAGGAAACATCTTGGGTTAATATCGTACATGATTAGGGAACACGAGCTGTTGGAATAGTTCATGAGCCTCAGTTTAGATGTGACCCCGCCTGATACTGATAGTGACTTTGTGTTCGTTAGCCTGCGGTTGGATCCTGATATTGTAGATTGTGTCTAGCAGGCTCAGTAGATTGATCAACAATGTGGTGATATTATCAGGCAGATAAAGAGGGTTACAGAGACTGATTTTGAGTTGAGTTCAAATGGATTACTAAGGTTCAGGGGTAGGATATATGTTCCCGATAACCCAAAGATCATAAGATTGATCTTGACAGAAGCTCATTTGTCCAAGTATACACTGCATCCCGGAAGTAACAAGATGTATCAGAACCTTTTAAAAGTATATTGGTGGTCAGGGATGAAAAGAGATGTAGTGGAGTATGTGGCGAAGTGTCTCGTCTATCAGCAAGTGAAGGTAGAGCATCAGAAGCCTGCAGGGTTATTGCAACCTCTACCTATACCGACTTGGAAATGGGAGAATGTCACTATGGACTTCGTGATGGGTTTACGCAAGACCTGCAGAAATCACGATGTGATTTGGGTCATAGTGGACAGATTGACAAAGTCGGCACACTTCCTAGCTATGAGAACCACCGATACACTTAATACTCTGGCGAAATTATATGTGCGTGAGATAGTGAGGTTGCATGGTATTCCGATGAGCATAATGTCAGATAGGGACTCCCGTATCACTTCCTACTTCTATGAACATTTTCAGGAAGCTATGGGAACCCAACTAAGTTTTAACATAGCTTTCCATCCTCAGACAGATGGTTAGTCAGAGAGGACTATACAGACCCTAGAAGACATATTGAGAGCATGTGCACTGGACTTTAGAGGCTCCTGGGATGACCATTTACCACTCGCAAAGTTAACCTATAATAACAGTTATCATTCGAGTATCGGGATGGCACCATGTGAGGCTTTGTATGGCTGAAGATGTCATTCCCCTATTGCATGGGAAGAAGTGGGTGACCGACAGATATTTACTCCCGACTTAGTGAAACAAGCCTCTGAGGATGTCCAATTGATTTGTGAGAGATTACAGACAGCTCAAAGCAGACAAAAGAGTTATGCTGACAGGAGACGGAGACCATTGGAGTTTACAGTGGGTAAGTCTGTATTTTCATGAGTTTCTCCTTCCAAAGGTATAACAAGGTTCGGAAAGATAGGGAAGGTAAGTCCTCGTTACATTTCATCATTTGAAATACTTGATAGAGTGGGAGATAAGGCCTACAGGCTAGCATTGCTACCTGAGTTAGCGGGCGTTCATAACGTCTTCCATATTTCTATGTTACGGAAGTACCACTCGGACCCGGCACATGTAATTAGATATGAGCCCTTGGAGCTTAATGAGAACATGTCATATGTTGAGAAGTTGGTTCGAATATTGGATAGGAAGGAAAAGGTGTTGAGATCGAAGACAATTCCCTTAATGAAAATTCTTTGGCAGCATCACACTACAGAGGAAGGTACTTGGGAATTGAGGAGTTTGATGCGGGGGAAGTACCCAAAGTTATCAACCAATTGATTTGATTTCAATTTGGAGGACCAAATTTCCTTAGTGGGGGAGATTATGTAAGACCCACTTTTGGAGATGTATTCCTTATTATTCATATGATGTAGCACATTTTCATATGTTAATCGAATCATAAGAAGAGCTTTTGGCTTGAATGAAATTTCAAAGAGAATGAATGAATATTCATGAATGCATGTACTGGCTAAATAAGGACTTAAAACACGACACGATAATGTAAGGCCTACGAAGTTTAAGTACCCTTTTATAATTCCAAGCAGTACACACAAGTTACATTGTATGTGAATCATAAGAAATGAACCTTTCCATGCTCTAAGTGAGAATAGAATGCAAAATGACAAGTGAAGCAATCAAAGGCAAGTTTTCCTTTTAAATTTTGGAAAAACTTACAGCAAGATTGCTCCAAATGAAGGCCAGATCAATCCCCTATTCAAAGCAGATCGATCTTAGTTTGGTTCTATCTTAAAAGGATCGATCCCTTCCTATGTATAGATCGATCTCCATTTGATTCTGCCAAGAGCATATCGATCTCTCCCCATGAGCATATCGATCCCCATTTGCTTCTGCCTAGCAAGGATCGATCCTTTCCCAAAGAGCAGATCGATCTCTCCCCATGAACAGATCGATCTCCACTTGATTCTGCCAAGAAAGGATCGATCTCTTCCCAAAGAGAAAATCGATCCCACACTTACATATCTGAATATTTCGACAGTTCAAACCAAAGGAAGATCAATCTCTTACTCTTGGAAATCGATTTCATCACCCTTATTCTATAAAAACCCGACGACAAAGTCTTCTTTCTCAAAAAAATAAAACACCTACTCCATTTTACTAAAAAAGAATAAGCTTTCTCACTCTAGAATACTAGCCCTTCCAAAAAGATTTAAGAAAAGTTGCTTTGAGCAAAGTTGTTCATTATAAGGAGGAGAACAACATAGTTAGGAATCAGAATTCAACTTGTTGGATTGAATGAGCAAAGGGTCTTCCAATTTCGTATAAGAGAAAAGACAAGCTAGGCAAGTTTTCAATACACCAACTCCAAGTATGTTTATCTAGACATTTTTATAAGTTGATTGGTGTATGTATTGTTGGTTGAAACTATCTAGAGTATGATGAATCATTCATGACCTAAAAATGGGTTTAGTGTGAGAAAATGAGATATGGTGGATTTAATAATGAATGGATTATACTAAGGTGTTAGTAATGTTAGATACATGACTTTAAGATGGTTTAGTGAAATCAACTTTTGGAAATGGATGAAGTTATAAAGTGTGCATATAGGGTGTTTGTGAAAATGTATAAATGAATGGAAAACTAAGGTTAAAACATTCCATGCCAAGTGCTTGATAGTATAACTAAGTGAGTTTGTTAGCCGAATTGGCTAAGAATGGCATGATGGTGTTCGGCCACCATGCCATGGTCAAATGTGAAAATAGGCTAAGCTTAATGAAATTGGTTCGATAAGGTCAATGGACCAAGAATTCGGTCCAACAAGAAATAATGAGCCTAAGGAGCCCAATGGGCTTAGGTGTAATCATTAGTGCAACCGAAATGGACTTAGGAGAGAATTAGGCTCAATGAGATATATTAACTAAGATGAAGTCAGGATAATGAGTTATCAATGTAGACTGATATGATTGATGAATGTATTATAATTAACCTCATATATGGTTATGCACAGCTCTAAAGTGTTGACTGGGAGCAAATCGAACTGCCATGAATTTGTATACTTATTTAGAGAGAGCTTATGTGGACATAGGATTACATGTGTTCAGTTGATTTTGTGCATCATATTCTAGAATTTGTTTGATCTTATTTCGAGGAGAAATATTAGATCACACTTAATTAGGGAAATGATTAGGCCATCTTTGGATCGTTTGAGCCTTTCCAGCCGTCCTTGTACATATTTTACCCCTAGTCACCCATCTGGGCCAAATAAGCTTTTCTCAGTAAATACACCTGCATATTTTTCCTTAGCTTAAACACTATTTTCTTATCCTGTACCCCGAAAGCGTGTAATTTCACTAGGATATATCATGAGCTATGTACATATGGGTTATAAGTGATATTGAAAAAAAAAGGAAAGAAAAAAGAGAAAAATACAAAAATAGAATAAAAATGTTTAGCAAAATAAATAAGTTAAGGGGAATAATTATGAGCTCTAACATCAAAGATCCTAGAAGTAATGCATGTTGAGGGGTAATTAAACCTAAATTGATTTTATCATACCTTAGCCCTAGCCTTACATTACAAGCTGAATGAAGTCCTATTGATCTTTGGTTAAGGGTGACTACATTAGTGGAGAGACAAGTGAAAAGCAAACTTATGGGAATGATCATTTGCCATTGACTTTGCATTTACTGTGTTTGCATAATTTGATCTGGGTAATGTACTGTGAAGTGGCTTTGACATTTTCACACACACACAAGGAGTCCAATTTGGGTTAAGACTTATAATTGAATGATTGTGTATGTTAGACTTATAATTGTGAATCTTTGATATCAGAGTTGGTACTTTTTCTATTAGGATAATATTGGGAAAATCAATATGTTTGGTACTTGTCAGTTCCTACATATGCTTTGTTTTGCTTGAGGACAAGCAAAAGCTCAAGTTTGGGGGTGTGATAATTCTATTAAAATAGAGATATTTAAATTTAATTTCTTAACTAAATATTTTAATTCCTATATTATTTTATAAATTATCCTCTCATTTTAATTAAAATTCTCTTGTTTGCAGATAAATTAAATCCAGATGAATTTCAGTTATTTTAGTAGAAAATAGACTGAAAATGAGCTAAAAAGGAGATTCGACCAATACCATTTCGTCTTGTAGCATGAGTCCTAATTCTTCTGGACACATGTAACACCAAGTGTCTATATTTTATTCACTTTTGAAGGATAAGATCAAAGGACACCTTGGCCACCTCATGGAAGACACAAGTCATGCCACCTTGCACATCTAAGTGGATAAGAAGACAAATGACATGGAAATATCTTCTCTAGAAGCCAATTGTGTGAAGACAAGTGGTCAAACAATGCCAACTCATCTAAGATTAAAATTCCCCTTTGTACCCCCATTTTGATGTGTATAAAAAGAAAAAGATGAGACAATTTTACAAAGTAGATTTTTTAGAGTTTTTAAGTTCAAGTTTTTTTTTAGGTTGGCTCTAGGTTTTCTTTTACGTTTTTCTGTTTTATTTCTTTTATGGTTTTGGAAGGAGTTCTCACGTTGACTGGTGACAGTAGCCATTGTCTCTAGGTTTTGCAAGTTTTTTTTAATTTCCCTTTGATTTGGCATATTTAAGTTTCTTGAATGCAAAAGTTTATTTTCTTCTCTTCGGTCTCAGTTTCTTTCCTTCTTTCATTGATGATAGATTTAGGTTTCCTTTTTTTGTTCTCATTAAAAGGCTAGTGACAGGGGCTTTTCTTTTTCATCGTTATTTTCCTTTAACGGCTTGGGTGCAGTTTTCTTTATTGTTTCCTATAATGTAAAAGTAGTTTAGAATATTTTTATTTACAGCCTTAGCTAGGTTTAAAAAGAAGTGGAAAATAGCTGGTGACAGAAGCCTATCTTTTCCGATTTGTATTGCTTTCTTTCTCTTAATTATTTTATTAGCTTAGTAAGAGGTCGAATGATGTTGCTTAGCTATTGGTTGTTCCTGTTGACGTGAGAGGTTGCTAGAGGCTTCTTGGTCTGATGCTCTTGGGCATGACAGGCTGCCATCATCTTGCTTTGTTCGTTGCTACGTTTTTAAGTCCTTGCATGTGTTTAGGAGTGGATTAGTTTATGCCTAGCTGAATTTCTTCTTCTGTTTCATTGTTTTTGCATTGCTTGTTTCCATAAACTGCTGCTCTGCGATTCCTACGTTTAATCTTTTGTTTTCTGCCTTGGAATTGCCTTGCTACTGGAAGCATGACTGGTGCTAGAGGTAATCTCTACTACTGCTAATTATGGAATATTGGGTTGTAGGTGAAGGCGCATAGCATGGAACCATGGCTTTGTCATTAGCTTCCTCTGTTATTCTTTGTTTCTTATTAAGTTTACTGTTTTGATTTTTTTTTTAGTTATTTCACACTTTTGTTTATAGTTTAAGCGTTAAATTTCATCTTCTGGTTCTTTAATTCTATACTACTTTACGAATATATTTTACCTCAACGTTTTCCTATTTGCATTATAGTTAATTCTTGTTGCTGTTGTATTACGATTTCTCTGTTATCTACTAGTTTACTGCACCTATTTTCATATTGCACTTTTATCTCGTCCATTTTCTGTTATATGCTCTTTCAATGTTTTTGCACTTTTGTTCCAACTTGTTTTAGATTTTAGTTTATTGCTATGCTGCAACACTTGGTACTGAAGAGGCTGAGTGACACAACCACCCCTTCCCCACTCTTTTCGGTTTCTATATCTTTTTAGTACTGTTTTGGATTTTTTTTTCTTTTTCAGGTTATTGTTGTTTCCTGGTGGTACACGCTGCCTCTAGTGGAGATTCATTAGGTGACACGGTGGTCTTCCCCTTAACAGCTACTGCACTGCTTTGCATCATTTTCTACTCTTCAAAATTTTTTTCTTTGCTCTCCTCTGATTCCCATTTTCTGTATTGTTTTCCTTGACTGTTTTGGATTCTAGAAATTGTTTCTCTCTTTTGTTTTCCTTCTGCTGCAGGATCACTGCTGCCTTGCTGTTCGTGGTTACTATTGTTGGCTATGGTGGTTCTCTTGTTTCTGTCTCTTCTACTATATTCACCTTTGGTTGTGCTACTGCTGCTTTGCTTCTGTTTCTGGTGCAAGGTGAGGCGGAGCTGATGCTCGTGTTTCCTGGAGAGCGTTGCAGCGTTGCATGGTAGGAAGCAGTTGTGCTGCCTTGCTGTCTGTGGTGGCTTCGTGCGGTTTGTAGGCCGTGAAGCAAGCAGGACGTGGCGTTGTTGGGTACAAGCTGCATCATTCATCTTTGTTGCCACGCCCAACGTTTGTTGGAGAGAATGTTGCTAGCAGTTGAATCAGAAGCTGGAGGTGTCAAAGCTGGTCCGTGCTGAAGCAGCCGTAGAGTGCAGTAATGAAGGTAGAGACGTAGGGCTCCAATTTCTCTTGTTGTCTTGGCTGCTATTGCTGTGTAATACTGTTGTACTGCAGTGATTGCATTAGTAACCAGGAAGCGGTAGTAACAGTAAAACAGGAGGTGGCGAGGCAGGGAATGATAGTGCTACATGTTGAAGGTCACGATTGTTGCATTCATTTACTTCAGTTTTACTGTTTCATTAGTTTAGTGTTTTAGTATTTTAATAGTTTAAATATAATTTCAGTTTTCTTTAACAAGAATTAGTGTTAGGTATTTAGTTATTAAATTTTTTATTTATGTTTCAATTAGAGGCATTGCATTAGTAAATAGAAATTAGATATTTTATGGGAGTTTCTTTTCTTAATTATTTTAATTTCATTATTTTCATGCATATATTTAGGATTTGGTTGATTTTCATTTGAGGAAAATGTTTATTGTTTTGTGTATATACTAGTATCATTTTAATGTTAACAAAATATTAGTATAGTGCTTATGTATTGCATTTAGGGTTAATTTAGGGGTAGAATCATTTTATGCATCTTTAGGATAATTTTCATTTTAAATTTTAAAAAAACCCAAAAACATTTTATTTCTCATGCATCATTTAGAATAGATTTTATTATTTATTTAGGCATTTTATTAATTTAGTATTATCTAGAGTTATATATAATTAAGGGTCACCAATTGAGGCATTTAGGTTTAAAGTTTTTCTAGAATTTTTTATTAGAATTTATTTCATTAGGCCTTAGGTTAGATTATTTTGCATTTTTATCAATTAGATTAAACACATGCAAATTTTATTTTCATATTAGGATTTTTTATTTTTAATATATTTTTATTTAGTCTATCTTTTCTTATATTTACATATTTAGTCAATTTTCACTAATTAATTCTAATTTTAGTATTTTCTTTCTCTTGCAGATGCTCGCTTTTATTTTGCTTAGTGTTTTGTGAGTAATTTTTGCTCTATTTTGCTTTATTTTAGTGTTTTCATTATTTTCCTTGTTTTCCAGTATTTTCAAATTAAACATTGTAGATCACCCTTTTAATATTCATAATTTGCTAGGATATACTTAGGGTAAAATTAATTGGTACTTAGTTAGGCTGACTGTGTTCTCTGTGGGACGATAATCTGGGACTCAGCTTTGTCACGACCCCTTTTCATCCTTTTCACTCGAAAAATCACCATAAATTTTTCGCTTTTTCATTTCCTTTCCCGGTCGTGAACAACTCTCACCGATATTAGTTAGGCCATGAGTCAGTATTAATCATCATTACCATTCATCTTTCAATAAATCAAGAGCAAGCATATGCATTTAAAAGTTTAAGTTCTACATTTATACATGTTTGCTAGCACTTACATCCCCCATATTACAATTTAAAATGAATACTGTGTTATTACATGTTTAGATACAAAAAAGAATTCCTGTGTGTATACCTCGTGGCGATGGAGAGCAGCGAATATCTGAATACAATACATTTGTCCTTCGCTAGGCTACTATGTGCGCTCTGTAGAGGGGAAAAATGATAGGGATGAGCAACCACACGCTCAGTAAGGCAATAATACAAGCATGGTAGATAACTACACTATCTTCATGCTTATAATGTCATGGCACAAAAATCGTTAATATCCAGAGCATGAGGAAATATTAAAACTATGCCACTTGTATATACATATACCATGTACTGAAAAACATGAAAATAGGCATGTAAACATGGGAAAATCATCATGTAAAACATCTCATGCTCATCATAATAAAACTCATCATAAAATCATTCCTCAAAGTTTAATATCAAATCAAAACTCAGTAAAACTCATCGCAACAACTTATCATCCTTTGAAAAAACATGCCACAAGGTTCTACCCCTCCCTTGGGTCTACCCTGGACAACACAAATCATACTCAGTATATAAAACCATGTGATATCATGTGAGACGGGTGGTCATTATATAATCGATGACTCTGCTGGCCAAATATGTCATTATCATCCCAGACCACACGGATCCCGATGCGCGGGGCATCATGCTGGAACGGAGGTGGGTTAGTCCTTCGACAGACTTTCAAATCAACACCATAACCTCATGGTACAGTGTACTCCATGTGATATACACAGTACAACGTACTCTGTGGATCCATATCATGGTTGGTGGTGTCTGCCATAGGTCTTATCTACCCTATGCCATGTATAACAACTCAGTCTCAAGTGCACATGTGAGCATCTCATCCGTGTGACTAGCAGTCTACATGAGGCATCCAGCACGACTATGCGAGCATCTCATCTGTGTGACATAAAGTCTACACGAGGCATCCAACATGACTCATTAAAAATCACAGTGTGAAAAGCCTAGTGCGAGCAAAGCTCTAGCACGATTTCCTGCATCATCATTAAATACCCTCGTACGAGCAACGCTCTAGTACAGTTTTATGCATAACAAGCAATGAGAAAATCACATTCGAGCATAGCTCCAGTACGATTATATGCATAAGGAAATCGATGGAAACCCACGTATGAGCAAAAGCTCCAGTACGGCTTCTAAAACATCACATAAATCTGATAGGTAGCTCTATTTCAACAAAACACATTCAAACCACAGTTAGCACCGGACTCGTGCTATTTCACAAAATTATTAAGTCAACAGCCAGCTTATTCGTAGATTTGCTTAAACCAAAGCAATGTCTTTCGTAAAAATATCAAAACATGATGTTTATGCAATTATTAGCCTTACTACCCTTTTTTGTAAGATTCACTTTCAAAACCAAAATCGTTTATATCCAAAATCGTCTTAGATAACCGAGCGATTACAAAGCCCTATAAACACTCTCAAAATATGAGCAGCTACCTCTAGATACTCACAAAATTCCCTTACCTAGAATCGCGTCAAGTGATTCCACTTCCTTGGAGCTGCTCGATCGCGCAATTCGATTCGCTTCCAATGAAATCTTCGAAGTTGCACAATATTACTCATCAAATCAATTTAACCCAATATAACACAATTCTCACGTTTATTATATTCGATTCGACTTATTGTTTTCATTAACACTTATAAGACCTTACTTTCTCTTAAGCCCTTTTTTTATTGTACTATTTGTTTCTTGAGAATCTTTTAGTTCCACCAAGCTTATTGGTTCACACTAAGCCAGCATTAAGCTCGTAATGCCTCTAGTTCATCATTTCCTTCACTATAGCAATTTATCAAACACCTCTTATGCCTATTTTCAATCATCATCTATTCCAACATATATATTTCACAAAACTATCTTAGAATCATTTATTCATGCTTACTAACATCTCTATATGCTTAAATCATCTTCAACTCCATCTCATTTCAATTTTCTCTCACTAAACTCATTCTAGGTCATGGTTGTTTAAGTGTGTATATGAACATTTCAGCCAACATTATATACACCATTCAAATCATCAAAATGTTTACATTAACATACTAGAAGATGATGTATAGAAATTTTACCTCGCTTGACATTTTCGTCTTTTTGCTAAATTGGGGAAAAACCTCTTTTCTCCTTCAATCCAAGGTTTGAGCTTCCAATCTTTGACTATGTTGTTCTCTTCCTCACTGGGAACAACTTTGCTTAAATAGCTTTTTCCTCTAATCTTTAAGAAGGTAAGGATGTCCTAGAGTGAGAAAATTAGGTTGTTTTTAGGTTAAAATGGAAGGTTTTGGGATTTTTTGGGAAGAAGGCTCAATAGTCAAGTCTCTTTTATAGAAACTGCATTATGAGATCGATCTCCCCTTGCTTAAATTCCATCAGAATTTGACAATACAGGATAGGGGATCTATCTGCCTCTTGGATGAGATCGACCTGCCTGTTTGCATGAGATCGATCTGCTCAAAGGGATAGGATCGATCTTTGTTCATGGGATAGGATCGATCTCGACCAGCCAGAAGGCTTCAGAGATCGATCTGGACTTAGGAGGAGATAGATCTGGCCTATCCAGAGGCAACTACAGATCGATCTGCCTTGAGTGAGGGATCGATCTCTCTCTTCTAGAATGTTTGGCATTACATTTCCAGGCCATGAGATCCATCTTCGTTACATATAAGATTGATCTTGCATTCATTCTGCAGCATTTCAACTGCAGTTTTTCAGGTTTTCAAGGTTAAAATCCTATTAAATCACTTCAACATCCATTTTACATTTTATTCACACTTAACACTCAAAAATATCCAATTCTTATGATTCATTTATTGTATAACTTGTCTGTACATCATGGAAATCATAAGATTACATAGAAATTCATGGGCCTCACATTCCTCCCCTCCTTCAAGAAATTTGGTCCTCCAAATTAGAACCAAGTTAATCTGACAATAACTCCGAGTACTTCTCTTGCATCATACTCTCCAACTCCTATGTAGCTTCCTCCGGAGTGTGATATTGCCAAAGAACTTTCACTAAGGGAATTGTCTTCGACCTCAGCACCTTCTCTTTCCTATCCAATATTCGAACCAGCTTCTCAACATATGAAATACTCTCATTGAGCTCCAATCTCTCATATCTTATCACATGTGCCGAGTCCAAGCAGTACTTCTGAAGCATAGAGACATGGAAGACATTATCAACACTTGCTAACTCCGACGACAATGCCAACCTATAAGCCTTATCTTCCACTCTCTCCAGAATCTCGAAGGGTCCGATATACCGAGGGCTCAACTTACCCTTCATACCAAACCTCATAATCCCTTTTGAGTGAGAAACTTTCAAGAATACTGATTCACCTACAGTAAACTCCAATGGTCTCTGTCTCCTATCAGGAAAACTCTTTTGTCGGTTCTGAGTTGTTTTTAACCTCTCAAATATCAACTGGACGTCCTCATAGGCTTGCTGTACTAAATCGGGAGAAAAAATATGTCTGTCACCAACCTCCTCCCATCCAATAGGGGATCGGCATCTGCGTCCATATAGTGTCTTATATGGTGTTATCCCGATACTCGCATAATAGCTGTTGTTATAGGCGAACTTGGCTAACGGTAGGTGATCATCCCAGGAGCCTTTAAAATCCAGCACACACGCTCTCAACATATCCTCTAGGGTCTGTATAGTCCTCTTTGACTGATCATCTGTCTGATGATGAAAAGCGGTGCTAAAACTCAATTAGGTCCCCATCGCTTCCTAAAAATGTTCCTAGAAATGGGAAGTGAAGCAGGCATCCCAGTCAGAAATAACGTTCATTAGAACACCATGTAACCAAACTATCTCTCGAACATACAAGTTCGCCAACTGACTCAGAGTATCGGTAGCTCTCATGGTTAAGAAATGGGCTGACTTCGTCAACCGATCCACAATCACCCAAATGGCATCATGACCTCTGCGGGTCCTCGGTAAACCAATCACAAAATCCATGGTGACGTGCTCCCACTTCTATATCGGTATCGGTAGAGGCTGCAATAACCTTAGATGCTTCCGATACTCTACCTTCACCTGCTGACAGACGAGACATCTAACGACATATTCAGTAATGTCTCTTTGCATTCCAGACCACCAATAAACTTTTCGAAGGTTCTGATACATCTTGGTACTCCCCGGATGTATCGTATACCTCGATGAGTGAGCCTCTGATAAAATCAACCTCCTGATCTCTGGGTCCTCGGGAACACATACTCTACCCCTGAACCTCAACAATCCATATGTACTCAGCTCAAAATCAGTACCCATACCTGTCGGTACCTGTCTCAACCAATCGATACACTATCAATCACTCTGGTGAGCCTGTCGAATACAACTAATCAACTCTGGCTCCAATCTTAAACTAGCCACAACATCAAATCTCTCTGTATCAGGCGGGGCTACATCCAAACTGAGGTTCGTAAACTACTCCAACAACTCGTGTTCCCGAACCATTCTATAAGACACCAACCTGAGGTTCTTCCTGCTCAAGGCATCGACAACTACATTCGCCTTACCCGGGTGGTACAGGATTTCTCAATCATAATCCTTTAGGAGTTCGAGCCATCTTCTCCATCTCATATTCAACTCTTTCTGCGAGAACAGATACTTAAGGCTCTTGCGATCCGCATATACCTGAAATTTCTCACCATGGAGATAGTGACGCCATATCTTCAACGCAAACACTACGGCTGCCAACTCTAAATCATAAGTCGAATAGTTCCTCTCATGATCCTTCAACTGGCTAGATCCATAGGCAACTACCTTCCCATCCTGCATAAGTACACAGCCCAGTCCCTGATGTGATGCATCCGTATACACAGAGAAACCTCCTGAGCTGGTAGGAATGGTGAGAATCGGAGCAGTGGTTAACCGACGCTTAAGCTCCTAAAAACTCCTCTCATATGCGTCGTCCCACACAAACTTAACATCCTTCCATGTGATATGTGTCAACAGAGCAGCTAGTCTGGAGAAACCTTCTACAAATTTTTGATAATACCCTGCTAATCCCAAAAAACTTTTGATCTCAGTAACTGTCATGGGTTGTTCCCACTGTACAACTGCCTCAATCTTGGATGGATCCACTGATACCCCATCCCTCGATACAACATGGCCCAAAAATGAGATATGCTCCAACCAAAAGTTACACTACTGAGTTTGGCATATAATTCCATCTCTCGGAGGGTCTGTAGAACTATCTTCAAGTGCTGCTCATGATCTTCCCTGGACTTGGAATAAATCAATATATCATTAATAAACACAATCACAAACTGGTCCAGGTATGGCTCAAATACGTCATTCATCAAAGCCATAAATGCTGTCGGGGTATTCATCAATCCGAATGGCCAAACCAAGAACTCGTAATTGCCATAACAGGTATGAAATGCTGTCTTGGTTATGTCTCCACTCCATATCCTCAATTGATGGTACTCGAATTGCAGATCTATCTTAGAAAATACATATGCTCCTAAGAGCTGATCAAACAAATCATCAATGCGTGGAAGGGGTTACTTGTTCTTAATGGTGGCCTTATTCAACAATCAGTAATCTATACACAATCGAAGGCTCCCATCCTTCTTTCTCACCAACAGAACCGAAGCTCCCCAAGGTAAGACGCTCGGTCTAATAAACCCCTTCTCTAGCAACTCCTGTAACTGCTTCTTTAGCTCCTCCAACTCAATCGGTGTCATTTTATACGGTGGCTTAGATATTGACTCTGTACCAGGTGCCAACTCTATACAAAACTCCATTTCCCTGTCGGGTGGTAGCCCTAGTAAATCATTCGAAAAGATATCAGGAAACTCTGCAACAACTAGAATGTCTCTCAATTCTGGGTGTGCCCTATCTGTGTCAACCACGTATGCAATGAACCCTTCAGATTATCCTTTTCCACCATTAGTAACATAGGTCATCATATTAACATTCATGTTCAATAAGTAGATTCATCTATTAAATGTGATAAATAAAAATTATACTCTACCCATTTACAAAAATCATGTTCTTTCATTTCTTTTCAACAAAACTTACAGAAAGATTATCTACTCTGGAAGCATCACTGTCTTAGCATAACAATCCAACACAACACGGTATGCTGCCAACTAATCCATTCTTAAAATTACATCGGAATCGCTCATACTCATTAGAATTAAATCGACTGCCATATCTTTTCCCCTATCTTCAACTTACAATTCCTATATACATATTCAGTCAACTGACTATCATTCATAGGTGTAGAAATCAACAACATTCTATCTAACAATGTAGGTTTTACATGCTTCAACAACTTATGTGCAAAGGAAGGCGATATAAAGGAATATGTGGCACCAAGATCAAATAATATAAACGCTTCTAAATCAAAAATTAGGATAGTACCTTTAATCACATCCGTTGAAGTGTTTACAATGTCCTGGTCCAGTGCATGTACTCGTCCTCTGCCAACTGCCTGTTTACTGTAGCTTTTCTCCTTGAAGTAGAAGTTTCAACAGGAGCTCTCTCTGACTCCTTGCCCTTTTGTGGGGCAGTCTCAATCATCTCTGGATAATACCTCGCGATATGTCCTGGCTTCCCACAATTGTAACACACAACAAGGGTCGTCGAATAAGGGTTGGTACCATGAAATCTACCACACCTCCTACATGCTCAGTAGTAGGCCGTGGTCCTCCAATGACTATACCCCTCGGTGGAGCTAAAGTTGGGTACACATGAGGTTTAGCAGCTCTCTCCTGCACCTCTTCAATCTTTGGCCCCTTCTCATATAGTCTCTGGCCTCCTCTCTTGACCACTCTATCAACCTCGGCTCTCTTTCAGCCTCTATATCTTCTGCCACTAACCTTCCCAAATTTAGAGGCATTCTACTTAAAGTCCTATTCACAAAGCTGCGCCCTGCGCACTGCCTCTTCATAAGTGAGGATGTCAAACAGAGCCAATCTAGATTTGAAGGCTGGTCTCAGTCCATCCATGAACTTCTGGACCTTCATAGCCTTACTGCTCAACGTATCAGAGTCATACCTCCCCAAGGATATGAACCTGGACTCATATTCATCCACGGAGCGGTTCCATAAACTAAATTCATAAACTTCATTCGCAGCTTCCTCTGTGCAGTGGCTGGAATATACTGCCTCCTAAAGGCCTCCAAGAATAGCTCTCATGTAATCTCAAAGTGTCAGATTCTCAGAATAGATATGGTAGATCTCCACTAATGCTCTGCTTTGCCTTTCAGCATAAATATGGCAAAGGCAACTTTCTCAGTCGATGTCCATCTGAAGAACCCATACAATTTCTCCAACCCATATACCCAATCCTCAGCCATAACCAGGTCCTTCACCTCTCTAAAGACTGGAGGTTTCAACTCCTAGAACTGTCATACCCTACTCAACTCACATCATAACCCGGGTTACTTCTGCTCGGCTGTGCATCGATGAGAGAAGGCGTATCCTGAACTGGCGGTGGTGTAAATGTCTCTATAGTCTAAGGTGTCTCTGCCTCTGCAGCTGCCTGTCCAGTACTAGTAGGCTGCACGACTGGACCTCGTCTATCACCAGCACCCAACGCCTGCGTGACTATCTCCATCAGGCACTCAATACTTCGCTCTATCCAGCGAAGCGCACCTCAGTATCCCCTAGTCTCTCAACAGGGTCCTGTGGAGCCTGATCAATCTGTGGCTCTACATGGCTTTCGAGCCTACCCCTACGGCCTCTAGTACGTGAGCTCGCTCCTCTACCTCGATGTGTAATAGGCATAATACCTAATTTCCTGTATCCATATCATATATTAGTCTCATTCCATCTCGGTATACAGAGTTATATCTAAACAAAAGCACAGTAATACGAGGATGTAACATTCCTACTTAATAATACTGACTCATATCATGCCAACTCAGTTATGATACCAATCTCTATCACGACCCCTTTTCATCCATTTCACTCAAAAATCACCATAAATTTTTCACTTTTTCATTTCTTTTCTCGCTCGTGAACAACTCTCACTGATAATAGTTAGTCTATGAGTTAATATTAATCATCATTACCATTCATCTTTCAATAAATCAAGAGCAAGCACATGCATTTAAAAGTTTAAGTTCTACATTAATACATGTTTACTAGCACTTACATCCCCCATATTACAATTTAAAATGAATATTGTGCTATTACATGTTTAGATACAAAAATAATTCCTGTGTATACCTCGTGGCGATGGAGAGCAGCAAATATCCGAATACAACACCTCAGTCCTTCGCTAGGCTACTATGTGCGCTCTGTAGAGGGGAAAAATGATAGGGATGAGCAACCACACACTCAATAAGGCAATAATGTAAGCATGGTAGATAACTACACTATCTACATGCTTATAATGTCATGGCACAAAAATTGTTAATATCCGAAGCATGAGGAAATATTAAAACTATGCCACTTGTATATACATATATCATGTATTGAAAAACATGAAAATAGGCATGTAAACATGGGAAAATCATCATGTACAACATCTCATCCTCATCATAATTAAACTCATCATAAAACCATTCTTCAAAGTTTAACATTAAATCAAAACTCAGTAAAACTCATCGTAACAACTTATCATCCATTAAAAAAAAACATCCCACAAGGTTCGACCCCTCCCTCGGGTCTACCCTAGACAGCACAAATCATACTCAGTATATAAAACCATGTGATATCATGTAAGACAGACGGTCACTAGATAATCGAGGACTCTGTTGGCCAACTATGTCATGATCATCATAGACGACACGGATCCCGGTGTGTGGGGCATCATGTTGGAACAGAGGTAGGTTAGTCCTGCGCCAGACTTTCAAATCAACATCATAACCTCAGAATTTGATAATACAAGCTAAGGGATCGATCTGCCTCTTTGTAAGACCCGAATTTAATTAAAATACAAAATGAATGAGTATTCGTGAAGGGAAGTCGGGTTAAATTAATCCCGAACACGTGCAAGGGTAAAATGGTCAAAAGATCGAAAGTCGGTATAAATTCGATAAGAAAATTTAATTAAAAATAATGGATTGAGAAATCTTGGTCAATAAAGGTGAAATAAATTTATTCTGGGTTAAATTGATCAAGATATCAATTTATTGGAATTAATCGGGATTAATCGAAATTTTTAATTCGAAAAATAATCTCAAAAATAATCGAAAAAATACCGAAAAGTCATTCGGGACAATATCCTGAAAATACGGAGAAATTATACCCGAAAAAGGGTTAAAATATAATAAATAAATTAAATAAAATTAAATTAATTAATTTGGAATAAAATAATAATTTTTGGTAGATATCTGGGTATTTTTAATATATTTTAATGATTAAAATATAATATAAATAAATAAATAAAAATAAATAAAAAATAAATTAATTAATAAGTTAAAAAAAAAGAGAATCAAAAAACGAAAATCGCGAAAGGAGAAAAACGGAAACGAAGCCGAAAGCGGGGAGAAGGCCGGACGACCACCGGCGACCCAATCGGCCAGGTGAAGGCCGGAAAAGGAAGAGGAGAGGCCGACGATCCTTCAGCCACCGAAGACGCGTCGTATAGTGGTCGGAGGACGCCGATCGGAGGAAGGAAAAATCGAGGGAGAGAAGGGCTCAGTCCCGGCGATCCACGGCAGCTGGGCATCAACGGAGGCCACCAACGAGTTCAGGAGGAGGAGCCGATCATTTTGAGACCGGTAGTAGTCGGTGAAACGGTCGGAATCGTCGGCGATGACCAAGACCCGAAATGGGTTCCCACGACCGAGAGAGAGGAGGCCGGATCAGCGACCTTCCGGCGGCCTTGGACGAAGCCAAGGCCAGATTCGAGCTGCGGACGACCCAATGGAGCCACTGGCGGTGGAAGCCGACGGAGAACTGGTCAGGAAGGCGGTGAACCGGAGTGAACCAGAGTGAACCGGGGTGAACCGGCGGTCCGAACCGGTCTGAACCGGACTGAACCGGTTCAGCCAAGAAAGAAGGGAAAAAAAGAGAAAAAGGGAAAAAGAAAAAGAGGAAAAAATTGGAGAAAATTCCAGTGATGCAATCGAGCTTCGGGTAAGTCGATAAGCGGTCAAAATTGACCGATTTGAATTTTGGAATATTTTATTTAATTATTATTCGACTGAAAATTTACCCGAAAATTCATGAAATTGTGTAGCTCGACAATTGGCATCCAACGAGAGCTCGAGACAGCCTCGATTTGTATACTAGCATGGAATCTCGGGTAAGTAACCTTTATTTACGACAATTTGCATCGTTATGCGTGCTTCGGATTTAATTTTCACATTTATTTAAATTAAATTTTTGGAAAGTCGGATAAATTGTCGTAAATAATAAATTTAGCTATTCGAGAGTTAGAACGAGGCCCAATAAATTGTTGGTGGACCCAATGAGCCCAATAGGCCTCGATAATGTAAAAATTAAGTGGAAAACGGGCATAAGGCCGATTAAGGCCCATTAAGGTGCAATCGGGCCCAATAGGGATAAATGGGCCCAATGATTTAAATTAAGCCCAAAAAGTATTAAATACAATTAAGTTGTATAATATCTGACCTGAGGAATAATTATACGCAGTTCCGGACATCGGATTGGGAGCAGATCAGACTGCGCGATGTGACATCAGAGGAAAGGTCAGGCTCGACAGGAAAATAAGGTAAGGGAATTCTACGGACTGCTAGAAGTAACTTTACGAAATTTTAAGTTCATTTGCAGTTCTTTAAAAATTATCTGAAGGGTCTAGAGGTCAAATAATAATTTTAGTGCCCCGAATGGGCAAATTTCCAAAATACCCTTGTTAAGGGTAAAATTTACAAATTTAAGAAAAATTGGGAGGAGCAAGAACAAGAGGTTTCTACTCGTTCTGGAGACATTTTAATGCATGCATGAGTAGGCTGGCTAACCTTGAAAGAAAATGCACAGCATTGCATACTTTCAACGATATAATTGTTTTGAAAACTGTTTTAAGGAAACAGAGCCGCCTACGTGTTTTTATTGACATGTGACGTGCTAGAGCTCAGCTCACACGATGTTTTGATTTAGGTGATGCATGCATTAGTGCTGGAGCGAGAGCTCACACTAGAGTTTTACATGCATAGGTGCTAGAGTCTAACTCACACCAGATTTATATATATATATATATATATATATATGATTTTTGTGAAACGGTGCTGGAGTCTAACTCGCACCATATTTTTATATGATTTTCGAGACAGGGTGCTGGAGTTTAACTCGCACCAGATTTTATAAGATTTTCATGTGATTCATATATAGAGTGCTAGAGCCTAGCTCGCACTAGTTTTACTTGATTTGATGAGAGTGCTGAGCATCGCTCGCACTGATTTTATGAGAACATGCAATGAGTCGTGCTTGGAGCATCGGGTAGACTGTGTGTCACCGATTAAATAGGCTCACACGTGCGTTTTGAGACATGGCATGAGTATTGAGATATGATATAAGAAACAAAATCTCTCTGTGGGAAGCAGGGCATTTAGGCTGGAGTACCTAGAGCGATATGGGTCCACGGAGTACGATGTACCGTGCAAGTAGCATGGAGTATGATGTACCGTGTGGTATCTTCGGATACGGCATCTTCGGATGCGGCATCTTCGGATGCATGGGATCGGATAAGACCAACGAGATAGAGTGACCCACCTCCCGGGCGGTTCCCGATCATGGTGAGAACCCGCACACTAGGATCCGTGTAGCAGAGGAACTCCCGAGGACATACGGCCATAGTCCTGGTTATTACCGATATACAGATGTTGCCTAGTCTCGCATGTTGACGATTTTGATGAGATCAAAACCGGGTTTTAAACTATATTTGCATGATGTTATTTCCATGCTTTTTAAACCCATGTGTGATGTAAATAGATTTTTATGGTTTTATGTGAGTCAGGACCACCCGAGGGATGGGTTGAGTCCTGGCCTTGTTGTGAAGTTTTAAACGAGAAAGAAATGATTTGAAATAATTGCATGTTGAATTTTGCCATGTGAATGGATTTACATAACATCATAACTCATATCATCTGTTTTAAAATGTGTGGAGAAAAAGGTGGTTTATGCATGGCACCACGTTCATGTAGGTAGTATAGTTACCTACTTGTTCGTAGGATTGCCTTACTGAGCTTGATGTGCTCACCCCTTTCATTTTCTCCCACAGATAATCTCCAGTAGACGTTGAGGCGACTGAGTACTGCATTTCGGATATCCGCTGCTGCCCATCATTTAAGGTATATACACTTGTACATATTGTATCTAAATAAGCATAGCACAGTAACATGTTTGTAAGTAACTTTAGGGGATGTATAAATATTGTAAACACTTATAAATGACTGAGAAAGAATTAAGTTATATGGTAAATGTATGGTGGGACTGGCATTGACGCACAGCCCAATTTGTTAGTGGAGTGTGGTCACGATCAGAAGACAGGTAAGCATGAAAGAAAATAACAAAACGCGAAAAATTTACTCTGATTTTTGGGTAGTTTTAGGTCGTGACACTCTTGGATGAGGTCAATCTGCCTGTTTGCATGTGATTGATCTGCTCAAAGGGACAGGATCGATCTTTATTCATAGGATGGGATCGATCTCAGCTAGGCAAAAGGCTTCAGAGATCGATTTGGCCTTAGGAGGACATCGATTTGGCCTATCTAGTGGCAACTAGAGATTGATCTGCCTTTAGTGAGGGATCGATCTCCCTCTTCCAAAAAGCTTGGCATTATATTTCCAGGCCATTAGATTGATCTTCCTTGCATATAAGATCGATCTGGCATTCATTCTGCAACATTTCAGCTGCAGTTTTCTAGGTTTTCGAATTTAAACTCTCATTAAATCACTTCAACATCCATTTTACATTTTATTCACACTTAACACTCAAAAATATCCAATTCTTATGATTCATTTATTGTATAACTTGCATGTACATCATGGAAATCATAAGATTACATAGAAATTCATGGGCCTTACAACTATTTTTATTACTTGTGCAACCCATGCACTTGTGGTATACACATCTAGGAAGGACACAATCATTGTAAACCTATTGGATGTGCTAGGTGGCATGGCTCGTGTTGTCCGTGTGGTCTAATCTCGATTTTAGCTCAATTCCAGTCCATTTTCTATCGAAATTTTCCAAATTCATTCGGATTTAATTTATCTACAAACATGAGAATTTTAGTCAAAATGAGGGGATAATTAACAAATTAATTTTGGGATTAAAATAATTAATTAAGAAATTAAGCATAAATAATTCTATTTTTATAGAATTATCACACCCCCAAACTTGAGCTTTTGCTTGTCCTCAAGCAAAACAAAATAATTGTAGGAATGACAATTACTAAACACAATAATTTTTCCAATATCATCCTCAAAGAAAAAGTACAAACTATGATCTCAAAGACTAACAATTACAAGTCCAACATTCAGAATCATTCAATCATAAGTCCTAACCCAAATTGGACTCCTCGTGAGTGTGTGAAAAATGTCTAAGTCACTTCACAGTACATTATCCAGATCAGATTATGCAAACACAGTGAATGCAAAGTCAATGACATGTGATCATTCCCATAAATTTACTTTTCACTTCTCTCTCCACTAATGTAGTCACACTTAACCAAAGATCAATAGGACTTTATTAAGCTTGTAATGTAAGGCTGGGGCTAAGGTATGATAAAGTCGATTTAGGTTTCATTACCCCTTAACATGCATTACTTCTAGGATCTTAATGTAAAAGCTCAAATTTATTTCCCCCAAACTTATTTATTTCACTAAACTTTTTATTCTATTTTTGTATTTTTCTTCTTTCTTCTTTTCTTTTTCTTTTTTCTTTCATTTTCATTTTTTTATATATACAACTTCACTATCACTTAATACCCATATAACTCACAATATATCCCAATGACTTTTCATGCTTTTGGGGTAAGGGATAGGAACAGAGTATTTAAGTTACGAAAAAAAATTTTGAAATATTTATAGAGAAAAGCTTATTTGGCCCAGATGGGTGACTAGGGGTGAAATATGTACAAGGATGGCTAGAAAGGCTCAAACGATCCAAAGATGGCCTAAATCATCTCCCTAATTAAGTGTGATCTAATATTTCACCTCGAGATTAGATCAAACAAATTCTAGAATATGATGCACCAAATCAATTGAACAAATGCAATCCTATGTACACATAAGCTTTCTCTAAATAAATATACCGATTCATGACATGACATGTGCATAAAATGAGGCAATCACAATCAGAATTAAGACAAATTCAAGAATTCAACTTCATGCTTTTCCTATAATCATGCTTCTCAGTTAATCAAAGTCAGACTAAATCATGGGGTAATATCATCGAAATATGAGAAAACTACATGCTAAGTACTAAAAACATTCTTTCTCAGATTTGCGAAAAAATTTTGAAATTTTTTTCAATTTTTCACAAAATTGCTCAAGTGATATCCCCTCCCCCAAACTTAAAGTGCACAGTGTCCTCAGTGTGTAGATAATATAAGAATTTAAACTCAAAAACAGAGTTCTCCCCTATCTGATGATGATGAACAATTGAAACTTGATTGAAAGCGTAATACTAGAAAAGAAATCTGTAACATAAACAAAGAAAGAAACAACAGAAAAGAAAAAGAAAAAAAAACTATATACAAAGTGAAAAGAAAAACACAGCCACTTCAAATGCAGCTGAAGAAAACAACACTTAGCAGGAGGGTGAAGAGTAGGAGGATCATCCAGAGTGGAGACAGAATGTTGACTGTTAACTCCTCCTTAGCTCTATCTACTTCCCTCCTTCTCTCAGATTTCTTATGCTCAAGTCTTATATCCTCCTCAATCTCCATCTTAAAACACTCTTGAGAGTCATCAGGGAGCTTCAAAGGTTTGGAAACATTAAACTTCACTTCCTGATCCTGAACTCTCATTGTTAACTCCCCCTTTTGTACATCAATTACTGTTCTACCAGTAGCTAGGAAAGGTCTGCCTAGTATAATGGGGACTTCCCTGTCTTCCTCCATATCCAAAATAATAAAATCTTCAAGGAAAATAAACTTGTCCACCTTTACTAAGACATCCTCAATGACCCCCTTCGGATATTTAATGGATCGATCAGCCAGCTGAAAG
This sequence comes from Firmiana major, assembly GCA_033439115.1. Classification (NCBI taxonomy): domain Eukaryota; kingdom Viridiplantae; phylum Streptophyta; class Magnoliopsida; order Malvales; family Malvaceae; genus Firmiana; species Firmiana major. The sequence continues at coordinate 12,285,758 of CM065905.1, forward strand.
GTCACTGTAGTGGGCTTGCCATCTCCTACTCCTAACTTCTGATAAATTGAGAAAGGCATCAAATTGATACTGGCTCCTAAATCACACAGGGCTCTACCAAAGAACTGATTTCTAATCGTGCAGGGTATGGTAAAACTCCCAGGATCTTTGAGCTTGGGGGGTAATTTCCTCTGGATAATGTCGCTACATTCCTTCATTAAGGCCACCGTCTCATAATCTTCCAATCTTCTTTTCCTAGAGAGGATGTCCTTCAAAAACTTCACATAACTTGGCATTTTCTCTAAAGCATCTGCGAAAGGAATATTGATGTGAAGTTTCTTAAAAACCTTAAGAAATTTGGCAAATTATTGATCCAGTTTTTGATTTTGAAACCTCTGAGGAAAAGGTACTGGTGGTCTAACTGGAAAGGATGTAGTGCAAACATGTATAGCATCAGAGGACGAGTAAGGCTGTGAAGTAGAAGAAGGTATAGATGAAGAAGCACATAACTTGGATTCATTTGCAGCTTGATCCTGATGTTCCTGCTCCTTCTGAGCTGCATCTTTAGAACCTAAGGATTCTTCAACTATGGGTTATTCAAGTCTGGACTTAACTTGTAGTTCATCTAGCTCTTTGTCACTCCTAAGGGTGATGGATTTCACATGTTCTTTACCTTCCCTTTGCCTAACAGGATTAACTTCAGTATTACTGGGGAGGGTCCCTTGTGGACGCTGGTTAAGAGCACTAGCTATTTGTCCAACCAGAACTTCTAAGTTCTTAATTGAGGCAGCTTGATTTTGCAGGATAGTCGTGAACATTTCCTCAAGCGAGGGCTTCTTCTCAGCTGCTGATACATGGTAAAGTTGGGGCTGCATAAGTTGTGGTGGTGGTGGTGATGGATGATGTTAAAATTGTTGTGGGGGTGGTTGATGAGGCAGATGATATGGAAATTGCGACTGTGGTGGTACATGAACCAGTGGAGCTTGAAAACTAGGGGGTCCCACAGGTCAAAAATTAGAAGTTTGCCCTTGGTTTTAGCTCCAAGAAAAGTTAGGATGGTTCCTCCACCTTGGATTATAGGTGTTTAAAAAAGGGTTGTTTTGTTGCTTAGAGGGGGTAACATACTGAACTGATTCTAAGTTGAGCGGACACCTCTCTACAGAGTGGGTACCACTACACAGCTCGCAGGAAAGAAAAGGACTTTGGACAGAAAACACAGGGTTAGGATTGTGGAAGGATTATGTTGGGTACTGAGTGACTCTACCTTGTTCGTAAGGTTAACGATTTGAGAGGTCAATGTAGACAGTGTGTCGAGCTCATAAATACCCGTCGGCTTCTTTGGTAATTGCCTCTCCGAGGACCATAGATAGTTGTTAGCCGCCATCTTGTCTAAGAGCTCGTAAGCTTCCTCCTCTGTTTTGCACATTAGGGCTCCACCCGCAACAGCGTCAACAATGGTCCTATTTTAGCTTGTAAGTCCTTTGTAGAAGGTCTGGACTTGTAGCCACAAAGGTAGACCATGATGAGGGCACTTCCTAAGAAGCTCCTTATATCATTCCCACGCTTCGTAAAGAGATTCAGAGTCGAACTGGGCAAAGGAAGATATGTCGCTACGGAGTTTGGCCATTTTAGAACTCGTCCCATGTAGAAATGGACCCTGGAGGCAAGGAGGTTAACTAGTGTCGCGCCCTATCCCTAAGTGAGAAAGGGAATAATATAAGCCTAAGCGTATCATCAGATAATCCATTATGCTTAAACGTGTTGTACAAGTCCAGGAATTGCCCAAGGTGAGAATGTGGGTCATTGTATGAAAGCCCACTGAACTGCAATGAAGTCTGGATCATCTGGAGGATTGCGGGCTTAATTTCAAAATTGTTAGCAGGGACAGCTGGTGGCCTAATGCTGGTATAATATCCTCCAATAGTCGGCATTGCATAATCTCCAACGGTCCTAATTTCTCTATTTTCTGCCATAGTGTTTTGCAGCGGAGCTAATAATTTCCTAGAATCCTTTCGAATTTTCCTAAGGGTTCTTTCAATTTCAGGATCTAAAGGAAAGCAATCATAACTCCTGGCTGTATGCATGCAAACATCACAGAGTCCTCAGAAAATTTTTATAAGTTTTTTAATTTTTCAAATTTTTTTATTAATTATGAGGAAATTTAACTAACCTAAGTAAGGCTCTAAATATTTACAACCTAAATATTTACAAGCTAGAATTACACCTAAGCATAATTTCACTGATATTAATTACTGGCTAATTAAGACCTCCCCAGCAACGGCACCAAAAACTTGATACGAACTAAACGTATTGTCCGCAAGTGCACGAGTCGTACAAGTAATAATGGGATTTGAGTCCCGAAATATCGTCCCTCAGAGAAGTTGATCAGCCTAATTAACTACCAGTTAATCTTACCCTAAGTATATTCTAACAAATTATGAAATTTTAGTGGGTGATCTACTAAGTTTGAAATTAAAAGTACTGAAAGCAATAAAAACTATAAAATAAAGAAATTAAAACCGAGCTAAAATTACTTACAAAGCTTCGAGTAATTAAAAACAACAACCTACAAAAGAAAATTAAAACAGTTATAATTAATTAACTAAAATGCAATTAAACTAGAATGCAAATATGAAAATAAAGAAACAAATTAATTAAACTAAAATTAACCAAGCTTAAAATAAAATATGCATGTAATTAAACTAATAAAAATTGCAAATTAAACTAACCTAAAATCTAATAAAAATGAAGACTAAATTAAAAAAGCATGTAACACATTTAATCTAAATTAATTCTAAATGCAACTCACAAAATACTAAACTAAAATAAAGTCCTAAAACATATAATATAAAATTAACTACTAACTAAAAAATTAAAACTGAAAATTAAATTAATATGCAAAAAATATTAAAACTAACCTACCATTTTAATTGATTAAACTACCTAACTAATAACTAACAAAGGAATGGATATACTAATAATGCATTAAACTATAGCAACAATGTAATGTGGCCAAACAAGGCCTTAACCGAAATTGGAAACCATGCTGGTCCCGATAACTGCACTGTACATGTTTCCTTTCCATTTGCTTTCGATCTGTCCAGGCATGTCCATCTCCTACTCTGCAACATCCACCAACTCTACTCTCAGTTCCGTGTACAGCATCATTCTCTGTACAACTCCAACACATCACGTTACCACATGCTTCAAGCTGTATTTTCTGGCCAGACCTGCTCCCTGCACACGTCCTGCTCCTGCTTCTTACTCCGACTCTGTCAAACTACTACTGATCATGCTCACTGGCGAGACTGCCCAACTGTGCCTACGGTACCAGCTTGCTTCATCAACGAACATTAGTAGACACAGAGGATGTCCAGCATCCTTCCTACTGCTAATAACCGAGGATGTCCAGGTGCTACTACCCTGTATACTGTCCTTCACTGTTGTTGCTGCTCGTTCCTCGCATGCCCAGCTCACTCCCGGTTCAGTCCTCTGTTGCAGTACCAGCAGCACTATCCCGATCAGGATCAGTCACCACTTCTTGCTGCTTTGCGTTGCATGTCATAGCATTCGGCTTGGCCACAATCTGCTTTAGCTACTCCACTTTCCTGTTAACCGAATATAATTCTGGAAACAAGATGAATAAATTAGAATTGAAGCAGCTAGGAGATAACAGTACTGCAAGGAAAGGAAGGAAACATAACGTGAATAAACTACAACACACTAGTAGAAATTAAAGTATCAACAACATGAAAGAAAATGCTCATAACCAGAAAAATGACAATGAACAATAAATGACAAATGAAATAGGGGAGAACAGAGGAAAGCTCTCGGGTTGCTGTTGTTACTGCTCTCGGGTTACTGCTGCTGCTTTGCTCTCGGGTTTCTCACTTGGCTCATGAAATTAAATCAGCTAACCACAACCTTGAGCAACAATGAAAGCTAACGAAAAGAACAAAAAAATAAAACCAAAATGGGAACAAACCGAGAGTCACAATCAAAAAGAAAACATAAGCTTCTCATTAAAACTCAAAAATAAAGGAAATGACTTTACAAAACCGAGAAGGGGAAGAAAAATGGAAATGGTTACTCTGAGAAAATATCCCAGAACTACAAATGAAGAAAGTTGATCATAGAAAACATGGAAAGTGTTATGAATAGTAACTTAAAAATGGTGACTAACAACTAACGGGATCTTCTTAAAAACAAGGAAAAATAAAACTAACTAAAGCTACCTTAAATTCTACCCTAGACTACCTTAACTAGTTCTACAATAAAACTACTTAGTTTCTTCAATTGCTATCATGTCTTATTTATACACACACTTAGGGGTATAATTGTAATTTTCCATCCTAGATGAGTTGGCATTGTTTGGCCACTTGTCTTCGCACTGTTGGCTCCTTGAAAAGATATTTCCATGTTATCTGTCTTCTTATCCAATTGGATGTGCTAGGTGGCATGGCTCGTGTTGTCCGTGTGGTCCAATCTCGATTTTAGCCCAATTCCAATCCATTTTCTACCGAAATTTTCCAAATTCATCCGGATTTAATTTATCTGCAAACATGAGAATTTTAGTTAAAATGAGAGGATAATTAACAAAATAATTTGGGGATTAAAATAATTAATTAAGAAATTAAGCATAAATAATTTTATTTTTATAGAATTATCACATAGAGTCGAATAGATTAAATCTCGATAAGTGAGTGATGTTACTATTGGTCATGAAAACTGTTACTGTAACTATTACTGAAAACTATAATTAAGACTGTAACTGTTACTGTTGGTCGTGAGAAGCTATGCCTAGTCTCGTATTGTAACTGTTTCCTATTGGAATAACTTTTACAGTCTTCTACTAAAAGTGCTTTCTGTATTGTCAGTATTTTCTACTTTAACTGTTTTATTGTTTATACAATCATTTTTTCTACTTTCAAATACCATTTATATTGTACTGCTTCTGAATTAAAGTACGATCGTATTGTAATTATTTTCTACCATATCACTGTAGCCATAGCTGTATCTGATACTGTAACTATTTTGCCACTACATTATTGTAATTATTTTCCCACTGCATTATTGTAATTGTTTCTTCATGCTTAACACATGCATACAAGCATAGAGGCTTCTTTATAAGTGTTACCATTAAGTATAAGATTAAGGATAAAGGGAAATGAGGTACTTTAAAGTATCTTTCCAACTGATTCCTCATAAACCCTAACACAGAGTCGAATAGATTAAATGTCGATAAGTGAGTGATAGGATTGATTTTAACTAAGGAATGTTAGGAATGCATAAAATCGATGCATAAGGCATTTTTCTATATATTATTAAACCACTTTATGCATTCTACACGTACATATTACCGTGACATGAGCTTAACCTGGTTTTATATATGTTACTTATTAGGCGAAAGCTGACTCCCCTTCGATTCATTCCTTTACAAATTGTTAAGTTAGGCTCTACCTATGATAGTGGACACCAACCAAAACCAATTGCGTCATTCGAAGGACACGCATACGTTTATAGAGGTATAATCCTTGTGGCATTTAATTGTTTATATTCAAGATACATTAAGTACAGAATAATATTCAGTTGGGAAGTAAGTTAAGATTTATGGATATGGATATTAAATTCTATTTGCCTAGTGATGTAAATAAGGTTAACTTTGATTACATTATTTTTATGGATATGATGGTGAATGTAATTGATTATGTTTATTAAGATTTCAATTATGTTAACCTACTCATATGGTAATCTAACTAGGACCATAGGCCTTTATTTTGAAACAAATGTGAGTATAAAGTTACTTGTTAAGTAAACTCTTACATTGCATGAGAACAAAACACGTAAGGAAAAGAAAAAAAATTTAGCCACATTTCTGTATTTCGAATCGTTACAACTAGAGTTATAATCCATGGTCATAGGTATTTTGTTGCTTGTGACTCTTCCTCCCTCGCTAGCTAGGATGGATATTAGTATGTGTATATGTGATTAAGAACTCTTGCCTAAACTCTAACATCTATCCATATTGACTTCAGTATCCAAATCAATAATTTAAGGCTTTTACCAAAGCATTAACAATTATCAGTTTTGATGTCAGTATCCATATCAATGATTTAAGGTTTCATGCCTAGACTCTATCAGTTATCAGTTTTGACATCATTATTTGCTTCATTAATTTGAGGCTTGAAGCCTATACTTTATCAGTAATTTATTTTGACATCAATATCTATTTTAGTATTTGAAGTTTTTGCCTAAACTTTATCTATTATTCATTTTCGTAAGATTGTCAGTTTTGAGCTAAATGTATAAGAAATCTCTTTTGAATAAGCATATTCACCCATTACACTACTATATGTTTAGTTCGCATTATACTGGTGTGATAAGTGATTGTGACACTTAGTCATCGCGTTAAGGGTCGAGGAAATGAAGTACATAAGGTATCCTTCCAACATTTGACATGGTATCATGCATACATCTCACTTTATCTTTGTTCATGCCTACGCGTAGATGTAAATCGACATGAGCCCAGTATCCAGTTTCTTAAGCTATATACTGAGTTGTAATTTGCTCACTTCCCTTTTTCACTCCTTGCAAACTATATAAGCTAGGCTCCAATATCCGAGATTTTATACAGGCTATCGGGGACCATACCTAGTTTGGAATTAGCCACTGTCCTCCAAGACATGTTTGTTTAACTTTTGAGCTATAGACAACTATATATCATTTTGTTTACATGTACAATCAATATGTATTACATAACAGTTTTGTTTGTGCCATAGAATGTAACTTAGGATCATTCTAGATTATTGTATGGATTATACGGTTATCGAGTGCGATCCTGGATATGATTAGTACTATGATTAGTATATTGTGGATAGTGATAATGATGTGAAATGATATATGATATAAAGATATAATTGTGTTTGACAAATGGTTTATCTTGAGAAAATCTCTTAATATAAGGGGATATTTTCAATCTGTTCCTAGGCAAGAATATGCTTCCATAGAGATTTATTGGGCTCACATTGGATAAAGAATAAGTTAGTGAGATTGAATGAAAATGAAAAAGATAACTGAAATTTGTTTATTGACTACACGAATCACAAATACAAACCTTTAATTAAAAAGAAAAAAAAAATAGTTTGTAAAATTAGTAAGATAAAATAAGTGTAAGATTGCAGTCTCTGTCACGGCCTTTGGGTTGTGTTAAAATTAATGGTATCAAAACATGCTTTGTTTAGCATGGGTTGGTTGAGATCGTTAATAGTGTTACATCCCATGTATTATGTGATGTCTTCATGTAAACTTATTAGTTATCGACCTACACTAAGATTGATCAGCTTTTGGCATATGATAAGTTGCACATTAAGCATATTAATTGTCATATTTTTCGATGATTTAAATTCTTTTATATGCTTAATTTTTGAATTTGAGTTATATTTTCTATATTTATTATGAATGAAGGAATAAGAGTAAAATCGATTAAAGCTGCAATTTTTGATCAAGTCACAAAATCAGAATATATCTTGGTGTAAGACGTGGGCATGTCCAAGGCAATGACAAGGATTGCAAGTAAAATATGTGAATTCAAGTCAAGATCTATCACTTATAGCTGAAGTTGACTTAAACAGTCTAAAGATGGCAAGTGGAAGATTTTTATTATTAAGGAAGAGATATGCAATGATTGTCTTTGGCAAGTGTTGAAAAAGGAAAGAAGTTTAATTATAATCAAACTCAATCAGAGAAATTTTCTTTGGAAACAGATTCTGTGGGTTAGGAGATCTAGTATTTATAGACTATGAATGGAAGAGGCTAGGGAATCATCATCATAGACACAGAATTCTATATTTTTATTAGTGTTTTTTTCTCTCAACTTATGGCTTGCTAAATTACTTAGTCTAGCCAAAGGATAATTACTGTTTGGGTTCTTCAAGAATTGTGAGATCAAATTAGTTTTTATTTTGTTCTTTTATATCTATACTATTTATATATTTTTTGTGCTTGTTTAAATTATTGTTTTGATTGATTGTGCAAAAAGGGCCCTTTGTTCAATTGTCAGGATAATATATCACCAATTAGAAACCTGAAACCGTAATTGTTTAGAAATTCTAATATAAGTGGTAAATAACATAATTGATTACAGAAAGTTTTCAATTCTATGTTAAGAAGATATATAATCGAGCTTAAATGAACCTACATGTGTGTTTGTTGGTTAAAATTGGTAGTCTCTCTAGTTTTTAATGATGTTGATAAATTAAATCTTAAGATCGTATCTAAGGTTGTTTAATTGGCAAGAGAAATAATTAGAGATTGTATCCTGATTATCAAGGAAGAAAGGAGGGATAGGTTGTTAGGTCGTACCAATAACCATAACCAATTTGGTAAAGATTAAAAGAACTCATTTTTGCATCAATGATCAATTCCATGAACCCATTCTAAGATTATTCCTTTAGTTGGATGTTTTCATCATATTGATTTTCTCCCAACATTTTACATAGTGATTTTTCTCTACAACATATTAATTTTTCTTTTTATTTTCATTACAATAAATCCCCATAAATATTTTCTTTATAAATATTTTGCAGAAAAATTAATCTAACCAATCTCTTGGGAAACGACCTTACTCAACTATACTACAGTTTTAAATTTATTTTTGAGTAGGAATTATTATTGTTGGTCTCGACAACCACCAATTTTTGGCGCTGTTGTCGGGGATTGGTTTTTAATTAGATTTATTTTAATTCCTCATTCTTCTCGTGCAGGTGATCTAGTCTCGTACAATCCTAAGATTAAAAAGAAAGCTAAGCAGAATAGGAAGGAAGCTAAACTCCGAAAAGCACAAGAATCTGCATCTTCATCACCTGGATTGAATTTAGCGCTTGACTTGGATGATTCATCTAGTGATTCTGAGACTGAAGAAATAATGGCTGAAGAAGAGCGAACTTTAAGGTAATTGGCTACATTAGCTTTCAGTCAATAACCCCTCTGCATTCAATACCCAACTTTGGGAGCAGATTTTGAATTAAAGTTAGGTTTAATCCATTTACTTCCCATGTTCCATGGCCATGAGTATGAAGATCCTCACAAGCACTTGAAAGAATTTCATGTGGTATGTGCAAGCCTGAAGCCATAAGGAGTTACCGAAGAGCAAATTAAAATGCGAGCTTTTCCATTCTCACTAGCTGATAGAGCAAAAGATTGGTTGTTCTATTTCCTTCCTGTTTCTATAACCACGTGGACTGAAATGGTGAGACTATTCTTGGAAAAAAATTTCCTTGCTTCAAGAGCTACCAGCATTAGAAGAGAAATATGTGGAATCAAGCAGAAAGACATTGAGACTCTTCATGAATACTTGGAAAGATTTAAGCAACTCTATGCAAGTTGTCCTCAACATGGGATTTCTGAACAACTCTTAATTCAATATTTTTATGAAGGATTGTTACCCATGGAAAGAAGGATGATGGATACAGCCAGTGAAGGTGCGATAGTGAACAAGACTCCTAGAGAGGCTAAAGATTTGATTTCCACCATGGTTGCTAACTCCCAACAGTTTGGATTCAGACAAAACATACCTCATAGAAGAGTAAACGAGGTAAATACACATTCTCTTGAAAGTCAAATAGCTAACCTAACATCTGTTGTTCAACAATTAACTATAGGAATGGAAAGTGTGCAACAAGCTACAGCATGCGGAATCTGTGCTGCTACTGGCCACCCAACTGACATGTGCCCCACACTTTAAGATGAACCTCATGAGCACGCAAATGCAGTTGGAGGATTTCCAGGTCCACCTCAAAGAAATTATGATCCATGCTCGAATACTTATAACCTAGAGTAGAGAAATCATCCCAACTTGAGCTACAAAGTAAGGCCTCAATTTCAGAATTCTCAATATAGACAGCCCACTCCACTACAACAACAACATCAGTCATCTTCAAGTTCATGTATGTCTCTTGAGGAAATTGTTAAATCACTCGCAACTAACAAACAACAATTTCAACAGGAGACTAGGATTAGCATCAAGAAGCTGGAGGATCAAATGAGTCAGCTAGCCATTTCTGTGAATAGACTGGAATCTTAAGGAAAATTACCCTCACTGACAGTCATCAACCCCAAACAGAATGTTAGTGCAATGACCTTGAGGAGTGGAACCGAGTTAGGGGAGTCTAGCAAGACAATCCGAAAGCGCATTCCAGAAGAAGAAGCTAAAAAGGAAGTTACTGCATCCCAGCCGCAGTTGGATCACCCTAAGGAACCTAATGGCACGCAACAAAAAATTTTAGCACCAATTCCTCTTTTTCCTTTTAGATCATCCAAATCCAAAAAGGAGGAGGAGGAAAATGAAATTTTTGACATCTTTCGCAAGGTTGAGGTAAATATCCCTTTACTTGATGTAATTAAACAAGTACCTCAATATGCCAAATTTCTCAAGCAGTTGTGCATGAACGAAAGGAAACTAAAAGGTAATGAATTAATGACATGGGTGAGAATGTTTCAGTTGTCTTCCAAAAAATGTTATCTCTTAAATGCAATGATCCAGGTATGTTTACTATCCCTTGCAAGGTAGGTAATCTTAAAATCAAAATAGCAATGTTAGATCTAGGAGCTTCAATTAATGTCATGCCTTTCTCTATTTATAAATATTTTAATGCTAGACCATTAAAAGAAACCGACGTGATTATTCAGCTTGTCGATAGATCTAATGTTTATCTTGAGGGTGTTCTAGAGGATGTTTTGCTGCAAGTTAATGGATTGATTTTCCCTGCTGATTTTTATGTGCTTAATATGGATGAGGATGATTCATCTGAATCTTTAATTTTGGGTAAACCTTCATAAAAACATCCAGAACTAAAATTGATGTGCATGATGGTACACTCACACTGGAATTTATGGGGAAGTTATTAAGTTTAATATTAATCATGCCTATAAAAGCTCTGTGATTTACAAGGAACAGATAAAGGTCTTTCATGATCATATAGTTTTCAGAAAAAAATTTTATGTTGGTCAGAAAGTTATACTATCTCATTTTAAATCAAAAATATTTCTTAGTAAATTTTGTTCTAGATTGTTAGGCCGTTATGTTGTTACTAACGTGTTTCCTCGTGGTGCAATTGAAATTCAAAGTTTGGATACAGGTCAGATCTCTATGGTCAAGGGTCATCGCTTAAAGCCTTTTTATGAAGATTTGCAAGTGCATGAAGTTGAACGAATTAGGTTGAAATTTTCAAACTACAATTGAGCATGGCCACGTCTAGCCAAAGACTTTAATGAAAGGCGCTTTTTGGGAGGAAACCCAAAATTTCTCTTTATTTTCTGATTCACAACCGTTTTTCTTAATTTTTGTTATTTTATTAGTATTAGATAAGATTTATGTTTGTTTTGGTTAAAAAAAATCAGAAGTGGTGTTTTCATAGGGCATGCCCACGCCTTATGAAGAGAGCATTTCTGCTTTAAAAAAAAAAAACAGAAGTTGTGTTTTCATAGGGCGTGCCCATGCCATACTGAAATTCCTCTTCTACCAAAAAAAAATTTGCAGAAGAGCATTTTTGATAGGGCGTACCCACGCCCTATCAATACACTTTTTTTGTGTAACGACCCTTAACCCTTGAAATTCGGGAAAATTTTTTTTTTGAATTTAATTTACCCACTTATTCCTTTATTCACTTAGGTTGTATTCCTGTACAGTGTCAAAACACTTTTCCTAATTCTTTATCCGTAATTTTATTTAATTTCCATACTTTGACCTATATGGCCGATAGAAATTTCAGCAGCATAACAGCTTATATATGAGTCTACCCACCTGCGATTCAGTTGTTTTGACAACCCTAGATATCCACAACTACCAAGCATACTTTCCAAATCCACATTTATAACTCAATACATCCATATCGATTCAATACCAACCATCTTAAAACCTAATCCCAAGAATTATATTCTTTACATCGTTTTCCTTACAAATTACAGCCCAACAAAAATATTCCCAATATATGAGTCTGTATGTACAGATATGTCTGGTACAGAAATGTAAATGTATACCTTTCTGCGTGTACAAAAAGTAGCCTAGGGTATCTCTTCCCACCAGCCTATGTCGTGTACGCGGCAGGTAGCATCTATAGATTCACTACAAATGATCTAAAGGTAGAGGGGTGAGCTTTTGGGGAAAAGCCCAGTAAGATAATACTCTTAAAGCAGTTCTGATATATAAAAGCATTTGAAGTTGTTCATAGAATGAAACATAATACAATACATAAATTTCCATTTCATGCATAATCGTCATAAAGCATGCGTGTCTTTAAAACAAATAACATGCTTAACCATTTTACAACTTTTCATAAACCTTTCATGAACATTTCATAAATCATTTTGTAAACATTTCATGAATATTTCATAGTCATTTCGTAAACATCTCATGAATATTTCATAATCACTTCGTAAACATTTCATGCATATTTCATAATCATTTCATAAACATTTCATGAATATTTCATAATCATTTCATGAAGCATATCGGTCGTAACCAATTTTCGTATATATCATGAAAACACATATTCATTCATCATAGTTGATTTTCATAATCAAATCGATGAGACTAGGCTATAACTAAGTCATGCGATACGTGTCATTCTTCGTAGAGAGTCATCATACCTATGGCCATGGTAAGGGGGCTGTAGACTGGATCAGGTTCGTACAGCAATCATAATAATAAACATGAGTAGTATCTTCTTATTTCTTATCATATACTAGCACATAGCTAGGGCACGGAAACCTATGGCACTCACCGTGCGGGGAATATTCATGCGTGCTGCGCGGGCACGAGATACTACCAAAACATCATCATAAACCACCAGTAGCACGACATCTTCCACACAGGTTGAGTCAAGTGCTAAAAGGGGCCATACGTACCGATACCCAAGTGCTGTAGCCAGAACACCACAAGAAGTAACCATGCATGAAGCCTATAGTCTCAAAACAGAGTTTTCAAAATCTTTCTTGGGTTTTATATCCCATGAACTCATATCGAGTAATAAAATTGAATTCCTTGTAATCTGAAAACTCTTTCATACAACCGAAAGACTGTGTGGCACTTTGTTCCCGCAGGGCTCAAGAGGTGACCCCCACAATCCCCTTTCGAAAACAAATTTCTTTTCTTACATACTTTTGAAATTGTCAAAAGTTTCTTTAACGATATGGATATAAAAACATAAATAAATGTAAAACATCCATACGTTTCATACCTTAGGAAATTCATTTCACAACATGCAAGGTACTCGGGGAATATTTCGATAAATTAAAACATGCATCGTAAACAGTTTCACAAGTATGAAAGCATTGATAAATCATTTCAAATCATATACTATTTCATAAAATCATTTATCGGTGAAACGAGAATGCATTATCAGAACTAAGTTAAATAGTACCCCTTACTTCGATTTATCGGAAATCTCGAATTCAAGTAATGACGCCTCCCAGTACCTCCTTTAATTCCTTCTACATTTTACCTACATCGAAATCGTTTACTTAGCATCTTATTCATGCGGATTATCCGAATTGCGTCAAAATCGCAACCTATTCGTTACTACTGCGTATGTACGTATTATTGTACATACCTCGGCCAACACACACGTTTATATATTCTCTTTACTATTTATATATTTTGTACATACAAAAATTAACATATACCTTTATTATATACATCTACATGTATATACACATAAATATATATATATATATACACTCCTATATGTATATATATATACTTTTATTTGTTTTCATTTTTCCCTATCTCATATATATACATTCTTTGTATGTACATATACTAGCACAAATTCATCTTATATACACCCATATATATATACCCATATATATATATATATATTATTACTTATTTCCATTATCCATGATCACATAAATATATATACATATATATATACATTTTTTGTCTATTATTCATCTCTCCCATTTTTATTTTTATTTCACATCTAATTTAAAATCTACACTAACATGCTTGTATCTACAACATATATATACATGTATATTAAAAATACATATATACATAAATATTTTACCTTTTCTTTTCTTTCTCTCTTCTTTCTTTTTTTTTCTTTTCCTCTCTCCTTTTCCTTTCTTCCCTCTCGGTCAGCTTCTCCCTCACTCTCCCCTGCCTCTCGGTTCCAACCGCTGTTTGGTCTCCTTCTCCCTCGGTCCTGCTATCTCTTCAGCCCATGTTTTCTTCTTCAAATTCCCTTTTTTTTTTTGTTTCAGTCTCCCATCATTCTCATCTTCATTCGGTCCCCATCCCTGCTTCAATTTCTAGCTACTTCAACCTCAATCCGTTTCCATTGAAGCCTCGATTCTAGATTTTTTTCTGCTTTCGCTTCTTCTTCAGTTGCTCTGCTTCTCGGTTTCTTGCTGATTCTCAGCCCTCTCCTCTTCGGTTCTCAGTTTTCCAGCTCCAATCCTCCTGGTTCGGTCCTGCAGCAACTCCTTTGGCCTTCTTCTTTTCTCTCTTTTCCTTCTTCCTCCCTCTCCCTCTCCTTCTTCTTCCTCTTTTCCATTCCTTCTTCTCCAGCCGAGAAATCTTCCTCCTCTCCTCTTCTTCTTCCTCTTTTCCTCTTCCTTTCCTTTCTCTTTTCTCTCCTGGCCGACAGCCTTCCTTCTCTTCTTTTCTTCTTTCCCTTCCTTTCTTTTCCTTCTCCTTCTTCTCCAGCCGACCAACCCTCTCCTTCCTTTCTCCTCTTCGTTTCCCACCCAAACAGAGACCTTCTCTGCTTTTCGAAAGGCTAAGGTGCGGAATTGGCTTTCTTTAAAAGCCAATTCCGTACCGTGATATATAAATATATTATATTAATATATATATATATATATGTATATTATAATAATATATACATGTGTTATATTAATACATAAAAATATATATTATTTGTTTATTGTTTGTGTGTTATTATTTTTTTGTTTGGTTAGTTTGTTTTTGTTCCATTTTATTATTATTATTATTTATTAACACTTATATATTAAATACTATACATTTCATAGTATATATATATATATATATATTTGTTATATATATATATATATTATTATCCATCTATTTAAATGTCTAGTATATTTATATATACATAGACACCTATGTATATATCCGTATATACACATTTTCTTGTAAAATTATCCAATGACATCATATCCATGTCTTCCATGGAATTTTCATTATTTCGAAAATGAAATATTATCGGGATTTCATCATTCCACATAAATTTCGATATAAGTTTTCTTACACCAACAATTTTCAACTAATAAATTAAAATTTTTGAATCCTTCCGTACTTGCATTGCTTTGTCACTCCCTGTATTTTTGGGTTCCCCGTCATTCACGGGCTTCTCGGTTCCTATAGTCCTCGAGCCCTACAACGAATATTCACACTTCCATTAAAACATATTATTCTTGTTTTTATATAGTATAATTTAAATGCAGGAAATTTGTGGGGTTTACATTCTGCCATCACCACATTAAAAAAAATTTTCCTTTCCGTATCAACTCTTATTATTATTATTATTATTATTATTATTATTATTATTATTATTATTTTATTATTTTATTCTTGCAAATTCAGATCCCTTCTCGGCATCATCTTCATAATCCTTCACTCGACTACACTTCCTCGCAGGAACTCCGACAGAAGCAACCCGCCAGCCCCTTCCCCGCGTCGTGCACCGATCAGCTCCCGAACACCATCAGCACCGGGGATTGGCATTGAACTGCAGCCCTTCTCCGACCAACAGCACCCACGGGACTCTCTAGCTCTATCGCCTCTCTGCAGAACCAATCGGACATAACCCAAGCTCCCCTCAGAGCACAGTCACGTAGTCGCACCTTCAGAGCACAGAACCCACCGAACTTGAATCAAGAATTCATGCCCGACTTCTTCAAGCTTCACGCACAGAGCCAACACGCAGCAGATTTTTTTGCCGTAATCAACAATAGCTCGCGACTCCCTTCTCCCAACTCCAGTCCCCCAATTTCCAGCGGCCATCTCGTCGATCATCTTTTAACTGCCACAGCCCACTTCTCAACAATACCATCAAAACTGAGCAACACAAGCCGGCGCACCAGCCGATCAGCTCACCTCACTGAGCTTCCAGCTCCATCGGCAGCAGCTGCAGCAGCGACCTCCCTTCTCACTTCTTCACGCCCCGATTGCAGCAATTCCACATTTCGACTACAGCAGAACAACTGATCAAGACGCTCTGCAGCACCGACAAGCTCCACCGACAACTTCACTCATTGGCTGAATTTCTGCCATCGCGTCTCCACTGCAGCACACTTCTTCATGACCCCGACCATCAGCAAACACACAGACCAGTCACCAACACAACAGCAGCACCGAACAATTTTTTTATTTTAGTTATTATTTTTTATAATTTTTTCAGATATGAAAAAATAAAAAAAACACACAAAAACAAAAATTGTTATGGTGGTTGCTTTACTTAACCGATGAATTTTAGCTATATCATTTTTATTATTAACATTATTCATTTTGTTGTAGTTACTTTTACTTGTTGGAGATTAACAATCGCATGGGGTGAGGAATGTTTCTATAGCTAGTAGTGAAATTCAACGAGCTTCATCCTCTCGTAAGCATGCTCGGATTGGTAAAGTCGTAGAAATCAACGTAATGCTTCACGGTGCTCAATATTTTTCAGGGAAGTTCCTTAATTCTCTTAATTCTATTATAGCTTTGAGCATTTCTTTTTATACATTGGGGACAATGTATAGTCTAGGTGTGGGGGAGAGTATTTAATTATGACTCTAATGTTTGCTTTCTTATTCTTTCATTTTTTGATAATTTTCATGAAAATTTTTGCAAATCCAAAAAAATGTTGTTCCAAAAGGTACATTAGTTATTGTTTGTGATTTCTTTGAGTTCTAGATTTTTCCAATTCTTATCCCATGAAAAAAAATGTGATTTACTTATATGTACAAAACAATTTTGAATTCTCATTAAAACACTGATTAGTTGCTTTTAATTCATCAGAGAAAAAAGTGTATAGGATTTAGCACATATAACCCTTTTTGGTGAAAATTGAGCCTACGAGCATTCATTACATCATGCTCCATTTCTTTGTTTGTGTGATTGTCATGTATAGTCAACTATTCTAGAACTTGCTCTGTCATACATGTCTTAATCAACTCCTTTGATGAGTAGGATGCAATAAATCAAATAAGGGTATTTAGGTTAAACCATTTTTCTTGTCATTATACTTTTCTTTTCAAGCCTACCCCTATTATTATTAACCCCTAGAGAAACCACTTTGAGCCTAACCCTTTTCTTTGGATTAAACCACATTACAAGCCATTATAAATTTTTTTTTGTTGATTTTTCCCTCTTTTTGAACCTTGAATTGAAAAATCATATAGAATTATGCACATGAAACTTTAAAATATTTTTGGAAAAATTGCAACATGTTAAAAATTTAGTGTTCCAAGCTATTATTTCCATTGATTTTTTCTCTTTCGAAAAAAAATAAAAAAAATAAAAGAAAAATTAAAAAAATGAAGAAAAGAAAAGAAAAAAAATGTTGAACAAATGAAGAGAAAGAGAAGTAAAATTTTCATTGCTTGGAAGTTAGTTCTGAAAATTATGTAATTGAAGCAATTGAAATCATTGAGTTGAGTTTTGTGTGAAAATTTTTGTATGATTTCTTCAATTTTTTTAACGTAAAAATCCCTTTTTCATACCTTACCTAAGCCCCATTACAACCCTTTTAGACCCTTAGATTTTTGTATCTTAATTCATTCATTGGTGGAAGAGATGTGGTGAATTTGCAAGCCTATGGTAAGAAATATTCTATGCAATGACTTGAGAGTTCATTGATATAGACCTTAAACATTAGGAGTGCGATGAGTGAAATCCAATTGTGAGGGTGTTGGATCTTATGTACTTTATGAATTTAATTGAATCATTAAGGTGTTATTCATGTGTGTTAGGAGAATTCGTTTTAAAAACTTGTGTTTTAATTCTTGAAAGGAATTGGTTTTGGATGAGCATAGGAAGAGGATGAAGGAATGATGAGAAGAGATTATGAATTTAGACTATTGTATGCTTGAGGACAAGCAATGTTTAGGTGTGGGGGAATTTGATAAGTTGCATATTAAACATATTAATTGTCATATTTTCCCATGATTTAGATTATTCTATATGCTTAATTTTTAGATTTAACTTATATTTTCTATTTTGTATTATAGATGAAGGAATAGGAATAAAGTGGACTAAAGTTTCAACATTTCTGATCAAGTCACAAAATCAGAAGAAATCTTGGTATAAGACGTGGGCACGTCCATGGCAGTGACAAGGATTGCAAGTCAAATATGTGAATTCAAGTCAAGATCTATCACTTGTAGCTGAAGTTGACTTAAACAGACTAAAGATGGCAAGTGGAAGATTTTTATTATTAAGGAAGAGATATGCAATGACTGTCTTTGGCAAGTGTTGAAAAAGGAAAGAAGTTTAATTGTAATCAAACTCAATCAAAGAAATTTCCTTTAGGAACAGATTCTGTGGGTTAGGAGATCTAGTATTTATAGACTAAGAATGGAAGAGGCTAGGGAATTATCATCATAGACACACAATTCTATATTTTTATTTTTCTTTAGTGTTTTTCTTTCAACTTATGGCTTGCTAAATTATTTAGTCTAGCCAAAGGATAATAAAAGTTTGGGTTCTTCAAGAATTGTGAGATCTAATTAGTTTTATCTTGTTCTTTTACATCTTTGCTATTTATATATTTTCTGTGCTTGTTTAAATTATTATTTTGATTGATTATGCAAAAAGGGTCAGTTGTTAAATTGTCTGGAAAATATATCACCAATTAGAAACCTGAATCCGTAATTATTTAGGAATTCTAATACAAGTGGTAAATAACATAATTGATTACAGAAAGGTTTTCAATTCTATGCTAAGAAGATATATAATCTAGCTTAAATGAACCAACATGTGTGTTTGTTGGTTAGAATTGGTAGTCTCTCTAGTTTTTAATGATGTTGGTAAATTAAATCTTAAGATCGTATCTAAGTTTGTTTAACTGGCAAGAGAAATAATTAGAGATCGTATCCTGATTATCAAATAAGTAAGGAGGGATAGGTTGTTAGGTCGTACCAATAACCATAACCAATTTGGTAATGATTAAAAGAACTCATTTTTGCATTAACCATAACCAATTTGGTAAAGATTAAAAGAACTCATTTTTGCATCAATGATCAATTCCATGAACTCATTCTAAGATTATTCCTTTGGTTGGATGTTTTCATCATATTGATTTTCTCCCAACATTTTACATAGTGATTTTTCTCTACAACATATTAATTTTTCTTTTTATTTTCATTACAACAAATCCCCATAAATATTTTCTTTATAAATATTTTGCAGAAAAATAAATCTAACAAATCTCTTGGGAAACGACCTTACTCAACTATATTACAGTTTTAAATTTATTTTTGAGTAGGAATTATTATTGTTGGTCTCGACAACCACCAATTTTTTATTATTAAGGAAAATGTTTTAGATGATCTAAATCAAAAAAGGAGGAGGAGGAAAAGGAAATTTTTGACATCTTTCGCAAGGTTGAGGTAAATATCCCTTTACTTGATGTAATTAAACAAGTACCTCGATATGCCAAATTCTCAAGGAGTTGTGCATCAACAAAAGGAAACTGAAAGGTAATGAATTTGTGAGCATGGGTGAGAATGTTTTAGCTATCCTCCAGAAAAAGTTACCTCTTAAATGCAAGGATCCAGGTATGTTTACTATCCCTTGTAAAGTAGGTAATCTTAAAATTAAAATTGCAAGGATCCTTGTAAACTGAATATATTCGAAAATAAAGAGGAATGGGTTTAGAGCTATGCCCTGGTGACCTCAGAGATAGATGATTCCATCTCTGACTCCATCACCCCCACAACCTCCATCACCGCCACATATGACACTTCCATAGTCAGAAAGTCTGGAGACAATGATATCTAGTGGCTAATTTGACGACTGCACACCAACCTTCACTGTTGCCTCGCTCACCTCAAATACTACCACTTCCACCACCACAGCAGCAGACACCACCTTCACTAACCTATCATAGCCTACACCACAGTCAACTACACATCAACCAGTAGCACTTTAGGAATCTAAGCCTCAACCAGCCACCCTTTAGTTAGGAATCTAGTGGATAAGAACATGAATCCCCTAAAACAATTTTAAAAGATGAATCATCCACAATTTAAGTGAAAGAAGGATCCGTCTAAGATTGATGAGTAGATCGAGGACATGGAGTTCCTCTTCAATAGATAGGTTGCATCTCCACCGAAAAAGTTGTGTTGGTCATGAGTGGTTAGGTATAAAGTTGGTGGAAGACCAACAAGCCGCTCTTGATGGCCAGAATCCTGCCATTACACGGGCAATATTTATTGAGGCTTTATGAACTATTATGTTTCTGCAGCTATTTCACACAGAAAGAAGAAAAAGATGAGTTAGGGGTCTATAACAATTGATGAGTATGAAACCCGCTTCGCTGCCTTGGTAAGTATGACCTTGACTATGCCAATAGTGATGAGAATATGGCAGAGAAGTTTGCTACTGCTTTGAAGCCTAATATCAGAGGTAGGGCCATACATTCAAGCTCACAGAATATGTTGCAATTCTCATAAAGGCTTAGACAATTAAGCAAGAGTTAAAGACTACTCAGGTAAAGTATGATATAAGGAAATAGTCCAGGATAAAAAGTCCATTGATAAGAAAATTGAGAAAAAAAAAGCCTGATCAGAGTATGTCTCAGGGAAAGAGTAAGAGGCAAAAAAATTTTACGCCTCGACTTCAAGCTACTAAGCATACGGTTATCTCTATCACCACTACCAGAGCAATAGCCACTACCCTTACTACTACCTCTTAGCCATGTGCCACATGCAATAAGAATCATGGAAACTAACCATGCTATAAAGTTACTAGGGCTTGGTTCAAGTCAAGCAAGACTAACCATATGATTAAGGATTGTCCTAAACTTAAGGCCACAGAGAAGTAAGCTAAAAAGCAGATAAAGTAGCCGAAGAAAAATGCCCAAGGGCAAGACATCAGTGGCATATGGTAAGGTGTTTGGGCTTGATCAATCGGCAGTTGATGCTTTTAGTTCAGTCATTAAGGGTAAGCTTATGATCTATAATCTAGAAGCATTTGTATTTACTGATCTGAGCTCAAATCATTCATTTATCTCATCTATATCTGCTAGTAAGTTGTATATAAAGTCAGAGCATTTAGGTTATCAGTTGCATATTAGCACTCCCTTTAGGGAAT
This sequence comes from Firmiana major, assembly GCA_033439115.1. Lineage (NCBI taxonomy): Eukaryota > Viridiplantae > Streptophyta > Magnoliopsida > Malvales > Malvaceae > Firmiana > Firmiana major. The sequence goes on from CM065905.1 coordinate 12,307,062, forward strand.
TCCAAATCTAATATTATTAGTGTATCGTTAGTGTAAAGTGAAGATGGGAGATAAGGACTTTGTATTAGATCTGATATTGTTTCACATGTACGACTTTGATATCATTTTTGGTATAGACAGGTTAGCCACCCATCATGCTAGTGTAGACCATTGTAAGAAAACTATAACCTTCTCCCTACCTAATCCGTATATGATATGTTTTGATAAGTAATAAAACGATAAGTGTTTGTTTGCTCTGTTCTAAACATATTGATGTTTATATTGCTTGTGAAGGTTGACACGCCCTGAAGGTATTATCCGCAAGTGCACGGGTCGTACAAGTAATAATGGGATTTGAGTCCCGAGTTATCGTCCCACAGAGAAGTTGATCAGCCTAATTAACTACCGGTTAATCTTACCCTAAGTATATTCTAACAAATTATGAAATTAAAGTGGGTGATCTAATAAGGCTAATTAAAAAATACTGAAAACAATAAACATTAAATTAAAGAAAATAACACTGAACTAAGATTTGCTTACTGAACTCCGAACAATTAAAGAAAATACCTACAAAAGAAAATTAAAACAATTAATTAATGCAATTAAAATAAAATGCAAATATGAAAATAAAGAAATAAAATTAAACTAAACTAAAATTTAAACAAACTTAAAATAAAAATGCATGTAAGTAAACTAATTAAAATGCAATTTAAAGTAAACTAAAATTTAATGAAAATAAATACTAAATTAAAAATGCTTGAATCAAATTCTAAATGCAACTAAACTAAATTAAAATCCTAAAACATTTAAAATAAAATTAACTACTAACTAAAATTAACACTACAATTTAACATGCAAAAATGATAAAACTAATCTACCATTATAATTGACTAAACTAACTAACTAACAATTAACAAATGCATGAAAATACTAATGATGCATTAAACTAAAACATGACTAAATTGAACTATGGCTAAACATGGCCTTAACAATTTAAACCAGCTCCATGTCCCTCCAAACACTGTCCACGTCTTCAATTTGCATTTCTTTTCCAGGTGCTTCGGTTCCAGCTGCTTCGGTTCCAGGTGCTACCAGGCATGCTTCTGCTCCATGCCTCTTGGTTGTCCTCTACCCAGCTACCGCATACAGCCTGCACGTTTCTTGGTCTGCTTCAGGTGCTGCCAGTATGCCCAAGTACTCTCGGTCTGCTGCATCCAGTCTGTCCCTACTGTAGGTGTGCTCTCGGTTTGCAGACGTTGTCCTCGGCACCAGCTTCATTCCCCGCTGCAGCAGTAGATTCTCCCTTAGCCAGCAAGTGTACTCTGCAGTGCCAGGATAGTAATGGAATGCAGTAGCTACATCATGCTATCCTCACTTGTATCTCTTGTAGCAGAACTGACAAACACCAGTAACTGCTCCACTCACCATGTTCAGTAGCTATTCAACATGGATCAGTCCTTCAGCATACAGCAGACGTGGGTTGCCAGCTACTCTGAGAATAGAAAATTCCACTCTTTCGATTCAGCAAGGACAGGCACTTGAATGATCTGAGAACCTAGCTATCAACTAGCCATGTCCGGCGTCCTCTTCCTTTGTCCAGTGCACCCCACCAGTAGCCACAGCCCATCCGACCTCAATCAATCCAGCCTCCGGCAACAGAGGAGCAGTAGAGAACAAAGAGATAAGCTTAACAGAATGCAAAGAAAGGTAATTCAGTGATTAAAATAAACTAGAAGATTAACCAACTTTTGAATAGTACAGATGAATGGAAACAGAGCAGAACAGAGGTGACCACGGATAAAAAAAATAAATATAAGATTAAATCTCAGCATCGTTAAGGAGAAGTGCATCTAATGGAACTAAAGCAGTCGATGAAAATGGAAGAGTCAACTGGACTAAACCCGAGAACAAAGCCACGGTTCCCCTGCTTTAGCTTTTTACCCGATTCCTCATGTTACCCGGTAAGCAAGCAGTAGTGAAGCCTCCTCGATTCAACCACTATAACTTCCCTGTGCTAGCTATAAGATACCAATGTTAGCAACAAACCAGCACCACAAACCAGGAGTGCCTTTGCTCAGAACAGTGACATTTTCATTTTTAAACTCTAATAAATGCACATAGAAAATAATGGATACATGATGAAATAACCGGACTGTAAACAAAAAAAATAAAAATGATAAAACACTCAAATCGAAAAATGGAAGATAACCAGCATAAGGAAAAATGTACAGTGAATGAAAATTAAACAGAGGCAATGGGTTAAGTAAGATTGCTGCTATCACCTGCCCCTCAAACCCAAAAAAAAAAAAAACAGTAATAGAGAAACGAAATCCGAATAGTAAATAAAAAACTAGTAAAAACGAGATTCTAACTTTTTATTTGTAAAAATTAAATGTGCCAAATTTAAAGGAGAAGTAAAACTTGCAATCCTAGAACAATGGTGGCTGAAAAGAAAAGAAAAAAACTTAAAAACAATAAATCCTAAAATAAACCCTAAAACTATTCTACCCTAATTTACCTCTATTCTGACCTAGGCTCTCTTTTTCAATTGCCATCATATTCTATTTATACACACACTTAGGGGTACAATTGTAATAATTTTTTTTATCCTAGATGAGTTGGCATTGTTTGGCCACTTGTCTTCACACCATTAGCTCCTTGAAAAATAATATTTCCATGTCATCCATCTTTTTGTTCAATTGGATGTGCTAAGCTCGTGTTGTCCGCATGGTCCAATCTCGATTTTAGCTCAATTCCGGTCCATTTTCTATCAAAATATTCAAAATTCATTCGGATTTAATTTATGTGCAAACATGAGAATTTTAATTAAATAAATGGGATAATTAACAAAGTAAATTGAGGATTTAAATAATTAATTAGGAAATTAAGCATAAATAATTCTAAAAATATAGAATTATCAAAGGTTATTTAGCATTCGTGCAAGATACCAATATGACATGTCCGGAGCTATCCGAGATACCCATCATTAGGGACTTCCCCAATGTGTTTTCAAAAGAATTACCAAGTTTGCCTCTTTATAGGGAGATTGAGTTTACCATTGATCTGGTGCTTAGCACTTAACCTATTTCCAAACCTCCCTATCGGATGACCATAGCAAAATTTCTAGAACTGAAGAAGCAACTTCACGAATTATTAGATAAAGGGTTTACCCATCCTAGTGTTCCATCGTATGGAGCTCTAGTTCTATTTGTTAAAAACAATGATGGAAGCCTTCATTTTTGTATAGACTATATATTATTGAACTTGGCCACAGGGAAGAATAATTATTCGTTACTAAGGATTGATGATCTGTTTGATCAGTTACAGGGTGCGCAAGTATTTTCTAAGATCGGTCTAATGTCTTAGTATCACCAGTTGAAAATTAAGGGTAAGGATTTACCCAAGACAACATTCAAGACTCAACATGGCCATTACGAGTTTCTAGTAATGGCATTTGTCCTCACTAATGCACCCGCGACATTATGAATAAAGTGTTCGTGTCATATTTGGATCAATTTGTGATTGTGTTCATCAACAATATCCTGATGTATTCTCACTCACATGAAGAACATGAGCATCAATTGTACACCATTTTGTAAACTCTCGGAGATCGACAGCTTTATACCAAAGATGAAGTATCAATGGACCCTATCCAAGATTAAGGCTATGTTAAATTGGGAGAAGTCGTATACGGTGACTGAAATCTATAGCTTTTGGGGTTTATCGGATATTATAGGAGATTCATTTAGGGCTTCTCTAAGACTGTTGCTCCTCTGACTTGTCTAACCTATAAGCCTGTTCAGTTTAAGCGAATAATGTGTGTGAGTGCAATTTTCAAAAGTTAAAGCTCCATTTGACCACAACTATGATCTCGACCATCCTCAGTGGTTCAAAAGAATTTTCCATCTACAGTGATGCCCACTATCAAAGCCTTAGTTGTGTTCTGAAGTAGCATGGGAAGGTAGTCGTGTATGGTCCAAGATAATTGAAAAACCATGAAAGGAACTACTCGACTCAAGATTTGAAGTTGGCCTTTGTGGCATTTGTGCTTAAGATATGACCCCACTATTTGTATGGTAAGAAGTTCCAGATCTTCACTGACCATAAGAGTCTAAAGTATTTATTTTCACAAAAAGAATGTAATATGTATCAACAGAGATGGATAGAGCTATTGAAGGATTATGACTGCAAAATCCTTTACCACTCGGGTAAAGCTAATGTTGTGGCAAATGTCTTAAGCAAGAAAAGCATCGGGTTGGTTTTTTATATGATGGTACAAGCATAAGATCTTTTAGATCGGTTTGTAAGGTTAAGATTAGATGTTACACTTTTAGATAAGGTCTTTTTTTGGTCTGATAATTAAGCCCAAGCTTATTGATTAAATTAACAAGCTTAGAAAGTGGATCCCAAGGTGATTGAGTTTGCTTATCAAGTCCAATAGGTACAAAGTACAAGAGGTTCAGAAAATGGACTGTTAAGGTTTAAGGGTTGAATATGTAATTGGATCAATGAATGCTAATGGACTTGTAATATAAAGTATAATTGATGTAAGTCCATGGATTCAATGTACATATGTGTAATATGATTTGTAATGTACATACAAGTTTCATTGTGTATGAATATGAAGGAATGAGTTCTTATATGTGATGAATGTAAAAGGAACTCAAAATGAGTAGTGTGGTAAATGGAAGGAAGTTGCATGAATATAAATGCTTCCATTTGGTTTTATATAGTATTGTGAGACCCCGTATATGTATAATGGTATATATGTACATAGAAATGTAAATAGAGTTGTACTATGAATTCATAAGTGAAGTATATGTGATGTAAGTCCATAAGTTAATGTACACACTTGTAATGAGAGTGGTAATTGTACATACAAGTTACATTATGTATGAATGTGAAGAAATGGACTTAAACATGTGAAGAATATGAATAGAATGGATTATGAGTAATGTGTTAAATGGAATGAAGATTTGCATGAGTATGCACTTCCATTTGGTTTATATTAAGTACCCTTGGTCATACAAAGGTTCTACACAAGTTTTAATGTGTATGAAGTGTGGATGGATGCCATTTTCAAGTCTCAAAGATGATTGGATGAGAAAATGATCATGGCAACAAAATGTATGAAGTTTAGTAAGTGTTGCTGCAGAAGAACTGCAGAAAATCTGGAAATTGTGAAGGGCAGATCGATCTCATAGGATGAGAGATCGATCTGGAAGAGCCAGAATGCTCTTATTTGGGCAATGAAATAGAGCAGATCGATCTCCAATGGAGCCAGATTGATCTCCTAAGCATTCTGTAATGAAAAGATCGATCCTCAAGCACCCAGATCGATCTCCTTAGCTCTTTGTTTGGGAGCAGATCGATCTCATGCTTCGATAGATCGATCTCATGCTTAAAATGCCGTGAAAAAGAGGGATTTAAGGGGACCAGATCGATCTCCTCTTGGACCAGATCGATCTCCTCAAGCTATTTCTATATAAGGAGTGCTAAAAATCAAAAAATTTCGGGAAAAACACTAACCTTCCACTTTCAACCCAAAAACCTAACTTTCTCTCTCTAAAATTAGCCATTTTCAGTAAAATTTGAAGAGAGACCATTAGAGGCAAAGTTGTTCCTATCAAAGAGAAGAACAACATAGTTGGAAGGCATTTTCCCATTGTTGGTATTGAAGGAGCAAAAGGCATTGTCATTTGGAGCAAGAAGAGAAATCAAATTGGGTAAGATTCTAACACTCCAACTATGGTACATTGTCTATATAATTGATTTTGGAGTTGTTTGGCATGAGTATGGATGGTTAGAAACTATCTAAAATGCATTGGAATGATTATGACCTAGAAATGGTCTAGAGTGAGAAAGTGGAATGTATGGAGATTAATGATGAATGAGATAAGTAGAAGTTATTAATAGGGTTATGGGTATGATTTTAAGATGTTGTGGGTGGATAAATTGTAAGATTTACCAAAAAGGGGTAAAATGTGGATTAAGGCATTGGTTAAATGCATAAGTGAATAATATTGACTAGTGAGGTCAATTATGGGTTAAAAACATTAACTCAATTGATTTAATGAACGAATCGCAGCTTCCGAGGATACGCCAAGGCGAGTTGAGCCAAGACCGTGAGAAGCTAAAAGGAAAGGAGTCACACCAAGTAAATCGAGGTAAGGGAATTGTGTGGACTCTTAGAGATATATGTGCGCAATTTGGGCGCTTAAATGTTTTGCTAGAATGTATGAGATTAGGAAATGATGTTGAGTGATTGAAGGGTAAAAGTTGGGAGTTTAAGAAGTGTGCATGAAAACAAAAGCATATTGCTTTGAAAATCATGTTTTATTGCTTTTTAGCAAATGATTGGTAGGTTGGCTGACATTGAAATGATTTGCAAAAGAAATGAGTGTGTTTTGATTTTGTTAACCATACTTTGCAAAGTTTTGAGCCACCTACATGATTTCGTGAGTATGAAAGCGTGCTAGAGTATGACTCGCACGAGATTTGACGTGTTTTATACACATGAGTGCAAGAGGCACTAGTTTTCACATGGATTTCATAATTGTTTTGGCATTGTGCTTCAAGTTTGTCTCACACTGGCTGCCCACCTTGCATGTTGTCGTGTTTGGAGCTTCGAGTAGACTGGGTGTCACATCGATTAAATAGGCTCACACGTGCGTTTGAGATGTGGCGTGATATGATGTGTTGATTGGGTCCACGGAGTACGTGTACCGTGCATGTAGCATGGAGTACATTGTACCGTGTTGAGATGTGATGTGCCGTCTTCGGACGAGATCTGCTATAGATCGACGGGTAGGATTTGACCCACCTCCCGTGTGGAAGCAGATAGTGGTGATGTCACGACCCAATTCCATTCTCTTTAACCGAAAATCACTAAAATTTTTTTCGCGTTTTACTGTTACCTTACCCGGTCGTGAACTAACTCACCACACACTGTTGAACTGTGAGTCAATAATAAACTCCACATCTCATTCATTCTCAGTGAAATAAAATGATGTCATACATTTGCATTTAAATCTTGTACTTATACAAAAGCATGTTTTACTGACATCTACATCCCCCATAATTACAACTCAAAGAATACTGTGCTTTTACATTGTTTAGATACAAAAAGAATCACTGTGTATATACCTCTAAGCGATGGAGATGCAGCGGAGTCCAAAATACCACGCCTCAGTGCTCACTGGGCTACTATGCACGCTCTGTAGGGGGGAAATAGAGAGGGATGAGCAACCACACGCTCAGTAAGGCAATAATGCAAGCATGGTAGATAACTACTCTATCTACATGCTGATAGTGTTATGCATAAATCATTTATGGTAGGAGCATGAGGAATAAAACTATGCCATATGAGTATACATATATATCATGTGTTAAAATCATGTACATTGGCATATCAAACATGGTAAAAAGAACATCATGTATAAATCATCTCATGCTCAATCTCATTTAAATTCATAAAAAGGGCAATTCATTAAGAAACCTCCTTTTTAAATCCACGTCATAAACTCTTTCTCAAACACATACAATCTCATCACATCAATTCACAATCACAACCACATTTTCATTTCACAATTCACGCATGTGTATAAAAACTAGGTCACTATATCAAAAGTGCCTATGTGGACCACTACATCATAAATCATCCCAGACCACACGCATCCAGGTGTGCGGGGTATCATGCTGGCACGAAGATGGATTATCCCTCGCCAAACTTTCTCATCACATAACCGTCATGCTGTACATCGTACTCCATGTGATATACACGGTACAGCGTACTCCGTAGACTCATATCGTGATTGGGGGTGCCATTCCTAGGTCTTACCTACCCCATACCAAGAGTTTTTCATATCCGTGAAGGAGAGCCTCCCTGTCGAACAGAGCCTCCCGGCCTAACAGAGCCTCCCTGCCTCCTCGGGCTTAAGGATGTTAGCTTAAGGATATAGGGCTTAAGGATCCTTCCGTAAGAGAGCCTCCCCACCGAACAGAGCCTCCCCGCCTAACAGAGCCTCCCCGCCTCTTTGGGCTTAAGGATGTTGGCTTAAGGATGTAGGGCTTAAGGATCTTACCGTACCCATGTAGGAGAGCCTCCCTGCCTAATAGAGCCTCCCCGTGTCACGACCCTCAACTTACCAAAATACGTACAAATTTTTCGCATTTCCATGCATCAATCCTTAATCATCCTTCCTCGATCGTGAACAACCACACGCTTAACAGTTGGGCTGTGTGTCGACGTCTAACTCACTCCACCATACCAATTCAATTTGAAACATTATTTATGAGTAAACACTTGTATAAATGTATATATATCAGAGTTGTTACATGTGTTTACATTGTTTTACATCCCCAGTAGTTACATACCAAAATGCTACTGTGCTATGTCTAGTTTAGATACAAAATAATCAAGGTGTGTATACCTTTAGCGATGGGATGCAGCGGAATTACCAAAAAGGGACGCCTCCAGTCACGCTTACTCTATACTCAAATCTCTGTAGAGAGGGGAAAATAAGGGGGGTGAGCAAACCACACGCTCAGTAAGGCAATCATACGAACAGGTAGATACTGTACTATCTACGTGATCGTGATGCCATGCTCAAAAGCATTTAATTCATTGTTTATCTCAAAACATGAGTGTATGATTGTGTTAATGGTATGTAAAGCATTCATGCTATTAAAATTCAGTGCACATTTCAACTCAAAGCATGGTATAAATCATCATGCATAATTCACAATAAAAGCATGGCATTAAACATCATGCATTTTCACAATAAGGCATGGCATTAAACATCATGCATCCGTGCACTTTAGAAAACCATTAACAAATCAATTCAACATCAGGTCCCAACCCATCCCTCGGGCTTTCCTGACCACAATCACTTCAAACATGGATTTATTCTCAAATAGCATTAGACATGTGAGATAGGCAGTTCAACAATAGGTAATAACCTCAAGGCTTATGTACATAACCTGTGATACCGGCTACACGGATCAGGTGTGCAGGATATCACCACCATCTGCTTCCACACGGGAGGTGGGTCAAATCCTACCCGTCGGTCCATAGCAGATCTCGTCCGAAGACGGCACATCACATCACAACACAGTACAATGTACTCCATGCTACATGCACGGTACAACGTACTCCGTGGACCCCCAGCCTTATCCCTCGTTCGGGCTCATCAGCTGTTCCTCCAACCCTTATCCCTCGTTCGGGCTCATCAGGTGGATCTCCAACCCTTATCCCTCGTTCGGGCTCATCAGGTTGTTTTAACATGCCATGTCTCAAAACAATGCACGTGTGAGCCTATTTAATCGATGTGACACCAAGTCTACTCGAAGCTCCAAACACGGCAACATGCAAGGTGGGCATCCAGTGCCAGACAAACTCAAAACACAATGCCAAAACAATATGAAATCCATGTGACAACTAGTGCCTCATGCACTCTTTCATACTCACGAAATCATGTAGGTGGCTCAAAACTTGCAAAATATGGTCAACAAAACCAAAACATACTCATTTCTTTTGCAAATCATTTCAATGTTAGCCAACCTACCAATCATTTGCTAAAAAGCAATAAAACATGATTTCCAAAGAAATATGCTTTTGTTTTCATGCACATTTCTCAAACTCCCAACTTTTACCCTTCAATCACCCAACAACAACATTTCCTAATCTCATGCATTCTAGCAAAACATTTATGCGCCCAAATTGCGCACAATATCTCTAAGAGTCCACACAATTCCCTTACCTCGATTTACTTGGTGTGACTCCTTTCCTTTTAGCTTCTCACGCTCTTGGCTCAACTCGCCTCGGCGTATCCTCGGAAGCTGCGATTCATTCATTAAATCGATTGAGTTAACGTATTTAACCCATAATTGACCTCACTAGTCAACATTATTTACTTATGCATTTTACAAATGCCTTAACCCTCATTTTACCTCTTTTAGGTAAACCTCACAATTTATCCACTAACCACATCTTAAAATCATACCACAATCACTATTAATGATTTCTACATATCTCATTCATCATTAATCTCCATCAATTTCACTTTCTCACACTAAACCATTTCTAGGTCAAAATCATTCCAATGCATTCTAGATAGTTTCTAACCATCCATACTCATGCCAAACAACTCCAAAATCAATTAAATAAACAATGTACCATAGTTGGAGTGTTAGAATCTTACCAAATTTGATTTCTCTTCTTGCTCCAATGGCAATGCCCTTAACTCCTCCAATACCAACAATGGGAAAATGCTTTCCAACTATGTTGTTCTTCTCTTTGATAGGAACAACTTTGTCTCTAATGGTCTCTCTTCAAACCTCACTGAAAATGGCTGATTTTTGAGAGAGAATGTTAGGTTTTTGGGTTGAAAGTGGAAAGTTTGTGTTTTTCCCGAAATTTCTGATTTCCAGCACTCCTTATATAGAAATAGCTTGAGGAGATCGATCTGGTCCAAGAGGAGATCGATCTGGTCCCTTAAAATCCCTCTTTTTCACGGCATTTTTAAGCCTGAGATCGATCTGTCGAAGCATGAGATCGATCTGTCAAGGCAGGAGATCGATCTGTCGAAGCATGAGATCGATCTGCTCCCAAACAGAGAGCTAAGGAGATCGATCTGGTCCATTGGAGATCGATCTGTTCTATTCTTTTGCTCAAATAAGAGCATTCTGGCTCTTCCAGATCGATCTCTCATCCCATGAGATCGATCTGCCCTTCAAAATTTCCAGATTTCCTCTGCAACAACACTTACCAAACATCCTTAATTTGCTACCATGATCATTTCCTCATTCATTCATCTTTGAGACTTGAAGATGGCATCCATCCTCACTTCATACACATTAAAACTTGTGTAGGATCTTTGTATGACCAATGGTACTTAATATAAACTAAAATGGAAGTGCACATCTTATGCAATTATACTTCCATTTTACCAAGCTATTCAAAATCCATTCTACACACATTCTCCACATGTTTAAGTCCATTTCTACACATTCATACATAATGAAACTTGTATGTACGATTTCCACTCTCATTACAAGTGTGTACATTACTTATGGACTTACATCACATATACTTCACTCATGAATTCATAGTACAACTCTATTTACACTTCTATGTACATATATACCCTTATACATATACGGGGTCTCACATTCTCCCCTACTTAGAAAATTTGGTCCTCCAAATTGGAACCAATTATTCTGTGAACAACTCGGGATACCTCTCCCGCATCAAACTCTCCAATTCCCATGTGGCTTCTTCCACAGTGTGATGTTACCTAAGTATCTTCACCAAGGGAATTGTCTTTGTCCTCAGCACTTTCTCTTTTCTGTCCAATACCCGAACTGGCTTCTCAACATAGGTCATACCCTCATTGAGCTCGAAAGGCTCATATCTTATCACATGTGCCGGGTCCGGGTGATACTTGCTCAACATGGATACGTGGAAGACGTTATGCACACTTGCCAACTCTGGTGGCAATGCCAACCTATACGCCTTGTCTCCCACCTTATCAAGTATCTCAAATGGCCCTATATATCGAGGGCTCAACTTTCCTTTCTTCCCAAATCTCATAATTCCCTTCGAAGGGGAAACTTTCAGAAACACTGACTCACCCACCTCAAACTCTAGTGGTCTCCGTCTCTTGTCAGCATAACTCTTTTGCCTGCTCTGAGCTATCCGTAACCTATCACATATCAATTGGACGTCCTCAGAGGCTTGTCTAACCAAGTCGGGAGCAAAGATCTGTCTGTCACCAACCTCTTCCCATCCAATAGGGGAACGGCATCTACGCCCATACAATGCCTCATATGGTGCCATCCCGATACTCGCATGAAAACTGTTATTATACGTGAACTCTGCGAGTGGCAAATGGTCATCCCAGGAGCCTCCAAAATCCAATGCACACGCTCTCAACATGTCCTCCAGGGTCTGTATAGTCCTCTCTGACTGACCATCTGTCTGAGGATGAAACGCGGTGCTAAAATTCAACTGGGTCCCCATCGCTTCCTGAAAATGTTCCCAAAAGTGGGAAGTGAAGCGGGCATCCCTATCAGAAACAACGCTCACTGGAATTCCATGTAGCCTCACTATCTCGCGCACATATAGGTTCGCTAACTGGCTCAGAGCATCGGTAGCTCTCATAGCTGGAAAATGGGCTGATTTCGTCAATCTATCCACAATCACCCATATGGCATCATGACCTCTCCGGGTCCCCGGCAATCCCATCACAAAATCCATGGTGACATGCTCCCACTTCCATGTCGGTATCGGTAGAGGCTGCAATAACCCTGCAGGCTTCTGATGCTCTACCTTTACCTGCTGACAAACGAGACACTTAGCAACATATTCAGCAATGTGCTTTTTCATTCCCGACCACCAATAAACCTTTCGAAGGTTTTGATACATTTTGGTACCCCCTGGATGTATCGTATACTTCGATGAGTGAGCCTCTGTCAGGATCAACCTACTGATCTCTGCGTCATCAGGAACACATATCCTACCTCTGAACCTCAACAATCCATCCGAACTCAACCCAAAGTCCGTCTCTATACCCCTCTGTATCTGCCCGACAATATCACTACACTGCTGATCAACTCGCTGAGCCTGTCGGATTCGATCCACCAGATCCGGTTCCAACTGCAGGCTAGCTATCATAAATCCACTATCAGCGTCAGGCGGGGTCATATCCAAACTGAGGTTCATGAACTGTTCCAACAGCTCGTGTTCCCTGATCATCATGAATGACACCATCCCGAGATGCTTCCTACTCAATGCATCAGCAACCACATTTGCTTTACCCGGGTGGTATAGGATTTCACAATCATAATCCTTTAACAACTCGAGCCATCTCCTCTGTCTCATGTTCAACTCTTTCTGTGAGAACAGGTACTTAAGGCTCTTATGATCTGTATAAATCTGAAATCTCTCACCATAGAGGTAGTGGCGCCATATCTTCAACGCAAACACCACTGCTGCCAACTCCAAGTCATGGGTCGGGTAGTTCCTCTAATGATCCTTTAACTGTCTTGATCCATAGGCTACTACCTTCCCATCCTGCATCAATACACAGCCCAGTCCTAGGTGTGAAGCATCCGCATACACCGAGAAACCTCCTGAGCTGGTAGGAATTGTGAGTATTGGAGCTGTAGTTAATCTCCTTTTCAACTCCTCAAAACTTTCTTCACACTTTTTGTCCCACACAAACTCTACATTTTTCCTTGTGAGACGTGTCAATGGAGCAGCTAACCTCGAAAATCCCTCTACAAACCTTCGGTAATACCCAGCTAAACCCAGGAAACTTCTGATCTCTGTCACTGTCTGGGGTCTCTGCCACTGAACTACGGCCTCAATCTTAGATGGATCCACTGATACTCCATCCTTTGATACTATGTGACCCAGAAAAGAGATCTGTTCCAACCAAAAGTCGCACTTACTGAGTTTAGCGTACAACTTCTTCTCTCGAAGGGTTTGTAGCACTATCCTTAAATGCCTTTCATGTTCCTCTCTAGACCTTGAATACACCAGTATATCATCAATAAACACAATAACAAATCGATCCAAATACTGGTGAAATACCTCATTCATCAACGACATAAAAGCTGCGAGAGCATTCGTCAACCCGAATGGCATAACCCTAAACTCATAATGTCCATACCGGGTGCGAAAGGCTGTCTTGGGTACATCTCCATCTCGTATCTTCAACTGATGGTACCCTGATCTCAGATCTATCTTGGAAAAGACCTGCGCTCCCTTAAGCTGATCCAACAAATCATCGATGCGTGGGAGGGGATACTTATTCTTGATGGTGACCTTATTCAACAACCGGTAATCTATACACAGTCGGAGGCTTCCATCCTTCTTCCTTACAAACAGAACCGGTGCTCCCCAAGGTGAGACGCTCGGCCTGATGAACCCTTTCTCCAGCAACTCTTGTAATTGTTTCCTTAACTCCTCTAACTCAACTTGAGCCATTCTGTATGGTGGCTTGGACATCGGCTCTGTACCAGGTGCCAAATCTATACCAAACTCCATCTCTCTATCTGGAGGTAACCTTGGTAACTCATCCGGAAAGACATCTGGAAATTCCCTAACCACTGGTATGTCTTCCAATTTCGGACGTGCCTTATCCATCTCAATCACAAAAGCGATGAATCCTTCACGTTATTCTTTCCACCATTAGTATCATAAATCATCACATCACATTCATAAATGAAGTCAAATTTATCCTTCATACATCATGTATCAAGATTATACTAATCAAACTTATAAAAATCATGTTCTTTAATTTCATTTCACGAAATTAACTACAAGATTATCTATCTTTGGAAACATCAAAGTTTTTGCATGACAATCCATAACAACATGATTGGCAGCCAACCAATCCATTCCTAGGATCACATCAAAATCACTCATGTTTAATAAAATTAAATCGGCTGCCATCTCTTTACCTCCTATCTTCATTTTACAATCCCTATATATACGCTCAGTCAACTGACTATCATTCATAGGGGTAGATATCAACAACATCTTATCAAGCAGTGTGGGTTTTACATGCTTCAACAATTTACATGCAAAGGATGGCAAAATAAAGGAATGCGTGGCACCAGGATCAAACAGTACATAAGCTTCTAAATCAAAGATTTGGATGGTACCTTTTACCACATCTGATGACTGATCTGCAGTATCCTGATCCAGTACGTGCACTCGTCCTCTGCTTACACCCACTGCTTGCTTCCCCTTTTCCTCAGCTGTAGCCCTCCTCCTCGGAGCAGCTGTACCAACTGGAGCTCTCTCTGGCTCCTTGCCCTTCTGTGGGGCTCTCTCTATCATCTTTGGGCAATCTCTGATTACGTGCCCTGGCTTCCCATATCTGAAGCATACAACCTGAGGTCCGTAACATGGTCGAGTACCATGGTACCTATCACACTTGCCACATTAGTCTGTAGTAGGCCGTGGTCCTCCAATCACGATTCCCTTAGCTGGAGCAATGGCCGGATACATGGGAGTATCAACTGTCCTCTCCCGGATCTCATCAATTCTCGGCCTCTTTCCAGAGAACCTCTTGCTCCCTTTATAGCTAAAGCCTCTATCCATCATAGGTCTCTTCTTATCTCTGTCCCTCATCTTACCAACCTTTCCAAACTCCGAGGCGATTCTATCAACATCTTGTTCACATAATTGCGCCCTGCGCACTGCCTCCTCATAGGTCGGTATATCTAGGGGAACCAGTCTAGACCTGACGGTCGGTCTCAATCCATCCACAAACTTCTGGATCTTCTCGACCTCATTACTCATCATGTTGGGATCATATCTGCCCAGGGATATAAAAGCAGTCTCATACTCATCCACAGTCCTGCTCCCTTGGGTCAGTCCCAAAAATGCCATCTTTAGCTTTCGCTGGGCGGTATCCGGAACGTACTGTCTCCGGAAGGCCTCTAGAAACACATCCCAGCTGATCTCAGTATGCCGGGCTCTCAAAATAGGCCTGGTGGATTTCCACCAATGTTCTGCTGATCCCTTCAGCATAAAAGCGGCAAATGCTACCATCTCGGTAGTAGTGCACTCAAAGAACCCATATAATTTCTCGATCTCATTGATCCAATCCTCAGCCGCTACTGGGTCCTTTACTCCACTGAAAGACGGCGGTCCAAACTTCTGGAACTGCCGCAGTCTATCCAAATCACATCCATATCCCCAACCTCTACTGCCTGGCATGGCAACCGGCGTAGGCACATCCTGTGTGGGCGGGGTATCTGTCGCCTGAGGTCCTTGGGCTTGCCTCACCCGTGCCTCGGGAGCTGCTGCCTGCTCGGCATCACCCTGTGTAGCGGGACTCTGTCTACCGCCAACTCCAGGTAAAGATTGAGTGACCAATTCCAAAATCATCTCAATGCTCCGCTCAATCCTCGCGAAGCGAGCCTCAGTATTCTCGGGCCTCTCCTCTGGACCCTGTGGAGCGTGCTCAACGTCGACCTCTACCTCAACATCCTCCTGAGCTTCGTGTGTTTTCGGCTCAACACGACCCCCAGGCCTACCTCTACGGCCTCGAGCTTGTGTTCTCATCCCTCTACGACGACTGGTATTAGGCATACTTACTCAGTTCCCTACATTCACAACCAATTACTTAGTCAACCCATCGTCATACACTATTTGTATCTAAACAAGCACAGTAACTTGGGGATGTAAATTTTTTACTTATTAAGTATTTTAGACACGACACACGTCAAACCAACTCGAGCTCTGATACCAACTTCTGTCACGACCCTCAACTTACCAAAATACGTACAAATTTTTTGCATTTCCATGCATCAATCCTTAATCATCCTTCCTCGATCGTGAACAACCACACGCTTAACAGTTGGGCTGTGTGTCGACGTCTAACTCACTCCACCATACCAATTCAATTTGAAACATTATTTATGAGTAAACACTTGTATAAATGTATATATATATCAGAGTTGTTACATGTGTTTACATTGTTTTACATCCCCAGTAGTTACATACCAAAATGCTACTGTGCTATGTCTAGTTTAGATACAAAATAATCAAGGTGTGTATACCTTTAGCGATGGGATGCAGAGGAATTACCAAAAAGGGACGCCTCCAGTCACGCTTGCTCTATACTCAAATCTCTGTAGAGAGGGGAAAATAAGGGGGGTGAGCAAACCACACGCTCAGTAAGGCAATCATGCGAACAGGTAGATACTGTACTATCTACGTGATCGTGATGCCATGCTCAAAAGCATTTAATTCATTGTTTATCTCAAAACATGAGTGTATGATTGTGTTAATGGTATGTAAAGCATTCATGCTATTAAAATTCAGTGCACATTTCAACTCAAAGCATGGTATAAATCATCATGCATAATTCACAATAAAAGCATGGCATTAAACATCATGCATTTTCACAATAAGGCATGGCATTAAACATCATGCATCCGTGCACTTTAGAAAACCATTAACAAATCAATTCAACATCAGGTCCCAACCCATCCCTCGGGCTTTCCTGACCACAATCACTTCAAACATAGATTTATTCTCAAATAGCATTAGACATGTGAGATAGGCAGTTCAACAATAGGTAATAACCTCAAGGCTTATGTACATAACCTGTGATACCGGCTACACGGATCAGGTGTGCGGGATATCACCACCATCTACTTCCACACGGGAGGTGGGTCAAATCCTACCCGCCGGTCCATAGCAGATCTCGTCCGAAGACGACACATCACATCACAACACGGTACAATGTACTCCATGCTACATGCACGGTACAACGTACTCCGTGGACCCCCAGCCTTATCCCTCGTTCGGGCTCATCAGCTGTTCCTCCAACCCTTATCCCTCGTTCGGGCTCATCAGGTGGATCTCCAACCCTTATCCCTCGTTCGGGCTCATCAGGTTGTTTTAACATGCCATGTCTCAAAACAATGCACGTGTGAGCCTATTTAATCGATGTGACACCAAGTCTACTCGAAGCTCCAAACACGGCAACATGCAAGGTGGGCATCCAGTGCTAGACAAACTCAAAACACAATGCCAAAACAATATGAAATCCATGTGACAACTAGTGCCTCATGCACTCTTTCATACTCACGAAATCATGTAGGTGGCTCAAAACTTGCAAAATATGGTCAACAAAACCAAAACATACTCATTTCTTTTGCAAATCATTTCAATGTTAGCCAACCTACCAATCATTTGCTAAAAAGCAATAAAACATGATTTCCAAAGAAATATGCTTTTGTTTTCATGCACATTTCTCAAACTCCCAACTTTTACCCTTCAATCACCCAACAACAACATTTCCTAATCTCATGCATTCTAGCAAAACATTTATGCGCCCAAATTGCGCACAATATCTCTAAGAGTCCACACAATTCCCTTACCTCGATTTACTTGGTGTGACTCCTTTCCTTTTAGCTTCTCACGCTCTTGGCTCAACTCGCCTCGGCGTATCCTCGGAAGCTGCGATTCATTCATTAAATCGATTGAGTTAACGTATTTAACCCATAATTGACCTCACTAGTCAACATTATTTACTTATGCATTTTACAAATGCCTTAACCCTCATTTTACCTCTTTTAGGTAAACCTCACAATTTATCCACTAACCACATCTTAAAATCATACCACAATCACTATTAATGATTTCTACATATCTCATTCATCATTAATCTCCATCAATTTCACTTTCTCACACTAAACCATTTCTAGGTCAAAATCATTCCAATGCATTCTAGATAGTTTCTAACCATCCATACTCATGCCAAACAACTCCAAAATCAATTAAATAAACAATGTACCATAGTTGGAGTGTTAGAATCTTACCAAATTTGATTTCTCTTCTTGCTCCAATGGCAATGCCCTTAACTCCTCCAATACCAACAATGGGAAAATGCTTTCCAACTATGTTGTTCTTCTCTTTGATAGGAACAACTTTGTCTCTAATGGTCTCTCTTCAAACCTCACTGAAAATGGCTGATTTTTGAGAGAGAATGTTAGGTTTTTGGGTTGAAAGTGGAAAGTTTGTGTTTTTCCCGAAATTTCTGATTTCCAGCACTCCTTATATAGAAATAGCTTGAGGAGATCGATCTGGTCCAAGAGGAGATCGATCTGGTCCCTTAAAATCCCTCTTTTTTACGGCATTTTTAAGCCTGAGATCGATCTGTCGAAGCATGAGATCGATCTGTCAAGGCAGGAGATCGATCTGTCGAAGCATGAGATCGATCTGCTCCCAAACAGAGAGCTAAGGAGATCGATCTGGTCCATTGGAGATCGATCTGTTCTATTCTTTTGCTCAAATAAGAGCATTCTGGCTCTTCCAGATCGATCTCTCATCCCATGAGATCGATCTGCCCTTCAAAATTTCCAGATTTCCTCTGCAACAACACTTACCAAACATCCTTAATTTGCTACCATGATCATTTCCTCATTCATTCATCTTTGAGACTTGAAGATGGCATCCATCCTCACTTCATACACATTAAAACTTGTGTAGGATCTTTGTATGACCAATGGTACTTAATATAAACTAAAATGGAAGTGCACATCTTATGCAATTATACTTCCATTTTACCAAGCTATTCAAAATCCATTCTACACACATTCTCCACATGTTTAAGTCCATTTCTACACATTCATACATAATGAAACTTGTATGTACGATTTCCACTCTCATTACAAGTGTGTACATTACTTATGGACTTACATCACATATACTTCACTCATGAATTCATAGTACAACTCTATTTACACTTCTATGTACATATATACCCTTATACATATACGGGGTCTCACACCCCGCCCCTCCAGGGCTTAAGGATCCCACTGTCAGAGAGCCTCCCCGCCTCTTTGGGCTTAAGGATGTTAGCTTAAGGATGTAGGGCTTAAGGATTTTACCAACTTTCACAACCTTATACGTATCACAATGTGTAAACTTGTGCGAGCAAAGCTCTAGCACGACTCATGCATCCTCTCATAAAGAGACGCGTACGAGCATAGCTCTAGTACGGTTATACTCATAAGACAACCACTCAAAAGCCACGTACGAGCAGAAGCTCCAGTACGGTTTATAAACATCATCATAGTTTCCAAATCAAGGTACGAGCTAAGCTCAAGCACGTATCACACAAGTGAAAACATAGAAATCCAGCGCGAGCGAGGCTTTAGCGTGATTTATGTCATCCAAATATGATAGGTGGCTCATACACAATCAAACAATCCCGACAACCGGGTTTAGCAAATCACAAATGCCTTTTTCCACAACATTAATAAACATTAGCTGACCCATCTACAAGCTTGCTTAAAACAAAGCAATTTTGTTTTGAAAGACATCAAGACATTAGATTTATGCAATAATTAGCCTTACTATTCCATTTCATAGAATCCACTTCCAAAACCAAAAATCACACATATACTCATTCTCATTCATGAATACCATCAATCATTTACTTTAGCAACCATGCACTTCGTAAAACACCCAATATTCACCCAAAAATTTAAAGTACGAGCAGCTACCTCTATATACTCACAAAATTCCCTTACCTAGAATCGCGATGCGTGATTCCACTTCCTTAAAGCTGCTACTCGTACCACTCGATTAGTTTCCAACGAACTCTTCGGGACTGCACAAAATCGTATCCCGCATTATACTCGATCCATATAATATGATATCGTGCATTCACTATAGTCAATTCGACCTATAGCTTTCTATTAATGCTTGTGAGGCCTCGTTTCATTACTTTACCCAAAACTCGAGTCTATGGATTCTTCTTAGGCCTATTACTTATTCCGAATCGATATTAAATCGACATTAAGCTCATAGTGTTCATATTTCATGAATTCCCTCACTATGGCATTTTATCAAGCATATACATACTCATTTTCACAATTCCTCCAAACTCACAATGTAATTTCATTTAACCATGTAAAATCATAAACATTACCTCAATAACAACTTTAGCATGCCCCTAAATCATAAACTCATTCAACCCATATATTCTCACATTATACCCATTCTAGGTTTTCTAGGTCACACCAATTCCACCACATCCCTAGATAATTTATCCATCAATACTCATGCCAAACAACTCCAAAATCAATTAAATAGACAATGTATTTGGATTGGAGTGTTAGAATCTTACTAAATATGATTTTTCTTCTTGCTCCAAATGGCAATGCCCTTAACTCCTTCAATACCAACAATGGGAAAATGCCTACCCACTATGTTGTTCTTCTCTTTGATAGGAACAACTTTGCCTCTAATGGTCTCTCTTCAAATCTCACTGAAAATGGCTGATTTTAGAGAGGGAAAGTTAGGTTTTTGGGTTAGAAATGGAAGATTGGTATTTTTCCCAAAATTTTCAGATTTTCAGCCCTCCTTATATAGAAATAGCTTGAGGAGATCGATCTGGTCCAAGAGGAGATCGATCTGGTCCCCTTAAATCTCTCATTTTCACGAAATTTTTAAGCATGAGATCGATCTGTCGAAGCATGAGATCGATCTGTTGAAGCATGAGATCGATCTGTCGAAGCATGAGATTGATCTGGTCCCAAACAGAGAGCTAAGGAGATCGATCTGGGTGCTTGAGGATCGATCTTTTCATCACAGAATGCTAAGGAGATCGATCTGGCCCCATTGGAGATCGATCTGCTCCATTCCATTGCCCAAATAAGAGCATTCTGGCTCTTCCAGATCGATCTCTCATCCTATGAGATCGATCTGGCCTTCATGTTTTCCAGATTTCCTGCAGTTTCCTTGCTGCAACTCACACCAACATATCCTTAATCTGTTGCCATGGCCATTTTCTCATCCATCCACCTTTATAACTTGAAAATGGCACCCATTCATACCTTATGCACATTGAAACTTGTGTGCATTCATTGTATGTCCAAAGGTATGCTATATAAAACCAAATGGAAGCATAACTTCATTCCATTTTACCACACTACTCATTTTGAGTTTCAATCACATCCATCACTTATAAGAATTCATTTCTTCATATTCATACTCAATGGAACTTGTATGTACGTTACAAATCATATTACACATACGTACATTGAATCCATGGACTTACATCAATCATACTTTACATTACAAGTCCATTCATATTTATTACACATTACAACTTTACATATACGGGGTCTCACAGGTAATATCCCGCACACCTGATCCGTGTAGCCGGTATCACAGGTTATGTACATAGGCCTTGTGGTTATTACCTGTTGTAGAACTGCCTATCTCACATGTCTACTGCTATTTGAGAATAAATCCATGTTTGAAAATGATTTGTGGGTCAGGAAAGTCCGAGGGATGTGCCGAGACCTGACCAGTGTTGAAATTGATTTGTTAATGGTTTTTAAAGTGCACGGATGCATGATGTTTAATGCCATGCTTTATTGTGAAAATGCATGATGGTTAATGCCATGCTATTTGAGAAAACGCATGATGGGTAATGCCATGCTTTTATTGTGAATTATGCATGATGATTTATACCATGCTTTGAGTTGAAATGTGCACTTGATTTTAATAGCATGAATGCTTTACATACCATTAACACAATCATACACTCATGTTTTGAGATAAATGATGAATTAAATACTTTTGAGCATGGCATCACGATCACGTAGATAGTGCAGTATCTACCTGTTCCCATGATTGCCTTACTGAACGTGTGGTTTGCTCACCCCCTTATTTTCCCCCTCTCTACAGAGTGTTGAGTATAGATTGAGCGTGACTGGAGGTGTTCCCTTTTTGGTAATCTGCTGCATCCCATCGCTAAAGGTATACACACTGTTGAAATTTGTATCTAAACTTACGATAGCACAGTAGCATTTTGTATGTAACTATTGGGGATGTAAAACAATGTAAACACATGTAACAACTCTGATATATATACATTTATACAAGTGTTTACCTATGAATAATATACAAATTGAATTGGTATGGTGGAGTGAGTTAGACGTCGGCACACAGCCCAACTGTTAAGAGTGTGGTTGTTCACGATCGAGGAAGGATGATTAACAATTGATGCATGAAAATACAAAAAATTTATACATATTTTGGTAAGTTGAGGGTCGTGACAGAAGTTTGTATCAGAGCTCGAATTGGTTTGACGTGTGTCGTGTCTAAAATACTTAATAAGTTGAAAATTTTCATCCCCAAGTTACTGTGCTTGTTTAGATACAATTGTGTGTGTGTCGATGGTTTGACTAAGTAATTGGTTGTGAATGTAGGGAATTGAGTAAGTATGCCTAATACCAGTCGCGGTAGAGGGATGAGAGCATAGGCTCGAGGCCGTAGAGGTAGGCCTGGGGGTCGTGTTGAGGCAGAAACACACGAGGCTCAGGATGATGTTGAGGTGGAGGCTGATGTTGAGCACGCTCCACAGGGTCCAGAGGATAGACCCGAGAGTATTGAGGCTCGCTTCGCGAGGATTGAGCGGAGCATTGAGATGATTGTAGAGTTGGTCACCCAATCTTTATCTGGAGTTGGCGGTAGACAGAGTCCCGCTACACAGGATGATGCCGAGCAGGCGGCAGCTCCTGAAGCATGGGCAAGGGAAGCCCAGAGGCCACAGACGACAGATACCCCACCCACACAGGATGTGCCTATGCTGGTTGCTATGCCAGGCAGTAGAGGTTGGGGATATGGATGTGATTTGGATAGACTGCGGCAGTTCCAGAAGTTTGGACCGCCGTCTTTCAGTGGAATAAATGACCCAGTAGCAGCTGAGGATTGGATCAATGAGATCGAGAAATTATATGGGTTCTTTGAGTGCACTACTACCGAGATGGTAGCATTTGTTGCTTTTATGCTGAAGGGATCAGCAGAACATTGGTAGAAGTCCACCAGGCCTATTTTGAGAGCTCGGCATACTGAGATCAGCTGGGATGTGTTTCTAGAGGCCTTCCGGAGATAGTATGTCCCGGATACCGCACAGCGGAAGCTAAAGATTGCATTTTTGGGACTGACCTAAGGGAGCAGGACTGTGGATGAGTATGAGACTGCTTTTATATCCCTGGGCAGATATGATCCCAACACGATGGGTAATGAGGTCGAGAAAATTCAGAAGTTTATGGATGGATTGAGACCGACCATCAGGTCAAGATTGGTTCCTCTGGATATACCGACCTATGAAGAGGCAGTACGTAGGGCGCAATTGTGTGAACAAGATGTTGATAGAATCGCCTCAGAGTTTGGAAAGGTTGGTAAGATAAGGGAAAAAGATAAGAAGAGACCTATGATGGATAGAGGCTTCAGCTATAAAGGAAGCAAGAGATTCTCTGGAAAAAGGCCGAGAATTGATGAGATTCGGGAGAGGACAGTTGATACTCCCATGTATCCGGCCATTGCTCCAACTAAGGGAATCGTGATTGGAGGACCACGGCCTACTACGGAACAGTGTGGTAAGTGTGGTAGGTACCATGGAACTCGACCATGCTTGGATCTCCTGTAGTATGCTTCAGATGTGGGAAGCCAGGGCACATAATCAGAGATTGCCTAGAGATGATAGAGAGAGCCCCACAGAAGGGCAAGGAGCCTGAGAGAGCTCCAGTTGGTACAGCTGCTCCGAGGAGGAGGGCTACAGCTGAGGAAAAGGGGAAGCAAGCAATGGGTGTAAGCAGAGGACGAGTGCACGCGCTGGTCCAAGACACTGTAGACCAGTCATCGGATGTGGTAAAAGGTACCATCCAAATCTTTGATTTAGAAGCTTATATACTGTTTGATCCTGGTGCCACGCATTCCTTTATTTCGCCATCCTTTGCATGTAAATTGTTGAAGCATGTAAAACCCACACTGCTTGATAAGATGTTGTTGATATCTACCCCTATGAATGATAGTCAGTTGACTGAGCATGTATATAGAGATTGTAAGATAAGGATAGAAGGTAAAGAAATGGCAGCCGATTTGATTTTATTAAATATGAGTGATTTTGATGTAATCCTAAGGATGGATTGGCTGGCTACAAATCATGTTGTTATGGATTGTCATGCAAAAACTTTGATGTTTCCAAAGATAGATAATCTTGTAGTTAATTTTGTGAAATGAAATTAAAGAACATGATTATTATAAGTGTGATGAGTACAATCTTGATACATGATGTATGAAAGATAAATTTGATTTCATTTATGTATGTGATGTGATGATTTATGATACTAATAGTGGAAAGAATAATGTGAAGGATTCATCGCTTTTGTGATTGAGACGGATAAGGCACGTCTGGAATTGGGAGACATTCCAGTGGTTAGAGAATTTCCAGATGTCTTTCCGGATGAGTTACCAGGGTTACCTCCAGATAGGGAGATGGAGTTTGGTATAGACTTGGCACCTAGTATAGAGCCGATGTCCAAGCCACCGTACAGAATGGCTCAAGTCGAGTTGGAAGAGTTAAGGAAACAATTACAAGAATTGCTGGAGAAGGGGTTCATCAGGCCGAGCGTCTCACCTTAGGGAGCACCGATTCTGTTTGTAAGGAAGAAGGATGGAAGCCTCCGACTGTGTATAGACTACCGGTTGTTGAATAAGGCTACCATCAAGAATAAGTATCCCTTCCCACGCATCGATGATTTGTTGGATCAGCTTAAGGGAGCGCAGGTCTTTTTCAAGATAGATATGAGATCAGGGTACCATCAGTTGAAGATACGATGGAGATGTACCCAAGACAGCTTTTCGCACCCGGTATGGACATTATGAGTTTATGGTTATGCCATTCGGGTTGACGAATGCTCCCGCAGCTCTTATGTCTTTGATGAATGAGGTATTCCACCAATACTTGGATCGATTTGTTATTGTGTTTATTAATGATATACTGGTGTATTCAAAGTCTAGAGAGGAGCATGAACGGCACCTAAGGATAGTGCTACAAACCCTCCGAGAGAAGAAGTTGTATGCTAAACTCAGTAAGTGTGACTTTTGGTTGGAACAGATCTCTTTTCTGGGTCATATAGTATCAAAGGATGGAGTATCAATGGATCCATCTAAGATTGAGGCCGTAGTTCAGTGGCAGAGACCCCAGACAGTGACAGAGATCAGAAGTTTTTTGGGTTTAGCTGGATACTATCGAAGGTTTGTAGAGGGATTTTCGAGGTTAGCTGCTCCTTTGACACGCCTCACAAGAAAGAATGTGGAGTTTGTGTGGGACAATAAGTGTGAAGAAAGTTTTGAGGAGCTGAAAAGGAGATTAACTACAGCTCCAATCCTCACCATTCCTACCAGCTCAGGAGGTTTCTCGGTGTATGCAGATGCTTCACATCTGGGACTGGGCTGTGTACTGATGCAGGATGGGAAGGTAGTAGCTTATGGATCAAGGCAGTTAAAGGATCATGAGAGGAACTACCCGACCCATGACTTGGAGTTGGCAGTGGTGGTGTTTGCGCTGAAGATATGGCGCCACTACCTTTATGGTGAGAGATTTCAAGTTTATACAGATCATAAGAGCCTTAAGTACCTGTTCTCACAGAAAGAGTTAAACATGAGACAGAGGAGATGGCTCGAGCTGTTAAAGGATTATGATTGTGAAATCCTATACCACCCGGGTAAAGCAAATGTGGTTGCTGATGCATTGAGTAGGAAGCATCTCGGGATGGTATCATTTATGATGATCAGGGAACCCGAGCTATTGGAACAGATCACGAACCTCAGTTTGGATATGACCCCTCCTGACGCTGATAGTGGATTTATGATAGCTAGCCTGCAGTTGGAATCGAATCTGGTAAATCGAATCTGACATGCTCAGCGAGTTGATCAGCAGTGCAGTTATATTGTCGGGCAGATACATAGCGGTACAGACACGAACTTTGGATTGAGTTCGAATGGATTGTTGAGGTTCAGAGGTAGGATATGTGTTCCTGCTGATGCAGAGATCAGAAGGTTGATCTTAACAGAGGCTCACTCATCGAAGTATACGATACATCCAGGGGGTACTATGTGAGATCTGAGAATTTCAGACATATTTTATTGATGTAATAATAATTTGAAGTGTAATTTATTGAGCTAAGTGAATTGTGGGAATGATAATTGGAGATTTATATGTTAAGTGTTAAAATAAATGTGAAACTATGAGGACAGATCGATCTGGGAGAAGGAGAGATCGATCTGGTGAGTTAAAAATGACAAGGAAGGAGGAATTTAAGGAGCAGATCGATCTGGGAGAAGGAGAGATCGATCTGGTGAGTTAAAAATAAGAAGGAAGGAAGAATTTGAGGAGCAGATCGATCTCCAATTGAAGAGGATCGATCTCCTTATGATTCTGTTTGAGAGAAGATCGATCTCATGAGGAAGAGATCGATCTCCAAATGATTCTGTTTGGGAGAAGATCGATCTCCTCAAGGAGCAGATCGATCTCATAAAGCCATAAAGAGATCGATCTCACCCCTCGACAGATCGATCTCCTAAGCATAAATTGCCCCAAATCGTCCCAAAAATTCAAACGCAGATCGATCTCCTCAAGAGCCAAATCGATCTCCTACCTCCAGTCTATATAAGGAACCCCTATTTTTCTCCTGCAATTTCACTTTCTCTCTCTTCCAACCCCCATTTTTTACCAAAACCTAACTTTCTCACTCATCCAAAGCACCCATTTCCGGCCAAATCAGAAGTTGTGGCAGGAAGGAAAGTTGTTCCTCATCAAAGGGAGAACAACATACTTGGAAATCGAAAGACGGATCGAATCGAGGCAAGAGATAAGCTCTCCACAAGTTTTGGGTAATTTCTAAACTTCGATCCTTCTATTTGAGGTGATTTTGGTGATGTTAGTTGTTAGCATTGGGTTGAGATAGCTGAAAAATGATTAGGGATTAATGAAATTGCAATGTGGTTGGAGTGGTAATGATATTTGGAAATTTTGGCAATTTTGAGAATTGTGCTATAAATGGAAATTTAGACAATGTGGTGAATTAGCATAGATAATTGGCATGAGAAATGTAAAACGTTGAGATGTTGTGAATGAGAGTGTAGTTTGGGGTAGAGTTACGAGAATCGAGAGATTTGAGGTGTTATGAGCAATTATGCTCGATTTTTGAGAATTGAGGTTTATGAGATAATTGAGTATTGATGTTTTAACATCGTTTGGACAGCTCGGGAGTTCCAGAGTGGAATGCGAGGCTAGTCCGTGATACGGGGGAAACGATTGCACTATACGAGGTGCAAAGAGGTAAGGGAAATCTAAACCATTTGTGTATGTGATTTGTAAACTATTTTAGCAAGATTTGTGGTTTATAAAACAAGCATGTTGAGTGTTGTGTTGAGATACAATTGCACACGATTTTTATAGCCGGTTGGAGCCCAATGTTTTTATGAGTTTATAACTGGGCTCTACGTTAAGGCAATATCGAGATTTGAGAAATGTGTGCGTGCTTTGCCGGTTGGAACTCGGCTTTATTATGTTTTGTGTTGAGTACAAAACGATTTTCAAATGAGTTTTATGAGAGAAAAACCATTATGAGTTCTACGTGAAGGCAAACCAGTCTTGTGTGATAAGACTTAGGTGTGTAATTTTGAGTACACACCGGGCATTGCTCTGGTAGCATGTAAGCCCGATTTCTTCTCCGTTCTGGTAACGTGAGAATAACCCATTCTGTGGTTGTGCCACGTATACTTAGTGGCCGTTGCCACGTGTGAAACCCTATTTGGTGGCCGTTGCCACGTGAGAAACCCTATTTGGTGGCCGTTGCCACGTGTGAAACCCTATTTGGTGGCCGTTGCCACGTGAGAAACCCCATTAGTGGCCGTTGCCACGTGATACCCCATTTGGTGGCCGTTGCCACGTGAGAAACTCTATTGGTGGCCGTTGCCACGTGAGAACCCCTAATTAGTGGCCGTTGCCACGTGAAACCCTATCCAGTGGCAATGCCACGTGTGAAATTAAATCAGTGGCCATGCCACGTGTGTTTAATGGCTATGCCACGTGTGAATTTAAATCAGTGGCTATGCCACGTGTGTTTAGTGGCTGTGCCACGTGCATTACTATTTCAGTGATTTTATCACGTTCATTGAGAAAGCGTTTATCGCGTTATTTTCAGATGCTTTGTTATTGCTCTAGACTGAGCCTTTTTACTTCATGGTTTCACATGATTTGAGACATGAGAATGTCATTTTGAGTACTTTCATGCTATAGTTTTCAAATGAGTTTCACATACAAATAAATATTTTGTGATGTGCATTTTGGTTTATGAAATGAGTACCTTACCCCCCTTACTGAGCGATTTAGAAGCTCACCCTGTTTTCTTTCCCTCCAGAGTTCTTCAAGTGAAAAAGGTTTTCCCTGCGACGTACGGAGTAGTGGCTAGTGGAGGACTCGAGCTCCAGGCCATATATATTGTATTTGAGGTATATTTTATCTTTTCATGTACACAGACAATTATTGTAATTGCAGACACTTGATGTATAACATTATATGGGATGTATTAGGATTAATTAACTTGGAATTGAGTATTTGTATACGGTACAATATACGCTATATTATGATGAGATCCTGAGGCATAACAATTATGATGATGTATGACACTGCACAGGAATGCACCCTTAATTGTGAATTAATGAGTAAAAAGTTTTAAATTTGCCCTATTTTCCGCATTTTCGGGGCGTGACATACTAAGATGTATCAAAACCTTCGAAAGGTTTATTAGTGGTCTAGAATGAAAAAGCACATTGCTGAATATGTTGCTAAGTGTCTCGTTTGTCAGCGGGTGAAGGTAGAGCATCAGAAGCCTGCAGGGTTATTGCAGCCTCTACCGATATCGACATGGAAGTGGGAGCATGTCACCATGGATTTTGTGATGGGATTACCGAGGACCCGTAGAGGTCATGATGCCATATGGGTGATTGTGGATCGGTTGACAAAATCAGCCCATTTTCTAGCTATGAGAGCTACCGAGCCAGTTAGCGAACCTATATGTGCGCGAGATAATGAGGCTACATGGAATTCCAGTGAGCGTTGTTTCTGATAGGGATGCCCGCTTCACTTCCCACTTCTGGGAACGTTTTCAGGAAGCGATGGAGACCCAGTTGAGTTTTAGCACCGCGTTTCATCCTCAGACAGATGGTCAGTCAGAGAGGACTATACAGACCCTGGAGGATATGTTGAGAGCGTGTGCATTGGATTTTGGAGGCTCATGGGATGACCATTTGCCACTCGCAGAGTTCGCCTATAATAACAGTTTTCATGCGAGTATCGGGATGGCACCATATGAGGCATTGTATGGGCATAGATGCCGTTCCCCTATTGGATGGGAAGAGGTTGGTGACAGACAGATTTTTGCTCCCGACTTGGTTAGACAAGCTTCTGAGGACGTCCAATTGATATGTGAGAGGTTACAGACAGCTCAGAGCAGGCAAAAGAGTTATACTGACAAGAGACAGAGACCACTAGAGTTTGAGGTGGGTGAGTCAATGTTTTTGAAAGTTTCCCCTTCGAAGGGAATTATGAGATTCGGGAAGAAGGGAAAGTTGAACCCTCGATATATAGGGCCATTTGAGATACTTGATAGAGTGGGAGATAAAGCGTATAGGTTGGCATTGCCACCAGAGTTGGCAAGTGTGCATAACGTCTTCCATGTATCCATGTTGAGGAAGTATCACCCAGACCCAGCACATGTGATAAGATATGAGCCTTTGGAGCTCAATGAAGGTATGACCTATGATGAGAAGCCAGTTCGGGTATTAGACAGAAAAGAGAAAGTGTTGAGGACAAAGACAATTCCCTTGGTGAAAGTACTTTAGCAACATCATACTGTGGAAGAAGCCACATGGGAATTGGAGAGTTTGATGCGGGAGAAGTATCCCGAGTTGTTCACAGAATAATTGGTTCTAATTTGGAGGACCAAATTTTCTAAGTGGGGGAGAATGTGAGACCCCGTATATGTATAATGGTATATATGTACATAGAAATGTAAATAGAGTTGTACTATGAATTCATAAGTGAAGTATATGTGATGTAAGTCCATAAGTTAATGTACACACTTGTAATGAGAGTGGTAATTGTACATACAAGTTACATTATGTATGAATGTGAAGAAATGAACTTAAACATGTGGAGAATATGAATAGAATGGATTATGAGTAATGTGGTAAATGGAATGAAGATTTGCATGAGTATGCACTTCCATTTGGTTTATATTAAGTACCCTTGGTCATACAAAGGTTCTACACAAGTTTTAATGTGTATGAAGTGTGGATGGATGCCATTTTCAAGTCTCAAAGATGATTGGATGAGAAAATGATCATGGCAACAAAATGTATGAAGTTTGATAAGTGTTGCTGCAGAAGAACTGCAGAAAATCTGGAAATTGTGAAGGGCAGATCGATCTCATAGGATGAGAGATCGATCTGGAAGAGCCAGAATGCTCTTATTTGGGCAATGAAATAGAGCAGATCGATCTCCAATGGAGCTAGATCGATCTCCTAAGCATTCTGTAATGAAAAGATCGATCCTCAAGTACCCAAATCAATCTCCTTAGCTCTCTGTTTGGAAGCAGATCGATCTCATGCTTAAAATGCCGTGAAAAAGAGGGATTTAAGGGGACCAGATCGATCTCCTCTTGGACCAGATCGATCTCCTCAAGGTATTTCTATATAAGGAGTGCTGAAAATCAAAAAATTTCGGGAAAAACACTAACCTTCCACTTTCAACCCAAAAACCTAACTTTCTCTCTCTAAAATCAGCCATTTTCAGTAAGATTTGAAGAGAGACCATTAGAGGCAAAGTTATTCCTATCAAAGAGAAGAACGACATAGTTGGAAGGCATTTTCCCATTGTTGGTATTGAAGGAGCAAAAGGCATTGTCATTTGGAGCAAGAAGAGAAATCAAATTGGGTAAGATTCTAACACTCCAACTATGGTACATTGTCTATATAATTGATTTTGGAGTTGTTTGGCATGAGTATGGATGGTTAGAAACTATCTAAAATGCATTGGAATGATTATGACCTAGAAATGGTCTAGAGTGAGAAAGTGGAATGTATGGAGATTAATGATGAATGAGATATGTAGAAGTTATTAATAGGGTTATGGGTATGATTTTAAGATGTTGTTGGTGGATAAATTGTAAGATTTACCAAAAAGGGGTAAAATGTGGATTAAGGCATTGGTTAAATGCTTAAGTGAATAATATTGACTAGTGAGGTCAATTATGGGTTAAAAACATTAACTCAATTGATTTAATGAATGGATCGCAGCTTCCGAGGATACGCCAAGGCGAGTTGAGCCAAGAGCGTGAGAAGCTAAAAGGAAAGGAGTCACACTAAGTAAATCGAGGTAAGGGAATTGTGTGGACTCTTAGAGATATCTGTGCGCAATTTGGGCGCTTAAATGTTTTGCTAGAATGCATGAGATTAGGAAATGATGTTGGGTGATTGAAGGGTAAAAGTTGGGAGTTTGAGAAATGTGCATGAAAACAAAAGCATATTGCTTTGAAAATCATGTTTTATTGCTTTTTAGCAAATGATTGGTAGGTTGGCTGACATTGAAATGATTTGCAAAAGAAATGAGTGTGTTTTGATTTTGTTAACCATACTTTGCAAAGTTTTGAGCCACCTACATGATTTCGTGAGTATGAAAGCGTGCTAGAGTATGACTCGCACGAGATTTGACGTGTTTTATACACATGAGTGCAAGAGGCACTAGTTTTCACATGGATTTCATAATTGTTTTGGCATTGTGCTTCGAGTTTGTCTCGCACTGGATGCCCACCTTGCATGTTACCGTGTTTGGAGCTTCGAGTAGATTGGGTGTCACATCGATTAAATAGGCTCACACGTGCGTTTGAGATGTGGCGTGATATGATGTGTTGATTGGGTCCACGGAGTACGTGTACCGTGCATGTAGCATGGAGTACATTGTACCGTGTTGAGATGTGATGTGCCATCTTCGGACGAGATCTGCTATGGACCGACGGGTAGGATTTGACCCACCTCCCGTGTGGAAGCAGATAGTGGTGATATCCCACACACCTGATCCGTGTAGCCGGTATCACAGGTTATGTACATAGGCCTTGAGGTTATTACCTGTTGTAGAACTGCCTATCTCACATGTCTACTGCTATTTGAGAATAAATCCATGTTTGAAAATGATTTGTGGGTCAGGAAAGTCCGAGGGATGTGCCGAGACCTGACCAGTGTTGAAATTGATTTGTTAATGGTTTTTAAAGTGCACGGATGCATGATGTTTAATGCCATGCTTTATTGTGAAAATGCATGATGGTTAATGCCATGCTATTTGAGAAAACGCATGATGGGTAATACCATGCTTTTATTGTGAATTATGCATGATGATTTATACCAAGCTTTGAGTTGAAATGTGCACTTGATTTTAATAGCATGAATGATTTACATACCATTAACACAATCATACACTCATGTTTTGAGATAAATGATGAATTAAATGCTTTTGAGCATGGCATCACGATCACGTAGATAGTGCAGTATCTACCTGTTCGCATGATTGCCTTACTGAGCGTGTGGTTTGCTCACCCCCCCTTATTTTCCCCCTCTCTACAGAGTGTTGAGTATAGATTGAGCGTGACTGGAGGCGTTCCCTTTTTGGTAATCCGCTGCATCCCATCGCTAAAGGTATACACACTGTTGAAATTTTGTATCTAAACTTACGATAGCACAGTAGCATTTTGTATGTAACTATTGGGGATGTAAAACAATGTAAACACATGTAACAACTCTGATATATATACATTTATACAAGTGTTTACCTATGAATAATATACAAATTGAATTGGTATGGTGGAGTGAGTTAGACATCGGCACACAGCCCAACTGTTAAGAGTGTGGTTGTTCACGATCGAGGAAGGATGATTAACAATTGATGCATGAAAATGCGAAAAATTTATACGTATTTTGGTAAGTTGAGGGTCGTGACAAGTATACCTTTGGATAAACAAGGAATGAACACAAGTTTCAATGTGTATATAGTATGAATGGATGCCATTTTCAAGTCATAAAGGTAGATGGATGAGAAAATGATTATGGCAGGAGATTAAGGATGTTTTGGTGTAAGTTGCAGCAGGAAAACTGCAAAAAATTTGGAAATATGAAGGCCAGATCGATCTCATAGGATGAGAGACCATTTTGGAAAAGCCAGAATGCTCTTATTTGGGAAATGGAAAAGAGCATATCGATCTCCTAATCATTCTGTAATAAAAAGATTGATCCTCAAGCATACAGATCGATCTCTTTAAATCTCTGTTTGGGAGCAGATCGATCTCAAGCTTCGACAGATCGATCTCATGCTTAAAATGCCATGAAAAAGTAGGATTTAAGGGGACCAAATCGATCTCCTCCTAGTGCAGATCGATCTCCTCAAGCTATTTCTATAAAAGGAGTGCTGAAAATCTAAAAATTTTGAGAAAAACATCACCCTTTCCATTTCCAACCTAAAACCTAGATTTTTCTCTTTAAAATCAGCCATTTCCAGTAAGAATTGAGGGGAGGCCATTAGTCACTAAGTTGTTCATCTTGAGGAAGAGAACAACATAGTTGGAACCCAAAATCCCATTGTTGGTATTGAAGGAGCTAAGGGCATTGTCATTTGGAGCAAGAAGAAAAATCAGATTTGGTAAGCTTCAAATACTCCAACCTAAGTACATTGTGTATTTAATTGATTTTGGAGTTGATTGGCATGTATATGGATGATAGAAATCATCTAGAAAGCAATGGAACACATATAACCTAGAAAATGGATATAGTCTAGTATGAGAAAGTGTGAATTGGGTGTGTTGATGACTTATGGGTTATGATAAGTTGTTATTGAAGTAGTATGGATGATTTGAGATGGGTAAATGAAGCCACATTGTGAGTATACGAAATTTATGGAAATGAGTATGTAAAATGCTTGGTAAACGCCATAGTGAAGAAGTCAATGAAATATGAACACTATGGACTTAGTATCGATCTAATATCGATTTGTAATGAGTTAATAGGCCTAAAAGAATCCATAGATTCGAAATATGAGTAGAGTAATGAAACGAGGCATTAAAAGCGTCCCTAGAAACTATAGGTCGAATTAACTATAGTGAACGCATGATGTCCTATTATATGGATTAAATATAATATGGAATACGATTTTGTGCAGTTTCAGAGAGTCGTTGGAGATGCAATCGAACTACGCAAACGTAAGCAGCTTTAAGGAGATGGAATCACGTGTCGCGATTCCAGGTAAGGAAATTCTGTAAGTATATAGAGGTAGTTGCTCGTATTTTGTGGGTATATAGTGCTTTGAAAATGTGCATGAGTTTGAGAAAATGTCGTTGACAATGTATGGAAATTATTACGAGTATTTGCGTGAGATTTGGTTGTTGAAGTGGTATTATAAAGAAATGGGATAGTAAGGCTAATAATTGCATAAATTGAATGTTTTAAAAGATTCCACCAAACATGCGTTTTGTATTGATCGAGTTGATAAATATGCTGGCTATTGTTGTTTGATGTTGTGTGACAGCACATGTGAAGTGCTAAATATATTTTGAGATTGGTCTTAAAAACTCATGAGTCGCCTATCATGTTTATGCGAATTAAACTGTGCTGGAGCCTAGCTCGCACTAGGTATTGATGTTCTCACATGTTTGAACGTGCTAGAGCTTAGCTCGCACTTTGTTTTGGAACTATGACGATGTTTTATAAACTGTATTGGAGCTTTTGCTCGTACCTGAATTTTGAGTGGTTTTCTTATGCATATAATCGTACTGGAGCGATGCTCGTACATGGTTTCTTCATATTTTTATGCATAAATGTCGTACTAGAGCATTGCTCGTACGAGGTGATTTATTATGATGCATGAATTCGCGCTAGAGCATAGCTCATGCTGGTTTTCACACTGTGGTATGTATGAGGCCGTGGTGAGGATAATACGGATTGGTGTTCAAGGAACCCAACAGGCCTAACAGACCTCTTGAGTGGGGTGAGGGTGAGGGGCTAGGACCTGACATAATCCATTCAGGGAACCCAACAGGCTTAACAGACCTCTTGAGTGGGGTGAGGGTGACGGGCTAGGACCTGAATCAGGGAGCCCAATAGGGGTGAGCAAGGCTATGAGGAGCTAGAACCTGGTATTAAGAGTACTCCCACGTGCACTTGAGACTAGAGGTTTCACTCGGTATGGGGTAGATAAGACCTAATGCAGGCACCCCCAACTATGTTATGGGTCCACGAAGTACGATGTACCATGTATATCACATAGAGTACGATGTACCGCATGGTGGTTACTTGATTTGAGAAAGTCTGGCGGAGAGCTAACCCACCTTCAACCAACATGATACCCCACACACAAGGATCCATGTGGTCTGGGATGATATGTGACATAGTTGGCCAACATAGTTAGTTGAGATATAGTGTGAGATCTGAGAATTTCAGACATATTTTAATGATGTAATAAGAATTTGAAGTGTAATTTATTGAGCTAAGTGAATTGTGGGAATTATAATTGGAGATTTATATGTTTAGTGTGTAAAATAAGCATGAAGTATGAGGACAGATCGATCTGGGAGAAGGAGAGATTGATCTGGTGAGTTAAAAATGACGAGGAAGGAGGAATTTGAGGAGCAGATCGATCTCCAATGGAAGAGGATCGATCTCCTTATGATTCTGTTTGAGAGAAGATCGATCTCATGAGGAAGAGATCGATCTCCAAATGATTCTGTTTGGGAGAAGATCGATCTCCTTAGGAGCAGATCGATCTCATAAAGCCATAAAGAGATCGATCTCACCCCTCGACAGATCGATCTCCTAGGCATAAAATTGCCCAGATCGTCTCCAAAATTCAAACGCAGATCGATCTCACCCCTCGACAGATCGATCTCCTACCCTCATCCTATATAAGGAACCCCTGTTTTTCTCCTGCAAACTGACTTTCTCTCTCTTCCAACCCCATTTTCACCGAAAACCTAGCTTTCTCACTCATCCAAAGCACTTATTTTCGGCCGAATTAGAAGCTGTGGTAAGAAGGAAAGTTGTTCCTCATCAAAGGGAGAACAACATACTTGGAAATCGAAAGGCGGATCAAATCGAGGCAAGAGATAAGCTCTCCACAAGTTTTGGGTAATTTCTAAACCTCGATCTTGATATCTGAGATGATTTCGATGATAATGGTGGTTGACATTGTGTTGAAATAGCTGGAAAATGATTAGGGATTGATGAAATTGAAATGTGGTTGGAGTGGTAATGATATTTGGAAATTTTGGCAATTTTGAGAATTTGTGCTATAAATGGAAATTTAGACAATGTGGTGAATTAGCATAGATAATTGGCATGAGAAATGTAGGACGTTGAGATATTGTGAATGAGGTTGTAGTTTAGGGTAGAGTTACGAGAATCGAGAGATTTGAGGTGTTATGAGCAATTATGCTCGATTTTGAGAATTGAGGTTTATGTGATAGTTGAGTATTGATGTTTTAACATCGTTTGGATAGCTCGGGAGTTCCAGAGTGGAATGCGAGGCTAGTCCGTGATACGGGGGAAACGATTGCACTATACGAGGTGCAAAGAGGTAAGGGAAATCTAAACCATTTGTGTATGTGATTTGTAAACTATTTTAGCATGATTTGTGGTTTATAAAACAAGCATGTTGAGTGTTGTGTTGAGATACAACTGCACACGATTTTTATAGCCGGTTGGAGCCCAATGTTTTTATGAGTTTATAACTGGGCTCTACGTTAAGGCAATATCGAGATTTGAGAAATGTGTGTGTGCTTTGCCGGTTGGAACTCGGTTTTATTATGTTTTGTGTTGAGTACAAAACGATTTTTAAATGAGTTTTATGAGAGAAAAACCATTATGAGTTCTACGTGAAGGCAAGCCAGTCTTGTGTGATAAGACTTAGGTGTGTAATTTTGAGTACACACCGGGCGTTGCTCTGGTAGCATGTAAGCCCGATTTCTTCTCCGTTCTGGTAACGTGAGAATAACCCATTGGTGGTCGTTGCCACGTTATACCCCATTGGTGGCCGTTGCCACGTTATACCCCATTGGTGGCCGTTGCCACGTTATACCCCATTGGTGACCGTTGCCACGTGAGAAACCCCATTGGTGGCCGTTGCCACGTGAGAACCCCTAATTAGTGGCCGTTGCCACGTGAAACCCTATTCTGTGGCTGTGCCACGTGTGAATTTAAATCAGTGGCTTTGCCACGTGAGATAGTGGCTATGCCACGAGTGAATTTAAATCAGTGGCCATGCCACGTGTGTTTAGTGGCTATGCCACGTGAGAATTTAAATCAGTGGCTATGCCACGTGTGTTTAGTGGCTGTGCCACGTGCATTACTATTTCAGTGATTTTATTCACATGCTTTGTTATTGCTCTAAAGTGAGCCTTTTTACTTCATGTTTCACATGACTTGAGACATGAGAATGTCGTTTTGAGTACTTTCATGCTATGGTTTTCAAATGAGTTTCACATACAAATAAACATTTTGTGACGTGCATTTTGGTTTATGAAATGAGTTCCTTACCCCCTTTACTGAGCGATTTAGAAGCTCACCCTGTTTTCTTTTCCCCCCAGAGTTCTTCAAGTGAAAAAGGATCTCCCTGCGACGTACGGAGTAGTGGCTAGTGGAGGACTTGAGCTCCAGGCCATATATATATTGTATTTGAGGTATATTTTATCTTTTCATGTACCCAGACAATTATTGTAATTGCAGACACTTGATGTATAACATTATATGGGATGTATTAGGATTAATTAACTTGGAATTGAGTATTTGTATACGGTACAATATACGCTATATTATGATGAGATCCTGAGGCATAATGATTATGATGATGTATGACACTGCACAGGAATGCACCCTTAATTGTGAATTAATGAGTAAAAAGTTTTAAATTTGCCCTATTTTTCGCATTTTCGGGGCGTGACAGAGTTTTCTTGGTATCAGAGCTTAGGGTGTCTAGTACTGTCAGTGTCAGTTGAGTGAAATAGAATACATCCCAAGTGTCTGTAATAGTCTGGTCATGAACTGAAATTGAGGATTGAGATTTCAATCAATTTTGATATGTACGCGCAGGAGACGAGTTGAGATAGAGAATGAGTAAACGACGAGGTCGTTCGAGGAGGCAGGCAGAGTCCCCTCCGCCACCTGTCCCACAACCAGAGAGTCCTAACTCTCGATTTAATCGGATTGAGACCGATGTGAGGCAAGGTTTTGAGCAGATGGCAGCGTTATTCGCGCAACACTTTGGAGTTAATGCCTCGGGTACTACTCCTACACCACCACAAGGACCTCCCATACCCCCAGTGCCTCCCGTCACTCAGCCTGAGGACAGAAGTATGGTCCGACTAAAGGATTTTCTTAAGATGAATCCACCCGCATTTAAGGGAAAGAAGGATCCTACAGAGGCTGAGGAGTGGTTGACGGAATTGAGAGTTATATTTGATTTTCTGGGGTGCACCGATGCTGAGAGGGTCAGTATGAGTGCCTATATGCTGAAGGGGAGAGCTCGAGATTGGTGGGGTACTACCCAGGGTATTCTGATGTCCCGCCAGGATGTGATTGGTTGGGAAGAGTTCCAGACAGCCTTTAGGACCCAATATGTACCACGAGCCGCCCAGAGAAAGAAACAAGCTGAGTTTTTGAGTTTGGTACAGGGCGACATGTCTGTGGATGACTATAAGAGCCAATTCACAGCGCTATTGAGATATGACCCAGAGACCTTCAAGAGTGAAGAGCTCCGCAGAGAGAAGTTCGTGTATGGGTTGAAGCCCGTCATCAGAGATAGATTGATAGGGCTATGTATTACTGAGTTTGGAGATGCTCTGAGACGAGCACAAGAGATTGAAAGAGGAATTGAGATGGTACAATCCCAGAATGAGCTCAGAGCAGTGAATAGAGATAAGGGCAAAAGGCCAGCACTTTTCCAAACGGAGGCTCGGAGAGGTTCCTTCAGAAGAGGAAGGATTGAGGTGCAAAAGGGCATATTAGAGAGACCCAGAGGGTACCCTAACATTAGAGAGACCCCTCGAGATGTCAGGCCAGAGACAAGGTTTTGCAGGAATTGTTGCCGAATGCATGAGGGAAGTTGTACCGGGTCGATCCATGGATGTTTTAGATGTGGAGACATGGGTCACATGGTGAAGGATTGCCCTCAACCTCAGAAACCACATGGATTGGAGCCTACTAGACAATAGCCTCAGAGAGTGGATCCTCGGAGACGGGCCACTGCGGCAGAGAAAGGGAAGAAACCTGTGGCACAGGGACGTGTGTTTGCCCTGGATAAGGAGACCGCAGACACTTCGGCAGAAACTATAAGAGGTAAACTCTCTGTCTGTAATCATAAGGCTCATGTGTTGATTGATTCAGGATCCACGCATTCGTTTATTTCTGAGCACTTTGCATGTAGATTAAACTTGAAGTTTGAACCTCTAGAATACATACTACATGTAAATACCCCTATGCGTGAATCCCAGAGAACTAAGTTAATCTGTAGAGGATGTGAAATAAAGGTGGGAGATAGAGTGATGTTAGCAGATCTAATCATGTTGAATATGCATGGGTTTGATGTGATTCTGGGGATGGATTGGTTGGCAACCAATCGAGTGAGTTTAGACTGCTACACTAAAATTGTAACTTTCTCCCTACCTGGACATTACAGTGTACGATTGAGATATTGAGGAAATGATTATGTGGATTTCTAGTAAGTAATTTGAGAATTTTGATATTATTTTGGAGAATATTAAATATGATTATTCATGTGAAGGTTACGAGACACTCATCTCAGACGATGAGCGGGAACATCCGAGGATTGAGGATATACCTGTGGTATGTGAATTTCTGGATGTTTTCCCATATGAATTGTCAGGTTTACCACCAGAGAGAGAGCTGGAGTTTACCATTGATTTGGTACCAGATACTCAGCCGATCTCTAAACCTCCCTATAGGATGGCATTAGTGGAACTTGAGGAATTGAAAAAACAACTACAGGAGTTATTGGATCAAGGGTTCATTAGGCCCAGTGTTTCACCGTGGGGAGCACCGATTTTATTTGTCAAGAAGAAGGATGGTAGTCTCAGATTATGCGTAGACTACCGGTTGTTGAATAAAGCCACGGTGAAGAATAAATACCCATTGCCCAGGATTGATGATCTACTTGATCAGCTGAAAGGGGCATCAGTCTTTTCTAAGATTGATTTGAGATCGGGCTATCACCAATTGAGGATCAAGGAAGAAGATATTCGAAAGACGGCCTTCAGGACAAGGTATGGCCATTACGAATTTCTGGTGATGTCCTTTGGATTGACGAACGCCCCTGCAGCATTTATGAGATTGATGAACAAGGTGTTCAGAGACTATCTAGATAAATTTGTGATAGTCTTTATTGATGATATCCTAGTATACTCTCGGTCGTATGAGGAGCATGCACAGCATTTGTGGTTAGTACTTCAGATACTCCGAGATAAGCAATTATACGGAAAGCTTAGTAAGTGTGAGTTTTGGCTGAACCGGATAGCTTTCCTTGGTCATATAGTCTCAGAGGAAGGAGTATCAGTGGACCCAAGCAAGGTGGAGGCTGTGCTTAATTGGGAGAGACCGAGGACAGTTATTGAGGTACGAAGCTTCCTTGGTTTGGCAGGGTATTACAGAAGATTTGTGGAAGGATTTTCAAGGATTGTCGCTCCTTTGACTAAGCTCACTCGCAAAGAGACTCCATTTATATGGACTGATCAATGTGAGCTCAGTTTTCAGGAATTAAAAAGGAGATTGACAGCGGCACCTGTGTTAACCATTCCTGAGGGATCAGGAGGATTTTCGGTGTATAGCGATGCATCTCACCAAGGATTGGGGTGTGTGCTTATGCAGCACGGAAGAGTGGTCGCATATGGATCGCGACAGCTGAAAGACCATGAGCGGAATTACCCCACACATGATTTGGAGTTAGCTGCTGTGGTATTTGCTTTGAAGATCTGGCGACACTACTTGTATGGGGAAAAATTCCAGGTCTTCACTGATCACAAGAGTTTGAGATATCTCTTTGATCAGAAAGAGTTAAACATGAGACAAAGGAGATGGATGGAACTCCTTAAGGATTATGACTGCGAGATTCTATATCATCCGGGCAAGGCGAATGTGGTTGCTGATGCCCTGAGCAGGAAGAGTGTGATATCTACTATGATGATCAGGGAATGGGATTTACTGGAGCAGTTTACCGAACTTCGGATCAGAGTTAAAGAGGTAGAGACTGGATTTTTGGCTAGCTTGCGGATAGAGCCCAGGATCATGGATCAGATTAGAACTGGGCAGCGCAGTGATCAGAGATTGATAGATATGGTTAGCCAAGCTGAACAGAGTTCGCAGTCGGATCTCACCATCAGTGAGGATGGATTGTTGAGATTCAGAGGACGGATTTGTGTACTGGACGATGATACCCTGAAGAGACAGATACTGAGAGAATCTCACTGCTCGCGATACACCATGCACCCAGGGAGTACTAAGATGTACCGAGACTTAAGAAAGGTGTATTGGTGGAGTGGTATGAAGCGAGACATGGCAGAGTATGTGGCCAGGTGTTTAGTATGCCAGCAAGTGAAAGCTGAGCATCGGAAGCCCGGAGGACTACTACAGCCCTTACCTGTACCTACATGGAAATGGGAGCATGTCACTATGGACTTTATTATGGGTTTACCGAGGACCCAAAGAGGTCGTGACGCTATATGGGTTATAGTGGATAGACTGACCAAGAGTGCCCACTTCCTTGCCATCAAGAGCACAGATACTGTGGATGCCTTGGCTGAGCTGTATGTCAGCGAGATAGCTAGATTACATGGGGCTCCAGTGAGTATTACTTCTGATAGAGATTCCCGATTTACTTCTAGATTTTGGACCCAGTTTCAGGAGTCCATAGGATCTCGATTGAGTTTTAGTACCGCCTATCATCCTCAGACAGATGGTCAGTCAGAGAGGACTATTCAGACCCTGGAGGATATGTTGAGGGCGTGTACGATGGATTTTAAGGGATCATGGGATGATCACCTGCCCCTAGCAGAGTTTGCATACAATAACAGCTATCATGCGAGTATTGGAATGGCACCTTTTGAGGCTCTATATGGTAGGAGGTGTAGATCCCCTGTAGCTTGGGAAGAAGTCGGTGACAGAAAGATAAATGCTCCCGAGCTTGTTGAGCAAGCCGTACAGAGTGTGAAACTCATATGTGAGAGGTTACGGGCTACACAAAGTAGACAGAAAAGCTACGCGGATGTGCGTAGAGGGCCACTCGAGCTTGAGGTTGGTGATGCAGTATTTTTGAAAATATCACCGAGTAAGGGAAATTGAGTCCTCGATACATAGGACCATTCGAGATTCTTGAGAGAGTGGGAGAGGTAGCTTACAGATTAGCATTACCCCCACAGATGTCCGGAATACACAACGTTTTTCATGTGTCTATGTTGAGGAAGTACCACCCGGACCCTTCTCATGTTATAGAGTATGATGAGATGGACATACAGGAGGACATGAGCTACACTGAGGAACCCGTCCGGATTCTCGATAGAAAGGAGAAGGTACTGAGAACTAAGAGCATCCCATTAGTGAAAGTTTTGTGGAAACATCACTCAAGGGAAGAGGCAACGTGGGAACTAGAGAGCCTCATGAAGGAGAAATACCCCCATCTCTTTAACTAGTTGAGTTGAATTTGGAGGACCAAATTCTATTTAAGGTGGGGAGGATGTGAGATCTGAGAATTTCATACATATTTTAATGATGTAATAAGAATTTGAAGTGTAATTTATTGAGCTAAGTGAATTGTGGGAATTATAATTGGAGATTTATATGTTTAGTGTGTAAAATAAGCATGAAGTATGAGGACAGATAGATCTGGGAGAAGGAGAGATCGATCTGGTGAGTTAAAAATGACGAGGAATGAGGAATTTGAGGAGCAGATCGATCTCCAATGGAAGAGGATCGATCTCCTTATGATTCTGTTTGAGAGAAGATCGATCTCATGAGGAAGAGATCGATCTCCAAATGATTCTGTTTGGGAGAAGATCGATCTCCTAAGGAGCAGATCGATCTCATAAAGACATAAAGAGATCGATCTCACCCCTCGACAGATCGATCTCCTAGGCATAAAATTGCCTAGATCGTCCCCAAAATTCAAACGCAGATCGATCTCACCCCTCGACAGATCGATCTCCTACCCTCAGCCTATATAAGGAACCCCTGTTTTTCTCCTGCAAACTCACTTTCTCTCTCTTCCAACCCCATTTTCACCGAAAACCTAGCTTTCTCACTCATCCAAAGCACCCATTTCTGGTCGAATTAGAAGCTGTGGTAAGAAGGAAAGTTGTTCCTCATCAAAGGGAGAACAACATACTTGGAAATCGAAAGGCGGATCGAATCGAGGCAAGAGATAAGCTCTCCACAAGTTTTGGGTAATTTCTAAACCTCGATCTTGATATCTGAGATGATTTCGATGATAATGGTGGTTGACATTGTGTTGAAATAGCTGGAAAATGATTAGGGATTGATGAAATTGAAATGTGGTTGGAGTGGTAATGATATTTGGAAATTTTGGCAATTTTGAGAATTTGTGCTATAAATGGAAATTTAGACAATGTGGTGAATTAGCATAGATAATTGGCATGAGAAATGTAGGACGTTGAGATATTGTGAATGAGGTTGTAGTTTAGGGTAGAGTT
The DNA here is from genome assembly GCA_033439115.1 of Firmiana major. Taxonomy (NCBI): domain Eukaryota; kingdom Viridiplantae; phylum Streptophyta; class Magnoliopsida; order Malvales; family Malvaceae; genus Firmiana; species Firmiana major. The sequence continues at coordinate 12,351,189 of CM065905.1, forward strand.
ACGAGAATCGAGAGATTTGAGGTGTTATGAGCAATTATGCTCGATTTTGAGAATTGAGGTTTATGTGATAGTTGAGTATTGATATTTTAACATCGTTTGGACAGCTCGGGAGTTCCAGAGTGGAATGCGAGGCTAGTCCGTGATACGGGGGAAACGATTGCACTATACGAGGTGCAAAGAGGTAAGGGAAATCTAAACCATTTGTGTATGTGATTTGTAAACTATTTTAGCATGATTTGTGGTTTATAAAACAAGCATGTTGAGTGTTGTGTTGAGATACAACTGCACACGATTTTTATAGCCGGTTGGAGCCCAATGTTTTTATGAGTTTATAACTGGGCTCTACGTTAAGGCAATATCGAGATTTGAGAAATGTGTGTGTGCTTTACCGGTTGGAACTCGGTTTTATTATGTTTTGTGTTGAGTACAAAACGGTTTTTAAATGAGTTTTATGAGAGAAAAACCATTATGAGTTCTACGTGAAGGCAAGCCAGTCTTGTGTGATAAGACTTAGGTGTGTAATTTTGAGTACACATCGGGCGTTGCTCTGGTAGCATGTAAGCCCGATTTCTTCTCCGTTCTGGTAACGTGAGAATAACCCATTGGTGGCCGTTGCCACGCTATACCCCATTGGTGGCCGTTGCCACGTTATACCCTATTGGTGGCCGTTGCCACGTTATACCCCATTGGTGGCCGTCGCCACGTGAGAAACCCCATTGGTGGCCGTTGCCACGTGAGAACCCCTAATTAGTGGCCGTTGCCACGTGAAACCCTATTCTGTGGCTGTGCCACGTGTGAATTTAAATAAGTGGCTTTTCTACGTGAGATAGTGGCTATGCCACGAGTGAATTTAAATCAGTGGCCATGCCACGTGTGTTTAGTGGCTATGCCACGTGAGAATTTAAATCAGTGGCTATGCCACGTGTGTTTAGTGGCTGTGCCACGTGCATTACTATTTCAGTGATTTTATTCACATGCTTTGTTATTGCTCTAGAGTGAGCCTTTTTACTTCATGTTTTCACATGACTTGAGACATGAGAATGTCGTTTTGAGTAATTTCATGCTATGGTTTTCAAATGAGTTTCACATACAAATAAACATTTTGTGACGTGCATTTTGGTTTATGAAATGAGTTCCTTACCCCCTTTACTGAGCGATTTAGAAGCTCATCCTGTTTTCTTTTCCCCCCAGAGTTCTTCAAGTGAAAAAGGATCTCCCTGCGACGTACGGAGTAGTGGCTAGTGGAGGACTTGAGCTCCAGGCCATATATATATATATATATTGTATTTGAGGTATATTTTATCTTTTCATGTACCCAGACAATTATTGTAATTGCAGACACTTGATGTATAACATTATATGGGATGTATTAGGATTAATTAACTTGGAATTGAGTATTTGTATACGGTACAATATACGCTATATTATGATGAGATCCTGAGGCATAATGATTATGATGATGTATGACACTGCACAGGAATGCACCCTTAATTGTGAATTAATGAGTAAAAAGTTTTAAATTTGCCCTATTTTCTGCATTTTCGGGGCGTGACATATAGTGACCTGTCTCCTTGCTTGATTTATATAATACCACATGGTTTTGAATACTTGAGTGTGATTTTGACTGTCCAGGGTAGACCCGAGGAAGGGGTCGAGCCTTATGGGATTTGATTTGTGAAATGGTTATGATGTTGTGGTTGTGAAATGATTTGATGGGATTTTGTTGTATTAAGAATGAGATAATCAAAAAGGATGTTTCTTAAACGAATTGCCCTTTTTATGAGATTTGATAATGGATGAGCATGAGATGATTTTTACATGTTGATGTTACCATGTTTTATATGCCAATTTCCATGATTTTAAATACATGATATATGTATACTCATATGGCATAGTTTTAATTCTTCATGCTCCTGTTATAAAAGATTTATGCATAACATTACCAGCATGTAGATAGAGTAGTTATCTACCATGCTTGCATTATTCCCTTACTGAGCGTGTGGTTGCTCATCGCTCTCTATTTTCCCCCTCATACAGAGCATGCATAGTAGCCTAGTGAGGACTGAGGCGAGGTATTTTGGACATCCGTTGCATCTCCATCACTCAGAGGTATATACACAGTGATTCCTTTTTGTATCTAAACAATGTAAAAGTACAGTAGTCATTTGAAATGTAATTGTGAGGGATGTAGATGTCAGTAATCATATTTTGTATAAGTAAACGATTAACTTCAAATGTATGACATCATTTCATTAAATTGTGAATGAGTGTTAAGTGGTGGTTATTATTGACTCACAGTCCAACTGTATGTGGTCAGTTTTTCACGATCGGGTAAGGTAACAGTAAAACGTGAAACATTTATTGATATTTTCGGTTAAAGGGAATGAAAAAGGGTCGTGACAGAGATTAGTATTAGAGCTGAGTTGGCCTGATGTGAGTCAGTAATAAAACGTAGGAAAGTACATCCCCATATTACTGTGCTTTTCTTTAGATATAACTGTGTATACCGTGATGGATTGAGCTTAATAAATTATTATAATACAGGAAGTTAAGCATTATGACAGTTACACTCAAAGGTAGAGGAGCGAGAGCACGTGCTAGAGGCCGTAGGGGTAGGTCGAAGAGCCGTGCGGAGCCACAGACTGAGCAGGCTCCACAGAACCCTGCTGAGAGAGCAGAAGATGTAGAGTCACACTTCGCTAGGATAGAGCGGAGTATTGAGAATTTGGTGGAGATAGTCATGCAGGCATTGGGTGTCGGCGATAGATGAGGTCCCGCGGCAATGCCTACTACTGAACAGGCAGCTGTGAGATGGAGAGACCCCACACTGCAGAGACTGCTACTGCTACACCACCTCTAGTACAAGATATAGATTCTCCTATCGCTCCACAGTAGAGTTGTAGTGATTTGGGTTATGACTGCGACTTGAGCAGGTTGCGAGAGTTCCAAGCATTGAAACCCCCAGTGTTCAAAGGGGTGAAGGACCCAGTTATCACGAAGGACTGGGTGTATGAGATGGAGAAACTGTATAGGTTTTTTCGATGCACTTCATCTGAGAAGGTAGCCTTTGTCGTGTTTATGTTGAAAGACAAGGTCGAGCATTGGTGGAGGTCCACCAAGGCTATTTTGAGGGCCAAACACTCTGAGATTTCATGGGAGATATTTCTGGAGGTTTTCAGGAGACAGTACATTCCAGCTACCGCATAGAGGAAATTGCGGATGGAATTCATGAATCTGGTTTAGGGGAACCGTACTGTGGATGAGTATGAGTCCAAGTTTATGTCCTTGGGAGATATGACCTGGACACGATGGGTAGTCAGACCCGAAAGATATAGAAGTTCATGGATGGATTGAGATTGGCCATCCGAACTAAGCTAGCTCCCTTCAACATTTTGACCTATGAGGAGGCTGTACATAAGGCTCAGTTATGCGAGCAAGATTTTGAGTGGAATGCCTCCGAGCTTGGGAGAATTAGTGTCAGGAAGGATAGAGATCGAAAGAGATCTGGGAGGGATAGAGTGGCCAGGAAAGGAGGCCCAAGGTATTTTGAGAAGAGACCTAAGATCGAGGAGGTGCAGGAGAGAGCTGCTAGACCTCCCGTGTACCCGGCTTTGACTGCACCGAGTGGTATGGTGATTGGAGGACCACGACCTACCACAGACTAGTGTAGGAGATGTGGGAGATACCATGGGACTAGACCATGTCAGATACCCTCTGTATCATGTGTTAGGTGTGGGAGGCCCGGACATATTTCGAGGTACTGTACTGAGGTAATTGAGACTGCCCCGCAGAAGGGTAGAGAGCCAGAGAGAGCTCCAGTTGAGACAGTTGCCCCGAGGAGGAGGGCCACAGCTGAGGATTAAGGGAAGCAAACAGCGGGTGTGAGAAGAGGAATAGTACATGCATTGGATCAGGACACCGCGGATGCTTCAACGGAAGTGATTAAAGGTACCATCCTAATCTTTGATTTAGAAGCAATGGTATTGTTTGATCCTGGTGCCACGCATTCCTTCATATCACCTTCCTTTGTACATAAATTATTGAAGCATGTGAAACCAACATTATGACACGCCCTCTGAAGGTATTGTCCGCAAGTGCACGGGTAATACAAGTAATAATGGGATTTGAGTCCCGAGTTATCATTCCACAGAGAAGTTGATCAGCCTAATTAACTACCAGTTAATCTTACCCTAAGTATATCCTAGCAAATTATGAAATTTAAGTTGGTGATCTACTAAAGCTAATTAAACTTACTGAAAACAATAAACATTAAAAAATAAAGAAAATAAAACCGAACTAAGATTTGCTTACCGAACTCCGAGCAATTAAAGAAAATACCTACAAAAAAAATTAAAACAATTAAAATTAATTAACGTAATTAAAATAAAATGCCAATATGAAAATAAAGAAATAAAACTAAACTAATATTTAAACAAACTTAAAATAAAAATGCATGTAATTAAACTAATAAAAAATATAAATTAAACTAACCAAAAATCTAATAAAATAAAATCCTTGAAAAATTAAGAAATAACTACAAGTCAAAATGTTTAAATATTAATTCTAAATTAATCCTAATTATAACTAATTACTAACTTAACCATAAAATCTAACTAATGCATGATAAAAACTATTTTTGGTTTTTTCACATTAAAATGAAAACTTAAAATACATAAAATGAGTTTATCTAAATTAATTTTAAGCACAACCCCTAATACTAGAATAAAAATTAATTAATGACCTAATTAAATCTAAGTTAAACTAATGAAACAAAGAAACTATGACTAACATGCAAATTAGAAATCAATTAACTAAGCTAACTAATAAAATTGAAATTAATATATCTAAAAATGCATGCAAAATGAATTAAACAACTACAAGGGGAATTTGCCAAACATGGCCTTAGCAAAATTCCAAAACCACCAAAGTGGTCCCGATAAGCTGGTACTGTTCATTATCTTTCCAATTTGCATTTCCAGGCATGCTCGGTTATGTCCTCTGCTCAGGTCCTTCATACATGCTCTCGGTCTGCTTGCTGAAGCGCATGTCCAGGCCTGTTGTCTGCTGCATCCGCTCTGTCCACACCTCTCGGCTTTGCCCAGCTCACTGCACGTACTCCTCGCTGCTCCAGGCGATAAGTTCACGTACTGCTAGCTGTCTCGCACTGTAAGCTCAGTTTCTGCTCTTACTACCAGGTCCTGCTTCTACTGTTCCAGCTCCCGATTTTGTCCTATATTGCTACAGGCGTTGCTGATCTGCTTCTTTTTACTGCTGCCTCCAGATACACCCTGCACACTCTCGGTACCGTGAGTGTTGCGTGTCACAGCATTCGGCATCATTGTTGCACATTTCTGCAATTCTCAGCAATGCAAATCTAGAAATAGATAAAACACAAGCATTAAATTGTAGTATGTAAGTTCAAGGCAGTGAATAAACTATGGCAAACTTAACATGACTGAAATGAAAAGCTAGAATAGGAAAAGGAAAGTAAATAGTAAACCAAACATAAAACAGAGGAGAACAGAGAAAATTCTTTGCTAATGCTGCTGCTGGAAATCAACCCGTCTCACTGCTATAACCAACTGAGACATGAAAGTCTACACCAAACAGCTGATGCACCCTTTTCACAATTCAACAGCAAGTAACAATCAACAATCAAGCTGAAATAAAATGCAGTAAATGAAATTGATGCAAGACGAAAGGAAATGCAGTAAAAATGGAAGCTAAACTCTAAATGCAATCAAGAACTAAAACATAAAATGCATCTAAGTAAGAATGAAATAAAGAAAAGAAAGAACAAGAAAACATAGCAAACCAGGAAATTAAAATCGAGAAGAATTATGTGAAAACTACAACTAAAAAAAAAAAATCAACATGCTTCATCCATGTGAATCCTTAGCTCGGGCTGCTTCCTTCCTTTCTCCAACCGAGGGTCCACTTTTCCATTGATGTGGATAAATTCTAAGCATCAACCCACATCAAAGCATCAAACCCAAAAGGCTTAAACAAAGAAAGTGGTGGCTATCCGAATGCATCAAGACAGTAAACTGAAACAAGAACAAAAAAAGAAAATAAAATAAAGATTGATCAACCCAAAAACATAGATATTTAAGGGAAACCGAGAGCAAATCAACTAGGAAATCAACTATGCAAATAGAACTTAACAATAAAGAACTAGTTTTTATCAAATCGAGAACATGAAATGAAATTGATTTTCATTGAAAAATAAATCCCAGACTAATGAAGAACATAAAGAAAATGGAATGAACAGTAAAACAACTTGTAAAATAACTATTCAAAAATTTTAAAGAAAGCTTTTAAAATTAACCTAAAAACTATTCTACCCTAATTTACCTCTATTATAACCTAGGCTACCCTCTTTTTCAATTGCCATCTTTTTCTATTTATATACACACTTAGGGGTACAATTGTAATTTTTTCATCCTAGATGAGTTGGCATTGTTTGGCCACTTGTCTTCACACCATTGGCTCCTTGAAAAATAATATTTCCATATCATCTGTCTTTTTGTCCAATTGGATGTCCTAGGCTCGTGTTATCTGCGTGGTCCAATCTCGATTTTAGCTCAATTTCGACCTATTTTCTATCGAAATATTCAAAATTCTTTCGGATTTAATTTATCTGCAAACATGAGAATTTTAATTAAATAAAGGGGATAATTAAAAAAATAAATTGGGGATTTAAATAATTAATTAGGAAATTAAGCAAAAATAATTCTATTTTCATAGAATTATCACATTATTGGATAAAATGTTGATGATTTTCACACCCATGAATGATAGTCAATTGACCGAGCATGTATATAGAGACTGTAAGTTAAAGATAGAGGGAAAAGAAATGATAGCTAATTTGATTTTATTGAACATGAATGATTTTGATGTAATATTGGGAATGGATTGGTTAGCTACCAATTGTGTTGTTATGGATTGCCATGCTAAGACATTGATGTTTTCAGGATTAGACAATCTCATTGTAAACTTTGATGAAAAGGAATAATATGAAAAGAGTATGTTGTTTTAAATGAAAGAGTCTAATCCTAATATATGATATTTGAGAGATAAATTCGTTTGTTTATTTTGAATATTGATGTAATGACTTGTGATACTAACGGTGGAGAGGATAATATGAAGGGTTCATTGCCTACGTGGCTGATATAAATGAGGCACACCCGGAATTGAAGGACATCCCCGTGATTGCGAATTATTTTGATGTCTTTTCGGATGAATTACCAGGGCTACCACCTGAAAGGGAAATGGAATTTTGCATAGAGTTAGTGCCTGCTACAGAGCCGATATCGAAACCACTTTATAAAATGACACCGATTGAGTTAGAAGAGCTGAAGAAATAGCTATAAGAGTTGCGGGAGAAGGGGTCTATAAGACCGAGTGTATCACCTTGAGGAGCACCGGTATTGTTTGTAAGGAAGAAGGATGGGAGCCTCCAACTGTGTATAGATTACCGGTTATTGAATAAGGCCACCATTAAGAACAAATACCCCTTTCCACGCATAGATGATTTACTAGATCAGCTCTAGGGAGCCCAAGTATTTTCTAAGAAAGATCTGCGGTCAGGGTATCATCAGTTGAGGATCAGGAGTGGAGATGTACCCAAGACAGCATTTCATACCCGTTATGGCCACTACGAGTTTATGGTGATGCCATTCAGATTGACGAATGCCCCCGCAGCATTTATGGCATTGATGAATAATGTGTTTAAGCCATACCTGGACAAGTTTGTGATTGTATTTATAGATGATATTTTGGTTTATTCCAAGTCTAGGGAAGAGCATAAGGAGTACTTGAGAGTAGTTCTGCAGACCCTCCGAGAGAACGAGTTGTATGCCAAACTCAGCAAGTGTAACTTTTGATTAGAACAGATCTCATTTTTGGGGCAAGTTGTGTCAAAGGATGGGGTATCGGTGGACCTATCCAAGATAGAGGCAGTTGTACAGTGGGAACAGTCCAAGATAGTTACTGAGATCAGAAGTTTTCTGGGATTGGTAGGATATTATCGGAGATTTATAAAGGGTTTCTCCAGATTAGCTGCTCCATTGACACCCCTCACGCATAAGGATGTTAAGTTTGTATGGGATGAGGCATGTGAGAGGAGTTTTGAGGAGCTTAAGCATCGATTGACCACTGCTCCAGTTCTCACCATTCCTACCAGCTCAGGAGGATTCTCAATGTATACGGATGCATCACACCAAGGACTGGGCTGTGTGCTTATACAGGATGGGAAGGTAGTTACCTATGGATCTAGACAGTTGAAAGATCATGAGAGGAACTACCCGACACATGATTTGGAGTTGGCGGTCGTGGTATTTGCTTTGAAAATATGGTGCCACTATCTCTATGGTTAGAAATTTCAGGTGTTCACAGATCATAAGAGCCTTAAGTACCTGTTCTCGCAGAAAAAGCTGAATATCAGACAGAAGAGATGGCTCGAACTTTTAAAGGACTATGATTGTGAAATCATGTACCACCCGGGTAAGGCAAATGTAGTTATTAATGCTTTGAGCAAGAAGAACCTTGGGTTGGTGTCTTATATGATGGTACAGGAACATGAATTGTTGGAACAATTTACGGACCTCAGTTTGGATGTAACCCCACCTGGATCTGAGAGACCTAAGATCATAGCTAGTTTGAGACTTGAGCCAGAATTGATTGGCCATATTCGGCAAGCCCAGCAGAGCGATCGATGGTGCATCGATTGGCTGAGGCAGATATAGACAGGTGTGGGTATTGATATTGACCTGAGGGCTGATGGGACACTGAGGTTCAGAGGTAGAGTATGTGTTCCCGAGGATCCTGAGATCAGGAGGTTAATTTTATCAGATGCTCACTCATCGAAAGGTTTATTAGTGGTTTGGAATGAAAAGAGACATTGCTGAATATGTCGTTAAGTGTCTCGTTTGTCAGCAAGTGAAGGTAGAGCATCAGAAGCCTGTAGGATTATTGAACCCTCTACTGATACCGACGTGGAAGTGGGAGCATGTCACCATGGATTTTGTGATGGGGTTACCAAGGACCCACAGAGGTCATGATGCCATATGGGTTATTATGGACTGGTTAACTAAGTCTGCCTATTTCTTGGCTATGAGAGCTACCGATACTCTGAGTCAGTTAGCGAACCTCTATATTCGAGAGATAGTACGACTACATGGTGTACCAGTGAGCGTTGTTTTTGATAGGGAAGCCCGCTTCACTTCCCATTTTGGGATCATTTTCAGGAAGCACTGAGGACCCGACTAAGTTTTAGCATCGCTTTTCATCCTTAGATAGATAGGCAGTCAGAGAGGACTATACAGACCCTCGAGGATATGTTGAGAGCGTGTGTGCTGGATTTTAGAGGCTCCTGGGATGACCACCTGCAGTTAGCTGAGTTCACCTATAATAATAGCTATCATACGAGTATCAGGATGGCACCCTATGAGGCACTGTATAGACGCAGATGTCGATCCCCCATTGGATGGGAAAAGGTTGGTGACAGATAAATTTTTGCTTCGGACTTAGTACAGCAAGCATCTGAGGATGTCCAGTTGATATGTGAGAGATTACAGACAGCTCAAAGCCAGCAAAAGAGTTATGCTGACAGGAGACGGAGACCACTAGAGTTTGATGAGGGTGAATCGGTATTCTTGAAAGTTTCTCCTTCGAAGGGTATTTTGAGATTTGGTAAGAAGGGCAAGCTGAGCCCTAGATATATCGGACCCTTCAAGATTTTGGAGAGAGTGGGAGATAAGGCGTATAGGTTGGCATTGCTATCGGACTTGGCAAATGTCCACAACGTCTTCCACGTCTCTATACTTCGAAAACATCACCCGGACCTGACACACGTGATACGATATGAGTCGTTGGAGCTCAATGAGAGTATGACATATGTCAAGAAGCCGATTCGGATATTGGACAGAAAAGAGAAAGTGTTGCAGAATAAGAAAATTCCCTTGGTGAAAGTTCTTTGGCAACATCACATGGTGGAAGAGGTCATATGGGAATTGGAGAACTTCATACGGGAGAAGTACCCCCAACTTTTTGAAGAGTGACTTGGTTCTAATTTGGAGGACCGAATTCCTTGAAGGTGGGGAGAATGTGAGGCCCCGTATATGTATGGTTCTAACGTGTGTAATTGGATCAATGAAGCTAATGGACTTGTAATGTAAAGTATAATTGATGTAAGTCCATGGATTCAATGTATATATGTGTAATATGATTTGTAATGTACATACAAGTTTCATTGTGTATGAATATGAAGGAATGAGTTCTTATAAGTGATGAATGTGAATGGAACTCAAAATGAGTAGTGTGGTAAATGGAAGGAAGTTGCATGAATATAAATGCTTCCATTTGGTTTTATATAGTATACCTTTGGAAATACAAGGAATGAACACAAGTTTCAATGTTTATTGGGCAATGGAATAGAGCAGATCGATCTCCAATGGGGCCAGATTGATCTCCTAACCATTCTGTAATGAAAAGATCGATCCTCAAGCATATAGATAGATATCCTTAGCTCTCTGTTTGGGAGCAGATCGATCTCAAGCTTCGATAGATCGATCTCATGCTTAAAAAGCCATGAAAAAGTGGGATTTAAGGGGACCAAATCGATCTCCTCCTAGTGCAGATCGATCTCCTCAAGCTATTTCTATAAAAGGAGTGCTGAAAATCTGAAAATTTCGGGAAAAACATCACCCTTTCCATTTTTAGCCCAAAACCTAGATTTTTCTCTTTAAAATCAGCCATTTCCAATAAGAATTGAGGGGAGGCCATTAGACACTAAGTTGTTCATCTTGAGGAAGAGAACAACATAGTTGGAGCCCAAAATCCCATTATTGGTATTAAAGGAGCTAAGGGCATTCTCATTTGAAGCAAGAAGAGAAATCAGATTTGGTAAGCTTCTAATACTCCAGCCTAAGTACATTGTGTATTTAATTGATTGTGGAGTTGATTGGCATGTATATGGATGCTAGAAATCATCTAAAAAGCAATTGAACACATATAACCTAGAAAATGGATATAGTCTAGTATGAGAAAGTGTGAATTGGGTATATTGATGACTTATGGGTTATGATAAGTTGTTGTTGAAGTAGTATGGATGATTTGAGATGGGTAAATGAAGCCACATTGTGAGTATACGAAATTTATGGAAATGAGTATGTAAAATGCTTGGTAAATGCCATAGTGAAGAAGTCAATGAAATATGAACACTATGGACTTAGTATTGATCTAATATCGATTTGGAATGAGTTAATAGGCCTAAAAGAATCCATAGACTCGAAATATGAGTAGAGTAATGAAACGAGGCATTAAGAGTGTCACTAGAAACTATAGGTCGAATTAACTATAGTGAACACACAATGTCCTATTATATGGATCGAATATAATGCGGAATACGATTTTGTACAGTTTTGGAGAGTCGTTGGAGACGCAATCGAACTACTCACACGTAAGCAGTTTTAAGGAAGTGGAATCACGCGTTGCGATTCCAGGTAAGGGAATTCTGTAAGTATATAAAGGTATTTGCTCGTATTTTGTGGGTATATAGGGCTTTGGAAATGTGCATGAGTTTGTGAAAATGTGGTTGACAATGTATGGAAATTATTACGAGTATTTGTGTGAGATTTGGTTGTTGAAGTGGTATTATAAAGAAATGGGATAGTAAATCTAATAATTGCATAAATTGAATGTTTTGAATGATTTCACCAAACATGTATTTTGTATTGACCGAGTTGATAGATAGGTTGGCTATTGTTGTTTGATATTGGGTGATAGTACATGTGAAGTGCTAAATATATTTTGAGATTAGTTTTGAAAACTCATGAGCTGCCTATCATGTTTATGCGAATTAAGCCGTGCTGGAGCCTAGCTCGCACTGGGTATTGATGTTCTCACATGTTTGAATGTGCTAGAGCTTAGCTCGCACTTTGTTTTGGAACTATAACGATGTTTTATAAACCGTATTGGAGCTTTTGCTCGTACGTGGATTTTGATTGGTTTTGTTATGCATATAACCGTAATGGAGCGATGCTCGTACATGGTTTCTTCATATTTTTATGCATAAATGTCGTACTAGAGCGTTGCTCGTACGAGGTGATTTATTATGATGCATGAATTCGCGCTAGAGCGTAGCTCGTGCTGGTTTTCACACTATGGTATGTATGAGGTCGTGGTGAGGATAATACGGATTGGTGTTCAAGGAACCCAACAGGCCTAACAGACCTCTTGAGTGGAGTGAGGGTGAGGGGCTAGGACCTGACATAATCCATTCAGGGAACCCAACAGGCCTAACAGACCTCTTGAGTGGGGTGAGTGTGAGGGGCTAGGACCTAAATCAGGGAACCCAACAGGGACGAGTAAGGGCATGTGGGCTAGGACCTGGTATTAACAGTACTCCCACGTGCACTTGAGACTAGAGGTTTCACTCGATATGGGGTAGATAAGACCTAATGCAGGCACCCCCAACTATGTTATGGGTCCGCGGAGTACGATGTACCGTGTATATTACATGGAGTACGATATACCGCGTGGTGGTTACTTGATTTGAGAAAGTCTAGCGGAGAACTAACCCACCTTCGTACTAGCATGATACACCGCACACCGAGATCCGTGTAGTCTGGGATGATATGTGACATAGTTGGCCAACATAGTCTGTTAAGATATAGTGACCTGTCTCCTTGCTTGATTTATATAATACCACATGGTTTTGAATACTTGAGTGTGATTTTGACTGTCCAGGGTAGACCCGAGGGAGGGGTCGAGCCTTGTGGGATTTGATTTGTGAAATGGTTATGATGTTGTGATTGTGAAATGATTTGATGGGATTTTGTTGTATTGAGAATGAGATAATCAAAAAGGATGTTTCTTAAATGAATTGCCCTTTTATGAGATTTGATAATTGATGAGCATGAGACGATTTTTACATGTTGATGTTACCATGTTTTATATGCCAATTTCCATGATTTTAAATACATGATATATGTATACTCATATGGCATAGTTTTAATTCCTCATGCTCTTGTTATAAAAGATTTATGTATAACATTACCAACATGTAGATAGAGTAGTTATCTACCATGCTTGCATTATTGCCCTACTGAGCGTGTGGTTGCTCATCCCTCTCTATTTTCCCCTCCTACAAAGCGTGCATAGTAGCCCAGTGCAGACTGAGGTGTGGTATTTTAGACATCCGCTGCATCTCCAACACTCAGAGGTATATACACAGTGATTTCTTTTTGTATCTAAACAATGTAAAAGCACGGTAGTCATTTGAAATGTAATTATGGGGAATGTAGATGTCAGTAATCATATTTTGTATAAGTAAACGATTAACTTCAAATGTATGACATCATTTTATTAAATTGTGAATGAGTGGTAAGTGGTGGTTATTATTGACTCACAGCCCTACTATATGTGATGAGTTGTTCACGATCGGGTAAGGTAACAGTAAAACGCGAAAAATTTATTGTGATTTTCGATTAAAGGGAATGAAAAAGGGTCGTGACACATTGTGTACTGATGGGCTGGTATGAAACGGGACATCCCAGATTATGTAGTGAAATGTCTCGTTTGTCAACAGATAAAAGTTGAGCACCAAAGACCTACAAGGTTGCTCAAATCTTTATCGATTCCAACGTGGATATGGGAACACATTAGCATAGATTTCATCTTGGGTTTACCCAGGGCCAAACATAATCATGATATGATCTGGGTTATTATAATAGATTGACTAAGTCTGCCTACTTCTTAGCCATCAAGTCCATGGGTACATGGTTTCTTTAGCAAAGTTATAGGTGAATACGATTGTCCAATTGCAAAGGTTTATCCATAAGCATCACTTTTGACAGGGATTCCAAGTTTACCTCCTATTTCTAAAATCATTTTCAAAAGGCTTTAGGATTCAAACCTAACTTTAATATAGAATTTCATTCTCAGACAGATTACCAATTCAAGAAAACTATTCAGAAACTTGAGGATATATTGAGGGCATATGCCATTGATTTTCGAGGTTCATGGGATGATCACCTAGGTTGGCTGAGTTTGCATTTAATAATAGCTACCATGTCAACATCGATGTGGCGCCTTATGGCATTATATGGACAAAGATGTAAATCTCTCATAGGTTGGGAAGAAGTAGAGGATAAAAAGTTATTCTCTCTCTAGTTAGTTGAAAAAACTTCTGAAGATGCCATACTAATATATGATAGATTAAAAACAACTCAAAATCGCTAAGAGAAATATGCTGATAATCGGAGATAGCAGCTAAAGTTTAAGGTAGGAGATGATGCATTCTTGAAAATCTTTTTATCTAAGGGAATTATGAGATTATGGAAAAAGGGCAAGTTAAGCTCAAGGCTTATTGGTCCATTTGAGATCCTTGAGAGGGTCAAAAAATTAGCTTACAGACTAGCCTTACCTCCACAACTTTCAGCAGTGCATGATGTAAGAACCCCAATTTTATTATACATTACATTGTACAACTAATTGATGAGAATGCACAAAGTGTTTAAGTATGTGATTTTGATCGTGCTCTAATAATAGGGTATAATTATGGATTAATTATTAAGGAAAAAATATGAATATGAAATGAATTGGACTATGACTATGTAATAACAAAGAATGGAATTTCGGATAAGGCTCAATTAGAGTTATCAAATAAGCAAGGGCAAAATCATAATCTTTGTAATTTTTGGGGGTAGCTAAGAAATGACTCTGACACACCTCAGAATAAGTATAGTAACCCTATCCTTACTTAAATTGTCAAAAACTACTTAAATAATGATTTAGGTCTTAATCGATAAGTTTCCATAACTATGCGATTTTGAGCGGGCAGATCGCATTTTTTGCTAGAACGAAGCGACCAATGATAACTCTAATAAGGTATTGAGTATGTTTAACCATGCCGCATCATAATTGATTAGATTATTAAAGTTACGGTATGAATAGTAAATCTGACGTGAATAGTGCTATTTGACATGAACAGTGACTTTAAAACATTAAAATAAAGCGAAACCTATGTACAACCTTATAAGTGCCACCAATACTCTTCCTAAACACTCTCAAAACACTTTTAAAGCACTCTTAAAGTATCAAATAAGTTTGTGCTGAAAGAGTTAACAACAACAACATAAATCAGCATATAACGTTCTCCATTAATTCTCATTTGAGCCAAACAAGCCCTAAGATTATTTCCCTTCTTTTAAGGCTTTTTAAGGCTGTAAATAACACTCAACACGCCACATTTCTCCCTTAAACCCGACACCACCCTTGAAGACAGAGAGAAGAGAAATTTTCCATTTTTCTCTCAAAATTTTGTAGATTTTTTCAAGATTTTTGGCATCCTGACCTTTCAAGTGCCATTTCTTGCAAGATTTGAAGGAAAGGGTTTCAGAGAGAGAAAATGACATCATTTTAGGATAAAGAGAAAGGTTAGATTTTTGTTTTTGTTTAACTCCTTAAAGTTTTAAGGTTAGATTTTTGTTTAACTCATTGAAGTTTTAAGCTTTGATTTGTTAGATTGGATATTTTATAAAGTTGTAGTGTTTTTGTAGTGGACAAATTTGGAGAAAATCTCACCCTAGAGTTCAACCACTTTGAAATAGGTAAGGCAATTTGTGTTTTTATGAAATTCATGCGGTTTTATGGTTAATTTTCGTGTTTGAAAGTGAATAATGTTTTGTAATATGAAGACAATGGAGAAACCTTTTTGAGTGTGGCGGACTGAATTGTTTTAGCTAAAGTTGAGGTTGTTTATTGAATACAATATGTTTATGATGATGACATTATGATGAAAAGGTTATGGGTATGTCCATAGATTGAACAATTGAATAATTTCTTGATGTTCGAGAAATATGGATTTATTTTGAATATTTAATAAAGTAATATTTAAATATTCATGGAATACTAAGAGCACCCTTAATGATGTACAGGTCTTAATATTCATAATGTGTTGTAAAAGTGATGGAGATGGTTTAGAAATACTGTGATATGATATGGATTTGTGAATGGACACTCGTAACTTAGTGATGACATAAACATAAAAATTGAGAGTTCACAGTTATGGATTGTATTGAATTTGTATAGTTATATATTATAACTTGTATGTCTAATTGAGATGATAATGGAATGGTTTGTAGTGACTTATAATGGTGTGGAAGCTTGAGCTTGATTTGAAGGCTTAATATAAGTATTAGCTAGAGATAAGTGGTTTAAGTAAAGTGTAAGCCCCACTTTTGTGCTACTTTTGATGATGTTTTGGATGATCTTCCTTATGCTTCATGTGATGTACATTTTTTCACATATTAATGAATCATAAGAAGAGTTTTTACTGATTTAAATTGCAAAGGAAATGGATGAACGTGCATGGAAATGTATGTAATAGCAAAATAAGGGCCGTGGCCACAGGCCGAAAGAAAGGGATTGGAAGCGTGTTGACCGAAGATAAGGACTTAAGATAAGGAAAGATAGTGGGTTCAAGAAGGAGAGTCGGTTCAATTTGGTCTCGAACACAGGCAAGGGTAAAACGGTCAAAAGACCAAAATCCGATATAAATTCGATAAGAAAATTTCATTAAAAAATATGAAATTGAGAAATCTTGATCAATAACGAGGAAAATATTGAATTTCGAGTCCAATTTACTCAAGATATGAATTTATTGGAATTAATCAGAATTTTTACCTCAGAAAATTATACAGAAAATATTGGAAAAATATACCGAAAAGACGAAATAAGACAGATATATTCATTTATTGATTAAATGAATTAAATAAGATTTTTTTTTAGATATTTTGGGGATGAAATAATATTTTACTGATTAAAATAATAATATAAAACTAAAATAAAATAAAAAAGAGAGGAAATCTGAAGATATCGCGAAAAAGGGAAGAAGCTTGAAGACGAACAAGCCGAGGGAGAAGCCCGAAGAAGCACCGGCGATTGACGACGCCAGACGAGGGTCGGAGAAGAGAGAGGACGACCACGCGAACCCATCGGCATCGACGACGAGCACCGACGGCGTCGAAAACAGTCGGATCGACGAGTTGAAGCCGCGAGGGAGAGAAGGCAATTTCAGCGATCCACCGACGATTTGACCAGATCTAAGGGTAGCCGAGTGTTCTTCTACCCGAGTCGAGCTGAATGGCGGTAGTGGTACATCGAGAAACGGTCGAATGATGTCGAAACGACGAAAAGAGACTGAACTGGTCGGTAGTGGTACGTCGGGAAACGGTCGAATGACCTCGAAACGACGAAAAGAGACTGAACTGGTCGGCCAGTTCAGTGAGAAAGGTTTTGTGCTGAACCGGACCGGACCAGTTCAGCCAAGAAGACAAGGGAGAAAGAAAAAAGAAAAGGAAAAAGAAAAAGAAAAGAAAAAAAAGGAAAAAGGAGAGGAAAATTCCCGGGGATACCTCAGATTACAGGTAAGTCCGTAAACGATCAAAATTGACTGAATTGATTTTCGAGAAATTTATTTAAAATTATATTTGATCGAAAATTAACCCGAAGTTAAATACAAAATTGTGCAATTCGACGATAAATCGCGTACGTGAGCCCGATCGAACTTCGATTTGTGCACCATCGCATAATTTTGGGTAAGTAAAGCTCATTTACGACAATAGTATGATTATTGCGTTATTGAAATTTATTTTACGGATTTCGGATTAAATTCTGCATAAAATAAATTATATTTAGATTTTGAATTAATTATCGTAAATGATATACGGGCTATCAAAAGAGTTTGGAACAAAGCCCAATGGGTATTGATAGGCCTAATGAGCCAATAAACCATGATAAAGGGAATTAATAAGTGAAAAACAGGCTTAAAATTGAGTAAGGCCCATTAAGAATTAAATGGGTCCAATTGAGTGTGAATGGGTCCAATACTGTAAATAAAGCCCAGTAAGATTGAAATACAATTGAACTCACAGTAATTAACCCGAGATTTGGTTATGTGTAGCTCTGCATAGTTGACTGTGAGAGTATCGGATCAAGCGATACGGTAGTGGTGGAAAAAAAGATAAGCTTATGGAGAGATTCCAGGTAAGAGAATTTTACAGACTCTTAGACGTAGCTTTACACGATTTCGACTGCATTTACAATTCTCTTAAACAGTCTAAAAGGTCTAGATTACAGATAAAAAAAATTGGTGCTCGGATGGGTAAATGACCAAAATACCCCTGTAAATGGTAAGATTTCCAAATTAAAGAAAAGTTACGAGAAGTAAGAACAAGGGGTTCTTACCTGTTTTTGAAGTGGTTTGACACATGCATGGGTAGGCTGGCTAACTTTTAAATAAAATTCACAGCATCTCATGATTTTAACAATGTGATTTCTTTTGGAAATTATTTTGAGATAACAGGGCCACCTACGTGATTTTATGGAAATATGACGTGCTTGAGCTCAGCTCGCACGAGTTTTGATTTGTGTGATGCATGCATTAGTGCCGGAGCAGGGGCTCGCACTAGAGTTTTACATGCATTGGTGCTAGAGCCTAGCTCGCACCAGATTTTCACATGATTTTGATAGAGTGCTAGAGCATTGCTCGCACTGGTTTTCATGATGAAACTACAGCCGTGCTTGGTGCTTCTGGTATACTAAGTGTTACATCGATTAAATAGGCTTGTACATGCATTTTGATTTAAGACATGCGATGAGCCGTGCTTGGAGCTTTAGGTAGACTGTGTGTCACGCCGATTAAATATGCTCGCACGTGCATTTTGAGACATGCACAATTATTCATATGAGATGTGGGTCCACGGAGTACGATGTACCGTGCTTGTAGTATAGAGTACGTTATACCATGTTATGATTGATGATATGCCATCTACGGACGTGATTGTTGAGTGATCGGGTTGGACCGACAGGTTGGATTTGACCCACCTCCCGTGACGGTTCCTGATAGTGGTGATACCCCGCACACAAGATCCGTGTAGCCTGGGCTCATGAGGATATGGCCATAGTCTTGGTTATTTGCCTGAGATATATATATTATATTGCCTAGTCTTGCATGTTACTATTGCTTTGAAAAGCATTTGATTTCATGATTTTGTATGAGTCAGGAACACCCGAGGGAGGGGTTGAGTCCTAGCTGTATTTTGAAATTTTAACGAGAATGAAATGATTTAAATGGATTTGCATGTTGAGTTTTCCATGCTCTTTGAAATCCATATGTGAACTTGTTTTACATGACATCGTGAATTGTAGCATTTAGCATCTGTTTTGAAATGATGTGAAGAAAGGGTGGTTTATGCACGACACCACGTTCATGTAGGTAATCTGGTTACCTACTTGTTCGTAGGATTGCCTTACTGAGCTTGATGTGCTCACCCCTTTCATTTTCCTATACAGATTTCCTCCATTAGACTTAGAGGCGACTGAGTACTGTATTCCTGATATCCGTTGCTGCCCATCATTTTGAGGTATATACACTTGTACATATGGTATCTGAATAAGAATAGGATAGTAAAATGTTCGTAAGTAACTTTTAAGGATGTATAGACACTGTAAACACTTGTAAATGAATGGGAAAGAATTAGTGAAAAATTCTTGTGTTTACTTTTCCTTTAATAAGGAATTGAGTTGTATGGAGAATGAATGGTGGGACTGGTATTGACGCACAGCCCAACCGTTAGTGGAGTGTGGTCACGATCAGAGGACAGGTAAGTATGAAACGAAAACGAAAAATTTACTCTGATTTTTTTGTCGTGATAATTGGTGGTATCAAAGCGAGGTTGGTCTGATGTGTGTCAATGTCAGTAATTAGGAAGTTATATCCCCAATGTTAGTGTGCTTATTTAGATACAATAGTGTATATCGAGATGGGTTTTAACTAAGAAATTGTTGAGAATGCAGGATTTGGGCATTATACCGTACACCAGTCGCGGTAGAGGAGGTAGAGCTTGAGGCAGAGGTCGTAGAGGTATACCTGAGCCTGCTAGTTGAGCTAAGTGGACCCATGAGACCCAGGAAGAGGTTGAGGTGGAGACTGAGGTTGAGCATGCTCCACAGGGTCCTACAAAGAGACCTTCTGAGACTACCGAGGTGCGTTTCGCTAGGATAGAGCGGAGCCTCGAGATGATTTTGGAGTTATTTACGCAGTTTCTACATGGACATAGAGGTGGACAGGGTGATGCTGGACAGGCAGCTACTCTTGATGCCCCTGTACAGCTAGTTCAAGATACAGATACATATACACCTCCACCAATTCAGGACAGAGTTTTACTTGGTACTGACACGCCCTAAATGTATTACCGCAAGTGCACGGGTCGTACAAGTAATAATGGGATTTGAGTCTCGAGTTATCGTCCCTCAGAGAAGTTGGTTAGCCTAATTAACTACCGGTTAATCTTACCCTAAGTATATCCTAGCAAATTATAAAATTTAAGTTGGTGATCTACTAAGGCTAATTAAATGTACTGAAAACAATAAACATAAAAAAAATAAAGAAAATACAACTGAACTAAGATTTGCTTACCGAACTCCGAGCAATTAAAATAAAAAACCTACAAAAATAATTAAAACAGTTAAAACTAATTAACGCGATTAAAATAAAATGCAATTATGAAAATAACAAAGCAAAATTAATTAAACTAAAATTAAACTAACCTAAAAAGCAATTAAACTACTTAATCAAAATGCAAATTAAACTAAGTGAAGATTTAATGAAATAAATTTACCCCTAATCTAATTCTAAATGGACACTTAATTAACTATCAACCTAATTAAAACTAAGTTTAAACCATTAAGTAAGAATACTAATCATGTAATTTAATTAAAGACTCTAAACTAAGCTAACAAATTAAATTGAAATTAAACTAAACTAACAATGCATGAAAATGAATTAATTAACTATTATGCACTAGCCAAACAAGCCTTAACCAATTTTAAATCATCCAAATCCCTCCATTCACTGTTCATGCTTCATTTTATTTTTCATTTCCAGGTGTGGTCTCGGTTTGTTTGGTCTGTTGTCCAGGTGCTCACAGTTTGTCCTCTGCTCCAGATTTTGGTTGTCTCCAGGTGCTATGCAGCAAGTGTACTGTACTGTGATATGCACTGTACTGCTATGTGCACCAGTCATATGTTCTGCAAATCGTTGGGCATCCGACTCCTACTCACGCAGCAGATTCCCTGGCCTGTCCTATCTGCTCAGAGCACACATCCATTCTCTGCCCTGTGTTGCTTCTGCATCCATTCTTGTATGGTCCAGCAAAGTATAGGCATAATTCTCGGCTTGGCCAGGTGCTGCCCAGATGAGTTCCTGCACTCTACTATACAGCAAACTAAATTATAGCAGACATGTTCTGCTGTACTACTCTCGGTTCTGATGAATATCGTTATCCTGGTTGAGCTTCATGCCTTGCAACACAGCCAGCAGAATGAAGGACAAACAATCTGGCCTCTTGTACTGCAACATACCAGCCATGCCACGGTTCATTCAATTGACAAACGTACTAACGAAATGTCCAGCAATATGCGGCTGAGAACCCAAATGATAAATGAAGATTGCAGCACAGGACTGGAATGAAGCAAGGAAACTGCTGTAACCGGTTCCCACTACCCGCGTAAATGGCTTCTGCTTTAATCTCTCTCACGCATCAGTTCTGCTTCAGCCTGCATCCCCCCACCTGCAACAGTAAATAAGAGGATAGTATAAAATCACAGCAACTCAATGATGAACAGTAGAAGGATTTAAGAGCAGAGCAGAACAGAGGAAGACTATTGATCCCAGTTCACTACTATGGTGAATTCCAGCTTCTATTCAGCAAAGCCCAGCAATCTCACTTGTCCAACCCGTGTCTTACCACCTTCACGCAGTCACTCCCATCAGAGTTTTGATCAACCCTGATTCCTGCAACTGGGCAGTGGCAATCGTGGCCTGGAATTGTAATCTTAAAAATTTAATAAGAGTAAAATTTCTTTACAACTTAATGCTATGAATTTCTAAACTAATCTAAACTAAATCTTTAAGTTACTTTATAACATAAAAGAAGAGTTCTAATGGAAAAAAAAAGAAACTTAAAACACAACTAATGCAAAACCGAAAATCTAATGAATTAATACAGTGAAATAGTTGAAGAAGATAACCACTGTCACCGGCGTCTCCTTCCCCTTTTTACTGTTCATCAATTCAAACTAAAAAAATAAACATTAGGGAGTGTTGCTTTGTCACCCAAGCCTCCCCTCCATTCAACATAAGAGCATTGAATCAATAATAAAGCAAAGAAATTACCAAACCGAGAAGAACATGGAAAAATCACTATTCATTAAACCAATGTAAAGTTTTAACAAAACAAGAGAAGAAAATTTCTAATTTCTAATTTCAAAGAAACTATTCGAAAATTAAAACAAAGAAAGCTTGAAAAATTAACCTAAAAGCTATTCTACCCTAAAATTACATCTACTCCTAAATTACTTCTATTCTAACCTAGGCTACCCCTTTTTCAATTGCTATCATATTCTATTTATACACACTTAGGGGTACAATTGTAATTTTTTTCATCCTAAATGAGTTAGCATTGTTTGGCCATTTGTCTTCACACCATTGGCTCCTTGAAAAATAATATTTCCATGTCATCTGTCTTTTTGTCCAATTGGATGTGCTAGGCTCGTGTTGTCCGCGTGGTCTAATCTCGATTTTAGCTCAATTTCGGTTCATTTTCTATCGAAATATTCAAAATTCATACGGATTTAATTTATCTACAAACATGAGAATTTTAATTAAATAAATGGGATAATTAACAAAATAAATTGGAGATTTAAATAATTAATTAAGAAATTAAGCACAAATAATTCTAAGAATATAGAATTATCAGGTGCCCCACCGCAGAGTACTAGAGAATGGGGTTATGGATGCTATATGGATAGATTGCGCCAGTTCCAAGAGTTTAGGCCACCGTCGTTCAGCAAGGCGAAGGACCCAATGGTAGCTGAGGATTGGTTGAGTGAGATGGAGAAGCTATACGGGTTCTTCGAGTGTACTACTTCTGAAATGGTAGCATTTGCCACGTTTGTGCTGAAGGGATCGACAGAGCACTGGTGGAAGTCTACCAGACCGATTCTGAGAGCTCAGCATACAAAGATTACCTGGGAGGTATTTTTAGAGGCCTTTGTAGGTAGTACGTACCGGACACAGCGCAGCGAAAGCTGCAGACTGAGTTTTTAAGTTTGACCCAAGAGGGCAATCTGTGGATGAGTATGAGATGAGGTTTATTTCCCTAGGCAGATATAACCCTGACACTATAAGTCATGAGGTCAGGAAGGTCCGAAGATTTATGGATGGATTGAGACCAATGATTCAGTCCAGGTTAGTCCCATTGGATATCCCGACGTATGATGAGACAGTGCGCAGGGCACAGTTGATTGAGCAGGATTTTGAGATGAGTGCTTTAAAGTTTGGAAAGGATGGCAGAGTTAGAGATAAGGAGAGGAAGAGACCGGTAGAGCATAGAGGTTTCAGTTATAGAGGGGGCAGACGATTATCGAGGAAGAGGCCGAGGATGGAGGAGGTTCAGGAGAGGGCAGTTAGATCTCCCATGTATCCGACCATTACTTCTACTCCACAGAAAGGTATTGTGATAGGGGCCACGACCTACGACTAAGAGATGTAGTAGGTGTGATAGATATCACGGTGATAGACCCTGTTTTGGTACCACAGTGGTATGCTTCAAATGTGGGAAGCCCGTGCATATCGTTAGGGATTGCCTAGAGATGATAGAAAGTGCCCCTTAGAAGGGTAAGGGCTCAAAGAGGGCTTCCGATGAGACTTCTACTCCGAGGAGGAGGGCGACGGTAGAAGAGAAGGGAAAGCAAGTAGTCTGTAGAGGGCGAGTACATGCTCTAGACTAGGATATGGTAGATCAGTCATCGGATGTGGTGAAAGGTACTATTCTGATCTTTGAGTTAGAAGCATATGTGTTGATAGATCCTGGTTCTACGACTTCATTTGTATTGCCTTCATTTACATATAAATTGTTTAAGTATGCGAAACTCACCCTTTTGAGGAGTAAGTTGTTAATAAGCACTCATATGAACACCAGTCAGTTAGTAGAGTATGTGTTTAGGGACTGTGAGTTGAGAATAGGTGGAAGAGTAATGACAGCCGATCTAATCTTGATGCACATGAGAGATTTTGATGTAATCCTAGGAATGGATTGGTTAGCTGCTAATCGAGCTGTTTTAGATTGTTTTGCTAAGAGAGTCACATTTCATACTCCAAAAAAATGTATTGTACAATTTCCCTGAAGTTAATAAGAATGAGAATTTTGTAAGTGTATGAATGAATTATGTACTAATTGGATGAATTATGTTTGAAGGTTATATTGTGTACGTGGTAGATACGGCTGAGGTACGCTCGAAACTGAAAGACATTCCAGTGGTCAAAGAGTTCCCAGATGTCTTTTCGGATGAGTTACCAAGGTTATCGCTAGTGAGAGAGATAGAGTTTAGTATTGATCTGGCACCTGGTACAGAGTCGATATCTAGACCACCGTACAGGATGGCTCTAGTTGAGTTGGAGGAGCTAAAGAAGCAGTTGCAGGAGTTATTAGAGAAGAGGTTTATCAGACCGAGTGTGTCGTCGTGGGGAGCACCGATTCTGTTTGTGAGGAAGAAGGATGGGAGCCTCCGATTATGTATTGATTACATATTGTTGAATAAGGCTACCATCAAGAATAAGTATCCCTTCTGAGGATTGATGATTTGCTGGATCAGCTACGGAGAGCGCAGGTCTTTTCTAAGATTGATCTGAGATCTGGGTACCATCAGTTGAGAGTTCGAGATGGAGACGTACCCAAGACAGCTTTTCGCACCCGTTATGGCCACTTTAAGTTTATGGTTATGTCATTCGGGTTGACGAACGCTCCCGCAGTCTTTATGTCATTGATGAATGAGATGTTTCATCCGTATTTGGATCGGTTTGTGATTGTCTTCATCGATGACATCTTGGTTTATTTGAGGTTTAGAGAGGAGCATGAGCAACACCTGAGAATTGTATTACAGACCCTCCGTGAGAAGAAGTTGTATGCTAAACTCAGTAAGTGTGATTTTTGGCTTAAGCAGATCACCTTTTTGGGACATATTGTGTCGAGGGATGGTGTGTCAGTGGACCCATCCAAGATTGAGGCGGTAGTTCAGTGGCAGAGGCCTCAGACAGTTACGGAGATCAAGAGCTTTCTGGGTTTAGCTAGATATTATCATCGATTTATGGAGGGATTTTCTAGGTTGGCTGCTCCGTTGACACGTCTCACTCGAAAGAGTGTTGCATTTGAGTGTGACGATATATGTGAGGAGAGTTTTCAGGAGCTGAAGCGTCGATTAACCACTGCTTCGATTCTCACCATTCCTACCAGCTCAGGAGATTTTTCTGTATACACAGATGCTTCTTACCAAGGACTGGGCTGTGTTCTGATGCAGGACGGGAAGGTAGTCGCTTATGGATCCAGCCAGTTGAAGGACCATGAGAGGAACTATCCTACCCATGATTTGGAGTTGGAGGCCATTGTGTTTGCACTGAAGATATGGCGTCACTATCTTTATGGTGAAAAATTCCAGCTATTTACCGATCACAAAAGCCTCAAGTATCTGCTCTCGCAGAAGGAGCTGAACATGAGACAGAGAAGATGGTTTGAGCTTCTAAAGGACTATGATTGTGAGGTCCTATACCACTCGGGTAAGGCGAATGTAGTGGCTGATGCGTTGAGCAGGAAGCATCTTGAGTTTATTTCTTATATGATAGTACGGGAACACGAGTTGTCAGAGCAGTTTGCGGGCCTCAGTTTGGATGTGACCTCGCCTAATGCTGATAGTAGTTGTATGATTTCTAACATGCGGCTAGAGCCAAATTTTATGGATCAGATCCGACAGGCTCACCGTGATGATCAGCATTGCATTGAGATTGTCAGGCAGATGCAAAGGGGTATTGAGACTGATTTTGATTTGACTTCGGATGGATTGCTGAGGTTCCAAGACAGGATATGTGTTCCCAAGGATACTAAGATCAGGAGGTTGATTTTATTAGAAGCTCATTCGTCAAAATATAACTTGCATTCGGGTAGTACAAAGATGTATCAGAATCTCTAGAAGGTATACTGGTGGTCGGGGATGAAGAAGGACGTCGCAGAGTTTGTTGCGAGATGTCTCGTCTATCAGCAGGTGAAGGTAGAGCATCAGAAGCCTACAGGATTATTGCAGCCTCTACCTATATCGACTTGGAAGTGGGAGCATGTCACCATGGATTTTGTGATGGGTTTACCAAGGACCCGTAGAGGACATGATGCCATATGGGTGATAGTGGACAGGTTGACGAAGTTCGTCCATTTCTTGGCTATGAGAGCCACTGATACTCTGAGTAGATTGGCGGATCTATATGTACGTAAGATTGTGAGACTACATGGTGTCCCAGTGAGTGTTGTCAGATAGGGATTCCCGCTTCACTTCCCGTTTCTGGGAACATTTTCAGGAAGTTATGGGAACCCAGTTGAGATTTAGCACAACTTTCCATCCCCATACAGATGGGAAGTCAGAGAGGACTATACAAACCCTCGAGGATATGTTGAGAGCTTGTATGCTTGATTTTAGAGGCTCCTGGGATGATCACCTACCGCTCGCAGAGTTCGCCTATAATAACAGTTATCATTCGAGTATCGGGATGGCACTGTATGAGGCTTTATATGGCTGCAGATGTCGATCTCCTATTAGATGGGAGGAAGTTGGTGACAGACAGATGTTTGCTCCTGATTTGGTACATCAGGCCTCTGAGGATGTCTAGTTGATTTGTAAAAGGTTGAGGACAGCTCAAAGTTGACAGAAGAGTTATGCTGACAGGAGACGTAGACCATTGGAGTTTACGGCAGGGGAGTCTATGTTTCTGAAAGTTTCTCCTTCCAAGGGTATTACGACGTTCAGAAAGAGAGGAAAGCTGAGTCCTCATTTTATTGGACCCTTTGAGATACTAGATAGAGTAGGAGACAGAGCTTATAGGCTAGCATTGTCACCTAAGCTAGCGAGCGTCCATAATGTTTTCTAGATCTCTATGCTTCGGAAGTATCAGTCGGATCCGTTACATGTGATCATATATGAGCCACTGGAGCTCAATGAGAGTATGTCATATGTGGAGAGATCGATTCAGATTTTGGATGGGAAGGAGAAAGTATTGAGGTTGAAGACTATTCTCCTGGTGAAAGTATTGTGGCAGCATCACACTCCAGAGGAAGCAAAATGGGAGCTAGAGAGTTTGATACGAGAGAAGTACCCGAAGTTGCTTGCTAGTTGACTTAGCTCCAATTTGGAGGACCAAATTCTTTTAGTGGGGGAGATTATGTAAGCCCCACTTTTGTGCTACTTTTGATGATGTTTTGGATGATATTCCTTATGATTCATGTGATGTACATTTTTCCACATATTAATGAATCATAGGAAGAGTTTTTACTGATTTAAATTGCAAAGGAAATGGATGAATGTGCATGGAAATGTATGTAATAGCAAAATAAGGGCCGAGATGGCCACAGGCCAAAAGAAAAGGATTGGAAGCGTGTTGACCGAAGATAAGGACTTAAGATAAGGAAAGATAGTGGGTTCAAGAAGGAGAGTCGGTTCAATTTGGTCTCGAACACGTGCAAGGGTAAAATGGTCAAAAGATCAAAATTCGATATAAATTCGATAAGAAATTTTCATTAAAAAAATATGGAATTGAGAAATCTTGATCAATAACGACGAAAATATTGAATTTCGAGTCCAATTTAATCAAGATATGAATTTATTGAAATTAATCGAAATTTTCACCTCAAAAAATTATCCCGAAAATATTGGAAAAATATATCGAAAAGACGAAATAAGACAGATAAATTCATTTATTGATTTAATAAATTAAATAAGATTTTTTTAGATATTTTGGGGATGAAATAATATTTTATTGATTAAAATAATAATATAAAAATAAAATAAAAAATAGGAAATTTGAAGAAATCGCGAAAGAGGGAAGAAGCCTAAAGACGAACAAGCCGAGGGAGAAGCCCGACAAAGCACCAGCGATCGACGATGCCAGACGTGGGTCGGAGAAGAGAGAAGACGACCATGCGAACCCATCAGCACCGACGACGTCGAAAATAGCCGGATCGACGATTTGAAGCCGCAAGGGAGAGAAGGCAATTCTGGCGATCCACCGACGATTTGACCAGATCTAAGGGTAGCCGAGTGTTCTCCTGCCCGAGACAAGCCGAACGACGGCAATGGCGCTCCGGGAAACAGCCAGACGATGTCGAAACGACGAAAAGAAACTGAACCGGTCGGTTGATTCAATGAGAAAGGTTTTGTGCTGAACCGGACTGGACCGGTTCAGGCAAGGAGAAAAGGGAGAAAGAAAAAAGAAAAGAAAAAAGAAAAGAAAAAGAAAAATGAAAAAAGGGAAAAAGGAGAGGAAAATTCCCGGGGGTACCTCAGATTACGGGTAAGTCAGTAAGCGGTCAAAATTAACTGAATTGATTTTTGGAAAATTTATTTAAAATTATATTTGATCGAAAATTAACCTGAAATTAAATACAAAATTATGCAGTTCGACGATAAATTGTGTACGTGAGCCCGATCGAATTTCGATTTACGCACCATTGCATAATTTCATGTAAGTAAAGCTCATTTACGACAATAGTATGAATATTACGCAATTGAAATTTATTTTACGAATTTCAGATTAAATTCTGCATAAAATAAATTATATTTGGATTTTGAATTAATTATCGTAAATGATATACGAGCTATCCAAAGAGTTTAGAACAAAGCCCAATGGGTATTGATAGGCCCAATGAGACAAAAAACCCTAATGAAGGGAATTAATAAGTGGAAAACGAGCTTAAAATGGAGTAAGGCTCATTAAGAATTAAATGGGCCCAATTGAGTGTGAATGGGCCCAATACTGTAAATAAAGCCCAGTAAGATTGAAATACAATTGAACTCACAGTAATTAACCCGAGATTTGGTTATGTGCAGCTCCGCAGAGTTGACTGTGAGAGTATCAGATCGAGCGATACGGTATTGGTGGAAAAAAAGATAAGCTTGCGGAGAGATTCCAGGTAAGGGAATTTTACGGACTCTTAGAGGTAGCTTTACGCAATTTCGACTGCATTTACATTCTCTTAAACAGTCTGAAGGGTCTAGATTTCATATAAAAAAATTTTGGTGCCCGGATGGATAAAGGACCAAAATACCCCTGTGAAGGGTAAGATTTCAAAATTAAGGAAAAGTTACGATAAGCAAGACAAGGGGTTCTTGCCTGTTTTTGAGGTAGTTTGACACATGCATGGTTAGGCTGGCTAACTTTTAAATAAAATTCATAACATCTCATGATTTTAACAATATGATTTCTTTTGGAAATTATTTTGAGATAACAGAGCCGCCTACGTGATTTTATGGAAATGTGACGAGCTAGAGCTCAGCTCGCACGAGTTTTGATTTGTGTGATGCATGCATTAGTGTCGGAGCAGGGGCTCGCACTAGAGTTTTACATGCATTGGTGCTAGAACCTAGCTCGCACCAAATTTTCACATGATTAGTGCTAGAGCATTGCTCGCACTGGTTTCATGATGAAACTACAGCCATGCTTAAAGCTTCGGGTATACTGAGTGTTACACTGATTAAATTGGCTCGCAAATGCATTTTGATTTGAGACATGCGATGAGCTGTGCTTGAAGTTTTGAGTAGACTGTGTGTCACGCCGATTAAATATGCTCGCACGTTCGTTTGAGACATGCAATATATTGATATAAGATGTGGGTCCACGGAGTATGATGTACCGTGCTTGTTGCATGGAGTACGTTGTACCGTGCTATGATTGATGATATACCGTCTACGGACGTGATAGTTGAGTGATCGGGTTGGACCGACGGGTTGGATTTGACCCACCTCCCATGGTGGTTCCCAATAGTGGTGATACCCCGTACACAGGATCCGTGTAGCCTGGGATTACAAGGATATAGCCATAGTCCTAGTTATTTGCCTGAGATATATATATTATATTGTCTAGTCTCGCATGTTACTATTGCTTAGAAAAGCATTTGATTTCATGGTTTTGTGTGAGTCAGGAACACCCGAGGGAGGGGTTGAGTCCTGGCTGTATTGTGAAATTTTAACGAGAATTAAATGATTTAAATGGATTTGCATGTTGAGTTTTCCATGCTCTTTGAAATCCATATGTGAACTTGTTTTACATGACATCATGAATTGTAGCATTTAGCATCTGTTTTGAAATGATGTGAAGAAAGGGTGGTTTATGCACGACAGCACATTCATGTAGGTAGTATGGTTACCTACTTATTCGTAGCATTACCTTACTAAACTTGATGAGCTCACCCCTTTCATTTTCCTACACAGATTTCCTCTAGTAGACTTAGAGGTGACTGAGTACTGCATTCCTGATATCTGTTGTTGCCCATCATTTTGAGGTATATACACTTGTACATATGGTATCTGAATAAGAATAGCACAGTAAAATGTTCGTAAGTAACTTTCGGGGATGTATAGACACTGTAAATACTTGTAAATGAATGGGAAAGAATTAGTGAAAAACTCATGTGTTTACTTTTCCTTTAATAAGGAATTGAGTTGTATGGAGAATGAATGGTGGGACTGGCATTGACGCACAGCCCAACCGTTAGTGGAGTGTGGTCATGATTAGAGGACAGGTAAGTATGAAAGAAAAATGAAAAATTTACTCTTTGGGTCGTGACATAAAATGTATTAGTATCATCTCGTAGGAGATGTTTAAGTTATTGTTAATAATTATCCTGATTTATTTTATTAAGCTACACAAGTTCAATGAGTTCAGTTATTAAGGTGAGTAAAGGTAAGTTATGAGTTACGATGACATGTGACTTTGTTTAAAGCTTGGGTTGGGAGGAAAATCTTGTTTCTACCCTATGTGTTGCAACCAGCCAAGCTTGTGTGTGAGTGAAGTGATATGCATTTGTGTCTATATGAACTTGGTTTGATATATGAATATAAGTTATGTGTATGGAGCATGGTTTACTATAGGCTACCCTAGACAACCAAACAAAGTGTATAATTGCATTCCATTAATGCATTTATGATCATGTGCATAGCATATATTAATTCAAGCTGCATTTATACATAAGTTTTAAAATGACTTGCATAATGTTTAGCATGAAAAACATGGCTTGACTTGATATTTGTAACAAAAAACATGTATGCATACATGAATCTCAAAACCGTTTTGATTAGTATTTTGAAATCATGCACCAACTAGGCCAATCGAATAACATTGTCAGATTCTGAACTGTGGGAGTCACCTCTAGGTTACTAAGGGAACTAAGTGCTACACGGGTACCTTTGAACTGTAGGGGTCACCTTTGGATTCCTAAAGGAGCTAAATGCTATTGGATATCCTTTAGATATTGATGACATGCTTTGTTTTGTACATTTTGATATGTGATCAATTTTTGTGAACTTTAAGCTTTTGATCAATACTCTGTTTTCAGGTTCATTTTTTAGTGCAAGCATATGCATTGACCTTCAGGTCACTTTAAGCCTACATAGCTTGCTTTAGGTTATATTACATGTCTATCAATCTTTGCGCTATAGACAATCAGTGAGTGTGCCTATTAAGCCTCATGCTCTTAGCAAATCATATTTATCTTGAGCATATGGTAAACAAGTTTCAGCTCTCGACTGATCAGTAGGATTAGAGTTATAATCTACGGCCTTAAGTATTGTGTTGCTTGTGACACTTCCTCTATCGCTAGCTAGGATGGATATCATTATGTGTATATGTGATCGGGGATACTTTTCTAAACTTTAACATCTATTTGTTTTGACATCAATATCCATATCAATGATTTGAGGCTTTTGCCTAAACGTTTTCATTTATCGTTTTTGATATCAGTATCTCTATCAGTGATTTGATGCTTTATGCCTAAACTCTATCAGTTATCTATTTTGACATCAGTATCTGTTTCAGTGATTTGAAGCTTTAGCTTAAACTTTATCAATTATTTATTTTGGCATAAGTATCTATTTTAATGATTTGAAGCTTTTACCTAACTTTATCAGTTACCCGTTTTCGTAAGATTGTCCATTTTAAACTAAGTGTATAAAAATCTGCTTTGAATAAGCATATTCAGCCATTGCGTTGCTATGTTTTAGTTCGCATTGTAGTGTTGTGATAAGTGATTATGACATTTAGTCTTCATATTAAGGCTCAAGGAAATAAGGTATATAAGGTATCTTTTTGACTAATACCTTATACAACCTTGACCTTAATGTGTGAGTCTGTATTGATATATTCGACATCTAACATGGTATCATGCATACATGTCACTTTATCTCAATTCATGCTTAGATGTGCATGTAGATCAACATGAGACTAGCATCTATTTGCTTAAGCTACATACTAAGCTGTAATTTGCTCTCTCCCCTTTTTCACTCCTTATAAACTATCTGAGCTAAGCTTTAATACCCGAGATTTTGTGTGGGCTATCGGGGACTGCATCTAGCATTGGTATTGGTCAGTGTCTTTTGATCCATGTTTTTATAACTTTTAAAGTATACACAGTTGTACATCATTTTGTTTACATGTACAGTCATTACGTGTTTCACAGTACAGTTTTGTTTTTATCATGGGATGTAACTTTGGATCTTTATGGATTATTGTATGGATTATATAGCTATCAAGTGTGATCTTGGATATGATTAGTATTATGATGAATATGTTGAGGATAGTGATTATGATGTGAAATGATATATGATATAGAGAACAGGTTGTGTTTCACAGGTGGTTTATCTGGGAAAATCTCTTAATATAGGGAGATATTTTCAATCTGTTTCTAGGTAGGAATGTGTTGTGGATTAGAAATGATTTAAACTTACCTTAGAGATTTATTTGGCTCACATTGGATTAAAGAATAAGTTAGTGAGGTTGATGAAAAATGAAAAGGACAAGTGGAATTCGTTTAGTGACTACACGAATCTCGAATGCAAACCATTAATTAAAAAATTAATTTATAAAATTAGTAGATAGAATAAGTATAAGATCACAATCCCCATCACATTCTCTAAGTCGTGTCATAAATTTATAGACCGAATTTCATTGATTAGTTTCACAATATAAAACTTGTCCCTAAGCAATAGTATAAGTTTTTAATTAACCTGCATTGATGATCCCACTCATGATGCCATAGGGAGGCCTATAGATACGCATAGATAGCCTAATGTAAGTAACATAGTGATGCTAGTTAGCTTGGCTCCCGACCTTTATAAAGGCATCACGAAACAATGAATGCTCTAAATATCATCTTGAACCTTAATGAATCATTCATAAGGAAGGCACGTTGTGTAAGACCCCGTATATGTATAAGGGTAATGTGTGTACTTGGATTAAATAATATGAATGGACTTGTGATGTAAAGTATGATTGATGTAAGTCCATGGATTCAATGTATGTATGTGTAATATAAATTGTAACGTACATACAAGTTTCATTAAGTATGAATACGGAGAAATGTGTTCTAGCAAGTGATAGATGTGATTGAGACTCAAGATGAGTAGTGTGGTAAAATGGAATGGAGTTATGCTTCCATTTGGTTTTATGTTGCATACCTTTGAATATACAATGAATGCACACAAGTTTCAATGTGCATAAGGTATGAATGGATGCCATTTTCAAGTTATAAAGGTGGATGGATGAGAAAATGGCCATGGCAATAGATTAAGGATGTGTTGGTATGAGTTGCAGCAAAGGAACTGCAGGAAATCTGGAAAACATGAGGTCCAGATCGATCTCATAGGATGAGAGATCGATCTGGAAGAGCCAGAATGCTCTCATTTGGGCGAAAGAATAGAGCAGATCGATCTCCAATGGAGCCAGATCGATCTGCCAAGCATTCTGTAGTGGAAAGATCGATCCCCAAGCACCCAGATCGATCTCCTTAGCTCTCTGTTTGGGACCAGATCGATCTCATGCTTCGACAGATCGATCTCATGCCTCAACAGATCAATCTCATTGCTTCGACAGATCGATCTCAGGCTTAAAAATGCCGTGAAAAAGAGGGATTTTAAGGGACCAGATCGATCTCCTCTTGGACCAGATCGATCTCCTCCAGTCATTTCTATATAAGGAGAGCTGAAAAATCTGGAAATCTCGGAAAACACTTAACCTTACAATTTCAACCCCAAAAAACCTAACTTTCCCTCTCTAAAATCAACCATTTTCAGTGAGATTTGAAGAGAGATCATTAGAGGCAAAGTTGTTCCTATCAAAGAGGAGAACAACATAGTGAGAGGGCATTTTCCCATTTTTGGAATTGAAGGAGTTGAGGGCATTACCAATTGGAGCAAGAAGAGAAATCATATTGGTAAGATTCTAACACTCCAATCTAAATGTATTAGCTATTTAATTGATTTTGGAGTTGATTGGTATGAGTATGGATGGATAAACTACCTAAGAATGTAGTGGAAGTGGTGTGACCTAGAAATCTAAAATGGGTATAATGTGAGGATATGTGGGATTGAATGAACTTATGGTTTATGGCATGTTAAAGTTGCCATTGGGATAATGTTATGATTTAGATGGTTAGATGAAATTACATGGTGGGTTGGAAGAAATGTGGAAATGGATATGTATGTGATGAATAAATGCCATAGTGAGGGGATTCATGGAATATGAACGCTATGAGCTTTACATCGATTTGATATCGATTTTTAATGAGTTAATAGGCCTAAGAAAATCCATAGACTCGAGTTATGGATAAAGTAATGAAACGAGGCCAAATAAGCTTTAATAGAGACTATAGATTAAATTGACTATAGCAAGCACAAGGGTTGCAATATATGGGTCGAATATAATGCGGGATACGATTTTGTGCAGTCCCGAAGAGTTCGTTGAAGGCGAACCGAATCGTACGAGTAAGCAGCTTAAGGAAGTGGAATCACGCATCGCAATTCCAGGTAAGGGAATTTTGTGAGTATATAGAGATAGCTGCTCGTATTTTGAACTGGGTGAATATTGGGTGTTGTATGAAATGCATGAATTGCTCAAATAAATGTTGATGGTATTTGTGAAAGATGATGGGTATATGCGTGGTTTTGGATTTGAAGTGGATGTTATGAAAAAGGGATAGTAAGGCTAATAATTGCATAAATCATGTGTTTTGAATGCTTTTACAAAACACAATGCTTTGATTTGAGCAAATAAAAGGATAGGCTGGCTGGTACTTGAATGATGTTGTGAAATAGCCCATACTAGGCACTAAGCATATTATGAGATGTTTTGAATGCATGTAAGCCGCCTATCGCGTGTATGTGATATAATTCGCGTTAGAGCCTCGCTCGCGCGAGATTTCTATGTTTCCACTTGTGTGAAACGTGCTTGAGCTTAGCTCGCACTTTGAAATTGAATTGTGATGATGTTTATAAACCGTACTGGAGCTTCTGCTCGTACGTGGATTGTGAATGGTTATCTTATGAGTATAACCGTACTAGAGCTATGCTCGTACACGCCTCTTTATGAGAAGATGCATGATGCATGAGTCGTGCTAGAGCTTTGCTCGCACAAGCTTGTACAATGGGATTCGTATAGGGTTGTGAAAGTGGGTAAGATCCTTAAGCCTTACATCCTTAAGCTAACATCCTTAAGCCCGAGGAGGCAGGGAGGCTCTGTTAGGTGGGGAGGCTCTGTTTGGTGGGGAGGCTCTCTTACGGTGGGATCCTTAAGCCAACATCCTTAAGCCCAAAGAGGCGGGGAGGCTCTGTTAGGCAGGGAGGCTCTCCTACATGGGTACAGTAAGATCCTTAAGCTCTACATCCTTAAGCCAACATCCTTAAGCCCAAAGAGGCGGGGAGGCTCTGTTAGGCGGGGAGGCTCTGTTCGGTGGGGAGGCTCTCTTACGGAAAGGATCCTTAAGCCCTACATCCTTAAGCTAACATCCTTAAGCCAACATCCTTAAGCCCAAAGAGGCGGGGAGGCTCTGTTAGGCAGGGAGGCTCTGTTAAGCGGGGAGGCTCTGTTTCGGCAGGGAGGCTCTCCTTCACGGAATATGGAAAACTCTTGGTATGGGGTAGATAAGACCTAGGAATGGCACCCCCAATCATGATATGAGTTGCGGAGTACGCTGTACCGTGTATATCACATGGAGTACGATGTACCGCATGATGGTTATGTGATGAGAAAGTCTGGCGAGGGATAATCCATCTTCGTGCCAGCATGATACCCCGCACACCTGGATGCGTGTGGTCTGGGATGAATTATGATGTAATGGTTCACATAGGCACTTTTGATATAGTGACCTAGATTTATACACATGCGTGTATTGTGGAATGAAAATGTGGTTGTGATTGTGAGTTGATTTGGTGGTGTTTATGATGTTGGTTTAAAAAAGGAAGTTTCTTAAAGAATTGCCCTTTTATGAATTTAAATGAGATTGAGCATGAGATGATTTATACATGATGTCTCTACCATGTTTTATATGCCAATGCACATGATTTTGATACAGGATATATATGTATATTCACATGGCATAGTTTTATTCCTCATGCTCCTACTATAAACGATTTATGCATAACACTATCAGCATGTAGATAGAGTAGTTATCTACCATGCTTGCATTATTGCCTTACTGAGCGTGTGGTTGCTCATCCCACTCTATTTCCCCCCCTACAGAGCGTGCATAGTAGCCCAGTGAGGACTGAGGCGTATTATTTTGGACTCCGCTGCATCTCCATCGCTAAGAGGTATATACACAGTGATTCTTTTTGTATCTAAACAATGTAAAAGCACAGTATTCTTTTGAGTTGTACTTATGGGGGATGTAGATGTCAGTAAATCATGTATTCGTATAAGTACACGATTAAATGCACATGTATGACATCGTTTTAATTAATTGAGAATGAATGAGATGTGGTGTTTATTATTGACTCACAGCCCAACAGTGTGTGGTGAGCTTAGTTCACGACTGGGTAAGGTAACAGTAAAACGCGAAAAATTTTCAGTGATTTCGGTTAAAGAGAATGGAATTGGGTCGTGACAGAGATTGGTATCAGAGCTGTGTTGGCCTGATGTGAGTCATTAATAAAATGTAGGAAAGTACATCCCCATAGTACTGTGCTTTTGTTTAGATATAACTGTGTATACCGTGATGGATTGAGCTTAATGAATTATTATAATACAGGGAGTTAGGCACTATGCCAGTTACACGCAAAGGTAGAGGGGTGAGAGCACGTGCTAGAGGCCGTAGAGGTAGGCCTGAGAGCCGTGCGGAGCCACAGACTGAGCAGGCTCCACAGAACCCTGCTGAGAGAGCAGGTGATACTGAGGCTCGCTTCGCTAGGTTAGAGCGGAGTATTGAGAGTCTGGTGGAGATAGTCACGCAGGCCTTGGGCGCCGGTGACAGACGAGGTCCCGCAGCACAGCCTACTACGGAACAGGCAGCTGCAGAGGCGGAGATACCTCAGACTGCTGAGACAGCTACAGTTACACCACCTCCAGCCCAGGATACAGATTCTCCTATCGCTCCACA
This sequence comes from Firmiana major, assembly GCA_033439115.1. Lineage (NCBI taxonomy): Eukaryota > Viridiplantae > Streptophyta > Magnoliopsida > Malvales > Malvaceae > Firmiana > Firmiana major. The sequence continues at coordinate 12,388,715 of CM065905.1, forward strand.
GCAGAGCGGTAGTGATGTGGGTTATGACTGCGACTTGAGCAGGTTGCGAGAGTTTCAAGCGCTGAAACCCCCAGTGTTCAGAGGGGTGAAGGACCCAGTGATTACGGAGGATTGGGTGTATGAGATGGAGAAACTGTATAGGTTTTTCCGATGCACTTCAAGTGAGAAGGTTGCCTTTGCCGTGTTTATGCTGAAAGGCGAGGCCGAGCATTGGTGGAGGTCCACCGAGGTTATTTTGAGGGCCAGACACTCTGAGATCTCATGGGAGATATTTCTAGAGGCCTTCAGGAGACAATATATTCTAGCTACCGCACAGAGGAGACTGCGGATGGAATTTATGAATTTGGTTCAGGGGAACCGTACTGTGGACGAGTATGAGTCCAAGTTTATGTCCTTGGGGAGATATGACCCGGACACGATGGGTAGTGAGACCCGAAAGATTCAGAAGTTCATGGATGGATTGAGATTGGCTATCCGGACTAAGCTAGCTCCCTTCGATATTGTGACTTATGAGGAGGCGGTACATAAGGCTCAGTTATGTGAACAAGACTTTGAGCGAAATGCCTCCGAGCTTGGGAGAGTCAGTGTTAAAAAGGACAAGGATCGGAAGAGATCCGGGTTTGGAAGAGTGGCCAAGAGAGATGGCCAAAGATTTTTCGAGAAGAGGCCAAAGATTGAGGAGGTGCGGGAGAGAGCTGCTAGACCTCCCGTATACCCAGCCTTGACTGCGCCGAGGGGCATGAATATTGGGGGACCACGACCTACTACTGATCAATGTAGGAGATGTGGGAGATTCCATGGGAATAGGCCCTGTCCGATGACCCCTATGGTGTGTTTTAGATGCGAGAGACCAGGACATATGGCTAAGTATTGTCCCGAGAAGATGGAGATTACCCCACAGAAGGGCAAGGAGCCTGAGGGAGCTCCAGTTGAGACAGCAGCCCCGAGGAGGAGGGCTACAGCTGAGGAAAAAGGGAAACAGGCTGCGGGTGTGAGCAGAGGAAGAGTACATGCACTGGATCAGGACACCGCAGATGCTTCGACGGATGTGATAAAAGGTACCATCCGAATCTTTGATTTAGAAGCATTGGTATTATTTGATCCTGGTGCCACACATTCTTTCATATCACCTTCCTTTGCACATAAATTGTTGAAATATGTGAAACCATTATTGTTGGATAAAATGTTGATGATTTCCACACCCATGAATGATAGTCAATTGACCGAGCATGTATGTAGGGATTGTAAATTAAAGATAGAGGGGAAGGAAATGATAGCCAATCTGATTTTATTAAATATGAATGATTTTGATGTAATTTTGGGAATGGATTGGTTGGCTACCAATCGTGTTGTGATGGATTGTCATGCCAAAACATTAATGTTTTCAGGACTAGACAATCTTATTGTAAATTTTGATGAAAAGAAATGATATGAAAACTTGTATACTTGTGGTAAATAAAGGAGTATGATTTTAAATGCATAATGCTTGAGAGATAAATCATTTATTGTGATAAATGTTGAATGTGGAGTGATGGGTTATGTTACTAACGATGGAGAGGATAATGTGAAGGGTTCATTGCCTATGTGGTCGATATAGATGAGGCACCCCCGGAATTGAGGGACATACCCGTAATTGCGGATTACCCCGATGTCTTTCCGGATGAATTACCAGGGCTACCACCTGAAAGGGAAATGGAATTTTACATTGAGTTAGTGCCTGGTACAGAGCCGATATCGAAGCCACCCTATAGAATGGCTCCGATAGAATTGGAAGAGCTGAAGAAACAGCTGCAAGAGTTGTTGGAGAAGGGGTTTATTAGACCGAGTGTCTCACCTTGGGGAGCACCGGTTCTATTTGTAAGGAAGAAGGATGGAAGCCTCCGACTGTGTATAGATTACCGGTTGTTGAATAAGGCCACCATTAAGAACAAGTACCCCCTTCCAAGAATCGATGATTTGTTGGATCAGCTCCAGGGAGCCGAAGTATTTTCTAAGATAGATCTGCGGTCAGGGTACCATCAGTTGAGGATCAGGAGTGGAGATGTACCCAAGACAGCATTTCGTACCCGTTATGGCCACTACGAGTTTTTGGTGATGCCATTCGGATTGACGAATGCTCCCGCAGCATTTATGGCATTGATGAATGATATATTCAAGCCATACCTGGACAAGTTTGTGATTGTTTTCATAGATGACATTTTGGTGTATTCCAAGTCCAGGGAAGATCATGAGGAGTACTTGAGGATAGTTCTGCAGACCCTCCGAGAGAGAGAATTGTATGCCAAACTCAGCAAGTGTAACTTTTGGTTGGAACAGATCTCATTTCTGGGGCATGTTGTGTCTAAGGATGGGGTATCAGTGGATCCATCCAAGATAGAGGCAGTTGTGCAGTGGGAACAGCCCAAGACAGTAACTGAGATCAGAAGTTTCCTGGGATTGGCAGGATATTATCGGAGATTTGTAGAGGGTTTCTCCAGACTAGCTGCTCCGTTGACACGCCTCACGCGTAAAGATGTTAAGTTTACATGGGATGAGGCATGTGAGAGGAGTTTTGAGGAGCTTAAGCGTCGATTGACGACTGCTCCAGTTCTCACCATTCCTACCAGCTCAGGAGGATTCTCGGTGTACACGGATGCATCACACCAGGGACTGGGCTGTGTGCTTATGCAGGATGGGAAGGTAGTTGCCTATGGATCTAGACAGTTGAAAGATCATGAGAGGAACTACCCGACACATGATTTGGAGTTGGCGGCCGTAGTATTTGCTTTGAAAATATGGCGCCACTATCTCTATGGTGAGAAATTTCAGGTGTTCACAGATCATAAGAGCCTTAAGTACCTGTTCTCGCAGAAAGAGCTGAATATGAGACAGAGGAGATGGCTCGAACTCCTGAAAGACTATGATTGTGAAATCATGTACCACCCGGGTAAGGCAAATGTAGTTGCCGATGCTTTGAGTAGAAAGAACCTTGGGTTGGTGTCTTATATGATGGTACGGGAACATGAATTGTTAGAACACTTTGCGAACCTCAGTTTGGATGTAACCCCACCTGGATCTGAGAGACTTGAGATCATGGCTAGTTTGAGACTAGAGCCAGAGTTGATTGGCCGTATTCGGCAAGCCCAGCAGAGCGATCGACGGTGTATCGATTGGCTGAGGCAGATACAGACAGGTGTGGGTAGTGATTTTGAGCAGAGTGCTGATGGCTTATTGAGGTTCAGAGGCAGAGTATGCGTTCCCTGGGATCCTGAGATCAGGAGAACGATTTTATCAGAGGCTCACTCATCGAAATATACGATACATCCGGGAAGTACCAAGATGTATCAAAACCTTCGGAAGGTTTATTGGTGGTCTGGAATGAAAAGAGACATTGCGAAATATGTCGCTAAGTGTCTCGTTTGTCAGCAAGTGAAGGTAGAGCATCAGAAGCCTGCAGGATTATTGCAGCCTCTACCGATACCGACATGAAAGTGGGAGCATGTCACCATGGATTTTGTGATGGGGTTGCCGAGGACCCGTAGAGGTCATGATGCCATATGGGTTATTGTGGACCGGTTGACTAAGTCCGTCCATTTCTTGGCTATGAGAGCTACCGATACACTGAGTCAGTTGGCGAACCTGTATATCCGAGAGATAGTACGGCTACACGGTGTACCAGTGAGCGTTGTTTCTGATAGGGATGCCCGCTTCACTTCCCATTTCTGGGAACATTTTCAGGAAGCGCTGGGGACCCGATTGAGTTTTAGCACCGCTTTTCATCCTCAGACAGATGGGCAGTCAGAGAGGACTATACAGACCCTCGAGGATATGTTGAGAGCGTGTGTGCTGGATTATAGAGGCTCCTGGGATGACCACCTGCAGTTAGCCGAGTTCGCTTATAATAATAGCTATCATGCTAGTATCGGGATGGCACCCTATGAGGCATTATACGGGCGTAGATGCCGTTCCCCCATTGGATGGGAAGAGGTTGGTGACAGACAGATTTTCGCTCCGGACTTAGTGCAGCAGGCATCTGAGGACGTCCAGTTGATATGTGAGAGATTACGGACAGCTCAGAGCCGGCAAAAGAGTTATGCTGACAAGAGACGAAGACCACTGGAGTTTGATGAGGGTGAGTCGGTGTTTCTGAGGGTATCACCATCGAAGGGTATTATGAGATTTGGTAAGAAGGGCAAGCTGAGCCCTAGGTATATCGGACCCTTCGAGATTTTAGAGAGAGTGGGAGAAAAGGCGTATAGATTGGCATTGCCACCGGACTTGGCGAATGTCCACAACGTCTTCCACGTCTCAATGCTTCGGAAGTATCACCCGGACCCGGCACACGTGATAAGATATGAGCCGTTGGAGCTCCATGAGAGTATGACGTATGTTGAGAAGCCGGTTCGGATATTGGACAGAAAAGAGAAAGTGTTGCGGAATAAGACAATTCACTTGGTTAAAGTGCTTTGGCAACACCACACGGCGGAAGAGGCCACGTGGGAATTGGAGAACTTGATACGGGAGAAGTACCCCCAACTTTTTGAAGAGTGACTTGGTTCTAATTTGGAGGACCAAATTCCTTGAAGGAGGGGAGAATGTAAGACCCCGTATATGTATAAGGGTAATGTGTGTACTTGGATTAAATAATATGAATGGACTTGTGATGTAAAGTATGATTGATGTAAGTCCATGGATTCAATGTATGTATGTGTAATATAAATTGTAACGTACATACAAGTTTCATTAAGTATGAATACGGAGAAATGTGTTCTAGCAAGTGATAGATGTGATTGAGACTCAAGATGAGTAGTGTGGTAAAATGGAATGGAGTTATGCTTCCATTTGGTTTTATGTTGCATACCTTTGAATATACAATGAATGCACACAAGTTTCAATGTGCATAAGGTATGAATGGATGCCATTTTCAAGTTATAAAGGTGGATGGATGAGAAAATGGCCATGGCAATAGATTAAGGATGTGTTGGTATGAGTTGCAGCAAAGGAACTGCAGGAAATCTGGAAAACATGAGGACCAGATCGATCTCATAGGATGAGAGATCGATCTGGAAGAGCCAGAATGCTCTCATTTGGGCGAAAGAATAGAGCAGATCGATCTCCAATGGAGCCAGATCGATCTGCCAAGCATTCTGTAGTGGAAAGATCGATCCCCAAGCACCCAGATCGATCTCCTTAGCTCTCTGTTTGGGACCAGATCGATCTCATGCTTCGACAGATCGATCTCATGCCTCAACAGATCGATCTCATTGCTTCGACAGATCGATCTCAGGCTTAAAAATGCCGGGAAAAAGAGGGATTTTAAGGGACCAGATCGATCTCCTCTTGGACCAGATCGATCTCCTCCAGTCATTTCTATATAAGGAGAGCTGAAAAATCTGGAAATTTCGGAAAACACTTAACCTTACAATTTCAACCCCAAAAAACCTAACTTTCCCTCTCTAAAATCAACCATTTTCAGTAAGATTTGAAGAGAGATCATTAGAGGCAAAGTTGTTCCTATCAAAGAGGAGAACAACATAGTGAGAGGGCATTTTCCCATTTTTGGAATTGAAGGAGTTGAGGGCATTACCAATTGGAGCAAGAAGAGAAATCATATTGGTAAGATTCTAACACTCCAATCTAAATGCATTAGCTATTTAATTGATTTTGGAGTTGATTGGTATGAGTATGGATGGATAAACTACCTAAGAATGTAGTGGAAGTGGTGTGACCTAGAAATCTAAAATGGGTATAATGTGAGGATATGTGGGATTGAATGAACTTATGGTTTATGGCATGTTAAAGTTGCCATTGGGATAATGTTATGATTTAGATGGTTAGATGAAATTACATGGTGGGTTGGAAGAAATGTGGAAATGGATATGTATGTGATGAATAAATGCCATAGTGAGGGGATTCATGGAATATGAACGCTATGAGCTTTACATCGATTTGATATCGATTTTTAATGAGTTAATAGGCCTAAGAAAATCCATAGACTCGAGTTATGGATAAAGTAATGAAACGAGGCCAAATAAGCTTTAATAGAGACTATAGATTAAATTGACTATAGCAAGCACAAGGGTTGCAATATATGGGTCGAATTTAATGCGGGATACGATTTTGTGCAGTCCCGAAGAGTTCGTTGAAGGCGAACCGAATCGTACGAGTAAGCAGCTTAAGGAAGTGGAATCACGCATCGCAATTCCAGGTAAGGGAATTTTGTGAGTATATAGAGATAGCTGCTCGTATTTTGAACTGGGTGAATATTGGGTGTTGTATGAAATGCATGAATTGCTCAAATAAATGTTGATGGTATTTGTGAAAGATGATGGGTATATGCGTGGTTTTGGATTTGAAGTGGATGTTATGAAAAAGGGATAGTAAGGCTAATAATTGCATAAATCATGTGTTTTGAATGCTTTTACAAAACACAATGCTTTGATTTGAGCAAATAAAAGGATAGGCTGGCTGGTACTTGAATGATGTTGTGAAATAGCCCATACTAGGCACTAAGCATATTATGAGATGTTTTGAATGCATGTAAGCCGCCTATCGCGTGTATGTGATATAATTCGCGTTAGAGCCTCGCTCGCGCGAGATTTCTATGTTTTCACTTGTGTGAAACGTGCTTGAGCTTAGCTCGCACTTTGAAATTGAATTGTGATGATGTTTATAAACCGTACTGGAGCTTCTGCTCGTACGTGGATTGTGAATGGTTATCTTATGAGTATAACCGTACTAGAGCTATGCTCGTACACGCCTCTTTATGAGAAGATGCATGATGCATGAGTCGTGCTAGAGCTTTGCTCGCACAAGCTTGTACAATGGGATTCGTATAGGGTTGTGAAAGTGGGTAAGATCCTTAAGCCTTACATCCTTAAGCTAACATCCTTAAGCCCGAGGAGGCAGGGAGGCTCTGTTAGGTGGGGAGGCTCTGTTTGGTGGGGAGGCTCTCTTACGGTGGGATCCTTAAGCCAACATCCTTAAGCCCAAAGAGGCGGGGAGGCTCTATTAGGTAGGGAGGCTCTCCTACATGGGTACAGTAAGATCCTTAAGCTCTACATCCTTAAGCCAACATCCTTAAGCCCAAAGAGGCGGGGAGGCTCTGTTAGGCGGGGAGGCTCTGTTCGGTGGGGAGGCTCTCTTACGGAAAGGATCCTTAAGCCCTACATCCTTAAGCTAACATCCTTAAGCCAACATCCTTAAGCCCAAAGAGGCGGGGAGGCTCTGTTAGGCAGGGAGGCTCTGTTAAGCGGGGAGGCTCTGTTTCGGCAGGGAGGCTCTCCTTCACGGAATATGGAAAACTCTTGGTATGGGGTAGATAAGACCTAGGAATGGCACCCCCAATCATGATATGAGTTGCGGAGTACGCTGTACCGTGTATATCACATTGGAGTACGATGTACCGCATGATGGTTATGTGATGAGAAAGTCTGGCGAGGGATAATCCATCTTCGTGCCAGCATGATACCCCGTACACCTGGATGCGTGTGGTCTGGGATGAATTATGATGTAATGGTTCACATAGGCACTTTTGATATAGTGACCTAGATTTATACACATGCGTGTATTGTGGAATGAAAATGTGGTTGTGATTGTGAGTTGATTTGGTGGTGTTTATGATGTTGGTTTAAAAAAGGAAGTTTCTTAAAGAATTGCCCTTTTATGAATTTAAATGAGATTGAGAATGAGATGATTTATACATGATGTCTCTACCATGTTTTATATGTCAATGCACATGATTTTGATACAGGATATATATGTATATTCACATGGCATAGTTTTATTCCTCATGCTCCTACTATAAACGATTTATGCATAACACTATCAGCATGTAGATAGAGTAGTTATCTACCATGCTTGCATTATTGCCTTACTGAGCGTGTGGTTGCTCATCCCACTCTATTTCCCCCCCTACAGAGCGTGCATAGTAGCCCAGTGAGGACTGAGGCGTATTATTTTGGACTCCGCTGCATCTCCATCGCTAAGAGGTATATACACAGTGATTCTTTTTGTATCTAAACAATGTAAAAGCACAGTATTCTTTTGAGTTGTACTTATGGGGGATGTAGATGTCAGTAAATCATGTATTCGTATAAGTACATGATTAAATGCACATGTATGACATCGTTTTAATTAATTGAGAATGAATGAGATGTGGTGTTTATTATTGACTCACAGCCCAACAGTGTGTGGTGAGCTTAGTTCACGACTGGGTAAGGTAACAGTAAAACGCGAAAAATTTTCAGTGATTTTGGTTAAAGAGAATGGAATTGGGTCGTGACACGTTGAGTAAACATCTTTAAGGAATCATTCCAAACAAGAATGGTTGAAGTAAGCCTTCTAAGGCCTTATGTGTTTAAGATGATGGATTTCATCATGAAAGCTCAGTCAACTTGGATAGAATATGGATCACGAGTTATGTATAACTTAATATGTCTTCTTTTGCCATAAGCTATTCAAATTTTATATTGAATGTCAATATGAATTAATTAGATACCACCATATTTGATTTATTGAATAAGCTCAAGTAAACTAAAAAGACTACGAGCACTAATAAGATCTCTATCCATCTAGTTTCTTCTTTCAAGAAACTTAAGAAATAAAAGAGCAAGGGTTCCTCTTAGGGAAAGAAGGACACAAACTCTTGTGAAAAAGGTAGCAAAAGAGTTTATCAACATTATAAGAGCCCAATCATTGAAGGAGCAATCACAAATAGTAGAATGAGTCCATAAAGCCTAAAAGGCTTAAAGTAGCTTTTACTTAAAGTGCTAAAATTGAACCTTGTTAAATTTGGTATATGATATATAATTACAAGAATCAAAGAAGTACAAGTGTGAAGAAAGGCAATTAATTGAGAGAGATCAAGATTACAAGTTTAAGCTTTACGTTTTTATGAAAAAAAAAATTGAAGTTTTTAATTTAATTACCAAACATTGGATGTTAGAGTTTTGGAAAAGGTAAGTCGAAAGGATGTTTTATTGTGATTAACCCTGGTTAATCACTTATATATGTTCTTGAACATAGTTTAGTATGCTAGTATAGGATGCTTAGCTAAATAAAAATATTAAATCAAAATATTACATATAATGGTTTCATGCTTTAATCCTATGAATTCTTGATGGAATTTGCAATTATAACTATTTAGAATAGTAGATAACCACAAACAACTATTAATCACCTTAGTCACAAACAATAGTTAGTATAAAATACTAAAGGTATTGTTGATTGGGAATCAGTAGTAATCTTATGACTTAGATAATTAATGCTTAACATGATGAGATTATACAAGCATAAGTAGTTATGCATAACGATGCATACTTAGTTCTAAAGAACTCTTATTTAGATATGAGATCTAAAGCAAAAACTACTTAGAACTAAAGTGATTGATGCTTATCTAAATAAATTCATACACGATGAATTGTGTATTTTGATACAAAAGGGAAGTCACCACCTCTAAATGAAATTTGAATCAAACATTAACCCTATAGGCATGGGATGTTGATTTCACCAATATTCTCCAAGGAAGTTTCTAAACTTGTTAGAAATTAGTGGAAGCACTATGACTATTAAATATTAAAGGTCAAATCATAGGATGCATAGTGATGCATAGGATGCATAATGATGGATATGATGCATAATGATGAACTGGCTGCATAATGATGCATTGAATGCATGATGATACATGGTGATATATAGGATGCATGAATTCTTAATAGGATACATGAGGATGCATTACTCATACGTGATAAGTCTACTAAGAAAAGCAATTTTGGACATTATACTAAGATATCAAAATTTAATAAAAGATTTCAAAGAGTTGAATGTTATCAAAAAGGAATGAGATATCTTGACAAAACCAAATGGTTAATTGGAGCAATTGTGATGCTCTAAATTTGGTCCAAACACTTTAAATCTGTATGATAGATTACATGTTAAAATAGTTCAGCAAATTGAACATCTATAAGATAAATGTAATGTTAAAAGAGTTTAACAAAGGCATGAGAGGAGAGACACACTAAAGATTTTAAGAGGTGGATAAAAATCATTGGAAAAGAGGGAGCAGTTATTTGGAAAAAGTTTCAAATGAGAAAGAATTGCATACCTATATCCAAAAGATCAAATACAAACTTGGGCAATAAAAAGGGACATATTTTAAATCTTTTAGCTTATGAAGCCACAATGAATTCCTTTTTGTTGTTAAGAGTAAGCCACAAAGAAAAAATCTAGTCTCATTATGATCTAACTCTATATTAAGATCGATGGTAATAACGATTATCATAAAAGCATACTCTGTAAGACCCATTTTTAAGTACTTGTTGATGCATTTCCTTATGATTCATGTGATGTACACTTCCACATATGGATTGAATCATAAGAAGAGTTTTGACTGAATTAAATTTGCAAATAGAATAAAACGAAATATCGGTGAATGTATGAAATAGCCAAATAAGGGTCGAGATGGCCATAGGCCAAGCGAAAGGGATCGAAATCAAGTTGACGAAAAATAAGAAATTAAAATAAGAAAAGATAGTGAGAGTATGAAGGAAAGTCGGGTTAAATGGGTTCCGAACAAGTGCAAGGGTAAAACGATCAAAAGATCAAAAAAATTCAGTGTAAATTCGATAAGAAAATTTTAATTAAAAAATAGGGATTTAGTACATCTTGATCAATGAAGGAGAAATTATCGAATTCTGAGTCCAATTGATCAAGATCCAAAATTTTTAAGATTTACCGAAAATTCACTCGGGACAATATCCCGAAAATACGGAGAAAAATACACCGAAAAAGGGTTAAAATATAATAAATTAATTAAATAAATTAATTTAAATAAAATATAATTTTTTGTTGATATTTTGGGATTTTTATAGTATTTTAATGATTATAATAATAATAAAATAAATTATAAATAATAAAAAAAGAAACCAAAATCTGAGTCGAAGAGAGAGAAAAACCAAAGAAACCGAAAACAGAAAACGGAGACTGCGCGTGACCGAACCACCGACTACCACCGACGAGGCCAGGCGAGGGCCGAAGAAGGAAGAGGGGCTTCAGGCGAACCCATTGGCCCCGACGACGCGCCCCGACAACGCCTGATTCCGACGAATCGGCGAAAGAAAAATCGAGAGGAAATCGGGCTCGATTTCTGACGATCCACGGTAGCTAGGTGTGATCGGTGGGCACCGACGTGATCGAGAGGACGAGCCGGTTCTTTTGGTATCGGTAGTGGCCAACGAAACGACTGGGAACGTCGGCGATGGTGAAGACCCGAAACGGCACCGTTTTGGCCGAGAGGAAAGAGGAAGGAAAAGGGAAGGAAAAGGAAGGAAAGGAAAAGAAAGGAAAAGAAAAGAAAAAAAAAAGAAAGAAAGGGGAAAAAGGAAAGAAATTTTGTCGGGGACGCCTTGAGATTCGGGTAAGTTGATCGATGGTCGAAATTGATCTACGGATAAATTTTGAAAATTAATTTAATATTATATTTAATGGAAAATAACCCGGATTAATCAAATGGTGCAGTTCGACGATAAATTTTGAACGTGAGCCGATCGAACTTTGATTTATGTACCACCGCATAATTCGGCTACGTAAAATTCATTTACGACAACAGTATGATTATTAAGCAATTGGAATTTATTTTGCAGATTTCAGATTAATTTTTGCATAAAAATAAATTATATTCAAATTCTTGAATTAATTGTCGTAAATGATATACGAGCTATCAAAAGAGTTTAGAACGAAGCCCGATGAGTATTGGTAAGCCAAATGAGCCCAATAGACCCGAAGAAGGGATTTAATAAGTGGAAATGGGCTGGAAATGGGTCGAAGCCCATTAAGGTGCAATCGGGCCCAATAAAGTAAAACGGGCCCAGTGCTTTAGATTCGATCAGTAAGAGTGAAATACTGATAAATATAGTAGAATTGACCCAAATACGTGGTTATATGCAGCTCCGTAGACTTGGTCTGGAGTGAATTGGACAGAGAGACCTAGTATGGTCGAGACGGGATAAGTTTGTGCGTGATTCCAGGGAAGGGAATTTTACGGACTGCTAGAGGTAATTTTACATAATTTTGACATCATTTACATTCCCTAAAATTGTCTGAAGGGTCTAGATTTAAAATAAGAATTTTAGTACCCGGATGGGCAAATGACCAAAATACCCTTGTGAAGGGTAAAAATTCCAAAATTTGAAAAAGTTGAGAGGAGCAAGAACAAGAGGTTCCTGCTTGTTTTTGAGGTGTTTTGACACGTGCATGAGTAGGCTGGCTAGCTTATAAATAAAAATGCACAGCATTGCATATTTTCAACAATGTGATTTCCTTTGAAAATGGTTTTGAGATAACAGAGCCACCTACGTAATTTTAAAAAAATGTGATGTGTTAGAGCTCAGCTCGCACGAGTTTTAAATTGTGTGATGCATGCATTAGTGCTGGAGCAAGAGCTCGCACTAGAGTTTTACATGCATTGGTGCTGGAGTCTAACTCGCACCAGATTTTCATATGATTTTCATGACAGGGTGCTGGAGCTTAGCTCGCACCAGATTTTCAATTGATTTTATGAGAGTGCTGGAGTATCGCTCGCACTAGTTTTATGAAAACATGCGATGAGCCGTGCTTGGAGCATCAGGTAGGCTGTGTGTCACACCGATTAAATAGGCTCGCACGTGCGTTTTGAGACAGGGCACGAGTATGGATATGAGATATGGGTCCACAGAGTACGTTGTACCGTGCAAGTAGTATGGAGTACGCTGTACCGTGTTAGGATTGATTATGTGGCATCTTCGAATGCGAGTGGCATCTTCGGATGCGGTAATCGAGCAGGATCGACGAGATCGACTGATCTACCTCCCAGGACGGTTCCCGATAGTGGTGAGACCCCTCACACAGGATCCGTGTAGCAGTGGGATCACGAGGATATGGCCATAGTCCTAGTTATTTGCCTAAGATATGTATATTGCCTAGTCTCGCATGTTGATGTTTTTGAGAAACATGTTTTGTGAATTTTGTGTGAGTTTGGATCACCCGAGGGAGAGGTAGAGTCCTGACTGAGATGTGATTTTGATGAGAATAAAACTGGGTTTAACACATGTTACTATTACTTTAAAAAGCATTTGATTTCATGATTTTGTGTAAGTCAGGAACACTCGAGGGATGGGTTGAGTCCTGGCTGTGTTGTGAAATTTTAACGAGAATGAAATGATTTAAATGGATTTGCATGATGAGTTTTCCATGCTCTTTGAAATCCATATGTGCACTTGTTTTACATGACATCATGAATTGTAGCATCTGTTTTGAAATGTGTGGAGAAAGGGTGATTTATGCATGACACCACGTTCATGTAGGTTGTATGGTTACCTACTTGTTCGTAGGATAGCCTTACTGAGCTTAATGTGCTCACCCCTTTCATTTTCTCACACAGATCATTTCTAGTAGACCTTGAGGAGACTGAGTACTGCATTCCAGACATCTGCTGCTGCCCATCACTTGAGGTATATACACATTGTATATATTTTGTATCTAAATAACATAAGCACAGTACTAGATTTTGTATTGACACTGGGATGTATAGACTGGGTATATATTGTAAAGAAATGAAAAGAAATTAGTGCATAACGTATGAGTTTATATTTAATTTAAATTGTGCATTATCTGTAAAATGTATGGTGATGATATGGGCACTGACACACAGTCCAATTATTGGTTGTGGTTGGTCACGATCAAACGTCAGGTAAGTATGGAAGAAGAAAATCGAAAAATTTACTCTTATTTTTTGGTAGTTTTGGGTCGTAACATACTCTTAAGTGAGTGTAGTGTAATCCTAGTAGAGACATAGTCACTAAGTGAAAAAGTTCAGCATTAGATACGTTATTGATTCGCACTAGTGCAAAAGGGAGATGTTAGTGTATGTCGTAGAGCCAACTTATTTGGCATAAGGTATGGTACCATAACAACACATGATCACTTATGGTAAGTGACATAAAAGTATCCTTATTATTTAGATTGACAGTAATAGTGCTTATTTTGTCACTAAATAGGTGAAACCCATGAAACAAAATTGACCTTGCCAAGGAATAATAAGGTTTTATAATTATGAGATCCTTCTGCATCAAAGCCTCAATCTTAAGAAACATTCCTAGTCATTGTATTATCAAGAATAGGCATTTAAAATGCACTAGAGATTAGCACATGTTAAGCCTCTTACTTATAAAGTAAGCAATTAGTCTCATAAGTTGAAGTATGCAGGATACTTGAGAATAACATGTGGATGCTCGTTAGAGAACAAGTTCATTTAACATGATTTGATATCAAAATTCCATTGGGTAGTTTCACTTAAGTGTCTATGGAAACATTCTCTTATGATAGTTATGTAAGTGATCCTTTGACTTAGGACATCAAGTCATTTTATATGTAGAACGTCACACTTTGATTTCACCCCAAAATTTCTAATCAGGGTGTTTTTGCATATAACTTAAAGCATATAAAGATAAATGAGTGGTCAAGAGAAAATCCATCACCCATAGTGAATTTAAGGGACATATCTTACTTGTTCTTGAGTTGAGATTGAATTGTGCAAGCCCATGGCCATGGCATAATAAGTCCTTAATGAAATCGGTTTCATAGGATTCATTGGAATCAATCCTAAAGTTGCAATAAATATATGATGAATTAGTAGGTAGACATTATACCATGCTTATTAATTCACTAAGATATAATCGATGGAAGGATGTTAATTGCACTAAGAGACTTATCACTAAAAGGCTTCAAGCTGAGAATCACTTTTACCCTCTCTAACATTTGAGTGGTCATCCAGCATAGCTAAATGTCCAACTTGATTTGTGAATTTGAATTATGATTCAAGTTCATTGTCATAATGTTAAGAGCCTAATGGATCACAAATAAAAGAGTGTTAAATGGACGATAATGGATTGGTCTAGGGAAATTTGAAATTTCCCATTTGGACTTATTCGTTAAGAATTATAATTAGACTTAATTAAATTTGTTCAATTAAGTAAACTCAATTAAAAGAGTTTTAATTAAGTTATTAGACCAAATTATAATTAAAAGGATTATTGGGTTTGACTAAAAGTATTTGGTTAAGTGGATTTGATTAAAAGAGTATAATTAAATTGTAGCCCCTATCTTTAATTATAATTAGGGTCTTGCCTTTAATTGAATTGCTAGTGAAGAGATGAACTTAATTGCAATAAAAATTAGTTCAAGGTCTAAAAAGTAAATGTATCAATTAATGAAACACATTTACTCTAACTTATAAGCAAAACATCATGGTCAACCACGCAAATAGTACAAGGGAATTATTAAGATGGTTGGGGGCAAGACCTTGTAGAGTCTTCGTCGCCCACCCTAGTCCACCATCTTTTCTTTCTTGCTTGCTTCTAAAGACAAATATTTTCTTCCTAATTGTAAGTTACAAGAGATTAAGAAGAAATTATGGTGAGTAAATTGTAGTGAGTTTATGAAACTTAAGTCGTTCTAGCAAGATAATAGTCATGATACAATCTAACCTTCCCCTCCATTACTACTTGTTTAGACCACCGTTAGAGGTTGAATGTATGAACAATTTACCTTTGTGATTCAAGACAAGAAGATTAAGCATCATCAACAAAGAGTAAGCCTTAAATTACAATATCTAAAACTTAAGTATGTTTCTTGAAACTCTTTTTATGATTCTAGATATGTATTTTCGTTATTTGAATGTTTTTTATCAATAAGATCCATTAAGATCGATTTTTTGAGGTAACAAATTTTATTTCCATTGCATTTAACCTTTGTATGTTCATACATGATCCACCTATGCATATCCCAAAAAACCTACAATAACAAGAGTATTTTAGAAAATATTCAGTAATGTTATTAATACAACGAATTGCATAAAATGACAAAGGCAATACCTTTTAACATGTATTGTAGATAAATATAATTGGTACTTAATAAACTTTATCTAAACTGGACAATGATGAGGAATTTTTCATTCTCAATATCTCATTAATTCTTTTTGTGTGTATTGTATGTGTTAAGTATCTAACCTAAAACCAATAAGTAATAGTTGAAGGGGCTCAAGTTGAATATAAAACTACAGAGAATTTAATATTTAACGGATGTGAGACAACACCATAAAAGCCTATCACGTGATAATCCTAGAAGGGATAAGAGAAAGGAATCACAAAATAGAACCTTGATTCTAATACCATGTTAAACATATTATCTAAAATTAATTGACAATAAATAGAGAGATCTAACTTAAATATAAATTCATAATTTAATATAATATTTAACATATGTTGGATAATCTCGTTTTAACAATATGAAAATGAGAAAATCTTCCAAATATTGAATGAGTAAAACATTTGCGATTTGCACTTAAAATTCTACTCAAAATAATTTTTTTTTTCGTTGGCTTGTTTTTCTATCATTTTCCCTTTTTTGTTTTCCCTTACTATGTAAAATTCTAGTAATTATTTGATCATTTTGCTAGAAAAAAAAACTAAAAACCATTCTAAATTAGCCAAAAAAAATAGAAAAGGGCTAAATTTCATTTATCTCAAATTTTAACATAATGATAAAATATTAAGAGGAACAAAATAATTATAAAAACTTTTAAAAACTATAATTCTAAGATAATAGATTAAAGATCATTCTGTAAAAATTAAATAATCAAAAGAAAAAAAAGCAATAACATGGTGCTCCCGCTCGCAGCAACTATGGACAAAAAAAAAATGTAAAGCCCAAATTCCCAAGAGATGAAGAATATGGCGAATCCGAAGCAAGAAAATAAGAGGGGTATGCAAAATAGTCTTCTGAAACCTGTGATTCTTAATTTTTCAGTTTTTTTTTTTAATTAAATAGATGGTGGAAACTGTTGTATAGTCAACGGTGAGCAGAAGATTGGACGGTGATGAGATATTTTGTTTGACATTTAGGAGTTAACGTGTGATGTGATAGCCTAGCTGGACTCCTTTTTATCAATTTCTACAACTTTACATCTTTATTTTATTTTTGTCACAATTTCTTTTTTCCTGCATTGCAAGAAACGCGGAGGAGAGAATGAGAAAATTGAGTAATTTTTTATTTTTTTATTTTTTTCGAATTCAATTCAATGGAAAATAATATTCAATTTAAATTAATAATTTGATTTATAATTTTACTTTTAATTTTTTTTACTTTTAATTTTTTCAACTTCATATCCAATGCAATGAAAAGAAAAAAAAACTTTTACCAAAAAAATAAAAACTTTCCTTCTTTTAATTTTTATTCTTTTAATTTTTTTCTTGAAACATAATGTAAATATTTCAAAAGCAAACTCTTTACCTCATATGGAGGGATTTATCCAAAACTTTGGAATTATTTGACATTCATCGATGATGAAATGAGTTACACGTTTAAATCATTTTTAATTTATGTTGCGTACCAAAATTAAATTATCAAAGTATAACTCTCAAAATACAATTTTATTTGCATTCAAATATGCAAAGGGGGATACAGGAAATGTAGATTGTAGTGGGGTAAACTTGGTGGGGACTTGGGATTTCAAACCTCCCAGAGACAACACCTTGTCCTGCCTAACAGGATTTATTTATTTTTTAAAAAAAAAACTCATTATATTATTATTTTTTGACAGTTATAATATTGGATCAAGACTAATATTATTATTTTTATTAGAGATAAGGTATAAATTTATCAATATATATATATGTGAGTAATTCAAATTTATTTTTATTTTTTTTATGCTTAGTTTAAGACATCGGTAGAGTTTGACGTGGTAATATTTTTATTATTTTATTATAAAATATAATTTTAATAATATTTTTATTATTTCAATATCATTAAAGGCAATTTCATCATCCCCTCCAAATTAATTTTTAGTTATTGTAATTTTGTCATCGTATTTTTATTGGAACAAATTTACCATCATACTTCAAATTGAAATAATTAAAAATATTCATCAAAAAATTCTATTAAAAACTGTTTTACAATTCAAAAAAATAAATTTGATAATGATATAGCAAGAAAAAATATATGAAACTGAAATACCATTTTTCTTATTTTCTTCTTTTGTCTCGATATTTTCTATTAAATATAATGTCAAATACTTCAATTTTATTTTTTTTATCCTGATGTTTTTATTGCATATAATATGACATCATACTTTTGAGTTGGTACTTTTTTTCTGTCACTTTTCCATATTTTTTAATTATATAACAATTTCTAACAAGATTTGTTATTGAATATTAGTTACTCTCAATTTTGAAGTATAATAATAATTTTTTAAATTAAAAAATATAGTGGTAAAATTACATTAATTGAAATATTAATGGTAATTTTAAGTTCCTCACATAAATAAATTAATAATTTTATACTTTATCCCTTTTATTAATTCAAATTCAAACTTAAACCTTTAAAAAGATTCCCATATTTTAATTATTGAGTACTCTTTAGAAAATTTATGTATTGAAACTTGTACAGCTATAAATTCTATCCCACCCCTGATGCAGTGGAATCCCACGTAAGAAAAAGGGTTTAGAAGGGTATAACTAACCTTTTACCCTTATTTTTAAGTTTTTATTATGATTTTTTAAAATGATTATTTTTTTTTTCAATTCCGTCGAGATCAATATTACCGTACATTTAAACAAGCTCTTGCATTTACTGTTATTAGTAAAAAATAAACCAAAAGGCATATAGAAATATTGATTGGGAGCCAAATATGTTCGTCAATATTGCTCAAGTCCATTATCAGATAGTGTTTGAAAATGGTAATACAAGAGATTAATGGATGTTTGCTTGATATCTTTCTTTACTGTTTAGCTTGATTTCTTGCATTTGTATGCATATCTAAAATAATTTTTCCATCATTATATTAAAATGTTGACTTCAATTTTCTTTTTCCAGAGAATAAATAAATTGCTCAAAATCTTAGATTAGAATACAATTATAATACTTCCTACTAATCTTATTTGCAAATATGTAATTATATCTCAGACTCATCGATCTTACTCACTTTAACCTTGAAACTTTGATGAGTAGAAGATGTGAGTCACATCTGTTTGATGAAGTTTAGCTTTTGAGTACAAAAATGATTTTGGACAACTTCTCCAAATCAAGTTTTCTGTTGGGAACAACCAAGTAAACACAGGTTTATTAAGCTAAATACATGATTAGACATGTTTAAACTTTAATGTCCAAATGATGACTTCATTCGTTTTATGTTCCCACGTGCTCATAAAGTGAAACAAAATATCTTATTGCATATTATGTTTTGTTAATTAATTAACAAGAATCTAATTCAAATCACAAGCTTGCCCCCACCTAAACATACATACCACCAGCAAAGATTCATATGTAGTACATAAATTCTTATCTTTCTTTATATATATATATATATATATATATATATATATATATATATATTGTTTATTGGGAATTTAATTTTTAACTTTCTCTTGATATTTTACAGCAATATATTGAAATTATGAATAATTTGTAAGAGATTATAAGAAAATGTCACAGAATGATGTTTAATTATTTAAAAAAGTCAACACTGAAAAAATTAAAAGATTAATTTTAATCTTTTAAAAAAATGACTGCTGAAATGTATCATTTTGTTTTCTACTAAAAGTTAAAAGGAAGGATCTTGTTACCCAAAAATAAATAAATAAAAGGAAGAAGGAATCTTATAATAGTGTAAAACTAAGTTAATTTTACATACTTTCATATATTTCATATGGTTTAGTTTTTTAAATTCAATTATTAAGTTCATAGATTATATATATGTAAAATTTCAAGTTAATAAAAAAATATAACTATTTGTATGATTATAATAAAATTCCAGTTGTCAATTAATAATTGAAAAGATGTTATATTCTATCAAAATGATAGGATATTAGATCAACTTAAAACTTTATATGCTTGATAGATATAATTAAGTTGTTGAATCTAATGATTGATTTGTAAGAATATTAAGTCACAAAAATGATGTAATACAATTTGTTATATACTTACATAAATTTATATAAAAAAAATCGAGACGAACTGAACTCGAATCCACTTGTAACCCATTGATACCTAAATTAAGTTTGACCCAAATCCGAATGGCCCGACCCATAAACACCTTTCATCACAATCTTTTGATCTCTTGATACACTATTTAGGAAGAGAGAATATCACCTTATGACCTTTGAAAATGGATCGAGCACAAGTCAGATTGATTTCTTTTTTTACTAAGAGATGTGATAGATGTAGATGTCTAGACTACAAGGTTATCTCAAGTGAGAGTGTTACCACACAACATATAATTCTAGTCCTACACATAAGGATTCATAGACGACATCGAAGTAACCAAGAAAAAGGAATTGCAAGGATTCGATGGTGGAAGTTAAAAGAAATTTGTCTTGCAGCATGTAAAGATAGTTGGATCCAGAAAGAGAATTGGATAATAGAGGAGAACCCAAAATATATTGTGGAACAAGATGGCAAAATGTATTCATGAGGTGGACAATGAGTTACTATATGTACTAAATGGAAAATCACCCGTTGGAAAGAATGCAACAAGATAGACTATATCAGTTAAGGAAGCTATAAAGGCTAAGAAAGAGTTTTACAAGACTTAGAAGAAGAAGAAGAAGAAAAACACTAAAGAGAGCTTTAAAAAATATAGGTTAACTAGGGATGAGGAAAAAAAATGGCAATAGAAGTTAAAAAAAAGGTTATGAAAAGAGATTTATGAAAAAATTGGACATAAATGATAAAAAGAAAAAGACATATAGATTTACGTGAGAAAGAAAAAGGATGAGTCGTGACCTCAGAGATGTCAAATGTATCAAGAATGAGTACTAGAGACTCTCATTAATGATAACAACATTGAAGAACGATGGTGTGATTATTTCAACAAATTATTTAATGACCAACAAAGTCAAATTTTAGATAATATCTTGGTGCCTTTTTCGAGAGTCAGATTGAAGAACGATGGTGTGATTATTTCAACAAATAATATCTTTATGCTTAGAATTAAAGAGATAAAGGTAAAGAATGCATTAAAGAGGATGAAGACCAGGAAAGTTATTCAATCTAATGACATTCTAATTGAAATTTGAAAATGCCTTGGAGGGGTGAGAGTTAGGTGGTTGACAATCTATTTAACAAGATTTGGCACACTAAGAAGTTGATTAAGAAATGGAAGAAGTGTTTTGATACATCTCCATAAGAAAAAAAAGATATTAAAAGTTACTCCAACTACCGAGGTATAAAAATGATAAGTCAAACGATAAAATTAGGGGAAAGAGTGATAGAACGGATATTAAGGAAGAATATAGAGATATCAGAGAATTAATTTAATTTTATGTCTGGTCGATCAACTATGGAGGTAATACACTTACTTACACAACTTTTGAAACATTTTAAAGCATTAGGTAAAGATTTTCATATGGTCTTTATATGCTTGAAGAAAGCATATGATAAAGTGTCTAAAGAGGTATTATGGTAGTCATTAATGAAGAAAATAGTTTCACTGAAATATATTAAACTAATTAAAGACATGAATGGAAATGCAAGGACTCATGTGACGACATGTGGGGATAAATAAGCGAATTTGCTATCACAATGAGATTACATCAAGGGTCGATGCTAAGTCAATTCTTATTTACTTTAGTAACAGACAAATTGACAAAATTCATCGAGGATAAGGTGTCTTGGTGTACGATGTTTGCAGATGATATTATCTTGTGCATTGGGATTAAATAAGAGGTGAATGCAAAGTTGGAACTATGAGACAAATGCTAGAATCGTAACGACCTTGGAAGCGAATTTTTGAGCTAAATTTTTTCTTTTACTTATAAGGTTTGTCATCTCGTAGTATAGGTTTCAACTATCAAGAATGTTACTACTCAACTTATTTAAGGTTGGTCGCCTAATGTCCCAACATAGCTTACCTCATGATATGTACCATTTCCTTTTTAAGAAAATCATGGTTCTATAGCATTCATATTTAACTTAACTAATTCTATTCCGGTATCAACCCAAATCATATAGGATATAACTCACTTATATTCCATACATCATCATCGCTAACACTGCATATAAAATTCATCTTATTTATATCACAAGGTGTATTAGACTTAATATATGCATTCATAGTTTCCTATCTTACATCGAATCCTACATTACTACCTACATAATTGTTTGGAATATAAACAAATATAAACAGCTAGGATATACCTCAAATTACAAAATTTGACTTCAAAGTAGAAGATCCACTTCTAATAGCCTTCTCTTATAGTTTAAACTTAACCCTCATATCCTATAAAGGAAGTAACAAAGGGGAGTGAGCTACGTTCAGTAAAAAACATATATAAAGGAAGGTTAGGCTCATATCATACTAATGCGTGTATGTAAAATGCATAAACCAGTTTCATCAGTATAATAGAAATACACTATGCATTCATGTTATACATTCTTAGCAATCCATAATCATCAACAATTCCATAATTTACTTAACGATACTTAGTTCTCAAAATCCCATGTTAAGGCTTTGTGGTGTATCAGTTGAAAGAACACTTTAAATTACCTCATTTCCCTGAACCTTAGCACCTACACCACGTTAACCCAACCTAAACAGAATTTCAATATTTGCATACACGTGTTATGCATAAAACAAAATTTAATCACAGTAGAAATAGTGTATTAGAAACAATAGTTCATCATAAACCAGTTACAGTAAAAACAATATGCTTAATCAAAAAATAGTCACAATATAACAGCATGCATTAGAAAACCAATTATAGAGATAATAAGTTACCATGGAAACAATACTTGAAATCAGAAAATGGTTGTAGTAGAAAACAATTGCAATACGAGATTAGGCATAATTTCACATGATTAAGAGTAATTAATTATAGTTTCAGTTTGAATTACAATTTGTAGTTTCAGTTGCAATTCTAGTTTCAATTGCAATTGTAGTTTTAGTTTTAATTTTCTTGAAGTTGTAGTTGCAGTTTTAGTTTCAGTTTTAGTTATAGTTACGGCTTCAGTTATAGTTATAGTTTTAAATATAGTCGTACTTATGGCCATAGAGCTTCTCAGTACCGATGACCAAGTGAAAATGAGGAATATCTTCTCTCGACTATTATCAGGCCAGAACGGAATATTCCCAGTGCCATTGATCAGGTAAAAATGGGGAAATAGATCCATGACTATTGTCAGACTAGTACAATGTAGTGTAATATATTAGTCATGATATGTTTATTATCTTTAATAAGGACAGTCAGCTCAACAAAGTAGTTTGGAAAGCATTACTTTCTAAATCAATGCATAACTTTCAAAATCATAATTCTCATGCCACGCATGAACATGTTGAAATGCATTAAGGCATGAAACCTCATCTACCTAGCGAGTAATATATATGCTTAGGCTAATACACAAACGTATCCCTACCATGATATCAATTTTCGAATCATACATCGATAAAAATCAAAATGCCCATATCTCCAGCATTTTATCGGCAAGATGTATCCGACAATACTAATTTATTCATAAACTAAGCAATATATGTTTCACATTCTGAAGATCCATTTACCTAGTTTACTTCCCAGTATATAATATTGCTGAAAAACTATCTGAATAGAAAATTAGCAAAAATATTCCACTGAGATTAATTATAATATTTTTATTGGTAAGATGCATCTAGTAATATTAATTTATTTGCATCATAGACAGCCTATATTTCACATTTTGAAAGTTCATTTACATCATCTACATCCTCATAGACATTATTGTCGAAAAACTGCCTAAAAAAATCGTTTACTTATCGAACACACTAAACAATTTAGAATAACATCTAATGCATAATAGAAATGGAGTTGGATAACATTGAACCAAGGCAATTTAATCTCACACTAGGTACCAACTTTGGCTATGAGTCTCCTTAGGGTTCCTTGTCATATTCTACATTTAAATTACACCAATTCTTAGTACACATCTTAGAGATACACATAGTTTCCTATGGAATCCATCACAACACATAAACTTAACCTAAATCAAGCTTATCTCAACTTGCCAAAACCTTCATCTCTAGGTTTTCACTACAAACCAATGCCACCATACAATTTAAAATCATTATGTATTTCATATACCACAAGATTAAAGCCAAACAACTTTATCTTCCACCTACCCTTCACCATGCTCGAACCTACACACCTATACTTCTCAATGTTTTACTTCAAAATAACATCAAAGAACATCTTAAAAACATCATACACATCACATATTTAAAGACCAAGGTAATGGAACAAATTTTATCTTATGGATTACACCTTGTCCGAAACTACCACTTCAATTTCCTTAAATTTTTGCTACAAACCATCAACATAATATTACTTGGAATCGTCATATACACTATATATATATATATATATATATATATATATATATATATATATATATATATATATATATATACATATATCAAGATCAAGCCGTGAAAACATCGCTTACCCTTTAGATCAAAGCTTGGCCGAATGCTTTCTCTCTCTTTACTAAACTTTGTTTAACCAAACTCGTGCAAAACACTCATAAGACTAAGTTTCTTAACTTCCTAAGATATAGATAATGACTTGTAAGATTAGGGTGTGCACTCTTTTTCTTCTTATTCTTCCTTTTCTCTTTTCTTCCTCTTTTCCTTTCTTTCCCCCTTGTTTTTAGTTTTCTCTCTTCTTTCTTGTGTTTTCCTAACACGTCACTCTACACTTAGCAATTATTTTTCTTCCACTGGCTTAAGGAATAAGTGTTAAAGTCAAAGGTCAACCATGCAAGTGGCATAAATATCTTAGTGTAATTATCCTTTAATTTCATAATTTTCCATAATTTTCATGGGTGATATTTGTTTAATAATACTTGGCTACAATTTAGTCTTCAAATACCATGCATGGAAGACAACTTTATGTCTCCTAGAAGGGGTGGCCAGCAATGCATAGAAATAAATAAGGTTTTTGCATGATTTAGTCAAGTTAGGGTTTGACTTTGTCAATTTTTGTATCGGGTTTGACATCTCACTTTTAAGGTTTGTATAAACCTATTTGAAAGTCAAAAGTCAAACCACATTGTTCATTTGGCAATAGTAATTCATCAACCTATAAACAAAGTTGTCTTTTTCAATATGTTTGCATAATTTTTGAGATATGTTGAAGTCGTAACTGCTTGAGCTAGAATGGCTTATTTGAGGTCATTTATGCTCAATATAGGGTAATTTCATCATTTCTAGGTGGGTGTGCGATTCCATGAGCCCGCGTACTTGTTCATACAAAGGCTGGCATCCCTACACCTATACCAATTTTACTTTGACATAAAATGACTTATAACGTATTTACAGAATTTGCGGTTATCATAAGAATCAAAGGGGTTCAAACTAAGCATAGTGAAGACTAAAGACATGGAATGTAAATTTAGTTCAAACAAAAAGGAAGATCAAAACATAGTGATATTAGATGAGGTGGTGATACCTAAGCGAGATCATTTCCGATATGTAAGGTCGATCATACAAATAGATGAAGAAATTGATAACAATGTGACTCATAGGATCCCGGTAAGCTAGAGTAAGAGGAGAACTGTTACAAGTGTGCTATGTGATAAAGGAATTCTGATATGGTTAAAAGGCAAGTTCTATAAGATGGTTGCCAGATCGACATTACTATATAGTAGTGAATGTTGAGCAACTAAGAGACTACATACCCAGAAGTTGAGTGTAGTAGAAATGAGAATGCTACGTGGGTATTCAGATATACAATAAAGCATAGAAAAATAAATAAAAACCTCCGTAAGATGGTTAGAGTAGTACATATCAATGACAAGATGAATGAAAGTTATTTTCGTTAATTTGGACACATATAACGTAGATTTATCGATGCTCTAAGTAGGAGAGTGGAGGCTATATATGATAAAAAAGGGTTAAGACTAGAGGAAGATTAAAAAAAAAAAAACTTAAAAGGTATTCGAAAAGATATGGTTGCACTAGAGTTGAAAAAACATGCTACTTTAAATAGGAATAAGTAAAAAAGGAAAATTCACCTTAATGAATTAATGTTAATTCATAAATTGATATGAGTATCTTACCCCAATACATTGGGATAAAATTTCTGATCATGATGATGGTTAAGATATTTCATCTACTTTCCTACATTAAAAGCTTGACCTTGTTTTATTAACAAATAAAAGCTAATTATTTAAATTAAAAATTTTCTCCCTCACCTTTAATATAAATCCATGGCATTTCTTTAATCATGACTCATGAGATTCGCGATCTCTGCGATTTTACAAATGTTCTTGCAATGTTGGTGGCCAATCTTTTCTTAGGCATTTTCAACATGTATGAGAATCTTAAGCAAGTTTTAATGTAATGATTTCAACTTTTTAAAAATGTTTAATTCAGAACTTAATAGTTAATTTATACAATCTGTTTAATATTTTAATAAATTTAACATTTAAATTTTAATACATCTAATCTTTTTATTTATTTTCATGTTATGAGAATTATTTTTTTATAAAATATCTTATAGATTGAAACACGAGCCTTTCAGCACCAACAAAATTTTGGGGCATCTAGTGCATGCGTACCATCATGAACAAATGAAATTTGTCTACATATGTCTTATTAAATATCTTATTAAGGGGTTTGACTCCCTCTAAAGATGTTTGGAGATTTAATTAGTTGGTAAGTTCATAGGTTCATTAATTCAAATTTGAGTTAAGTTTTAGATTAGATTTTTAGGCTTAAACTTGATGCGAGAATATTTTTATATTAATAAATAATATTGTTGTGCATGATATTAAGAATAAAAAAAAAGTGCGTCACGTGGCGCATGAAGAAAACGAGTATAAGCATGAGAAAATCTGACATTTAATGAAAAGGGCATATGCGTAATTAGTGACAGAGAGAAACCCCTATAAATAGGGGCCAAGTATTATTCATAAACCAGATCTGAGAACTCCCTACTAAAACTCTGCCAAATTCTCTGTCTGACATAAGTATCGGAGTGCAAACGCATGGAACAACCCCTGCATTCCTCTGATCTTCTTTTTTTTTTTTTTTTGCAGAAGCTCTCGGCAACACGTGGTAGGGAACCCGAAGAGAAGACGTCAACAATTCGTCACCATTGTTTCAGGTAACAACAATTGGCGCCGTCTATGGGAAACGAAAGAAAAACTATGGTAGAGACACGTTCAAAAGGGACGAGAACCGATGGATAATACAAAAAATCAAAATTCTAGGCTAAAACGATATTTTTTTTGAAAAATCCCAGATAAATCGCCTTCGACAATTTGCCATATTGGAGATCTTGAAAAGTTACACGAATTCAAAAAAATCACCTCAATTGGACCACCAAGCACAAAGTTATGACCTTCCGAAGTTTCGAGCACAGGGAGAGACCCTGCCGCGCGAGACTCTGCCGCACACCCTACCTCACATTCTGCCGCGCGAGACTCTGCCGCGTACCTGTCGCACACTCTGGCGCTAGAGACTCTGTCGCACACCTTACCGTCACTCTGCCGCGCACCTGCCGCACACTCTGCCGCTCGAGACTCTGTTGCGCACTCTGCCGTGAGAGACCGTGTCGTGCGAGAGACCCTGTTGCGCAATTTGTCGCGCAAGATCCCGTCGGGTAAGGCGCGAGACTCTACCGTGCGAGAGACCCTGTCGCCCGACACCCTGTCGCACACTCTACCGTGCGAGAGACTCTGTCTCGCGAGATCCTGCCGCGTAAGGCGCGAGACTCTGTCGCGCACTTTGTCACGTGAGAGACCCTGTCGCGTGAGGCGCAAGACTCTATTGCGTGAGGTGCGAGACTCTGTCGCGCGAGACCTTGTTGGGCACCCTGCTGCGTGAGAGACCTTGCCGCGCTAGAGACCTTGTCGCGCACCCCTGTCACGAGAGAGACCCTTACGCACAAGACGCTGCCCCGCACTCTGCCATGCACCCTGTCACACGAGACCCTACTGCGCACCTGCCGCGCACTCTGCCACGCACCTTGTCGCGCGAGACCCTGCCGTACAGTTTCAGATTTCTGACGCAGGGCTGAGGGAGCACAACCCTATATTTTCAGAACCCTGTCGCAGGGACCAGTACTCAGGACCCTGTCGCCAAAGTGAGGGAGATAAACCCTGCCGTAAAGTTCGAGAGGCAAACCTTTGCCTCAGGGTTTGGTCAGAATGAATTCAAAGTTCATCGGTCTGGGGAGCAGGGGAGACAGAGCCCTCCTTCAGCAAATAGAAGGTAGCTGGCTAGTGGTCAGAACAGTCTGAACTCCTTAATCTATTTCAAAGATTCAAGACCAAATCTTGGAATGGGAGATGTTAGAAGAAAGCATCCAGTGCAAAGACCCGAGAGAAGGAGCTTTCATTCAAATGACTCAGACTCTTCTAGTACCGAGGAAAGGGGAGCACATTCGACCTGAGAATCGGAGAAGAACATGGAAAAAGTTATAGAAAGGAGTCTTAGAAAAGTTATGTGGATCACTTCCGAGATGCTACTCTAGAAGTGAAAGATTTACAAGTAGGAGTAGCTATGGCAACAATCTTGCAAAGAACGAAATCTGAGAAGTAACAAGAGTCTTTGTCCCTTGACTAGCCTACAACTATCTCAGAGTTATTTGCTCGAACAAATAAGTATGTTGCCCAAAAGGAAGTAATGAAAATCGTGCAGTCTCGAGATGCGAAAGAAGAAAGAAAAAGAGAAAGAGACATGACCGGGAGGAGTTCTTCCAGACCCGACAGATCAGACAAGACTCCTAGGCTTAGGTATGAAAACTATGTTGAGTTAATGTATTTTGAAATGACAAAACATGTTAAAACAATAATGTTAAGATGGTATACAAACATGTTTAGATGATATCAGGACCAGAACTTAGAGTTCTGCTGATGAGAGATCGATCTGAGGTGTGAGAGATCGATCTCCTGGGTTTATACTTGATGAGAGATCGATCTCATAATGGAAGAGATCGATCTGGCAAGCCTTAAAACGTTGTAAAGGGATTAAGGTAAAGAGAGATCGATCTTCAAGGGTTAAGAGATCGATCTGCTCTAAGTCAGAGAACTTAGGAGATCGATCTGGTGAGAAAGAGATCGATCTGCTCTAAGTCAGAGAACTTAGGAGATCGATCTGGTAAGGAAGAGATCGATCTGCTCAAAGTCAGAGAGCTTAAGAGATCGATCTGGTATATTGAGAGATCGATCTTGCCTCAAACAGAGAGGATAGGAGATCGATCTGCCTATTCGACAGATCGATCTGCCTCTGCCTATTTAAACTAACAGATCGATCTGGTAATGTATAAGATCGATCTCCCTGTGTATTTGTGTTTTGTCATTGCAGGATTTAAAACTAGGAGATCGATCTGGCCAAGATAGGAGATCGATCTGTCTGACCACTGGAGGTTCCCAACGGCTATTTTCTTCAAATCTCAACGGGAAAAACTGCATTTAATGCTCCAACTACCCAACCTTCAGTATATAACCAAGCATTGAAGTCAAAGCAAAAGAGAGAGACTATCACTGAATATTCCAAACATTCTCAAGCTTTAATTCTTTCATTCATTGTATCTCTATTGCTCATTTATTGAGATTAATTGTACAAGCTTATGTACTACAAGCTTTGTTAGTCCTACCCACTAAAAAGGCCTTATTCTGTATTCATCCACACCTTAAAAGAAAAGAGGATTGTTCCTCAGTGAGTGTTATTGTAAAAGGGTGAATACATTTTCTGTATTGCTAAGGGTAGAGAGGTTATTCCTTAACCTGTAAAAGGAACTTTGTAAACTCTGTTGAAAGAGAGAAAGAAACCACTTGACAAGAAGGTCAAGGAGAGAGGACGTAGGCAAGAGTTGGCCGAACCTCTATAAGTCGCTGTGTTTGTTTCTCTTTCCCTCTCTTTGCATTAAATTGTTATATTGCACTGTTTTATTCATTATCACTAGTGTTTAAATTGTGATTGTTTCAAAATCTCCCATAATTGTTAGAAAACCGATTCACCCCCCCTCTCGGTAGAGCCAACAATTGGTATCAGAGCTAGGACTCTCTAATCACATAGGAACAACTTCCTAAGAGTAGAAACGATCAAATGGCTCATAACAATGTAGCAACTAATTTGATAGGAGAGGGGCACTCCACTGTTAGACCTCCCATGTTCAATGGTGAACATTATTCTTATTGGAGGACTAGAATGATGCTATTCATTCAAGCAAATGACTATGAAGTCTGGAGAATTATAGTTAAGGGACCTCAAATCCCTACAAAGAAAATAGAGGGAAGAGATATTCCCAAAGAAGAAGATGAATGGGACTCTAATGACATTAAATGTGCACAACTAAATGCTAAAGCTATGCACACATTATTTTGTGCTTTAGGTCCTAATGAATATAATAGAGTATCCGGGTGTGATAATGCCAAGCAAATATGGGATAAATTGGCAATAACTCATGAGGGTACAACCCAAGTGAAGGAGACAAAAGTAGGTATGCTCACACATGATTATGAGCTCTTTAGGATGAAGGAAGAAGAATCCATTAGTGATATGTTCACTAGGTTTACCGATATAATTAATGGATTAAAATCTTTAGGAAAAATATATTCTAATATTGAAATGGTAAAGAAAATTCTAAATAGCTTACCTAAGTCATGGGAAGCTAAAGTGACAGCAATAGAGGAATCAAAGGACCCACACACACTGTCCTTAGATGAATTAATAGGTTCCTTGCTAACTTATGAGATGAAGCTTAAAAGAAGTGAAGAGCCACCCAAGAAAGTGGGTGTTGCTCTAAAATCCACTACTGAAAAGGAAATTAAAAATGAGAGTGGTAGTGAGGAGGATATTGAAATGGCAATGTTTGCCAAAAGATTCAATAAATTCATGAGGATGAGAGCTGGAAATAGCTATAGGAGAAACAATAGGAGAGAACAAGAGGAAGTAGGTAGAAATGACTCTATTGTGTGTTTTGAATGTAAAAAACCTGGACACATAAAGTTTAACTGCCCTCTTCTCAAAAGATCTAATGATAGGTTTCATAAAAAGAAGGCGATGGTAGCAACATGGAGTGACAGTGATTGCTCCGATGATGAATCAAATGAAGACATTGCCAACCTATGCTTCATGGCAATTGATGAGGATGAAAAGGTAACATCTAATATCAATGAATACTCTTTTGATGAACTGCAAGATGCATTTGATGATTTAGCATTAGAGTATGAATCTATGAGCATGAAGTA
This sequence comes from Firmiana major, assembly GCA_033439115.1. Classification (NCBI taxonomy): domain Eukaryota; kingdom Viridiplantae; phylum Streptophyta; class Magnoliopsida; order Malvales; family Malvaceae; genus Firmiana; species Firmiana major. The sequence goes on from CM065905.1 coordinate 12,419,951, forward strand.
TAAAAAGTTAATATCTAAATTAAAAAGGGAAAATGAGATAATGTTAAAAGATAAATTGGAATGTGAGGAGAAACCAGAGATGGCAAATCTAAAAATTGGTGATCTTAAGGAGAAAAATAGCAATTTACATAACTCCTTTAATAGGTTTCACATGGGGCAACAAAAGCTAGATAGCATGTTAGAAACCCAAAGAGCATTTTTTGACAAAAATGGCTTAGGGTATAATGCACAAAGTAGGGAGACCCATCTTAAGAGTTTTATGGCTAGGAAGAGCATGAATAAACCTGAAATTACTTGTTCATATTGTAATAAGAAGGGACATAAGTCACATTATTGCACTAAAAAGATGAGGAATCTTAAAGGAAAAATTGTAAAAAGGATATGGATTCCAAAAGAGGTAATTCATTCCAAGGACTGCAATGCATTAGCAAAATGGATCCCAATGGGATCAAGAATTGCATTTACTAACCTTCAAGGACCCAAGAGAATTTGGGTACCTAAGACTTGAGTGTGTTTACTTTTGTTTGTTGTAGGTGATTGAGCATAACCACAAAGATAAAACAAAAGAAGCTTGGTACTTAGATAGTGGATGCTCAAGGCACATGACGGGTGATAAAAGCCATTTCAATTCCTTCAAATCGAAAATTGGTGGAGAAGTCACTTTTGGGGACAACTCCAAAGGCCAAGTGGAAGGGAGTGGCTCAATAGGTAATGATCATTTCTCCTTAGAAAAAGTATTACTTGTTAGGGGTCTAAAGCATAACTTGCTAAGCATTAGTCAACTTTGTGACAAAGGTTACAAAGTAATTTTTGATTGCATGAAATGTAATGTTATAGATCCTAAATCAAATAAAATTCTTCTTCTAGGTCATAGGCAAGGTAACATATATATAGTCTACCTTAATGAACTCAAAAACGAAAACATATGCTTAATGGTAGATAACAAAAAGGAATCTTGGTTATGGCATAGAAGACTAGGCCATGCAAGCATGAGTGTGCTATCTAAGTTAGCTAGAAAGGATCTAGTTGTAGGCTTACCCAAAATATCCTTTGATCATGAAGAAATATGTGAAGCTTGTGTTAAAGGAAAACACAAGAGAACAACCTTTAAGCCTAAGAATAGTGTATTCACTACTAGGCCTCTTCAATTACTGCATTTAGACTTATTTGGACCCACTAGAACCACTAGCCTAGGTGGAAAACACTATGGATTTGTAATAGTTGATGATTACACTAGGTATACTTGGGTGTACTTTTTGAGAGTAAAAAAATGAAGCCTTAGAGAAATTCATAACTTACTCAAAGGTGACTCAAAATGAAAAAGGATATACAATAACAAGCATTAGAAGTGATCATGGCAAAGAATTCGAAAATATAGGATTTGATGAGTATTGCAATGATCAAGGAATTAGTCATAACTTTTCAGCCCCTAGGACACCACAACAAAATGGTGTAGTTGAGAGAAGAAATAGAACTTTGGAAGAGATGGCTAGGACCATGTTGTGTGAGAATAACCTACCAAAGTATTTTTGGGCTGAAGCAATAAACACATCATGTTATATAATCAATAGAGCTATGATAAGACCCATGCTAAAGAAAACTCCTTATGAGCTCTACAAAGGTAAGAAGCCTAATATTAGTTACTTCCATCCTTTTGGCTGCAAATGCTTCGTTCTAAATAATGGAAAAGATAATTTAGGAAAATTTGATGCCAAAAGTGATGAGGGAATATTTCTAGGATATTCATTGAATTCAAAGGCTTATAGAATTTATAACAAAAGAACATTAATGGTTGAAGAATCTATTCATGTTGTATTTGATGAATCAAATAATATATCTAAAGATTCAACCAACAATGATGAAAATGTTGAGATATTTGATGAAGGCTTAGAAGATGACTTTCTAGAAAAGCTTGATTTGAATAAAGAAGATGAAGAAGAAATAGAAGTTTTAGAAAGAGAACCTAGAGCACCAAGAGAGTTAGGATATGTAAAAGATTGTGAAATAGTAGGAGATCCAACTCTTGGAGTTAGAACTAGGTCATCCTTAAGGAATATGTGCCAATATATAGCCTTTGTATCTCAAATAGAGCCTAGGAATGTCAATGAAGCCTTAGAGGATAATAATTGGTTCCTAGCAATGCAAGAAGAGTTAAATCAATTTGAGAGAAGCAAAGTATGGAAACTAGTTCCAAGGCCTAGTGATCACTCTATAATTGGAACTAAATGGATATTCAAGAACAAAATGGATGAAAATAGTGTGATCATAAGAAATAAGGCTAGGCTAGTTGCTCAAGGCTATAGACAAGAGGAAGGCATAGACTATGATGAAACATATGCACCGGTAGCTAGATTAGAGGCAATAAGAATGTTACTTGCCTTTGCATGTTATAAAGATTTCAAGTTATATCAAATGGATGTAAAGAGTGCATTCTTAAATGGTTTCATTAATGAAGAAGTCTATGTAGAGCAACCTCCCGGATTTGAAAATCATGAATTTCCTGAACATGTTTTCAAATTGTCTAAGGCACTTTATGGGTTAAAACAAGCTCCTAGAGCTTGGTATGAAAGGTTGTCAAAGTTCTTAATAGAAAAAGGATTCTCAAGAGGAAAGGTAGACACCACATTATTTATCAAAAATAAAAATAAGGACTTACTAGTTGTACAAGTATATGTAGATGATATTATTTTTGGTTCAACTAATGAGTCTTTATGTCAAGAGTTTGCTAAGATCATGCAAGGGGAATTTGAGATGAGCATGATGGGAGAACTCACATTCTTCTTGGGACTTCAAGTGAAGCAAACAAAGGATGGAACATTCATCAATCAAGCAAAGTACACCAAGGACTTGCTCAAGAGATTTGGGATGGACAATTGCAAACCTTAAACCACTCCAATGGGCACTAACATCAAGCTTGACAAAGATGAAAGTGGTAAGTGTGTAGACACTAAACTCTATAGGTCTATGATTGGATCATTGCTTTACTTAACTGCAAGTAGACCAGATATATTGTTTAGTGTATGCCTTTGTGCTAGATTTCAATCATCTCCTAGGGAATCACATCTATTGGCAACTAAGAGAATCTTTAGATACCTCAAAGATACTCCCTCACTAGGACTTTGGTATCCCAAAGACTCCACTTTTGCCCTTCATGCATTTTCAGATGCTGATTTTGGAGGCTGCAAAATAGATAGGAAAAGTACTTCAGGTACTTGCCAATTCTTAGGAAATAGGTTAATTTCTTGGTTCTCCAAGAAGCAGAACAGTGTTGCTCAGTCCACAACTGAAGCTGAGTATATAGCAGCTGGTAGTTGTAGTGCTCAAGTGTTGTGGATTAAACAACAAATGAGAGATTATGGCATTGACATGAAACAAGTATCTATTAAATGTGATAATACCAGTGCCATTAATCTGTCTAAGAATCCTATACAGCACTCCAGAACCAAGCACATAGAAATTAGACATCACTTCCTTAGAGATCATGTACAAAAAGGGGATATAATCTTAGAGTATATTGATACTACACATCAAATAGCTGATATATTCACCAAACCCCTTGATAGAGATAGGTTCTGTATCCTTAGAGGTGAATTAGGACTCATGAGTATGCCTTAGGACTTTCATGTTGTAAAAAATCTTGATTTCAAGTTGATTTTTAAAGAGTTTTTGCAAAAATTTTCTGGCAAAAAAGATGAGAGATCGATCTCCTTGAGATATAGATCGATCTCTATCCCTTAAACAAGCCTAAACTATCAAGGTTAAGTTAAGAAGATCGATCTTCTAACCATAAGATCGATCTCCTTACGTCTCTGTTTAGAGGCAGATCGATCTGTCCACACGACGGATCGATCTCATCAAGCTTCCGCATTCTACAGATCGATCTGTGCATGTAACAGATCGATCTCCTTAAGCCTTTGTTTGCGACCAGATCGATCTGTCCCTACGACAGATCGATCTCTCTTCGCTTCTGGGAGTACCAGATCGATCTGTCGCCTCGGCAGATCGATCTCCTATGCCTTGGAGTATAAATACCCGCGAAAAATCCCCAAATCTCCCAAAACCTAAAATTCAAATTCTCCAATTCCCTCGCACCATCACCTTCGAATCCTTCTAAGATCGATCTTCGTACGGTCATTCCTGCATCCCAGTGTCGTATTCTGGTATTTTAACCCACATCTCTTACAAATTTCTCAAAAATTTTCTCTGAATTGCGTTGATTTTCATTCTAGGGCAACTTAGGTACTGTTTCATTGCTTCTCTCTTTGTTGAATTCATTTAGCAAATCTTTAAGGTCTAAGATAATGCCTAGGAAGTCAGTAGCAAACAAACCCCCTAGAACCACAGGAGAGGCAGGTTCCTCATCCCAACCCACTTCCATCGCTTCTTTCAATAGGTGTTTTAAAACACCTGCAAAAAGGAAGCGATACGAAGAGTTCTTCTCAACCATGCCAATTAAGCATTGGCGTCCTATCGATTTTTCCTTCCTCAATCACATAGACTTTCCATACCTAACAAAATTTGAGGAATTTGGTTGGGCGAAATTTTTGAAAATAAACACTCCTGTCCCTCCAAATCTCGTTCGTGCATTCTTCTCCAATGCCGAACTCGTTGAAGACCCCGATGACACCTGCCAAATCCTTGCCTTCAGAACCTTCGTCATGGGTCAATCCATTATAATTGACACTGAAGTTATAGCCAGAGTATTTGATATACGCGATGAAGGCTTAACTAATGAGGATGAGGAAGTCCCCTTTGCGTTTGAACTCCCCGGGGACAAGGCGAGTAACCTTCCAATGCACCTTCGGTTACTCCACCTCATAATCTCGTGGAATCTCCGCCCTTACGGTACCCGTCACTCTACCGTTAGGCGTCTAGACCGTTTTTGGCTCCATCACATTCACACCACCAGCCAAAAGCCTAACCTCCCTCACTTCATATACGAAGACTGGCTGAAGATTGTACGTGGACAAGCTACCACAATCGTTTTTCCACAACCGGTAGCCTATCTTCTCCGTCGCCTTGGCATCGATTGCAGCGGCGAAACTGGCGAACTTCCATCTCCTAAAAGCGAGCTTAATATTGGGACCCTACATCATATGGGGTACTACAAAGATATCCGAGGCAATTGGACGAAAAAGACGGAACAGCAACCTGCTGAGGCTGAGGAGAACCTCACTGCTGAACCAGCACACCCATCTGCAGTACCAGCTCCTGAACCGTCATCTTCAACAGCTGCGCCAACTGCACAAACATCGTCTCCTGCTGACTTGGAGCTGATCGTGAAGATGATAAGCGACCTCAGTCAGAGGATCGATGAAGGACATACCACTCAGCAGCGTATGATTGCCGAATTGACTCAACGAGTGGATCACCTTCAAGACACTCAAAAAGCGATGTTCGATAGATTTCAAGAAACTCAAGAGGCAATGTTCGATGAACTTCAAGTGACGCGCACGCATGTTGAGGAGCTTTTGGATCGTGATCCTCCCTCACATTAGGCATTAGGTGCTTAGATTTAGTGTAGTTGCAACATTGTTAAGCTACTTAATGTTCTTTGTGAAAAATTTGCTTGAATGAAATGTTGATTGACTTGTGTTAATGAAATGTCATTCTTGTGTTAATGCAAAATATTATTTTGAAATGATGAGTATTCCATTCTTGTCTTATTGATATGACAAAAAGGGGGAGAAGTCACATAAGAAACAAACATGCATGTTGTTATGTTTGTGTTCATAGCTTACAAGAATGATTTAATTGAGGGGGAGTTAAGACATGTGTAAGGATGATAGGATGATTTAATTGAGGGGGAGTGAAGAGCTAGAGCTGACTAAGGGGGAGTTAAGATTTAACTAAGGATGAGTTAAATCTTTAACAAAGTCAAAAGCTCACAAAAAGGGGGAATTTTGAAAATTCACTAAACATGTTTATTGGATGAGTTTTGTCATATCAAAAAGGGCGAGATTGTTGAGTTAATGTATTTTGAAATGACAAAACATGTTAAAACAATAATGTTAAGATGGTATACAAACATGTTTAGATGATATCAGGACCAGAACTTAGAGTTCTGCTGATGAGAGATCGATCTGAGGTGTGAGAGATCGATCTCCTGGGTTTATACTTGATGAGAGATCGATCTCATAATGGAAGAGATCGATCTGGCAAGCCTTAAAACGTTGTAAAGGGATTAAGGTAAAGAGAGATCGATCTTCAAGGGTTAAGAGATCGATCTGCTCTAAGTCAGAGAACTTAGGAGATCGATCTGGTGAGAAAGAGATCGATCTGCTCTAAGTCAGAGAACTTAGGAGATCGATCTGGTAAGGAAGAGATCGATCTGCTCAAAGTCAGAGAGCTTAAGAGATCGATCTGGTATATTGAGAGATCGATCTTGCCTCAAACAGAGAGGATAGGAGATCGATCTGCCTATTCGACAGATCGATCTGCCTCTGCCTATTTAAACTAACAGATCGATCTGGTAATGTATAAGATCGATCTCCCTGTGTATTTGTGTTTTGTCATTGCAGGATTTAAAACTAGGAGATCGATCTGGCCAAGATAGGAGATCGATCTGTCTGACCACTGGAGGTTCCCAACGGCTATTTTCTTCAAATCTCAACGGGAAAAACTGCATTTAATGCTCCAACTACCCAACCTTCAGTATATAACCAAGCATTGAAGTCAAAGCAAAAGAGAGAGACTATCACTGAATATTCCAAACATTCTCAAGCTTTAATTCTTTCATTCATTGTATCTCTATTGCTCATTTATTGAGATTAATTGTACAAGCTTATGTACTACAAGCTTTGTTAGTCCTACCCACTAAAAAGGCCTTATTCTGTATTCATCCACACCTTAAAAGAAAAGAGGATTGTTCCTCAGTGAGTGTTATTGTAAAAGGGTGAATACATTTTCTGTATTGCTAAGGGTAGAGAGGTTATTCCTTAACCTGTAAAAGGAACTTTGTAAACTCTGTTGAAAGAGAGAAAGAAACCACTTGACAAGAAGGTCAAGGAGAGAGGACGTAGGCAAGAGTTGGCCGAACCTCTATAAGTCGCTGTGTTTGTTTCTCTTTCCCTCTCTTTGCATTAAATTGTTATATTGCACTGTTTTATTCATTATCACTAGTGTTTAAATTGTGATTGTTTCAAAATCTCCCATAATTGTTAGAAAACCGATTCACCCCCCCTCTCGGTAGAGCCAACAAACTATACCAAGCTGAACGAGCCTCGTGCTACTATTCTTGCTGCTATTGAAGAGACTGGACTGTTAGAATTCCCGAAAGAGAAAGTAGGAAACCTAGGGCGAAACACGGATACCTACTGCAGCTTTTATTCCGCTTATGGTCATCCTATGGAAATGTGTAGAGAACTGATGGATCAGTTGGCTCGAGAAGGGAAGATTAATCGCTTCCTTTGGAGAAGTGAAAGGTCCCGTTACCCTCCGTGAGATCGAAGTGATGATCGTTCGCGGAAGCCAACTGGGAAGGCCTATATCGAATCAGACAGAGGATTGGGCCCAACACCTGCGTCTTAGAAACTCTTCATGGAAAGAAAATAGGGAAGACATGGAACTTAAATCACTTGAAATTGTATTGGAGTTAACTATTATGTCCTTTTTCCTAATTTTTATATTCTCGCAAGATTATTATGCAAGTTACTTCTCTAATTTCCTATGACATCTTCAACGTTTATGAATATGAATCTTGTGACAGAAAACAGATAAGCCGTAAGAGCCTGAGGCGCAATAGCGACATTGTGGCTAGGTGTGACGCCCCGGAAGCGCGGAAAATAGGGCTAATTTAAAACTTTTAACTTATTAATTCTCAATTAAGAGTGCATTCCTGTGCGGTGTCATACATCATCACCTATATCATACCTCAGGATCTCGTCATTAAATAGTATATATTATATCATATACATTACTTGATCTCAAGTTAATTAATCCTAATACATCCCATACAATGTTATACATCAAGTGTCTGCAATTATGATAATTGTCTGGGTACATGAAAAGATAAAAGATACCTCAAAATACAATATATGGCCTGGAGCTCAAGTCCTCCACTAGCCACTACTCCGTACGTCGCAGAAAAACCCTTTTCACTTGAAGAAATCTGGGGGGGAAAGAAAACAGGGTGAGCTTCTAAATCGCTCAGTAAAGGGGGTAAGGGACTCATTTCATAAACCAAAATGCACATCACAGAATATTTATTTGTATGTGAAACTCATTAATCTCATTTGAAAACCATAGCATGAAAGTACTCAAAACGACATTCTCATGTCTCAAATCATGTGAAAACATGAAGTAAAATGCTCAGTATAGAGCAATAACAAAGCATGTGAAAATAATGCGATAAACGCTTTCTCAATTAACGTGATAAAATCACTGTAATAATAATGCACGTGGCACAGCCACTAAACACACGTGGCATAGCCACTGATTTAAATTCACGTGTGGCACAGCCACAGAATAGGGTTTCTCACGTGGCAACGGCCACCAATTAGGGTTTCTCACGTGGTAATGGCCACCAATTAGGGTTTCTCACGTGGCAACGGCCACCAAATAGGGTTCTCACGTGGCAACGGCCACCAAATAGGGTTTCTCACGTGGCAACGGCCACATAATGGGGTTCTCACGTGGCAACGGCCACCAATTAGGGTTTCTCACGTGGTAATGGCCACCAATTAGGGTTTCTCACGTGGCAACGGCCACCAAATAGGGTTCTCACGTGGCAACGGCCACCAAATAGGGTTTCTCACGTGGCAACGGCCACATAATGGGGTTCTCACGTGGCAACGGCCATCAAATAGGGTTTCTCATGTGGCAATGGCCACCAAATGGGGTTCTCACGTGGCAACGCCCACCAAATAGGGTTCTCACGTTGCAACGGCCACCAAATATACGTGGCATAGCCACAGAATGGGTTATTCTCACGTTTCCAGAACAGAGAAGAATCGAGCTTACATGCTACCAGAGCAATGCCCGGTGTGTACTCAGAATTACACACCTAAGTCTTAATCACATAAGACTAGTTTGCCTTCACGTAGAACTCATAGTGGTTTTTCTCTCATAAAACTCATTTGAAAACCGTTTTGTACTCAACACAAAACATAATAAAATCGAGTTCCAACCGGCAAAGCACGCACACATTTCTCAAATCTCGATATTACCTGAACGTAGAGCCCAATTCATTACTCACACAAATTCAACGGTTTATAAAGTGATTTCACACTCAGCTTATAAACACATAAAATAATGGGCTCCAACCGGCTATATAAAAAAAATCGTGTGCAATTATATCTCAACACAAAACTCAACATGCTTGTTTTATAAATCACAAATCATGCTATAATAGTTCACAAATCACATACACAAATGGTTTAGATTCCCTTACCTCTTTGCACCTCGTATAGTGCAATCGTTTCCCCCTTGACACGGACTAGTCTCGCATTCCACTCTGGAACTCCCGAGCTGTCCAAACGATGTTAAAACATCAATATTCATCATCACAGTAACCTCAATTCTCAAAAATCGAGCATAATTGCTCATAACACCTCAAATCTCTTGATTCTCGTAACTCTACCCCAAACTACACTCTCATTCACAACATCTCAACGTTCTACATTTCTCATGCCAATTATCTATGCTAATTCACCACATTGTCTAAATTTCTATTTATAGCTCAAATTCCCAAAATTGCTAAATACCATTATCACTCCAACCACATTGTAATTTCATCAATCCCTAATCATTTTTCAGCTATTTCAACACAATGCCAACAACCATTATCATAAAAAATCATCTCAGATATCAAGATCGAGATTTAGAAATTACCCAAAACTTGTGAGGTGCACAACCCACGCCTCGATTCGATTCGTCTTTCGATTTCCAAGTATGTTGTTCTCCCTTTGATGAGGAACAACTTTCCTTCTTGCCACAACCTCTGATTTGGACGGAAATGGGTGCTTTGGATGAGTGAGAAAGCTAGGTTTCGACGAAAATGGGGGTTGGAAGAGAGAGAAAGTGAGATTGCAGGAGAAAAACAGGAGTTCCTTATATAGGCTGAGGGTAGGAGATCGATCTGGCTCTTGATGAGATCGATCTGCATTTGAATTTTTGGGACGATTTGGGGCAATTTATGCCTAGGAGATCGATCTGTCGAGGGGTGAGATCGATCTCTTTATGGCTTTATGAGATCGATCTGCTCATTGAGGAGATCGATCTTCTCCCAAACAGAATCATTTGGAGATCGATCTCTTCCTCATGAGATCGATCTTCTCTCAAACAGAATCATAAGGAGATCGATCCTCTTCCATTGGAGATCGATCTGCTTCTTAAATTCCTCATTCCTTATCATTTTTAACTCACCAGATCGATCTCTCCTTCTCCCAGATCGATCTGTCCTCATAACTTCATACTTATTTTAAACACTTAACATATAAATCTCCAATTATCATTCCCCAATTCACTTAGCTCAATAAATTATACTTCAAGTTCATATTACATAATTAAAATATGTCTGAAATTCTCAGATCTCACATCCTCCCCACCTTAAAAGAATTTGGTCCTCCAAATTCAACTCAACTAGTTAATTAGATGGGGGTATTTCTCCTTCATGAGACTCTCTAGTTCCCACGTTACCTCTTCCATTGAGTGATGTTTCCACAAAACTTTCACTAATGGGATGCTCTTGGTTCTCAGTACCTTCTCCTTTCTATCGAGAATTCGGACGGGTTCCTCAATGTAGCTCATGTCCTCCTGTATGTCCATCTCATCATACTCTATAACATGAGAAGGGTCCGGGTGGTACTTTCTCAACATAGACACATGAAAGACATTGTGTATTTCGGACATCTGTGGGGGTAATGCTAATCTGTAAGCTACCTCTCCCACTCTCTCAAGAATCTCGAATGGTCCTATGTATCGAGGACTCAATTTTTCTTTCTTCCCAAATCGCACGATACCCTTACTCGGTGATACTTTCAGAAATACTGCATCACCAACGTCAAACTCGAGTGGTCGTCTACGCATATCCGCGTAGCTTTTCTGTCTACTTTGTGCAGCCCGTAACCTCTCACATATGAGTTTTACACTCTGTACAGCTTGCTCAACAAGCTCGGGAGCATTTATCTTTCTGTCACCGACTTCTTCCCAAGCTATTGGGGATCTACACCTCCTACCATATAGAGCCTCAAAGGGTGCCATTCCAATACTTGCATGATAGCTGTTATTGTACGCAAACTCTGCTAGGGGCAGGTGATCATCCCATGATCCCTTAAAATCCATCGTACACGCCCTCAACATATCCTCCAAGGTCTGAATAGTCCTCTCTGACTGACCATCTGTCTGAGGATGATAGGCGGTACTAAAACTCAATCGAGATCCCATGGACTCCAGAAACTGGGTCCAAAATCTGGAAGTAAACTGGGAATCTCTATCAGAAGTAATACTCACTGGAGCCCCATGTAATCTAGCTATCTCGCTGACATACAGCTCAGCTAAGGCATCCACAGTATCAGTGCTCTTGATGGCAAGGAAGTGGGCACTATTGGTCAGTCTATCCACTATAACCCATATAGCGTCACGACCTCTTCGGGTCCTCGGTAAACCCATAATAAAGTCCATAGTGACATGCTCCCATTTCCATGTAGGTACAGGTAAGGGCTGTAGTAGTCCTTCGGGCTTCCGATGCTCAGCTTTCACTTGCTGGCATACTAAACACCTGGCCACATACTCTGCCACGTCTCGCTTCATACCACTCCACCAATACACCTTTCTCAAGTCTCGGTACATCTTAGTACTCCCTGGGTGCATAGTGTATCGCGAGCAGTGAGATTCTCTCAGTATCTGTCTCTTCAGGGTATCATCGTCCGGTACACAAATTCGTCCTCTGAATCTCAACAATCCATCCTCACTAACTGTGAGATCCGACTGCGAACTCTGCTCAGCTTGGCTAACCATATCTATCAACCTCTGATCACTACGCTGCCCAGTTCTAATCTGATCCATGATCCTGGGCTCTATCCGCAGGCTAGCCAAAAATCCAATTTCTACCTCTTTAACTCTGATCCGGAGTTCGGTGAACTGCTCCAGTAAATCCCATTCCCTGATCATCATAGCAGATATCATACTCTTCCTGCTCAGGGCATCGGCAACTATATTCGCCTTACCCGGATGATATAGAATCTCGCAGTCATAATCCTTAAGGAGTTTCATCCATCTCCTTTTGTCTCATGTTTAACTCTTTCTGATCAAAGAGATATCTCAAACTCTTGTGATCAGTGAAGATCTGGAACCTTTCCCCATATAAGTAGTGTCGTCAGATCTTCAAAGCCAATACCACAGCGGCTAACTCCAAATCATGCGTGGGGTAATTCCGCTCATGGTCTTTCAACTGTCGCGATCCATATGCGACCACTCTTCCGTGCTGCATAAGCACACATCCCAATCCTTGATGAGATGCATCACTATACACCGAAAATCCTCCTGATCTCTCAAGAATAGTTAACACAGGTGCCGCTGTCAACCTCCTCTTTAATTCCTGAAAACTGAGCTCACATTGATCAGTCCATATAAATGGAGTCTCTTTGCGCGTGAGCTTAGTCAAAGGGGTGGCAATCCGAGAAAATCCTTCCACAAATCTTCTGTAATACCCTGCCAAACCAAGGAAGCTTCGTACCTCAGTAACTGTCCTCGGTCTCTCCCAATTAAGCACAGCCTCCACCTTGCTTGGGTCCACTGATACTCCTTCCTCTAAGACTATATGACCAAGGAAAGCTATCCGGTTCAGCCAAAACTCACATTTACTAAGCTTTCCATATAATTGCTTATCTCGGAGTATCTGAAGTACTAACCACAAATGCTGTGCATGCTCCTCATACGACCGAGAGTAAACCAAGATATCATCAATAAAGACTATCACAAATTTATCTAGATAGTCTCTGAACACTTCGTTCATCAACCTCATAAATGCTGCAGGGGCGTTCGTCAATCCAAAGGACATCACCAGAAATTCGTAATGGCCATACCTCGTCCTGAAGGCCGTCTTTGGAATATCTTCTTCCTTGATCCTCAATTGGTGATAGCCCGATCTCAAATCAATCTTAGAAAAGACTGATGCCCCTCTCAGCTGATCAATTAGATCATCAATCCTGGGTAGTGGGTATTTATTCTTCACCATGGCTTTATTCAACAGCCGGTAGTCTACGCATAATCTGAGACTACCATCCTTCTTCTTGACAAATAAAACCGGGCCTAATGAACCCTTGATCCAATAACTCCTGTAGTTGTTTCTTCAATTCCTCAAGTTCCACTAATGCCATCCTGTAGGGAGGTTTAGAGATCGGCTGAGTATCTGGTACCAAATCAATGGTAAACTCTAGCTCTCTCTCTAGTGGTAAACCTGGCAATTCATCTGGGAAAACATCCAGATATTCACACACCACAGGTATATCCTCAATCCTCGGATGTTCCCGCTTATCGTCTGGGATGAGTGTCTCATAACCTTCACATGAACAATCATATTTAATATTCTCCAAAATAATATCAAAATTCTCCAATTACTTACTAGAATTCCACATATTCATTTCCTCAATATCTCAATCGTACACTGTAAGGTTCAGGTAGGGAGAAAGTTACAATATTAGCGTAGCAGTCTAAACTCGCTCGATTGGTTGCCAGCCAATCCATCCCCAAAATTACATCAAACCCATGTATATTCAACATGATTAGATCTGCTAACATCACTCTATCTCCCACCTTTATCTCACATCTTCTACAGATTAACTCAGTTCTCTGGGATTCACGCATAGGGGTATTTACATGCAGTATATATTCTAGAGGTTCAAACTTCAAGTTTAATCTACATGCAAAGTGCTCAGAAATAAACGAATGCGTAGATCTTGGATCTATCAACACATGAGCCTTATGATTACAGACAAAGAGTGTACCTCTTATAGTCTCTGCAGAAGTGTCAGCGGTCTCCTTATCTAGGGCAAACACACGTCCCTGGGTAACAGGTCTCTTTCCTTTCTCTGCAGTAGTGGCCCGTCCCTGGGGATTCACTCTCTGAGGCTGTTGTCTAGTGGGCTTCAAGACATGTGGTTTCTGAGGTTGAGGGCAATCCTTCACCATGTGACCCATGTCTCCACATCTAAAACATCCATGGATCGACCCAGTACAACTTCCCTCATGCATTCGGCCACAATTTCTGCAAAACTTTGTCTCAGGCCTGACATCTCGAGGGGTCTCTCTAATGTTAGGGTAACCTCTGGGTCTCTCTAATATGCCCTTCTGTACCTCAATCCTTCCTCTTCTGAAGGATCCTCTCCGAGCCTCTGTTTGGAAAATCGCTGGCCTCTTGCCCTTATCTCTATTCACCGCTCTGAGCTCATTCTGGGATTGTACCATTTCAATTCCTCTTTCAATCTCTTGTGCTCGTCTCAGAGCATCTCCAAACTCAGTAATACATAGCCCTATCAATCTATCTCTGATGATGAGCTTCAATCCATACACAAATTTCTCTGTGCGGAGCTCTTCATTCTTAAAGGTCTCTGGGTCATATCTCAATAGCGCGGTGAATTGGCTCTCATAGTCATCCACAGACATGTCACCCTGTACCAAACTCAAAAACTCGGCCTGTTTCTTTCTCTGGGCGGCTCGTGGTACATATTGGGTCCTAAAGGCTGTCTGAAACTCTTCCCAACCAATCACATCCTGGCGGGACATCAAAATACCCTGGGTAGTACCTCACCAATCTCGAGCTCTCCCTTTCATAGATACTCATACTGACCCTCTCAGCATCGGTGCACCCTAGATAATCAAATATAATTCTCAACTCCGTCAGCCACTCCTCAGCCTCTGTAGGATCCTTCTTTCCCTTAAATGCGGGCGGATTTATCTTCAGAAAATCCTTCAGTCGGACCATACTTCTATCATCAGGCTGAGTGACGGGAGGTATTGGGGGTATGGGAGGTCCTTGTGGTGGTGTAGGAGTAGTACCCGAGGCATTAACTCCAAAGTGTTGCGCGAATAAAGCTGCCATCTGCTCAAAACCTTGCCTCATATCGGTCTCAATCCGATTAAATCGAGAGTTAGGACTCTCTGGTTGTGGGACAGGTGGCAGAGGGGACTCTGCCTGCCTCCTCGAACGACCTCGTCGTCCACTCATTCTCTATTTTAACTCGTCTCCTGCGTGTACATATCAAAATCGATTGAAATCTCAATCCTCAATTTCAGTTCATGACCAGACTATTACAGATACTTGGGATGTATTCTATTTCACTTAACCGACACTGACAGTATTAGACACCCTAAGCTCTGATACCAAGAAAACTATGTGACACCCCGAAAGCGCGGAAAATAGGGCTAATTTAAAACTTTTTACTTATTAATTCTCAATTAAGAGTGCATTCCTGTGCAGTGTCATACATAATCACCTATATCATACCTCAGGATCTCGTCATTAAATAGTATATATTATATCATATACATTACTTGATCTCAAGTTAATTAATCCTAATACATCCCATACAATGTTATACATCAAGTGTCTGCACTTATGATAATTGTCTGGGTACATGAAAAGATAAAAGATACCTCAAAATACAATATATGGCCTGGAGCTTAAGTCCTCCACTAGCCACTACTCCGTACGTCACAGGAAAACCCTTTTCACTTGAAGAAATCTGGGGGGGAAAGAAAACAGGGTGAGCTTCTAAATCGCTCAGTAAAGGGGGTAAGGGACTCATTTCATAAACCAAAATGCACATCACAAAATATTTATTTGTATGTGAAACTCATTAATCTCATTTGAAAACCATAGCATGAAAGTACTCAAAACGACATTCTCATGTCTCAAATCATGTGAAAACATGAAGTAAAATGCTCAGTATAGAGCAATAACAAAGCATGTGAAAATAATGCGATAAATGCTTTCTCAATTAACGTGATAAAATCACTGTAATAATAATGCACGTGGCACAGCTACTAAACACACGTGGCATAGCCACTGATTTAAATTCACACGTGACACAGCCACTAAGCACACGTGGCATAGCCACTGATTTAAATTCACGTGTGGCACAGCCACAGAATAGGGTTTCTCACGTGGCAACGGCCACCAATTAGGGTTTCTCACGTGGCATCGGCCACCAAATAGGGTTCTCACGTGGCAACGGCCACCAAATGGGGTTCTCACGTGGCAACGGCCACCAAATGGGGTTCTCACGTGGCAACGGCCACCAAATAGGGTTTCTCATGTGGCAACGGCCACCAAATGGGGTTCTCACGTGGCAACGCCCACCAAATAGGGTTCTCACGTGGCAACGGCCACCAAATATACGTGGCATAGCCACAGAATGGGTTATTCTCACGTTACCAGAAAGGAGAAGAATCGGGCTTACATGCTACCAGAGCAATGCCCGGTGTGTACTCAGAATTACACACCTAAGTCTTAATCACATAAGACTAGTTTGCCTTCACGTAGAACTCATAGTGGTTTTTCTCTCATAAAACTCATTTGAAAACTGTTTTGTACTCAACACAAAACATAATAAAATCGAGTTCCAACCGGCAAAGCACGCACACATTTCTCAAATCTCGATATTGCCTTAACGTAGAGCCCAATTCATTACTCACACAAATTCAACGGTTTATAAAGCGATTTCACACTCAGCATATAAACGTATAAAATAATGGGCTCCAACCGGCTATATAAAAAAAATCGTGTGCAATTATATCTCAACACAAAACTCAACATGCTTGTTTTATAAATCACAAATTATGCTATAATAGTTCACAAATCACATACACAAATGGTTTAGATTCCCTTACCTCTTTGCACCTCGTATAGTGCAATCGTTTCCCCCTTGACACGGACTAGTCTCGCATTCCACTCTGGAACTCCCGAGTTGTCCAAACGATGTTAAAACATCAATATTCATCATCACAGTAACCTCAATTCTCAAAAATCAAGCATAATTGCTCATAACACCTCAAATCTCTTGATTCTCGTAACTCTACCCCAAACTACACTCTCATTCACAACATCTCAACGTTCTATATTTCTCATGCCAATTATCTATGCTAATTCACCACATTGTCTAAATTTCTATTTATAGCTCAAATTCCCAAAATTGCTAAATACCATTATCACTCCAACCACATTGTAATTTCATCAATCCCTAATCATTTTTCAGCTATTTCAACACAATGCCAACAACCATTATCATAAAAAATCATCTTAGATATCAAAATCGAGATTTAGAAATTACCCAAAACTTGTGAGGTGCACAACCCACGCCTCGATTCGATTCGTCTTTCGATTTCCAAGTATGTTGTTCTCCCTTTGATGAGGAACAACTTTCCTTCTTGTCACAACCTCTGATTTGGACGGAAATGGGTGCTTTGGATGAGTGAGAAAGCTAGGTTTCGGCTAAAATGGGGGTTGGAAGAGAGAGAAAGTGAGATTGCAGGAGAAAAACAGGAGTTTCTTATATAGGCTGAGGGTAGGAGATCGATCTGGCTCTTGATGAGATCGATCTGCATTTGAATTTTTGGGACGATTTGGGGCAATTTATGCCTAGGAGATCGATCTGTCGATGGGTGAGATCGATCTTTTTATGGCTTTATGAGATCGATCTGCTCCTTGAGGAGATCGATCTTCTCCCAAACAGAATCATTTGGAGATCGATCTCTTCCTCATGAGATCGATCTTCTCTCAAACAGAATCATAAGGAGATCGATCCTCTTCCATTGGAGATCGATCTGCTCCTTAAATTCCTCATTCCTTGTCATTTTTAACTCACCAGATCGATCTCTCCTTCTCCCAGATCGATCTGTCCTCATAACTTCATACTTATTTTAAACACTTAACATATAAATCTCCAATTATCATTCCCCAATTCACTTAGCTCAATAAATTATACTTCAAGTTCATATTACATAATTAAAATATGTCTGAAATTCTCAGATCTCACACTAGGCACTGAGGACAGAAGCTGTAAGAGCCTGAGGCGCAATAGCGTCACTGTGGCCAGGCGTGGAAGACAGACGAGCCGTAAGAGCCTGAGGCGCAATAGCGTCACTATGGCCAGGCGTTGAAGACAGACGAGCCGTAAGAGCTTGAGGAGCAATAGCGTCACTGTGGCTAGGCGTGGAAAACAGATGAGCTGTAAGAGCCTGAGGAACAATAGCGTCATTGTGGCCAGACGTTGAAGACAGACGAGCCGTAAGAGCCTGAAGTGCAATAGCGTCACTGTGGCCAGGCATGGAAAACAGACGAGCCATAAGAGCCTAAGGCGCAATAGCGTCACTATGGCCAGGCGTTGAAGACAGACGAGCCGTAAGAGCCTGAGGCGCAACAGCGTCACTGTGGCCAGGCGCTGGAAACGTATAAGCCGTAAGAGCCTGAGGCGCAATAGCGTTACTGTGGCCAGGTGTTGGAAACGTATAAGCCGTAAGAGCCTGAGGCGCGATAGCTTCAAGGTGGCCAGGCGTTAAAGACAAAAAAGCCGTAGGAGCCAGATGCGTGATAGCGTCACGACGGTCAGACATCTGAAAAGACTTGCCGTAAGAGCCAAATGCGCAAGGGAGTCACAGTAGCCAGGCATTTGAAAACAAACATGTCATAGTGCCAGAGGCGCGAATGCGTCATGGCGGCCAAACATTTGAAAACAAACATTCTATAGTGCCAGAGGCGCGAATGCGTCACGGCGGCCCGGCACCAGGAGAAGATTTATATAAAAGAGCTTGAAGCGAAAAATGCGCGAGCTAAGCTACGAAGAAAAAGTGTAAATACTTGAAGCGAAAAATGCGTGAGGTAAGCTAAGCACTCAAATAAGGGCTTGAAGCAAAAAATGCGCGAGTTAAGCCAAACACTCCGATGAAAATTCGATTTTAGAATCTAACGTAAAGACTTGACGTGAGGTTACGATGCGAACATATGTACTCTTCCGCAAGGTTATACCTAGTGAAAGAGTGGGGAGCAATTGTTGTGCATGATATTAAGAATAAAAAAAAGTGCATCACGTGACGCACGAAAAAAACGAGTATAGGCATGAGAAAATCTGTCATTTAATGAAAATGACATATGCGTAATTAGTGACAGAGAGAAACCCCTATAAATAGGGGCCAAATATTATTTATAAACCAGATCTGAGAACTCTCTACTAAAACTCTGCCAAATTCTTTGTCTGACATAAGCATCAGAGTACAAACGTAGGAAACAACCCCTGCGTTTTTCTGATTTTCTTATTTTTTGCAGAAACTCTCGACAACATGTGGTAGGGAACCCAAAAAGAAAACGTCAACGATTCGTCATCAGTATTTCAAGTAACAACAGATATATTCTAACATTAAAATATATATTGAAGTAAACTCGAGTTCAAACCTAAGTTTTCAAAATGTCCTATAAACTTGATTCATGAAAATTTCTTCTGTCCTCTAATATTATTCTAAAAAAAAAAGAAAATGATTCCTTATGGGTTCAACAATAAGAAGTAATTTATCTATAAACAATAATTAACATTAGATTGGAAGTGGAGTAGTGCTTTTCCCTAACAGAAAACACATAAATGAGGGAGAGACTTTACATGAGTGTTTTCCGAATCTTTCAGCACACTAGAGAGAAATGGGGGGCGGGCGTGCTTTCAAAAAGAGAGGCTTTGGCACACGCCTTAGAGGTGTGTCTGCTGTCTAGGAGAATTGGAGGGTGAAGACTTGAGGACTGACGGTGATTGAGAGAGGAGATCTAACTCCTAAGAGAGAGACTCGGGGTCCCAAAGCCGAAGGCCTAGCAGAAGGTACTGTAAAGAGAGGGCCGATGAGCCTTATCTTTCTCTCCCACATGTCCTAATCATAAAATAGATTTAATAATTTTAAATAAAATACAATAATAAAAAAATATAAATACAAAATAAATTAAATTTAATAAAAATTATATATAAATTTTATAAAAAAAATTTAATATATCAAAATTTATATTTTAACATGATAATTTTTATATTTTTATACATTATTGAAGCTTAAAATGATACACACTAGTTAAGATCAAAATTCTATCATAACAAAAGCTAAGTGTACATTTCAAAAAAAAGAAAAAAAGAAAAAGAAAAATAAAGCGGTGCGTGCAGAGTTTATCTCCATCTTAGTGACTTGTTGCTCTTCTTTTTGTTTAACCAATTGATACTCCTACTTTTCAATTCTTATTCAAAACAAAGGGTAACAAGTAGAAAGAATTTTTTTGTTTTTTGTTTTGGTGTAAACCATTTCAATTTGTTATATGTCTAATTTTCTTTATATTTTCCCTTCTTACTCATTTTTTATTAAAAACAAAATGACAAATGGAATCTTATTTAGGAAGAATTTGAATAATTAAAAGGATTAGTTTTATTAAAATTGAAAAAATAAAATTATTATTAAAAATATATATTTTTAATAAAATAATAAAAAATAAAAAAATAAAAAGATAATTTCACTCTAAATTTTTGTCTTTTCTATCTTCAATCTATCATTCTGGCCTCATTAACGCTAAACGAGCTCCTAAATCAGTTTTTAGCTGCTGTTGTTGGTTTTTTTTTTATTATTATTTTTTTAAAGAAAACCAGCCCTTAGTTGGAAATCCAATTTTTGTGATAAGTCTCGACGACAAAATATACCTTAATTAGAATTTAATTGCATTATATATATTCCTATCACTTGTGAGCGATTCTTTTTACTTCTTTATGCGGAGCGCATCAACTCAAAAAAGGAATTCGCTAATTGGTCCGAAGTATTAAAAACAAAGAGATAAAAATAAAAATATTTATAATATGGTGCAAACTGTAAAGGCAATTATAAAAGAAGTTACAAAAGAGAATTAAAAATAGAGAAGGCAGGTTTTTTATTTTGAATTCTAAATTTATTAAAAATTGTCTCTAAAAAAACTTATATGAATTAATTGAAGTAAATTTTGGATTTAAAAGTAATTATTTCATGTCACTTCCATTAAATTTTTGATTTTTTATAAGATTTTTCTTTCTTCGTATGAATTTTTTTTTTCTTATCGAAGAAGGGGGAAATTGGTTTAGAAATAAGTATATACATTTCCAAATTCAAAAGAATTAGGTTTAAATCTTTTTTTTTTCAAATAAAAAATTATTATCGTATGCTTTAAGTATTTTTTAAAGATTATCATATTAGATAAGTTATTATATTCAATGCATTAAATATTATTATTCAACTGTTAATTATTGTATTTAATATAAAATATGGTTAAAAACAGTAATTTAATGAACTTTAAAAAGTATCTTAAGGTAGAAAAAGAAAAGTTTTCAATACCTAATAATGGTACAAATTACCTTCATTTTTCCCCATTGGCATAAATAATTCCAAACTAAACTATTCAAAGGCAGTAGTTGGAATTAAATGGTTGACATTATATCATAATCAAATGAAAATTGTCCACTTGCTTTTTTCCTAGTAAAGCCCTACCATGAAAAATTTAATAGAAAGTGAAGAGAGTAGTCTCTTCTCTAGCTCTTCACTCTTCCTTCCTTACCGTTTTCTTCTGATAAATGTTAGAGCAGATCGGATACATTTTTTTAGTTTTTCTTTTTTGTTCTTTTTTGGAACTCAAATGTTTATTAAGAAAACACTAATTTTGGGTAATTAAGGAGCGTGGAATACACGCACCGCCAAAAGAGTGCGTCCCAGACTCTTTTGTTTTTGTAGTTTAAAGAGGATTCTACGCGGATGAAAGGAGAGTAAACATCACACATCTTGTAAGCAAAGCAAAACCGAAAGAGTGAAGATCACATACACAGGGTAAGAAATGCAAAAAAGCAAATGAAAGGGAGAGGATTGTCATGTGAGTTCAAAAGAGGCATAAAATTACAAAAACTAGACAACAAAAGTCTTCATACCCTTTTCTTTCTTTCTCGCTTCTATAGTTAGTGTGATTATTGGAGAGAGAGAAGGAATGAAAGAGGGTGAGAGGTAGAGAGGAACCCTCCTCAGTTTCGCTTTCTTGGAAGGAAACCAAATTGAAAAATAAGATAAGGGAAGGAAAGAAGATGAGAAGAAGATGATGCTGATGAAGAGAAAGGTCGGCCACGAACAACAACACAAGAAAGAGATATAGTAGAAAGAAAGAGAGAGAAATAGAAGAAAACAGCAAAAGGGTCGTTATTGGCTTATTCGATACTAAATATATATACTGATTTTCAAGGTTTTTGTTTTGTTTTTCTTTCTTATTACAAGACTGCAGCAGTCGCAGGAGGAGGCCAGTAGATTCAGCTTGGGGCTAAAATTTCCCTTCTTTTTTCTTCTCTTTTTGTTTTTTAATTTTATCTGCCTACTTAACCAGAAGGGAATTCAGTCATCTCTCCCTCTCAAAACCCAAACTTTTTTTTCTTTATAAAAGCCAAAGTGACAGTAGCAGCTATAGTAAGCCAACAGAAAACACACCCTCTCAGTAGCAGCAGATTGCAGAAGGCAAAGAAGAAAAAAAAAAACCACTGCTTGCTGCACTAATTGGAAAGTCACCCAACAAACAAGATCTCTCTTTCTCTTTCTAAAGCTTCCTTTTCTTGTATCTTCTTCTGCTACAATTTCAGAGATTTTGACCCCACCTTCCTCTTCTCTCTAACTCATATAACACCCACGTAGATATCTTAGATTGCCCCTTTCTCCACTTCTGAATCTTTTTTTCTTGTTTTCTTTTCATAAAAAACCTTAACTTCTACTCTTATACATGTATGTTTTATGCTTGCAAAATTTGAGCTTTTAACAATCAAAGGAGACATCTTTATACATACAATTTTCTTGTCATCATTGTCATTGTGGCTACCACAAGAAGGCAGCTACCGTCAGACTCAGGAGCCTTTGCAGATTGGGCGACGTCATCGTCCACAGCAATCCGAGCTGGCCCCGATGACCTCTCTCTTGGCTTCAATGCCAACGCGGCCGCTGCGGCCCATGGATCCACCAACGCTCAATGGCCACCGTCAGCTCGTCCAATCAACTACGGACTTCCCCCTGAAATGGGGATGGTTGGTCTCCGCGATTTCGTCGTTGTTGCTCCTGCATCTTTTAACCATCACCACCACCATCACCACCACCATACTCAAGATCCCATCATTGCAAATGATCAAATCAACGGTGCAAATGCTACCACAGCGCTTGGAGTTGGCGTTGGCGTTATCCCGCTTCTTACCGCAGCTCCATGTTTAGCTCCACAAAATGTGGAAGATTCTGATTTGTTGAACAATAATGGTCGTAACAAACTTAGTGGGATGCAGTTATGGCAGAATCAGAATTCTTCTCATTATCTTAAAAAACCATCTTCGCTCCCTGATAACAATAATTCTTCTATGAATTTGATACAAAGCAGTGGTGGCGGTGGGATGGGAGGCGGAAGTGGTGGTTCGGGTTCAAGCTCAGGGGCCACGTGTCAAGATTGTGGGAACCAAGCTAAGAAAGATTGTACTCATAGGAGATGTAGAACATGTTGTAAAAGTCGGGGATTTGATTGCCCTACTCACGTGAAGAGCACGTGGGTACCTGCTTCTCGGAGAAGGGAGCGTCAGATCATGACGGCTGCAGCTGCTACTGTTGGTGCTGGTTCATCAGGGTCGACTTCTGGGGCTAAGAAACCAAGACTTATAACTTCTCAGACTACGACTACTTCTCATACATCAACTTCAAATACTACTCCTCCTAGAAGCTTTGACACTAGCTCAAGTCACCAAGGTTTGTTTTGTTTCTCTTTTGATGGTTGGTTTTTTAGCTCTTTCTCTTTAGCTTTATTGTTTCCTGATGCAGCTTAGAAGGATTTTTTTTTTTGTTAGGGTTGTTTTTTGGAGGGTGAAATTTGAGTAGGGTTTTGCTGAACCTTGTATACGCAGATGCAGGTTTTAAAGACGCATTGCCAGGGCAAGTAAGTGCACCGGCGGTATTCAAGTGTGTAAGAGTGACAGCAGTGGAGGATGGTGAGGATGAGTATGCATATCAAGCAGTTGTTAAGATTGGTGGACATGTGTTCAAAGGGTTCCTTTATGACCAAGGTGTTGAAGGAAGAGATGGATTTCCTAATATATCTGAATTGCATTTAGGTGGTGGTGGCGGTAGTAATGGTGGTGGTGGGAGAAATGGGGGGTCATCGTCATCTCCGGTTCTTGACCCTTCTGAAGTTTATGCGACCACTGGAGGTGGCTTTCTTGGTGGTTCAGGTTATGGTAATCCAATAAACTGAGATCAACTTTCCGGGTTAAAAGCAGTGGACTGATTGACCCGGGGGTTGCATTTTAGTCTAATTCGTATTAGTGTTGCCTCTAATTACTCATAGGGTTTTGGTAAATTCTTCTTTTGTAGACTTTGTATTATTATTAACATATGTTTTTCGTTTCTTTTGGTTTCAACTATCTTTGGCCTTTGATTTTTCGTGTTTACTTGCCTTTGAAATTGCACTAAGAGGGTCATAGTTATTAATCATCATCTTGTCAACGAATCTACATTTTCTTACACTATTAGGACATGTTTTGTACAGAATTACAAATCATAGAAATTAAAGGTAAGAAGAATTAATTAATCCTGGGCTAGTGGACACGATATTAGTTCTTGAAAATTTGTGATGATAAAACCTACTTGCTTTCTTGAAGTTGCCATTTCTTTCTTATTCCTTTTGTTCACTGGAGTTGTATTTGGCAAAGGTGAAATCTACAGTGTAAAGTGCTTTTCATCATCAAAAGACATTTTGTTATGAACCTCCCTTTATGTGTATTTACCCACTATTTTGCTCGTGCAAAGCTTGAATGATTAATTTCTAATGTAAATTTCTCACTGAATAAATCCTTTTTTCTGTTTTTCTTCTCTCTCTCTCTCTCTCTCTCTCTCTCTCTCTCTTGTGTATCATTTTGATCATAGAATTCATCATGAGATCTAAATAAACATCCTGTGGCTCTGATTAGTTCTGCTGGCTTAGTTTTTGGTTTGTAATGAACCAGAAGTAAATGTGGAATTCATAATTATCGTGCTGCTTTATTCTATTCTTTGAGAAGTAGTTGTTGTGTCGCCATCATTCATTGCCAAAGAAGAAAGTACATGGATGTTGCTGTCTGCCCACTTTACTGCTGTGGCATTTCTGCATTATGGACAAGCCTGCAATTGCATGCATTCATGAATGCTTGATGTACTTGCCTCTTTTGTTATCCTAGTATGGGAAGACTTGTATCTAATCCTTCCATGTTATATTTTAATCTTTGTGTAATTTGTTTTCATGGTCAGTGTATTGATGCTGAATTCTGAGTCTATTGCCCTACCTATCCCAGGAGACATTGATTCTGTACTTGCATGCACTATTTGTTTAATGAAATGAAATTGATATAGCTTATCTTGCATTTTTACTAATTGAATATTTGTTTGCTTTTCTTGTGTATGAGAAATATGCAATGTATCGGAGATTTGTGCAATATTCTATCAGTGTGTGGGTTTTCTTCTAGTGCTTATGCATGTCACTTGTGAAAACCTGGACAATGGATGTCGGAAGATGTGTTTTTGGCTTTGAGTGATACTTTATTCCATAAGATGCTCCAAATTTATGTAACATATCCATTTGTCTATGATCTAGCATATAATGTTGACTAATGTGGATTAAAATAAGATGAGGCATGCATTTTAAAATCGTTGTTTGGCTTTTGCTTTCGGCCCATTGGCATGTTGCCCCCCCTCTAGATATCTGTATTTATTATAGTAATCGGTGGATTTCATCATGTGGATTGCATTATCATTCCTTCTTTATATTTTACCTGTATTTTATGTTACTAATCTAAATTGCTGTTTGCTGTCTTTAAACCATGTGTATTGGGAAAAGACAGTCTGATTGTTGTTTGTAGCACCTCTTAGCTTTATAAGACACCAAATATTTATGAGATGACAATATCCACCTCTGCACTTTTATTTTGCATTTTGCTTCTTTTGGAAATCTAGGGTATGTTTCATATCCATGTCAGGAACTGATAAATGGCATGCTTGATCCTTGCTATACTTTGTGCTTATGGTTCTCAAACTGAAGTATCAATAAAGAAGGAATTTTTATATCCATAAATGGAAAAAAAGTCTTGTTGCGTTGCTTGTTTTGCCACAGCTCGTTTGCTAGCTTCGATATTGGCCTTAGGTTGAAGATATTGATCAATTGGTTTGTTTCTTGCAAATGATGAAGTCGGAGTTATTGTGCAAGTTGGGTGATCTATTGATTGGTTTTGTATTAAGCATATGATTTTGGAATTTTGCGATTAAATTACTCTAGGATGTATAGTGGATTTACACATGCTTCTGCGAATTAATTGCATCATTTAGATTTTCAGGACTTGTCAGCTGTGATAGAGGTTAGAGTAAATCTAACCAAATGTTAATTGTAGTTAAAACGTGCTAATCTAGCCACTTTGGCCGCATGGAACTATTTCTGACAAACTTCATTGGTGATGAAATCATTGAGAAGGAATTTCCCTTTCATCTTCGTCTTAGATTTCATATTTTTGTAGAAAGCGTTTATGCTAAGTATATTTATGGTTCAGGAAGTGCTTTTTATCTTGCTCTAATAAAATTTTAATTTGGTTCATGTCAATTTTCTTTTCTCTCCTTAATACTGCATATCCTTATTAGTTATTTAGAGAGTGTGTCATTATAATAACCATCTTTTGAGAGTTGAGGTGAAAATAGTAAGAATATTTAGAGTTTTCTACCTTCAAATGCAGAAGTGTAAACTGTTGAAGGTTCTCCTTTTCCACCTTTAAATGCACAAGGAGGGATGAAGCATGTATGTGTAGTACTACATTTCTACTTGAGAATGATTTTTATTTGGCTTAAGCTTTCTTTTCCTCATTTATCTCTACATGTCTGTTTGTCTTATGTTTTTGTTGGTATGCAGCTAGTTATCTGTATCTTGATATTATTATGATTGGGTTCAGTTGTTCTTGAGTTTTATATAATCTAAATAAATTTGTCCATGAACGCAGCAGCAGACAGCACATGTTGCTAGGAATATCTGCTTTCAACCTGCTGATTTGATGAGTGACACGTTGAACTTTTTGGTGATTTGAAATTAATTGATGGTTCATTTCGTATGCAAACAGTTTTTTTGTTGCCCACTTATGAAAAGCATTGTTAGGCTTATATATAAGTGGTAGAACTAGAAACTGCAATGTTTCTCGTGAATATAATTAATCAACTTGTGGTCTGCATTTAATATCCCTTGTCTCTAGTTGCATCTTAACAGCATGAGCCTCCCATTGCCTTGTTACTAATGCGCATCTCTGATTTGTTTCTTTATGGTAACAAGATTATTTCTTTTCTCTGATTTCAATATATCCTTTTTGTTTCTGTTATTGCCCCCAATTTAAATGCGAAACATGTTTAACCCCTACTGCCTGATTACAGTACTTGGTATATAGCTTTCCAATTTTAGGGTCCTTAACTCTTCAGGATACATTTTATGGGGAAAGTCTGCATTTGTATTTAGCATGATTGTGTTTAAACTATCAGAAGTTGCTTGGAAAACCCAAAACCATGTAATTTCAAAGAAATTTTACTGAAACCACTTGTGTATTGTATGCCAAGAGCATGGTCAATCCCATAAATGGTGAAACATTAATTTAAACGTGTTTACTTGGCTCCTGGACCAGGTGTGCTTGCCTAAGCATCTTGACTAAATAGTATACTGGAGATGATTGTTTATTATTGTTCTTATGCAGCCATGAGCTATCTAAAGTGCTTATGCAAAAGGTCTCCGTTTTTTTCTTTTGCTTACTCATTGAGCGTAGTTGGGCATAGAGGCTGAGAAATGTTTCTTAAGGTCAAGTCTTAAGTTCAGTTTACGTCTTGTTAGGGAAATTTACGCGCATGAATGTTGAATAACATCTTCAAATCACATGCCCCCTGTAGCATCTTCAAATAACCTTTACTCGTTGATTTTCCTCCCTTAGATGGGTATATAAGTGGTGGATAAAATATTTCCTGTAAATTAACTACGTATCATTGGTTTTGAGTTCTGCTACTGACCTGTTATACTCTTGGAAGCATAAGGAAAAGATTTTTACTTCTAACTACTGTGTTCTCAAGTGATAGTTATCATAGCATGTCTTTGAAGTCTGTTAACTCACGAGAAGTACGTAACTAATTGTGCCCATCTCAAGTAAGATGTCTGAATTGTAAGCAACTATGCTGCCTTTCAGGTTGCAATACATATACATATATATATGTATATATACATATATGTATATGTATAGTATGGAGTTTTGGTAAAATTTTTCGTGCTACGACACATTACACATGAGACAAAAATATGTGGGAAGTTGTAAACGTGATACAATGAATGGCAATCATCCAATAAACAGCTTTTAAGGATCCTAAGTTTAATTAAAATGGCCCATGGCAATCTTAATTTTATATAGGAATTCCTTGGCAACAACTGTTGACTCTACAAATATCATTTGGGGATCAATCAAAGAAATAAATCTTGCGGAAGTCCTTGAACAAAGAGGCTAACCTCGTCGCCTCTTAGATTTTTATTACATGCTTCTTCGTGTAGCAGGAAAAAGAGGAAGTACTACCATGCCATCTAACAACTTGGGAATGGTTGTAACTTGTGAGCTGTGATGAATCTATTTTCTGTCTTTTTTTTTTTCCCATTAGCCTTTAATCTGTTTGGTGCCAAAGTGGGTTTGATAGTACAAAGGAAAAGGGTTTTCCATTGCATATTTCCAAAGTCACAGTTTCCACAAATAGCTGAGAACTTCATTTTACTTTTGGATGCAATTTGGGATTGGGAAGGAAATCTTTGTAAAAGGGTTTCAGATGTAACCGACTGATAAACAAATTAATGTGTCCTATTTATCCAAAGAGAGAATCTGTACAAATTTGTTGTGGTGTGGTGCTGGGTGTGGGGTTGGTTTTCTTCACGGCCAAGTGGACTGTGCAACCTGTCAACTAATATTTCTTTCTATCTCGTTTAAAGTACTGCCACAACCCTCACACCACGCCCTTTCCATTTCCAACCAACCCAAAAATCATTGTGCCAGCAGCAAGCAGGCCTTTGTTTTATGTTTTATAATTCTTAGCCATTTTTGGCCTACGTTATGTACATGTGTCAGATTCACCTCAGGCATTTTTTCAGGTAAAATTTTTAGGTCCTAGCTTGCTATGCTAGCAATGTGAAACTTTTACATGCAAAATAATATTCTCCAACTATATCGTAAATATATATGCTTTATAGAGCGGAATAATAATGATTATTCATAAAAATCAGGCATTATTGTTTATGTAATGAAATTGCAACGGATCTTTGTCTCCAAAGGCCTATTCTTAGCTTGCTTGCTCTTGTAAGCAAAGCTCTTACAAAACCTTTTTCTTTTAATTTTAAGCAAAAATATTTCAATTTTTTGAATAAAAAGATATACTTATATGTAGGCCTATATATGGAAATATATATATATATATATATATATATATATATATATATATATATATATATATTTGTATATATATAGGCTTTATACAAGTCCAGGCGCTCAACTTGATTCTTACATATAAAGATGGACTCAAGATTTTTTCTTCAAACAAATAAAATGAAGAACAATAATTTAATTTGAGCATCACAATGGTTAATGGGTAAATAACATTGAGTTAAAAAAAATGAGTGTAACATATGTTAGGATCATCTTTATAAGTGAGATTTTAGACACTACTCACTTCATATTATTTGGAAGACATTTAATTAGTATCATAAACTCATTCTCATCAAATCAATTCTTATTAATTCAATTAATCCAACTTAATTATTTTGATCAAATGAACAATTGATTCATAAAAAATTACATAGTAATAATTAAATATTATTTTTAAAAGTATAAAATAGAAGACAAGCAAAAAAATAATCTTGATAAAAAAAAATTCAACTTTCAATTTAAAAGGTTTGAAACTAACTTTTAAAGTCACTTTTAAAAAATAACCAATGTTTAACACCGTGATTGTTACCTTTTAGATTAGTTTCAAGGTTCAAATCTCTCTTTATCTTTTGTATCTTCCTATGCAGAAAAAAATCACTTTGCAATTAAAATAAATTTTTTTCAAAAAATTGTAACAAAAAAAATCAAAGAAGTGATAAAAATTTGATAAAAAATTATCCAAATAAGTGACAAAATAGTTTTAAGATAAAAATGATCTATTTAGTATTTTGAGAGTATATAGTACTAATCATACATTTTTTAAAATTGATAATATGTCAGTTTCTTATTGATGCCTAAAATATTATTTATTAGGATGATCTTAATATGTAATGTGGTATGAAGACACATCATGATTTATAAGAAAATACATATAAAATTTAAGCTCAAAAAAAAAAAATACTTCATACAACAAATTATAACATTTTTAAGAATTTAAAAATTGGAAAACCTTACATATATGTTTATCTTTAAATTAATAATATATATATAAACTATTTAATATGTGGATAATTAACCGTTCTAAACAGTGAAATCAATGTCCAATCTGATATTTTATCAAGATTCATATGCTTGATTACAATCAATTAATATATTTAATATTTCTGTCCAAATTCTCTTAAATAGCAACCCATGGAGAAATCTACCTGTACGTTATCAAATCAATTATTGGGCCATGCACATCTAAATTATTTCAACAGTGTTGAATAACGGGTAAAAAGGAAACGGTGATGATTATTTACCAAAGCATGGAGATTAGGAGTTTATTAATTTACACGTTGTCTGGTTTATCAAATTATCACTGAACAAGACGATGGGTCTCAGAAGAAAGAATTAATGAAAATACTATTTAGCTGCGTTTGCGTAGAAATGTTCAATTTGAGTAATTTGTTCTTCTGAAAGGAAAAAGAGAAGAGACAAGACACAATACTTGGTTGGACGGAAGAAATAACTTTTTCTCCTTTATGATGGGGCCTAGATGGGGAGGAGGACGAAGACTTTGGTGCTGAGAGTGCTTTTTTTAGAAGGGAAAAGTGATGGCAGGGCAGCATCAATGGGGCAGCTGACCACAACGTTGTCTTGCACCACTGATTCCTTGCATTTTGTTCAATTGCTTGCAACTAAAGAGGACCATTTTTTTTGCCTAATATTAAGGTTGGAATATCCTCTCTTTCCATTACCCTAAGCTTCTAACAGATTTGACAATATTGGAAGCTTGCAATTTACACTTATTTGGCATGAGATGCTGTCTCTTTCTGTCTTTTACACGCACACAAACATAAATATGAATTCAAGTGGACATGTTGAAGACGAAAGATATTATGCAAATTGCATTGTTAATTGATTGAAACTTTGGATTGATATTTTTCCCCTTTTAAAATGATTTAATTATAGCATTGCAGGATTCCTTATGATTTTTGTTGAGTGGAACATTATTTATTGTCCCATCCCGGAAGATAGATTATTTCAGGATAATAACGCCATAATTAATGGTGGGTTAGCAGTTAACTTCTACTGCATAATATTTAAAGTAATTGTTTTTGTGGATTTCACATTGCAGATATACAGTAAGTAAGAGAGGCAAAACAATTTGGTCTATAACTATTATTA
The DNA here is from genome assembly GCA_033439115.1 of Firmiana major. Taxonomy (NCBI): domain Eukaryota; kingdom Viridiplantae; phylum Streptophyta; class Magnoliopsida; order Malvales; family Malvaceae; genus Firmiana; species Firmiana major. Next base: position 12,451,537 of record CM065905.1, read on the forward strand.
TCGACTCAATTAATTAATTAAAGCGTTGCTGAATGGTAGGATGAAAGAACAAGAAAAACTGCTGCGGCATTGCAGATTAAGATTCTTGAAGAGTATTATTGTTGTAGTGGTGAGCATGAAATTAATTAATTATGTAAATTTATAGTCAAGAACTCAAGATTGAACAAATTTGATAGGCAAATTTGCTATGATTCTGGCCGGGCCAATGTATTTTTGCTGGAGGAATAAACTTCTGGTAGCTGCATGCCTGAAACAATGGCTGAAGTAGTTTTCCAATGGTTTGGTTAGAGTGCATGTGGAACTATATTGCTGGATTTCAAGATTTCTAATCAACTTATAAGCTATTAACAAAGCATATATAGACGAACATTAGAATATGATTATTACGCTCAAAATTGCTAATCCTTTTCCTCTGGATGATTGAAGTGAGAGTTAAATTAACAATGTTGATGTAAGCCAACATGAACTTAATATTTATTATTTGGCTACGCGCCCTTGCTTAATATTGTTTCATTTTTTTAGCTCCGGCTGGTTTCCTTAGCTTAATTTTAAGAAGGAAAAAGATGTCTGTGTGAAAGTTTAATGGTGTGAAAGCAGGAGGAGGGAAATTGTACCTCAAAGTCAAAAGCCACCTGGTCCATCTTCATTAACACAAATAATATGACTTGCCAATGACCAAATCAAAGGGAAAATCTGGCCAATGCAATGAGCAAAGGTTGGTGGCCTCGGTCTCTCTCTCTCTCTCTCTCTCTCTCTCTCTCTCTCTCTCTATATATATATATATATATATATATATATATATATATATTAATTAGTGTAGATTAAAAGGTTTTGGATACAACATTTGGAAAAAGTCTCTTTCGGTGATGCTGATGCTGCTATTATTAACCCATTTCCAGTACAATAAAAAACAAAGAAAAAGCAAGTATGCTAAAAGTTTCATTTTTATTCTTATACTATTTTATTATTATATTTATATCAACTTGATGATTTTTATTGCTTCAACTTACATTTAGAGCATGTCTCATGTTTTGTGAAGGGAGGAATATAATCTTTTTCACTGCGATTCGAAAGGGGTCACTCACTAGCTGTGAAGACCCCCTTACCTTCGACCATGCAAATATATAATATAAATGCCAAGAAGAGAGAAGGGTATAAATGGATAGCTTGTGAGCATAACATAGGCACTTCTTGTTGAGAAACACCATCTCTCTTGTTACCCGTAGTAGGCAGTAGGATTGGAGCTTAGGCACTGTTGTTAGGGTTTCATCTACGTTTTCTGGCAGGAAAAGAGTGATATAGTCAGGCGGTGGCATTATTTTTTAAATGAACGGAGGAGCCGGGGAGAGAACTTATTCTTGATTGAGTTATGCATACTTCTTTTTACCAAAAAAACAAAAAAGAGAAGTGATGGTTCTTTTGGGGTGCATATCATTTGCCGTTTAGCACTGCTCCTCAGTCGTCACATAAAACAAAAGTCATTATATTCTCGTTCGTTCATTCCACTATCACTTACATTGAGACAAATTTTATAGTGCGATTGGTGAAAAAGTAAAACAACTTTAAGGAGGCTTGGGGCATAAAAACTTTATTAGAGAATGGAATCATGCTTTGTATGAATATGTTATATGTAAGACTCCTTTAAGGAGGCTTGGGACCTTTATTAGAGAATGGAATAATGCTTGTATGCTCGACATTCAAATCTCAGGACTTCATCCTCGACAAAGTACTCGAATTGTCCAAAACAGCAAGCCAAGGGATAAAAAATAAAATAAAACTTAGGTACACCTACTAACCAAATTAAATTATGCCAATGAACTTTCTCCTTCAATCTCAAGGAGTAATGAGCATATTCTTTGCCATATCTCTAAATTTCAACTCCTTCAATCCCAATAGAAGTGTAAACTGACTAGATTACTCGTGAGTTAATTTTGACACAATGATTATTTGAGTTTAACTCGTTTATTTTTGAGTCAAGCACGAGCTCAAGTTACTTGAATAACGAATCAAACCAAGTTCAAGTATTTTAATACTAGACTCGAACAATTCGCAAGCTTAATAGTATTTTTTTAATATATATTTTAATATTTTATTATTAATTTACTATTTTACTTTCATGATATATGGTTGAAATTTGATGAATAGAATTTATCGAGTTGAATTCGAGCATATTGAGTTGAGTTCAAGTAATTTGAATATTTTATCGAGTCGACCTTAAGTTTCAAAAGACAAACTCAACGGGTTTAAATCGAATTTTAAATCTTGAGTTTTTGAGTCGAGCTGAAATAATCTTAAAGTTAAATCGTCCCGATTACACCCTAAGCCCCAGCTACAAATGCTAAGGACTTTAATCTGCCAAAACAATTTCTTCTCAGAGCATAAGCATGGATCCATACAACCCAAATGGAACCTGAGTTGAAAAAAACTAGATCAGACATGTCTAAGCATGTAGACAATATTCCAAACTTTCAGATTTTCCAACACTGTTCCACCTTCTGTAAGACCTGAACTCTGCATTATTTCCGTATGAATATATCGTTTTAATCGTGCAAATATGATATATTAATCAATAAAGAAGAAATAATACAATTTCAAATACAAATAATTAAATTGGGTACCAATAAGTTTTAAAGTACCGAAATAAGAACTTGGGTAAATTCAGAATAAACCGAATGAAATTAAGTTAAACCGATTGAAAATATGGACTCAGAACACGAAAATATAGGTAGTCCAAGAAGGGAAGTTAGTCCGAAAATGATAACCCGAAAATTTTTCAATTTGGTAATTTACCTCGAAAATATCGAAAAAAATATTTTCGGAGGAATAAATAAATGCGATAAAATGAAACAGAATGTACATATAATTTGTAGAATAAATTAAATAAAATATATGTACGAGGGTGTGTAAATTTTAGTGTATAAAATACACTATGAGAATAAAATATAATAATAATAATAATAATAATATTTGTTTATTATTATTATTATTATAATATTTTAAATTATAAGATATTGTAGTATTATTATATGTATTTTTTTAGATATTTTGGTATATATATATATTGTATTATATTGAATATAATAAAAAATATATATATAAAATAAATAAATAATACAAAGAAATCTGAAAAAAAAAAGAGAAAGAAAGAAAGAAACTGGAAACCATCGCGTGACCCCCCTCCCCCCCCAAAACCGAAACCACTGTGCCTCACCTCCGGCGAGCCAACGGCGAGAGAGCACGAGAGAGGGGCGACAAAGGGACGATTGGCACCTAGGGAGTGACTCGACGTCGACACGCGCCGTGAGGACCATCGGTGCCAATTCGACCTCAACCCTGCCAACAGAAGGTTCCCCAGGCCGAGGCGCGCCGAACGGTGGTCGAACCACCTCGAGAACCGATCGGCAGCGCCGAAAACGATAAAAATCCACCTGAACCGGTTCGAATCGGTTCAGTGTGAAAGGGTCTAAATCGGTCCGAATCGGTTCAGTCAAAGGAGAGAGAAAAATTTTTTTTGGAAAAAAATTCAGTGTTACCCCGACACAGCAGTAGACTGGTAAGTGGTCAAAAATCGATCGATTTATTTTTCAGATAATTAATTCGAATTTATATTAGACCGAAATTAATCGGTTTAAATATATATTGTTGTGTAGCGAAAAAAAAGGTAGGCGACGTGTACGAGTTTGAGTGGATCTTGACTTACGTGCCACCAAGGAAAGATTTGGCTCTCGAGGATACGTCTGGAGCTAATTAGACTGCGTGATTCGGAGAGATCAAGAATTAAAATTCGCAGTCGACACATTTCGAGGTAAGGGATTTCGTAAGCTCTTAGAGATAGCTGTACGTATTTTTATCATCGTTTACGTTCACTTAAATTTCGTATAGAGTTTGGATATGAAATTTTTGGATAGTACCCAAATATGGAAAAATTACGAAAATGCCCCCAGGTACGAAAAATATGAAATTGGCCGAAATGACCTATTTTGATGTGTTTTGCATGAATAACCATGTTTTGTGAATAAGTGGTGATAGAATGGCTCTGAATTTGATTATCTGCATTAAATTGCATGTTTTCAGAATAAAAAGTGTTGATGAGTGATTTGATGGAAAATGTTTCTTCTCACTCAAGTGGGTACTACCTTCCGTGGTTGAGGTTGGTTTGTACGCCCCTTATATGCATCAAGCCATCTATCAGTTTTGAGATTAAAGTAGTGCTGGAGCTTTGCTAGCACCAAACTCTATATGTTTTATGCATGATAACGTGCTGAAGCTTTGTTCGCACTAGTTTGTGATTTTGTGATATGCATAAAACCGTGTTTGGAGACGTCGTGTAGGCTGTGTGAGCTTTGCACTGATCCTCGCACGTGATTTGATAAGGCCGTGTTAGAGCCTCGTGTAGACTGTGTGTCACACTGATTGATATGCTCGCACGTGCATTTTGGAGACTCAGTATTGATATAGCTGGAGATGAGATGATAAGACCCGTTGGACGGGCACTCCTAATCTGGCTGATTTCAGATATTGAGGTTCACAAAGTACAATGTACCGTGTGGACGCACATGGAGTACGACATACCGTGTTGTTTGTTTGCTGTTTGATGGGTAGACTGACCCCGTGCCCTCAGCCATCCAGGGACATTCATGCACACCTGATCAGTGATTGCATGAAGTCCAGTGACTATGGCCATATGTCTACTTGTTTCTGTATGCTCTGCTTTGTCTCTATACTTATATGATTTTTGATTTAAATTTCGAGATTTTTGATTTGTCTCCTATTTGATTTAAATCAGCTTTATGAGAACATGTGTTTTAAGAAATTCGTTTGTGATATGACATGACTTTGAGAAAGCATACGTGTGTGGTTTTGTGAATTCGGTTGGGATTGAGAAAGTAAGAATTTTCTGCATGACATGATTCACGAGCATGTAGGTAGTATAGTTATCTATCTGCTTGCGTGATTCCTTACTGAGCGCGTTGTAGCTCACCCATTTTTTTCCTCCACTCCACAGAGTTACCCAAGTCTTGAGAGTTCCGATAGTCCTGAGCAGTTGACAGCCCACACTCCATTGTGCGTGAAGGTATACACCTCTTTTGATTTTGTATCTAAACTTGTAAGATACAGTTAAGTATATAAAGAATTATTGGGATGTAAACGTACATATGTAAATACATATACGAATAAAGAAATTCAATTATCATGTACGATTTATATTTAAGTGTGTAAGGTCAATATCGGCTCGTATGCCTAACCATCAGAGTGTTGTTTGCTCCGTTATGTGTGTGGTATGAATGAATAATAATAATTTAAATGTGGAAACGGGCTGTGACATAAGTTAGTATCAGAGCAGGATTGGTATGAATACGAGTCGTTATAAGTCATTAGGAAAGTTTACATCCCTTTGGTACTGTGCCTTGTTTAGATGCAAATATGTATATCGGGCTGTTAGTGTAATATGAATTGATTTTGTGTGAATGGAAAATCATCAGTATGACTAATAGACACTGCAATCGAGGGGAAAGTTCTTGATCTCAAGGGTAGAGAGACAGGCCCAAGAGACGTACTGAGTCATTTTTTGACCATGTCTCTTAGGATCTGGCAGAGACTACTGATGCCCGAGTGGCGAGGTTAGAGCAGATTGTGGAGAGTATGACACTGTTGTTTGGATGGGCGATGGCTGGATTGTAGAGTCTGTAGGGTATGAGTGAACCCATAGTAGCCCCTACCACACCTGCACCCCACACCGCTAACCCCTTTAGTTCTGCCTAACCTATTTCGACACCACCCCCGCCTGTGCAGCCTAAGGTAGCACCTTCACCTGTTAGACCTCCAATACCACCACTAGCCCCAGTAGAGCCTTAGAGAGCTCCACAGAGGAGAGCTAACGAGGTAGGGCATGGTTGTGAGTTAGACAGGATGAGACAGTTCTAGAAACTTGAACCGCCATCGTTTAGTGGGGTCAAGGATCCGGTAGCAGCAGAGAACTGGGTAAATAGTTTAGAGAAGGTTTATGGGTACTTTGAGTGTTCCCAGATCTCGAAGGTGACCTTTGCTGTATTTATGTTGGAAGGCGAAGCAGAACATTAGTGGAAATCTACTCGGCCTATTTTGAGAGCTCGATACCCGGTTATGACTTAGGAAGTCTTTTTAAATGCCTTCCGGAGGTAGTATATTTCGGAGATGGTTAGGAGATGGCTACAGATGAAATTCTTTAGTTTGACTAAATGTAGCCAATTAGTAGACGAGTATGAGTTCCAGTTTACGTCTCTGAGAAGGTATGATTCTGACATCATGAGTAATGAGAGCAGAAAAGTCAAGAAGTTTATGGATGTGTTGATATCGTCCACTAGAGCTAGATTAGCTCCTTTGGATATTCTGACTTACGAGGAGGCAGTGCGCAGAGCTCAGTTGTGTGAATAGGATTCTGAGCAACATGCCCCTGAATTTGGTGAGTTCAGTAAGGACAAAAAGAGAACTGTGGAGTATGGAAGTTTAAGAGAAGGGAAGAGGTCGTTTAAGAAACGACCAAAGTTTAGGGAATTTTGGGGTAAGACAGTGAAACCCTCTGTTCCGTCAGTTTCAGCTCCATCCATGGGTATAGTGATTGGTGAGCCCCGAGCTACCACTGAGCCCTGTAGATTTTATGGGAAGTTTCATAGTGGTAGGATATGTTGCCAAGCATCCAGAGCATATTTTAGATGCGGAAAGACAAGCCACTTCATGAGAGACTGCCTAGAATCTACAGTCCCTATTTCGTAGAGGCGAGAGGAGCCACAGAAAGCTCCTATTGTACCCCCACCTCAGAGAAGGAAGGCCACAACTGAAGGGAAAGAGAAGAAGACTGCTGGCCAGGGATATGTGTATGCCTTACAGGACACGATAGATGCTTCGTCTGATGTGGTTAAAGGTATTGTCTTGGTATTTAATCTTGAAGCATTTGCATTAATTGATCCTGGTGCCATACATCCAGTTATATCCCCCCTCATTTGCAATTAAATTATCAAATTTTATGAAGCTTGTGCCAGTAGGTAGAAGGCTGTTAATCAGTACACCTTTAAGAGATAGTCAAATGATTGAAATGGTGTGTAAAGATTGTGAGTTGAAAAATAGGTAATAAGAGCATGACAACCGATCTCTTCTTATTAAATATGCTTGATGTTGATGTAATATTGGGAATGGATTTGGTTGGCTGCAAATCATGCTATCTTAGATTGCTATTCTAAGGAAATAATGTTTTCTCAGGTAGAGAAAACTGAGAAACATGTTATAAGATTTTCTAAGATTGATCTGAGGTCTGGGTATCATCAGTTGAGAATCCAGAGAAAGGATGTACCTAAGACGGTTTTTCGTACCCGTTATAGCCATTATGAATTTCTGCTGATGCCTTTCGAGTTGACTAATACGCTTGCAGCGTTTATGGCTTTGATGAACGACGTGTTCAAGCCGTATTTGGATATAATTGTTATCGTTTTTATCGATGACATTTTAGTGTATTCGAAGTTCAGGAAAGATAATGAGCAACACTTAAGGATTGTGTTACAAACCCTCCAGGAGAAGGAGTTATATGCTAAACTCAGTAAGTATGACTTTTGGTTGGAACAAATATTAGTTCTGGGCCATGTGGTATCAAAGGACGAGGTATCAGTGGATCCGTCAAAGATAAAAATTGTAGTCCAGTGGGATAGGCCTAAGACAGTTACTGAGATCAGTAGTTTGTTGGATTTGGCTGGTTACTACAGAAGATTTGTAGAGGGATTTTCAAAATTGGTTGCTATTTTGAACTCGTCTCACTTGGAAGAGTGTTGTGTTAGAGTGTGATGATACTTGTGAGAGAAGCTTTCAGGAGTTGAAAATTCAACTGACCGCCACACCTATTCTCACCATTCTGAACAGCTCAAGAGGTTTCTCTGGGTACACTGATGCTTCACACTAGGGAGTGAGTTGTGTATTGATACAAGATGGGAAGGTAGTTGCCTATGGATCCCGTCAGGTGAAGGACCACAAGAGGAACTACGCTACCCATGATCTAGAGTTGGCTACCATAGTATTTGTACTGAAGATATGACGCTACTATTAGTACGGTGAGAAATTTCAGGTGTATACCGATCATAAGAGCCTTAAGTACCTGTTTTCATAGAATGAATTGTATATGAGGCAACGAAGATGGTTAGAGGTTCTGAGGGATTATGACTGTGAGATCTTATGCCACTCGGGTAAGGCTAATGTGGTTGCTGATGCATTGAGCAAAAATAGCCTTGGGATGGTATCTTATATGATAATCAGGGAACACGAGTTGCTAGCAGAGTTTGCGAGCCACAGCTTATATGCGACCCCTTCTGATACTGAGGCCTATTGTGTGATAGCTAGTATGAGGTTTAAACCAGAGTTGGTTGACTAGATCAGACATGCTTAGTGAGTGGATCGCTTGGGAGTTGAGCATCGATGGTTTATTGAGGTTCTGAGGCAGAGTGTGTGTTCCCGATGATCCACAGTTGAGGAAACTGATTTTGACAAAAGCTCACTCTTCGAGGTATAGCTTGCATTCGGGAAGCAGCAAAATGTATCAGAACTTCCAGAAAGTTGTATTGGTGGTCAGGTATGAAGAGGGACATCGTCGAGTATGTTGCTAGATGTCTGGTATGCCAGCAGGTTAAGGTAGAGCATCGAAAGTCTGCAGGGTTATTGCAGCCTCTACCTATACCGACATGAAAATTAGAGCATCTCACCATGGATTTTATGAAAAAATTCCTAGCTGAGTGGTCCCGACTGCTGTACTGTGCATGGTTCTTCTCACTTTCATTTCCAGGTGCTATGCTAATTCTACTCCCGTCTGTCCGCTGCCAGCTCTTGTCGTCTGTTTCAGGTCTGGGCAACCTCATCACTAGCTGCTACCGCCTTTCTTTGCATAGTAGCATAGTACACTCGTTGCACTCAGCTCCGCGAAACTGCTCCTGCACAAACAGCCACGAAACAGCAGGCTCACTGAACCGGAGCTAATCCATATTCCAGGTGCTCCAGGTTGCTCTCGGTTTGCTGCTTTGCTTCAAGACAGTGCATAGCTTTGCTCCTTAGTCTCAGCTCTATATGTAACGCCAATAGTACCTGCAACTGCAACACACATCAGGCCATATTCAGTAGCTGGAACATTGCTCCTACTGACCTCTGCAATCACGTCGAGGAGAAGTAGCCACCATGTACTGTCCTGCAGCACACAACAATTGTTGTTGTGTTCACGATTTCTGCTTCTTTGTCATCTCGTCCTGTGGTTGCATCAGCCTAGATTCCAGCAAGCTAAGCAGAAAATAAATAAAAAAACACTATTTCTCCTCAGCCCCTACCTCATAAAGTAAAGCAGTAACAACAATTTAAACTAAAAAACACACAAAGATGAACAGTAAAGATAATCAAAAACAGGGTAGAACAGAGGAAAATATATGGTCTTGTTCACTGCCACGCTTTTCTTGCCGCATCGAGCAACTCAGCTTAGCAACGCCCACCAGCTTCAGCACCAGCTAGCAACTTCTTCAGCACATTCATAGCTACCTGAACACAAAACATCGGTGAGCACAGCAATTGGGAAGCCACCGAGAATGCTTTCTGCCTTAGAACTAAACTAACTTTACACTTCTTTAACTAGCAACTTAACAAAAAGATTACACCCCAAAACCGAATATCCATAACATAAACTTAGATTTACTCAATGAAGGGAAACTATACGAAAATGAAGTTGAAGAACTCTGAACAGTATATATATATATATATATATATATATATATATATATATATATATATATATATATATATATATATATTAGCTAAAACAGGATTTAGAATGTTTTTAACTAAATGTGCAAGAAAGTAAAGCATGAGAAAATTGGACTGTGCAATGCAATCTCCTCGGTTCAGCCATTATCATTTCTCTGTGCTAGCAATGAGGGACCAAAATTCAGCAATACTTACACCACAACCCACGATTCTCACGACAAAAGACAATAAATTGCTATGCAAGGTCGGTACAGCACCAATTCTTAATGAATATCACATCAAAAGAGCAAAAGTAAAAGAAACCCGAGTAGCAACATGGAGCTAGTAAAGACATTTAAACTTTCCATACAACCGAGAAGGAAATAAACATGGTGGCTGCTACCATAACTTCAAAAGCTAAAAGGAAACTAAAGAGAATGAAACTTTTCATAAAACAAAATTTAGAAGTTGTGATGAACAGTAGTTAAATAAAAATAAAATCAAATGTTGCTTGACAAAAACTAACGGGAAAGCTAAATAAAAACTAAGGGAAAAATAAAACTTTTAATAAAATAGACTATTTTCTAAACTACTTACCTTAGACTATTCTAGACTAGATTACTCTACTCCTATCCTAAATTACTCTACCCTAAATTCTACCCTAGGCTACCTCCTAATTGCCTACTTCTACTCCTACTTGATTTTTCAATTGCCATCATGTTCTATTTATACACAAACATAGGGGTACAATGGTACTTTTTCCATCCTAGATGAGTTGGCATTGTTTGGCCACTTGTCTTCATTTGATTCGCTGCAGAGTAGATATTTCCACGTCACCCGTTTTTTTATCCAATTGGTTGTGCGATGTGGCCCGACATGTGTCCTCCAGAGGGTTGGCACGGTGTCCGTCGATCTTATCATTTCGGAGCAAATAAAAATCGGACACCTGGTATCACGCGTGTCCAGACGACTGGTGACTCGGTCTGCAAATTGGAAGTGGTCCAGTCTCCTTTAGCCCGTTTTCAGCCTAATTTCGACTGAAATGACTGAGTTTTATTCGGATTTAATTTATCTGCACATTAAAGAATTTTAATTAAATAAAGGGGATTATTAATAAAATAATATGGGGATCAAATAAATAATTAGGAATTTAAGCACAAATAATTCTATAAAAAAAATAGAATTATTACACTCCCAAACTTGAGCTTTTGCTTGTCCTCAAGCAAAACAAAATAATTGTAGGAATGATAAGTACAAAACATAATAATTTCCCCAATATTATCCTCAAAGAAAAAGTACAGACAATGAAATCAAAGACTCACAATTACAAGTCTAGCACTTAGAATTATTCAATCATAAGTCCTAACCCAAATTGGACTCCTCGTGTGTGTGTGAAAATGTCAAGGTCATTTCACAGTATATTACTCGGATCAGATTATGCAAACACAGTGAATGCAAAGTCAATGACATGTGATCATTCCCATAAGTTTGCTTTTCACTTATCTCTCCACTAATGTGGTCACACTCAATCAAAGATCAATAGGACTTCATTAAACTTGTAATGTCAGGCTGGAGTTAAGGTATGATGAAGTCAATTTAGGTTTAATTACCCCTTAACATGCATTACTTCTAGGATCTTTATGTAAGAGCTCATATTTATTTCCCCCAAACTTATTTCTTTCACTAGACATTTTATTCTATTTTTGTATTTTTCTTCTTCTTCTTTCTTCTTCTTTTTCTTTTTCTTCTTCTTTTTTTTTCTTTTCTTTTTTTTTCTTTCATTTTTTTTAAACTTTCACTATCACCAGATACCCATATGTACAAAGCTCAAAATATATCCAATGATTTTCCATGCTTTTGGGGTAAGGGATAGGAAAAGAGTTTAAGCTAAAGAAATTATGCAGGTGTATTTACAGAGAAAAGCTTATTTGGCTCAGATAGGTGACTAGGGTAAAGTATGCACAGGGATGGCTAGAAAGGCTCAAATGATCTAAAGATGGCCTAAATCATCTCCCTAATTAAGTGTGATCTAATATTTCACCTCGAGATCAGATCAAACAAATTCTAGAATATGATGCACAAAATCAACTGAACAAATGCAATCCTATGTGCACATAAGCTTTCTCTAAATAAATATACAGATTCATGACATGACATGTGCGTAAGATGAGGAAATCACAATTAGAATCAAGACAATTCAAGAACTCAACTTCATGCTTTTCCTATAATCATGCTTCTCAGTCAATCAAAATCATACTTAATCATGGGGTCATATCATCGAAATATGGGAAAACTACATGCTAAGCACTAAATCATCCCAAAATCAAACAGTTTAAGCTCAGATTTTTGAAAAACTTTTGAAATTTTTTTTCAATTTTGCCCACATTTTTGAAAAATGCTCAAGTGATATCCCCTCCCCCAAACTTGAAGTGTACAGTGTCCTCAGTGTGTAGATAATATCAGAATTGAAGTTCAGGAACAGAGTACTCCCATTTTTGATGATGATGAACAACTGAAGCTTTGATTGAAAGCGTCAAATTAGAAAATAAACCTATAAAATAAACAAAGAAAGAAACAATAGAAAAGAAAAAGAAAAAGAACTATATACAAGGTGAAAAGAAAAACACAACCACTTCAAATGCAGCTGAAGAAAACAACACTCAGCAGCAGGGCGAAGAGTAGGAGGGTCATCTAAAGTGGTGACAAGGTGCTGACAGTTAACTCCTCCTGAGCCCTATCTACTTCCTTCTTTCTCTCAGATATTATATGCTTAAGCCTTATATTCTCCTCAATCTCCATCTTAAAACACTCTTGAGAGTCATCAGGGAGCTTCAAAGGTTTGAAAATATTAAACTTCACTTCCTGATCTTGCACTCTCATAGTCAACTCCCCCTTTTGTATATCAATTATCATCCTACCAGTAGCTAGGAAAGGTCTGCCTAAAATAATGGGGACTTCCCTGTCTTCCTCCATATCTAGTACAATAAAATCTGCAGGAAAAATAAACTTGTCCACCTTTACTAAGACATCCTCAATGACCCCCTTTGGATATTGAATGGATCGATCTGTTAGCTGAAGAGTCACTGTAGTGGGCTTGACATCCCCTATTCCTAACTTCTGATAGATAGACAACGACATTAGGTTGATACTAGCTCCTAAATCACACAGGGCTCTACCAAAGAATAGATTTTTAATAGTCCAGGGTATGGTAAAACTCCCGGGATCCTTGAGCTTGGGGGGTAATTTCCTTTGTATAATTGCACTACATTCCCCAGTTAAGGCCACTGTCTCATAATCATCCAATCTCCTTTTCCTCGAGAGGATATCCTTTAGAAACTTCACATAACTTGGCATTTGCTCTAAGGCATCTGCGAAAGGAATGTTGATGTGAAGTTTCTTAAAAACCTCAAGAAATTTAGTGAATTGTTGTTCTAGTTTTTGATCTTGGAACCTCTGAGGAAAAGGTATTGGTGTTCTAACTAGAGGCAATGTAGTACGAACTTGTGTGGAATTAGAGGACGAGGAAGGCAATGAAGAAGAAGAAGGTATAGATGAAGAAGTGACTAGCTTGGATTCTTTTGTAGCCTGATCCTGATGTCCCTGCTCTTTCTGAGCAGCTTCTTTAGAACTTACGAATTCTTCAACTATGTGCTGTTCAGGTTGGGACTTAACTTGTGGCTCCTCTAACTCTCTGCCACTCCTAAGGGTGATAGATCTAATGTGTTTCTTACCCTTCCTTTGCTTAACAGGATTAACTTCAAGATTACTAGGAAGGGTCCCTTGAGGACGTTGGCTAAGAGCACTAGCTATTTGTCCAACATGAACTTCTAAGTTCTTAATTGAGGCAGCTTGATTTTGCAGGTTAGTCGTGAACATTTCCTCAAGTGAGGGCTTCTTCTCAGCTGCTGGTGCTGGTGCAAGTATATGCTGTAGAAGTGGTGGTGGTGGTGGTTGATGGAAGTGAGGTGGATGCTATTGAAATTGAGGTGGGGATGGATGATGAGGCGGATGATATGGAATTTACGGTTGTGGTGGTACCTGAACTGGTGGAGCTTGAAAACTAGGGGGTCCTACAGATATGGAGTTAGAAGTTTGCCCTTGGTTTTGGCTCCAGGAGAAGTTAGGATGGTTCCTCCACCCTGGATTATAGGTGTTTGAAAAAGGGTTGTCCTGTTGCTTTATGGGGGCAACATACTGGATCGATTCTAGGTTAAACGGACACCTATCCACAGAGTGTGTACCACAACACAGCTCGCATGAAAGAAAAGGACTTTGGACAGAATACACAGGGTTAGGACTAGTGGGAGGATTATGTTGGGTACTGAGCGACTCTACCTTCTTCGTAAGATTAGCTATTTGAGAGGTCAAGGTAGACAGTGTGTCGAGCTCATAAATACTTGCTGGCTTCTTTGGCATTTGCCTCTCCGAGGACCATAGATAGTTGTTAGCTGCCATCTTTTCTAACAACTCGTAAGCTTCCTCCTCTGTTTTACACATTAGCGCTCCACCCGTCGCAGCGTCAACAATGGCCCTATTTGGGCTTATAAGTCCGTTGTAGAAGGTCTGGACTTGCAACCACAAAGGTAGGCCATGGTGAGGGCACTTCCTAAGAAGCTCCTTATATCGTTCCCATGCTTCGTAAAGAGATTTAGAGTCGTACTGGGCAAAGGAAGATATATTACTACGGAGTTGGGCCATTTTAGAGGGAGGGAAAAACTTAGATAGAAATTGATGGGCTAACGCGTCCCTTGTAGAAATGGATCCTGGAGGCAGGGAGGTTAACCAGTGTCTCACCCTATCCCTAAGTGAGAAGGGGAATAATCTAAACCTAAGCGCATCATCAGATAATCCATTATGTTTGAAGGTGTTGCACAAGTCCAGGAATTGCCCAAGGTGAGCATGTGGGTCATCGTGCGGAAGCCCACTGAATTGCAATGAAGTCTGGATCATCTGGAGGATGGAAGGCTTAATTTCAACATTGTTTGCATGGACAGCTGGTGGCCTAATGCCAAAATAATGTCCTCCAATTGTCGGCATTGCATAATCTCCAACGGTTCTAAATTCCCTATTTTCTGCCATGATGTTTTGCAGCGGAGCTAATAATTTCCTAGAATCCTTTCGAATTTTTCTAAGAGTACGTTCAATTTCAGGATCTAGAGGAAAGCAATCAAAACTTCTGGCTCTACGCATGCAATCATCGAAAAGTCCTTAGAATTTTTTTTTAAGTTTTTCAATTTTTCAATTTTTTTATTAATTAATTATGAGAAAATTAACTAAACTAAACTAAGGATCTAAATATTTACAACCTAAATATTTACAAGCTAGAATTACACCTAAGCATAATTTCACCGATATTAACTAATGGCTAATTAAGACTTCCCCGGCAACAGCGCCAAAAACTTGACATGTCCTAAGGGTATTATCCGCAAGTGCATGGGTCATACAAGTAATAATGGGATTTGAGTCTCGAAATTATCGTCCCACAGAGAAGTTGACTAGCCTAATTAACTACCGGTTAATCTTACCCTAAGTATATCCTAGCAAATTATGAAGTTGATGATGAGTGATCTACATGGCTAAAATTAAAGTACTGAAAATAATAAACGCTAAAAACTAAATAAAATAAAACCGAGCTAAAATTTACTTACCAAGCTCCACGCAATTAAAAGCAAATATCTACAAAAGAAAATTAAAACAGTTAAAATGAATTAACGCAATTAAAATAAAATGCAAATATGAAAATAAAGCAATAAAACTAATTAAACTAAAATTAAATAAAATGTGCATGTAATTAAACTAACTAAGAAAATGCAATTTAAACTAACTTAAAGTCTAATGAAAATAAAGACTAAATTAAAAATGCATGAAAAACATTTAATCTAAATTAATTCTAATTGGAAGACCTAAAAAAAAAAAAATTTAAAAATTAACTAATGACATAATTAAATCTAAATTCTAGACTAACCAATCAATTAAACTATAGCTTATCCTGCAAATAAAATTAAAATCATAACTTCTTATGCTAAAAAAATTAAATTGGATTTAAACTATTCTAAAAATGCATGAAAATGGATTAAAGCTACAAGGGGGATTTGCCAAACATGGCCTTAATGAAAAAATTCCCAGCTAAGTGGTCCCGACTGCTGTACTGTGCATGGTTCTTCTCACTTTCATTTCAAGGTGCTATTCTGATTCTGCTCCCGTCTGTCCGCTGCAGGCTCTTGTCGTCTGTTTTAAGTCTGGGCAACCTCATCACCAGCTGCTACCGCCTTTCTTTACACAACAGCATAGTACACTCGTTGCACTCAGCTCCACGTAACTGCTCCTGCACAAACAGCCACGAAACAGCAGGCTCACTGAACCGGAGCTAATCCATATTCCAGGTGCTCCAGGTTGCTCTCGGTTTGCTGCTTTGCTTCAGGACAGTGCACAGCTTTGCTCCTTAGTCTCTGCTCTACATGTAACGCCAATAGTACCTCCAACTGCAACACACATCAGGCCATATTCAGTAGCTGGAGCATTGCTCCTGCTGACCTCTGCAATCACGTCGAGGAGAAGTAGCCACCATGTACTGTCCTGCAGCGCACAACAATTGCTGTTGTGTTCCCGATTTCTGCTTTTCTGTCATCTCGTCTCTTGGCTGCATCAGCCCAGATTCCAGCAAGCTAAGCAGAAAATAAATAAAAAACACTATTTCTCCTCAGCCCCTACCTCACAAAGTAAAGCAGTAACAACAATTTAAACTAAAAAACACACAAAGATGAACAGTAAAGATAATAAAAAACAGGGTAAAACAGAGGAAAATATATGGTCTTGTTCACTGCCACGCTTTTCTTGCCACATCCAGCAACTCAGCTCAGCAACGCCCACCAGCTTCAGCACCAGCTAGCAACTTCTTCAGCACATTCACAGCTACCCGAACACAAAACATCGGTGAGCACAGCAATTGGGAAGCCACCGAGAATGCCTTCTGCCTTAGAACTAAACTAACTTTGCACTTCTTTAACTAGCAACTTAACAAAAAGATTACACCCCAAAACCGAATATCCATAACATAAACTTAGATTTAATCAATGAAGGGAAACTATACGAAAATGAAGTTGAAGAACTCTAAACAGTAAATATATATATTTTAGCTAAAACAGGATTTAGAATGTTTTTAACTAAAAATGTGCAAGAAAGTAAAGCATGAGAAAGTTGGACTGTGCAATGCAATCTCCTCGATTCAGCCATTATCGCTTCTCTATGCTAGCAATGAGGGACCAAAATTCAGCAATACTTACACCACAGCCCACGATTCTCACGACAAAAGACAATAAATTGCTATGCAATGTCGGTACAGCACCAGTTCTTAATGAATATCACATCAAAAGAGCAAAAGTAAAAGAAACCCGAGTAGCAACATGGAGCTAGTAAAGACATTTAAACTTTCCATACAACCGAGAAGGAAATAAACATGGTGGCTGCTACCATAACTTCAAAAGCTAAAAGGAAACTAAAGAGAATGAAACTTTTCATAAAACAAAATTTAGAAGTTGTGATGAACAGTAGTTAAATAAAAATAAAATCAAAATCAAATGTTGCTTGACAAAAACTAACGGGAAAGCTAAATAAAAACTAAGGGAAAAATAAAACTTTTAATAAAATAGACTATTTTCTAAACTACTTACCCTAGATTATTCTAGACTAGATTACTCTACTCTATCCTAAATTACTCTACCCTAAATTCTACCCTAGGCTACCTCCTAATTTCCTACTTCTACTCCTACCTGATTTTTCAATTGCCATCATGTTCTATTTATACACAAACATAGGGGTACAATGGTACTTTTTTCATCCTAGATGAGTTGGCATTGTTTGGCCACATGTCTTTATTTGATTCGCTGCAGAGTAGATATTTTCATGTCACCCGTCTTTTTGTCCAATTGGTTGTGCGATGTGGCCCGGCGTGTGTCCTCCAGAGGGTTGGCACGGTGTCCGTCGATCTTATTGTTTCGGAGCAAATAAAAATCAGACACCTGGTATCACGTGTGTCCAGACGACTGGTGACTCAGTCTGCAAATTGGAAGTGGTCCAGTCTCCTTTAGCCCATTTTTAGCCTAATTTCGACTGAAATGACTGAGTTTCATCCGGATTTAATTTATCTGCACATTAAAGAATTTTAATTAAATAAAGGGGATTATTAATAAAATAATATGGGGATTAAATAAATAATTAGGAATTTAAACACAAATAATTCTATAAAAAAAATACAATTATCACATCTCACCATGGATTTCATCATGGGTTTACCAAGGACTAGAAGGAACCATGACGCTATTTGGGTGATCGTTGATCGATTGACGAAGTCAACCCACTTCTTAGCTATGAAGGCTGCATATACTTTGAGTGCATTGGCGGATTTGTATGTACGAGAGGTTGTGAGGCTACATGGCGTTCCAGTGAGCATAGTCTCTAATAGGGATTCCTGTTTCACATCCTACTTTTAAGGACATTTTCAGGAAGCTATGAGAACCTGGTTGCATTTCAGTACAACTTTTCATCCTTAGACAGATAGTCAGTCAGAGAGGACCATTCAGACTCTGGAGGATATGTTGAAAGCTTTTGTGATAGACTTTAAAGGCTCATGGGATGATCATTTGCCATTAGCCGAATTCGCCTACAACAACAATCATCACTCGAGTATTGGAATGACACATTATGAAGCGTGGTATAGTAGCAGGTGTCGTCCTCCCATTGGATGGGAAGAGGTGGGTGATCGAAAAAATATTTGCTCTCGATTTAGTGAAACAAGCCTCTGAGGATGTCCAGTTGATATGTGATAGATTGAGGACAACTCAGAGCAGGTAGAAAAGCTATGTTGACATGAGACGTAGACCATTAGAGTTTATGGTCGGTGAATCCGTATTTTTGAAGGTATCTCTTTCGAAGGGCATTATGAGGTTCTGAAAGAGAGGTAAATTGAGTCCTCGTTGTATTGGACCATTTGAGATCTTTAGACCGAGTGGGAGATAAGGCCTACAGGCTAGTGTGACCCCCTGAGCTAGTAGGCATCCATAATGTCTACCACATCTCCATGCATCGAAAATATCATCCGGATCCGACACATGTAATTCAGTAAGAGCCATTGAAGCTCAATGAGGATATGATGTATGTGGAGAAGCTGATTCAGATATTGGATAGGAAGGAGAAAGTACTACGGTCTAAGATGATTCCTCTGGTCAAGGTTCTCTGGCAATACCATACATCTGAGGAAGTTACGTGGGAATTAGAGAGCCTGATGCGTGAGAGGTATCTACACCTATTCAAGAGCTGAGTATTGGTCAATTTAGAGGACCAAATTTTTTTTAGTGGGGGAGAAAATGTAAGACCTGAACTCTACATTATTTTCGTATGAATATATCGTTTTAATCATGTAAATATGATATATTAATCAATAAAGAAGAAATAATACAATTTCAAGTACAAATAATTAAATTGGGTACCGATAAGTTTTAAAGTACCGAAATAAGAACTTGGGTAAATTCAGAATAAACCGAATGAAATTAAGTTAAACTGATTGAAAATATGGACTCAGAATGCGAAAAATATAGCTAGTCCAAGAAGGAAAGTTAGCCCGAAAATGATAACTCGAAAATTTCCCAAATTGGCAATTTACACCGAAAATATAAAAAAAAAATTTTCGGAGGAATAAATAAATGCGGTAAAATGAAACAGAATGTACATATATTTTGTAGAATAAATTAAATAAAATATATGTATGAAGGTGTGTAAATTTTAGTGTATAAAATACACTATGAGAATAAAATATAATAATAATAATATTTGTTTTATTATTATTATTATTATTATTATAATATTTTAAATTATAAGTTATTGTAGTATTATTACATGTATTGTTTTTAGATATTTTGGCATATATATTGTATTATATTGAATATAATATAATATATATAAAATAAATAAATAAAAAGAAAGAAATCTGAAAAAAAAAGAGAAAGAAAGAAAGAAATTGGAAACCATCGTGCGACTCCCCCCAAACCGAAACCACTGTGCCTTACCTCCGGCGAGCCAACGACGGCGAGAGAGCACGAGAGAGGGGTGACGAAGGGACGATCGACACCCAGGGAGTGACTGGACGCCAGTACGCGCCGTGAGGACTGCTGGAAAGGGAGATCGACGAGAGAGGAACCAGCGGGAGAGAAGGGAAAAACGACGGCCACCAGCGCTGATTCGAGCTCAGCCCTGCCAGCGCTAAGGTTCCCTAGGCCGAGGCGCGCCGAACGGTGGCCAAACCACCCCGAAAACCGGCTGACAGTGCTGACAACGACAAAAATCCACATGAACCGATTCAGACTGGTTCAGTGTGAAAGGGATTGAACCGGTCCGAACTGGTTCAGTCAAAGGAGAGAGAAAAAAATTTTGAGAAAAAAATTCAGTGTTATCCCGGCACAGCAGTAGACTGGTAAGTGGTCGAAAATCGGTCGATTTATTTTTTGGATAATTAATTCGAATTTATATTAGACAGAATTAACCGGTTTAAATATATATTGCTGTGTAGCAAAAAAAAAGGTAGGCGACGTGTACGAGTTCGAGCAGATCTCAACTTACGTGCCACCTAGGAAAGATTTGGCTCCCGAGGATACGTCCGGAGCCAATTAGACTACGTGATCCGGAGAGATCAAGAATTAAAATTTGCAGTTGACACATTTCGAGGTAAGGGATTTCATAAGCTCTTAGAGATAGCTGTACGTATTTTTATCATTGTTTATGTACACATAAATTTTGTATAGAGTTTGGATATGAAATTTCTGGATAGTACCCAAATATGAAAAAATTACGAAAATGCCCCCAGGTACGAAAAATATGAAATTGGCTGAAATGGCATATTTTGATGTGTTTTGCTTGAATAACCATGTTTTGTGAATAAGTGGTGATAGAATGGCTTAGAATTTGATTATCTGCATTAAATTGCATGTTTTCAGAATAAAAAGTGTTTGATGAGTGATTTGATGGAAAATGTTTCCTCTCACTCTAGTGGGTATTACCTTCCGTGGTTGAGGTTGGTTTGTACGCCCCTTATATGCATCGAGCCATCTATCAATTTGGAGATTAAAGTAGTGCTGGTGTAAGACCCACTTTTTAAGTACTTGTTGATGCATTTCCTTATGATTCATGTGATGTACACTTCCACATATTGATTGAATCATAAGAAGAGCTTTGACTGAATTAAATTTGCAAATTGAATAAAACGAAACATCGGTGAATGTATGAAGTAACCAAATAAGGGCCGAGATGGCTATAGACCAAGCGAAAGGGATCAAAATCAAGTTGACGAAAAATAAGAAATTAAAATAAGAAAAGATAGTGGGTGTATGAAGGAAAGTCAGGTTAAATTGGTTCCGAACAAGTGCAGGGTTAAAACGGTCAAAAGAGAAAAATTCGGTATAAATTCGATAAGAAAATTTTAATTAAACATAGGGATTTAGGACATCTTGATCAATAAAGTAGAAATTATCAAATTCCCAGTCCAATTGATCAAGATCCAAAATTATTAAGATTTATCGAAAATTCACTTGGGTCAATAATTCGAAAATACGGAGAAAATATACCGAAAAAAGAGTTAAAATAAAATAAATAAATTAAATAAATTGAATAAATAAATTATATAATTTATTATATATTTTGGGATTTTTAATAATATTTTAATGATTATAATAATAATAAAATAAATTATAAATAAAAATAATAATAATAAAAGGGAAAATCAAAAATTTGATTTGAAGAGAGAGAAAACCAAAGAAACTGAAAATAGAAAACGGAGACTACGCGTGACCGAATCACCGACAACCACCGGTGACCGACGAGACCAGACGAGGGTCGGAGAAGAGAGAGGACAACCCGGCAAACCCATTGGCACCGGCGACGTGCGCCAACGACGCCTGATTCTGGCGAATCGACGAAAGGAAAATCAAGAGGAAACTGGGCTCGATTCCGGTGATCCACGACAGCTGGGTGTGATCGGTGGGTACCGGCGTGATCGGGAGGACGAGTCAATTCTTTTGGTACCGGCAGCGGCCGACGAAACGGTCAGGAACGCCGGCGATGGTGAAGACCTGAAACGACACCGTTTTGGCCAAGAGGAAAGGGGAAGGAAAAGGAAGGAAAAGGGAAGGAAAAGGAAGGAAAGGAAAAGAAAAGAAAAAAAGAAAGAAAGGGGAAAAAGGAAAGAAATTTTGCCTGGGACGTCTCGAGATTCGGTTCGACGATAAATTTCAAACGTGAGCCGATCGAACTTTGATTTACGTACCACCGCATAATTCAGCTCCGTAGACTTGGTCTGGAGCGAATTGGACTGAGAGACCTGGTATGGTTGAGACGGGATAAGTTTGCGCGTGATTCCGGGTAAGGGAATTTTACGGACTACTAGAGGTAACTTTACGCAATTTCGACATCATTTATATTCCCTAAAATTGTCTGAAGGGTCTAGATTTAAAATAAGAATTTTGGTGCCCAGATGGGCAAATGACCAAAATACCCCTGTGAAGGGTAAAATTTCCAAAATTAAGAAAAGTTGGGAAGAGCAAGAACAAGAGGTTCTTGCTTGTTTTTGAGCTGTTTTGACACATGCATGGGTAGGTTGGCTAACTTTTAAATAAAAATGCACAACATTGCATATTTTCAACAATGTGATTTCTTTAGGAAATTGTTTTGAGATAACAGAGCCACCTACGTGATTTTATGAAAATGTGACTGATAATTCTATATTTTTAAAATTATTTGTGCTTAATTTCCTAATTAATTGTTTAAATCCCCAATTTATTTTGTTAATAATCCCCTTTATTTAATTAAAATTCTCATGTTTGCAGATAAATTAAATCCGGATGAATTTTGAATATTTCGATAGAAAATGGACCGAAATTGAGCTAAAATCGAGATTGGACCACGCGGACAACATGAGCCTAGCACATCCAATTGGACAAAAAGACAGATGACATGGAAATTTTATTTTTCAAGGAGCCAATGGTGTGAAGACAAGTGGCCAAACAATGCCAACTCATTTAGGATGAAAAAATTACAATTGTAACCTTAAGTGTGTATATCAATAAGAAAAAGATGGCAATTGAAGGGAGAGCTTTAGTTTTTTTTTTTTAGGTTAAACATTTATTGCTAGGTTTTATTTTTTTCTTAGGTTTTCTTTTAATTTTTTCGGCTGGTGACAGTAGCCACCATTCATCATATTCCTTATAGGTTTTGTTTAATTTCCATTCCATTATTATTTTACTGTTTGAGTTTTAATTAAAAGTTATTATTTTTATATTGTTGCTCTCGGATTGCTTCCTGTTTATAGATGTTTTTATTTTTTTATTACTCAATCATGCTCTCGATTTGTTCATCCGTCACTGCCTTTGATTCTGATGCTTTGATGTGGTTTTAATGCCCAATATTATTTCCACATCAATGGTAATGTGGGATCATAGCAGTAAGAGGAGGAATCGAGGCAAACCGAGGATGCTAGTTTACCTGTTCAGGTAATTTACGGGTATTGGTAGTGTTGGTTAATTTTTCAGTGTTGATCTTCATTTAGTTCTTTTCATTTTTAAGTTCTTAGTTAGCAATGCACTGTTATTTGAATGTCTGTTCAATACCTGCGTTTCACTGATTCTGCACCTTACTGCGTGTTAACTTCTGTTATTTTCTACCGAATGGCATTCACCCTTCTCAGTTTTGCTTATCTTTACATGTTTGTGTTCTACTTTTCTTTTGCTTGCTGGTATTAATGAGAAGTAACAAGCATCGCCGTGTGGTGAGGAGTAGAAGAGTGTGTCTGTAGGTGCAGTAGAGAGCATCCATAAACAGCCTCTGTTGTGCTCTATTTTTGGTTCTTATTACTGCTCATTATGGATTTTATCTTATGGTCTGTCTTATTTGCTGCTTATGTTTCGCGTGTATGCTATTGTTCTTTTTAAGTTTGACAAAGTTCAAAGCATTTCAAGATTTCATAGACTCTCGGTTTAAACAGCAACCATAATCTCTTTTACAATTCTGTAATGTTTTTCTGCACTGATGAGTTTTTCTGTCATGTCTGGTTCAATATAAGTTGTGATTTTCAGGTTGTTGAGGAGGCTCATGGTAGTGATTGAGGCAAGACGGTAGCAGAATAAGGGAATGAATGTTGGTATAGTGTCGTTCTTTGGTTCACATCAGTGCAGGCAGTAGCTGAGATATGCAGAGCATTACTTGGACTGGGCAGGATTGGTCGAGGAAGATCAACAGCTGATATAGACATGGATAGACGGGTAGCAACGCAGAAAGTAGACTTGGATGAGCAATGCAGGAGCAAGACAGAACCGAGAATGGGGTCTGGACATGGCAGGTTTCAGCTGAAGCAGGAGCTTACGTGAAGGTAGATTGTTTCTCTCGGTTGCGTGAAGGCAGTGGCGTCGCCAGAAATTGCAGCATGAAGCAGATGGTAAGGTGCCATGTTGGACTCATTGTAGGAATGGGGCTACACACGAACCCGAGGCTGCGTTGGTGGACAGCAGACTGAGAACACAGAACCGAGAGGCATGGTGTAGAAGCAACCCGTTAACACTTGGATAGACCGAAGCACCTGGAAAAGAAAATGCAAATTGAAGACGTGAACAGTGTTTGGAGGGACATTTGGATGATTTAAATTTGTTAAGGCTTTGTTTGGCTAGTGCATTGTAGCAATTAATCTATTTTCATGCATTTGTTAGTTGTTAGTTAGTTAGTTTAGTCAATTATAATGGCAGGTTAGTTTCATTATTTTTGCATGTTAATTTGTAGTGTTAATTTTTAGTTAGTAGTTAATTTTATATTAAATGTTTTAGGATTTTATTTTAGTTTAGATGCATTTAGAGTTAAATTAGATTAAATGTGTTTCATGCATTTTTTAATTTTAATTTAGTCTTATTTTCATTAAGTTTTAGTTTAGTTTAAATTGCATTTTAGGTTTGTTTAATTGTAGTTTAATTAATCTTGCTTTGTTATTTTCATATTTGCATTTTATTTTAATTGCTTTAATTAGCTTTAACTGTTTTAATTTCTTTTGTAGGTTTTTGATTTTAATTGCACAGAGCACTGTAAGTAATTTTGCTCGGTTTTATTTAGTTCTTTTTATTTTATTGCTTCCCAGTAATTTTAATTTTAGCCATGTAGATCACCAACTTAAATTTCATAATTTGCTAGGATATACTTAGGGTAAGATTAACCGGTAGTTAATTAGGCTGATCAACTTCTCTGTGGGATGATAACTCGGGACTCAAATCCCATTATTACTTGTACGACTCATGCACTTGCGGACAATACCTTTAGGGCGTGTCAGTGACATGCTGGAGCTCAGCTTGCATGAGTTTTGATTTGTGTGATGCATGCATTAGTGCTGGAGCAAAGGCTCGCACTAGAGTTTTACATGCATAGGTGCTGGAGTCTAACTTGCACAAGATTTTCATATGATTTTCGTGACAGGGTGCTGGAGTCTAACTCGCACCAGGTTTTCACTTTTTTTTATGACATAGTACTAGAGCCTAGCTCGCACTAGTTTTACATGATTTTGACCATGCTCGAGCTTAGCTAGCACTAGATCTTATGAGATTTTATGAAACGCGTGCTGGAGCTTTGCTCGTACGAGATTTTCCTTGATTTTATGAGAGTGCTGGAGCATCGCTCGCACTAGTTTTATGAGAACATGCGATGTGCCGTGCTTGGAGCGTCGGGTAGACTGTGTGTCACACCAATTAAATAGGCTCGCACGCGCGTTTTGAGACAGGGCACGAGTATGGATATGAGATATGGGTCCACAGAGTACGTTAGACCGTGCAAGTAGCATGGAGTACGCTGTACTGTGCTGGGATTGATTATGTGGCATCTTTGGATGCGAGTGGCATCTTCGAATGCGAGTGATCGGGCATGACCGACGAGATGGACTGACCCACCTCCCGGGGTGGTTTCCGATAGTGGTGAGACCTCGCACACAGGATCCGTGTAGCAGTGGGATCACGAGGATAAGGCCATAGTTGATAATTCTATATTTTTAGAATTATTTGTACATAATTTCCTAATTAATTATTTAAATCCCAAATTTATTTTGTTAATTATCCCCTTTATTTAATTAAAATTCTCATATTTGCAGATAAATTAAATTCGGATGAATTTTGAATATTTCGGTAGAAAATGAACCGAAATTGGGCTAAAATCGAGATTGAGCCATGCGGACAACACGAGCCATGCCACCTAGCACATCCAATTGGACAAGAAGACCGATGACATGTAAATATCTTTTCAAAGAGCCAATGGTGTGAAGACAAGTGGCCAAGAAAATGCCAACTCATCTAGGATGTGAAAATTACAATTGTACCCTTTTTGTGTGTATAAATAGGAAAGAATGATAATTGAAAAAACTATGTAATTTTAGGAGTAGGAGTAGTGTAAAGTAATTTAGGAGTAGTTTTAGTTTTTAGAATAGTTTAAAGTTTTATTTTTAAGCTTTTTTGTTAGATTTTATTTTATTTTCAAGCATTTTTGTTAATTGTTTTAGCCACCATTGTTAAAGTGCTGTGCATTCCATCTTCATGTTATGAAAAGCTTTTCATTCTCGGTTTTGTAAGAGCATTGCTGATTGCATAAGGACGTGTGCAGTACCTGAGCAGTAGAGGTCACGGACATGCAGCAGGCTGGAGCAAAGAGCAGTGCATTATTTGCAAAACCGAGAGTGCGGGAAAGAGCAGGACATGTGCGAGAGCGAGTTTGGACAGAAGAAGGAAGCAGTAGGCCTGGACAATTGCTGAAGTGGTTGGTAGTTTATGGGAGCAGGAAAGGAGCAGCAAGTGCTGCCAGAAGCATGGGCAGAGAAAGAAGCAGTGCATGGAAACCGAGCAGGGTTGGTGAGAGTCAGAACCGAGAGCAAGCAAAGTGGACACGCCTGGACAGACCGAGGACATCACCAGCAGCAGATGAAAGAATCGAGCAACCCGTGAGCCCCTGGAACCCGTGAGCACCTGGGACCTGAGACCTGGCAGTAGGACACGGCAGGACACAGCAGAACCGAGACATGTCTGGAGTAGTGTCTAGTTAATATCGAGAAGGAGAATGCAGCAGCGAGGCGGTTGCCAAAATCGTGAAAGCCTAGGGTGAAAATGTTTTATAAGACAAGTGAACAGTAAATGGAGGGATTTGGTTGATTTAAATTTGCTTAAGGCTTGTTTGGCTAGTGTATTGTAGCAATTAATCCATTTTTCATGCATTTGTTAGTTGTTAGTTAGTTAGTTTAGTCAATTATAATGGTAGGTTAGTTTTATTATTTTTTCATGTTAATTTGTAGTGTTAATTTTTAGTTAGTAGTTAGTTTTATATTAAATGTTTTAGGATTTTATTTTAGTTTAGATGCATTTAGAGTTAATTTAGATTAAATGTGTTTCATGCATTTTTAATTTAGTCTTGATTTTCATTAAGTTTTAGTTTAGTTTAAATTGCATTTTAGGTTAGTTTAATTGTGGTTTAATTTTATTGCTTTATTTTCATAATTGCATTTTATTTTAATTGCGTTAATTAGTTTTAACTGTTTTAATTTCTTTTGTAGGTTTTTTATTTTAATTGCGTGGAGCATTGTAAGTAATTGTGCTCGGTTTTATTTAGTTTTTATTATTTTATTGCTTTCCAGTAATTTTAATGTTAGATTTAGTAGATCACTCATCAAAAATTCATAATTTGCTAGGATATACTTAGGGTAAGATTAATCGGTAGTTAATTAGGCTAGTCAACTTCTCTGTGGGACGATAATTCGAGACTCAAATCCCATTATTACTTGTATGACCCGTGCACTTGCGGTAATACCCTTAGGGCCTATCAAGTTTTTGGCGCCGTTGCCGGGGAAGTTTTAATTAGTCCTTAATTAATATCGGTGAAATTATGCTTAGGTGTAATTCTAGCTTGTAAATATTCAGGTTGTAAATATTTAGAGCCTTAGCTTAGGTTAGTTAAATTTTCTCTTAATTAAAAAAAATTGAAAAATTAAAAAACTTAAAAATTTTCTAGGGACTTTTTAATGATTGCATGCGTAGAGCCAGAAGTTATGATTGCTTTCCTTTGGATCTTGAAATTGAACAAACACTTAGAAAAATTCGAAAGGATTCTAGGAAATTTATAGCTTTGCAGCAAAACACGATGGGAGAAAGTAGGGAAAGTAGGACCGTTGGAGATTATGCAATGCCGACTATTGGAGGTTATTATACCAGCATTAGGCCACCAGCTGTCGATGCAAACAATTTTGAAATTAAGTCTTCCATCCTCCATATGATCCAGACTTCATTGCAGTTAAGTGGGCTTTCGCACGATGACCCACATGCTCACCTTGGGCAATTCCTGGACTTGTGCAACACGTTCAAACATAATGGATTATCTGATGATGCACTTAGGCTTAGATTATTCCCCTTCTCACTTAGGGATAGGGCGAGACATTGGTTAACCTCCCTGCCTCCAGGATCCATTTCTACATAGGACGAGTTAGCCCATCAATTTCTATTTAAGTTTTTACCTTCCTCTAAAATGGCCCAACTCCGTAGTAATATATCTTCCTTTGCTCAGTACGACTCTGAATCTCTTTACGAAGCATGGGAACGATATAAGGAGCTTCTTAGGAAGTGCCCTCACCATGGCCTATCTTTGTGGTTTCAAGTCCAGACCTTCTACAATGGACTTACAAGCCCAAATAGGACCATTGTTGAAGCTGCGGCGGGTGGAGCGCTAATGTGTAAAACAGAGGAGGAAGCTTACGAGTTGTTAGAAAAGATGGCGGCTAACAACTATCTATGGTCCTCGGAGAGGCAATTGCCAAAGAAGTCGGCAGGTATTTATGAGCTCGACACACTGTCTACCTTGACCTCTCAAATCGCTAATCTTATGAAGAAGGTAGAGTCGCTCAGTACCCAACATAATCCTCCCACTAGTCCTAATCCGATTTATTCTGTCCAAAGTCTTTTTCTTTCCTGCGAGCTGTGTAGTGGTACCCACTCTGTAGATAGGTGTCCACTTAACCTAGAATCGGTTCAGTATGTTGCTCCACTTCAGAAGCAACAAAACAACCCCTTGTCAAACACCTACAACCCAGGGTGGAGGAACCATCATAACTTCTCCTAAAGCCAAAACCAATGGCAAACTTCTAGCTCTAGACCTGTAGAACCCCCTAGTTTTTAAGCTCCACCGATTCAGGTACCACCAAATCGCAATTTCCATATCACCCACCTCATTAACCATCCCCACCATAATTTCAGCATCATCCATCTCACTTCCATCAATCACCACCACCACTTACGCAGCTACAACTTTATCATGCACCAGCAACTGAGAAGAAGCCCTCGATTGAGGAAATGTTCACGACTATCCTGCAAAATCAAGCTGCTTCAATTAAGAACTTAGAAGTTTAGGTTGGATAGATAGAAAATGCTCTTAGCCAACATCCTCAAGGGACCCTTCCTAGTAACACTAAAGCTAATACTGTTAGGCAAAGGGAGGGTAAAGAACATGTAAAATCCATCATCCTTAGGAGCGGCAAAGAGCTAGAGGAGCCACAAGTTAAGTCCAATCCTGTTGAGCACATAGTTGAAGAATCTTTAAGTTCTAACGAAGCAGCTCAGAAAGAGCAGGAACATCAGGATTAGGCTGCAAAAGAATCCAAGCTAGACACTTCTTCATCTATACCTTGTTCTATTTCACAGCTTTCCTCGCCCTCTGATGTTATACATGTTTCCACTACATCCTCTCCGATTAGACCATCAGTACCTTTTCCTCAGAGGTTCCAAAATAAAAAACCGGATCAACAATTCGCCAAATTTCTTGAGGTTTTTAAGAAACTCCACATCAACATTCCTTTCGCAGATGCCTTAGAGCAAATGCCAAGTTATGTGAAGTTTCTAAAGGTTATCCTCTCGAGGAAGAGAAGACTGGAAGACTATGAGACGGTGGCCTTAACTGAGGAATGTAGTGCCATTATCTAGAGAAGATTACCCCCAAGCTTAAGGATTCTGGGAGTTTTACTATACCATGCACTATTGGAAATTTATTCTTTGGTAGAGCCCTGTGCGATTTAGGAGCTAGTATAAATTTGATGCCATCATCTATCTATCATAAGTTAGGAATAGGGGATACCAAGCTCACCACAGTGATCCTCCAGTTAGCTGATCGATCAATTAAATATCCGAAGGGGGTCATTGAGGATGTCTTAGTAAAGGTGGACAAGTTTATCTTCCCTGCAGATTTTATTGTTTTGGACATGGAGGAAGACGGGGAAGTCCCCATTATACTAGGTAGACCTTTCCTAGCTACTGGTAGAACAGTAATTGATGTACAAAAGGGGGAGTTAACGATGAGAGTCCAAGATCAGGAAGTAAAGTTTAATGTTTTCAAACCTTTGAAGTTCCCTGACAACTCTCAAGAGTGTTTTAAGATGGAGATTGAAGAGAATA
This sequence comes from Firmiana major, assembly GCA_033439115.1. Classification (NCBI taxonomy): domain Eukaryota; kingdom Viridiplantae; phylum Streptophyta; class Magnoliopsida; order Malvales; family Malvaceae; genus Firmiana; species Firmiana major. Next base: position 12,481,758 of record CM065905.1, read on the forward strand.
TAAGGCTTAAGCATATAATATCTGAGAGAAAGAAGGAAGTAGATAGGGCTCAGGAGGAGTTAACTGTCAGCACCATGTCACCACTTTGGATGACCCTCCTACTCTTCGCCCTGCTGCTGAGTGTTGTTTTCTTCAGCTGCATTTGAAGTGGCTGTGTTTTCCTTTTCACTTTGTATATAGTTCATTTTTCTTTTTCTTTTCTGTTGTTTCTTTCCTTGTTTATTTTGCAGGTTTATTTTCTAGTTTTATGCTTTCAATCAAGCTTCAGTTGTTCATCATCATCAGAATGGGGAGTACTCTGTTCTTGAACTTAAATTCTTATATTATCTGCACACTGAGGACACTGTGCACTTTAAGTTTGGGGGAGGGGATATCACTTGAGCTATTTTGGAAAAATTGGAAAAATTTTCAAATTTTTTTCGAAAATATGATAAAGAATTTTCAAAATTTTTTCGATAAAATGAGCTTAAATTGCTTGATTTTGGGATGATTGAGTGCTTAGCATGTAGTTTTCCCATATTTCGATGATATGACCCCATGATTTAGTCTGACTTTGATTGAATTAGAAACATGATTATAGGAAAAGCATGAAGTTGAATTCTTGAATTTGTTTTGATTCTGATTGTGATTGCCTCATCTTACGCACCTGTCATGTCATGAATCAGTATATTTATTTAGAGAAAGCTTATGTGTACATAGGATTGCATTTGTTCAGTTGATTTTGTGCATCATATTCTAGAATTTGTTTGATCTGATCTCGAGGTGAAATATTAGATCACACTTAATTAGAGAAGTGATTTAGGCCATCTTTGGATCGTTTGAGCCTTTCTAGCCTTCCTTGTACATATTCTACCCCTAGTCACCCATCTGGGCCAAATAAGCTTTTCTCTATAAATATGCCTACGTTATTTTCCTTAGCTTAAATACTTTGTTCCTATCCCTTACCCTAAAAGCATGAAAAGTCATTGAGAGATATTGTGAGCTATATGGGTATTAAGTGACAGTGAAAGAGTATGTAAAAAAAAAAAAATCACAAAAAAAGAAGAAAGAAAAAAAATAAAAAAATAGAATAAAACGTTTAGTGAAATAAATAATTTTGGGGGAAATGATTTGAGCTCTTACATAAAGATCCTAGAAGTAATGCATGTTAAGGGGTAATTAAACCTAAATCGACTTTATCATACCTTAGCCCTAGCCTTTCATTACAAGCCTAATGAAGTCCTAATGATCTTTAGTTAAGTGTGACTACATTAGTGGTGTCACGACCCAAACTACCCAAAAATCAGAGTTAATTTTTCGCGTTTTGTTTATTTACTTAAATTCTTACCTGTTCTCGAATCGTGACCACACTCCACTAATAATTGGGCTGTGCGTCAATGCCAGTCCCACCATTCAATTACCATCTAACTTATTTCTTCTCCAGTCATTTATAATTGTTTACATTATTTATACATCCCCTAAAGTTACTTACAAACATGTTACTGTGCTATGCTTATGTAGATACAATATGTACAAGTGTATATACCTTATGTTGATGGGTAGCAGCGGATATCCGGAATGCAGTACTGAGTCATCTCAATGTCTACTGGAGATTAGCTGTGGGAGAAAATGAAAGGGGTGAGCACATCAAGCTCAGTATGGCAATCCTACGAACAAGTAGGTAACCATACTACCTACATGAACGTGGTGCCATGCACAAACCACCTTTTCTCCACACATTTTAAAACAGATGATATGGGTTATGATGTTATGTAAATCAAGTTTGCACGAAAAATTCAACATGCAATTATTTCAAAATCATTTCTTTCTCATTTAAAAATTTCACAATAAAGTCAGGACTCGACCCCTCCTTCGGGTGATCCTGACTCACACAAAACCATGAAAATCGGTTTACATCACACATGGGTTTAAAAAGCATGGAAATAGCATCATGCACATTTAATTTAAAACCCAGTTTGATCTCATCAAAATCGTCGACATGCGAGACTAGGCAACATCTGTATATCGGCAATAACCAGGACTATGGCCATGTGTGTCCTCGGGAGTTCCTCTGCTACACGTATCCTAGTGTGCGGGTTCTCACCATGATCGGGAACCGCCCGGGAGGTGGGTCACTCCATCTCATCGGTCTTATCCGATCCCATGCATCCGAAGATGCCAACGTATCACAAAGATACAACGTATCACAAAGATACAACGTATCACAAAGATACCACACGGTACATCGTACTCCATGCTACTTGCACGGTACATCGTACTCTGTGGACCCCCAGCCTTATCCCTCTTTTGGGCTCATCATCTGGACCTCCAACCCTTATCCCTCTTTCGGGCTCATCAGGTTGTTTTAACATTAAACCGTATTGCCATGTCTCAAAACGCACGTGCGAGCCTATTTAATCGGTGACACACAGTCTACCCGATGCTCCAAGCACGGCTCATCGCATGTTCTCATAAAATCAGTGCGAGCAATGCTCAGCACTCTCATCAAATCAAGTAAAACTAGTGCGAGCTAGGCTCTAGCATTCTATCTAAAAAATCATATAAAAATATGGTGCGAGTTAGACTCTAGCACCCTGTCACGAAAATCATATATATATATATATATATATATAAATCTGGTGCGAGTTGGACTCCAGCACCTATGCATGTAAAACTCTATTGCGAGCTCTCGCTCCAGCACTAATGCATGCATCGTACAAATCAAAATATCGTGCGAACTGAGCTCTAGCACGTCACATGTCAATAAAAACACGTAGGCGGCTTTATTTCCTTAAAACAGTTTTTCAAAACAATTATATCGTTGAAAGTATGCAATGCCGTGCATTTTCTTTCAAGGTTAGCCAGCCTACTCATGCATGCATTAAAATGTCTCCAGAACGAGCAGAAACCTCTTGTTCTTGCTCCTCCCAAATTTTTCCTAAATTTGTAAATTTTCCCCTTAACAAGGGTATTTTGGTAATTTGCCCATTCGGGCACTAAAAGTATTATTTGACCTCTAGACCCTTCAGATAATTTTTAAAGACTGCATATGAACTTGAAATTTCGTAAAGTTTACCTCTAGCAGTCCGTAGAATTCCCTTACCTTATTTTTCTGTCGAGTCTGACCTTTCCTTTTCCACTGTTGTCTTGTCGCGCAGTCCGATATGCTCACAATCAAACCTCCGGAACTGCGTATAAATATTCCTCATGTCAGATATCATACAATTTAATTGTATTTCCTATTTTCTGGGCTTAATTTAAATCATTGGGCCCATTTACCCCTATTGGGCCCGATTGCACCTTAATGGGCCTTAATCGGCCTTAAGCCCGTTTTCTAATTAATTTTTCACATTATCGAGGCCTATTGGGCTCATTGGGCCCACCAATAATTTATTGAGCCTCGTTCTAACCCTCGAATATCTCAATTTAGTATTTACGATAATTTATCTAAATTTTCAGAATTTAATTCAATTTATGCGAAAATTAAATTCATATCACGCATAACGATGTAAATTGTCATAAATAATGGTTACTTACCCGAGATTCCATGTTAGTACGCAAATCGAAGCTGTCTCGAGCTCTCTTTGGATACCAATTGTCGAGCTACACAATTTCATAAATTTTCGGGTAAATTTTCAGTCGAAAATTAATTAAATAAAATATTCCAAAATTTAAATCGATCAATTTCGACCGCTACTGACTTACCCGAAGCTCGATTGCATCGTCGGGATTTTTCCCCAATTTTTTCTCTTTTTCTTTTTCCCTTTTTCTCCTTTTTTTCCCTTCTTTCTTGGCTGAACCGGTTCAGTCCGGTTTAGACCGGTTCGGACCATCGGTTCACCCCGGTTCACTCCGGTTCACTCCGGTTCACCACCTTGCCGGCCGGTTCTCCGCCGGCTTCCACCGCCAGTGGCTCCGCAAGGATGTCTGCAGCACTAATCTACCCTCGGTTTCGGTCGGGGTCGTCGGAACGCAGCCGGTTCGGCCTCTTCTCCCCGGCGTCGGAAACCCATTTCTTCTCTTGGCCGTCGCCGGTGATTCCCGCCGTTTCGTTGGTTGCTACTGGTGCAGAAAGAACCGTCGTCGCCTGGGCTTTCAGAATCGGGCCTTAGTTCTGCCCGAATCGCCGCCGTTTGCTGTCGGTGACCATTACTTTCCCGCGGCCTTCTCCTCCGTTTTTCGGCGTCCTCCGACCTCCTTATGGCGAGTCTCTGGTGTCCTGAAGCTCGCCGACCTCTCCTCTTCCTTCTCGGCACTTCATCGGGGGTCGTCGGTCGTCGGTGGCACGTCGGCCTTCCTCGGTTGCTCGGCTTCTGTTTCGTCTGTTTCATTTCCTCGCGTCATTTCGTTTTCGTTTCAGTTTCCTTTTTTTTCTTTTTTTTCTTTTCAGATTCTCTTTTCTTCTTCTTTTTTTTAATTATTATTATTATTTATTTAATTATTACACTATTCATGAAAATAATCTACAATAATAAAAATATCTACAACTTATATTATTTTATTCTAATTTAATTAATTTAATTTAATTTATTAATTATAGTTTTCTCCAATTTTCGATAATATTCCTTCGTATTTTCGAGGTATTGCTCCGGGTAATTTTTCGGTATTTCTAAAAATTTTGGATCTTGATCAATTGGACTCAAAATTATATAATTTCCTCAATATTGATCAAGATATTCTAAATCCTTATTTTTAATTAAAATTTTCTTATCGAATTTATTTCGACTTTCCTTTACGAATAGTCATTCATTTCGTATTTTAATTAAATTCGGGTCTTACAAGTGGAGAGAGAAGTGAAAAGCTAACTTATGGGAATGATCACATGTCATTGACTTTGCATTCACTGTGTTGCATAATCTGATCTGGATAATGTACTATGAAGTGACTTAGACATTTTTCACACACTCACGAGGAGTCCAATTTGGGTTAGGACTTATGATTGAATAATTCTAAGTGCTGGACTTGTAATTGTGAGTCTTTGATTTCATAGTTTGTACTTTTTCTTTGAGGATGATATTGGGAAAATTATTCTGTTTTGTACTTGTCATTCCTACAATCATTTTGTTTTGCTTGACGACAAGCAAAAGCTCAAGTTTGGGGGTGTGATAATTCTATATTTTTAGAATTATTTGTACTTAATTTCCTAGTTAATTATTTAAATCCTAATTTATTTTGTTAATTATCCCCTTTATTTAATTAAAATTTTCATATTTGCAGATAAATTAAATCCGTATGAATTTTAAATATTTCGGTAGAAAATGGATCGAAATTGGGCTAAAATCGAGATTGAGCCACGCGGACAACACGAGCCATGCCACCTAGCACATCCAATTGGACAAGAAGACCGATGACATGGAAATATATTTTCAAAGAGCCAATGGTGTGAAGATAAGTGGCCAAAAAAATGCCAACTCATCTAGGATGTGGAAATTACCATTGTACCCATTTTGTGTGTATAAATAGGAAAGAATGGCAATTGAAAAAACTATGTAATTTTAGGAGTAGGAGTAGTGTAAAGTAATTTAGGAGTAGTTTTAGTTTTTAGAATAGTTTAAAGTTTTATTTTTAAGCTTTTTTGTTAGATTTTATTTTATTTTCAAGCATTTTTGTTAATGTTTTAGCCACCATTGTTAAAGTGCTGTGCATTCCATCTTCTTGTTATGAAAAGCTTTTCATTCTCGATTTTGTAAGAGCATTGCTGATTGCATAAGGACGTGCGTAGCACCTGAGCAGCAAAGGTCACGGACATGCAGCAGGCTGGAGTAGAGAGCAGTGCATCAGTTGCAAAACCGAGAGTGCGGGAAAGAGCAGGACATGTGCGAGATCGAGTTTGGACAGAAGAAGGAAGCGGCAGGCCTGGACAGTTGCTGAAGTGGTTGGTAGTTCGTGGGAGCAGGAAAGGAGTAGCAAGTGCTACCAGAAGCATGGGCAGAGAAGGAAGCAGTGCATGGAAACTGTGCAGGGTTGGTGAGAGTCAGAACCGAGAGCAAGCAAAGTGGACACGCCTGGACAGACCGAGGACATCACTAGCAACAGATGGCAAAATCGAGCAACTCGTGAGCACCTGGAACCCGTGAGCACCTGGGACCTGAGACCTGGCAGTAGGACACGGCAGGACACAGCAGAACCGAGACATGTCTGGAGTAGTGTCTGGTTAATACCGAGAAGGAGAATGCAGCAGTGGGACAGTTGCAAAAATCGTGAATGCTTGGACTAAAAATGTTTTAGAAGACACATGTGAACAGTAAATGGAGGGATTTGGTTGATTTAAATTTTCTTAAGGCTTGTTTGGCTAGTGCATTGTAGCAATTAATCTATTTTTCATGCATTTGTTAGTTGTTAGTTAGTTAGTTTAGTCAATTATAATGGTAGGTTAGTTTTATTATTTTTTCATGTTAATTTGTAGTGTTAATTTTTAGTTAGCAGTTAGTTTTATATTGAATGTTTTAGAATTTTATTTTAGTTTAGATGCATTTAGAGTTAATTTAGATTAAATGTGTTTCATGCATTTTTAATTTAGTCTTGATTTTCATTAAGTTTAATTTAGTTTAAATTGCATTTTGATTAAGTAGTTTAAAATTGCATTTTAGGTTAGTTTAATTGTGGTTTAATTTTATTGCTTTATTTTCATAATTGCATTTTATTTTAATTGCGTTAATTAGTTTTAACTGTTTTAATTTCTTTTGTAGGTTTTCTATTTTAATTGCGTGGAGCACTGTAAGTAATTTTGCTCGGTTTTATTTAGTTTTTATTATTTTATTGCTTTCCAGTAATTTTAATGTTAGATTTAGTATATCACTCATCAAAAATTCATAATTTGCTGGGATATACTTAGGGTAAGATTAATCGGTAGTTAATTAGGCTAGTCAACTTCTCTGTGGGACGATAATTCGGGACTCAAATCCCATTATTACTTGTATGACCTGTGCACTTGCGGTAATACCCTTAGGGCCTATCAATAGTCCTGTTTATTTGCCTGAGATATGTATATTGCCCAGTCTCGCATGTTAATGTTTTTGAGAATCATGTTTTGTGGATTTTTGTGTGAGTCTGGATCACCCGAGGGAGGGATTGAGTCCTAACTGAGATGTGATTTTATAAGAATGAAATTGGGATTTAAACTCGCGCATGTTACTATTGCCTTGAAAAATATTTGATTTCATTGTTTTGTGTGAGTTAGGAACATCCGAGGGATGGGTTGAGTCCTGGCTGGGTTGTGAGATTTTAACGAGATTGAAATGATTTAAATGAATTTGTATGTTGAGTTTTCCATGCTCTTTGAAATCCATATGTGAACTTGTTTTACATGACATCATGAATTGTAGCATCTGTTTTGAAATGTGTGGAGAAAGGGTGGTTTATGCATGGCACCATGTTCATGTAGGTTGTATGGTTACCTACTTATTCGTAGGATTGCCTTACTGAGCTTGATGTGCTCACCCCTTTCATTTTCTCACACAGATCATTTCCAGTAGACCTTGAGGAGACTGAGTACTGCATTCCATATATCTACTGCTGCCCATCACTTGAGGTATATACACGTTGTACATATTTTTTTATCTAAATAACATAAGCACAATACTATATTTTGTATTGACACTGGGTATATATTGTAAAGAAATGAAAAGAAATTAGTGCATAACGTATGAGTATATATTTAATTTAAATTGTGTACTATCTGTAAAATGTATGGTGATGACATGGGCACTGACACACAGCCCAATTATTGGTTGTGGTTGGTCACGATCAGAGGTCAGGTAAGTATGGAAGAAGAAAATTGAAAAATTTACTTTGATTTTTGGGTAGTTTTGGGTCGTGACAGCTGGAGCTTTGCTCACACTAAACTCTATATGTTTTATGCATGATAACGTGCTGAAGCTTTGTTCGCACCAGTTTGTGATTTTGTGATATGCATAAAATCGTGTTTGGAGACGTCGTGTAGGCTGTGTGAGCTTGCACTGATCCTCGCACCTGATTTGATAAGACTGTGTTGGAGCATCGTGTAGACTGTGTGTCACACTGATTGATATGCTCCCACGTGTATTTTGGAGACTCAGTATTGATATAGCTAGAGATGGGATGATAAGACCCGTTGGACGAGCACTCCTAATCTCGCTGATTTCAGATATTGGGGTTCACAGAGTACAATGTACCGTGTGGACGCACATGGAGTACGACGTACCGTGTTGTTTGTTTGCTGTCTGATGGGTAGACTGACCCCTTTGCCCTCAGCCATCCGAGGGCATTCATGCACACCTGATCAGTGATTGCATGAGTCCAGTGACTATGGCCATATGTCTACTTGTTTTCGTATGCTCTACTTTATCTCCATACTTATATGATTTCTGATTTAAATTTCGAGATTTTTGATTTGTCTCCTATTTGATTTAAATCAGCTTTATGAGAACATGTGTTTTGAGAAATTCGTTTGTGATATGACATGGCTTTGAGAAAGTATACGTGCGTGGTTTTGTGAATTCGGTTGGGATTGAGAAAGTAAAGATTTTCTGCATGACATGATTCATGAGCATGTAGGTAGTATAGTTATCTACCTACTTGCGTGATTCCTTACTGAGTGCATTGTAGCTCACCCTTTTTTTCCTTCCACTCCACAGAGTTACCCAAGTCTTGAGAGCTGCGGTAGTCCTGAGCAGTTGACAGCCCACACTCCATTGTGCACGAAGGTATACACCTCTTTTGATTTTGTATCTAAACTTGTAAGGCACAGTTAAGTATATAAAGAATTACTGGGATGTAAACATACGTATGTAAATACATATATGAATAAAGAAATTAAATTATCATGTACTTTTTATATTTAAGTGTGTAAGGTCAATATCGGCTTGTATGCCCAACCATTAGAGTGTTGTCTGCTCCGTTATGTGTGTGGTATGAATGTATAATAATAATAATTTAAATGTGGAAATGAGGTGTGACACCTTCGTTCTTAGGATTACGCACAACCTCCAAGCCTACTTTAGTTCCCCTTTCTATGTTGGCTTCTCTACCCTTTTCATTAAAAATTATAGCATTTTTGATCAAGTTTTTGAATTACTTTGCTAGGTAGAATAAACGAAGAACAATAGAAATTTCGTAAGCTGAAAAGAACAAATTGAATTAATTGTAGACGGCCAGCATACGGTAATCCTGTAAAAATTCAATCATAAACTCTTTTAATCAATTTCTTGAGGAGATGATCACAAAAATTAGAAGTGAAACCAACATCGTAGTCAGTAATTGTGTTAGTGGGGGTTAATAAATAATATATTTTTATGTAGTATTTTGTTATTTAATATAATATTGACAAAATGAACTATAGAAAAAAATTTCATAATGTAATATATATATATATATATATAATTTTTTTTAAAAAAATATATTTTTTACACTTAATTCATAATGAAAATTTGTCAAAATAGCTACATTAACAGTATTACATAATTGTATTATTTTTTCTCGTGCTAATAAAAATGTTGGAAAATAATGCAAGTAAATAGCTGATACAATATATATATTTTTAAAATCTTTTATAACGAGGTTATAATTTTCCCATTGAATAACTATGTATAAAATAAGCATTACATCAAGTACAACAAACCAATAATTTATAAATTGGATCAAAATTATATATAATATTATAGAGGTAATTAAAGAGAAAAGCTACAATTGAAAAATGTAATAGCAAAATGAAAAAATACATGCTATTTTCTTAAGTCACAAGTTAAACATATACCTGTTGTTAATTTTTTTTTATATAATTTTTGAATTAAAAAAATGTAAGGTAAAGATAATTTTATTTTTTGATCATTTTCTTAATAAATTTTATTGAATTTTAGTAGTGTTAATATAAAAAATTACTATATGTTACATATATATTATTTATTTTAAAAAATTCTCTAACATCGCTACGCCATTGAGTGAAATTGAGTGTAGTCTAATATCTATCATTATATAAAAAATAGACTACGAGTGAGATAATTGAGTGTAATCTAATATTTTTAACTACGGTTTTCAAAATTTTAACTGTGTTTCAGATTTAAGACATCATTACTTTAATTACGTTTATATAAAAAGTATGGTTTAAGACAATAACATATTATATTTTACTTAAACGTAATTAAATAAAAACTACAATTTTCAAAAAATTACAGTTTTTTAAAATTAGAAGTACATAAATTTACTTTTTTGTAAAAGTTATTATAGCAAAAGACTATAGTTTTATTGGTCATCGTAGTTAATATTTTTAATTGAAAAGTTTTTTTACTTATAAGATGGAAATACTTGTTTTTTCTTTTAAACATAATAGTATTATATGTAAATAAAATACGGTTTTTTATTTCAAACGTATTTTTTGTGACTCAATGTTCGTCTTCAATGATTCAAGTACATAGGAAATGATTTCAGTTTCAAGTAAAGTTGCTGCAATGTCATTTATGAATAGAAATTTTGTTGTTTGAATAAACTACGATTTTTATTTATTTAAAAAGTACAATTTAGGTTTTAAACATAGTCTCTCGTATCTGATGCTTCGTCATTTGAGATACATATAATATTGGAAATGTTAATTTACAAATGCAGCATTTTAGGTAAGCAAATTATCGTACTTAAATTTCGAATAGACATCCTTCATTTATAACTTTTACACTACACTTTCTATTTTTTTTTTAACAATATTGATTCTGATCCTTTTTAATTTCAAAACCATGAAAAGCAAAATTATCAAGTGTAACAATATTGAATTTCTTCCACAAGTGGTCTTATATAAGATTCTTAGGCATGTGGCTTTCAATTTAGTTATTGATTTCATGAATGTTAGTATGAGTTATATGCTTGAACATATGTATACCACACTTTCTCCATTTCCCTTGAGACCCATGGCATTATCTTTGATGATATTTTTGTTAAAAAATTTTGTGCTTTATATTGTTCTATAGCTTGTTAAAAAATGCTAATACCCTATAAAAGCTTTGGACTTTGTACAAGAGATTTGAAAAAGAGATGACAATAGAGCATGCTTAGGATTTTCATCTTTTTTGACAGATTTATTTTTGTTGATTTTTGTTACTCATTTTTCTTACTTTTTAATCGTTTCTTTTGCTTTAAGTTTTTGTGATGGCTTGCATGCTACAAGGCCTACTCTACAATGTGCCTTATAGTGTGAGTTGATTGAAAAATTAATGTCTTTCATACCTCTTTAGATATATTGGTTTTAGGTTTATATTGCCAAAATTTAATAGAGGAGTTACGTTATTTGTAGGTTGTTATTTTTATGTTTGCCTGATCATTGAATGTTTTGGAATTTTGCTATTTTTATCCCTCAACGCATGCTTTCTTATCTATGAAGTGTAAGAAGTTGGTTGGTTGTCTTGAACTTGTTGTCCTTTTTGGCACTAAGGCTAAAGTTACCGGGATTCATTGTAAGTGAAAAAGTGTAACTAAAACACAAGATGAATAGTTAGTTCCTTTAGCTTAATCTATCTAATTGTACTACCATTCTCTACTCTAAATGTTACTACTTTCAAAGTTTCCATCTGCATCGTTTTCTTTTTACATATAAACAAAATGATCAAGTTAGATGAACTAAGATTGTTGTAAATCAAAAGGACTATGCATTGCTTAGATTTTGAGTTTGTCACTCCCATCCAATATATCACAATCTCTTAACTAGATGATTCTCGATGACCACTACTGTTGTTCCTCCAAACAACAATGAGTAGATGATGATATGTGAGTTTGAGTCTTCTTATCCACATATACTGAAAGTTCTACAAAAATAGTTAAAGTCAGATAGGCATAAGGATCTGTCCCTGCGCGTACACTCTGATACTTAAGTCAAAGAATGATTTAAGCAAAGTTTTAATAAGTAAGACAGAGCTTAGAGTTTTTTGATCATATCTATGAGGTATTTATAGACATAAGTAGCTTGACAATTACAAATAAGCCCATAGATTAAACATCTGATAAACATCTTTGGGCTTTCTCTGAGTTGGTCCTTACTTTGGGTTGTTCAAATCCCCAAGCCTAGGTGCTCGTTTGGGCTACTAAAGGTAGGCCACTAGGCCCCGTAGAATTTGGCCTCGTCCAGTGGTACAACCCTGCGGTAAGGGTCTGCGACAGGGTTTTACTACAAGGTCTCTATCGTAAAGGTTACGACCGGGTTTAACTGTAGGGTTTTACGCAGAGATCCTCCACATGGTGTAAGACCCTTAATTTTCTATGTAATGTATATGATTAATTGATGTACAAACAAGTTACATTACATGTGAATTACAAGAGATACATTTTTTTGAGTTTTAAGTGTGAATGGAATGATAAATGAATGTGGAATTGATTAAGTATGAGTTTAAATGGAGAATTTACAGCAAAAAGGGTGTTGGATGAAGGCCTGATCGATCCCATGCAAGGAGAGATCAATCTTATGGTCTGAAGAATGCAAAATCAAGCATGATGGAAGAGGGAGATTGATCCCTCACTCAAGCATATCGATCCCCATTACTCTCGGGTTGGAGCAGATTGATCTCCCCTTAAGGCCAGATCGATCTCCTTAGCTCTCTGCATAAGACAAATCGATCCTGTTCCATTGAAGCAGATTGATCTCATTTCATTGAAGCAGATCGATCTCATGCATTCAATAGATCGATCTCATGCTTGTAAAATGTCGTGAAACTGAGGAATTTAAAAGGACCAGATCAATCTCTGTCACGACCCAAACTACCCAAAAATCAGAGTTAATTTTTCGCATTTTGTTGTTTACTTAACTTAAATTCTTACCTGTCCTCGAATCGTGACCACACTCCACTAATAATTGGGCTGTGCGTCAATGCCAGTCCCACCATACATCTACCCTAGTACTTAATTCTTCTCCAGTCATTTATAATTGTTTACAATATTTATACATCCCCTAGAGACACTTACAAACATGTTACTGTGCTATGCTTATTTAGATACAATTTGTACAAGTGTATATACCTTATGTTGATGGGCAGCAGCGGATATCCGGAATGCAGTACTGAGTCGTCTCAACTTCAACTGGAGATTATCTGTGGGAGAAAATGAAAGGGGTGAGCACATCAAGCTCAGTAAGGCAACCCTACGAACAAGTAGGTAACCATACCACCTACATGAACGTAGTGCCATGCATAAACCACCCTTTCTCCACACATTTTAAAACATATGATATGAGTTATGATGTTATGTAAATCAAGTTTGCACGAAAAATTCAACATGCAATTATTTTAAATCATTTCTTTCTCATTTAAAAATTTCACAATAAAGTCAGGACTCGACCCCTCCTTCGGGTGATCCTGACTCACACAAAACCATGAAAATTGGTTTACATTCACACATGGGTTTGAAAAGCATGGAAATACCATCATGCAAATTTAGTTTAAAACCCAGTTTCAAACATCGTCAAGATCATCAACATGAGAGACTAGGCAACGTCTGTATATCGACAATAACCAGGACTATGGCCATATATGTCCTCGGGAGTTCCTCAGCTACACGGATCCTAGTGTGCGGGTTCTCACCATGATCAGGAACCGCCCAGGAGGTGGGTCAATCCATCCCGTCAGTCTTATCCGATCCCAGGCATCCGAAGATGCTGCATCCGGAGATGCCGTATCTGAAGATACCACACGGTACATCGTACTCCATGCTACTTGCACGGTACATCGTACTCTGTGAACCCATATAATATCTCTATACTCATGTCATGTCTCAAAACGCACGTGCGGGCCTATTTAATCGGTGACACACAGTCTACCCGATGCTCCAAGCACGGCTCATCGCATGTTCTCATAAAATCAGTGCGAGCGATGCTCAGCACTCTCATCAATCAAGTAAAACTGGCAGAGCCCGCTTTACATCCCCACAAGGCCGCCAACCTCATCCCTCACTCTCACCCCACCTAAGAGGTCTTTTGATCCTGTTGGGCCTTTTGGCTGACTCCATGGGCAGACAGCGCTACTCCACAAATCCAGTAAATCTAGTGCGAGGTAAGATCAACACTTTGTATATAAATCACATGAAAATCTTATAAAATCTGGTGCGAGTTAGACTCTAGCATCGTGTCACGAAAAAGTATGTGAAATCTGGTGCGAGTTATACTCTAGCACCTATGCATGTAAAACTCTAGTGCGAGCTCTCGCTCCAGCACCAATGCATGCATCACCCAAATTAAAACATCGTGCGAGCTGAGCTCTAGCACGTCACATGTAAATAAAAACACGTAGACGGCCTGTTTTCTCAAAACAGTTTCCAAAACAGTTATATCGTTGAAAGTATGCAATGCTGTGCATTTTCTTTCAAGTTAGCCAGCCTACTCATGCATGCATTAAAATGTCTCCAGAACGAGCAGAACCCTCTTGTTCTTACTCCTCTCAATTTTTCTTAAATTTGTAAATTTTACCCTTAACAAGGGTATTTTAGTAATTTGCCCATTCGGGGCACTAAAATTATTATTCGACCTCTAGACCCTTCAGATAAATTTTAAAGACTGCATATGAACTTGAAATTTCGTAAAGTTTACCTCTAGCAGTCCGTAGAATTCCCTTACCTTATTGTCCTGTCGAGTCTGACCTTTTCTTTTCCACTGTTGTCTCATCGCGCAGTCCGTTATGCTCCCAATCAAATGTCCGGAACTGCGTATAATTATTCCCCAGGTCAGATATTATACAATTTAATTGTATTTTCTATTTTCTAGGCTTAATTTAAATCATTGGGCCCATTTACCCCTATTGGGCCCGTTTGCACCTTAATGGGCCTTAATCAGCCTTAAGCCCGTTTTCCACTTAATTTTCACATTATCGAGGCCTATTGGGCTCATTGGGCCCACCAATAATTTCTTGGGCCTCGTTCTAACTCTTGAATAGCTAAATTTATTATTTACGACAATTTACCTAAATTTTCATAATTTTAATTCAATTTATGCGGAATTTAAATTCATATCACGCATAACGATGTAAATTGTCGTAAATAAGGGTCACTTACCCGATATTCCATGCTAGTACGCAAATCGAGGCTATCTCGAGCTCTCGTTGGATGCCAATTGTCGAGCTACACAATTCCATAATTTTTCGGGTAAGTTTTCAGCCCAAAATTAATTAAATTAAATACTCCAAAATTTAAATTGGGTCACTTTCGACCACTACTAACTTACCCGAAGCTCGATTGCATCACAGGAATTTTCCCCAACTTTTTCTTTTTCCCTTTTTCTTCCTTTTTTCCTCTCTTTTTGGCTGAACCGGTTCAGTCCGGTTCGGACCGGTTCAGACCCGCCGGTTCACCCCGGTTCACTCCGGTTCACCGCCTTGCCGGCCGGTTCTCCGTCGGCTTCCACCGCCAGTGGCTCCGCAAGGTCGTCCGCAACTCGAATCTAGCCTCAGCTTCGGTCGAGATCACCGGAAGGTCGCCGGTCCGGCCTGTTCTCTCTCGGTCGTCGGTACCGTTTCCTTTTTTCGTCGTTTCTGGCGTTTGTCGGCAGTTTCGTCGATCGTTTTCGGTGTCAATCGGCTCGGCTGCACCTCGGGAAGCCTCGGTTGGGGTCGATCGGGCCTGAATCAGCGTCGATCGCCGACGATTCCTCTTCTCTCCCCGTCGGTTTCTCTCCCTCGATCCGTCGGATTTCGACGGTTTCGTCGGCCAATACCGGTCTCAAAAGAACCGGCTCCTCCTCCTGAACTCATCGGTACCCACCGTTCACGTCCAGTCGCCGTGGATCGCCGGGATCAACCCTGTTTTCCCCGCGATCTTCTCTTTCTCCGTTCGCCGGACACGGCCATCGTCGGCGCGCGTCACCGGTGCCCAGAGCTTCGTCGGCCTCTCCTCTTCCTCCTCGGCCCTTCGTCGGAGTCGCTCGGTCGCTGGTGGCCATGGATCGGTCGGCCACGCGCGGGTCTCCTTCTCCGTTTTCCATTCTTCTTCTCTCTCCCCGATAGTTTCAGATTTCTCTCTTTTTTTTTTTTCAGATTTATTTATTATTTATCTTTTATTATTTTAATCATTCAAATACCTTAAAAATACCCAAATATCCCTTAAAATTATTATTTTATTCCAAATTAATTAATTTAATTTAATTTAATTTATTAATTACATTTTAACCCTTTTTCGGGTATAATATCTCCGTATTTCTGGGATATTGTCCCGAATGACTTTTCGGTATATTTTTCGATTATTTTCGGGATTATTTTTCTGAACTAAAAATTTTGATTAATCCCGATTAATTCCAATAAATTAATATCTTGATCAATTTAATCCAGAATAAATTTATTTCACCTTTATTGACCAAGATTTCTCAATCCGTTATTTTTAATTAAATTTCCTTATCGAATTTACATCGACTTTTGATCTTTTGACCGTTTTGCCCTTACACGTGTTCGGGATTAATTTAACCTGACTTCCCTTCACGAATACTCATTTATTTCGTATTTTAATTAAATTTGGGTCTTACAATCTCTACCTTATGCAGATCGATCTCATCAAGCCAATTCTATAAATAGGAAGCAGTTGGATCTGCAATTCATGGGAAACAAGCTATTCTTCAATTTTCAATCCAAAACCTAACTTTCTCACTCCAAAATCACCCCATTTTCATAGAGATTTGAGAAAAAATCATTAGAGCAAAATTGTTCCTTATAAAGAGAAGAACAACATACTTTGGAATCAATGCACCATTGGTTGGATTGAAGGAGTAAGGAGTGTTCTTACTTGGAGCAAGAAAGAAACCAAGCTAGATGAGTTTCAAATATACCAATCTAATGTACATTCATCTAACTATTGATTTTAAGTTTATTGGTGGGTATACTAGTGATAGAAACTACCTAAGATGTGATGGAACTAGTGTGACCTAGAAAATAGAATGAGTCTAGTGTGAGAAATTGTGATGAGGATGAATTGATGATACATGGAGTATGCTAAAGTGTCTATGAGGTAATATGTATGATTTTTAGTAGGTTGAATGAAGCCACATTGTTAGATTAGCCTAGTTAAGTGAATGAGTATATGAGGTGTTTGACAAAATGCCATAGTGAAGTAAATGATGAAATGTAAACACTATGAGCTTAAATATCGATTTAGTAAGAATCAATGGATCTAAAAGAATCCAATAGACTCTCGAGATAAGAGTAGAGTAATCAAATGAGACCTTATAAGTGTTAATGGAAACTATAGGGTAAGTCGACTATAGTAAACACAAGAATTGTGTCACATTAGACCCAATTGATGTGGTAAATGATTTTGTGCAGTCCCAGAGGATTCGTTGGAGATGAAACGAAACGCGCAATCAAGCAGCTCTAAGGAAGTGGAATCACGTGACGCGATTCCAGGTAAAGGAATTCTGTGAGTATATAGAGATAGCTGCTCGTATTTTGTAGGTAAATATAAGGCTTTGGAAAAATGCATGAGGATCTAGAAAAAGTGTTTGATGGTGTATGTGAATGACTACAAGTGTAGATGTATGTGGTTGGATTTTGAAATGATCCTTATGAAAGGGGATAGTAAGGCTAATAATTGCATAAATCACATGTTTTTGATGCTTTTACGAAAAACTCATTGCTTTGGTTTAAGCAAAATGAGGGATAGGCTGGCTATTTGATTTCTGTGATCTCATGAAATATCACGAGGCATGTGCTGACTTTGTTTTAAAATGAGTTGTGTTGAAATAGAGCCGCCTATCGTGTTTACGTGAGTTAAATCGTGCTAGAGCTTCCTTCGCACTTAATTTCGATGTTTTCACATGTATGAAACATGCTGGAGCTTAGCTCGTACATTGATTTGATATGTGATGATGTTTTATAAACCGTAATGGAGCTTCTGCTCGTACGTGGATTTCGATTGACTTTCTTATGCATATAACCGTACTGGAGCTATGCTCGTACGTGATTTCTTCATGATTTTATGCATAAAGCCGTACTAGCGTGTTGCTCGTATGAGGAGATTTATTGATGATGCATGAATCGTGCTGGAGCTTAGCTTACACAGGTTTTCACACTGTGGTATGTATGATGCCATGGAGATGGTATGATCCTCAAGCCCTACATCTTTAAGCCCGACGGGGTAGGGAGGCTCTCTTACGGTAGGATCCTTAAGCTGACATCCTTAAGCCCGTTGGGGTGGGGAGGCTCTGTTGGTGGGGAGGCTCTCTTACCTGGAAACGAAAAGCTCCACGTGTACTTGAGACTGTATAGGTTACACATGGTATGGGGTAGATAAGACCTACGGCTGGCACCCTCAACCATAATAGTGGTCCGCAGAGTACGTTGTACTGTGTATATCACATGGAGTATGCTGTACTGCGTGGTTGTGACGATGATTTGAAAAGTCTGACGAAGAACTAACCCACCTTCATTCCAGCATGATGCCCCGCACACTGGGATCCGTGTGGTCTGGGTTGATTATGACATAGTTGGCCAACATAGTCCTTGAGATATAGTGATCGCATGTTTCACATAATATTACATAGTACCATATGGTTTTATACACTGAGTGTGATTGTGATTGTCCAGGGTAGACCCGAGGGAGGGGTCGAACCTTGTGGGATTTTGTTTAAAGAAATGAAATGTTATTTATGATAAGATTTGACATGTGCTGAGAAAATGATATTTCTTAAAGGATGTTTCTTAATGAATTTCCCTTTTTATGGTGAGTTTTGATAACGATGAGCATGAGAGGTTTTACATGATGATTTTACCATGTTTTATGTACCTATTTCCATGTTTTCAATACATGATATATGTATATACATGCGACATAGTTTTATTTCCTCATGCTCCGACTATAAATGATTTATGCCATGATAT
The DNA here is from genome assembly GCA_033439115.1 of Firmiana major. Taxonomy (NCBI): domain Eukaryota; kingdom Viridiplantae; phylum Streptophyta; class Magnoliopsida; order Malvales; family Malvaceae; genus Firmiana; species Firmiana major. The sequence goes on from CM065905.1 coordinate 12,500,534, forward strand.
TATCCGCATGTAGATAGAGTAGTTATCTACCATGCTTGCATTATTGCCTTACTGAGCGTGTGGTTGCTCATCCTTCTACTTTCCCCCTCTATAGAGTGCATATAGTAGCCTAGTGAGGACTGAGGCGTTATATTCAGACATCTGCTGCACTCTATCACCAAGAGGTATACACACATGATTCTTTTTGTATCTAAACATGTAAAGGCACAATAGTCATTTTGAATTGTGATATGAGGGATGTAAATGTTAGTAAGCATATCTTGTATAAGAGTATAACTTAACTTTAAATGTATGACATGGCTTTTTATTTATTGGAAATGGTTTGTAAATGATGATTATTATTGACTCACAGTCCAACTATGTAGTGGTAAGAAAGTTCACGACCGGGTAAAGAAATGAAAAATGCGAAAACTTTATAGTACTTTTCGGATAAAAAAGATAAAAAGGGTCATAACACATGGTCCTTGAGGCTGGGCTAATACATGGCATGTCCCTGGTGCCATGTGGCCTATGGCTTTGACACATGGCATCCTCCTACTGGTGGGTGTTACCAATGTGGACTTACAGTGTATTTTCTTGATGTGACCTCTATCAATTGCTCTCCACTCTTACATAGGAAAATTATCTATGGAAGAGTATAAAAAGGGTTTTTAGGTCTTTCCCCAGTTATTTTAAGGATGTGACCTTTCATTTGCAAAAGACTGTTAATCTTATGTAGGCAAACGACGCTTCAGCTACCTCTGTTGCGTCTATATATGGTAAGATGTTCTCAAAAATCCTTAGAAATTCTCTCATGTGAACCATATAGTAAACACCGTTGCAAACGCTATCGCGAACCCTTTCGTAGAGGTCTATCACATACCTATCACAAACCCTGTCGCCACAGTCTCATAGCGTATCCTCAACTCAGCCGCACACCCTTGTCGTAAACCCTATCGTAGGCTAAGCTTTTTCCAAAGTCTGTCTCTAAACCTAACGCAACACTGAACTAACTCTAGTCTAAAAGACTGTCACAACCCTTAGTTAAGACCGTTGCACCTTGAGTCAACCCTGACGTACCTTGAGTTAACCTTGTTGCACCCGGAGTTAACTCTATCTCAACCCTAAGTTGACCTCAAACTCTCTGGTCTGAAACCCTATCGCAACCTTGAGTTAACCTTGTCACTTGTTAGGTCCCTTAGACCAACTTGGGTCTATTCAGTGTCTATTAGTGCCTACTATGATAGGTCACGATGCAGAGAAACATTTAGAGTTAGGTCTCAACTATAGTTTAACGGAAGCTGATTGACAAGACATTAGGAATAGGTTTCCCTTGCCAGAGGGGTATGCTTATAGGTTTCCCGACCCCGAAGGGAGGGGTTTACTTAACGAGTCTAGCAGGGTCACTGACTTTAAGATTTCATTAGAGTTAGGGCTTTGTTTTCTGTGAAACCCAAAATTTTTTGTTTCACTATTTATTTGAAAACTAGAAAGCAATTAAGATACTCAGAATAATATTATGCAGGCTCGAAACAACCGAAGCACTCGGGTTAGTGGCACGGAGCTCGGGGCATGAAAATTGATGTACGGTTTTAAGTTTAAATACTTTTAAGATTTCATGTATAAGTATGTTTTGGTGGTTAGGAGTTGAAACTAAGGTATTGAAAGTGAAAAAGTTAGTAGGAACTCAAATTAGCACTAAACCGAGCAATTGAGCCCAGTAAGTGAAATAAATTCGGAATAAATTCTAAAAATTCATAAAAATTATTCTGAGATGGTAGGAAATTAGTATAAGGCGTAATTGACATGGGGAATGAAGATTTAGTAGAAATAAGGAGGTTTCGGCGATCAAATGAATTTTTAAAAGTAAACCAAAAACTTTAAGCCAATTCAATTGGTAATGACCAAATCGCGCAAAATGAGCTCAATCGGGGAACTTTCCTTAAACAAGTGGGCCTCAAATTCTTATGGGACATACTAGAGACTTAGTATAACACTTGAGAAGTGAAAAGTTAGATGAAAATGGGTTGGAAATAATTTTTATGGATTTTACAAAACCAAGGCTGCTAGCAGGCCCAGGCCCAACATCTGTTGGCCCAACATAAAAGCCCCATTTGAAGCCCATCCAAAATAATTTTGAGCCCAATATTCTCTCGAATAAAAGATAACTTAATGCTCTTTTTGGAATGGTAGAGAACATCCTGTAATAGGCTGAAACCATAGAGAACCACCCTTCCTAATTTGCTGCTGAAGTCACTCCCTGGCCAAACTTGTGCAAAATTTTCAGCGACCTTTCAGCCACTTTTAGACTTTAGTCAAAAAGATAAAATATTTATTCCTAAATCCTATACAACATATACTAAATCTATCCTTAAACAAGCTTGTTTTCTAGGTGAAAAGCTAGAGAGAAGAACAAGGGCAGAATCTGCTCTAATTCTGGGTAAGAGGATACCTTGAATTTGTGAGTTTTTGATTGGTTTTTGAGCTTGTTTTTGATGATTCTAAGTTGTATACATGTTGTTCTACAATTGAGAATCACTTTTGGAGGAAGAATCTTGGGTCAAACTTGGTCAAACCCGAGGTAAAGTTGTTGGAAGATGATGAGTTTGATAGATGTTTATGTTTGATGAATTTAAATGATTTATGCTAAAGTAGAAATTGATAAAATAATTTCTAGTGATAGGCATAGGTTCGGCCAGCCATTGAATGTTAAGGAAATGTTGAAATTTGGTTGAATTTGATGTTGTAGAATGATTATTTAGTACCAAAAAGTTCGGTTTATAGCTTAGTTTAGTGGAGAACTGTAAAAGTATGAAAGTTTGATAATTTGAAAAGTTGTGGTGTGTTGATTTTAGACTTGGATAAGTGTTTAGGTTATTAATTTTATAAGTTTGAAGTTAGAAGAAAAGAAACTATCGAAATTGCCTAAACAGACCCTTTAATCTGTAAAATCGAGAAAGTAGGAAAAGTGGGCAAAATAGTCAAGTTTAGTGAAGTTTATGGAGGTGCATGTATGTTTAAGGATATTGAGATGGAATTGAGCATTGTCTGATGAATTTGGAACTATTTTGGATAGCTCGGGGTACCGACATGCAAAACGAGGTAAACCTAGCACCCGATGTTTTTGTGCTGTTCTAAGATTCCTTAGGTAAAGGATGCAATTTAAAGTGGTATTAGTATTCCCATTACCTCATTTTTAATATATAAACATGTTTGAAATGTGTTCAAATTTATTAAATGTATTTTCGATATTTGAAAAAGCACTATTCATACATAAACAAAAAAACTGAAGGAAAAGACACCTTCCGAACTCTCCGAGTGTATTTTTCTAACATATGTGAAATGTTTTGGAAAATGTAAATTGCAATATTGAAATGGATTTAATGAATTAGTTTTATGTATACGAAATTTGATTATAAGCTCAGTTTATTACTATGCGAGTTAATAAGCCCGAAAAAGAATTCATAAGTATCATTTTTAGACTAAGGCTACATGTAGACATGATATCTGTCATGCATGACCCGTGTGGAGTTTAGACTTTCGTGGTGCATGCCATATGCCATATTGTACACACTTAGTCCTTTGTGGTGCATGTTTAACCGCATTAGGTATGTGTAGCCACTTGGTGCCTTATCGTCCGTGTCACAACCCTCAATCCACCGAAAATTCACAACAATTTTTTTTTGTTTTCGTTTATCGATTATTATTTAATCCAATTCTTATTGTTTGTTCTTTACCTTTACATGATTGTGAATAGCTACACCACCAACAGTTGGGCTGTGTATCTGTGTCAATCTCTTCCAATCATACCATTTCAAGTTTACAATACATTAAAATGTAAACACTTGTATTACTAAATCAGAGTTACTGCTTACATGTGTTCACAATCTTTTACATTCTCAAAATTACATTTAAAGATATCACTGTGCTTTGACATGTCTAGATACAAAACTATACAAATGTGTATACCTCGGGTGATGGGATGCAGCGGACACCAAAATCCAATCCTCAGTCGCCCACTATCTACTGTAAGTGCTTTGTAGAGGGGGTGAGCAAACCACGTGCTCAGTAAGGCAATCGTGCGAGTAGTAGATAGCTGTACTATCTACGTGATCGTGATGCCATGCTTAATCACATATTCATTTATCAAACTTCAAAACGTATGCCCATGCTTGTGTTATGACATGTAAAGCAATTCATACTATTTAAATCAGTGCACGGTTCTCAAAACATAGCATGGAAAATCATCATGCATAAATAAAAATCATGGCTTGGTAAATCATCATGTGCGGTGCACTTAACAAGCATTTCAAATCTCATCACAAGCCAATACAAAATCATCACTTGTCAGGACTCAGCCCCTCCCATGGACTATCCTGACCCACAAAACACATTTCAAAACATGGATTTCTCATTCAACAGTAGACATGTGAGATATGCATACAATATCAATAAGGGTAATAACTAAAACTATGACCATATCCTCTGTGATCTCAGGCTACACGGATCTTAGTGTGCGGGGTATCACCTCTATCTGCTTCCGCACGGGAGGTGGGTCACGTCCAACCCGTCGGTCCATAGTAGAATCCATCGTTCGAAGATAACATATATATAATATCACACACGGTACAATGTACTCCATGCTACTTACACTGTATAACATACTCCGTGGACCCATGTCATCACAAAATATCCTGCCACATCTCAATATGCACATGTGAGCCTATTTAATCGGTGTGGGACACAGCCTACCTGAAGCTCCCAGCACGGCTCCCAACATGTCATAAAACCACGTGCGAGTAATCTCTAGTACGACAACAAGTGCAATGAACATCTAGTGCAAGCTATGCTCTAGCACCATGTTAAAACTCGTATGAAAACTAGTGCGAGCTAGGCTCCAGCACCATGTCATAAAATCCATGTAAAAACTAGTGTGAGCTAAGCTCCAGCACTCATTCATGTAAAACTCTAATGCGAGCATTGCTCCAGCACTAAAGCACGTATAAAAAACGTCAAATCTCGTGCGAGCAGCGCTCTAGCATGTTTCATTTCCACAAAACTCATGTAGGTGGCTCATTCTTTGTAAAGCATGGTTATGAAACCAAATCAAGCTACGTTTTGTGCAAATCATTTCAAATGCTAGCCAACCTACCAATCACATACAAAAAATCAATAAAAGGATTTCAAAGCATCATGCTCTTGCTTTTAATGCATATTTCTCAAAAACCCAACTCTTTACCCTTCAAACATTCATTTCATCCTATGACTCTTAGATAATTTAAAAATCGCCCATGTGCTCGAAAGGCGTACAGATATCCCTAGGGCTAACACAATTCAATTACCTCGATTCTCTTGGAAGCAACTCTTCCTTCCTTTCTCGTTTTTCACGATTTGGCTCAACTTACTTCGGATTTATCCTCAAGAGCTGCAAACATACATCAATCATATGAGTCCATACCAATAACTCATATTCTAACTTCAACAAATCGATATATCTCATCGAGCCTATTTTATCGAGTTTAACCCATTATCACATTTGGCCATCATTATGCCATTTCTAGTCAATTTAACTTGACTAATCTCACAATGTGCCTTCATCCAATCATCTCAAAATCATGCACATTACCTCACTAACATCTTGATATAATCCTTTTTTTTATCATTTAATTAACCACAGTCTATTTTCTCACACTAAACTCATTCTAGGTTACACTTGTTTCATTACATTCTAGGTAGTTTCAATCATCAATACGTACACCAATCGACTCATAACAACCACTAGATAAATATACTTAGAGTTGGTGTATTGGAAACTCACCTAGCTGGACTTTCTTCTTTTCCAGGTTTGGAAGACTCCTTAGCTCCTTCAATCCAATAAGTTGAATGTTGGCTCCAAGCTATGTTGCTCTCCTCCTTAAAATGAATAACTTTGGATCTAATAGCTTTTCCTTAATTCTTTTTGGAAGAGGGTGCATTTTAGAGAGAGAAAGCTTGGTATTTGGGTAAAAATGGAAGAGGTGTATTGGTTTGTTGAAGAAAGAGGGTTTGCCATGGGGTATTTATAGATTGAGAGTGATGAGATCGATTTGCTAGGATGAGAAGATCAATCTGCTTATTGGGAGAGATCGATCTTGGATTGATAGAAGCTTGAGGAGATCGATCTGCTAATGGGTAGAGATCGATATGCTCTTTACAGAATCTAATAGAGATCGATCTGCACTTAAGAGGGGATCAATTTAGGCTTGGCAGAGGCTAATGCAGATTGATATGCTCATTGGGGAGATCGATCTACCGGTAGGGAGATCGATCTGACTTGGCAGATTCATTTGGAATGGCTTTGTTTGGCATAAGGGATTGATCTATCTTAAATGAGAGATCGATCTGGCCTTCATATGCAACCCTTTTGCTGCAATTTTCTAGATTTTTTAAGGGTAAATTTCTATTTCATTACTCCAATACTCATTTTGCATTTTAATCCCACTAGAGCATGGAAATGCTAATTTCTTATGATTCACATACCATATAACTGGCGTGTATTGCTTGAATTCATAAAGGATGCTTAGAATTCAAAATCCATGCATCATCATTTTGTGTGTTAAATCTTTATCTCAGTCCGGATGCTTAAGTTCCATTCGTTTTAGTTTTATGGCCACTTCAGCCCTTATTTATCCTTTATTTGTATCTTGTCACTCATTCATCCCATTGTAAATTCATTCACACTCACTTGATCCAAAAATCATCCATCTTATAATTCCATTTACATATATTACAAAATTATACAAACATGAGGTCTCACAATCTCCCCGACTTAGAAAATTTGGTCCTTCAAATTAGAACTAATTTAGTCCGTGAACAACTCGGGGTATTTTCCCTGCATCCAATTCTCTAATTCCCATGTAGCTTCTTCTGTAGTGTGGTGCTTAAGGACTTTCACTAAGGGGATCATCTTCGATCTCAACACCTCCTTCATATCCAATATCCGAATCGGCTTCTCAACATATGTCATGTTCTCGTTGAGGTCCAGTGGCTCATATCTTATCACATGTGCCAGATGTGGGTGGTACTTCCATAACATAGAGATATGGAAGACGTTATGAACGCCTGCTAGCTCAAGTGGCAATGCTAGACTGTAGGCCTTATCTCCCACTCTATCCAATATCTCAAAGGGTCCAATGCAACGAGGACTTAACTTTCCTTTCTTTCTGAACCTCGTTATACCCTTGGAAGGAGAAACTCACAAAAACACTGATTCACCCACTATGAATTCCAATGGTCTCTGTCTCCTGTCAGTATAACTCTTTTGTCTGCTTTGAGCTATCTGTAACCTCTCACAAATCAATTCGACATCCTCAGAGGCTTATCTCACTAAGTCGGGAGCAAATATGAGTTAGTCACCAACCTCTTGCCATCTAATAGGGGAACGACATCTGTGGCCATACAAAGCCTCAAAAGGTGCCATCCCGATACTCGAATGATAACTGTTATTATAGGTGAACTCTGCGAGCAGCAAGTGGTCATCCCAGGAGCCTCTAAAATCCAAAGCACACACTCTCAACATATCCTATAGGGTATGTATAGTCCTCTTCGACTGGCCATCTGTCTGAGGATGGAATGCTGTGCTAAAGCTCAATTGGGTCCCCATCGCTTCCTGAAAAATGTTCCCAAAAGAGGGAAGTGAAACGAGTATCCCTACCAGAAACAACGCTCACTGGAACACCATGCAATCTCACTATCTCATACACATATAGTTCCGCCAGTGTACTCAGAGTATCAGTGACTCTCATAGCTAAGAAGTGTACCGACTTCATCAATCTGTCCACAATTACCCAAATAGTATCGTGATTCCTACAGGTCCTGGGTAAACCCATCACGAAGTCTATAGTGACATGCTCTCATTTCCATGTGGGTATAGGTAGAGGTTGTAATAGCCCTATAGGCTTTTGATTGTCTACCTTCACCTGCTGACAGATAAGATACTTTGCCATAAATTCAGCTACATCTCTTTTCATCCCTCACCACCAATACACTCTTCGGAGATTCTGATACATCTTGTTACTTCCTAGATGCAGTGTATACTTCGTTGAGTGAGCTTCTGTCAAGATCAACCTCCTGATCTCTGAATCATTAGGAACACATATCTTACCCCTGAACCTCAGCAAACCATTTAAACTCAACTCAAAATCAATCTCTGTACCCCTCTGTACCTGCCCGATAATATCACTGTATTACTGATCAATCTGCTGAGCCTATCGGATTTGAGCTACCAGATCTGGTTCTAACTGCAGGCTAGCCATCATACAACCACTCTCAACATTAGGCGGGGTCACATCCAAACTGAGACTCGTGAACTGTTCCAACAGCTCATGTTCCCTGATCATCATGTACGATACCAACCCGAGATGTTTTCTACTTAATGCATCTGCTACTACATTTTCTTTACTCGAGTGGTATAAGATCTCGTAATCATAGTCTTTTAGAAGCTCGATCCACCTCCTCTGTCTCATGTTCAATTCCTTCTGTGAGAACAGATACTTAAGGCTTTTATGGTTTGTAAATACTTGAAATTTCTCACCATAAAGATATTGGCGCCATATTTTCAAAGCAAATACCACAGCCGCCAACTCTAAATCGTGGGTCAGGTTGTTCCTTTCATGATCCTTCAACTGTCTCGATCCATATGCTACTACCTTCCCATCTTACATCAGTACTGTCAGGACCCGTTCTCAATCCATGACTTAACCAAAAACCACCACAAAGTTTTCACATTTTTAACTTACCTTTCCTCTCTTCAATGGTTGGGCTGTGATTCGATGTCCGAATCCTCGCTTACCACATTATCTATTATCATACATACATGTCAATATACTGTTACTGACTGTAACTGCTTTTACAATACATGTGAGATTATATAAAAGCAAATACAAATACATTCCCCATAATATATATAGTATACATCACTGTGCTATTTCTATGTTTAGATATATAACTGTACAAAATCTGTATACCTGGCGGTCGATAGGAAATAGCGGTGGACTCAGGAATACTATCTCTCAATAACTCTCACTCTACTGCTGATGCTCTGTAGAGAGATGTAAAGAAAGGGGGGTGAGCATACAACGCGCTCAGTAAGGAAATCAGGCAAGCAAGTAGATATCTACACTATCTACTCAAAATAATTCTATGCCTTGAAAACATTATTTCCTATACTCACTTTAAAAACATGTCTTTAAATATATATATATATATATATGTACACTTATACAAATTAAATCCCATGTACAGAAATCATGCTTTCTTTCTCAAATGTAGGCATGTAGTGCAAAATAATGCATCTTTATATAAATCATGCCTTTAGATAAATCATGCCATGTATATTTAAATCACAATAAATATGGCATTTAAATCGTTCACATCACAAAATCGGAGTCCGACCCATCCCTCAGGTCTGTCCACAATTTAAATTAGTTAATCAAGTGATATATCATGTG